>JASERS010000001.1:48182498-53182498 GCA_036711965.1 Onthophagus sagittarius
AGTTACACAAGACCTCTTAATAATATTTTTAATCGCTATCTCGGTAACCGTAAGTCCAAAAAATAAAAAGGTGTCAGATATGAGCGATTTGGCTTTCTAGCAGCATTTGAAACATATTATAAATTTCTATCTTAATGGGTGCCAAAGTTACACAAGACCTCTTAATAATATTTTTAATCGCTATCTCGGTAACCGTAAGTCCAAAAAATAAATAGGTGTCAGATATGAGCGATTTGGCGTTCTAGCAGCATTTTGAAACATATTAGAAATTTCTATCTTAATGGGTGCCAAAGTTACACAAGACCTCTTAATAATATTTTTAATCGCTATCTCGGTAACCGTAAGTCCAAAAAATAAAAAGGTGTCAGATATGAGCGATTTGGCGTTCTAGCATCATTTTGAAACATATTAGAAATTTCTATCTTAATGGGTGCCAAAGTTACACAAGACCTCTTAATAATATTTTTAATCGCTATCTCGGTAACCGTAAGTCCAAAAAATAAAAAGGTGTCAGATATGAGCGATTTGGCGTTCTAGCAGCATTTTGAAACATATTAGAAATTTCTATCTTAATGGGTGCCAAAGTTACACAATACCTCTTAATAATATTTTAATCGCTATCTCGGTAACCGTAAGTCCAAAAAATAAAAAGGTGTCAGATATGAGCGATTTGGCGTTCTAGCAGCATTTTGAAACATATTAGAAATTTCTATCTTAATGGGTGCCAAAGTTACACAAGACCTCTTAATAATATTTTTAATCGCTATCTCGGTAACCGTAAGTCCAAAAAATAAAAAGGTGTCAGATATGAGCGATTTGGCGTTCTAGCAGCATTTTGAAACATATTAGAAATTTCTATCTTAATGGGTGCCAAAGTTACACAAGACCTCTTAATAATATTTTTAATCGCTATCTCGGTAACCGTAAGTCCAAAAAATAAAAAGGTGTCAGATATGAGCGATTTGGCGTTCTAGCAGCATTTTGAAACATATTAGAAATTTCTATCTTAATGGGTGCCAAAGTTACACAAGACCTCTTAATAATATTTTTAATCGCTATCTCGGTAACCGTAAGTCCAAAAAATAAAAAGGTGTCAGATATGAGCGATTTGGCGTTCTAGCAGCATTTTGAAACATATTAGAAATTTCTATCTTAATGGGTGCCAAAGTTACACAAGACCTCTTAATAATATTTTTAATCGCTATCTCGGTAACCGTAAGTCCAAAAAATAAAAAGGTGTCAGATATGAGCGATTTGGCGTTCTAGCAGCATTTTGAAACATATTAGAAATTTCTATCTTAATGGGTGCCAAAGTTACACAAGACCTCTTAATAACATTTTTAATCGCTATCTCGGTAACCGTAAGTCCAAAAAATAAAAAGGTGTCAGATATGAGCGATTTGGCGTTCTAGCAGCATTTTGAAACATATTAGAAATTTCTATCTTAATGGGTGCCAAAGTTACACAAGACCTCTTAATAACATTTTTAATCGCTATCTCGGTAACCGTAAGTCCAAAAAATAAAAAGGTGTCAGATATGAGCGATTTGGCGTTCTAGCAGCATTTTGAAACATATTAGAAATTTCTATCTTAATGGGTGCCAAAGTTACACAAGACCTCTTAATAATATTTTTAATCGCTATCTCGGTAACCGTAAGTCCAAAAAATAAAAAGGTGTCAGATATGAGCGATTTGGCGTTCTAGCAGCATTTTGAAACATATTAGAAATTTCTATCTTAATGGGTGCCAAAGTTACACAAGACCTCTTAATAATATTTTTAATCGCTATCTCGGTAACCGTAAGTCCAAAAAATAAAAAGGTGTCAGATATGAGCGATTTGGCGTTCTAGCAGCATTTTGAAACATATTAGAAATTTCTATCTTAATGGGTGCCAAAGTTACACAAGACCTCTTAATAATATTTTTAATCGCTATCTCGGTAACCGTAAGTCCAAAAAATAAAAAGGTGTCAGATATGAGCGATTTGGCGTTCTAGCAGCATTTTGAAACATATTAGAAATTTCTATCTTAATGGGTGCCAAAGTTACACAAGACCTCTTAATAATATTTTTAATCGCTATCTCGGTAACCGTAAGTCCAAAAAATAAAAAGGTGTCAGATATGAGCGATTTGGCGTTCTAGCAGCATTTTGAAACATATTAGAAATTTCTATCTTAATGGGTGCCAAAGTTACACAAGACCTCTTAATAATATTTTTAATCGCTATCTCGGTAACCGTAAGTCCAAAAAATAAAAAGGTGTCAGATATGAGCGATTTGGCGTTCTAGCAGCATTTTGAAACATATTAGAAATTTCTATCTTAATGGGTGCCAAAGTTACACAAGACCTCTTAATAATATTTTTAATCGCTATCTCGGTAACCGTAAGTCCAAAAAATAAAAAGGTGTCAGATATGAGCGATTTGGCGTTCTAGCAGCATTTGAAACATATTAGAAATTTCTATCTTAATGGGTGCCAAAGTTACACAAGACCTCTTAATAATATTTTTAATCGCTATCTCGGTAACCGTAAGTCCAAAAAATAAAAAGGTGTCAGATATGAGCGATTTGGCGTTCTAGCAGTATTTTGAAACATATTAGAAATTTCTATCTTAATGGGTGCCAAAGTTACACAAGACCTCTTAATAATATTTTTAATCGCTATCTCGGTAACCGTAAGTCCAAAAAATAAAAAGGTGTCAGATATGAGCGATTTGGCGTTCTAGCAGCATTTTGAAACATATTAGAAATTTCTATCTTAATGGGTGCCAAAGTTACACAAGACCTCTTAATAACATTTTTAATCGCTATCTCGGTAACCGTAAGTCCAAAAAATAAAAAGGTGTCAGATATGAGCGATTTGGCGTTCTAGCAGCATTTTGAAACATATTAGAAATTTCTATCTTAATGGGTGCCAAAGTTACACAAGACCTCTTAATAACATTTTTAATCGCTATCTCGGTAACCGTAAGTCCAAAAAATAAAAAGGTGTCAGATATGAGCGATTTGGCGTTCTAGCAGCATTTTGAAACATATTAGAAATTTCTATCTTAATGGGTGCCAAAGTTACACAAGACCTCTTAATAATATTTTTAATCGCTATCTCGGTAACCGTAAGTCCAAAAAATAAAAAGGTGTCAGATATGAGCGATTTGGCGTTCTAGCAGCATTTTGAAACATATTAGAAATTTCTATCTTAATGAGTGCCAAAGTTACACAAGACCTCTTAATAATATTTTTAATCGCTATCTCGGTAACCGTAAGTCCAAAAAATAAAAAGGTGTCAGATATGAGCGATTTGGCGTTCTAGCAGCATTTTGAAACATATTAGAAATTTCTATCTTAATGGGTGCCAAAGTTACACAAGACCTCTTAATAATATTTTTAATCGCTATCTCGGTAACCGTAAGTCCAAAAAATAAAAAGGTGTCAGATATGAGCGATTTGGCGTTCTAGCAGCATTTTGAAACATATTAGAAATTTCTATCTTAATGGGTGCCAAAGTTACACAAGACCTCTTAATAATATTTTTAATCGCTATCTCGGTAACCGTAAGTCCAAAAAATAAAAAGGTGTCAGATATGAGCGATTTGGCGTTCTAGCAGCATTTTGAAACATATTAGAAATTTCTATCTTAATGGGTGCCAAAGTTACACAAGACCTCTTAATAATATTTTTAATCGCTATCTCGGTAACCGTAAGTCCAAAAAATAAAAAGGTGTCAGATATGAGCGATTTGGCGTTCTAGCAGCATTTTGAAACATATTAGAAATTTCTATCTTAATGGGTGCCAAAGTTACACAAGACCTCTTAATAATATTTTTAATCGCTATCTCGGTAACCGTAAGTCCAAAAAATAAAAAGGTGTCAGATATGAGCGATTTGGCGTTCTAGCAGCATTTTGAAACATATTAGAAATTTCTATCTTAATGGGTGCCAAAGTTACACAAGACCTCTTAATAATATTTTTAATCGCTATCTCGGTAACCGTAAGTCCAAAAAATAAAAAGGTGTCAGATATGAGCGATTTGGCGTTCTAGCAGCATTTTGAAACATATTAGAAATTTCTATCTTAATGGGTGCCAAAGTTACACAAGACCTCTTAATAATATTTTTAATCGCTATCTCGGTAACCGTAAGTCCAAAAAATAAAAAGGTGTCAGATATGAGCGATTTGGCGTTCTAGCAGCATTTTGAAACATATTAGAAATTTCTATCTTAATGGGTGCCAAAGTTACACAAGACCTCTTAATAATATTTTTAATCGCTATCTCGGTAACCGTAAGTCCAAAAAATAAAAAGGTGTCAGATATGAGCGATTTGGCGTTCTAGCAGCATTTTGAAACATATTAGAAATTTCTATCTTAATGGGTGCCAAAGTTACACAAGACCTCTTAATAATATTTTTAATCGCTATCTCGGTAACCGTAAGTCCAAAAAATAAAAAGGTGTCAGATATGAGCGATTTGGCGTTCTAGCAGCATTTTGAAACATATTAGAAATTTCTATCTTAATGGGTGCCAAAGTTACACAAGACCTCTTAATAATATTTTTAATCGCTATCTCGGTAACCGTAAGTCCAAAAAATAAAAAGGTGTCAGATATGAGCGATTTGGCGTTCTAGCAGCATTTTGAAACATATTAGAAATTTCTATCTTAATGGGTGCCAAAGTTACACAAGACCTCTTAATAATATTTTTAATCGCTATCTCGGTAACCGTAAGTCCAAAAAATAAAAAGGTGTCAGATATGAGCGATTTGGCGTTCTAGCAGCATTTTGAAACATATTAGAAATTTCTATCTTAATGGGTGCCAAAGTTACACAAGACCTCTTAATAATATTTTTAATCGCTATCTCGGTAACCGTAAGTCCAAAAAATAAAAAGGTGTCAGATATGAGCGATTTGGCGTTCTAGCAGCATTTTGAAACATATTAGAAATTTCTATCTTAATGGGTGCCAAAGTTACACAAGACCTCTTAATAATATTTTTAATCGCTATCTCGGTAACCGTAAGTCCAAAAAATAAAAAGGTGTCAGATATGAGCGATTTGGCGTTCTAGCAGCATTTTGAAACATATTAGAAATTTCTATCTTAATGGGTGCCAAAGTTACACAAGACCTCTTAATAATATTTTTAATCGCTATCTCGGTAACCGTAAGTCCAAAAAATAAAAAGGTGTCAGATATGAGCGATTTGGCGTTCTAGCAGCATTTTGAAACATATTAGAAATTTCTATCTTAATGGGTGCCAAAGTTACACAAGACCTCTTAATAATATTTTTAATCGCTATCTCGGTAACCGTAAGTCCAAAAAATAAAAAGGTGTCAGATATGAGCGATTTGGCGTTCTAGCAGCATTTTGAAACATATTAGAAATTTCTATCTTAATGGGTGCCAAAGTTACACAAGACCTCTTAATAATATTTTTAATCGCTATCTCGGTAACCGTAAGTCCAAAAAATAAAAAGGTGTCAGATATGAGCGATTTGGCGTTCTAGCAGCATTTTGAAACATATTAGAAATTTCTATCTTAATGGGTGCCAAAGTTACACAAGACCTCTTAATAATATTTTTAATCGCTATCTCGGTAACCGTAAGTCCAAAAAATAAAAAGGTGTCAGATATGAGCGATTTGGCGTTCTAGCAGCATTTTGAAACATATTAGAAATTTCTATCTTAATGGGTGCCAAAGTTACACAAGACCTCTTAATAATATTTTTAATCGCTATCTCGGTAACCGTAAGTCCAAAAAATAAAAAGGTGTCAGATATGAGCGATTTGGCGTTCTAGCAGCATTTTGAAACATATTAGAAATTTCTATCTTAATGGGTGCCAAAGTTACACAAGACCTCTTAATAATATTTTTAATCGCTATCTCGGTAACCGTAAGTCCAAAAAATAAAAAGGTGTCAGATATGAGCGATTTGGCGTTCTAGCAGCATTTTGAAACATATTAGAAATTTCTATCTTAATGGGTGCCAAAGTTACACAAGACCTCTTAATAATATTTTTAATCGCTATCTCGGTAACCGTAAGTCCAAAAAATAAAAAGGTGTCAGATATGAGCGATTTGGCGTTCTAGCAGCATTTTGAAACATATTAGAAATTTCTATCTTAATGGGTGCCAAAGTTACACAAGACCTCTTAATAATATTTTTAATCGCTATCTCGGTAACCGTAAGTCCAAAAAATAAAAAGGTGTCAGATATGAGCGATTTGGCGTTCTAGCAGCATTTTGAAACATATTAGAAATTTCTATCTTAATGGGTGCCAAAGTTACACAAGACCTCTTAATAATATTTTTAATCGCTATCTCGGTAACCGTAAGTCCAAAAAATAAAAAGGTGTCAGATATGAGCGATTTGGCGTTCTAGCAGCATTTTGAAACATATTAGAAATTTCTATCTTAATGGGTGCCAAAGTTACACAAGACCTCTTAATAATATTTTTAATCGCTATCTCGGTAACCGTAAGTCCAAAAAATAAAAGGTGTCAGATATGAGCGATTTGGCGTTCTAGCAGCATTTTGAAACATATTAGAAATTTCTATCTTAATGGGTGCCAAAGTTACACAAGACCTCTTAATAATATTTTTAATCGCTATCTCGGTAACCGTAAGTCCAAAAAATAAAAAGGTGTCAGATATGAGCGATTTGGCGTTCTAGCAGCATTTTGAAACATATTAGAAATTTCTATCTTAATGGGTGCCAAAGTTACACAAGACCTCTTAATAATATTTTTAATCGCTATCTCGGTAACCGTAAGTCCAAAAAATAAAAAGGTGTCAGATATGAGCGATTTGGCGTTCTAGCAGCATTTTGAAACATATTAGAAATTTCTATCTTAATGGGTGCCAAAGTTACACAAGACCTCTTAATAATATTTTTAATCGCTATCTCGGTAACCGTAAGTCCAAAAAATAAAAAGGTGTCAGATATGAGCGATTTGGCGTTCTAGCAGCATTTTGAAACATATTAGAAATTTCTATCTTAATGGGTGCCAAAGTTACACAAGACCTCTTAATAATATTTTTAATCGCTATCTCGGTAACCGTAAGTCCAAAAAATAAAAAGGTGTCAGATATGAGCGATTTGGCGTTCTAGCAGCATTTTGAAACATATTAGAAATTTCTATCTTAATGGGTGCCAAAGTTACACAAGACCTCTTAATAATATTTTTAATCGCTATCTCGGTAACCGTAAGTCCAAAAAATAAAAAGGTGTCAGATATGAGCGATTTGGCGTTCTAGCAGCATTTTGAAACATATTAGAAATTTCTATCTTAATGGGTGCCAAAGTTACACAAGACCTCTTAATAATATTTTTAATCGCTATCTCGGTAACCGTAAGTCCAAAAAATAAAAAGGTGTCAGATATGAGCGATTTGGCGTTCTAGCAGCATTTTGAAACATATTAGAAATTTCTATCTTAATGGGTGCCAAAGTTACACAAGACCTCTTAATAATATTTTTAATCGCTATCTCGGTAACCGTAAGTCCAAAAAATAAAAAGGTGTCAGATATGAGCGATTTGGCGTTCTAGCAGCATTTTGAAACATATTAGAAATTTCTATCTTAATGGGTGCCAAAGTTACACAAGACCTCTTAATAATATTTTTAATCGCTATCTCGGTAACCGTAAGTCCAAAAAATAAAAAGGTGTCAGATATGAGCGATTTGGCGTTCTAGCAGCATTTTGAAACATATTAGAAATTTCTATCTTAATGGGTGCCAAAGTTACACAAGACCTCTTAATAATATTTTTAATCGCTATCTCGGTAACCGTAAGTCCAAAAAATAAAAAGGTGTCAGATATGAGCGATTTGGCGTTCTAGCAGCATTTTGAAACATATTAGAAATTTCTATCTTAATGGGTGCCAAAGTTACACAAGACCTCTTAATAATATTTTTAATCGCTATCTCGGTAACCGTAAGTCCAAAAAATAAAAAGGTGTCAGATATGAGCGATTTGGCGTTCTAGCAGCATTTTGAAACATATTAGAAATTTCTATCTTAATGGGTGCCAAAGTTACACAAGACCTCTTAATAATATTTTTAATCGCTATCTCGGTAACCGTAAGTCCAAAAAATAAAAAGGTGTCAGATATGAGCGATTTGGCGTTCTAGCAGCATTTTGAAACATATTAGAAATTTCTATCTTAATGGGTGCCAAAGTTACACAAGACCTCTTAATAATATTTTTAATCGCTATCTCGGTAACCGTAAGTCCAAAAAATAAAAAGGTGTCAGATATGAGCGATTTGGCGTTCTAGCAGCATTTGAAACATATTAGAAATTTCTATCTTAATGGGTGCCAAAGTTACACAAGACCTCTTAATAATATTTTTAATCGCTATCTCGGTAACCGTAAGTCCAAAAAATAAAAAGGTGTCAGATATGAGCGATTTGGCGTTCTAGCAGCATTTTGAAACATATTAGAAATTTCTATCTTAATGGGTGCCAAAGTTACACAAGACCTCTTAATAATATTTTTAATCGCTATCTCGGTAACCGTAAGTCCAAAAAATAAAAAGGTGTCAGATATGAGCGATTTGGCGTTCTAGCAGCATTTTGAAACATATTAGAAATTTCTATCTTAATGGGTGCCAAAGTTACACAAGACCTCTTAATAATATTTTTAATCGCTATCTCGGTAACCGTAAGTCCAAAAAATAAAAAGGTGTCAGATATGAGCGATTTGGCGTTCTAGCAGCATTTTGAAACATATTAGAAATTTCTATCTTAATGGGTGCCAAAGTTACACAAGACCTCTTAATAATATTTTTAATCGCTATCTCGGTAACCGTAAGTCCAAAAAATAAAAAGGTGTCAGATATGAGCGATTTGGCGTTCTAGCAGCATTTTGAAACATATTAGAAATTTCTATCTTAATGGGTGCCAAAGTTACACAAGACCTCTTAATAATATTTTTAATCGCTATCTCGGTAACCGTAAGTCCAAAAAATAAAAAGGTGTCAGATATGAGCGATTTGGCGTTCTAGCAGCATTTTGAAACATATTAGAAATTTCTATCTTAATGGGTGCCAAAGTTACACAAGACCTCTTAATAATATTTTTAATCGCTATCTCGGTAACCGTAAGTCCAAAAAATAAAAAGGTGTCAGATATGAGCGATTTGGCGTTCTAGCAGCATTTTGAAACATATTAGAAATTTCTATCTTAATGGGTGCCAAAGTTACACAAGACCTCTTAATAATATTTTTAATCGCTATCTCGGTAACCGTAAGTCCAAAAAATAAAAAGGTGTCAGATATGAGCGATTTGGCGTTCTAGCAGCATTTTGAAACATATTAGAAATTTCTATCTTAATGGGTGCCAAAGTTACACAAGACCTCTTAATAATATTTTTAATCGCTATCTCGGTAACCGTAAGTCCAAAAAATAAAAAGGTGTCAGATATGAGCGATTTGGCGTTCTAGCAGCATTTTGAAACATATTAGAAATTTCTATCTTAATGGGTGCCAAAGTTACACAAGACCTCTTAATAATATTTTTAATCGCTATCTCGGTAACCGTAAGTCCAAAAAATAAAAAGGTGTCAGATATGAGCGATTTGGCGTTCTAGCAGCATTTTGAAACATATTAGAAATTTCTATCTTAATGGGTGCCAAAGTTTCACAAGACCTCTTAATAATATTTTTAATCGCTATCTCGGTAACCGTAAGTCCAAAAAATAAAAAGGTGTCAGATATGAGCGATTTGGCGTTCTAGCAGCATTTTGAAACATATTAGAAATTTCTATCTTAATGGGTGCCAAAGTTACACAAGACCTCTTAATAATATTTTTAATCGCTATCTCGGTAACCGTAAGTCCAAAAAATAAAAAGGTGTCAGATATGAGCGATTTGGCGTTCTAGCAGCATTTTGAAACATATTAGAAATTTCTATCTTAATGGGTGCCAAAGTTACACAAGACCTCTTAATAATATTTTTAATCGCTATCTCGGTAACCGTAAGTCCAAAAAATAAAAAGGTGTCAGATATGAGCGATTTGGCGTTCTAGCAGCATTTTGAAACATATTAGAAATTTCTATCTTAATGGGTGCCAAAGTTACACAAGACCTCTTAATAATATTTTTAATCGCTATCTCGGTAACCGTAAGTCCAAAAAATAAAAGGGTGTCAGATATGAGCGATTTGGCGTTCTAGCAGCATTTTGAAACATATTAGAAATTTCTATCTTAATGGGTGCCAAAGTTACACAAGACCTCTTAATAATATTTTTAATCGCTATCTCGGTAACCGTAAGTCCAAAAAATAAAAAGGTGTCAGATATGAGCGATTTGGCGTTCTAGCAGCATTTTGAAACATATTAGAAATTTCTATCTTAATGGGTGCCAAAGTTACACAAGACCTCTTAATAATATTTTTAATCGCTATCTCGGTAACCGTAAGTCCAAAAAATAAAAAGGTGTCAGATATGAGCGATTTGGCGTTCTAGCAGCATTTTGAAACATATTAGAAATTTCTATCTTAATGGGTGCCAAAGTTACACAAGACCTCTTAATAATATTTTTAATCGCTATCTCGGTAACCGTAAGTCCAAAAAATAAAAAGGTGTCAGATATGAGCGATTTGGCGTTCTAGCAGCATTTTGAAACATATTAGAAATTTCTATCTTAATGGGTGCCAAAGTTACACAAGACCTCTTAATAATATTTTTAATCGCTATCTTGGTTACCGTAAGTCCAAAAAATAAAAAGGTGTCAGATATGAGCTATTTGGCGTTCTAGCAGCATTTTGAAACATATTAGAAATTTCTATCTTAATGGGTGCCAAAGTTACACAAGACCTCTTAATAATATTTTTAATCGCTATCTCGGTAACCGTAAGTCCAAAAAATAAAAAGGTGTCAGATATGAGCGATATGGCGTTCTAGCAGCATTTTGAAACATATTAGAAATTTCTATCTTAATGGGTGCCAAAGTTACATAGGACCTCTTAATAATATTTTTAATCGCTATCTTGGTAACCGTAAGTCCAAAAAATAAAAAGGTGTCAGATATGAGCGATTTGGCGTTCTAGCAGCATTTTGAAACATATTAGAAATTTCTATCTTAATGGGTGCCAAAGTTACACAAGACCTCTTAATAATATTTTTAATCGCTATCTCGGTAACCGTAAGTCCAAAAAATAAAAAGGTGTCAGATATGAGCGATTTGGCGTTCTAGCAGCATTTTGAAACATATTAGAAATTTCTATCTTAATGGGTGCCAAAGTTACACAGGACCTCTTAATAATATTTTTAATCGCTATCTTGGTAACCGTAAGTCCAAAAAATAAAAAGGTGTCAGATATGAGCGATTTGGCGTTCTAGCAGCATTTTGAAACATATTAGAAATTTCTATCTTAATGGGTGCCAAAGTTACACAAGACCTCTTAATAATATTTTTAATCGCTATCTCGGTAACCGTAAGTCCAAGAAATAAAAAGGTGTCAGATATGAGCGATTTGGCGTTCTAGCAGCATTTTGAAACATATTAGAAATTTCTATCTTAATGGGTGCCAAAGTTACACAAGACCTCTTAATAATATTTTTAATCGCTATCTCGGTAACCGTAAGTCCAAAAAATAAAAAGGTGTCAGATATGAGCGATTTGGCGTTCTAGCAGCATTTTGAAACATATTAGAAATTTCCATCTTAATGGGTGCCAAAGTTACACAAGACCTCTTAATAATATTTTTAATCGCTATCTCGGTAACCGTAAGTCCAAGAAATAAAAAGGTGTCAGATATGAGCGATTTGGCGTTCTAGCAGCATTTTGAAACATATTAGAAATTTCTATCTTAATGGGTGCCAAAGTTACACAAGACCTCTTAATAATATTTTTAATCGCTATCTTGGTAACCGTAAGTCCAAAAAATAAAAAGGTGTCAGATATGAGCGATTTGGCGTTCTAGCAGCATTTTGAAACATATTAGAAATTTCCATCTTAATGGGTGCCAAAGTTACACAAGACCTCTTAATAACATTTTTAATCGCTATCTTGGTAACCGTAAGTCCAAAAAATAAAAAGGTGTCAGATATGAGCGATTTGGCGTTCTAGCAGCATTTTGAAACATATTAGGAATTTCTATCTTAATGGGTGCCAAGGTTACACAAGACCTCTTAATAATATTTTTAATCGCTATCTTGGTAACCGTAAGTCCAAAAAATAAAAAGGTGTCAGATATGAGCGATTTGGCGTTCTAGCAGCATTTTGAAACATATTAGAAATTTCTATCTTAATGGGTGCCAAAGTTACACAAGACCTCTTAATAATATTTTTAATCGCTATCTGGGTAACCGTAAGTCCAAAAAATAAAAAGGTGTCAGATATGAGCGATTTGGCGTTCTAGCAGCATTTTGAAGCATATTAGAAATTTCTATCTTAATGGGTGCCAAAGTTACACAAGACCTCTTAATAATATTTTTAATCGCTATCTCGGTAACCGTAAGTCAAAAAAATAAAAAGGTGTCAGATATGAGCGATTTGGCGTTCTAGCAGCATTTTGAAACATATTAGAAATTTCTATCTTAATGGGTGCCAAAGTTACACAAGACCTCTTAATAATATTTTTAATCGCTATCTCGGTAACCGTAAGTCCAAAATATAAAAAGGTGTCAGATATGAGCGATTTGGCGTTCTAGCAGCATTTTGAAACATATTAGAAATTTCTATCTTAATGGGTGCCAAAGTTACACAAGACCTCTTAATAATATTTTTAATCGCTATCTCGGTAACCGTAAATCCAAAAAATAAAAAGATGTCAGATATGAGCGATTTGGCGTTCTAGCAGCATTTTGAAACATATTAGAAATTTCTATCTTAATGGGTGTCAAAGTTACACAAGACCTCTTAATAATATTTTTAATCGCTATCTCGGTAACCGTAAGTCCAAAAAATAACAAGGTGTCAGATTTGAGCGATTTGGCGTTCTAGCAGCATTTTGAAACATATTAGAAATTTCTATCTTAATGGGTGCCAAAGTTACACAAGACCTCTTAATAATATTTTTAATCGCTATCTTGGTAACCGTAAGTCCAAAAAATAAAAAGGTGTCAGATATGAGCTATTTGGCGTTCTAGCAGCATTTTGAAACATATTAGAAATTTCTATCTTAATGGGTGCCAAAGTTACACAAGACCTCTTAATAATATTTTTAATCGCTATCTCGGTAACCGTAAGTCCAAAAAATAAAAAGGTGTCAGATATGAGCGATATGGCGTTCTAGCAGCATTTTGAAACATATTAGAAATTTCTATCTTAATGGGTGCCAAAGTTACACAGGACCTCTTAATAATATTTTTAATCGCTATCTTGGTAACCGTAAGTCCAAAAAATAAAAAGGTGTCAGATATGAGCGATTTGGCGTTCTAGCAGCATTTTGAAACATATTAGAAATTTCTATCTTAATGGGTGCCAAAGTTACACAAGACCTCTTAATAATATTTTTAATCGCTATCTCGGTAACCGTAAGTCCAAAAAATAAAAAGGTGTCAGATATGAGCGATTTGGCGTTCTAGCAGCATTTTGAAACATATTAGAAATTTCTATCTTAATGGGTGCCAAAGTTACACAGGACCTCTTAATAATATTTTTAATCGCTATCTTGGTAACCGTAAGTCCAAAAAATAAAAAGGTGTCAGATATGAGCGATTTGGCGTTCTAGCAGCATTTTGAAACATATTAGAAATTTCCATCTTAATGGGTGCCAAAGTTACACAAGATCTCTTAATAATATTTTTAATCGCTATCTCGGTAACCGTAAGTCCAAAAAATAAAAAGGTGTCAGATATGAGCGATTTGGCGTTCTAGCAGCATTTTGAAACACATTACAAATTTCTATCTTAATGGGTGCCAAGGTTACACAAGACCTCTTAATAATATTTTTAATCGCTATCTTGGTAACCGTAAGTCCAAAAAATAAAAAGGTGTCAGATATGAGCGATTTGGCGTTCTAGCAGCATTTTGAAACATATTAGAAATTTCTATCTTAATGGGTGCCAAAGTTACACAAGACCTCATAATAATACTTTTAATCGCTATCTGGGTAACCGTAAGTCCAAAAAATAAAAAGGTGTCAGATATGAGCGATTTGGCGTTCTAGCAGCATTTTGAAGCATATTAGAAATTTCTATCTTAATGGGTGCCAAAGTTACACAAGACCTCTTAATAATATTTTTAATCGCTATCTGGGTAACCGTAAGTCCAAAAAATAAAAAGGTGTCAGATATGAGCGATTTGGCGTTCTAGCAGCATTTTGAAACATATTAGAAATTTCTATCTTAATGGGTGCCAAGGTTACACAAGACCTCTTAATAATATTTTTAATCGCTATCTTGGTAACCGTAAGTCCAAAAAATAAAAAGGTGTCAGATATGAGCGATTTGGCGTTCTAGCAGCATTTTGAAACATATTAGAAATTTCTATCTTAATGGGTGCCAAGGTTACACAAGACCTCTTAATAATATTTTTAATCGCTATCTTGGTAACCGTAAGTCCAAAAAATAAAAAGGTGTCAGATATGAGCGATTTGGCGTTCTAGCAGCATTTTGAAACATATTAGAAATTTCTATCTTAATGGGTGCCAAAGTTACACAAGACCTCTTAATAATATTTTTAATCGCTATCTGGGTAACCGTAAGTCCAAAAAATAAAAAGGTGTCAGATATGAGCGATTTGGCGTTCTAGCAGCATTTTGAAGCATATTAGAAATTTCTATCTTAATGGGTGCCAAAGTTAC
Organism: Onthophagus sagittarius; assembly: GCA_036711965.1. NCBI lineage: Eukaryota > Metazoa > Arthropoda > Insecta > Coleoptera > Scarabaeidae > Onthophagus > Onthophagus sagittarius. Next base: position 48,197,246 of record JASERS010000001.1, read on the forward strand.
ACAAGACCTCTTAATAATATTTTTAATCGCTATCTGGGTAACCGTAAGTCCAAAAAATAAAAAGGTGTCAGATATGAGCGATTTGGCGTTCTAGCAGCATTTTGAAACATATTAGAAATTTCTATCTTAATGGGTGCCAAAGTTACACAAGACCTCTTAATAATATTTTTAATCGCTATCTCGGTAACCGTAAGTCCAAAAAATAAAAAGGTGTCAGATATGAGCGATTTGGCGTTCTAGCAGCATTTTGAAACATATTAGAAATTTCTATCTTAATGGGTGCCAAAGTTACACAAGACCTCTTAATAATATTTTTAATCGCTATCTTGGTAACCGTAAGTCCAAAAAATAAAAAGGTGTCAGATATGAGCGATTTGGCGTTCTAGCAGCATTTTGAAACATATTAGAAATTTCCGTCTTAATGGGTGCCAAAGTTACACAAGACCTCTTAATAATATTTTTAATCGCTATCTCGGTAACCGTAAGTCCATGAAATAAAAAGGTGTCAGATATGAGCGATTTGGCGTTCTAGCAGCATTTTGAAACATATTAGAAATTTCTATCTTAATGGGTGCCAAAGTTACACAAGACCTCTTAATAATATTTTTAATCGCTATCTCGGTAACCGTAAGTCCAAAAAATAAAAAGGTGTCAGATATGAGCGATTTGGCGTTCTAGCAGCATTTTGAAACATATTAGAAATTTCTATCTTAATGGGTGCCAAAGTTACACAAGACCTCTTAATAACATTTTTAATCGCTATCTCGGTAACCGTAAGTCCAAAGAATAAAAAGGTGTCAGATATGAGCGATTTGGCGTTCTAGCAGCATTTTGAAACATATTAGAAATTTCTATCTTAATGGGTGCCAAAGTTACACAAGACCTCTTAATAATATTTTTAATCGCTATCACGGTAACCGTAAGTCCAAAAAATAAAAAGGTGTCAGACATTAGCGATTTGGCGTTCTAGCAGCATTTTGAAACATATTAGAAATTTCTATCTTAATGGGTGCCAAAGTTACACAAGATCTCTTAATAATATTTTTAATCGCTATCTCGGTAACCGTAAGTCCAAAAAATAAAAAGGTGTCAGATATGAGCGATTTGGCGTTCTAGCAGCATTTTGAAACATATTAGAAATTTCTATCTTAATGGGTGCCAAAGTTACACAAGACCTCTTAATAATATTTTTAATCGCTATCTGGGTAACCGTAAGTCCAAAAAATAAAAAGGTGTCAGATATGAGCGATTTGGCGTTCTAGCAGCATTTTGAAACATATTAGAAATTTCTATCTTAATGGGTGCCAAAGTTACACAAGACCTCTTAATAATATTTTTAATCGCTATCTCGGTAACCGTAAGTCCAAAAAATAAAAAGGTGTCAGATATGAGCGATTTGGCGTTCTAGCAGCATTTTGAAACATATTAGTAATTTCTATCTTAATGGGTGCCAAAGTTACACAAGACCTCTTAATAATATTTTTAATCGCTATCTTGGTAACCGTAAGTCCAAAAAATAAAAAGGTGTCAGATATGAGCGATTTGGCGTTCTAGCAGCATTTTGAAACATATTAGAAATTTCCATCTTAATGGGTGCCAAAGTTACACAAGACCTCTTAATAATATTTTTAATCGCTATCTCGGTAACCGTAAGTCCATGAAATAAAAAGGTGTCAGATATGAGCGATTTGGCGTTCTAGCAGCATTTTGAAACATATTAGAAATTTCTATCTTAATGGGTGCCAAAGTTACACAAGACCTCTTAATAATATTTTTAATCGCTATCTCGGTAACCGTAAGTCCAAAAAATAAAAAGGTGTCAGATATGAGCGATTTGGCGTTCTAGCAGCATTTTGAAACATATTAGAAATTTCTATCTTAATGGGTGCCAAAGTTACACAAGACCTCTTAATAACATTTTTAATCGCTATCTCGGTAACCGTAAGTCCAAAGAATAAAAAGGTGTCAGATATGAGCGATTTGGCGTTCTAGCAGCATTTTGAAACATATTAGAAATTTCTATCTTAATGGGTGCCAAAGTTACACAAGACCTCTTAATAATATTTTTAATCGCTATCTCGGTAACCGTAAGTCCAAAAAATAAAAAGGTGTCAGACATTAGCGATTTGGCGTTCTAGCAGCATTTTGAAACATATTAGAAATTTCTATCTTAATGGGTGCCAAAGTTACACAAGATCTCTTAATAATATTTTTAATCGCTATCTCGGTAACCGTAAGTCCAAAAAATAAAAAGGTGTCAGATATGAGCGATTTGGCGTTCTAGCAGCATTTTGAAACACATTACAAATTTCTATCTTAATGGGTGCCAAGGTTACACAAGACCTCTTAATAATATTTTTAATCGCTATCTTGGTAACCGTAAGTCCAAAAAATAAAAAGGTGTCAGATATGAGCGATTTGGCGTTCTAGCAGCATTTTGAAACATATTAGAAATTTCTATCTTAATGGGTGCCAAAGTTACACAAGACCTCATAATAATATTTTTAATCGCTATCTGGGTAACCGTAAGTCCAAAAAATAAAAAGGTGTCAGATATGAGCGATTTGGCGTTCTAGCAGCATTTTGAAGCATATTAGAAATTTCTATCTTAATGGGTGCCAAAGTTACACAAGACCTCTTAATAATATTTTTAATCGCTATCTGGGTAACCGTAAGTCCAAAAAATAAAAAGGTGTCAGATATGAGCGATTTGGCGTTCTAGCAGCATTTTGAAACATATTAGAAATTTCTATCTTAATGGGTGCCAAGGTTACACAAGACCTCTTAATAATATTTTTAATCGCTATCTTGGTAACCGTAAGTCCAAAAAATAAAAAGGTGTCAGATATGAGCGATTTGGCGTTCTAGCAGCATTTTGAAACATATTAGAAATTTCTATCTTAATGGGTGCCAAGGTTACACAAGACCTCTTAATAATATTTTTAATCGCTATCTTGGTAACCGTAAGTCCAAAAAATAAAAAGGTGTCAGATATGAGCGATTTGGCGTTCTAGCAGCATTTTGAAACATATTAGAAATTTCTATCTTAATGGGTGCCAAAGTTACACAAGACCTCTTAATAATATTTTTAATCGCTATCTGGGTAACCGTAAGTCCAAAAAATAAAAAGGTGTCAGATATGAGCGATTTGGCGTTCTAGCAGCATTTTGAAGCATATTAGAAATTTCTATCTTAATGGGTGCCAAAGTTACACAAGACCTCTTAATAATATTTTTAATCGCTATCTGGGTAACCGTAAGTCCAAAAAATAAAAAGGTGTCAGATATGAGCGATTTGGCGTTCTAGCAGCATTTTGAAACATATTAGAAATTTCTATCTTAATGGGTGCCAAAGTTACACAAGACCTCTTAATAATATTTTTAATCGCTATCTCGGTAACCGTAAGTCCAAAAAATAAAAAGGTGTCAGATATGAGCGATTTGGCGTTCTAGCAGCATTTTGAAACATATTAGAAATTTCTATCTTAATGGGTGCCAAAGTTACACAAGACCTCTTAATAATATTTTTAATCGCTATCTTGGTAACCGTAAGTCCAAAAAATAAAAAGGTGTCAGATATGAGCGATTTGGCGTTCTAGCAGCATTTTGAAACATATTAGAAATTTCCGTCTTAATGGGTGCCAAAGTTACACAAGACCTCTTAATAATATTTTTAATCGCTATCTCGGTAACCGTAAGTCCATGAAATAAAAAGGTGTCAGATATGAGCGATTTGGCGTTCTAGCAGCATTTTGAAACATATTAGAAATTTCTATCTTAATGGGTGCCAAAGTTACACAAGACCTCTTAATAATATTTTTAATCGCTATCTCGGTAACCGTAAGTCCAAAAAATAAAAAGGTGTCAGATATGAGCGATTTGGCGTTCTAGCAGCATTTTGAAACATATTAGAAATTTCTATCTTAATGGGTGCCAAAGTTACACAAGACCTCTTAATAACATTTTTAATCGCTATCTCGGTAACCGTAAGTCCAAAGAATAAAAAGGTGTCAGATATGAGCGATTTGGCGTTCTAGCAGCATTTTGAAACATATTAGAAATTTCTATCTTAATGGGTGCCAAAGTTACACAAGACCTCTTAATAATATTTTTAATCGCTATCTCGGTAACCGTAAGTCCAAAAAATAAAAAGGTGTCAGACATTAGCGATTTGGCGTTCTAGCAGCATTTTGAAACATATTAGAAATTTCTATCTTAATGGGTGCCAAAGTTACACAAGATCTCTTAATAATATTTTTAATCGCTATCTCGGTAACCGTAAGTCCAAAAAATAAAAAGGTGTCAGATATGAGCGATTTGGCGTTCTAGCAGCATTTTGAAACACATTACAAATTTCTATCTTAATGGGTGCCAAGGTTACACAAGACCTCTTAATAATATTTTTAATCGCTATCTTGGTAACCGTAAGTCCAAAAAATAAAAAGGTGTCAGATATGAGCGATTTGGCGTTCTAGCAGCATTTTGAAACATATTAGAAATTTCTATCTTAATGGGTGCCAAAGTTACACAAGACCTCATAATAATATTTTTAATCGCTATCTGGGTAACCGTAAGTCCAAAAAATAAAAAGGTGTCAGATATGAGCGATTTGGCGTTCTAGCAGCATTTTGAAGCATATTAGAAATTTCTATCTTAATGGGTGCCAAAGTTACACAAGACCTCTTAATAATATTTTTAATCGCTATCTGGGTAACCGTAAGTCCAAAAAATAAAAAGGTGTCAGATATGAGCGATTTGGCGTTCTAGCAGCATTTTGAAACATATTAGAAATTTCTATCTTAATGGGTGCCAAGGTTACACAAGACCTCTTAATAATATTTTTAATCGCTATCTTGGTAACCGTAAGTCCAAAAAATAAAAAGGTGTCAGATATGAGCGATTTGGCGTTCTAGCAGCATTTTGAAACATATTAGAAATTTCTATCTTAATGGGTGCCAAAGTTACACAAGACCTCTTAATAATATTTTTAATCGCTATCTGGGTAACCGTAAGTCCAAAAAATAAAAGGGTGTCAGATATGAGCGATTTGGCGTTCTAGCAGCATTTTGAAGCATATTAGAAATTTCTATCTTAATGGGTGCCAAAGTTACACAAGACCTCTTAATAATATTTTTAATCGCTATCTCGGTAACCGTAAGTCCAAAAAATAAAAATGTGTCAGATATGACCGATTTGGCGTTCTAGCAGCATTTTGAAACATATTAGAAATTTCTATCTTAATGGGTGCCAAAGTTACACAAGACCTCTTAATAATATTTTTAATCGCTATCTCGGTAACCGTAAGTCCAAAAAATAAAAAGGTGTCAGATATGAGCGATTTGGCGTTCTAGCAGCATTTTGAAACATATTAGAAATTTCTATCTTAATGGGTGCCAAAGTTACACAAGACCTCTTAATAATATTTTTAATCGCTATCTCGGTAACCGTAAGTCCAAAAAATAAAAAGGTGTCAGACATTAGCGATTTGGCGTTCTAGCAGCATTTTGAAACATATTAGAAATTTCTATCTTAATGGGTGCCAAAGTTACACAAGATCTCTTAATAATATTTTTAATCGCTATCTCGGTAACCGTAAGTCCAAAAAATAAAAAGGTGTCAGATATGAGCGATTTGGCGTTCTAGCAGCATTTTGAAACACATTACAAATTTCTATCTTAATGGGTGCCAAGGTTACACAAGACCTCTTAATAATATTTTTAATCGCTATCTTGGTAACCGTAAGTCCAAAAAATAAAAAGGTGTCAGATATGAGCGATTTGGCGTTCTAGCAGCATTTTGAAACATATTAGAAATTTCTATCTTAATGGGTGCCAAAGTTACACAAGACCTCTTAATAATATTTTTAATCGCTATCTGGGTAACCGTAAGTCCAAAAAATAAAAAGGTGTCAGATATGAGCGATTTGGCGTTCTAGCAGCATTTTGAAGCATATTAGAAATTTCTATCTTAATGGTTGCCAAAGTTACACAAGACCTCTTAATAATATTTTTAATCGCTATCTGGGTAACCGTAAGTCCAAAAAATAAAAAGGTGTCAGATATGAGCGATTTGGCGTTCTAGCAGCATTTTGAAACATATTAGAAATTTCTATCTTAATGGGTGCCAAGGTTACACAAGACCTCTTAATAATATTTTTAATCGCTATCTTGGTAACCGTAAGTCCAAAAAATAAAAAGGTGTCAGATATGAGCGATTTGGCGTTCTAGCAGCATTTTGAAACATATTAGAAATTTCTATCTTAATGGGTGCCAAAGTTACACAAGACCTCTTAATAATATTTTTAATCGCTATCTGGGTAACCGTAAGTCCAAAAAATAAAAAGGTGTCAGATATGAGCGATTTGGCGTTCTAGCAGCATTTTGAAGCATATTAGAAATTTCTATCTTAATGGGTGCCAAAGTTACACAAGACCTCTTAATAATATTTTTAATCGCTATCTGGGTAACCGTAAGTCCAAAAAATAAAAAGGTGTCAGATATGAGCGATTTGGCGTTCTAGCAGCATTTTGAAACATATTAGAAATTTCTATCTTAATGGGTGCCAAAGTTACACAAGACCTCTTAATAATATTTTTAATCGCTATCTGGGTAACCGTAAGTCCAAAAAATAAAAAGGTGTCAGATATGAGCGATTTGGCGTTCTAGCAGCATTTTGAAACATATTAGAAATTTCCATCTTAATGGGTGCCAAAGTTACACAAGACCTCTTAATAATATTTTTAATCGCTATCTCGGTAACCGTAAGTCCAAGAAATAAAAAGGTGTCAGATATGAGCGATTTGGCGTTCTAGCAGCATTTTGAAACATATTAGAAATTTCTATCTTAATGGGTGCCAAAGTTACACAAGACCTCTTAATAATATTTTTAATCGCTATCTTGGTAACCGTAAGTCCAAAAAATAAAAAGGTGTCAGATATGAGCGATTTGGCGTTCTAGCAGCATTTTGAAACATATTAGAAATTTCCATCTTAATGGGTGCCAAAGTTACACAAGACCTCTTAATAATATTTTTAATCGCTATCTTGGTAACCGTAAGTCCAAAAAATAAAAAGGTGTCAGATATGAGCGATTTGGCGTTCTAGCAGCATTTTGAAACATATTAGAAATTTCTATCTTAATGGGTGCCAAGGTTACACAAGACCTCTTAATAATATTTTTAATCGCTATCTTGGTAACCGTAAGTCCAAAAAATAAAAAGGTGTCAGATATGAGCGATTTGGCGTTCTAGCAGCATTTTGAAACATATTAGAAATTTCTATCTTAATGGGTGCCAAAGTTACACAAGACCTCTTAATAATATTTTTAATCGCTATCTGGGTAACCGTAAGTCCAAAAAATAAAAAGGTGTCAGATATGAGCGATTTGGCGTTCTAGCAGCATTTTGAAGCATATTAGAAATTTCTATCTTAATGGGTGCCAAAGTTACACAAGACCTCTTAATAATATTTTTAATCGCTATCTGGGTAACCGTAAGTCCAAAAAATAAAAAGGTGTCAGATATGAGCGATTTGGCGTTCTAGCAGCATTTTGAAACATATTAGAAATTTCTATCTTAATGGGTGCCAAAGTTACACAAGACCTCTTAATAATATTTTTAATCGCTATCTCGGTAACCGTAAGTCCAAAAAATAAAAAGGTGTCAGATATGAGCGATTTGGCGTTCTAGCAGCATTTTGAAACATATTAGAAATTTCTATCTTAATGGGTGCCAAAGTTACACAAGACCTCTTAATAATATTTTTAATCGCTATCTTGGTAACCGTAAGTCCAAAAAATAAAAAGGTGTCAGATATGAGCGATTTGGCGTTCTAGCAGCATTTTGAAACATATTAGAAATTTTAATCTTAATGGGTGCCAAAGTTACACAAGACCTCTTAATAATATTTTTAATCGCTATCTCGGTAACAGTAAGTCCAAGAAATAAAAAGGTGTCAGATATGAGCGATTTGGCGTTCTAGCAGCATTTTGAAACATATTAGAAATTTCTATCTTAATGGGTGCCAAAGTTACACAAGACCTCTTAATAATATTTTTAATCGCTATCTCGGTAACCGTAAGTCCAAAAAATAAAAAGGTGTCAGATATGAGCGATTTGGCGTTCTAGCAGCATTTTGAAACATATTAGAACTTTCTATCTTAATGGGTGCCAAAGTTACACAAGACCTCTTAATAATATTTTTAATCGCTATCTCGGTAACCGTAAGTCCAAAAAATAAAAATGTGTCAGATATGAGCGATTTGGCGTTCTAGCAGCATTTTGAAACATATTAGAAATTTCTATCTTAATGGGTGCCAAAGTTACACAAGACCTCTTAATAATATTTTTAATCGCTATCTCGGTAACCGTAAGTCCAAAAAATAAAAAGGTGTCAGATATGAGCGATTTGGCGTTCTAGCAGCATTTTGAAACATATTAGAAATTTCTATCTTAATGGGTGCCAAAGTTACACAAGACCTCTTAATAATATTTTTAATCGCTATCTCGGTAACCGTAAGTCCAAAAAATAAAAATGTGTCAGATATGAGCGATTTGGCGTTCTAGCAGCATTTTGAAACATATTAGAAATTTCTATCTTAATGGGTACCAAAGTTACACAAGACCTCTTAATAATATTTTTAATCGCTATCTCGGTAACCGTAAGTCCAAAAAATAAAAAGGTGTCAGATATGAGCGATTTGGCGTTCTAGCAGCATTTTGAAACATATTAGAAATTTCTATCTTAATGGGTGCCAAAGTTACACAAGACCTCTTAATAATATTTTTAATCGCTATCTGGGTAACCGTAAGTCCAAAAAATAAAAAGGTGTCAGATATGAGCGATTTGGCGTTCTAGCAGCATTTTGAAACATATTAGAAATTTCTATCTTAATGGGTGCCAAAGTTACACAAGACCTCTTAATAATATTTTTAATCGCTATCTCGGTAACCGTAAGTCCAAAAAATAAAAAGGTGTCAGATATGAGCGATTTGGCGTTCTAGCAGCATTTTGAAACATATTAGAAATTTCTATCTTAATGGGTGCCAAAGTTACACAAGACCTCTTAATAATATTTTTAATCGCTATCTTGGTAACCGTAAGTCCAAAAAATAAAAAGGTGTCAGATATGAGCGATTTGGCGTTCTAGCAGCATTTTGAAACATATTAGAAATTTCCATCTTAATGGGTGCCAAAGTTACACAAGACCTCTTAATAATATTTTTAATCGCTATCTCGGTAACAGTAAGTCCAAGAAATAAAAAGGTGTCAGATATGAGCGATTTGGCGTTCTAGCAGCATTTTGAAACATATTAGAAATTTCTATCTTAATGGGTGCCAAAGTTACACAAGACCTCTTAATAATATTTTTAATCGCTATCTCGGTAACCGTAAGTCCAAAAAATAAAAAGGTGTCAGATATGAGCGATTTGGCGTTCTAGCAGCATTTTGAAACATATTAGAAATTTCTATCTTAATGGGTGCCAAAGTTACACAAGACCTCTTAATAATATTTTTAATCGCTATCTCGGTAACCGTAAGTCCAAAAAATAAAAATGTGTCAGATATGAGCGATTTGGCGTTCTAGCAGCATTTTGAAACATATTAGAAATTTCTATCTTAATGGGTGCCAAAGTTACACAAGACCTCTTAATAATATTTTTAATCGCTATCTCGGTAACCGTAAGTCCAAAAAATAAAAAGGTGTCAGATATGAGCGATTTGGCGTTCTAGCAGCATTTTGAAACATATTAGAAATTTCTATCTTAATGGGTGCCAAAGTTACACAAGACCTCTTAATAATATTTTTAATCGCTATCTCGGTAACCGTAAGTCCAAAAAATAAAAATGTGTCAGATATGAGCGATTTGGCGTTCTAGCAGCATTTTGAAACATATTAGAAATTTCTATCTTAATGGGTGCCAAAGTTACACAAGACCTCTTAATAATATTTTTAATCGCTATCTCGGTAACCGTAAGTCCAAAAAATAAAAAGGTGTCAGATATGAGCGATTTGGCGTTCTAGCAGCATTTTGAAACATATTAGAAATTTCTATCTTAATGGGTGCCAAAGTTACACAAGACCTCTTAATAATATTTTTAATCGCTATCTCGGTAACCGTAAGTCCAAAAAATAAAAAGGTGTCAGACATTAGCGATTTGGCGTTCTAGCAGCATTTTGAAACATATTAGAAATTTCTACCTTAATGGGTGCCAAAGTTACACAAGATCTCTTAATAATATTTTTAATCGCTATCTCGGTAACCGTAAGTCCAAAAAATAAAAAGGTGTCAGATATGAGCGATTTGGCGTTCTAGCAGCATTTTGAAACATATTAGAAATTTCCATCTTAATGGGTGCCAAAGTTACACAAGACCTCTTAATAATATTTTTAATCGCTATCTCGGTAACCGTAAGTCCAAAAAATAAAAAGGTGTCAGACATTAGCGATTTGGCGTTCTAGCAGCATTTTGAAACATATTAGAAATTTCTACCTTAATGGGTGCCAAAGTTACACAAGACCTCTTAATAATATTTTTAATCGCTATCTTGGTAACCGTAAGTCCAAAAAATAAAAAGGTGTCAGATATGAGCGATTTGGCGTTCTAGCAGCATTTTGAAACATATTAGAAATTTCCATCTTAATGGGTGCCAAAGTTACACAAGACCTCTTAATAATATTTTTAATCGCTATCTCGGTAACAGTAAGTCCAAGAAATAAAAAGGTGTCAGATATGAGCGATTTGGCGTTCTAGCAGCATTTTGAAACATATTAGAAATTTCTATCTTAATGGGTGCCAAAGTTACACAAGACCTCTTAATAATATTTTTAATCGCTATCTCGGTAACCGTAAGTCCAAAAAATAAAAAGGTGTCAGATATGAGCGATTTGGCGTTCTAGCAGCATTTTGAAACATATTAGAACTTTCTATCTTAATGGGTGCCAAAGTTACACAAGACCTCTTAATAATATTTTTAATCGCTATCTCGGTAACCGTAAGTCCAAAAAATAAAAATGTGTCAGATATGAGCGATTTGGCGTTCTAGCAGCATTTTGAAACATATTAGAAATTTCTATCTTAATGGGTGCCAAAGTTACACAAGACCTCTTAATAATATTTTTAATCGCTATCTCGGTAACCGTAAGTCCAAAAAATAAAAAGGTGTCAGATATGAGCGATTTGGCGTTCTAGCAGCATTTTGAAACATATTAGAAATTTCTATCTTAATGGGTGCCAAAGTTACACAAGACCTCTTAATAATATTTTTAATCGCTATCTCGGTAACCGTAAGTCCAAAAAATAAAAATGTGTCAGATATGAGCGATTTGGCGTTCTAGCAGCATTTTGAAACATATTAGAAATTTCTATCTTAATGGGTACCAAAGTTACACAAGACCTCTTAATAATATTTTTAATCGCTATCTCGGTAACCGTAAGTCCAAAAAATAAAAAGGTGTCAGATATGAGCGATTTGGCGTTCTAGCAGCATTTTGAAACATATTAGAAATTTCTATCTTAATGGGTGCCAAAGTTACACAAGACCTCTTAATAATATTTTTAATCGCTATCTGGGTAACCGTAAGTCCAAAAAATAAAAAGGTGTCAGATATGAGCGATTTGGCGTTCTAGCAGCATTTTGAAACATATTAGAAATTTCTATCTTAATGGGTGCCAAAGTTACACAAGACCTCTTAATAATATTTTTAATCGCTATCTCGGTAACCGTAAGTCCAAAAAATAAAAAGGTGTCAGATATGAGCGATTTGGCGTTCTAGCAGCATTTTGAAACATATTAGAAATTTCTATCTTAATGGGTGCCAAAGTTACACAAGACCTCTTAATAATATTTTTAATCGCTATCTTGGTAACCGTAAGTCCAAAAAATAAAAAGGTGTCAGATATGAGCGATTTGGCGTTCTAGCAGCATTTTGAAACATATTAGAAATTTCCATCTTAATGGGTGCCAAAGTTACACAAGACCTCTTAATAATATTTTTAATCGCTATCTCGGTAACAGTAAGTCCAAGAAATAAAAAGGTGTCAGATATGAGCGATTTGGCGTTCTAGCAGCATTTTGAAACATATTAGAAATTTCTATCTTAATGGGTGCCAAAGTTACACAAGACCTCTTAATAATATTTTTAATCGCTATCTCGGTAACCGTAAGTCCAAAAAATAAAAAGGTGTCAGATATGAGCGATTTGGCGTTCTAGCAGCATTTTGAAACATATTAGAAATTTCTATCTTAATGGGTGCCAAAGTTACACAAGACCTCTTAATAATATTTTTAATCGCTATCTCGGTAACCGTAAGTCCAAAAAATAAAAATGTGTCAGATATGAGCGATTTGGCGTTCTAGCAGCATTTTGAAACATATTAGAAATTTCTATCTTAATGGGTGCCAAAGTTACACAAGACCTCTTAATAATATTTTTAATCGCTATCTCGGTAACCGTAAGTCCAAAAAATAAAAAGGTGTCAGATATGAGCGATTTGGCGTTCTAGCAGCATTTTGAAACATATTAGAAATTTCTATCTTAATGGGTGCCAAAGTTACACAAGACCTCTTAATAATATTTTTAATCGCTATCTCGGTAACCGTAAGTCCAAAAAATAAAAATGTGTCAGATATGAGCGATTTGGCGTTCTAGCAGCATTTTGAAACATATTAGAAATTTCTATCTTAATGGGTGCCAAAGTTACACAAGACCTCTTAATAATATTTTTAATCGCTATCTCGGTAACCGTAAGTCCAAAAAATAAAAAGGTGTCAGATATGAGCGATTTGGCGTTCTAGCAGCATTTTGAAACATATTAGAAATTTCTATCTTAATGGGTGCCAAAGTTACACAAGACCTCTTAATAATATTTTTAATCGCTATCTCGGTAACCGTAAGTCCAAAAAATAAAAAGGTGTCAGACATTAGCGATTTGGCGTTCTAGCAGCATTTTGAAACATATTAGAAATTTCTACCTTAATGGGTGCCAAAGTTACACAAGATCTCTTAATAATATTTTTAATCGCTATCTCGGTAACCGTAAGTCCAAAAAATAAAAAGGTGTCAGATATGAGCGATTTGGCGTTCTAGCAGCATTTTGAAACATATTAGAAATTTCTATCTTAATGGGTGCCAAAGTTACACAAGACCTCTTAATAATATTTTTAATCGCTATCTAGGTAACCGTAAGTCCAAAAAATAAAAAGGTGTCAGATATGAGCGATTTGGCGTTCTAGCAGCATTTTGAAACATATTAGAAATTTCTATCTTAATGGGTGCCAAAGTTACACAAGACCTCTTAATAATATTTTTAATCGCTATCTCGGTAACCGTAAGTCCAAAAAATAAAAAGGTGTCAGATATGAGCGATTTGGCGTTCTAGCAGCATTTTGAAACATATTAGAAATTTCTATCTTAATGGGTGCCAAAGTTACACAAGACCTCTTAATAATATTTTTAATCGCTATCTTGGTAACCGTAAGTCCAAAAAATAAAAAGGTGTCAGATATTAGCGATTTGGCGTTCTAGCAGCATTTTGAAACATATTAGAAATTTCCATCTTAATGGGTGCCAAAGTTACACAAGACCTCTTAATAATATTTTTAATCGCTATCTCGGTAACAGTAAGTCCAAGAAATAAAAAGGTGTCAGATATGAGCGATTTGGCGTTCTAGCAGCATTTTGAAACATATTAGCAATTTTTATCTTAATGGGTGCCAAAGTTACACAAGACCTCTTAATAATATTTTTAATCGCTATCTCGGTAACCGTAAGTCCAAAAAATAAAAAGGTGTCAGATATGAGCGATTTGGCGTTCTAGCAGCATTTTGAAACATATTAGAAATTTCTATCTTAATGGGTGCCAAAGTTACACAAGACCTCTTAATAACATTTTTAATCGCTATCTCGGTAACCGTAAGTCCAAAAAATAAAAATGTGTCAGATATGAGCGATTTGGCGTTCTAGCAGCATTTTGAAACATATTAGAAATTTCTATCTTAATGGGTGCCAAAGTTACACAAGACCTCTTAATAATATTTTTAATCGCTATCTGGGTAACCGTAAGTCCAAAAAATAAAAAGGTGTCAGAAATGAGCGATTTGGCGTTCTAGCAGCATTTTGAAACATATTAGAAATTTCTATCTTAATGGGTGCCAAAGTTACACAAGACCTCTTAATAATATTTTTAATCGCTATCTCGGTAACCGTAAGTCCAAAAAATAAAAATGTGTCAGATATGAGCGATTTGGCGTTCTAGCAGCATTTTGAAACATATTAGAAATTTCTATCTTAATGGGTGCCAAAGTTACACAAGACCTCTTAATAATATTTTTAATCGCTATCTCGGTAACCGTAAGTCCAAAAAATAAAAAGGTGTCAGATATGAGCGATTTGGCGTTCTAGCAGCATTTTGAAACATATTAGAAATTTCTATCTTAATGGGTGCCAAAGTTACACAAGACCTCTTAATAATATTTTTAATCGCTATCTCGGTAACCGTAAGTCCAAAAAATAAAAATGTGTCAGACATTAGCGGTTTGGCGTTCTAGCAGCATTTTGAAACATATTAGAAATTTCTATCTTAATGGGTGCCAAAGTTACACAAGATCTCTTAATAATATTTTTAATCGCTATCTGGGTAACCGTAAGTCCAAAAAATAAAAAGGTGTCAGATATGAGCGATTTGGCGTTCTAGCAGCATTTTGAAACATATTAGAAATTTCTATCTTAATGGGTGCCAAAGTTACACAAGACCTCTTAATAATATTTTTAATCGCTATCTGGGTAACCGTAAGTCCAAAAAATAAAAAGGTGTCAGATATGAGCGATTTGGCGTTCTAGCAGCATTTTGAAACATATTAGAAATTTCTATCTTAATGGGTGCCAAAGTTACACAAGACCTCTTAATAATATTTTTAATCGCTATCTCGGTAACCGTAAGTCCAAAAAATAAAAAGGTGTCAGATATGAGCGATTTGGCGTTCTAGCAGCATTTTGAAACATATTAGAAATTTCTATCTTAATGGGTGCCAAAGTTACACAAGACCTCTTAATAATATTTTTAATCGCTATCTTGGTAACCGTAAGTCCAAAAAATAAAAAGGTGTCAGATATGAGCGATTTGGCGTTCTAGCAGCATTTTGAAACATATTAGAAATTTCCATCTTAATGGGTGCCAAAGTTACACAAGACCTCTTAATAATATTTTTAATCGCTATCTCGGTAACAGTAAGTCCAAGAAATAAAAAGGTGTCAGATATGAGCGATTTGGCGTTCTAGCAGCATTTTGAAACATATTAGAAATTTCTATCTTAATGGGTGCCAAAGTTACACAAGACCTCTTAATAATATTTTTAATCGCTATCTCGGTAACCGTAAGTCCAAAAAATAAAAAGGTGTCAGATATGAGCGATTTGGCGTTCTAGCAGCATTTTGAAACATATTAGAAATTTCTATCTTAATGGGTGCCAAAGTTACACAAGACCTCTTAATAACATTTTTAATCGCTATCTCGGTAACCGTAAGTCCAAAAAATAAAAATGTGTCAGATATGAGCGATTTGGCGTTCTAGCAGCATTTTGAAACATATTAGAAATTTCTATCTTAATGGGTGCCAAAGTTACACAAGACCTCTTAATAATATTTTTAATCGCTATCTCGGTAACCGTAAGTCCAAAAAATAAAAAGGTGTCAGATATGAGCGATTTGGCGTTCTAGCAGCATTTTGAAACATATTAGAAATTTCTATCTTAATGGGTGCCAAAGTTACACAAGACCTCTTAATAATATTTTTAATCGCTATCTCGGTAACCGTAAGTCCAAAAAATAAAAAGGTGTCAGATATGAGCGATTTGGCGTTCTAGCAGCATTTTGAAACATATTAGAAATTTCTATCTTAATGGGTGCCAAAGTTACACAAGACCTCTTAATAATATTTTTAATCGCTATCTTGGTAACCGTAAGTCCAAAAAATAAAAAGGTGTCAGATATGAGCGATTTGGCGTTCTAGCAGCATTTTGAAACATATTAGAAATTTCCATCTTAATGGGTGCCAAAGTTACACAAGACCTCTTAATAATATTTTTAATCGCTATCTCGGTAACAGTAAGTCCAAGAAATAAAAAGGTGTCAGATATGAGCGATTTGGCGTTCTAGCAGCATTTTGAAACATATTAGAAATTTCTATCTTAATGGGTGCCAAAGTTACACAAGACCTCTTAATAATATTTTTAATCGCTATCTCGGTAACCGTAAGTCCAAAAAATAAAAAGGTGTCAGATATGAGCGATTTGGCGTTCTAGCAGCATTTTGAAACATATTAGAAATTTCTATCTTAATGGGTGCCAAAGTTACACAAGACCTCTTAATAACATTTTTAATCGCTATCTCGGTAACCGTAAGTCCAAAAAATAAAAATGTGTCAGATATGAGCGATTTGGCGTTCTAGCAGCATTTTGAAACATATTAGAAATTTCTATCTTAATGGGTGCCAAAGTTACACAAGACCTCTTAATAATATTTTTAATCGCTATCTCGTTAACCGTAAGTCCAAAAAATAAAAAGGTGTCAGATATGAGCGATTTGGCGTTCTAGCAGCATTTTGAAACATATTAGAAATTTCTATCTTAATGGGTGCCAAAGTTACACAAGACCTCTTAATAATATTTTTAATCGCTATCTCGGTAACCGTAAGTCCAAAAAATAAAAATGTGTCAGATATGAGCGATTTGGCGTTCTAGCAGCATTTTGAAACATATTAGAAATTTCTATCTTAATGGGTGCCAAAGTTACACAAGACCTCTTAATAATATTTTTAATCGCTATCTCGGTAACCGTCAGTCCAAAAAATAAAAAGGTGTCAGATATGAGCGATTTGGCGTTCTAGCAGCATTTTGAAACATATTAGAAATTTCTATCTTAATGGGTGCCAAAGTTACACAAGTCCTCTTAATAATATTTTTAATCGCTATCTCGGTAACCGTAAGTCCAAAAAATAAAAAGGTGTCAGATATGAGCGATTTGGCGTTCTAGCAGCATTTTGAAACATATTAGAAATTTCTATCTTAATGGGTGCCAAAGTTACACAAGACCTCCTAATAATATTTTTAATCGCTATCTCGGTAACCGTAAGTCCAAAAAATAAAAAGGTGTCAGATGTGAGCGATTTGGCGTTCTAGCAGCATTTTGAAACATATTAGAAATTTCTATCTTAATGGGTGCCAAAGTTACACAAGACCTCTTAATAATATTTTTAATCGCTATCTCGGTAACCGTAAGTCCAAAAAATAAAAAGGTGTCAGATATGAGCGATTTGGCGTTCTGGCAGCATTTTGAAACATATTAGAAATTTCTATCTTAATGGTTGCCAAAGTTACACAAGACCTCTCAATAATATTTTTAAACGCTATCTCGGTAACCGTAAGTCCAAAAAATAAAAAGGTGTCAGATATGAGCGATTTGGCGTTCTAGCAGCATTTTGAAACATGTTAGAAATTTCTATCTTAATGGGTGCCAAAGTTACACAAGACCTCTTAATAATATTTTTAATCGCTATCTCGGTAACCGTAAGTCCAAAAAAATAAAAAGGTGTCAGATATGATCGATTTGTCGTTCTAGCAGCATTTTGAAACATGTTAGAAATTTCTATCTTAATGGGTGCCAAAGTTACACAAGACCTCTTAATAATATTTTTAATCGCTATCTCGGTAACCGTAAGTCCAAAAAATAAAAAGGTGTCAGATATGAGCGATTTGGCGTTCTAGCAGCATTTTGAAACATATTAGAAATTTCTATGTTAATGGGTGCCAAAGTTACACAAGACCTCTTAATAATATTTTTAATCGCTATCTCGGTAACCGTAAGTCCAAAAAATAAAAAGGTGTCAGATATGAGCGATTTGGCGTTCTAGCAGCATTTTGAAACATATTAGAAATTTCTATCTTAATGGGTGCCAAAGTTACACAAGACCTCTTAATAACATTTTTAATCGCTATCTCGGTAACCGTAAGTCCAAAAAATAAAAAGGTGTCAGATATGAGCGATTTGGCGTTCTAGCAGCATTTTGAAACATATTAGAAATTTCTATCTTAATGGGTGCCAAAGTTACACAAGATCTCTTAATAATATTTTTAATCGCTATCTCGGTAACCGTAAGTCCAAAAAATAAAAAGGTGTCAGATATGAGCGATTTGGCGTTCTAGCAGCATTTTGAAACATATTAGAAATTTCTATCTTAATGGGTGCCAAAGTTACACAAGACCTCTTAATAATATTTTTAATCGCTATCTCGGTAACCGTAAGTCCAAAAAATAAAAAGGTGTCAGATATGAGCGATTTGGCTTTCTAGCAGCATTTTGAAACATATTAGAAATTTCTATCTTAATGGGTGCCAAAGTTACACAAGACCTCTTAATAATATTTTTAATCGCTATCTCGGTAACCGTAAGTCCAAAAAATAAAAAGGTGTCAGATATGAGCGATTTGGCGTTCTAGCAGCATTTTGAAATATATTAGAAATTTCTATCTTAATGGGTGCCAAAGTTACACAAGACATCTTAATAATATTCTTAACCGCTATCTCGGTAACCGTAAGTCCAAAAAATAAAAAGGTGTCAGATATGAGCGATTTGGCGTTCTAGCAGCATTTTGAAACATATTAGAAATTTCTATCTTAATGGGTGCCAAAGTTACACAAGACCTCTTAATAATATTTTTAATCGCTATCTCGGTAACCGTAAGTCCAAAAAATAAAAAGGTGTCAGATATGAGCGATTTGGCGTTCTAGCAGCATTTTGAAACATATTAGAAGTTTCTATCTTAATGGGTGCCAAAGTTACACAAGACCTCTTAATAATATTTTTAATCGCTATCTCGGTAACCGTAACTCCAAAAAATAAAAAGGTGTCAGATATGAGCGATTTGACGTTCTAGCAGCATTTTGAAACATATTAGAAATTTCTATCTTAATGGGTGCCAAAGTTACACAAGATCTCTTGATAATATTTTTAATCGCTATCTCGGTAACCGTAAGTCCAAAAAATAAAAAGGTGTCAGATATGAGCGATTTGGCGTTCTAGCAGCATTTTGAAACATATTAGAAATTTCTATCTTAATGGGTGCCAAAGTTACACAAGACCTCTTAATAACATTTTTAATCGCTATCTCGGTAACCGTAAGTCCAAAAAATAAAAAGGTGTCAGATATGAGCGATTTGGCGTTCTAGCAGCATTTTGAAACATATTAGAAATTTCTATCTTAATGGGTGCCAAAGTTACACAAGATCTCTTAATAATATTTTTAATCGCTATCTCGGTAACCGTAAGTCCAAAAAATAAAAAGGTGTCAGATATGAGCGATTTGGCGTTCTAGCAGCATTTTGAAACATATTAGAAATTTCTATCTTAATGGGTGCCAAAGTTACACAAGACCTCTTAATAATATTTTTAATCGCTATCTCGGTAACCGTAAGTCCAAAAAATAAAAAGGTGTCAGATATGAGCGATTTGGCTTTCTAGCAGCATTTTGAAACATATTAGAAATTTCTATCTTAATGGGTGCCAAAGTTACACAAGACCTCTTAATAATATTTTTAATCGCTATCTCGGTAACCGTAAGTCCAAAAAATAAAAAGGTGTCAGATATGAGCGATTTGGCGTTCTAGCAGCATTTTGAAATATATTAGAAATTTCTATCTTAATGGGTGCCAAAGTTACACAAGACATCTTAATAATATTCTTAACCGCTATCTCGGTAACCGTAAGTCCAAAAAATAAAAAGGTGTCAGATATGAGCGATTTGGCGTTCTAGCAGCATTTTGAAACATATTAGAAATTTCTATCTTAATGGGTGCCAAAGTTACACAAGACCTCTTAATAATATTTTTAATCGCTATCTCGGTAACCGTAAGTCCAAAAAATAAAAAGGTGTCAGATATGAGCGATTTGGCGTTCTAGCAGCATTTTGAAACATATTAGAAGTTTCTATCTTAATGGGTGCCAAAGTTACACAAGACCTCTTAATAATATTTTTAATCGCTATCTCGGTAACCGTAACTCCAAAAAATAAAAAGGTGTCAGATATGAGCGATTTGACGTTCTAGCAGCATTTTGAAACATATTAGAAATTTCTATCTTAATGGGTGCCAAAGTTACACAAGATCTCTTAATAATATTTTTAATCGCTATCTCGGTAACCGTAAGTCCAAAAAATAAAAAGGTGTCAGATATGAGCGATTTGGCGTTCTAGCAGCATTTTGAAACATATTAGAAATTTCTATCTTAATGGGCGCCAAAGTTACACAAGACCTCGTAATAACATTTTTAATCGCTATCTCGGTAACCGTAAGTCCAAAAAATAAAAAGGTGTCAGATATGAGCGATTTGGCGTTCTAGCAGCATTTTGAAAAATATTAGAAATTTCTATCTTAATGGGTGCCAATGTTACACAAGACCTCGTAATAATATTTTTAATCGCTATCTCGGTAACCGTAAGACCAAAAAATAAAGAGGTGTCAGATATGAGCGATTTGACGTTCTAGCAGCATTTTGAAACATATTAGAAATTTCTATCTTAATGGGTGCCAAAGTTACACAAGACCTCTTAATAATATTTTTAATCGCTATCTCGGTAACCGTAAGTCCAAAAAATAAAAAGGTGTCAGATATGAGCGATTTGGCGTTCTAGCAGCATTTTGAAACATATTAGAAATTTCTATCTTAATGGGTGCCAAAGTTACACAAGACCTCTTAATAATATTTTTAATCGCTATCTCGGTAACCGTAAGTCCAAAAAATAAAAAGGTGTCAGATATGAGCGATTTTGCGTTCTAGCAGCATTTTGAAACATATTAGAAATTTCTATCTTAATGGGTGCCAAAGTTACACAAGACCTCTTAATAATATTTTTAATCGCTATCTCGGTAACCGTAAGTCCAAAAAATAAAAAGGTGTCAGATATGAGCGATTTGGCGTTCTAGCAGCATTTTGAAACATATTAGAAATTTCTATCTTAATGGGTGCCAAAGTTACACAAGACCTCTTAATAATATTTTTAATCGCTATCTCGGTAACCGTAAGTCCAAAAAATAAAAAGGTGTCAGATATGAGCGATTTGGCGTTCTAGCAGCATTTTGAAACAAATTAGAAATTTCTATCTTAATGGGTGCCAAAGTTACACAAGACCTCTTAATAATATTTTTAATCGCTATCTCGGTAACCGTAAGTCCAAAAAATAAAAAGGTGTCAGATATGAGCGATTTTGCGTTCTAGCAGCATTTTGAAACATATTAGAAATTTCTATCTTAATGGGTGCCAAAGTTACACAAGACCTCTTAATAATATTTTTAATCGCTATCTCGGTAACCGTAAGTCCAAAAAATAAAAAGGTGTCAGATATGAGCGATTTGGCGTTCTAGCAGCATTTTGAAACATATTAGAAATTTCTATCTTAATGGGTGCCAAAGTTACACAAGACCTCTTAATAATATTTTTAATCGCTATCTCGGTAACCGTAAGTCCAAAAAATAAAAAGGTGTCAGATATGAGCGATTTGGCGTTCTAGCAGCATTTTGAAACATATTAGAAATTTCTATCTTAATGGGTGCCAAAGTTACACAAGACCTCTTAATAATATTTTTAATCGCTATCTCGGTAACCGTAAGTCCAAAAAATAAAAAGGTGTCAGATATGAGCGACTTGGCGTTCTAGCAGCATTTTGAAACATATTAGAAATTTCTATCTTAATGGGTGCCAAAGTTACACAAGACCTCTTAATAATATTTTTAATCGCTATCTTGGTAACCGTAAGTCCAAAAAATAAAAAGGTGTCAGATATGAGCGATTTGGCGTTCTAGCAGCATTTTGAAACATATTAGAAATTTCCATCTTAATGGGTGCCAAAGTTACACAAGACCTCTTAATAATATTTTTAATCGCTATCTCGGTAACCGTAAGTCCAAGAAATAAAAAGGTGTCAGATATGAGCGATTTGGCGTTCTAGCAGCATTTTGAAACATATTAGAAATTTCTATCTTAATGGGTGCCAAAGTTACACAAGACCTCTTAATAATATTTTTAATCGCTATCTTGGTAACCGTAAGTCCAAAAAATAAAAAGGTGTCAGATATGAACGATTTGGCGTTCTAACAGCATTTTGAAACATATTAGAAATTTCCATCTTAATGGGTGCCAAAGTTACACAAGACCTCTTAATAATATTTTTAATCGCTATCTGGGTAACCGTAAGTCCAAAAAATAAAAAGGTGTCAGATATGAGCGTTTTGGCGTTCTAGCAGCATTTTGAAACATATTAGAAATTTCTATCTTAATGGGTGCCAAGGTTACACAAGACCTCTTAATAATATTTTTAATCGCTATCTTGGTAACCGTAAGTCCAAAAAATAAAAAGGTGTCAGATATGAGCGATTTGGCGTTCTAGCAGCATTTTGAAACATATTAGAAATTTCTATCGTAATGGGTGCCAAAGTTACACAAGACCTCTTAATAATATTTTTAATCGCTATCTCGGTAACCGTAAGTCCAAAAAATAAAAAGGTGTCAGATATGAGCGATTTGGCGTTCTAGCAGCATTTTGAAACAAATTAGAAATTTCTATCTTAATGGGTGCCAAAGTTACACAAGACCTCTTAATAATATTTTTAATCGCTATCTCGGTAACCGTAAGTCCAAAAAATAAAAAGGTGTCAGATATGAGCGATTTTGCGTTCTAGCAGCATTTTGAAACATATTAGAAATATCTATCTTAATGGGTGCCAAAGTTACACAAGACCTCTTAATAATATTTTTAATCGCTATCTCGGTAACCGTAAGTCCAAAAAATAAAAAGGTGTCAGATATGAGCGATTTGGCGTTCTAGCAGCATTTTGAAACATTAGAAATTTCTATCTTAATGGGTGCCAAATTTACACAAGACCTCTTAATAATATTTTTAATCGCTATCTCGGTAACCGTAAGTCCAAAAAATAAAAAGGTGTCAGATATGAGCGATTTGGCGTTCTAGCAGCATTTTGAAACATATTAGAAATTTCTATCTTAATGGGTGCCAAAGTTACACAAGACCTCTTAATAATATTTTTAATCGCTATCTCGGTAACCGTAAGTCCAAAAAATAAAAAGGTGTCAGATATGAGCGATTTGGCGTTCTAGCAGCATTTTGAAACATTAGAAATTTCTATCTTAATGGGTGCCAAATTTACACAAGACCTCTTAATAATATTTTTAATCGCTATCTCGGTAACCGTAAGTCCAAAAAATAAAAAGGTGTCAGATATGAGCGATTTGGCGTTCTAGCAGCATTTTGAAACATATTAGAAATTTCTATCTTAATGGGTGCCAAAGTTACACAAGACCTCTTAATAATATTTTTAATCGCTATCTCGGTAACCGTAAGTCCAAAAAATAAAAAGGTGTCAGATATGAGCGATTTGGCGTTCTAGCAGCATTTTGAAACATATTAGAAATTTCTATCTTAATGGGTGCCAAAGTTACACAAGACCTCTTAATAATATTTTTAATCGCTATCTCGGTAACCGTAAGTCCAAAAAATAAAAAGGTGTCAGATATGAGCGATTTGGCGTTCTAGCAGCATTTTGAAACATATTAGAAATTTCTATCTTAATGGGTGCCAAAGTTACACAAGACCTCTTAATAATATTTTTAATCGCTATCTCGGTAACCGTAAGTCCAAAAAATAAAAAGGTGTCAGATATGAGCGATTTGGCGTTCTAGCAGCATTTTGAAACATATTAGAAATTTCTATCTTAATGGGTGCCAAAGTTACACAAGACCTCTTAATAATATTTTTAATCGCTATCTCGGTAACCGTAAGTCCAAAAAATAAAAAGGTGTCAGATATGAGCGATTTGGCGTTCTAGCAGCATTTTGAAACATATTAGAAATTTCTATCTTAATGGGTGCCAAAGTTACACAAGACCTCTTAATAATATTTTTAATCGCTATCTCGGTAACCGTAAGTCCAAAAAATAAAAAGGTGTCAGATATGAGCGACTTGGCGTTCTAGCAGCATTTTGAAACATATTAGAAATTTCTATCTTAATGGGTGCCAAAGTTACAAAAGACCTCTTAATAATATTTTTAATCGCTATCTTGGTAACCGTAAGTCCAAAAAATAAAAAGGTGTCAGATATGAGCGATTTGGCGTTCTAGCAGCATTTTGAAACATATTAGAAATTTCCATCTTAATGGGTGCCAAAGTTACACAAGACCTCTTAATAATATTTTTAATCGCTATCTCGGTAACCGTAAGTCCAAGAAATAAAATGGTGTCAGATATGAGCGATTTGGCGTTCTAGCAGCATTTTGAAACATATTAGAAATTTCTATCTTAATGGGTGCCAAAGTTACACAAGACCTCTTAATAATATTTTTAATCGCTATCTTGGTAACCGTAAGTCCAAAAAATAAAAAGGTGTCAGATATGAGCGATTTGGCGTTCTAGCAGCATTTTGAAACATATTAGAAATTTCTATCTTAATGGGTGTCAAGGTTACACAAGACCTCTTAATAATATTTTTAATCGCTATCTTGGTAACCGTAAGTCCAAAAAATAAAAAGGTGTCAGATATGAGCGATTTGGCGTTCTAGCAGCATTTTGAAACATATTAGAAATTTCTATCTTAATGGGTGCCAAAGTTACACAAGACCTCTTAATAATATTTTTAATCGCTATCTTGGTAACCGTAAGTCCAAAAAATAAAAGGTGTCAGATATGAGCGATTTGGCGTTCTAGCAGCATTTTGAAACATATTAGAAATTTCTATCTTAATGGGTGCCAAAGTTACACAAGACCTCTTAATAATATTTTTAATCGCTATCTTGGTAACCCTAAGTCCAAAAAATAAAAAGGTGTCAGATATGAGCGATTTGGCGTTCTAGCAGCATTTTGAAACATATTAGAAATTTCTATCTTAATGGGTGCCAAAGTTACACAAGACCTCTTAATAATATTTTTAATCGCTATCTTGGTAACCCTAAGTCCAAAAAATAAAAAGGTGTCAGATATGAGCGATTTGGCGTTCTAGCAGCATTTTGAAACATATTAGAAATTTCTATCTTAATGGGTGCCAAAGTTACACAAGACCTCTTAATAATATTTTTAATCGCTATCTCGGTAACCGTAAGTCCAAAAAATAAAAAGGTGTCAGATATGAGCGATTTGGCGTTCTAGCAGCATTTTGAAACATATTAGAAATTTCTATCTTAATGGGTGCCAAAGTTACACAAGACCTCTTAATAACATTTTTAATCGCTATCTCGGTAACCGTAAGTCCAAAAAATAAAAAGGTGTCAGATATGAGCGATTTGGCGTTCTAGCAGGATTTTGAAACATATTAGAAATTTCTATCTTAATGGGTGCCAAAGTTACACAAGACCTCTTAATAATATTTTTAATCGCTATCTCGGTAACCGTAAGTCCAAAAAATAAAAAGGTGTCAGATATGAGCGATTTGGCGTTCTAGCAGCATTTTGAAACATATTAGAAATTTCTATCTTAATGGGTGCCAAAGTTACACAAGACCTCTTAATAATATTTTTAATCGCTATCACGGTAACCGTAAGTCCAAAAAATAAAAAGGTGTCAGATATGAGCGATTTGGCGTTCTAGCAGCATTTTGAAACATATTAGAAATTTCTATCTTAATGGGTGCCAAAGTTACACAAGACCTCTTAATAATATTTTTAATCGCTATCTCGGTAACCGTAAGTCCAAAAAATAAAAAGGTGTCAGATATGAGCGATTTGGCGCTCTAGCAGCATTTTGAAACATATTAGAAATTTCTATCTTAATGGGTGCCAAAGTTACACAAGACCTCTTAATAATATTTTTAATCGCTATCTCGGTAACCGTAAATCCAAAAAATAAAAAGGTGTCAGATATGAGCGATTTGGCGTTCTAGCAGCATTTTGAAACATATTAGAAATTTCTATCTTAATGGGTGCCAAAGTTACACAAGACCTCTTAATAATATTTTTAATCGCTATCTCGGTAACCGTAAGTCCAAAAAATAAAAAGGTGTCAGATATGAGCGATTTGGCGTTCTAGCAGCATTTTGAAACATATTAGAAATTTCTATCTTAGTGGGTGCCAAAGTTACACAAGACCTCTTAATAATATTTTTAATCGCTATCTCGGTAACCGTAAGTCCAAAAAATAAGAAGGTGTCAGATATGAGCGATTTGGCGTTCTAGCAGCATTTTGAAACATATTAGAAATTTCTATCTTAATGGGTGCCAAAGTTACACAAGACCTCTTAATAATATTTTTAATCGCTATCTTGGTAACCGTAAGTCCAAAGAATAAAAAGGTGTCAGATATGAGCGATTTGGCGTTCTAGCAGCATTTTGAAACATATTAGAAATTTCTATCTTAATGGGTGCCAAAGTTACACAAAACCTCTTAATAATATTTTTAATCGCTATCTCGGTAACCGTAAGTCCAAAAAATAAAAAGGTGTCAGATATGAGCGATTTGGCGTTCTAGCAGCATTTTGAAACATATTAGAAATTTCTATCTTAATGGGTGCCAAAGTTACACAAGACCTCTTAATAATATTTTTAATCGCTATCTCGGTAACCGTAAGTCCAAAAAATAAAAAGGTGTCACATATGAGCGATTTGGCGTTCTAGCAGCATTTTGAAACATATTAGAAATTTCTATCTTAATGGGTGCCAAAGTTACACAAGACCTCTTAATAATATTTTTAATCGCTATCTTGGTAACCGTAAGTCCAAAAAATAAAAAGGTGTCAGACATGAGCGATTTGGCGTTCTAGCAGCATTTTGAAACATATTAGAAATTTCTATCTTAATGGGTGCCAAAGTTACACAAGACCTCTTAATAATATTTTTAATCGCTATCTCGGTAACCGTAAGTCCAAAAAATAAAAAGGTGTCAGATATGAGCGATTTGGCGTTCTAGCAGCATTTTGAAACAAATTAGAAATTTCTATCTTAATGGGTGCCAAAGTTACACAAGACCTCTTAATAATATTTTTAATCGCTATCTCGGTAACCGTAAGTCCAAAAAATAAAAAGGTGTCAGATATGAGCGATTTTGCGTTCTAGCAGCATTTTGAAACATATTAGAAATTTCTATCTTAATGGGTGCCAAAGTTACACAAGACCTCTTAATAATATTTTTAATCGCTATCTCGGTAACCGTAAGTCCAAAAAATAAAAAGGTGTCAGATATGAGCGATTTGGCGTTCTAGCAGCATTTTGAAACATTAGAAATTTCTATCTTAATGGGTGCCAAATTTACACAAGACCTCTTAATAATATTTTTAATCGCTATCTCGGTAACCGTAAGTCCAAAAAATAAAAAGGTGTCAGATATGAGCGATTTGGCGTTCTAGCAGCATTTTGAAACATATTAGAAATTTCTATCTTAATGGGTGCCAAAGTTACACAAGACCTCTTAATAATATTTTTAATAGCTATCTCGGTAACCGTAAGTCCAAAAAATAAAAAGGTGTCAGATATGAGCGATTTGGCGTTCTAGCAGCATTTTGAAACATATTAGAAATTTCTATCTTAATGGGTGCCAAAGTTACACAAGACCTCTTAATAATATTTTTAATCGCTATCTCGGTAACCGTAAGTCCAAAAAATAAAAAGGTGTCAGATATGAGCGACTTGGCGTTCTAGCAGCATTTTGAAACATATTAGAAATTTCTATCTTAATGGGTGCCAAAGTTACAAAAGACCTCTTAATAATATTTTTAATCGCTATCTTGGTAACCGTAAGTCCAAAAAATAAAAAGGTGTCAGATATGAGCGATTTGGCGTTCTAGCAGCATTTTGAAACATATTAGAAATTTCCATCTTAATGGGTGCCAAAGTTACACAAGACCTCTTAATAATATTTTTAATCGCTATCTCGGTAACCGTAAGTCCAAGAAATAAAATGGTGTCAGATATGAGCGATTTGGCGTTCTAGCAGCATTTTGAAACATATTAGAAATTTCTATCTTAATGGGTGACAAAGTTACACAAGACCTCTTAATAATATTTTTAATCGCTATCTTGGTAACCGTAAGTCCAAAAAATAAAAAGGTGTCAGATATGAACGATTTGGCGTTCTAGCAGCATTTTGAAACATATTAGAAATTTCCATCTTAATGGGTGCCAAAGTTACACAAGACCTCTTAATAATATTTTTAATCGCTATCTTGGTAACCGTAAGTCCAAAAAATAAAAAGGTGTCAGATATGAGCGATTTGGCGTTCTAGCAGCATTTTGAAACATATTAGAAATTTCTATCTTAATGGGTGTCAAGGTTACACAAGACCTCTTAATAATATTTTTAATCGCTATCTTGGTAACCGTAAGTCCAAAAAATAAAAAGGTGTCAGATATGAGCGATTTGGCGTTCTAGCAGCATTTTGAAACATATTAGAAATTTCTATCTTAATGGGTGCCAAAGTTACACAAGACCTCTTAATAATATTTTTAATCGCTATCTTGGTAACCGTAAGTCCAAAAAATAAAAGGTGTCAGATATGAGCGATTTGGCGTTCTAGCAGCATTTTGAAACATATTAGAAATTTCTATCTTAATGGGTGCCAAAGTTACACAAGACCTCTTAATAATATTTTTAATCGCTATCTCGGTAACCGTAAGTCCAAAAAATAAAAAGGTGTCAGATATGAGCGATTTGGCGTTCTAGCAGCATTTTGAAACATATTAGAAATTTCTATCTTAATGGGTGCCAAAGTTACACAAGACCTCTTAATAATATTTTTAATCGCTATCACGGTAACCGTAAGTCCAAAAAATAAAAAGGTGTCAGATATGAGCGATTTGGCGTTCTAGCAGCATTTTGAAACATATTAGAAATTTCTATCTTAATGGGTGCCAAAGTTACACAAGACCTCTTAATAATATTTTTAATCGCTATCTCGGTAACCGTAAGTCCAAAAAATAAAAAGGTGTCAGATATGAGCGATTTGGCGCTCTAGCAGCATTTTGAAACATATTAGAAATTTCTATCTTAATGGGTGCCAAAGTTACACAAGACCTCTTAATAATATTTTTAATCGCTATCTCGGTAACCGTAAGTCCAAAAAATAAAAAGGTGTCAGATATGAGCGATTTGGCGTTCTAGCAGCATTTTGAAACATATTAGAAATTTCTATCTTAATGGGTGCCAAAGTTACACAAGACCTCTTAATAATATTTTTAATCGCTATCTCGGTAACCGTAAGTCCAAAAAATAAAAAGGTGTCAGATATGAGCGATTTGGCGTTCTAGCAGCATTTTGAAACATATTAGAAATTTCTATCTTAGTGGGTGCCAAAGTTACACAAGACCTCTTAATAATATTTTTAATCGCTATCTCGGTAACCGTAAGTCCAAAAAATAAGAAGGTGTCAGATATGAGCGATTTGGCGTTCTAGCAGCATTTTGAAACATATTAGAAATTTCTATCTTAATGGGTGCCAAAGTTACACAAGACCTCTTAATAATATTTTTAATCGCTATCTTGGTAACCGTAAGTCCAAAGAATAAAAAGGTGTCAGATATGAGCGATTTGGCGTTCTAGCAGCATTTTGAAACATATTAGAAATTTCTATCTTAATGGGTGCCAAAGTTACACAAGACCTCTTAATAATATTTTTAATCGCTATCTCGGTAACCGTAAGTCCAAAAAATAAAAAGGTGTCAGATATGAGCGATTTGGCGTTCTAGCAGCATTTTGAAACATATTAGAAATTTCTATCTTAATGGGTGCCAAAGTTACACAAGACCTCTTAATAATATTTTTAATCGCTATCTCGGTAACCGTAAGTCCAAAAAATAAAAAGGTGTCAGATATGAGCGATTTGGCGTTCTAGCAGCATTTTGAAACATATTAGAAATTTCTATCTTAATGGGTGCCAAAGTTACACAAGACCTCTTAATAATATTTTTAATCGCTATCTTGGTAACCGTAAGTCCAAAAAATAAAAAGGTGTCAGACATGAGCGATTTGGCGTTCTAGCAGCATTTTGAAACATATTAGAAATTTCTATCTTAATGGGTGCCAAAGTTACACAAGACCTCTTAATAATATTTTTAATCGCTATCTCGGTAACCGTAAGTCCAAAAAATAAAAAGGTGTCAGATATGAGCGATTTGGCGTTCTAGCAGCATTTTGAAACATATTAGAAATTTCTATCTTAATGGGTGCCAAAGTTACACAAGACCTCTTAATAATATTTTTAATCGCTATCTTGGTAACCGTAAGTCCAAAAAATAAAAAGGTGTCAGATATGAGCGATTTGGCGTTCTAGCAGCATTTTGAAACATATTAGAAATTTCTATCTTAATGGGTGCCAAAGTTACACAAGACCCCTTAATAATATTTTTAATCGCTATCACGGTAACCGTAAGTCCAAAAAATAAAAAGGTGTCAGATATGAGCGATTTGGCGTTCTAGCAGCATTTTGAAACATATCAGAAATTTCTATCTTAATGGTTGCCAAAGTTACACAAGACCTCTTAATAATATTTTTAATCGCTATCTCGGTAACCGTAAGTCCAAAAAATAAAAAGGTGTCAGATATGAGCGATTTGGCGTTCTAGCAGCATTTTGAAACATATTAGAAATTTCTATCTTAATGGGTGCCAAAGTTACACAAGACCTCTTAATAACATTTTTAATCGCTATCTCGGTAACCGTAAGTCCAAAAAATAAAAAGGTGTCAGATATGAGCGATTTGGCGTTCTAGCAGCATTTTGAAACATATTAGAAATTTCTATCTTAATGGGTGCCAAAGTTACACAAGACCTCTTAATAATATTTTTAATCGCTATCACGGTAACCTTAAGTCCAAAAAATAAAAAGGTGTCAGATATGAGCGATTTGGCGTTCTAGCAGCATTTTGAAACATATTAGAAATTTCTATCTTAATGGGTGCCAAAGTTACACAAGACCTCTTAATAATATTTTTAATCGCTATCTCGGTAACCGTAAGTCCAAAAAATAAAAAGGTGTCAGATATGAGCGATTTGGCGCTCTAGCAGCATTTTGAAACATATTAGAAATTTCTATCTTAATGGGTGCCAAAGTTACACAAGACCTCTTAATAATATTTTTAATCGCTATCTCGGTAACCGTAAGTCCAAAAAATAAAAAGGTGTCAGATATGAGCGGTTTGGCGTTCTAGCAGCATTTTGAAACATATTAGAAATTTCTATCTTAATGGGTGCCAAAGTTACACAAGACCTCTTAATAATATTTTTAATCGCTATCTCGGTAACCGTAAGTCCAAAAAATAAAAAGGTGTCAGATATGAGCGATTTGGCGTTCTAGCAGCATTTTGAAACATATTAGAAATTTCTATCTTAATGGGTGCCAAAGTTACACAAGACCTCTTAATAATATTTTTAATCGCTATCTCGGTAACCGTAAGTCCAAAAAATAAAAAGGTGTCAGATATGAGCGATTTGGTGTTCTAGCAGCATTTTGAAATATATTAGAAATTTCTATCTTAATGGGTGCCAAAGTTACACAAGACCTCTTAATAATATTTTTAATCGCTATCTTGGTAACCGTAAGTCCAAAAAATAAAAAGGTGTCAGATATGAGCGATTTGGCGTTCTAGCAGCATTTTGAAACATATTGGAAATTTCTATCTTAATGGGTGCCAAAGTTACACAAGACTTCTTAATAACATTTTTAATCGCTATCTTGGTAACCGTAAGTCCAAAAAATAAAAAGGTGTCAGATATGAGCGATTTGGCGTTCTAGAAGCATTTTGAAACATATTAGAAATTTCTATCTTAATGGGTGCCAAAATTACACAAGACCTCTTAATAATATTTTTAATCGCTATCTTGGTAACCGTAAGTCCAAAAAATAAAAAGGTGTCAGATATGAGCGATTTGGCGTTCTAGCAGCATTTTGAAACATAATAGAAATTTCTATCTTAATGGGTGCCAAAGTTACACAAGACCTCTTAATAATATTTTTAATCGCTATCTCGGTAACCGTAAGTCCAAAAAATAAAAAGGTATCAGATATGAGCGATTTGGCGTTCTAGCAGCATTTTGAAACATATTGGAAATTTCTATCTTAATGGGTGCCAAAGTTACACAAGACTTCTTAATAATATTTTTAATCGCTATCTTGGTAACCGTAAGTCCAAAAAATAAAAAGGTGTCAGATATGAGCGATTTGGCGTTCTAGCAGCATTTTGAAACATATTAGAAATTTCTATCTTAATGGGTGCCAAAATTACACAAGACCTTTTAATAATATTTTTAATCGCTATCTTGGTAACCGTAAGTCCAAAAAATAAAAAGGTGTCAGATATGAGCGATTTGGCGTTCTAGCAGCAATTTGAAACATATTAGAAATTTCTATCTTAATGGGTGCCAAAATTACACAAGACCTCTTAATAATATTTTTAATCGCTATCTTGGTAACCGTAAGTCCAAAAAATAAAAAGGTGTCTGATATGAGCGATTTGGCGTTCTAGCAGCATTTTGAAACATATTGGAAATTTCTATCTTAATGGGTGCCAAAGTTACACAAGACTTCTTAATAATATTTTTAATCGCTATCTTGGTAACCGTAAGTCCAAAAAATAAAAAGGTGTCAGATATGAGCGATTTGGCGTTCTAGCAGCATTTTGAAACATAGAAATTTCTATCTTAATGGGTGCCAAAGTTACAAAAGACCTCTTAATAATATTTTTAATCGCTATGTCGGTAACCGTAAGTCCAAAAAATAAAAAGGTGTCAGATATGAGCGATTTGGCGTTCTAGCAGCATTTTGAAACATATTAGAAATTTCTATCTTAATGGGTGCCAAAGTTACACAAGACCTCTTAATAATATTTTTAATCGCTATCTTGGTGACCGTAAGTCCAAAAATCAAAAAGGTGTCAGATATGAGCGATTTGGCGTTCTAGCAGCATTTTGAAACATATTAGAAATTTCTATCTTAATGGGTGCCAAAGTTACACAAGACCTCTTAATAATATTTTTAATCGCTATCTTGGTAACCGTAAGTCCAAAAAATAAAAAGGTGTCAGATATGAGCGATTTGGCGTTCTAGCAGCATTTTGAAACATATTAGAAATTTCTATCTTAATGGGTGCCAAAGTTACACAAGACCTCTTAATAATATTTTTAATCGCTATCTTGGTAACCGTAAGTCCAAAAAATAAAAAGGTGTCAGATATGAGCGATTTGGCGTTCTAGCAGCATTTTGAAACATATTGGAAATTTCTATCTTAATGGGTGCCAAAGTTACACAAGACTTCTTAATAACATTTTTAATCGCTATCTTGGTAACCGTAAGTCCAAAAAATAAAAAGGTGTCAGATATGAGCGATTTGGCGTTCTAGCAGCATTTTGAAACATATTAGAAATTTCTATCTTAATGGGTGCCAAAGTTACACAAGACCTCTTAATAATATTTTTAATCGCTATCTTGGTAACCGTAAGTCCAAAAAATAAAAAGGTGTCAGATATGAGCGATTTGGCGTTCTAGCAGCATTTTGAAACATATTGGAAATTTCTATCTTAATGGGTGCCAAAGTTACACAAGACTTCTTAATAACATTTTTAATCGCTATCTTGGTAACCGTAAGTCCAAAAAATAAAAAGGTGTCAGATATGAGCGATTTGGCGTTCTAGCAGCATTTTGAAACATATTAGAAATTTCTATCTTAATGGGTGCCAAAATTACACAAGACCTCTTAATAATATTTTTAATCGCTATCTTGGTAACCGTAAGTCCAAAAAATAAAAAGGTGTCAGATATGAGCGATTTGGCGTTCTAGCAGCATTTTGAAACATAATAGAAATTTCTATCTTAATGGGTGCCAAAGTTACACAAGACCTCTTAATAATATTTTTAATCGCTATCTCGGTAACCGTAAGTCCAAAAAATAAAAAGGTGTCAGATATGAGCGATTTGGCGTTCTAGCAGCATTTTGAAACATATTAGAAATTTCTATCTTAATGGGTGCCAAAGTTACACAAGACCTCTTAATAAAATTTTTAATCGCTATCTTGGTAACCGTAAGTCCAAAAAATAAAAAGGTATCAGATATGAGCGATTTGGCGTTCTAGCAGCATTTTGAAACATATTGGAAATTTCTGTCTTAATGGGTGCCAAAGTTACACAAGACTTCTTAATAATATTTTTAATCGCTATCTTGGTAACCGTAAGTAAAAAAAATAAAAAGGTGTCAGATATGAGCGATTTGGCGTTCTAGCAGCATTTTGAAACATATTAGAAATTTCTATCTTAATGGGTGCCAAAATTACACAAGACCTCTTAATAATATTTTTAATCGCTATCTTGGTAACCGTAAGTCCAAAAAATAAAAAGGTGTCAGATATGAGCGATTTGGCGTTCTAGCAGCAATTTGAAACATATTAGAAATTTCTATCTTAATGGGTGCCAAAATTACACAAGACCTCTTAATAATATTTTTAATCGCTATCTTGGTAACCGTAAGTCCAAAAAATAAAAAGGTGTCTGATATGAGCGATTTGGCATTCTAGCAGCATTTTGAAACATATTGGAAATTTCTATCTTAATGGGTGCCAAAGTTACACAAGACTTCTTAATAATATTTTTAATCGCTATCTTGGTAACCGTAAGTCCAAAAAATAAAAAGGTGTCAGATATGAGCGATTTGGCGTTCTAGCAGCATTTTGAAACATAGAAATTTCTATCTTAATGGGTGCCAAAGTTACAAAAGACCTCTTAATAATATTTTTAATCGCTATGTCGGTAACCGTAAGTCCAAAAAATAAAAAGGTGTCAGATATGAGCGATTTGGCGTTCTAGCAGCATTTTGAAACATATTAGAAATTTCTATCTTAATGGGTGCCAAAGTTACACAAGACCTCTTAATAATATTTTTAATCGCTATCTTGGTGACCGTAAGTCCAAAAATCAAAAAGGTGTCAGATATGAGCGATTTGGCGTTCTAGCAGCATTTTGAAACATATTAGAAATTTCTATCTTAATGGGTGCCAAAGTTACACAAGACCTCTTAATAATATTTTTAATCGCTATCTTGGTAACCGTAAGTCCAAAAAATAAAAAGGTGTCAGATATGAGCGATTTGGCGTTCTAGCAGCATTTTGAAACATATTAGAAATTTCTATCTTAATGGGTGCCAAAGTTACACAAGACCTCTTAATAATATTTTTAATCGCTATCTTGGTAACCGTAAGTCCAAAAAATAAAAAGGTGTCAGATATGAGCGATTTGGCGTTCTAGCAGCATTTTGAAACATATTGGAAATTTCTATCTTAATGTGGGTGCCAAAGTTACACAAGACTTCTTAATAACATTTTTAATCGCTATCTTGGTAACCGTAAGTCCAAAAAATAAAAAGGTGTCAGATATGAGCGATTTGGCGTTCTAGCAGCATTTTGAAACATATTAGAAATTTCTATATTAATGGGTGCCAAAGTTACACAAGACCTCTTAATAATATTTTTAATCGCTATCTTGGTAACCGTAAGTCCAAAAAATAAAAAGGTGTCAGATATGAGCGATTTGGCGTTCTAGCAGCATTTTGAAACATATTGGAAATTTCTATCTTAATGGGTGCCAAAGTTACACAAGACTTCTTAATAACATTTTTAATCGCTATCTTGGTAACCGTAAGTCCAAAAAATAAAAAGGTGTCAGATATGAGCGATTTGGCGTTCTAGCAGCATTTTGAAACATATTAGAAATTTCTATCTTAATGGGTGCCAAAATTACACAAGACCTCTTAATAATATTTTTAATCGCTATCTTGGTAACCGTAAGTCCAAAAAATAAAAAGGTGTCAGATATGAGCGATTTGGCGTTCTAGCAGCATTTTGAAACATAATAGAAATTTCTATCTTAATGGGTGCCAAAGTTACACAAGACCTCTTAATAATATTTTTAATCGCTATCTCGGTAACCGTAAGTCCAAAAAATAAAAAGGTGTCAGATATGAGCGATTTGGCGTTCTAGCAGCATTTTGAAACATATTAGAAATTTCTATCTTAATGGGTGCCAAAGTTACACAAGACCTCTTAATAATATTTTTAATCGCTATCTTGGTAACCGTAAGTCCAAAAAATAAAAAGGTATCAGATATGAGCGATTTGGCGTTCTAGCAGCATTTTGAAACATATTGGAAATTTCTGTCTTAATGGGTGCCAAAGTTACACAAGACTTCTTAATAATATTTTTAATCGCTATCTTGGTAACCGTAAGTCCAAAAAATAAAAAGGTGTCAGATATGAGCGATTTGGCGTTCTAGCAGCATTTTGAAACATATTAGAAATTTCTATCTTAATGGGTGCCAAAGTTACACAAGACCTCTTAATAATATTTTTAATCGCTATCTTGGTAACCGTAAGTCCAAAAAATAAAAAGGTGTCAGATATGAGCGATTTGGCGTTCTAGCAGCATTTTGAAACATATTGGAAATTTCTATCTTAATGGGTGCCAAAGTTACACAAGACTTCTTAATAACATTTTTAATCGCTATCTTGGTAACCGTAAGTCCAAAAAATAAAAAGGTGTCAGATATGAGCGATTGGCGTTCTAGCAGCATTTTGAAACATATTAGAAATTTCTATCTTAATGGGTGCCAAAATTACACAAGACCTCTTAATAATATTTTTAATCGCTATCTTGGTAACCGTAAGTCCAAAAAATAAAAAGGTGTCAGATATGAGCGATTTGGCGTTCTAGCAGCATTTTGAAACATAATAGAAATTTCTATCTTAATGGGTGCCAAAGTTACACAAGACCTCTTAATAATATTTTTAATCGCTATCTCGGTAACCGTAAGTCCAAAAAATAAAAAGGTGTCAGATATGAGCGATTTGGCGTTCTAGCAGCATTTTGAAACATATTAGAAATTTCTATCTTAATGGGTGCCAAAGTTACACAAGACCTCTTAATAATATTTTAATCGCTATCTTGGTAACCGTAAGTCCAAAAAATAAAAAGGTATCAGATATGAGCGATTTGGCGTTCTAGCA
Organism: Onthophagus sagittarius; assembly: GCA_036711965.1. Classification (NCBI taxonomy): domain Eukaryota; kingdom Metazoa; phylum Arthropoda; class Insecta; order Coleoptera; family Scarabaeidae; genus Onthophagus; species Onthophagus sagittarius. The sequence continues at coordinate 48,234,267 of JASERS010000001.1, forward strand.
GCATTTTGAAACATATTGGAAATTTCTGTCTTAATGGGTGCCAAAGTTACACAAGACTTCTTAATAATATTTTTAATCGCTACCTTGGTAACCGTAAGTCCAAAAAATAAAAAGGTGTCAGATATGAGCGATTTGGCGTTCTAGCAGCATTTTGAAACATATTAGAAATTTCTATCTTAATGGGTGCCAAAATTACACAAGACCTCTTAATAATATTTTTAATCGCTATCTTGGTAACCGTAAGTCGAAAAAATAAAAAGGTGTCAGATATGAGCGATTTGGCGTTCTAGCAGCAATTTGAAACATATTAGAAATTTCTATCTTAATGGGTGCCAAAATTACACAAGACCTCTTAATAATATTTTTAATCGCTATCTTGGTAACCGTAAGTCCAAAAAATAAAAAGGTGTCTGATATGAGCGATTTGGCGTTCTAGCAGCATTTTGAAACATATTGGAAATTTCTATCTTAATGGGTGCCAAAGTTACACAAGACTTCTTAATAATATTTTTAATCGCTATCTTGGTAACCGTAAGTCCAAAAAATAAAAAGGTGTCAGATATGAGCGATTTGGCGTTCTAGCAGCATTTTGAAACATAGAAATTTCTATCTTAATGGGTGCCAAAGTTACAAAAGACCTCTTAATAATATTTTTAATCGCTATGTCGGTAACCGTAAGTCCAAAAAATAAAAAGGTGTCAGATATGAGCGATTTGGCGTTCTAGCAGCATTTTGAAACATATTAGAAATTTCTATCTTAATGGGTGCCAAAGTTACACAAGACCTCTTAATAATATTTTTAATCGCTATCTTGGTGACCGTAAGTCCAAAAATCAAAAAGGTGTCAGATATGAGCGATTTGGCGTTCTAGCAGCATTTTGAAACATATTAGAAATTTCTATCTTAATGGGTGCCAAAGTTACACAAGACCTCTTAATAATATTTTTAATCGCTATCTTGGTAACCGTAAGTCCAAAAAATAAAAAGGTGTCAGATATGAGCGATTTGGCGTTCTAGCAGCATTTTGAAACATATTAGAAATTTCTATCTTAATGGGTGCCAAAGTTACACAAGACCTCTTAATAATATTTTTAATCGCTATCTTGGTAACCGTAAGTCCAAAAAATAAAAAGGTGTCAGATATGAGCGATTTGGCGTTCTAGCAGCATTTTGAAACATATTGGAAATTTCTATCTTAATGGGTGCCAAAGTTACACAAGACTTCTTAATAACATTTTTAATCGCTATCTTGGTAACCGTAAGTCCAAAAAATAAAAAGGTGTCAGATATGAGCGATTTGGCGTTCTAGCAGCATTTTGAAACATATTAGAAATTTCTATATTAATGGGTGCCAAAGTTACACAAGACCTCTTAATAATATTTTTAATCGCTATCTTGGTAACCGTAAGTCCAAAAAATAAAAAGGTGTCAGATATGAGCGATTTGGCGTTCTAGCAGCATTTTGAAACATATTGGAAATTTCTATCTTAATGGGTGCCAAAGTTACACAAGACTTCTTAATAACATTTTTAATCGCTATCTTGGTAACCGTAAGTCCAAAAAATAAAAAGGTGTCAGATATGAGCGATTTGGCGTTCTAGCAGCATTTTGAAACATATTAGAAATTTCTATCTTAATGGGTGCCAAAATTACACAAGACCTCTTAATAATATTTTTAATCGCTATCTTGGTAACCGTAAGTCCAAAAAATAAAAAGGTGTCAGATATGAGCGATTTGGCGTTCTAGCAGCATTTTGAAACATAATAGAAATTTCTATCTTAATGGGTGCCAAAGTTACACAAGACCTCTTAATAATATTTTTAATCGCTATCTCGGTAACCGTAAGTCCAAAAAATAAAAAGGTGTCAGATATGAGCGATTTGGCGTTCTAGCAGCATTTTGAAACATATTAGAAATTTCTATCTTAATGGGTGCCAAAGTTACACAAGACCTCTTAATAATATTTTTAATCGCTATCTTGGTAACCGTAAGTCCAAAAAATAAAAAGGTATCAGATATGAGCGATTTGGCGTTCTAGCAGCATTTTGAAACATATTGGAAATTTCTGTCTTAATGGGTGCCAAAGTTACACAAGACTTCTTAATAATATTTTTAATCGCTATCTTGGTAACCGTAAGTCCAAAAAATAAAAAGGTGTCAGATATGAGCGATTTGGCGTTCTAGCAGCATTTTGAAACATATTAGAAATTTCTATCTTAATGGGTGCCAAAATTACACAAGACCTCTTAATAATATTTTTAATCGCTATCTTGGTAACCGTAAGTCCAAAAAATAAAAAGGTGTCAGATATGAGCGATTTGGCGTTCTAGCAGCATTTTGAAACATATTAGAAATTTCTAGCTTAACGGGTGCCAAAATTACACAAGACCTCTTAATAATATTTTTAATCGCTATCTTGGTAACCGTAAGTCCAAAAAATAAAAAGGTGTCTGATATGAGCGATTTGGCGTTCTAGCAGCATTTTGAAACATATTGGAAATTTCTATCTTAATGGGTGCCAAAGTTACACAAGACTTCTTAATAATATTTTTAATCGCTATCTTGGTAACCGTAAGTCCAAAAAATAAAAAGGTGTCAGATATGAGCGATTTGGCGTTCTAGCAGCATTTTGAAACATAGAAATTTCTATCTTAATGGGTGCCAAAGTTACAAAAGACCTCTTAATAATATTTTTAATCGCTATCTCGGTAACCGTAAGTCCAAAAAATAAAAAGGTGTCAGATATGAGCGATTTGGCGTTCTAGCAGCATTTTGAAACATATTAGAAATTTCTATCTTAATGGGTGCCAAAGTTACACAAGACCTCTTAATAATATTTTTAATCGCTATCTTGGTGACCGTAAGTCCAAAAATCAAAAAGGTGTCAGATATGAGCGATTTGGCGTTCTAGCAGCATTTTGAAACATATTAGAAATTTCTATCTTAATGGGTGCCAAAGTTACACAAGACCTCTTAATAATATTTTTAATCGCTATCTTGGTAACCGTAAGTCCAAAAAATAAAAAGGTGTCAGATATGAGCGATTTGGCGTTCTAGCAGCATTTTGAAACATATTAGAAATTTCTATCTTAATGGGTGCCAAAGTTACACAAGACCTCTTAATAATATTTTTAATCGCTATCTTGGTAACCGTAAGTCCAAAAAATAAAAAGGTGTCAGATATGAGCGATTTGGCGTTCTAGCAGCATTTTGAAACATATTGGAAATTTCTATCTTAATGGGTGCCAAAGTTACACAAGACTTCTTAATAACATTTTTAATCGCTATCTTGGTAACCGTAAGTCCAAAAAATAAAAAGGTGTCAGATATGAGCGATTTTGCGTTCTAGCAGCATTTTGAAACATATTAGAAATTTCTATCTTAATGGGTGCCAAAATTACACAAGACCTCTTAATAATATTTTTAATCGCTATCTTGGTAACCGTAAGTCCAAAAAATAAAAAGGTGTCAGATATGAGCGATTTGGCGTTCTAGCAGCATTTTGAAACATAATAGAAATTTCTATCTTAATGGGTGCCAAAGTTACACAAGACCTCTTAATAATATTTTTAATCGCTATCTCGGTAACCGTAAGTCCAAAAAATAAAAAGGTGTCAGATATGAGCGATTTGGCGTTCTAGCAGCATTTTGAAACATATTAGAAATTTCTATCTTAATGGGTGCCAAAGTTACACAAGACCTCTTAATAATATTTTTAATCGCTATCTCGGTAACCGTAAGTCCAAAAAATAAAAAGGTGTCAGATATGAGCGATTTGGCGTTCTAGCAGCATTTTGAAACATATTAGAAATTTCTATCTTAATGGGTGCCAAAGTTACACAAGACCTCTTAATAATATTTTTAATCGCTATCACGGTAACCGTAAGTCCAAAAAATAAAAAAGTGTCAGATATGAGCGATTTGGCGTTCTAGCAGCATTTTGAAACATATTAGAAATTTCTATCTTAATGGGTGCCAAAGTTACACAAGACCTCTTAATAATATTTTTAATCGCTATCACGGTAACCGTAAGTCCAAAAAATAAAAAAGTGTCAGATATGAGCGATTTGGCGTTCTAGCAGCATTTTGAAACATATTAGAAATTTCTATCTTAATGGTTGCCAAAGTTACACAAGACCTCTTAATAATATTTTTAATCGCTATCTTGGTAACCGTAAGTCCAAAAAATAAAAAGGTGTCAGATATGAGGGATTTGGCGTTCTAGCAGCATTTTGAAACATATTAGAAATTTCTATCTTAATGGGTGCCAAAGTTACACAAGACCTCTTAATAATATTTTTAATCGCTATCTTGGTGACCGTAAGTCCAAAAATCAAAAAGGTGTCAGATATGAGCGATTTGGCGTTCTAGCAGCATTTTGAAACATATTAGAAATTTCTATCTTAATGGGTGCCAAAGTTACACAAGACCTCATAATAATATTTTTAATCGCTATCTTGGTAACCGTAAGTCCAAAAAATAAAAAGGTGTCAGATATGAGGGATTTGGCGTTCTAGCAGCATTTTGAAACATATTAGAAATTTCTATCTTAATGGGTGCCAAAGTTACACAAGACCTCTTAATAATATTTTTAATCGCTATCTTGGTGACCGTAAGTCCAAAAATCAAAAAGGTGTCAGATATGAGCGATTTGGCGTTCTAGCAGCATTTTGAAACATAATAGAAATTTCTATCTTAATGGGTGCCAAAGTTACACAAGACCTCTTAATAATATTTTTAATCGCTATCTCGGTAACCGTAAGTCCAAAAAATAAAAAGGTGTCAGATATGAGCGATTTGGCGTTCTAGCAGCATTTTTAAACATATTAGAAATTTCTATCTTAATGGGTGCCAAAGTTACACAAGACCTCTTAATAATATTTTTAATCGCTATCTTGGTAACCGTAAGTCCAAAAAATAAAAAGGTATCAGATATGAGCGATTTGGCGTTCTAGCAGCATTTTGAAACATATTGGAAATTTCTATCTTAATGGGTGCCAAAGTTACACAAGACTTCTTAATAATATTTTTAATCGCTATCTTGGTAACCGTAAGTCCAAAAAATAAAAAGGTGTCAGATATGAGCGATTTGGCGTTCTAGCAGCATTTTGAAACATATTAGAAATTTCTATCTTAATGGGTGCCAAAATTACACAAGACCTTTTAATAATATTTTTAATCGCTATCTTGGTAACCGTAAGTCCAAAAAATAAAAAGGTGTCAGATATGAGCGATTTGGCGTTCTAGCAGCAATTTGAAACATATTAGAAATTTCTATCTTAATGGGTGCCAAAATTACACAAGACCTCTTAATAATATTTTTAATCGCTATCTTGGTAACCGTAAGTCCAAAAAATAAAAAGGTGTCTGATATGAGCGATTTGGCGTTCTAGCAGCATTTTGAAACATATTGGAAATTTCTATCTTAATGGGTGCCAAAGTTACACAAGACTTCTTAATAATATTTTTAATCGCTATCTTGGTAACCGTAAGTCCAAAAAATAAAAAGGTGTCAGATATGAGCGATTTGGCGTTCTAGCAGCATTTTGAAACATAGAAATTTCTATCTTAATGGGTGCCAAAGTTACAAAAGACCTCTTAATAATATTTTTAATCGCTATGTCGGTAACCGTAAGTCCAAAAAATAAAAAGGTGTCAGATATGAGCGATTTGGCGTTCTAGCAGCATTTTGAAACATATTAGAAATTTCTATCTTAATGGGTGCCAAAGTTACACAAGACCTCTTAATAATATTTTTAATCGCTATCTTGGTGACCGTAAGTCCAAAAATCAAAAAGGTGTCAGATATGAGCGATTTGGCGTTCTAGCAGCATTTTGAAACGTATTAGAAATTTCTATCTTAATGGGTGCCAAAGTTACACAAGACCTCTTAATAATATTTTTAATCGCTATCTTGGTAACCGTAAGTCCAAAAAATAAAAAGGTGTCAGATATGAGCGATTTGGCGTTCTAGCAGCATTTTGAAACATATTAGAAATTTCTATCTTAATGGGTGCCAAAGTTACACAAGACCTCTTAATAATATTTTTAATCGCTATCTTGGTAACCGTAAGTCCAAAAAATAAAAAGGTGTCAGATATGAGCGATTTGGCGTTCTAGCAGCATTTTGAAACATATTGGAAATTTCTATCTTAATGGGTGCCAAAGTTACACAAGACTTCTTAATAACATTTTTAATCGCTATCTTGGTAACCGTAAGTCCAAAAAATAAAAAGGTGTCAGATATGAGCGATTTGGCGTTCTAGCAGCATTTTGAAACATATTAGAAATTTCTATCTTAATGGGTGCCATAGTTACACAAGACCTCTTAATAATATTTTTAATCGCTATCTTGGTAACCGTAAGTCCAAAAAATAAAAAGGTGTCAGATATGAGCGATTTGGCGTTCTAGCAGCATTTTGAAACATATTGGAAATTTCTATCTTAATGGGTGCCAAAGTTACACAAGACTTCTTAATAACATTTTTAATCGCTATCTTGGTAACCGTAAGTCCAAAAAATAAAAAGGTGTCAGATATGAGCGATTTGGCGTTCTAGCAGCATTTTGAAACATATTAGAAATTTCTATCTTAATGGGTGCCAAAATTACACAAGACCTCTTAATAATATTTTTAATCGCTATCTTGGTAACCGTAAGTCCAAAAAATAAAAAGGTGTCAGATATGAGCGATTTGGCGTTCTAGCAGCATTTTGAAACACAATAGAAATTTCTATCTTAATGGGTGCCAAAGTTACACAAGACCTCTTAATAATATTTTTAATCGCTATCTCGGTAACCGTAAGTCCAAAAAATAAAAAGGTGTCAGATATGAGCGATTTGGCGTTCTAGCAGCATTTTGAAACATATTAGAAATTTCTATCTTAATGGGTGCCAAAGTTACACAAGACCTCTTAATAATATTTTTAATCGCTATCTTGGTAACCGTAAGTCCAAAAAATAAAAAGGTATCAGATATGAGCGATTTGGCGTTCTAGCAGCATTTTGAAACATATTGGAAATTTCTGTCTTAATGGGTGCCAAAGTTACACAAGACTACTTAATAATATTTTTAATCGCTATCTTGGTAACCGTAAGTAAAAAAAATAAAAAGGTGTCAGATATGAGCGATTTGGCGTTCTAGCAGCATTTTGAAACATATTAGAAATTTCTATCTTAATGGGTGCCAAAATTACACAAGACCTCTTAATAATATTTTTAATCGCTATCTTGGTAACCGTAAGTCCAAAAAATAAAAAGGTGTCAGATATGAGCGATTTGGCGTTCTAGCAGCAATTTGAAACATATTAGAAATTTCTATCTTAATGGGTGCCAAAATTACACAAGACCTCTTAATAATATTTTTAATCGCTATCTTGGTAACCGTAAGTCCAAAAAATAAAAAGGTGTCTGATATGAGCGATTTGGCGTTCTAGCAGCATTTTGAAACATATTGGAAATTTCTATCTTAATGGGTGCCAAAGTTACACAAGACTTCTTAATAATATTTTTAATCGCTATCTTGGTAACCGTAAGTCCAAAAAATAAAAAGGTGTCAGATATGAGCGATTTGGCGTTCTAGCAGCATTTTGAAACATATTGGAAATTTCTATCTTAATGGGTGCCAAAGTTACACAAGACTTCTTAATAACATTTTTAATCGCTATCTTGGTAACCGTAAGTCCAAAAAATAAAAAGGTGTCAGATATGAGCGATTTGGCGTTCTAGCAGCATTTTGAAACATATTAGAAATTTCTATCTTAATGGGTGCCAAAATTACACAAGACCTCTTAATAATATTTTTAATCGCTATCTTGGTAACCGTAAGTCCAAAAAATAAAAAGGTGTCAGATATGAGCGATTTGGCGTTCTAGCAGCATTTTGAAACACAATAGAAATTTCTATCTTAATGGGTGCCAAAGTTACACAAGACCTCTTAATAATATTTTTAATCGCTATCTCGGTAACCGTAAGTCCAAAAAATAAAAAGGTGTCAGATATGAGCGATTTGGCGTTCTAGCAGCATTTTGAAACATATTAGAAATTTCTATCTTAATGGGTGCCAAAGTTACACAAGACCTCTTAATAATATTTTTAATCGCTATCTTGGTAACCGTAAGTCCAAAAAATAAAAAGGTATCAGATATGAGCGATTTGGCGTTCTAGCAGCATTTTGAAACATATTGGAAATTTCTGTCTTAATGGGTGCCAAAGTTACACAAGACTACTTAATAATATTTTTAATCGCTATCTTGGTAACCGTAAGTAAAAAAAATAAAAAGGTGTCAGATATGAGCGATTTGGCGTTCTAGCAGCATTTTGAAACATATTAGAAATTTCTATCTTAATGGGTGCCAAAATTACACAAGACCTCTTAATAATATTTTTAATCGCTATCTTGGTAACCGTAAGTCCAAAAAATAAAAAGGTGTCAGATATGAGCGATTTGGCGTTCTAGCAGCAATTTGAAACATATTAGAAATTTCTATCTTAATGGGTGCCAAAATTACACAAGACCTCTTAATAATATTTTTAATCGCTATCTTGGTAACCGTAAGTCCAAAAAATAAAAAGGTGTCTGATATGAGCGATTTGGCGTTCTAGCAGCATTTTGAAACATATTGGAAATTTCTATCTTAATGGGTGCCAAAGTTACACAAGACTTCTTAATAATATTTTTAATCGCTATCTTGGTAACCGTAAGTCCAAAAAATAAAAAGGTGTCAGATATGAGCGATTTGGCGTTCTAGCAGCATTTTGAAACATAGAAATTTCTATCTTAATGGGTGCCAAAGTTACAAAAGACCTCTTAATAATATTTTTAATCGCTATGTCGGTAACCGTAAGTCCAAAAAATAAAAAGGTGTCAGATATGAGCGATTTGGCGTTCTAGCAGCATTTTGAAACATATTAGAAATTTCTATCTTAATGGGTGCCAAAGTTACACAAGACCTCTTAATAATATTTTTAATCGCTATCTTGGTGACCGTAAGTCCAAAAATCAAAAAGGTGTCAGATATGAGCGATTTGGCGTTCTAGCAGCATTTTGAAACATATTAGAAATTTCTATCTTAATGGGTGCCAAAGTTACACAAGACCTCTTAATAATATTTTTAATCGCTATCTTGGTAACCGTAAGTCCAAAAAATAAAAAGGTGTCAGATATGAGCGATTTGGCGTTCTAGCAGCATTTTGAAACATATTAGAAATTTCTATCTTAATGGGTGCCAAAGTTACACAAGACCTCTTAATAATATTTTTAATCGCTATCTTGGTAACCGTAAGTCCAAAAAATAAAAAGGTGTCAGATATGAGCGATTTGGCGTTCTAGCAGCATTTTGAAACATATTGGAAATTTCTATCTTAATGGGTGCCAAAGTTACACAAGACTTCTTAATAACATTTTTAATCGCTATCTTGGTAACCGTAAGTCCAAAAAATAAAAAGGTGTCAGATATGAGCGATTTGGCGTTCTAGCAGCATTTTGAAACATATTAGAAATTTCTATATTAATGGGTGCCAAAGTTACACAAGACCTCTTAATAATATTTTTAATCGCTATCTTGGTAACCGTAAGTCCAAAAAATAAAAAGGTGTCAGATATGAGCGATTTGGCGTTCTAGCAGCATTTTGAAACATATTGGAAATTTCTATCTTAATGGGTGCCAAAGTTACACAAGACTTCTTAATAACATTTTTAATCGCTATCTTGGTAACCGTAAGTGCAAAAAATAAAAAGGTGTCAGATATGAGCGATTTGGCGTTCTAGCAGCATTTTGAAACATAATAGAAATTTCTATCTTAATGGGTGCCAAAATTACACAAGACCTCTTAATAATATTTTTAATCGCTATCTTGGTAACCGTAAGTCCAAAAAATAAAAAGGTGTCAGATATGAGCGATTTGGCGTTCTAGCAGCATTTTGAAACATAATAGAAATTTCTATCTTAATGGGTGCCAAAGTTACACAAGACCTCTTAATAATATTTTTAATCGCTATCTCGGTAACCGTAAGTCCAAAAAATAAAAAGGTGTCAGATATGAGCGATTTGGCGTTCTAGTAGCATTTTGAAACATATTAGAAATTTCTATCTTAATGGGTGCCAAAGTTACACAAGACCTCTTAATAATATTTTTAATCGCTATCTTGGTAACCGTAAGTCCAAAAAATAAAAAGGTATCAGATATGAGCGATTTGGCGTTCTAGCAGCATTTTGAAACATATTGGAAATTTCTGTCTTAATGGGTGCCAAAGTTACACAAGACTTCTTAATAATATTTTTAATCGCTATCTTGGTAACCGTAAGTCCAAAAAATAAAAAGGTGTCAGATATGAGCGATTTGGCGTTCTAGCAGCATTTTGAAACATATTAGAAATTTCTATCTTAATGGGTGCCAAAGTTACACAAGACCTCCTAATAATATTTTTAATCGCTATCTTGGTAACCGTAAGTCCAAAAAATAAAAAGGTGTCAGATATGAGCGATTTGGCGTTCTAGCAGCATTTTGAAACATATTGGAAATTTCTATCTTAATGGGTGCCAAAGTTACACAAGACTTCTTAATAACATTTTTAATCGCTATCTTGGTAACCGTAAGTCCAAAAAATAAAAAGGTGTCAGATATGAGCGATTTGGCGTTCTAGCAGCATTTTGAAACATATTAGAAATTTCTATCTTAATGGGTGCCAAAATTACACAAGACCTCTTAATAATATTTTTAATCGCTATCTTGGTAACCGTAAGTCCAAAAAATAAAAAGGTGTCAGATATGAGCGATTTGGCGTTCTAGCAGCATTTTGAAACATAATAGAAATTTCTATCTTAATGGGTGCCAAAGTTACACAAGACCTCTTAATAATATTTTTAATCGCTATCTCGGTAACCGTAAGTCCAAAAAATAAAAAGGTGTCAGATATGAGCGATTTGGCGTTCTAGCAGCATTTTGAAACATATTAGAAATTTCTATCTTAATGGGTGCCAAAGTTACACAAGACCTCTTAATAATATTTTTAATCGCTATCTTGGTAACCGTAAGTCCAAAAAATAAAAAGGTATCAGATATGAGCGATTTGGCGTTCTAGCAGCATTTTGAAACATATTGGAAATTTCTGTCTTAATGGGTGCCAAAGTTACACAAGACTTCTTAATAATATTTTTAATCGCTACCTTGGTAACCGTAAGTCCAAAAAATAAAAAGGTGTCAGATATGAGCGATTTGGCGTTCTAGCAGCATTTTGAAACATATTAGAAATTTCTATCTTAATGGGTGCCAAAATTACACAAGACCTCTTAATAATATTTTTAATCGCTATCTTGGTAACCGTAAGTCGAAAAAATAAAAAGGTGTCAGATATGAGCGATTTGGCGTTCTAGCAGCAATTTGAAACATATTAGAAATTTCTATCTTAATGGGTGCCAAAATTACACAAGACCTCTTAATAATATTTTTAATCGCTATCTTGGTAACCGTAAGTCCAAAAAATAAAAAGGTGTCTGATATGAGCGATTTGGCGTTCTAGCAGCATTTTGAAACATATTGGAAATTTCTATCTTAATGGGTGCCAAAGTTACACAAGACTTCTTAATAATATTTTTAATCGCTATCTTGGTAACCGTAAGTCCAAAAAATAAAAAGGTGTCAGATATGAGCGATTTGGCGTTCTAGCAGCATTTTGAAACATAGAAATTTCTATCTTAATGGGTGCCAAAGTTACAAAAGACCTCTTAATAATATTTTTAATCGCTATGTCGGTAACCGTAAGTCCAAAAAATAAAAAGGTGTCAGATATGAGCGATTTGGCGTTCTAGCAGCATTTTGAAACATATTAGAAATTTCTATCTTAATGGGTGCCAAAGTTACACAAGACCTCTTAATAATATTTTTAATCGCTATCTTGGTGACCGTAAGTCCAAAAATCAAAAAGGTGTCAGATATGAGCGATTTGGCGTTCTAGCAGCATTTTGAAACATATTAGAAATTTCTATCTTAATGGGTGCCAAAGTTACACAAGACCTCTTAATAATATTTTTAATCGCTATCTTGGTAACCGTAAGTCCAAAAAATAAAAAGGTGTCAGATATGAGCGATTTGGCGTTCTAGCACCATTTTGAAACATATTAGAAATTTCTATCTTAATGGGTGCCAAAGTTACACAAGACCTCTTAATAATATTTTTAATCGCTATCTTGGTAACCGTAAGTCCAAAAAATAAAAAGGTGTCAGATATGAGCGATTTGGCGTTCTAGCAGCATTTTGAAACATATTGGAAATTTCTATCTTAATGGGTGCCAAAGTTACACAAGACTTCTTAATAACATTTTTAATCGCTATCTTGGTAACCGTAAGTCCAAAAAATAAAAAGGTGTCAGATATGAGCGATTTGGCGTTCTAGCAGCATTTTGAAACATATTAGAAATTTCTATATTAATGGGTGCCAAAGTTACACAAGACCTCTTAATAATATTTTTAATCGCTATCTTGGTAACCGTAAGTCCAAAAAATAAAAAGGTGTCAGATATGAGCGATTTGGCGTTCTAGCAGCATTTTGAAACATATTGGAAATTTCTATCTTAATGGGTGCCAAAGTTACACAAGACTTCTTAATAACATTTTTAATCGCTATCTTGGTAACCGTAAATCCAAAAAATAAAAAGGTGTCAGATATGAGCGATTTGGCGTTCTAGCAGCATTTTGAAACATATTAGAAATTTCTATCTTAATGGGTGCCAAAATTACACAAGACCTCTTAATAATATTTTTAATCGCTATCTTGGTAACCGTAAGTCCAAAAAATAAAAAGGTGTCAGATATGAGCGATTTGGCGTTCTAGCAGCATTTTGAAACATAATAGAAATTTCTATCTTAATGGGTGCCAAAGTTACACAAGACCTCTTAATAATATTTTTAATCGCTATCTTGGTAACCGTAAGTCCAAAAAGTAAAAAGGTGTCAGATATGAGCGATTTGGCGTTCTAGCAGCATTTTGAAACATAATAGAAATTTCTATCTTAATGGGTGCCAAAGTTACACAAGACCTCTTAATAATATTTTTAATCGCTATCTCGGTAACCGTAAGTCCAAAAAATAAAAAGGTGTCAGATATGAGCGATTTGGCGTTCTAGCAGCATTTTGAAACATATTAGAAATTTCTATCTTAATGGGTGCCAAAGTTACACAAGACCTCTTAATAATATTTTTAATCGCTATCTTGGTAACCGTAAGTCCAAAAAATAAAAAGGTATCAGATATGAGCGATTTGGCGTTCTAGCAGCATTTTGAAACATATTGGAAATTTCTGTCTTAATGGGTGCCAAAGTTACACAAGACTTCTTAATAATATTTTTAATCGCTACCTTGGTAACCGTAAGTCCAAAAAATAAAAAGGTGTCAGATATGAGCGATTTGGCGTTCTAGCAGCATTTTGAAACATATTAGAAATTTCTATCTTAATGGGTGCCAAAATTACACAAGACCTCTTAATAATATTTTTAATCGCTATCTTGGTAACCGTAAGTCGAAAAAATAAAAAGGTGTCAGATATGAGCGATTTGGCGTTCTAGCAGCAATTTGAAACATATTAGAAATTTCTATCTTAATGGGTGCCAAAATTACACAAGACCTCTTAATAATATTTTTAATCGCTATCTTGGTAACCGTAAGTCCAAAAAATAAAAAGGTGTCTGATATGAGCGATTTGGCGTTCTAGCAGCATTTTGAAACATATTGGAAATTTCTATCTTAATGGGTGCCAAAGTTACACAAGACTTCTTAATAATATTTTTAATCGCTATCTTGGTAACCGTAAGTCCAAAAAATAAAAAGGTGTCAGATATGAGCGATTTGGCGTTCTAGCAGCATTTTGAAACATAGAAATTTCTATCTTAATGGGTGCCAAAGTTACAAAAGACCTCTTAATAATATTTTTAATCGCTATGTCGGTAACCGTAAGTCCAAAAAATAAAAAGGTGTCAGATATGAGCGATTTGGCGTTCTAGCAGCATTTTGAAACATATTAGAAATTTCTATCTTAATGGGTGCCAAAGTTACACAAGACCTCTTAATAATATTTTTAATCGCTATCTTGGTGACCGTAAGTCCAAAAATCAAAAAGGTGTCAGATATGAGCGATTTGGCGTTCTAGCAGCATTTTGAAACATATTAGAAATTTCTATCTTAATGGGTGCCAAAGTTACACAAGACCTCTTAATAATATTTTTAATCGCTATCTTGGTAACCGTAAGTCCAAAAAATAAAAAGGTGTCAGATATGAGCGATTTGGCGTTCTAGCACCATTTTGAAACATATTAGAAATTTCTATCTTAATGGGTGCCAAAGTTACACAAGACCTCTTAATAATATTTTTAATCGCTATCTTGGTAACCGTAAGTCCAAAAAATAAAAAGGTGTCAGATATGAGCGATTTGGCGTTCTAGCAGCATTTTGAAACATATTGGAAATTTCTATCTTAATGGGTGCCAAAGTTACACAAGACTTCTTAATAACATTTTTAATCGCTATCTTGGTAACCGTAAGTCCAAAAAATAAAAAGGTGTCAGATATGAGCGATTTGGCGTTCTAGCAGCATTTTGAAACATATTAGAAATTTCTATATTAATGGGTGCCAAAGTTACACAAGACCTCTTAATAATATTTTTAATCGCTATCTTGGTAACCGTAAGTCCAAAAAATAAAAAGGTGTCAGATATGAGCGATTTGGCGTTCTAGCAGCATTTTGAAACATATTGGAAATTTCTATCTTAATGGGTGCCAAAGTTACACAAGACTTCTTAATAACATTTTTAATCGCTATCTTGGTAACCGTAAGTCCAAAAAATAAAAAGGTGTCAGATATGAGCGATTTGGCGTTCTAGCAGCATTTTGAAACATATTAGAAATTTCTATCTTAATGGGTGCCAAAATTACACAAGACCTCTTAATAATATTTTTAATCGCTATCTTGGTAACCGTAAGTCCAAAAAATAAAAAGGTGTCAGATATGAGCGATTTGGCGTTCTAGCAGCATTTTGAAACATAATAGAAATTTCTATCTTAATGGGTGCCAAAGTTACACAAGACCTCTTAATAATATTTTTAATCGCTATCTCGGTAACCGTAAGTCCAAAAAATAAAAAGGTGTCAGATATGAGCGATTTGGCGTTCTAGCAGCATTTTGAAACATATTAGAAATTTCTATCTTAATGGGTGCCAAAGTTACACAAGACCTCTTAATAATATTTTTAATCGCTATCTTGGTAACCGTAAGTCCAAAAAATAAAAAGGTATCAGATATGAGCGATTTGGCGTTCTAGCAGCATTTTGAAACATATTGGAAATTTCTGTCTTAATGGGTGCCAAAGTTACACAAGACTTCTTAATAATATTTTTAATCGCTATCTTGGTAACCGTAAGTCCAAAAAATAAAAAGGTGTCAGATATGAGCGATTTGGCGTTCTAGCAGCATTTTGAAACATATTAGAAATTTCTATCTTAATGGGTGCCAAAATTACACAAGACCTCTTAATAATATTTTTAATCGCTATCTTGGTAACCGTAAGTCCAAAAAATAAAAAGGTGTCAGATATGAGCGATTTGGCGTTCTAGCAGCATTTTGAAACATATTAGAAATTTCTATCTTAATGGGTGCCAAAGTTACACAAGACCTCTTAAAAATATTTTTAATCGCTATCTTGGTGACCGTAAGTCCAAAAATCAAAAAGGTGTCAGATATGAGCGATTTGGCGTTCTAGCAGCATTTTGAAACATATTAGAAATTTCTATCTTAATGGGTGCCAAAGTTACACAAGACCTCTTAATAATATTTTTAATCGCTATCTTGGTAACCGTAAGTCCAAAAAATAAAAAGGTGTCAGATATGAGCGATTTGGCGTTCTAGCAGCATTTTGAAACATATTAGAAATTTCTATCTTAATGGGTGCCAAAGTTACACAAGACCTCTTAAAAATATTTTTAATCGCTATCTTGGTGACCGTAAGTCCAAAAATCAAAAAGGTGTCAGATATGAGCGATTTGGCGTTCTAGCAGCATTTTGAAACATATTAGAAATTTCTATCTTAATGGGTGCCAAAGTTACACAAGACCTCTTAATAATATTTTTAATCGCTATCTTGGTAACCGTAAGTCCAAAAAATAAAAAGGTGTCAGATATGAGCGATTTGGCGTTCTAGCAGCATTTTGAAACATATTAGAAATTTCTATCTTAATGGGTGCCAAAGTTACACAAGACCTCTTAATAATATTTTTAATCGCTATCTTGGTAACCGTAAGTCCAAAAAATAAAAAGGTGTCAGATATGAGCGATTTGGCGTTCTAGCAGCATTTTGAAACATATTGGAAATTTCTATCTTAATGGGTGCCAAAGTTACACAAGACTTCTTAATAACATTTTTAATCGCTATCTTGGTAACCGTAAGTCCAAAAAATAAAAAGGTGTCAGATATGAGCGATTTTGCGTTCTAGCAGCATTTTGAAACATATTAGAAATTTCTATCTTAATGGGTGCCAAAATTACACAAGACCTCTTAATAATATTTTTAATCGCTATCTTGGTAACCGTAAGTCCAAAAAATAAAAAGGTGTCAGATATGAGCGATTTGGCGTTCTAGCAGCATTTTGAAACATAATAGAAATTTCTATCTTAATGGGTGCCAAAGTTACACAAGACCTCTTAATAATATTTTTAATCGCTATCTCGGTAACCGTAAGTCCAAAAAATAAAAAGGTGTCAGATATGAGCGATTTGGCGTTCTAGCAGCATTTTGAAACATATTAGAAATTTCTATCTTAATGGGTGCCAAAGTTACACAAGACCTCTTAATAATATTTTTAATCGCTATCTCGGTAACCGTAAGTCCAAAAAATAAAAAGGTGTCAGATATGAGCGATTTGGCGTTCTAGCAGCATTTTGAAACATATTAGAAATTTCTATCTTAATGGGTGCCAAAGTTACACAAGACCTCTTAATAATATTTTTAATCGCTATCACGGTAACCGTAAGTCCAAAAAATGAAAAAGTGTCAGATATGAGCGATTTGGCGTTCTAGCAGCATTTTGAAACATATTAGAAATTTCTATCTTAATGGGTGCCAAAGTTACACAAGACCTCTTAATAATATTTTTAATCGCTATCACGGTAACCGTAAGTCCAAAAAATAAAAAAGTGTCAGATATGAGCGATTTGGCGTTCTAGCAGCATTTTGAAACATATTAGAAATTTCTATCTTAATGGTTGCCAAAGTTACACAAGACCTCTTAATAATATTTTTAATCGCTATCTTGGTAACCGTAAGTCCAAAAAATAAAAAGGTGTCAGATATGAGGGATTTGGCGTTCTAGCAGCATTTTGAAACATATTAGAAATTTCTATCTTAATGGGTGCCAAAGTTACACAAGACCTCTTAATAATATTTTTAATCGCTATCTTGGTGACCGTAAGTCCAAAAATCAAAAAGGTGTCAGATATGAGCGATTTGGCGTTCTAGCAGCATTTTGAAACATATTAGAAATTTCTATCTTAATGGGTGCCAAAGTTACACAAGACCTCATAATAATATTTTTAATCGCTATCTTGGTAACCGTAAGTCCAAAAAATAAAAAGGTGTCAGATATGAGGGATTTGGCGTTCTAGCAGCATTTTGAAACATATTAGAAATTTCTATCTTAATGGGTGCCAAAGTTACACAAGACCTCTTAATAATATTTTTAATCGCTATCTTGGTGACCGTAAGTCCAAAAATCAAAAAGGTGTCAGATATGAGCGATTTGGCGTTCTAGCAGCATTTTGAAACATATTTTAAATTTCTATCTTAATGGGTGCCAAAGTTACACAAGACTTCTTAATAATATTTTTAATCGCTATCTTGGTAACCGTAAGTCCAAAAAATAAAAAGGTGTCAGATATGAGCGATTTGGCGTTCTAGCAGCATTTTGAAACATATTGGAAATTTCTATCTTAATGGGTGCCAAAGTTACACAAGACTTCTTAATAATATTTTTAATCGCTATCTTGGTAACCGTAAGTCCAAAAAATAAAAAGGTGTCAGATATGAGCGATTTGGCGTTCTAGCAGCATTTTGAAACATATTAGAAATTTCTATCTTAATGGGTGCCAAAATTACACAAGACCTCTTAATAATATTTTTAATCGCTATCTTGGTAACCGTAAGTCCAAAAAATAAAAAGGTGTCAGATATGAGCGATTTGGCGTTCTAGCAGCATTTTGAAACATAATAGAAATTTCTATCTTAATGGGTGCCAAAGTTACACAAGACCTCTTAATAATATTTTTAATCGCTATCTCGGTAACCGTAAGTCCAAAAAATAAAAAGGTGTCAGATATGAGCGATTTGGCGTTCTAGCAGCATTTTGAAACATATTAGAAATTTCTATCTTAATGGGTGCCAAAGTTACACAAGACCTCTTAATAATATTTTTAATCGCTATCTTGGTAACCGTAAGTCCAAAAAATAAAAAGGTGTCAGATATGAGCGATTTGGCGTTCTAGCAGCATTTTGAAACATAGAAATTTCTATCTTAATGGGTGCCAAAGTTACAAAAGACCTCTTAATAATATTTTTAATCGCTATCTCGGTAACCGTAAGTCCAAAAAATAAAAAGGTGTCAGATATGAGCGATTTGGCGTTCTAGCAGCATTTTGAAACATAATAGAAATTTCTATCTTAATGGGTGCCAAAGTTACACAAGACCTCTTAATAATATTTTTAATCGCTATCTCGGTAACCGTAAGTCCAAAAAATAAAAAGGTGTCAGATATGAGCGATTTGGCGTTCTAGCAGCATTTTGAAACATATTAGAAATTTCTATCTTAATGGGTGCCAAAGTTACACAAGACCTCTTAATAAAATTTTTAATCGCTATCTTGGTAACCGTAAGTCCAAAAAATAAAAAGGTATCAGATATGAGCGATTTGGCGTTCTAGCAGCATTTTGAAACATATTAGAAATTTCTATCTTAATGGGTGCCAAAATTACACAAGACCTTTTAATAATATTTTTAATCGCTATCTTGGTAACCGTATGTCCAAAAAATAAAAAGGTGTCTGATATGAGCGATTTGGCGTTCTAGCAGCATTTTGAAACATATTGGAAATTTCTATCTTAATGGGTGCCAAAGTTACACAAGACCTCTTAATAATATTTTTAATCGCTATCTCGGTAACCGTAAGTCCAAAAAATAAAAAGGTGTCAGATATGAGCGATTTGGCGTTCTAGCAGCATTTTGAAACATATTAGAAATTTCTATCTTAATGGGTGCCAAAGTTACACAAGACCTCTTAATAACATTTTTAATCGCTATCACGGTAACCGTAAGTCCAAAAAATAAAAAAGTGTCAGATATGAGCGATTTGGCGTTCTAGCAGCATTTTGAAACATATTAGAAATTTCTATCTTAATGGGTGCCAAAGTTACACAAGACCTCTTAATAATATTTTTAATCGCTATCACGGTAACCGTAAGTCCAAAAAATAAAAAAGTGTCAGATATGAGCGATTTGGCGTTCTAGCAGCATTTTGAAACATATTAGAAATTTCTATCTTAATGGTTGCCAAAGTTACACAAGACCTCTTAATAATATTTTTAATCGCTATCTTGGTAACCGTAAGTCCAAAAAATAAAAAGGTGTCAGATATGAGGGATTTGGCGTTCTAGCAGCATTTTGAAACATATTAGAAATTTCTATCTTAATGGGTGCCAAAGTTACACAAGACCTCT
Source organism: Onthophagus sagittarius (assembly GCA_036711965.1). Taxonomy (NCBI): domain Eukaryota; kingdom Metazoa; phylum Arthropoda; class Insecta; order Coleoptera; family Scarabaeidae; genus Onthophagus; species Onthophagus sagittarius. The sequence continues at coordinate 48,254,017 of JASERS010000001.1, forward strand.
TAATAATATTTTTAATCGCTATCTTGGTGACCGTAAGTCCAAAAATCAAAAAGGTGTCAGATATGAGCGATTTGGCGTTCTAGCAGCATTTTGAAACATATTAGAAATTTCTATCTTAATGGGTGCCAAAGTTACACAAGACCTCTTAATAATATTTTTAATCGCTATCTTGGTAACCGTAAGTCCAAAAAATAAAAAGGTGTCAGATATGAGGGATTTGGCGTTCTAGCAGCATTTTGAATCATATTAGAAATTTCTATCTTAATGGGTGCCAAAGTTACACAAGACCTCTTAATAATATTTTTAATCGCTATCTTGGTGACCGTAAGTCCAAAAATCAAAAAGGTGTCAGATATGAGCGATTTGGCGTTCTAGCAGCATTTTGAAACATATTAGAAATTTCTATCTTAATGGGTGCCAAAGTTACACAAGACCTCTTAATAATATTTTTAATCGCTATCTTGGTAACCGTAAGTCCAAAAAATAAAAAGGTGTCAGATATGAGCGATTTGGCGTTCTAGCAGCATTTTGAAACATATTGGAAATTTCTATCTTAATGGGTGCCAAAGTTACACAAGACTTCTTAATAATATTTTTAATCGCTATCTTGGTAACCGTAAGTCCAAAAAATAAAAAGGTGTCAGATATGAGCGATTTGGCGTTCTAGCAGCATTTTGAAACATATTAGAAATTTCTATCTTAATGGGTGCCAAAATTACACAAGACCTCTTAATAATATTTTTAATCGCTATCTTGGTAACCGTAAGTCCAAAAAATAAAAAGGTGTCAGATATGAGCGATTTGGCGTTCTAGCAGCATTTTGAAACATAATAGAAATTTCTATCTTAATGGGTGCCAAAGTTACACAAGACCTCTTAATAATATTTTTAATCGCTATCTCGGTAACCGTAAGTCCAAAAAATAAAAAGGTGTCAGATATGAGCGATTTGGCGTTCTAGCAGCATTTTGAAACATATTAGAAATTTCTATCTTAATGGGTGCCAAAGTTACACAAGACCTCTTAATAATATTTTTAATCGCTATCTTGGTAACCGTAAGTCCAAAAAATAAAAAGGTGTCAGATATGAGCGATTTGGCGTTCTAGCAGCATTTTGAAACATAGAAATTTCTATCTTAATGGGTGCCAAAGTTACAAAAGACCTCTTAATAATATTTTTAATCGCTATCTCGGTAACCGTAAGTCCAAAAAATAAAAAGGTGTCAGATATGAGCGATTTGGCGTTCTAGCAGCATTTTGAAACATATTAGAAATTTCTATCTTAATGGGTGCCAAAGTTACATAAGACCTCTTAATAATATTTTTAATCGCTATCTTGGTGACCGTAAGTCCAAAAATCAAAAAGGTGTCAGATATGAGCGATTCGGCGTTCTAGCAGCATTTTGAAACATATTGGAAATTTCTATCTTAATGGGTGCCAAAGTTACACAAGACTTCTTAATAACATTTTTAATCGCTATCTTGGTAACCGTAAGTCCAAAAAATAAAAAGGTGTCAGATATGAGCGATTTGGCGTTCTAGCAGCATTTTGAGACATATTAGAAATTTCTATCTTAATGGGTGCCAAAGTTACACAAGACCTCTTAATAATATTTTTAATCGCTATCTTGGTAACCGTAAGAAAAAAAAATAAAAAGGTGTCAGATATGAGGGATTTGGCGTTCTAGCAGCATTTTGAAACATATTAGAAATTTCTATCTTAATGGGTGCCAAAGTTACACAAGACCTCTTAATAATATTTTTAATCGCTATCTTGGTGACCGTAAGTCCAAAAATCAAAAAGGTGTCAGATATGAGCGATTTGGCGTTCTAGCAGCATTTTGAAACATATTAGAAATTTCTATCTTAATGGGTGCCAAAGTTACACCAGACCTCTTAATAATATTTTTAATCGCTATCTTGGTAACCGTAAGTCCAAAAAATAAAAAGGTGTCAGATATGAGGGATTTGGCGTTCTAGCAGCATTTTGAAACATATTAGAAATTTCTATCTTAATGGGTGCCAAAGTTACACAAGACCTCTTAATAATATTTTTAATCGCTATCTTGGTGACCGTAAGTCCAAAAATCAAAAAGGTGTCAGATATGAGCGATTTGGCGTTCTAGCAGCATTTTGAAACATATTAGAAATTTCTATATTAATGGGTGCCAAAGTTACACAAGACCTCTTAATAATATTTTTAATCGCTATCTTGGTAACCGTAAGTCAAAAAAATAAAAAGGTGTCAGATATGAGCGATCTGGCGTTCTAGCAGCATTTTGAAACATATTGGAAATTTCTATCTTAATGGGTGCCAAAGTTACACAAGACTTCTTAATAATATTTTTAATCGCTATCTTGGTAACCGTAAGTCCAAAAAATAAAAAGGTGTCAGATATGAGCGATTTGGCGTTCTAGCAGCATTTTGAAACATATTAGAAATTTCTATCTTAATGGGTGCCAAAATTACACAAGACCTCTTAATAATATTTTTAATCGCTATCTTGGTAACCGTAAGTCCAAAAAATAAAAAGGTGTCAGATATGAGCGATTTGGCGTTCTAGCAGCATTTTGAAACATAATAGAAATTTCTATCTTAATGGGTGCCAAAGTTACACAAGACCTCTTAATAATATTTTTAATCGCTATCTCGGTAACCGTAAGTCCAAAAAATAAAAAGGTGTCAGATATGAGCGATTTGGCGTTCTAGCAGCATTTTGAAACATATTAGAAATTTCTATCTTAATGGGTGCCAAAGTTACACAAGACCTCTTAATAATATTTTTAATCGCTATCTTGGTAACCGTAAGTCCAAAAAATAAAAAGGTGTCAGATATGAGCGATTTGGCGTTCTAGCAGCATTTTGAAACATATTGGAAATTTCTATCTTAATGGGTGCCAAAGTTACACAAGACTTCTTAATAATATTTTTAATCGCTATCTTGGTAACCGTAAGTCCAAAAAATAAAAAGGTGTCAGATATGAGCGATTTGGCGTTCTAGCAGCATTTTGAAACATATTAGAAATTTCTATCTTAATGGGTGCCAAAATTACACAAGACCTCTTAATAATATTTTTAATCGCTATCTTGGTAACCGTAAGTCCAAAAAATAAAAAGGTGTCAGATATGAGCGATTTGGCGTTCTAGCAGCATTTTGAAACATAATAGAAATTTCTATCTTAATGGGTGCCAAAGTTACACAAGACCTCTTAATAATATTTTTAATCGCTATCTCGGTAACCGTAAGTCCAAAAAATAAAAAGGTGTCAGATATGAGCGATTTGGCGTTCTAGCAGCATTTTGAAACATATTAGAAATTTCTATCTTAATGGGTGCCAAAGTTACACAAGACCTCTTAATAAAATTTTTAATCGCTATCTTGGTAACCGTAAGTCCAAAAAATAAAAAGGTATCAGATAGGAGCGATTTGGCGTTCTAGCAGCATTTTGAAACATATTAGAAATTTCTATCTTAATGGGTGCCAAAATTACACAAGACCTTTTAATAATATTTTTAATCGCTATCTTGGTAACCGTAAGTCCAAAAAATAAAAAGGTGTCTGATATGAGCGATTTGGCGTTCTAGCAGCATTTTGAAACATATTGGAAATTTCTATCTTAATGGGTGCCAAAGTTACACAAGACTTCTTATTAATATTTTTAATCGCTATCTTGGTAACCGTAAGTCCAAAAAATAAAAAGGTGTCAGATATGAGCGATTTGGCGTTCTAGCAGCATTTTGAAACATATTAGAAATTTCTATCTTAATGGGTGCCAAAGTTACAGAAGACCTCTTAATAATATTTTTAATCGCTATCTCGGTAACCGTAAGTCCAAAAAATAAAAAGGTGTCAGATATGAGCGATTTGGCGTTCTAGCAGCATTTTGAAACATAGAAATTTCTATCTTAATGGGTGCCAAAGTTACAAAAGACCTCTTAATAATATTTTTAATCGCTATCTCGGTAACCGTAAGTCCAAAAAATAAAAAGGTGTCAGATATGAGCGATTTGGCGTTCTAGCAGCATTTTGAAACATATTAGAAATTTCTATCTTAATGGGTGCCAAAGTTACACAAGACCTCTTAATAATATTTTTAATCGCTATCTTGGTGACCGTAAGTCCAAAAATCAAAAAGGTGTCAGATATGAGCGATTTGGCATTCTAGCAGCATTTTGAAACATATTAGAAATTTCTATCTTAATGGGTGCCAAAGTTACACAAGACCTCTTAATAATATTTTTAATCGCTACCTTGGTAACCGTAAGTCCAAAAAATAAAAAGGTGTCAGATATGAGCGATTTGGCGTTCTAGCAGCATTTTGAAACATATTAGAAATTTCTATCTTAATGGGTGCCAAAGTTACACAAGACCTCTTAATAATATTTTTAATCGCTATCTTGGTAACCGTAAGTCCAAAAAATAAAAAGGTGTCAGATATGAGCGATTTGGCGTTCTAGCAGCATTTTGAAACATATTGGAAATTTCTATCTTAATGGGTGCCAAAGTTACACAAGACTTCTTAATAACATTTTTAATTGCTATCTTGGTAACGGTAAGTCCAAAAAATAAAAAGGTGTCAGATATGAGCGATTTGGCGTTCTAGCAGCATTTTGAAACATATTAGAAATTTCTATCTTAATGGGTGCCAAAATTGCACAAGACCGCTTAATAATATTTTTAATCGCTATCTTGGTAACCGTAAATCCAAAAAATAAAAAGGTGTCAGATATGAGCGATTTGGCGTTCTAGCAGCATTTTGAAACATAATAGAAATTTCTATCTTAATGGGTGCCAAAGTTACACAAGACCTCTTAATAATATTTTTAATCGCTATCTCGGTAACCGTAAGTCCAAAAAATAAAAAGGTGTCAGATATGAGCGATTTGGCGTTCTAGCAGCATTTTGAAACATATTAGAAATTTCTATCTTAATGGGTGCCAAAGTTACACAAGACCTCTTAATAATATTTTTAATCGCTATCTTGGTAACCGTAAGTCCAAAAAATAAAAAGGTGTCAGATATGAGCGATTTGGCGTTCTAGCAGCATTTTGAAACATATTGGAAATTTCTATCTTAATGGGTGCCAAAGTTACACAAGACTTCTTAATAATATTTTTAATCGCTATCTTGGTAACCGTAAGTCCAAAAAATAAAAAGGTGTCAGATATGAGCGATTTGGCGTTCTAGCAGCATTTTGAAACATAGAAATTTCTATCTTAATGGGTGCCAAAGTTACAAAAGACCTCTTAATAATATTTTTAATCGCTATCTCGGTAACCGTAAGTCCAAAAAATAAAAAGGTGTCAGATATGAGCGATTTGGCGTTCTAGCAGCATTTTGAAACATATTAGAAATTTCTATCTTAATGGGTGCCAAAGTTACACAAGACCTCTTAATAATATTTTTAATCGCTATCTTGGTGACCGTAAGTCCAAAAATCAAAAAGGTGTCAGATATGAGCGATTTGGCGTTCTAGCAGCATTTTGAAACATATTAGAAATTTCTATCTTAATGGGTGCCAAAATTACACAAGACCTCTTAATAATATTTTTAATCGCTATCTTGGTAACCGTAAATCCAAAAAATAAAAAGGTGTCAGATATGAGCGATTTGGCGTTCTAGCAGCATTTTGAAACATAATAGAAATTTCTATCTTAATGGGTGCCAAAGTTACACAAGACCTCTTAATAATATTTTTAATCGCTATCTCGGTAACCGTAAGTCCAAAAAATAAAAAGGTGTCAGATATGAGCGATTTGGCGTTCTAGCAGCATTTTGAAACATAATAGAAATTTCTATCTTAATGGGTGCCAAAGTTACACAAGACCTCTTAATAATATTTTTAATCGCTATCTCGGTAACCGTAAGTCCAAAAAATAAAAAGGTGTCAGATATGAGCGATTTGGCGTTCTAGCAGCATTTTGAAACATATTAGAAATTTCTATCTTAATGGGTGCCAAAGTTACACAAGACCTCTTAATAATATTTTTAATCGCTATCTTGGTAACCGTAAGTCCAAAAAATAAAAAGGTATCAGATATGAGCGATTTGGCGTTCTAGCAGCATTTTGAAACATATTGGAAATTTCTATCTTAATGGGTGCCAAAGTTACACAAGACTTCTTAATAATATTTTTAATCGCTATCTTGGTAACCGTAAGTCCAAAAAATAAAAAGGTGTCAGATATGAGCGATTTGGCGTTCTAGCAGCATTTTGAAACATATTAGAAATTTCTATCTTAATGGGTGCCAAAGTTACACAAGACCTCTTAATAATATTTTTAATCGCTATCTTGGTAACCGTAAGTCCAAAAAATAAAAAGGTGTCAGATATGAGCGATTTGGCGTTCTAGCAGCATTTTGAAACATATTAGAAATTTCTATCTTAATGGGTGCCAAAGTTACACAAGACCTCTTAATAATATTTTTAATCGCTATCTTGGTGACCGTAAGTCCAAAAATCAAAAAGGTGTCAGATATGAGCGATTTGGCGTTCTAGCAGCATTTTGAAACATATTAGAAATTTCTATCTTAATGGGTGCCAACGTTACACAAGACCTCTTAATAATATTTTTAATCGCTATCTTGGTAACCGTAAGTCCAAAAAATAAAAAGGTGTCAGATATGAGCGATTTGGCGTTCTAGCAGCATTTTGAAACATATTAGAAATTTCTATCTTAATGGGTGCCAAAGTTACACAAGACCTCTTAATAATATTTTTAATCGCCATCTCGGTAACCGTAAGTCCAAAAAATAAAAAGGTGTCAGATATGAGCGATTTGGCGTTCTAGCAGCATTTTGAAACATAGAAATTTCTATCTTAATGGGTGCCAAAGTTACAAAAGACCTCTTAATAATATTTTTAATCGCTATCTCGGTAACCGTAAGTCCAAAAAATAAAAAGGTGTCAGATATGAGCGATTTGGCGTTCTAGCAGCATTTTGAAACATATTAGAAATTTCTATCTTAATGGGTGCCAAAGTTACACGAGACCTCTTAATAATATTTTTAATCGCTATCTTGGTGACCGTAAGTCCAAAAATCAAAAAGGTGTCAGATATGAGCGATTTGGCGTTCTAGCAGCATTTTGAAACATATTAGAAATTTCTATCTTAATGGGTGCCAAAGTTACACAAGACCTCTTAATAATATTTTTAATCGCTACCTTGGTAACCGTAAGTCCAAAAAATAAAAAGGTGTCAGATATGAGCGATTTGGCGTTCTAGCAGCATTTTGAAACATATTAGAAATTTCTATCTTAATGGGTGCCAAAGTTACACAAGACCTCTTAATAATATTTTTAATCGCTATCTTGGTAACCGTAAGTCCAAAAAATAAAAAGGTGTCAGATATGAGCGATTTGGCGTTCTAGCAGCATTTTGAAACATATTGGAAATTTCTATCTTAATGGGTGCCAAAGTTACACAAGACTTCTTAATAACATTTTTAATTGCTATCTTGGTAACCGTAAGTCCAAAAAATAAAAAGGTGTCAGATATGAGCGATTTGGCGTTCTAGCAGCATTTTGAAACATATTAGAAATTTCTATCTTAATGGGTGCCAAAATTACACAAGACCTCTTAATAATATTTTTAATCGCTATCTTGGTAACCGTAAATCCAAAAAATAAAAAGGTGTCAGATATGAGCGATTTGGCGTTCTAGCAGCATTTTGAAACATATTAGAAATTTCTATCTTAATGGGTGCCAAAGTTACACAAGACCTCTTAATAATATTTTTAATCGCTATCTTGGTGACCGTAAGTCCAAAAATCAAAAAGGTGTCAGATATGAGCGATTTGGCGTTCTAGCAGCATTTTGAAACATATTAGAAATTTCTATCTTAATGGGTGCCAATGTTACACAAGACCTCTTAATAATATTTTTAATCGCCATCTCGGTAACCGTAAGTCCAAAAAATAAAAAGGTGTCAGATATGAGCGATTTGGCGTTCTAGCAGCATTTTGAAACATATTAGAAATTTCTATCTTAATGGGTGCCAAAGTTACACAAGACCTCTTAATAATATTTTTAATCGCTACCTTGGTAACCGTAAGTCCAAAAAATAAAAAGGTGTCAGATATGAGCGATTTGGCGTTCTAGCAGCATTTTGAAACATATTGGAAATTTCTATCTTAATGGGTGCCAAAGTTACACAAGACTTCTTAATAACATTTTTAATTGCTATCTTGGTAACCGTAAGTCCAAAAAATAAAAAGGTGTCAGATATGAGCGATTTGGCGTTCTAGCAGCATTTTGAAACATATTAGAAATTTCTATCTTAATGGGTGCCAAAATTACACAAGACCTCTTAATAATATTTTTAATCGCTATCTTGGTAACCGTAAATCCAAAAAATAAAAAGGTGTCAGATATGAGCGATTTGGCGTTCTAGCAGCATTTTGAAGCATAATAGAAATTTCTATCTTAATGGGTGCCAAAGTTACACAAGACCTCTTAATAATATTTTTAATCGCTATCTCGGTAACCGTAAGTCCAAAAAATAAAAAGGTGTCAGATATGAGCGATTTGGCGTTCTAGCAGCATTTTGAAACATATTAGAAATTTCTATCTTAATGGGTGCCAAAGTTACACAAGACCTCTTAATAATATTTTTAATCGCTATCTTGGTAACCGTAAGTCCAAAAAATAAAAAGGTATCAGATATGAGCGATTTGGCGTTCTAGCAGCATTTTGAAACATATTGGAAATTTCTATCTTAATGGGTGCCAAAGTTACACAAGACTTCTTAATAATATTTTTAATCGCTATCTTGGTAACCGTAAGTCCAAAAAATAAAAAGGTGTCAGATATGAGCGATTTGGCGTTCTAGCAGCATTTTGAAACATATTAGAAATTTCTATCTTAATGGGTGCCAAAGTTACACAAGACCTCTTAATAATATTTTTAATCGCTATCTTGGTAACCGTAAGTCCAAAAAATAAAAAGGTGTCAGATATGAGCGATTTGGCGTTCTAGCAGCATTTTGAAACATATTAGAAATTTCTATCTTAATGGGTGCCAAAGTTACACAAGACCTCTTAATAATATTTTTAATCGCTATCTTGGTGACCGTAAGTCCAAAAATCAAAAAGGTGTCAGATATGAGCGATTTGGCGTTCTAGCAGCATTTTGAAACATATTAGAAATTTCTATCTTAATGGGTGCCAAAGTTACACAAGACCTCTTAATAATATTTTTAATCGCTATCTTGGTAACCGTAAGTCCAAAAAATAAAAAGGTGTCAGATATGAGCGATTTGGCGTTCTAGCAGCATTTTGAAACATATTAGAAATTTCTATCTTAATGGGTGCCAAAGTTACACAAGACCTCTTAATAATATTTTTAATCGCCATCTCGCTAACCGTAAGTCCAAAAAATAAAAAGGTGTCAGATATGAGCGATTTGGCGTTCTAGCAGCATTTTGAAACATAGAAATTTCTATCTTAATGGGTGCCAAAGTTACAAAAGACCTCTTAATAATATTTTTAATCGCTATCTCGGTAACCGTAAGTCCAAAAAATAAAAAGGTGTCAGATATGAGCGATTTGGCGTTCTAGCAGCATTTTGAAACATATTAGAAATTTCTATCTTAATGGGTGCCAAAGTTACACAAGACCTCTTAATAATATTTTTAATCGCTATCTTGGTGACCGTAAGTCCAAAAATCAAAAAGGTGTCAGATATGAGCGATTTGGCGTTCTAGCAGCATTTTGAAACATATTAGAAATTTCTATCTTAATGGGTGCCAAAGTTACACAAAACCTCTTAATAATATTTTTAATCGCTACCTTGGTAACCGTAAGTCCAAAAAATAAAAAGGTGTCAGATATGAGCGATTTGGCGTTCTAGCAGCATTTTGAAACATATTAGAAATTTCTATCTTAATGGGTGCCAAAGTTACACAAGACCTCTTAATAATATTTTTAATCGCTATCTTGGTAACCGTAAGTCCAAAAAATAAAAAGGTGTCAGATATGAGCGATTTGGCGTTCTAGCAGCATTTTGAAACATATTGGAAATTTCTATCTTAATGGGTGCCAAAGTTACACAAGACTTCTTAATAACATTTTTAATTGCTATCTTGGTAACCGTAAGTCCAAAAAATAAAAAGGTGTCAGATATGAGCGATTTGGCGTTCTAGCAGCATTTTGAAACATATTAGAAATTTCTATCTTAATGGGTGCCAAAATTACACAAGACCTCTTAATAATATTTTTAATCGCTATCTTGGTAACCGTAAATCCAAAAAATAAAAAGGTGTCAGATATGAGCGATTTGGCGTTCTAGCAGCATTTTGAAACATAATAGAAATTTCTATCTTAATGGGTGCCAAAGTTACACAAGACCTCTTAATAATATTTTTAATCGCTATCTCGGTAACCGTAAGTCCAAAAAATAAAAAGGTGTCAGATATGAGCGATTTGGCGTTCTAGCAGCATTTTGAAACATATTAGAAATTTCTATCTTAATGGGTGCCAAAGTTACACAAGACCTCTTAATAATATTTTTAATCGCTATCTTGGTAACCGTAAGTCCAAAAAATAAAAAGGTATCAGATATGAGCGATTTGGCGTTCTAGCAGCATTTTGAAACATATTGGAAATTTCTATCTTAATGGGTGCCAAAGTTACACAAGACTTCTTAATAATATTTTTAATCGCTATCTTGGTAACCGTAAGTCCAAAAAATAAAAAGGTGTCAGATATGAGCGATTTGGCGTTCTAGCAGCATTTTGAAACATATTAGAAATTTCTATCTTAATGGGTGCCAAAGTTACACAAGACCTCTTAATAATATTTTTAATCGCTATCTTGGTAACCGTAAGTCCAAAAAATAAAAAGGTGTCAGATATGAGCGATTTGGCGTTCTAGCAGCATTTTGAAACATATTAGAAATTTCTATCTTAATGGGTGCCAAAGTTACACAAGACCTCTTAATAATATTTTTAATCGCTATCTTGGTAACCGTAAGTCCAAAAAATAAAAAGGTGTCAGATATGAGCGATTTGGCGTTCTAGCAGCATTTTGAAACATATTGGAAATTTCTATCTTAATGGGTGCCAAAGTTACACAAGACTTCTTAATAATATTTTTAATCGCTATCTTGGTAACCCTAAGTCCAAAAAATAAAAAGGTGTCAGATATGAGCGATTTGGCGTTCTAGCAGCATTTTGAAACATATTAGAAATTTCTATCTTAATGGGTGCCAAAATTACACAAGACCTCTTAATAATATTTTTAATCGCTATCTTGGTAACCGTAAGTCCAAAAAATAAAAAGGTGTCAGATATGAGCGATTTGGCGTTCTAGCAGCATTTTGAAACATATTAGAAATTTCTATCTTAATGGGTGCCAAAGTTACAGAAGACCTCTTAATAATATTTTTAATCGCTATCTCGGTAACCGTAAGTCCAAAAAATAAAAAGGTGTCAGATATGAGCGATTTGGCGTTCTAGCAGCATTTTGAAACATAGAAATTTCTATCTTAATGGGTGCCAAAGTTACAAAAGACCTCTTAATAATATTTTTAATCGCTATCTCGGTAACCGTAAGTCCAAAAAATAAAAAGGTGTCAGATATGAGCGATTTGGCGTTCTAGCAGCATTTTGAAACATATTAGAAATTTCTATCTTAATGGGTGCCAAAGTTACACAAGACCTCTTAATAATATTTTTAATCGCTATCTTGGTGACCGTAAGTCCAAAAATCAAAAAGGTGTCAGATATGAGCGATTTGGCGTTCTAGCAGCATTTTGAAACATATTAGAAATTTCTATCTTAATGGGTGCCAAAGTTACACAAGACCTCTTAATAATATTTTTAATCGCTACCTTGGTAACCGTAAGTCCAAAAAATAAAAAGGTGTCAGATATGAGCGATTTGGCGTTCTAGCAGCATTTTGAAACATATTAGAAATTTCTATCTTAATGGGTGCCAAAGTTACACAAGACCTCTTAATAATATTTTTAATCGCTATCTTGGTAACCGTAAGTCCAAAAAATAAAAAGGTGTCAGATATGAGCGATTTGGCGTTCTAGCAGCATTTTGAAACATATTGGAAATTTCTATCTTAATGGGTGCCAAAGTTACACAAGACTTCTTAATAACATTTTTAATTGCTATCTTGGTAACCGTAAGTCCAAAAAATAAAAAGGTGTCAGATATGAGCGATTTGGCGTTCTAGCAGCATTTTGAAACATATTAGAAATTTCTATCTTAATGGGTGCCAAAATTACACAAGACCTCTTAATAATATTTTTAATCGCTATCTTGGTAACCGTAAATCCAAAAAATAAAAAGGTGTCAGATATGAGCGATTTGGCGTTCTAGCAGCATTTTGAAACCTAATAGAAATTTCTATCTTAATGGGTGCCAAAGTTACACAAGACCTCTTAATAATATTTTTAATCGCTATCTCGGTAACCGTAAGTCCAAAAAATAAAAAGGTGTCAGATATGAGCGATTTGGCGTTCTAGCAGCATTTTGAAACATATTAGAAATTTCTATCTTAATGGGTGCCAAAGTTACACAAGACCTCTTAATAATATTTTTAATCGCTATCTTGGTAACCGTAAGTCCAAAAAATAAAAAGGTATCAGATATGAGCGATTTGGCGTTCTAGCAGCATTTTGAAACATATTGGAAATTTCTATCTTAATGGGTGCCAAAGTTACACAAGGCTTCTTAATAATATTTTTAATCGCTATCTTGGTAACAGTAAGTCCAAAAAATAAAAAGGTGTCAGATATGAGCGATTTGGCGATCTAGCAGCATTTTGAAACATATTAGAAATTTCTATCTTAATGGGTGCCAAAATTACACAAGACCTCTTAATAATATTTTTAATCGCTATCTTGGTAACCGTAAGTCCAAAAAATAAAAAGGTGTCAGATATGAGCGATTTGGCGTTCTAGCAGCATTTTGAAACATATTAGAAATTTCTATCTTAATGGGTGCCAAAGTTACACAAGACCTCTTAATAATATTTTTAATCGCTATCTTGGTGACCGTAAGTCCAAAAATCAAAAAGGTGTCAGATATGAGCGATTTGGCGTTCTAGCAGCATTTTGAAACATATTAGAAATTTCTATCTTAATGGGTGCCAAAGTTACACAAGACCTCTTAATAATATTTTTAATCGCTACCTTGGTAACCGTAAGTCCAAAAAATAAAAAGGTGTCAGATATGAGCGATTTGGCGTTCTAGCAGCATTTTGGAACATATTAGAAATTTCTATCTTAATGGGTGCCAAAGTTACACAAGACCTCTTAATAATATTTTTAATCGCTATCTTGGTAACCGTAAGTCCAAAAAATAAAAAGGTGTCAGATATGAGCGATTTGGCGTTCTAGCAGCATTTTGAAACATATTAGAAATTTCTATCTTAATGGGTGCCAAAGTTACACAAGACCTCTTAATAATATTTTTAATCGCTATCTTGGTAACCGTAAGTCCAAAAAATAAAAAGGTGTCAGATATGAGCGATTTGGCGTTCTAGCAGCATTTTGAAACATATTGGAAATTTCTATCTTAATGGGTGAAAAAGTTACACAAGGCTTCTTAATAACATTTTTAATCGCTATCTTGGTAACCGTAAGTCCAAAAATCAAAAAGGTGTCAGATATGAGCGATTTGGCGTTCTAGCAGCATTTTGAAACATAATAGAAATTTCTATCTTAATGGGTGCCAAAGTTACACAAGACCTCTTAATAATATTTTTAATCGCTATCTTGGTAACCGTAAGTCCAAAAAATAAAAAGGTGTCAGATATGAGCGATTTGGCGTTCTAGCAGCATTTTGAAACATATTAGAAATTTCTATCTTAATGGGTGCCAAAGTTACACAAGACCTCTTAATAATATTTTTAATCGCTATCTTGGTGACCGTAAGTCCAAAAATCAAAAAGGTGTCAGATATGAGCGATTTGGCGTTCTAGCAGCATTTTGAAACTTATTAGAAATTTCTATCTTAATGGGTGCCAAAGTTACACAAGACCTCTTAATAATATTTTTAATCGCTATCTTGGTAACCGTAAGTCCAAAAAATAAAAAGGTGTCAGATATGAGCGATTTGGCGTTCTAGCAGCATTTTGAAACATATTAGAAATTTCTATCTTAATGGGTGCCAAAGTTACACAAGACCTCTTAATAATATTTTTAATCGCTATCTTGGTAACCGTAAGTCCAAAAAATAAAAAGGTGTCAGATATGAGCGATTTGGCGTTCTAGCAGCATTTTGAAACATATTGGAAATTTCTATCTTAATGTGTGAAAAAGTTACACAAGGCTTCTTAATAACATTTTTAATCGCTATCTTGGTAACCGTAAGTCCAAAAAATAAAAAGGTGTCAGATATGAGCGATTTGGCGTTCTAGCAGCATTTTGAAACATATTAGAAATTTCTATCTTAATGGGTGCCAAAATTACACAAGACCTCTTAATAATATTTTTAATCGCTATCTTGGTAACCGTAAGTCCAAAAAATAAAAAGGTGTCAGATATGAGCGATTTGGCGTTCTAGCAGCATTTTGAAACATATTAGAAATTTCTATCTTAATGGGTGCCAAAGTTACACAAGACCTCTTAATAATATTTTTAATCGCTATCTCGGTAACCGTAAGTCCAAAAAATAAAAAGGTGTCAGATATGAGCGATTTGGCGTTCTAGCAGCATTTTGAAACATATTAGAAATTTCTATCTTAATGGGTGCCAAAGTTACACAAGACCTCTTAATAATATTTTTAATCGCTATCACGGTAACCGTAAGTCCAAAAAATAAAAAAGTGTCAGATATGAGCGATTTGGCGTTCTAGCAGCATTTTGAAACATATTAGAAATTTCTATCTTAATGGGTGCCAAAGTTACACAAGACCTCTTAATAATATTTTTAATCGCTATCTTGGTAACCGTAAGTCCAAAAAATAAAAAGGTGTCAGATATGAGGGATTTGGCGTTCTAGCAGCATTTTGAAACATATTAGAAATTTCTATCTTAATGGGTGCCAAAGTTACACAAGACCTCTTAATAATATTTTTAATCGCTATCTTGGTGACCGTAAGTCCAAAAATCAAAAAGGTGTCAGATATGAGCGATTTGGCGTTCTAGCAGCATTTTGAAACATATTAGAAATTTCTATCTTAATGGGTGCCAAAGTTACACAAGACCTCTTAATAATATTTTTAATCGCTATCTTGGTAACCGTAAGTCCAAAAAATAAAAAGGTGTCAGATATGAGCGATTTGGCGTTCTAGCAGCATTTTGAAACATATTAGAAATTTCTATCTTAATGGGTGCCAAAGTTACACAAGACCTCTTAATAATATTTTTAATCGCTATCACGGTAACCGTAAGTCCAAAAAATAAAAAAGTGTCAGATATGAGCGATTTGGCGTTCTAGCAGCATTTTGAAACATATTAGAAATTTCTATCTTAATGGGTGCCAAAGTTACACAAGACCTCTTAATAATATTTTTAATCGCTATCTTGGTAACCGTAAGTCCAAAAAATAAAAAGGTGTCAGATATGAGGGATTTGGCGTTCTAGCAGCATTTTGAAACATATTAGAAATTTCTATCTTAATGGGTGCCAAAGTTACACAAGACCTCTTAATAATATTTTTAATCGCTATCTTGGTGACCGTAAGTCCAAAAATCAAAAAGGTGTCAGATATGAGCGATTTGGCGTTCTAGCAGCATTTTGAAACATATTAGAAATTTCTATCTTAATGGGTGCCAAAGTTACACAAGACCTCTTAATAATATTTTTAATCGCTATCTTGGTAACCGTAAGTCCAAAAAATAAAAAGGTGTCAGATATGAGCGATTTGGCGTTCTAGCAGCATTTTGAAACATATTAGAAATTTCTATCTTAATGGGTGCCAAAGTTACACAAGACCTCTTAATAATATTTTTAATCGCTATCTCGGTAACCGTAAGTCCAAAAAATAAAAAGGTGTCAGATATGAGCGATTTGGCGTTCTAGCAGCATTTTGAAACATATTAGAAATTTCTATCTTAATGGGTGCCAAAGTTACACAAGACCTCTTAATAATATTTTTAATCGCTATCTCGGTAACCGTAAGTCCAAAAAATAAAAATGTGTCAGATATGAGCGATTTGGCGTTCTAGCAGCATTTTGAAACATATTAGAAATTTCTATCTTAATGGGTGCCAATGTTACACAAGACCTCTTAATAATATTTTTAATCGCTATCTCGGTAACCGTAAGTCCAAAAAATAAAAAGGTGTCAGATATGAGCGATTTGGCGTTCTAGCAGCATTTTGAAACATAATAGAAATTTCTATCTTAATGGGTGCCAAAGTTACACAAGACCTCTTAATAATATTTTTAATCGCTATCTTGGTAACCGTAAGTCCAAAAAATAAAAAGGTGTCAGATATGAGCGATTTGGCGTTCTAGCAGCATTTTGAAACATATTAGAAATTTCTATCTTAATGGGTGCCAAAGTTACACAAGACCTCTTAATAATATTTTTAATCGCTATCTTGGTGACCGTAAGTCCAAAAATCAAAAAGGTGTCAGATATGAGCGATTTGGCGTTCTAGCAGCATTTTGAAACTTATTAGAAATTTCTATCTTAATGGGTGCCAAAGTTACACAAGACCTCTTAATAATATTTTTAATCGCTATCTTGGTAACCGTAAGTCCAAAAAATAAAAAGGTGTCAGATATGAGCGATTTGGCGTTCTAGCAGCATTTTGAAACATATTGGAAATTTCTATCTTAATGGGTGAAAAAGTTACACAAGGCTTCTTAATAACATTTTTAATCGCTATCTTGGTAACCGTAAGTCCAAAAAATAAAAAGGTGTCAGATATGAGCGATTTGGCGTTCTAGCAGCATTTTGAAACATATTAGAAATTTCTATCTTAATGGGTGCCAAAATTACACAAGACCTCTTAATAATATTTTTAATCGCTATCTTGGTAACCGTAAGTCCAAAAAATAAAAAGGTGTCAGATATGAGCGATTTGGCGTTCTAGCAGCATTTTGAAACATATTAGAAATTTCTATCTTAATGGGTGCCAAAGTTACACAAGACCTCTTAATAATATTTTTAATCGCTATATCGGTAACCGTAAGTCCAAAAAATAAAAAGGTGTCAGATATGAGCGATTTGGCGTTCTAGCAGCATTTTGAAACATATTAGAAATTTCTATCTTAATGGGTGCCAAAGTTACACAAGACCTCTTAATAATATTTTTAATCGCTATCACGGTAACCGTAAGTCCAAAAAATAAAAAAGTGTCAGATATGAGCGATTTGGCGTTCTAGCAGCATTTTGAAACATATTAGAAATTTCTATCTTAATGGGTGCCAAAGTTACACAAGACCTCTTAATAATATTTTTAATCGCTATCTTGGTAACCGTAAGTCCAAAAAATAAAAAGGTGTCAGATATGAGGGATTTGGCGTTCTAGCAGCATTTTGAAACATATTAGAAATTTCTATCTTAATGGGTGCCAAAGTTACACAAGACCTCTTAATAATATTTTTAATCGCTATCTTGGTGACCGTAAGTCCAAAAATCAAAAAGGTGTCAGATATGAGCGATTTGGCGTTCTAGCAGCATTTTGAAACATATTAGAAATTTCTATCTTAATGGGTGCCAAAGTTACACAAGACCTCTTAATAATATTTTTAATCGCTATCTTGGTAACCGTAAGTCCAAAAAATAAAAAGGTGTCAGATATGAGCGATTTGGCGTTCTAGCAGCATTTTGAAACATATTAGAAATTTCTATCTTAATGGGTGCCAAAGTTACACAAGACCTCTTAATAATATTTTTAATCGCTATCTCGGTAACCGTAAGTCCAAAAAATAAAAAGGTGTCAGATATGAGCGATTTGGCGTTCTAGCAGCATTTTGAAACATATTAGAAATTTCTATCTTAATGGGTGCCAAAGTTACACAAGACCTCTTAATAATATTTTTAATCGCTATCTCGGTAACCGTAAGTCCAAAAAATAAAAAGGTGTCAGATATGAGCGATTTGGCGTTCTAGCAGCATTTTGAAACATAATAGAAATTTCTATCTTAATGGGTGCCAAAGTTACACAAGACCTCTTAATAATATTTTTAATCGCTATCTTGGTAACCGTAAGTCCAAAAAATAAAAAGGTGTCAGATATGAGCGATTTGGCGTTCTAGCAGCATTTTGAAACATATTAGAAATTTCTATCTTAATGGGTGCCAAAGTTACACAAGACCTCTTAATAATATTTTTAATCGCTATCTTGGTGACCGTAAGTCCAAAAATCAAAAAGGTGTCAGATATGAGCGATTTGGCGTTCTAGCAGCATTTTGAAACTTATTAGAAATTTCTATCTTAATGGGTGCCAAAGTTACACAAGACCTCTTAATAATATTTTTAATCGCTATCTTGGTAACCGTAAGTCCAAAAAATAAAAAGGTGTCAGATATGAGCGATTTGGCGTTCTAGCAGCATTTTGAAACATATTGGAAATTTCTATCTTAATGGGTGAAAAAGTTACACAAGGCTTCTTAATAACATTTTTAATCGCTATCTTGGTAACCGTAAGTCCAAAAAATAAAAAGGTGTCAGATATGAGCGATTTGGCGTTCTAGCAGCATTTTGAAACATATTAGAAATTTCTATCTTAATGGGTGCCAAAATTACACAAGACCTCTTAATAATATTTTTAATCGCTATCTTGGTAACCGTAAGTCCAAAAAATAAAAAGGTGTCAGATATGAGCGATTTGGCGTTCTAGCAGCATTTTGAAACATATTAGAAATTTCTATCTTAATGGGTGCCAAAGTTACACAAGACCTCTTAATAATATTTTTAATCGCTATATCGGTAACCGTAAGTCCAAAAAATAAAAAGGTGTCAGATATGAGCGATTTGGCGTTCTAGCAGCATTTTGAAACATATTAGAAATTTCTATCTTAATGGGTGCCAAAGTTACACAAGACCTCTTAATAATATTTTTAATCGCTATCACGGTAACCGTAAGTCCAAACAATAAAAAAGTGTCAGATATGAGCGATTTGGCGTTCTAGCAGCATTTTGAAACATATTAGAAATTTCTATCTTAATGGGTGCCAAAGTTACACAAGACCTCTTAATAATATTTTTAATCGCTATCTTGGTAACCGTAAGTCCAAAAAATAAAAAGGTGTCAGATATGAGGGATTTGGCGTTCTAGCAGCATTTTGAAACATATTAGAAATTTCTATCTTAATGGGTGCCAAAGTTACACAAGACCTCTTAATAATATTTTTAATCGCTATCTTGGTGACCGTAAGTCCAAAAATCAAAAAGGTGTCAGATATGAGCGATTTGGCGTTCTAGCAGCATTTTGAAACATATTAGAAATTTCTATCTTAATGGGTGCCAAAGTTACACAAGACCTCTTAATAATATTTTTAATCGCTATCTTGGTAACCGTAAGTCCAAAATATAAAAAGGTGTCAGATATGAGCGATTTGGCGTTCTAGCAGCATTTTGAAACATATTAGAAATTTCTATCTTAATGGGTGCCAAAGTTACACAAGACCTCTTAATAATATTTTTAATCGCTATCTCGGTAACCGTAAGTCCAAAAAATAAAAAGGTGTCAGATATGAGCGATTTGGCGTTCTAGCAGCATTTTGAAACATATTAGAAATTTCTATCTTAATGGGTGCCAAAGTTACACAAGACCTCTTAATAATATTTTTAATCGCTATCTCGGTAACCGTAAGTCCAAAAAATAAAAATGTGTCAGATATGAGCGATTTGGCGTTCTAGCAGCATTTTGAAACATATTAGAAATTTCTATCTTAATGGGTGCCAATGTTACACAAGACCTCTTAATAATATTTTTAATCGCTATCTCGGTAACCGTAAGTCCAAAAAATAAAAAGGTGTCAGATATGAGCGATTTGGCGTTCTAGCGGCATTTTGAAACATATTAGAAATTTCTATCTTAATGGGTGCCAAAGTTACACAAGACCTCTTAATAATATTTTTAATCGCTATCTCGGTAACCGTAAGTCCAAAAAATAAAAAGGTGTCAGATATGAGCGATTTGGCGTTCTAGCAGCATTTTGAAACATAGAAATTTCTATCTTAATGGGTGCCAAAGTTACAAAAGACCTCTTAATAATATTTTTAATCGCTATGTCGGTAACCGTAAGTCCAAAAAATAAAAAGGTGTCAGATATGAGCGATTTGGCGTTCTAGCAGCATTTTGAAACATATTAGAAATTTCTATCTTAATGGGTGCCAAAGTTACACAAGACCTCTTAATAATATTTTTAATCGCTATCTCGGTAACCGTAAGTCCAAAAAATAAAAGGTGTCAGATATGAGCGATTTGGCGTTCTAGCAGCATTTTGAAACATGAAAATTTCTATCTTAATGGGTGCCAAAGTTACACAAGACCTCTTAATAATATTTTTAATCGCTATCTTGGTGACCGTAAGTCCAAAAATCAAAAAGGTGTCAGATATGAGCGATTTGGCGTTCTAGCAGCATTTTGAAACATATTAGAAATTTCTATCTTAATGGGTGCCAAAGTTACACAAGACCTCTTAATAATATTTTTAATCGCTATCTTGGTAACCGTAAGTCCAAAAAATAAAAAGGTGTCAGATATGAGCGATTTGGCGTTCTAGCAGCATTTTGAAACATATTAGAAATTTCTATCTTAATGGGTGCCAAAGTTACACAAGACCTCTTAATAATATTTTTAATCGCTATCTTGGTAACCGTAAGTCCAAAAAATAAAAAGGTGTCAGATATGAACGATTTGGCGTTCTAGCAGCATTTTGAAACATATTGGAAATTTCTATCTTAATGGGTGCCAAAGTTACACAAGGCTTCTTAATAACATTTTTAATCGCTATCTTGGTAACCGTAAGTCCAAAAAATAAAAAGGTGTCAGATATGAGCGATTTGGCGTTCTAGCAGCATTTTGAAACATATTAGAAATTTCTATCTTAATGGGTGCCAAAATTACACAAGACCTCTTAATAATATTTTTAATCGCTATCTTGGTAACCGTAAGTCCAAAAAATAAAAAGGTGTCAGATATGAGCGATTTGGCGTTCTAGCAGCATTTTGAAACATAATAGAAATTTCTATCTTAATGGGTGCCAAAGTTACACAAGACATCTTAATAATATTTTTAATCGCTATCTCGGTAACCGTAAGTCCAAAAAATAAAAAGGTGTCAGATATGAGCGATTTGGCGTTCTAGCAGCATTTTGAAACATATTAGAAATTTCTATCTTAATGGGTGCCAAAGTTACACAAGACCTCTTAATAATATTTTTAATCGCTATCTCGGTAACCGTAAGTCCAAAAAATAAAAAGGTGTCAGATATGAGCGATTTGGCGTTCTAGCAGCATTTTGAAACATATTAGAAATTTCTATCTTAATGGGTGCCAAAGTTACACAAGACCTCTTAATAATATTTTTAATCGCTATCACGGTAACCGTAAGTCCAAAAAATAAAAAAGTGTCAGATATGAGCGATTTGGCGTTCTAGCAGCATTTTGAAACATATTAGAAATTTCTATCTTAATGGGTGCCAAAGTTACACAAGACCTCTTAATAATATTTTTAATCGCTATCTTGGTAACCGTAAGTCCAAAAAATAAAAAGGTGTCAGATATGAGGGATTTGGCGTTCTAGCAGCATTTTGAAACATATTAGAAATTTCTATCTTAATGGGTGCCAAAGTTACACAAGACCTCTTAATAATATTTTTAATCGCTATCTCGGTAACCGTAAGTCCAAAAAATAAAAGTTGTCAGATATGAGCGATTTGGCGTTCTAGCAGCATTTTGAAACATATTAGAAATTTCTATCTTAATGGGTGCCAAAGTTACACAAGACCTCTTAATAATATTTTTAATCGCTATCTCGGTAACCGTAAGTCCAAAAAATAAAAAGGTGTCAGATATGAGCGATTTGGCGTTCTAGCAGCATTTTGAAACATAGAAATTTTTATCTTAATGGGTGCCAAAGTTACAAAAGACCTCTTAATAATATTTTTAATCGCTATGTCGGTAACCGTAAGTCCAAAAAATAAAAAGGTGTCAGATATGAGCGATTTGGCGTTCTAGCAGCATTTTGAAACATATTAGAAATTTCTATCTTAATGGGCGCCAAAGTTACACAAGACCTCTTCATAATATTTTTAATCGCTATCTCGGTAACCGTAAGTCCAAAAAATAAAAGGTGTCAGATATGAGCGATTTGGCGTTCTAGCAGCACTTTGAAACATGGAAATTTCTATCTTAATGGGTGCGAAAGTTACACAAGACCTCTTAATAATATTTTTAATCGCTATCTTGGAGACCGTAAGTCCAAAAATCAAAAAGGTGTCAGATATGAGCGATTTGGCGTTCTAGCAGCATTTTGAAACATATTAGAAATTTCTATCTTAATGGGTGCCAAAGTTACACAAGACCTCTTAATAATATTTTTAATCGCTATCTTGGTAACCGTAAGTCCAAAAAATAAAAAGGTGTCAGATATGAGCGATTTGGCGTTCTAGCAGCATTTTGAAACATGGAAATTTCTGTCTTAATGGGTGCCAAAGTTACACAAGACCTCTTAATAATATTTTTAATCGCTATCTTGGTGACCGTAAGTCCAAAAATCAAAAAGGTGTCAGATATGAGCGATTTGGCGTTCTAGCAGCATTTTGAAACATAGAAATTTCTATCTTAATGGGTGCCAAAGTTACAAAAGACCTCTTAATAATATTTTTAATCGCTATCTCGGTAACCGTAAGTCCAAAAAATAAAAAGGTGTCAGATATGAGCGATTTGGCGTTCTAGCAGCATTTTGAAACATATTAGAAATTTCTATCTTAATGGGTGCCAAAGTTACACAAGACCTCTTAATAATATTTTTAATCGCTATCTCGGTAACCGTAAGTCCAAAAAATAAAAGGTGTCAGATATGAGCGATTTGGCGTTCTAGCAGCATTTTGAAACATGGAAATTTCTATCTTAATGGGTGCCAAAGTTACACAAGACCTCTTAATAATATTTTTAATCGCTATCTTGGTGACCGTAAGTCCAAAAATCAAAAAGGTGTCAGATATGAGCGATTTGGCGTTCTAGCAGCATTTTGAAACTTATTAGAAATTTCTATCTTAATGGGTGCCAAAGTTACACAAGACCTCTTAATAATATTTTTAATCGCTATCTTGGTAACCGTAAGTCCAAAAAATAAAAAGGTGTCAGATATGAGCGATTTGGCGTTCTAGCAGCATTTTGAAACATATTAGAAATTTCTATCTTAATGGGTGCCAAAGTTACACAAGACCTCTTAATAATATTTTTAATCGCTATCTTGGTAACCGTAAGTCCAAAAAATAAAAAGGTGTCAGATATGAGCGATTTGGCGTTCTAGCAGCATTTTGAAACATATTGGAAATTTCTATCTTAATGGGTGCCAAAGTTACACAAGGCTTCTTAATAACATTTTTAATCGCTATCTTGGTAACCGTAAGTCCAAAAAATAAAAAGGTGTCAGATATGAGCGATTTGGCGTTCTAGCAGCATTTTGAAACATATTAGAAATTTCTATCTTAATGGGTGCCAAAATTACACAAGACCTCTTAATAATATTTTTAATCGCTATCTTGGTAACCGTAAGTCCAAAAAATAAAAAGGTGTCAGATATGAGCGATTTGGCGTTCTAGCAGCATTTTGAAACATAATAGAAATTTCTATCTTAATGGGTGCCAAAGTTACACAAGACCTCTTAATAATATTTTTAATCGCTATCTCGGTAACCGTAAGTCCAAAAAATAAAAAGGTGTCAGATATGAGCGATTTGGCGTTCTAGCAGCATTTTGAAACATATTAGAAATTTCTATCTTAATGGGTGCCAAAGTTACACAAGACCTCTTAATAATATTTTTAATCGCTATCTTGGTAACCGTAAGTCCAAAAAATAAAAAGGTGTCAGATATGAGCGATTTGGCGTTCTAGCAGCATTTTGAAACATGGAAATTTCTGTCTTAATGGGTGCCAAAGTTACACAAGACCTCTTAATAATATTTTTAATCGCTATCTTGGTGACCGTAAGTCCAAAAATCAAAAAGGTGTCAGATATGAGCGATTTGGCGTTCTAGCAGCATTTTGAAACATAGAAATTTCTATCTTAATGGGTGCCAAAGTTACAAAAGACCTCTTAATAATATTTTTAATCGCTATCTCGGTAACCGTAAGTCCAAAAAATAAAAAGGTGTCAGATATGAGCGATTTGGCGTTCTAGCAGCATTTTGAAACATATTAGAAATTTCTATCTTAATGGGTGCCAAAGTTACACAAGACCTCTTAATAATATTTTTAATCGCTATCTCGGTAACCGTAAGTCCAAAAAATAAAAGGTGTCAGATATGAGCGATTTGGCGTTCTAGCAGCATTTTGAAACATGGAAATTTCTATCTTAATGGGTGCCAAAGTTACACAAGACCTCTTAATAATATTTTTAATCGCTATCTTGGTGACCGTAAGTCCAAAAATCAAAAAGGTGTCAGATATGAGCGATTTGGCGTTCTAGCAGCATTTTGAAACTTATTAGAAATTTCTATCTTAATGGGTGCCAAAGTTACACAAGACCTCTTAATAATATTTTTAATCGCTATCTTGGTAACCGTAAGTCCAAAAAATAAAAAGGTGTCAGATATGAGCGATTTGGCGTTCTAGCAGCATTTTGAAACATATTAGAAATTTCTATCTTAATGGGTGCCAAAGTTACACAAGACCTCTTAATAATATTTTTAATCGCTATCTTGGTAACCGTAAGTCCAAAAAATAAAAAGGTGTCAGATATGAGCGATTTGGCGTTCTAGCAGCATTTTGAAACATATTGGAAATTTCTATCTTAATGGGTGCCAAAGTTACACAAGGCTTCTTAATAACATTTTTAATCGCTATCTTGGTAACCGTAAGTCCAAAAAATAAAAAGGTGTCAGATATGAGCGATTTGGCGTTCTAGCAGCATTTTGAAACATATTAGAAATTTCTATCTTAATGGGTGCCAAAATTACACAAGACCTCTTAATAATATTTTTAATCGCTATCTTGGTAACCGTAAGTCCAAAAAATAAAAAGGTGTCAGATATGAGCGATTTGGCGTTCTAGCAGCATTTTGAAACATAATAGAAATTTCTATCTTAATGGGTGCCAAAGTTACACAAGACCTCTTAATAATATTTTTAATCGCTATCTCGGTAACCGTAAGTCCAAAAAATAAAAAGGTGTCAGATATGAGCGATTTGGCGTTCTAGCAGCATTTTGAAACATATTAGAAATTTCTATCTTAATGGGTGCCAAAGTTACACAAGACCTCTTAATAATATTTTTAATCGCTATCTCGGTAACCGTAAGTCCAAAAAATAAAAAGGTGTCAGATATGAGCGATTTGGCGTTCTAGCAGCATTTTGAAACATATTAGAAATTTCTATCTTAATGGGTGCCAAAGTTACACAAGACCTCTTAATAATATTTTTAATCGCTATCACGGTAACCGTAAGTCCAAAAAATAAAAAAGTGTCAGATATGAGCGATTTGGCGTTTTAGCAGCATTTTGAAACATATTAGAAATTTCTATCTTAATGGGTGCCAAAGTTACACAAGACCTCTTAATAATATTTTTAATCGCTATCTTGGTAACCGTAAGTCCAAACAATAAAAAGGTGTCAGATATGAGGGATTTGGCGTTCTAGCAGCATTTTGAAACATATTAGAAATTTCTATCTTAATGGGTGCCAAAGTTACACAAGACCTCTTAATAATATTTTTAATCGCTATCTTGGTGACCGTAAGTCCAAAAATCAAAAAGGTGTCAGATATGAGCGATTTGGCGTTCTAGCAGCATTTTGAAACATATTAGAAATTTCTATCTTAATGGGTGCCAAAGTTACACAAGACCTCTTAATAATATTTTTAATCGCTATCTTGGTAACCGTAAGTCCAAAAAATAAAAAGATGTCAGATATGAGCGATTTGGCGTTCTAGCAGCATTTTGAAACATATTAGAAATTTCTATCTTAATGGGTGCCAAAGTTACACAAGACCTCTTAATAATATTTTTAATCGCTATCTCGGTAACCGTAAGTCCAAAAAATAAAAAGGTGTCAGATATGAGCGATTTGGCGTTCTAGCAGCATTTTGAAACATATTAGAAATTTCTATCTTAATGGGTGCCAAAGTTACACAAGACCTCTTAATAATATTTTTAATCGCTATCTCGGTAACCGTAAGTCCAAAAAATAAAAATGTGTCAGATATGAGCGATTTGGCGTTCTAGCAGCATTTTGAAACATATTAGAAATTTCTATCTTAATGGGTGCCAATGTTACACAAGACCTCTTAATAATATTTTTAATCGCTATCTCGGTAACCGTAAGTCCAAAAAATAAAAAGGTGTCAGATATGAGCGATTTGGCGTTCTAGCAGCATTTTGAAACATATTAGAAATTTCTATCTTAATGGGTGCCAAAGTTACACAAGACCTCTTAATAATATTTTTAATCGCTATCTTGGTGACCGTAAGTCCAAAAATCAAAAAGGTGTCAGATATGAGCGATTTGGCGTTCTAGCAGCATTTTGAAACATATTAGAAATTTCTATCTTAATGGGTGCCAAAGTTACACAAGACCTCTTAATAATATTTTTAATCGCTATCTTGGTAACCGTAAGTCCAAAAAATAAAAAGGTGTCAGATATGAGCGATTTGGCGTTCTAGCAGCATTTTGAAACATATTAGAAATTTCTATCTTAATGGGTGCCAAAGTTACACAAGACCTCTTAATAATATTTTTAATCGCTATCTCGGTAACCGTAAGTCCAAAAAATAAAAAGGTGTCAGATATGAGCGATTTGGCGTTCTAGCAGCATTTTGAAACATATTAGAAATTTCTATCTTAATGGGTGCCAAAGTTACACAAGACCTCTTAATAATATTTTTAATCGCTATCTCGGTAACCGTAAGTCCAAAAAATAAAAATGTGTCAGATATGAGCGATTTGGCGTTCTAGCAGCATTTTGAAACATATTAGAAATTTCTATCTTAATGGGTGCCAATGTTACACAAGACCTCTTAATAATATTTTTAATCGCTATCTCGGTAACCGTAAGTCCAAAAAATAAAAAGGTGTCAGATATGAGCGATTTGGCGTTCTAGCAGCATTTTGAAACATATTAGAAATTTCTATCTTAATGGGTGCCAAAGTTACACAAGACCTCTTAATAATATTTTTAATCGCTATCTCGGTAATCGTAAGTCCAAAAAATAAAAAGGTGTCAGATATGAGCGATTTGGCGTTCTAGCAGCATTTTGAAACATAGAAATTTCTATCTTAATGGGTGCCAAAGTTACAAAAGACCTCTTAATAATATTTTTAATCGCTATGTCGGTAACCGTAAGTCCAAAAAATAAAAAGGTGTCAGATATGAGCGATTTGGCGTTCTAGCAGCATTTTGAAACATATTAGAAATTTCTATCTTAATGGGTGCCAAAGTTACACAAGACCTCTTAATAATATTTTTAATCGCTATCTCGGTAACCGTAAGTCCAAAAAATAAAAGGTGTCAGATATGAGCGATTTGGCGTTCTAGCAGCATTTTGAAACATGGAAATTTCTATCTTAATGGGTGCCAAAGTTACACAAGACCTCTTAATAATATTTTTAATCGCTATATCGGTAACCGTAAGTCCAAAAAATAAAAGGTGTCAGATATGAGCGATTTGACGTTCTAGCAGCATTTTGAAACATATTAGAAATTTCTATCTTAATGGGTGCCAAAGTTACACAAGAGCTCTTAATAATATTTTTAATCGCTATCTCGGTAACCGTAAGTCCAAAAAATAGAAAGGTGTCAGATATGAGCGATTTGGCGTTCTAGCAGCATTTTGAAACATGGAAATTTCTATCTTAATGGGTGCCAAAGTTACACAAGACCTCTTAATAATATTTTTAATCGCTATCTTGGTGACCGTAAGTCCAAAAATCAAAAAGGTGTCAGATATGAGCGATTTGGCGTTCTAGCAGCATTTTGAAACTTATTAGAAATTTCTATCTTAATGGGTGCCAAAGTTACACAAGACCTCTTAATAATATTTTTAATCGCTATCTTGGTAACCGTAAGTCCAAAAAATAAAAAGGTGTCAGATATGAGCGATTTGGCGTTCTAGCAGCATTTTGAAACATATTAGAAATTTCTATCTTAATGGGTGCCAAAGTTACACAAGACCTCTTAATAATATTTTTAATCGCTATCTTGGTAACCGTAAGTCCAAAAAATAAAAAGGTGTCAGATATGAGCGATTTGGCGTTCTAGCAGCATTTTGAAACATATTGGAAATTTCTATCTTAATGGGTGCCAAAGTTACACAAGGCTTCTTAATAACATTTTTAATCGCTATCTTGGTAACCGTAAGTCCAAAAAATAAAAAGGTGTCAGATATGAGCGATTTGGCGTTCTAGCAGCATTTTGAAACATATTAGAAATTTCTATCTTAATGGGTGCCAAAATTACACAAGACCTCTTAATAATATTTTTAATCGCTATCTTGGTAACCGTAAGTCCAAAAAATAAAAAGGTGTCAGATATGAGCGATTTGGCGTTCTAGCAGCATTTTGAAACATAATAGAAATTTCTATCTTAATGGGTGCCAAAGTTACACAAGACCTCTTAATAATATTTTTAATCGCTATCTCGGTAACCGTAAGTCCAAAAAATAAAAAGGTGTCAGATATGAGCGATTTGGCGTTCTAGCAGCATTTTGAAACATATTAGAAATTTCTATCTTAATGGGTGCCAAAGTTACACAAGACCTCTTAATAATATTTTTAATCGCTATCTCGGTAACCGTAAGTCCAAAAAATAAAAAGGTGTCAGATATGAGCGATTTGGCGTTCTAGCAGCATTTTGAAACATATTAGAAATTTCTATCTTAATGGGTGCCAAAGTTACACAAGACCTCTTAATAATATTTTTAATCGCTATCACGGTAACCGTAAGTCCAAAAAATAAAAAAGTGTCAGATATGAGCGATTTGGCGTTTTAGCAGCATTTTGAAACATATTAGAAATTTCTATCTTAATGGGTGCCAAAGTTACACAAGACCTCTTAATAATATTTTTAATCGCTATCTTGGTAACCGTAAGTCCAAACAATAAAAAGGTGTCAGATATGAGGGATTTGGCGTTCTAGCAGCATTTTGAAACATATTAGAAATTTCTATCTTAATGGGTGCCAAAGTTACACAAGACCTCTTAATAATATTTTTAATCGCTATCTTGGTGACCGTAAGTCCAAAAATCAAAAAGGTGTCAGATATGAGCGATTTGGCGTTCTAGCAGCATTTTGAAACATATTAGAAATTTCTATCTTAATGGGTGCCAAAGTTACACAAGACCTCTTAATAATATTTTTAATCGCTATCTTGGTAATCGTAAGTCCAAAAAATAAAAAGATGTCAGATATGAGCGATTTGGCGTTCTAGCAGCATTTTGAAACATATTAGAAATTTCTATCTTAATGGGTGCCAAAGTTACACAAGACCTCTTAATAATATTTTTAATCGCTATCTCGGTAACCGTAAGTCCAAAAAATAAAAAGGTGTCAGATATGAGCGATTTGGCGTTCTAGCAGCATTTTGAAACATATTAGAAATTTCTATCTTAATGGGTGCCAAAGTTACACAAGACCTCTTAATAATATTTTTAATCGCTATCTCGGTAACCGTAAGTCCAAAAAATAAAAATGTGTCAGATATGAGCGATTTGGCGTTCTAGCAGCATTTTGAAACATATTAGAAATTTCTATCTTAATGGGTGCCAATGTTACACAAGACCTCTTAATAATATTTTTAATCGCTATCTCGGTAACCGTAAGTCCAAAAAATAAAAAGGTGTCAGATATGAGCGATTTGGCGTTCTAGCAGCATTTTGAAACATATTAGAAATTTCTATCTTAATGGGTGCCAAAGTTACACAAGACCTCTTAATAATATTTTTAATCGCTATCTTGGTGACCGTAAGTCCAAAAATCAAAAAGGTGTCAGATATGAGCGATTTGGCGTTCTAGCAGCATTTTGAAACATATTAGAAATTTCTATCTTAATGGGTGCCAAAGTTACACAAGACCTCTTAATAATATTTTTAATCGCTATCTTGGTAACCGTAAGTCCAAAAAATAAAAAGGTGTCAGATATGAGCGATTTGGCGTTCTAGCAGCATTTTGAAACATATTAGAAATTTCTATCTTAATGGGTGCCAAAGTTACACAAGACCTCTTAATAATATTTTTAATCGCTATCTCGGTAACCGTAAGTCCAAAAAATAAAAAGGTGTCAGATATGAGCGATTTGGCGTTCTAGCAGCATTTTGAAACATATTAGAAATTTCTATCTTAATGGGTGCCAAAGTTACACAAGACCTCTTAATAATATTTTTAATCGCTATCTCGGTAACCGTAAGTCCAAAAAATAAAAATGTGTCAGATATGAGCGATTTGGCGTTCTAGCAGCATTTTGAAACATATTAGAAATTTCTATCTTAATGGGTGCCAATGTTACACAAGACCTCTTAATAATATTTTTAATCGCTATCTCGGTAACCGTAAGTCCAAAAAATAAAAAGGTGTCAGATATGAGCGATTTGGCGTTCTAGCAGCATTTTGAAACATATTAGAAATTTCTATCTTAATGGGTGCCAAAGTTACACAAGACCTCTTAATAATATTTTTAATCGCTATCTCGGTAATCGTAAGTCCAAAAAATAAAAAGGTGTCAGATATGAGCGATTTGGCGTTCTAGCAGCATTTTGAAACATAGAAATTTCTATCTTAATGGGTGCCAAAGTTACAAAAGACCTCTTAATAATATTTTTAATCGCTATGTCGGTAACCGTAAGTCCAAAAAATAAAAAGGTGTCAGATATGAGCGATTTGGCGTTCTAGCAGCATTTTGAAACATATTAGAAATTTCTATCTTAATGGGTGCCAAAGTTACACAAGACCTCTTAATAATATTTTTAATCGCTATCTCGGTAACCGTAAGTCCAAAAAATAAAAGGTGTCAGATATGAGCGATTTGGCGTTCTAGCAGCATTTTGAAACATGGAAATTTCTATCTTAATGGGTGCCAAAGTTACACAAGACCTCTTAATAATATTTTTAATCGCTATATCGGTAACCGTAAGTCCAAAAAATAAAAGGTGTCAGATATGAGCGATTTGACGTTCTAGCAGCATTTTGAAACATATTAGAAATTTCTATCTTAATGGGTGCCAAAGTTACACAAGAGCTCTTAATAATATTTTTAATCGCTATCTCGGTAACCGTAAGTCCAAAAAATAGAAAGGTGTCAGATATGAGCGATTTGGCGTTCTAGCAGCATTTTGAAACATATTAGAAATTTCTATCTTAATGGGTGCCAATGTTACACAAGACCTCTTAATAATATTTTTAATCGCTATCTTGGTAACCGTAAGTCCAAAAAATAAAAAGGTGTCAGATATGAGCCATTTGGCGTTCTAGCAGCATTTTGAAACATATTAGAAATTTCTATTTTAATGGGTGCCAAAGTTACACAAGACCTCTTAATAACATTTTTAATCGCTATCTCGGTAACCGTAAGTCCAAAAAATAAAAAGGTGTCAGATATGAGCGATTTGGCGTTCTAGCAGCATTTTGAAACATAGAAATTTCTATCTTAATGGGTGCCAAAGTTACAAAAAACCTCTTACTAATATTTTTAATCGCTATCTCGGTAACCGTAAGTCCAAAAAATAAAAAGGTGTCAGATATGAGCGATTTGGCGTTCTAGCAGCATTTTGAAACATATTAGAAATTTCTGTCTTAATGGGTGCCAAAGTTACACAAGGCCTCTTAATAATATTTTTAATCGCTATCTCGGTAACCATAAGTCCAAAAAATGAAAAGGTGTCAGATATGAGCGATTTGGCGTTCTAGCAGCATTTTGAAACATATTAGAAATTTCTATCTTAATGGTTGCCAAAGTTACACAAGACCTCTTAATAATATTTTTAATCGCTATCTTGGTGACCGTAAGTCCAAAAATCAAAAAGGTGTCAGATATGAGCGATTTGGCGTTCTAGCAGCATTTTGAAACATATTAGAAATTTCTATCTTAATGGGTGCCAATGTTACACAAGACCTCTTAATAATATTTTTAATCGCTATCTCGGTAACCGTAAGTCCAAAGAATAAAAAGGTGTCAGATATGAGCGATTTGGCGTTCTAGCAGCATTTTGAAACATATTAGAAATTTCTATCTTAATGGGTGCCAAAGTTACACAAGACCTCTTAATAATATTTTTAATCGCTATCTCGGTAATCGTAAGTCCAAAAAATAAAGGTGTCAGATATGAGCGATTTGGCGTTCTAGCAGCATTTTGAAACATATTAGAAATTTCTATCTTAATGGGTGCCAATGTTACACAAGACCTCTTAATAATATTTTTAATCGCTATCTTGGTGACCGTAAGTCCAAAAATCAAAAAGGTGTCAGATATGAGCGATTTGGCGTTCTTGCAGCATTTTGAAACATATTAGAAATTTCTATCTTAATGGGTGCCAAAGTTACACAAGACCTCTTAATAATATTTTTAATCGCTATCTCGGTAACCGTAAGTCCAAAAAATAAAAAGGTGTCAGATATGAGCGATTTGGCGTTCTAGCAGCATTTTGAAACATATTAGAAATTTCTATCTTAATGGGTGCCAAAGTTACACAAGACCTCTTAATAATATTTTTAATCGCTATCTCGGTAACCGTAAGTCCAAAAAATAAAAAGGTGTCAGATATGAGCGATTTGGCGTTCTAGCAGCATTTTGAAACATATTAGAAATTTCTATCTTAATGGGTGCCAATGTTACACAAGACCTCTTAATAATATTTTTAATCGCTATCTTGGTGACCGTAAGTCCAAAAATCAAAAAGGTGTCAGATATGAGCGATTTGGCGTTCTTGCAGCATTTTGAAACATATTAGAAATTTCTATCTTAATGGGTGCCAAAGTTACACAAGACCTCTTAATAATATTTTTAATCGCTATCTCGGTAACCGTAAGTCCAAAAAATAAAAAGGTGTCAGATATGAGCGATTTGGCGTTCTAGCAGCATTTTGAAACATATTAGAAATTTCTATCTTAATGGGTGCCAAAGTTACACAAGACCTCTTAATAATATTTTTAATCGCTATCTGGGTAACCGTAAGTCCAAAAAATAAAAAGGTGTCAGATATGAGCGATTTGGCGTTCTAGCAGCACTTTGAAACATATTAGAAATTTCTATCTAAATGGGTGCCAAAGTTACACAAGACCTCTTAATAATATTTTTAATCGCTATCTTGGTAACCGTAAGTCCAAAAAATAAAAAGGTGTCAGATATGAGCGATTTGGCGTTCTAGCAGCATTTTGAAACATATTAGAAATTTCTATCTTAATGGGTGCCAAAGTTACACAAGACCTCTTAATAATATTTTTAATCGCTATCTCGGTAACCGTAAGTCCAAAAAATAAAAAGGTGTCAGATATGAGCGATTTGGCGTTCTAGCAGCATTTTGAAACATATTAGAAATTTCTATCTTAATGGGTGCCAAAGTTACACAAGACCTCCTAATAATATTTTTAATCGCTATCTCGGTAACCGTAAGTCCAAAAAACAAAAAGGTGTCAGATATGAGCGATTTGGCGTTCTAGCAGCATTTTGAAACATATTAGAAATTTCTATCTTAATGGGTGCCAAAGTTACACAAGACCTCTTAATAATATTTTTAATCGCTATCTCGGTAACCGTAAGTCCAAAAAATAAAAAGGTGTCAGATATGAGCGATTTGGCGTTCTAGCAGCATTTTGAAACATATTAGAAATTTCTATCTTAATGGGTGCCAAAGTTACACAAGACCTCTTAATAATATTTTTAATCGCTATCTCGGTAACCATAAGTCCAAAAAATGAAAAGGTGTCAGATATGAGCGATTTGGCGTTCTAGCAGCATTTTGAAACATATTAGAAATTTCTATCTTAATGGGTGCCAAAGTTACACAAGACCTCTTAATAATATTTTTAATCGCTATCTCGGTAACCGTAAGTCCAAAAAATAAAAAGGTGTCAGATATGAGCGATTTGGCGTTCTAGCAGCATTTTGAAACATATTAGAAATTTCTATCTTAATGGGTGCCAATGTTACACAAGACCTCTTAATAGTATTTTTAATCGCTATCTTGGTGACCGTAAGTCCAAAAATCAAAAAGGTGTCAGATATGAGCGATTTGGCGTTCTAGCAGCATTTTGAAACATATTAGAAATTTTTATCTTAATGGGTGCCAATGTTACACAAGACCTCTTAATAATATTTTTAATCGCTATCTGGGTAACCGTAAGTCCAAAAAATAAAAAGGTGTCAGATATGAGCGATTTGGCGTTCTAGCAGCATTTTGAAACATATTAGAAATTTCTATCTTAATGGGTGCCAAAGTTACACAAGACCTCTTAATAATATTTTTAATCGCTATCTCGGTAACCGTAAGTCCAAAAAATAAAAAGGTGTCAGATATGAGCGATTTGGCGTTCTAGCAGCATTTTGAAACATATTAGAAATTTCTATCTTAATGGGTGCCAAAGTTACACAAGACCTCTTAATAATATTTTTAATCGCTATCTCGGTAATCGTAAGTCCAAAAAATAAAGGTGTCAGATATGAGCGATTTGGCGTTCTAGCAGCATTTTGAAACATATTAGAAATTTCTATCTTAATGGGTGCCAATGTTACACAAGACCTCTTAATAATATTTTTAATCGCTATCTTGGTGACCGTAAGTCCAAAAATCAAAAAGGTGTCAGATATGAGCTATTTGGCGTTCTTGCAGCATTTTGAAACATATTAGAAATTTCTATCTTAATGGGTGCCAAAGTTACACAAGACCTCTTAATAATATTTTTAATCGCTATCTCGGTAACCGTAAGTCCAAAAAATAAAAAGGTGTCAGATATGAGCGATTTGGCGTTCTAGCAGCATTTTGAAACATATTAGAAATTTCTATCTTAATGGGTGCCAAAGTTACACAAGACCTCTTAATAATATTTTTAATCGCTATCTGGGTAACCGTAAGTCCAAAAAATAAAAAGGTGTCAGATATGAGCGATTTGGCGTTCTAGCAGCACTTTGAAACATATTAGAAATTTCTATCTAAATGGGTGCCAAAGTTACACAAGACCTCTTAATAATATTTTTAATCGCTATCTTGGTAACCGTAAGTCCAAAAAATAAAAAGGTGTCAGATATGAGCGATTTGGCGTTCTAGCAGCATTTTGAAACATATTAGAAATTTCTATCTTAATGGGTGCCAAAGTTACACAAGACCTCTTAATAATCTTTTTAATCGCTATCTCGGTAACCGTAAGTCCAAAAAATAAAAAGGTGTCAGATATGAGCGATTTGGCGTTCTAGCAGCATTTTGAAACATATTAGAAATTTCTATCTTAATGGGTGCCAAAGTTACACAAGACCTCTTAATAATATTTTTAATCGCTATCTCGGTAACCGTAAGTCCAAAAAATAAAAAGGTGTCAGATATGAGCGATTTGGCGTTCTAGCAGCATTTTGAAACATATTAGAAATTTCTATCTTAATGGGTGCCAATGTTACACAAGACCTCTTAATAATATTTTTAATCGCTATCTTGGTAACCATAAGTCCAAAAAATAAAAAGGTGTCAGATATGAGCGATTTGGCGTTCTAGCAGCATTTTGAAACATATTAGAAATTTCTATCTTAATGGGTGCCAAAGTTACACAAGACCTCTTAATAATATTTTTAATCGCTATCTCGGTAACCGTAAGTCCAAAAAATAAAAAGGTGTCAGATATGAGCGATTTGGCGTTCTAGCAGCATTTTGAAACATAAAAATTTCTATCTTAATGGGTGCCAAAGTTACAAAAGACCTCTTAATAATATTTTTAATCGCTATCTCGGTAACCGTAAGTCCAAAAAATAAAAAGGTGTCAGATATGAGCGATTTGGCGTTCTAGCAGCATTTTGAAACATATT
This sequence comes from Onthophagus sagittarius, assembly GCA_036711965.1. Taxonomy (NCBI): domain Eukaryota; kingdom Metazoa; phylum Arthropoda; class Insecta; order Coleoptera; family Scarabaeidae; genus Onthophagus; species Onthophagus sagittarius. The sequence continues at coordinate 48,290,099 of JASERS010000001.1, forward strand.
AGAAATTTCTATCTTAAAGGGTGCCAAAGTTACACAAGACCTCTTAATAATATTTTTAATCGCTACCTCGGTAACCGTAAGTCCAAAAAATAAAAAGGTGTCAGATATGAGCGATTTGGCGTTCTAGCAGCATTTTGAAACATATTAGAAATTTCTATCTTAATGGGTGCCAAAGTTACACAAGACCTCTTAATAATATTTTTAATCGCTATCTCGGTAACCGTAAGTCCAAAAAATAAAAAGGTGTCAGATATGAGCGATTTGGCGTTCTAGCAGCATTTTGAAACATATTAGAAATTTCTATCTTAATGGGTGCCAAAGTTACACAAGACCTCTTAATAATATTTTTAATCGCTATCTGGGTAACCGTAAGTCCAAAAAATCAAAAGGTGTCAGATATGAGCGATTTGGCGTTCTAGCAGCATTTTGAAACATATTAGAAATTTCTATCTTAATGGGTGCCAAAGTTACACAAGACCTCTTAATAATATTTTTAATCGCTATCTTGGTAACCGTAAGTCCAAAAAATAAAAAGGTGTCAGATATGAGCGATTTGGCGTTCTAGCAGCATTTTGAAACATATTAGAAATTTCTATCTTAATGGGTGCCAAAGTTACACAAGACCTCTTAATAATATTTTTAATCGCTATCTTGGTAACCGTAAGTCCAAAGAATAAAAAGGTGTCAGATATGAGCGATTTGGCGTTGTAGCAGCATTTTGAAACATATTAGAAATTTCTATCTTAATGGGTGCCAAAGTTACACAAGACCTCTTAATAATATTTTTAATCGCTATCTTGGTGACCGTACGTCCAAAAATCAAAAAGGTGTCAGATATGAGCGATTTGGCGTTCTAGCAGCATTTTGAAACATATTAGAAATTTCTATCTTAATGGGTGCCAAAGTTACACAAGACCTCTTAATAATATTCTTAATCGCTATCTCGGTAACCGTAAGTCCAAAAAATAACAAGGTGTCAGATATGAGCGATTTGGCGTTCTAGCAGCATTTTGAAACATATTAGAAATTTCTATCTTAATGGGTGCCAAAGTTACACAAGACCTCTTAATAATATTTTTAATCGCTATCACGGTAACCGTAAGTCCAAAAAATAAAAAGGTGTCAGATATGAGCGATTTGGCGTTCTAGCAGCATTTTGAAACATATTAGAAATTTCTATCTTAATGGGTGCCAAAGTTACACAAGACCTCTTAATAATATTTTTAATCGCTATCTCGGTAACCGTAAGTCCAAAAAATAAAAAGGTGTCAGATATGAGCGATTTGGCGCTCTAGCAGCATTTTGAAACATATTAGAAATTTCTATCTTAATGGGTGCCAAAGTTACACAAGACCTCTTAATAATATTTTTAATCGCTATCTCGGTAACCGTAAGTCCAAAAAATAAAAAGGTGTTAGATATGAGCGATTTGGCGTTCTAGCAGCATTTTGAAACATATTAGAAATTTCTATCTTAATGGGTGCCAAAGTTACACAAGACCTCTTAATAATATTTTTAATCGCTATCTTGGTAACCGTAAGTCCAAAGAATAAAAAGGTGTCAGATATGAGCGATTTGGCGTTCTAGCAGCATTTTGAAACATATTAGAAATTTCTATCTTAATGGGTGCCAAAGTTACACAAGACCTCTTAATAATATTTTTAATCGCTATCTCGGTAACCGTAAGTCCAAAAAATAAAAAGGTGTCAGATATGAGCGATTTGGCGTTCTAGCAGCATTTTGAAACATTAGAAATTTCTATCTTAATGGGTGCCAAAGTTACACAAGAACTCTTAATAATATTTTTAATCGCTATCTCGGTAACCGTAAGTCCAAAAAATAAAAAGGTGTCAGATATGAGCGATTTGGCGTTCTAGCAGCATTTTGAAACATATTAGAAATTGCTATCTTAATGGGTGCCAAAGTTACACAAGACCTCTTAATAATATTTTTAATCGCTATCTTGGTAACCGTAAGTCCAAAAAATAAAAAGGTGTCAGATATGAGCGATTTGGCGTTCTAGCAGCATTTTGAAACATATTAGAAATTTCTATCTTAATGGGTGCCAAAGTTACACAAGACCTCTTAATAATATTTTTAATCGCTATCTCGGTAACCGTAAGTCCAAAAAATAAAAAGGTGTCAGATATGAGCGATTTGGCGTTCTAGCAGCATTTTGAAACATATTAGAAATTTCTATCTTAATGGGTGCCAAAGTTACACAAGACCTCTTAATAATATTTTTAATCGCTATCTCGGTAACCGTAAGTCCAAAAAATAAAAAGGTGTCAGATATGAGCGATTTGGCGTTCTAGCAACATTTTGAAACATATTAGAAATTTCTATCTTAATGGGTGCCAAAGTTACACAAGACCTCTTAATAATATTTTTAATCGCTATCTCGGTAACCGTAAGTCCAAAAAATAAAAAGGTATCAGATATGAGCGATTTGGCGCTCTAGCAGCATTTTGAAACATATTAGAAATTTCTATCTTAATGGGTGCCAAAGTTACACAAGACCTCTTAATAATATTTTTAATCGCTATCTCGGTAACCGTAAGTCCAAAAAATAAAAAGGTGTCAGATATGAGCGATTTGGCGTTCTAGCAGCATTTTGAAACATATTAGAAATTTCTATCTTAATGGGTGCCAAAGTTACACAAGACCACTTAATAACATTTTTAATCGCTATCTCGGTAACCGTAAGTTCAAGAAATAAAAAGGTGTCAGATATGAGCGATTTGGCGTTCTAGCAGCATTTTGAAACATATTAGAAATTTCTATCTTAATGGGTGCCAAAGTTACACAAGACCTCTTAATAATATTTTTAATCGCTATCTTGGTGACCGTACGTCCAAAAATCAAAAAGGTGTCAGATATGAGCGATTTGGCGTTCTAGCAGCATTTTGAAACATATTAGAAATTTCTATCTTAATGGGTGCCAAAGTTACACAAGACCTCTTAATAATATTCTTAATCGCTATCTCGGTAACCGTAAGTCCAAAAAATAACAAGGTGTCAGATATGAGCGATTTGGCGTTCTAGCAGCATTTTGAAACATATTAGAAATTTCTATCTTAATGGGTGCCAAAGTTACACAAGACCTCTTAATAATATTTTTAATCGCTATCACGGTAACCGTAAGTCCAAAAAATAAAAAGGTGTCAGATATGAGCGATTTGGCGTTCTAGCAGCATTTTGAAACATATTAGAAATTTCTATCTTAATGGGTGCCAAAGTTACACAAGACCTCTTAATAATATTTTTAATCGCTATCTCGGTAACCGTAAGTCCAAAAAATAAAAAGGTGTCAGATATGAGCGATTTGGCGCTCTAGCAGCATTTTGAAACATATTAGAAATTTCTATCTTAATGGGTGCCAAAGTTACACAAGACCTCTTCATAATATTTTTAATCGCTATCTCGGTAACCGTAAGTCCAAAAAATAAAAAGGTGTTAGATATGAGCGATTTGGCGTTCTAGCAGCATTTTGAAACATATTAGAAATTTCTATCTTAATGGGTGCCAAAGTTACACAAGACCTCTTAATAATATTTTTAATCGCTATCTTGGTAACCGTAAGTCCAAAGAATAAAAAGGTGTCAGATATGAGCGATTTGGCGTTCTAGCAGCATTTTGAAACATATTAGAAATTTCTATCTTAATGGGTGCCAAAGTTACACAAGACCTCTTAATAATATTTTTAATCGCTATCTCGGTAACCGTAAGTCCAAAAAATAAAAAGGTGTCAGATATGAGCGATTTGGCGTTCTAGCAGCATTTTGAAACATATTAGAAATTGCTATCTTAATGGGTGCCAAAGTTACACAAGACCTCTTAATAATATTTTTAATCGCTATCTCGGTAACCGTAAGTCCAAAAAATAAAAAGGTGTCAGATATGAGCGATTTGGCGTTCTAGCAGCATTTTGAAACATATTAGAAATTTCTATCTTAATGGGTGCCAAAGTTACACAAGACCTCTTAATAATATTTTTAATCGCTATCTCGGTAACCGTAAGTCCAAAAAATAAAAAGGTGTCAGATATGAGCGATTTGGCGTTCTAGCAGCATTTTGAAACATATTAGAAATTTCTATCTTAATGGGTGCCAAAGTTACACAAGACCTCTTAATAATATTTTTAATCGCTATCTCGGTAACCGTAAGTCCAAAAAATAAAAAGGTGTCAGATATGAGCGATTTGGCGTTCTAGCAACATTTTGAAACATATTAGAAATTTCTATCTTAATGGGTGCCAAAGTTACACAAGACCTCTTAATAATATTCTTAATCGCTATCTCGGTAACCGTAAGTCCAAAAAATAACAAGGTGTCAGATATGAGCGATTTGGCGTTCTAGCAGCATTTTGAAACATATTAGAAATTTCTATCTTAATGGGTGCCAAAGTTACACAAGACCTCTTAATAATATTTTTAATCGCTATCACGGTAACTGTAAGTCCAAAAAATAAAAAGGTGTCAGATATGAGCGATTTGGCGTTCTAGCAGCATTTTGAAACATATTAGAAATTTCTATCTTAATGGGTGCCAAAGTTACACAAGACCTCTTAATAATATTTTTAATCGCTATCTCGGTAACCGTAAGTCCAAAAAATAAAAAGGTGTCAGATATGAGCGATTTGGCGCTCTAGCAGCATTTTGAAACATATTAGAAATTTCTATCTTAATGGGTGCCAAAGTTACACAAGACCTCTTCATAATATTTTTAATCGCTATCTCGGTAACCGTAAGTCCAAAAAATAAAAAGGTGTTAGATATGAGCGATTTGGCGTTCTAGCAGCATTTTGAAACATATTAGAAATTTCTATCTTAATGGGTGCCAAAGTTACACAAGACCTCTTAATAATATTTTTAATCGCTATCTTGGTAACCGTAAGTCCAAAGAATAAAAAGGTGTCAGATATGAGCGATTTGGCGTTCTAGCAGCATTTTGAAACATATTAGAGATTTCTATCTTAATGGGTGCCAAAGTTACACAAGACCTCTTAATAATATTTTTAATCGCTATCTCGGTAACCGTAAGTCCAAAAAATAAAAAGGTGTCAGATATGAGCGATTTGGCGTTCTAGCAGCATTTTGAAACATATTAGAAATTGCTATCTTAATGGGTGCCAAAGTTACACAAGACCTCTTAATAATATTTTTAATCGCTATCTCGGTAACCGTAAGTCCAAAAAATAAAAAGGTGTCAGATATGAGCGATTTGGCGTTCTAGCAGCATTTTGAAACATATTAGAAATTTCTATCTTAATGGGTGCCAAAGTTACACAAGACCTCTTAATAATATTTTTAATCGCTATCTCGGTAACCGTAAGTCCAAAAAATAAAAAGGTGTCAGATATGAGCGATTTGGCGTTCTAGCAGCATTTTGAAACATATTAGAAATTTCTATCTTAATGGGTGCCAAAGTTACACAAGACCTCTTAATAATATTTTTAATCGCTATCTCGGTAACCGTAAGTCCAAAAAATAAAAAGGTGTCAGATATGAGCGATTTGGCGTTCTAGCAACATTTTGAAACATATTAGAAATTTCTATCTTAATGGGTGCCAAAGTTACACAAGACCTCTTAATAATATTTTTAATCGCTATCTCGGTAACCGTAAGTCCAAAAAATAAAAAGGTATCAGATATGAGCGATTTGGCGCTCTAGCAGCATTTTGAAACATATTAGAAATTTCTATCTTAATGGGTGCCAAAGTTACACAAGACCTCTTAATAATATTTTTAATCGCTATCTCGGTAACCGTAAGTCCAAAAAATAAAAAGGTGTCAGATATGAGCGATTTGGCGTTCTAGCAGCATTTTGAAACATATTAGAAATTTCTATCTTAATGGGTGCCAAAGTTACACAAGACCACTTAATAATATTTTTAATCGCTATCTCGGTAACCGTAAGTTCAAAAAATAAAAAGGTGTCAGATATGAGCGATTTGGCGTTCTAGCAGCATTTTGAAACATATTAGAAATTTCTATCTTAATGGGTGCCAAAGTTACACAAGACCTCTTAATAATATTTTTAATCGCTATCTCGGTAACCGTAAGTCCAAAAAATAAAAAGGTGTCAGATATGAGCGATTTGGCGTTCTAGCAGCATTTTGAAACATTTTAGAAATTTCTATTTTAATGGGTGCCAAAGTTACACAAGACCTCTTAATAATATTTTTAATCGCTATCTTGGTAACCGTAAGTCCAAAAAATAAAAAGGTGTCAGATATGAGCGATTTGGCGTTCTAGCAGCATTTTGAAACATAATAGAAATTTCTATCTTACTGGGTGCCAAAGTTACACAAGACCTCTTAATAATATTTTTAATCGCTATCTCGGTAACCGTAAGTCCAAAAAATAAAAAGGTGTCAGATATGAGCGATTTGGCGTTCTAGCAGCATTTTGAAACGTATTAGAAATTTCTATCTTAATGGGTGCCAAAGTTACACAAGACCTCTTAATAATATTTTTAATCGCTATCTCGGTAACCGTAAGTCCAAAAAATAAAAAGGTGTCAGATATGAGCGATTTGGCGTTCTAGCAGCATTTTGAAACATATTAGAAATTTCTATCTTAATGGGTGCCAAAGTTACACAAGACCTCTTAATAATATTTTTAATCGCTATCTTGGTAACCGTAAGTCCAAAAAATAAAAAGGTGTCAGATATGAGCGATTTGGCGTTCTAGCAGCATTTTGAAACATATTAGAAATTTCTATCTTAATGGGTGCCAAAGTTACACAAGACCTCTTAATAATATTTTTAATCGCTATCTCGGTAACCGTAAGTCCAAAAAATAAAAAGGTGTCAGATATGAGCGATTTGGCGTTCTAGCAGCATTTTGAAATATATTAGAAATTTCTATCTTAATGGGTGCCAAAGTTACACAAGACCTCTTAATAATATTTTTAATCGCTATCTTGGTAACCGTAAGTCCAGAAAATAAAAAGGTGTCAGATATGAGCGATTTGGCGTTCTAGCAGCATTTTGAAACATATTAGAAATTTCTATCTTAATGAGTGCCAAAGTTACACAAGACCTCTTAATAATATTTTTAATCGCTATCTTGGTAACCGTAAGTCCAAAGAATAAAAAGGTGTCAGATATGAGCGATTTGGCGTTCTAGCAGCATTTTGAAACATATTAGAAATTTCTATCTTAATGGGTGCCAAAGTTACACAAGACCTCTTAATAATATTTTTAATCGCTATCTTGGTAACCGTAAGTCCAAAGAATAAAAAGGTGTCAGATATGAGCGATTTGGCGTTCTAGCAGCATTTTGAAACATATTAGAAATTTCTATCTTAATGAGTGCCAAAGTTACACAAGACCTCTTAATAATATTTTTAATCGCTATCTTGGTAACCGTAAGTCCAAAGAATAAAAAGGTGTCAGATATGAGCGATTTGGCGTTCTAGCAGCATTTTGAAACATATTAGAAATTTCTATCTTAATGGGTGCCAAAGTTACACAAGACCTCTTAATAATATTTTTAATCGCTATCTCGGTAACCGTAAGTCCAAAAAATAAAATGGTGTCAGATATGAGCGATTTGGCGTTCTAGCAGCATTTTGAAACATATTAGAAATTTCTATCTTAATGGGTGCCAAAGTTACACAAGACCTCTTAATAATATTTTTAATCGCTATCTTTATAACCGTAAGTCCAAAAAATAAAAAGGTGTCAGATATGAGCGATTTGGCGTTCTAGCAGCATTTTGAAACATATTAGAAATTTCTATCTTAATGGGTGCCAAAGTTACACAAGACCTCTTAATAATATTTTTAATCGCTATCTCGGTAACCGTAAGTCCAAAAAATAAAAAGGTGTCAGATATGAGCGATTTGGCGTTCTAGCAGCATTTTGAAATATATTAGAAATTTCTATCTTAATGGGTGTCAAAGTTACACAAGACCTCTTAATAATATTTTTAATCGCTATCTTGGTAACCGTAAGTCCACAAAATAAAAAGGTGTCAGATATGAGCGATTTGGCGTTCTAGCAGCATTTTGAAACATATTAGAAATTTCTATCTTAATGAGTGCCAAAGTTACACAAGACCTCTTAATAATATTTTTAATCGCTATCTTGGTAACCGTAAGTCCAAAAAATAAAAACGTGTCAGATATGAGCGATTTGGCGTTCTAGCAGCATTTTGAAACATATTAGAAATTTCTATCTTAATGGGTGCCAAAGTTACACAAGACCTCTTAATAATATTTTTAATCGCTATCTTGGTAACCGTAAGTCCTAAAAATAAAAGCGTGTCAGATATGAGCGATTTGGCGTTCTAGCAGCATTTTGAAACATATTAGAAATTTCTATCTTAATGGGTGCCAAAGTTACACAAGACCTCTTAATAATATTTTTAATCGCTATCTTGGTAACCGTAACTCCAAAAAATAAAAGGTGTCAGATATGAGCGATTTGGCGTTCTAGCAGCATTTTGAAACATATTAGAAATTTCTATCTTAATGGGTGCCAAAGTTACACAAGACCTCTTAATAATATTTTTAATCGCTATCTTGGTAACCGTAAGTCCAAAAAATAAAAAGGTGTCAGATATGAGCGATTTGGCGTTCTAGCAGCATTTTGAAACATATTAGAAATTTCTATCTTAATGAGTGCCAAAGTTACACAAGACCTCTTAATAATATTTTTAATCGCTATCTTGGTAACCGTAAGTCCAAAAAATAAAAACGTGTCAGATATGAGCGATTTGGCGTTCTAGCAGCATTTTGAAACATATTAGAAATTTCTATCTTAATGGGTGCCAAAGTTACACAAGACCTCTTAATAATATTTTTAATCGCTATCTTGGTAACCGTAAGTCCTAAAAATAAAAGCGTGTCAGATATGAGCGATTTGGCGTTCTAGCAGCATTTTGAAACATATTAGAAATTTCTATCTTAATGGGTGCCAAAGTTACACAAGACCTCTTAATAATATTTTTAATCGCTATCTTGGTAACCGTAAGTCCAAAAAATAAAAAGGTGTCAGATATGAGCGATTTGGCGTTCTAGCAGCATTTTGAAACATATTAGAAATTTCTATCTTAATGGGTGCCAAAGTTACACAAGACCTCTTAATAATATTTTTGATCGCTATCTTGGTAACCGTAAGTCCAAAAAATAAAAAGGTGTCAGATATGAGCGATTTGGCGTTCTAGCAGCATTTTGAAACATATTAGAAATTTCTATCTTAATGGGTGCCAAAGTTACACAAGACCTCTTAATAATATTTTTAATCGCTATCTTGGTAACCGTAAGTCCAAAGAATAAAAAGGTGTCGGATATGAGCGATTTGGCGTTCTAGCAGCATTTTGAAACATATTAGAAGTTTCTATCTTAATGGGTGCCAAAGTTACACAAGACCTATTAATAATATTTTTAATCGCTATCTCGGTAACCGTAAGTCCAAAAAATAAAAAGGTGTCAGATATGAGCGATTTGGCGTTCTAGCAGCATTTTGAAACATATTAGAAATTTCTATCTTAATGGGTGCCAAAGTTACACAAGACCTCTTAATAACATTTTTAATCGCTATCTCGGTAACCGTAAGTCCAAAAAATAAAAAGGTGTCAGATATGAGCGATTTGGCGTTCTAGCAGCATTTTGAAACATATTAGAAATTTCTATCTTAATGGGTGCCAAAGTTACACAAGACCTCTTAATAATATTTTTAATCGCTATCTCGGTAACCGTAAGTCCAAAAAATAAAAAGGTGTCAGATATGAGCGATTTGGCGTTCTAGCAGCATTTTGAAATATATTAGAAATTTCTATCTTAATGGGTGCCAAAGTTACACAAGACTTCTTAATAATATTTTTAATTGCTATCTTGGTAACCGTAAGTCCAAAAAATAAAAAGGTGTCAGATATGAGCGATTTGGCGTTCTAGCAGCATTTTGAAACATATTAGAAATTTCTATCTTAATGAGTGCCAAAGTTACACAAGACCTCTTAATAACATTTTTAATCGCTATCTTGGTAACCGTAAGTCCAAAAAATAAAAACGTGTCAGATATGAGCGATTTGGCGTTCTAGCAGCATTTTGAAACATATTAGAAATTTCTATCTTAATGGGTGCCAAAGTTACACAAGACCTCTTAATAATATTTTTAATCGCTATCTTGGTAACCGTAAGTCCAAAAAATAAAAAGGTGTCAGATATGAGCGGTTTGGCGTTCTAGCAGCATTTTGAAACATATTAGAAGTTTCTATCTTAATGGGTGCCAAAGTTACACAAGACCTCTTAATAATATTTTTAATCGCTATCTCGGTAACCGTAAGTCCAAAAAATAAAAAGGTGTCAGATATGAGCGATTTGGCGTTCTAGCAGCATTTTGAAACATATTAGAAATTTCTATCTTAATGGGTGCCAAAGTTACACAAGACCTCTTAATTATATTTTTAATCGCTATCTCGGTAACCGTAAGTCCAAAAAATAAGAAGGTGTCAGATATGAGCGATTTGGCGTTCTAGCAGCATTTTGAAACATATTAGAAATTTCTATCTTAATGGGTGCCAAAGTTACACAAGACCTATTAATAATATTTTTAATCGCTATCTTGGTAACCGTAAGTCCAAAAAATAAAAAGGTGTCAGATATGAGCGATTTGGCGTTCTAGCAGCATTTTGATACATATTAGAAATTTCTATCTTAATGTGTGCCAAAGTTACACAAGACCTCTTAATAATATTTTTAATCGCAATCTCGGTAACCGTAAGTCCAAAAAATAAAAAGGTGTCAGATATGAGCGATTTGGCGTTCTAGCAGCATTTTGAAACATATTAGAAATTTCTATCTTAATGGGTGCCAAAGTTACACAAGACCTCTTAATAATATTTTTAATCGCTATCTCGGTAACCGTAAGTCCAAAAAATAAAAAGGTGTCAGGTATGAGCGATTTGGTGTTCTAGCAGCATTTTGAAATATATTAGAAATTTCTATCTTAATGGGTGCCAAAGTTACACAAGACCTCTTAATAATATTTTTAATGGCTATCTTGGTAACCGTAAGTCCTAAAAATGAAAACGTGTCAGATATGAGCGATTTGGCGTTGTAGCAGCATTTTGAAACATATTAGAAATTTCTATCTTAATGGGTGCCAAAGTTACACAAGACCTCTTAATAATATTTTTAATCGCTATCTTGGTAACCGTAAATCCAAAAAATAAAAAGGTGTCAGATATGAGCGATTTGGCGTTCTAGCAGCATTTTGAAACATATTAGAAATTTCTATCTTAATGGGTGCCAAAGTTACACAAGACCTCTTAATAATATTTCTAATCGCTATCTCGGTAACCGTAAGTCCAAAAAATAAAAAGGTGTCAGATATGAGCGATTTGGCGTTCTAGCAGCATTTTGAAACATATTAGAAATTTCTATCTTAATGGGTGCCAAAGTTACACAAGACCTCTTCATAATATTTTTAATCGCTATCTTGGTAACCGTAAGTCCAAAAAATAAAAAGGTGTCAGATATGAGCGATTTGGCGTTCTAGCAGCATTTTGAAACATAATAGAAATTTCTATCTTACTGGGTGCCAAAGTTACACAAGACCTCTTAATAATATTTTTAATCGCTATCTCGGTAACCGTAAGTCCAAAAAATAAAAAGGTGTCAGATATGAGCGATTTGGCGTTCTAGCAGCATTTTGAAACATATTAGAAATTTCTATCTTAATGGGTGCCAAAGTTACACAAGACCTCTTAATAATATTTTTAATCGCTATCTCGGTAACCGTAAGTCCAAAAAATAAGAAGGTGTCAGATATGAGCGATTTGGCGTTCTAGCAGCATTTTGAAACATATTAGAAATTTCTATCTTAATGGGTGCCAAAGTTACACAAGACCTATTAATAATATTTTTAATCGCTATCTTGGTAACCGTAAGTCCAAAAAATAAAAAGGTGTCAGATATGAGCGATTTGGCGTTCTAGCAGCATTTTGAAACATATTAGAAATTTCTATCTTAATGTGTGCCAAAGTTACACAAGACCTCTTAATAATATTTTTAATCGCAATCTCGGTAACCGTAAGTCCAAAAAATAAAAAGGTGTCAGATATGAGCGATTTGGCGTTCTAGCAGCATTTTGAAACATATTAGAAATTTCTATCTTAATGGGTGCCAAAGTTACACAAGACCTCTTAATAATATTTTTAATCGCTATCTCGGTAACCGTAAGTCCAAAAAATAAAAAGGTGTCAGATATGAGCGATTTGGTGTTCTAGCAGCATTTTGAAATATATTAGAAATTTCTATCTTAATGGGTGCCAAAGTTACACAAGACCTCTTAATAATATTTTTAATGGCTATCTTGGTAACCGTAAGTCCTAAAAATGAAAACGTGTCAGATATGAGCGATTTGGCGTTGTAGCAGCATTTTGAAACATATTAGAAATTTCTATCTTAATGGGTGCCAAAGTTACACAAGACCTCTTAATAATATTTTTAATCGCTATCTTGGTAACCGTAAGTCCAAAAAATAAAAGGTGTCAGATATGAGCGATTTGGCGTTCTAGCAGCATTTTGAAACATATTGGAAATTTCAATCTTAATGGGTGCCAAAGTTACACAAGACCTCTTAATAATATTTTTAATCGCTATCTCGGTAACCGTAAGTCCAAAAAATAAAAAGGTGTCAGATATGAGCGATTTGGCGTTCTAGCAGCATTTTGAAACAAATTAGAAATTTCTATCTTAATGGGTGCCAAAGTTACACAAGACCTCTTAATAACATTTTTAATCGCTATCTCGGTAACCGTAAGTCCAAAAAATAAAAAGGTGTCAGATATGAGCGATTTGGCGTTCTAGCAGCATTTTGAAACATATTAGAAATTTCTATCTTAATGGGTGCCAAAGTTACACAAGACCTCTTAATAATATTTTTAATCGCAATCTCGGTAACCGTAAGTCCAAAAAATAAAAAGGTGTCAGATATGAGCGATTTGACGTTCTAGCAGCATTTTGAAACATATTAGAAATTTCTATCTTAATGGGTGCCAAAGTTACACAAGACCTCTTAATAATAATTTTAATCGCTATCTCGGTAACCGTAAGTCCAAAAAATAAAAAGGTGTCAGATATGAGCGATTTGGCGTTCTAGCAGCATTTTGAAACATATTAGAAATTTCTATCTTAATGGGTGCCAAAGTTACACAAGACCTCTTAATAATATTTTTAATCGCTATCTCGGTAACCGTAAGTCCAAAAAATAAAAAGGTGTCAGATATGAGCGATTTGGCGTTCTAGCAGCATTTTGAAACATATTAGAAATTTCTATCTTAATGGGTGCCAAAGTTACACAAGACCTCTTAATAATAATTTTAATCGCTATCTCGGTAACCGTAAGTCCAAAAAATAAAAAGGTGTCAGATATGAGCGATTTGGCGTTCTAGCAGCATTTTGAAACATATTAGAAATTTCTATCTTAATGGGTGCCAAAGTTACACAAGACCTCTTAATAACATTTTTATTCGCAATCTCGGTAACCGTAAGTCCAAAAAATAAAAAGGTGTCAGATATGAGCGATTTGGCGTTCTAGCAGCATTTTGAAACATATTAGAAATTTCTATCTTAATGGGTGCCAAAGTTACACAAGACCTCTTAATAATATTTTTAATCGCTATCTCGGTAACCGTAAGTCCAAAAAATAAGAAGGTGTCAGATATGAGCGATTTGGCGTTCTAGCAGCATTTTGAAACATATTAGAAATTTCTATCTTAATGGGTGCCAAAGTTACACAAGACCTCTTAATAATATTTTTAATCGCTATCTTGGTAACCGTAAGTCCAAAAAATAAAAGGTGTCAGATATGAGCGATTTGGCGTTCTAGCAGCATTTTGAAACATATTAGAAATTTCTATCTTAATGGGTGCCAAAGTTACACAAGACCTCTTAATAATATTTTTAATCGCTATCTTGGTAACCGTAAGTCCAAAAAATAAAAAGGTGTCAGATATGAGCGATTTGGCGTTCTAGCAGCATTTTGAAACATATTAGAAATTTCTATCTTAATGAGTGCCAAAGTTACACAAGACCTCTTAATAATATTTTTAATCGCTATCTTGGTAACCGTAAGTCCAAAAAATAAAAACGTGTCAGATATGAGCGATTTGGCGTTCTAGCAGCATTTTGAAACATATTAGAAATTTCTATCTTAATGGGTGCCAAAGTTACACAAGACCTCTTAATAATTTTTTTAATCGCTATCTTGGTAACCGTAAGTCCAAAGAATAAAAAGGTGTCAGATATGAGCGATTTGGCGTTCTAGCAGCATTTTGAAACATATTAGAAATTTCTATCTTAATGGGTGCCAAAGTTACACAAGACCTCTTAATAATATTTTTAATCGCTATCTTGGTAACCGTAAGTCCAAAAAATAAAAAGGTGTAAGATATGAGCGATTTGGCGTTCTAGCAGCATTTTGAAACATATTAGAAATTTCTATCTTAATGAGTGCCAAAGTTACACAAGACCTCTTAATAATATTTTTAATCGCTATCTTGGTAACCGTAAGTCCAAAAAATAAAAAGGTGTCAGATATGAGCGATTTGGCGTTCTAGCAGCATTTTGAAACATATTAGAAATTTCTATCTTAATGGGTGCCAAAGTTACACAAGACCTCTTAATAATTTTTTTAATCGCTATCTTGGTAACCGTAAGTCCAAAGAATAAAAAGGTGTCAGATATGAGCGATTTGGCGTTCTAGCAGCATTTTGAAACATATTAGAAATTTCTATCTTAATGGGTGCCAAAGTTACACAAGACCTCTTAATAATATTTTTAATCGCTATCTCGGTAACCGTAAGTCCAAAAAATAAAAAGGTGTCAGATATGAGCGATTTGGCGTTCTAGCAGCATTTTGAAACATATTAGAAATTTCTATCTTAATGGGTGCCAAAGTTACACAAGACCTCTTAATAACATTTTTAATCGCTATCTCGGTAACCGTAAGTCCAAAAAATAAAAAGGTGTCAGATATGAGCGATTTGGCGTTCTAGCAGCATTTTGAAACATATTAGAAATTTCTATCTTAATGGGTGCCAAAGTTACACAAGACCTCTTAATAATATTTTTAATCGCTATCTCGGTAACCGTAAGTCCAAAAAATAAAAAGGTGTCAGATATGAGCGATTTGGCGTTCTAGCAGCATTTTGAAATATATTAGAAATTTCTATCTTAATGGGTGCCAAAGTTACACAAGACTTCTTAATAATATTTTTAATCGCTATCTTGGTAACCGTAAGTCCAAAAAATAAAAAGGTGTCAGATATGAGCGATTTGGCGTTCTAGCAGCATTTTGAAACATATTAGAAATTTCTATCTTAATGAGTGCCAAAGTTACACAAGACCTCTTAATAACATTTTTAATCGCTATCTTGGTAACCGTAAGTCCAAAAAATAAAAACGTGTCAGATATGAGCGATTTGGCGTTCTAGCAGCATTTTGAAACATATTAGAAATTTCTATCTTAATGGGTGCCAAAGTTACACAAGACCTCTTAATAATATTTTTAATCGCTATCTTGGTAACCGTAAGTCCAAAAAATAAAAAGGTGTCAGATATGAGCGGTTTGGCGTTCTAGCAGCATTTTGAAACATATTAGAAGTTTCTATCTTAATGGGTGCCAAAGTTACACAAGACCTCTTAATAATATTTTTAATCGCTATCTTGGTAACCGTAAATCCAAAAAATAAAAAGGTGTCAGATATGAGCGATTTGGCGTTCTAGCAGCATTTTGAAACATATTAGAAATTTCTATCTTAATGGGTGCCAAAGTTACACAAGACCTCTTAATAATATTTCTAATCGCTATCTCGGTAACCGTAAGTCCAAAAAATAAAAAGGTGTCAGATATGAGCGATTTGGCGTTCTAGCAGCATTTTGAAACATATTAGAAATTTCTATCTTAATGGGTGCCAAAGTTACACAAGACCTCTTCATAATATTTTTAATCGCTATCTTGGTAACCGTAAGTCCAAAAAATAAAAAGGTGTCAGATATGAGCGATTTGGCGTTCTAGCAGCATTTTGAAACATAATAGAAATTTCTATCTTACTGGGTGCCAAAGTTACACAAGACCTCTTAATAATATTTTTAATCGCTATCTCGGTAACCGTAAGTCCAAAAAATAAAAAGGTGTCAGATATGAGCGATTTGGCGTTCTAGCAGCATTTTGAAACATATTAGAAATTTCTATCTTAATGGGTGCCAAAGTTACACAAGACCTCTTAATAATATTTTTAATCGCTATCTCGGTAACCGTAAGTCCAAAAAATAAGAAGGTGTCAGATATGAGCGATTTGGCGTTCTAGCTGCATTTTGAAACATATTAGAAATTTCTATCTTAATGGGTGCCAAAGTTACACAAGACCTATTAATAATATTTTTAATCGCTATCTTGGTAACCGTAAGTCCAAAAAATAAAAAGGTGTCAGATATGAGCGATTTGGCGTTCTAGCAGCATTTTGATACATATTAGAAATTTCTATCTTAATGTGTGCCAAAGTTACACAAGACCTCTTAATAATATTTTTAATCGCAATCTCGGTAACCGTAAGTCCAAAAAATAAAAAGGTGTCAGATATGAGCGATTTGGCGTTCTAGCAGCATTTTGAAACATATTAGAAATTTCTATCTTAATGGGTGCCAAAGTTACACAAGACCTCTTAATAATATTTTTAATCGCTATCTCGGTAACCGTAAGTCCAAAAAATAAAAAGGTGTCAGATATGAGCGATTTGGTGTTCTAGCAGCATTTTGAAATATATTAGAAATTTCTATCTTAATGGGTGCCAAAGTTACACAAGACCTCTTAATAATATTTTTAATGGCTATCTTGGTAACCGTAAGTCCTAAAAATGAAAACGTGTCAGATATGAGCGATTTGGCGTTGTAGCAGCATTTTGAAACATATTAGAAATTTCTATCTTAATGGGTGCCAAAGTTACACAAGACCTCTTAATAATATTTTTAATCGCTATCTTGGTAACCGTAAATCCAAAAAATAAAAAGGTGTCAGATATGAGCGATTTGGCGTTCTAGCAGCATTTTGAAACATATTAGAAATTTCTATCTTAATGGGTGCCAAAGTTACACAAGACCTCTTAATAATATTTCTAATCGCTATCTCGGTAACCGTAAGTCCAAAAAATAAAAAGGTGTCAGATATGAGCGATTTGGCGTTCTAGCAGCATTTTGAAACATATTAGAAATTTCTATCTTAATGGGTGCCAAAGTTACACAAGACCTCTTCATAATATTTTTAATCGCTATCTTGGTAACCGTAAGTCCAAAAAATAAAAAGGTGTCAGATATGAGCGATTTGGCGTTCTAGCAGCATTTTGAAACATAATAGAAATTTCTATCTTACTGGGTGCCAAAGTTACACAAGACCTCTTAATAATATTTTTAATCGCTATCTCGGTAACCGTAAGTCCAAAAAATAAAAAGGTGTCAGATATGAGCGATTTGGCGTTCTAGCAGCATTTTGAAACATATTAGAAATTTCTATCTTAATGGGTGCCAAAGTTACACAAGACCTCTTAATAATATTTTTAATCGCTATCTCGGTAACCGTAAGTCCAAAAAATAAGGTGTCAGATATGAGCGATTTGGCGTTCTAGCAGCATTTTGAAACATATTAGAAATTTCTATCTTAATGGGTGCCAAAGTTACACAAGACCTATTAATAATATTTTTAATCGCTATCTTGGTAACCGTAAGTCCAAAAAATAAAAAGGTGTCAGATATGAGCGATTTGGCGTTCTAGCAGCATTTTGAAACATATTAGAAATTTCTATCTTAATGTGTGCCAAAGTTACACAAGACCTCTTAATAATATTTTTAATCGCAATCTCGGTAACCGTAAGTCCAAAAAATAAAAAGGTGTCAGATATGAGCGATTTGGCGTTCTAGCAGCATTTTGAAACATATTAGAAATTTCTATCTTAATGGGTGCCAAAGTTACACAAGACCTCTTAATAATATTTTTAATCGCTATCTCGGTAACCGTAAGTCCAAAAAATAAAAAGGTGTCAGATATGAGCGATTTGGTGTTCTAGCAGCATTTTGAAATATATTAGAAATTTCTATCTTAATGGGTGCCAAAGTTACACAAGACCTCTTAATAATATTTTTAATGGCTATCTTGGTAACCGTAAGTCCTAAAAATGAAAACGTGTCAGATATGAGCGATTTGGCGTTGTAGCAGCATTTTGAAACATATTAGAAATTTCTATCTTAATGGGTGCCAAAGTTACACAAGACCTCTTAATAATATTTTTAATCGCTATCTTGGTAACCGTAAGTCCAAAAAATAAAAGGTGTCAGATATGAGCGATTTGGCGTTCTAGCAGCATTTTGAAACATATTAGAAATTTCAATCTTAATGGGTGCCAAAGTTACACAAGACCTCTTAATAATATTTTTAATCGCTATCTCGGTAACCGTAAGTCCAAAAAATAAAAAGGTGTCAGATATGAGCGATTTGGCGTTCTAGCAGCATTTTGAAACATATTAGAAATTTCTATCTTAATGGGTGCCAAAGTTACACAAGACCTCTTAATAATATTTTTAATCGCTATCTCGGTAACCGTAAGTCCAAAAAATAAGGTGTCAGATATGAGCGATTTGGCGTTCTAGCAGCATTTTGAAACATATTAGAAATTTCTATCTTAATGGGTGCCAAAGTTACACAAGACCTATTAATAATATTTTTAATCGCTATCTTGGTAACCGTAAGTCCAAAAAATAAAAAGGTGTCAGATATGAGCGATTTGGCGTTCTAGCAGCATTTTGAAACATATTAGAAATTTCTATCTTAATGTGTGCCAAAGTTACACAAGACCTCTTAATAATATTTTTAATCGCAATCTCGGTAACCGTAAGTCCAAAAAATAAAAAGGTGTCAGATATGAGCGATTTGGCGTTCTAGCAGCATTTTGAAACATATTAGAAATTTCTATCTTAATGGGTGCCAAAGTTACACAAGACCTCTTAATAATATTTTTAATCGCTATCTCGGTAACCGTAAGTCCAAAAAATAAAAAGGTGTCAGATATGAGCGATTTGGTGTTCTAGCAGCATTTTGAAATATATTAGAAATTTCTATCTTAATGGGTGCCAAAGTTACACAAGACCTCTTAATAATATTTTTAATGGCTATCTTGGTAACCGTAAGTCCTAAAAATGAAAACGTGTCAGATATGAGCGATTTGGCGTTGTAGCAGCATTTTGAAACATATTAGAAATTTCTATCTTAATGGGTGCCAAAGTTACACAAGACCTCTTAATAATATTTTTAATCGCTATCTTGGTAACCGTAAGTCCAAAAAATAAAAGGTGTCAGATATGAGCGATTTGGCGTTCTAGCAGCATTTTGAAACATATTAGAAATTTCAATCTTAATGGGTGCCAAAGTTACACAAGACCTCTTAATAATATTTTTAATCGCTATCTCGGTAACCGTAAGTCCAAAAAATAAAAAGGTGTCAGATATGAGCGATTTGGCGTTCTAGCAGCATTTTGAAACAAATTAGAAATTTCTATCTTAATGGGTGCCAAAGTTACACAAGACCTCTTAATAACATTTTTAATCGCTATCTCGGTAACCGTAAGTCCAAAAAATAAAAAGATGTCAGATATGAGCGATTTGGCGTTCTAGCAGCATTTTGAAACATATTAGAAATTTCTATCTTAATGGGTGCCAAAGTTACACAAGACCTCTTAATAATATTTTTAATCGCAATCTCGGTAACCGTAAGTCCAATAAATAAAAAGGTGTCAGATATGAGCGATTTGGCGTTCTAGCAGCATTTTGAAACATATTAGAAATTTCTATCTTAATGGGTGCCAAAGTTACACAAGACCTCTTAATAATATTTTTAATCGCTATCTCGGTAACCGTAAGTCCAAAAAATAAGAAGGTGTCAGATATGAGCGATTTGGCGTTCTAGCAGCATTTTGAAACATATTAGAAATTTCTATCTTAATGGGTGCCAAAGTTACACAAGACCTATTAATAATATTTTTAATCGCTATCTTGGTAACCGTAAGTCCAAAAAATAAAAAGGTGTCAGATATGAGCGATTTGGCGTTCTAGCAGCATTTTGATACATATTAGAAATTTCTATCTTAATGTGTGCCAAAGTTACACAAGACCTCTTAATAATATTTTTAATCGCAATCTCGGTAACCGTAAGTCCAAAAAATAAAAAGGTGTCAGATATGAGCGATTTGGCGTTCTAGCAGCATTTTGAAACATATTAGAAATTTCTATCTTAATGGGTGCCAAAGTTACACAAGACCTCTTAATAATATTTTTAATCGCTATCTCGGTAACCGTAAGTCCAAAAAATAAAAAGGTGTCAGATATGAGCGATTTGGTGTTCTAGCAGCATTTTGAAATATATTAGAAATTTCTATCTTAATGGGTGCCAAAGTTACACAAGACCTCTTAATAATATTTTTAATGGCTATCTTGGTAACCGTAAGTCCTAAAAATGAAAACGTGTCAGATATGAGCGATTTGGCGTTGTAGCAGCATTTTGAAACATATTAGAAATTTCTATCTTAATGGGTGCCAAAGTTACACAAGACCTCTTAATAATATTTTTAATCGCTATCTTGGTAACCGTAAATCCAAAAAATAAAAAGGTGTCAGATATGAGCGATTTGGCGTTCTAGCAGCATTTTGAAACATATTAGAAATTTCTATCTTAATGGGTGCCAATGTTACACAAGACCTCTTAATAATATTTCTAATCGCTATCTCGGTAACCGTAAGTCCAAAAAATAAAAAGGTGTCAGATATGAGCGATTTGGCGTTCTAGCAGCATTTTGATACATATTAGAAATTTCTATCTTAATGTGTGCCAAAGTTACACAAGACCTCTTAATAATATTTTTAATCGCAATCTCGGTAACCGTAAGTCCAAAAAATAAAAAGGTGTCAGATATGAGCGATTTGGCGTTCTAGCAGCATTTTGAAACATATTAGAAATTTCTATCTTAATGGGTGCCAAAGTTACACAAGACCTCTTAATAATATTTTTAATCGCTATCTCGGTAACCGTAAGTCCAAAAAATAAAAAGGTGTCAGATATGAGCGATTTGGCGTTCTAGCAGCATTTTGAAACATATTAGAAATTTCTATCTTAATGGGTGCCAAAGTTACACAAGACCTCTTCATAATATTTTTAATCGCTATCTTGGTAACCGTAAGTCCAAAAAATAAAAAGGTGTCAGATATGAGCGATTTGGCGTTCTAGCAGCATTTTGAAACATAATAGAAATTTCTATCTTACTGGGTGCCAAAGTTACACAAGACCTCTTAATAATATTTTTAATCGCTATCTCGGTAACCGTAAGTCCAAAAAATAAAAAGGTGTCAGATATGAGCGATTTGGCGTTCTAGCAGCATTTTGAAACATATTAGAAATTTCTATCTTAATGGGTGCCAAAGTTACACAAGACCTCTTAATAATATTTTTAATCGCTATCTCGGTAACCGTAAGTCCAAAAAATAAGAAGGTGTCAGATATGAGCGATTTGGCGTTCTAGCAGCATTTTGAAACATATTAGAAATTTCTATCTTAATGGGTGCCAAGGTTACACAAGACCTATTAATAATATTTTTAATCGCTATCTTGGTAACCGTAAGTCCAAAAAATAAAAAGGTGTCAGATATGAGCGATTTGGCGTTCTAGCAGCATTTTGAAACATATTAGAAATTTCTATCTTAATGTGTGCCAAAGTTACACAAGACCTCTTAATAATATTTTTAATCGCAATCTCGGTAACCGTAAGTCCAAAAAATAAAAAGGTGTCAGATATGAGCGATTTGGCGTTCTAGCAGCATTTTGAAACATATTAGAAATTTCTATCTTAATGGGTGCCAAAGTTACACAAGACCTCTTAATAATATTTTTAATCGCTATCTCGGTAACCGTAAGTCCAAAAAATAAAAAGGTGTCAGATATGAGCGATTTGGTGTTCTAGCAGCATTTTGAAATATATTAGAAATTTCTATCTTAATGGGTGCCAAAGTTACACAAGACCTCTTAATAATATTTTTAATGGCTATCTTGGTAACCGTAAGTCCTAAAAATGAAAACGTGTCAGATATGAGCGATTTGGCGTTGTAGCAGCATTTTGAAACATATTAGAAATTTCTATCTTAATGGGTGCCAAAGTTACACAAGACCTCTTAATAATATTTTTAATCGCTATCTTGGTAACTGTAAGTCCAAAAAATAAAAGGTGTCAGATATGAGCGATTTGGCGTTCTAGCAGCATTTTGAAACATATTAGAAATTTCAATCTTAATGGGTGCCAAAGTTACACAAGACCTCTTAATAATATTTTTAATCGCTATCTCGGTAACCGTAAGTCCAAAAAATAAAAAGGTGTCAGATATGAGCGATTTGGCGTTCTAGCAGCATTTTGAAACAAATTAGAAATTTCTATCTTAATGGGTGCCAAAGTTACACAAGACCTCTTAATAACATTTTTAATCGCTATCTCGGTAACCGTAAGTCCAAAAAATAAAAAGGTGTCAGATATGAGCGATTTGGAGTTCTAGCAGCATTTTGAAACATATTAGAAATTTCTATCTTAATGGGTGCCAAAGTTACACAAGACCTCTTAATAATATTTTTAATCGCAATCTCGGTAACCGTAAGTCCAAAAAATAAAAAGGTGTCAGATATGAGCGATTTGGCGTTCTAGCAGCATTTTGAAACATATTAGAAATTTCTATCTTAATGGGTGCCAAAGTTACACAAGACCTCTTAATAATAATTTTAATCGCTATCTCGGTAACCGTAAGTCCAAAAAATAAAAAGGTGTCAGATATGAGCGATTTGGCGTTCTAGCAGCATTTTGAAACATATTAGAAATTTCTATCTTAATGGGTGCCAAAGTTACACAAGACCTCTTAATAATATTTTTAATCGCTATCTCGGTAACCGTAAGTCCAAAAAATAAGAAGGTGTCAGATATGAGCGATTTGGCGTTCTAGCAGCATTTTGAAACATATTAGAAATTTCTATCTTAATGGGTGCCAAAGTTACACAAGACCTATTAATAATATTTTTAATCGCTATCTTGGTAACCGTAAGTCCAAAAAATAAAAAGGTGTCAGATATGAGCGATTTGGCGTTCTAGCAGCATTTTGATACATATTAGAAATTTCTATCTTAATGTGTGCCAAAGTTACACAAGACCTCTTAATAATATTTTTAATCGCAATCTCGGTAACCGTAAGTCCAAAAAATAAAAAGGTGTCAGATATGAGCGATTTGGCGTTCTAGCAGCATTTTGAAACATATTAGAAATTTCTATCTTAATGGGTGCCAAAGTTACACAAGACCTCTTAATAATATTTTTAATCGCTATCTCGGTAACCGTAAGTCCAAAAAATAAAAAGGTGTCAGATATGAGCGATTTTGTGTTCTAGCAGCATTTTGAAATATATTAGAAATTTCTATCTTAATGGGTGCCAAAGTTACACAAGACCTCTTAATAATATTTTTAATGGCTATCTTGGTAACCGTAAGTCCTAAAAATGAAAACGTGTCAGATATGAGCGATTTGGCGTTGTAGCAGCATTTTGAAACATATTAGAAATTTCTATCTTAATGGGTGCCAAAGTTACACAAGACCTCTTAATAATATTTTTAATCGCTATCTTGGTAACCGTAAATCCAAAAAATAAAAAGGTGTCAGATATGAGCGATTTGGCGTTCTAGCAGCATTTTGAAACATATTAGAAATTTCTATCTTAATGGGTGCCAAAGTTACACAAGACCTCTTAATAATATTTCTAATCGCTATCTCGGTAACCGTAAGTCCAAAAAATAAAAAGGTGTCAGATATGAGCGATTTGGCGTTCTAGCAGCATTTTGAAACATATTAGAAATTTCTATCTTAATGGGTGCCAAAGTTACACAAGACCTCTTCATAATATTTTTAATCGCTATCTTGGTAACCGTAAGTCCAAAAAATAAAAAGGTGTCAGATATGAGCGATTTGGCGTTCTAGCAGCATTTTGAAACATAATAGAAATTTCTATCTTACTGGGTGCCAAAGTTACACAAGACCTCTTAATAATATTTTTAATCGCTATCTCGGTAACCGTAAGTCCAAAAAATAAAAAGGTGTCAGATATGAGCGATTTGGCGTTCTAGCAGCATTTTGAAACATATTAGAAATTTCTATCTTAATGGGTGCCAAAGTTACACAAGACCTCTTAATAATATTTTTAATCGCTATCTCGGTAACCGTAAGTCCAAAAAATAAGAAGGTGTCAGATATGAGCGATTTGGCGTTCTAGCAGCATTTTGAAACATATTAGAAATTTCTATCTTAATGGGTGCCAAAGTTACACAAGACCTATTAATAATATTTTTAATCGCTATCTTGGTAACCGTAAGTCCAAAAAATAAAAAGGTGTCAGATATGAGCGATTTGGCGTTCTAGCAGCATTTTGAAACATATTAGAAATTTCTATCTTAATGTGTGCCAAAGTTACACAAGACCTCTTAATAATATTTTTAATCGCAATCTCGGTAACCGTAAGTCCAAAAAATAAAAAGGTGTCAGATATGAGCGATTTGGCGTTCTAGCAGCATTTTGAAACATATTAGAAATTTCTATCTTAATGGGTGCCAAAGTTACACAAGACCTCTTAATAATATTTTTAATCGCTATCTCGGTAACCGTAAGTCCAAAAAATAAAAAGGTGTCAGATATGAGCGATTTGGTGTTCTAGCAGCATTTTGAAATATATTAGAAATTTCTATCTTAATGGGTGCCAAAGTTACACAAGACCTCTTAATAATATTTTTAATGGCTATCTTGGTAACCGTAAGTCCTAAAAATGAAAACGTGTCAGATATGAGCGATTTGGCGTTGTAGCAGCATTTTGAAACATATTAGAAATTTCTATCTTAATGGGTGCCAAAGTTACACAAGACCTCTTAATAATATTTTTAATCGCTATCTTGGTAACCGTAAGTCCAAAAAATAAAAGGTGTCAGATATGAGCGATTTGACGTTCTAGCAGCATTTTGAAACATATTAGAAATTTCAATCTTAATGGGTGCCAAAGTTACACAAGACCTCTTAATAAAATTTTTAATCGCTATCTCGGTAACCGTAAGTCCAAAAAATAAAAAGGTGTCAGATATGAGCGATTTGGCGTTCTAGCAGCATTTTGAAACAAATTAGAAATTTCTATCTTAATGGGTGCCAAAGTTACACAAGACCTCTTAATAACATTTTTAATCGCTATCTCGGTAACCGTAAGTCCAAAAAATAAAAAGGTGTCAGATATGAGCGATTTGGCGTTCTAGCAGCATTTTGAAACATATTAGAAATTTCTATCTTAATGGGTGCCAAAGTTACACAAGACCTCTTAATAATATTTTTAATCGCAATCTCGGTAACCGTAAGTCCAAAAAATAAAAAGGTGTCAGATATGAGCGATTTGGCGTTCTAGCAGCATTTTGAAACATATTAGAAATTTCTATCTTAATGGATGCCAAAGTTACACAAGACCTCTTAATAATAATTTTAATCGCTATCTCGGTAACCGTAAGTCCAAAAAATAAAAAGGTGTCAGATATGAGCGATTTGGCGTTCTAGCAGCATTTTGAAACATATTAGAAATTTCTATCTTAATGGGTGCCAAAGTTACACAAGACCTGTTAATAATATTTTTAATCGCTATCTCGGTAACCGTAAGTCCAAAAAATAAAAAGGTGTCAGATATGAGCGATTTGGCGTTCTAGCAGCATTTTGAAACATATTAGAAATTTCTATCTTAATGGGTGCCAAAGTTACACAAGACCTCTTAATAATAATTTTAATCGCTATCTCGGTAACCGTAAGTCCAAAAAATAAAAAGGTGTCAGATATGAGCGATTTGGCGTTCTAGCAGCATTTTGAAACATATTAGAAATTTCTATCTTAATGGGTGCCAAAGTTACACAAGACCTCTTAATAACATTTTTATTCGCAATCTCGGTAACCGTAAGTCCAAAAAATAAAAAGGTGTCAGATATGAGCGATTTGGCGTTCTAGCAGCATTTTGAAACATATTAGAAATTTCTATCTTAATGGGTGCCAAAGTTACACAAGACCTCTTAATAATATTTTTAATCGCTATCTTGGTAACTGTAAGTCCAAAAAATAAAAAGGTGTCAGATATGAGCGATTTGGCGTTCTAGCAGCATTTTGAAACATATTAGAAATTTCTATCTTAATGGGTGCCAAAGACCTCTTAATAATATTTTTAATCGCTATCTTGGTAACCGTAAGTCCAAAAAATAAAAAGGTGTCAGATATGAGCGATTTGGCGTTCTAGCAGCATTTTGAAACATATTAGAAATTTCTATCTTAATGGGTGCCAAAGTTACACAAGACCTCTTAATAATATTTTTAATCGCTATCTCGGTAACCGTAAGTCCAAAAAATAAAAAGGTGTCAGATATGAGCGATTTGGCGTTCTAGCAGCATTTTGAAACATATTAGAAATTTCTATCTTAATGGGTGCCAAAGTTACACAAGACCTCTTAATAATATTTTTAATCGCTATCTTGGTAACTGTAAGTCCAAAAAATAAAAAGGTGTCAGATATGAGCGATTTGGCGTTCTAGCAGCATTTTGAAACATATTAAAAATTTCTATCTTAATGGGTGCCAAAGACCTCTTAATAATATTTTTAATCGCTATCTTGGTAACCGTAAGTCCAAAAAATAAAAAGGTGTCAGATATGAGCGATTTGGCGTTCTAGCAGCATTTTGAAACATATTAGAAATTTCTATCTTAATGGGTGCCAAAGTTACACAAGACCTCTTAATAATATTTTTAATCGCTATCTCGGTAACCGTAAGTCCAAAAAATAAAAAGGTGTCAGATATGAGCGATTTGGCGTTCTAGCAGCATTTTGAAACATTTTAGAAATTTCTATCTTAATGGGTGCCAAAGTTACACAAGACCTCTTAATAATATTTTTATTCGCTATCTCGGTAACCGTAAGTCCAAAAAATAAAAAGGTGTCAGATATGAGCGATTTGGCGTTCTAGCAGCATTTTGAAACATATTAGAAATTTCTATCTTAATGGGTGCCAAAGTTACACAAGACCTCTTAATAATATTTTTGATCGCAATCTTGGTAACCGTAAGTCCAAAAAATAAAGAGGTGTCAGATATGAGCGATTTGGCGTTCTAGCAGCATTTTGAAACATATTAGAAATTTCTATCTTAATGGGTGCCAAAGACCTCTTAATAATATTTTTAATCGCTATCTTGTTAACCGTAAGTCCAAAAAATAAAAAGGTGTCAGATATGAGCGATTTGGCGTTCTAGCAGCATTTTAAAACATATTAGAAATTTCTATCTTAATGGGTGCCAAAGTTACACAAGACCTCTTAATAATATTTTTAATCGCTATCTCGGTAACCGTAAGTCCAAAAAATAAAAAGGTGTCAGATATGAGCGATTTGGCGTTCTAGCAGCATTTTGAAACATATTGGAAATTTCTATCTTAATGGGTGCCAAAGTTACACAAGACCTCTTAATAATATTTTTAATCGCTATCTCGGTAACCGTAAGTCCAAAAAATAAAAAGGTGTCAGATATGAGCGATTTGGCGTTCTAGCAGCGTTTTGAAACATATTAGAAATTTCTATCTTAATGGGTGCCAAAGTTACACAAGACCTCTTAATAATATTTTTAATCGCTATCTCGGTAACCGTAAGTCCAAAAAATAAAAAGGTGTCAGATATGAGCGATTTGGTGTTCTAGCAGCATTTTGAAACATATTAGAAATTTCTATCTTAATGGGTGCCAAAGTTACACAAGACCTCTTAATAATATTTTTAATCGCAATCTCGGTAACCGTAAGTCCAAAAAATAAAAAGGTGTCAGATATGAGCGATTTGGCGTTCTAGCAGCATTTTGAAACATATTAGAAATTTCTATCTTAATGGGTTACCGCTATCTTGGTAACCGTAAGTCCAAAAAATAAAAAGGTGTCAGATATGAGCGATTTGGTGTTCTAGCAGCATTTTGAAACATATTAGAAATTTCTATCTTAATGGGTGCCAAAGTTACACAAGACCTCTTAATAATATTTCTAATCGCTATCTCGGTAACCGTAAGTCCAAAAAATAAAAAGGTGTCAGATATGAGCGATTTGGCGTTCTAGCAGCATTTTGAAACATATTAGAAATTTCTATCTTAATGGGTGCCAAAGTTACACAAGA
This sequence comes from Onthophagus sagittarius, assembly GCA_036711965.1. NCBI lineage: Eukaryota > Metazoa > Arthropoda > Insecta > Coleoptera > Scarabaeidae > Onthophagus > Onthophagus sagittarius. The sequence continues at coordinate 48,318,385 of JASERS010000001.1, forward strand.
CCTCTTCATAATATTTTTAATCGCTATCTTGGTAACCGTAAGTCCAAAAAATAAAAAGGTGTCAGATATGAGCGATTTGGCGTTCTAGCAGCATTTTGAAACATATTAGAAATTTCTATCTTAATGGGTGCCAAAGTTACACAAGACCTCTTCATAATATTTTTAATCGCTATCTCGGTAACCGTAAGTCAAAAAAATAAAAAGGTGTCAGATATGAGCGATTTGGCGTTCTAGCAGCATTTTGAAACATATTAGAAATTTCTATCTTAATGGGTGCCAAAGTTACACAAGACCTCTTAATAATATTTTTAATCGCTATCTCGGTAACCGTAAGTCCAAAAAATAAGAAGGTGTCAGATATGAGCGATTTGGCGTTCTAGCAGCATTTTGAAACATATTAGAAATTTCTATCTTAATGGGTGCCAAAGTTACACAAGACCTATTAATAATATTTTTAATCGCTATCTTGGTAACCGTAAGTCCAAAAAATAAAAAGGTGTCAGATATGAGCGATTTGGCGTTCTAGCAGCATTTTGAAACATATTAGAAATTTCTATCTTAATGGGTGCCAAAGTTACACAAGACCTCTTAATAATATTTTTAATCGCTATCTCGGTAACCGTAAGTCCAAAAAATAAAAAGGTGTCAGATATGAGCGATTTGGTGTTCTAGCAGCATTTTGAAATATATTAGAAATTTCTATCTTAATGGGTGCCAAAGTTACACAAGACCTCTTAATAATATTTTTAATGGCTATCTTGGTAACCGTAAGTCCTAAAAATAAAAACGTGTCAGATATGAGCGATTTGGCGTTGTAGCAGCATTTTGAAACATATTAGAAATTTCTATCTTAATGGGTGCCAAAGTTACACAAGACCTCTTAATAATATTTTTAATCGCTATCTTGGTAACCGTAAATCCAAAAAATAAAAAGGTGTCAGATATGAGCGATTTGGCGTTCTAGCAGCATTTTGAAACATATTAGAAATTTCTATCTTAATGGGTGCCAAAGTTACACAAGACCTCTTAATAATATTTCTAATCGCTATCTCGGTAACCGTAAGTCCAAAAAATAAAAAGGTGTCAGATATGAGCGATTTGGCGTTCTAGCAGCATTTTGAAACATATTAGAAATTTCTATCTTAATGGGTGCCAAAGTTACACAAGACCTCTTAATAATATTTTTAATCGCTATCTCGGTAACCGTAAGTCCAAAAAATAAGAAGGTGTCAGATATGAGCGATTTGGCGTTCTAGCAGCATTTTGAAACATATTAGAAATTTCTATCTTAATGGGTGCCAAAGTTACACAAGACCTATTAATAATATTTTTAATCGCTATCTTGGTAACCGTAAGTCCAAAAAATAAAAAGGTGTCAGATATGAGCGATTTGGCGTTCTAGCAACATTTTGAAACATATTAGAAATTTCTATCTTAATGTGTGCCAAAGTTACACAAGACCTCTTAATAATATTTTTAATCGCAATCTCGGTAACCGTAAGTCCAAAAAATAAAAAGGTGTCAGATATGAGCGATTTGGTGTTCTAGCAGCATTTTGAAACATATTAGAAATTTCTATCTTAATGGGTGCCAAAGTTACACAAGACCTCTTAATAATATTTTTAATCGCTATCTCGGTAACCGTAAGTCCAAAAAATAAAAAGGTGTCAGATATGAGCGATTTGGCGTTCTAGCAGCATTTTGAAACATATTAGAAATTTCTATCTTAATGGGTGCCAAAGTTACACAAGACCTCTTGATAATATTTTTAATCGCTATCTCGGTAACCGTAAGTCCAAAAAATAAAAAGGTGTCAGATATGAGCGATTTGGCGTTCTAGCAGCATTTTGAAACATATTAGAAATTTCTATCTTAATGGGTGCCAAAGTTACACAAGACCTCTTAATAATATTTTTAATCGCTATCTCGGTAACCGTAAGTCCAAAAAATAAAAAGGTGTCAGATATGAGCGATTTTGCGTTCTAGCAGCATTTTGAAACATATTAGAAATTTCTATCTTAATGGGTGCCAAAGTTACACAAGACCTCTTAATAATATTTTTAATCGCTATCTCGTTAACCGTAAGTCCAAAAAATAAAAAGGTGTCAGATATGAGCGATTTGGTGTTCTAGCAGCATTTTGAAACATATTAGAAATTTCTATCTTAATGGGTGCCAAAGTTACACAAGACCTCTTAATAATATTTTTAATCGCAATCTCGGTAACCGTAAGTCCAAAAAATAAAAAGGTGTCAGATATGAGCGATTTGGCGTTCTAGCAGCATTTTGAAACATATTAGAAATTTCTATCTTAATGGGTTACCGCTATCTTGGTAACCGTAAGTCCAAAAAATAAAAAGATGTCAGATATGAGCGATTTGGCGTTCTAGCAGCATTTTGAAACATATTAGAAATTTCTATCTTAATGGGTGCCAAAGTTACACAAGACCTCTTAATAATATTTTTAATCGCTATCTCGGTAACCGTAAGTCCAAAAAATAAAAAGGTGTCAGATATGAGCGATTTGGCGTTCTAGCAGCATTTTGAAACATATTAGAAATTTCTATCTTAATGGGTGCCAAAGTTACACAAGACCTCTTAATAATATTTTTAATCGCTATCTTATCTAGCAGCATTTTGAAACATTTTAGAAATTTCTATCTTAATGGGTGCCAAAGTTACACAAGACCTCTTAATAATATTTTTATTCGCTATCTCGGTAACCGTAAGTCCAAAAAATAAAAAGGTGTCAGATATGAGCGATTTGGCGTTCTAGCAGCATTTTGAAACATATTAGAAATTTCTATCTTAATGGGTGCCAAAGTTACACAAGACCTCTTAATAATATTTTTGATCGCAATCTTGGTAACCGTAAGTCCAAAAAATAAAAAGGTGTCAGATATGAGCGATTTGGCGTTCTAGCAGCATTTTGAAACATATTAGAAATTTCTATCTTAATGGGTGCCAAAGACCTCTTAATAATATTTTTAATCGCTATCTTGTTAACCGTAAGTCCAAAAAATAAAAAGGTGTCAGATATGAGCGATTTGGCGTTCTAGCAGCATTTTAAAACATATTAGAAATTTCTATCTTAATGGGTGCCAAAGTTACACAAGACCTCTTAATAATATTTTTAATCGCTATCTCGGTAACCGTAAGTCCAAAAAATAAAAAGGTGTCAGATATGAGCGATTTGGCGTTCTAGCAGCATTTTGAAACATATTGGAAATTTCTATCTTAATGGGTGCCAAAGTTACACAAGACCTCTTAATAATATTTTTAATCGCTATCTCGGTAACCGTAAGTCCAAAAAATAAAAAGGTGTCAGATATGAGCGATTTGGCGTTCTAGCAGCGTTTTGAAACATATTAGAAATTTCTATCTTAATGGGTGCCAAAGTTACACAAGACCTCTTAATAATATTTTTAATCGCTATCTCGGTAACCGTAAGTCCAAAAAATAAAAAGGTGTCAGATATGAGCGATTTGGTGTTCTAGCAGCATTTTGAAACATATTAGAAATTTCTATCTTAATGGGTGCCAAAGTTACACAAGACCTCTTAATAATATTTTTAATCGCAATCTCGGTAACCGTAAGTCCAAAAAATAAAAAGGTGTCAGATATGAGCGATTTGGCGTTCTAGCAGCATTTTGAAACATATTAGAAATTTCTATCTTAATGGGTGCCAAAGTTACACAAGACCTCTTAATAATAATTTTAATCGCTATCTCGGTAACCGTAAGTCCAAAAAATAAAAAGGTGTCAGATATGAGCGATTTGGCGTTCTAGCAGCATTTTGAAACATATTAGAAATTTCTATCTTAATGGGTGCCAAAGTTACACAAGACCTCTTAATAATATTTTTAATCGCTATCTCGGTAACCGTAAGTCCAAAAAATAAAAAGGTGTCAGATATGAGCGATTTGGCGTTCTAGCAGCATTTTGAAACATATTAGAAATTTCTATCTTAATGGGTGCCAAAGTTACACAAGACCTCTTAATAATAATTTTAATCGCTATCTCGGTAACCGTAAGTCCAAAAAATAAAAAGGTGTCAGATATGAGCGATTTGGCGTTCTAGCAGCATTTTGAAACATATTAGAAATTTCTATCTTAATGGGTGCCAAAGTTACACAAGACCTCTTAATAACATTTTTATTCGCTATCTCGGTAACCGTAAGTCCAAAAAATAAAAAGGTGTCAGATATGAGCGATTTGGCGTTCTAGCAGCATTTTGAAACATATTAGAAATTTCTATCTTAATGGGTGCCAAAGTTACACAAGACCTCTTAATAATATTTTTAATCGCTATCTTGGTAACCGTAAGTCCAAAAAATAAAAAGGTGTCAGATATGAGCGATTTGGCGTTCGAGCAGCATTTTGAAACATATTAGAAATTTCTATCTTAATGGGTGCCAAAGACCTCTTAATAATATTTTTAATCGCTATCTTGGTAACCGTAAGTCCAAAAAATAAAAAGGTGTCAGATATGAGCGATTTGGCGTTCTAGCAGCATTTTGAAACATATTAGAAATTTCTATCTTAATGGGAGCCAAAGTTACACAAGACCTCTTAATAATATTTTTAATCGCTATCTCGGTAACCGTAAGTCCAAAAAATAAAAAGGTGTCAGATATGAGCGATTTGGCGTTCTAGCAGCATTTTGAAACATATTAGAAATTTCTATCTTAATGGGTGCCAAAGTTACACAAGACCTCTTAATAATATTTTTAATCGCTATCTCGGTAACCGTAAGTCCAAAAAATAAAAAGGTGTCAGATATGAGCGATTTGGAGTTCTAGCAGCATTTTGAAACATATTAGAAATTTCTATCTTAATGGGTGCCAAAGTTACACAAGACCTCTTAATAATATTTTTAATCGCTATCTCGGTAACCGTAAGTCCAAAAAATAAAAAGGTGTCAGATATGAGCGATTTGGCGTTCTAGCAGCATTTTGAAACATATTAGAAATTTCTATCTTAATGGGTGCCAAAGTTACACAAGACCTCTTGATAATATTTTTAATCGCTATCTCGGTAACCGTAAGTCCAAAAAATAAAAAGGTGTCAGATATGAGCGATTTGGCGTTCTAGCAGCATTTTGAAACATATTAGAAATTTCTATCTTAATGGGTGCCAAAGTTACACAAGACTTCTTAATAATATTTTTAATCGCTATCTCGGTAACCGTAAGTCCAAAAAATAAAAAGGTGTCAGATATGAGCGATTTGGCGTTCTAGCAGCATTTTGAAACATATTAGAAATTTCTATCTTAATGGGTGCCAAAGTTACACAAGACCTCTTAATAATATTTTTAATCGCTATCTCGGTAACCGTAAGTCCAAAAAATAAAAAGGTGTCAGATATGAGCGATTTGGTGTTCTAGCAGCATTTTGAAACATATTAGAAATTTCTATCTTAATGGGTGCCAAAGTTACACAAGACCTCTTAATAATATTTTTAATCGCAATCTCGGTAACCGTAAGTCCAAAAAATAATAAGGTGTCAGATATGAGCGATTTGGCGTTCTAGCAGCATTTTGAAACATATTAGAAATTTCTATCTTAATGGGTTACCGCTATCTTGGTAACCGTAAGTCCAAAAAATAAAAAGATGTCAGATATGAGCGATTTGGCGTTCTAGCAGCATTTTGAAACATATTAGAAATTTCTATCTTAATGGGTGCCAAAGTTACACAAGACCTCTTAATAATATTTTTAATCGCTATCTCGGTAACCGTAAGTCCAAAAAATAAAAAGGTGTCAGATATGAGCGATTTGGCGTTCTAGCAGCATTTTGAAACATATTAGAAATTTCTATCTTAATGGGTGCCAAAGTTACACAAGACCTCTTAATAATATTTTTAATCGCTATCTCGGTAACCGTAAGTTCAAAAAATAAAAAGGTGTCAGATGTGAGCGATTTGGCGTTCTAGCAGCATTTTGAAACATTTTAGAAATTTCTATCTTAATGGGTGCCAAAGTTACACAAGTCCTCTTAATAATATTTTTATTCGCTATCTCGGTAACCGTAAGTCCAAAAAATAAAAAGGTGTCAGATATGAGCGATTTGGCGTTCTAGCAGCATTTTGAAACATATTAGAAATTTCTATCTTAATGGGTGCCAAAGTTACACAAGACCTCTTAATAATATTTTTGATCGCAATCTTGGTAAACGTATGTCCAAAAAATAAAAAGGTGTCAGATATGAGCGATTTGGCGTTCTAGCAGCATTTTGAAACATATTAGAAATTTCTATCTTAATGGGTGCCAAAGACCTCTTAATAATATTTTTAATCGCTATCTTGTTAACCGTAAGTCCAAAAAATAAAAAGGTGTCAGATATGAGCGATTTGGCGTTCTAGCAGCATTTTGAAACATATTAGAAATTTCTATCTTAATGGGTGCCAAAGTTACACAAGACTTCTTAATAATATTTTTAATCGCTATCTCGGTAACCGTAAGTCCAAAAAATAAAAAGGTGTCAGATATGAGCGATTTGGCGTTCTAGCAGCATTTTGAAACATATTAGAAATTTCTATCTTAATGGGTGCCAAAGTTACACAAGACCTCTTAATAATATTTTTAATCGCTATCTCGGTAACCGTAAGTCCAAAAAATAAAAAGGTGTCAGATATGAGCGATTTGGTGTTCTAGCAGCATTTTGAAACATATTAGAAATTTCTATCTTAATGGGTGCCAAAGTTACACAAGACCTCTTAATAATATTTTTAATCGCAATCTCCGTAACCGTAAGTCCAAAAAATAAAAAGGTGTCAGATATGAGCGATTTGGCGTTCTAGCAGCATTTTGAAACATATTAGAAATTTCTATCTTAATGGGTTACCGCTATCTTGGTAACCGTAAGTCCAAAAAATAAAAAGATGTCAGATATGAGCGATTTGGCGTTCTAGCAGCATTTTGAAACATATTAGAAATTTCTATCTTAATGGGTGCCAAAGTTACACAAGACCTCTTAATAATATTTTTAATCGCTATCTCGGTAACCGTAAGTCCAAAAAATAAAAAGGTGTCAGATATGAGCGATTTGGCGTTCTAGCAGCATTTTGAAACATATTAGAAATTTCTATCTTAATGGGTGCCAAAGTTACACAAGACCTCTTAATAATATTTTTAATCGCTATCTCGGTAACCGTAAGTTCAAAAAATAAAAAGGTGTCAGATGTGAGCGATTTGGCGTTCTAGCAGCATTTTGAAACATTTTAGAAATTTCTATCTTAATGGGTGCCAAAGTTACACAAGACCTCTTAATAATATTTTTATTCGCTATCTCGGTAACCGTAAGTCCAAAAAATAAAAAGGTGTCAGATATGAGCGATTTGGCGTTCTAGCAGCATTTTGAAACATATTAGAAATTTCTATCTTAATGGGTGCCAAAGTTACACAAGACCTCTTAATAATATTTTTGATCGCAATCTTGGTAAACGTATGTCCAAAAAATAAAAAGGTGTCAGATATGAGCGATTTGGCGTTCTAGCAGCATTTTGAAACATATTAGAAATTTCTATCTTAATGGGTGCCAAAGACCTCTTAATAATATTTTTAATCGCTATCTTGTTAACCGTAAGTCCAAAAAATAAAAAGGTGTCAGATATGAGCGATTTGGCGTTCTAGCAGCATTTTAAAACATATTAGAAATTTCTATCTTAATGGGTGCCAAAGTTACACAAGACCTCTTAATAATATTTTTAATCGCTATCTCGGTAACCGTAAGTCCAAAAAATAAAAAGGTGTCAGATATGAGCGATTTGGCGTTCTAGCAGCATTTTGAAACATATTGGAAATTTCTATCTTAATGGGTGCCAAAGTTACACAAGACCTCTTAATAATATTTTTAATCGCTATCTCGGTAACCGTAAGTCCAAAAAATAAAAAGGTGTCAGATATGAGCGATTTGGCGTTCTAGCAGCGTTTTGAAACATATTAGAAATTTCTATCTTAATGGGTGCCAAAGTTACACAAGACCTCTTAATAATATTTTTAATCGCTATCTCGGTAACCGTAAGTCCAAAAAATAAAAAGGTGTCAGATATGAGCGATTTGGTGTTCTAGCAGCATTTTGAAACATATTAGAAATTTCTATCTTAATGGGTGCCAAAGTTACACAAGACCTCTTAATAATATTTTTAATCGCAATCTCGGTAACCGTAAGTCCAAAAAATAAAAAGGTGTCAGATATGAGCGATTTGGCGTTCTAGCAGCATTTTGAAACATATTAGAAATTTCTATCTTAATGGGTTACCGCTATCTTGGTAACCGTAAGTCCAAAAAATAAAAAGATGTCAGATATGAGCGATTTGGCGTTCTAGCAGCATTTTGAAACATATTAGAAATTTCTATCTTAATGGGTGCCAAAGTTACACAAGACCTCTTAATAATATTTTTAATCGCTATCTCGGGAACCGTAAGTCCAAAAAATAAAAAGGTATCAGATATGAGCGATTTGCCGTTCTAGCAGCATTTTGAAACATATTAGAAATTTCTATCTTAATGGGTGCCAAAGTTACACAAGACCTCTTAATAATATTTTTAATCGCTATCTCGGTAACCGTAAGTCCAAAAAATAAAAAGGTGTCAGATATGAGCGATTTGGCGTTCTAGCAGCATTTTGAAACATATTCGAAATTTCTATCTTAATGGGTGCCAAAGTTACACAAGACCTCTTAATAATATTTTTATTCGCTATCTCGGTAACCGTAAGTCCAAAAAATAAAAAGGTGTCAGATATGAGCGATTTGGCGTTCTAGCAGCATTTTGAAACATATTAGAAATTTCTATCTTAATGGGTGCCAAAGACCTCTTAATAATATTTTTAATCGCTATCTTGGTAACCGTAAGTCCAAAAAATAAAAAGATGTCAGATATGAGCGATTTGGCGTTCTAGCAGCATTTTGAAACATATTAGAAATTTCTATCTTAATGGGTTACCGCTATCTTGGTAACCGTAAGTCCAAAAAATAAAAAGATGTCAGATATGAGCGATTTGGCGTTCTAGCAGCATTTTGAAACATATTAGAAATTTCTATCTTAATGGGTGCCAAAGTTACACAAGACCTCTTAATAATATTTTTAATCGCTATCTCGGTAACCGTAAGTTCAAAAAATAAAAAGGTGTCAGATGTGAGCGATTTGGCGTTCTAGCAGCATTTTGAAACATTTTAGAAATTTCTATCTTAATGGGTGCCAAAGTTACACAAGACCTCTTAATAATATTTTTATTCGCTATCTCGGTAACCGTAAGTCCAAAAAATAAAAAGGTGTCAGATATGAGCGATTTGGCGTTCTAGCAGCATTTTGAAACATATTAGAAATTTCTATCTTAATGGGTGCCAAAGTTACACAAGACCTCTTAATAATATTTTTGATCGCAATCTTGGTAAACGTATGTCCAAAAAATAAAAAGGTGTCAGATATGAGCGATTTGGCGTTCTAGCAGCATTTTGAAACATATTAGAAATTTCTATCTTAATGGGTGCCAAAGACCTCTTAATAATATTTTTAATCGCTATCTTGTTAACCGTAAGTCCAAAAAATAAAAAGGTGTCAGATATGAGCGATTTGGCGTTCTAGCAGCATTTTAAAACATATTAGAAATTTCTATCTTAATGGGTGCCAAAGTTACACAAGACCTCTTAATAATATTTTTAATCGCTATCTCGGTAACCGTAAGTCCAAAAAATAAAAAGGTGTCAGATATGAGCGATTTGGCGTTCTAGCAGCATTTTGAAACATATTGGAAATTTCTATCTTAATGGGTGCCAAAGTTACACAAGACCTCTTAATAATATTTTTAATCGCTATCTCGGTAACCGTAAGTCCAAAAAATAAAAAGGTGTCAGATATGAGCGATTTGGCGTTCTAGCAGCGTTTTGAAACATATTAGAAATTTCTATCTTAATGGGTGCCAAAGTTACACAAGACCTCTTAATAATATTTTTAATCGCTATCTCGGTAACCGTAAGTCCAAAAAATAAAAAGGTGTCAGATATGAGCGATTTGGTGTTCTAGCAGCATTTTGAAACATATTAGAAATTTCTATCTTAATGGGTGCCAAAGTTACACAAGACCTCTTAATAATATTTTTAATCGCAATCTCGGTAACCGTAAGTCCAAAAAATAAAAAGGTGTCAGATATGAGCGATTTGGCGTTCTAGCAGCATTTTGAAACATATTAGAAATTTCTATCTTAATGGGTTACCGCTATCTTGGTAACCGTAAGTCCAAAAAATAAAAAGATGTCAGATATGAGCGATTTGGCGTTCTAGCAGCATTTTGAAACATATTAGAAATTTCTATCTTAATGGGTGCCAAAGTTACACAAGACCTCTTAATAATATTTTTAATCGCTATCTCGGGAACCGTAAGTCCAAAAAATAAAAAGGTATCAGATATGAGCGATTTGCCGTTCTAGCAGCATTTTGAAACATATTAGAAATTTCTATCTTAATGGGTGCCAAAGTTACACAAGACCTCTTAATAATATTTTTAATCGCTATCTCGGTAACCGTAAGTCCAAAAAATAAAAAGGTGTCAGATATGAGCGATTTGGCGTTCTAGCAGCATTTTGAAACATATTCGAAATTTCTATCTTAATGGGTGCCAAAGTTACACAAGACCTCTTAATAATATTTTTATTCGCTATCTCGGTAACCGTAAGTCCAAAAAATAAAAAGGTGTCAGATATGAGCGATTTGGCGTTCTAGCAGCATTTTGAAACATATTAGAAATTTCTATCTTAATGGGTGCCAAAGACCTCTTAATAATATTTTTAATCGCTATCTTGGTAACCGTAAGTCCAAAAAATAAAAAGATGTCAGATATGAGCGATTTGGCGTTCTAGCAGCATTTTGAAACATATTAGAAATTTCTATCTTAATGGGTGCCAAAGTTACACAAGACCTCTTAATAATATTTTTAATCGCTATCTCGGTAACCGTAAGTCCAAAAAATAAAAAGGTGTCAGATATGAGCGATTTGGCGTTCTAGCAGCATTTTGAAACATATTAGAAATTTCTATCTTAATGGGTGCCAAAGTTACACAAGACCTCTTAATAATATTTTTAATCGCTATCTCGGTAACCGTAAGTCCAAAAAATAAAAAGGTGTCAGATATGAGCGATTTGGCGTTCTAGCAGCATTTTGAAACATATTAGAAATTTCTATCTTAATGGGTGCCAAAGACCTCTTAATAATATTTTTAATCGCTATCTTGGTAACCGTAAGTCCAAAAAATAAAAAGGTGTCAGATATGAGCGATTTGGCGTTCTAGCAGCATTTTGAAACATATTAGAAATTTCTATCTTAATGGGTGCCAAAGTTACACAAGACCTCTTAATAATATTTTTAATCGCTATCTTGGTGACCGTAAGTCCAAAAATCAAAAAGGTGTCAGATATGAGCGATTTGGCGTTCTAGTAGCATTTTGAAACATATTGGAAATTTCTATCTTAATGGGTGCCAAAGTTACACAAGACTTCTTAATAATATTTTTAATCGCTATCTTGGTAACCGTAAGTCCAAAAAATAAAAAGGTGTCAGATATGAGCGATTTGGCGTTCTAGCAGCATTTTGAAACATATTAGAAATTTCTATCTTAATGGGTGCCAAAGTTACACAAGACCTCTTAATAATATTTTTAATCGCTATCTCGGTAACCGTAAGTCCAAAAAATAAAAAGGTGTCAGATATGAGCGATTTGGCGTTCTGGCAGCATTTTGAAACATATTAGAAATTTCTATCTTAATGGGTGCCAAAGACCTCTTAATAATATTTTTAATCGCTATCTTGGTAACCGTAAGTCCAAAAAATAAAAAGGTGTCAGATATGAGCGATTTGGCGTTCTAGCAGCATTTTGAAACATATTAGAAATTTCTATCTTAATGGGTGCCAAAGTTACACAAGACCTCTTAATAATATTTTTAATCGCTATCTTGGTAACCGTAAGTCCAAAAAATAAAAAGGTGTCAGATATGAGCGATTTGGCGTTCTAGCAGCATTTTGAAACATATTAGAAATTTCTATCTTAATGGGTGCCAAAGTTACACAAGACCTCTTAATAATATTTTTAATCGCTATCTTGGTAACCGTAAGTCCAAAAAATAAAAAGGTGTCAGATATGAGCGATTTGGCGTTCTAGCAGCATTTTGAAACATATTAGAAATTTCTATCTTAATGGGTGCCAAAGTTACACAAGACCTCTTAATAATATTTTTAATCGCAATCTCGGTAACCGTAAGTCCAAAAAATAAAAAGGTGTCAGATATGAGCGATTTGGCGTTCTAGCAGCATTTTGAAACATATTAGAAATTTCTATCTTAATGGGTTACCGCTATCTTGGTAACCGTAAGTCCAAAAAATAAAAAGATGTCAGATATGAGCGATTTGGCGTTCTAGCAGCATTTTGAAACATATTCGAAATTTCTATCTTAATGGGTGCCAAAGTTACACAAGACCTCTTAATAATATTTTTAATCGCTATCTCGGTAACCGTAAGTCCAAAAAATAAAAAGGTGTCAGATATGAGCGATTTGGCGTTCTAGCAGCATTTTGAAACATATTAGAAATTTCTATCTTAATGGGTGCCAAAGTTACACAAGACCTCTTAATAATATTTTCAATCGCTATCTCGGTAACCGTAAGTTCAAAAAATAAAAAGGTGTCAGATATGAGCGATTTGGCGTTCTAGCAGCATTTTGAAACATTTTAGAAATTTCTATCTTAATGGGTGCCAAAGTTACACAAGACCTCTTAATAATATTTTTATTCGCTATCTCGGTAACCGTAAGTCCAAAAAATAAAAAGGTGTCAGATATGAGCGATTTGGCGTTCTAGCAGCATTTTGAAACATATTAGAAATTTCTATCTTAATGGGTGCCAAAGTTACACAAGACCTCTTAATAATATTTTTGATCGCAATCTTGGTAACCGTAAGTCCAAAAAATAAAAAGGTGTCAGATATGAGCGATTTGGCGTTCTAGCAGCATTTTGAAACATATTAGAAATTTCTATCTTAATGGGTGCCAAAGACCTCTTAATAATATTTTTAATCGCTATCTTGTTAACCGTAAGTCCAAAAAATAAAAAGGTGTCAGATATGAGCGATTTGGCGTTCTAGCAGCGTTTTGAAACATATTAGAAATTTCTATCTTAATGGGTGCCAAAGTTACACAAGACCTCTTATTAATATTTTTAATCGCTATCTCGGTAACCGTAAGTCCAAAAAATAAAAAGGTGTCAGATATGAGCGATTTGGTGTTCTAGCAGCATTTTGAAACATATTAGAAATTTCTATCTTAATGGGTGCCAAAGTTACACAAGACCTCTTAATAATATTTTTAATCGCAATCTCGGTAACCGTAAGTCCAAAAAATAAAAAGGTGTCAGATATGAGCGATTTGGCGTTCTAGCAGCATTTTGAAACATATTAGAAATTTCTATCTTAATGGGTTACCGCTATCTTGGTAACCGTAAGTCCAAAAAATAAAAAGATGTCAGATATGAGCGATTTGGCGTTCTATCAGCATTTTGAAACATATTAGAAATTTCTATCTTAATGGGTGCCAAAGTTACACAAGACCTCTTAATAATATTTTTAATCGCTATCTCGGGAACCGTAAGTCCAAAAAATAAAAAGGTATCAGATATGAGCGATTTGCCGTTCTAGCAGCATTTTGAAACATATTAGAAATTTCTATCTTAATGGGTGCCAAAGTTACACAAGACCTCTTAATAATATTTTTAATCGCTATTTCGGTAACCGTAAGTCCAAAAAATAAAAAGGTGTCAGATATGAGCGATTTGGCGTTCTAGCAGCATTTTGAAACATATTCGAAATTTCTATCTTAATGGGTGCCAAAGTTACACAAGACCTCTTAATAATATTTTTATTCGCTATCTCGGTAACCGTAAGTCCAAAAAATAAAAAGGTGTCAGATATGAGCGATTTGGCGTTCTAGCAGCATTTTGAAACATATTAGAAATTTCTATCTTAATGGGTGCTAAAGACCTCTTAATAATATTTTTAATCGCTATCTTGGTAACCGTAAGTCCAAAAAATAAAAAGATGTCAGATATGAGCGATTTGGCGTTCTAGCAGCATTTTGAAACATATTAGAAATTTCTATCTTAATGGGTGCCAAAGTTACACAAGACCTCTTAATAATATTTTTAATTGCTATCTCGGTAACCGTAAGTCCAAAAAATAAAAAGGTGTCAGATATGAGCGATTTGGCGTTCTAGCAGCATTTTGAAACATATTAGAAATTTCTATCTTAATGGGTGCCAAAGTTACACAAGACCTCTTAATAATATTTTTAATCGCTATCTTGGTAACCGTAAGTCCAAAAAATAAAAAGGTGTCAGATATGAGCGATTTGGCGTTCTAGCAGCATTTTGAAACATATTAGAAATTTCTATCTTAATGGGTGCCAAAGTTACACAAGACCTCTTAATAATATTTTTAATCGCTATCTTGGTAACCGTAAGTCCAAAAAATAAAAAGGTGTCAGATATGAGCGATTTGACGTTCTAGCAGCATTTTGAAACATATTGGAAATTTCTATCTTAATGGGTGCCAAAGTTACACAAGACTTCTTAATAATATTTTTAATCGCTATCTTGGTAACCGTAAGTCCAAAAAATAAAAAGGTGTCAGATATGAGCGATTTGGCGTTCTAGCAGCATTTTGAAACATATTAGAAATTTCTATCTTAATGGGTGCCAAAATTACACAAGACCTCTTAATAATATTTTTAATCGCTATCTTGGTAACCGTAAGTCCAAAAAATAAAAAGGTGTCAGATAAGAGCGATTTGGCGTTCTAGCAGCATTTTGAAACATAATAGAAATTTCTATCTTAATGGGTGCCAAAGTTACACAAGACCTCTTAATAATATTTTTAATCGCTATCTCGGTAACCGTAAGTCCAAAAAATAAAAAGGTGTCAGATATGAGCGATTTGGCGTTCTAGCAGCATTTTGAAACATATTAAAAATTTCTATCTTAATGGGTGCCAAAATTACACAAGACCTCTTAATAATATTTTTAATCGCTATCTTGGTAACCGTAAGTCCAAAAAATGAAAAGGTGTCTGATATGAGCGATTTGGCGTTCTAGCAGCATTTTGAAACATATTGGAAATTTCTATCTTAATGGGTGCCAAAGTTACAAAAGACCTCTTAATAATATTTTTAATCGCTATCTCGGTAACCGTAAGTCCAAAAAATAAAAAGGTGTCAGATATGAGCGATTTGGCGTTCTTGCAGCATTTTGAAACATATTAGAAATTTCTATCTTAATGGGTGCCAAAGTTACACAAGACCTCTTAATAATATTTTTAATCGCTATCTTGGTAACCGTAAGTCCAAAAAATAAAAAGGTGTCAGATATGAGCGATTTGGCGTTCTAGCAGCATTTTGAAACATATTGGAAATTTCTATCTTAATGGGTGCCAAAGTTACACAAGACTTCTTAATAATATTTTTAATCGCTATCTTGGTAACCGTAAGTCCAAAAAATAAAAAGGTGTCAGATATGAGCGATTTGGCGTTCTAGCAGCATTTTGAAACATATTAGAAATTTCTATCTTAATGGGTGCCAAAATTACACAAGACCTCTTAATAATATTTTTAATCGCTATCTTGGTAACCGTAAGTCCAAAAAATAAAAAGGTGTCAGATATGAGCGATTTGGCGTTCTAGCAGCATTTTGAAACATAATAGAAATTTCTATCTTAATGGGTGCCAAAGTTACACAAGACCTCTTAATAATATTTTTAATCGCTATCTCGGTAACCGTAAGTCCAAAAAATAAAAAGGTGTCAGATATGAGCGATTTGGCGTTCTAGCAGCATTTTGAAACATATTAGAAATTTCTATCTTAATGGGTGCCAAAGTTACACAAGACCTCTTAATAATATTTTTAATCGCTATCTTGGTAACCGTAAGTCCTAAAAATAAAAACGTGTCAGATATGAGCGATTTGGCGTTCTAGCAGCATTTTGAAACATATTAGAAATTTCTATCTTAATGGGTGCCAAAGTTACACAAGACCTCTTAATAATATTTTTAATCGCTATCTTGGTAACCGTAAGTCCAAAAAATAAAAAGGTGTCAGATATGAGCGATTTGGCGTTCTAGCAGCATTTTGAAACATATTGGAAATTTCTATCTTAATGGGTGCCAAAGTTACACAAGACCTCTTAATAATATTTTTAATCGCTATCTTGGTAATCGTAAGTCCTAAAAATAAAAACGTGTCAGATATGAGCGATTTGGCGTTCTAGCAGCATTTTGAAACATATTAGAAATTTCTATCTTAATGGGTGCCAAAGTTACACAAGACCTCTTAATAATATTTTTAATCGCTATCTTGGTAACCGTAAGTCCAAAAAATAAAAAGGTGTCAGATATGAGCGATTTGGCGTTCTAGCAGCATTTTGAAACATATTGGAAATTTCTATCTTAATGGGTGCCAAAGTTACACAAGACCTCTTAATAATATTTTTAATCGCTATCTCGGTAACCGTAAGTCCAAAAAATAAAAAGGTGTCAGATATGAGCGATTTGGCGTTCTAGCAGCATTTTGAAACATATTAGAAATTTCTATCTTAATGGGTGCCAAAGTTACACAAGACCTCTTAATAATATTTTTAATCGCTATCTTGGTAACCGTAAGTCCAAAAAATAAAAAGGTGTCAGATATGAGGGATTTGGCGTTCTAGCAGCATTTTGAAACATATTAGAAATTTCTATCTTAATGGGTGCCAAAATTACACAAGACCTCTTAATAATATTTTTAATCGCTATCTTGGTAACCGTAAGTCCAAAAAATAAAAAGGTGTCAGATATGAGCGATTTGGCGTTCTAGCAGCATTTTGAAACATATTAGAAATTTCTATCTTAATGGGTGCCAAAGTTACACAAGACCTCTTAATAATATTTTTAATCGCTATCTTGGTAACCGTAAGTCCAAAAAATAAAAAGGTGTCAGATATGAGCGATTTGGCGTTCTAGCAGCATTTTGAAACATATTGGAAATTTCTATCTTAATGGGTGCCAAAGTTACACAAGACTTCTTAATAATATTTTTAATCGCTATCTTGGTAACCGTAAGTCCAAAAAATAAAAAGGTGTCAGATATGAGCGATTTGGCGTTCTAGCAGCATTTTGAAACATATTAGAAATTTCTATCATAATGGGTGCCAAAATTACACAAGACCTCTTAATAATATTTTTAATCGCTATCTTGGTAACCGTAAGTCCAAAAAATAAAAAGGTGTCAGATATGAGCGATTTGGCGTTCTAGCAGCATTTTGAAACATATTAGAAATTTCTATCTTAATGGGTGCCAAAATTACACAAGACCTCTTAATAATATTTTTAATCGCTATCTTGGTAACCGTATGTCCAAAAAATAAAAAGGTGTCAGATATGAGCGATTTGGCGTTCTAGCAGCATTTTGAAACATATTGGAAATTTCTATCTTAATGGGTGCCAAAGTTACACAAGACTTCTTAATAATATTTTTAATCGCTATCTTGGTAACCGTAAGTCCAAAAAATAAAAAGGTGTCAGATATGAGCGATTTGGCTTTCTAGCAGCATTTTGAAACATATTAGAAATTTCTATCTTAATGGGTGCCAAAATTACACAAGACCTCTTAATAATATTTTTAATCGCTATCTTGGTAACCGTAAGTCCAAAAAATAAAAAGGTGTCAGATATGAGCGATTTGGCGTTCTAGCAGCATTTTGAAACATATTAGAAATTTCTATCTTAATGGGTGCCAAAGTTACACAAGACCTCTTAATAATATTTTTAATCGCTATCTCGGTAACCGTAAGTCCAAAAAATAAAAAGGTGTCAGATATGAGCGATTTGGCGTTCTAGCAGCATTTTGAAACATATTAGAAATTTCTATCTTAATGGGTGCCAAAGTTACACAAGACCTCTTAATAATATTTTTAATCGCTATCACGGTAACCGTAAGTCCAAAAAATAAAAAAGTGTCATATATGAGCGATTTGGCGTTCTAGCAGCATTTTGAAACATATTAGAAATTTCTATCTTAATGGGTGCCAAAATTACACAAGACCTCTTAATAATATTTTTAATCGCTATCTTGGTAACCGTAAGTCCAAAAAATAAAAAGGTGTCAGATATGAGCGATTTGGCGTTCTAGCAGCATTTTGAAACATATTAGAAATTTCTATCTTAATTGGTGCCAAAGTTACACAAGACCTCTTAATAATATTTTTAATCGCTATCTTGGTAACCGTAAGTCCAAAAAATAAAAAGGTGTCAGATATGAGCGATTTGGCGTTCTAGCAGCATTTTGAAACATATTGGAAATTTCTATCTTAATGGGTGCCAAAGTTATACAAGACTTCTTAATAATATTTTTAATCGCTATCTTGGTAACCGTAAGTCCAAAAAATAAAAAGGTGTCAGATATGAGCGATTTGGCGTTCTAGCAGCATTTTGAAACATATTAGAAATTTCTATCTTAATGGGTGCCAAAATTACACAAGACCTCTTAATAATATTTTTAATCGCTATCTTGGTAACCGTAAGTCCAAAAAATAAAAAGGTGTCAGATATGAGCGATTTGGCGTTCTAGCAGCATTTTGAAACATATTAGAAATTTCTATCTTAATGGGTGCCAAAATTACACAAGACCTCTTAATAATATTTTTAATCGCTATCTTGGTAACCGTATGTCCAAAAAATAAAAAGGTGTCAGATATGAGCGATTTGGCGTTCTAGCAGCATTTTGAAACATATTGGAAATTTCTATCTTAATGGGTGCCAAAGTTACACAAGACTTCTTAATAATATTTTTAATCGCTATCTTGGTAACCGTAAGTCCAAAAAATAAAAAGGTGTCAGATATGAGCGATTTGGCGTTCTAGCAGCATTTTGAAACATATTAGAAATTTCTATCTTAATGGGTGCCAAAATTACACAAGACCTCTTAATAATATTTTTAATCGCTATCTTGGTAACCGTAAGTCCAAAAAATAAAAAGGTGTCAGATATGAGCGATTTGGCGTTCTAGCAGCATTTTGAAACATATTAGAAATTTCTATCTTAATGGGTGCCAAAATTACACAAGACCTCTTAATAATATTTTTAATCGCTATCTTGGTAACCGTAAGTCCAAAAAATAAAAAGGTGTCAGATATGAGCGATTTGGCGTTCTAGCAGCATTTTGAAACATATTGGAAATTTCTATCTTAATGGGTGCCAAAGTTACACAAGACTTCTTAATAATATTTTTAATCGCTATCTTGGTAACCGTAAGTCCAAAAAATAAAAAGGTGTCAGATATGAGCGATTTGGCGTTCTAGCAGCATTTTGAAACATATTAGAAATTTCTATCTTAATGGGTGCCAAAATTACACAAGACCTCTTAATAATATTTTTAATCGCTATCTTGGTAACCGTAAGTCCAAAAAATAAAAAGGTGTCAGATATGAGCGATTTGGCGTTCTAGCAGCATTTTGAAACATAATAGAAATTTCTATCTTAATGGGTGCCAAAGTTACACAAGACCTCTTAATAATATTTTTAATCGCTATCTTGGTGACCGTAAGTCCAAAAATCAAAAAGGTGTCAGATATGAGCGATTTGGCGTTCTAGCCGCATTTTGAAACATATTAGAAATTTCTATCTTAATGGGTGCCAAAGTTACACAAGACCTCTTAATAATATTTTTAATCGCTATCTTGGTAACCGTAAGTCCAAAAAATAAAAAGGTGTCAGATATGAGCGATTTGGCGTTCTAGCAGTATTTTGAAACATATTAGAAATTTCTATCTTAATGGGTGCCAAAGTTACACAAGACCTCTTAATAATATTTTTAATCTCTATCTTGGTAACCGTAAGTCCAAAAAATAAAAAGGTGTCAGATATGAGCGATTTGGCGTTCTAGCAGCATTTTGAAACATATTGGAAATTTCTATCTTAATGGGTGCCACAGTTACACAAGACTTCTTAATAACATTTTTAATCGCTATCTTGGTAACCGTAAGTCCAAAAAATAAAAAGGTGTCAGATATGAGCGATTTGGTGTTCTAGCAGCATTTTGAAACATATTAGAAATTTCTATCTTAATGGGTGCCAAAATTACACAAGACCTCTTAATAATATTTTTAATCGCTATCTTGGTAACCGTAAGTCCAAAAAATAAAAAGGTGTCAGATATGAGCGATTTGGCGTTCTAGCAGCATTTTGAAACATAATAGAAATTTCTATCTTAATGGGTGCCAAAGTTACACAAGACCTCTTAATAATATTTTTAATCGCTATCTCGGTAACCGTAAGTCCAAAAAATAAAAAGGTGTCAGATATGAGCGATTTGGCGTTCTAGCAGCATTTTGAAACATATTAGAAATTTCTATCTTAATGGGTGCCAAAGTTACACAAGACCTCTTAATAATATTTTTAATCGCTATCACGGTAACCGTAAGTCCAAAAAATAAAAAAGTGTCAGATATGAGCGATTTGGCGTTCTAGCAGCATTTTGAAACATTAGAAATTTCTATCTTAATGGGTGCCAAAGTTACACAAGACCTCTTAATAATATTTTTAATCGCTATCTTGGTAACCGTAAGTCCAAAAAATAAAAAGGTGTCAGATATGAGGGATTTGGCGTTCTAGCAGCATTTTGAAACATATTAGAAATTTCTATCTTAATGGGTGCCAAAATTACACAAGACCTCTTAATAATATTTTTAATCGCTATCTTGGTAACCGTAAGTCCAAAAAATAAAAAGGTGTCAGATATGAGCGATTTGGCGTTCTAGCAGCATTTTGAAACATATTAGAAATTTCTATCTTAATGGGTGCCAAAGTTACACAAGACCTCTTAATAATATTTTTAATCGCTATCTTGGTAACCGTAAGTCCAAAAAATAAAAAGGTGTCAGATATGAGCGATTTGGCGTTCTAGCAGCATTTTGAAACATATTGGAAATTTCTATCTTAATGGGTGCCAAAGTTACACAAGACTTCTTAATAATATTTTTAATCGCTATCTTGGTAACCGTAAGTCCAAAAAATAAAAAGGTGTCGGATATGAGCGATTTGGCGTTCTAGCAGCATTTTGAAACCTATTAGAAATTTCTATCTTAATGGGTGCCAAAATTACACAAGACCTCTTAATAATATTTTTAATTGCTATCTTGGTAACCGTAAGTGCAAAAAATAAAAAGGTGTCAGATATGAGCGATTTGGCGTTCTAGCAGCATTTTGAAATATAATAGAAATTTCTATCTTAATGGGTGCCAAAGTTACACAAGACCTCTTAATAATATTTTTAATCGCTATCTCGGTAACCGTAAGTCCAAAAAATAAAAAGGTGTCAGATATGAGCGATTTGGCGTTCTAGCAGCATTTTGAAACATATTAGAAATTTCTATCTTAATGGGTGCCAAAGTTACACAAGACCTCTTAATAATATTTTTAATCGCTATCTTGGTAACCGTAAGTCCAAAAAATGAAAAGGTGTCAGATATGAGCGATTTGGCGTTCTAGCAGCATTTTGAAACATATTGGAAATTTCTATCTTAATGGGTGCCAAAGTTACACAAGACTTCTTAATAATATTTTTAATCGCTATCTTGGTAACCGTAAGTCCAAAAAATAAAAAGGTGTCAGATATGAGCGATTTGGCGTTCTAGCAGCATTTTGAAACATAATAGAAATTTCTATCTTAATGGGTGCCAAAGTTACACAAGACCTCTTAATAATATTTTTAATCGCTATCTCGGTAACCGTAAGTCCAAAAAATAAAAAGGTGTCAGATATGAGCGATTTGGCGTTCTAGCAGCATTTTGAAACATATTAGAAATTTCTATCTTAATGGGTGCCAAAGTTACACGAGGCCTCTTAATAATATTTTTAATCGCTATCTTGGTAACCGTAAGTCCAAAAAATAAAAAGGTGTCAGATATGAGCGATTTGGCGTTCTAGCAGCATTTTGAAACATATTGGAAATTTCTATCTTAATGGGTGCCAAAGTTACACAAGACTTCTTAATAATATTTTTAATTGCTATCTTGGTAACCGTAAGTCCAAAAAATAAAAAGGTGTCAGATATGAGCGATTTGGCGTTCTAGCAGCATTTTGAAACATATTAGAAATTTCTATCTTAATGGGTGCCAAAATTACACAAGACCTCTTAATAATATTTTTAATCGCTATCTTGGTAACCGTAAGTCCAAAAAATAAAAAGGTGTCAGATATGAGCGATTTGGCGTTCTAGCAGCATTTTGAAACATAATAGAAATTTCTATCTTAATGGGTGCCAAAGTTACACAAGACCTCTTAATAATATTTTTAATCGCTATCTCGGTAACCGTAAGTCCAAAAAATAAAAAGGTGTCAGATATGAGCGATTTGGCGTTCTAGCAGCATTTTGAAACATATTAGAAATTTCTATCTTAATGGGTGCCAAAGTTACACAAGACCTCTTAATAATATTTTTAATCGCTATCTCGGTAACCGTAAGTCCAAAAAATAAAAAGGTGTCAGATATGAGCGATTTGGCGTTCTAGCAGCATTTTGAAACATATTAGAAATTTCTATCTTAATGGGTACCAAAGTTACACAAGACCTCTTAATAATATTTTTAATCGCTATCACGGTAACCGTAAGTCCAAAAAATAAAAAAGTGTCAGATATGAGCGATTTGGCGTTCTAGCAGCATTTTGAAACATATTAGAAATTTCTATCTTAATGGGTGCCAAAGTTACACAAGACCTCTTAATAATATTTTTAATCGCTATCTTGGTAACCGTAAGTCCAAAAAATAAAAAGGTGTCAGATATGAGCGATTTGGCGTTGTAGCAGCATTTTGAAACATATTAGAAATTTCTATCTTAATGGGTGCCAAGTTACACAAGACCTCTTAATAATATTTTTAATCGCTATCTTGGTGACCGTAAGTCCAAAAATCAAAAAGGTGTCAGATATGAGCGATTTGGCGTTCTAGCAACATTTTGAAACATATTAGAAATTTCTATCTTAAAGGGTGCCAAAGTTACACAAGACCTCTTAATAATGTTTTTAATCGCTATCTTGGTAACCGTAAGTCCAAAAAATAAAAAGGTGTCAGATATGAGCGATTTGGCGTTCTAGCAGCATTTTGAAACATAATAGAAATTTCTATCTTAATGGGTGCCAAAGTTACACAAGACCTCTTAATAATATTTTTAATCGCTATCTCGGTAACCGTAAGTCCAAAAAATAAAAAGGTGTCAGATATGAGCGATTTGGCGTTCTAGCAGCATTTTGAAATATATTAGAAATTTCTATCTTAATGGGTGCCAAAGTTACACAAGACCTCTTAATAATATTTTTAATCGCTATCACGGTAACCGTAAGTCCAAAAAATAAAAAAGTGTCAGATATGAGCGATTTGGCGTTCTAGCAGCATTTTGAAACATATTAGAAATTTCTATCTTAATGGGTGCCAAAGTTACACAAGACCTCTTAATAATATTTTTAATCGCTATCTTGGTAACCGTAAGTCCAAAAAATAAAAAGGTGTCAGATATGAGGGATTTGGCGTTCTAGCAGCATTTTGAAACATATTAGAAATTTCTATCTTAATGGGTGCCAAAATTACACAAGACCTCTTAATAATATTTTTAATCGCTATCTTGGTAACCGTAAGTCCAAAAAATAAAAAGGTGTCAGATATGAGCGATTTGGCGTTCTAGCAGCATTTTGAAACATATTAGAAATTTCTATCTTAATGGGTGCCAAAGTTACACAAGACCTCTTAATAATATTTTTAATCGCTATCTTGGTAACCGTAAGTCCAAAAAATAAAAAGGTGTCAGATATGAGCGATTTGGCGTTCTAGCAGCATTTTGAAACGTATTGGAAATTTCTATCTTAATGGGTGCCAAAGTTACACAAGACATCTTAATAATATTTTTAATCGCTATCTTGGTAACCGTAAGTCCAAAAAATAAAAAGGTGTCAGATATGAGCGATTTGGCGTTCTAGCAGCATTTTGAAACCTATTAGAAATTTCTATCTTAATGGGTGCCAAAATTACACAAGACCTCTTAATAATATTTTTAATCGCTATCTTGGTAACCGTAAGTGCAAAAAATAAAAAGGTGTCAGATATGAGCGATTTGGCGTTCTAGCAGCATTTTGAAATATAATAGAAATTTCTATCTTAATGGGTGCCAAAGTTACACAAGACCTCTTAATAATATTTTTAATCGCTATCTCGGTAACCGTAAGTCCAAAAAATAAAAAGGTGTCAGATATGAGCGATTTGGCGTTCTAGCAGCATTTTGAAACATATTAGAAATTTCTATCTTAATGGGTGCCAAAGTTACACAAGACCTCTTAATAATATTTTTAATCGCTATCTTGGTAACCGTAAGTCCAAAAAATGAAAAGGTGTCAGATATGAGCGATTTGGCGTTCTAGCAGCATTTTGAAACATATTGGAAATTTCTATCTTAATGGGTGCCAAAGTTACACAAGACTTCTTAATAATATTTTTAATCGCTATCTTCGTAACCGTAAGTCCAAAAAATAAAAAGGTGTCAGATATGAGCGATTTGGCGTTCTAGCAGCATTTTGAAACATATTAGAAATTTCTATCTTAATGGGTGCCAAAATTACACAAGACCTCTTAATAATATTTTTAATCGCTATCTTGGTAACCATAAGTCCAAAAAATAAAAAGGTGTCAGATATGAGCGATTTGGCGTTCTAGCAGCATTTTGAAACATATTAGAAATTTCTATCTTAATGGGTGCCAAAATTACACAAGACCTCTTAATAATATTGTTAATCGCTATCTTGGTAACCGTAAGTCCAAAAAATAAAAAGGTGTCAGATATGAGCGATTTTCGTTCTAGCAGCATTTTGAAACATATTGGAAATTTCTATCTTAATGGGTGCCAAAGTTACACAAGACTTCTTAATAATATTTTTAATCGCTATCTTGGTAACCGTAAGTCCAAAAAATAAAAAGGTGTCAGATATGAGCGATTTGGCGTTCTAGCAGCATTTTGAAACATATTAGAAATTTCTATCTTAATGGGTGCCAAAGTTACACGAGGCCTCTTAATAATATTTTTAATCGCTATCTTGGTAACCGTAAGTCCAAAAAATAAAAAGGTGTCAGATATGAGCGATTTGGCGTTCTAGCAGCATTTTGAAACATATTGGAAATTTCTATCTTAATGGGTGCCAAAGTTACACAAGACTTCTTAATAATATTTTTAATCGCTATCTTGGTAACCGTAAGTCCAAAAAATAAAAAGGTGTCAGATATGAGCGATTTGGCGTTCTAGCAGCATTTTGAAACATATTAGAAATTTCTATCTTAATGGGTGCCAAAATTACACAAGACCTCTTAATAATATTTTTAATCGCTATCTTGGTAACCGTAAGTCCAAAAAATAAAAAGGTGTCAGATATGAGCGATTTGGCGTTCTAGCAGCATTTTGAAACATAATAGAAATTTCTATCTTAATGGGTGCCAAAGTTACACAAGACCTCTTAATAATATTTTTAATCGCTATCTCGGTAACCGTAAGTCCAAAAAATAAAAAGGTGTCAGATATGAGCGATTTGGCGTTCTAGCAGCATTTTGAAACATATTAGAAATTTCTATCTTAATGGGTGCCAAAGTTACACAAGACCTCTTAATAATATTTTTAATCGCTATCTCGGTAACCGTAAGTCCAAAAAATAAAAAGGTGTCAGATATGAGCGATTTGGCGTTCTAGCAGCATTTTGAAACATATTAGAAATTTCTATCTTAATGGGTGCCAAAGTTACACAAGACCTCTTAATAATATTTTTAATCGCTATCTCGGTAACCGTAAGTCCAAAAAATAAAAAGGTGTCAGATATGAGCGATTTGGCGTTCTAGCAGCATTTTGAAACATATTAGAAATTTCTATCTTAATGGGTGCCAAAATTACACAAGACCTCTTAATAATATTTTTAATCGCTATCTTGGTAACCATAAGTCCAAAAAATAAAAAGGTGTCAGATATGAGCGATTTGGCGTTCTAGCAGCATTTTGAAACATATTAGAAATTTCTATCTTAATGGGTGCCAAAATTACACAAGACCTCTTAATAATATTGTTAATCGCTATCTTGGTAACCGTAAGTCCAAAAAATAAAAAGGTGTCAGATATGAGCGATTTTCGTTCTAGCAGCATTTTGAAACATATTGGAAATTTCTATCTTAATGGGTGCCAAAGTTACACAAGACTTCTTAATAATATTTTTAATCGCTATCTTGGTAACCGTAAGTCCAAAAAATAAAAAGGTGTCAGATATGAGCGATTTGGCGTTCTAGCAGCATTTTGAAACATATTAGAAATTTCTATCTTAATGGGTGCCAAAGTTACACGAGGCCTCTTAATAATATTTTTAATCGCTATCTTGGTAACCGTAAGTCCAAAAAATAAAAAGGTGTCAGATATGAGCGATTTGGCGTTCTAGCAGCATTTTGAAACATATTGGAAATTTCTATCTTAATGGGTGCCAAAGTTACACAAGACTTCTTAATAATATTTTTAATCGCTATCTTGGTAACCGTAAGTCCAAAAAATAAAAAGGTGTCAGATATGAGCGATTTGGCGTTCTAGCAGCATTTTGAAACATATTAGAAATTTCTATCTTAATGGGTGCCAAAATTACACAAGACCTCTTAATAATATTTTTAATCGCTATCTTGGTAACCGTAAGTCCAAAAAATAAAAAGGTGTCAGATATGAGCGATTTGGCGTTCTAGCAGCATTTTGAAACATAATAGAAATTTCTATCTTAATGGGTGCCAAAGTTACACAAGACCTCTTAATAATATTTTTAATCGCTATCTCGGTAACCGTAAGTCCAAAAAATAAAAAGGTGTCAGATATGAGCGATTTGGCGTTCTAGCAGCATTTTGAAACATATTAGAAATTTCTATCTTAATGGGTGCCAAAGTTACACAAGACCTCTTAATAATATTTTTAATCGCTATCTCGGTAACCGTAAGTCCAAAAAATAAAAAGGTGTCAGATATGAGCGATTTGGCGTTCTAGCAGCATTTTGAAACATATTAGAAATTTCTATCTTAATGGGTGCCAAAGTTACACAAGACCTCTTAATAATATTTTTAATCGCTATCACGGTAACCGTAAGTCCAAAAAATAAAAAAGTGTCAGATATGAGCGATTTGGCGTTCTAGCAGCATTTTGAAACATATTAGAAATTTCTATCTTAATGGGTGCCAAAGTTACACAAGACCTCTTAATAATATTTTTAATCGCTATCTTGGTAACCGTAGGTCGAAAAAATAAAAAGGTGTCAGATATGAGCGATTTGGCGTTCTGGCAGCATTTTGAAACATATTAGAAATTTCTATCTTAATGGGTGCCAAAGTTACACAAGACCTCTTAATAATATTTTTAATCGCTATCTTGGTAACCGTAGGTCCAAAAAATAAAAAGGTGTCAGATATGAGCGATTTGGCGTTCTAGCAGCATTTTGAAACATATTAGAAATTTCTATCTTAATGGGTGCCAAAGTTACACAAGACCTCTTAATAACATTTTTAATCGCTATCTTGGTAACCGTAGGTCCAAAAAATAAAAAGGTGTCAGATATGAGCGATTTGGCGTTCTAGCAGCATTTTGAAACATATTAGAAATTTCTATCTTAATGGGTGCCAAAGTTACACAAGACCTCTTAATAATATTTTTAATCGCTATCTTGGTAACCGTAAGTCCAAAAAATAAAAAGGTGTCAGATATGAGCGATTTGGCGTTCTAGCAGCATTTTGAAACATATTAGAAATTTCTATCTTAATGGGAGCCAAAGTTACACAAGACCTCTTAATAATATTTTTAATCGCTATCTTGGTAACTGTAGGTCCAAAAAATAAAAAGGTGTCAGATATGAGCGATTTTCCGTTCTAGCAGCATTTTGAAACATATTAGAAATTTCTATCTTAATGGGTGCCAAAGTTACACAAGACCGCTTAATAAAATTTTTAATCGCTATCTTGGTAACCGTAAGTCCAAAAAATAAAAAGGTGTCAGATATGAGCGATTAGGCGTTCTAGCAGCTTTTTGAAACATATTAGAAATTTCTATCTTAATGGGTGCCAAAGTTACACAAGACCTCTTAATAATATTTTTAATCGCTATCTTGGTAACCGTAAGTCCAAAAAATAAAAAGGTGTCAGATATGAGCGATTTGGCGTTCTAGCAGCATTTTGAAACATATTAGAAATTTCTATCTTAATGGGTGCCAAAGTTACACAAGACCTCTTAATAATATTTTTAATCGCTATCTTGGTAACCGGAAGTCCAAAAAATAAAAAGGTGTCAGATATGAGCGATTTGGCGTTCTAGCAGCATTTTGAAACATATTAGAAATTTTTATCTTAATGGGTGCCAAAGTTACACAAGACCTCTTAATAATATTTTTAATCGCTATCTTGGTAACCGTAGGTCCAAAAAATAAAAAGGTGTCAGATATGAGCGATTTGGCGTTCTAGCAACATATTGAAAAAAATTAGAAATTTCTATCTTAATGGGTGCCAAAGTTACACAAGACCTCTTAATAATATTTTTAATCGCTATCTTGGTAACCGTAGGTCCAAAAAATAAAAAGGTGTCAGATATGAGCGATTTGGCGTTCTAGCAGCATTTTGAAACATATTAGAAATTTCTATCTTAATGGGTGCCAAAGTTACACAAGACCTCTTAATAATATTTTTAATCGCTATCTTGGTAACCGTAGGTCCAAAAAATAAAAAGGTGTCAGATATGAGCGATTTGGCGTTCTAGCAGCATTTTGAAACATATTAGAAATTTCTATCTTAATGGGTGCCAAAGTTACACAAGACCTCTTAATAATATTTTTAATCGCTATCTCGGTAACCGTAGGTCCAAAAAATAAAAAGGTGTCAGATATGAGCGATTTGGCGTTCTAGCAGCATTTTGAAACATATTAGAAATTTCTATCTTAATGGGTGCCAAAGTTACGCAAGACCTCTTAATAATATTTTTAATCGCTATCTCGGTAACCGTAAGTCCAAAAAATAAAAAGGTGTCAGATATGAGCGATTTGGCGTTCTAGCAGCATTTTGAAACATATTAGAAATTTCTATCTTAATGGGTGCCAAAGTTACACAAGACCTATTAATAATATTTTTAATCGCTATCTTGGTAACCGTAAGTCCAAAAAATAAGAAGGTATCAGATATGAAGCGATTTGGCGTTCTAGCAGCATTTTGAAACATATTAGAAATTTCTATCTTAATGGTGCCAAAGTTACACAAGACCTCTTAATAATATTTTTAATCGCTATCTTGGTAACCGTAAGTCCAAAAAATAAAAAGGTGTCAGATATGAGCGATTTGGCGTTCTAGCAGCATTTTGAAACATATTAGAAATTTCTATCTTAATGGGTGCCAAAGTTACACAAGACCTCTTAATAATATTTTTAATCGCTATATTGGTAACCGTAAGTCCAAAAAATAAAAAGGTGTCAGATATGAGCGATTTGGCGTTCTAGCAGCATTTTGAAACATATTAGAAATTTCTATCTTAATGGGAGCCAACGTTACACAAGACCTCTTAATAATATTTTTAATCGCTATCTTGGTAACCGTAGGTCCAAAAAATAAAAAGGTGTCAGATATGAGCGATTTGGCGTTCTAGCAGCATTTTGAAACATATTAGAAATTTCTGTCTTAATGGGTGCCAAAGTTACACAAGACCTCTTAATAATATTTTTAATCGCTATCTCGGTAACCGTAAGTCCAAAAAATAAAAAGGTGTCGGATATGAGCGATTTGGCGTTCTAGCAGCATTTTGAAACATATTAGAAATTTCTATCTTAATGGGTGCCAAAGTTACACAAGACCTATTAATAATATTTTTAATCGCTATCTTGGTAACCGTAAGTCCAAAAAATAAGAAGGTATCAGATATGAGCGATTTGGCGTTCTAGCAGCATTTTGAAACATATTAGAAATTTCTATCTTAATGGGTGCCAAAGTTACACAAGACCTCTTAATAATATTTTTAATCGCTATCTTGGTAACCGTAGGTCCAAAAAATAAAAAGGTGTCAGATATGAGCGATTTGGCGTTCTAGCAGCATTTTGAAACATATTAGAAATTTCTATCTTAATGGGTGCCAAAGTTACACAAGACCTCTTAATAACATTTTTAATCGCTATCTCGGTAACCGTAAGTCCAAAAAATAAAAAGGTGTCAGATATGAGCGATTTGGCGTTCTAGCAGCATTTTGAAACATATTAGAAATTTCTATCTTAATGGGAGCCAACGTTACACAAGACCTCTTAATAATATTTTTAATCGCTATCTTGGTAACCGTAGGTCCAAAAAATAAAAAGGTGTCAGATATGAGCGATTTGGCGTTCTAGCAGCATTTTGAAACATATTAGAAATTTCTGTCTTAATGGGTGCCAAAGTTACACAAGACCTCTTAATAATATTTTTAATCGCTATCTCGGTAACCGTAAGTCCAAAAAATAAAAAGGTGTCAGATATGAGCGATTTGGCGTTCTAGCAGCATTTTGAAACATATTAGAAATTTCTATCTTAATGGGTGCCAAAGTTACACAAGACCTATTAATAATATTTTTAATCGCTATCTTGGTAACCGTAGGTCCAAAAAATAAAAAGGTGTCAGATATGAGCGATTTGGCGTTCTAGCAGCATTTTGAAACATATTAGAAATTTCTATCTTAATGGGTGCCAAAGTTACACAAGACCTCTTAATAATATTTTTAATCGCTATCTCGGTAACCGTAGGTCCAAAAAATAAAAAGGTGTCAGATATGAGCGATTTGGCGTTCTAGCAGCATTTTGAAACATATTAGAAATTTCTATCTTAATGGGTGCCAAAGTTACACAAGACCTCTTAATAATATTTTTAATCGCTATCTCGGTAACCGTAAGTCCAAAAAATAAAAAGGTGTCAGATATGAGCGATTTGGCGTTCTAGCAGCATTTTGAAACATATTAGAAATTTCTATCTTAATGGGTGCCAAAGTTACACAAGACCTATTAATAATATTTTTAATCGCTATCTTGGTAACCGTAAGTCCAAAAAATAAGAAGGTATCAGATATGAGCGATTTGGCGTTCTAGCAGCATTTTGAAACATATTAGAAATTTCTATCTTAATGGGTGCCAAAGTTACACAAGACCTCTTAATAATATTTTTAATCGCTATCTTGGTAACCGTAAGTCCAAAAAATAAAAAGGTGTCAGATATGAGCGATTTGGCGTTCTAGCAGCATTTTGAAACATATTAGAAATTTCTATCTTAATGGGTGCCAAAGTTACACAAGACCTCTTAATAATATTTTTAATCGCTATATTGGTAACCGTAAGTCCAAAAAATAAAAAGGTGTCAGATATGAGCGATTTGGCGTTCTAGCAGCATTTTGAAACATATTAGAAATTTCTATCTTAATGGGAGCCAACGTTACACAAGACCTCTTAATAATATTTTTAATCGCTATCTTGGTAACCGTAGGTCCAAAAAATAAAAAGGTGTCAGATATGAGCGATTTGGCGTTCTAGCAGCATTTTGAAACATATTAGAAATTTCTGTCTTAATGGGTGCCAAAGTTACACAAGACCTCTTAATAATATTTTTAATCGCTATCTCGGTAACCGTAAGTCCAAAAAATAAAAAGGTGTCAGATATGAGCGATTTGGCGTTCTAGCAGCATTTTGAAACATATTAGAAATTTCTATCTTAATGGGTGCCAAAGTTACACAAGACCTATTAATAATATTTTTAATCGCTATCTTGGTAACCATAAGTCCAAAAAATAAGAAGGTATCAGATATGAGCGATTTGGCGTTCTAGCAGCATTTTGAAACATATTAGAAATTTCTATCTTAATGGGTGCCAAAGTTACACAAGACCTCTTAATAATATTTTTAATCGCTATCTTGGTAACCATAGGTCCAAAAAATAAAAAGGTGTCAGATATGAGCGATTTGGCGTTCTAGCAGCATTTTGAAACATATTAGAAATTTCTATCTTAATGGGTGCCAAAGTTACACAAGACCTCTTAATAACATTTTTAATCGCTATCTCGGTAACCGTAAGTCCAAAAAATAAAAAGGTGTCAGATATGAGCGATTTGGCGTTCTAGCAGCATTTTGAAACATATTAGAAATTTCTATCTTAATGGGTGCCAAAGTTACACAAGACCTATTAATAATATTTTTAATCGCTATCTTGGTAACCGTAAGTCCAAAAAATAAGAAGGTATCAGATATGAGCGATTTGGCGTTCTAGCAGCATTTTGAAACATATTAGAAATTTCTATCTTAATGGGTGCCAAAGTTACACAAGACCTCTTAATAATATTTTTAATCGCTATCTTGGTAACCGTAAGTCCAAAAAATAAAAAGGTGTCAGATATGAGCGATTTGGCGTTCTAGCAGCATTTTGAAACATATTAGAAATTTCTATCTTAATGGGTGCCAAAGTTACACAAGACCTCTTAATAATATTTTTAATCGCTATCTTGGTAACCGTAAGTCCAAAAAATAGAAAGGTGTCAGATATGAGCGATTTGGCGTTCTAGCAGCATTTTGAAACATATTAGAAATTTCTATCTTAATGGGAGCCAACGTTACACAAGACCTCTTAATAATATTTTTAATCGCTATCTTGGTAACCGTAGGTCCAAAAAATAAAAAGGTGTCAGATATGAGCGATTTGGCGTTCTAGCAGCATTTTGAAACATATTAGAAATTTCTATCTTAATGGGTGCCAAAGTTACACAAGACCTCTTAATAATATTTTTAATCGCTATCTCGGTAACCGTAAGTCCAAAAAATAAAAGGGTGTCAGATATGAGCAATTTGGCGTTCTAGCAGCATTTTGAAACATATTAGAAATTTCTATCTTAATGGGTGCCAAAGTTACACAAGACCTCTTAATAATATTTTTAATCGCTATCTCGGTAACCGTAAGTCCAAAAAATAAAAGGGTGTCAGATATGAGCGATTTGGCGTTCTAGCAGCATTTTGAAACATATTAGAAATTTCTATCTTAATGGGAGCCAACGTTACACAAGACCTCTTAATAATATTTTTAATCGCTATCTTGGTAACCGTAGGTCCAAAAAATAAAAAGGTGTCAGATATGAGCGATTTGGCGTTCTAGCAGCATTTTTAAACATATTAGAAATTTCTATCTTAATGGGTGCCAAAGTTACACAAGACCTCTTAATAATATTTTTAATCGCTATCTTGGTAACCGTAGGTCCAAAAAATAAAAAGGTGTCAGATATGAGCGATTTGGCGTTCTAGCAGCATTTTTAAACATATTAGAAATTTCTATCTTAATGGGTGCCAAAGTTACACAAGACCTCTTAATAATATTTTTAATCGCTATCTTGGTAACCGTAGGTCCAAAAAATAAAAAGGTGTCAGATATGAGCGATTTGGCGTTCTAGCAGCATTTTTAAACATATTAGAAATTTCTATCTTAATGGGTGCCAAAGTTACACAAGACCTCTTAATAATATTTTTAATCGCTATCTTGGTAACCGTAGGTCCAAAAAATAAAAAGGTGTCAGATATGAGCGATTTGGCGTTCTAGCAGCATTTTGAAACATTAGAAATTTCTATCTTAATGGGTGCCAAAGTTACACAAGACCTCTTAATAATATTTTTAATCGCTATCTCGGTAACCGTAAGTCCAAAAAATAAAAAGGTGTCAGATATGAGCGATTTGGCGTTCTAGCAGCATTTTGAAACATATTAGAAATTTCTATCTTAATGGGTGCCAAAGTTACACAAGACCTCTTAATAATGTTTTTAATCGCTATCTTGGTAACCGTAGGTCCAAAAAATAAAAAGGTGTCAGATATGAGCGATTTGGCGTTCTAGCAGCATTTTGAAACATATTAGAAATTTCTATCTTAATGGGTGCCAAAGTTACACAAGACCTCTTAATAATATTTTTAAACGCTATCTTGGTAACCGTAAGTCCAAAAAATAAAAAGGTGTCAGATATGAGCGATTTGGCGTTCTAGCAGCATTTTGAAACATATTAGAAATTTCTATCTTAATGGGTGCCAAAGTTACACAAGACCTCTTAATAATATTTTTAATCGCTATATTGGTAACCGTAAGTCCAAAAAATAAAAAGGTGTCAGATATGAGCGATTTGGCGTTCTAGCAGCATTTTGAAACATATTAGAAATTTCTATCTTAGTGGGTGCCAAAGTTATACAAGACCTCTTAATAATATTTTTAATCGATATCCTGGTAACCGTAAGTCCAAAAAATAAAAAGGTGTCAGATATGAGCGATTTGGCGTTCTAGCAGCATTTTGAAACATATTAGAAATTTCTATCTTAATGGGTGCCAAGGTTACACAAGACCTCTTAATAATATTTTTAATCGCTATCTTGGTAACCGTAAGTCCAAAAAATAAAAAGGTGTCAGATATGAGCGATTTGGCGTTCTAGCAGCATTTTTAAACATATTAGAAATTTCTATCTTAATGGGTGCCAAAGTTACACAAGACCTCTTAATAATATTTTTAATCGCTATCTTGGTAACCGTAGGTCCAAAAAATAAAAAGGTGTCAGATATGAGCGATTTGGCGTTCTAGCAGCATTTTTAAACATATTAGAAATTTCTATCTTAATGGGTGCCAAAGTTACACAAGACCTCTTAATAATATTTTTAATCGCTATCTTGGTAACCGTAGGTCCAAAAAATAAAAAGGTGTCAGATATGAGCGATTTGGCGTTCTAGCAGCATTTTGAAACATTAGAAATTTCTATCTTAATGGGTGCCAAAGTTACACAAGACCTCTTAATAATATTTTTAATCGCTATCTCGGTAACCGTAAGTCCAAAAAATAAAAAGGTGTCAGATATGAGCGATTTGGCGTTCTAGCAGCATTTTGAAACATATTAGAAATTTCTATCTTAATGGGTGCCAAAGTTACACAAGACCTCTTAATAATATTTTTAATCGCTATCTTGGTAACCGTAAGTCCAAAAAATAAAAAGGTGTCAGATATGAGCGATTTGGCGTTCTAGCAGCATTTTGAAACATATTAGAAATTTCTATCTTAATGGGTGCCAAAGTTACACAAGACCTCTTAATAATATTTTTAATCGCTATCTTGGTAACCGTAAGTCCAAAAAATAAAAAGGTGTCAGATATGAGCGATTTGGCGTTCTAGCAGCATTTTGAAACATATTAGAAATTTCTATCTTAATGGGTGCCAAAGTTACACAAGACCTCTTAATAATATTTTTAATCGCTATCTTGGTGACCGTAAGTCCAAAAATCAAAAAGGTGTCAGATATGAGCGATTTGGCGTTCTAGCAGCATTTTGAAACATATTAGAAATTTCTATCTTAATGGGTGCCAAAGTTACACAAGACCTCTTAATAATATTTTTAATCGCTATCTTGGTGACCGTAAGTCCAAAAATCAAAAAGGTGTCAGATATGAGCGATTTGGCGTTCCAGCAGCATTTTGAAGCATATTAGAAATTTCTATCTTAATGGGTGCCAAAGTTACACAAGACCTCTTAATAACATTTTTAATCGCTATCTTGGTGACCGTAAGTCCAAAAATCAAAAAGGTGTCAGATATGAGCGATTTGGCGTTCTAGCAGCATTTTGAAACATATTAGAAATTTCTATCTTAATGGGTGCCAAAGTTACACAAGACCTCTTAATAATATTTTTAATCGCTATCTTGGTAACCGTAAGTCCAAAAAATAAAAAGGTGTCAGATATGAGCGATTTGGCGTTCTAGCAGCATTTTGAAACATATTAGAAATTTCTATCTTAATGGGTGCCAAAGTTACACAAGACCTCTTAATAATATTTTTAATCGCTATCTTGGTAACCGTAGGTCCAAAAAATAAAAAGGTGTCAGATATGAGCGATTTGGCGTTCTAGCAGCATTTTGAAACATATTAGAAATTTCTATCTTAATGGGTGCCAAAGTTACACAAGAGCTCTTAATAATATTTTTAATCGCTATCTTGGTAACCGTAAGTCCAAAAAATAAAAAGGTGTCAGATATGAGCGATTTGGCGTTCTAGCAGCATTTTGAAACATATTAGAAATTTCTATCTTAATGGGTGCCAAAGTTACACAAGACCTCTTAATAATATTTTTAATCGCTATCTTGGTAACCGTAAGTCCAAAAAATAAAAAGGTGTCAGATATGAGCGATTTGGCGTTCTAGCAGCATTTTGAAACATATTAGAAATTTCTATCTTAATGGGTGCCAAAGTTACACAAGACCTCTTAATAACATTTTTAATCGCTATCTTGGTGACCGTAAGTCCAAAAATCAAAAAGGTGTCAGATATGAGCGATTTGGCGTTCTAGCAGCATTTTGAAACATATTAGAAATTTCTATCTTAATGGGCGCCAAAGTTACACAAGACCTCTTAATAATATTTTTAATCGCTATCTTGGTAACCGTAAGTCCAAAAAATAAAAAGGTGTCAGATATGAGCGATTTGGCGTTCTAGCAGCATTTTGAAACATATTAGAAATTTCTATCTTAATGGGTGCCAAAGTTACACAAGACCTCTTAATAATATTTTTAATCGCTATCTTGGTAACCGTAGGTCCAAAAAATAAAAAGGTGTCAGATA
This sequence comes from Onthophagus sagittarius, assembly GCA_036711965.1. Classification (NCBI taxonomy): domain Eukaryota; kingdom Metazoa; phylum Arthropoda; class Insecta; order Coleoptera; family Scarabaeidae; genus Onthophagus; species Onthophagus sagittarius. The sequence continues at coordinate 48,355,097 of JASERS010000001.1, forward strand.
TGAGCGATTTGGCGTTCTAGCAGCATTTTGAAACATATTAGAAATTTCTATCTTAATGGGTGCCAAAGTTACACAAGACCTCTTAATAATATTTTTAATCGCTATCTTGGTAACCGTAAGTCCAAAAAATAAAAAGGTGTCAGATATGAGCGATTTGGCGTTCTAGCAGCATTTTGAAACATATTAGAAATTTCTATCTTAATGGGTGCCAAAGTTACACAAGACCTCTTAATAATATTTTTAATCGCTATCTTGGTAACCGTAAGTCCAAAAAATAAAAAGGTGTCAGATATGAGCGATTTGGCGTTCTAGCAGCATTTTGAAACATATTAGAAATTTCTATCTTAATGGGTGCCAAAGTTACACAAGACCTCTCAATAATGTTTTTAATCGCTATCTTGGTAACCGTAGGTCCAAAAAATAAAAAGGTGTCAGATATGAGCGATTTGGCGTTCTAGCAGCATTTTGAAACATATTAGAAATTTCTATCTTAATGGGTGCCAAAGTTACACAAGACCTCTTAATAATATTTTTAATCGCTATCTTGGTGACCGTAAGTCCAAAAAATAAAAAGGTGTCAGATATGAGCGATTTGGCGTTCAAGCAGCATTTTGAAACATATTAGAAATTTCTATCTTAATGGGTGCCAAAGTTACACAAGACCTCTTAATAATATTTTTAAACGCTATCTTGGTAACCGTAAGTCCAAAAAATAAAAAGGTGTCAGATATGAGCGATTTGGCGTTCTAGCAGCATTTTGAAACATATTAGAAATTTCTATCTTAATGGGTGCCAAAGTTACACAAGACCTTTTAATAATATTTTTAATCGCTATCTTGGTAACCGTAGGTCCAAAAAATAAAAAGTTGTCAGATATGAGCGATTTGGCGTTCTAGCAGCATTTTGAAACATATTAGAAATTTCTATCTTAATGGGTGCCAAAGTTACACAAGACCTCTTAATAATATTTTTAATCGCTATCTTGGTAACCGTAAGTCCAAAAAATAAAAAGGTGTCAGATATGAGCGATTTGGCGTTCTAGCAGCATTTTGAAACATATTAGAAATTTCTATCTTAATGGGTGCCAAAGTTATACAAGACCTCTTAATAATATTATTAATCGCTATCTTGGTAACCGTAAGTCCAAAAAATAAAAAGGTGTCAGATATGAGCGATTTGGCGTTCTAACAGCATTTTGAAACACATTAGAAATTTCTATCTTAATGGGTGCCAAAGTTACACAAGACCTCTTAATAATATTTTTAATCGCTCTCTTGGTAACCGTAAGTCCAAAAAATAAAAAGGTGTCAGATATGAGCGATTTGGCGTTCTAGCAGCATTTTGAAACATATTAGAAATTTCTATCTTAATGGGTGCCAAAGTTACACAAGACCTCTTAATAATATTTCTAATCGCTATCTTGGTAACCGTAGGTCCAAAAAATAAAAAGGTGTCAGATATGAGCGATTTGGCGTTCTAGCAGCATTTTGAAACATATTAGAAATTTCTATCTTAATGGGTGCCAAAGTTACACAAGACCTCTTAATAATATTTTTAATCGCTATCTTGGTAACCGTAAGTCCAAAAAATAAAAAGGTGTCAGATATGAGCGATTTGGCGTTCTAGCAGCATTTTGAAACATATTAGAAATTTCTATCTTAATGGGTGCCAAAGTTACACAAGACCTCTTAATAATATTTTTAATCGCTATCTTGGTAACCGTAAGTCCAAAAAATAAAAAGGTGTCAGATATGAGCGATTTGGCGTTCTAGCAGCATTTTGAAACATATTAGAAATTTCTATCTTAATGGGTGCCAAAGTTACACAAGACCTCTTAATAATATTTTTAATCGCTATCTTGGTAACCGTAGGTCCAAAAAATAAAAAGGTGTCAGATATGAGCGATTTGGCGTTCTAGCAGCATTTTGAAACATATTAGAAATTTCTATCTTAATGGGTGCCAAAGTTACACAAGACCTCTTAATAATGTTTTTAATCGCTATCTTGGTAACCGTAGGTCCAAAAAATAAAAAGGTGTCAGATATGAGCGATTTGGCGTTCTAGCAGCATTTTGAAACATATTAGAAATTTCTATCTTAATGGGTGCCAAAGTTACACAAGACCTCTTAATAATATTTTTAATCGCTATCTTGGTGACCGTAAGTCCAAAAAATAAAAAGGTGTCAGATATGAGCGATTTGGCGTTCAAGCAGCATTTTGAAACATATTAGAAATTTCTATCTTAATGGGTGCCAAAGTTACACAAGACCTCTTAATAATATTTTTAAACGCTATCTTGGTAACCGTAAGTCCAAAAAATAAAAAGGTGTCAGATATGAGCGATTTGGCGTTCTAGCAGCATTTTGAAACATATTAGAAATTTCTATCTTAATGGGTGCCAAAGTTACACAAGACCTCTTAATAATATTTTTAATCGCTATCTTGGTAACCGTAAGTCCAAAAAATAAAAAGGTGTCAGATATGAGCGATTTGGCGTTCTAGCAGCATTTTGAAACATATTAGAAATTTCTATCTTAATGGGTGCCAAAGTTATACAAGACCTCTTAATAATATTATTAATCGCTATCTTGGTAACCGTAAGTCCAAAAAATAAAAAGGTGTCAGATATGAGCGATTTGGCGTTCTAGCAGCATTTTGAAACACATTAGAAATTTCTATCTTAATGGGTGCCAAAGTTACACAAGACCTCTTAATAATATTTTTAATCGCTCTCTTGGTAACCGTAAGTCCAAAAAATAAAAAGGTGTCAGATATGAGCGATTTGGCGTTCTAGCAGCATTTTGAAACATATTAGAAATTTCTATCTTAATGGGTGCCAAAGTTACACAAGACCTCTTAATAATATTTTTAATCGCTATCTTGGTAACCGTAGGTCCAAAAAATAAAAAGGTGTCAGATATGAGCGATTTGGCGTTCTAGCAGCATTTTGAAACATATTAGAAATTTCTATCTTAATGGGTGCCAAAGTTACACAAGACCTCTTAATAATATTTTTAATCGCTATCTTGGTAACCGTAAGTCCAAAAAATAAAAAGGTGTCAGATATGAGCGATTTGGCGTTCTAGCAGCATTTTGAAACATATTAGAAATTTCTATCTTAATGGGTGCCAAAGTTACACAAGACCTCTTAATAATATTTTTAATCGCTATCTTGGTAACCGTAAGTCCAAAAAATAAAAAGGTGTCAGATATGAGCGATTTGGCGTTCTAGCAGCATTTTGAAACATATTAGAAATTTCTATCTTAATGGGTGCCAAAGTTACACAAGACCTCTTAATAATATTTTTAATCGCTATCTTGGTAACCGTAGGTCCAAAAAATAAAAAGGTGTCAGATATGAGCGATTTGGCGTTCTAGCAGCATTTTGAAACATTAGAAATTTCTATCTTAATGGGTGCCAAAGTTACACAAGACCTCTTAATAATATTTTTAATCGCTATCTTGGTAACCGTAAGTCCAAAAAATAAAAAGGTGTCAGATATGAGCGATTTGGCGTTCTAGCAGCATTTTGAAACATATCAGAAATTTCTATCTTAATGGGTGCCAAAGTTACACAAGACCTCTTAATAATATTTTTAATCGCTATCTTGGTAACCGTAAGTCCAAAAAATAAAAAGGTGTCAGATATGAGCGATTTGGCGTTCTAGCGGCATTTTGAAACATATTAGAAATTTCTATCTTAATGGGTGCCAAAGTTACACAAGACCTCTTAATAATATTTTTAATCGCTATCTTGGTAACCGTAAGTCCAAAAAATAAAAAGGTGTCAGATATGAGCGATTTGGCGTTCTAGCAGCATTTTGAAACATATTAGAAATTTCTATCTTAATGGGTGCCAAAGTTACACAAGACCTATTAATAATATTTTTAATCGCTACTTTGGTAACCGTAAGTCCAAAAAATAAAAAGGTGTCAGATATGAGCGATTTGGCGTTCTAGCAGCATTTTGAAACATATTAGAAATTTCTATCTAAATGGGTGCCAAAGTTACACAAGACCTCTTAATAATATTATTAATCGCTATCTTGGGAACCGTAAGTCCAAAAAATAAAAAGGTGTCAGATATGAGCGATTTGGCGTTCTAGCAGCATTTTGAAACATATTAGAAATTTCTATCTTAATGGGTGCCAAAGTTACACAAGACCTCTTAATAATATTTTTAATCGCTATCTTGGTAACCGTAAGTCCAAAAAATAAAAAGGTGTCAGATATGAGCGATTTGGCGTTCTAGCAGCATTTTGAAACATATTAGAAATTTCTATCTTAATGGGTGCCAAAGTTACACAAGACCTCTTAATAATATTTTTAATCGCTCTCTTGGTAACCGTAAGTCCAAAAAATAAAAAGGTGTCAGATATGAGCGATTTGGCGTTCTAGCAGCATTTTGAAACATATTAGAAATTTCTATCTTAATGGGTGCCAAAGTTACACAAGACCTCTTAATAATATTTTTAATCGCTATCTTGGTAACCGTAAGTCCAAAAAATAAAAAGGTGTCAGATATGAGCGATTTGGCGTTCTAGCAGCATTTTGAAACATATTAGAAATTTCTATCTTAATGGGTGCCAAAGTTACACAAGACCTCTTAATAATATTTTTAATCGCTATCTTGGTAACCGTAAGTCCAAAAAATAAAAAGGTGTCAGATATGAGCGATTTGGCGTTCTAGCAGCATTTTGAAACATATTAGAAATTTCTATCTTAATGGGTGCCAAAGTTACACAAGACCTCTTAATAATATTTTTAATCGCTATCTTGGTAACCGTAGGTCCAAAAAATAAAAAGGTGTCAGATATGAGCGATTTGGCGTTCTAGCAGCATTTTGAAACATTAGAAATTTCTATCTTAATGGGTGCCAAAGTTACACAAGACCTCTTAATAATATTTTTAATCGCTATCTTGGTAACCGTAAGTCCAAAAAATAAAAAGGTGTCAGATATGAGCGATTTGGCGTTCTAGCAGCATTTTGAAACATATCAGAAATTTCTATCTTAATGGGTGCCAAAGTTACACAAGACCTCTTAATAATATTTTTAATCGCTATCTTGGTAACCGTAAGTCCAAAAAATAAAAAGGTGTCAGATATGAGCGATTTGGCGTTCTAGCGGCATTTTGAAACATATTAGAAATTTCTATCTTAATGGGTGCCAAAGTTACACAAGACCTCTTAATAATATTTTTAATCGCTATTTTGGTAACCGTAAGTCCAAAAAATAAAAAGGTGTCAGATATGAGCGATTTGGCGTTCTAGCAGCATTTTGAAACATATTAGAAATTTCTATCTTAATGGGTGCCAAAGTTACACAAGACCTCTTAATAATATTTTTAATCGCTATTTTGGTAACCGTAAGTCCAAAAAATAAAAAGGTGTCAGATATGAGCGATTTGGCGTTCTAGCAGCATTTTGAAACATATTAGAAATTTCTCTATCTTAATGGGTGCCAAAGTTACACAAGACCTCTTAATAATGTTTTTAATCGCTATCTTGGTAACCGTAGGTCCAAAAAATAAAAAGGTGTCAGATATGAGCGATTTGGCGTTCTAGCAGCATTTTGAAACATATTAGAAATTTCTATCTTAATGGGTGCCAAAGTTACACAAGACCTCTTAATAATATTTTTAATCGCTATCTTGGTAACCGTAAGTCCAAAAAATAAAAAGGTGTCAGATATGAGCGATTTGGCGTTCAAGCAGCATTTTGAAACATATTAGAAATCTCTATCTTAATGGGTGCCAAAGTTACACAAGACCTCTTAATAATATTTTTAATCGCTATCTTGGTAACCGTAAGTCCAAAAAATAAAAAGGTGTCAGATATGAGCGATTTGGCGTTCTAGCAGCATTTTGAAACATATTAGAAATTTCTATCTTAATGGGTGCCAAAGTTACACAAGACCTCTTAATAATATTTTTAATCGCTATCTTGGTAACCGTAGGTCCAAAAAATAAAAAGGTGTCAGATATGAGCGATTTGGCGTTCTAGCAGCATTTTGAAACATATTAGAAATTTCTATCTTAATGGGTGCCAAAGTTACACAAGACCTCTTAATAATATTTTTAATCGCTATCTTGGTAACCGTAAGTCCAAAAAATAAAAAGGTGTCAGATATGAGCGATTTGGCGTTCTAGCAGCATTTTGAAACATATTAGAAATTTCTATCTTAATGTGTGCCAAAGTTATACAAGACCTCTTAATAATATTATTAATCGCTATCTTGGTAACCGTAAGTCCAAAAATAAAAAGGTGTCAGATATGAGCGATTTGGCGTTCTAGCAGCATTTTGAAACATATTAGAAATTTCTATCTTAATGGGTGCCAAAGTTACACAAGACCTCTTAATAATATTTTTAATCGCTATCTTGGTAACCGTAAGTCCAAAAAATAAAAAGGTGTCAGATATGAGCGATTTGGCGTTCTAGCGGCATTTTGAAACATATTAGAAATTTCTATCTTAATGGGTGCCAAAGTTACACAAGACCTCTTAATAATATTTTTAATCGCTATTTTGGTAACCGTAAGTCCAAAAAATAAAAAGGTGTCAGATATGAGCGATTTGGCGTTCTAGCAGCATTTTGAAACATATTAGAAATTTCTATCTTAATGGGTGCCAAAGTTACACAAGACCTCTTAATAATATTTTTAATCGCTATTTTGGTAACCGTAAGTCCAAAAAATAAAAAGGTGTCAGATATGAGCGATTTGGCGTTCTAGCAGCATTTTGAAACATATTAGAAATTTCTCTATCTTAATGGGTGCCAAAGTTACACAAGACCTCTTAATAATGTTTTTAATCGCTATCTTGGTAACCGTAGGTCCAAAAAATAAAAAGGTGTCAGATATGAGCGATTTGGCGTTCTAGCAGCATTTTGAAACATATTAGAAATTTCTATCTTAATGGGTGCCAAAGTTACACAAGACCTCTTAATAATATTTTTAATCGCTATCTTGGTAACCGTAAGTCCAAAAAATAAAAAGGTGTCAGATATGAGCGATTTGGCGTTCAAGCAGCATTTTGAAACATATTAGAAATCTCTATCTTAATGGGTGCCAAAGTTACACAAGACCTCTTAATAATATTTTTAATCGCTATCTTGGTAACCGTAAGTCCAAAAAATAAAAAGGTGTCAGATATGAGCGATTTGGCGTTCTAGCAGCATTTTGAAACATATTAGAAATTTCTATCTTAATGGGTGCCAAAGTTACACAAGACCTCTTAATAATATTTTTAATCGCTATCTTGGTAACCGTAGGTCCAAAAAATAAAAAGGTGTCAGATATGAGCGATTTGGCGTTCTAGCAGCATTTTGAAACATATTAGAAATTTCTATCTTAATGGGTGCCAAAGTTACACAAGACCTCTTAATAATATTTTTAATCGCTATCTTGGTAACCGTAAGTCCAAAAAATAAAATGGTGTCAGATATGAGCGATTTGGCGTTCTAGCAGCATTTTGAAACATATTAGAAATTTCTATCTTAATGTGTGCCAAAGTTATACAAGACCTCTTAATAATATTATTAATCGCTATCTTGGTAACCGTAAGTCCAAAAATAAAAAGGTGTCAGATATGAGCGATTTGGCGTTCTAGCAGCATTTTGAAACATATTAGAAATTTCTATCTTAATGGGTGCCAAAGTTACACAAGACCTCTTAATAATATTTTTAATCGCTATCTTGGTAACCGTAAGTCCAAAAAATAAAAAGGTGTCAGATATGAGCGATTTGGCGTTCTAGCAGCATTTTGAAACATATTAGAAATTTCTATCTTAATGGGTGTCAAAGTTACACAAGACCTCTTAATAATATTTTTAATCGCTATCTTGGTAACCGTAAGTCCAAAAAATAAATAGGTGTCAGATATGAGCGATTTGGCGTTCAAGCAGCATTTTGAAACATATTAGAAATTTCTATCTTAATGGGTGCCAAAGTTACACAAGACCTCTTAATAATATTTTTAATCGCTATCTTGGTAACCGTAAGTCCAAAAAATAAAAAGGTGTCAGATATGAGCGATTTGGCGTTCTAGCAGCATTTTGAAACATATTAGAAATTTCTATCTTAATGGGTGCCAAAGTTACACAAGACCTCTTAATAATATTTTTAATCGCTATCTTGGTAACCGTAGGTCCAAAAAATAAAAAGGTGTCAGATATGAGCGATTTGGCGTTCTAGCAGCATTTTGAAACACATTAGAAATTTCTATCTTAATGGGTGCCAAAGTTACACAAGACCTCTTAATAATATTTTTAATCGCTATCTTGGTAACCGTAAGTCCAAAAAATAAAAAGGTGTCAGATATGAGCGATTTGGCGTTCTAGCAGCATTTTGAAACATATTAGAAATTTCTATCTTAATGGGTGCCAAAGTTATACAAGACCTCTTAATAATATTATTAATCGCTATCTTGGTAACCGTAAGTCCAAAAAATAAAAAGGTGTCAGATATGAGCGATTTGGCGTTCTAGCAGCATTTTGAAACATATTAGAAATTTCTATCTTAATGGGTGCCAAAGTTACACAAGACCTCTTAATAATATTTTTAATCGCTATCTTGGTAACCGTAAGTCCAAAAAATAAAAAGGTGTCAGATATGAGCGATTTGGCGTTCTAGCAGCATTTTGAAACATATTAGAAATTTCTATCTTAATGGGTGCCAAAGTTACACAAGACCTCTTAATAATATTTTTAATCGCTATCTTGGTAACCGTAGGTCCAAAAAATAAAAAGGTGTCAGATATGAGCGATTTGGCGTTCTAGCAGCATTTTGAAACATTAGAAATTTCTATCTTAATGGGTGCCAAAGTTACACAAGACCTCTTAATAATATTTTTAATCGCTCTCTTGGTAACCGTAAGTCCAAAAAATATAAAGGTGTCAGATATGAGCGATTTGGCGTTCTAGCAGCATTTTGAAACATATTAGAAATTTCTATCTTAATGGGTGCCAAAGTTACACAAGACCTCTTAATAATATTTTTAATCGCTATCTTGGTAACCGTAGGTCCAAAAAATAAAAAGGTGTCAGATATGAGCGATTTGGCGTTCTAGCAGCATTTTGAAACATACTAGAAATTTCTATCTTAATGGGTGCCAAAGTTACACAAGACCTCTTAATAATATTTTTAATCGCTATCTTGGTGACCGTAAGTCCAAAAATCAAAAAGGTGTCAGATATGAGCGATTTGGCGTTCCAGCAGCATTTTGAAGCATATTAGAAATTTCTATCTTAATGGGTGCCAAAGTTACACAAGACCTCTTAATAACATTTTTAATCGCTATCTTGGTGACCGTAAGTCCAAAAATCAAAAAGGTGTCAGATATGAGCGATTTGGCGTTCTAGCAGCATTTTGAAACATATTAGAAATTTCTATCTTAATGGGTGCCAAAGTTACACAAGACCTCTTAATAATATTTTTAATCGCTATCTTGGTAACCGTAAGTTCAAAAAATAAAAAGGTGTCAGATATGAGCGATTTGGCGTTCTAGCAGCATTTTGAAACATATTAGAAATTTCTATCTTAATGGGAGCCAAAGTTACACAAGACCTCTTAATAATATTTTTAATCGCTATCTTGGTAACCGTAAGTCCAAAAAATAAAAAGGTGTCAGATATGAGCGATTTGGCGTTCTAGCAGCATTTTGAAACATATTAGAAATTTCTATCTTAATGGGTGCCAAAGTTACACAAGACCTCTTAATAATATTTTTAATCGCTATCTTGGTGACCGTAAGTCCAAAAAATAAAAAGGTGTCAGATATGAGCGATTTGGCGTTCTAGCAGCATTTTGAAACATATTAGAAATTTCTATCTTAATGGGTGCCAAAGTTACACAAGACCTCTTAATAATATTTTTAATCGCTATCTTGGTAACAGTAAGTCCAAAAAATAAAAAGGTGTCAGATATGAGCGATTTGGCGTTCTAGCAGCATTTTGAAACATATTAGAAATTTCTATCTTAATGGGTGCCAAAGTTATACAAGACCTCTTAATAATATTATTAATCGCTATCTTGGTAACCGTAAGTCCAAAAAATAAAAAGGTGTCAGATATGAGCGATTTGGCGTTCTAGCAGCATTTTGAAACACATTAGAAATTTCTATCTTAATGGGTGCCAAAGTTACACAAGACCTCTTAATAATATCTTTAATCGCTCTCTTGGTAACCGTAAGTCCAAAAAATATAAAGGTGTCAGATATGAGCGATTTGGCGTTCTAGCAGCATTTTGAAACATATTAGAAATTTCTATCTTAATGGGTGCCAAAGTTACACAAGACCTCTTAATAATATTTTTAATCGCTATCTTGGTAACCGTAAGTCCAAAAAATAAAAAGGTGTCAGATATGAGCGATTTGGCGTTCTAGCAGCATTTTGAAACATATTAGAAATTTCTATCTTAATGGGTGCCAAAGTTACACAAGACCTGTTAATAATATTTTTAATCGCTATCTTGGTAACCGTAAGTCCAAAAAATAAAAAGGTGTCAGATATGAGCGATTTGGCGTTCTAGCAGCATTTTGAAACATATTAGAAATTTCTATCTTAATGGGTGCCAAAGTTACACAAGACCTCTTAATAATGTTTTTAATCGCTATCTTGGTAACCGTAGGTCCAAAAAATAAAAAGGTGTCAGATATGAGCGATTTGGCGTTCTAGCAGCATTTTGAAACATATTAGAAATTTCTATCTTAATCGGTGCCAAAGTTACACAAGACCTCTTAATAATATTTTTAATCGCTATCTTCGTGACCGTAAGTCCAAAAAATAAAAAGGTGTCAGATATGAGCGATTTGGCGTTCAAGCAGCATTTTGAAACATATTAGAAATTTCTATCTTAATGGGTGCCAAAGTTACACAAGACCTCTTAATAATATTTTTAAACGCTATCTTGGTAACCGTAAGTCCAAAAAATAAAAAGGTGTCAGATATGAGCGATTTGGCGTTCTAGCAGCATTTTGAAACATATTAGAAATTTCTATCTTAATGGGTGCCAAAGTTACACAAGACCTCTTAATAATATTTTTAATCGCTATCTTGGTAACCGTAAGTCCAAAAAATAAAAAGGTGTCAGATATGAGCGATTTGGCGTTCTAGCAGCATTTTGAAACATTTTAGAAATTTCTATCTTAATGGGTGCCAAAGTTATACAAGACCTCTTAATAATATTATTGATCGCTATTTTGGTAACCGTAAGTCCAAAAAATAAAAAGGTGTCAGATATGAGCGATTTGGCGTTCTAGCAGCATTTTGAAACACATTAGAAATTTCTATCTTAATGGGTGCCAAAGTTACACAAGACCTCTTAATAATATTTTTAATCGCTCTCTTGGTAACCGTAAGTCCAAAAAATAAAAAGGTGTCAGATATGAGCGATTTGGCGTTCTAGCAGCATTTTGAAACATATTAGAAATTTCTATCTTAATGGGTGCCAAAGTTACACAAGACCTCTTAATAATATTTTTAATAGCTATCTTGGTAACCGTAGGTCCAAAAAATAAAAAGGTGTCAGATATGAGCGATTTGGCGTTCTAGCAGCATTTTGAAACATATTAGAAATTTCTATCTTAATGGGTGCCAAAGTTACACAAGACCTCTTAATAATATTTTTAATCGCTATCTTGGTAACCGTAAGTCCAAAAAATAAAAAGGTGTCAGATATGAGCGATTTGGCGTTCTAGCAGCATTTTGAAACATATTAGAAATTTCTATCTTAATGGGTGCCAAAGTTACACAAGACCTCTTAATAATATTTTTAATCGCTATCTTGGTAACCGTAAGTCCAAAAAATAAAAAGGTGTCAGATATGAGCGATTTGGCGTTCTAGCAGCATTTTTAAACATATTAGAAATTTCTATCTTAATGGGTGCCAAAGTTACACAAGACCTCTTAATAATATTTTTAATCGCTATCTTGGTAACCGTAGGTCCAAAAAATAAAAAGGTGTCAGATATGAGCGATTTGGCGTTCTAGCAGCATTTTTAAACATATTAGAAATTTCTATCTTAATGGGTGCCAAAGTTACACAAGACCTCTTAATAATATTTTTAATCGCTATCTTGGTAACCGTAGGTCCAAAAAATAAAAAGGTGTCAGATATGAGCGATTTGGCGTTCTAGCAGCATTTTGAAACATTAGAAATTTCTATCTTAATGGGTGCCAAAGTTACACAAGACCTCTTAATAATATTTTTAATCGCTATCTTGGTAACCGCAAGTCCAAAGAATAAAAAGGTGTCAGATATGAGCGATTTGGCGTTCTAGCAGCATTTTGAAACATATTAGAAATTTCTATCTTAATGGGTGCCAAAGTTACACAAGACCTCTTAATAATATTTTTAATCGCTATCTTGGTAACCGTAAGTCCAAAAAATAAAAAGGTGTCAGATATGAGCGATTTGGCGTTCTAGCAGCATTTTGAAACATATTAGAAATTTCTATCTTAATGGGTGCCAAAGTTACACAAGACCTCTTAATAATATTTTTAATCGCTATCTTGGTAACCGTAAGTCCAAAAAATAAAAAGGTGTCAGATATGAGCGATTTGGCGTTCTAGCAGCATTTTGAAACATATTAGAAATTTCTATCTTAATGGGTGCCAAAGTTACACAAGACCTCTTAATAATATTTTTAATCGCTATCTTGGTGACCGTAAGTCCAAAAATCAAAAAGGTGTCAGATATGAGCGATTTGGCGTTCTAGCAGCATTTTGAAACATATTAGAAATTTCTATCTTAATGGGTGCCAAAGTTACACAAGACCTCTTAATAATATTTTTAATCGCTATCGTGGTGACCGTAAGTCCAAAAATCAAAAAGGTGTCAGATATGAGCGATTTGGCGTTCCAGCAGCATTTTGAAGCATATTAGAAATTTCTATCTTAATGGGTGCCAAAGTTACACAAGACCTCTTAATAACATTTTTAATCGCTATCTTGGTGACCGTAAGTCCAAAAATCGAAAAGGTGTCAGATATGAGCGATTTGGCGTTCTAGCAGCATTTTGAAACATATTAGAAATTTCTATCTTAATGGGTGCCAAAGTTACACAAGACCTCTTAATAATATTTTTAATCGCTATCTTGGTAACCGTAAGTCCAAAAAATAAAAAGGTGTCAGATATGAGCGATTTGGCGTTCTAGCAGCATTTTGAAACATATTAGAAATTTCTATCTTAATGGGTGCCAAAGTTACACAAGACCTCTTAATAATATTTTTAATCGCAATCTTGGTAACCGTAGGTCCAAAAAATAAAAACGTGTCAGATATGAGCGATTTGGCGTTCTAGCAGCATTTTGAAACATATTAGAAATTTCTATCTTAATGGGTGCCAAAGTTACACAAGACCTCTTAATAATATTTTTAATCGCTATCTTGGTAACCGTAAGTCCAAAAAATAAAAAGGTGTCAGATATGAGCGATTTGGCGTTCTAGCAGCATTTTGAAACATATTAGAAATTTCTATCTTAATGGGTGCCAAAGTTACACAAGACCTCTTAATAATATTTTTAATCGCTATCTTGGTAACCTTAAGTCCAAAAAATAAAAAGGTGTCAGATATGAGCGATTTGGCGTTCTAGCAGCATTTTGAAACATATTAGAAATTTCTATCTTAATGGGTGCCAAAGTTACACAAGACCTCTTAATTATATTTTTAATCGCTATCTTGGTAACCGTAAGTCCAAAAAATAAAAAGGTGTCAGATATGAGCGATTTGGCGTTCTGGCAGCATTTTGAAACATATTAGAAATTTCTACCTTAATGGGTGCCAAAGTTACACAAGACCTCTTAATAATATTTTTAATCGCTATCTTGGTAACCGTAAGTCCAAAAAATAAAAAGGTGTCAGATATGAGCGATTTGGCGTTCTAGCAGCATTTTGAAACATACTAGAAATTTCTATCTTAATGGGTGCCAAAGTTACACAAGACCTCTTAATAATATTTTTAATCGCTATCTTGGTGACCGTAAGTCCAAAAATCAAAAAGGTGTCAGATATGAGCGATTTGGCGTTCTAGCAGCATTTTGAAACATATTAGAAATTTCTATCTTAATGGGTGCCAAAGTTACACAAGACCTCTTAATAACATTTTTTAATCGCTATCTTGGTAACCGTGAGTCCAAAAAATAAAAAGGTGTCAGATATGAGCGATTTGGCGTTCTAGCAGCATTTTGAAACATATTAGAAATTTCTATCTTAATGGGTGCCAAAGTTACACAAGACCTTTTAATAATATTTTTAATCGCTATCTTGGTAACCGTAAGTCCAAAAAATAAAAAGGTGTCAGATATGAGCGATTTGGCGTTCTAGCAGCATTTTGAAACATATTAGAAATTTCTATCTTAATGGGTGCCAAAGTTACACAAGACCTCTTAATAATATTTTTAATCGCTATCTTGGTAACCGTAGGTCCAAAAAATAAAAAGGTGTCAGATATGAGCGATTTGGCGTTCTAGCAGCATTTTGAAACATATTAGAAATTTCTATCTTAATGGGTGCCAAAGTTACACAAGACCTCTTAATAATATTTTTAATCGCTATCTTGGTAACCGTAAGTCCAAAAAATAAAAAGGTGTCAGATATGAGCGATTTGGCGTTCTAGCAGCATTTTGAAACATATTAGAAATTTCTATCTTAATGGGTGCCAAAGTTACACAAGACCTCTTAATAATATTTTTAATCGCTATCTTGGTAACCGTAAGTCCAAAAAATAAAAAGGTGTCAGATATGAGCGATTTGGCGTTCTAGCAGCATTTTGAAGCATATTAGAAATTTCTATCTTAATGGGTGCCAAAGTTACACAAGACCTCTTAATAACATTTTTAATCGCTATCTTGGTGACCGTAAGTCCAATAATCAAAAAGGTGTCAGATATGAGCGATTTGGCGTTCTAGCAGCATTTTGAAACATATTAGAAATTTCTATCTTAATGGGCGCCAAAGTTACACAAGACCTCTTAATAATATTTTTAATCGCTATCTTGGTAACCGTAAGTCCAAAAAATAAAAAGGTGTCAGATATGAGCGATTTGGCGTTCTAACAGCATTTTGAAACATATTAGAAATTTCTATCTTAATGGGTGCCAAAGTTACACAAGACCTCTTAATAATATTTTTAATCGCTATCTTGGTAACCGTAGGTCCAAAAAATAAAAAGGTGTCAGATATGAGCGATTTGGCGTTCTAGCAGCATTTTGAAACATATTAGAAATTTCTATCTTAATGGGTGCCAAAGTTACACAAGACCTCTTAATAATATTTTTAATCGCTATCTTGGTAACCGTAAGTCCAAAAAATAAAAAGGTGTCAGATATGAGCGATTTGGCGTTCTAGCAGCATTTTGAAACATATTAGAAATTTCTATCTTAATG
The DNA here is from genome assembly GCA_036711965.1 of Onthophagus sagittarius. Taxonomy (NCBI): domain Eukaryota; kingdom Metazoa; phylum Arthropoda; class Insecta; order Coleoptera; family Scarabaeidae; genus Onthophagus; species Onthophagus sagittarius. Next base: position 48,370,480 of record JASERS010000001.1, read on the forward strand.
GGTGCCAAAGTTACACAAGACCTCTTAATAATATTTTTAATCGCTATCTTGGTAACCGTAAGTCCAAAAAATAAAAAGGTGTCAGATATGAGCGATTTGGCGTTCTAGCAGCATTTTGAAACATATTAGAAATTTCTATCTTAATGGGTGCCAAAGTTACACAAGACCTCTTAATAATGTTTTTAATCGCTATCTTGGTAACCGTAGGTCCAAAAAATAAAAAGGTGTCAGATATGAGCGATTTGGCGTTCTAGCAGCATTTTGAAACATATTAGAAATTTCTATCTTAATGGGTGCCAAAGTTACACAAGACCTCTTAATAATATTTTTAATCGCTATCTTGGTGACCGTAAGTTCAAAAAATAAAAAGGTGTCAGATATGAGCGATTTGGCGTTCTAGCAGCATTTTGAAACATATTAGAAATTTCTATCTTAATGGGTGCCAAAGTTACACAAGACCTCTTAATAATATTTTTAATCGCTATCTTGGTAACCGTAAGTCCAAAAATCAAAAAGGTGTCAGATATGAGCGATTTGGCGTTCTAGCAGCATTTTGAAACATGTTAGAAATTTCTATCTTAATGGGTGCCAAAGTTATACAAGACCTCTTAATAATATTTTTAATCGCTATCTTGGTAACCGTAAGTCCAAAAAATAAAAAGGTCAGATATGAGCGATTTGGCGTTCTAGCAGCATTTTGAAACATATTAGAAATTTCTATCTTAATGGGTGCCAAAGTTACACAAGACCTCTCAATAATATTTTTAATCGCTATCTTGGTAACCGTAAGTCCAAAAAATAAAAAGGTGTCAGATATGAGCGATTTGGCGTTCTGGCAGCATTTTGAAACATATTAGAAATTTCTACCTTAATGGGTGCCAAAGTTACACAAGACCTCTTAATAATATTTTTAATCGCTATCTTGGTAACCGTAAGTCCAAAAAATAAAAAGGTGTCAGATATGAGCGATTTGGCGTTCTAGCAGCATTTTGAAACATATTAGAAATTTCTATCTTAATGGGTGCCAAAGTTACACAAGGCCTCTTAATAATATTTTTAATCGCTATCTTGGTAACTGTAGGTCCAAAAAATAAAAAGGTGTCAGATATGAGCGATTTGGCGTTCTAGCAGCATTTTGAAACATACTAGAAATTTCTATCTTAATGGGTGCCAAAGTTACACAAGACCTCTTAATAATATTTTTAATCGCTATCTTGGTGACCGTAAGTCCAAAAATCAAAAAGGTGTCAGATATGAGCGATTTGGCGTTCTAGCAGCATTTTGAAACATATTAGAAATTTCTATCTTAATGGGTGCCAAAGTTACACAAGACCTCTTAATAATATTTTTAATCGCTATCTTGGTAACCGTGAGTCCAAAAAATAAAAAGGTGTCAGATATGAGCGATTTGGCGTTCTAGCAGCATTTTGAAACATATTAGAAATTTCTATCTTAATGGGTGCCAAAGTTACACAAGACCTCTTAATAATATTTTTAATCGCTATCTTGGTAACCGTAAGTCCAAAAATCAAAAAGTTGTCAGATATGAGCGATTTGGCGTTCTAGCAGCATTTTGAAACATATTAGAAATTTCTATCTTAATGGGTGCCAAAGTTATACAAGACCTCTTAATAATATTTTTAATCGCTATCTTGGTAACCGTAAGTCCTAAAAATTAAAGGTGTCAGATATGAGCGATTTGGCGTTCTAGCAGCATTTTGAAACATATTAGAAATTTCTATCTTAATGGGTGCCAAAGTTACACAAGACTTATTAATAATATTTTTAATCGCTATCTTGGTAACCGTAAGTCCAAAGAATAAAAAGGTGTCAGATATGAGCGATTTGGCGTTCTAGCAGCATTTTGAAACATATTAGAAATTTCTATCTTAATGGGTGCCAAAGTTACACAAGACCTCTTAATAATATTTTTAATCGCTATCTTGGTAACCGTAGGTCCAAAAAATAAAAAAGTGTCAGATATGAGCGATTTGGCGTTCTAGCAGCATTTTGAAACATATTAGAAATTTCTATCTTAATGGGTGCCAAAGTTACACAAGACCTCTTAATATTATTTTTAATCGCTATCTTGGTAACCGTAAGTCCAAAAAATAAAAAGGTGTCAGATATGAGCGATTTGGCGCTCAAGCAGCATTTTGAAACATATTAGAAATTTCTATCTTAATGGGTGCCAAAGTTACACAAGACCTCTTAATAATATTTTTAATCGCTATCTTGGTAACCGTAAGTCCAAAAAATAAAAAGGTGTCAGATATGAGCGATTTGGCGTTCTAGCAGCATTTTGAAACATATTAGAAATTTCTATCTTAATGGGTGCCAAAGTTACACAAGACCTCTTAATAATATTTTTAATCGCTATCTTGGTAACCGTAAGTCCAAAAATCAAAAAGGTGTCAGATATGAGCGATTTGGCGTTCTAGCAGCATTTTGAAACATATTAGAAATTTCTATCTTAATGGGTGCCAAAGTTATACAAGACCTCTTAATAAATTTTTAATCGCTATCTTGGTAACCGTAAGTCCAAAAAATAAAAAGGTGTCAGATATGAGCGATTTGGCGTTCTAGCAGCATTTTGAAACATATCAGAAATTTCTATCTTAATGGGTGCCAAAGTTACACAAGACCTCTTAATAATATTTTTAATCGCTATCTTGGTAACCGTAGGTCCAAAAAAAAAAAGGTGTCAGATATGAGCGATTTGGCGTTCTAGCAGCATTTTGAAACATTAGAAATTTCTATCTTAATGGGTGCCAAAGTTACACAAGACCTCTTAATAATATTTTTAATCGCTATCTTGGTAACCGTAGGTCCAAAAAATAAAAAGGTGTCAGATATGAGCGATTTGGCGTTCTAGCAGCATTTTGAAACATTAGAAATTTCTATCTTAATGGGTGCCAAAGTTACACAAGACCTCTTAATAATATTTTTAATCGCTATCTTGGTAACCGTAAGTCCAAAAAATAAAAAGGTGTCAGATATGAGCGATTTGGCGTTCTAGCAGCATTTTGAAACATATCAGAAATTTCTATCTTAATGGGTGCCAAAGTTACACAAGACCTCTTAATAATATTTTTAATCGCTATCTTGGTAACCGTAAGTCCAAAAAATAAAAAGGTGTCAGATATGAGCGATTTGGCGTTCTAGCAGCATTTTGAAACATTAGAAATTTCTATCTTAATGGGTGCCAAAGTTACACAAGACCTCTTAATAATATTTTTAATCGCTATCTTGGTAACCGTAAGTCCAAAAAATAAAAAGGTGTCAGATATGAGCGATTTGGCGTTCTAGCAGCATTTTGAAACATATCAGAAATTTCTATCTTAATGGGTGCCAAAGTTACACAAGACCTCTTAATAATATTTTTAATCGCTATCTTGGTAACCGTAAGTCCAAAAAATAAAAAGGTGTCAGATATGAGCGATTTGGCGTTCTAGCAGCATTTTGAAACATATCAGAAATTTCTATCTTAATGGGTGCCAAAGTTACACAAGGCCTCTTAATAATATTTTTAATCGCTATCTTGGTAACTGTAGGTCCAAAAAATAAAAAGGTGTCAGATATGAGCGATTTGGCGTTCTAGCAGCATTTTGAAACATACTAGAAATTTCTATCTTAATGGGTGCCAAAGTTACACAAGACCTCTTAATAATATTTTTAATCGCTATCTTGGTGACCGTAAGTCCAAAAATCAAAAAGGTGTCAGATATGAGCGATTTGGCGTTCTAGCAGCATTTTGAAACATATTAGAAATTTCTATCTTAATGGGTGCCAAAGTTACACAAGACCTCTTAATAATATTTTTAATCGCTATCTTGGTAACCGTGAGTCCAAAAAATAAAAAGGTGTCAGATATGAGCGATTTGGCGTTCTAGCAGCATTTTGAAACATATTAGAAATTTCTATCTTAATGGGTGCCAAAGTTACACAAGACCTCTTAATAATATTTTTAATCGCTATCTTGGTAACCGTAAGTCCAAAAATCAAAAAGTTGTCAGATATGAGCGATTTGGCGTTCTAGCAGCATTTTGAAACATATTAGAAATTTCTATCTTAATGGGTGCCAAAGTTATACAAGACCTCTTAATAATATTTTTAATCGCTATCTTGGTAACCGTAAGTCCTAAAAATTAAAGGTGTCAGATATGAGCGATTTGGCGTTCTAGCAGCATTTTGAAACATATTAGAAATTTCTATCTTAATGGGTGCCAAAGTTACACAAGACTTATTAATAATATTTTTAATCGCTATCTTGGTAACCGTAAGTCCAAAGAATAAAAAGGTGTCAGATATGAGCGATTTGGCGTTCTAGCAGCATTTTGAAACATATTAGAAATTTCTATCTTAATGGGTGCCAAAGTTACACAAGACCTCTTAATAATATTTTTAATCGCTATCTTGGTAACCGTAGGTCCAAAAAATAAAAAAGTGTCAGATATGAGCGATTTGGCGTTCTAGCAGCATTTTGAAACATATTAGAAATTTCTATCTTAATGGGTGCCAAAGTTACACAAGACCTCTTAATATTATTTTTAATCGCTATCTTGGTAACCGTAAGTCCAAAAAATAAAAAGGTGTCAGATATGAGCGATTTGGCGCTCAAGCAGCATTTTGAAACATATTAGAAATTTCTATCTTAATGGGTGCCAAAGTTACACAAGACCTCTTAATAATATTTTTAATCGCTATCTTGGTAACCGTAAGTCCAAAAAATAAAAAGGTGTCAGATATGAGCGATTTGGCGTTCTAGCAGCATTTTGAAACATATTAGAAATTTCTATCTTAATGGGTGCCAAAGTTACACAAGACCTCTTAATAATATTTTTAATCGCTATCTTGGTAACCGTAAGTCCAAAAATCAAAAAGGTGTCAGATATGAGCGATTTGGCGTTCTAGCAGCATTTTGAAACATATTAGAAATTTCTATCTTAATGGGTGCCAAAGTTATACAAGACCTCTTAATAAATTTTTAATCGCTATCTTGGTAACCGTAAGTCCAAAAAATAAAAAGGTGTCAGATATGAGCGATTTGGCGTTCTAGCAGCATTTTGAAACATATCAGAAATTTCTATCTTAATGGGTGCCAAAGTTACACAAGACCTCTTAATAATATTTTTAATCGCTATCTTGGTAACCGTAGGTCCAAAAAAAAAAAGGTGTCAGATATGAGCGATTTGGCGTTCTAGCAGCATTTTGAAACATTAGAAATTTCTATCTTAATGGGTGCCAAAGTTACACAAGACCTCTTAATAATATTTTTAATCGCTATCTTGGTAACCGTAGGTCCAAAAAATAAAAAGGTGTCAGATATGAGCGATTTGGCGTTCTAGCAGCATTTTGAAACATTAGAAATTTCTATCTTAATGGGTGCCAAAGTTACACAAGACCTCTTAATAATATTTTTAATCGCTATCTTGGTAACCGTAAGTCCAAAAAATAAAAAGGTGTCAGATATGAGCGATTTGGCGTTCTAGCAGCATTTTGAAACATATCAGAAATTTCTATCTTAATGGGTGCCAAAGTTACACAAGACCTCTTAATAATATTTTTAATCGCTATCTTGGTAACCGTAAGTCCAAAAAATAAAAAGGTGTCAGATATGAGCGATTTGGCGTTCTAGCAGCATTTTGAAACATTAGAAATTTCTATCTTAATGGGTGCCAAAGTTAGACAAGACCTCTTAATAATATTTTTAATCGCTATCTTGGTAACCGTAAGTCCAAAAAATAAAAAGGTGTCAGATATGAGCGATTTGGCGTTCTAGCAGCATTTTGAAACATATCAGAAATTTCTATCTTAATGGGTGCCAAAGTTACACAAGACCTCTTAATAATATTTTTAATCGCTATCTTGGTAACCGTAGGTCCAAAAAATAAAAAGGTGTCAGATATGAGCGATTTGGCGTTCTAGCAGCATTTTGAAACATTAGAAATTTCTATCTTAATGGGTGCCAAAGTTACACAAGACCTCTTAATAATATTTTTAATCGCTATCTTGGTAACCGTAAGTCCAAAAAATAAAAAGGTGTCAGATATGAGCGATTTGGCGTTCTAGCAGCATTTTGAAACATATCAGAAATTTCTATCTTAATGGGTGCCAAAGTTACACAAGACCTCTTAATAATATTTTTAATCGCTATCTTGGTAACCGTAAGTCCAAAAAATAAAAAGGTGTCAGGTATGAGCGATTTGGCGTTCTAGCAGCATTTTGAAACATATTAGAAATTTCTATCTTAATGGGTGCCAAAGTTACACAAGACCTCTTAATAATATTTTTAATCGCTATCTTGGTAACCGTAAGTCCAAAAAATAAAAAGGTGTCAGATATGAGCGATTTGGCGTTCTAGCAGCATTTTGAAACATATTAGAAATTTCTATCTTAATGGGTGCCAAAGTTACACAAGACCTCTTAATAATATTTTTAATCGCTATCTTGGTAACCGTAAGTCCAAAAAATAAAAAGGTGTCAGATATGAGCGATTTGGCGTTCTAGCAGCATTTTGAAACATATTAGAAATTTCTATCTTAATGGATGCCAAAGTTACACAAGACCTCTTAATAATATTTTTAATCGCTATCTTGGTAACCGTAAGTCCAAAAAATAAAAAGGTGTCAGACATGAGCGATTTGGCGTTCTAGCAGCATTTTGAAACATATTAGAAATTTCTATCTTAATGGGTGCCAAAGTTACACAAGACCTCTTAATAATGTTTTTAATCGCTATCTTGGTAACCGTAGGTCCAAAAAATAAAAAGGTGTCAGATATGAGCGATTTGGCGTTCTAGCAGCATTTTGAAACATATTAGAAATTTCTATCTTAATGGGTGCCAAAGTTACACAAGACCTCTTAATAATATTTTTAATCGCTATCTTGGTAACCGTAAGTCAAAAAAATAAAAAGGTGTCAGATATGAGCGATTTGGCGTTCAAGCAGCATTTTGAAACATATTAGAAATTTCTATCTTAATGGGTGCCAAAGTTACACAAGACCTCTTAATAATATTTTTAAACGCTATCTTGGTAACCGTAAGTCCAAAAAATAAAAAGGTGTCAGATATGAGCGATTTGGCGTCCTAGCAGCATTTTGAAACATATTAGAAATTTCTATCTTAATGGGTGCCAAAGTTACACAAGACCTCTTAATAATATTTTTAATCGCTATCTTGGTAACCGTAGGTCCAAAAAATAAAAAGGTGTCAGATATGAGCGATTTGGCGTTCTAGCAGCATTTTGAAACATATTAGAAATTTCTATCTTAATGGGTGCCAAAGTTACACAAGACCTCTTAATAATATTTTTAATCGCTATCTTGGTAACCGTAAGTCCAAAAGATAAAAAGGTGTCGGATATGAGCGATTTGGCGTTCAAGCAGCATTTTGAAACATATTAGAAATTTCTATCTTAATGGGTGCCAAAGTTACACAAGACCTCTTAATAATATTTTTAATCGCTATCTTGGTAACCGTAAGTCCAAAAAATAAAAAGGTGTCAGATATGAGCGATTTGGCGTTCCAGCAGCATTTTGAAACATATTAGAAATTTCTATCTTAATGGGTGCCAAAGTTACACAAGACCTCTTAATAATATTTTTAATCGCTATCTTGGTAACCGTAAGTCCAAAAATCAAAAAGGTGTCAGATATGAGCGATTTGGCGTTCTAGCAGCATTTTGAAACATATTAGAAATTTCTATCTTAATGGGTGCCAAAGTTATACAAGACCTCTTAATAATATTTTTAATCGCTATCTTGGTAACCGTAAGTCCAAAAAATAAAAAGGTGTCAGATCTGAGCGATTTGGCGTTCTAGCAGCATTTTGAAACATATTAGAAATTTCTATCTTAATGGGTGCCAAAGTTACACAAGACCTCTTAATAATATTTTTAATCGCTATCTTGGTAACCGTAAGTCCAAAAAATAAAAAGGTGTCAGATATGAGCGATTTGGCGTTCTAGCAGCATTTTGAAACATATTAGAAATTTCTATCTTAATGGGTGCCAAAGTTACACAAGACCTCTTAATAATATTTTTAATCGCTATCTTGGTAACCGTAAGTCCAAAAAATAAAAAGGTGTCAGATATGAGCGATTTGGCGTTCTAGCAGCATTTTGAAACATATTAGAAATTTCTATCTTAATGGGTGCCAAAGTTACACAAGACCTCTTAATAATATTTTTAATCGCTATCTTGGTAACCGTAGGTCCAAAAAATAAAAAGGTGTCAGATATGAGCGATTTGGCGTTCTAGGAGCATTTTGAAACATATTAGAAATTTCTATCTTAATGGGTACCAAAGTTACACAAGACCTCTTAATAATATTTTTAATCGCTATCTTGGTAACCGTAAGTCCAAAAAATAAAAAGGTGTCAGATATGAGCGATTTGGCGTTCTAGCAGCATTTTGAAACATATTAGAAATATCTATCTTAATGGGCGCCAAAGTTACACAAGACCTCTTAATAATATTTTTAATCGCTATCTCGGTAACCGTAAGTCCAAAAAATAAAAAGGTGTCAGATATGAGCGATTTGGCGTTCTAGCAGCATTTTGAAACATATTAGAAATTTCTATCTTAATGGGTGCCAAAGTTATACAAGACCTCTTAATAATATTTTTAATCGCTATCTTGGTAACCGTAAGTCCAAAAAATAAAAAGGTGTCAGATCTGAGCGATTTGGCGTTCTAGCAGCATTTTGAAACATATTAGAAATTTCTATCTTTATGGGTGCCAAAGTTACACAAGACCTCTTAATAATATTTTTAATCGCTATCTTGGTAACCGTAAGTCCAAAAAATAAAAAGGTGTCAGATATGAGCGATTTGGCGTTCTAGCAGCATTTTGAAACATATTAGAAATTTCTATCTTAATGGGTGCCAAAGTTACACAAGACCTCTTAATAATATTTTTAATCGCTATCTTGGTAACCGTAAGTCCAAAAGATAAAAAGGTGTCGGATATGGGCGATTTGGCGTTCAAGCAGCATTTTGAAACATATTAGAAATTTCTATCTTAATGGGTGCCAAAGTTACACAAGACCACTTAATAATATTTTTAATCGCTATCTTGGTAACCGTAAGTCCAAAAAATAAAAAGGTGTCAGATATGAGCGATTTGGCGTTCCAGCAGCATTTTGAAACATATTAGAAATTTCTATCTTAATGGGTGCCAAAGTTACACAAGACCTCTTAATAATATTTTTAATCGCTATCTTGGTAACCGTAAGTCCAACAATCAAAAAGGTGTCAGATATGAGCGATTTGGCGTTCTAGCAGCATTTTGAAACATATTAGAAATTTCTATCTTAATGGGTGCCAAAGTTATACAAGACCTCTTAATAATATTTTTAATCGCTATCTTGGTAACCGTAAGTCCAAAAAATAAAAAGGTGTCAGATCTGAGCGATTTGGCGTTCTAGCAGCATTTTGAAACATATTAGAAATTTCTATCTTAATGGGTGCCAAAGTTACACAAGACCTCTTAATAATATTTTTAATCGCTATCTTGGTAACCGTAAGTCCAAAAAATGAAAAGGTGTCAGATATGAGCGATTTGACGTTCTAGCAGCATTTTGAAACATATTAGAAATTTCTATCTTAATGGGTGCCAAAGTTACACAAGACCTCTTAATAATATTTTTAATCGCTATCTTGGTAACCGTAAGTCCAAAAAATAAAAAGGTGTCAGATATGAGCGATTTGGCGTTCTAGCAGCATTTTGAAACATATTAGAAATTTCTATCTTAATGGGTGCCAAAGTTACACAAGACCTCTTAATAATATTTTTAATCGCTATCTTGGTAACCGTAGGTCCAAAAAATAAAAAGGTGTCAGATATGAGCGATTTGGCGTTCTAGCAGCATTTTGAAACATATTAGAAATTTCTATCTTAATGTGTGCCAAAGTTACACAAGACCTCTTAATAATATTTTTAATCGCTATCTTGGTAACCGTAAGTCCAAAAAATAAAATGGTGTCAGATATGAGCGATTTGGCGTTCTAGCAGCATTTTGAAACATATTAGAAATATCTATCTTAATGGGTGCCAAAGTTACACAAGACCTCTTAATAATATTTTTAATCGCTATCTCGGTAACCGTAAGTCCAAAAAATAAAAAGGTGTCAGATATGAGCGATTTGGCGTTCTAGCAGCATTTTGAAACATATTAGAAATTTCTATCTTAATGGGTGCCAAAGTTATACAAGACCTCTTAATAATATTTTTAATCGCTATCTTGGTAACCGTAGGTCCAAAAAATAAAAAGGTGTCAGATCTGAGCGATTTGGCGTTCTAGCAGCATTTTGAAACATATTAGAAATTTCTATCTTTATGGGTGCCAAAGTTACACAAGACCTCTTAATAATATTTTTAATCGCTATCTTGGTAACCGTAAGTCCAAAAAATAAAAAGGTGTCAGATATGAGCGATTTGGCGTTCTAGCAGCATTTTGAACAATATTAGAAATTTCTATCTTAATGGGTGCCAAAGTTAAAAAAGACCTCTTAATAATATTTTTAATCGCTATCTCGGTAACCGTAAGTCCAAAAAATAAAAAGGTGTCAGATATGAGCGATTTGGCGTTCTAGCAGCATTTTGAAACATATTAGAAATTTCTATCTTAATGGGTGCCAAAGTTACACAAGACCTCTTAATAATATTTTTAATCGCTATCTTGGTAACCGTAAGTCCAAAAAATAAAAAGGTGTCAGATCTGAGCGATTTGGCGTTCTAGCAGCATTTTGAAACATATTAGAAATTTCTATCTTAATGGGTGCCAAAGTTATACAAGACCTCTTAATAATATTTTTAATCGCTATCTTGGTAACCGTAAGTCCAAAAAATAAAAAGGTGTCAGATATGAGCGATTTGGCGTTCTAGCAGCATTTTGAAACATATTAGAAATTTCTATCTTAATGGGTGCCAAAGTTACACAAGACCTCTTAATAATATTTTTAATCGCTATCTTGGTAACCGTAGGTCCAAAAAATAAAAAGGTGTCAGATATGAGCGATTTGGCGTTCTAGCAGCATTTTGAAACATATTAGAAATTTCTATCTTAATGGGTGCCAAAGTTACACAAGACCTCTTAATAATATTTTTAATCGCTATCTCGGTAACCGTAAGTCCAAAAAATAAAAAGGTGTCAGATATGAGCGATTTGGCGTTCTAGCAGCATTTTGAAACATATTAGAAATTTCTATCTTAATGGGTGCCAAAGTTATACAAGACCTCTTAATAATATTTTTAATCGCTATCTTGGTAACCGTAAGTCCAAAAAATAAAAAGGTGTCAGATCTGAGCGATTTGGCGTTCTAGCAGCATTTTGAAACATATTAGAAATTTCTATCTTAATGGGTGCCAAAGTTACACAAGACCTCTTAATAATATTTTTAATCGCTATCTTGGTAACCGTAAGTCCAAAAAATAAAAAGGTGTCAGATCTGAGCGATTTGGCGTTCTAGCAGCATTTTGAAACATATTAGAAATTTCTATCTTAATGGGTGCCAAAGTTACACAAGACCTCTTAATAATATTTTTAATCGCTATCTTGGTAACCGTAAGTCCAAAAAATAAAAAGGTGTCAGATATGAGCGATTTGACGTTCTAGCAGCATTTTGAAACATATTAGAAATTTCTATCTTAATGGGTGCCAAAGTTACACAAGACCTCTTAATAATATTTTTAATCGCTATCTTGGTAACCGTAAGTCCAAAAAATAAAAAGGTGTCAGATATGAGCGATTTGGCGTTCTAGCAGCATTTTGAAACATATTAGAAATTTCTATCTTAATGGGTGCCAAAGTTACACAAGACCTCTTAATAATATTTTTAATCGCTATCTTGGTAACCGTAGGTCCAAAAAATAAAAAGGTGTCAGATATGAGCGATTTGGCGTTCTAGCAGCATTTTGAAACATATTAGAAATTTCTATCTTAATGGGTGCCAAAGTTACACAAGACCTCTTAATAATATTTTTAATCGCTATCTTGGTAACCGTAAGTCCAAAAAATAAAATGGTGTCAGATATGAGCGATTTGGCGTTCTAGCAGCATTTTGAAACATATTAGAAATATCTATCTTAATGGGTGCCAAAGTTACACAAGACCTCTTAATAATATTTTTAATCGCTATCTCGGTAACCGTAAGTCCAAAAAATAAAAAGGTGTCAGATATGAGCGATTTGGCGTTCTAGCAGCATTTTGAAACATATTAGAAATTTCTATCTTAATGGGTGCCAAAGTTATACAAGACCTCTTAATAATATTTTTAATCGCTATCTTGGTAACCGTAGGTCCAAAAAATAAAAAGGTGTCAGATCTGAGCGATTTGGCGTTCTAGCAGCATTTTGAAACATATTAGAAATTTCTATCTTTATGGGTGCCAAAGTTACACAAGACCTCTTAATAATATTTTTAATCGCTATCTTGGTAACCGTAAGTCCAAAAAATAAAAAGGTGTCAGATATGAGCGATTTGGCGTTCTAGCAGCATTTTGAAACATATTAGAAATTTCTATCTTAATGGGTGCCAAAGTTAAAAAAGACCTCTTAATAATATTTTTAATCGCTATCTCGGTAACCGTAAGTCCAAAAAATTAAAAGGTGTCAGATATGAGCGATTTGGCGTTCTAGCAGCATTTTGAAACATATTAGAAATTTCTATCTTAATGGGTGCCAAAGTTACACAAGACCTCTTAATAATATTTTTAATCGCTATCTTGGTAACCGTAAGTCCAAAAAATAAAAAGGTGTCAGATATGAGCGATTTGGCGTTCTAGCAGCATTTTGAAACATATTAGAAATTTCTATCTTAATGGGTGCCAAAGTTACACAAGACCTCTTAATAATATTTTTAATCGCTATCTTGGTAACCGTAAGTCCAAAAAATAAAAAGGTGTCAGATATGAGCGATTTGGCGTTATAGCAGCATTTTGAAACATATTAGAAATTTCTATCTTAATGGGTGCCAAAGATACACAAGACCTCTTAATAATATTTTTAATCGCTATCTTGGTAACCGTATGTCCAAAAAATAAAAAGGTGTCAGATATGAGCGATTTGGAGTTCTAGCAGCATTTTGAAACGTATTAGAAATTTCTATCTTAATGGGTGCCAAAGTTACACAAGACCTCTTAATAATATTTTTAATCGCTATCTTGGTAACCGTAAGTCCAAAAAATAAAAAGGTGTCAGATATGAGCGACTTGGCGTTCTAGCAGCATTTTGAAACATATTAGAAATTTCTATCTTAATGGGTGCCAAAGTTACACAAGACCTCTTAATAATATTTTTAATCCCTATCTTGGTAACCGTAGGTCCAAAAAATAAAAAGTTGTCAGATATGAGCGATTTGGCGTTCTAGCAGCATTTTGAAACATATTAGAAATTTCTATCTTAATGGGTGCCAAAGTTACACAAGACCTCTTAATAATATTTTTAATCGCTATGTTGGTGACCGTAAGTCCAAAAATCAAAAAGGTGTCAGATATGAGCGATTTGGCGTTCTAGCAGCATTTTGAAACATATTAGAAATTTCAATCTTAATGGGTGCCAAAGTTACACAAGACCTCTTAATAATATATTTAATCGCTATCTTGGTAACCGTAAGTCCAAAAAATAAAAAGGTGTCAGATATGAGCGATTTGGCGTTCTAGCAGCATTTTGAAACATATTAGAAATTTCTATCTTAATGGGTGCCAAAGTTACACAAGACCTCTTAATAATATTTTTAATCGCTATCTTGGTAACCGTAGGTCCAAAAAATAAAAAGGTATCAGATATGAGCGATTTGGCGTTCTAGCAGCATTTTGTAACATATTAGAAATTTCTATCTTAATGGGTGCCAAAGTTACACAAGACCTCATAATAATATTTTTAATCGCTATCTTGGTAACCGTAAGTCCAAAAAATAAAAAGGTGTCAGATATGAGCGATTTGGCGTTCTAGCAGCATTTTGAAACATATTAGAAATATCTATCTTAATGGGTGCCAAAGTTACACAAGACCTCTTAATAATATTTTTAATCGCTATCTCGGTAACCGTAAGTCCAAAAAATAAAAAGGTGTCAGATATGAGCGATTTGGCGTTCTAGCAGCATTTTGAAACATATTAGAAATTTCTATCTTAATGGGTGCCAAAGTTATACAAGACCTCTTAATAATATTTTTAATCGCTATCTTGGTAACCGTAAGTCCAAAAAATAAAAAGGTGTCAGATCTGAGCGATTTGGCGTTCTAGCAGCATTTTGAAACATATTAGAAATTTCTATCTTAATGGGTGCCAAAGTTACACAAGACCTCTTAATAATATTTTTAATCGCTATCTTGGTAACCGTAAATCCAAAAAATAAAAAGGTGTCAGATATGAGCGATTTGGCGTTCTAGCAGCATTTTGAAACATATTAGAAATTTCTATCTTAATGGGTGCCAAAGTTACACAAGACCTCTTAATAATATTTTTAATCGCTATCTTGGTAACCGTAGGTCCAAAAAATAAAAAGGTGTCAGATATGAGCGATTTGGCGTTCTAGCAGCATTTTGAAACATATTAGAAATTTCTATCTTAATGGGTGCCAAAGTTACACAAGACCTCTTAATAATATTTTTAATCGCTATCTTGGTAACCGTAAGTCCAAAAAATAAAAAGGTGTCAGATATGAGCGATTTGGCGTTCTAGCAGCATTTTGAAACATATTAGAAATTTCTATCTTAATGGGTGCCAAAGTTACACAAGACCTCTTAATAATATTTTTAATCGCTATCTTGGTGACCGTAAGTCCAAAAATCAAAAAGGTGTCAGATATGAGCGATTTGGCGTTCTAGCAGCATTTTGAAACATATTAGAAATTTCTATCTTAATGGGTGCCAAAGTTACACAAGACCTCTTAATAATATTTTTAATCGCTATCTTGGTGACCGTAAGTCCAAAAATCAAAAAGGTGTCAGATATGAGCGATTTGGCGTTCTAGCAGCATTTTGAAACATATTAGAAATTTCTATCTTAATGGGTGCCAAAGTTACACAAGACCTCTTAATAATATTTTTAATCGCTATCTTGGTGACCGTAAGTCCAAAAATCAAAAAGGTGTCAGATATGAGCGATTTGGCGTTCTAGCAGCATTTTGAAACATATTAGAAATTTCTATCTTAATGGGTGCCAAAGTTATACAAGACCTCTTAATAATATTTTTAATCGCTATCTTGGTAACCGTAAGTCCAAAAAATAAAAAGGTGTCAGATCTGAGCGATTTGGCGTTCTAGCAGCATTTTGAAACATATTAGAAATTTCTATCTTAATGGGTGCCAAAGTTACACAAGACCTCTTAATAATATTTTTAATCGCTATCTTGGTAACCGTAAGTCCAAAAAATAAAAAGGTGTCAGATATGAGCGATTTGGCGTTCTAGCAGCATTTTGAAACATATTAGAAATTTCTATCTTAATGGGTGCCAAAGTTACACAAGACCTCTTAATAATATTTTTAATCGCTATCTTGGTAACCGTAAGTCCAAAAAATAAAAAGGTGTCAGATATGAGCGATTTGGCGTTCTAGCAGCATTTTGAAACATATTAGAAATTTCTATCTTAATGGGTGCCAAAGTTACACAAGACCTCTTAATAATATTTTTAATCGCTATCTTGGTAACCGTAGGTCCAAAAAATAAAAAGGTGTCAGATATGAGCGATTTGGCGTTCTAGGAGCATTTTGAAACATATTAGAAATTTCTATCTTAATGGGTACCAAAGTTACACAAGACCTCTTAATAATATTTTTAATCGCTATCTTGGTAACCGTAAGTCCAAAAAATAAAAAGGTGTCAGATATGAGCGATTTGGCGTTCTAGCAGCATTTTGAAACATATTAGAAATATCTATCTTAATGGGCGCCAAAGTTACACAAGACCTCTTAATAACATTTTTAATCGCTATCTCGGTAACCGTAAGTCCAAAAAATAAAAAGGTGTCAGATATGAGCGATTTGGCGTTCTAGCAGCATTTTGAAACATATTAGAAATTTCTATCTTAATGGGTGCCAAAGTTATACAAGACCTCTTAATAATATTTTTAATCGCTATCTTGGTAACCGTAAGTCCAAAAAATAAAAAGGTGTCAGATCTGAGCGATTTGGCGTTCTAGCAGCATTTTGAAACATATTAGAAATTTCTATCTTTATGGGTGCCAAAGTTACACAAGACCTCTTAATAATATTTTTAATCGCTATCTTGGTAACCGTAAGTCCAAAAAATAAAAAGGTGTCAGATATGAGCGATTTGGCGTTCTAGCAGCATTTTGAAACATATTAGAAATTTCTATCTTAATGGGTGCTAAAGTTACACAAGACCTCTTAATAATATTTTTAATCGCTATCTTGGTAACCGTAAGTCCAAAAGATAAAAAGGTGTCGGATATGGGCGATTTGGCGTTCAAGCAGCATTTTGAAACATATTAGAAATTTCTATCTTAATGGGTGCCAAAGTTACACAAGACCTCTTAATAATATTTTTAATCGCTATCTTGGTAACCGTAAGTCCAAAAAATAAAAAGGTGTCAGATATGAGCGATTTGGCGTTCCAGCAGCATTTTGAAACATATTAGAAAATTCTATCTTAATGGGTGCCAAAGTTACACAAGACCTCTTAATAATATTTTTAATCGCTATCTTGGTAACCGTAAGTCCAACAATCAAAAAGGTGTCAGATATGAGCGATTTGGCGTTCTAGCAGCATTTTGAAACATATTAGAAATTTCTATCTTAATGGGTGCCAAAGTTATACAAGACCTCTTAATAATATTTTTAATCGCTATCTTGGTAACCGTAAGTCCAAAAAATAAAAAGGTGTCAGATCTGAGCGATTTGGCGTTCTAGCAGCATTTTGAAACATATTAGAAATTTCTATCTTAATGGGTGCCAAAGTTACACAAGACCTCTTAATAATATTTTTAATCGCTATCTTGGTAACCGTAAGTCCAAAAAATGAAAAGGTGTCAGATATGAGCGATTTGACGTTCTAGCAGCATTTTGAAACATATTAGAAATTTCTATCTTAATGGGTGCCAAAGTTACACAAGACCTCTTAATAATATTTTTAATCGCTATCTTGGTAACCGTAAGTCCAAAAAATAAAAAGGTGTCAGATATGAGCGATTTGGCGTTCTAGCAGCATTTTGAAACATATTAGAAATTTCTATCTTAATGGGTGCCAAAGTTACACAAGACCTCTTAATAATATTTTTAATCGCTATCTTGGTAACCGTAGGTCCAAAAAATAAAAAGGTGTCAGATATGAGCGATTTGGCGTTCTAGCAGCATTTTGAAACATATTAGAAATTTCTATCTTAATGTGTGCCAAAGTTACACAAGACCTCTTAATAATATTTTTAATCGCTATCTTGGTAACCGTAAGTCCAAAAAATAAAATGGTGTCAGATATGAGCGATTTGGCGTTCTAGCAGCATTTTGAAACATATTAGAAATATCTATCTTAATGGGTGCCAAAGTTACACAAGACCTCTTAATAATATTTTTAATCGCTATCTCGGTAACCGTAAGTCCAAAAAATAAAAAGGTGTCAGATATGAGCGATTTGGCGTTCTAGCAGCATTTTGAAACATATTAGAAATTTCTATCTTAATGGGTGCCAAAGTTATACAAGACCTCTTAATAATATTTTTAATCGCTATCTTGGTAACCGTAGGTCCAAAAAATAAAAAGGTGTCAGATCTGAGCGATTTGGCGTTCTAGCAGCATTTTGAAACATATTAGAAATTTCTATCTTTATGGGTGCCAAAGTTACACAAGACCTCTTAATAATATTTTTAATCGCTATCTTGGTAACCGTAAGTCCAAAAAATAAAAAGGTGTCAGATATGAGCGATTTGGCGTTCTAGCAGCATTTTGAACAATATTAGAAATTTCTATCTTAATGGGTGCCAAAGTTAAAAAAGACCTCTTAATAATATTTTTAATCGCTATCTTGGTAACCGTAAGTCCAAAAAATAAAAAGGTGTCAGATATGAGCGATTTGGCGTTCTAGCAGCATTTTGAAACATATTAGAAATTTCTATCTTAATGGGTGCCAAAGTTACACAAGACCTCTTAATAATATTTTTAATCGCTATCTTGGTAACCGTAGGTCCAAAAAATAAAAAGGTGTCAGATATGAGCGATTTGGCGTTCTAGCAGCATTTTGAAACATATTAGAAATTTCTATCTTAATGGGTGCCAAAGTTACACAAGACCTCTTAATAATATTTTTAATCGCTATCTCGGTAACCGTAAGTCCAAAAAATAAAAAGGTGTCAGATATGAGCGATTTGGCGTTCTAGCAGCATTTTGAAACATATTAGAAATTTCTATCTTAATGGGTGCCAAAGTTATACAAGACCTCTTAATAATATTTTTAATCGCTATCTTGGTAACCGTAAGTCCAAAAAATAAAAAGGTGTCAGATCTGAGCGATTTGGCGTTCTAGCAGCATTTTGAAACATATTAGAAATTTCTATCTTAATGGGTGCCAAAGTTACACAAGACCTCTTAATAATATTTTTAATCGCTATCTTGGTAACCGTAAGTCCAAAAAATAAAAAGGTGTCAGATCTGAGCGATTTGGCGTTCTAGCAGCATTTTGAAACATATTAGAAATTTCTATCTTAATGGGTGCCAAAGTTACACAAGACCTCTTAATAATATTTTTAATCGCTATCTTGGTAACCGTAAGTCCAAAAAATAAAAAGGTGTCAGATATGAGCGATTTGACGTTCTAGCAGCATTTTGAAACATATTAGAAATTTCTATCTTAATGGGTGCCAAAGTTACACAAGACCTCTTAATAATATTTTTAATCGCTATCTTGGTAACCGTAAGTCCAAAAAATAAAAAGGTGTCAGATATGAGCGATTTGGCGTTCTAGCAGCATTTTGAAACATATTAGAAATTTCTATCTTAATGGGTGCCAAAGTTACACAAGACCTCTTAATAATATTTTTAATCGCTATCTTGGTAACCGTAGGTCCAAAAAATAAAAAGGTGTCAGATATGAGCGATTTGGCGTTCTAGCAGCATTTTGAAACATATTAGAAATTTCTATCTTAATGGGTGCCAAAGTTACACAAGACCTCTTAATAATATTTTTAATCGCTATCTTGGTAACCGTAAGTCCAAAAAATAAAATGGTGTCAGATATGAGCGATTTGGCGTTCTAGCAGCATTTTGAAACATATTAGAAATATCTATCTTAATGGGTGCCAAAGTTACACAAGACCTCTTAATAATATTTTTAATCGCTATCTCGGTAACCGTAAGTCCAAAAAATAAAAAGGTGTCAGATATGAGCGATTTGGCGTTCTAGCAGCATTTTGAAACATATTAGAAATTTCTATCTTAATGGGTGCCAAAGTTATACAAGACCTCTTAATAATATTTTTAATCGCTATCTTGGTAACCGTAGGTCCAAAAAATAAAAAGGTGTCAGATCTGAGCGATTTGGCGTTCTAGCAGCATTTTGAAACATATTAGAAATTTCTATCTTTATGGGTGCCAAAGTTACACAAGACCTCTTAATAATATTTTTAATCGCTATCTTGGTAACCGTAAGTCCAAAAAATAAAAAGGTGTCAGATATGAGCGATTTGGCGTTCTAGCAGCATTTTGAAACATATTAGAAATTTCTATCTTAATGGGTGCCAAAGTTAAAAAAGACCTCTTAATAATATTTTTAATCGCTATCTCGGTAACCGTAAGTCCAAAAAATTAAAAGGTGTCAGATATGAGCGATTTGGCGTTCTAGCAGCATTTTGAAACATATTAGAAATTTCTATCTTAATGGGTGCCAAAGTTACACAAGACCTCTTAATAATATTTTTAATCGCTATCTTGGTAACCGTAAGTCCAAAAAATAAAAAGGTGTCAGATATGAGCGATTTGGCGTTCTAGCAGCATTTTGAAACATATTAGAAATTTCTATCTTAATGGGTGCCAAAGTTACACAAGACCTCTTAATAATATTTTTAATCGCTATCTTGGTAACCGTAAGTCCAAAAAATAAAAAGGTGTCAGATATGAGCGATTTGGCGTTATAGCAGCATTTTGAAACATATTAGAAATTTCTATCTTAATGGGTGCCAAAGATACACAAGACCTCTTAATAATATTTTTAATCGCTATCTTGGTAACCGTATGTCCAAAAAATAAAAAGGTGTCAGATATGAGCGATTTGGAGTTCTAGCAGCATTTTGAAACGTATTAGAAATTTCTATCTTAATGGGTGCCAAAGTTACACAAGACCTCTTAATAATATTTTTAATCGCTATCTTGGTAACCGTAAGTCCAAAAAATAAAAAGGTGTCAGATATGAGCGACTTGGCGTTCTAGCAGCATTTTGAAACATATTAGAAATTTCTATCTTAATGGGTGCCAAAGTTACACAAGACCTCTTAATAATATTTTTAATCCCTATCTTGGTAACCGTAGGTCCAAAAAATAAAAAGTTGTCAGATATGAGCGATTTGGCGTTCTAGCAGCATTTTGAAACATATTAGAAATTTCTATCTTAATGGGTGCCAAAGTTACACAAGACCTCTTAATAATATTTTTAATCGCTATGTTGGTGACCGTAAGTCCAAAAATCAAAAAGGTGTCAGATATGAGCGATTTGGCGTTCTAGCAGCATTTTGAAACATATTAGAAATTTCAATCTTAATGGGTGCCAAAGTTACACAAGACCTCTTAATAATATATTTAATCGCTATCTTGGTAACCGTAAGTCCAAAAAATAAAAAGGTGTCAGATATGAGCGATTTGGCGTTCTAGCAGCATTTTGAAACATATTAGAAATTTCTATCTTAATGGGTGCCAAAGTTACACAAGACCTCTTAATAATATTTTTAATCGCTATCTTGGTAGCCGTAAGTCCAAAAAATAAAAAGGTGTCAGATATGAGCGATTTGGCGTTCTAGCAGCATTTTGAAACATATTAGAAATTTCTATCATAATGGGTGCCAAAGTTACACAAGACCTCTTAATAATATTTTTAATCGCTATCTTGGTAACCGTAGGTCCAAAAAATAAAAAGGTATCAGATATGAGCGATTTGGCGTTCTAGCAGCATTTTGTAACATATTAGAAATTTCTATCTTAATGGGTGCCAAAGTTACACAAGACCTCATAATAATATTTTTAATCGCTATCTTGGTAACCGTAAGTCCAAAAAATAAAAAGGTGTCAGATATGAGCGATTTGGCGTTCTAGCAGCATTTTGAAACATATTAGAAATATCTATCTTAATGGGTGCCAAAGTTACACAAGACCTCTTAATAATATTTTTAATCGCTATCTCGGTAACCGTAAGTCTAAAAAATAAAAAGGTGTCAGATATGAGCGATTTGGCGTTCTAGCAGCATTTTGAAACATATTAGAAATTTCTATCTTAATGGGTGCCAAAGTTATACAAGACCTCTTAATAATATTTTTAATCGCTATCTTGGTAACCGTAAGTCCAAAAAATAAAAAGGTGTCAGATCTGAGCGATTTGGCGTTCTAGCAGCATTTTGAAACATATTAGAAATTTCTATCTTAATGGGTGCCAAAGTTACACAAGACCTCTTAATAATATTTTTAATCGCTATCTTGGTAACCGTAAATCCAAAAAATAAAAAGGTGTCAGATATGAGCGATTTGGCGTTCTAGCAGCATTTTGAAACATATTAGAAATTTCTATCTTAATGGGTGCCAAAGTTACACAAGACCTCTTAATAATATTTTTAATCGCTATCTTGGTAACCGTAGGTCCAAAAAATAAAAAGGTGTCAGATATGAGCGATTTGGCGTTCTAGCAGCATTTTGAAACATATTAGAAATTTCTATCTTAATGGGTGCCAAAGTTACACAAGACCTCTTAATAATATTTTTAATCGCTATCTTGGTAACCGTAAGTCCAAAAAATAAAAAGGTGTCAGATATGAGCGATTTGGCGTTCTAGCAGCATTTTGAAACATATTAGAAATTTCTATCTTAATGGGTGCCAAAGTTACACACAAGACCTCTTAATAATATTTTTAATCGCTATCTTGGTGACCGTAAGTCCAAAAATCAAAAAGGTGTCAGATATGAGCGATTTGGCGTTCTAGCAGCATTTTGAAACATATTAGAAATTTCTATCTTAATGGGTGCCAAAGTTACACAAGACCTCTTAATAATATTTTTAATCGCTATCTTGGTGACCGTAAGTCCAAAAATCAAAAAGGTGTCAGATATGAGCGATTTGGCGTTCTAGCAGCATTTTGAAACATATTAGAAATTTCTATCTTAATGGGTGCCAAAGTTACACAAGACCTCTTAATAATATTTTTAATCGCTATCTTGGTGACCGTAAGTCCAAAAATCAAAAAGGTGTCAGATATGAGCGATTTGGCGTTCTAGCAGCATTTTGAAACATATTAGAAATTTCTATCTTAATGGGTGCCAAAGTTACACAAGACCTCTTAATAATATTTTTAATCGCTATCTTGGTAACCGTAAGTCCAAAAAATAAAAAGGTGTCAGATATGAGCGATTTGGCGTTCTAGCAGCATTTTGAAACATATTAGAAATTTCTATCTTAATGGGTGCCAAAGTTACACAAGACCTCCTAATAATATTTTTAATCGCTATCTTGGTAACCGTAAGTCCAAAAAATAAAAAGGTGTCAGATATGAGCGATTTGGCGTTCCAGCAGGATTTTGAAACATATTAGAAATTTCTATCTTAATGGGTGCCAAAGTTACACAAGACCTCTTAATAATATTTTTAATCGCTATCTTGGTAACCGTAAGTCCAAAAAATAAAAAGGTGTCAGATATGAGCGATTTGGCGTTCTAGCAGCATTTTGAAACATATTAGAAATGTCTATCTTAATGGGTGCCAAAGTTACACAAGACCTCTTAATAATATTTTTAATCGCTATCTTTGTGACCGTAAGTCCAAAAAATAAAAAGGTGTCAGATATGAGCGATTTGGCGTTCTAGCAGCATTTTGAAACATATTAGAAATTTCTATCTTAATGGGTGCCAAAGTTACACAAGAACTCTTAATAATATTTTTAATCGCTATCTTGGTAACCGTAAGTCCAAAAAATAAAAAGGTGTCAGATATGAGCGATTTGGCGTTCTAGCAGCATTTTGAAACATATTAGAAATTTCTATCTTAATGGGTGCCAAAGTTACACAAGACCTCTTAATAATATTTTTAATCGCTATCTTGGTGACCGTAAGTCCAAAAATCAAAAAGGTGTCAGATATGAGCGATTTGGCGTTCTAGCAGCATTTTGAAACATATTAGAAATTTCTATCTTAATGGGTGCCAAAGTTACACAAGACCTCTTAATAATATTTTTAATCGCTATCTTGGTGACCGTAAGTCCAAAAATCAAAAAGGTGTCATATATGAGCGATTTGGCGTTCTAGCAGCATTTTGAAACATATTAGAAATTTCTACCTTAATGGGTGCCAAAGTTACACAAGACCTCTTAATAACATTTTTAATCGCTATCTTGGTAACCGTAAGTCCAAAAAATAAAAAGGTGTCGGATATGAGCGATTTGGCGTTCTAGCAGCATTTTGAAACGTATTAGAAATTTCTATCTTAATGGGTGCCAAAGTTACACAAGACCTCTTAATAATATTTTTAATCGCTATCTTGGTAACCGTAAGACCAAAAAATAAAAAGGTGTCAGTTATGAGCGATTTGGCGTTCTAGCAGCATTTTGAAACATATTAGAAATTTCTATCTTAATGGGTGCCAAAGTTACACAAGACCTCTTAATAACATTTTTAATCGCTATCTTGGTGACCGTAAGTCCAAAAATCAAAAAGGTGTCAGATATGAGCGATTTGGCGTTCTAGCAGCATTTTGAAACATATTAGAAATTTCTATCTTAATGGGTGCCAAAGCTACACAAGACCTCTTAATAATATTTTTAATCGCTATCTTGGTGACCGTAAGTCCAAAAATCAAAAAGGTGTCAGATATGAGCGATTTGGCGTTCTAGCAGCATTTTGAAACATATTAGAAATTTCTATCTTAATGGGTGCCAAGGTTACACAAGACCTCTTAATAATATTTTTAATCGCTATCTTGGTAACCGTAAGTCCAAAAAATAAAAAGGTGTCAGATATGAGCGATTTGGCGTTCTAGCAGCATTTTGAAACATATTAGAAATTTCTATCTTAATGGGTGCCAAAGTTACACAAGACCTCTTAATAATATTTTTAATCGCTATCTTGGTAACCGTAAGTCCAAAAAATAAAAAGGTGTCAGATATGAGCGATTTGGCGTTCTAGCAGCATTTTGAAACATATTAGAAATTTCTATCTTAATGGGTGCCAAAGTTACACAAGACCTCTTAATAATATTTTTAATCGCTATCTTGGTGACCGTAAGTCCAAAAATCAAAAAGGTGTCAGATATGAGCGATTTGGCGTTCTAGCAGCATTTTGAAACATATTAGAAATTTCTATCTTAATGGGTGCCAAAGTTACACAAGACCTCTTAATAATATTTTTAATCGCTATCTTGGTGACCGTAAGTCCAAAAATCAAAAAGGTGTCAGATATGAGCGATTTGGCGTTCTAGCAGCATTTTGAAACATATTAGAAATTTCTATCTTAATGGGTGCCAAAGTTACACAAGACCTCTTAATAATATTTTTAATCGCTATCTTGGTGACCGTAAGTCCAAAAATCAAAAAGGTGTCAGATATGAGCGATTTGGCGTTCTAGCAGCATTTTGAAACATATTAGAAATTTCTATCTTAATGGGTGCCAAAGTTACACAAGACCTCTTAATAATATTTTTAATCGCTATCTTGGTAACCGTAAGTCCAAAAAATAAAAAGGTGTCTGATATGAGCGATTTTTCGTTCTAGCAGCATTTTGAAACACATTAGAAATTTCTATCTTAATGGGTGCCAAAGTTACACAAGACCTCTTAATAATATTTTTAATCGCTATCTTGGTGACCGTAAGTCCAAAAATCAAAAAGGTGTCAGATATGAGCGATTTGGCGTTCTAGCAGCATTTTGAAACATATTAGAAATTTCTATCTTAATGGGTGCCAAAGTTACACAAGACCTCTTAATAATATTTTTAATCGCTATCTTGGTAACCGTAAGTCCAAAAAATAAAAAGGTGTCAGATATGAGCGATTTGGCGTTCTAGCAGCATTTTGAAACATATTAGAAATTTCTATCTTAATGGGTGCCAAAGTTACACAAGACCTCTTAATAATATTTTTAATCGCTATCTTGGTAACCGTAAGTCCAAAAAATAAAAAGGTGTCTGATATGAGCGATTTTTCGTTCTAGCAGCATTTTGAAACACATTAGAAATTTCTATCTTAATGGGTGCCAAAGTTACACAAGACCTCTTAATAATATTTTTAATCGCTATCTTGGTGACCGTAAGTCCAAAAATCAAAAAGGTGTCAGATATGAGCGATTTGGCGTTCTAGCAGCATTTTGAAACATATTAGAAATTTCTATCTTAACGGGTGCCAAAGTTACACAAGACCTCTTAATAATATTTTTAATCGCTATCTTGGTAACGGTAAGTCCAAAAAATAAAAAGGTGTCTGACATGAGCGATTTGGCGTTCTAGCAGCATTTTGAAACACATTAGAAATTTCTATCTTAATGGGTGCCAAAGTTACACAAGACCTCTTAATAATATTTTTAATCGCTATCTTGGTGACCGTAAGTCCAAAAATCAAAAAGGTGTCAGATATGAGCGATTTGGCGTTCTAGCAGCATTTTGAAACATATTAGAAATTTCTATCTTAATGGGTGCCAAAGTTACACAAGACCTCTTAATAATATTTTTAATCGCTATCTTGGTGACCGTAAGTCCAAAAATCAAAAAGGTGTCAGATATGAGCGATTTGGCGTTCTAGCAGCATTTTGAAACATATTAGAAATTTCTATCTTAATGGGTGCCAAAGTTACACAAGACCTCTTAATAATATTTTTAATCGCTATCTTGGTGACCGTAAGTCCAAAAATCAAAAAGGTGTCAGATATGAGCGATTTGGCGTTCTAGCAGCATTTTGAAACATATTAGAAATTTCTATCTTAATGGGTGCCAAAGTTACACAAGACCTCTTAATAATATTTTTAATCGCTATCTTGGTGACCGTAAGTCCAAAAATCAAAAAGGTGTCAGATATGAGCGATTTGGCGTTCTAGCAGCATTTTGAAACATGTTAGAAATTTCTATCTTAATGGGTGCCAAAGTTACACAAGACCTCTTAATAATATTTTTAATCGCTATCTTGGTAACCGTAAGTCCAAAAAATAAAAAGGTGTCTGATATGAGCGATTTGGCGTTCTAGCAGCATTTTGAAACACATTAGAAATTTCTATCTTAATGGGTGCCAAAGTTACACAAGACCTCTTAATAATATTTTTAATCGCTATCTTGGTGACCGTAAGTCCAAAAATCAAAAAGGTGTCAGATAAGAGTGATTTGGCGTTCTAGCAGCATTTTGAAACATATTAGAAATTTCTATCTTAATGGGTGCCAAAGTTACACAAGACCTCTTAATAATATTTTTAATCGCTATCTTGGTAACCGTAAGTCCAAAAAATAAAAAGGTGTCAGATATGAGCGATTTGGCGTTCTAGCAGCATTTTGAAACATATTAGAAATTTCTATCTTAATGGGTGCCAAAGTTACACAAGACCTCTTAATAATATTTTTAATCGCTATCTTGGTGACCGTAAGTCCAAAAATCAAAAAGGTGTCAGATATGAGCGATTTGGCGTTCTAGCAGCATTTTGAAACATATTAGAAATTTCTATCTTAATGGGTGCCAAAGTTACACAAGACCTCTTAATAATATTTTTAATCGCTATCTTGG
The DNA here is from genome assembly GCA_036711965.1 of Onthophagus sagittarius. Classification (NCBI taxonomy): domain Eukaryota; kingdom Metazoa; phylum Arthropoda; class Insecta; order Coleoptera; family Scarabaeidae; genus Onthophagus; species Onthophagus sagittarius. The sequence goes on from JASERS010000001.1 coordinate 48,397,376, forward strand.
TGACCGTAAGTCCAAAAATCAAAAAGGTGTCAGATATGAGCGATTTGGCGTTCTAGCAGCATTTTGAAACATATTAGAAATTTCTATCTTAACGGGTGCCAAAGTTACACAAGACCTCTTAATAATATTTTTAATCGCTATCTTGGTAACGGTAAGTCCAAAAAATAAAAAGGTGTCTGACATGAGCGATTTGGCGTTCTAGCAGCATTTTGAAACACATTAGAAATTTCTATCTTAATGGGTGCCAAAGTTACACAAGACCTCTTAATAATATTTTTAATCGCTATCTTGGTGACCGTAAGTCCAAAAATCAAAAAGGTGTCAGATATGAGCGATTTGGCGTTCTAGCAGCATTTTGAAACATATTAGAAATTTCTATCTTAATGGGTGCCAAAGTTACACAAGACCTCTTAATAATATTTTTAATCGCTATCTTGGTGACCGTAAGTCCAAAAATCAAAAAGGTGTCAGTTATGAGCGATTTGGCGTTCTAGCAGCATTTTGAAACATATTAGAAATTTCTATCTTAATGGGTGCCAAAGTTACACAAGACCTCTTAATAATATTTTTAATCGCTATCTTGGTGACCGTAAGTCCAAAAATCAAAAAGGTGTCAGATATGAGCGATTTGGCGTTCTAGCAGCATTTTGAAACATATTAGAAATTTCTATCTTAATGGGTGCCAAAGTTACACAAGACCTCTTAATAATATTTTTAATCGCTATCTTGGTGACCGTAAGTCCAAAAATCAAAAAGGTGTCAGATATGAGCGATTTGGCGTTCTAGCAGCATTTTGAAACATATTAGAAATTTCTATCTTAATGGGTGCCAAAGTTACACAAGACCTCTTAATAATATTTTTAATCGCTATCTTGGTGACCGTAAGTCCAAAAATCAAAAAGGTGTCAGATATGAGCGATTTGGCGTTCTAGCAGCATTTTGAAACATATTAGAAATTTCTATCTTAATGGGTGCCAAAGTTACACAAGACCTCTTAATAATATTTTTAATCGCTATCTTGGTAACCGTAAGTCCAAAAAATAAAAAGGTGTCTGATATGAGCGATTTGGCGTTCTAGCAGCATTTTGAAACACATTAGAAATTTCTATCTTAATGGGTGCCAAAGTTACACAAGACCTCTTAATAATATTTTTAATCGCTATCTTGGTGACCGTAAGTCCAAAAATCAAAAAGGTGTCAGATATGAGCGATTTGGCGTTCTAGCAGCATTTTGAAACATATTAGAAATTTCTATCTTAATGGGTGCCAAAGTTACACAAGACCTCTTAATAATATTTTTAATCGCTCTCTTGGTGACCGTAAGTCCAAAAAATAAAAAGGTGTCAGATATGAGCGATTTGGCGTTCTAGCAGCATTTTGAAACATATTAGAAATTTCTATCTTAATGGGTGCCAAAGTTACACAAGACCTCTTAATAATATTTTTAATCGCTATCTTGGTAACCGTAAGTCCAAAAAATAAAAAGGTGTCAGATATGAGCGATTTGGCGTTCTAGCAGCATTTTGAAACATATTAGAAATTTCTATCTTAATGGGTGCCAAAGTTACACAAGACCTCTTAATAATATTTTTAATCGCTATCTTGGTGACCGTAAGTCCAAAAAATAAAAAGGTGTCAGATATGAGCGATTTGGCGTTCTAGCAGCATTTTGAAACATATTAGAAATTTCTATCTTAATGGGTGCCAAAGTTACACAAGACCTCTTAATAATATTTTTAATCGCTATCTTGGTAACCGTAAGTCCAAAAAATAAAAAGGTGTCAGATATGAGCGATTTGGCGTTCTAGCAGCATTTTGAAACATGTTAGAAATTTCTATCTTAATGGGTGCCAAAGTTACACAAGACCTCTTAATAATATTTTTAATCGCTATCTTGGTGACCGTAAGTCCAAAAATCAAAAAGGTGTCAGATATGAGCGATTTGGCGTTCTAGCAGCATTTTGAAACATATTAGAAATTTCTATCTTAATGGGTGCCAAAGTTACACAAGACCTCTTAATAATATTTTTAATCGCTATCTTGGTGACCGTAAGTCCAAAAATCAAAAAGGTGTCAGATATTAGCGATTTGGCGTTCTAGCAGCATTTTGAAACATATTAGAAATTTCTACCTTAATGGGTGCCAAAGTTACACAAGACCTCTTAATAATATTTTTAATCGCTATCTTGGTAACCGTAAGTCCAAAAAATAAAAAGGTGTCTGATATGAGCGATTTGGCGTTCTAGCAGCATTTTGAAACATATTAGAAATTTCTATCTTAATGGGTGCCAAAGTTACACAAGACCTCTTAATAATATTATTAATCGCTATCTTGGTAACCGTAAGTCCAAAAAATAAAAAGGTGTCAGATATGAGCGATTTGGCGTTCTAGCAGCATTTTGAAACATATTAGAAATTTCTATCTTAATGGGTGCCAAAGTTACACAAGACCTCTTAATAATATTTTTAATCGCTATCTTGGTGACCGTAAGTCCAAAAAATAAAAAGGTGTCAGATATCAGCGATTTGACGTTCTAGCAGCATTTTGAAACATATTAGAAATTTCTATCTTAATGGGTGCCAAAGTTACACAAGACCTCTTAATAATATTTTTAATCGCTATCTTGGTGACCGTAAGTCCAAAAATCAAAAAGGTGTCAGATATGAGCGATTTGGCGTTCTAGCAGCATTTTGAAACATATTAGAAATTTCTATCTTAATGGGTGCCAAAGTTACACAAGACCTCTTAATAATATTTTTAATCGCTATCTTGGTGACCGTAAGTCCAAAAATCAAAAAGGTGTCAGATATGAGCGATTTGGCGTTCTAGTAGCATTTTGAAACATATTAGAAATTTCTATCTTAATGGGTGCCAAAGTTACACAAGACCTCTTAATAATATTTTTAATCGCTATCTTGGTGACCGTAAGTCCAAAAATCAAAAAGGTGTCAGATATGAGCGATTTGGCGTTCTAGCAGCATTTTGAAACATATTAGAAATTTCTATCTTAATGGGTGCCAAAGTTACACAAGACCTCTTAATAATATTTTTAATCGCTATCTTGGTGACCGTAAGTCCAAAAATCAAAAAGGTGTCAGATATGAGCGATTTGGCGTTCTAGCAGCATTTTGAAACATATTAGAAATTTCTATCTTAATGGGTGCCAAAGTTACACAAGACCTCTTAATAATATTTTTAATCGCTATCTTGGTAACCGTAAGTCCAAAAAATAAAAAGGTGTCTGATATGAGCGATTTGGCGTTCTAGCAGCATTTTGAAACACATTAGAAATTTCTATCTTAATGGGTGCCAAAGTTACACAAGACCTCTTAATAATATTTTTAATCGCTATCTTGGTGACCGTAAGTCCAAAAATCAAAAAGGTGTCAGATATGAGCGATTTGGCGTTCTAGCAGCATTTTGAAACATATTAGAAATTTCTATCTTAATGGGTGCCAAAGTTACACAAGATCTCTTAATAATATTTTTAATCGCTATCTTGGTAACCGTAAGTCCAAAAAATAAAAAGGTGTCAGATATGAGCGATTTGGCGTTCTAGCAGCATTTTGAAACATATTAGAAATTTCTATCTTAATGGGTGCCAAAGTTACACAAGACCTCTTAATAATATTTTTAACCGCTATCTTGGTGACCGTAAGTCCAAAAATCAAAAAGGTGTCAGATATGAGCGATTTGGCGTTCTAGCAGCATTTTGAAACATATTAGAAATTTCTATCTTAATGGGTGCCAAAGTTACACAAGACCTCTTAATAATATTTTTAATCGCTATCTTGGTGACCGTAAGTCCAAAAATCAAAAAGGTGTCAGATATGAGCGATTTGGCGTTCTAGCAGCATTTTGAAACATATTAGAAATTTCTATCTTAATGGGTGCCAAAGTTACACAAGACCTCTTAATAATATTTTTAATCGCTATCTTGGTAACCGTAAGTCCAAAAAATAAAAAGGTGTCAGATATGAGCGATTTGGCGTTCTAGCAGCATTTTGAAACATATTAGAAATTTCTATCTTAATGGGTGCCAAAGTTACACAAGACCTCTTAATAATATTTTTAATCGCTATCTTGGTGACCGTAAGTCCAAAAATCAAAAAGGTGTCAGATATGAGCGATTTGGCGTTCTAGCAGCATTTTGAAACATATTAGAAATTTCTATCTTAATGGGTGCCAAAGTTACACAAGACCTCTTAATAATATTTTTAATCGCTATCTTGGTAACCGTAAGTCCAAAAAATAAAAAGGTGTCAGATATGAGCGATTTGGCGTTCTAGCAGCATTTTGAAACATATTAGAAATTTCTATCTTAATGGGTGCCAAAGTTACACAAGACCTCTTAATAATATTTTTAATCGCTATCTTGGTGACCGTAAGTCCAAAAATCAAAAAGGTGTCAGATATGAGCGATTTGGCGTTCTAGCAGCATTTTGAAACATATTAGAAATTTCTATCTTAATGGGTGCCAAAGTTACACAAGACCTCTTAATAATATTTTTAATCGCTATCTTGGTGACCGTAAATCTAAAAAATAAAAAGGTGTCAGATATGAGCGATTTGGCGTTCTAGCAGCATTTTGAAACATATTAGAAATTTCTATCTTAATGGGTGCCAAAGTTACACAAGACCTCTTAATAATGTTTTTAATCGCTACCTTGGTAACCGTAAGTCCAAAAAATAAAAAGGTGTTAGATATGAGCGATTTGACGTTCTAGCAGCATTTTGAAACATATTAGAAATTTCTATCTTAATGGGTGCCAAAGTTACACAAGACCTCTTAATAATATTTTTAATCGCTATCTTGGTAACCGTAAGTCCAAAAAATAAAAAGGTGTCAGATATGAGCGATTTGGCGTTCTAGCAGCATTTTGAAACATATTAGAAATTTCTATCTTAATGGGTGCCAAAGTTACACAAGACCTCTTAATAATATTTTTAATCGTTATCTTGGTAACCGTAAGTCCAAAAAATAAAAAAGTGTCAGATATGAGCGATTTGGCGTTCTAGCAGCATTTTGAAACATATTAGAAATTTCTATCTTAATGGGTGCCAAAGTTACACAAGACCTCTTAATAATATTTTTAATCGCTATCTTGGTAACCGTAAGTCCAAAAAATAAAAAGGTGTCAGATATGAACGATTTGGCGTTCTAGCAGCATTTTGAAACATATTAGAAACTTCTATCTTAATGGGTGCCAAAGTTACACAAGACCTCTTAATAATATTTTTAATCGCTATCTTGGTAACCGTAAGTCCAAAAAATAAAAAGGTGTCAGATATGAGCGATCTGGCGTTCTAGCAGCATTTTGAAGCATATTAGAAATTTCTATCTTAATGGGTGCTAAAGTTACACAAGACCTCTTAATAACATTTTTAATCGCTATCTTGGTAACCGTAAGTCCAAAAAATAAAAAGGTGTCAGATATGAGCGATTTGGCGTTCTAGCAGCATTTTGAAGCATATTAGAAATTTCTATCTTAATGGGTGCTAAAGTTACACAAGACCTCTTAATAACATTTTTAATCGCTATCTTGGTAACCGTAAGTCCAAAAAATAAAAAGGTGTCAGATATGAGCGATTTGGCGTTCTAGCAGCATTTTGAAACATATTAGAAATTTCTGTCTTAATGGGTGTCAAAGTTACACAAGACCTCTTAATAATATTTTTAATCGCTATCTTGGTGACCGTAAGTCCAAAAATCAAAAAGGTGTCAGATATGAGCGATTTGGCGTTCTAGCAGCATTTTGAAACATATTAGAAATTTCTATCTTAATGGGTGCCAAAGTTACACAAGACCTCTTAATAATATTTTTAATCGCTATCTTTGTAACCGTAAGTCCAAAAAATAAAAAGGTGTCAGGTATGAGCGATTTGGCGTTCTAGCAGCAATTTGAAACATATTAGAAATTTCTATCTTAATGGGTGCCAAAGTTACACAAGACCTCTTAATAATATTTTTAATCGCTATCTTGGTAATCGTAAGTCCAAAAAATGAAAAGGTGTCAGATATGAGCGATTTGGCGTTCTAGCAGCATTTTGAAACATATTAGAAATTTCTATCTTAATGGGTGCCAAAGTTACACAAGACTTCTTAATAACATCTTTAATCGCTATCTTGGTAACCGTAAGTCCAAAAAATAAAAAGGTGTCAGATATGAGCGATTTGGCGTTCTAGCAGCATTTTGAAACATATTAGAAATTTCTATCTTAATGGGTGCCAAAGTTACACAAGACCTCTTAATAATATTTTTAATCGCTATCTTGGTAACCGTAAGTCCAAAAAATAAAAAGGTGTCAGATATGAGCGATTTGGCGTTCTAGCAGCATTTTGAAACATATTAGAAATTTCTATCTTAATGGGTGCCAAAGTTACACAAGACCTCTTAATAATATTTTTAATCGCTATCTTGGTAACCGTAAGTCCAAAAAATAAAAAGGTGTCAGATATGAGCGATTTTGCGTTCTAGCAGCATTTTGAAACATATTAGAAATTTCTATCTTAATGGGTGCCAAAGTTACACAAGACCTCTTAATAATATTTTTAATCGCTATCTTGGTAACCGTAAGTCCAAAAAATAAAAAGGTGTCAGATATGAGCGATTTGGCGTTCTAGCAGCATTTTGAAACATATTAGAAATTTCTATCTTAATGGGTGCCAAAGTTACACAAGACCTCTTAATAATATTTTTAATCGCTATCTTGGTAACCGTAAGTCCAAAAAATAAAAAGGTGTCAGATATGAGCGATTTTGCGTTCTAGCAGCATTTTGAAACATATTAGAAATTTCTATCTTAATGGGTGCCAAAGTTACACAAGACCTCTTAATAATATTTTTAATCGCTATCTTGGTAACCGTAAGTCCAAAAAATAAAAAGGTGTCAGATATGAGCGATTTGGCGTTCTAGCAGCATTTTGAAACATATTAGAAACTTCTATCTTAATGGGTGCCAAAGTTACACAAGACCTCTTAATAATATTTTTAATCACTATCTTGGTAACCGTAAGTCCAAAAAATAAAAAGGTGTCAGATATGAGCGATTTGGCGTTCTAGCAGCATTTTGAAACATATTAGAAATTTCTATCTTAATGGGTGCCAAAGTTACACAAGACCTCTTAATAATATTTTTAATCGCTATCTTGGTGACCGTAAGTCCAAAAATCAAAAAGGTGTCAGATATGAGCGATTTGGCGTTCTAGCAGCATTTTGAAACATATTAAAAATTTCTATCTGAATGGGTGCCAAAGTTACACAAGACCTCTTAATAATATTTTTAATCGCTATCTTGGTGACCGTAAGTCCAAAAATCAAAAAGGTGTCAGATATGAGCGATTTGGCGTTCTAGCAGCATTTTGAAACATATTAGAAATTTCTATCTTAATGGGTGCCAAAGTTACACAAGACCTCTTAATAATATTTTTAATCGCTATCTTGGTGACCGTAAGTCCAAAAAATAAAAAGGTGTCAGATATGAGCGATTTGGCGTTCTAGCAGCATTTTGAAACATATTAGAAATTTCTATCTTAATGGGTGCCAAAGTTACACAAGACCTCTTAATAATATTTTTAATCGCTATCTTGGTAACCGTAAGTCCAAAAAATAAAAAGGTGTCAGATATGAGCGATTTGGCGTTCTAGCAGCATTTTGAAACATATTAGAAATTTCTATCTTAATGGGTGCCAAAGTTACACAAGACCTCTTAATAATATTTTTAATCGCTATCTTGGTAACCGTAAGTCCAAAAAATAAAAAGGTGTCAGATATGAGCGATTTGGCGTTCTAGCAGCATTTTGAAACATATTAGAAATTTCTATCTTAATGGGTGCCAAAGTTACACAAGACCTCTTAATAATATTTTTAATCGCTATCTTGGTGACCGTAAGTCCAAAAATCAAAAAGGTGTCAGATATGAGCGATTTGGCGTTCTAGCAGCATTTTGAAACATATTAGAAATTTCTATCTTAATGGGTGCCAAAGTTACACAAGACCTCTTAATAATATTTTTAATCGCTATCTTGGTAACCGTAAGTCCAAAAAATAAAAAGGTGTCAGATATGAGCGATTTGGCGTTCTAGCAGCATTTTGAAACATATTAGAAATTTCTATCTTAATGGGTGCCAAAGTTACACAAGACCTCTTAATAATATTTTTAATCGCTATCTTGGTAACCGTAAGTCCAAAAAATAAAAAGGTGTCAGATATGAGCGATTTGGCGTTCTAGCAGCATTTTGAAACATATTAGAAATTTCTATCTTAATGGGTGCCAAAGTTACACAAGACCTCTTAATAATATTTTTAATCGCTATCTTGGTGACCGTAAGTCCAAAAATCAAAAAGGTGTCAGATATGAGCGATTTGGCGTTCTAGCAGCATTTTGAAACATATTAGAAATTTCTATCTTAATGGGTGCCAAAGTTACACAAGACCTCTTAATAATATTTTTAATCGCTATCTTGGGGACCGTAAGTCCAAAAATCAAAAAGGTGTCAGATATGAGCGATTTGGCGTTCTAGCAGCATTTTGAAACATATTAGAAATTTCTACCTTAATGGGTGCCAAAGTTACACAAGACCTCTTAATAATATTTTTAATCGCTATCTTGGTAACCGTAAGTCCGAAAAATAAAAAGGTGTCTGATATGAGCGATTTGGCGTTCTAGCAGCATTTTGAAACACATTAGAAATTTCTATCTCAATGGGTGCCAAAGTTACACAAGACCTCTTAATAATATTTTTAATCGCTATCTTGGTGACCGTAAGTCCAAAAATCAAAAAGGTGTCAGATATGAGCGATTTGGCGTTCTAGCAGCATTTTGAAACATATTAAAAATTTCTATCTGAATGGGTGCCAAAGTTACACAAGACCTCTTAATAATATTTTTAATCGCTATCTTGGTGACCGTAAGTCCAAAAATCAAAAAGGTGTCAGATATGAGCGATTTGGCGTTCTAGCAGCATTTTGAAACATATTAGAAATTTCTATCTTAATGGGTGCCAAAGTTACACAAGACCTCTTAATAATATTTTTAATCGCTATCTTGGTGACCGTAAGTCCAAAAAATAAAAAGGTGTCAGATATGAGCGATTTGGCGTTCTAGCAGCATTTTGAAACATATTAGAAATTTCTATCTTAATGGGTGCCAAAGTTACACAAGACCTCTTAATAATATTTTTAATCGCTATCTTGGTAACCGTAAGTCCAAAAAATAAAAAGGTGTCAGATATGAGCGATTTGGCGTTCTAGCAGCATTTTGAAACATATTAGAAATTTCTATCTTAATGGGTGCCAAAGTTACACAAGACCTCTTAATAATATTTTTAATCGCTATCTTGGTAACCGTAAGTCCAAAAAATAAAAAGGTGTCAGATATGAGCGATTTGGCGTTCTAGCAGCATTTTGAAACATATTAGAAATTTCTATCTTAATGGGTGCCAAAGTTACACAAGACCTCTTAATAATATTTTTAATCGCTATCTTGGTGACCGTAAGTCCAAAAATCAAAAAGGTGTCAGATATGAGCGATTTGGCGTTCTAGCAGCATTTTGAAACATATTAGAAATTTCTATCTTAATGGGTGCCAAAGTTACACAAGACCTCTTAATAATATTTTTAATCGCTATCTTGGTAACCGTAAGTCCAAAAAATAAAAAGGTGTCAGATATGAGCGATTTGGCGTTCTAGCAGCATTTTGAAACATATTAGAAATTTCTATCTTAATGGGTGCCAAAGTTACACAAGACCTCTTAATAATATTTTTAATCGCTATCTTGGTAACCGTAAGTCCAAAAAATAAAAAGGTGTCAGATATGAGCGATTTGGCGTTCTAGCAGCATTTTGAAACATATTAGAAATTTCTATCTTAATGGGTGCCAAAGTTACACAAGACCTCTTAATAATATTTTTAATCGCTATCTTGGTGACCGTAAGTCCAAAAATCAAAAAGGTGTCAGATATGAGCGATTTGGCGTTCTAGCAGCATTTTGAAACATATTAGAAATTTCTATCTTAATGGGTGCCAAAGTTACACAAGACCTCTTAATAATATTTTTAATCGCTATCTTGGGGACCGTAAGTCCAAAAATCAAAAAGGTGTCAGATATGAGCGATTTGGCGTTCTAGCAGCATTTTGAAACATATTAGAAATTTCTACCTTAATGGGTGCCAAAGTTACACAAGACCTCTTAATAATATTTTTAATCGCTATCTTGGTAACCGTAAGTCCGAAAAATAAAAAGGTGTCTGATATGAGCGATTTGGCGTTCTAGCAGCATTTTGAAACACATTAGAAATTTCTATCTCAATGGGTGCCAAAGTTACACAAGACCTCTTAATAATATTTTTAATCGCTATCTTGGTGACCGTAAGTCCAAAAATCAAAAAGGTGTCAGATATGAGCGATTTGGCGTTCTAGCAGCATTTTGAAACATATTAGAAACTTCTATCTTAATGGGTGCCAAAGTTACACAAGACCTCTTAATAATATTTTTAATCGCTATCTTGGTAATCGTAAGTCCAAAAAATAAAAAGGTGTCAGATATGAGCGATTTGGCGTTCTAGCAGCATTTTGAAACATATTAGAAATTTCTATCTTAATGGGTGCCAAAGTTACACAAGACTTCTTAATAACATCTTTAATCGCTATCTTGGTAACCGTAAGTCCAAAAAATAAAAAGGTGTCAGATATGAGCGATTTGGCGTTCTAGCAGCATTTTGAAACATATTAGAAATTTCTATCTTAATGGGTGCCAAAGTTACACAAGACCTCTTAATAATATTTTTAATCGCTATCTTGGTAACCGTAAGTCCAAAAAATAAAAAGGTGTCAGATATGAGCGATTTGGCGTTCTAGCAGCATTTTGAAACATATTAGAAATTTCTATCTTAATGGGTGCCAAAGTTACACAAGACCTCTTAATAATATTTTTAATCGCTATCTTGGTAACCGTAAGTCCAAAAAATAAAAAGGTGTCAGATATGAGCGATTTTGCGTTCTAGCAGCATTTTGAAACATATTAGAAATTTCTATCTTAATGGGTGCCAAAGTTACACAAGACCTCTTAATAATATTTTTAATCGCTATCTTGGTAACCGTAAGTCCAAAAAATAAAAAGGTGTCAGATATGAGCGATTTGGCGTTCTAGCAGCATTTTGAAACATATTAGAAATTTCTATCTTAATGGGTGCCAAAGTTACACAAGACCTCTTAATAATATTTTTAATCGCTATCTTGGTAACCGTAAGTCCAAAAAATAAAAAGGTGTCAGATATGAGCGATTTTGCGTTCTAGCAGCATTTTGAAACATATTAGAAATTTCTATCTTAATGGGTGCCAAAGTTACACAAGACCTCTTAATAATATTTTTAATCGCTATCTTGGTAACCGTAAGTCCAAAAAATAAAAAGGTGTCAGATATGAGCGATTTGGCGTTCTAGCAGCATTTTGAAACATATTAGAAATTTCTATCTTAATGGGTGCCAAAGTTACACAAGACCTCTTAATAATATTTTTAATCGCTATCTTGGTGACTGTAAGTCCAAAAAATAAAAAGGTGTCAGATATGAGCGATTTGGCGTTCTAGCAGCATTTTGAAACATATTAGAAATTTCTATCTTAATGGGTGCCAAAGTTACACAAGACCTCTTAATAATATTTTTAATCGCTATCTTGGTAACCGTAAGTCCAAAAAATAAAAAGGTGTCAGATATGAGCGATTTGGCGTTCTAGCAGCATTTTGAAACATATTAGAAATATCTATCTTAATGGGTGCCATAGTTACACAAGACCTCTTAATAATATTTTTAATCGCTATCTTGGTGACCGTAAGTCCAAAAATCAAAAAGGTGTCAGATATGAGCGATTTGGCGTTCTAGCAGCATTTTGAAACATATTAGAAATTTCTATCTTAATGGGTGCCAAAGTTACACAAGACCTCTTAATAATATTTTTAATCGCTATCTTGGTGACCGTAAGTCCAAAAATCAAAAAGGTGTCAGATATGAGCGATTTGGCGTTCTAGCAGCATTTTGAAACATATTAGAAATTTCTATCTTAATGGGTGCCAAAGTTACACAAGACTTCTTAATAACATCTTTAATCGCTATCTTGGTAACCGTAAGTCCAAAAAATAAAAAGGTGTCAGATATGAGCGATTTGGCGTTCTAGCAGCATTTTGAAACATATTAGAAATTTCTATCTTAATGGGTGCCAAAGTTACACAAGACCTCTTAATAATATTTTTAATCGCTATCTTGGTAACCGTAAGTCCAAAAAATAAAAAGGTGTCAGATATGAGCGATTTTGCGTTCTAGCAGCATTTTGAAACATATTAGAAATTTCTATCTTAATGGGTGCCAAAGTTACACAAGACCTCTTAATAATATTTTTAATCGCTATCTTGGTAACCGTAAGTCCAAAAAATAAAAAGGTGTCAGATATGAGCGATTTGGCGTTCTAGCAGCATTTTGAAACATATTAGAAATTTCTATCTTAATGGGTGCCAAAGTTACACAAGACCTCTTAATAATATTTTTAATCGCTATCTTGGTGACTGTAAGTCCAAAAAATAAAAAGGTGTCAGATATGAGCGATTTGGCGTTCTAGCAGCATTTTGAAACATATTAGAAATTTCTATCTTAATGGGTGCCAAAGTTACACAAGACCTCTTAATAATATTTTTAATCGCTATCTTGGTAACCGTAAGTCCAAAAAATAAAAAGGTGTCAGATATGAGCGATTTGGCGTTCTAGCAGCATTTTGAAACATATTAGAAATATCTATCTTAATGGGTGCCATAGTTACACAAGACCTCTTAATAATATTTTTAATCGCTATCTTGGTGACCGTAAGTCCAAAAATCAAAAAGGTGTCAGATATGAGCGATTTGGCGTTCTAGCAGCATTTTGAAACATATTAGAAATTTCTATCTTAATGGGTGCCAAAGTTACACAAGACCTCTTAATAATATTTTTAATCGCTATCTTGGTAACCGTAAGTCCAAAAAATAAAAAGGTGTCAGATATGAGCGATTTGGCGTTCTAGCAGCATTTTGAAACATATTAGAAATTTCTATCTTAATGGGTGCCAAAGTTACACAAGACCTCTTAATAATATTTTTAATCGCTATCTTGGTGACTGTAAGTCCAAAAAATAAAAAGGTGTCAGATATGAGCGATTTGGCGTTCTAGCAGCATTTTGAAACATATTAGAAATTTCTATCTTAATGGGTGCCAAAGTTACACAAGACCTCTTAATAATATTTTTAATCGCTATCTTGGTAACCGTAAGTCCAAAAAATAAAAAGGTGTCAGATATGAGCGATTTGGCGTTCTAGCAGCATTTTGAAACATATTAGAAATATCTATCTTAATGGGTGCCATAGTTACACAAGACCTCTTAATAATATTTTTAATCGCTATCTTGGTGACCGTAAGTCCAAAAATCAAAAAGGTGTCAGATATGAGCGATTTGGCGTTCTAGCAGCATTTTGAAACATATTAGAAATTTCTATCTTAATGGGTGCCAAAGTTACACAAGACCTCTTAATAATATTTTTAATCGCTATCTTGGTGACCGTAAGTCCAAAAATCAAAAAGGTGTCAGATATGAGCGATTTGGCGTTCTAGCAGCATTTTGAAACATATTAGAAATTTCTACCTTAATAGGTGCCAAAGTTACACAAGACCTCTTAATAATATTTTTAATCGCTATCTTGGTAACCGTAAGTCCAAAAAATAAAAAGGTGTCTGATATGAGCGATTTGGCGTTCTAGCAGCATTTTGAAACCTATTAGAAATTTCTATCTTAATGGGTGCCAAAGTTACACAAGACCTCTTAATAATATTTTTAATCGCTATCTTGGCAACCGTAAGACCAAAAAATAAAAAGGTGTCAGATATGAGCGATTTGGCGTTCTAGCAGCATTTTGAAACATATTAGAAATTTCTATCTTAATGGGTGCCAAAGTTACACAAGATCTCTTAATAATATTTTTAATCGCTATCTTGGTAACCGTAAGTCCAAAAAATAAAAAGGTGTCAGATATGAGCGATTTGGCGTTCTAGCAGCATTTTGAAACATATTAGAAATTTCTATCTTAATGGGCGCCAAAGTTACACAAGACCTCTTAATAATATTTTTAACCGCTATCTTGGTGACCGTAAGTCCAAAAATCAAAAAGGTGTCAGATATGAGCGATTTGGCGTTCTAGCAGCATTTTGAAACATATTAGAAGTTTCTATCTTAATGGGTGCCAAAGTTACACAAGACCTCTTAATAATATTTTTAATCGCTATCTTGGTGACCGTAAGTCCAAAAATCAAAAAGGTGTCAGATATGAGCGATTTGGCGTTCTAGCAGCATTTTGAAACATATTAGAAATTTCTATCTTAATGGGTGCCAAAGTTACACAAGATCTCTTAATAATATTTTTAATCGCTATCTTGGTAACCGTAAGTCCAAAAAATAAAAAGGTGTCAGATATGAGCGATTTGGCGTTCTAGCAGCATTTTGAAACATATTAGAAATTTCTATCTTAATGGGTGCCAAAGTTACACAAGACCTCTTAATAATATTTTTAACCGCTATCTTGGTGACCGTAAGTCCAAAAATCAAAAAGGTGTCAGATATGAGCGATTTGGCGTTCTAGCAGCATTTTGAAACATATTAGAAATTTCTATCTTAATGGGTGCCAAAGTTACACAAGACCTCTTAATAATATTTTTAATCGCTATCTTGGTGACCGTAAGTCCAAAAATCAAAAAGGTGTCAGATATGAGCGATTTGGCGTTCTAGCAGCATTTTGAAACATATTAGAAATTTCTATCTTAATGGGTGCCAAAGTTACACAAGACCTCTTAATAATATTTTTAATCGCTATCTTGGTAACCGTAAGTCCAAAAAATAAAAAGGTGTCAGATATGAGCGATTTGGCGTTCTAGCAGCATTTTGAAACATATTAGAAATTTCTATCTTAATGGGTGCCAAAGTTACACAAGACCTCTTAATAATATTTTTAATCGCTATCTTGGTGACCGTAAGTCCAAAAATCAAAAAGGTGTCAGATATGAGCGATTTGGCGTTCTAGCAGCATTTTGAAACATATTAGAAATTTCTATCTTAATGGGTGCCAAAGTTACACAAGACCTCTTAATAATATTTTTAATCGCTATCTTGGTAACCGTAAGTCCAAAAAATAAAAAGGTGTCAGATATGAGCGATTTGGCGTTCTAGCAGCATTTTGAAACATATTAGAAATTTCTATCTTAATGGGTGCCAAAGTTACACAAGACCTCTTAATAATATTTTTAATCGCTATCTTGGTGACTGTAAGTCCAAAAAATAAAAAGGTGTCAGATATGAGCGATTTGGCGTTCTAGCAGCATTTTGAAACATATTAGAAATTTCTATCTTAATGGGTGCCAAAGTTACACAAGACCTCTTAATAATATTTTTAATCGCTATCTTGGTAACCGTAAGTCCAAAAAATAAAAAGGTGTCAGATATGAGCGATTTGGCGTTCTAGCAGCATTTTGAAACATATTAGAAATATCTATCTTAATGGGTGCCATAGTTACACAAGACCTCTTAATAATATTTTTAATCGCTATCTTGGTGACCGTAAGTCCAAAAATCAAAAAGGTGTCAGATATGAGCGATTTGGCGTTCTAGCAGCATTTTGAAACATATTAGAAATTTCTATCTTAATGGGTGCCAAAGTTACACAAGACCTCTTAATAATATTTTTAATCGCTATCTTGGTAACCGTAAGTCCAAAAAATAAAAAGGTGTCAGATATGAGCGATTTGGCGTTCTAGCAGCATTTTGAAACATATTAGAAATTTCTATCTTAATGGGTGCCAAAGTTACACAAGACCTCTTAATAATATTTTTAATCGCTATCTTGGTGACTGTAAGTCCAAAAAATAAAAAGGTGTCAGATATGAGCGATTTGGCGTTCTAGCAGCATTTTGAAACATATTAGAAATTTCTATCTTAATGGGTGCCAAAGTTACACAAGACCTCTTAATAATATTTTTAATCGCTATCTTGGTAACCGTAAGTCCAAAAAATAAAAAGGTGTCAGATATGAGCGATTTGGCGTTCTTGCAGCATTTTGAAACATATTAGAAATATCTATCTTAATGGGTGCCATAGTTACACAAGACCTCTTAATAATATTTTTAATCGCTATCTTGGTGACCGTAAGTCCAAAAATCAAAAAGGTGTCAGATATGAGCGATTTGGCGTTCTAGCAGCATTTTGAAACATATTAGAAATTTCTATCTTAATGGGTGCCAAAGTTACACAAGACCTCTTAATAATATTTTTAATCGCTATCTTGGTGACCGTAAGTCCAAAAATCAAAAAGGTGTCAGATATGAGCGATTTGGCGTTCTAGCAGCATTTTGAAACATATTAGAAATTTCTACCTTAATAGGTGCCAAAGTTACACAAGACCTCTTAATAATATTTTTAATCGCTATCTTGGTAACCGTAAGTCCAAAAAATAAAAAGGTGTCTGATATGAGCGATTTGGCGTTCTAGCAGCATTTTGAAACCTATTAGAAATTTCTATCTTAATGGGTGCCAAAGTTACACAAGACCTCTTAATAATATTTTTAATCGCTATCTTGGCAACCGTAAGACCAAAAAATAAAAAGGTGTCAGATATGAGCGATTTGGCGTTCTAGCAGCATTTTGAAACATATTAGAAATTTCTATCTTAATGGGTGCCAAAGTTACACAAGATCTCTTAATAATATTTTTAATCGCTATCTTGGTAACCGTAAGTCCAAAAAATAAAAAGGTGTCAGATATGAGCGATTTGGCGTTCTAGCAGCATTTTGAAACATATTAGAAATTTCTATCTTAATGGGCGCCAAAGTTACACAAGACCTCTTAATAATATTTTTAACCGCTATCTTGGTGACCGTAAGTCCAAAAATCAAAAAGGTTTCAGATATGAGCGATTTGGCGTTCTAGCAGCATTTTGAAACATATTAGAAGTTTCTATCTTAATGGGTGCCAAAGTTACACAAGACCTCTTAATAATATTTTTAATCGCTATCTTGGTGACCGTAAGTCCAAAAATCAAAAAGGTGTCAGATATGAGCGATTTGGCGTTCTAGCAGCATTTTGAAACATATTAGAAATTTCTATCTTAATGGGTGCCAAAGTTACACAAGATCTCTTAATAATATTTTTAATCGCTATCTTGGTAACCGTAAGTCCAAAAAATAAAAAGGTGTCAGATATGAGCGATTTGGCGTTCTAGCAGCATTTTGAAACATATTAGAAATTTCTATCTTAATGGGTGCCAAAGTTACACAAGACCTCTTAATAATATTTTTAACCGCTATCTTGGTGACCGTAAGTCCAAAAATCAAAAAGGTGTCAGATATGAGCGATTTGGCGTTCTAGCAGCATTTTGAAACATATTAGAAATTTCTATCTTAATGGGTGCCAAAGTTACACAAGACCTCTTAATAATATTTTTAATCGCTATCTTGGTGACCGTAAGTCCAAAAATCAAAAAGGTGTCAGATATGAGCGATTTGGCGTTCTAGCAGCATTTTGAAACATATTAGAAATTTCTATCTTAATGGGTGCCAAAGTTACACAAGACCTCTTAATAATATTTTTAATCGCTATCTTGGTAACCGTAAGTCCAAAAAATAAAAAGGTGTCAGATATGAGCGATTTGGCGTTCTAGCAGCATTTTGAAACATATTAGAAATTTCTATCTTAATGGGTGCCAAAGTTACACAAGACCTCTTAATAATATTTTTAATCGCTATCTTGGTGACCGTAAGTCCAAAAATCAAAAAGGTGTCAGATATGAGCGATTTGGCGTTCTAGCAGCATTTTGAAACATATTAGAAATTTCTATCTTAATGGGTGCCAAAGTTACACAAGACCTCTTAATAATATTTTTAATCGCTATCTTGGTAACCGTAAGTCCAAAAAATAAAAAGGTGTCAGATATGAGCGATTTGGCGTTCTAGCAGCATTTTGAAACATATTAGAAATTTCTATCTTAATGGGTGCCAAAGTTACACAAGACCTCTTAATAATATTTTTAATCGCTATCTTGGTGACCGTAAGTCCAAAAATCAAAAAGGTGTCAGATATGAGCGATTTGGCGTTCTAGCAGCATTTTGAAACATATTAGAAATTTCTATCTTAATGGGTGCCAAAGTTACACAAGACCTCTTAATAATATTTTTAATCGCTATCTTGGTAACCGTAAATCTAAAAAATAAAAAGGTGTCAGATATGAGCGATTTGGCGTTCTAGCAGCATTTTGAAACATATTAGAAATTTCTATCTTAATGGGTGCCAAAGTTACACAAGACCTCTTAATAATGTTTTTAATCGCTACCTTGGTAACCGTAAGTCCAAAAAATAAAAAGGTGTTAGATATGAGCGATTTGACGTTCTAGCAGCATTTTGAAACATATTAGAAATTTCTATCTTAATGGGTGCCAAAGTTACACAAGACCTCTTAATAATATTTTTAATCGCTATCTTGGTAACCGTAAGTCCAAAAAATAAAAAGGTGTCAGATATGAGCGATTTGGCGTTCTAGCAGCATTTTGAAACATATTAGAAATTTCTATCTTAATGGGTGCCAAAGTTACACAAGACCTCTTAATAATATTTTTAATCGCTATCTTGGTGACCGTAAGTCCAAAAATCAAAAAGGTGTCAGATATGAGCGATTTGGCGTTCTAGCAGCATTTTGAAACATATTAGAAATTTCTATCTTAATGGGTGCCAAAGTTACACAAGACCTCTTAATAATATTTTTAATCGCTATCTTGGTAACCGTAAATCTAAAAAATAAAAAGGTGTCAGATATGAGCGATTTGGCGTTCTAGCAGCATTTTGAAACATATTAGAAATTTCTATCTTAATGGGTGCCAAAGTTACACAAGACCTCTTAATAATGTTTTTAATCGCTACCTTGGTAACCGTAAGTCCAAAAAATAAAAAGGTGTTAGATATGAGCGATTTGACGTTCTAGCAGCATTTTGAAACATATTAGAAATTTCTATCTTAATGGGTGCCAAAGTTACACAAGACCTCTTAATAATATTTTTAATCGCTATCTTGGTAACCGTAAGTCCAAAAAATAAAAAGGTGTCAGATATAAGCGATTTGGCGTTCTAGCAGCATTTTGAAACATATTAGAAATTTCTATCTTAATGGGTGCCAAAGTTACACAAGACCTCTTAATAATATTTTTAATCGTTATCTTGGTAACCGTAAGTCCAAAAAATAAAAAAGTGTCAGATATGAGCGATTTGGCGTTCTAGCAGCATTTTGAAACATATTAGAAATTTCTATCTTAATGGGTGCCAAAGTTACACAAGACCTCTTAATAATATTTTTAATCGCTATCTTGGTAACCGTAAGTCCAAAAAATAAAAAGGTGTCAGATATGAACGATTTGGCGTTCTAGCAGCATTTTGAAACATATTAGAAACTTCTATCTTAATGGGTGCCAAAGTTACACAAGACCTCTTAATAATATTTTTAATCGCTATCTTGGTAACCGTAAGTCCAAAAAATAAAAAGGTGTCAGATATGAGCGATCTGGCGTTCTAGCAGCATTTTGAAGCATATTAGAAATTTCTATCTTAATGGGTGCTAAAGTTACACAAGACCTCTTAATAACATTTTTAATCGCTATCTTGGTAACCGTAAGTCCAAAAAATAAAAAGGTGTCAGATATGAGCGATTTGGCGTTCTAGCAGCATTTTGAAGCATATTAGAAATTTCTATCTTAATGGGTGCTAAAGTTACACAAGACCTCTTAATAACATTTTTAATCGCTATCTTGGTAACCGTAAGTCCAAAAAATAAAAAGGTGTCAGATATGAGCGATTTGGCGTTCTAGCAGCATTTTGAAACATATTAGAAATTTCTGTCTTAATGGGTGTCAAAGTTACACAAGACCTCTTAATAATATTTTTAATCGCTATCTTGGTGACCGTAAGTCCAAAAATCAAAAAGGTGTCAGATATGAGCGATTTGGCGTTCTAGCAGCATTTTGAAACATATTAGAAATTTCTATCTTAATGGGTGCCAAAGTTACACAAGACCTCTTAATAATATTTTTAATCGCTATCTTTGTAACCGTAAGTCCAAAAAATAAAAAGGTGTCAGGTATGAGCGATTTGGCGTTCTAGCAGCATTTTGAAACATATTAGAAATTTCTATCTTAATGGGTGCCAAAGTTACACAAGACCTCTTAATAATATTTTTAATCGCTATCTTGGTAATCGTAAGTCCAAAAAATAAAAATGTGTCAGATATGAGCGATTTGGCGTTCTAGCAGCATTTTGAAACATATTAGAAATTTCTATCTTAATGGGTGCCAAAGTTACACAAGACTTCTTAATAACATCTTTAATCGCTATCTTGGTAACCGTAAGTCCAAAAAATAAAAAGGTGTCAGATATGAGCGATTTGGCGTTCTAGCAGCATTTTGAAACATATTAGAAATTTCTATCTTAATGGGTGCCAAAGTTACACAAGACCTCTTAATAATATTTTTAATCGCTATCTTGGTAACCGTAAGTCCAAAAAATAAAAAGGTGTCAGATATGAGCGATTTGGCGTTCTAGCAGCATTTTGAAACATATTAGAAATTTCTATCTTAATGGGTGCCAAAGTTACACAAGACCTCTTAATAATATTTTTAATCGCTATCTTGGTAACCGTAAGTCCAAAAAATAAAAAGGTGTCAGATATGAGCGATTTTGCGTTCTAGCAGCATTTTGAAACATATTAGAAATTTCTATCTTAATGGGTGCCAAAGTTACACAAGACCTCTTAATAATATTTTTAATCGCTATCTTGGTAACCGTAAGTCCAAAAAATAAAAAGGTGTCAGATATGAGCGATTTGGCGTTCTAGCAGCATTTTGAAACATATTAGAAATTTCTATCTTAATGGGTGCCAAAGTTACACAAGACCTCTTAATAATATTTTTAATCGCTATCTTGGTAACCGTAAGTCCAAAAAATAAAAAGGTGTCAGATATGAGCGATTTTGCGTTCTAGCAGCATTTTGAAACATATTAGAAATTTCTATCTTAATGGGTGCCAAAGTTACACAAGACCTCTTAATAATATTTTTAATCGCTATCTTGGTAACCGTAAGTCCAAAAAATAAAAAGGTGTCAGATATGAGCGATTTGGCGTTCTAGCAGCATTTTGAAACATATTAGAAACTTCTATCTTAATGGGTGCCAAAGTTACACAAGACCTCTTAATAATATTTTTAATCACTATCTTGGTAACCGTAAGTCCAAAAAATAAAAAGGTGTCAGATATGAGCGATTTGGCGTTCTAGCAGCATTTTGAAACATATTAGAAATTTCTATCTTAATGGGTGCCAAAGTTACACAAGACCTCTTAATAATATTTTTAATCGCTATCTTGGTGACCGTAAGTCCAAAAATCAAAAAGGTGTCAGATATGAGCGATTTGGCGTTCTAGCAGCATTTTGAAACATATTAAAAATTTCTATCTGAATGGGTGCCAAAGTTACACAAGACCTCTTAATAATATTTTTAATCGCTATCTTGGTGACCGTAAGTCCAAAAATCAAAAAGGTGTCAGATATGAGCGATTTGGCGTTCTAGCAGCATTTTGAAACATATTAGAAATTTCTATCTTAATGGGTGCCAAAGTTACACAAGACCTCTTAATAATATTTTTAATCGCTATCTTGGTAACCGTAAGTCCAAAAAATAAAAAGGTGTCAGATATGAGCGATTTGGCGTTCTAGCAGCATTTTGAAACATATTAGAAATTTCTATCTTAATGGGTGCCAAAGTTACACAAGACCTCTTAATAATATTTTTAATCGCTATCTTGGTGACCGTAAGTCCAAAAATCAAAAAGGTGTCAGATATGAGCGATTTGGCGTTCTAGCAGCATTTTGAAACATATTAGAAATTTCTATCTTAATGGGTGCCAAAGTTACACAAGACCTCTTAATAATATTTTTAATCGCTATCTTGGTAACCGTAAGTCCAAAAAATAAAAAGGTGTCAGATATGAGCGATTTGGCGTTCTAGCAGCATTTTGAAACATATTAGAAATTTCTATCTTAATGGGTGCCAAAGTTACACAAGACCTCTTAATAATATTTTTAATCGCTATCTTGGTGACTGTAAGTCCAAAAAATAAAAAGGTGTCAGATATGAGCGATTTGGCGTTCTAGCAGCATTTTGAAACATATTAGAAATTTCTATCTTAATGGGTGCCAAAGTTACACAAGACCTCTTAATAATATTTTTAATCGCTATCTTGGTAACCGTAAGTCCAAAAAATAAAAAGGTGTCAGATATGAGCGATTTGGCGTTCTAGCAGCATTTTGAAACATATTAGAAATATCTATCTTAATGGGTGCCATAGTTACACAAGACCTCTTAATAATATTTTTAATCGCTATCTTGGTGACCGTAAGTCCAAAAATCAAAAAGGTGTCAGATATGAGCGATTTGGCGTTCTAGCAGCATTTTGAAACATATTAGAAATTTCTATCTTAATGGGTGCCAAAGTTACACAAGACCTCTTAATAATATTTTTAATCGCTATCTTGGTAACCGTAAGTCCAAAAAATAAAAAGGTGTCAGATATGAGCGATTTGGCGTTCTAGCAGCATTTTGAAACATATTAGAAATTTCTATCTTAATGGGTGCCAAAGTTACACAAGACCTCTTAATAATATTTTTAATCGCTATCTTGGTGACTGTAAGTCCAAAAAATAAAAAGGTGTCAGATATGAGCGATTTGGCGTTCTAGCAGCATTTTGAAACATATTAGAAATTTCTATCTTAATGGGTGCCAAAGTTACACAAGACCTCTTAATAATATTTTTAATCGCTATCTTGGTAACCGTAAGTCCAAAAAATAAAAAGGTGTCAGATATGAGCGATTTGGCGTTCTAGCAGCATTTTGAAACATATTAGAAATATCTATCTTAATGGGTGCCATAGTTACACAAGACCTCTTAATAATATTTTTAATCGCTATCTTGGTGACCGTAAGTCCAAAAATCAAAAAGGTGTCAGATATGAGCGATTTGGCGTTCTAGCAGCATTTTGAAACATATTAGAAATTTCTATCTTAATGGGTGCCAAAGTTACACAAGACCTCTTAATAATATTTTTAATCGCTATCTTGGTGACCGTAAGTCCAAAAATCAAAAAGGTGTCAGATATGAGCGATTTGGCGTTCTAGCAGCATTTTGAAACATATTAGAAATTTCTACCTTAATAGGTGCCAAAGTTACACAAGACCTCTTAATAATATTTTTAATCGCTATCTTGGTAACCGTAAGTCCAAAAAATAAAAAGGTGTCTGATATGAGCGATTTGGCGTTCTAGCAGCATTTTGAAACCTATTAGAAATTTCTATCTTAATGGGTGCCAAAGTTACACAAGACCTCTTAATAATATTTTTAATCGCTATCTTGGCAACCGTAAGACCAAAAAATAAAAAGGTGTCAGATATGAGCGATTTGGCGTTCTAGCAGCATTTTGAAACATATTAGAAATTTCTATCTTAATGGGTGCCAAAGTTACACAAGATCTCTTAATAATATTTTTAATCGCTATCTTGGTAACCGTAAGTCCAAAAAATAAAAAGGTGTCAGATATGAGCGATTTGGCGTTCTAGCAGCATTTTGAAACATATTAGAAATTTCTATCTTAATGGGCGCCAAAGTTACACAAGACCTCTTAATAATATTTTTAACCGCTATCTTGGTGACCGTAAGTCCAAAAATCAAAAAGGTGTCAGATATGAGCGATTTGGCGTTCTAGCAGCATTTTGAAACATATTAGAAGTTTCTATCTTAATGGGTGCCAAAGTTACACAAGACCTCTTAATAATATTTTTAATCGCTATCTTGGTGACCGTAAGTCCAAAAATCAAAAAGGTGTCAGATATGAGCGATTTGGCGTTCTAGCAGCATTTTGAAACATATTAGAAATTTCTATCTTAATGGGTGCCAAAGTTACACAAGATCTCTTAATAATATTTTTAATCGCTATCTTGGTAACCGTAAGTCCAAAAAATAAAAAGGTGTCAGATATGAGCGATTTGGCGTTCTAGCAGCATTTTGAAACATATTAGAAATTTCTATCTTAATGGGTGCCAAAGTTACACAAGACCTCTTAATAATATTTTTAACCGCTATCTTGGTGACCGTAAGTCCAAAAATCAAAAAGGTGTCAGATATGAGCGATTTGGCGTTCTAGCAGCATTTTGAAACATATTAGAAATTTCTATCTTAATGGGTGCCAAAGTTACACAAGACCTCTTAATAATATTTTTAATCGCTATCTTGGTGACCGTAAGTCCAAAAATCAAAAAGGTGTCAGATATGAGCGATTTGGCGTTCTAGCAGCATTTTGAAACATATTAGAAATTTCTATCTTAATGGGTGCCAAAGTTACACAAGACCTCTTAATAATATTTTTAATCGCTATCTTGGTAACCGTAAGTCCAAAAAATAAAAAGGTGTCAGATATGAGCGATTTGGCGTTCTAGCAGCATTTTGAAACATATTAGAAATTTCTATCTTAATGGGTGCCAAAGTTACACAAGACCTCTTAATAATATTTTTAATCGCTATCTTGGTGACCGTAAGTCCAAAAATCAAAAAGGTGTCAGATATGAGCGATTTGGCGTTCTAGCAGCATTTTGAAACATATTAGAAATTTCTATCTTAATGGGTGCCAAAGTTACACAAGACCTCTTAATAATATTTTTAATCGCTATCTTGGTAACCGTAAGTCCAAAAAATAAAAAGGTGTCAGATATGAGCGATTTGGCGTTCTAGCAGCATTTTGAAACATATTAGAAATTTCTATCTTAATGGGTGCCAAAGTTACACAAGACCTCTTAATAATATTTTTAATCGCTATCTTGGTGACCGTAAGTCCAAAAATCAAAAAGGTGTCAGATATGAGCGATTTGGCGTTCTAGCAGCATTTTGAAACATATTAGAAATTTCTATCTTAATGGGTGCCAAAGTTACACAAGACCTCTTAATAATATTTTTAATCGCTATCTTGGTAACCGTAAATCTAAAAAATAAAAAGGTGTCAGATATGAGCGATTTGGCGTTCTAGCAGCATTTTGAAACATATTAGAAATTTCTATCTTAATGGGTGCCAAAGTTACACAAGACCTCTTAATAATGTTTTTAATCGCTACCTTGGTAACCGTAAGTCCAAAAAATAAAAAGGTGTTAGATATGAGCGATTTGACGTTCTAGCAGCATTTTGAAACATATTAGAAATTTCTATCTTAATGGGTGCCAAAGTTACACAAGACCTCTTAATAATATTTTTAATCGCTATCTTGGTAACCGTAAGTCCAAAAAATAAAAAGGTGTCAGATATGAGCGATTTGGCGTTCTAGCAGCATTTTGAAACATATTAGAAATTTCTATCTTAATGGGTGCCAAAGTTACACAAGACCTCTTAATAATATTTTTAATCGCTATCTTGGTGACCGTAAGTCCAAAAATCAAAAAGGTGTCAGATATGAGCGATTTGGCGTTCTAGCAGCATTTTGAAACATATTAGAAATTTCTATCTTAATGGGTGCCAAAGTTACACAAGACCTCTTAATAATATTTTTAATCGCTATCTTGGTAACCGTAAATCTAAAAAATAAAAAGGTGTCAGATATGAGCGATTTGGCGTTCTAGCAGCATTTTGAAACATATTAGAAATTTCTATCTTAATGGGTGCCAAAGTTACACAAGACCTCTTAATAATGTTTTTAATCGCTACCTTGGTAACCGTAAGTCCAAAAAATAAAAAGGTGTTAGATATGAGCGATTTGACGTTCTAGCAGCATTTTGAAACATATTAGAAATTTCTATCTTAATGGGTGCCAAAGTTACACAAGACCTCTTAATAATATTTTTAATCGCTATCTTGGTAACCGTAAGTCCAAAAAATAAAAAGGTGTCAGATATAAGCGATTTGGCGTTCTAGCAGCATTTTGAAACATATTAGAAATTTCTATCTTAATGGGTGCCAAAGTTACACAAGACCTCTTAATAATATTTTTAATCGTTATCTTGGTAACCGTAAGTCCAAAAAATAAAAAAGTGTCAGATATGAGCGATTTGGCGTTCTAGCAGCATTTTGAAACATATTAGAAATTTCTATCTTAATGGGTGCCAAAGTTACACAAGACCTCTTAATAATATTTTTAATCGCTATCTTGGTAACCGTAAGTCCAAAAAATAAAAAGGTGTCAGATATGAACGATTTGGCGTTCTAGCAGCATTTTGAAACATATTAGAAACTTCTATCTTAATGGGTGCCAAAGTTACACAAGACCTCTTAATAATATTTTTAATCGCTATCTTGGTAACCGTAAGTCCAAAAAATAAAAAGGTGTCAGATATGAGCGATCTGGCGTTCTAGCAGCATTTTGAAGCATATTAGAAATTTCTATCTTAATGGGTGCTAAAGTTACACAAGACCTCTTAATAACATTTTTAATCGCTATCTTGGTAACCGTAAGTCCAAAAAATAAAAAGGTGTCAGATATGAGCGATTTGGCGTTCTAGCAGCATTTTGAAGCATATTAGAAATTTCCATCTTAATGGGTGCTAAAGTTACACAAGACCTCTTAATAACATTTTTAATCGCTATCTTGGTAACCGTAAGTCCAAAAAATAAAAAGGTGTCAGATATGAGCGATTTGGCGTTCTAGCAGCATTTTGAAACATATTAGAAATTTCTGTCTTAATGGGTGTCAAAGTTACACAAGACCTCTTAATAATATTTTTAATCGCTATCTTGGTGACCGTAAGTCCAAAAATCAAAAAGGTGTCAGATATGAGCGATTTGGCGTTCTAGCAGCATTTTGAAACATATTAGAAATTTCTATCTTAATGGGTGCCAAAGTTACACAAGACCTCTTAATAATATTTTTAATCGCTATCTTTGTAACCGTAAGTCCAAAAAATAAAAAGGTGTCAGGTATGAGCGATTTGGCGTTCTAGCAGCATTTTGAAACATATTAGAAATTTCTATCTTAATGGGTGCCAAAGTTACACAAGACCTCTTAATAATATTTTTAATCGCTATCTTGGTAATCGTAAGTCCAAAAAATAAAAATGTGTCAGATATGAGCGATTTGGCGTTCTAGCAGCATTTTGAAACATATTAGAAATTTCTATCTTAATGGGTGCCAAAGTTACACAAGACTTCTTAATAACATCTTTAATCGCTATCTTGGTAACCGTAAGTCCAAAAAATAAAAAGGTGTCAGATATGAGCGATTTGGCGTTCTAGCAGCATTTTGAAACATATTAGAAATTTCTATCTTAATGGGTGCCAAAGTTACACAAGACCTCTTAATAATATTTTTAATCGCTATCTTGGTAACCGTAAGTCCAAAAAATAAAAAGGTGTCAGATATGAGCGATTTGGCGTTCTAGCAGCATTTTGAAACATATTAGAAATTTCTATCTTAATGGGTGCCAAAGTTACACAAGACCTCTTAATAATATTTTTAATCGCTATCTTGGTAACCGTAAGTCCAAAAAATAAAAAGGTGTCAGATATGAGCGATTTTGCGTTCTAGCAGCATTTTGAAACATATTAGAAATTTCTATCTTAATGGGTGCCAAAGTTACACAAGACCTCTTAATAATATTTTTAATCGCTATCTTGGTAACCGTAAGTCCAAAAAATAAAAAGGTGTCAGATATGAGCGATTTGGCGTTCTAGCAGCATTTTGAAACATATTAGAAATTTCTATCTTAATGGGTGCCAAAGTTACACAAGACCTCTTAATAATATTTTTAATCGCTATCTTGGTAACCGTAAGTCCAAAAAATAAAAAGGTGTCAGATATGAGCGATTTTGCGTTCTAGCAGCATTTTGAAACATATTAGAAATTTCTATCTTAATGGGTGCCAAAGTTACACAAGACCTCTTAATAATATTTTTAATCGCTATCTTGGTAACCGTAAGTCCAAAAAATAAAAAGGTGTCAGATATGAGCGATTTGGCGTTCTAGCAGCATTTTGAAACATATTAGAAACTTCTATCTTAATGGGTGCCAAAGTTACACAAGACCTCTTAATAATATTTTTAATCACTATCTTGGTAACCGTAAGTCCAAAAAATAAAAAGGTGTCAGATATGAGCGATTTGGCGTTCTAGCAGCATTTTGAAACATATTAGAAATTTCTATCTTAATGGGTGCCAAAGTTACACAAGACCTCTTAATAATATTTTTAATCGCTATCTTGGTGACCGTAAGTCCAAAAATCAAAAAGGTGTCAGATATGAGCGATTTGGCGTTCTAGCAGCATTTTGAAACATATTAAAAATTTCTATCTGAATGGGTGCCAAAGTTACACAAGACCTCTTAATAATATTTTTAATCGCTATCTTGGTGACCGTAAGTCCAAAAATCAAAAAGGTGTCAGATATGAGCGATTTGGCGTTCTAGCAGCATTTTGAAACATATTAGAAATTTCTATCTTAATGGGTGCCAAAGTTACACAAGACCTCTTAATAATATTTTTAATCGCTATCTTGGTGACCGTAAGTCCAAAAAATAAAAAGGTGTCAGATATGAGCGATTTGGCGTTCTAGCAGCATTTTGAAACATATTAGAAATTTCTATCTTAATGGGTGCCAAAGTTACACAAGACCTCTTAATAATATTTTTAATCGCTATCTTGGTAACCGTAAGTCCAAAAAATAAAAAGGTGTCAGATATGAGCGATTTGGCGTTCTAGCAGCATTTTGAAACATATTAGAAATTTCTATCTTAATGGGTGCCAAAGTTACACAAGACCTCTTAATAATATTTTTAATCGCTATCTTGGTAACCGTAAGTCCAAAAAATAAAAAGGTGTCAGATATGAGCGATTTGGCGTTCTAGCAGCATTTTGAAACATATTAGAAATTTCTATCTTAATGGGTGCCAAAGTTACACAAGACCTCTTAATAATATTTTTAATCGCTATCTTGGTGACCGTAAGTCCAAAAATCAAAAAGGTGTCAGATATGAGCGATTTGGCGTTCTAGCAGCATTTTGAAACATATTAGAAATTTCTACCTTAATGGGTGCCAAAGTTACACAAGACCTCTTAATAATATTTTTAATCGCTATCTTGGTAACCGTAAGTCCGAAAAATAAAAAGGTGTCTGATATGAGCGATTTGGCGTTCTAGCAGCATTTTGAAACACATTAGAAATTTCTATCTCAATGGGTGCCAAAGTTACACAAGACCTCTTAATAATATTTTTAATCGCTATCTTGGTGACCGTAAGTCCAAAAATCAAAAAGGTGTCAGATATGAGCGATTTGGCGTTCTAGCAGCATTTTGAAACATATTAGAAATTTCTATCTTAATGGGTGCCAAAGTTACACAAGACCTCTTAATAATATTTTTAATCGCTATCTTGGTAACCGTGAGTCCAAAAAATAAAAAGGTGTCAGATATGAGCGATTTGGCGTTCTAGCAGCATTTTGAAACATATTAAAAATTTCTATCTGAATGGGTGCCAAAGTTACACAAGACCTCTTAATAATATTTTTAATCGCTATCTTGGTGACCGTAAGTCCAAAAATCAAAAAGGTGTCAGATATGAGCGATTTGGCGTTCTAGCAGCATTTTGAAACATATTAAAAATTTCTATCTGAATGGGTGCCAAAGTTACACAAGACCTCTTAATAATATTTTTAATCGCTATCTTGGTGACCGTAAGTCCAAAAATCAAAAAGGTGTCAGATATGAGCGATTTGGCGTTCTAGCAGCATTTTGAAACATATTAGAAATTTCTATCTTAATGGGTGCCAAAGTTACACAAGACCTCTTAATAATATTTTTAATCGCTATCTTGGTAACCGTAAGTCCAAAAAATAAAAAGGTGTCAGATATGAGCGATTTGGCGTTCTAGCAGCATTTTGAAACATATTAGAAATTTCTATCTTAATGGGTGCCAAAGTTACACAAGACCTCTTAATAATATTTTTAATCGCTATCTTGGTGACCGTAAGTCCAAAAAATAAAAAGGTGTCAGATATGAGCGATTTGGCGTTCTAGCAGCATTTTGAAACATATTAGAAATTTCTATCTTAATGGGTGCCAAAGTTACACAAGACCTCTTAATAATATTTTTAATCGCTATCTTGGTAACCGTAAGTCCAAAAAATAAAAAGGTGTCAGATATGAGCGATTTGGCGTTCTAGCAGCATTTTGAAACATATTAGAAATTTCTATCTTAATGGGTGCCAAAGTTACACAAGACCTCTTAATAATATTTTTAATCGCTATCTTGGTAACCGTAAGTCCAAAAAATAAAAAGGTGTCAGATATGAGCGATTTGGCGTTCTAGCAGCATTTTGAAACATATTAGAAATTTCTATCTTAATGGGTGCCAAAGTTACACAAGACCTCTTAATAATATTTTTAATCGCTATCTTGATGACCGTAAGTCCAAAAATCAAAAAGGTGTCAGATATGAGCGATTTGGCGTTCTAGCAGCATTTTGAAACATATTAGAAATTTCTATCTTAATGGGTGCCAAAGTTACACAAGACCTCTTAATAATATTTTTAATCGCTATCTTGGTAACCGTAAGTCCAAAAAATAAAAATGTGTCAGATATGAGCGATTTGGCGTTCTAGCAGCATTTTGAAACATATTAGAAATTTCTATCTTAATGGGTGCCAAAGTTACACAAGACCTCTTAATAATATTTTTAATCGCTATCTTGGTAACCGTAAGTCCAAAAAATAAAAAGGTGTCAGATATGAGCGATTTGGCGTTCTAGCAGCATTTTGAAACATATTAGAAATTTCTATCTTAATGGGTGCCAAAGTTACACAAGACCTCTTAATAATATTTTTAATCGCTATCTTGGTGACCGTAAGTCCAAAAATCAAAAAGGTGTCAGATATGAGCGATTTGGCGTTCTAGCAGCATTTTGAAACATATTAGAAATTTCTATCTTAATGGGTGCCAAAGTTACACAAGACCTCTTAATAATATTTTTAATCGCTATCTTGGGGACCGTAAGTCCAAAAATCAAAAAGGTGTCAGATATGAGCGATTTGGCGTTCTAGCAGCATTTTGAAACATATTAGAAATTTCTACCTTAATGGGTGCCAAAGTTACACAAGACCTCTTAATAATATTTTTAATCGCTATCTTGGTAACCGTAAGTCCGAAAAATAAAAAGGTGTCTGATATGAGCGATTTGGCGTTCTAGCAGCATTTTGAAACACATTAGAAATTTCTATCTCAATGGGTGCCAAAGTTACACAAGACCTCTTAATAATATTTTTAATCGCTATCTTGGTGACCGTAAGTCCAAAAATCAAAAAGGTGTCAGATATGAGCGATTTGGCGTTCTAGCAGCATTTTGAAACATATTAGAAATTTCTATCTTAATGGGTGCCAAAGTTACACAAGACCTCTTAATAATATTTTTAATCGCTATCTTGGTAATCGTAAGTCCAAAAAATAAAAAGGTGTCAGATATGAGCGATTTGGCGTTCTAGCAGCATTTTGAAACATATTAGAAATTTCTATCTTAATGGGTGCCAAAGTTACACAAGACTTCTTAATAACATCTTTAATCGCTATCTTGGTAACCGTAAGTCCAAAAAATAAAAAGGTGTCAGATATGAGCGATTTGGCGTTCTAGCAGCATTTTGAAACATATTAGAAATTTCTATCTTAATGGGTGCCAAAGTTACACAAGACCTCTTAATAATATTTTTAATCGCTATCTTGGTAACCGTAAGTCCAAAAAATAAAAAGGTGTCAGATATGAGCGATTTGGCGTTCTAGCAGCATTTTGAAACATATTAGAAATTTCTATCTTAATGGGTGCCAAAGTTACACAAGACCTCTTAATAATATTTTTAATCGCTATCTTGGTAACCGTAAGTCCAAAAAATAAAAAGGTGTCAGATATGAGCGATTTTGCGTTCTAGCAGCATTTTGAAACATATTAGAAATTTCTATCTTAATGGGTGCCAAAGTTACACAAGACCTCTTAATAATATTTTTAATCGCTATCTTGGTAACCGTAAGTCCAAAAAATAAAAAGGTGTCAGATATGAGCGATTTGGCGTTCTAGCAGCATTTTGAAACATATTAGAAATTTCTATCTTAATGGGTGCCAAAGTTACACAAGACCTCTTAATAATATTTTTAATCGCTATCTTGGTAACCGTAAGTCCAAAAAATAAAAAGGTGTCAGATATGAGCGATTTTGCGTTCTAGCAGCATTTTGAAACATATTAGAAATTTCTATCTTAATGGGTGCCAAAGTTACACAAGACCTCTTAATAATATTTTTAATCGCTATCTTGGTAACCGTAAGTCCAAAAAATAAAAAGGTGTCAGATATGAGCGATTTGGCGTTCTAGCAGCATTTTGAAACATATTAGAAATTTCTATCTTAATGGGTGCCAAAGTTACACAAGACCTCTTAATAATATTTTTAATCGCTATCTTGGTGACTGTAAGTCCAAAAAATAAAAAGGTGTCAGATATGAGCGATTTGGCGTTCTAGCAGCATTTTGAAACATATTAGAAATTTCTATCTTAATGGGTGCCAAAGTTACACAAGACCTCTTAATAATATTTTTAATCGCTATCTTGGTAACCGTAACTCCAAAAAATAAAAAGGTGTCAGATATGAGCGATTTGGCGTTCTAGCAGCATTTTGAAACATATTAGAAATATCTATCTTAATGGGTGCCATAGTTACACAAGACCTCTTAATAATATTTTTAATCGCTATCTTGGTGACCGTAAGTCCAAAAATCAAAAAGGTGTCAGATATGAGCGATTTGGCGTTCTAGCAGCATTTTGAAACATATTAGAAATTTCTATCTTAATGGGTGCCAAAGTTACACAAGACCTCTTAATAATATTTTTAATCGCTATCTTGGTGACCGTAAGTCCAAAAATCAAAAAGGTGTCAGATATGAGCGATTTGGCGTTCTAGCAGCATTTTGAAACATATTAGAAATTTCTATCTTAATGGGTGCCAAAGTTACACAAGACTTCTTAATAACATCTTTAATCGCTATCTTGGTAACCGTAAGTCCAAAAAATAAAAAGGTGTCAGATATGAGCGATTTGGCGTTCTAGCAGCATTTTGAAACATATTAGAAATTTCTATCTTAATGGGTGCCAAAGTTACACAAGACCTCTTAATAATATTTTTAATCGCTATCTTGGTAACCGTAAGTCCAAAAAATAAAAAGGGGTCAGATATGAGCGATTTTGCGTTCTAGCAGCATTTTGAAACATATTAGAAATTTCTATCTTAATGGGTGCCAAAGTTACACAAGACCTCTTAATAATATTTTTAATCGCTATCTTGGTAACCGTAAGTCCAAAAAATAAAAAGGTGTCAGATATGAGCGATTTGGCGTTCTAGCAGCATTTTGAAACATATTAGAAATTTCTATCTTAATGGGTGCCAAAGTTACACAAGACCTCTTAATAATATTTTTAATCGCTATCTTGGTGACTGTAAGTCCAAAAAATAAAAAGGTGTCAGATATGAGCGATTTGGCGTTCTAGCAGCATTTTGAAACATATTAGAAATTTCTATCTTAATGGGTGCCAAAGTTACACAAGACCTCTTAATAATATTTTTAATCGCTATCTTGGTAACCGTAAGTCCAAAAAATAAAAAGGTGTCAGATATGAGCGATTTGGCGTTCTAGCAGCATTTTGAAACATATTAGAAATATCTATCTTAATGGGTGCCATAGTTACACAAGACCTCTTAATAATATTTTTAATCGCTATCTTGGTGACCGTAAGTCCAAAAATCAAAAAGGTGTCAGATATGAGCGATTTGGCGTTCTAGCAGTATTTTGAAACATATTAGAAATTTCTATCTTAATGGGTGCCAAAGTTACACAAGACCTCTTAATAATATTTTTAATCGCTATCTTGGTAACCGTAAGTCCAAAAAATAAAAAGGTGTCAGATATGAGCGATTTGGCGTTCTAGCAGCATTTTGAAACATATTAGAAATTTCTATCTTAATGGGTGCCAAAGTTACACAAGACCTCTTAATAATATTTTTAATCGCTATCTTGGTGACTGTAAGTCCAAAAAATAAAAAGGTGTCAGATATGAGCGATTTGGCGTTCTAGCAGCATTTTGAAACATATTAGAAATTTCTATCTTAATGGGTGCCAAAGTTACACAAGACCTCTTAATAATATTTTTAATCGCTATCTTGGTAACCGTAAGTCCAAAAAATAAAAAGGTGTCAGATATGAGCGATTTGGCGTTCTAGCAGCATTTTGAAACATATTAGAAATATCTATCTTAATGGGTGCCATAGTTACACAAGACCTCTTAATAATATTTTTAATCGCTATCTTGGTGACCGTAAGTCCAAAAATCAAAAAGGTGTCAGATATGAGCGATTTGGCGTTCTAGCAGCATTTTGAAACATATTAGAAATTTCTATCTTAATGGGTGCCAAAGTTACACAAGACCTCTTAATAATATTTTTAATCGCTATCTTGGTGACCGTAAGTCCAAAAATCAAAAAGGTGTCAGATATGAGCGATTTGGCGTTCTAGCAGCATTTTGAAACATATTAGAAATTTCTACCTTAATAGGTGCCAAAGTTACACAAGACCTCTTAATAATATTTTTAATCGCTATCTTGGTAACCGTAAGTCCAAAAAATAAAAAGGTGTCTGATATGAGCGATTTGGCGTTCTAGCAGCATTTTGAAACCTATTAGAAATTTCTATCTTAATGGGTGCCAAAGTTACACAAGACCTCTTAATAATATTTTTAATCGCTATCTTGGCAACCGTAAGACCAAAAAATAAAAAGGTGTCAGATATGAGCGATTTGGCGTTCTAGCAGCATTTTGAAACATATTAGAAATTTCTATCTTAATGGGTGCCAAAGTTACACAAGATCTCTTAATAATATTTTTAATCGCTATCTTGGTAACCGTAAGTCCAAAAAATAAAAAGGTGTCAGATATGAGCGATTTGGCGTTCTAGCAGCATTTTGAAACATATTAGAAATTTCTATCTTAATGGGCGCCAAAGTTACACAAGACCTCTTAATAATATTTTTAACCGCTATCTTGGTGACCGTAAGTCCAAAAATCAAAAAGGTGTCAGATATGAGCGATTTGGCGTTCTAGCAGCATTTTGAAACATATTAGAAGTTTCTATCTTAATGGGTGCCAAAGTTACACAAGACCTCTTAATAATATTTTTAATCGCTATCTTGGTGACCGTAAGTCCAAAAATCAAAAAGGTGTCAGATATGAGCGATTTGGCGTTCTAGCAGCATTTTGAAACATATTAGAAATTTCTATCTTAATGGGTGCCAAAGTTACACAAGATCTCTTAATAATATTTTTAATCGCTATCTTGGTAACCGTAAGTCCAAAAAATAAAAAGGTGTCAGATATGAGCGATTTGGCGTTCTAGCAGCATTTTGAAACATATTAGAAATTTCTATCTTAATGGGTGCCAAAGTTACACAAGACCTCTTAATAATATTTTTAACCGCTATCTTGGTGACCGTAAGTCCAAAAATCAAAAAGGTGTCAGATATGAGCGATTTGGCGTTCTAGCAGCATTTTGAAACATATTAGAAATTTCTATCTTAATGGGTGCCAAAGTTACACAAGACCTCTTAATAATATTTTTAATCGCTATCTTGGTGACCGTAAGTCCAAAAATCAAAAAGGTGTCAGATATGAGCGATTTGGCGTTCTAGCAGCATTTTGAAACATATTAGAAATTTCTATCTTAATGGGTGCCAAAGTTACACAAGACCTCTTAATAATATTTTTAATCGCTATCTTGGTAACCGTAAGTCCAAAAAATAAAAAGGTGTCAGATATGAGCGATTTGGCGTTCTAGCAGCATTTTGAAACATATTAGAAATTTCTATCTTAATGGGTGCCAAAGTTACACAAGACCTCTTAATAATATTTTTAATCGCTATCTTGGTGACCGTAAGTCCAAAAATCAAAAAGGTGTCAGATATGAGCGATTTGGCGTTCTAGCAGCATTTTGAAACATATTAGAAATTTCTATCTTAATGGGTGCCAAAGTTACACAAGACCTCTTAATAATATTTTTAATCGCTATCTTGGTAACCGTAAGTCCAAAAAATAAAAAGGTGTCAGATATGAGCGATTTGGCGTTCTAGCAGCATTTTGAAACATATTAGAAATTTCTATCTTAATGGGTGCCAAAGTTACACAAGACCTCTTAATAATATTTTTAATCGCTATCTTGGTGACCGTAAGTCCAAAAATCAAAAAGGTGTCAGATATGAGCGATTTGGCGTTCTAGCAGCATTTTGAAACATATTAGAAATTTCTATCTTAATGGGTGCCAAAGTTACACAAGACCTCTTAATAATATTTTTAATCGCTATCTTGGTAACCGTAAATCTAAAAAATAAAAAGGTGTCAGATATGAGCGATTTGGCGTTCTAGCAGCATTTTGAAACATATTAGAAATTTCTATCTTAATGGGTGCCAAAGTTACACAAGACCTCTTAATAATGTTTTTAATCGCTACCTTGGTAACCGTAAGTCCAAAAAATAAAAAGGTGTTAGATATGAGCGATTTGACGTTCTAGCAGCATTTTGAAACATATTAGAAATTTCTATCTTAATGGGTGCCAAAGTTACACAAGACCTCTTAATAATATTTTTAATCGCTATCTTGGTAACCGTAAGTCCAAAAAATAAAAAGGTGTCAGATATGAGCGATTTGGCGTTCTAGCAGCATTTTGAAACATATTAGAAATTTCTATCTTAATGGGTGCCAAAGTTACACAAGACCTCTTAATAATATTTTTAATCGCTATCTTGGTGACCGTAAGTCCAAAAATCAAAAAGGTGTCAGATATGAGCGATTTGGCGTTCTAGCAGCATTTTGAAACATATTAGAAATTTCTATCTTAATGGGTGCCAAAGTTACACAAGACCTCTTAATAATATTTTTAATCGCTATCTTGGTAACCGTAAATCTAAAAAATAAAAAGGTGTCAGATATGAGCGATTTGGCGTTCTAGCAGCATTTTGAAACATATTAGAAATTTCTATCTTAATGGGTGCCAAAGTTACACAAGACCTCTTAATAATGTTTTTAATCGCTACCTTGGTAACCGTAAGTCCAAAAAATAAAAAGGTGTTAGATATGAGCGATTTGACGTTCTAGCAGCATTTTGAAACATATTAGAAATTTCTATCTTAATGGGTGCCAAAGTTACACAAGACCTCTTAATAATATTTTTAATCGCTATCTTGGTAACCGTAAGTCCAAAAAATAAAAAGGTGTCAGATATGAGCGATTTGGCGTTCTAGCAGCATTTTGAAACATATTAGAAATTTCTATCTTAATGGGTGCCAAAGTTACACAAGACCTCTTAATAATATTTTTAATCGTTATCTTGGTAACCGTAAGTCCAAAAAATAAAAAAGTGTCAGATATGAGCGATTTGGCGTTCTAGCAGCATTTTGAAACATATTAGAAATTTCTATCTTAATGGGTGCCAAAGTTACACAAGACCTCTTAATAATATTTTTAATCGCTATCTTGGTAACCGTAAGTCCAAAAAATAAAAAGGTGTCAGATATGAACGATTTGGCGTTCTAGCAGCATTTTGAAACATATTAGAAACTTCTATCTTAATGGGTGCCAAAGTTACACAAGACCTCTTAATAATATTTTTAATCGCTATCTTGGTAACCGTAAGTCCAAAAAATAAAAAGGTGTCAGATATGAGCGATCTGGCGTTCTAGCAGCATTTTGAAGCATATTAGAAATTTCTATCTTAATGGGTGCTAAAGTTACACAAGACCTCTTAATAACATTTTTAATCGCTATCTTGGTAACCGTAAGTCCAAAAAATAAAAAGGTGTCAGATATGAGCGATTTGGCGTTCTAGCAGCATTTTGAAGCATATTAGAAATTTCTATCTTAATGGGTGCTAAAGTTACACAAGACCTCTTAATAACATTTTTAATCGCTATCTTGGTAACCGTAAGTCCAAAAAATAAAAAGGTGTCAGATATGAGCGATTTGGCGTTCTAGCAGCATTTTGAAACATATTAGAAATTTCTGTCTTAATGGGTGTCAAAGTTACACAAGACCTCTTAATAATATTTTTAATCGCTATCTTGGTGACCGTAAGTCCAAAAATCAAAAAGGTGTCAGATATGAGCGATTTGGCGTTCTAGCAGCATTTTGAAACTTATTAGAAATTTCTATCTTAATGGGTGCCAAAGTTACACAAGACCTCTTAATAATATTTTTAATCGCTATCTTTGTAACCGTAAGTCCAAAAAATAAAAAGGTGTCAGGTATGAGCGATTTGGCGTTCTAGCAGCATTTTGAAACATATTAGAAATTTCTATCTTAATGGGTGCCAAAGTTACACAAGACCTCTTAATAATATTTTTAATCGCTATCTTGGTAATCGTAAGTCCAAAAAATAAAAAGGTGTCAGATATGAGCGATTTGGCGTTCTAGCAGCATTTTGAAACATATTAGAAATTTCTATCTTAATGGGTGCCAAAGTTACACAAGACTTCTTAATAACATCTTTAATCGCTATCTTGGTAACCGTAAGTCCAAAAAATAAAAAGGTGTCAGATATGAGCGATTTGGCGTTCTAGCAGCATTTTGAAACATATTAGAAATTTCTATCTTAATGGGTGCCAAAGTTACACAAGACCTCTTAATAATATTTTTAATCGCTATCTTGGTAACCGTAAGTCCAAAAAATAAAAAGGTGTCAGATATGAGCGATTTGGCGTTCTAGCAGCATTTTGAAACATATTAGAAATTTCTATCTTAATGGGTGCCAAAGTTACACAAGACCTCTTAATAATATTTTTAATCGCTATCTTGGTAACCGTAAGTCCAAAAAATAAAAAGGTGTCAGATATGAGCGATTTTGCGTTCTAGCAGCATTTTGAAACATATTAGAAATTTCTATCTTAATGGGTGCCAAAGTTACACAAGACCTCTTAATAATATTTTTAATCGCTATCTTGGTAACCGTAAGTCCAAAAAATAAAAAGGTGTCAGATATGAGCGATTTGGCGTTCTAGCAGCATTTTGAAACATATTAGAAATTTCTATCTTAATGGGTGCCAAAGTTACACAAGACCTCTTAATAATATTTTTAATCGCTATCTTGGTAACCGTAAGTCCAAAAAATAAAAAGGTGTCAGATATGAGCGATTTTGCGTTCTAGCAGCATTTTGAAACATATTAGAAATTTCTATCTTAATGGGTGCCAAAGTTACACAAGACCTCTTAATAATATTTTTAATCGCTATCTTGGTAACCGTAAGTCCAAAAATCAAAAAGGTGTCAGATATGAGCGATTTGGCGTTCTAGCAGCATTTTGAAACATATTAGAAATTTCTATCTTAATGGGTGCCAAAGTTACACAAGACCTCTTAATAATATTTTTAATCGCTATCTTGGTAACCGTAAATCTAAAAAATAAAAAGGTGTCAGATATGAGCGATTTGGCGTTCTAGCAGCATTTTGAAACATATTAGAAATTTCTATCTTAATGGGTGCCAAAGTTACACAAGACCTCTTAATAATGTTTTTAATCGCTACCTTGGTAACCGTAAGTCCAAAAAATAAAAAGGTGTTAGATATGAGCGATTTGACGTTCTAGCAGCATTTTGAAACATATTAGAAATTTCTATCTTAATGGGTGCCAAAGTTACACAAGACCTCTTAATAATATTTTTAATCGCTATCTTGGTAACCGTAAGTCCAAAAAATAAAAAGGTGTCAGATATGAGCGATTTGGCGTTCTAGCAGCATTTTGAAACATATTAGAAATTTCTATCTTAATGGGTGCCAAAGTTACACAAGACCTCTTAATAATATTTTTAATCGTTATCTTGGTAACCGTAAGTCCAAAAAATAAAAAAGTGTCAGATATGAGCGATTTGGCGTTCTAGCAGCATTTTGAAACATATTAGAAATTTCTATCTTAATGGGTGCCAAAGTTACACAAGACCTCTTAATAATATTTTTAATCGCTATCTTGGTAACCGTAAGTCCAAAAAATAAAAAGGTGTCAGATATGAACGATTTGGCGTTCTAGCAGCATTTTGAAACATATTAGAAACTTCTATCTTAATGGGTGCCAAAGTTACACAAGACCTCTTAATAATATTTTTAATCGCTATCTTGGTAACCGTAAGTCCAAAAAATAAAAAGGTGTCAGATATGAGCGATCTGGCGTTCTAGCAGCATTTTGAAGCATATTAGAAATTTCTATCTTAATGGGTGCTAAAGTTACACAAGACCTCTTAATAACATTTTTAATCGCTATCTTGGTAACCGTAAGTCCAAAAAATAAAAAGGTGTCAGATATGAGCGATTTGGCGTTCTAGCAGCATTTTGAAGCATATTAGAAATTTCTATCTTAATGGGTGCTAAAGTTACACAAGACCTCTTAATAACATTTTTAATCGCTATCTTGGTAACCGTAAGTCCAAAAAATAAAAAGGTGTCAGATATGAGCGATTTGGCGTTCTAGCAGCATTTTGAAACATATTAGAAATTTCTGTCTTAATGGGTGTCAAAGTTACACAAGACCTCTTAATAATATTTTTAATCGCTATCTTGGTGACCGTAAGTCCAAAAATCAAAAAGGTGTCAGATATGAGCGATTTGGCGTTCTAGCAGCATTTTGAAACTTATTAGAAATTTCTATCTTAATGGGTGCCAAAGTTACACAAGACCTCTTAATAATATTTTTAATCGCTATCTTTGTAACCGTAAGTCCAAAAAATAAAAAGGTGTCAGGTATGAGCGATTTGGCGTTCTAGCAGCATTTTGAAACATATTAGAAATTTCTATCTTAATGGGTGCCAAAGTTACACAAGACCTCTTAATAATATTTTTAATCGCTATCTTGGTAATCGTAAGTCCAAAAAATAAAAAGGTGTCAGATATGAGCGATTTGGCGTTCTAGCAGCATTTTGAAACATATTAGAAATTTCTATCTTAATGGGTGCCAAAGTTACACAAGACTTCTTAATAACATCTTTAATCGCTATCTTGGTAACCGTAAGTCCAAAAAATAAAAAGGTGTCAGATATGAGCGATTTGGCGTTCTAGCAGCATTTTGAAACATATTAGAAATTTCTATCTTAATGGGTGCCAAAGTTACACAAGACCTCTTAATAATATTTTTAATCGCTATCTTGGTAACCGTAAGTCCAAAAAATAAAAAGGTGTCAGATATGAGCGATTTGGCGTTCTAGCAGCATTTTGAAACATATTAGAAATTTCTATCTTAATGGGTGCCAAAGTTACACAAGACCTCTTAATAATATTTTTAATCGCTATCTTGGTAACCGTAAGTCCAAAAAATAAAAAGGTGTCAGATATGAGCGATTTTGCGTTCTAGCAGCATTTTGAAACATATTAGAAATTTCTATCTTAATGGGTGCCAAAGTTACACAAGACCTCTTAATAATATTTTTAATCGCTATCTTGGTAACCGTAAGTCCAAAAAATAAAAAGGTGTCAGATATGAGCGATTTGGCGTTCTAGCAGCATTTTGAAACATATTAGAAATTTCTATCTTAATGGGTGCCAAAGTTACACAAGACCTCTTAATAATATTTTTAATCGCTATCTTGGTAACCGTAAGTCCAAAAAATAAAAAGGTGTCAGATATGAGCGATTTTGCGTTCTAGCAGCATTTTGAAACATATTAGAAATTTCTATCTTAATGGGTGCCAAAGTTACACAAGACCTCTTAATAATATTTTTAATCGCTATCTTGGTAACCGTAAGTCCAAAAAATAAAAAGGTGTCAGATATGAGCGATTTGGCGTTCTAGCAGCATTTTGAAACATATTAGAAACTTCTATCTTAATGGGTGCCAAAGTTACACAAGACCTCTTAATAATATTTTTAATCACTATCTTGGTAACCGTAAGTCCAAAAAATAAAAAGGTGTCAGATATGAGCGATTTGGCGTTCTAGCAGCATTTTGAAACATATTAGAAATTTCTATCTTAATGGGTGCCAAAGTTACACAAGACCTCTTAATAATATTTTTAATCGCTATCTTGGTGACCGTAAGTCCAAAAATCAAAAAGGTGTCAGATATGAGCGATTTGGCGTTCTAGCAGCATTTTGAAACATATTAAAAATTTCTATCTGAATGGGTGCCAAAGTTACACAAGACCTCTTAATAATATTTTTAATCGCTATCTTGGTGACCGTAAGTCCAAAAATCAAAAAGGTGTCAGATATGAGCGATTTGGCGTTCTAGCAGCATTTTGAAACATATTAGAAATTTCTATCTTAATGGGTGCCAAAGTTACACAAGACCTCTTAATAATATTTTTAATCGCTATCTTGGTGACCGTAAGTCCAAAAATCAAAAAGGTGTCAGATATGAGCGATTTGGCGTTCTAGCAGCATTTTGAAACATATTAGAAATTTCTATCTTAATGGGTGCCAAAGTTACACAAGACCTCTTAATAATATTTTTAATCGCTATCTTGGTAACCGTAAGTCCAAAAAATAAAAAGGTGTCAGATATGAGCGATTTGGCGTTCTAGCAGCATTTTGAAACATATTAGAAATTTCTATCTTAATGGGTGCCAAAGTTACACAAGACCTCTTAATAATATTTTTAATCGCTATCTTGGTAACCGTAAGTCCAAAAAATAAAAAGGTGTCAGATATGAGCGATTTGGCGTTCTAGCAGCATTTTGAAACATATTAGAAATTTCTATCTTAATGGGTGCCAAAGTTACACAAGACCTCTTAATAATATTTTTAATCGCTATCTTGGTGACCGTAAGTCCAAAAATCAAAAAGGTGTCAGATATGAGCGATTTGGCGTTCTAGCAGCATTTTGAAACATATTAGAAATTTCTATCTTAATGGGTGCCAAAGTTACACAAGACCTCTTAATAATATTTTTAATCGCTATCTTGGGGACCGTAAGTCCAAAAATCAAAAAGGTGTCAGATATGAGCGATTTGGCGTTCTAGCAGCATTTTGAAACATATTAGAAATTTCTACCTTAATGGGTGCCAAAGTTACACAAGACCTCTTAATAATATTTTTAATCGCTATCTTGGTAACCGTAAGTCCGAAAAATAAAAAGGTGTCTGATATGAGCGATTTGGCGTTCTAGCAGCATTTTGAAACACATTAGAAATTTCTATCTCAATGGGTGCCAAAGTTACACAAGACCTCTTAATAATATTTTTAATCGCTATCTTGGTGACCGTAAGTCCAAAAATCAAAAAGGTGTCAGATATGAGCGATTTGGCGTTCTAGCAGCATTTTGAAACATATTAGAAATTTCTATCTTAATGGGTGCCAAAGTTACACAAGACCTCTTAATAATATTTTTAATCGCTATCTTGGTAATCGTAAGTCCAAAAAATAAAAAGGTGTCAGATATGAGCGATTTGGCGTTCTAGCAGCATTTTGAAACATATTAGAAATTTCTATCTTAATGGGTGCCAAAGTTACACAAGACCTCTTAATAATATTTTTAATCGCTATCTTGGTAACCGTAAGTCCAAAAAATAAAAAGGTGTCAGATATGAGCGATTTGGCGTTCTAGCAGCATTTTGAAACATATTAGAAATTTCTATCTTAATGGGTGCCAAAGTTACACAAGACCTCTTAATAAT
The DNA here is from genome assembly GCA_036711965.1 of Onthophagus sagittarius. NCBI lineage: Eukaryota > Metazoa > Arthropoda > Insecta > Coleoptera > Scarabaeidae > Onthophagus > Onthophagus sagittarius. Next base: position 48,441,156 of record JASERS010000001.1, read on the forward strand.
ATTTTTAATCGCTATCTTGGTGACTGTAAGTCCAAAAAATAAAAAGGTGTCAGATATGAGCGATTTGGCGTTCTAGCAGCATTTTGAAACATATTAGAAATTTCTATCTTAATGGGTGCCAAAGTTACACAAGACCTCTTAATAATATTTTTAATCGCTATCTTGGTAACCGTAAGTCCAAAAAATAAAAAGGTGTCAGATATGAGCGATTTGGCGTTCTAGCAGCATTTTGAAACATATTAGAAATATCTATCTTAATGGGTGCCATAGTTACACAAGACCTCTTAATAATATTTTTAATCGCTATCTTGGTGACCGTAAGTCCAAAAATCAAAAAGGTGTCAGATATGAGCGATTTGGCGTTCTAGCAGCATTTTGAAACATATTAGAAATTTCTATCTTAATGGGTGCCAAAGTTACACAAGACCTCTTAATAATATTTTTAATCGCTATCTTGGTGACCGTAAGTCCAAAAATCAAAAAGGTGTCAGATATGAGCGATTTGGCGTTCTAGCAGCATTTTGAAACATATTAGAAATTTCTATCTTAATGGGTGCCAAAGTTACACAAGACTTCTTAATAACATCTTTAATCGCTATCTTGGTAACCGTAAGTCCAAAAAATAAAAAGGTGTCAGATATGAGCGATTTGGCGTTCTAGCAGCATTTTGAAACATATTAGAAATTTCTATCTTAATGGGTGCCAAAGTTACACAAGACCTCTTAATAATATTTTTAATCGCTATCTTGGTAACCGTAAGTCCAAAAAATAAAAAGGTGTCAGATATGAGCGATTTTGCGTTCTAGCAGCATTTTGAAACATATTAGAAATTTCTATCTTAATGGGTGCCAAAGTTACACAAGACCTCTTAATAATATTTTTAATCGCTATCTTGGTAACCGTAAGTCCAAAAAATAAAAAGGTGTCAGATATGAGCGATTTGGCGTTCTAGCAGCATTTTGAAACATATTAGAAATTTCTATCTTAATGGGTGCCAAAGTTACACAAGACCTCTTAATAATATTTTTAATCGCTATCTTGGTGACTGTAAGTCCAAAAAATAAAAAGGTGTCAGATATGAGCGATTTGGCGTTCTAGCAGCATTTTGAAACATATTAGAAATTTCTATCTTAATGGGTGCCAAAGTTACACAAGACCTCTTAATAATATTTTTAATCGCTATCTTGGTAACCGTAAGTCCAAAAAATAAAAAGGTGTCAGATATGAGCGATTTGGCGTTCTAGCAGCATTTTGAAACATATTAGAAATATCTATCTTAATGGGTGCCATAGTAACACAAGACCTCTTAATAATATTTTTAATCGCTATCTTGGTGACCGTAAGTCCAAAAATCAAAAAGGTGTCAGATATGAGCGATTTGGCGTTCTAGCAGCATTTTGAAACATATTAGAAATTTCTATCTTAATGGGTGCCAAAGTTACACAAGACCTCTTAATAATATTTTTAATCGCTATCTTGGTGACCGTAAGTCCAAAAATCAAAAAGGTGTCAGATATGAGCGATTTGGCGTTCTAGCAGCATTTTGAAACATATTAGAAATTTCTACCTTAATAGGTGCCAAAGTTACACAAGACCTCTTAATAATATTTTTAATCGCTATCTTGGTAACCGTAAGTCCAAAAAATAAAAAGGTGTCTGATATGAGCGATTTGGCGTTCTAGCAGCATTTTGAAACCTATTAGAAATTTCTATCTTAATGGGTGCCAAAGTTACACAAGACCTCTTAATAATATTTTTAATCGCTATCTTGGCAACCGTAAGACCAAAAAATAAAAAGGTGTCAGATATGAGCGATTTGGCGTTCTAGCAGCATTTTGAAACATATTAGAAATTTCTATCTTAATGGGTGCCAAAGTTACACAAGATCTCTTAATAATATTTTTAATCGCTATCTTGGTAACCGTAAGTCCAAAAAATAAAAAGGTGTCAGATATGAGCGATTTGGCGTTCTAGCAGCATTTTGAAACATATTAGAAATTTCTATCTTAATGGGCGCCAAAGTTACACAAGACCTCTTAATAATATTTTTAACCGCTATCTTGGTGACCGTAAGTCCAAAAATCAAAAAGGTGTCAGATATGAGCGATTTGGCGTTCTAGCAGCATTTTGAAACATATTAGAAGTTTCTATCTTAATGGGTGCCAAAGTTACACAAGACCTCTTAATAATATTTTTAATCGCTATCTTGGTGACCGTAAGTCCAAAAATCAAAAAGGTGTCAGATATGAGCGATTTGGCGTTCTAGCAGCATTTTGAAACATATTAGAAATTTCTATCTTAATGGGTGCCAAAGTTACACAAGATCTCTTAATAATATTTTTAATCGCTATCTTGGTAACCGTAAGTCCAAAAAATAAAAAGGTGTCAGATATGAGCGATTTGGCGTTCTAGCAGCATTTTGAAACATATTAGAAATTTCTATCTTAATGGGTGCCAAAGTTACACAAGACCTCTTAATAATATTTTTAACCGCTATCTTGGTGACCGTAAGTCCAAAAATCAAAAAGGTGTCAGATATGAGCGATTTGGCGTTCTAGCAGCATTTTGAAACATATTAGAAATTTCTATCTTAATGGGTGCCAAAGTTACACAAGACCTCTTAATAATATTTTTAATCGCTATCTTGGTGACCGTAAGTCCAAAAATCAAAAAGGTGTCAGATATGAGCGATTTGGCGTTCTAGCAGCATTTTGAAACATATTAGAAATTTCTATCTTAATGGGTGCCAAAGTTACACAAGACCTCTTAATAATATTTTTAATCGCTATCTTGGTAACCGTAAGTCCAAAAAATAAAAAGGTGTCAGATATGAGCGATTTGGCGTTCTAGCAGCATTTTGAAACATATTAGAAATTTCTATCTTAATGGGTGCCAAAGTTACACAAGACCTCTTAATAATATTTTTAATCGCTATCTTGGTGACCGTAAGTCCAAAAATCAAAAAGGTGTCAGATATGAGCGATTTGGCGTTCTAGCAGCATTTTGAAACATATTAGAAATTTCTATCTTAATGGGTGCCAAAGTTACACAAGACCTCTTAATAATATTTTTAATCGCTATCTTGGTAACCGTAAGTCCAAAAAATAAAAAGGTGTCAGATATGAGCGATTTGGCGTTCTAGCAGCATTTTGAAACATATTAGAAATTTCTATCTTAATGGGTGCCAAAGTTGCACAAGACCTCTTAATAATATTTTTAATCGCTATCTTGGTGACCGTAAGTCCAAAAATCAAAAAGGTGTCAGATATGAGCGATTTGGCGTTCTAGCAGCATTTTGAAACATATTAGAAATTTCTATCTTAATGGGTGCCAAAGTTACACAAGACCTCTTAATAATATTTTTAATCGCTATCTTGGTAACCGTAAATCTAAAAAATAAAAAGGTGTCAGATATGAGCGATTTGGCGTTCTAGCAGCATTTTGAAACATATTAGAAATTTCTATCTTAATGGGTGCCAAAGTTACACAAGACCTCTTAATAATGTTTTTAATCGCTACCTTGGTAACCGTAAGTCCAAAAAATAAAAAGGTGTTAGATATGAGCGATTTGACGTTCTAGCAGCATTTTGAAACATATTAGAAATTTCTATCTTAATGGGTGCCAAAGTTACACAAGACCTCTTAATAATATTTTTAATCGCTATCTTGGTAACCGTAAGTCCAAAAAATAAAAAGGTGTCAGATATGAGCGATTTGGCGTTCTAGCAGCATTTTGAAACATATTAGAAATTTCTATCTTAATGGGTGCCAAAGTTACACAAGACCTCTTAATAATATTTTTAATCGCTATCTTGGTGACAGTAAGTCCAAAAATCAAAAAGGAGTCAGATATGAGCGATTTGGCGTTCTAGCAGCATTTTGAAACATATTAGAAATTTCTATCTTAATGGGTGCCAAAGTTACACAAGACCTCTTAATAATATTTTTAATCGCTATCTTGGTAACCGTAAGTCCAAAAAATAAAAAGGTGTCAGATATGAGCGATTTGGCGTTCTAGCAGCATTTTGAAACATATTAGAAATTTCTATCTTAATGGGTGCCAAAGTTACACAAGACCTCTTAATAATATTTTTAATCGCTATCTTGGTAACCGTAAGTCCAAAAAATAAAAAGGTGTCAGATATGAGCGATTTGGCGTTCTAGCAGCATTTTGAAACATATTAGAAATTTCTATCTTAATGGGTGCCAAAGTTACACAAGACCTCTTAATAATATTTTTAATCGCTATCTTGGTGACCGTAAGTCCAAAAATCAAAAAGGTGTCAGATATGAGCGATTTGGCGTTCTAGCAGCATTTTGAAACATATTAGAAATTTCTATCTTAATGGGTGCCAAAGTTACACAAGACCTCTTAATAATATTTTTAATCGCTATCTTGGGGACCGTAAGTCCAAAAATCAAAAAGGTGTCAGATATGAGCGATTTGGCGTTCTAGCAGCATTTTGAAACATATTAGAAATTTCTACCTTAATGGGTGCCAAAGTTACACAAGACCTCTTAATAATATTTTTAATCGCTATCTTGGTAACCGTAAGTCCGAAAAATAAAAAGGTGTCTGATATGAGCGATTTGGCGTTCTAGCAGCATTTTGAAACACATTAGAAATTTCTATCTCAATGGGTGCCAAAGTTACACAAGACCTCTTAATAATATTTTTAATCGCTATCTTGGTGACCGTAAGTCCAAAAATCAAAAAGGTGTCAGATATGAGCGATTTGGCGTTCTAGCAGCATTTTGAAACATATTAGAAATTTCTATCTTAATGGGTGCCAAAGTTACACAAGACCTCTTAATAATATTTTTAATCGCTATCTTGGTAATCGTAAGTCCAAAAAATAAAAAGGTGTCAGATATGAGCGATTTGGCGTTCTAGCAGCATTTTGAAACATATTAGAAATTTCTATCTTAATGGGTGCCAAAGTTACACAAGACTTCTTAATAACATCTTTAATCGCTATCTTGGTAACCGTAAGTCCAAAAAATAAAAAGGTGTCAGATATGAGCGATTTGGCGTTCTAGCAGCATTTTGAAACATATTAGAAATTTCTATCTTAATGGGTGCCAAAGTTACACAAGACCTCTTAATAATATTTTTAATCGCTATCTTGGTAACCGTAAGTCCAAAAAATAAAAAGGTGTCAGATATGAGCGATTTGGCGTTCTAGCAGCATTTTGAAACATATTAGAAATTTCTATCTTAATGGGTGCCAAAGTTACACAAGACCTCTTAATAATATTTTTAATCGCTATCTTGGTAACCGTAAGTCCAAAAAATAAAAAGGTGTCAGATATGAGCGATTTTGCGTTCTAGCAGCATTTTGAAACATATTAGAAATTTCTATCTTAATGGGTGCCAAAGTTACACAAGACCTCTTAATAATATTTTTAATCGCTATCTTGGTAACCGTAAGTCCAAAAAATAAAAAGGTGTCAGATATGAGCGATTTGGCGTTCTAGCAGCATTTTGAAACATATTAGAAATTTCTATCTTAATGGGTGCCAAAGTTACACAAGACCTCTTAATAATATTTTTAATCGCTATCTTGGTAACCGTAAGTCCAAAAAATAAAAAGGTGTCAGATATGAGCGATTTTGCGTTCTAGCAGCATTTTGAAACATATTAGAAATTTCTATCTTAATGGGTGCCAAAGTTACACAAGACCTCTTAATAATATTTTTAATCGCTATCTTGGTAACCGTAAGTCCAAAAAATAAAAAGGTGTCAGATATGAGCGATTTGGCGTTCTAGCAGCATTTTGAAACATATTAGAAATTTCTATCTTAATGGGTGCCAAAGTTACACAAGACCTCTTAATAATATTTTTAATCGCTATCTTGGTGACTGTAAGTCCAAAAAATAAAAAGGTGTCAGATATGAGCGATTTGGCGTTCTAGCAGCATTTTGAAACATATTAGAAATTTCTATCTTAATGGGTGCCAAAGTTACACAAGACCTCTTAATAATATTTTTAATCGCTATCTTGGTAACCGTAAGTCCAAAAAATAAAAAGGTGTCAGATATGAGCGATTTGGCGTTCTAGCAGCATTTTGAAACATATTAGAAATATCTATCTTAATGGGTGCCATAGTTACACAAGACCTCTTAATAATATTTTTAATCGCTATCTTGGTGACCGTAAGTCCAAAAATCAAAAAGGTGTCAGATATGAGCGATTTGGCGTTCTAGCAGCATTTTGAAACATATTAGAAATTTCTATCTTAATGGGTGCCAAAGTTACACAAGACCTCTTAATAATATTTTTAATCGCTATCTTGGTGACCGTAAGTCCAAAAATCAAAAAGGTGTCAGATATGAGCGATTTGGCGTTCTAGCAGCATTTTGAAACATATTAGAAATTTCTACCTTAATAGGTGCCAAAGTTACACAAGACCTCTTAATAATATTTTTAATCGCTATCTTGGTAACCGTAAGTCCAAAAAATAAAAAGGTGTCTGATATGAGCGATTTGGCGTTCTAGCAGCATTTTGAAACCTATTAGAAATTTCTATCTTAATGGGTGCCAAAGTTACACAAGACCTCTTAATAATATTTTTAATCGCTATCTTGGCAACCGTAAGACCAAAAAATAAAAAGGTGTCAGATATGAGCGATTTGGCGTTCTAGCAGCATTTTGAAACATATTAGAAATTTCTATCTTAATGGGTGCCAAAGTTACACAAGATCTCTTAATAATATTTTTAATCGCTATCTTGGTAACCGTAAGTCCAAAAAATAAAAAGGTGTCAGATATGAGCGATTTGGCGTTCTAGCAGCATTTTGAAACATATTAGAAATTTCTATCTTAATGGGCGCCAAAGTTACACAAGACCTCTTAATAATATTTTTAACCGCTATCTTGGTGACCGTAAGTCCAAAAATCAAAAAGGTGTCAGATATGAGCGATTTGGCGTTCTAGCAGCATTTTGAAACATATTTATTAGTTTATTTATTAGTTTCTATCTTAATGGGTGCCAAAGCTACACAAGACCTCTTAATAATATTTTTAATCGCTATCTTGGTGACCGTAAGTCCAAAAATCAAAAAGGTGTCAGATATGAGCGATTTGGCGTTCTAGCAGCATTTTGAAACATATTAGAAATTTCTATCTTAATGGGTGCCAAAGTTACACAAGATCTCTTAATAATATTTTTAATCGCTATCTTGGTAACCGTAAGTCCAAAAAATAAAAAGGTGTCAGATATGAGCGATTTGGCGTTCTAGCAGCATTTTGAAACATATTAGAAATTTCTATCTTAATGGGTGCCAAAGTTACACAAGACCTCTTAATAATATTTTTAACCGCTATCTTGGTGACCGTAAGTCCAAAAATCAAAAAGGTGTCAGATATGAGCGATTTGGCGTTCTAGCAGCATTTTGAAACATATTAGAAATTTCTATCTTAATGGGTGCCAAAGTTACACAAGACCTCTTAATAATATTTTTAATCGCTATCTTGGTAACCGTAAATCTAAAAAATAAAAAGGTGTCAGATATGAGCGATTTGGCGTTCTAGCAGCATTTTGAAACATATTAGAAATTTCTATCTTAATGGGTGCCAAAGTTACACAAGACCTCTTAATAATGTTTTTAATCGCTACCTTGGTAACCGTAAGTCCAAAAAATAAAAAGGTGTTAGATATGAGCGATTTGACGTTCTAGCAGCATTTTGAAACATATTAGAAATTTCTATCTTAATGGGTGCCAAAGTTACACAAGACCTCTTAATAATATTTTTAATCGCTATCTTGGTAACCGTAAGTCCAAAAAATAAAAAGGTGTCAGATATGAGCGATTTGGCGTTCTAGCAGCATTTTGAAACATATTAGAAATTTCTATCTTAATGGGTGCCAAAGTTACACAAGACCTCTTAATAATGTTTTTAATCGCTACCTTGGTAACCGTAAGTCCAAAAAATAAAAAGGTGTTAGATATGAGCGATTTGACGTTCTAGCAGCATTTTGAAACATATTAGAAATTTCTATCTTAATGGGTGCCAAAGTTACACAAGACCTCTTAATAATATTTTTAATCGCTATCTTGGTAACCGTAAGTCCAAAAAATAAAAAGGTGTCAGATATGAGCGATTTGGCGTTCTAGCAGCATTTTGAAACATATTAGAAATTTCTATCTTAATGGGTGCCAAAGTTACACAAGACCTCTTAATAATATTTTTAATCGTTATCTTGGTAACCGTAAGTCCAAAAAATAAAAAAGTGTCAGATATGAGCGATTTGGCGTTCTAGCAGCATTTTGAAACATATTAGAAATTTCTATCTTAATGGGTGCCAAAGTTACACAAGACCTCTTAATAATATTTTTAATCGCTATCTTGGTAACCGTAAGTCCAAAAAATAAAAAGGTGTCAGATATGAACGATTTGGCGTTCTAGCAGCATTTTGAAACATATTAGAAACTTCTATCTTAATGGGTGCCAAAGTTACACAAGACCTCTTAATAATATTTTTAATCGCTATCTTGGTAACCGTAAGTCCAAAAAATAAAAAGGTGTCAGATATGAGCGATCTGGCGTTCTAGCAGCATTTTGAAGCATATTAGAAATTTCTATCTTAATGGGTGCTAAAGTTACACAAGACCTCTTAATAACATTTTTAATCGCTATCTTGGTAACCGTAAGTCCAAAAAATAAAAAGGTGTCAGATATGAGCGATTTGGCGTTCTAGCAGCATTTTGAAGCATATTAGAAATTTCTATCTTAATGGGTGCTAAAGTTACACAAGACCTCTTAATAACATTTTTAATCGCTATCTTGGTAACCGTAAGTCCAAAAAATAAAAAGGTGTCAGATATGAGCGATTTGGCGTTCTAGCAGCATTTTGAAACATATTAGAAATTTCTGTCTTAATGGGTGTCAAAGTTACACAAGACCTCTTAATAATATTTTTAATCGCTATCTTGGTGACCGTAAGTCCAAAAATCAAAAAGGTGTCAGATATGAGCGATTTGGCGTTCTAGCAGCATTTTGAAACATATTAGAAATTTCTATCTTAATGGGTGCCAAAGTTACACAAGACCTCTTAATAATATTTTTAATCGCTATCTTTGTAACCGTAAGTCCAAAAAATAAAAAGGTGTCAGGTATGAGCGATTTGGCGTTCTAGCAGCATTTTGAAACATATTAGAAATTTCTATCTTAATGGGTGCCAAAGTTACACAAGACCTCTTAATAATATTTTTAATCGCTATCTTGGTAATCGTAAGTCCAAAAAATAAAAAGGTGTCAGATATGAGCGATTTGGCGTTCTAGCAGCATTTTGAAACATATTAGAAATTTCTATCTTAATGGGTGCCAAAGTTACACAAGACTTCTTAATAACATCTTTAATCGCTATCTTGGTAACCGTAAGTCCAAAAAATAAAAAGGTGTCAGATATGAGCGATTTGGCGTTCTAGCAGCATTTTGAAACATATTAGAAATTTCTATCTTAATGGGTGCCAAAGTTACACAAGACCTCTTAATAATATTTTTAATCGCTATCTTGGTAACCGTAAGTCCAAAAAATAAAAAGGTGTCAGATATGAGCGATTTGGCGTTCTAGCAGCATTTTGAAACATATTAGAAATTTCTATCTTAATGGGTGCCAAAGTTACACAAGACCTCTTAATAATATTTTTAATCGCTATCTTGGTAACCGTAAGTCCAAAAAATAAAAAGGTGTCAGATATGAGCGATTTTGCGTTCTAGCAGCATTTTGAAACATATTAGAAATTTCTATCTTAATGGGTGCCAAAGTTACACAAGACCTCTTAATAATATTTTTAATCGCTATCTTGGTAACCGTAAGTCCAAAAAATAAAAAGGTGTCAGATATGAGCGATTTGGCGTTCTAGCAGCATTTTGAAACATATTAGAAATTTCTATCTTAATGGGTGCCAAAGTTACACAAGACCTCTTAATAATATTTTTAATCGCTATCTTGGTAACCGTAAGTCCAAAAAATAAAAAGGTGTCAGATATGAGCGATTTTGCGTTCTAGCAGCATTTTGAAACATATTAGAAATTTCTATCTTAATGGGTGCCAAAGTTACACAAGACCTCTTAATAATATTTTTAATCGCTATCTTGGTAACCGTAAGTCCAAAAAATAAAAAGGTGTCAGATATGAGCGATTTGGCGTTCTAGCAGCATTTTGAAACATATTAGAAACTTCTATCTTAATGGGTGCCAAAGTTACACAAGACCTCTTAATAATATTTTTAATTACTATCTTGGTAACCGTAAGTCCAAAAAATAAAAAGGTGTCAGATATGAGCGATTTGGCGTTCTAGCAGCATTTTGAAACATATTAGAAATTTCTATCTTAATGGGTGCCAAAGTTACACAAGACTTCTTAATAACATCTTTAATCGCTATCTTGGTAACCGTAAGTCCAAAAAATAAAAAGGTGTCAGATATGAGCGATTTGGCGTTCTAGCAGCATTTTGAAACATATTAGAAATTTCTATCTTAATGGGTGCCAAAGTTACACAAGACCTCTTAATAATATTTTTAATCGCTATCTTGGTAACCGTAAGTCCAAAAAATAAAAAGGTGTCAGATATGAGCGATTTGGCGTTCTAGCAGCATTTTGAAACATATTAGAAATTTCTATCTTAATGGGTGCCAAAGTTACACAAGACCTCTTAATAATATTTTTAATCGCTATCTTGGTAACCGTAAGTCCAAAAAATAAAAAGGTGTCAGATATGAGCGATTTTGCGTTCTAGCAGCATTTTGAAACATATTAGAAATTTCTATCTTAATGGGTGCCAAAGTTACACAAGACCTCTTAATAATATTTTTAATCGCTATCTTGGTAACCGTAAGTCCAAAAAATAAAAAGGTGTCAGATATGAGCGATTTGGCGTTCTAGCAGCATTTTGAAACATATTAGAAATTTCTATCTTAATGGGTGCCAAAGTTACACAAGACCTCTTAATAATATTTTTAATCGCTATCTTGGTAACCGTAAGTCCAAAAAATAAAAAGGTGTCAGATATGAGCGATTTTGCGTTCTAGCAGCATTTTGAAACATATTAGAAATTTCTATCTTAATGGGTGCCAAAGTTACACAAGACCTCTTAATAATATTTTTAATCGCTATCTTGGTAACCGTAAGTCCAAAAAATAAAAAGGTGTCAGATATGAGCGATTTGGCGTTCTAGCAGCATTTTGAAACATATTAGAAATTTCTATCTTAATGGGTGCCAAAGTTACACAAGACCTCTTAATAATATTTTTAATCGCTATCTTGGTGACTGTAAGTCCAAAAAATAAAAAGGTGTCAGATATGAGCGATTTGGCGTTCTAGCAGCATTTTGAAACATATTAGAAATTTCTATCTTAATGGGTGCCAAAGTAACACAAGACCTCTTAATAATATTTTTAATCGCTATCTTGGTAACCGTAAGTCCAAAAAATAAAAAGGTGTCAGATATGAGCGATTTGGCGTTCTAGCAGCATTTTGAAACATATTAGAAATATCTATCTTAATGGGTGCCATAGTTACACAAGACCTCTTAATAATATTTTTAATCGCTATCTTGGTGACCGTAAGTCCAAAAATCAAAAAGGTGTCAGATATGAGCGATTTGGCGTTCTAGCAGCATTTTGAAACATATTAGAAATTTCTATCTTAATGGGTGCCAAAGTTACACAAGACCTCTTAATAATATTTTTAATCGCTATCTTGGTGACCGTAAGTCCAAAAATCAAAAAGGTGTCAGATATGAGCGATTTGGCGTTCTAGCAGCATTTTGAAACATATTAGAAATTTCTACCTTAATAGGTGCCAAAGTTACACAAGACCTCTTAATAATATTTTTAATCGCTATCTTGGTAACCGTAAGTCCAAAAAATAAAAAGGTGTCTGATATGAGCGATTTGGCGTTCTAGCAGCATTTTGAAACCTATTAGAAATTTCTATCTTAATGGGTGCCAAAGTTACACAAGACCTCTTAATAATATTTTTAACCGCTATCTTGGTGACCGTAAGTCCAAAAATCAAAAAGGTGTCAGATATGAGCGATTTGGCGTTCTAGCAGCATTTTGAAACATATTAGAAGTTTCTATCTTAATGGGTGCCAAAGTTACACAAGACCTCTTAATAATATTTTTAATCGCTATCTTGGTGACCGTAAGTCCAAAAATCAAAAAGGTGTCAGATATGAGCGATTTGGCGTTCTAGCAGCATTTTGAAACATATTAGAAATTTCTATCTTAATGGGTGCCAAAGTTACACAAGATCTCTTAATAATATTTTTAATCGCTATCTTGGTAACCGTAAGTCCAAAAAATAAAAAGGTGTCAGATATGAGCGATTTGGCGTTCTAGCAGCATTTTGAAACATATTAGAAATTTCTATCTTAATGGGTGCCAAAGTTACACAAGACCTCTTAATAATATTTTTAACCGCTATCTTGGTGACCGTAAGTCCAAAAATCAAAAAGGTGTCAGATATGAGCGATTTGGCGTTCTAGCAGCATTTTGAAACATATTAGAAATTTCTATCTTAATGGGTGCCAAAGTTACACAAGACCTCTTAATAATATTTTTAATCGCTATCTTGGTGACCGTAAGTCCAAAAATCAAAAAGGTGTCAGATATGAGCGATTTGGCGTTCTAGCAGCATTTTGAAACATATTAGAAATTTCTATCTTAATGGGTGCCAAAGTTACACAAGACCTCTTAATAATATTTTTAATCGCTATCTTGGTAACCGTAAGTCCAAAAAATAAAAAGGTGTCAGATATGAGCGATTTGGCGTTCTAGCAGCATTTTGAAACATATTAGAAATTTCTATCTTAATGGGTGCCAAAGTTACACAAGACCTCTTAATAATATTTTTAATCGCTATCTTGGTGACCGTAAGTCCAAAAATCAAAAAGGTGTCAGATATGAGCGATTTGGCGTTCTAGCAGCATTTTGAAACATATTAGAAATTTCTATCTTAATGGGTGCCAAAGTTACACAAGACCTCTTAATAATATTTTTAATCGCTATCTTGGTAACCGTAAGTCCAAAAAATAAAAAGGTGTCAGATATGAGCGATTTGGCGTTCTAGCAGCATTTTGAAACATATTAGAAATTTCTATCTTAATGGGTGCCAAAGTTACACAAGACCTCTTAATAATATTTTTAATCGCTATCTTGGTGACCGTAAGTCCAAAAATCAAAAAGGTGTCAGATATGAGCGATTTGGCGTTCTAGCAGCATTTTGAAACATATTAGAAATTTCTATCTTAATGGGTGCCAAAGTTACACAAGACCTCTTAATAATATTTTTAATCGCTATCTTGGTAACCGTAAATCTAAAAAATAAAAAGGTGTCAGATATGAGCGATTTGGCGTTCTAGCAGCATTTTGAAACATATTAGAAATTTCTATCTTAATGGGTGCCAAAGTTACACAAGACCTCTTAATAATGTTTTTAATCGCTACCTTGGTAACCGTAAGTCCAAAAAATAAAAAGGTGTTAGATATGAGCGATTTGACGTTCTAGCAGCATTTTGAAACATATTAGAAATTTCTATCTTAATGGGTGCCAAAGTTACACAAGACCTCTTAATAATATTTTTAATCGCTATCTTGGTAACCGTAAGTCCAAAAAATAAAAAGGTGTCAGATATGAGCGATTTGGCGTTCTAGCAGCATTTTGAAACATATTAGAAATTTCTATCTTAATGGGTGCCAAAGTTACACAAGACCTCTTAATAATATTTTTAATCGTTATCTTGGTAACCGTAAGTCCAAAAAATAAAAAAGTGTCAGATATGAGCGATTTGGCGTTCTAGCAGCATTTTGAAACATATTAGAAATTTCTATCTTAATGGGTGCCAAAGTTACACAAGACCTCTTAATAATATTTTTAATCGCTATCTTGGTAACCGTAAGTCCAAAAAATAAAAAGGTGTCAGATATGAACGATTTGGCGTTCTAGCAGCATTTTGAAACATATTAGAAACTTCTATCTTAATGGGTGCCAAAGTTACACAAGACCTCTTAATAATATTTTTAATCGCTATCTTGGTAACCGTAAGTCCAAAAAATAAAAAGGTGTCAGATATGAGCGATCTGGCGTTCTAGCAGCATTTTGAAGCATATTAGAAATTTCTATCTTAATGGGTGCTAAAGTTACACAAGACCTCTTAATAACATTTTTAATCGCTATCTTGGTAACCGTAAGTCCAAAAAATAAAAAGGTGTCAGATATGAGCGATTTGGCGTTCTAGCAGCATTTTGAAGCATATTAGAAATTTCTATCTTAATGGGTGCTAAAGTTACACAAGACCTCTTAATAACATTTTTAATCGCTATCTTGGTAACCGTAAGTCCAAAAAATAAAAAGGTGTCAGATATGAGCGATTTGGCGTTCTAGCAGCATTTTGAAACATATTAGAAATTTCTGTCTTAATGGGTGTCAAAGTTACACAAGACCTCTTAATAATATTTTTAATCGCTATCTTGGTGACCGTAAGTCCAAAAATCAAAAAGGTGTCAGATATGAGCGATTTGGCGTTCTAGCAGCATTTTGAAACATATTAGAAATTTCTATCTTAATGGGTGCCAAAGTTACACAAGACCTCTTAATAATATTTTTAACCGCTATCTTGGTGACCGTAAGTCCAAAAATCAAAAAGGTGTCAGATATGAGCGATTTGGCGTTCTAGCAGCATTTTGAAACATATTAGAAATTTCTATCTTAATGGGTGCCAAAGTTACACAAGACCTCTTAATAATATTTTTAATCGCTATCTTGGTGACCGTAAGTCCAAAAATCAAAAAGGTGTCAGATATGAGCGATTTGGCGTTCTAGCAGCATTTTGAAACATATTAGAAATTTCTATCTTAATGGGTGCCAAAGTTACACAAGACCTCTTAATAATATTTTTAATCGCTATCTTGGTAACCGTAAGTCCAAAAAATAAAAAGGTGTCAGATATGAGCGATTTGGCGTTCTAGCAGCATTTTGAAACATATTAGAAATTTCTATCTTAATGGGTGCCAAAGTTACACAAGACCTCTTAATAATATTTTTAATCGCTATCTTGGTGACCGTAAGTCCAAAAATCAAAAAGGTGTCAGATATGAGCGATTTGGCGTTCTAGCAGCATTTTGAAACATATTAGAAATTTCTATCTTAATGGGTGCCAAAGTTACACAAGACCTCTTAATAATATTTTTAATCGCTATCTTGGTAACCGTAAGTCCAAAAAATAAAAAGGTGTCAGATATGAGCGATTTGGCGTTCTAGCAGCATTTTGAAACATATTAGAAATTTCTATCTTAATGGGTGCCAAAGTTACACAAGACCTCTTAATAATATTTTTAATCGCTATCTTGGTGACCGTAAGTCCAAAAATCAAAAAGGTGTCAGATATGAGCGATTTGGCGTTCTAGCAGCATTTTGAAACATATTAGAAATTTCTATCTTAATGGGTGCCAAAGTTACACAAGACCTCTTAATAATATTTTTAATCGCTATCTTGGTAACCGTAAATCTAAAAAATAAAAAGGTGTCAGATATGAGCGATTTGGCGTTCTAGCAGCATTTTGAAACATATTAGAAATTTCTATCTTAATGGGTGCCAAAGTTACACAAGACCTCTTAATAATGTTTTTAATCGCTACCTTGGTAACCGTAAGTCCAAAAAATAAAAAGGTGTTAGATATGAGCGATTTGACGTTCTAGCAGCATTTTGAAACATATTAGAAATTTCTATCTTAATGGGTGCCAAAGTTACACAAGACCTCTTAATAATATTTTTAATCGCTATCTTGGTAACCGTAAGTCCAAAAAATAAAAAGGTGTCAGATATGAGCGATTTGGCGTTCTAGCAGCATTTTGAAACATATTAGAAATTTCTATCTTAATGGGTGCCAAAGTTACACAAGACCTCTTAATAATATTTTTAATCGTTATCTTGGTAACCGTAAGTCCAAAAAATAAAAAAGTGTCAGATATGAGCGATTTGGCGTTCTAGCAGCATTTTGAAACATATTAGAAATTTCTATCTTAATGGGTGCCAAAGTTACACAAGACCTCTTAATAATATTTTTAATCGCTATCTTGGTAACCGTAAGTCCAAAAAATAAAAAGGTGTCAGATATGAACGATTTGGCGTTCTAGCAGCATTTTGAAACATATTAGAAACTTCTATCTTAATGGGTGCCAAAGTTACACAAGACCTCTTAATAATATTTTTAATCGCTATCTTGGTAACCGTAAGTCCAAAAAATAAAAAGGTGTCAGATATGAGCGATCTGGCGTTCTAGCAGCATTTTGAAGCATATTAGAAATTTCTATCTTAATGGGTGCTAAAGTTACACAAGACCTCTTAATAACATTTTTAATCGCTATCTTGGTAACCGTAAGTCCAAAAAATAAAAAGGTGTCAGATATGAGCGATTTGGCGTTCTAGCAGCATTTTGAAGCATATTAGAAATTTCTATCTTAATGGGTGCTAAAGTTACACAAGACCTCTTAATAACATTTTTAATCGCTATCTTGGTAACCGTAAGTCCAAAAAATAAAAAGGTGTCAGATATGAGCGATTTGGCGTTCTAGCAGCATTTTGAAACATATTAGAAATTTCTGTCTTAATGGGTGTCAAAGTTACACAAGACCTCTTAATAATATTTTTAATCGCTATCTTGGTGACCGTAAGTCCAAAAATCAAAAAGGTGTCAGATATGAGCGATTTGGCGTTCTAGCAGCATTTTGAAACATATTAGAAATTTCTATCTTAATGGGTGCCAAAGTTACACAAGACCTCTTAATAATATTTTTAATCGCTATCTTTGTAACCGTAAGTCCAAAAAATAAAAAGGTGTCAGATATGAGCGATTTGGCGTTCTAGCAGCATTTTGAAACATATTAGAAATTTCTATCTTAATGGGTGCCAAAGTTACACAAGACTTCTTAATAACATCTTTAATCGCTATCTTGGTAACCGTAAGTCCAAAAAATAAAAAGGTGTCAGATATGAGCGATTTGGCGTTCTAGCAGCATTTTGAAACATATTAGAAATTTCTATCTTAATGGGTGCCAAAGTTACACAAGACCTCTTAATAATATTTTTAATCGCTATCTTGGTAACCGTAAGTCCAAAAAATAAAAAGGTGTCAGATATGAGCGATTTGGCGTTCTAGCAGCATTTTGAAACATATTAGAAATTTCTATCTTAATGGGTGCCAAAGTTACACAAGACCTCTTAATAATATTTTTAATCGCTATCTTGGTAACCGTAAGTCCAAAAAATAAAAAGGTGTCAGATATGAGCGATTTTGCGTTCTAGCAGCATTTTGAAACATATTAGAAATTTCTATCTTAATGGGTGCCAAAGTTACACAAGACCTCTTAATAATATTTTTAATCGCTATCTTGGTAACCGTAAGTCCAAAAAATAAAAAGGTGTCAGATATGAGCGATTTGGCGTTCTAGCAGCATTTTGAAACATATTAGAAATTTCTATCTTAATGGGTGCCAAAGTTACACAAGACCTCTTAATAATATTTTTAATCGCTATCTTGGTAACCGTAAGTCCAAAAAATAAAAAGGTGTCAGATATGAGCGATTTTGCGTTCTAGCAGCATTTTGAAACATATTAGAAATTTCTATCTTAATGGGTGCCAAAGTTACACAAGACCTCTTAATAATATTTTTAATCGCTATCTTGGTAACCGTAAGTCCAAAAAATAAAAAGGTGTCAGATATGAGCGATTTGGCGTTCTAGCAGCATTTTGAAACATATTAGAAACTTCTATCTTAATGGGTGCCAAAGTTACACAAGACCTCTTAATAATATTTTTAATCACTATCTTGGTAACCGTAAGTCCAAAAAATAAAAAGGTGTCAGATATGAGCGATTTGGCGTTCTAGCAGCATTTTGAAACATATTAGAAATTTCTATCTTAATGGGTGCCAAAGTTACACAAGACCTCTTAATAATATTTTTAATCGCTATCTTGGTGACCGTAAGTCCAAAAATCAAAAAGGTGTCAGATATGAGCGATTTGGCGTTCTAGCAGCATTTTGAAACATATTAAAAATTTCTATCTGAATGGGTGCCAAAGTTACACAAGACCTCTTAATAATATTTTTAATCGCTATCTTGGTGACCGTAAGTCCAAAAATCAAAAAGGTGTCAGATATGAGCGATTTGGCGTTCTAGCAGCATTTTGAAACATATTAGAAATTTCTATCTTAATGGGTGCCAAAGTTACACAAGACCTCTTAATAATATTTTTAATCGCTATCTTGGTGACCGTAAGTCCAAAAAATAAAAAGGTGTCAGATATGAGCGATTTGGCGTTCTAGCAGCATTTTGAAACATATTAGAAATTTCTATCTTAATGGGTGCCAAAGTTACACAAGACCTCTTAATAATATTTTTAATCGCTATCTTGGTAACCGTAAGTCCAAAAAATAAAAAGGTGTCAGATATGAGCGATTTGGCGTTCTAGCAGCATTTTGAAACATATTAGAAATTTCTATCTTAATGGGTGCCAAAGTTACACAAGACCTCTTAATAATATTTTTAATCGCTATCTTGGTAACCGTAAGTCCAAAAAATAAAAAGGTGTCAGATATGAGCGATTTGGCGTTCTAGCAGCATTTTGAAACATATTAGAAATTTCTATCTTAATGTGTGCCAAAGTTACACAAGACCTCTTAATAATATTTTTAATCGCTATCTTGGTGACCGTAAGTCCAAAAATCAAAAAGGTGTCAGATATGAGCGATTTGGCGTTCTAGCAGCATTTTGAAACATATTAGAAATTTCTATCTTAATGGGTGCCAAAGTTACACAAGACCTCTTAATAATATTTTTAATCGCTATCTTGGTAACCGTAAGTCCAAAAAATAAAAAGGTGTCAGATATGAGCGATTTGGCGTTCTAGCAGCATTTTGAAACATATTAGAAATTTCTATCTTAATGGGTGCCAAAGTTACACAAGACCTCTTAATAATATTTTTAATCGCTATCTTGGTAACCGTAAGTCCAAAAAATAAAAAGGTGTCAGATATGAGCGATTTGGCGTTCTAGCAGCATTTTGAAACATATTAGAAATTTCTATCTTAATGGGTGCCAAAGTTACACAAGACCTCTTAATAATATTTTTAATCGCTATCTTGGTGACCGTAAGTCCAAAAATCAAAAAGGTGTCAGATATGAGCGATTTGGCGTTCTAGCAGCATTTTGAAACATATTAGAAATTTCTATCTTAATGGGTGCCAAAGTTACACAAGACCTCTTAATAATATTTTTAATCGCTATCTTGGGGACCGTAAGTCCAAAAATCAAAAAGGTGTCAGATATGAGCGATTTGGCGTTCTAGCAGCATTTTGAAACATATTAGAAATTTCTACCTTAATGGGTGCCAAAGTTACACAAGACCTCTTAATAATATTTTTAATCGCTATCTTGGTAACCGTAAGTCCGAAAAATAAAAAGGTGTCTGATATGAGCGATTTGGCGTTCTAGCAGCATTTTGAAACACATTAGAAATTTCTATCTCAATGGGTGCCAAAGTTACACAAGACCTCTTAATAATATTTTTAATCGCTATCTTGGTGACCGTAAGTCCAAAAATCAAAAAGGTGTCAGATATGAGCGATTTGGCGTTCTAGCAGCATTTTGAAACATATTAGAAATTTCTATCTTAATGGGTGCCAAAGTTACACAAGACCTCTTAATAATATTTTTAATCGCTATTTTGGTAATCGTAAGTCCAAAAAATAAAAAGGTGTCAGATATGAGCGATTTGGCGTTCTAGCAGCATTTTGAAACATATTAGAAATTTCTATCTTAATGGGTGCCAAAGTTACACAAGACTTCTTAATAACATCTTTAATCGCTATCTTGGTAACCGTAAGTCCAAAAAATAAAAAGGTGTCAGATATGAGCGATTTGGCGTTCTAGCAGCATTTTGAAACATATTAGAAATTTCTATCTTAATGGGTGCCAAAGTTACACAAGACCTCTTAATAATATTTTTAATCGCTATCTTGGTAACCGTAAGTCCAAAAAATAAAAAGGTGTCAGATATGAGCGATTTGGCGTTCTAGCAGCATTTTGAAACATATTAGAAATTTCTATCTTAATGGGTGCCAAAGTTACACAAGACCTCTTAATAATATTTTTAATCGCTATCTTGGTAACCGTAAGTCCAAAAAATAAAAAGGTGTCAGATATGAGCGATTTTGCGTTCTAGCAGCATTTTGAAACATATTAGAAATTTCTATCTTAATGGGTGCCAAAGTTACACAAGACCTCTTAATAATATTTTTAATCGCTATCTTGGTAACCGTAAGTCCAAAAAATAAAAAGGTGTCAGATATGAGCGATTTGGCGTTCTAGCAGCATTTTGAAACATATTAGAAATTTCTATCTTAATGGGTGCCAAAGTTACACAAGACCTCTTAATAATATTTTTAATCGCTATCTTGGTAACCGTAAGTCCAAAAAATAAAAAGGTGTCAGATATGAGCGATTTTGCGTTCTAGCAGCATTTTGAAACATATTAGAAATTTCTATCTTAATGGGTGCCAAAGTTACACAAGACCTCTTAATAATATTTTTAATCGCTATCTTGGTAACCGTAAGTCCAAAAAATAAAAAGGTGTCAGATATGAGCGATTTGGCGTTCTAGCAGCATTTTGAAACATATTAGAAATTTCTATCTTAATGGGTGCCAAAGTTACACAAGACCTCTTAATAATATTTTTAATCGCTATCTTGGTGACTGTAAGTCCAAAAAATAAAAAGGTGTCAGATATGAGCGATTTGGCGTTCTAGCAGCATTTTGAAACATATTAGAAATTTCTATCTTAATGGGTGCCAAAGTTACACAAGACCTCTTAATAATATTTTTAATCGCTATCTTGGTAACCGTAAGTCCAAAAAATAAAAAGGTGTCAGATATGAGCGATTTGGCGTTCTAGCAGCATTTTGAAACATATTAGAAATATCTATCTTAATGGGTGCCATAGTTACACAAGACCTCTTAATAATATTTTTAATCGCTATCTTGGTGACCGTAAGTCCAAAAATCAAAAAGGTGTCAGATATGAGCGATTTGGCGTTCTAGCAGCATTTTGAAACATATTAGAAATTTCTATCTTAATGGGTGCCAAAGTTACACAAGACCTCTTAATAATATTTTTAATCGCTATCTTGGTGACCGTAAGTCCAAAAATCAAAAAGGTGTCAGATATGAGCGATTTGGCGTTCTAGCAGCATTTTGAAACATATTAGAAATTTCTATCTTAATGGGTGCCAAAGTTACACAAGACTTCTTAATAACATCTTTAATCGCTATCTTGGTAACCGTAAGTCCAAAAAATAAAAAGGTGTCAGATATGAGCGATTTGGCGTTCTAGCAGCATTTTGAAACATATTAGAAATTTCTATCTTAATGGGTGCCAAAGTTACACAAGACCTCTTAATAATATTTTTAATCGCTATCTTGGTAACCGTAAGTCCAAAAAATAAAAAGGTGTCAGATATGAGCGATTTTGCGTTCTAGCAGCATTTTGAAACATATTAGAAATTTCTATCTTAATGGGTGCCAAAGTTACACAAGACCTCTTAATAATATTTTTAATCGCTATCTTGGTAACCGTAAGTCCAAAAAATAAAAAGGTGTCAGATATGAGCGATTTGGCGTTCTAGCAGCATTTTGAAACATATTAGAAATTTCTATCTTAATGGGTGCCAAAGTTACACAAGACCTCTTAATAATATTTTTAATCGCTATCTTGGTGACTGTAAGTCCAAAAAATAAAAAGGTGTCAGATATGAGCGATTTGGCGTTCTAGCAGCATTTTGAAACATATTAGAAATTTCTATCTTAATGGGTGCCAAAGTTACACAAGACCTCTTAATAATATTTTTAATCGCTATCTTGGTAACCGTAAGTCCAAAAAATAAAAAGGTGTCAGATATGAGCGATTTGGCGTTCTAGCAGCATTTTGAAACATATTAGAAATATCTATCTTAATGGGTGCCATAGTTACACAAGACCTCTTAATAATATTTTTAATCGCTATCTTGGTGACCGTAAGTCCAAAAATCAAAAAGGTGTCAGATATGAGCGATTTGGCGTTCTAGCAGCATTTTGAAACATATTAGAAATTTCTATCTTAATGGGTGCCAAAGTTACACAAGACCTCTTAATAATATTTTTAATCGCTATCTTGGTGACCGTAAGTCCAAAAATCAAAAAGGTGTCAGATATGAGCGATTTGGCGTTCTAGCAGCATTTTGAAACATATTAGAAATTTCTACCTTAATAGGTGCCAAAGTTACACAAGACCTCTTAATAATATTTTTAATCGCTATCTTGGTAACCGTAAGTCCAAAAAATAAAAAGGTGTCTGATATGAGCGATTTGGCGTTCTAGCAGCATTTTGAAACCTATTAGAAATTTCTATCTTAATGGGTGCCAAAGTTACACAAGACCTCTTAATAATATTTTTAATCGCTATCTTGGCAACCGTAAGACCAAAAAATAAAAAGGTGTCAGATATGAGCGATTTGGCGTTCTAGCAGCATTTTGAAACATATTAGAAATTTCTATCTTAATGGGTGCCAAAGTTACACAAGATCTCTTAATAATATTTTTAATCGCTATCTTGGTAACCGTAAGTCCAAAAAATAAAAAGGTGTCAGATATGAGCGATTTGGCGTTCTAGCAGCATTTTGAAACATATTAGAAATTTCTATCTTAATGGGCGCCAAAGTTACACAAGACCTCTTAATAATATTTTTAACCGCTATCTTGGTGACCGTAAGTCCAAAAATCAAAAAGGTGTCAGATATGAGCGATTTGGCGTTCTAGCAGCATTTTGAAACATATTAGAAGTTTCTATCTTAATGGGTGCCAAAGTTACACAAGACCTCTTAATAATATTTTTAATCGCTATCTTGGTGACCGTAAGTCCAAAAATCAAAAAGGTGTCAGATATGAGCGATTTGGCGTTCTAGCAGCATTTTGAAACATATTAGAAATTTCTATCTTAATGGGTGCCAAAGTTACACAAGATCTCTTAATAATATTTTTAATCGCTATCTTGGTAACCGTAAGTCCAAAAAATAAAAAGGTGTCAGATATGAGCGATTTGGCGTTCTAGCAGCATTTTGAAACATATTAGAAATTTCTATCTTAATGGGTGCCAAAGTTACACAAGACCTCTTAATAATATTTTTAACCGCTATCTTGGTGACCGTAAGTCCAAAAATCAAAAAGGTGTCAGATATGAGCGATTTGGCGTTCTAGCAGCATTTTGAAACATATTAGAAATTTCTATCTTAATGGGTGCCAAAGTTACACAAGACCTCTTAATAATATTTTTAATCGCTATCTTGGTGACCGTAAGTCCAAAAATCAAAAAGGTGTCAGATATGAGCGATTTGGCGTTCTAGCAGCATTTTGAAACATATTAGAAATTTCTATCTTAATGGGTGCCAAAGTTACACAAGACCTCTTAATAATATTTTTAATCGCTATCTTGGTAACCGTAAGTCCAAAAAATAAAAAGGTGTCAGATATGAGCGATTTGGCGTTCTAGCAGCATTTTGAAACATATTAGAAATTTCTATCTTAATGGGTGCCAAAGTTACACAAGACCTCTTAATAATATTTTTAATCGCTATCTTGGTGACCGTAAGTCCAAAAATCAAAAAGGTGTCAGATATGAGCGATTTGGCGTTCTAGCAGCATTTTGAAACATATTAGAAATTTCTATCTTAATGGGTGCCAAAGTTACACAAGACCTCTTAATAATATTTTTAATCGCTATCTTGGTAACCGTAAGTCCAAAAAATAAAAAGGTGTCAGATATGAGCGATTTGGCGTTCTAGCAGCATTTTGAAACATATTAGAAATTTCTATCTTAATGGGTGCCAAAGTTACACAAGACCTCTTAATAATATTTTTAATCGCTATCTTGGTGACCGTAAGTCCAAAAATCAAAAAGGTGTCAGATATGAGCGATTTGGCGTTCTAGCAGCATTTTGAAACATATTAGAAATTTCTATCTTAATGGGTGCCAAAGTTACACAAGACCTCTTAATAATATTTTTAATCGCTATCTTGGTAACCGTAAATCTAAAAAATAAAAAGGTGTCAGATATGAGCGATTTGGCGTTCTAGCAGCATTTTGAAACATATTAGAAATTTCTATCTTAATGGGTGCCAAAGTTACACAAGACCTCTTAATAATATTTTTAATCGCTATCTTGGTGACCGTAAGTCCAAAAATCAAAAAGGTGTCAGATATGAGCGATTTGGCGTTCTAGCAGCATTTTGAAACATATTAGAAATTTCTATCTTAATGGGTGCCAAAGTTACACAAGACTTCTTAATAACATCTTTAATCGCTATCTTGGTAACCGTAAGTCCAAAAAATAAAAAGGTGTCAGATATGAGCGATTTGGCGTTCTAGCAGCATTTTGAAACATATTAGAAATTTCTATCTTAATGGGTGCCAAAGTTACACAAGACCTCTTAATAATATTTTTAATCGCTATCTTGGTAACCGTAAGTCCAAAAAATAAAAAGGTGTCAGATATGAGCGATTTTGCGTTCTAGCAGCATTTTGAAACATATTAGAAATTTCTATCTTAATGGGTGCCAAAGTTACACAAGACCTCTTAATAATATTTTTAATCGCTATCTTGGTAACCGTAAGTCCAAAAAATAAAAAGGTGTCAGATATGAGCGATTTGGCGTTCTAGCAGCATTTTGAAACATATTAGAAATTTCTATCTTAATGGGTGCCAAAGTTACACAAGACCTCTTAATAATATTTTTAATCGCTATCTTGGTGACTGTAAGTCCAAAAAATAAAAAGGTGTCAGATATGAGCGATTTGGCGTTCTAGCAGCATTTTGAAACATATTAGAAATTTCTATCTTAATGGGTGCCAAAGTTACACAAGACCTCTTAATAATATTTTTAATCGCTATCTTGGTAACCGTAAGTCCAAAAAATAAAAAGGTGTCAGATATGAGCGATTTGGCGTTCTAGCAGCATTTTGAAACATATTAGAAATATCTATCTTAATGGGTGCCATAGTTACACAAGACCTCTTAATAATATTTTTAATCGCTATCTTGGTGACCGTAAGTCCAAAAATCAAAAAGGTGTCAGATATGAGCGATTTGGCGTTCTAGCAGCATTTTGAAACATATTAGAAATTTCTATCTTAATGGGTGCCAAAGTTACACAAGACCTCTTAATAATATTTTTAATCGCTATCTTGGTGACCGTAAGTCCAAAAATCAAAAAGGTGTCAGATATGAGCGATTTGGCGTTCTAGCAGCATTTTGAAACATATTAGAAATTTCTACCTTAATAGGTGCCAAAGTTACACAAGACCTCTTAATAATATTTTTAATCGCTATCTTGGTAACCGTAAGTCCAAAAAATAAAAAGGTGTCTGATATGAGCGATTTGGCGTTCTAGCAGCATTTTGAAACCTATTAGAAATTTCTATCTTAATGGGTGCCAAAGTTACACAAGACCTCTTAATAATATTTTTAATCGCTATCTTGGCAACCGTAAGACCAAAAAATAAAAAGGTGTCAGATATGAGCGATTTGGCGTTCTAGCAGCATTTTGAAACATATTAGAAATTTCTATCTTAATGGGTGCCAAAGTTACACAAGATCTCTTAATAATATTTTTAATCGCTATCTTGGTAACCGTAAGTCCAAAAAATAAAAAGGTGTCAGATATGAGCGATTTGGCGTTCTAGCAGCATTTTGAAACATATTAGAAATTTCTATCTTAATGGGCGCCAAAGTTACACAAGACCTCTTAATAATATTTTTAACCGCTATCTTGGTGACCGTAAGTCCAAAAATCAAAAAGGTGTCAGATATGAGCGATTTGGCGTTCTAGCAGCATTTTGAAACATATTAGAAGTTTCTATCTTAATGGGTGCCAAAGTTACACAAGACCTCTTAATAATATTTTTAATCGCTATCTTGGTGACCGTAAGTCCAAAAATCAAAAAGGTGTCAGATATGAGCGATTTGGCGTTCTAGCAGCATTTTGAAACATATTAGAAATTTCTATCTTAATGGGTGCCAAAGTTACACAAGATCTCTTAATAATATTTTTAATCGCTATCTTGGTAACCGTAAGTCCAAAAAATAAAAAGGTGTCAGATATGAGCGATTTGGCGTTCTAGCAGCATTTTGAAACATATTAGAAATTTCTATCTTAATGGGTGCCAAAGTTACACAAGACCTCTTAATAATATTTTTAACCGCTATCTTGGTGACCGTAAGTCCAAAAATCAAAAAGGTGTCAGATATGAGCGATTTGGCGTTCTAGCAGCATTTTGAAACATATTAGAAATTTCTATCTTAATGGGTGCCAAAGTTACACAAGACCTCTTAATAATATTTTTAATCGCTATCTTGGTGACCGTAAGTCCAAAAATCAAAAAGGTGTCAGATATGAGCGATTTGGCGTTCTAGCAGCATTTTGAAACATATTAGAAATTTCTATCTTAATGGGTGCCAAAGTTACACAAGACCTCTTAATAATATTTTTAATCGCTATCTTGGTAACCGTAAGTCCAAAAAATAAAAAGGTGTCAGATATGAGCGATTTGGCGTTCTAGCAGCATTTTGAAACATATTAGAAATTTCTATCTTAATGGGTGCCAAAGTTACACAAGACCTCTTAATAATATTTTTAATCGCTATCTTGGTGACCGTAAGTCCAAAAATCAAAAAGGTGTCAGATATGAGCGATTTGGCGTTCTAGCAGCATTTTGAAACATATTAGAAATTTCTATCTTAATGGGTGCCAAAGTTACACAAGACCTCTTAATAATATTTTTAATCGCTATCTTGGTAACCGTAAGTCCAAAAAATAAAAAGGTGTCAGATATGAGCGATTTGGCGTTCTAGCAGCATTTTGAAACATATTAGAAATTTCTATCTTAATGGGTGCCAAAGTTACACAAGACCTCTTAATAATATTTTTAATCGCTATCTTGGTGACCGTAAGTCCAAAAATCAAAAAGGTGTCAGATATGAGCGATTTGGCGTTCTAGCAGCATTTTGAAACATATTAGAAATTTCTATCTTAATGGGTGCCAAAGTTACACAAGACCTCTTAATAATATTTTTAATCGCTATCTTGGTAACCGTAAATCTAAAAAATAAAAAGGTGTCAGATATGAGCGATTTGGCGTTCTAGCAGCATTTTGAAACATATTAGAAATTTCTATCTTAATGGGTGCCAAAGTTACACAAGACCTCTTAATAATGTTTTTAATCGCTACCTTGGTAACCGTAAGTCCAAAAAATAAAAAGGTGTTAGATATGAGCGATTTGACGTTCTAGCAGCATTTTGAAACATATTAGAAATTTCTATCTTAATGGGTGCCAAAGTTACACAAGACCTCTTAATAATATTTTTAATCGCTATCTTGGTAACCGTAAGTCCAAAAAATAAAAAGGTGTCAGATATGAGCGATTTGGCGTTCTAGCAGCATTTTGAAACATATTAGAAATTTCTATCTTAATGGGTGCCAAAGTTACACAAGACCTCTTAATAATATTTTTAATCGTTATCTTGGTAACCGTAAGTCCAAAAAATAAAAAAGTGTCAGATATGAGCGATTTGGCGTTCTAGCAGCATTTTGAAACATATTAGAAATTTCTATCTTAATGGGTGCCAAAGTTACACAAGACCTCTTAATAATATTTTTAATCGCTATCTTGGTAACCGTAAGTCCAAAAAATAAAAAGGTGTCAGATATGAACGATTTGGCGTTCTAGCAGCATTTTGAAACATATTAGAAACTTCTATCTTAATGGGTGCCAAAGTTACACAAGACCTCTTAATAATATTTTTAATCGCTATCTTGGTAACCGTAAGTCCAAAAAATAAAAAGGTGTCAGATATGAGCGATCTGGCGTTCTAGCAGCATTTTGAAGCATATTAGAAATTTCTATCTTAATGGGTGCTAAAGTTACACAAGACCTCTTAATAACATTTTTAATCGCTATCTTGGTAACCGTAAGTCCAAAAAATAAAAAGGTGTCAGATATGAGCGATTTGGCGTTCTAGCAGCATTTTGAAGCATATTAGAAATTTCTATCTTAATGGGTGCTAAAGTTACACAAGACCTCTTAATAACATTTTTAATCGCTATCTTGGTAACCGTAAGTCCAAAAAATAAAAAGGTGTCAGATATGAGCGATTTGGCGTTCTAGCAGCATTTTGAAACATATTAGAAATTTCTGTCTTAATGGGTGTCAAAGTTACACAAGACCTCTTAATAATATTTTTAATCGCTATCTTGGTGACCGTAAGTCCAAAAATCAAAAAGGTGTCAGATATGAGCGATTTGGCGTTCTAGCAGCATTTTGAAACATATTAGAAATTTCTATCTTAATGGGTGCCAAAGTTACACAAGACCTCTTAATAATATTTTTAATCGCTATCTTTGTAACCGTAAGTCCAAAAAATAAAAAGGTGTCAGGTATGAGCGATTTGGCGTTCTAGCAGCATTTTGAAACATATTAGAAATTTCTATCTTAATGGGTGCCAAAGTTACACAAGACCTCTTAATAATATTTTTAATCGCTATCTTGGTAATCGTAAGTCCAAAAAATAAAAAGGTGTCAGATATGAGCGATTTGGCGTTCTAGCAGCATTTTGAAACATATTAGAAATTTCTATCTTAATGGGTGCCAAAGTTACACAAGACTTCTTAATAACATCTTTAATCGCTATCTTGGTAACCGTAAGTCCAAAAAATAAAAAGGTGTCAGATATGAGCGATTTGGCGTTCTAGCAGCATTTTGAAACATATTAGAAATTTCTATCTTAATGGGTGCCAAAGTTACACAAGACCTCTTAATAATATTTTTAATCGCTATCTTGGTAACCGTAAGTCCAAAAAATAAAAAGGTGTCAGATATGAGCGATTTGGCGTTCTAGCAGCATTTTGAAACATATTAGAAATTTCTATCTTAATGGGTGCCAAAGTTACACAAGACCTCTTAATAATATTTTTAATCGCTATCTTGGTAACCGTAAGTCCAAAAAATAAAAAGGTGTCAGATATGAGCGATTTTGCGTTCTAGCAGCATTTTGAAACATATTAGAAATTTCTATCTTAATGGGTGCCAAAGTTACACAAGACCTCTTAATAATATTTTTAATCGCTATCTTGGTAACCGTAAGTCCAAAAAATAAAAAGGTGTCAGATATGAGCGATTTGGCGTTCTAGCAGCATTTTGAAACATATTAGAAATTTCTATCTTAATGGGTGCCAAAGTTACACAAGACCTCTTAATAATATTTTTAATCGCTATCTTGGTAACCGTAAGTCCAAAAAATAAAAAGGTGTCAGATATGAGCGATTTTGCGTTCTAGCAGCATTTTGAAACATATTAGAAATTTCTATCTTAATGGGTGCCAAAGTTACACAAGACCTCTTAATAATATTTTTAATCGCTATCTTGGTAACCGTAAGTCCAAAAAATAAAAAGGTGTCAGATATGAGCGATTTGGCGTTCTAGCAGCATTTTGAAACATATTAGAAACTTCTATCTTAATGGGTGCCAAAGTTACACAAGACCTCTTAATAATATTTTTAATCACTATCTTGGTAACCGTAAGTCCAAAAAATAAAAAGGTGTCAGATATGAGCGATTTGGCGTTCTAGCAGCATTTTGAAACATATTAGAAATTTCTATCTTAATGGGTGCCAAAGTTACACAAGACTTCTTAATAACATCTTTAATCGCTATCTTGGTAACCGTAAGTCCAAAAAATAAAAAGGTGTCAGATA
The DNA here is from genome assembly GCA_036711965.1 of Onthophagus sagittarius. Classification (NCBI taxonomy): domain Eukaryota; kingdom Metazoa; phylum Arthropoda; class Insecta; order Coleoptera; family Scarabaeidae; genus Onthophagus; species Onthophagus sagittarius. Next base: position 48,471,009 of record JASERS010000001.1, read on the forward strand.
TGAGCGATTTGGCGTTCTAGCAGCATTTTGAAACATATTAGAAATTTCTATCTTAATGGGTGCCAAAGTTACACAAGACCTCTTAATAATATTTTTAATCGCTATCTTGGTAACCGTAAGTCCAAAAAATAAAAAGGTGTCAGATATGAGCGATTTGGCGTTCTAGCAGCATTTTGAAACATATTAGAAATTTCTATCTTAATGGGTGCCAAAGTTACACAAGACCTCTTAATAATATTTTTAATCGCTATCTTGGTAACCGTAAGTCCAAAAAATAAAAAGGTGTCAGATATGAGCGATTTTGCGTTCTAGCAGCATTTTGAAACATATTAGAAATTTCTATCTTAATGGGTGCCAAAGTTACACAAGACCTCTTAATAATATTTTTAATCGCTATCTTGGTAACCGTAAGTCCAAAAAATAAAAAGGTGTCAGATATGAGCGATTTGGCGTTCTAGCAGCATTTTGAAACATATTAGAAATTTCTATCTTAATGGGTGCCAAAGTTACACAAGACCTCTTAATAATATTTTTAATCGCTATCTTGGTAACCGTAAGTCCAAAAAATAAAAAGGTGTCAGATATGAGCGATTTTGCGTTCTAGCAGCATTTTGAAACATATTAGAAATTTCTATCTTAATGGGTGCCAAAGTTACACAAGACCTCTTAATAATATTTTTAATCGCTATCTTGGTAACCGTAAGTCCAAAAAATAAAAAGGTGTCAGATATGAGCGATTTGGCGTTCTAGCAGCATTTTGAAACATATTAGAAATTTCTATCTTAATGGGTGCCAAAGTTACACAAGACCTCTTAATAATATTTTTAATCGCTATCTTGGTGACTGTAAGTCCAAAAAATAAAAAGGTGTCAGATATGAGCGATTTGGCGTTCTAGCAGCATTTTGAAACATATTAGAAATTTCTATCTTAATGGGTGCCAAAGTTACACAAGACCTCTTAATAATATTTTTAATCGCTATCTTGGTAACCGTAAGTCCAAAAAATAAAAAGGTGTCAGATATGAGCGATTTGGCGTTCTAGCAGCATTTTGAAACATATTAGAAATATCTATCTTAATGGGTGCCATAGTTACACAAGACCTCTTAATAATATTTTTAATCGCTATCTTGGTGACCGTAAGTCCAAAAATCAAAAAGGTGTCAGATATGAGCGATTTGGCGTTCTAGCAGCATTTTGAAACATATTAGAAATTTCTATCTTAATGGGTGCCAAAGTTACACAAGACCTCTTAATAATATTTTTAATCGCTATCTTGGTGACCGTAAGTCCAAAAATCAAAAAGGTGTCAGATATGAGCGATTTGGCGTTCTAGCAGCATTTTGAAACATATTAGAAATTTCTACCTTAATAGGTGCCAAAGTTACACAAGACCTCTTAATAATATTTTTAATCGCTATCTTGGTAACCGTAAGTCCAAAAAATAAAAAGGTGTCTGATATGAGCGATTTGGCGTTCTAGCAGCATTTTGAAACCTATTAGAAATTTCTATCTTAATGGGTGCCAAAGTTACACAAGACCTCTTAATAATATTTTTAATCGCTATCTTGGCAACCGTAAGACCAAAAAATAAAAAGGTGTCAGATATGAGCGATTTGGCGTTCTAGCAGCATTTTGAAACATATTAGAAATTTCTATCTTAATGGGTGCCAAAGTTACACAAGATCTCTTAATAATATTTTTAATCGCTATCTTGGTAACCGTAAGTCCAAAAAATAAAAAGGTGTCAGATATGAGCGATTTGGCGTTCTAGCAGCATTTTGAAACATATTAGAAATTTCTATCTTAATGGGCGCCAAAGTTACACAAGACCTCTTAATAATATTTTTAACCGCTATCTTGGTGACCGTAAGTCCAAAAATCAAAAAGGTGTCAGATATGAGCGATTTGGCGTTCTAGCAGCATTTTGAAACATATTAGAAGTTTCTATCTTAATGGGTGCCAAAGTTACACAAGACCTCTTAATAATATTTTTAATCGCTATCTTGGTGACCGTAAGTCCAAAAATCAAAAAGGTGTCAGATATGAGCGATTTGGCGTTCTAGCAGCATTTTGAAACATATTAGAAATTTCTATCTTAATGGGTGCCAAAGTTACACAAGACCTCTTAATAATATTTTTAACCGCTATCTTGGTGACCGTAAGTCCAAAAATCAAAAAGGTGTCAGATATGAGCGATTTGGCGTTCTAGCAGCATTTTGAAACATATTAGAAATTTCTATCTTAATGGGTGCCAAAGTTACACAAGACCTCTTAATAATATTTTTAATCGCTATCTTGGTGACCGTAAGTCCAAAAATCAAAAAGGTGTCAGATATGAGCGATTTGGCGTTCTAGCAGCATTTTGAAACATATTAGAAATTTCTATCTTAATGGGTGCCAAAGTTACACAAGACCTCTTAATAATATTTTTAATCGCTATCTTGGTAACCGTAAGTCCAAAAAATAAAAAGGTGTCAGATATGAGCGATTTGGCGTTCTAGCAGCATTTTGAAACATATTAGAAATTTCTATCTTAATGGGTGCCAAAGTTACACAAGACCTCTTAATAATATTTTTAATCGCTATCTTGGTGACCGTAAGTCCAAAAATCAAAAAGGTGTCAGATATGAGCGATTTGGCGTTCTAGCAGCATTTTGAAACATATTAGAAATTTCTATCTTAATGGGTGCCAAAGTTACACAAGACCTCTTAATAATATTTTTAATCGCTATCTTGGTAACCGTAAGTCCAAAAAATAAAAAGGTGTCAGATATGAGCGATTTGGCGTTCTAGCAGCATTTTGAAACATATTAGAAATTTCTATCTTAATGGGTGCCAAAGTTACACAAGACCTCTTAATAATATTTTTAATCGCTATCTTGGTGACCGTAAGTCCAAAAATCAAAAAGGTGTCAGATATGAGCGATTTGGCGTTCTAGCAGCATTTTGAAACATATTAGAAATTTCTATCTTAATGGGTGCCAAAGTTACACAAGACCTCTTAATAATATTTTTAATCGCTATCTTGGTAACCGTAAATCTAAAAAATAAAAAGGTGTCAGATATGAGCGATTTGGCGTTCTAGCAGCATTTTGAAACATATTAGAAATTTCTATCTTAATGGGTGCCAAAGTTACACAAGACCTCTTAATAATGTTTTTAATCGCTACCTTGGTAACCGTAAGTCCAAAAAATAAAAAGGTGTTAGATATGAGCGATTTGACGTTCTAGCAGCATTTTGAAACATATTAGAAATTTCTATCTTAATGGGTGCCAAAGTTACACAAGACCTCTTAATAATATTTTTAATCGCTATCTTGGTAACCGTAAGTCCAAAAAATAAAAAGGTGTCAGATATGAGCGATTTGGCGTTCTAGCAGCATTTTGAAACATATTAGAAATTTCTATCTTAATGGGTGCCAAAGTTACACAAGACCTCTTAATAATATTTTTAATCGTTATCTTGGTAACCGTAAGTCCAAAAAATAAAAAAGTGTCAGATATGAGCGATTTGGCGTTCTAGCAGCATTTTGAAACATATTAGAAATTTCTATCTTAATGGGTGCCAAAGTTACACAAGACCTCTTAATAATATTTTTAATCGCTATCTTGGTAACCGTAAGTCCAAAAAATAAAAAGGTGTCAGATATGAACGATTTGGCGTTCTAGCAGCATTTTGAAACATATTAGAAACTTCTATCTTAATGGGTGCCAAAGTTACACAAGACCTCTTAATAATATTTTTAATCGCTATCTTGGTAACCGTAAGTCCAAAAAATAAAAAGGTGTCAGATATGAGCGATCTGGCGTTCTAGCAGCATTTTGAAGCATATTAGAAATTTCTATCTTAATGGGTGCTAAAGTTACACAAGACCTCTTAATAACATTTTTAATCGCTATCTTGGTAACCGTAAGTCCAAAAAATAAAAAGGTGTCAGATATGAGCGATTTGGCGTTCTAGCAGCATTTTGAAACATATTAGAAATTTCTGTCTTAATGGGTGTCAAAGTTACACAAGACCTCTTAATAATATTTTTAATCGCTATCTTGGTGACCGTAAGTCCAAAAATCAAAAAGGTGTCAGATATGAGCGATTTGGCGTTCTAGCAGCATTTTGAAACATATTAGAAATTTCTATCTTAATGGGTGCCAAAGTTACACAAGACCTCTTAATAATATTTTTAATCGCTATCTTTGTAACCGTAAGTCCAAAAAATAAAAAGGTGTCAGGTATGAGCGATTTGGCGTTCTAGCAGCATTTTGAAACATATTAGAAATTTCTATCTTAATGGGTGCCAAAGTTACACAAGACCTCTTAATAATATTTTTAATCGCTATCTTGGTAATCGTAAGTCCAAAAAATAAAAAGGTGTCAGATATGAGCGATTTGGCGTTCTAGCAGCATTTTGAAACATATTAGAAATTTCTATCTTAATGGGTGCCAAAGTTACACAAGACTTCTTAATAACATCTTTAATCGCTATCTTGGTAACCGTAAGTCCAAAAAATAAAAAGGTGTCAGATATGAGCGATTTGGCGTTCTAGCAGCATTTTGAAACATATTAGAAATTTCTATCTTAATGGGTGCCAAAGTTACACAAGACCTCTTAATAATATTTTTAATCGCTATCTTGGTAACCGTAAGTCCAAAAAATAAAAAGGTGTCAGATATGAGCGATTTGGCGTTCTAGCAGCATTTTGAAACATATTAGAAATTTCTATCTTAATGGGTGCCAAAGTTACACAAGACCTCTTAATAATATTTTTAATTGCTATCTTGGTAACCGTAAGTCCAAAAAATAAAAAGGTGTCAGATATGAGCGATTTTGCGTTCTAGCAGCATTTTGAAACATATTAGAAATTTCTATCTTAATGGGTGCCAAAGTTACACAAGACCTCTTAATAATATTTTTAATCGCTATCTTGGTAACCGTAAGTCCAAAAAATAAAAAGGTGTCAGATATGAGCGATTTGGCGTTCTAGCAGCATTTTGAAACATATTAGAAACTTCTATCTTAATGGGTGCCAAAGTTACACAAGACCTCTTAATAATATTTTTAATCACTATCTTGGTAACCGTAAGTCCAAAAAATAAAAAGGTGTCAGATATGAGCGATTTGGCGTTCTAGCAGCATTTTGAAACATATTAGAAATTTCTATCTTAATGGGTGCCAAAGTTACACAAGACCTCTTAATAATATTTTTAATCGCTATCTTGGTGACCGTAAGTCCAAAAATCAAAAAGGTGTCAGATATGAGCGATTTGGCGTTCTAGCAGCATTTTGAAACATATTAAAAATTTCTATCTGAATGGGTGCCAAAGTTACACAAGACCTCTTAATAATATTTTTAATCGCTATCTTGGTGACCGTAAGTCCAAAAATCAAAAAGGTGTCAGATATGAGCGATTTGGCGTTCTAGCAGCATTTTGAAACATATTAGAAATTTCTATCTTAATGGGTGCCAAAGTTACACAAGACCTCTTAATAATATTTTTAATCGCTATCTTGGTGACCGTAAGTCCAAAAAATAAAAAGGTGTCAGATATGAGCGATTTGGCGTTCTAGCAGCATTTTGAAACATATTAGAAATTTCTATCTTAATGGGTGCCAAAGTTACACAAGACCTCTTAATAATATTTTTAATCGCTATCTTGGTAACCGTAAGTCCAAAAAATAAAAAGGTGTCAGATATGAGCGATTTGGCGTTCTAGCAGCATTTTGAAACATATTAGAAATTTCTATCTTAATGGGTGCCAAAGTTACACAAGACCTCTTAATAATATTTTTAATCGCTATCTTGGTAACCGTAAGTCCAAAAAATAAAAAGGTGTCAGATATGAGCGATTTGGCGTTCTAGCAGCATTTTGAAACATATTAGAAATTTCTATCTTAATGGGTGCCAAAGTTACACAAGACCTCTTAATAATATTTTTAATCGCTATCTTGGTGACCGTAAGTCCAAAAATCAAAAAGGTGTCAGATATGAGCGATTTGGCGTTCTAGCAGCATTTTGAAATATATTAGAAATTTCTATCTTAATGGGTGCCAAAGTTACACAAGACCTCTTAATAATATTTTTAATCGCTATCTTGGTAACCGTAAGTCCAAAAAATAAAAAGGTGTCAGATATGAGCGATTTGGCGTTCTAGCAGCATTTTGAAACATATTAGAAATTTCTATCTTAATGGGTGCCAAAGTTACACAAGACCTCTTAATAATATTTTTAATCGCTATCTTGGTAACCGTAAGTCCAAAAAATAAAAAGGTGTCAGATATGAGCGATTTGGCGTTCTAGCAGCATTTTGAAACATATTAGAAATTTCTATCTTAATGGGTGCCAAAGTTACACAAGACCTCTTAATAATATTTTTAATCGCTATCTTGGTGACCGTAAGTCCAAAAATCAAAAAGGTGTCAGATATGAGCGATTTGGCGTTCTAGCAGCATTTTGAAACATATTAGAAATTTCTATCTTAATGGGTGCCAAAGTTACACAAGACCTCTTAATAATATTTTTAATCGCTATCTTGGGGACCGTAAGTCCAAAAATCAAAAAGGTGTCAGATATGAGCGATTTGGCGTTCTAGCAGCATTTTGAAACATATTAGAAATTTCTACCTTAATGGGTGCCAAAGTTACACAAGACCTCTTAATAATATTTTTAATCGCTATCTTGGTAACCGTAAGTCCGAAAAATAAAAAGGTGTCTGATATGAGCGATTTGGCGTTCTAGCAGCATTTTGAAACACATTAGAAATTTCTATCTCAATGGGTGCCAAAGTTACACAAGACCTCTTAATAATATTTTTAATCGCTATCTTGGTGACCGTAAGTCCAAAAATCAAAAAGGTGTCAGATATGAGCGATTTGGCGTTCTAGCAGCATTTTGAAACATATTAGAAATTTCTATCTTAATGGGTGCCAAAGTTACACAAGACCTCTTAATAATATTTTTAATCGCTATCTTGGTGACCGTAAGTCCAAAAATCAAAAAGGTGTCAGATATGAGCGATTTGGCGTTCTAGCAGCATTTTGAAACATATTACAAATTTCTATCTTAATGGGTGCCAAAGTTACACAAGACCTCTTAATAATATTTTTAATCGCTATCTTGGTGACCGTAAGACCAAAATTCAAAAAGGTGTCAGATATGAGCGATTTGGCGTTCTAGCAGCATTTTGAAACATATCAGAAATTTCTACCTTAATGGGTGCCAAAGTTACACAAGACCTCTTAATAATATTTTTAATCGCTATCTTGGTAACCGTAAGTCCAAAAAATAAAAAGGTGTCTGATATGAGCGATTTGGCGTTCTAGCAGCATTTTGAAACATATCAGAAATTTCTACCTTAATGGGTGCCAAAGTTACACAAGACCTCTTAATAATATTTTTAATCGCTATCTTGGTAACCGTAAGTCCAAAAAATAAAAAGGTGTCAGATATGAGCGATTTTGCGTTCTAGCAGCATTTTGAAACATATTAGAAATTTCTATCTTAATGGGTGCCAAAGTTACACAAGACCTCTTAATAATATTTTTAATCGCTATCTTGGTAACCGTAAGTCCAAAAAATAAAAAGGTGTCAGATATGAGCGATTTGGCGTTCTAGCAGCATTTTGAAACATATTAGAAACTTCTATCTTAATGGGTGCCAAAGTTACACAAGACCTCTTAATAATATTTTTAATCACTATCTTGGTAACCGTAAGTCCAAAAAATAAAAAGGTGTCAGATATGAGCGATTTGGCGTTCTAGCAGCATTTTGAAACATATTAGAAATTTCTATCTTAATGGGTGCCAAAGTTACACAAGACCTCTTAATAATATTTTTAATCGCTATCTTGGTGACCGTAAGTCCAAAAATCAAAAAGGTGTCAGATATGAGCGATTTGGCGTTCTAGCAGCATTTTGAAACATATTAAAAATTTCTATCTGAATGGGTGCCAAAGTTACACAAGACCTCTTAATAATATTTTTAATCGCTATCTTGGTGACCGTAAGTCCAAAAATCAAAAAGGTGTCAGATATGAGCGATTTGGCGTTCTAGCAGCATTTTGAAACATATTAGAAATTTCTATCTTAATGGGTGCCAAAGTTACACAAGACCTCTTAATAATATTTTTAATCGCTATCTTGGTGACCGTAAGTCCAAAAAATAAAAAGGTGTCAGATATGAGCGATTTGGCGTTCTAGCAGCATTTTGAAACATATTAGAAATTTCTATCTTAATGGGTGCCAAAGTTACACAAGACCTCTTAATAATATTTTTAATCGCTATCTTGGTAACCGTAAGTCCAAAAAATAAAAAGGTGTCAGATATGAGCGATTTGGCGTTCTAGCAGCATTTTGAAACATATTAGAAATTTCTATCTTAATGGGTGCCAAAGTTACACAAGACCTCTTAATAATATTTTTAATCGCTATCTTGGTAACCGTAAGTCCAAAAAATAAAAAGGTGTCAGATATGAGCGATTTGGCGTTCTAGCAGCATTTTGAAACATATTAGAAATTTCTATCTTAATGGGTGCCAAAGTTACACAAGACCTCTTAATAATATTTTTAATCGCTATCTTGGTGACCGTAAGTCCAAAAATCAAAAAGGTGTCAGATATGAGCGATTTGGCGTTCTAGCAGCATTTTGAAACATATTAGAAATTTCTATCTTAATGGGTGCCAAAGTTACACAAGACCTCTTAATAATATTTTTAATCGCTATCTTGGTAACCGTAAGTCCAAAAAATAAAAAGGTGTCAGATATGAGCGATTTGGCGTTCTAGCAGCATTTTGAAACATATTAGAAATTTCTATCTTAATGGGTGCCAAAGTTACACAAGACCTCTTAATAATATTTTTAATCGCTATCTTGGTAACCGTAAGTCCAAAAAATAAAAAGGTGTCAGATATGAGCGATTTGGCGTTCTAGCAGCATTTTGAAACATATTAGAAATTTCTATCTTAATGGGTGCCAAAGTTACACAAGACCTCTTAATAATATTTTTAATCGCTATCTTGGTGACCGTAAGTCCAAAAATCAAAAAGGTGTCAGATAACAGCGATTTGGCGTTCTAGCAGCATTTTGAAACATATTAGAAATTTCTATCTTAATGGGTGCCAAAGTTACACAAGACCTCTTAATAATATTTTTAATCGCTATCTTGGGGACCGTAAGTCCAAAAATCAAAAAGGTGTCAGATATGAGCGATTTGGCGTTCTAGCAGCATTTTGAAACATATTAGAAATTTCTACCTTAATGGGTGCCAAAGTTACACAAGACCTCTTAATAATATTTTTAATCGCTATCTTGGTAACCGTAAGTCCGAAAAATAAAAAGGTGTCTGATATGAGCGATTTGGCGTTCTAGCAGCATTTTGAAACACATTAGAAATTTCTATCTCAATGGGTGCCAAAGTTACACAAGACCTCTTAATAATATTTTTAATCGCTATCTTGGTGACCGTAAGTCCAAAAATCAAAAAGGTGTCAGATATGAGCGATTTGGCGTTCTAGCAGCATTTTGAAACATATTAGAAATTTCTATCTTAATGGGTGCCAAAGTTACACAAGACCTCTTAATAATATTTTTAATCGCTATCTTGGTGACCGTAAGTCCAAAAATCAAAAAGGTGTCAGATATGAGCGATTTGGCGTTCTAGCAGCATTTTGAAACATATTACAAATTTCTATCTTAATGGGTGCCAAAGTTACACAAGACCTCTTAATAATATTTTTAATCGCTATCTTGGTGACCGTAAGACCAAAATTCAAAAAGGTGTCAGATATGAGCGATTTGGCGTTCTAGCAGCATTTTGAAACATATCAGAAATTTCTACCTTAATGGGTGCCAAAGTTACACAAGACCTCTTAATAATATTTTTAATCGCTATCTTGGTAACCGTAAGTCCAAAAAATAAAAAGGTGTCTGATATGAGCGATTTGGCGTTCTAGCAGCATTTTGAAACACATTAGAAATTTCTATCTTAATGGGTGCCAAAGTTACACAAGACCTCTTAATAATATTTTTAATCGCTATCTTGGTGACCGTAAGTCCAAAAATCAAAAAGGTGTCAGATATGAGCGATTTGGCGTTCTAGCAGCATTTTGAAACATATTAGAAATTTCTATCTTAATGGGTGCCAAAGTTACACAAGACCTCTTAATAATATTTTTAATTGCTATCTTGGTGACCGTAAGTCCAAAAAATAAAAAGGTGTCAGATATGAGCGATTTGGCGTTCTAGCAGCATTTTGAAACATATTAGAAATTTCTATCTTAATGGGTGCCAAAGTTACACAAGACCTCTTAATAATATTTTTAATCGCTATCTTGGTGACCGTAAGTCCAAAAAATAAAAAGGTGTCAGATATGAGCGATTTGGCGTTCTAGCAGCATTTTGAAACATATTAGAAATTTCTATCTTAATGGGTGCCAAAGTTACACAAGACCTCTTAATAATATTTTTAATCGCTATCTTGGTGACCGTAAGTCCAAAAATCAAAAAGGTGTCAGATATGAGCGATTTGGCGTTCTAGCAGCATTTTGAAACATATTAGAAATTTCTATCTTAATGGGTGCCAAAGTTACACAAGACCTCTTAATAATATATTTAATCGCTATCTTGGTGACCGTAAGTCCAAAAATTAAAAAGGTGTCAGATATGAGCGATTTGGCGTTCTAGCAGCATTTTGAAACATATTAGAAATTTCTATCTTAATGGGTGCCAAAGTTACACAAGACCTCTTAATAATATTTTTAATCGCTATCTTGGTAACCGTAAGTCCAAAAAATAAAAAGGTGTCACATATGAGCGATTTGGCGTTCTAGCAGCATTTTGAAACATATTAGAAATTTCTATCTTAATGGGTGCCAAAGTTACAAAAGACCTCTTAATAATATTTTTAATCGCTATCTTGGTAACCGTAAGTCCAAAAAATAAAAAGGTGTCAGATATGAGCGATTTGGCGTTCTAGCAGCATTTTGAAACATATTAGAAATTTCTATCTTAATGGGTGCCAAAGTTACACAAGACCTCTTAATAACATTTTTAATCGCTATCTTGGTGACCGTATGTCCAAAAATCAAAAAGATGTCAGATATGAGCGATTTGGCGTTCTAGCAGCATTTTGAAACATATTAGAAATTTCTATCTTAATGGGTGCCAAAGTTACACAAGACCTCTTAATAATATTTTTAATCGCTATCTTGGTAGCCGTAAGTCCAAAAAATAAAAAGGTGTCAGATATGAGCGATTTGGCGTTCTAGCAGCATTTTGAAACATATTAGAAATTTCTATCTTAATGGGTGCCAAAGTTACACAAGACCTCTTAATAATATTTTTAATCGCTATCTTGGTGACCGTAAGTCCAAAAATCAAAAAGGTGTCAGATATGAGCGATTTGGCGTTCTAGCAGCATTTTGAAATTATATTAGAAATTTCTATCTTAATGGGTGCCAAAGTTACACAAGACCTCCTAATAATATTTTTAATCGCTATCTTGGTGACCGTAAGTCCAAAAATCAAAAAGGTGTCAGATATGAGCAATTTGGCGTTCTAGCAGCATTTTGAAACATATTAGAAATTTCTATCTTAATGGGTGCCAAAGTTACACAAGACCTCTTAATAATATTTTTAATCGCTATCTTGGTAACCGTAAGTCCAAAAAATAAAAAGGTGTCAGATATGAGCGATTTGGCGTTCTAGCAGCATTTTGAAACATATTAGAAATTTCTATCTTAATGGGTGCCAAAGTTACACAAGACCTCCTAATAATATTTTTAATCGCTATCTTGGTAACCGTAAGTCCAAAAAATAAAAAGGTGTCAGATATGAGCGATTTGGCGTTCTAGCAGCATTTTGAAACATATTAGAAATTTCTATCTTAATGGGTGCCAAAGTTACACAAGACCTCTTAATAATATTTTTAATCGCTATCTTGGTAGCCGTAAGTCCAAAAAATAAAAAGGTGTCAGATATGAGCGATTTGGCGTTCTAGCAGCATTTTGAAACATATTAGAAATTTCTATCTTAATGGGTGCCAAAGTTACACAAGACCTCTTAATAATATTTTTATTCGCTATCTTGGTGACCGTAAGTCCAAAAATCAAAAAGGTGTCAGATATGAGCGATTTGGCGTTCTAGCAGCATTTTGAAACATATTAGAAATTTCTATCTTAATGGGTGCCAAAGTTACACAAGACCTCTTAATAATATTTTTAATCGCTATCTTGGTGACCGTAAGTCCAAAAATCAAAAAGGTGTCAGATATGAGCAATTTGGCGTTCTAGCAGCATTTTGAAACATATTAGAAGTTTCTATCTTAATGGGTGCCAAAGTTACACAAGACCTCTTAATAATATTTTTAATCGCTATCTTGGTAACCGTAAGTCCAAAAAATAAAAAGGTGTCAGATATGAGCGATTTGGCGTTCTAGCAGCATTTTGAAACATATTAGAAATTTCTATCTTAATGGGTGCCAAAGTTACACAAGACCTCTTAATAATATTTTTAATCGCTATCTTGGTAACCGTAAGTCCAAAAAATAAAAAGGTGTCAGATATGAGCGATTTGGCGTTCTAGCAGCATTTTGAAACATATTAGAAATTTCTACCTTAATGGGTGCCAAAGTTACACAAGACCTCTTAATAATATTTTTAATCGCTATCTTGGTGACCGTAAGTCCAAAAATCAAAAAGGTGTCAGATATGAGCGATTTGGCGTTCTAGCAGCATTTTGAAACATATTAGAAATTTCTATCTGAATGGGTGCCAAAGTTACACAAGACCTCTTAATAATATTTTTAATCGCTATCTTGGTAACCGTAAGTCCAAAAAATAAAAAGGTGTCAGATATGAGCGATTTGGCGTTCTAGCAGCATTTTGGAACATATTAGAAGTTTCTATCTTAATGGGTGCCAAAGTTACACAAGACCTCTTAATAATATTTTTAATCGCTATCTTGGTAACCGTAAGTCCAAAAAATAAAAAAGTGTCAGATATGAGCGATTTGGCGTTCTAGCAGCATTTTGAAACATATTAGAAATTTCTATCTTAATGGGTGCCAAAGTTACACAAGACCTCTTAATAATATTTTTAATCGCTATCTTGGTAACCGTAAGTCCAAAAAATAAAAAGGTGTCAGATATGAGCGATTTGGCGTTCTAGCAGCATTTTGAAACATATTAGAAATTTCTATCTTAATGGGTGCCAAAGTTACACAAGACCTCTTAATAATATTTTTAATCGCTATCTGGGTAACCGTAAGTCCAAAAAATAAAAAGGTGTCAGATATGAGCGATCTGGCGTTCTAGCAGCACTTTGAAGCATACTAGAAATTTCTATCTTAATGGGTGCTGAAGTTACACAAGACCTCTTAATAATATTTTTAATCGCTATCTTGGTAACCGTAAGTCCAAAAAATAAAAAGGTGTCGGATATGAGCGATTTGGCGTTCTAGCAGCATTTTGAAACATATTAGAAATTTCTATCTTAATGGGTGCCAAAGTTACACAAGACCTCTTAATAATATTTTTAATCGCTATCTTGGTAACCGTAAGTCCAAAAAATAAAAAGGTGTCAGATATGAGCGATCTGGCGTTCTAGCAGCACTTTGAAGCATATTAGAAATTTCTATCTTAATGGGTGCTAAAGTTACACAAGACCTCTTAATAATATTTTTTATCTCTATCTTGGTGACCGTAAGTCCAAAAAATAAAAAGGTGTCAGATATGAGCGATTTGGCGTTCTAGCAGCATTTTGAAACATATTAGAAATTTCTATCTTAATCGGTGCCAAAGTTACACAAGACCTCTTAATAATATTTTTAATCGCTATCTTGGTAACCGTAAGTCCAAAAAATAAAAAGGTGTCAGATATGAGCGATTTGGCGTTCTAGCAGCATTTTGAAACATATTAGAAATTTCTATCTTAATGGGTGCCAAAGTTACACAAGACCTCTTAATAATATTTTTAATCGCTATCTTGGTAACCGTAAGTCCAAAAAATAAAAAGGTGTCAGATATGAGCGATTTGGCGTTATAGCAGCATTTTGAAACATATTAGAAATTTCTATCTTAATGGGTGCCAAAGTTACACAAGACCTCTTAATAATATTTTTAATCGCTATCTTGGTAACCGTAAGTCCAAAAAATAAAAAGGTGTCAGATATGAGCGGTTTGGCGTTCTAGCAGCATTTTGAAACATATTAGAAATTTCTATCTTAATGGGTGCCAAAGTTACACAAGACCTCTTAATAATATTTTTAATCGCTATCTTGGTGACCGTAAGTCCAAAAATCAAAAAGGCGTCAGATATGAGCGATTTGGCGTTCTAGCAGCATTTTGAAACATATTAGAAATTTCTATCTTAATGGGTGCCAAAGTTACACAAGACCTCTTAATAATATTTTTAATCGCTATCTTGGTAACAGTAAGTCCAAAAAATAAAAAGGTGTCAGATATGAGCGATTTGGCGTTCTAGCAGCATTTTGAAACATATTAGAAATTTCTATCTTAATGGTTGCCAAAGTTACACAAGACCTCTTAATAATATTTTTAATCGCTATCTTGGTAACCGTAAGTCCAAAAAATAAAAAGGTGTCAGATATGAGCGATTTGGCGTTCTAGCAGCATTTTGAAACATATTAGAAATTTCTATCTTAATGGGTGCCAAAGTTACACAAGACCTCTTAATAATATTTTTAATCGCTATCTTGGTAACCGTAAGTCCAAAAAATAAAAAGGTGTCAGATATGAGCGATTTGGCGTTCTAGCAGCATTTTGAAACATATTAGAAGTTTCTATCTTAATGGGTGCCAAAGTTACACAAGACCTCTTAATAATATTTTTAATCGCTATCTTGGTAACCGTAAGTCCAAAAAATAAGAAGGTGTCAGATATGAGCGATTTGGCGTTCTAGCAGCATTTTGAAACATATTAGAAATTTCTATCTTAAAGGGTGCCAAAGTTACACAAGACCTCTTAATAATATTTTTAATCGCTATCTTGGTAACCGTAAGTCCAAAAAATAAAAAGGTGTCAGATATGAGCGATTTGGCGTTCTAGCAGCATTTTGAAACATATTAGAAATTTCTATCTTAATGGGTGCCAAAGTTACACAAGACCTCTTAATAATATTTTTAATCGCTATCTTGGTAACCGTAAGTCCAAAAAATAAAAAGGTGTCAGATATGAGCGATTTGGCGTTCTAGCAGCATTTTGAAACATATTAGAAATTTCTATCTTAATGGGTGCCAAAGTTACACAAGACCTCTTAATAATATTTTTAATCGCTATCTTGGTGACCGTAAGTCCAAAAATCAAAAAGGTGTCAGATATGAGCGATTTGGCGTTCTAGCAGCATTTTGAAACATATTAGAAATTTCTATCTTAATGGGTGCCAAAGTTACACAAGACCTCTTAATAATATTTTTAATCGCTATCTTGGTAACCGTAAATCTAAAAAATAAAAAGGTGTCAGATATGAGCGATTTGGCGTTCTAGCAGCATTTTGAAACATATTAGAAATTTCTATCTTAATGGGTGCCAAAGTTACACAAGACCTCTTAATAATGTTTTTAATCGCTACCTTGGTAACCGTAAGTCCAAAAAATAAAAAGGTGTTAGATATGAGCGATTTGACGTTCTAGCAGCATTTTGAAACATATTAGAAATTTCTATCTTAATGGGTGCCAAAGTTACACAAGACCTCTTAATAATATTTTTAATCGCTATCTTGGTAACCGTAAGTCCAAAAAATAAAAAGGTGTCAGATATGAGCGATTTGGCGTTCTAGCAGCATTTTGAAACATATTAGAAATTTCTATCTTAATGGGTGCCAAAGTTACACAAGACCTCTTAATAATATTTTTAATCGTTATCTTGGTAACCGTAAGTCCAAAAAATAAAAAAGTGTCAGATATGAGCGATTTGGCGTTCTAGCAGCATTTTGAAACATATTAGAAATTTCTATCTTAATGGGTGCCAAAGTTACACAAGACCTCTTAATAATATTTTTAATCGCTATCTTGGTAACCGTAAGTCCAAAAAATAAAAAGGTGTCAGATATGAACGATTTGGCGTTCTAGCAGCATTTTGAAACATATTAGAAACTTCTATCTTAATGGGTGCCAAAGTTACACAAGACCTCTTAATAATATTTTTAATCGCTATCTTGGTAACCGTAAGTCCAAAAAATAAAAAGGTGTCAGATATGAGCGATCTGGCGTTCTAGCAGCATTTTGAAGCATATTAGAAATTTCTATCTTAATGGGTGCTAAAGTTACACAAGACCTCTTAATAACATTTTTAATCGCTATCTTGGTAACCGTAAGTCCAAAAAATAAAAAGGTGTCAGATATGAGCGATTTGGCGTTCTAGCAGCATTTTGAAGCATATTAGAAATTTCTATCTTAATGGGTGCTAAAGTTACACAAGACCTCTTAATAACATTTTTAATCGCTATCTTGGTAACCGTAAGTCCAAAAAATAAAAAGGTGTCAGATATGAGCGATTTGGCGTTCTAGCAGCATTTTGAAACATATTAGAAATTTCTGTCTTAATGGGTGTCAAAGTTACACAAGACCTCTTAATAATATTTTTAATCGCTATCTTGGTGACCGTAAGTCCAAAAATCAAAAAGGTGTCAGATATGAGCGATTTGGCGTTCTAGCAGCATTTTGAAACATATTAGAAATTTCTATCTTAATGGGTGCCAAAGTTACACAAGACCTCTTAATAATATTTTTAATCGCTATCTTGGTAATCGTAAGTCCAAAAAATAAAAAGGTGTCAGATATGAGCGATTTGGCGTTCTAGCAGCATTTTGAAACATATTAGAAATTTCTATCTTAATGGGTGCCAAAGTTACACAAGACTTCTTAATAACATCTTTAATCGCTATCTTGGTAACCGTAAGTCCAAAAAATAAAAAGGTGTCAGATATGAGCGATTTGGCGTTCTAGCAGCATTTTGAAACATATTAGAAATTTCTATCTTAATGGGTGCCAAAGTTACACAAGACCTCTTAATAATATTTTTAATCGCTATCTTGGTAACCGTAAGTCCAAAAAATAAAAAGGTGTCAGATATGAGCGATTTGGCGTTCTAGCAGCATTTTGAAACATATTAGAAATTTCTATCTTAATGGGTGCCAAAGTTACACAAGACCTCTTAATAATATTTTTAATCGCTATCTTGGTAACCGTAAGTCCAAAAAATAAAAAGGTGTCAGATATGAGCGATTTTGCGTTCTAGCAGCATTTTGAAACATATTAGAAATTTCTATCTTAATGGGTGCCAAAGTTACACAAGACCTCTTAATAATATTTTTAATCGCTATCTTGGTAACCGTAAGTCCAAAAAATAAAAAGGTGTCAGATATGAGCGATTTGGCGTTCTAGCAGCATTTTGAAACATATTAGAAATTTCTATCTTAATGGGTGCCAAAGTTACACAAGACCTCTTAATAATATTTTTAATCGCTATCTTGGTAACCGTAAGTCCAAATAATAAAAAGGTGTCAGAAGTAGTATAGATTAGCCGATTCTAGAACCTCCTCCTCGAACCTGCGTCCGAGGAGGAGGTTCTAGAATCGGCTAATTATTGGAGGAGGAGGAGGAGGAGGAGGAGGAGGTTGTAGTATCTACTAATTTTTGGAGGAGGTTGTAGAATCGGCTAATTGTTGGAGGAGGTTCTAGAATCGGCTAATTGTTACAAACCTACTAACCTTAAAAGTTGTAATGTGGGAGGAGTTTCCAATTAAGTTTTGATTATTTGCAACCTCCCCCCCAAGTGACACCTTTAAATAGGAAACCAGAGAATAAAATAATAACGCTCTGTTGACGTGTTAAGACATGTTCGTAGATGGTTACTCTTCGTCGTCTTCCGATAGAATGAAAAATAATCTTGTAATATTTACTAATATATACTAATTAAAATGATTATCCCATCCTACCTGATTTGGATGATATAATGTGAGAGGGTTTAAGCGACTAATTGAAAATCCTGTATATCGAACTTGCTTGCAAAAAGGTTTTAAATCGGCCGTAATTATTAAATAAGAGTAGGGTTTTTTATAAATTTATTCAGGTAGTAATACTGCCCAAGCAAGTTTATGTAAAAAAAATATATGCAGATAAGAAGTGCTGTTTTGCTCGAAGAAAAGGAATGAGTCATATTTATCTGGCATCATTTGGGTTCATTATGTTCACAAAAAAACCTCCTGCATAAAACTCCTGCAAGAATTGGGAGGAGGTGGAAAGGTTTATAAACGGTGGTAAAGTATCACAGGGACGTAGTTATTCGTTGAGAAGTGAAAAAGAATAAAGTCCAAAATGTTGGTGTGTGATAATTGCGCAAAATGTTTCACCCGGTCCGATAACTTGAAGAGACATCAGCGGCAATCATGCATTGGTAAAAGAATCAAACTTGAAGAAATATCTAAATCAAATATGGCAAAATGTGATGCGTACGATAAGTACATAATAAGCAATGTTATTCTGCACATTTGCGCAGTAATGAGCATAAACGCAATGCGTTTGTAATAATTGACGATGGAGTTGAGAGAATCGCTGGGGCATTTGGCGATAAAATAGTAAGCTATAGAATAAACGAACCGGGAACTTTTGTGGATTTGAAGGAATATTCGGATAGAATTCGTGAAAAAATCTTAAATCTAATTCAAAGCGCTATCGATATTCATGGCAGCATTAAATTAAATCTAGAATGTTTTGGAATGTATTGTTTGCAATCCAAAGAAGATTGGGAAATAAAATCGTTTAATACAAAAAATAAAGTAGCATCTTTAGCGATAGATTTGTATAAAATTTATAATGACTTCATCGATGAAATATCATCAAAAATGTCGGAATTTCAAGAACGTGATTCAGGTAAGCGCTCTAAGGTGCAAGGTTTGAAGAATACTAATTAAAACAATTTGTATACAGGGTGGACACTATTACAAATACTGTATATGGAGGTTAATCTCAACAAATATAACCCCACAAGAGCTTCGAGCTACATGGATCTGCCGTACCATATAAAAGCTAAGCGTGCTGTAATAAATATCCAAAATGCTGATGATGCATGCTTTGCTTGGACGTTAACATCAGCAGTGTGTGAACCGAACGGTTTACCACAGCGGACAACTTCGTATCCTCATTATGAAAATTGTGGCTTTGACTATTCAAATATAACATTTCCGGTTAAAATATGAGACATACCCGAGTTTGAGAAGCAGAACAAAGTTTCGATAAATGTCTATGGTTTAAATGAATATTTTAAAGACGGAGTTATGAATTATGATATAATCACCATGTACATATGTCGACAAAAGGAAGAAAGACATATAAATTTATTATTAATATCGGATGATCTTGGAAATAGCCATTACTGTTGGATAAAAAGTTTATCCAGATTACTGTCAGCACAAGCATCTAAAAATGGTCATGAAAAATTTATTTGCGAGGGATGTTTGATATTCTTTTCAACAGAGTGTCAACTTCAGCGACATCAAACGCACGATTGCGGCAAGGTAAGAGCAATTTTACCAACAACAAGTATTAAAATAAATAAATATGGAGAGCAAGAACAGGAGAATGTATTACAATTTGAAAATTTTGAAAAACAATTAAAAATACCATTTGTAGTATATGCAGACTTTGAATCGTTACAGAAACCAATCGTCTGTATCGAGAATACAGAAAAGAACAATGAGAATTCATACTCCGTAAAATGTTTTGAACACGAGCCGTATGCGTTTGCATACTATATTAAATGTTCTTATGATGATTCGTTATCGAAATTTGAAATATATCGAGGGCGTAATGCAGCACAAATTTTTATGAACAAGTTGGAGGAAGATGTTTTAAGTATATACAACAACTATTTAAGCAAGCCAAAAGAAATGTTACCATTAGAAAATCTAGAAAAATTAATACATCATATGGAAGATACGTGTCACATTTGTTCGAAAGAGATAAAAACTGGCAGCAAAGTATACGATCATGACCACCTCACCGGCTTATATCGAGGGCCTGCACATAGTGTGTGTAATATAAATTACCAATTACCAAACTTCATACCAATATTTTTTCATAATCTTTCAAATTACGATTGTCACATGTTCGTAAAAGATATGGCGTTAAAAGAGGAAGATGTTGAAGTTATAGCACAAAGTAAAGAGAAATACATATCGTTTTCAAAAAAAATTGTCGTAGGAGATTATGTTGATAGCAAGGGAAAGCTAAGAAGAGTGTCGATGAAATTAAGATTTGTCGATTCATATAGATTTATGGCTTCATCGTTAGAAAAATTGGGATCATTTTTGGAAGATAATCAATGTGTCGAAATCAGAAAGCATTTTAAAAATGAAGAACAGTTTCGATTAGTGCGTCAAAAGGGAGTATTTCCATACTGTTTTGTAGACTCATTCGAAAAGCTAAACTTCAACTGTTTGCCAGATCAAAAAAGTTTTTATAATACATTATGCGATGAAGAAGTAACTGAAGAAAATTACTGTCGAGCACAAAAAGCGTGGAAGGTGTTTAATTGTCACACTTTAGGAGAATATAGTGACATATATCTAACGTCGGATGTTTTACTTTTGGCGGATGTATTTGAGAATTTTCGAACCATATCGATTCAGAACTATGGTTTGGATCCGTGTCATTATTTCACATCACCGGGTTTCGGTTTTGATGCCTTACTACGCATGACTAGGGTAAAATTGGAATTGCTAACCGATATAGATATGTTGCATTTCTTTAAAAAGGGTATTCGCGGTGGTTTGAGTATGTGCAGCAAGAGAAGTGCTGAAGCAAATAACAAGTTTATGCCGGAATTTCTACCCAATAGAGAAACATCCTATATTTTATATCTTGACGCTACAAATTTGTATGGGCACGCGATGAGAAGAAAACTACCAACCGGAGGATTTCGATGGCTGTCAGATGAAGAGATCCGTAGGCTAGATATTGACAATATGAATGAAGATTCAGGAAAGGGTTACGTGTTTGAAGTTGATTTAGAGTATCCAGAAAACTTGCATGATGAACACAACGATTTACCATTTTGTCCTGAACGAATTGTACCTCCAGGCTCAAAAAATGCAAAGTTAAAAGCAAATTTATATAATAAATCAAGGTACATCATTCATTACATGAACTTAAAGCAATGTGTACAGTTTGGTTTGAAGTTATGTTATGAAGTATTGGATGCGGAAATATATTGATTTCA
Organism: Onthophagus sagittarius; assembly: GCA_036711965.1. Taxonomy (NCBI): domain Eukaryota; kingdom Metazoa; phylum Arthropoda; class Insecta; order Coleoptera; family Scarabaeidae; genus Onthophagus; species Onthophagus sagittarius. Next base: position 48,492,239 of record JASERS010000001.1, read on the forward strand.
ATTCTGAAAAACGTGCGAAAGCGACAAATGAATTTGATAAAAACCATTACAAGTCGATGAATAACAACGTGTTCGGTAAAACAATGGAAAATGTAGAAAAGCGGGTAGATATAAGATTAGTTACACACTGGGAATGTCGCCATAGGAAACCGGGCGTAGAAGCTCTGATCGCTAAACCAAATTTCAAATCTTCAAAAGTTCAGCTGAATCTCGCAGAAGTACGTTATAATAAGCCGCTGTACGTAGGATTCTGCATATTAGAGCTTTCGAAAACGGTAATGTACGATTTCTTCTATGGTTATTTAAAAGAAAAGTATGGAAACGACGTATACCTCTTGTACACCGATACGGATTCGTTGATTCTAGAAATATTTACACCAAACGTATATGAGGATATAAAAGAAAATATTGATGTCTTTGACACGTCGAATTATCCGTTAGACAATATACACGGTATACCCCGCGGTGTACCGGTATTGGGAAGAATGAAGGATGAATATCCAAATAGGTGTATCACCTCATTTGTTGGAACAGGAGCCAAAGCTTATTGCATAACTTTGCTCGACGATAACGTAAAGAAGGCTAAAGGAGTGAAAAAGTATGTTATTGATAAACATTTGAGCGTAACCGATTACAAAGCTGTGGTCGAACGTGGTGGATTGATACGTAAGAAAATGTACGTATTTAAATCGGAATATCACACAATGTACACAGAATTAAAAAACAAAATCGCTTTATCATGTAGTGATGATAAACGGCACATATTACCAGATGGTTCTAGTACATTGGCTTGGGGGCATAAGTCATTGAATGATGCAACACAAAATATAGATAATTAAAAAATATAATATAAATAATCAATACAAAATAATACATATACTGTAATCTCAGATAGTAAATAAATTATTTAACGTGTATTAGTAATTGTTTTATTGTTTCTTAAATAACGTTACTTTTTGAGATCCAAGAATTATGAGACGGTCCCAAACCCAACCATTTAACAAGCACTTGTTGTCCTTTTCGTCTTAGCACTTTTTCCACCAAGTAAACGTCTGGATGCTTAACGTTTTGTAATTCTTCTCTATAGAATCCGCCAGAAATAATTTCACCGGAAGCATCTTTGAGAAGGTATGTTGTGGGGTTAGTATTACGAACGGTATGTATAGTAAATACTTCGTTAGACCAATTTGGAGTGTAGTTTTTGGTGAAGGCGTGTCGATGCTTGCTTATTCGTACGTAATCACCGACTTTAAATCTTTTTCTAATAGGGTCGACCGTCTTTATGTAATTGTAAACAGATTTCAACAGAATTGAAGCATTTCTGCTGTTTACTTCGCTTGGTTTCATTCCTATCGTCCGGTGCTCTCGGTTGTTATAATCCTGAATTAATTTAGGTAGTATTTCCAACCAACGATAATTACCTTGCATACTAAATTCTTTCCACATCTTTTCCTTTAGTGTTCTATTGAAGCGTTCGACAATTGAACTCTTTAAATTAGAAAATGTGCTGTAATGATTAATACCATAGCGTGTCATAAGGTTCTTAAAGTTTGCGTTATAAAATTCTGTTCCGTTATCTGTCTGTAGGTTCTTCGGTATATTGTTTCGCTTGTCTAACAGAATCGTTTCCATAGCCCGCGTAACTTCCTTACCCGTTTTGTTTTTTAGTGGTACAGCCCATCCGTACTTGGAAAATGCATTAATAACGGTTAATATATATTTAAAATTACCATTAGCTTTTGAATAAGGAATCATCTCTACCAAATCAGCTTGAAATAAGTCCCTTAAACCCTTTATAACAACACGCCTGCGTCTGTAGTTTTTCCGTACTGGCGCATGCAACTCATTTACAAGGGATCTCCTGATATCACTCATTTTGTGGACAATTCAATGACTAATTCAACACTAAATGGATGCTTCAATAAAGTGGGCGTTACTGTAGGCTTGCATACTATTTTATTCCCGAAGGATAGATAATTTAAGTCATTTGGATCGAATTGCTTCCCATCAATTATGAGTTGTACGTTTCCCTCAAATCGGGAAGAAACAATTTCACCAACATAAAAATAGTTAACATACTGTTTAACGTATCCTAAATTTTGAATAATGAAATAATTATCAACCTTATCTGTAGTTCCATCTCCGCTAAATGTTAATATAATTGATGGTCGTAAATATCGACGCTTCTTCAAATGAGTAACAATGTTGTGACCATGTACATGCTTACCAAACTTATCGATTACCATACTGGACGAGTGCTTTCCGAACCGGTTTAAACTCATCTTTCCTACTTCATGGTCGCTGACGTTTTAAAATAGAAAGTATGAAGCATGTATATTTATGATTTAACGTATAATCTTTGCCTCTGCTAGTTCAGATATGATAGATGTAATTTCGTTGACATGTGCGGAATTACCTGCAGCTTGAGAAGCCATTAACAATCGCAATCTATTGACCAGCTCATTGGGATCGTCCCAGTACTCGTACTCGATAAGAGCGTGAGGAACAACTTGTTTCTGCAATGTACCACCCAAGGTTTTTTTCTTAGGATTCGGCCAGTACCTCGCCCAATGCACCCTGGGTTTGTCACCCTCCATGATAGGCTTGATATTATCTTGAAACTTTTGACTTTCATCCTCCGTGGTCAAACCTTCCTCTGGAATGTAATTCATGTAAGCTGCATTCGAACGTTGCAAGATATCTTTGTAATTGCGCACATCTTGAATTGTAAATCTGCCAGGATAGTTTTTAAATAATAAATCATATAATCCAGTGGTTCCCGCATATTTAAATTTTCCAACGAGAATATCCTTGTCGTCAAATTCAACAGGGCTAACACCTATGTAAAAGCCTTCCGGAGTCTGACGAACACCGTATACTTGATCATACTCATTTGCCACATCCTTAGCCAAACCAACAATATACCTTCTGGGTAAAGGATCAAACATATCCAATGCAGCTTGTACATCGGGACTTGCCAATTGTTCTTCTAATTCATCTTTAAATCGTTCCACTCGATCTTTTCCGTAGGTTATAAGGGCTGCAGTATCATCGCTGGAATCTGAATACTCTTCATCGATATCCTCACCCGGTTGACCTTCAAATATCTCTTCTTGTACCTGGAATGATGGTATAGTTGGAGTAGAAATTACTTTTTTCTTTTCAGGAGTAGAGGTGATTAATTTTCGGCGTGTAGGTTTCAATGGAATTTTAGGTTTTTGTGTAAAATGTTCATCCTCGTATTTGGATGCTATGTCAGAAATGTCGTCCGTGAAACGTTCCATTTTAGAGATCTTTTCGGCCTTCGGATACAGACGTGGTTTTGAATCGGATAACAAACCAACTGTTTCTATTTTTGCAGCAATATCTTTTAATGGTTTCGTAATCGGAGAGTACGCCGTTTCCGTCCGAATTCTTGATTCTGCTACGTCCTCTTTTAACGAGCGAATTTTGTCTCGCAAGGCTTCGCGAGTAGTGATAAGTTCCGCAGCAAGCGTCTTCTTCATAGTGGGATGTACTTCAACGTAATGAAGTAAGTACTGTTTAAATAGACACTTTTAAACTTCAATGAATTTGTCAAAACCATAGCGGAACCGACCGTTAGACAAAGTACAGTCCAGGTCAATTACTAGGACACCATGTCTATTCTTCCAACAAGCATCGGCAATTCGCTTTAGATTATTAAATTCTATATCAGCCATTAGATGATCTTCGAACACGTGTTTTAAATTTGTTAGGTCCTGTTTAAACAACACCAACAAATTGCAGTTGTCACGAATTAACTGTTTAGGAATTGCGCTATAACTTTGACAAATCAAAAAACAATCAATATTCTTATGGCGACCATATGAAAAAAAATCCTTAATTACATTCTGACCAGTACAAGGAACATCGTCAAATATGACTACCGAATATTCTTTCACTTCTTCCGGAGTAATAAACGAATCTATATTAGAAAATTCATAGTAACCACAATCTTTTATAGGTTCTAACAGATGTCTCAAAAAATCATACTTATTTTGATACAATGAATTAGAACATAAATATATGTTTAGGAAGCGCAGGCCATTACGAGCAAGTAAAACCGATAGCATGACATTCGTTTTACCGACACCAGACGGTCCCACAATTATACCTCGCTTACACTTTCCGCCGAACAAGTCACTATGTCTCACAAAGTATTCTTCGGCTGCACCTTTACTAAAATTAATTATTGGTAGAGTTAGCGGTTGCGATGAACACTTTACCTTCTCGACAATCATTACTCACGGCCTACCGCATTCAAAAGTTAACAGGGTAATACTGAACTAAAAAACATAACTCAACATATAAGTAATAATATAATATGATATAATATGATATAAAATGATAATAATATAATAATAATAATAATAATAACAATAATAATATAATAATAATAATGATATAAAAAATAATAATAATTAGCCACCTAGGGGTGGCTAATCCCACACCTCCTCGGGTTCGCCAGGGGGTGCAACCGGCTCCGTCGGTGCAGGCGAGTGGGTGGGAGATGCATCCGGCCAAGGGTCAGGCGGTTCTATATTGCGCGGTGGCAGTTCCCGGTATACATTTACCGCCTCTATATTTACCGTCGTCGCTTTTATTGTCGACGACTCCTTGACCGCTTCTTTGAGCATTTCCATCTCCGCTCTTAAATGATTTAACTGAAAATTTTAAATTAGTAAAACATGTATATAAATATGAATAACTAACGTACTACATCTTTCATCGCTCTTATTTGGCCTTCCATCACGGCCGCCCTCCTTTCGAATATTAATAGTTTGGCCAGCGTGCGAGGGCTAATAGTGGTCATTCTGTTAAAAGATAATGTATTAGCTATAAAGAAAATAATTTTAATAGGTTACTGTAGAAGAGAAAGAATTTGTTTGTCCTTCGCAACCTCTGCAGTCAAATCCTCAATGGTTTCGTTAAGAGAAATTTTTAGAGGATCATCATCAACCATAAAAGACGTCATCCCTTCTTTAAGCCGCAATAAATACACTAAAGAATGATTTAACTCAGTAACCTTTTGTTGAAGGTTATTGCTACAATTTCTGTGTAATAATTTGACATCTTCCAAAAGCAAGCTTTTAGTTTTTTCCAGTGTAGAACTTATTGCGGTTGAAAAAAGGTTGCCTAATACTTCTGAATGTACAGCAGAAGTTGATAGAATGTTAGAGGTAGGAGGTAGAGTACTTGTAATCATTGTGGTCTGTACTTTTGGCACATTACCGATCTTCGAAGAAGAAGAAGAAGCAGAAGAAGGAGAAGTATGGCTAGCGACAACCAAGGAATCTTTCTTGTTTAAAGGAACTTGAAGAGAGGACAGGTCAGAAGTCCTTACTGCGCAGAATTGTGATACCGCCATTGCATTAAGAGAGTCGTCAGAAATGTGCTCGTTAATGCTGGAGGCGACTTTTCCAGCGTCAATTATAGACGCTTCCGTCGGTTCCTCATCAGAAGCACGCTTGCGTTGTATTGATCTTGAACGAGCACGTTCCCGTCGTTGCTCTCTATATGTATCCTTCGGTAACCACAATCCTACACCCTTCTTCCAATGCTCACGTTTCCTTGAATTCTGACGAAGTGACAGACTTTTCACTCCACCGGTATTCGAGGAAGCCGTGCCGCTCGGAACTGGTAAGGGCGTCTGTGCTTCATCTGTAGGTTGGACGACGCAGGAATCTCTAGCCTTCTCAGCAGAGGATATGTCCAACAACTCAACGTTGAAATTATTTAAAATTTCAACCTCTTGGCTGTTAGAAAATCCCGGTTCTGTCAAATTAATTTGACTGAAACCATCTTGAGACAACTTAATGAAAAGAATTTATTAGTTTAAATGAAAATAAACAAGAGAAAAATTAATCTCTACTTACTTTGGCGATAGATGTAAAAAAGTTGAAAAGTTGAAAAAAACTTGAAAAACTTGCAGCTGTAAAACGATATAAAAAATTAACTTTTGTTTGCTGATGCTCGGGATCGAACCCGAACAATTTTGCTAAAAGCCAAGCGTCCTATACGCTAGGCTATTGAAGGGCACGAGATAAAGTGTTTAATTACTTTACTTACATTGACGAGGGATGTAACGGTTATAGTGGTAACCGTGAAGCAGCTGCAAAAAAAAATATATGGAATATAATAATAATTTCTTGCCAGCGCTCCGAATCGAACCCGAGCCATCTGGTCGAGAGCCTGACGTACTGTACTGTTAGGCTATCGAAGGAATCGGCTTGAGGTGTTTAAGATTACTTATAGTTTACGAACGCTCAAATTATTCTACTTACATTGACGATAGGCGATGGAATTGTAACCGTGACGCAGCTGTAAAAAAATATAGAAAATAATAAAAATTTCTGCCAGCGCTTGGGAACGAACCCGAAGCATCTGGTCGAGAGCCTAACGCACTGCACTGTTAGGCTATCGAAGAAATCGGCTTAAGGTATTTAAAATTTAATAACATTTTCACCAACGCTCGGGATCGAACGTTTTAGAAAGTAAAAGTATAGTAAATTGTACTTACCAAAAGGTGGCGCTGTTAGTGAACAGTGGACACTAGAAACTGGACACTAGAAAGTGGGAACTAGAAACTTGACACTACAAAGTGAACAATAGAAACACTAGAACAGTAGAAAACTGTGAGGAATTGTTGTTCATTCTTCCTTTTTATACAAAAAAAGTAGGTTAGTAGATGTGGTAGGAGGCGGAGTAGGGGCGGAGTAAGGGGCGTGGTGGGGAAAGGGGGCGGAGTTAGAGTGGGGGAACTTTTTTCCTGGTGCTTTTTTGGCCGGCACCGGGGGGGGGGGGGACTAAGCACCCCCACCCCAAAACCCCACTCCCATCCCTACTCTTCCCTTTCCTCTTTCGGGAGGAGTTTAAGGAGGAGCTCCTTTTAAAAGAACTCCTCCCCTTTTCTTTACCATTTTTCCTTCCCTTTTTTCCTTTCGTTTCTTCCCTTTCTTTTCTTCCCTTTTTTCCTTCTTTCTTTCTTCTTTCCTGCTTTTCTTCTACAAACCCAACCCAACCCAACCCAACCCCCCCCCCCCAACCCCTTTCATTATTCACCCTTTTGTACTAATAAAGACGCAACATTTTTTCGTTATACAAGAGAACCTTTATTTCGTTAAACAATTTACATATAATACATATACAAATTACACATTACAAAAACCACAATTTCCTCGGGTTGGTGGTGGTCCGTCAATATGCGTATCCATATGATCCATATTGTAATGCTTGAAACAAGGTAGCTTACATTGCAGTCGTTCTTCATTTCTGTATTTCGAAGGTAATTTGAACCAAACAGCTGCAAGGTCCAATGGTTTCACTTTATCCAAATAATACTCCATTGGTAAATAACAAAGTTCGTAATTTTTTATATTCACAAACGATAAATCCCTTTCATATCTTTGCATAATGTCCCACACTTTATTTATTATGAATGTTGAAAGCCCCAACCGCGTAACTAAACGCCAAATACGTTCCATCTCGAACTGTACGCTGTTCTACGTTTCTCAGTTCATTTATACCCTCAAATTTCTGAAGATGTATGAAAACAAGTAAAAAACGTTTGACAGAGAGCACATGCTTGGTGTCTTTTTATGGAAGGGGCACATTGGCAAGCCAACCTCTAATTTACATTCGTGTTCGGGCAATTCTTTGACTGGTATCGTTACAATTCTTTTTAAAAAACATGCTTTTTCATGCCCTTTTACGTAAACTACTTTTGCTGATCGACACAGATAATAAACGATGTCATCGAAACTGGATACCGGGACAAAGCCGACATTCCAATCGATGCAGTGATGATAATTCATTAACCAGTTGGCCGTATTGCGAAATTTGGTAGGTAAAGATGAAAAACTTCGAATTGGTTGGAATATGTAATGACTTACACGGTTCTTATTATCATAGGAGGCCAATTCCTTAGGAATAAATTCTTCATCATTAACCATAAAACCTTGAATATCAATTATAATAAAATCGTTTTCGCAAAGCATGCTCAACCCACTTTTAGACAGGCGTTTTCTTCGACGTTTAGACAAACACTAATTGATTATGGTTAACAAACGTTACTATATCAGTTGCTTGACAATTTTCGTCAGAGGTGAATATGTGAATGCTCTGTCATGTAATATTAACGCGTAGGCCGTAGTGCCCGCCGGAATCGCAGCTTTTGTTGAATACTCAATTTTTATTTCTACACCACTTTTATGTACTGCTTCCTGTTGGTACGTACAATCGATTCCAATTAACGGAGCATACGTTTTAAATTCTTCGGGAGAAAACAAAGGCTCGCTTTCTTGATAGTAGTACGCTTGCTGGAATCTTGAATACATATCATATAACACTGCATAATGATTATTATCAAAATCTACATTCAAATTATCATACGGGAAACGTTCGCCGTTCAGAAATACAGTTAAATTTGTTAAATTGATGTTATCAAACAGAGACAAATTTCCTGTAAAAGCACCCTTACGATTAATTTGAAATCCAATAATTATAATCCTCGGAGTTTCTAATTGTGGTGCTGTTTTTACTGCCCACGTTTGCTTCGTAGTCTGTGGTAATTGAGGATATTCGTGTATTTCCCAAGAGCGAAAAGGAACGTGAATATCCAAATTTCTTTCAGAAATTTTAGTTAATGTCAACTGCTCCCTTAGGCCAACGACCACGTGTGGGACTCTCCATACAATCTTAGTAATAATCAACTTCAATTTTTCATCGACCGGAGCTGTTGCAGGTTGGAAAATAACGTCGGTATCATCGTGTCCACGAATTAATACGAGCTCCTGCCGGACGTTCATCATAATTTTTCTAAAATCTTCAGCAAATCCCAACAATGTTTTCAATGGAACGCTTATACCGAAATTACCATTCTTATCTAATGCTTTCGAAATACCGACTTGATCATTCTCACCCGGTGTAATGTGCCAGCCGGCGTTCTCTAATTTTATAACCTCATTCCGGGTACATGAAAAGTAACCCTTCATACAAGATGTTATACCGACATTTCGTACGCTATCCACTAATATTCCATTTATAAGATACCTAATGTCGCTAAACATAAATGCAACAGCATTGCTAACCAATTGAGCTGTTGCACTAGCATTTTTTTGTTACACTACCATCCGCAGCGATTTTACGAACGCTGCCTTCGACGTATAAATAACTCTCGCTCGGTAAAGTGTAATTATCTATTTCTGGAATTGAAATTCTTATTTCATCGTTGTTATCGTATGTCGTCGAACCAAATGGTTGATGAGAATGTAGTTCGTAACTCACAATTGATTGATCAGATTTTATTTTATCAGTCACTTTTACTATATCCATTACAATAAAACTTCGTATCCTAGTTGACTTAAATATCTTCGATTGCTAGGTGTTAATCGACTAATAGACTGTTCTCTACTAACGTTGCGCTCTCCTACAATACGCGCTTTATAGTTTCGACCATTGTACGTTTTCCCGTTTCTATCTCTTCTTGCCCACCTTTTCCTTTTACTTTGATATACTACAGACATAGTCTTTTCAATTTATGGATTTCAAGTGAACTCTCACGGTTAATTCCTCTTCTCTGAAATCAACCAATTTTCCGTCCTGGTCTAGTATGCGTACTGTTACACTACTAATCACGTTCGTTGAAACCGGCAAATAAATAGGCTGCTGTGGCGACTCAATTATTTTAAAACCTGCCGGAACGTTTGGGAAGAAGTGGTATAAAACGTGAACGGGAACTCCGTTGTTGTACGAACCTGTCACCAAGTTACAATAAATTTGTAAAGCGTTTGTTTTGTTTATGTTTACTACGTAATCCGAATACCGTTCCGTATATTTAGGCACTATTCCAGGCTTAAAGCCCAGTAGGGATCCTATTGAGTTATCGCAAGCAAAATTAATTCTTCTAGTACTTTTTATACGAACGTGTTGAGTATTATTATTTCCCGTAATGTCTATAAAGACTCCTTTAGCGTGTCTCCTCGGTAACTGTTCATTCACAACTCCGGCAATATCATCAATATCGTACGTTCCAACCGGTATTTCTATATTGTTTTTAAAATTACCTGTCTTACCTTCGTATTGTAAAATATTGTTACTTTTATCTACGTTTGCCAAACTATTGAACGTTTCGAAATTTAAGAGAGCCAACTCGTACCTTCCTGATTCATTCAAATATATTGGAGGGTTAAAATTACAAGATAACTCCGAAGATTTTCCAGACAATGTAAATGTGTAACTTGTATGTCCTGCTTCTTGCTCCATTATGTGTCTAACTGAACATGTTTTTTACCTACTACATGTTTTATTCATTAGGAATTTCAAACATAATTCGCCACAATTTTTCTCTGAACCTCTTTGATATTGACGATAGTTATATTTTATCACATTACCCCTACCATCTGATAACAAATACCGTTCAACTTCTAATGGTGGTCTTAAATCACCGTAACTATCAAAATACTGTATGTCTTTACCATCCTTCTTATATGCAATCCAGTGTGTACCTCGCCCATTCGAATTGTCAAGATTAACTATACCTCTTTCTACTTTTTTCACGTGCTTCGGAAGATCGTCTTTCATAAAAACACCGCGAAAATTTGGAATTTTCAGTATTTTTACGAACCTTTCCAATTCTTCGTTATTTAACGCATGACGAGGTATCTGAATTAGTTTTTTGAATTATTTGTAATACCACAACCTTTCTTATACGGTTTAATATAGAATCCTCTCCCTGCAACGCTAGCCTCTTTTCTATCGACATATAAACCACATCCTTTCTTATATGGCTTCATATAAAACCCGCTGCCTACAGGTTTAGCTTCCAACGCCCTGTTGTGTCTCTGATCTTCTTCCAAACGTTCCTTAGCCAACTTTGCGTCAGTGACAGTTTTCGCTATGGCAGCCGCCCCGCCACCGAGACTACCTAGAGCTCCCAAAGCGGCAAATAAAGGTACTAATGGTAGAAAACCTCCCTTTTTCGGGATTCGAATTATCCTGCCCCTAGGCTCAGCAATTTTTCGTCGTTTACTTTTTAATGTTCCGTATGCAGCTTTCACATTCGCTAATAGATTTTTAGTACCTGTTTTCGCAACTGCATTACGAGCAACCTTGAGCACTTCTGAAAAAATAAAGCTCCTCCACGCTTTGAGCGCTTCAATTTTCGATCTTTCTTCCTCACCGATCTTTTTCCAACACCCATGCCTATTGCTACTTTGGCTTTCATTAATGCTACTACTGCAGATGATGCCGCCTTTTCACCAAAACTAGAGTCCTTACTGAATATTCGTTCCTTCGCCGCTTTATATAATTCCTTATCTGCACCGTGTCTGAATTTTAAATCAGAACTGTGTGTATACGCGATGTCGTGTTTTTTACACGCTTCGTCCAATGGATTCACACCGTGATCTCCTCTTTTTAATCTTTTTTCCAATTTCGTACCCGGCCCACAGAAATTATATCCAGGCAAGTGTAGTTCTATCGGAAGTTTATCAATCAATTTATTGAAAAAACCGTGACCAATTCGTTTACCCCTCAAACGCCTACTGCGACGCTTCGATAGTGTCGATGTCATTTTATATTTTTTTTCACGCGCGGTCCTTCTTTCTCTACACAATTATAAACAGCAAATGAATCACCGCTTTACTATCATATGCTTTATATTCTTTATTAAGGAGCATATTATACATATAGCTACTAATTTATAATACTGAAACGCTCTCGATACATCTTCAATCTATGTTCTACACTTAAATATTTTGCTAACAACTCATTTACGATTCTTATTCTACCCTTAAATCTAATTTCATCCAACATTCTTTCTTCCCAATCACCTTTCCTCGCTTTTCGGTAAGCGAACGACCATTGACACATTCTATACACTTGATTTTTAGATTCGCAAATTGTTACTTGTTTAACCATATTAAATTCACTTATTCTACAAAAACTTTTAACTTATAGCTTTCTAATATTAATACATATTTATAATGAAATATTTTTAACACATTCTCAATAAAGTATACAAGTCTATATCCAACAATATCTTGTCCATACCATACACTAGCCACTCTTGAGCTATGCACGACTGCTCACTTGGTCCAGTATTACAAGCTGCCCATACATTCGATTTTATGTCACCTTGCATTCCACTCACAACCTCAATCATATTATCATAATACGTATGGTATTCAAGACTTTTCAATGCGTCTAGCCTCACCGAAACTAATTCGGTTAATTTCCACAATTCATGCAACGAGTCATAAGCTAGGTAAAATACTTCTGAACCCCTATCCATTTTGAATACTTTTCTCGTATTCTCTATCCACATACTGCTGCAAGACACTCCACTTATAAGGAACTTTGCTGGAGTAGATAAATCACCGACAAAACTGTTTAAAATCAATTGTTTGCTGTTTACTATGTTCTTCCATTCAGGTTCAGATAAACTCAAGCATTGTCCTTTTCCCATTAACCGTATCACGGGTTCAAAATGCTGATTCGCGCACAGTCCAATAGATATCCATTTGGTTCTACTTTTGTTTAAATAATAGGTGCTTTCCGAGAACAGCGGCCCTTGGTTACTTTTCTGGTTTATCGCAGATTCATTGGATACAGTACTACTTATTACAGATGGCTGACCAATATTTTCGATAATCTGTTGACTGCTGGGATACACAAACTCTCCCAATTCTGTTGCCAATACATTGGTTGTTTCCGATACTACATTTTGCTTTGCATTTCCAGACGATATATTTGGCAATGATGAGCAACCTTCATTTTTTGTGGTCACAAGTGACTTCTTGCTTTCTCCCCTCCCCAACACATTTGGCGCAGGTCTCTTGTTTGAGCATTTGGAGTTCGGTTTGGATGCCACTATATTTAAAAATCTTTTACGTTAATACATTATCTACATACTATTCAATTTTAATTACTTACTTGTATATTAATTACACTAAACGTATATCACTATCGCCAGACATTTTGTATTTATAGCTGAAGTAATAGAGTGGGAGGAATCTTTTTCACACAAGAATTGTGGGAACACATTTTCATTGATATTAACTAATATTACAACATTATTTACATTCTATCAGAAGACGTCGATGGGTGACCATATCGAACACGTTGGCATATAGAACGTTATCATAATTTATTCTCTGGTTTCTTACTTGGAGGAATCACTTGGGAGGAGGTTGGACATTAATTGAAACCTCATTAATTGGAAACTCCTCCAATATTGCAACCTTTAAGAGGAGTAGGTTTATACCAGTTAACCGAATCTGGAAACTTCTCCTCCTCCTCCCCCTCCTCCTCCAACAATTAGCCGATTCTAGAACCTCCTCCTCGGACGCAGGTTCGAGGAGGAGGTTCTAGAATCGGCTAATCTATACTACTACTGTCAGATATGAGCGATTTGGCGTTCTAGCAGTATTTTGAAACGTATTAGAAATTTCTATCTTAATGGGTTCCAAAGTTACACAAGACCTCTTAATAATATTTTTAATCGCTATCTTGGTAACCGTAAGCCCAAAAAATAAAAAGGTGTCAGATATGAGCGATTTGGCGTTCTAGCAGCATTTTGAAACATATTAGAAATTTCTATCTTAATGGGTGCCAAAGTTACACAAGACCTCTTAATAATATTTTTAATCGCTATCTTGGTAACCGTAAGTCCAAAAAATAAAAAGGTGTCAGATATGAGCGATTTGGCGTTCTAGCAGCATTTTGAAACATATTAGAAATTTCTATCTTAATGGGTGCCAAAGTTACACAAGACCTCTTAATAATATTTTTAATCGCTATCTTGGTGACCGTAAGTCTAAAAATCAAAAAGGTGTCAGATATGAGCGATTTGGCGTTCTAGCAGCATTTTGAAACATATTAGAAATTTCTATCTTAATGGGTGCCAAAGTTACACAAGACCTCTTAATAATATTTTTAATCACTATCTTGGTGACCGTAAGTCCAAAAATCAAAAAGGTGTCAGATATGAGCGATTTGGCGTTCTAGCAGCATTTTGAAACATATTAGAAATTTCTATCTTAATGGGTGCCAAAGTTACACAAGACCTCTTAATAATATTTTTAATCGCTATCTTGGTAACCGTAAGTCCAAAAAATAAAAAGGTGTCAGATATGAGCGATTTGGCGTTCTAGCAGCATTTTGAAACATATAAGAAATTTCTATCTTAATGGGTGCCAAAGTTACACAAGACCTCTTAATAATATTTTTAATCGCTATCTTAGTGACCGTAAGTCCAAAAATCAAAAAGGTGTCAGATATGAGCGATTTGGCGTTCTAGCAGCATTTTGAAACATATTAGAAATTTCTATCTTAATGGGTGCCAAAGTTACACAAGACCTCTTAATAATATTTTTAATCGCTATCTTGGTGACCGTAAGTCCAAAAATCAAAAAGGTGTCAGATATGAGCGATTTGGCGTTCTAGCAGCATTTTGAAACATATTAGAAATTTCTATCTTAATGGGTGCCAAAGTTACACAAGACCTCTTAATAATATTTTTAATCGCTATCTTGGTAACCGTAAGTCCAAAAAATAAAAAGGTGTCAGATATGAGCGATTTGGCGTTCTAGCAGCATTTTGAAACATATTAGAAATTTCTATCTTAATGGGTGCCAAAGTTACACAAGACCTCTTAAAAATATTTTTAATCGCTATCTTGGTAACCGTAAGTCCAAAAAATAAAAAGGTGTCAGATATGAGCGATTTGGTGTTCTAGCAGCATTTTGAAACATATTAGAAATTTCTATCTTAATGGGTGCCAAATTTACACAAGACCTCTTAATAATATTTTTAATTGCTATCTTGGTAACCGTAAGTCCAAAAAATAAAAAGGTGTCAGATATGAGCGATTTGACGTTCTAGCAGCATTTTGAAACATATTAGAAATTTCTATCTTAATGGGTGCCAAAGTTACACAAGACCTCTTAATAATATTTTTAATCGCTATCTTGGTAACCGTAAGTCCAAAAAATAAAAAGGTGTCAGATATGAGCGATTTGGCGTTCTAGCAGCATTTTGAAACATATTAGAAATTTCTATCTTAATGGGTGCCAAAGTTACACAAGACCTCTTAATAATATTTTTAATCGCTATCTTGCTAACCGTAAGTCCAAAAAATAAAAAGGTGTCAGATATGAGCGATTTGGCGTTCTAGCAACATTTTGAAACATATTAGAAATTTCTATCTTAATGGGTGCCAAAGTTACACAAGACCTCTTAATAATATTTTTAATCGCTATCTTGGTAACCGTAAGTCCAAAAAATAAAAAGGTGTCAGATATGAGCGGTTTGGCGTTCTAGCAGCATTTTGAAACATATTAGAAATTTCTATCTTAATGGGTGCCAAAGTTACACAAGACCTCTTAATAATATTTTTAATCGCTATCTTGGTGACCGTAAGTCCAAAAATCAAAAAGGTGTCAGATATGAGCGATTTGGCGTTCTAGCAGCATTTTGAAACATATTAGAAATTTCTATCTTAATGGGTGCCAAAGTTACACAAGACCTCTTAATAATATTTTTAATCACTATCTTGGTGACCGTAAGTCCAAAAATCAAAAAGGTGTCAGATATGAGCGATTTGGCGTTCTAGCAGCATTTTGAAACATATTAGAAATTTCTATCTTAATGGGTGCCAAAGTTACACAAGACCTCTTAATAATATTTTTAATCGCTATCTTGGTAACCGTAAGTCCAAAAAATAAAAAGGTGTCAGATATGAGCGATTTGGCGTTCTAGCAGCATTTTGAAACATATTAGAAATTTCTATCTTAATGGGTGCCAAAGTTACACAAGACCTCTTAATAATATTTTTAATCGCTATCTTGGTAACCGTAAGTCCAAAAAATAAAAAGGTGTCAGATATGAGCGATTTGGCGTTCTAGCAGCATTTTGAAACATATTAGAAATTTCTATCTTAATGGGTGCCAAAGTTACACAAGACCTCTTAATAATATTTTTAATCGCTATCTTGGTGACCGTAAGTCCAAAAAATAAAAAGGTGTCAGATATGAGCGATTTGGCGTTCTAGCAGCATTTTGAAACATATTAGAAATTTCTATCTTAATGGGTGCCAAAGTTACACAAGACCTCTTAATAATATTTTTAATCGCTATCTTGGTAACCGTAAGTCCAAAAAATAAAAAGGTGTCAGATATGAGCGATTTGGCGTTCTAGCAGCATTTTGAAACATATTAGAAATTTCAATCTTAATGGGTGCCAAAGTTACACAAGACCTCTTAATAATATTTTTAATCGCTATCTTGGTAACCGTAAGTCCAAAAAATAAAAAGGTGTCAGATATGAGCGATTTGGCGTTCTAGCAGCATTTTGAAACATATTAGAAATTTCTATCTTAATGGGTGCCAAAGTTACACAAGACCTCTTAATAATATTTTTAATCGCTATCTTGGTAACCGTAAGTCCAAAAAATAAAAAGGTGTCAGATATGAGCGATTTGGCGTTCTAGCAGCATTTTGAAACATATTAGAAATCTCTATCTTAATGGGTGCCAAAGTTACACAAGACCTCTTAATAATATTTTTAATCGCTATCTTGGTAACCGTAAGTCCAAAAAATAAAAAGGTGTCAGATATGAGCGATTTGGCGTTCTAGCAGCATTTTGAAACATATTAGAAATTTCAATCTTAATGGGTGCCAAAGTTATACAAGACCTCTTAATAATATTTTTAATCGCTATCTTGGTAACCGTAAGTCCAAAAAATAAAAAGGTGTCAGATATGAGCGATTTGGCGTTCTAGCAGCATTTTGAAACATATTAGAAATTTCAATCTTAATGGGTGCCAAAGTTACACAAGACCTCTTAATAATATTTTTAATCGCTATCTTGGTAACCGTAAGTCCAAAAAATAAAAAGGTGTCAGATATGAGCGATTTGGCGTTCTAGCAGCATTTTGAAACATATTAGAAATTTCTATCTTAATGGGTGCCAAAGTTACACAAGACCTCTTAATAATATTTTTAATCGCTATTTTGGTAACCGTAAGTCCAAAAAATAAAAAGGTGTCAGATATGAGCGATTTGGCGTTCTAGCAGCATTTTGAAACATATTCGAAATTTCTATCTTAATGGGTGCCAAAGTTACACAAGACCTCTTAATAATATTTTTAATCTCTATCTTGGTAACCGTAAGGCCAAAAAATAAAAAGGTGTCAGATATGAGCGATTTGGCGTTCTAGCAGCATTTTGAAACATATTAGAAATTTCTATCTTAATGGGTGCCAAAGTTACACAAGACCTCTTAATAATATTTTTAATCGCTATCTTGGTAACCGTAAGTCCAAAAAATAAAAAGGTGTCAGATATGAGCGATTTGGCGTTCTAGCAGCATTTTGAAACATATTAGAAATTTCTATCTTAATGGGTGCCAAAGTTACACAAGACCTCTTAATAATATTTTTAATCGCTATCTTGGTAACCGTAAGTCCAAAAAATAAAAAGGTGTCAGATATGAGCGATTTGGCGTTCTAGCAGCATTTTGAAACATATTAGAAATTTCTATCTTAATGGGTGCCAAAGTTACACAAGACCTCTTAATAATATTTTTAACCGCTATCTTGCTAACCGTAAGTCCAAAAAATAAAAAGGTGTCAGATATGAGCGATTTGGCGTTCTAGCAGCATTTTGAAACATATTAGAAATTTCTATCTTAATGGGTGCCAAAGTTACACAAGACCTCTTAATAATATTTTTAATCGCTATCTTGGTAACCGTAAGTCCAAAAAATAAAAAGCTGTCAGATATGAGCGATTTGGCGTTCTAGCAGCATTTTGAAACATATTAGAAATTTCTATCTTAATGGGTGCCAAAGTTACACAAGACCTCTTAATAATATTTTTAATCGCTATCTTGCTAACCGTAAGTCCAAAAAATATAAAGGTGTCAGATATGAGCGATTTGGCGTTCTAGCAGCATTTTGAAACATATTAGAAATTTCTATCTTAATGGGTGCCAAAGTTACACAAGACCTCTTAATAATATTTTTAATCGCTACCTTGGTAACCGTAAGTCCAAAAAATAAAAAGGTGTCAGATATGAGCGATTTGGCGTTCTAGCAGCATTTTGAAATATATTAGAAATTTCTATCTTAATGGGTGCCAAAGTTACACAAGACCTCTTAATAATATTTTTAATCGCTATCTTGGTAACCGTAAGTCCAAAAAATAAAAAGGTGTCAGATATGAGCGATTTGGCGTTCTAGCAGCATTTTGAAACATATTAGAAATTTCTATCTTACTGGGTGCCAAAGTTACACAAGACCTCTTAATAACATTTTTAATCGCTATCTTGGTGACCGTAAGTCCAAAAATCAAAAAGGTGTCAGATATGAGCGATTTGGTGTTCTAGCAGCATTTTGAAACATATTAGCAATTTCTATCTTAATGGGTGCCAAAGTTACACAAGACCTCTTAATAATATTTTTAATCGCTATCTTGGTAACCGTAAGTCCAAAAAATAAAAAGGTGTCAGATATGAGCGATTCATTTTATTCGTTGTACAGATGTGGTGCGAATAACACGTGCGTTTCCTCGGCCCGTTCGATTATTTCTTTTATTTAATCTGGTTAGTGGTGTTCATTTTGTTTCATCCTGAAAATATTTACGACAATTGCAACCTACTTTTATTGTTTTGAGAGTTTTGATAAATATTATCAAAAACACGAAGAACAATGGTTTTAACACGTGCGGAAATAAATGACTTTGAAAGTGTTATTATCCAAGCCTCTGAAAAGGATAACTTCATTCGAGCGATCAGCAGCACCATAGCTGATATTGTTAAAAAAAACATGGAAGTGGTAATTAATTCCTACGAGTCCAAAATTGATGAATTACAACAAGAAATGGCTCGTCTCCGTGAAGACAGAACAAGGACGGAGAGGACTGCGACGGAGAAGATCGACCAGTTGGAGCAATATACTCGACGGTCAAATCTCCGGTTTTTTGGTGTAGCCGAACAAGAAGATGAAAACCTAGTAAACGTTGTAAGCGAAATTATTACAAAATCGTTAAATGTACCGTTTGATCAGGGTGCCATTGACGTTTGCCATCGCCTAGGTAGAAGAGTTGATAGGAAAAAGCCGCGTCCTATAATAGTTAAATTCTTAACTCGTAAGGTAAAAAATAGTGTTTTCAATGCAAAATCAAAGCTTAAAGGGTCGGGTATAGTTATAAAAGAGGATCTGACCAAGATCAGAGCGGAACAGTTAAAGATAGCCGAAGATAAATACAATCGCAAAAATGTATGGTCTCGTGAAGGCAATATTTATGTAAAAAATGATGGTTTCATTAAACGCATATACCCGATAATAATTTAATTTAACTCTGATTTAGTTCGCAATTTAGTACTAACCAATAAATTATAAATCAGTTTGCCTTGTTTGTCAATGGGTTGGGGGCAAGAGTTGAAATTAAATAAATCAAATTCATTCAATTTTTTTAATATCAGGCAACGAGCGCTATTTAGTTAAGTTTTTCATTTCAAGTTTCAAGTTTTCTTTCTTTGTTATTTTTTCTTTTCTAGTTTCAAGTTTTGTTGCTTTTTTTTTTTTTTTCAACTACTGTAAATTGGTACATTATTATTACTTTAATTTTTATTATTATAAGAAGGTTTTTTTTTTATAAGATTTTCTACGAGAAATTTTTTACGATTTTTTCTTTTTTTTTATCGAGATGATAGCGTCTTGCTTACGTTGCGTGACGGAATTGAGTTTAATATGATTTATAAATATAAGTCTCTTAATAATTAATCTGATGAGGGTGGCTAGTGTGAACATTAGATCCCTGCAGTCGGGTTTCGCGGACTTCCGGGAATTTATCGAGGAGCATGATTTTGATTTGATCCTTATTTGCGAGACCTGGTTGACGAGCGACGCGGCGGCTGAGGCTTGCTTTTTGCCTGGTTATTATTTTGTACATCTGAACAGGGCGGTTGGGAGAGGCGGTGGTGTTGCCATCTACGTTAAAACAAAGTATAGATACAATAAGATTAATTCATTACCTGGGTCTGATCTTGAGCAGCTTTGGGTTACGCTCTCCTATCGTGGTAGACGATATGCATTTGGTGCCATTTATAGAACACCTGGCAGTATGGGTACCTTTTTTGATTCTTTTGAAGACACGCTAGCATTGGTTATTCCACAGTGTGACGATATATTTTGTGCAGGTGACATTAATATCGATCTTTTACAATCAACCAGTTCTGATTGTCTTAGGTTTACAAATTTGCTTGAAGCATTTGGGCTGAGGCAACTGGTTAAGGAACCTACTAGAGTAACTCCTTCAACGGGGACTCTCATCGATGTGGCTATCGCTTCCTCGAGTGATGCGAAGCTTGTTTGTTTGGAGCCTCTGCATGGTCTCACGGATCACGAATTAGTACACTGCAAGTTAAGTGTGGGTAGGCTCAGGGATGAACCTATATACAAAACTTATAGGAGCTTTGCTAATTTCGATATATTACAATTTGATCAAGATTTGCAGCACCTTCCTTTTAACTTGATTTACAACATGAATTGCATCGAAGATAAACTGCAGTTTTTTAATCATTTAATTACTTCTCTTTTTGACAGACATGCTCCAGTCAAAACTGTTAAGATTACGAGAAAGCCTACACATTGGTTGACTCCTATGATCAGAGAACTAATCAGGGTGAGGAACAATGCTTATTCCAGATATAAAAGACTAAAAACTGCAGCGTCTTCTGATGAATATAAATCCATTAGAAAACATGTGGTGATTGCCATTAAAACGGAAAAAAAGCATATTACGAGAGGGCCTTAAGTATGGGGAAACCGCGTGAGCTGTGGGGGGCTGTACGGCGTCTCGGGTTAGCGTGCTCCAAAGGCAAGACTCTTCCCGAGCACCTCTCGAATGTCGAGGAGTTAAATAATCATTTTGTGCGGACTTCGTTGGGAGTGGGGACCGTTGATAGGGATCTTGTACAATTTTACTTACATAATGAAATGCGTTCATTTAATGACAGGTTTGCGTTTCAACGAGTTGCCGAAAATACTGTGGGCCACCACTTGCTAAAAATTAGTTCGGATTCTGTTGGATCTGATGGGATTTCTATAAAGATGTTACAGTATTGCGCTCCTCGAATCCTGCCCCACATCACACATATTATTAATCAATGTTTAGATGATTCCCTTTTTCCGTCTTGTTGGAAGACTGCGTTGATCACTCCTCTTCCGAAGACTATGAACGCTTCTACCTTGGGAGAACTTCGGCCTATCAGCATACTCCCAACTTTATCTAAGGTCTTGGAGAAAGTTATGGATGAGCAAATACGAGACTTTATTAATAGTTATAGTATTCTTCCAGCCACACAATCAGGGTTCCGGAGAGATCATAGTTGCGCAACGACTTTGACTCACATTGTTGATGACATATTGTTTGAGGCGGACAACAAGCGACTAACGGGTATTGTTCTCCTAGATTACTCTAAAGCCTTTGATACGGTCAACTATGTGTTACTGGATGCAATAATGCATTACATTGGGTTTGGTATTGATGCGCGTAAGATGATTAGTAGTTTCATCACATCAAGGAAACAAATTGTTCGAATTGGGGATCAACTATCATGCCCGCGCAAGTTGTCCGCTGGTGTGCCGCAGGGATCGATTCTTGGACCCCTACTGTTTTGTATTTATACAGCTAATTTTTCATCTTCTTTGACGTATACCAAGTCACACTTCTATGCTGATGATTCGCAAATATATATGTCCTTCTCTCCGGACGAGGTTGAGGTTGCGCAGCTGAAGTTGTCTGAGGATGTCAATAATCTTATTGATATCTCCCGGAAGCATCATTTAAACGTAAACCCGGCAAAATCTGGAGTCATGGTCTTCGGACGGCGAGCTGCTCGAGTTGCGGTCTCGGCCGGATTTTGTGTCTCTGTGGGTGATGAGAGGGTGAATGTGAGGGATTCTGCTAGGAATCTCGGTTTAGTGTTCGACTCAGACCTGAGATTTGCAGGTCACATTATGCAAAAGGTTAGATTGTCTTATGCTGCTTTAAAACTATTATATCCAATGAAGGATGTTTTGTCACGTAAAACGAAATTGATGCTGTGCAACAGTCTCGTTCTCAGTCAATTTAACTATTGCGACACTGTATTCGGTCCATGCTTGGACAGGATATGTATCAACCGTATTCAACGCGCACAAAATTCCTGTTTGAGGTTTGTCTTTGGTCTGAGTCGAGGACAGCATGTCTCACATTTTTTGGGCGTGGCTGGTTGGTTGGACATGGCGAGTAGACGTAAACTACATTTGATGGTATTCTTTCACAAATTATTGCTCTCAAAAACACCGTCGTATTTATATAACAAAATAAGGTTCCGTACGGATGTACACAATGTGAATGTTAGAAGCAGGGGTCTCATTACGCCGCCGCCTCACCGTACCGCGCTGTTTGAGCGTTCATTCTCTTACATGCTTCCAACATTATACAATGCTCTACCGCAGAATATTAAATCGCTCTCAGTACCTTCTTTTAAAAGACAGCTTCGCGAGCGCCTCTGTGCGGGTTTGTAAAACGGTGCGCGCCGCTCCTCAATCTGTTACTCAATCTGTTACGCACGGTAGCATTGTATGTACCTAATTTTTCTCTTTTATCTCGATATTTTATTTCTGTTGCCATTACTGTAGATTAATATTGTAGAATATTCTTGTTTTTCACCACGTTTGCTGGTTATTATTTTTTTTTTTGTTTATACATATGAATGTATTACAGGGTTGGGTGGAAGAGAGGACAAGTTATGTCCTAACCCCGTCCTGTTTGTCAACCTATTGTAATTTTATGTTTTCTTTTTTTATCTAATAAAGAATATTATTATATTATATTATATTATATTTGGCGTTCTAGCAGCATTTTGAAACATATTAGAAATTTCAATCTTAATGGGTGCCAAAGTTACACAAGACCTCTTAATAATATTTTTAATCGCTATCTTGGTAACCGTAAGTCCAAAAAATAAAAAGGTGTCAGATATGAGCGATTTGGCGTTCTAGCAGCATTTTGAAACATATTAGAAATTCCTATCTTAATGGGTGCCAAAGTTACACAAGACCTCTTAATAATATTTTTAATCGCTATCTTGGTAACCGTAAGTCCAAAAAATAAAAAGGTGTCAGATATGAGCGATTTGGCGTTCTAGCAGCATTTTGAAACATATTAGAAATTTCTATCTTAATGGGTGCCAAAGTTACACAAGACCTCTTAATAATATTTTTAATCTCTATCTTGGTAACCGTAAGGCCAAAAAATAAAAAAGTGTCAGATATGAGCGATTTGGCGTTCTAGCAGCATTTTGAAACATATTAGAAATTTCTATCTTAATGGGTGCCAAAGTTACACAAGACCTCTTAATAATATTTTTAATCGCTATCTTGGTAACCGTAAGTCCAAAAAATAAAAAGGTGTCAGATATGAGCGATTTGGCGTTCTAGCAGCATTTTGAAACATATTAGAAATTTCTATCTTAATGGGTGCCAAAGTTACACAAGACCTCTTAATAATATTTTTAATCGCTATCTTGGTAACCGTAAGTCCAAAAAATAAAAAGGTGTCAGATATGAGCGATTTGGCGTTCTAGCAGCATTTTGAAACATATTAGAAATTTCAATCTTAATGGGTGCCAAAGTTATACAAGACCTCTTAATAATATTTTTAATCGCTATCTTGGTAACCGTAAGTCCAAAAAATAAAAAGGTGTCAGATATGAGCGATTTGGCGTTCTAGCAGCATTTTGAAACATATTAGAAATTTCTATCTTAATGGGTGCCAAAGTTACACAAGACCTCTTAATAATATTTTTAACCGCTATCTTGCTAACCGTAAGTCCAAAAAATGAAAAGGTGTCAGATATGAGCGATTTGGCGTTCTAGCAGCATTTTGAAACATATTAGAAATTTCTATCTTAATGGGTGCCAAAGTTACACAAGACCTCTTAATAATATTTTTAATCGCTATCTTGGTAACCGTAAGTCCAAAAAATAAAAAGCTGTCAGATATGAGCGATTTGGCGTTCTAGCAGCATTTTGAAACATATTAGAAATTTCTATCTTAATGGGTGCCAAAGTTACACAAGACCTCTTAATAATATTTTTAATCGCTATCTTGCTAACCGTAAGTCCAAAAAATATAAAGGTGTCAGATATGAGCGATTTGGCGTTCTAGCAGCATTTTGAAACATATTAGAAATTTCTATCTTAATGGGTGCCAAAGTTACACAAGACCTCTTAATAATATTTTTAATCGCTACCTTGGTAACCGTAAGTCCAAAAAATAAAAAGGTGTCAGATATGAGCGATTTGGCGTTCTAGCAGCATTTTGAAATATATTAGAAATTTCTATCTTAATGGGTGCCAAAGTTACACAAGACCTCTTAATAATATTTTTAATCGCTATCTTGGTAACCGTAAGTCCAAAAAATAAAAAGGTGTCAGATATGAGCGATTTGGCGTTCTAGCAGCATTTTGAAACATATTAGAAATTTCTATCTTACTGGGTGCCAAAGTTACACAAGACCTCTTAATAACATTTTTAATCGCTATCTTGGTGACCGTAAGTCCAAAAATCAAAAAGGTGTCAGATATGAGCGATTTGGTGTTCTAGCAGCATTTTGAAACATATTAGCAATTTCTATCTTAATGGGTGCCAAAGTTACACAAGACCTCTTAATAATATTTTTAATCGCTATCTTGGTAACCGTAAGTCCAAAAAATAAAAAGGTGTCAGATATGAGCGATTTGGCGTTCTAGCAGCATTTTGAAACATATTAGAAATTTCTATCTTAATGGGTGCCAAAGTTACAAAAGACCTCTTAATAATATTTTTAATCGCTATCTTGGTAACCGTAAGTCCAAAAAATAAAAAGGTGTCAGATATGAGCGATTTGGCGTTCTAGCAGCATTTTGAAATATATTAGAAATTTCTATCTTAATGGGTGCCAAAGTTACACAAGACCTCTTAATAATATTTTTAATCGCTATCTTGGTAACCGTAAGTCCAAAAAATAAAAAGGTGTCAGATATGAGCGATTTGGCGTTCTAGCAGCATTTTGAAACATATTAGAAATTTCTATCTTACTGGGTGCCAAAGTTACACAAGACCTCTTAATAACATTTTTAATCGCTATCTTGGTGACCGTAAGTCCAAAAATCAAAAAGGTGTCAGATATGAGCGATTTGGTGTTCTAGCAGCATTTTGAAACATATTAGCAATTTCTGTCTTAATGGGTGCCAAAGTTACACAAGACCTCTTAATAATATTTTTAATCGCTATCTTGGTAACCGTAAGTCCAAAAAATAAAAAGGTGTCAGATATGAGCGATTTGGCGTTCTAGCAGCATTTTGAAACATATTAGAAATTTCTATCTTAATGGGTGCCAAAGTTACAAAAGACCTCTTAATAATATTTTTAATCGCTATCTTGGTAACCGTAAGTCCAAAAAATAAAAAGGTGTCAGATATGAGCGATTTGGCGTTCTAGCAGCATTTTGAAACATATTAGAAATTTCAATCTTAATGGGTGCCAAAGTTATACAAGACCTCTTAATAATATTTTTAATCGCTATCTTGGTAACCGTAATTCCAAAAAATAAAAAGGTGTCAGATATGAGCGATTTGGCGTTCTAGCAGCATTTTGAAACATATTAGAAATTTCTATCTTAATGGGTGCCAAAGTTACACAAGACCTCTTAATAATATTTTTAATCGCTATCTTGCTAACCGTAAGTCCAAAAAATAAAAAGGTGTCAGATATGAGCGATTTGGCGTTCTAGCAGCATTTTGAAACATATTAGAAATTTCTATCTTAATGGGTGCCAAAGTTACACAAGACCTCTTAATAATATTTTTAATCGCTATCTTGGTAACCGTAAGTCCAAAAAATAAAAAGGTGTCAGGTGTGAGCGATTTGGCGTTCTAGCAGCATTTTGAAACATATTATAAATTTCTATCTTAATGGGTGCCAAAGTTACACAAGACCCCTTAATAATATTTTTAATCGCTATCTTGGTAACCGTAAGTCCAAAAAATAAAAAGGTGTCAGATATGAGCGATTTTGCGATCTAGCAGCATTTTGAAACATATTAGAAATTTCTATCTTAATGGGTGCCAAAGTTACACAAGACCTCTTAATAATATTTTTAATCGCTATCTTGGTGACCGTAAGTCCAAAAAATAAAAAGGTGTCAGATATGAGCGATTTGGCGTTCTAGCAGCATTTTGAAACATATTAGAAATTTCTATCTTAATGGGTGCCAAAGTTACACAAGACCTCTTAATAATATTTTTAATCGCTATCTTGGTAACCGTAAGTCCAAAAAATAAAAAGGTGTCAGATATGAGCGATTTGGCGTTCTAGCAGCATTTTGAAACATATTAGAAATTTCAATCTTAATGGGTGCCAAAGTTACACAAGACCTCTTAATAATATTTTTAATCGCTATCTTGGTAACCGTAAGTCCAAAAAATAAAAAGGTGTCAGATATGAGCGATTTGGCGTTCTAGCCGCATTTTGAAACATATTAGAAATTTCTATCTTAATGGGTGCCAAAGTTACACAAGACCTCTTAATAATATTTTTAATCTCTATCTTGGTAACCGTAAGTCCAAAAAAAAAAGGTGTCAGATATGAGCGATTTGGCGTTTTAGCAGCATTTTGAAACATATTAGAAATTTCTATCTTAATGGGTGCCAAAGTTACACAAGACCTCTTAATAATATTTTTAATCGCTATCTTGGTAACCGTAAGTCCAAAAAATAAAAAGGTGTCAGATATGAGCGATTTGGCGTTCTAGCAGCATTTTGAAACATATTAGAAATTTCTATCTTAATGGGTGCCAAAGTTACACAAGACCTCTTAATAATATTTTTAATCGCTATCTTGGTAACCGTAAGTCCAAAAAATAAAAAGGTGTCAGATATGAGCGATTTGGCGTTCTAGCAGCATTTTGAAACATATTAGAAATTTCAATCTTAATGGGTGCCAAAGTTATACAAGACCTCTTAATAATATTTTTAATCGCTATCTTGGTAACCGTAAGTCCAAAAAATAAAAAGGTGTCAGATATGAGCGATTTGGCGTTCTAGCAGCATTTTGAAACATATTAGAAATTTCTATCTTACTGGGTGCCAAAGTTACACAAGACCTCTTAATAATATTTTTAATCGCTATCTTGGTGACCGTAAGTCCAAAAATCAAAAAGGTGTCAGATATGAGCGATTTGGTGTTCTAGCAGCATTTTGAAACATATTAGCAATTTCTATCTTAATGGGTGCCAAAGTTACACAAGACCTCTTAATAATATTTTTAATCGCTATCTTGGTAACCGTAAGTCTAAAAAATAAAAAGGTGTCAGATATGAGCGATTTGGCGTTCTAGCAGCATTTTGAAACATATTAGAAATTTCTATCTTAATGGGTGCCAAAGTTACACAAGACCTCTTAATAATATTTTTAATCGCTATCTTGGTAACCGTAAGTCCAAAAAATAAAAAGGTGTCAGATATGAGCGATTTGGCGTTCTAGCAGCATTTTGAAACATATTAGAAATTTCAATCTTAATGGGTGCCAAAGTTATACAAGACCTCTTAATAATATTTTTAATCGCTATCTTGGTAACCGTAAGTCCAAAAAATAAAAAGGTGTCAGATATGAGCGTTTTGGCGTTCTAGCAGCATTTTGAAACATATTAGAAATTTCTATCTTAATGGGTGCCAAAGTTATACAAGACCTCTTAATAATATTTTTAATCGCTATCTTGCTAACCGTAAGTCCAAAAAATAAAAAGGTGTCAGATATGAGCGATTTGGCGTTCTAGCAGCATTTTGAAACATATTAGAAATTTCTATCTTAATGGGTGCCAAAGTTACACAAGACCTCTTAATAATATTTTTAATCGCTATCTTGGTAACCGTAAGTCCAAAAAATAAAAAGGTGTCCGATATGAGCGATTTGGCGTTCTAGCAGCATTTTGAAACATATTAGAAATTTTTATCTTAATGGGTGCCAAAGTTACACAAGACCTCTTAATAATATTTTTAATCTCTATCTTGGTAACCGTAAGTCCAAAAAATAAAAAGGTGTCAGATATGAGCGATTTGGCGTTCTAGCAGCATTTTGAAACATATTAGAAATTGCTATCTTAATGGGTGCCAAAGTTACACAAGACCTCTTAATAATATTTTTAATCGCTATCTTGCTAACCGTAAGTCCAAAAAATAAAAAGGTGTCAGATATGAGCGATTTGGCGTTCTAGCAGCATTTTGAAACATATTAGAAATTTCTATCTTAATGGGTGCCAAAGTTACACAAGACCTCTTAATAATATTTTTAATCGCTATCTTGGTAACCGTAAGTCCAAAAAATAAAAAGGTGTCAGGTGTGAGCGATTTGGCGTTCTAGCAGCATTTTGAAACATATTATAAATTTCTATCTTAATGGGTGCCAAAGTTACACAAGACCCCTTAATAATATTTTTAATCGCTATCTTGGTAACCGTAAGTCCAAAAAATAAAAAGGTGTCAGATATGAGCGATTTTGCGTTCTAGCAGCATTTTGAAACATATTAGAAATTTCTATCTTAATGGGTGCCAAAGTTACACAAGACCTCTTAATAATATTTTTAATCGCTATCTTGGTGACCGTAAGTCCAAAAAATAAAAAGGTGTCAGATATGAGCGATTTGGCGTTCTAGCAGCATTTTGAAACATATTAGAAATTTCTATCTTAATGGGTGCCAAAGTTACACAAGACCTCTTAATAATATTTTTAATCGCTATCTTGGTAACCGTAAGTCCAAAAAATAAAAAGGTGTCAGATATGAGCGATTTGGCGTTCTAGCAGCATTTTGAAACATATTAGAAATTTCTATCTTAATGGGTGCCAAAGTTACACAAGACCTCTTAATAATATTTTTAATCTCTATCTTGGTAACCGTAAGTCCAAAAAAAAAAGGTGTCAGATATGAGCGATTTGGCGTTTTAGCAGCATTTTGAAACATATTAGAAATTTCTATCTTAATGGGTGCCAAAGTTACACAAGACCTCTTAATAATATTTTTAATCGCTATCTTGGTAACCGTAAGTCCAAAAAATAAAAAGGTGTCAGATATGAGCGATTTGGCGTTCTAGCAGCATTTTGAAACATATTAGAAATTTCTATCTTAATGGGTGCCAAAGTTACACAAGACCTCTTAATAATATTTTTAATCGCTATCTTGGTAACCGTAAGTCCAAAAAATAAAAAGGTGTCAGATATGAGCGATTTGGCGTTCTAGCAGCATTTTGAAACATATTAGAAATTTCAATCTTAATGGGTGCCAAAGTTATACAAGACCTCTTAATAATATTTTTAATCGCTATCTTGGTAACCGTAAGTCCAAAAAATAAAAAGGTGTCAGATATGAGCGATTTGGCGTTCTAGCAGCATTTTGAAACATATTAGAAATTTCTATCTTACTGGGTGCCAAAGTTACACAAGACCTCTTAATAATATTTTTAATCGCTATCTTGGTGACCGTAAGTCCAAAAATCAAAAAGGTGTCAGATATGAGCGATTTGGTGTTCTAGCAGCATTTTGAAACATATTAGCAATTTCTATCTTAATGGGTGCCAAAGTTACACAAGACCTCTTAATAATATTTTTAATCGCTATCTTGGTAACCGTAAGTCTAAAAAATAAAAAGGTGTCAGATATGAGCGATTTGGCGTTCTAGCAGCATTTTGAAACATATTAGAAATTTCTATCTTAATGGGTGCCAAAGTTACACAAGACCTCTTAATAATATTTTTAATCGCTATCTTGGTAACCGTAAGTCCAAAAAATAAAAAGGTGTCAGATATGAGCGATTTGGCGTTCTAGCAGCATTTTGAAACATATTAGAAATTTCAATCTTAATGGGTGCCAAAGTTATACAAGACCTCTTAATAATATTTTTAATCGCTATCTTGGTAACCGTAAGTCCAAAAAATAAAAAGGTGTCAGATATGAGCGTTTTGGCGTTCTAGCAGCATTTTGAAACATATTAGAAATTTCTATCTTAATGGGTGCCAAAGTTATACAAGACCTCTTAATAATATTTTTAATCGCTATCTTGCTAACCGTAAGTCCAAAAAATAAAAAGGTGTCAGATATGAGCGATTTGGCGTTCTAGCAGCATTTTGAAACATATTAGAAATTTCTATCTTAATGGGTGCCAAAGTTACACAAGACCTCTTAATAATATTTTTAATCGCTATCTTGGTAACCGTAAGTCCAAAAAATAAAAAGGTGTCCGATATGAGCGATTTGGCGTTCTAGCAGCATTTTGAAACATATTAGAAATTTTTATCTTAATGGGTGCCAAAGTTACACAAGACCTCTTAATAATATTTTTAATCTCTATCTTGGTAACCGTAAGTCCAAAAAATAAAAAGGTGTCAGATATGAGCGATTTGGCGTTCTAGCAGCATTTTGAAACATATTAGAAATTGCTATCTTAATGGGTGCCAAAGTTACACAAGACCTCTTAATAATATTTTTAATCGCTATCTTGCTAACCGTAAGTCCAAAAAATAAAAAGGTGTCAGATATGAGCGATTTGGCGTTCTAGCAGCATTTTGAAACATATTAGAAATTTCTATCTTAATGGGTGCCAAAGTTACACAAGACCTCTTAATAATATTTTTAATCGCTATCTTGGTAACCGTAAGTCCAAAAAATAAAAAGGTGTCAGGTGTGAGCGATTTGGCGTTCTAGCAGCATTTTGAAACATATTATAAATTTCTATCTTAATGGGTGCCAAAGTTACACAAGACCCCTTAATAATATTTTTAATCGCTATCTTGGTAACCGTAAGTCCAAAAAATAAAAAGGTGTCAGATATGAGCGATTTTGCGTTCTAGCAGCATTTTGAAACATATTAGAAATTTCTATCTTAATGGGTGCCAAAGTTACACAAGACCTCTTAATAATATTTTTAATCGCTATCTTGGTGACCGTAAGTCCAAAAAATAAAAAGGTGTCAGATATGAGCGATTTGGCGTTCTAGCAGCATTTTGAAACATATTAGAAATTTCTATCTTAATGGGTGCCAAAGTTACACAAGACCTCTTAATAATATTTTTAATCGCTATCTTGGTAACCGTAAGTCCAAAAAATAAAAAGGTGTCAGATATGAGCGATTTGGCGTTCTAGCAGCATTTTGAAACATATTAGAAATTTCAATCTTAATGGGTGCCAAAGTTACACAAGACCTCTTAATAATATTTTTAATCGCTATCTTGGTAACCGTAAGTCCAAAAAATAAAAAGGTGTCAGATATGAGCGATTTGGCGTTCTAGCAGCATTTTGAAACATATTAGAAATTTCTATCTTAATGGGTGCCAAAGTTACACAAGACCTCTTAATAATATTTTTAATCGCTATCTTGCTAACCGTAAGTCCAAAAAATAAAAAGGTGTCAGATATGAGCGATTTGGCGTTCTAGCAGCATTTTGAAACATATTAGAAATTTCTATCTTAATGGGTGCCAAAGTTACACAAGACCTCTTAATAATATTTTTAATCGCTATCTTGGTAACCGTAAGTCCAAAAAATAAAAAGGTGTCAGGTGTGAGCGATTTGGCGTTCTAGCAGCATTTTGAAACATATTATAAATTTCTATCTTAATGGGTGCCAAAGTTACACAAGACCACTTAATAATATTTTTAATCGCTATCTTGGTAACCGTAAGTCCAAAAAATAAAAAGGTGTCAGATATGAGCGATTTTGCGATCTAGCAGCATTTTGAAACATATTAGAAATTTCTATCTTAATGGGTGCCAAAGTTACACAAGACCTCTTAATAATATTTTTAATCGCTATCTTGGTGACCGTAAGTCCAAAAAATAAAAAGGTGTCAGATATGAGCGATTTGGCGTTCTAGCAGCATTTTGAAACATATTAGAAATTTCTATCTTAATGGGTGCCAAAGTTACACAAGACCTCTTAATAATATTTTTAATCGCTATCTTGGCAACCGTAAGTCCAAAAAATAAAAAGGTGTCAGATATGAGCGATTTGGCGTTCTAGCAGCATTTTGAAACATATTAGAAATTTCAATCTTAATGGGTGCCAAAGTTACACAAGACCTCTTAATAATATTTTTAATCGCTATCTTGGTAACCGTAAGTCCAAAAAATAAAAAGGTGTCAGATATGAGCGATTTGGCGTTCTAGCAGCATTTTGAAACATATTAGAAATTTCTATCTTAATGGGTGCCAAAGTTACACAAGACCTCTTAATAATATTTTTAATCGCTATCTTGGTAACCGTAAGTCCAAAAAATAAAAAGGTGTCAGATATGAGCGATTTGGCGTTCTAGCAGCATTTTGAAACATATTAGAAATTTCTATCTTAATGGGTGCCAAAGTTACACAAGACCTCTTAATAATATTTTTAATCTCTATCTTGGTAACCGTAAGTCCAAAAAAAAAGGTGTCAGATATGAGCGATTTGGCGTTTTAGCAGCATTTTGAAACATATTAGAAATTTCTATCTTAATGGGTGCCAAAGTTACACAAGACCTCTTAATAATATTTTTAATCGCTATCTTGGTAACCGTAAGTCCAAAAAATAAAAAGGTGTCAGATATGAGCGATTTGGCGTTCTAGCAGCATTTTGAAACATATTAGAAATTTCAATCTTAATGGGTGCCAAAGTTATACAAGACCTCTTAATAATATTTTTAATCGCTATCTTGGTAACCGTAAGTCCAAAAAATAAAAAGGTGTCAGATATGAGCGTTTTGGCGTTCTAGCAGCATTTTGAAACATATTAGAAATTTCTATCTTAATGGGTGCCAAAGTTATACAAGACCTCTTAATAATATTTTTAATCGCTGTCTTGCTAACCGTAAGTCCAAAAAATAAAAAGGTGTCAGATATGAGCGATTTGGCGTTCTAGCAGCATTTTGAAACATATTAGAAATTTCTATCTTAATGGGTGCCAAAGTTACACAAGACCTCTTGATAATATTTTTAATCGCTATCTTGGTAACCGTAAGTCCAAAAAATAAAAAGGTGTCCGATATGAGCGATTTGGCGTTCTAGCAGCATTTTGAAACATATTAGAAATTTCTATCTTAATGGGTGCCAAAGTTACACAAGACCTCTTAATAATATTTTTAATCTCTATCTTGGTAACCGTAAGTCCAAAAAATAAAAAGGTGTCAGATATGAGCGATTTGGCGTTCTAGCAGCATTTTGAAACATATTAGAAATTGCTATCTTAATGGGTGCCAAAGTTACACAAGACCTCTTAATAATATTTTTAATCGCTATCTTGCTAACCGTAAGTCCAAAAAATAAAAAGGTGTCAGATATGAGCGATTTGGCGTTCTAGCAGCATTTTGAAACATATCAGAAATTTCTATCTTAATGGGTGCCAAAGTTACACAAGACCTCTTAATAATATTTTTAATCGCTATCTTGGTAACCGTAAGTCCAAAAAATAAAAAGGTGTCAGATATGAGCGATTTGGCGTTCTAGCAGCATTTTGAAACATATTAGAAATTTCTATCTTAATGGGTGCCAAAGTTACACAAGACCTCTTAATAATATTTTTAATCGCTATCTTGGTAACCGTAAGTCCAAAAAATAAAAAGGTGTCAGATATGAGCGATTTGGCGTTCTAGCAGCATTTTGAAACATATTAGAAATTTCAATCTTAATGGGTGCCAAAGTTACACAAGACCTCTTAATAATATTTTTAATCGCTATCTTGGTAACCGTAAGTCCAAAAAATAAAAAGGTGTCAGATATGAGCGATTTGGCGTTCTAGCAGCATTTTGAAACATATTAGAAATTTCTATCTTAATGGGTGCCAAAGTTACACAAGACCTCTTAATAATATTTTTAATCGCTATCTTGGTAACCGTAAGTCCAAAAAATAAAAAGGTGTCAGATATGAG
The DNA here is from genome assembly GCA_036711965.1 of Onthophagus sagittarius. Classification (NCBI taxonomy): domain Eukaryota; kingdom Metazoa; phylum Arthropoda; class Insecta; order Coleoptera; family Scarabaeidae; genus Onthophagus; species Onthophagus sagittarius. Next base: position 48,526,240 of record JASERS010000001.1, read on the forward strand.
CGATTTGGCGTTCTAGCAGCATTTTGAAACATATTAGAAATTTCTATCTTAATGGGTGCCAAAGTTACACAAGACCTCTTAATAATATTTTTAATCTCTATCTTGGTAACCGTAAGTCCAAAAAATAAAAAGGTGTCAGATATGAGCGATTTGGCGTTCTAGCAGCATTTTGAAACATATTAGAAATTTCTATCTTAATGGGTGTCAAAGTTACACAAGACCTCTTAATAATATTTTTAATCGCTATCTTTGTAACCGTAAGTCCAAAAAATAAAAAGGTGTCAGATATGAGCGATTTGGCGTTCTAGCAGCATTTTGAAACATATTAGAAATTTCTATCTTAATGGGTGCCAAAGTTACACAAGACCTCTTAATAATATTTTTAATCGCTATCTTGGTAACCGTAAGTCCAAAAAATAAAAAGGTGTCAGATATGAGCGATTTGGCGTTCTAGCAGCATTTTGAAACATATTAGAAATTTCAATCTTAATGGGTGCCAAAGTTATACAAGACCTCTTAATAATATTTTTAATCGCTATCTTGGTAACCGTAAGTCCAAAAAATAAAAAGGTGTCAGATATGAGCGATTTGGCGTTCTAGCAGCATTTTGAAACATATTAGAAATTTCTATCTTAATGGGTGCCAAAGTTACACAAGACCTCTTAATAATATTTTTAATCGCTATCTTGGTAACCGTAAGTCCAAAAAATAAAAAGCTGTCAGATATGAGCGATTTGGCGTTCTAGCAGAATTTTGAAACATATTAGAAATTTCTATCTTAATGGGTGCCAAAGTTACACAAGACCTCTTAATAATATTTTTAATCGCTATCTTGGTGACCGTAAGTCAAAAAAATAAAAAATTGTCAGATATGAGCGATCTGGCGTTCTCGGAGCATTTTGAAGCATTTTAGAAATTTCTATCTTAGTGGGTGCCAAAGTTACACAAGACCTCTTAATAATATTTTTAATCGCTATCTTGGTGACCGTAAGTCCAAAAAATAAAAAGGTGTCAGATATTAGCGATCTGGCGTTCCAGCAGCATTTTGAAGCATATTAGAAATTTCTATCTTAATGTGTGCCAAAGTTACACAAGACCTCTTAATAATATTTTTAATCGCTACCTTGGTGACCGTAAGTCCAAAAAATAAAAAGGTGTCAGATATGAGCGATCTGGCGTTCTAGCAGGATTTTGAAGCAAATTAGAAATTTCTATCTTAATGGGTGCCAAAGTTACACAAGACCTCTTAATAATATTTTTAATCGCTACCTTGGTGACCGTAAGTCCAAAAAATAAAAAGGTGTCAGATATGAGCGATCTGGCGTTCTAGCAGGATTTTGAAGCATATTAGAAATTTCTATCTTAATGGGTGCCAAAGTTACACAAGACCTCTTAATAATATTTTTAATCGCTACCTTGGTGACCGTAAGTCCAAAAAATAAAAAGGTGTCAGATATGAGCGATCTGGCGTTCTAGCAGCATTTTGAAGCATTTTAGAAATTTCTATCTTAATGGGTGCCAAAGTTACACAAGACCTCTTAATAATATTTTTAATCGCTATCTTGGTGACCGTAAGTCCAAAAAATAAAAAGGTGTCAGATATGAGCGATCTGGCGTTCTAGCAGCATATTGAAGCATATTAGAAATTTCTATCTTAATGGGTGCCAAAGTTACACAAGACCTCTTAATAATATTTTTAATCGCTATCTTGGTGACTGTAAATCCAAAAAATAAAAAGGTGTCAGATATGAGCGATCTGGCGTTCTAGCAGCATTTTGAAGCATATTAGAAATTCCTATCTTAATGGGTGCCAAAGTTACACAAAACCTCTTAATAATATTTTTAATCGCTATCTTGGTGACCGTAAGTCCAAAAAATAAAAAGGTGTCAGATATGAGCGATCTGGCGTTCTAGCAGCATTTTTAAGCATATTAGAAATTTCTATCTTAATGGGTGCCAAATTTATACAAGACCTCTTAATAATATTTTTAACCGCTATCTTGGTGACCGTAAGAAAAAAAAATAAAAAGTTGTCAGAGATGAGCCATCTGGCGTTCTCGGAGCATTTTGAAGCATTTTAGAAATTTCTATCTTAATGGGTGCCAAAGTTACACAAGACCTCTTAATAATATTTTTAATCGCTATCTTGGTGACCGTAAGTCCAAAAAATACAAAGGTGTCAGATATGAGCGATCTGGCGTTCTAGCGGCATTTTGAAGCATATTAGAAATTTCTATCTTAATGGGTGCCAAAGTTACACAAGACCTCTTAATAATATTTTTAATCGCTACCTTGGTGACTGTAAATCCAAAAAATAAAAAGGTGTCCGATATGAGCTATCTGGCGTTCTAGCAGCATTTTGAAGCATATTAGAAATTTCTATCTTAATGGGTGCCAAAGTTACAAAATACCTCTTAATAATATTTTTAATCGCTATCTTGGTGACCGTAAGTCCAAAAAATAAAAAGGTGTCAGATATGAGCGATCTGGCGTTCTAGCAGCATTTTGAAGCATATTAGAAATTTCTATCTTAATGGGTGCCAAAGTTAAACAAGACCTCTTAATAATATTTTTTATCGCTATCTTAGTGACCGTAAGTCCAAAAAATAAAAAGGTGTCAGATATGAGCGATCTGGCGTTCTAGCAGCATTTTGAAACATATTAGAAATTTCAATCTTAATGGGTGCCAAAGTTACACAAGACCTCTTAATAATATTTTTAATCGCTATCTTGGTAACCGTAAGTCCAAAAAATAAAAAGGTGTCAGATATGAGCGATTTGGCGTTCTAGCAGCATTTTGAAACATATTAGAAATTTCTATCTTAATGGGTGCCAAAGTTACACAAGACCTCTTAATAATATTTTTAATCGCTATCTTGGTAACCGTAAGTCCAAAAAATAAAAAGGTGTCAGATATGAGCGATTTGGCGTTCTAGCAGCATTTTGAAACATATTAGAAATTTCTATCTTAATGGGTGCCAAAGTTACACAAGACCTCTTAATAATATTTTTAATCGCTATCTTGGTAACCGTAAGTCCAAAAAATAAAAAGGTGTCAGATATGAGCGATTTGGCGTTCTAGCAGCATTTTGAAACATATTAGAAATTTCAATCTTAATGGGTGCCAAAGTTACACAAGACCTCTTAATAATATTTTTAATCGCTATCTTGGTGACCGTAAGTCCAAAAAATAAAAAGGTGTCAGATATGAGCGATCTGGCGTTCTAGCAGCATTTTGAAGCATATTAGAAATTTCTATCTTAATGGGTGCCAAAGTTATACAAGACCTCTTAATAATATTTTTAATCGCTATCTTGGTGACCGTAAGTCCAAAAAATAAAAAGGTGTCAGATATGAGCGATCTGGCGTTCTAGCAGCATTTTGAAGCATATTAGAAATTTCTATCTTAATGGGTGCCAAAGTTACACAAGACCTCTTAATAATATTTTTAATCGCTATCTTGGTGACCGTAAGTCCAAAAAATAAACAGGTGTCAGATATGAGCGATCTGGCGTTCTAGCAGCATTTTGAAGCATATTAGAAATTTCTATCTTAATGGGTGCCAAAGTTACAAAATACCTCTTAATAATATTTTTAATCGCTATCTTGGTGACCGTAAGTCCAAAAAATAAAAAGGTGTCAGATATGAGCGATCTGGCGTTCTAGCAGCATTTTGAAGCATATTAGAAATTTCTATCTTAATGGGTGCCAAAGTTATACAAGACCTCTTAATAATATTTTTAATCGCTATCTTGGTGACCGTAAGTCCAAAAAATAAAAAGGTGTCAGATATGAGCGATCTGGCGTTCTAGCAGTATTTTGAAGCATATTAGAAATTTCTATCTTAATGGGTGCCAAAGTTACACAAGACCTCTTAATAATATTTTTAATCGCTATCTTGGTGACCGTAAGTCCAAAAAATAAACAGGTGTCAGATATGAGCGATCTGGAGTTCTAGCAGCATTTTGAAGCATATTAGAAATTTCTATCTTAATGGGTGCCAAAGTTATACAAGACCTCTTAATAATATTTTTAATCGCTATCTTGGTGACCGTAAGTCCAAAAAATAAAAAGGTGTCAGATATGAGCGATCTGGCGTTCTAGCAGCATTTTGAAGCATATTAGAAATTTCTATCTTAATGGGTGCCAAAGTTATACAAAACCTCTTAATAATATTTTTAATCGCTATCTTTGTGACCGTAAGTCCAAAAAATAAAAAGGTGTCAGATATGAGCGATCTGGCGTTCTAGCAGCATTTTGAAGCATATTATAAATTTCTATCTTAATGGGTGCCAAAGTTACACAAGACCTCTTAATAATATTTTTAATCGCTATCTTGGTGACCGTAAGTCCAAAAAATAAAAAGTTGTCAGATATGAGCGATTTGGCGTTCTAGCGGCATTTTGAAGCATATTAGAAATTTCTATCTTAATGGGTGCCAAAGTTACACAAGACCTCTTAATAATATTTTTAATCGCTACCTTGGTGACTGTAAATCCAAAAAATAAAAAGGTGTCCGATATGAGCTATCTGGCGTTCTAGCAGCATTTTGAAGCATATTAGAAATTTCTATCTTAATGGGTGCCAAAGTTACAAAATACCTCTTAATAATATTTTTAATCGCTATCTTGGTGACCGTAAGTCCAAAAAATAAAAAGGTGTCAGATATGAGCGATCTGGCGTTCTAGCAGCATTTTGAAGCATATTAGAAATTTCTATCTTAATGGGTGCCAAAGTTACACAAGACCTCTTAATAATATTTTTTATCGCTATCTTGGTGACCGTAAGTCCAAAAAATAAGAAGGTGTCAGATATGAGCGATCTGGCGTTCTAGCAGCATTTTGAAGCATATTAGAAATTTCTATCTTAATGGGTGCCAAAGTTACACAAGACCTCTTAATAATATTTTTAATCGCTATCTTGGTGACCGTAAGTCCAAAAAATAAAAAGGTGTCAGATATGAGCGATCTGGCGTTCTAGCGGCATTTTGAAGCATATTAGAAATTTCTATCTTAATGGGTGCCAAAGTTACAAAATACCTCTTAATAATATTTTTAATCGCTACCTTGGTGACTGTAAATCCAAAAAATAAAAAGGTGTCCGATATGAGCTATCTGGCGTTCTAGCAGCATTTTGAAGCATATTAGAAATTTCTATCTTAATGGGTGCCAAAGTTACAAAATACCCCTTAATAATATTTTTAATCGCTATCTTGGTGACCGTAAGTCCAAAAAATAAAAAGGTGTCAGATATGAGCGATCTGGCGTTCTAGCGGCATTTTGAAGCATATTAGAAATTTCTTTCTTAATGGGTGCCAAAGTTACACACGACCTCTTAATAATATTTTTAATCGCTATCTTGGTGACCGTAAGTCCAAAAAATAAACAGGTGTCAGATATGAGCGATCTGGCGTTCTAGCAGCATTTTGAAGCATATTAGAAATTTCTATCTTAATGGGTGCCAAAGTTACAAAATACCTCTTAATAATATTTTTAATCGCTATCTTGGTGACCGTATGTCCAAAAAATAGAAAGGTGTCAGATATGAGCGATCTGGCGTTCTAGCAGCATTTTGAAGCATATTAGAAATTTCTATCTTAATGGGTGCCAAAGTTACACAAGACCTCTTAATAATATTTTTAATCGCTATCTTGGTGACCGTAAATCCAAAAAATAAACAGGTGTCAGATATGAGCGATCTGGCGTTCTAGCAGCATTTTGAAGCATATTAGAAATTTCTATCTTAATGGGTGCCAAAGTTACAAAAAACCTCTTAATAATATTTTTAATTGCTATCTTGGTGACCGTAAGTCCAAAAAATAAAAAGGTGTCAGATATGAGCGATCTGGCGTTCTAGCAGCATTTTGAAGCATATTAGAAATTTCTATCTTAATGGGTGCCAAAGTTATACAAGACCTCTTAATAATATTTTTAATCGCTATCTTGGTGACCGTAAGTCCAAAAAATAAAAAGGTGTCAGATATGAGCGATCTGGCGTTCTAGCAGCATTTTGAAGCATATTAGCAATTTCTATCTTAATGGGTGCCAAAGTTACACAAGACCTCTTAATAATATTTTTAATCGCTATCTTGGTGACCGTAAATCCAAAAAATAAACAGGTGTCAGATATGAGCGATCTGGCGTTCTAGCAGCATTTTGAAGCATATTAGAAATTTCTATCTTAATGGGTGCCAAAGTTATACAAGACCTCTTAATAATATTTTTAATCGCTATCTTGGTGACCGTAAGTCCAAAAAATAAAAAGGTGTCAGATATGAGCGATCTGGCGTTCTAGCAGCATTTTGAAGCATATTAGAAATTTCTATCTTAATGGGTGCCAAAGTTATACAAAACCTCTTAATAATATTTTTAATCGCTATCTTTGTGACCGTAAGTCCAAAAAATAAAAAGGTGTCAGATATGAGCGATCTGGCGTTCTAGCAGCATTTTGAAGCATATTATAAATTTCTATCTTAATGGGTGCCAAAGTTACACAAGACCTCTTAATAATATTTTTAATCGCTATCTTGGTGACCGTAAGTCCAAAAAATAAAAAGTTGTCAGATATGAGCGATCTGGCGTTCTAGCGGCATTTTGAAGCATATTAGAAATTTCTATCTTAATGGGTGCCAAAGTTACACAAGACCTCTTAATAATATTTTTAATCGCTACCTTGGTGACTGTAAATCCAAAAAATAAAAAGGTGTCCGATATGAGCTATCTGGCGTTCTAGCAGCATTTTGAAGCATATTAGAAATTTCTATCTTAATGGGTGCCAAAGTTACAAAATACCTCTTAATAATATTTTTAATCGCTATCTTGGTGACCGTAAGACCAAAAAATAAAAAGGTGTCAGATATGAGCGATCTGGCGTTCTAGCAGCATTTTGAAGCATATTAGAAATTTCTATCTTAATGGGTGCCAAAGTTACACAAGACCTCTTAATAATATTTTTTATCGCTATCTTGGTGACCGTAAGTCCAAAAAATAAGGAGGTGTCAGATATGAGCGATCTGGCGTTCTAGCAGCATTTTGAAGCATATTAGAAATTTCTATCTTAATGGGTGCCAAAGTTACACAAGACCTCTTAATAATATTTTTAATCGCTATCTTGGTGACCGTAAGTCCAAAAAATAAAAAGGTGTCAGATATGAGCGATCTGGCGTTCTAGCGGCATTTTGAAGCATATTAGAAATTTCTATCTTAATGGGTGCCAAAGTTACAAAATACCTCTTAATAATATTTTTAATCGCTACCTTGGTGACTGTAAATCCAAAAAATAAAAAGGTGTCCGATATGAGCTATCTGGCGTTCTAGCAGCATTTTGAAGCATATTAGAAATTTCTATCTTAATGGGTGCCAAAGTTACAAAATACCCCTTAATAATATTTTTAATCGCTATCTTGGTGACCGTAAGTCCAAAAAATAAAAAGGTGTCAGATATGAGCGATCTGGCGTTCTAGCGGCATTTTGAAGCATATTAGAAATTTCTTTCTTAATGGGTGCCAAAGTTACACACGACCTCTTAATAATATTTTTAATCGCTATCTTGGTGACCGTAAGTCCAAAAAATAAACAGGTGTCAGATATGAGCGATCTGGCGTTCTAGCAGCATTTTGAAGCATATTAGAAATTTCTATCTTAATGGGTGCCAAAGTTACAAAATACCTCTTAATAATATTTTTAATCGCTATCTTGGTGACCGTATGTCCAAAAAATAGAAAGGTGTCAGATATGAGCGATCTGGCGTTCTAGCAGCATTTTGAAGCATATTAGAAATTTCTATCTTAATGGGTGCCAAAGTTACACAAGACCTCTTAATAATATTTTTAATCGCTATTTTGGTGACCGTAAATCCAAAAAATAAACAGGTGTCAGATATGAGCGATCTGGCGTTCTAGCAGCATTTTGAAGCATATTAGAAATTTCTATCTTAATGGGTGCCAAAGTTACAAAAAACCTCTTAATAATATTTTTAATTGCTATCTTGGTGACCGTAAGTCCAAAAAATAAAAAGGTGTCAGATATGAGCGATCTGGCGTTCTAGCAGCATTTTGAAGCATATTAGAAATTTCTATCTTAATGGGTGCCAAAGTTATACAAGACCTCTTAATAATATTTTTAATCGCTATCTTGGTGACCGTAAGTCCAAAAAATAAAAAGGTGTCAGATATGAGCGATCTGGCGTTCTAGCAGCATTTTGAAGCATATTAGAAATTTCTATCTTAATGGGTGCCAAAGTTACACAAGACCTCTTAATAATATTTTTAATCGCTATCTTGGTGACCGTAAATCCAAAAAATAAACAGGTGTCAGATATGAGCGATCTGGCGTTCTAGCAGCATTTTGAAGCATATTAGAAATTTCTATCTTAATGGGTGCCAAAGTTACAAAAAACCTCTTAATAATATTTTTAATTGCTATCTTGGTGACCGTAAGTCCAAAAAATAAAAAGGTGTCTGATATGAGCGATCTGGCGTTCTAGCAGCATTTTGAAGCATATTAGAAATTTCTATCTTAATGGGTTGGGTTGGGTTGGGTTGGGTTGGGTAATAAACAGGTGTCAGATATGAGCGATCTGGCGTTCTAGCAGCATTTTGAAGCATATTAGAAATATCTATCTTAATGGGTGCCAAAGTTACACAAGACCTCTTAATAATATTTTTAATCGCTATCTTGGTGACCGTAAGTCCAAAAAATAAAAAGGTGTCTGATATGAGCGATCTGGCGTTCTAGCAGCATTTTGAAGCATATTAGAAATTTCTATCTTAATGGGTGCCAAAGTTACACAAGACCTCTTAATAATATTTTTAATCGCTATCTTGGTGACCGTAAGTCCAAAAAATAAAAAGGTGTCAGATATGAGCGATCTGGCGTTCTAGCAGCATTTTGAAGCATATTAGAAATTTCTATCTTAATGGGTGCCAAATTTATACAAGACCTCTTAATAATATTTTTAACCGCTATCTTGGTGACCGTAAGAAAAAAAAATAAAAAGTTGTCAGAGATGAGCCATCTGGCGTTCTCGGAGCATTTTGAAGCATATTAGAAATTTCTATCTTAATGGGTGCCAAAGTTACACAAGACCTCTTAATAATATTTTTAATCGCTACCTTGGTGACTGTAAATCCAAAAAATAAAAAGGTGTCCGATATGAGCTATCTGGCGTTCTAGCAGCATTTTGAAGCATATTAGAAATTTCTATCTTAATGGGTGCCAAAGTTACAAAATACCTCTTAATAATATTTTTAATCGCTATCTTGGTGACCGTAAGTCCAAAAAATAAAAAGGTGTCAGATATGAGCGATCTGGCGTTCTAGCAGCATTTTGAAGCATATTAGAAATTTCTATCTTAATGGGTGCCAAAGTTACACAAGACCTCTTAATAATATTTTTTATCGCTATCTTGGTGACCGTAAGTCCAAAAAATAAGAAGGTGTCAGATATGAGCGATCTGGCGTTCTAGCAGCATTTTGAAGCATATTAGAAATTTCTATCTTAATGGGTGCCAAAGTTACACAAGACCTCTTAATAATATTTTTAATCGCTATCTTGGTGACCGTAAGTCCAAAAAATAAAAAGGTGTCAGATATGAGCGATCTGGCGTTCTAGCGGCATTTTGAAGCATATTAGAAATTTCTATCTTAATGGGTGCCAAAGTTACAAAATACCTCTTAATAATATTTTTAATCGCTACCTTGGTGACTGTAAATCCAAAAAATAAAAAGGTGTCCGATATGAGCTATCTGGCGTTCTAGCAGCATTTTGAAGCATATTAGAAATTTCTATCTTAATGGGTGCCAAAGTTACAAAATACCCCTTAATAATATTTTTAATCGCTATCTTGGTGACCGTAAGTCCAAAAAATAAAAAGGTGTCAGATATGAGCGATCTGGCGTTCTAGCGGCATTTTGAAGCATATTAGAAATTTCTTTCTTAATGGGTGCCAAAGTTACACACGACCTCTTAATAATATTTTTAATCGCTATCTTGGTGACCGTAAGTCCAAAAAATAAACAGGTGTCAGATATGAGCGATCTGGCGTTCTAGCAGCATTTTGAAGCATATTAGAAATTTCTATCTTAATGGGTGCCAAAGTTACAAAATACCTCTTAATAATATTTTTAATCGCTATCTTGGTGACCGTATGTCCAAAAAATAGAAAGGTGTCAGATATGAGCGATCTGGCGTTCTAGCAGCATTTTGAAGCATATTAGATATTTCTATCTTAATGGGTGCCAAAGTTACACAAGACCTCTTAATAATATTTTTAATCGCTATCTTGGTGACCGTAAATCCAAAAAATAAACAGGTGTCAGATATGAGCGATCTGGCGTTCTAGCAGCATTTTGAAGCATATTAGAAATTTCTATCTTAATGGGTGCCAAAGTTACAAAAAACCTCTTAATAATATTTTTAATCGCTATCTTGGTGACCGTAAGAACAAAAAATAAAAAGGTGTCAGATATGAGCGATCTGGCGTTCTAGCAGCATTTTGAAGCATATTAGAAATTTCTATCTTAATGGGTGCCAAAGTTAAACAAGACCTCTTAATAATATTTTTTATCGCTATCTTAGCGACCGTAAGTCCAAAAAATAAAAAGGTGTCAGATATGAGCGATCTGGCGTTCTAGCAGCATTTTGAAGCATATTAGAAATTTTTATCTTAATGGGTGCCAAAGTTACACAAGACCTCTTAATAATATTTTTAATGGCTATCTTGGTGACCGTAAGTCCAAAAAATAAAAAGGTGTCAGATATGAGCGGTCTGGCGTTCTAGCAGCATTTTGAAGCATATTAGAAATTTCTATCTTAATGGGTGCCAAAGTTACACAAGACCTCTTAATAATATTTTTTATCGCTATCTTGGTGACCGTAAGTCCAAAAAATAAAATGGTGTCAGATATGAGCGATCTGGCGTTCTAGCAGCATTTTGAAGCATATTAGAAATTTCTATCTTAATGGGTGCCAAAGTTACACAAGACCTCTTAATAATATTTTTAATCGCTATCTTGGTGACCGTAAGTCCAAAAAATAAAAAGGTGTCAGATATGAGCGATCTGGCGTTCTAGCAGAATTTTGAAGCATATTAGAAATTTCTCTCTTAATGGGTGCCAAAGTTACACAAGACCTCTTAATAATATTTTTAATCGCTATCTTGGTCACCGTAAGTTCAAAAAATAAAAAGGTGTCAGATATGAGCGATCTGGCGTTCTAGCAGAATTTTGAAGCATATTAGAAATTTCTCTCTTAATGGGTTACAAAGTTACACAAGACCTCTTAATAGTATTTTTAATCGCTATCTTGGTGACCGTAAGTTCAAAAAATAAAAAGGTGTCAGATATGAGCGATCTGGCGTTCTAGCAGCATTTTGAAGCATATTAGAAATTTCTATCTCAATGGGTGCCAAAGTTACACAAGACCTCTTAATAATATTTTTTATCGCTATCTTGGTGACCGTAAGTCCAAAAAATAAAAAGGTGTCAGATATGAGCGATCTGGCGTTCTAGCAGCATTTTGAAGCATATTAGAAATTTCTATCTTAATGGGTGCCAAAGTTACACAAAACCTCTTAATAATATTATTAATCGCTATCTTGGTGACCGTAAGTCCAAAAAATAAAAAGGTGTCAGATATGAGCGATCTGGCGTTCCAGCAGAATTTTGAAGCATATTAGAAATTTCTATCATAATGGGTGCCAAAGTTACACAAGACCTCTTAATAATATTTTTAATCGCTATCTTGGTGACCGTAAGTCCAAAAAATAAAAAGGTGTCAGATATGAGCGATGTGGCCTTCTAGCAGCATTTTGAAGCATATTAGAAATTTCTATCTTAATGGGTGTTGAAGTTACACAAGACCTCTTAATAACATTTTTAATCGCTATCTTGGTGACCGTAAGTCCAAAAAATAATAATGTGTCTGATATGAGCGATCTGGCGTTCTAGCAGCATTTTGAAGCATATAAGAAATTTCTATCTTAATGGGTGCCAAAGTTACACAAGACATCCTAATAACATTTTTAATCGCTATCTTGGTGACCGTAAGAACAAAAAATAAAAATTATTAAAATTTTTCTTTCTTTCCATTGTTGAAGGATTGAGATGAAAATAAAAATTTTGTATTCTGCACTTTGACAATGGATTTATTGTTTAAAAAAGTAGCTTTTACCGGTTTCGCCTTGTGGGCATCATCAGAAAGCTTTCTATAACAAAATGTGAACATTATCCTTAAAAAACTTTTTAAAAATTAAAATATAAAATTATAAAAATATAAAAAAGAACTTACGTCAATCGAATACGTGTGAATATAAAAATAAAACATCATGATATTAAAATTTAATTATAATAAATTTGACGGCACTATATGTAAAGTTACGAAAACAAGAGAGAACGGTCTTAACATGTGTATTGTTGCGGACACTCGACATAACCTCCAACGTAAGAATAAAATCACCAGATCCATTCAATACCAACACAAAAATTGAAAATAAGAATAAAATTCTGATATAATAAGGAAAAGGGAAAAGAGGGGGGGGGGGAGGAAGGACAAGGATGGGATTGTAGCAGGGTTGCCAGATGTTGCGGTGAATTACTTGCTACTAGAGTAATTACCCTCGTTCATCTGGCGGTTTTTGTTTTTTAGGTGTAAAGGGTTTTCTTAAATACATATATAATGGTTTTCTTGCCGGTTTTACTTGCTCATTCAAGCATTTGTAGTTGGGAAAATTGTTTTTAAATTTGTTTATCTCATAATATTCCAGGAGTTCCATCATATAACCTTTGTCAGTTTTATGTAATATTGTAGAGTCATTATTGTCATCAAATTCATGTTCTATGTTGAATGTCAGGTGTTTACCAAAATTTGAATTTTGTTTTGTTTTATGTTCATATATTCTCTGTCCGAGTTTTCTTCCTGTTTGTCCGATGTATGTGGCCATACATGTACTACATTGTAATTTGTAAATTCCGTTTTCTTCTAATTTGTCAATTTTGTCCTTATTGTTAATCAATCTTATTCCTATTGTGTTGTTATTCTTGCATATTATTTTCATTTTGTGCTTGTTGACGATTTTATTTATCTTCTTGTTAATTGTACCCTGGTATTGTACGGATCTGTAGTTATTAACTTTTTGTTCATTCTTTTGTATTAATGTAGTAGTCTTTGTTAGTTGAAAATTGTTTAATTTTTTAGTAATGAACCTTTCAATTTCTTTCTCAGGATAATGGTTATTGTATGCTATCTGTCGAATTATATTAAGTTCCTTTTCCAAATTGATTTGATTTAGGTTAGAATTGAGAGCTCTATCTATAAGAGAGTGAAAAGCGGCAAATTTTTGAGCTGGCTCGTGGAAAGAGTCATATGGTATTATGGCATCAGTTTGTGTCTTTTTTCTGTATATATCATAGGTCAAAAATCCATTTGTCCTTTCTATTGTCAAATCTAGGAAGTTAATTTTATTTGTCTGTTCTGCTTCCATCGTGAAATTTAGGTTTTGATGTAGTCCATTAATGTGGTTTAGGATATCATTAGTTTTATTTCCGTTGGTGATGTCTATGATGGCGAACACATCGTCCACATATCTTTTCCATAATATAATGTTTTCATAGTATGGGTTTGTAGAGTTTATGATTTTTTCTTTTTCTAGTTTATCTAGAAATATGTCTGCCAACAGTCCGCTTAGTGGTGATCCCATGGGCAAACCATCGGAGAATGTATATATTTTATTATCAAATAAACAAAAATTTTGGTCAACACATATTTGAAATAATTTCATTATATTTGAGCTGTCTATCTTATCCGTTAGTTGTTCATTTAAAATATCTTTGATTATTTCTAATGTATGTTTTTTAGGGACATTAGTGTATAAATTCACTATGTCAAATGATACCATAAGGAATTTATTAGGTAGCTTACATTTTTCAAGTGCTGTTATTAGATCACCTCTGTTTTTGATTGTGTGTTTTGGTTTAAAGGTTGTGACATCAGTGAAGATATTTAATAACATTCTGGAAATTTTATGTGTACTCGAATTAATTGATGTGATAATCGGTCTTATGGGATAATCTTTTTTATGTAATTTGGGTAACGCATATAGGCGTGGTGTTTTTGGGTTCATTGGAATCAAATAGTAAGGTGTTATGTTAAGTCTCAGTAAGGTTTCTTTTGTGTCATTAATGGTCTTTTTAACTTTGTTGTGAAAAGTGATGGTTGGATTTTTTGTAGATATAATGAAATTGTTATCCTTCAGGAAAGTGTTAGTTTTGTGAATATATTTGTCTTTGTCCATAATTATCAGACCTGCATTCTTGTCTGCTTTTGTTACTATCAGATTGTTGTCCTTAATCTTTTGTTTTATGTCTTTCATCAGTAATTCTTCTGTTTTTTGTTTATTATTTTTCTTTTTCTTGTTATTCTTATTCACTTGTCTCCTATTCGTCTTCATGTCTTCTTTAATTAGTAGTTGTTGTAGTTCTCGATGTAATTCTTCTTCTTTAGGGTGATTATGTATTGCTGCTTCTAATTCGATAGCAAGTCTTCTAAGATTTGGTGTTGTCTGTATGTTATATTTTAAGCCCTTATTGAGGAATTCTGTTTCTTGTTTGTTGAATGTGATATTTGTGAGGAAAGTTGTACGGTTATGAAATTGATATGGTTTCATTATTGTCTTATTTCCTGTAATCTTATTTTCGTTTTGTTTTTCAGCTCTGAGGATTTCTATTTTTCTCTGTTTAATTGTCCAATTCTTTGTGAGTATGTGCCTGTGTTCTGTGTGTGAGTTTGTAATTATTTCCTCAATCTGGATATGGTGGTATGTTGTAATAACATACATAAACAACAACATATCCTTTTTATTAAAATCTGTCTGGAGGAAAACTTGATACCCAAATTCGCTAGAAGTAAATATCCGAAGCACCTAAATGAACATACCATCCAAAAATTAATGAAACGATCGATGAGACAAGAAATTAAGAAACATCACTCCCACATTAACACAATAAACATTAAATTATATCAATTATATTAAAGCCTCACAACAACATACCACCATATCCAGATTGAGGAAATAATTACAAACTCACACACAGAACACAGGCACATACTCACAAAGAATTGGACAATTAAACAGAGAAAAATAGAAATCCTCAGAGCTGAAAAACAAAACGAAAATAAGAAGATTACAGGAAATAAGACAATAATGAAACCATATCAATTTCATAACCGTACAACTTTCCTCACAAATATCACATTCAACAAACAAGAAACAGAATTCCTCAATAAGGGCTTAAAATATAACATACAGACAACACCAAATCTTAGAAGACTTGCTATCGAATTAGAAGCAGCAATACATAATCACCCTAAAGAAGAAGAATTACATCGAGAACTACAACAACTACTAATTAAAGAAGACATGAAGACGAATAGGAGACAAGTGAATAAGAATAACAAGAAAAAGAAAAATAATAAACAAAAAACAGAAGAATTACTGATGAAAGACATAAAACAAAAGATTAAGGACAACAATCTGATAGTAACAAAAGCAGACAAGAATGCAGGTCTGATAATTATGGACAAAGACAAATATATTCACAAAACTAACACTTTCCTGAAGGATAACAATTTCATTATATCTACAAAAAATCCAACCATCACTTTTCACAACAAAGTTAAAAAGACCATTAATGACACAAAAGAAACCTTACTGAGACTTAACATAACACCTTACTATTTGATTCCAATGAACCCAAAAACACCACGCCTATATGCGTTACCCAAATTACATAAAAAAGATTATCCCATAAGACCGATTATCACATCAATTAATTCGAGTACACATAAAATTTCCAGAATGTTATTAAATATCTTCACTGATGTCACAACCTTTAAACCAAAACACACAATCAAAAACAGAGGTGATCTAATAACAGCACTTGAAAAATGTAAGCTACCTAATAAATTCCTTATGGTATCATTTGACATAGTGAATTTATACACTAATGTCCCTAAAAAACATACATTAGAAATAATCAAAGATATTTTAAATGAACAACTAACGGATAAGATAGACAGCTCAAATATAATGAAATTATTTCAAATATGTGTTGACCAAAATTTTTGTTTATTTGATAATAAAATATATACATTCTCCGATGGTTTGCCCATGGGATCACCACTAAGCGGACTGTTGGCAGACATATTTCTAGATAAACTAGAAAAAGAAAAAATCATAAACTCTACAAACCCATACTATGAAAACATTATATTATGGAAAAGATATGTGGACGATGTGTTCGCCATCATAGACATCACCAACGGAAATAAAACTAATGATATCCTAAACCACATTAATGGACTACATCAAAACCTAAATTTCACGATGGAAGCAGAACAGACAAATAAAATTAACTTCCTAGATTTGACAATAGAAAGGACAAATGGATTTTTGACCTATGATATATACAGAAAAAAGACACAAACTGATGCCATAATACCATATGACTCTTTCCACGAGCCAGCTCAAAAATTTGCCGCTTTTCACTCTCTTATAGATAGAGCTCTCAATTCTAACCTAAATCAAATCAATTTGGAAAAGGAACTTAATATAATTCGACAGATAGCATACAATAACCATTATCCTGAGAAAGAAATTGAAAGGTTCATTACTAAAAAATTAAACAATTTTCAACTAACAAAGACTACTACATTAATACAAAAGAATGAACAAAAAGTTAATAACTACAGATCCGTACAATACCAGGGTACAATTAACAAGAAGATAAATAAAATCGTCAACAAGCACAAAATGAAAATAATATGCAAGAATAACAACACAATAGGAATAAGATTGATTAACAATAAGGACAAAATTGACAAATTAGAAGAAAACGGAATTTACAAATTACAATGTAGTACATGTATGGCCACATACATCGGACAAACAGGAAGAAAACTCGGACAGAGAATATATGAACATAAAACAAAACAAAATTCAAATTTTGGTAAACACCTGACATTCAACATAGAACATGAATTTGATGACAATAATGACTCTACAATATTACATAAAACTGACAAAGGTTATATGATGGAACTCCTGGAATATTATGAGATAAACAAATTTAAAAACAATTTTCCCAACTACAAATGCTTGAATGAGCAAGTAAAACCGGCAAGAAAACCATTATATATGTATTTAAGAAAACCCTTTACACCTAAAAAACAAAAACCGCCAGATGAACGAGGGTAATTACTCTAGTAGCAAGTAATTCACCGCAACATCTGGCAACCCTGCTACAATCCCATCCTTGTCCTTCCTCCCCCCCCCTCTTTTCCCTTTTCCTTATTATATCAGAATTTTATTCTTATTTTCAATTTTTGTGTTGGTATTGAATGGATCTGGTGATTTTATTCTTACGTTGGAGGTTATGTCGAGTGTCCGCAACAATACACATGTTAAGACCGTTCTCTCTTGTTTTCGTAACTTTACATATAGTGCCGTCAAATTTATTATAATTAAATTTTAATATCATGATGTTTTATTTTTATATTCACACGTATTCGATTGACGTAAGTTCTTTTTTATATTTTTATAATTTTATATTTTAATTTTTAAAAAGTTTTTTAAGGATAATGTTCACATTTTGTTATAGAAAGCTTTCTGATGATGCCCACAAGGCGAAACCGGTAAAAGCTACTTTTTTAAACAATAAATCCATTGTCAAAGTGCAGAATACAAAATTTTTATTTTCATCTCAAAAAATAAAAAGGTGTCAGATATGAGCGATCTGGCGTTCTAGCAGCATTTTGAAGCATATTAGAAATTTCTATCTTAATGGGTGCCAAAGTTAAACAAGACCTCTTAATAATATTTTTTATCGCTATCTTAGCGACCGTAAGTCCAAAAAATAAAAAGGTGTCAGATATGAGCGATCTGGCATTCTAGCAGCATTTTGAAGCATATTAGAAATTTCTATCTTAATGGGTGCCAAAGTTACACAAGACCTCTTAATAATATTTTTAATCGCTATCTTGGTGACCGTAAGTCCAAAAAATAAAAAGGTGTCAGATATGAGCGGTCTGGCGTTCTAGCAGCATTTTGAAGCATATTAGAAATTTCTATCTTAATGGGTGCCAAAGTTACACAAGACCTCTTAATAATATTTTTTATCGCTATCTTGGTGACCGTAAGTCCAAAAAATAAAAAGGTGTCAGATATGAGCGATCTGGCGTTCTAGCAGCATTTTGAAGCATATTAGAAATTTCTATCTTAATGGGTGCCAAAGTTACACAAGATCTCTTAATAATATTTTTAATCGCTATCTTGGTGACCGTAAGTCCAAAAAATAAAAAGGTGTCAGATATGAGCGATCTGGCGTTCTAGCAGAATTTTGAAGCATATTAGAAATTTCTCTCTTAATGGGTGCCAAAGTTACACTAGACCTCTTAATAATATTTTTAATCGCTATCTTGGTGACCGTAAGTTCAAAAAATAAAAAGGTGTCAGATATGAGCGATCTGGCGTTCTAGCAGCATTTTGAAGCATATTAGAAATTTCTATCTCAATGGGTGCCAAAGTTACACAAGACCTCTTAATAATATTTTTTATCGCTATCTTGGTGACCGTAAGTCCAAAAAATAAAAAGGTGTCAGATATGAGCGATCTGGCGTTCTAGCAGCATTTTGAAGCATATTAGAAATTTCTATCTTAATGGGTGCCAAAGTTACACAAAACCTCTTAATAATATTTTTAATCGCTATCTTGGTGACCGTAAGTCCAAAAAATAAAAAGGTGTCAGATATAAGCGATTTGGCGTTCTAGCAGAATTTTGAAGCATATTAGAAATTTCTATCATAATGGGTGCCAAAGTTACACAAGACCTCTTAATAATATTTTTAATCGCTATCTTGGTGACCGTAAGTCCAAAAAATAAAAAGGTGTCAGATATGAGCGATGTGGCGTTCTAGCAGCATTTTGAAGCATATTAGAAATTTCTATCTTAATGGGTGTTGAAGTTACACAAGACCTCTTAATAACATTTTTAATCGCTATCTTGGTGACCGTAAGTCCAAAAAATAATAATGTGTCTGATATGAGCGATCTGGCGTTCTAGCAGCATTTTGAAGCATATTAGAAATTTCTATCTTAATGGGTGCCAAAGTTACACAAGACCTCTTAATAATATTTTTAATCGCTATCTTGGTGGCCGTAAGTCCAAAAAATAAAAAGGTGTCAGATATGAGCGGTCTGGCGTTCTCGGAGCATTTTGAAGCATATTAGAAATTTCTATCTTAATGGGTGCCAAAGTTACAAAAAACCTCTTAATAATATTTTTAATTGCTATCTTGGTGACCGTAAGTCCAAAAAATAAAAAGGTGTCTGATATGAGCGATCTGGCGTTCTAGCAGCATTTTGAAGCATATTAGAAATTTCTATCTTAATGGGTGCCAAAGTTACACAAGACCTCTTAATAATATTTTTAATCGCTATCTTGGTGACCGTAAGTCCAAAAAATAAACAGGTGTCAGATATGAGCGATCTGGCGTTCTAGCAGCATTTTGAAGCATATTAGAAATTTCTATCTTAATGGGTGCCAAAGTTACAAAATACCTCTTAATAATATTTTTAATCGCTATCTTGGTGACCGTAAGTCCAAAAAATAAAAAGGTGTCAGATATGAGCGATCTGGCGTTCTAGCAGCATTTTGAAGCATATTAGAAATTTCTATCTTAATGGGTGCCAAAGTTATACAAGACCTCTTAATAATATTTTTAATCGCTATCTTGGTGACCGTAAGTCCAAAAAATAAAAAGGTGTGTAATATCACTCGGGAGCTTCTTACTTTTGTTGGGTTGTTGATTTAATAATAAAAAAACACACTTATTTTAATAAATCTTTACTTAAAGAGTGTTTCGACGTACAAAATGCTTGCTTGCTTCTAACCGTTATATCGAGCGGCAACTTAACACTATCCGTCATCGACAACGTCGCTAGATGGCGTTACATACTAATATTTTTTATTTTTTATATAAACTAAATTAAATTCTTACAATTCGGCCTAACCTGACACTTAGTTCGACCTCGAACTCTTAATGCATATATATGTATAATTTTTATTTATTCTTTTCAATCCATGGCCTAATGTTTGAACATTCCCAAACGCCTTGATATGGTTTATTGGTTTTTTGAAAACCCTCAACATCAGCTACAATATATCTATCATTTCGCAATACCTTGACTATCTTATAAGGTCCTTTAAATTTAGGGGTTAACTTTCTAGATTCTCCCACGCCTACTTGAAAGTTTCGAATCATGACTAGATCTCCTGATTTATAAATGGTTGGTTGCTTGCGTTTCTTGTTCACAAAATTTTCGTTTCGGGATTGACTTTGTTGTATCTGTTGTTGCGCATCGGATCTGATTAGATCTAAATCCCTATTGTCAGACTTCAAGTCACTTAAATATTGAGCAATAGCATCTTGCACAATTCCTCTCTGATTCAATCCAAAAAGAAGTTTACTTGGAGTCTCACCAGTACTCTTATTTACGCTATTATTTAAACTAAATTCAACTTCTGGCAACACTTGATACCATTTCTTTTGTACATTGTTGTTGTGTAATTTAGCTATCATTGGTGTTATTGTACGGTTCATTCGTTCCACCTGACCGTTTGCCTGTGGGGAACCAGTTGCAATTAAAACGTGCTGAACATCATTATCGTTCATAAATGTACAAAATTCTTGAGAGGTAAATGCAGTACCTCTGTCAGATATTAAAACTCTTGGAGCACTATAATTTTGAAAATATTGTCTTAAATGTTGTATTACCTCCGCGCTATTCGTAGTTTTGGTCGCGTAAAGCTTAATGTACTTTGTAAAAGCATCTATTACAACAAAAACATGTTGTTTAAGTTTACATTGTTTCTCTATTGGCCCTAAATGGTCAATGTGAATGGTGTGGAATGGAAGTTTCCCTTTTGGAATACTGTGTAACATTCCTTCTTTCTTTCCTGCATTTGGAGAATAACTTATACATTTCAGACAGTTTCTTATGTGCCGTTCCAATTTTTGTTTCATTTTAGGGAACCAATATGTTCTTTGAATATTAGTCAAAGTCTTGTCAATCGCTAAATGTCCTAATTCATCATGATATTTAAACATTATATTTGCCTCCATTGCTTCAGGTACATAAAAAAGTAAGTCATTTTCCCTTTTTTTATAGAGCAATCCATTTATTATTTCATATTCGTTGCTATTTACATCTCCGATCCTAGCAATTAAGTCTTTTACTGCATCGTCCTCGCTTTGACAAATTGCTAAGTTAAATTCTAAAGAGTCATCATTTATCACATGAATAGTAGTTACTCTGCTTAACGCGTCAACATGTTGCATTTTACTTCCCGACCTATGTTCAACTTCATAATCATAGTTTTGTAACTCTAATGCCCAACGTGCTATTCTTGGATTTATTTCCTTTTTGTCTAATGTTAATTTTAATGAATTGCAGTCAGTAACAATCTTGAACCTAATACCGTGGACATATATTCTAAATCGTCTTAGCGCATATATAATTGCTAATGTTTCCAATTCGAAGCTATGATATTTACTTTCAACATCAGTGGTTCGTTTTGAAAAATAAAAAATAGGATGAAACTTTTTATCTGCCTTCTGTTGCATCAGGATCGCGCCAAATCCCAATGAACTGGCATCACAATGTAATTCAGTAGGGTCGTTCATGCCATAAATAGCTAATACTGGGGCTGATACCAATTTCGCTTTAATAGTTTCAAATGATTCTAATTCGTTCTGTCCACAATGAAATTTCACATTTGTTTTCGTTAAATCATAAAGTGGTTTAGTAATTATTGAGAACTTTTCGATAAATTTGCGAAAATATGAACTGAGTCCTAAAAAGCTTTGTATCTCTCGGACATTTCTAGGTAATGGGAATTTTTCTATTGCACTCATACCAGTGACAGTTGGTGATATACCAGCTTTGGTTATATGGTATCCTAAATATTCAATTTCGGTGACTAAAAATTCGCATTTATCCAGTCGTAAAGACATTTTATTTTTTACCAACAATCTGAAGACTTGTTTTAATAATTGAAAATGGTGTTCTAAAGTTTCACTTAAAATCAAAATATCGTCTAAATAAATCGATACATCTCCTTTTTCTACCAAATTTTTAAAAGTTTCATAAATAAATCGTTGAAACGTGGACGGTCCTACTTTCAAGCCAAAAGGCATTTTTAAATATTCATAATGTCCTAACGGAGTAACGAATGCTGTAAATTTTACGGAATCTGGGTGCATATTTATATGGTAAAACCCATCTTTCAAGTCCAACCGAGAAAAATATTTTTTGTTGTACAGTGCTATAATCTGATCTTCAATAAGTGGTATCGGATGATTGTCTCTGCTCAATTGTTTATTTAAGGTGCGATAATCGATACACATACGAATTTCCCCGTTTTTCTTTCGAACTAAAACAATTGGTGAGGCATATTCTGAATTACTAAGTTGTATGATATTTCTATTCACTAAATCGTCTAAAATCAGTCTTAATTTACCCTTCTCGCTAAAGGACAAACGTCTAGGCTGGTAGTGAAAGGGATTATTATCTTTCACTATCAATTTCAACTCACTGTTCACATGAGGTTTCTCTGGTCTTTCTGGTTGAATGTATTCCTCTATAAAAAGTTTTTTAAAATCGGATCTAGCTTGCTCAGTCAAATCTGTACCTAGTTTCATATCTGCACAAGTGTCAGAATGATCATAATCTATATCAATATTCATTATTGCGTTAATCGCTTCAGATTCAGTTTCGTAAGCCTTTTCATTTCGCAAAATCAATTTAAAGATTTTCAAAATATCTCGACCTAATACTACACAAGATGACATAGTATCATCTGGTACTACGAATAAAGTTACAATTTTGTTACAATCGTTTAAAGTTAAACTAACGTTTACAGAACCATTGACAATTAATTTTGATTTGTTAATACCACAAAATTTATTATAATCTGCGATCGAATTTTTATTATAATTCTTAACAAATTTCTGCTTAATAAAACTTATAGGACTTCCGGTATCTAACAAGGTGTACAATGTTATATGTTGATTACTTATCTGGTAAACTAGATTACGCTGAAATTCATCTTCGGCTCCACAGGTGTCGATGCTGGAAATGGTCCTGGATGGGCAATCCTTAACCAAATGTCCAAAAGTGCCACATTGGTAACAAGAACCCTTCTCTCGTTTTGGTTGTCGACACTCGTTAGCAAGATGACCCATTTTGCCACAGTTGTAACATCTTACCACTTTCTTCTGGATCTTTTCGATGTTCTTTGGTACTTCCTTAGTGACTGGTTTGGAATTAATTCTTGGAGATATGATAATCTTCTTAAATCCCTGAACCAAATCGTCAACAGACTCATAATTCTGTATTAGGGCTTGATTTTGTAAATCTTGGTCTGGAATTCCATCAATTATATAATCCAGTAATTCGTCTTCGGGAACTTGAGCTTTATTTGCCTTGATTACTTTATCGTGATAATAATCATAAAACTTTTCATTTGGCTGCCATTTTCTGTATTCAAAGGTTTTTCTAAGTTCTCGCTTACTGGGACGATGATCAAACATGCTTTTCATTTCCTTTAAAATCTCACTGATACCTAATCTTAATAAATCTGGCTTAGAATGGAACCATGTTAGTGCTTTTCCTTTTAATCGTGATCCAATTAAAATTCTTGCCGTATTTTCATCTAAATCATAAGTATTACGCAATAAATCAAACTGCTTTTGCCATTGATCGTAATTGTCATCATCTCCTGTGAATTCACTCAGCAAATCTCCAATTAAACGAACATTAGGTTGCGTTTTACCCATAACATTTGGAGAAGAAACATTTTGTTCTCTCTTCATGATTTCGATTTCGCGTTGCATTAAATCTCTTTCTCTCTTAAGCAATTCTAACTCTCGAACAATATCAGAATTACTTACATTATTCGACAACAGTTTATCCCCCTCAACCTTGTTGCCTGAACTTCCTTCTTTTTCCATTTCTGGTTGTGTCAATACTTGTTCAACATAATTTTCGAATGCCGTCATCGGATAAGAAATCACACCTTGTCTTCCCGATTCTGCCATAATAGGTTATGGAGGTTATGTTCTTCCCGCTCGAACCAAAAACTAATTTATCTTCCTTAATCAACACCGAACCTCACACCTGAAGTTGTAATATCACTCGGGAGCTTCTTACTTTTGTTGGGTTGTTGATTTAATAATAAAAAAACACACTTATTTTAATAAATCTTTACTTAAAGAGTGTTTCGACGTACAAAATGCTTGCTTGCTTCTAACCGTTATATCGAGCGGCAACTTAACACTATCCGTCATCGACAACGTCGCTAGATGGCGTTACATACTAATATTTTTTATTTTTTATATAAACTAAATTAAATTCTTACAGGTGTCAGATATGAGCGATCTGGCGTTCTAGCAGTATTTTGAAGCATATTAGAAATTTCTATCTTAATGGGTGCCAAAGTTACACAAGACCTCTTAATAATATTTTTAATCGCTATCTTGGTGACCGTAAGTCCAAAAAATAAACAGGTGTCAGATATGAGCGATCTGGCGTTCTAGCAGCATTTTGAAGCATATTAGAAATTTCTATCTTAATGGGTGCCAAAGTTATACAAGACCTCTTAATAATATTTTTAATCGCTATCTTTGTGACCGTAAGTCCAAAAAATAAAAAGGTGTCAGATATGAGCGATCTGGCGTTCTAGCAGCATTTTGAAGCATATTATAAATTTCAATCTTAATGGGTGCCAAAGTTACACAAGACCTCTTAATAATATTTTTAATCGCTATCTTGGTGACCGTAAGTCCAAAAAATAAAAAGTTGTCAGATATGAGCGATCTGGCGTTCTAGCGGCATTTTGAAGCATATTAGAAATTTCTATCTTAATGGGTGCCAAAGTTACAAAATACCTCTTAATAATATTTTTAATCGCTATCTTGGTGACCGTAAGTCCAAAAAATAAAAAGGTGTCAGATATGAGCGATCTGGCGTTCTAGCAGCATTTTGAAGCATATTAGAAATTTCTATCTTAATGGGTGCCAAAGTTACACAAGACCTCTTAATAATATTTTTTATCGCTATCTTGGTGACCGTAAGTCCAAAAAATAAGAAGGTGTCAGATATGAGCGATCTGGCGTTCTAGCAGCATTTTGAAGCATATTAGAAATTTCTATCTTAATGGGTGCCAAAGTTACACAAGACCTCTTAATAATATTTTTAATCGCTATCTTGGTGACCGTAAGTCCAAAAAATAAAAAGGTGTCAGATATGAGCGATCTGGCGTTCTAGCGGCATTTTGAAGCATATTAGAAATTTCTATCTTAATGGGTGCCAAAGTTACAAAATACCTCTTAATAATATTTTTAATCGCTACCTTGGTGACTGTAAATCCAAAAAATAAAAAGGTGTCCGATATGAGCTATCTGGCGTTCTAGCAGCATTTTGAAGCATATTAGAAATTTCTATCTTAATGGGTGCCAAAGTTACAAAATACCTCTTAATAATATTTTTAATCGCTATCTTGGTGACCGTAAGTCCAAAAAATAAAAAGGTGTCAGATATGAGCGATCTGGCGTTCTAGCGGCATTTTGAAGCATATTAGAAATTTCTTTCTTAATGGGTGCCAAAGTTACACACGACCTCTTAATAATATTTTTAATCGCTACCTTGGTGACTGTAAATCCAAAAAATAAAAAGGTGTCCGATATGAGCTATCTGGCGTTCTAGCAGCATTTTGAAGCATATTAGAAATTTCTATCTTAATGGGTGCCAAAGTTACAAAATACCTCTTAATAATATTTTTAATCGCTATCTTGGTGACCGTAAGTCCAAAAAATAAAAAGGTGTCAGATATGAGCGATCTGGCGTTCTAGCAGCATTTTGAAGCATATTAGAAATTTCTATCTTAATGGGTGCCAAAGTTATACAAGACCTCTTAATAATATTTTTAATCGCTATCTTGGTGACCGTAAGTCCAAAAAATAAAAAGGTGTCAGATATGAGCGATCTGGCGTTCTAGCAGCATTTTGAAGCATATTAGAAATTTCTATCTTAATGGGTGCCAAAGTTATACAAGACCTCTTAATAATATTTTTAATCGCTATCTTTGTGACCGTAAGTCCAAAAAATAAAAAGGTGTCAGATATGAGCGATCTGGCGTTCTAGCAGCATTTTGAAGCATATTATAAATTTCTATCTTAATGGGTGCCAAAGTTACACAAGACCTCTTAATAATATTTTTAATCGCTATCTTGGTGACCGTAAGTCCAAAAAATAAAAAGTTGTCAGATATGAGCGATCTGGCGTTCTAGCGGCATTTTGAAGCATATTAGAAATTTCTATCTTAATGGGTGCCAAAGTTACACAAGACCTCTTAATAATATTTTTAATCGCTACCTTGGTGACTGTAAATCCAAAAAATAAAAAGGTGTCCGATATGAGCTATCTGGCGTTCTAGCAGCATTTTGAAGCATATTAGAAATTTCTATCTTAATGGGTGCCAAAGTTACAAAATACCTCTTAATAATATTTTTAATCGCTATCTTGGTGACCGTAAGTCCAAAAAATAAAAAGGTGTCAGATATGAGCGATCTGGCGTTCTAGCAGCATTTTGAAGCATATTAGAAATTTCTATCTTAATGGGTGCCAAAGTTACACAAGACCTCTTAATA
Source organism: Onthophagus sagittarius (assembly GCA_036711965.1). Classification (NCBI taxonomy): domain Eukaryota; kingdom Metazoa; phylum Arthropoda; class Insecta; order Coleoptera; family Scarabaeidae; genus Onthophagus; species Onthophagus sagittarius. The sequence goes on from JASERS010000001.1 coordinate 48,553,002, forward strand.
ATATTTTTTATCGCTATCTTGGTGACCGTAAGTCCAAAAAATAAGAAGGTGTCAGATATGAGCGATCTGGCGTTCTAGCAGCATTTTGAAGCATATTAGAAATTTCTATCTTAATGGGTGCCAAAGTTACACAAGACCTCTTAATAATATTTTTAATCGCTATCTTGGTGACCGTAAGTCCAAAAAATAAAAAGGTGTCAGATATGAGCGATCTGGCGTTCTAGCGGCATTTTGAAGCATATTAGAAATTTCTATCTTAATGGGTGCCAAAGTTACAAAATACCTCTTAATAATATTTTTAATCGCTACCTTGGTGACTGTAAATCCAAAAAATAAAAAGGTGTCCGATATGAGCTATCTGGCGTTCTAGCAGCATTTTGAAGCATATTAGAAATTTCTATCTTAATGGGTGCCAAAGTTACAAAATACCTCTTAATAATATTTTTAATCGCTATCTTGGTGACCGTAAGTCCAAAAAATAAAAAGGTGTCAGATATGAGCGATCTGGCGTTCTAGCGGCATTTTGAAGCATATTAGAAATTTCTTTCTTAATGGGTGCCAAAGTTACACACGACCTCTTAATAATATTTTTAATCGCTACCTTGGTGACTGTAAATCCAAAAAATAAAAAGGTGTCCGATATGAGCTATCTGGCGTTCTAGCAGCATTTTGAAGCATATTAGAAATTTCTATCTTAATGGGTGCCAAAGTTACAAAATACCTCTTAATAATATTTTTAATCGCTATCTTGGTGACCGTAAGTCCAAAAAATAAAAAGGTGTCAGATATGAGCGATCTGGCGTTCTAGCAGCATTTTGAAGCATATTAGAAATTTCTATCTTAATGGGTGCCAAAGTTATACAAGACCTCTTAATAATATTTTTAATCGCTATCTTGGTGACCGTAAGTCCAAAAAATAAAAAGGTGTCAGATATGAGCGATCTGGCGTTCTAGCAGTATTTTGAAGCATATTAGAAATTTCTATCTTAATGGGTGCCAAAGTTACACAAGACCTCTTAATAATATTTTTAATCGCTATCTTGGTGACCGTAAGTCCAAAAAATAAACATGTGTCAGATATGAGCGATCTGGCGTTCTAGCAGCATTTTGAAGCATATTAGAAATTTCTATCTTAATGGGTGCCAAAGTTATACAAGACCTCATAATAATATTTTTAATCGCTAACTTGGTGACCGTAAGTCCAAAAAATAAAAAGGTGTCAGATATGAGCGATCTGGCGTTCTAGCAGCATTTTGAAGCATATTAGAAATTTCTATCTTAATGGGTGCCAAAGTTATACAAGACCTCTTAATAATATTTTTAATCGCTATCTTTGTGACCGTAAGTCCAAAAAATAAAAAGGTGTCAGATATGAGCGATCTGGCGTTCTAGCAGCACTTTGAAGCATATTAGAAATTTCTATATTAATGGGTGCCAAAGTTACAAAATACCTCTTAATAATATTTTTAATCGCTATCTTGGTGACCGTAAGTCCAAAAAATAAACAGGTGTCAGATATGAGTGATCTGGCGTTCTAGCAGCATTTTGAAGCATATTAGAAATTTCTATCTTAATGGGTGCCAAAGTTACAAAATACCTCTTAATAATATTTTTAATCGCTATCTTGGTGACCGTAAGTCCAAAAAATAGAAAGGTGTCAGATATGAGCGATCTGGCGTTCTAGCAGCATTTTGAAGCATATTAGAAATTTCTATCTTAATGGGTGCCAAAGTTACACAAGACCTCTTAATAATATTTTTAATCGCTACCTTGGTGACTGTAAATCCAAAAAATAAAAAGGTGTCCGATATGAGCTATCTGGCGTTCTAGCAGCATTTTGAAGCACATTAGAAATTTCTATCTTAATGGGTGCCAAAGTTACAAAATACCTCTTAATAATATTTTTAATCGCTATCTTGGTGACCGTAAGTCCAAAAAATAAAAAGGTGTCAGATATGAGCGATCTGGCGTTCTAGCGGCATTTTGAAGCATATTAGAAATTTCTTTCTTAATGGGTGCCAAAGTTACAAAATACCTCTTAATAATATTTTTAATCGCTATCTTGGTGACCGTAAGTCCAAAAAATAAAAAGGTGTCAGATATGAGCGATCTGGCGTTCTAGCAGTATTTTGAAGCATATAAGAAATTTCTATCTTAATGGGTGCCAAAGTTACACAAGACCTCTTAATAATATTTTTAATCGCTATCTTGGTGACCGTAAGTCCAAAAAATAAAAAGGTGTCAGATATGAGCGATCTGGCGTTCTAGCGGCATTTTGAAGCATATTAGAAATTTCTATCTTAATGGGTGCCAAAGTTACACAAGACCTCTTAATAATATTTTTAATCGCTACCTTGGTGACTGTAAATCCAAAAAATAAAAAGGTGTCCGATATGAGCTATCTGGCGTTCTAGCAGCATTTTGAAGCATATTAGAAATTTCTATCTTAATGGGTGCCAAAGTTACAAAATACCTCTTAATAATATTTTTAATCGCTATCTTGGTGACCGTAAGTCCAAAAAATAAAAAGGTGTCAGATATGAGCGATCTGGCGTTCTAGCAGCATTTTGAAGCATATTAGAAATTTCTATCTTAATGGGTGCCAAAGTTAAACAAGACCTCTTAATAATATTTTTTATCGCTATCTTAGTGACCGTAAGTCCAAAAAATAAAAAGGTGTCAGATATGAGCGATCTGGCGTTCTAGCAGCATTTTGAAGCATATTAGAAATTTCTATCTTAATGGGTGCCAAAGTTACAAAATACCTCTTAATAATATTTTTAATCGCTATCTTGGTGACCGTAAGTCCAAAAAATAAAAAGGTGTCAGATATGAGCGATCTGGCGTTCTAGCAGCATTTTGAAGCATATTAGAAATTTCTATCTTAATGGGTGCCAAAGTTATACAAGACCTCTTAATAATATTTTTAATCGCTATCTTGGTGACCGTAAGTCCAAAAAATAAAAAGGTGTCAGATATGAGCGATCTGGCGTTCTAGCAGCATTTTGAAGCATATTAGAAATTTCTATCTTAATGGGTGCCAAAGTTATACAAGACCTCTTAATAATATTTTTAATCGCTATCTTGGTGACCGTAAGTCCAAAAAATAAAAAGGTGTCAGATATGAGCGATCTGGCGTTCTAGCAGCATTTTGAAGCATATTAGAAATTTCTATCTTAATGGGTGCCAAAGTTACAAAATACCTCTTAATAATATTTTTAATCGCTATCTTGGTGACCGTAAGTCCAAAAAATAAAAAGGTGTCAGATATGAGCGATCTGGCGTTCTAGCAGCATTTTGAAGCATATTAGAAATTTCTATCTTAATGGGTGCCAAAGTTATACAAGACCTCTTAATAATATTTTTAATCGCTATCTTGGTGACCGTAAGTCCAAAAAATAAAAAGGTGTCAGATATGAGCGATCTGGCGTTCTAGCAGCATTTTGAAGCATATTAGAAATTTCTATCTTAATGGGTGCCAAAGTTATACAAGACCTCTTAATAATATTTTTAATCGCTATCTTGGTGACCGTAAGTCCAAAAAATAAAAAGGTGTCAGATATGAGCGATCAGGCGTTCTAGCAGCATTTTGAAGCATATTAGAAATTTCTATCTTAATGGGTGCCAAAGTTACACAAGACCTCTTAATAATATTTTTAATCGCTATCTTGGTGACCGTAAGTCCAAAAAATAAACAGGTGTCAGATATGAGCGATCTGGCGTTCTAGCAGCATTTTGAAGCATATTAGAAATTTCTATCTTAATGGGTGCCAGAGTTACAAAATACCTCTTAATAATATTTTTAATCGCTATCTTGGTGACCGTAAGTCCAAAAAATAAAAAGGTGTCAGATATGAGCGATCTGGCGTTCTAGCAGCATTTTGAAGCATATTAGAAATTTCTATCTTAATGGGTGCCAAAGTTATACAAGACCTCTTAATAATATTTTTAATCGCTATCTTGGTGACCGTAAGTCCAAAAAATAAAAAGGTGTCAGATATGAGCGATCTGGCGTTCTAGCAGTATTTTGAAGCATATTAGAAATTTCTATCTTAATGGGTGCCAAAGTTACACAAGACCTCTTAATAATATTTTTAATCGCTATCTTGGTGACCGTAAGTCCAAAAAATAAACAGGTGTCAGATATGAGCGATCTGGAGTTCTAGCAGCATTTTGAAGCATATTAGAAATTTCTATCTTAATGGGTGCCAAAGTTATACAAGACCTCTTAATAATATTTTTAATCGCTATCTTGGTGACCGTAAGTCCAAAAAATAAAAAGGTGTCAGATATGAGCGATCTGGCGTTCTAGCAGCATTTTGAAGCATATTAGAAATTTCTATCTTAATGGGTGCCAAAGTTATACAAGACCTCTTAATAATATTTTTAATCGCTATCTTTGTGACCGTAAGTCCAAAAAATAAAAAGGTGTCAGATATGAGCGATCTGGCGTTCTAGCAGCATTTTGAAGCATATTAGAAATTTCTATCTTAATGGGTGCCAAAGTTACAAAATACCTCTTAATAATATTTTTAATCGCTATCTTGGTGACCGTAAGTCCAAAAAATAAAAAGGTGTCAGATATGAGCGATCTGGCGTTCTAGCAGCATTTTGAAGCATATTAGAAATTTCTATCTTAATGGGTGCCAAAGTTACACAAGACCTCTTAATAATATTTTTTATCGCTATCTTGGTGACCGTAAGTCCAAAAAATAAGAAGGTGTCAGATATGAGCGATCTGGCGTTCTAGCAGCATTTTGAAGCATATTAGAAATTTCTATCTTAATGGGTGCCAAAGTTACACAAGACCTCTTAATAATATTTTTAATCGCTATCTTGGTGACCGTAAGTCCAAAAAATAAAAAGGTGTCAGATATGAGCGATCTGGCGTTCTAGCGGCATTTTGAAGCATATTAGAAATTTCTATCTTAATGGGTGCCAAAGTTACAAAATACCTCTTAATAATATTTTTAATCGCTACCTTGGTGACTGTAAATCCAAAAAATAAAAAGGTGTCCGATATGAGCTATCTGGCGTTCTAGCAGCATTTTGAAGCATATTAGAAATTTCTATCTTAATGGGTGCCAAAGTTACAAAATACCTCTTAATAATATTTTTAATCGCTATCTTGGTGACCGTAAGTCCAAAAAATAAAAAGGTGTCAGATATGAGCGATCTGGCGTTCTAGCGGCATTTTGAAGCATATTAGAAATTTCTTTCTTAATGGGTGCCAAAGTTACACACGACCTCTTAATAATATTTTTAATCGCTACCTTGGTGACTGTAAATCCAAAAAATAAAAAGGTGTCCGATATGAGCTATCTGGCGTTCTAGCAGCATTTTGAAGCATATTAGAAATTTCTATCTTAATGGGTGCCAAAGTTACAAAATACCTCTTAATAATATTTTTAATCGCTATCTTGGTGACCGTAAGTCCAAAAAATAAAAAGGTGTCAGATATGAGCGATCTGGCGTTCTAGCAGCATTTTGAAGCATATTAGAAATTTCTATCTTAATGGGTGCCAAAGTTATACAAGACCTCTTAATAATATTTTTAATCGCTATCTTGGTGACCGTAAGTCCAAAAAATAAAAAGGTGTCAGATATGAGCGATCTGGCGTTCTAGCAGCATTTTGAAGCATATTAGAAATTTCTATCTTAATGGGTGCCAAAGTTATACAAGACCTCTTAATAATATTTTTAATCGCTACCTTGGTGACTGTAAATCCAAAAAATAAAAAGGTGTCCGATATGAGCTATCTGGCGTTCTAGCAGCATTTTGAAGCACATTAGAAATTTCTATCTTAATGGGTGCCAAAGTTACAAAATACCTCTTAATAATATTTTTAATCGCTATCTTGGTGACCGTAAGTCCAAAAAATAAAAAGGTGTCAGATATGAGCGATCTGGCGTTCTAGCGGCATTTTGAAGCATATTAGAAATTTCTTTCTTAATGGGTGCCAAAGTTACAAAATACCTCTTAATAATATTTTTAATCGCTATCTTGGTGACCGTAAGTCCAAAAAATAAAAAGGTGTCAGATATGAGCGATCTGGCGTTCTAGCAGCATTTTGAAGCATATTAGAAATTTCTATCTTAATGGGTGCCAAAGTTATACAAGACCTCTTAATAATATTTTTAATCGCTATCTTGGTGACCGTAAGTCCAAAAAATAAAAAGGTGTCAGATATGAGCGATCTGGCGTTCTAGCAGTATTTTGAAGCATATAAGAAATTTCTATCTTAATTGGTGCCAAAGTTACACAAGACCTCTTAATAATATTTTTAATCGCTATCTTGGTGACCGTAAGTCCAAAAAATAAAAAGGTGTCAGATATGAGCGATCTGGCGTTCTAGCAGCATTTTGAAGCATATTAGAAATTTCTATCTTAATGGGTGCCAAAGTTGTACAAGACCTCTTAATAATATTTTTAATCGCTATCTTGGTGACCGTAAGTCCAAAAAATAAAAAGGTGTCAGATATGAGCGATCTGGCGTTCTGGCAGCATTTTGAAGCATATTAGAAATTTCTATCTTAATGGGTGCCAAAGTTATACAAGACCTCTTAATAATAATTTTAATCGCTATCTTGGTGACCGTAAGTCCAAAAAATAAAAAGGTGTCAGATATGAGCGATCTGGCGTTCTAGCAGCATTTTGAAGCATATTAGAAATTTCTATCTTAATGGGTGCCAAAGTTACAAAATACCTCTTAATAATATTTTTAATCGCTATCTTGGTGACCGTAAGTCCAAAAAATAAAAAGGTGTCAGATATGAGCGATCTGGCGTTCTAGCGGCATTTTGAAGCATATTAGAAATTTCTATCTTAATGGGTGCCAAAGTTACACAAGACCTCTTAATAATATTTTTAATCGCTACCTTGGTGACTGTAAATCCAAAAAATAAAAAGGTGTCCGATATGAGCTATCTGGCGTTCTAGCAGCATTTTGAAGCATATTAGAAATTTCTATCTTAATGGGTGCCAAAGTTACAAAATACCTCTTAATAATATTTTTAATCGCTATCTTGGTGACCGTAAGTCCATAAAATAAAAAGGTGTCAGATATGAGCGATCTGGCGTTCTAGCAGCATTTTGAAGCATATTAGAAATTTCTATCTTAATGGGTGCCAAAGTTACACAAGACCTCTTAATAATATTTTTTATCGCTATCTTGGTGACCGTAAGTCCAAAAAATAAGAAGGTGTCAGATATGAGCGATCTGGCGTTCTAGCAGCATTTTGAAGCATATTAGAAATTTCTATCTTAATGGGTGCCAAAGTTACACAAGACCTCTTAATAATATTTTTAATCGCTATCTTGGAGACCGTAAGTCCAAAAAATAAAAAGGTGTCAGATATGAGCGATCTGGCGTTCTAGCGGCATTTTGAAGCATATTAGAAATTTCTATCTTAATGGGTGCCAAAGTTACAAAATACCTCTTAATAATATTTTTAATCGCTACCTTGGTGACTGTAAATCCAAAAAATAAAAAGGTGTCCGATATGAGCTATCTGGCGTTCTAGCAGCATTTTGAAGCATATTAGAAATTTCTATCTTAATGGGTGCCAAAGTTACAAAATACCTCTTAATAATATTTTTAATCGCTATCTTGGTGACCGTAAGTCCAAAAAATAAAAAGGTGTCAGATATGAGCGATCTGGCGTTCTAGCGGCATTTTGAAGCATATTAGAAATTTCTATCTTAATGGGTGCCAAAGTTACAAAATACCTCTTAATAATATTTTTAATCGCTATCTTGGTGACCGTAAGTCCAAAAAATAAAAAGGTGTCCGATATGAGCTATCTGGCGTTCTAGCAGCATTTTGAAGCACATTAGAAATTTCTATCTTAATGGGTGCCAAAGTTACAAAATACCTCTTAATAATATTTTTAATCGCTATCTTGGTGACCGTAAGTCCAAAAAATAAAAAGGTGTCAGATATGAGCGATCTGGCGTTCTAGCAGCATTTTGAAGCATATTAGAAATTTCTATCTTAATGGGTGCCAAAGTTATACAAGACCTCTTAATAATATTTTTAATCGCTATCTTGGTGACCGTAAGTCCAAAAAATAAAAAGGTGTCAGATATGAGCGATCTGGCGTTCTAGCAGTATTTTGAAGCATATAAGAAATTTCTATCTTAATGGGTGCCAAAGTTACACAAGACCTCTTAATAATATTTTTAATCGCTATCTTGGTGACCGTAAGTCCAAAAAATAAAAAGGTGTCCGATATGAGCGATCTGGCGTTCTAGCAGCATTTTGAAGCATATTAGAAATTTCTATCTTAATGGGTGCCAAAGTTATACAAGACCTCTTAATAATATTTTTAATCGCTATCTTGGTGACCGTAAGTCCAAAAAATAAAAAGGTGTCAGATATGAGCGATCTGGCGTTCTAGCAGTATTTTGAAGCATATAAGAAATTTCTATCTTAATGGGTGCCAAAGTTACACAAGACCTCTTAATAATATTTTTAATCGCTATCTTGGTGACCGTAAGTCCAAAAAATAAAAAGGTGTCAGATATGAGCGATCTGGCGTTCTGGCAGCATTTTGAAGCATATTAGAAATTTCTATCTTAATGGGTGCCAAAGTTATACAAGACCTCTTAATAATAATTTTAATCGCTATCTTGGTGACCGTAAGTCCAAAAAATAAAAAGGTGTCAGATATGAGCGATCTGGCGTTCTAGCAGCATTTTGAAGCATATTAGAAATTTCTATCTTAATGGGTGCCAAAGTTACAAAATACCTCTTAATAATATTTTTAATCGCTATCTTGGTGACCGTAAGTCCAAAAAATAAAAAGGTGTCAGATATGAGCGATCTGGCGTTCTAGCGGCATTTTGAAGCATATTAGAAATTTCTTTCTTAATGGGTGCCAAAGTTACACACGACCTCTTAATAATATTTTTAATCGCTATCTTTGTGACCGTAAGTCCAAAAAATAAAAAGGTGTCAGATATGAGCGATCTGGCGTTCTAGCAGCATTTTGAAGCATATTAGAAATTTCTATCTTAATGGGTGCCAAAGTTATACAAGACCTCTTAATAATATTTTTAATCGCTATCTTGGTGACCGTAAGTCCAAAAAATAAAAAGGTGTCAGATATGAGCGATCTGGCGTTCTAGCAGCATTTTGATGCATATTAGAAATTTCTATCTTAATGGGTGCCAAAGTTACAAAATACCTCTTAATAATATTTTTAATCGCTATCTTGGTGACCGTAAGTCCAAAAAATAAAAAGGTGTCAGATATGAGCGATCTGGCGTTCTAGCGGCATTTTGAAGCATATTAGAAATTTCTTTCTTAATGGGTGCCAAAGTTACACACGACCTCTTAATAATATTTTTAATCGCTATCTTTGTGACCGTAAGTCCAAAAAATAAAAAGGTGTCAGATATGAGCGATCTGGCGTTCTAGCAGCATTTTGAAGCATATTAGAAATTTCTATCTTAATGGGTGCCAAAGTTATACAAGACCTCTTAATAATATTTTTAATCGCTATCTTGGTGACCGTAAGTCCAAAAAATAAAAAGGTGTCAGATATGAGCGATCTGGCGTTCTAGCAGCATTTTGAAGCATATTAGAAATTTCTATCTTAATGGGTGCCAAAGTTACAAAATACCTCTTAATAATATTTTTAATCGCTATCTTGGTGACCGTAAGTCCAAAAAATAAAAAGGTGTCAGATATGAGCGATCTGGCGTTCTAGCAGCATTTTGAAGCATATTAGAAATTTCTATCTTAATGGGTGCCAAAGTTACAAAATACCTCTTAATAATATTTTTAATCGCTATCTTGGCGACCGTAAGTCAAAAAATAAAAAGGTGTCAGATATGAGCGATCTGGCGTTCTAGCGGCATTTTGAAGCATATTAGAAATTTCTTTCTTAATGGGTGCCAAAGTTACACACGACCTCTTAATAATATTTTTAATCGCTACCTTGGTGACTGTAAATCCAAAAAATAAAAAGGTGTCCGATATGAGCTATCTGGCGTTCTAGCAGCATTTTGAAGCATATTAGAAATTTCTATCTTAATGGGTGCCAAAGTTACAAAATACCTCTTAATAATATTTTTAATCGTTATCTTGGTGACCGTAAGTCCAGAAAATAAAAAGGTGTCAGATATGAGCGATCTGGCGTTCTAGCAGCATTTTGAAGCATGTTAGAAATTTCTATCTTAATGGATGCCAAAGTTACACAAGACCTCTTAATAATATTTTTAATCGCTATCTTGGTGACCGTAAGTCCAAAAAATAAACAGGTGTCAGATATGAGCGATCTGGCGTTCTAGCAGCATTTTGAAGCATATTAGAAATTTCTATCTTAATGGGTGCCAAAGTTACAAAATACCTCTTAATAATATTTTTAATCGCTATCTTGGTGACCGTAAGTCCAAAAAATAAAAAGGTGTCAGATATGAGCGATCTGGCGTTCTAGCAGCATTTTGAAGCATATTAGAAATTTCTATCTTAATGGGTGCCAAAGTTATACAAGACCTCTTAATAATATTTTTAATCGCTATCTTGGTGACCGTAAGTCCAAAAAATAAAAAGGTGTCAGATATGAGCGATCTGGCGTTCTAGCAGCATTTTGAAGCATATTAGAAATTTCTATCTTAATGGGTGCCAAAGTTATACAAGACCTCTTAATAATATTTTTAATCGCTATCTTGGTGACCGTAAGTCCAAAAAATAAAAAGGTGTCAGATATGAGCGATCTGGCGTTCTAGCAGCATTTTGAAGCATATTAGAAATTTCTATCTTAATGGGTGCCAAAGATACACAATACCTCTTAATAATATTTTTAATCGCTATCTGGGTGACCGTAAGTCCAAAAAATAAAAAGATGTCAGATATGAGCGATCTGGCGTTCTATCAGCATTTTGAAGCATATTAGAAATTTCTATCTTAATGGGTGCCAAAGTTACACAATACCTCTTAATAATATTTTTAATCGCTATCTTGGTGACCGTAAGTCCAAAAAATAAAAAGGTGTCAGATATGAGCGATCTGGCGTTCTCGGAGCATTTTGAAGAATTTTAGAAATTTCTATCTTAATGGGTGCCAAAGTTACACAAGACCTCTTAATAATATTTTTAATCGCTATCTTGGTGACCGTAAGTCCAAAAAATAAAAAGATGTCAGATATGAGCGATCTGGCGTTCTTGCAGCATTTTGAAGCATATTAGAAATTTCTATCTTAATGGGTGCCAAAGTTATACAAGACCTCTTAATAATATTTTTAATCGCTATCTTGGTGACCGTAAGTCCAAAAAATAAAAAAGTATCAGATATGAGCGATCTTGCGTTCTAGCAGCATTTTGAAGCATATTAGAAATTTCTATATTAATGGGTGCCAAAGTTACACAAGACCTCTTAATAATATTTTTAATTGCTATCTTGGTGACCATAAGTCCAAAACATAAAAAGGTGTCAGATATGAGCGATCTGGCGTTCTAACAGCATTTTGAAGCATATTAGAAATATCTATCTTAATAGGTGCCAAAGTTACACAAGACCTCTTAATAATATTTTTAATCGCTATCTTGGTAACCGTAAGTCCAAAAAATAAAAAGGTGTCAGATATGAGCGATCTGGCGTTCTAGCAGCATTTTGAAGCATATTAGAAATTTCTATCTTAATGGGTGCCAAAGTTACACAAGACCTCTTAATAATATTTTTAATTGCTATCTTGGTGACCATAAGTCCAAAAAATAAAAAGGTGTCAGATATGAGCGATCTGGCGTTCTAGCAGCATTTTGAAGCATATTAGAAATTTCTATCTTAATGGGTGCCAAAGTTATACAAGACCTCTTAATAATATTTTTAATCGCTATCTTAGTGACCGTAAGTCCAAAAAATAAAAAGGTGTCAGACATGAGCGAATTGGCGTTCTAGCAGCATTTTGAAGCATATTAGAAATTTCTATCTTAATGGGTGCCAAAGTTACACAAGACCTCTTAATAACATTTTTAATCACTATCTTGGTGACCGTAAGTCCAAAAAATAAAAAGGTGTCAGATATGAGCGATCTGGCGTTCTAGCAGCATTTTGAAGCATATTAGAAATTTCTATCTTAATGGGTGCCAAAGTTACACAAGACCTCTTAATAATATTTTTAATCGCTATCTTGGTGACCGTAAGTCCAAAAAATAAAAAGGTGTCAGATATGAGCGATCTGGCATTCTACCAGCATTTTGAAGCATATTGGAAATTTCTATCTTAATGGGTGCCAAAGTTACAGAAGACCTCTTAATAATATTTTTAATCGCTATCTTGGTGACCGTAAGTCCAAAAAATAAAAAGGTGTCAGATATGAGCGATCTGGCGTTCTAGCAGCATTTTGAATCATATTAAAAATTTCTATCTTAATGGGTGCCAAAGTTACAAAATACCTCTTAATAATATTTTTAATCGCTACCTTGGTGACTGTAAATCCAAAAAATAAAAAGGTGTCCGATATGAGCTATCTGGCGTTCTAGCAGCATTTTGAAGCATATTAGAAATTTCTATCTTAATGGGTGCCAAAGTTACAAAATACCTCTTAATAATATTTTTAATCGCTATCTTGGTGACCGTAAGTCCAAAAAATAAAAAGGTGTCAGATATGAGCGATCTGGCGTTCTAGCGGCATTTTGAAGCATATTAGAAATTTCTATCTTAATGGGTGCCAAAGTTACAAAATACCTCTTAATAATATTTTTAATCGCTATCTTGGTGACCGTAAGTCCAAAAAATAAAAAGGTGTCCGATATGAGCTATCTGGCGTTCTAGCAGCATTTTGAAGCACATTAGAAATTTCTATCTTAATGGGTGCCAAAGTTACAAAATACCTCTTAATAATATTTTTAATCGCTATCTTGGTGACCGTAAGTCCAAAAAATAAAAAGGTGTCAGATATGAGCGATCTGGCGTTCTAGCAGCATTTTGAAGCATATTAGAAATTTCTATCTTAATGGGTGCCAAAGTTATACAAGACCTCTTAATAATATTTTTAATCGCTATCTTGGTGACCGTAAGTCCAAAAAATAAAAAGGTGTCAGATATGAGCGATCTGGCGTTCTAGCAGTATTTTGAAGCATATAAGAAATTTCTATCTTAATGGGTGCCAAAGTTACACAAGACCTCTTAATAATATTTTTAATCGCTATCTTGGTGACCGTAAGTCCAAAAAATAAAAAGGTGTCCGATATGAGCGATCTGGCGTTCTAGCAGCATTTTGAAGCATATTAGAAATTTCTATCTTAATGGGTGCCAAAGTTATACAAGACCTCTTAATAATATTTTTAATCGCTATCTTGGTGACCGTAAGTCCAAAAAATAAAAAGGTGTCAGATATGAGCGATCTGGCGTTCTAGCAGTATTTTGAAGCATATAAGAAATTTCTATCTTAATGGGTGCCAAAGTTACACAAGACCTCTTAATAATATTTTTAATCGCTATCTTGGTGACCGTAAGTCCAAAAAATAAAAAGGTGTCAGATATGAGCGATCTGGCGTTCTGGCAGCATTTTGAAGCATATTAGAAATTTCTATCTTAATGGGTGCCAAAGTTATACAAGACCTCTTAATAATAATTTTAATCGCTATCTTGGTGACCGTAAGTCCAAAAAATAAAAAGGTGTCAGATATGAGCGATCTGGCGTTCTAGCAGCATTTTGAAGCATATTAGAAATTTCTATCTTAATGGGTGCCAAAGTTACAAAATACCTCTTAATAATATTTTTAATCGCTATCTTGGTGACCGTAAGTCCAAAAAATAAAAAGGTGTCAGATATGAGCGATCTGGCGTTCTAGCGGCATTTTGAAGCATATTAGAAATTTCTTTCTTAATGGGTGCCAAAGTTACACACGACCTCTTAATAATATTTTTAATCGCTATCTTTGTGACCGTAAGTCCAAAAAATAAAAAGGTGTCAGATATGAGCGATCTGGCGTTCTAGCAGCATTTTGAAGCATATTAGAAATTTCTATCTTAATGGGTGCCAAAGTTATACAAGACCTCTTAATAATATTTTTAATCGCTATCTTGGTGACCGTAAGTCCAAAAAATAAAAAGGTGTCAGATATGAGCGATCTGGCGTTCTAGCAGCATTTTGATGCATATTAGAAATTTCTATCTTAATGGGTGCCAAAGTTACAAAATACCTCTTAATAATATTTTTAATCGCTATCTTGGTGACCGTAAGTCCAAAAAATAAAAAGGTGTCAGATATGAGCGATCTGGCGTTCTAGCGGCATTTTGAAGCATATTAGAAATTTCTTTCTTAATGGGTGCCAAAGTTACACACGACCTCTTAATAATATTTTTAATCGCTATCTTTGTGACCGTAAGTCCAAAAAATAAAAAGGTGTCAGATATGACCGATCTGGCGTTCTAGCAGCATTTTGAAGCATATTAGAAATTTCTATCTTAATGGGTGCCAAAGTTATACAAGACCTCTTAATAATATTTTTAATCGCTATCTTGGTGACCGTAAGTCCAAAAAATAAAAAGGTGTCAGATATGAGCGATCTGGCGTTCTAGCAGCATTTTGAAGCATATTAGAAATTTCTATCTTAATGGGTGCCAAAGTTACAAAATACCTCTTAATAATATTTTTAATCGCTATCTTGGTGACCGTAAGTCCAAAAAATAAAAAGGTGTCAGATATGAGCGATCTGGCGTTCTAGCAGCATTTTGAAGCATATTAGAAATTTCTATCTTAATGGGTGCCAAAGTTACAAAATACCTCTTAATAATATTTTTAATCGCTATCTTGGCGACCGTAAGTCAAAAAATAAAAAGGTGTCAGATATGAGCGATCTGGCGTTCTAGCGGCATTTTGAAGCATATTAGAAATTTCTTTCTTAATGGGTGCCAAAGTTACACACGACCTCTTAATAATATTTTTAATCGCTACCTTGGTGACTGTAAATCCAAAAAATAAAAAGGTGTCCGATATGAGCTATCTGGCGTTCTAGCAGCATTTTGAAGCATATTAGAAATTTCTATCTTAATGGGTGCCAAAGTTACAAAATACCTCTTAATAATATTTTTAATCGTTATCTTGGTGACCGTAAGTCCAGAAAATAAAAAGGTGTCAGATATGAGCGATCTGGCGTTCTAGCAGCATTTTGAAGCATGTTAGAAATTTCTATCTTAATGGATGCCAAAGTTACACAAGACCTCTTAATAATATTTTTAATCGCTATCTTGGTGACCGTAAGTCCAAAAAATAAACAGGTGTCAGATATGAGCGATCTGGCGTTCTAGCAGCATTTTGAAGCATATTAGAAATTTCTATCTTAATGGGTGCCAAAGTTACAAAATACCTCTTAATAATATTTTTAATCGCTATCTTGGTGACCGTAAGTCCAAAAAATAAAAAGGTGTCAGATATGAGCGATCTGGCGTTCTAGCAGCATTTTGAAGCATATTAGAAATTTCTATCTTAATGGGTGCCAAAGTTATACAAGACCTCTTAATAATATTTTTAATCGCTATCTTGGTGACCGTAAGTCCAAAAAATAAAAAGGTGTCAGATATGAGCGATCTGGCGTTCTAGCAGCATTTTGAAGCATATTAGAAATTTCTATCTTAATGGGTGCCAAAGTTATACAAGACCTCTTAATAATATTTTTAATCGCTATCTTGGTGACCGTAAGTCCAAAAAATAAAAAGGTGTCAGATATGAGCGATCTGGCGTTCTAGCAGCATTTTGAAGCATATTAGAAATTTCTATCTTAATGGGTGCCAAAGATACACAATACCTCTTAATAATATTTTTAATCGCTATCTGGGTGACCGTAAGTCCAAAAAATAAAAAGATGTCAGATATGAGCGATCTGGCGTTCTATCAGCATTTTGAAGCATATTAGAAATTTCTATCTTAATGGGTGCCAAAGTTACACAATACCTCTTAATAATATTTTTAATCGCTATCTTGGTGACCGTAAGTCCAAAAAATAAAAAGGTGTCAGATATGAGCGATCTGGCGTTCTCGGAGCATTTTGAAGAATTTTAGAAATTTCTATCTTAATGGGTGCCAAAGTTACACAAGACCTCTTAATAATATTTTTAATCGCTATCTTGGTGACCGTAAGTCCAAAAAATAAAAAGATGTCAGATATGAGCGATCTGGCGTTCTTGCAGCATTTTGAAGCATATTAGAAATTTCTATCTTAATGGGTGCCAAAGTTATACAAGACCTCTTAATAATATTTTTAATCGCTATCTTGGTGACCGTAAGTCCAAAAAATAAAAAAGTATCAGATATGAGCGATCTTGCGTTCTAGCAGCATTTTGAAGCATATTAGAAATTTCTATATTAATGGGTGCCAAAGTTACACAAGACCTCTTAATAATATTTTTAATTGCTATCTTGGTGACCATAAGTCCAAAACATAAAAAGGTGTCAGATATGAGCGATCTGGCGTTCTAACAGCATTTTGAAGCATATTAGAAATATCTATCTTAATAGGTGCCAAAGTTACACAAGACCTCTTAATAATATTTTTAATCGCTATCTTGGTAACCGTAAGTCCAAAAAATAAAAAGGTGTCAGATATGAGCGATCTGGCGTTCTAGCAGCATTTTGAAGCATATTAGAAATTTCTATCTTAATGGGTGCCAAAGTTACACAAGACCTCTTAATAATATTTTTAATTGCTATCTTGGTGACCATAAGTCCAAAAAATAAAAAGGTGTCAGATATGAGCGATCTGGCGTTCTAGCAGCATTTTGAAGCATATTAGAAATTTCTATCTTAATGGGTGCCAAAGTTATACAAGACCTCTTAATAATATTTTTAATCGCTATCTTAGTGACCGTAAGTCCAAAAAATAAAAAGGTGTCAGACATGAGCGAATTGGCGTTCTAGCAGCATTT
This sequence comes from Onthophagus sagittarius, assembly GCA_036711965.1. NCBI lineage: Eukaryota > Metazoa > Arthropoda > Insecta > Coleoptera > Scarabaeidae > Onthophagus > Onthophagus sagittarius. The sequence continues at coordinate 48,569,876 of JASERS010000001.1, forward strand.
TGAAGCATATTAGAAATTTCTATCTTAATGGGTGCCAAAGTTACACAAGACCTCTTAATAACATTTTTAATCACTATCTTGGTGACCGTAAGTCCAAAAAATAAAAAGGTGTCAGATATGAGCGATCTGGCGTTCTAGCAGCATTTTGAAGCATATTAGAAATTTCTATCTTAATGGGTGCCAAAGTTACACAAGACCTCTTAATAATATTTTTAATCGCTATCTTGGTGACCGTAAGTCCAAAAAATAAAAAGGTGTCAGATATGAGCGATCTGGCATTCTACCAGCATTTTGAAGCATATTAGAAATTTCTATCTTAATGGGTGCCAAATGTACACAAGACCTCTTAATAATATTTTTAACCGCTATCTTGGTGACCGTAAGTCCAAAAAATAAAAAGGTGTCAGATATGAGCGATCTGGCGTTCTAGCAGCATTTTGAAGCATATTAGAAATTTCTATCTTAATGGGTGCCAAAGTTACACAAGACCTCTTAATAATATTTTTAATCGCTATCTTGGTGACCGTAAGTCCAGAAAATAAAAAGGTGTCAGATATGAGCGATCTGGCGTTCTAGCAGCATTTTGAAGCATATTAGAAATTTCTATCTTAATGGTTGCCAAAGATACATAATACCTCTTAATAATATATTTAATCGCTATCTTGGTGACCGTATGTCCAAAAAATAAAAAGGTGTCAGATATGAGCGATCTGGCGTTCTAGCAGCATTTTGAAGCATATTAGAAATTTCTATCTTAATGGGTGCCAAAGTTACACAAGACCTCTTAAAAATATTTTTAATCGCTATCTTGGTGACCGTAAGTCCAGAAAATAAAAAGGTGTCAGATATGAGCGATCTGGCGTTCTAGCAGCATTTTGAAGCATATTAGAAATTTCTATCTTAATGGTTGCCAAAGTTACATAATACCTCTTAATAATATATTTAATCGCTATCTTGGTGACCGTAAGTCCAAAAAATAAAAAGGTGTGAGATATGAGCGATCTGGCGCTCTAGCAGCATTTTGAAGCATATTAGAAATTTCTATCTTAATGGGTGCCAAAGTTACACAATACCTCTTAATAATATTTTTAATCGCTATCTTGGTGACCGTAAGTCCAAAAAATAAAAAGGTGTCAGATATGAGCGATCTGGCGTTCTAGCAGCATTTTGAAGCATATTAGAAATTTCTATCTTAATGGGTGCCAAAGTTACACAAGACCTCTTAATAATATTTTTAATCGCTATCTTGGTGACCGTAAGTCCAAAAAATAAAAAGGTGTCAGATATGAGCGATCTGGCGTTCTAGCAGCATTTTGAATCATATTAGAAATTTCTATATTAATGGGTGCCAAAGTTACACAAGACCTCTTAATAATATTTTTAATTGCTATCTTGGTGACCATAAGTCCAAAAAATAAAAAGGTGTCAGATATGAGCGATCTGGCGTTCTAACAGCATTTTGAAGCATATTAGAAATTTCTATCTTAATAGGTGCCAAAGTTACACAAGACCTCTTAATAATATTTTTAATCGCTATCTTGGTGACCGTAAGTCCAAAAAATAAAAAGGTGTCAGATATGAGCGATCTGGCGTTCTACCAGCATTTTGAAGCATATTAGAAATTTCTATCTTAATGGGTGCCAAAGATACACAAGACCTCTTAATAATATTTTTAATCGCTATCTTGGTGACCGTAAGTCCAAAAAATAAAAAGATGTCAGATATGAGCGGTCTGGCGTTCTAGCAGCATTTTGAAGCATATTAGAAATTTCTATCTTAATGGGTGCCAAAGTTACACAATACCTCTTAATAATATTTTTAATCGCTATCTTGGTGACCGTAAGTCCAAAAAATAAAAAGGTGTCAGATATGAGCGATCTGGCGTTCTCGGAGCATTTTGAAGAATTTTAGAAATTTCTATCTTAATGGGTGCCAAAGTTACACAAGACCTCTTAATAATATTTTTAATCGCTATCTTGGTGACCGTAAGTCCAAAAAATAAAAAGGTGTCAGATATGAGCGATCTGGCGTTCTAGCAGCATTTTGAAGCATATTAGAAATTTCTATATTAATGGGTGCCAAAGTTACACAAGACCTCTTAATAATATTTTTAATTGCTATCTTGGTGACCATAAGTCCAAAAAATAAAAAGGTGTCAGATATGAGCGATCTGGCGTTCTAACAGCATTTTGAAGCATATTAGAAATTTCTATCTTAATAGGTGCCAAAGTTACACAAGACCTCTTAATAATATTTTTAATCGCTATCTTGGTGACCGTAAGTCCAAAAAATAAAAAGGTGTCAGATATGAGCGATCTGGCGTTCTACCAGCATTTTGAAGCATATTAGAAATTTCTATCTTAATGGGTGCCAAAGATACACAAGACCTCTTAATAATATTTTTAATCGCTATCTTGGTGACCGTAAGTCCAAAAAATAAAAAGATGTCAGATATGAGCGATCTGGCGTTCTATCAGCATTTTGAAGCATATTAGAAATTTCTATCTTAATGGGTGCCAAAGTTACACAATACCTCTTAATAATATTTTTAATCGCTATCTTGGTGACCGTAAGTCCAAAAAATAAAAAGGTGTCAGATATGAGCGATCTGGCGTTCTCGGAGCATTTTGAAGAATTTTAGAAATTTCTATCTTAATGGGTGCCAAAGTTACACAAGACCTCTTAATAATATTTTTAATCGCTATCTTGGTGACCGTAAGTCCAAAAAATAAAAAGATGTCAGATATGAGCGATCTGGCGTTCTTGCAGCATTTTGAAGCATATTAGAAATTTCTATCTTAATGGGTGCCAAAGTTATACAAGACCTCTTAATAATATTTTTAATCGCTATCTTGGTGACCGTAAGTCCAAAAAATAAAAAAGTGTCAGATATGAGCGATCTTGCGTTCTAGCAGCATTTTGAAGCATATTAGAAATTTCTATATTAATGGGTGCCAAAGTTACACAAGACCTCTTAATAATATTTTTAATTGCTATCTTGGTGACCATAAGTCCAAAACATAAAAAGGTGTCAGATATGAGCGATCTGGCGTTCTAACAGCATTTTGAAGCATATTAGAAATTTCTATCTTAATAGGTGCCAAAGTTACACAAGACCTCTTAATAATATTTTTAATCGCTATCTTGGTAACCGTAAGTCCAAAAAATAAAAAGGTGTCAGATATGAGCGATCTGGCGTTCTACCAGCATTTTGAAGCATATTAGAAATTTCTATCTTAATGGGTGCCAAAGATACACAAGACCTCTTAGTAATATTTTTAATCGCTATCTTGGTGACCGTAAGTCCAAAAAATAAAAAGATGTCAGATATGAGCGATCTGGCGTTCTAGCAGCATTTTGAAGCATATTAGAAATTTCTATCTTAATGGGTGCCAAAGTTACACAATACCTCTTAATAATATTTTTAATCGCTATCTTGGTGACCGTAAGTCCAAAAAATAAAAAGGTGTCAGATATGAGCGATCTGGCGTTCTCGGAGCATTTTGAAGAATTTTAGAAATTTCTATCTTAATGGGTGCCAAAGTTACACAAGACCTCTTAATAATATTTTTAATCGCTATCTTGGTGACCGTAAGTCCAAAAAATAGAAAGATGTCAGATATGAGCGATCTGGCGTTCTAGCAGCATTTTGAAGCATATTAGAAATTTCTATCTTAATGGGTGCCAAAGTTATACAAGACCTCTTAATAATATTTTTAATCGCTATCTTGGTGACCGTAAGTCCAAAAAATAAAAAGGTGTCAGACATGAGCGAATTGGCTTTCTAGCAGCATTTTGAAGCATATTAGAAATTTCTATCTTAATGGGTGCCAAAGTTACACAAGACCTCTTAATAATATTTTTAATCGCTATCTTGGTGACCGTAAGTCCAAAAAATAAAAAGGTTTCAGATATGAGCGATCTTGCGTTCTAGCAGCATTTGGAAGCATATTAGAAATTTCTATCTTAATGGGTGCCAAAGTTACACAAGACCTCTTAATAATATTTTTAATCGCTATCTTGGTGATCGTAAGTCCAAAAAATAAAAAGGTGTCAGATATGAGCGATCTGGCGTTCTAGCAGCATTTTGAAGCATATTAGAAATTTCTATCTTAATGGGTGCCAAAGTTACACAATACCTCTTAATAATATTTTTAATCGCTATCTTGGTGACCGTAAGTCCAAAAAATAAAAAGGTGTCAGATATGAGCGATCTGGCGTTCTAGCAGCATTTTGAAGCATATTAGAAATTTCTATCTTAATGGGTGCCAAATGTACACATGACCTCTTAATAATATTTTTAATCGCTATCTTGGTGACCGTAAGTCCAAAAAATAAAAAGGTGACAGATATGAGCGATCTGGCATTCTACCAGCATTTTGAAGCATATTACAAATTTCTATCATAATAGGTGCCAAAGTTACACAAGACCTCTTAATAATATTTTTAATCGCTATCTTGGTGACCGTAAGTCCAAAAAATAAAAAGGTGACAGATATGAGCGATCTGGCATTCTACCAGCATTTTGAAGCATATTAGAAATTTCTATCTTAATGGGTGCCAAAGTTACACAAGACCTCTTAATAATATTTTTAATCGCTGTCTTGGTGACCGTAAGTCCAAAAAATAAAAAGGTGTCAGATATGAGCGATCTGGCGTTCTAGCAGCATTTTGAAGCATATTAGAAATTTCTATCTTAATGGGTGCCAAAGTTACACAAGACCTCTTAATAATATTTTTAATCGCTATCTTGGTGACCGTAAGTCCAAAAAATAAAAAGGTGTCAGATATGAGCGATCTGGCGTTCTAGCAGCATTTTGAAGCATATTAGAAATTTCTATCTTAATGGGTGCCAAAGTTACACAAGACCTCTTAATAATATTTTTAATTGCTATCTTGGTGACCGTAAGTCCAAAAAATAAAAAGGTGTCAGATATGAGCAATCTGGCGTTCTAGCAGCATTTTGAAGCATATTAGAAATTTCTATCTTAATGGGTGCCAAAGTTACACAAGACCTCTTAATAATATTTTTAATCGTTATCTTGGTGACCGTAAGTCCAAAAAATAAAAAGGTGTCAGATATGAGCGATCTGGCGTTCTAGCAGCATTTTGAAGCATATTAGAAATTTCTATCTTAATGGTTGCCAAAGTTACATAATACCTCTTAATAATATTTTTAATCGCTATCTTGGTGACCGTAAGTCCAAAAAATAGAAAGGTGTCAGATATGAGCGATCTGGCGTTCTAGCAGCATTTTGAAGCATATTAGAAATTTCTATCTTAATGGGTGCCAAAGTTACACAAGACCTCTTAATAATATTTTTAATTGCTATCTTGGTGACCATAAGTCCAAAAAATAAAAAGGCGTCAGATATGAGCGATCTGGCGTTCTAGCAGCATTTTGAAGCATATTAGAAATTTCTATCTTAATGGGTGCCAAAGTTATACAAGACCTCTTAATAATATTTTTAATCGCTATCTTGGTGACCGTAAGTCCAAAAAATAAAAAGGTGTCAGACATGAGCGAATTGGCGTTCTAGCAGCATTTTGAAGCATATTAGAAATTTCTATCTTAATGGGTGCCAAAGTTACACAAAACCTCTTAATAACATTTTTAATCGCTATCTTGGTGACCGTAAGTCCAAAAAATAAAAAGGTGTCAGATATGAGCGATCTTGCGTTCTAGCAGCATTTTGAAGCATATTAGAAATTTCTATCTTAATGGGTGCCAAAGTTACACAAGACCTCTTAATAATATTTTTAATCGCTATCTTGGTGATCGTAAGTCCAAAAAATAAAAAGGTGTCAGATATGAGCGATCTGGCGTTCTAGCAGCATTTTGAAGCATATTAGAAATTTGTATCTTAATGGGTGCCAAAGTTACACAAGACCTCTTAATAATATTTTTAATTGCTATCATGGTGACCATAAGTCCAAAAAATAAAAAGGTGTCAGATATGAGCGATCTGGCGTTCTAGCAGCATTTTGAAGCATATTAGAAATTTCTATCTTAATAGGTGCCAAAGTTACACAAGACCTCTTAATAATATTTTTAATCGCTATCTTGGTGACCGTAAGTCCAAAAAATAAAAAGGTGACAGATATGAGCGATCTGGCATTCTACCAGCATTTTGAAGCATATTAGAAATTTCTATCTTAATGGGTGCCAAAGTTACACAAGACCTCTTAATAATATTTTTAATCGCTATCTTGGTGACCGTAAGTCCAAAAAATAAAAAGGTGTCAGATATGAGCGACCTGGCGTTCTAGCAGCATTTTGAAGCATATTAGAAATTTCTATCTTAATGGTTGCCAAAGTTACATAATACCTCTTAATAATATTTTTAATCGCTATCTTGGTGACCGTAAGTCCAAAAAATAAAAAGGTGTCAGATATGAGCGATCTGGCGTTCTAGCAGCATTTTGAAGCATATTAGAAATTTCTATCTTAATGGGTGCCAAAGTTACACAAGACCTCTTAATAATATTTTTAATTGCTATCTTGGTGACCATAAGTCCAAGAAATAAAAAGGTGTCAGATATGAGCGATCTGGCGTTCTAGCAGCATTTTGAAGCATATTAGAAATTTCTATCTTAATGGGTGCCAAAGTTACACAATACCTCTTAATAATATTTTTAATCGCTATCTTGGTGACCGTAAGTCCAAAAAATAAAAAGGTGTCAGATATGAGCGATCTGGCGTTCTAGCAGCATTTTGAAGCATATTAGAAATTTCTATCTTAATGGTTGCCAAAGTTACATAATACCTCTTAATAATATTTTTAATCGCTATCTTGGTGACCGTAAGTCCAAAAAATAAAAAGGTGTCAGATATGAGCGATCTGGCGTTCTAGCAGCATTTTGAAGCATATTAGAAATTTCTATCTTAATGGGTGCCAAAATTACACAAGACCTCTTAATAATATTTTTAATTGCTATCATGGTGACCATAAGTCCAAAAAATAAAAAGGTGTCAGATATGAGCGATCTGGCGTTCTAGCAGCATTTTGAAGCATATTAGAAATTTCTATATTAATAGGTGCCAAAGTTACACAAGACCTCTTAATAATATTTTTAATCGCTATCTTGGTGACCGTAAGTCCAAAAAATAAAAAGGTGACAGATATGAGCGATCTGGCATTCTACCAGCATTTTGAAGCATATTAGAAATTTCTATCTTAATGGGTGCCAAAGTTACACAAGACCTCTCAATAATATTTTTAATCGCTATCTTGGTGACCGTAACCCAAAAAATAAAAAGGTGTCAGATATGAGCGATCTGGCGTTCTAGCAGCATTTTGAAGCATATTAGAAATTTCTATCTTAATGGTTGCCAAAGTTACATAATACCTCTTAATAATATTTTTAATCGCTATCTTGGTGACCGTAAGTCCAAAAAATAAAAAGGTGTCAGATATGAGCGATCTGGCGTTCTAGCAGCATTTTGAAGCATATTAGAAATTTCTATCTTAATGGGTGCCAAAGTTACACAAGACCTCTTAATAATATTTTTAATTGCTATCTTGGTGACCATAAGTCCAAAAAATAAAAAGGTGTCAGATATGAGCGATCTGGCGTTCTAGCAGCATTTTGAAGCATATTAGAAATTTCTATCTTAATGGGTGCCAAAGTTACACAATACCTCTTAATAATATTTTTAATCGCTATCTTGGTGACCGTAAGTCCAAAAAATAAAAAGGTGTCAGATATGAGCGATCTTGCGTTCTAGCAGCATTTTGAAGCATATTAGAAATTTCTATCTTAATGGTTGCCAAAGTTACATAATACCTCTTAATAATATTTTTAATCGCTATCTTGGTGACCGTAAGTCCAAAAAATAAAAAGGTGTCAGATATGAGCGATCTGGCGTTCTAGCAGCATTTTGAAGCATATTAGAAATTTCTATCTTAATGGTTGCCAAAGTTACATAATACCTCTTAATAATATTTTTAATCGCTATCTTGGTGACCGTAAGTCCAAAAAATAAAAAGGTGTCAGATATGAGCGATCTGGCATTCTAGCAGCATTTTGAAGCATATTAGAAATTTCTATCTTAATGGGTGCCAAAGTTACACAAGACCTCTTAATAATATTTTTAATTGCTATCTTGGTGACCATAAGTCCAAAAAATAAAAAGGTGTCAGATATGAGCGATCTGGCGTTCTAGCAGCATTTTGAAGCATATTAGAAATTTCTATCTTAATGGGTGCCAAAGTTACACAATACCTCTTAATAATATTTTTAATCGCTATCTTGGTGACCGTAAGTCCAAAAAATAGAAAGGTGTCAGATATGAGCGATCTGGCGTTCTAGCAGCATTTTGAAGCATATTAGAAATTTCTATCTTAATGGTTGCCAAAGTTACATAATACCTCTTAATAATATTTTTAATCGCTATCTTGGTGACCGTAAGTCCAAAAAATAAAAAGGTGTCAGATATGAGCGATCTGGCGTTCTAGCAGCATTTTGAAGCATATTAGAAATTTCTATCTTAATGGTTGCCAAAGTTACATAATACCTCTTAATAATATTTTTAATCGCTATCTTGGTGACCGTAAGTCCAAAAAATAAAAAGGTGTCAGATATGAGCGATCTGGCGTTCTAGCAGCATTTTGAAGCATATTAGAAATTTCTATCTTAATGGGTGCCAAAGTTACACAATACTTCTTAATAATATTTTTAATCGCTATCTTGGTGACCGTAAGTCCAAAAAATATAAAGGTGTCAGATATGAGCGATCTGGCGTTCTAGCAGCATTTTGAAGCATATTAGAAATTTCTATCTTAATGGGTGCCAAAGTTATACAAGACCTCTTAATAATATTTTTAATCGCTATCTTGGTGACCGTAAGTCCAAAAAATAAAAAGGTGTCAGACATGAGCGAATTGGCGTTCTAGCAGCATTTTGAAGCATATTAGAAATTTCTATCTTAATGGGTGCCAAAGTTACACAAGACCTCTTAATAATATTTTTAATCGCTATCTTGGTGACCGTAAGTCCAAAAAATAAAAAGGTATCAGATATGAGCGATCTTGCGTTCTAGCAGCATTTTGAAGCATATTAGAAATTTCTATCTTAATGGGTGCCAAAGTTACACAAGACCTCTTAATAATATTTTTAATCGCTATCTTGGTGATCGTAAGTCCAAAAAATAAAAAGGTGTCAGATATGAGCGATCTGGCGTTCTAGCAGCATTTTGAAGCATATTAGAAATTTCTATCTTAATGGGTGCCAAAGTTACACAAGACCTCTTAATAATATTTTTAATTGCTATCATGGTGACCATAAGTCCAAAAAATAAAAAGGTGTCAGATATGAGCGATCTGGCGTTCTAGCAGCATTTTGAAGCATATTAGAAATTTCTATCTTAATAGGTGCCAAAGTTACACAAGACCTCTTAATAATATTTTTAATCGCTATCTTGGTGACCGTAAGTCCAAAAAATAAAAAGGTGACAGATATGAGCGATCTGGCATTCTACCAGCATTTTGAAGCATATTAGAGATTTCTATCTTAATGGGTGCCAAAGTTACACAAGACCTCTTAATAATATTTTTAATCGCTATCTTGGTGACCGTAAGTCCAAAAAATAAAAAGGTGTCAGATATGAGCGATCTGGCGTTCTAGCAGCATTTTGAAGCATATTAGAAATTTCTATCTTAATGGTTGCCAAAGTTACATAATACCTCTTAATAATATTTTTAATCGCTATCTTGGTGACCGTAAGTCCAAAAAATAAAAAGGTGTCAGATATGAGCGATCTGGCGTTCTAGCAGCATTTTGAAGCATATTAGAAATTTCTATCTTAATGGGTGCCAAAGTTACACAAGACCTCTTAATAATATTTTTAATTGCTATCTTGGTGACCATAAGTCCAAAAAATAAAAAGGTGTCAGATATGAGCGATCTGGCGTTCTAGCAGCATTTTGAAGCATATTAGAAATTTCTATCTTAATGGGTGCCAAAGTTACACAATACCTCTTAATAATATTTTTAATCGCTATCTTGGTGACCGTAAGTCCAAAAAATAAAAAGGTGTCAGATATGAGCGATCTGGCGTTCTAGCAGCATTTTGAAGCATATTAGAAATTTCTATCTTAATGGTTGCCAAAGTTACATAATACCTCTTAATAATATTTTTAATCGCTATCTTAGTGACCGTAAGTCCAAAAAATAAAAAGGTGTCAGATATGAGCGATCTGGCGTTCTAGCAGCATTTTGAAGCATATTAGAAATTTCTATCTTAATGGTTGCCAAAGTTACATAATACCTCTTAATAATATTTTTAATCGCTATCTTGGTGACCGTAAGTCCAAAAAATAAAAAGGTGTCAGACATGAGCGAATTGGCTTTCTAGCAGCATTTTGAAGCATATTAGAAATTTCTATCTTAATGGGTGCCAAAGTTACACAAGACCTCTTAATAATATTTTTAATCGCTATCTTGGTGACCGTAAGTCCAAAAAATAAAAAGGTTTCAGATATGAGCGATCTTGCGTTCTAGCAGCATTTGGAAGCATATTAGAAATTTCTATCTTAATGGGTGCCAAAGTTACACAAGACCTCTTAATAATATTTTTAATCGCTATCTTGGTGATCGTAAGTCCAAAAAATAAAAAGGTGTCAGATATGAGCGATCTGGCGTTCTAGCAGCATTTTGAAGCATATTAGAAATTTCTATCTTAATGGGTGCCAAATGTACACATGGCCTCTTAATAATATTTTTAATCGCTATCTTGGTGACCGTAAGTCCAAAAAATAAAAAGGTGACAGATATGAGCGATCTGGCATTCTACCAGCATTTTGAAGCATATTAGAAATTTCTATCATAATAGGTGCCAAAGTTACACAAGACCTCTTAATAATATTTTTAATCGCTATCTTGGTGACCGTAAGTCCAAAAAATAAAAAGGTGACAGATATGAGCGATCTGGCATTCTACCAGCATTTTGAAGCATATTAGAAATTTCTATCTTAATGGGTGCCAAAGTTACACAAGACCTCTTAATAATATTTTTAATCGCTATCTTGGTGACCGTAAGTCCAAAAAATAAAAAGGTGTCAGATATGAGCGATCTGGCGTTCTAGCAGCATTTTGAAGCATATTAGAAATTTCTATCTTAATGGGTGCCAAAGTTACACAAGACCTCTTAATAATATTTTTAATCGCTATCTTGGTGACCGTAAGTCCAAAAAATAAAAAGGTGTCAGATATGAGCGATCTGGCGTTCTAGCAGCATTTTGAAGCATATTAGAAATTTCTATCTTAATGGGTGCCAAAGTTACACAAGACCTCTTAATAATATTTTTAATTGCTATCTTGGTGACCGTAAGTCCAAAAAATAAAAAGGTGTCAGATATGAGCGATCTGGCGTTCTAGCAGCATTTTGAAGCATATTAGAAATTTCTATCTTAATGGGTGCCAAAGTTACACAAGACCTCTTAATAATATTTTTAATCGCTATCTTGGTGACCGTAAGTCCAAAAAATAAAAAGGTGTCAGATATGAGCGATCTGGCGTTCTAGCAGCATTTTGAAGCATATTAGAAATTTCTATCTTAATGGTTGCCAAAGTTACATAATACCTCTTAATAATATTTTTAATCGCTATCTTGGTGACCGTAAGTCCAAAAAATAAAAAGGTGTCAGATATGAGCGATCTGGCGTTCTAGCAGCATTTTGAAGCATATTAGAAATTTCTATCTTAATGGGTGCCAAAGTTACACAATACCTCTTAATAATATTTTTAATCGCTATCTTGGTGACCGTAAGTCCAAAAAATAAAAAGGTGTCAGATATGAGCGATCTGGCGTTCTCGGAGCATTTTGAAGAATTTTAGAAATTTCTATCTTAATGGGTGCCAAATGTACACATGACCTCTTAATAATATTTTTAATCGCTATCTTGGTGACCGTAAGTCCAAAAAATAAAAAGGTGACAGATATGAGCGATCTGGCATTCTACCAGCATTTTGAAGCATATTAGAAATTTCTATCTTAATGGGTGCCAAAGTTACACAAGACCTCTTAATAATATTTTTAATCGCTATCTTGGTGACCGTAAGTCCAAAAAATAAAAAGGTGTCAGATATGAGCGATCTGGCGTTCTAGCAGCATTTTGAAGCATATTAGAAATTTCTATCTTAATGGGTGCCAAAGTTACACAAGACCTCTTAATAATATTTTTAATCGCTATCTTGGTGACCGTAAGTCCAAAAAATAAAAAGGTGTCAGATATGAGCGATCTGGCGTTCTAGCAGCATTTTGAAGCATATTAGAAATTTCTATCTTAATGGGTGCCAAAGTTACACAAGACCTCTTAATAATATTTTTAATTGCTATCTTGGTGACCGTAAGTCCAAAAAATAAAAAGGTGTCAGATATGAGCGATCTGGCGTTCTAGCAGCATTTTGAAGGATATTAGAAATTTCTATCTTAATGGGTGCCAAAGTTACACAAGACCTCTTAATAATATTTTTAATCGCTATCTTGGTGACCGTAAGTCCAAAAAATAAAAAGGTGTCAGATATGAGCGATCTGGCGTTCTAGCAGCATTTTGAAGCATATTAGAAATTTCTATCTTAATGGTTGCCAAAGTTACATAATACCTCCTAATAATATTTTTAATCGCTATCTTGGTGACCGTAAGTCCAAAAAATAAAAAGGTGTCAGATATGAGCGATCTGGCGTTCTAGCAGCATTTTGAAGCATATTAGAAATTTCTATCTTAATGGGTGCCAAAGTTACACAATACCTCTTAATAATATTTTTAATCGCTATCTTGGTGACCGTAAGTCCAAAAAATAAAAAGGTGTCAGATATGAGCGATCTGGCGTTCTCGGAGCATTTTGAAGAATTTTAGAAATTTCTATCTTAATGGGTGCCAAAGTTACACAAGACCTCTTAATAATATTTTTAATCGCTATCATGGTGACCGTAAGTCCAAAAAATAGAAAGATGTCAGATATGAGCGATCTGGCGTTCTAGCAGCATTTTGAAGCATATTAGAAATTTCTATCTTAATGGGTGCCAAAGTTATACAAGACCTCTTAATAATATTTTTAATCGCTATCTTGGTGACCGTAAGTCCAAAAAATAAAAAGGTGTCAGACATGAGCGAATTGGCTTTCTAGCAGCATTTTGAAGCATATTAGAAATTTCTATCTTAATGGGTGCCAAAGTTACACAAGACCTCTTAATAATATTTTTAATCGCTATCTTGGTGACCGTAAGTCCAAAAAATAAAAAGGTTTCAGATATGAGCGATCTTGCGTTCTAGCAGCATTTGGAAGCATATTAGAAATTTCTATCTTAATGGTTGCCAAAGTTACACAAGACCTCTTAATAATATTTTTAATCGCTATCTTGGTGATCGTAAGTCCAAAAAATAAAAAGGTGTCAGATATGAGCGATCTGGCGTTCTAGCAGCATTTTGAAGCATATTAGAAATTTCTATCTTAATGGGTGCCAAAGTTACACAATACCTCTTAATAATATTTTTAATCGCTATCTTGGTGACCGTAAGTCCAAAAAATAAAAAGGTGTCAGATATGAGCGATCTGGCGTTCTAGCAGCATTTTGAAGCATATTAGAAATTTCTATCTTAATGGGTGCCAAATGTACACATGACCTCTTAATAATATTTTTAATCGCTATCTTGGTGACCGTAAGTCCAAAAAATAAAAAGGTGACAGATATGAGCGATCTGGCATTCTACCAGCATTTTGAAGCATATTAGAAATTTCTATCATAATAGGTGCCAAAGTTACACAAGACCTCTTAATAATATTTTTAATCGCTATCTTGGTGACCGTAAGTCCAAAAAATAAAAAGGTGACAGATATGAGCGATCTGGCATTCTACCAGAATTTTGAAGCATATTAGAAATTTCTATCTTAATGGGTGCCAAAGTTACACAAGACTTCTTAATAATATTTTTAATCGCTATCTTGGTGACCGTAAGTCCAAAAAATAAAAAGGTGTCAGATATGAGCGATCTGGCGTTCTAGCAGCATTTTGAAGCATATTAGAAATTTCTATCTTAATGGGTGCCAAAGTTACACAAGACCTCTTAATAATATTTTTAATCGCTATCTTGGTGACCGTAAGTCCAAAAAATAAAAAGGTGTCAGATATGAGCGATCTGGCGTTCTAGCAGCATTTTGAAGCATATTAGAAATTTCTATCTTAATGGGTGCCAAAGTTACACAAGACCTCTTAATAATATTTTTAATTGCTATCTTGGTGACCGTAAGTCCAAAAAATAAAAAGGTGTCAGATATGAGCGATCTGGCGTTCTAGCAGCATTTTGAAGCATATTAGAAATTTCTATCTTAATGGGTGCCAAAGTTACACAAGACCTCTTAATAATATTTTTAATCGCTATCTTGGTGACCGTAAGTCCAAAAAATAAAAAGGTGTCAGATATGAGCGATCTGGCGTTCTAGCAGCATTTTGAAGCATATTAGAAATTTCTATCTTAATGGTTGCCAAAGTTACATAATACCTCTTAATAATATTTTTAATCGCTATCTTGGTGACCGTAAGTCCAAAAAATAAAAAGGTGTCAGATATGAGCGATCTGGCGTTCTAGCAGCATTTTGAAGCATATTAGAAATTTCTATCTTAATGGGTGCCAAAGTTACACAAGACCTCTTAATAATATTTTTAATTGCTATCTTGGTGACCATAAGTCCAAAAAATAAAAAGGCGTCAGATATGAGCGATCTGGCGTTCTAGCAGCATTTTGAAGCATATTAGAAATTTCTATCTTAATGGGTGCCAAAGTTATACAAGACCTCTTAATAATATTTTTAATCGCTATCTTGGTGACCGTAAGTCCAAAAAATAAAAAGGTGTCAGACATGAGCGAATTGGCGTTCTAGCAGCATTTTGAAGCATATTAGAAATTTCTATCTTAATGGGTGCCAAAGTTACACAAGACCTCTTAATAACATTTTTAATCGCTATCTTGGTGACCGTAAGTCCAAAAAATAAAAAGGTGTCAGATATGAGCGATCTTGCGTTCTAGCAGCATTTTGAAGCATATTAGAAATTTCTATCTTAATGGGTGCCAAAGTTACACAAGACCTCTTAATAATATTTTTAATCGCTATCTTGGTGATCGTAAGTCCAAAAAATAAAAAGGTGTCAGATATGAGCGATCTGGCGTTCTAGCAGCATTTTGAAGCATATTAGAAATTTGTATCTTAATGGGTGCCAAAGTTACACAAGACCTCTTAATAATATTTTTAATTGCTATCATGGTGACCATAAGTCCAAAAAATAAAAAGGTGTCAGATATGAGCGATCTGGCGTTCTAGCAGCATTTTGAAGCATATTAGAAATTTCTATCTTAATAGGTGCCAAAGTTACACAAGACCTCTTAATAATATTTTTAATCGCTATCTTGGTGACCGTAAGTCCAAAAAATAAAAAGGTGACAGATATGAGCGATCTGGCATTCTACCAGCATTTTGAAGCATATTAGAAATTTCTATCTTAATGGGTGCCAAAGTTACACAAGACCTCTTAATAATATTTTTAATCGCTATCTTGGTGACCGTAAGTCCAAAAAATAAAAAGGTGTCAGATATGAGCGATCTGGCGTTCTAGCAGCATTTTGAAGCATATTAGAAATTTCTATCTTAATGGTTGCCAAAGTTACATAATACCTCTTAATAATATTTTTAATCGCTATCTTGGTGACCGTAAGTCCAAAAAATAAAAAGGTGTCAGATATGAGCGATCTGGCGTTCTAGCAGCATTTTGAAGCATATTAGAAATTTCTATCTTAATGGGTGCCAAAGTTACACAAGACCTCTTAATAATATTTTTAATTGCTATCTTGGTGACCATAAGTCCAAAAAATAAAAAGGTGTCAGATATGAGCGATCTGGCGTTCTAGCAGCATTTTGAAGCATATTAGAAATTTCTATCTTAATGGGTGCCAAAGTTACACAATACCTCTTAATAATATTTTTAATCGCTATCTTGGTGACCGTAAGTCCAAAAAATAAAAAGGTGTCAGATATGAGCGATCTGGCGTTCTAGCAGCATTTTGAAGCATATTAGAAATTTCTATCTTAATGGTTGCCAAAGTTACATAATACCTCTTAATAATATTTTTAATCGCTATCTTGGTGACCGTAAGTCCAAAAAATAAAAAGGTGTCAGATATGAGCGATCTGGCGTTCTAGCAGCATTTTGAAGCATATTAGAAATTTCTATCTTAATGGGTGCCAAAATTACACAAGACCTCTTAATAATATTTTTAATTGCTATCATGGTGACCATAAGTCCAAAAAATAAAAAGGTGTCAGATATGAGCGATCTGGCGTTCTAGCAGCATTTTGAAGCATATTAGAAATTTCTATCTTAATAGGTGCCAAAGTTACACAAGACCTCTTAATAATATTTTTAATCGCTATCTTGGTGACCGTAAGTCCAAAAAATAAAAAGGTGACAGATATGAGCGATCTGGCATTCTACCAGCATTTTGAAGCATATTAGAAATTTCTATCTTAATGGGTGCCAAAGTTACACAAGACCTCTCAATAATATTTTTAATCGCTATCTTGGTGACCGTAAGCCCAAAAAATAAAAAGGTGTCAGATATGAGCGATCTGGCGTTCTAGCAGCATTTTGAAGCATATTAGAAATTTCTATCTTAATGGTTGCCAAAGTTACATAATACCTCTTAATAATATTTTTAATCGCTATCTTGGTGACCGTAAGTCCAAAAAATAAAAAGGTGTCAGATATGAGCGATCTGGCGTTCTAGCAGCATTTTGAAGCATATTAGAAATTTCTATCTTAATGGGTGCCAAAGTTACACAAGACCTCTTAATAATATTTTTAATTGCTATCTTGGTGACCATACGTCCAAAAAATAAAAAGGTGTCAGATATGAGCGATCTGGCGTTCTAGCAGCATTTTGAAGCATATTAGAAATTTCTATCTTAATGGGTGCCAAAGTTACACAATACCTCTTAATAATATTTTTAATCGCTATCTTGGTGACCGTAAGTCCAAAAAATAAAAAGGTGTCAGATATGAGCGATCTTGCGTTCTAGCAGCATTTTGAAGCATATTAGAAATTTCTATCTTAATGGTTGCCAAAGTTACATAATACCTCTTAATAATATTTTTAATCGCTATCTTGGTGACCGTAAGTCCAAAAAATAAAAAGGTGTCAGATATGAGCGATCTGGCGTTCTAGCAGCATTTTGAAGCATATTAGAAATTTCTATCTTAATGGTTGCCAAAGTTACATAATACCTCTTAATAATATTTTTAATCGCTATCTTGGTGACCGTAAGTCCAAAAAATAAAAAGGTGTCAGATATGAGCGATCTGGCATTCTAGCAGCATTTTGAAGCATATTAGAAATTTCTATCTTAATGGGTGCCAAAGTTACACAAGACCTCTTAATAATATTTTTAATTGCTATCTTGGTGACCATAAGTCCAAAAAATAAAAAGGTGTCAGATATGAGCGATCTGGCGTTCTAGCAGCATTTTGAAGCATATTAGAAATTTCTATCTTAATGGGTGCCAAAGTTACACAATACCTCTTAATAATATTTTTAATCGCTATCTTGGTGACCGTAAGTCCAAAAAATAGAAAGGTGTCAGATATGAGCGATCTGGCGTTCTAGCAGCATTTTGAAGCATATTAGAAATTTCTATCTTAATGGTTGCCAAAGTTACATAATACCTCTTAATAATATTTTTAATCGCTATCTTGGTGACCGTAAGTCCAAAAAATAAAAAGGTGTCAGATATGAGCGATCTGGCGTTCTAGCAGCATTTTGAAGCATATTAGAAATTTCTATCTTAATGGTTGCCAAAGTTACATAATACCTCTTAATAATATTTTTAATCGCTATCTTGGTGACCGTAAGTCCAAAAAATAAAAAGGTGTCAGATATGAGCGATCTGGCGTTCTAGCAGCATTTTGAAGCATATTAGAAATTTCTATCTTAATGGGTGCCAAAGTTACACAATACCTCTTAATAATATTTTTAATCGCTATCTTGGTGACCGTAAGTCCAAAAAATATAAAGGTGTCAGATATGAGCGATCTGGCGTTCTAGCAGCATTTTGAAGCATATTAGAAATTTCTATCTTAATGGGTGCCAAAGTTACACAAGACCTCTTAATAATATTTTTAATTGCTATCTTGGTGACCATAAGTCCAAAAAATAAAAAGGTGTCAGATATGAGCGATCTGGCGTTCTAGCAGCATTTTGAAGCATATTAGAAATTTCTATCTTAATGGGTGCCAAAGTTATACAAGACCTCTTAATAATATTTTTAATCGCTATCTTGGTGACCGTAAGTCCAAAAAATAAAAAGGTGTCAGACATGAGCGAATTGGCGTTCTAGCAGCATTTTGAAGCATATTAGAAATTTCTATCTTAATGGGTGCCAAAGTTACACAAGACCTCTTAATAATATTTTTAATCGCTATCTTGGTGACCGTAAGTCCAAAAAATAAAAAGGTATCAGATATGAGCGATCTTGCGTTCTAGCAGCATTTTGAAGCATATTAGAAATTTCTATCTTAATGGGTGCCAAAGTTACACAAGACCTCTTAATAATATTTTTAATCGCTATCTTGGTGATCGTAAGGCCAAAAAATAAAAAGGTGTCAGATATGAGCGATCTGGCGTTCTAGCAGCATTTTGAAGCATATTAGAAATTTCTATCTTAATGGGTGCCAAAGTTACACAAGACCTCTTAATAATATTTTTAATTGCTATCATGGTGACCATAAGTCCAAAAAATAAAAAGGTGTCAGATATGAGCGATCTGGCGTTCTAGCAGCATTTTGAAGCATATTAGAAATTTCTATCTTAATAGGTGCCAAAGTTACACAAGACCTCTTAATAATATTTTTAATCGCTATCTTGGTGACCGTAAGTCCAAAAAATAAAAAGGTGACAGATATGAGCGATCTGGCATTCTACCAGCATTTTGAAGCATATTAGAGATTTCTATCTTAATGGGTGCCAAAGTTACACAAGACCTCTTAATAATATTTTTAATCGCTATCTTGGTGACCGTAAGTCCAAAAAATAAAAAGGTGTCAGATATGAGCGATCTGGCGTTCTAGCAGCATTTTGAAGCATATTAGAAATTTCTATCTTAATGGTTGCCAAAGTTACATAATACCTCTTAATAATATTTTTAATCGCTATCTTGGTGACCGTAAGTCCAAAAAATAAAAAGGTGTCAGATATGAGCGATCTGGCGTTCTAGCAGCATTTTGAAGCATATTAGAAATTTCTATCTTAATGGGTGCCAAAGTTACACAAGACCTCTTAATAATATTTTTAATTGCTATCTTGGTGACCATAAGTCCAAAAAATAAAAAGGTGTCAGATATGAGCGATCTGGCGTTCTAGCAGCATTTTGAAGCATATTAGAAATTTCTATCTTAATGGGTGCCAAAGTTACACAAGACCTCTTAATAATATTTTTAATTGCTATCTTGGTGACCATAAGTCCAAAAAATAAAAAGGTGTCAGATATGAGCGATCTGGCGTTCTAGCAGCATTTTGAAGCATATTAGAAATTTCTATCTTAATGGGTGCCAAAGTTACACAATACCTCTTAATAATATTTTTAATCGCTATCTTGGTGACCGTAAGTCCAAAAAATAAAAAGGTGTCAGATATGAGCGATCTGGCGTTCTAGCAGCATTTTGAAGCATATTAGAAATTTCTATCTTAATGGTTGCCAAAGTTACATAATACCTCTTAATAATATTTTTAATCGCTATCTTGGTGACCGTAAGTCCAAAAAATAAAAAGGTGTCAGATATGAGCGATCTGGCGTTCTAGCAGCATTTTGAAGCATATTAGAAATTTCTATCTTAATGGTTGCCAAAGTTACATAATACCTCTTAATAATATTTTTAATCGCTATCTTGCTGACCGTAAGTCCAAAAAATAAAAAGGTGTCAGATATGGGCGATCTGGCGTTCTAGCAGCATTTTGAAGCATATTAGAAATTTCTATCTTAATGGGTGCCAAAGTTACACAAGACCTCTTAATAATATTTTTAATTGCTATCTTGGTGACCATAAGTCCAAAAAATAAAAAGGTGTCAGATATGAGCGATCTGGCGTTCTAGCAGCATTTTGAAGCATATTAGAAATTTCTATCTTAATGGGTGCCAAAGTTACACAATACCTCTTAATAATATTTTTAATCGCTATCTTGGTGACCGTAAGTCCAAAAAATAAAAAGGTGTCAGATATGAGCGATCTGGCGTTCTAGCAGCATTTTGAAGCATATTAGAAATTTCTATCTTAATGGTTGCCAAAGTTACATAATACCTCTTAATAATATTTTTAATCGCTATCTTAGTGACCGTAAGTCCAAAAAATAAAAAGGTGTCAGATATGAGCGATCTGGCGTTCTAGCAGCATTTTGAAGCATATTAGAAATTTCTATCTTAATGGTTGCCAAAGTTACATAATACCTCTTAATAATATTTTTAATCGCTATCTTGGTGACCGTAAGTCCAAAAAATAAAAAGGTGTCAGATATGAGCGATCTGGCGTTCTAGCAGCATTTTGAAGCATATTAGAAATTTCTATCTTAATGGGTGCCAAAGTTACACAAGACCTCTTAATAATATTTTTAATTGCTATCTTGGTGACCATAAGTCCAAAAAATAAAAAGGTGTCAGATATGAGCGATCTGGCGTTCTAGCAGCATTTTGAAGCATATTAGAAATTTCTATCTTAATGGGTGCCAAAGTTACACAATACCTCTTAATAATATTTTTAATCGCTATCTTGGTGACCGTAAGTCCAAAAAATAAAAAGGTGTCAGATATGAGCGATCTGGCGTTCTAGCAGCATTTTGAAGCATATTAGAAATTTCTATCTTAATGGTTGCCAAAGTTACATAATACCTCTTAATAATATTTTTAATCGCTATCTTAGTGACCGTAAGTCCAAAAAATAAAAAGGTGTCAGATATGAGCGATCTGGCGTTCTAGCAGCATTTTGAAGCATATTAGAAATTTCTATCTTAATGGTTGCCAAAGTTACATAATACCTCTTAATAATATTTTTAATCGCTATCTTGGTGACCGTAAGTCCAAAAAATAAAAAGGTGTCAGATATGAGCGATCTGGCATTCTAGCAGCATTTTGAAGCATATTAGAAATTTCTATCTTAATGGGTGCCAAAGTTACACAAGACCTCTTAATAATATTTTTAATTGCTATCTTGGTGACCATAAGTCCAAAAAATAAAAAGGTGTCAGATATGAGCGATCTGGCGTTCTAGCAGCATTTTGAAGCATATTAGAAATTTCTATCTTAATGGGTGCCAAAGTTACACAATACCTCTTAATAATATTTTTAATCGCTATCTTGGTGACCGTAAGTCCAAAAAATAGAAAGGTGTCAGATATGAGCGATCTGGCGTTCTAGCAGCATTTTGAAGCATATTAGAAATTTCTATCTTAATGGTTGCCAAAGTTACATAATACCTCTTAATAATATTTTTAATCGCTATCTTGGTGACCGTAAGTCCAAAAAATAAAAAGGTGTCAGATATGAGCGATCTGGCGTTCTAGCAGCATTTTGAAGCATATTAGAAATTTCTATCTTAATGGTTGCCAAAGTTACATAATACCTCTTAATAATATTTTTAATCGCTATCTTGGTGACCGTAAGTCCAAAAAATAAAAAGGTATCAGATATGAGCGATCTTGCGTTCTAGCAGCATTTTGAAGCATATTAGAAATTTCTATCTTAATGGGTGCCAAAGTTACACAAGACCTCTTAATAATATTTTTAATCGCTATCTTGGTGATCGTAAGTCCAAAAAATAAAAAGGTGTCAGATATGAGCGATCTGGCGTTCTAGCAGCATTTTGAAGCATATTAGAAATTTCTATCTTAATGGGTGCCAAAGTTACACAAGACCTCTTAATAATATTTTTAATTGCTATCATGGTGACCATAAGTCCAAAAAATAAAAAGGTGTCAGATATGAGCGATCTGGCGTTCTAGCAGCATTTTGAAGCATATTAGAAATTTCTATCTTAATAGGTGCCAAAGTTACACAAGACCTCTTAATAATATTTTTAATCGCTATCTTGGTGACCGTAAGTCCAAAAAATAAAAAGGTGACAGATATGAGCGATCTGGCATTCTACCAGCATTTTGAAGCATATTAGAGATTTCTATCTTAATGGGTGCCAAAGTTACACAAGACCTCTTAATAATATTTTTAATCGCTATCTTGGTGACCGTAAGTCCAAAAAATAAAAAGGTGTCAGATATGAGCGATCTGGCGTTCTAGCAGCATTTTGAAGCATATTAGAAATTTCTATCTTAATGGTTGCCAAAGTTACATAATACCTCTTAATAATATTTTTAATCGCTATCTTGGTGACCGTAAGTCCAAAAAATAAAAAGGTGTCAGATATGAGCGATCTGGCGTTCTAGCAGCATTTTGAAGCATATTAGAAATTTCTATCTTAATGGGTGCCAAAGTTACACAAGACCTCTTAATAATATTTTTAATTGCTATCTTGGTGACCATAAGTCCAAAAAATAAAAAGGTGTCAGATATGAGCGATCTGGCGTTCTAGCAGCATTTTGAAGCATATTAGAAATTTCTATCTTAATGGGTGCCAAAGTTACACAATACCTCTTAATAATATTTTTAATCGCTATCTTGGTGACCGTAAGTCCAAAAAATAAAAAGGTGTCAGATATGAGCGATCTGGCGTTCTAGCAGCATTTTGAAGCATATTAGAAATTTCTATCTTAATGGTTGCCAAAGTTACATAATACCTCTTAATAATATTTTTAATCGCTATCTTAGTGACCGTAAGTCCAAAAAATAAAAAGGTGTCAGATATGAGCGATCTGGCGTTCTAGCAGCATTTTGAAGCATATTAGAAATTTCTATCTTAATGGTTGCCAAAGTTACATAATACCTCTTAATAATATTTTTAATCGCTATCTTGGTGACCGTAAGTCCAAAAAATAAAAAGGTGTCAGATATGAGCGATCTGGCGTTCTAGCAGCATTTTGAAGCATATTAGAAATTTCTATCTTAATGGGTGCCAAAGTTACACAAGACCTCTTAATAATATTTTTAATTGCTATCTTGGTGACCATAAGTCCAAAAAATAAAAAGGTGTCAGATATGAGCGATCTGGCGTTCTAGCAGCATTTTGAAGCATATTAGAAATTTCTATCTTAATAAGTGCCAAAGTTACACAATACCTCTTAATAATATTTTTAATCGCTATCTTGGTGACCGTAAGTTCAAAAAATAAAAAGGTGTCAGATATGAGCGATCTGGCGTTCTAGCAGCATTTTGAAGCATATTAGAAATTTCTATCTTAATGGTTGCCAAAGTTACATAATACCTCTTAATAATATTTTTAATCGCTATCTTGGTGACCGTAAGTCCAAAAAATAAAAAGGTGTCAGATATGAGCGATCTGGCGTTCTAGCAGCATTTTGAAGCATATTAGAAATTTCTATCTTAATGGTTGCCAAAGTTACATAATACCTCTTAATAATATTTTTAATCGCTATCTTGGTGACCGTAAGTCCAAAAAATAAAAAGGTGTCAGATATGAGCGATCTGGCGTTCTAGCAGCATTTTGAAGCATATTAGAAATTTCTATCTTAATGGGTGCCAAAGTTACACAATACCTCATAATAATATTTTTAATCGCTATCTTGGTGACCGTAAGTCCAAAAAATAAAAAGGTGTCAGATATGAGCGATCTGGCGTTCTAGCAGCATTTTGAAGCATATTAGAAATTTCTATCTTAATGGTTGCCAAAGTTACATAATATCTCTTAATAATATTTTTAATCGCTATCTTGGTGACCGTAAGTCCAAAAAATAAAAAGGTGTCAGATATGAGCGATCTGGCGTTCTAGCAGCATTTTGAAGCATATTAGAAATTTCTATCTTAATGGGTGCCAAAGTTACACAAGTCCTCTTAATAATATTTTTAATTGCTATCTTGGTGACCATAAGTCCAAAAAATAAAAAGGTGTCAGATATGAGCGATCTGGCGTTCTAGCAGCATTTTGAAGCATATTAGAAATTTCTATCTTAATAGGTGCCAAAGTTACACAAGACCTCTTAATAATATTTTTAATCGCTATCTTGGTGACCGTAAGTCCAAAAAATAAAAAGGTGTCAGATATGAGCGATCTGGCGTTCTACCAGCATTTTGAAGCATATTAGAAATTTCTATCTTAATGGGTGCCAAAGATACACAAGACCTCTTAATAATATTTTTAATCGCTATCTTGGTGACCGTAAGTCCAAAAAATAAAAAGATGTCAGATATGAGCGATCTGGCGTTTTGGCAGCATTTTGAAGCATATTAGAAATTTCTATCTTAATGGGTGCCAAAGTTACACAATACCTCTTAATAATATTTTTAATCGCTATCTAGGTGACCGTAAGTCCAAAAAATAAAAAGGTGTCAGATATGAGCGATCTGGCGTTCTCGGAGCATTTTGAAGAATTTTAGAAATTTCTATCTTAATGGGTGCCAAAGTTACACAAGACCTCTTAATAATATTTTTAATCGCTATCTTGGTGACCGTAAGTCCAAAAAATAAAAAGGTGTCAGATATGAGCGATCTGGCGTTCTAGCAGCATTTTGAAGCATATTAGAAATTTCTATCTTAATGGGTGCCAAAGTTACACAAGACCACTTAATAATATTTTTAATCGCTATCTTGGTGATCGTAAGTCCAAAAAATAAGAAGGTGTCAGATATGAGCGATCTGGCGTTCTCGGAGCATTTTGAAGCATTTTAGAAATTTCTATCTTAATGGGTGCCAAAGTTACACAAGACCTCTTAATAATATTTTTAATCGCTATCTTGGTGACCGTAAGTCCAAAAAACAAAAAGGTGTCAGATATGAGCGATCTGGCGTTCTAGCAGCATTTTGAAGCATATTAGAAATTTCTATCTTAATGGGTGCCAAAGTTACACAAGACCTCTTAATAATATTTTTAATCGCTATCTTGGTGACCATAAGTGGAAAAAATAAAAAGGTGTCAGATATGAGCGATCTGGCGTTCTCGGAGCATTTTGAAGCATTTTAGAAATTTCTATCTTAATGGGTGCCAAAGTTACACAAGACCTCTTAATAATATTTTTAATCGCTATCTTGGTGACCGTAAGTCCAAAAAATAAAAAGGTGTCAGATATGAGCGATCTGGCGTTCTAGCAGCATTTTGAAGCATATTATCTTAATGGGTGCCAAAGTTACACAAGACCTCTTAATAATATTTTTAATCGCTATCTTATTGACCGTAAGTCCAAAAAATAAAAAGGTGTCAGATATGAGCGATCTGGCGTTCTAGCAGCATTTTGAAGCATATTACAAATTTCTATCTTAAAGGGTGCCAAAGTTACACAAGACCTCTTAATAATATTTTTAATCGCTATCTTGGTGATCGTAAGTCCAAAAAACAACAAGATGTCAGATATGAGCGATGTGGCGTTCTCGGAGCATTTTGAAGCATTTTAGAAATTTCTATCTTAATGGGTGCCAAAGTTACACAAGACCTCTTAATAATATTTTTAATCGCTATCTTGGTGACCGTAAGTGCAAAAAATAAAAAGGTGTCAGATATGAGCGATCTGGCGTTCTAGCAGCATTTTGAAGCATATTAGAAATTTCTATCTTAATGGGTGCCAAAGTTACACAAGACCTCTTAATAATATTTTTAATCGCTACCTTGGTGACCGTAAGTCCAAAAAATAAATAGGTGTCAGATATGAGCGATCTGGCGTTCTAGCAGCATTTTGAAGCATATTAGAAATTTCTATCTTAATGGGTGCCAAAGTTACACAAGACCTCTTAATAATATTTTTAATCGCTATCTTGGTGACCGTAAGTCCAAAAAATAAAAAGGTGTCAGATATGAGCGATCTGGCGTTCTAGCAGCATTTTGAAGCATATTAGAAATTTCTATCTTAATGGGTGCCAAAGTTACACAAGACCTCTTAATAATATTTTTAATCGCTATCTTGGTGACCGTAAGTCCAAAAAATAAAAAGGTGTCAGATATGAGCGATCTGGCGTTCTAGCAGCATTTTGAAGCATATTAGAAATTTCTATCTTAATGGGTGCAAAAGTTACACAAGACCTCTTAATAATATTTTTAATCGCTATCTTGGTGACCGTAAGTCCAAAAAATAAAAAGGTGTCAGATATGAGCGATCTGGCGTTCTAGCAGCATTTTGAAGCATATTAGAAATTTCTATCTTAATGGGTGCCAAAGTTACACAAGACCTCTTAATAATATTTTTAATCGCTATCTTGGTGACCGTAAGTCCAAAAAATAAAAAGGTGTCAGATATGAGCGATCTGGCGTTCTAGCAGCATTTTGAAGCATATTAGAAATTTCTATCTTAATGGGTGCCAAAGTTACACAAGACCTCTTAATAATATTTTTAATCGCTATCTTGGTGACCGTAAGTCCAAAAAATAAAAAGGTGTCAGATATGAGCGATCTGGCGTTCTAGCAGCATTTTGAAGCATATTAGAAATTTCTATCTTAATGGGTGCCAAAGTTACACAAGACCTCTTAATAATATTTTTAATCGCTATCTTGGTGACCGTAAGTCCAAAAAATAGAAAGGTGTCAGATATGAGCGATCTGGCGTTCTAGCAGCATTTTGAAGCATATTAGAAATTTCTATCTTAATGGGTGCCAAAGTTACACAAGACCTCTTAATAATATTTTTAATCGCTATCTTGGTGACCGTAAGTCCAAAAAATAGAAAGGTGTCAGATATGAGCGATCTGGCGTTCTAGCAGCATTTTGAAGCATATTAGAAATTTCTATCTTAATGGGTGCCAAAGTTACACAAGACCTCTTAATAATATTTTTAATCGCTATCTTGGTGACCGTAAGTCCAAAAAATAAAAAGGTGTCAGACATGAGCGATCTGGCGTTTTAGCAGCATTTTGAAGCATATTAGAAATTTCTATCTTAATGGGTGCCAAAGTTACACAATACCTCTTAATAATATTTTTAATCGCTATCTTGGTGACCGTAAGTCCATAAAATAAAAAGGTGTCAGACATGAGCGATCTGGCGTTCTAGCAGCATTTTGAAGCATATTAGATATTTCTATCTTAATGGGTGCCAAAGTTATACAAGACCTCTTAATAATATTTTTAATCGCTATCTTGGTGACCGTAAGTCCAAAAAATAAAAAGGTGTCAGACATGAGCGAATTGGCGTTCTAGCATCATTTTGAAGCATATTAGAAATTTCTATCTTAATGGGTGCCAAAGTTACACAAGACCTCTTAATAATATTTTTAATCGCTATCTTCGTGACCGTAAGTCCAAAAAATAAAAAGGTGTCAGATATGAGCGATCTGGCGTTCTCGGAGCATTTTGAAGCATTTTAGAAATTTCTATCTTAATGGGTGCCAAAGTTACACAAGACCTCTTAATAATATTTTTAATCGCTATCTTGGTGACCGTAAGTCCAAAAAATAAAAAGGTGTCAGACATGAGCGAATTGGCGTTCTAGCATCATTTTGAAGCATATTAGAAATTTCTATCTTAATGGGTGCCAAAGTTACACAAGACCTCTTAATAATATTTTTAATCGCTATCTTGGTGACCGTAAGTCCAAAAAATAAAAAGGTGTCAGATATGAGCGATCTGGCGTTCTCGGAGCATTTTGAAGAATTTTAGAAATTTCTATCTTAATGGGTGCCAAAGTTACACAAGACCTCTTAATAATATTTTTAATCGCTATCTTGGTGACCGTAAGTCCAAAAAATAAAAAGGTGTCAGATATGAGCGATCTGGCGTTCTAGCAGCATTTTGAAGCATATTAGAAATTTCTATCTTAATGGGTGCCAAAGTTACACAAGACCTCTTAATAATATTTTTAATCGCTATCTTGGTGACCGTAAGTCCAAAAAATAAAAAGGTGTCAGATATGAGCGATCTGGCGTTCTAGCAGCATTTTGAAGCATATTAGAAATTTCTATCTTAATGGGTGCCAAAGTTACACAAGACCTCTTAATAATATTTTTAATCGCTATCTTGGTGACCGTAAGTCCAAAAAATAAAAAGGTGTCAGATATGAGCGATCTGGCGTTCTAGCAGCATTTTGAAGCATATTAGAAATTTCTATCTTAATGGGTGCCAAAGTTACACAAGACCTCTTAATAATATTTTTAATCGCTATCTTGGTGACCGTAAGTCCAAAAAATAGAAAGGTGTCAGATATGAGCGATCTGGCGTTCTAGCAGCATTTTGAAGCATATTAGAAATTTCTATCTTAATGGTTGCCAAAGTTACACAAGACCTCTTAATAATATTTTTAATCGCTATCTTGGTGACCGTAAGTCCAAAAAATAGAAAGGTGTCAGATATGAGCGATCTGGCGTTCTAGCAGCATTTTGAAGCATATTAGAAATTTCTATCTTAATGGGTGCCAAAGTTACACAAGACCTCTTAATAATATTTTTAATCGCTATCTTGGTGACCGTAAGTCCAAAAAATAAAAAGGTGTCAGACATGAGCGATCTGGCGTTCTAGCAGCATTTTGAAGCATATTAGAAATTTCTATCTTAATGGGTGCCAAAGTTACACAATACCTCTTAATAATATTTTTAATCGCTATCTTGGTGACCGTAAGTCCAAAAAATAAAAAGGTGTCAGACATGAGCGATCTGGCGTTCTAGCAGCATTTTGAAGCATATTAGAAATTTCTATCTTAATGGGTGCCAAAGTTATACAAGACCTCTTAATAATATTTTTAATCGCTATCTTGGTGACCGTAAGTCCAAAAAATAAAAAGGTGTCAGACATGAGCGAATTGGCGTTCTAGCATCATTTTGAAGCATATTAGAAATTTCTATCTTAATGGGTGCCAAAGTTACACAAGACCTCTTAATAATATTTTTAATCGCTATCTTGGTGACCGTAAGTCCAAAAAATAAAAAGGTGTCAGATATGAGCGATCTGGCGTTCTCGGAGCATTTTGAAGAATTTTAGAAATTTCTATCTTAATGGGTGCCAAAGTTACACAAGACCTCTTAATAATATTTTTAATCGCTATCTTGGTGACCGTAAGTCCAAAAAATAAAAAGGTGTCAGATATGAGCGATCTGGCGTTCTAGCAGCATTTTGAAGCATATTAGAAATTTCTATCTTAATGGGTGCCAAAGTTACACAAGACCACTTAATAATATTTTTAATCGCTATCTTGGTGATCGTAAGTCCAAAAAATAAGAAGGTGTCAGATATGAGCGATCTGGCGTTCTCGGAGCATTTTGAAGCATTTTAGAAATTTCTATCTTAATGGGTGCCAAAGTTACACAAGACCTCTTAATAATATTTTTAATCGCTATCTTGGTGACCGTAAGTCCAAAAAATAAAAAGGTGTCAGATATGAGCGATCTGGCGTTCTAGCAGCATTTTGAAGCATATTATCTTAATGGGTGCCAAAGTTACACAAGACCTCTTAATAATATTTTTAATCGCTATCTTGGTGACCGTAAGTCCAAAAAATAAAAAGGTGTCAGATATGAGCGATCTGGCGTTCTAGCAGCATTTTGAAGCATATTACAAATTTCTATCTTAATGGGTGCCAAAGTTACACAAAACCTCTTAACAATATTTTTAATCGCTATCTTGGTGACCGTAAGTCCAAAAAATAAAAAGGTGTCAGATATGAGCGATCTGGCGTTCTAGCAGCATTTTGAAGCATATTATCTTAATGGGTGCCAAAGTTACACAAGACCTCTTAATAATATTTTTAATCGCTATCTTGGTGACCGTAAGTCCAAAAAATAAAAAGGTGTCAGATATGAGCGATCTGGCGTTCTAGCAGCATTTTGAAGCATATTACAAATTTCTATCTTAATGGGTGCCAAAGTTACACAAGACCTCTTAACAATATTTTTAATCGCTATCTTGGTGACCGTAAGTGCAAAAAATAAACAGGTGTCAGATATGAGCGATCTGGCGTTCTAGCAGCATTTTGAAGCATATTAGAAATTTCTATCTTAATGGGTGCCAAAGTTACACAAGTCCTCTTAATAATATTTTTAATCGCTATCTTGGTGACCATAAGTGGAAAAAATAAAAAGGTGTCAGATATGAGCGATCTGGCGTTCTCGGAGCATTTTGAAGCATTTTAGAAATTTCTATCTTAATGGGTGCCAAAGTTACACAAGACCTCTTAATAATATTTTTAATCGCTATCTTGGTGACCGTAAGTCCAAAAAATAAAAAGGTGTCAGATATGAGCGATCTGGCGTTCTAGCAGCATTTTGAAGCATGTTAGAAATTTCTATCTTAATGGGTGCCAAAGTTACACAATACCTCTTAATAATATTTTTAATCGCTATCTTGGTGACCGTATGTCCAAAAAATAAAAAGGTGTCAGATATGAGCGATCTGGCGTTCTAGCAGCATTTTGAAGCATATTAGAAATTTCTATCTTAATGGGTGCCAAAGTTACACAAGACCTCTTAATAATATTTTTAATTGCTATCTTGGTGACCATAAGTCCAAAAAATAAAAAGGTGTCAGATATGAGCGATCTGGCGTTCTAGCAGCATTTTGAAGCATATTAGAAATTTCTATCTTAATAGGTGCCAAAGTTACACAAGACCTCTTAATAATATTTTTAATCGCTATCTTGGTGACCGTAAGTCCAAAAAATAAAAAGGTGTCAGATATGAGCGATCTGGCGTTCTAGCAGCATTTTGAAGCATATTAGAAATTTCTATCTTAATGGTTGCCAAAGTTACATAATACCTCTTAATAATATTTTTAATCGCTATCTTGGTGACCGTAAGTCCAAAAAATAAAAAGGTGTCAGATATGAGCAATCTGGCGTTCTAGCAGCATTTTGAAGCATATTAGAAATTTCTATCTTAATGGGTGCCAAAGTTACACAATACCTCCTAATAATATTTTTAATCGCTATCTTGGTGACCGTAAGTCCAAAATATAAAAAGGTGTCAGATATGAGCGATCTGGCGTTCTAGCAGTATTTTGAAGCATATTAGAAATTTCTATCTTAATGGGTTCCAAAGATACACAAGACCTCTTAATAATATTTTTAATCGCTATCTTGGTGACCGTAAGTCCAAAAAATAAAAAGATGTCAGATATGAGCGATCTTGCGTTCTAGCAGCACTTTGAAGCATATTAGAAATTTCTATCTTAATGGGTGCCAAAGTTACACAGTACCTCTTAATAATATTTTTAATCGCTATCTTGGTGACCGTAAGTCCAAAAAATAAAAAGGTGTCAGATATGAGCGATCTGGCGTTCTCGGAGCATTTTGAAGAATTTTAGAAATTTCTATCTTAATGGGTGCCAAAGTTACACAAGACCTCTTAATAATATTTTTAATCGCTATCTTGGTGACCGTAAGTCCAAAAAATAAAAAGATGTCAGATATGAGCGATATGGCGTTCTAGCAGCATTTTGAAGCATATTAGAAATTTCTATCTTAATGGGTGCCAAAGTTATACAAGACCTCTTAATAATATTTTTAATCGCTATCTTGGTGACCGTAAGTCCAAAAAATAAAAAGGTGTCAAATATGTGCGGTCTGGCGTTCTGGGAGCATTTTGAAGCATTTTAGAAATTTCTATCTTAATGGGTCCCAAAGTTACACAAGACCTCTTAATAATATTTTTAATCGCTATCTTGGTGACCGTAAGTCCAAAAAATAAAAAGGTGTCAGATATGAGCGATCTGGCGTTCTCGGGGTATTTTGAAGCATTTTAGAAATTTCTATCTTAATGGGTGCCAAAGTTACACAAGACCTCTTAATAATATTTTTAATCGCTATCTTGGTGACCGTAAGTTCAAAAAATAAAAAGATGTCAGATATGAGCGATCTGACGTTCTAGCAGCATTTTGAAGCATATTAGAAATTTCTATCTTAATGGGTGCCAAAGTTATACAAGACCTCTTAATAATATTTTTAATCGCTATCTTGGTGACCGTAAGTCCAAAAAATAAAAAGGTGTCAGACATGAGCGAATTGGCGTTCTAGCATCATTTTGAAGCATATTAGAAATTTCTATCTTAATGGGTGCCAAAGTTACACAAGACCTCTTAATAATATTTTTAATCGCTATCTTGGTGACCGTAAGTCCAAAAAATAAAAAGGTGTCAGATATGAGCGATCTGGCGTTCTCGGAGCATTTTGAAGCATTTTAGAAATTTCTATCTTAATGGGTGCCAAAGTTACACAAGACCTCTTAATAATATTTTTAATCGCTATCTTGGTGACCTTAAGTCCAAAAAATAAACAGGTGTCAGATATGAGCGATCTGGCGTTCTAGCAGCATTTTGAAGCATTTTAGAAATTTCTATCTTAATGGGTGCCAAAGTTACACAAGACCTCTTAATAATATTTTTAATCGCTATCTTGGTGACCGTAAGTCCAAAAAATAAAAAGGTGTCAGATATGAGCGATCTGGCGTTCTAGCAGCATTTTGAAGCATATTAGAAATTTCTATCTTAATGGGTGCCAAAGTTACACAAGACCACTTAATAATATTTTTAATCGCTATCTTGGTGATCGTAAGTCCAAAAAATAAGAAGGTGTCAGATATGAGCGATCTGGCGTTCTAGCAGCATTTTGAAGCATATTAGAAATTTCTATCTTAATGGGTGCCAAAGTTACACAAGACCTCTTAATAATATTTTTAATCGCTCTCTTGGTGACCGTAAGTCCAAAAAATAAAAAGGTGTCAGATATGAGCGATCTGGCGTTCTAGCAGCATTTTGAAGCATATTAGAAATTTCTATCTTAATGGGTGCCAAAGTTACACAAGACCTCTTAATAATATTTTTAATCGCTATCTTGGTGACCGTAAGTCCAAAAAATAAAAAGGTGTCAGATATGAGCGATCTGGCGTTCTAGCAGCATTTTGAAGCATATTAGAAATTTCTATCTTAATGGGTGCCAAAGTTACACAAGACCTCTTAATAATATTTTTAATCGCTATCTTGGTGACCGTAAGTCCAAAAAATAAAAAGGTGTCCGATATGAGCGATCTGGCGTTCTAGCAGCATTTTGAAGCATATTAGAAATTTCTATCTTAATGGGTGAAAAAGTTACACAAGACCTCTTAATAATATTTTTAATCGCTATCTTGGTGACCGTAAGTCCAAAAAATGAAAAGGTGTCAGATATGAGCGATCTGGCGTTCTCGGAGCATTTTTAAGCATTTTAGAAATTTCTATCTTAATGGGTGCCGAAGTTACACAAGACCTCTTAATAATATTTTTAATCGCTATCTTGGTGACCGTAAGTCCAAAAAATAAAAAGGTGTCAGATATGAGCGATCTGGCGTTCTAGCAGCGTTTTGAAGCAGATTAGAAATTTCTATCTTAATGGGTGCCAAAGTTACACAAGACCTCTTAATAATATTTTAAATCGCTATCTTGGTGACCGTAAGTCCAAAAAATAAAAAGGTGTCAGACATGAGCGATCTGGCGTTCTAGCAGCATTTTGAAGCATATTAGAAATTTCTATCTTAATGGGTGCCAAAGTTATACAAGACCTCTTAATAATATTTTTAATCGCTATCTTGGTGACCGTAAGTCCAAAAAATAAAAAGGTGTCAGACATGAGCGAATTGGCGTTCTAGCATCATTTTGAAGCATATTAGAAATTTCTATCTTAATGGGTGCCAAAGTTACACAAGACCTCTTAATAATATTTTTAATCGCTATCTTGGTGACCGTAAGTCCAAAAAATAAAAAGGTGTCAGATATGAGCGATCTGGCGTTCTCGGAGCATTTTGAAGAATTTTAGAAATTTCTATCTTAATGGGTGCCAAAGTTACACAAGACCTCTTAATAATATTTTTAATCGCTATCTTGGTGACCGTAAGTCCAAAAAATAAAAAGGTGTCAGATATGAGCGATCTGGCGTTCTAGCAGCATTTTGAAGCATATTAGAAATTTCTATCTTAATGGGTGCCAAAGTTACACAAGACCACTTAATAATATTTTTAATCGCTATCTTGGTGATCGTAAGTCCAAAAAATAAGAAGGTGTCAGATATGAGCGATCTGGCGTTCTCGGAGCATTTTGAAGCATTTTAGAAATTTCTATCTTAATGGGTGCCAAAGTTACACAAGACCTCTTAATAATATTTTTAATCGCTATCTTGGTGACCGTAAGTCCAAAAAATAAAAAGGTGTCAGATATGAGCGATCTGGCGTTCTAGCAGCATTTTGAAGCATATTATCTTAATGGGTGCCAAAGTTACACAAGACCTCTTAATAATATTTTTAATCGCTATCTTGGTGACCGTAAGTCCAAAAAATAAAAAGGTGTCAGATATGAGCGATCTGGCGTTCTAGCAGCATTTTGAAGCATATTACAAATTTCTATCTTAATGGGTGCCAAAGTTACACAAGACCTCTTAACAATATTTTTAATCGCTATCTTGGTGACCGTAAGTCCAAAAAATAAAAAGGTGTCAGATATGAGCGATCTGGCGTTCTAGCAGCATTTTGAAGCATATTATCTTAATGGGTGCCAAAGTTACACAAGACCTCTTAATAATATTTTTAATCGCTATCTTGGTGACCGTAAGTCCAAAAAATAAAAAGGTGTCAGATATGAGCGATCTGGCGTTCTAGCAGCATTTTGAAGCATATTACAAATTTCTATCTTAATGGGTGCCAAAGTTACACAAGACCTCTTAACAATATTTTTAATCGCTATCTTGGTGACCGTAAGTGCAAAAAATAAACAGGTGTCAGATATGAGCGATCTGGCGTTCTAGCAGCATTTTGAAGCATATTAGAAATTTCTATCTTAATGGGTGCCAAAGTTACACAAGACCTCTTAATAATATTTTTAATCGCTATCTTGGTGACCATAAGTGGAAAAAATAAAAAGGTGTCAGATATGAGCGATCTGGCGTTCTCGGAGCATTTTGAAGCATTTTAGAAATTTCTATCTTAATGGTTGCCAAAGTTACACAAGACCTCTTAATAATATTTTTAATCGCTATCTTGGTGACCGTAAGTCCAAAAAATAAAAAGGTGTCAGATATGAGCGATCTGGCGTTCTAGCAGCATTTTGAAGCATGTTAGAAATTTCTATCTTAATGGGTGCCAAAGTTACACAATACCTCTTAATAATATTTTTAATCGCTATCTTGGTGACCGTATGTCCAAAAAATAAAAAGGTGTCAGATATGAGCGATCTGGCGTTCTAGCAGCATTTTGAAGCATATTAGAAATTTCTATCTTAATGGGTGCCAAAGTTACACAAGACCTCTTAATAATATTTTTAATTGCTATCTTGGTGACCATAAGTCCAAAAAATAAAAAGGTGTCAGATATGAGCGATCTGGCGTTCTAGCAGCATTTTGAAGCATATTAGAAATTTCTATCTTAATAGGTGCCAAAGTTACACAAGACCTCTTAATAATATTTTTAATCGCTATCTTGGTGACCGTAAGTCCAAAAAATAAAAAGGTGTCAGATATGAGCGATCTGGCGTTCTAGCAGCATTTTGAAGCATATTAGAAATTTCTATCTTAATGGTTGCCAAAGTTACATAATACCTCTTAATAATATTTTTAATCGCTATCTTGGTGACCGTAAGTCCAAAAAATAAAAAGGTGTCAGATATGAGCAATCTGGCGTTCTAGCAGCATTTTGAAGCATATTAGAAATTTCTATCTTAATGGGTGCCAAAGTTACACAATACCTCCTAATAATATTTTTAATCGCTATCTTGGTGACCGTAAGTCCAAAATATAAAAAGGTGTCAGATATGAGCGATCTGGCGTTCTAGCAGTATTTTGAAGCATATTAGAAATTTCTATCTTAATGGGTTCCAAAGATACACAAGACCTCTTAATAATATTTTTAATCGCTATCTTGGTGACCGTAAGTCCAAAAAATAAAAAGATGTCAGATATGAGCGATCTTGCGTTCTAGCAGCACTTTGAAGCATATTAGAAATTTCTATCTTAATGGGTGCCAAAGTTACACAATACCTCTTAATAATATTTTTAATCGCTATCTTGGTGACCGTAAGTCCAAAAAATAAAAAGGTGTCAGATATGAGCGATCTGGCGTTCTCGGAGCATTTTGAAGAATTTTAGAAATTTCTATCTTAATGGGTGCCAAAGTTACACAAGACCTCTTAATAATATTTTTAATCGCTATCTTGGTGACCGTAAGTCCAAAAAATAAAAAGATGTCAGATATGAGCGATATGGCGTTCTAGCAGCATTTTGAAGCATATTAGAAATTTCTATCTTAATGGGTGCCAAAGTTATACAAGACCTCTTAATAATATTTTTAATCGCTATCTTGGTGACCGTAAGTCCAAAAAATAAAAAGGTGTCAAATATGTGCGGTCTGGCGTTCTGGGAGCATTTTGAAGCATTTTAGAAATTTCTATCTTAATGGGTCCCAAAGTTACACAAGACCTCTTAATAATATTTTTAATCGCTATCTTGGTGACCGTAAGTCCAAAAAATAAAAAGGTGTCAGATATGAGCGATCTGGCGTTCTCGGGGTATTTTGAAGCATTTTAGAAATTTCTATCTTAATGGGTGCCAAAGTTACACAAGACCTCTTAATAATATTTTTAATCGCTATCTTGGTGACCGTAAGTTCAAAAAATAAAAAGATGTTAGATATGAGCGATCTGGCGTTCTAGCAGCATTTTGAAGCATATTAGAAATTTCTATCTTAATGGGTGCCAAAGTTATACAAGACCTCTTAATAATATTTTTAATCGCTATCTTGGTGACCGTAAGTCCAAAAAATAAAAAGGTGTCAGACATGAGCGAATTGGCGTTCTAGCATCATTTTGAAGCATATTAGAAATTTCTATCTTAATGGGTGCCAAAGTTACACAAGACCTCTTAATAATATTTTTAATCGCTATCTTGGTGACCGTAAGTCCAAAAAATAAAAAGGTGTCAGATATGAGCGATCTGGCGTTCTCGGAGCATTTTGAAGCATTTTAGAAATTTCTATCTTAATGGGTGCCAAAGTTACACAAGACCTCTTAATAATATTTTTAATCGCTATCTTGGTGACCTTAAGTCCAAAAAATAAACAGGTGTCAGATATGAGCGATCTGGCGTTCTAGCAGCATTTTGAAGCATTTTAGAAATTTCTATCTTAATGGGTGCCAAAGTTACACAAGACCTCTTAATAATATTTTTAATCGCTATCTTGGTGACCGTAAGTCCAAAAAATAAAAAGGTGTCAGATATGAGCGATCTGGCGTTCTAGCAGCATTTTGAAGCATATTAGAAATTTCTATCTTAATGGGTGCCAAAGTTACACAAGACCACTTAATAATATTTTTAATCGCTATCTTGGTGATCGTAAGTCCAAAAAATAAGAAGGTGTCAGATATGAGCGATCTGGCGTTCTAGCAGCATTTTGAAGCATATTAGAAATTTCTATCTTAATGGGTGCCAAAGTTACACAAGACCTCTTAATAATATTTTTAATCGCTATCTTGGTGACCGTAAGTCCAAAAAATAAAAAGGTGTCAGATATGAGCGATCTGGCGTTCTAGCAGCATTTTGAAGCATATTAGAAATTTCTATCTTAATGGGTGCCAAAGTTACACAAGACCTCTTAATAATATTTTTAATCGCTATCTTGGTGACCGTAAGTCCAAAAAATAAAAAGGTGTCAGATATGAGCGATCTGGCGTTCTAGCAGCATTTTGAAGCATATTAGAAATTTCTATCTTAATGGGTGCCAAAGTTACACAAGACCTCTTAATAATATTTTTAATCGCTGTCTTGGTGACCGTAAGTCCAAAAAATAAAAAGGTGTCCGATATGAGCGATCTGGCGTTCTAGCAGCATTTTGAAGCATATTAGAAATTTCTATCTTAATGGGTGAAAAAGTTACACAAGACCTCTTAATAATATTTTTAATCGCTATCTTGGTGACCGTAAGTCCAAAAAATGAAAAGGTGTCAGATATGAGCGATCTGGCGTTCTCGGAGCATTTTTAAGCATTTTAGAAATTTCTATCTTAATGGGTGCCGAAGTTACACAAGACCTCTTAATAATATTTTTAATCGCTATCTTGGTGACCGTAAGTCCAAAAAATAAAAAGGTGTCAGATATGAGCGATCTGGCGTTCTAGCAGCATTTTGAAGCAGATTAGAAATTTCTATCTTAATGGGTGCCAAAGTTACACAAGACCTCTTAATAATATTTTAAATCGCTATCTTGGTGACCGTAAGTCCAAAAAATAAAAAGGTGTCAGATATGAGCGATCTGGCGTTCTAGCAGCATTTTGAAGCATATTAGAAATTTCTATCTTAATGGGTGCCAAAGTTACACAAGACCACTTAATAATATTTTTAATCGCTATCTTGGTGATCGTAAGTCCAAAAAATAAGAAGGTGTCAGATATGAGCGATCTGGCGTTCTCGGAGCATTTTGAAGCATTTTAGAAATTTCTATCTTAATGGGTGCCAAAGTTACACAAGACCTCTTAATAATATTTTTAATCGCTATCTTGGTGACCGTAAGTCCAAAAAACAAAAAGGTGTCAGATATGGGCGATCTGGCGTTCTAGCAGCATTTTGAAGCATATTAGAAATTTCTATCTTAATGGGTGCCAAAGTTACACAAGACCTCTTAATAATATTTTTAATCGCTATCTTGGTGACCATAAGTGGAAAAAATAAAAAGGTGTCAGATATGAGCGATCTGGCGTTCTCGGAGCATTTTGAAGCATTTTAGAAATTTCTATCTTAATGGGTGCCAAAGTTACACAAGACCTCTTAATAATATTTTTAATCGCTATCTTGGTGACCGTAAGTCCAAAAAATAAAAAGGTGTCAGATATGAGCGATCTGGCGTTCTAGCAGCATTTTGAAGCATATTATCTTAATGGGTGCCAAAGTTACACAAGACCTCTTAATAATATTTTTAATCGCTATCTTATTGACCGTAAGTCCAAAAAATAAAAAGGTGTCAGATATGAGCGATCTGGCGTTCTAGCAGCATTTTGAAGCATATTACAAATTTCTATCTTAAAGGGTGCCAAAGTTACACAAGACCTCTTAATAATATTTTTAATCGCTATCTTGGTGATCGTAAGTCCAAAAAACAACAAGATGTCAGATATGAGCGATCTGGCGTTCTCGGAGCATTTTGAAGCATTTTAGAAATTTCTATCTTAATGGGTGCCAAAGTTACACAAGACCTCTTAATAATATTTTTAATCGCTATCTTGGTGACCGTAAGTGCAAAAAATAAAAAGGTGTCAGATATGAGCGATCTGGCGTTCTAGCAGCATTTTGAAGCATATTAGAAATTTCTATCTTAATGGGTGCCAAAGTTACACAAGACCTCTTAATAATATTTTTAATCGCTACCTTGGTGACCGTAAGTCCAAAAAATAAATAGGTGTCAGATATGAGCGATCTGGCGTTCTAGCAGCATTTTGAAGCATATTAGAAATTTCTATCTTAATGGGTGCCAAAGTTACACAAGACCTCTTAATAATATTTTTAATCGCTATCTTGGTGACCATAAGTGTAAAAAATAAAAAGGTGTCAGATATGAGCGATCTGGCGTTCTCGGAGCATTTTGAAGCATTTTAGAAATTTCTATCTTAATGGGGGCCAAAGTTACACAAGACCTCTTAATAATATTTTTAATCGCTATCTTGGTGACCGTAAGTCCAAAAAATAAAAAGGTGTCAGATATGAGCGATCTGGCGTTCTAGCAGCATTTTGAAGCATATTAGAAATTTCTATCTTAATGGGTGCCAAAGTTACACAAGACCTCTTAATAATATTTTTAATCGCTATCTTGGTGACCGTAAGTCCAAAAAATAAAAAGGTGTCAGATATGAGCGATCTGGCGTTCTAGCAGCATTTTGAAGCATATTAGAAATTTCTATCTTAATGGGTGCAAAAGTTACACAAGACCTCTTAATAATATTTTTAATCGCTATCTTGGTGACCGTAAGTCCAAAAAATAAAAAGGTGTCAGATATGAGCGATCTGGCGTTCTAGCAGCATTTTGAAGCATATTAGAAATTTCTATCTTAATGGGTGCCAAAGTTACACAAGACCTCTTAATAATATTTTTAATCGCTATCTTGGTGACCGTAAGTCCAAAAAATAAAAAGGTGTCAGATATGAGCGATCTGGCGTTCTAGCAGCATTTTGAAGCATATTAGAAATTTCTATCTTAATGGGTGCCAAAGTTACACAAGACCTCTTAATAATATTTTTAATCGCTATCTTGGTGACCGTAAGTCCAAAAAATAAAAAGGTGTCAGATATGAGCGATCTGGCGTTCTAGCAGCATTTTGAAGCATATTAGAAATTTCTATCTTAATGGGTGCCAAAGTTACACAAGACCTCTTAATAATATTTTTAATCGCTATCTTGGTGACCGTAAGTCCAAAAAATAGAAAGGTGTCAGATATGAGCGATCTGGCGTTCTAGCAGCATTTTGAAGCATATTAGAAATTTCTATCTTAATGGGTGCCAAAGTTACACAAGACCTCTTAATAATATTTTTAATCGCTATCTTGGTGACCGTAAGTCCAAAAAATAGAAAGGTGTCAGATATGAGCGATCTGGCGTTCTAGCAGCATTTTGAAGCATATTAGAAATTTCTATCTTAATGGGTGCCAAAGTTACACAAGACCTCTTAATAATATTTTTAATCGCTATCTTGGTGACCGTAAGTCCAAAAAATAAAAAGGTGTCAGACATGAGCGATCTGGCGTTTTAGCAGCATTTTGAAGCATATTAGAAATTTCTATCTTAATGGGTGCCAAAGTTACACAATACCTCTTAATAATATTTTTAATCGCTATCTTGGTGACCGTAAGTCCATAAAATAAAAAGGTGTCAGACATGAGCGATCTGGCGTTCTAGCAGCATTTTGAAGCATATTAGAAATTTCTATCTTAATGGGTGCCAAAGTTATACAAGACCTCTTAATAATATTTTTAATCGCTATCTTGGTGACCGTAAGTCCAAAAAATAAAAAGGTGTCAGACATGAGCGAATTGGCGTTCTAGCATCATTTTGAAGCATATTAGAAATTTCTATCTTAATGGGTGCCAAAGTTACACAAGACCTCTTAATAATATTTTTAATCGCTATCTTGGTGACCGTAAGTCCAAAAAATAAAAAGGTGTCAGATATGAGCGATCTGGCGTTCTCGGAGCATTTTGAAGCATTTTAGAAATTTCTATCTTAATGGGTGCCAAAG
Organism: Onthophagus sagittarius; assembly: GCA_036711965.1. Taxonomy (NCBI): domain Eukaryota; kingdom Metazoa; phylum Arthropoda; class Insecta; order Coleoptera; family Scarabaeidae; genus Onthophagus; species Onthophagus sagittarius. The sequence goes on from JASERS010000001.1 coordinate 48,611,173, forward strand.
TTACACAAGACCTCTTAATAATATTTTTAATCGCTATCTTGGTGACCGTAAGTCCAAAAAATAAAAAGGTGTCAGACATGAGCGAATTGGCGTTCTAGCATCATTTTGAAGCATATTAGAAATTTCTATCTTAATGGGTGCCAAAGTTACACAAGACCTCTTAATAATATTTTTAATCGCTATCTTGGTGACCGTAAGTCCAAAAAATAAAAAGGTGTCAGATATGAGCGATCTGGCGTTCTCGGAGCATTTTGAAGAATTTTAGAAATTTCTATCTTAATGGGTGCCACAGTTACACAAGACCTCTTAATAATATTTTTAATCGCTATCTTGGTGACCGTAAGTCCAAAAAATAAAAAGGTGTCAGATATGAGCGATCTGGCGTTCTAGCAGCATTTTGAAGCATATTAGAAATTTCTATCTTAATGGGTGCCAAAGTTACACAAGACCTCTTAATAATATTTTTAATCGCTATCTTGGTGACCGTAAGTCCAAAAAATAAAAAGGTGTCAGATATGAGCGATCTGGCGTTCTAGCAGCATTTTGAAGCATATTAGAAATTTCTATCTTAATGGGTGCCAAAGTTACACAAGACCTCTTAATAATATTTTTAATCGCTATCCTGGTGACCGTAAGTCCAAAAAATAAAAAGGTGTCAGATATGAGCGATCTGGCGTTCTAGCAGCATTTTGAAGCATATTAGAAATTTCTATCTTAATGGGTGCCAAAGTTACACAAGACCTCTTAATAATATTTTTAATCGCTATCTTGGTGACCGTAAGTCCAAAAAATAGAAAGGTGTCAGATATGAGCGATCTGGCGTTCTAGCAGCATTTTGAAGCATATTAGAAATTTCTATCTTAATGGTTGCCAAAGTTACACAAGACCTCTTAATAATATTTTTAATCGCTATCTTGGTGACCGTAAGTCCAAAAAATAGAAAGGTGTCAGATATGAGCGATCTGGCGTTCTAGCAGCATTTTGAAGCATATTAGAAATTTCTATCTTAATGGGTGCCAAAGTTACACAAGACCTCTTAATAATATTTTTAATCGCTATCTTGGTGACCGTAAGTCCAAAAAATAAAAAGGTGTCAGACATGAGCGATCTGGCGTTCTAGCAGCATTTTGAAGCATATTAGAAATTTCTATCTTAATGGGTGCCAAAGTTACACAATACCTCTTAATAATATTTTTAATCGCTATCTTGGTGACCGTAAGTCCAAAAAATAAAAAGGTGTCAGACATGAGCGATCTGGCGTTCTAGCAGCATTTTGAAGCATATTAGAAATTTCTATCTTAATGGGTGCCAAAGTTATACAAGACCTCTTAATAATATTTTTAATCGCTATCTTGGTGACCGTAAGTCCAAAAAATAAAAAGGTGTCAGACATGAGCGAATTGGCGTTCTAGCATCATTTTGAAGCATATTAGAAATTTCTATCTTAATGGGTGCCAAAGTTACACAAGACCTCTTAATAATATTTTTAATCGCTATCTTGGTGACCGTAAGTCCAAAAAATAAAAAGGTGTCAGATATGAGCGATCTGGCGTTCTCGGAGCATTTTGAAGAATTTTAGAAATTTCTATCTTAATGGGTGCCAAAGTTACACAAGACCTCTTAATAATATTTTTAATCGCTATCTTGGTGACCGTAAGTCCAAAAAATAAAAAGGTGTCAGATATGAGCGATCTGGCGTTCTAGCAGCATTTTGAAGCATATTAGAAATTTCTATCTTAATGGGTGCCAAAGTTACACAAGACCACTTAATAATATTTTTAATCGCTATCTTGGTGATCGTAAGTCCAAAAAATAAGAAGGTGTCAGATATGAGCGATCTGGCGTTCTCGGAGCATTTTGAAGCATTTTAGAAATTTCTATCTTAATGGGTGCCAAAGTTACACAAGACCTCTTAATAATATTTTTAATCGCTATCTTGGTGACCGTAAGTCCATAAAATAAAAAGGTGTCAGATATGAGCGATCTGGCGTTCTAGCAGCATTTTGAAGCATATTATCTTAATGGGTGCCAAAGTTACACAAGACCTCTTAATAATATTTTTAATCGCTATCTTGGTGACCGTAAGTCCAAAAAATAAAAAGGTGTCAGATATGAGCGATCTGGCGTTCTAGCAGCATTTTGAAGCATATTACAAATTTCTATCTTAATGGGTGCCAAAGTTACACAAGACCTCTTAACAATATTTTTAATCGCTATCTTGGTGACCGTAAGTCCAAAAAATAAAAAGGTGTCAGATATGAGCGATCTGGCGTTCTAGCAGCATTTTGAAGCATATTATCTTAATGGGTGCCAAAGTTACACAAGACCTCTTAATAATATTTTTAATCGCTATCTTGGTGACCGTAAGTCCAAAAAATAAAAAGGTGTCAGATATGAGCGATCTGGCGTTCTAGCAGCATTTTGAAGCATATTACAAATTTCTATCTTAATGGGTGCCAAAGTTACACAAGACCTCTTAACAATATTTTTAATCGCTATCTTGGTGACCGTAAGTGCAAAAAATAAACAGGTGTCAGATATGAGCGATCTGGCGTTCTAGCAGCATTTTGAAGCATATTAGAAATTTCTATCTTAATGGGTGCCAAAGTTACACAAGACCTCTTAATAATATTTTTAATCGCTATCTTGGTGACCATAAGTGGAAAAAATAAAAAGGTGTCAGATATGAGCGATCTGGCGTTCTCGGAGCATTTTGAAGCATTTTAGAAATTTCTATCTTAATGGGTGCCAAAGTTACACAAGACCTCTTAATAATATTTTTAATCGCTATCTTGGTGACCGTAAGTCCAAAAAATAAAAAGGTGTCAGATATGAGCGATCTGGCGTTCTAGCAGCATTTTGAAGCATATTATCTTAATGGGTGCCAAAGTTACACAAGACCTCTTAATAATATTTTTAATCGCTATCTTGGTGACCGTAAGTCCAAAAAATAAAAAGGTGTCAGATATGAGCGATCTGGCGTTCTAGCAGCATTTTGAAGCATATTACAAATTTCTATCTTAATGGGTGCCAAAGTTACACAAGACCTCTTAATAATATTTTTAATCGCTATCTTGGTGATCGTAAGTCCAAAAAATAACAAGATGTCAGATATGAGCGATCTGGCGTTCTCGGAGCATTTTGAAGCATTTTAGAAATTTCTATCTTAATGGGTGCCAAAGTTACACAAGACCTCTTAATAATATTTTTAATCGCTATCTTGGTGACCATAAGTGGAAAAAATAAAAAGGTGTCAGATATGAGCGATCTGGCGTTCTCGGAGCATTTTGAAGCATTTTAGAAATTTCTATCTTAATGGGTGCCAAAGTTACACAAGGCCTCTTAATAATATTTTTAATCGCTATCTTGGTGACCGTAAGTCCAAAAAATAAAAAGGTGTCAGATATGAGCGATCTGGCGTTCTAGCAGCATTTTGAAGCATATTAGAAATTTCTATCTTAATGGGTGCAAAAGTTACACAAGACCTCTTAATAATATTTTTAATCGCTATCTTGGTGACCGTAAGTCCAAAAAATAAAAAGGTGTCAGATATGAGCGATCTGGCGTTCTAGCAGCATTTTGAAGCATATTAGAAATTTCTATCTTAATGGGTGCCAAAGTTACACAAGACCTCTTAATAATATTTTTAATCGCTATCTTGGTGACCGTAAGTCCAAAAAATAGAAAGGTGTCAGATATGAGCGATCTGGCGTTCTAGCAGCATTTTGAAGCATATTAGAAATTTCTATCTTAATGGGTGCCAAAGTTACACAAGACCTCTTAATAATATTTTTAATCGCTATCTTGGTGACCGTAAGTCCAAAAAATAGAAAGGTGTCAGATATGAGCGATCTGGCGTTCTAGCAGCATTTTGAAGCATATTAGAAATTTCTATCTTAATGGGTGCCAAAGTTACACAAGACCTCTTAATAATATTTTTAATCGCTATCTTGGTGACCGTAAGTCCAAAAAATAAAAAGGTGTCAGATATGAGCGATCTGGCGTTCTCGGAGCATTTTGAAGAATTTTAGAAATTTCTATCTTAATGGGTGCCAAAGTTACACAAGACCTCTTAATAATATTTTTAATCGCTATCTTGGTGACCGTAAGTCCAAAAAATAAAAAGGTGTCAGATATGAGCGATCTGGCGTTCTAGCAGCATTTTGAAGCATATTAGAAATTTCTATCTTAATGGGTGCCAAAGTTACACAAGACCTCTTAATAATATTTTTAATCGCTATCTTGGTGACCGTAAGTCCAAAAAATAAAAAGGTGTCAGATATGAGCGATCTGGCGTTCTAGCAGCATTTTGAAGCATATTAGAAATTTCTATCTTAATGGGTGCCAAAGTTACACAAGACCTCTTAATAATATTTTTAATCGCTATCTTGGTGACCGTAAGTCCAAAAAATAAAAAGGTGTCAGATATGAGCGATCTGGCGTTCTAGCAGCATTTTGAAGCATATTAGAAATTTCTATCTTAATGGGTGCCAAAGTTACACAAGACCTCTTAATAATATTTTTAATCGCTATCTTGGTGACCGTAAGTCCAAAAAATAGAAAGGTGTCAGATATGAGCGATCTGGCGTTCTAGCAGCATTTTGAAGCATATTAGAAATTTCTATCTTAATGGTTGCCAAAGTTACACAAGACCTCTTAATAATATTTTTAATCGCTATCTTGGTGACCGTAAGTCCAAAAAATAGAAAGGTGTCAGATATGAGCGATCTGGCGTTCTAGCAGCATTTTGAAGCATATTAGAAATTTCTATCTTAATGGGTGCCAAAGTTACACAAGACCTCTTAATAATATTTTTAATCGCTATCTTGGTGACCGTAAGTCCAAAAAATAAAAAGGTGTCAGACATGAGCGATCTGGCGTTCTAGCAGCATTTTGAAGCATATTAGAAATTTCTATCTTAATGGGTGCCAAAGTTACACAATACCTCTTAATAATATTTTTAATCGCTATCTTGGTGACCGTAAGTCCAAAAAATAAAAAGGTGTCAGACATGAGCGATCTGGCGTTCTAGCAGCATTTTGAAGCATATTAGAAATTTCTATCTTAATGGGTGCCAAAGTTATACAAGACCTCTTAATAATATTTTTAATCGCTATCTTGGTGACCGTAAGTCCAAAAAATAAAAAGGTGTCAGACATGAGCGAATTGGCGTTCTAGCATCATTTTGAAGCATATTAGAAATTTCTATCTTAATGGGTGCCAAAGTTACACAAGACCTCTTAATAATATTTTTAATCGCTATCTTGGTGACCGTAAGTCCAAAAAATAAAAAGGTGTCAGATATGAGCGATCTGGCGTTCTCGGAGCATTTTGAAGAATTTTAGAAATTTCTATCTTAATGGGTGCCAAAGTTACACAAGACCTCTTAATAATATTTTTAATCGCTATCTTGGTGACCGTAAGTCCAAAAAATAAAAAGGTGTCAGATATGAGCGATCTGGCGTTCTAGCAGCATTTTGAAGCATATTAGAAATTTCTATCTTAATGGGTGCCAAAGTTACACAAGACCACTTAATAATATTTTTAATCTCTATCTTGGTGATCGTAAGTCCAAAAAATAAGAAGGTGTCAGATATGAGCGATCTGGCGTTCTGGGAGCATTTTGAAGCATTTTAGAAATTTCTATCTTAATGGGTGCCAAAGTTACACAAGACCTCTTAATAATATTTTTAATCGCTATCTTGGTGACCGTAAGTCCAAAAAATAAAAAGGTGTCAGATATGAGCGATCTGGCGTTCTAGCAGCATTTTGAAGCATATTATCTTAATGGGTGCCAAAGTTACACAAGACCTCTTAATAATATTTTTAATCGCTATCTTGGTGACCGTAAGTCCAAAAAATAAAATGGTGTCAGATATGAGCGATCTGGCGTTCTAGCAGCATTTTGAAGCATATTACAAATTTCTATCTTAATGGGTGCCAAAGTTACACAAGACCTCTTAACAATATTTTTAATCGCTATCTTGGTGACCGTAAGTGCAAAAAATAAACAGGTGTCAGATATGAGCGATCTGGCGTTCTAGCAGCATTTTGAAGCATATTAGAAATTTCTATCTTAATGGGTGCCAAAGTTACACAAGACCTCTTAATAATATTTTTAATCGCTATCTTGGTGACCATAAGTGGAAAAAATAAAAAGGTGTCAGATATGAGCGATCTGGCGTTCTCGGAGCATTTTGAAGCATTTTAGAAATTTCTATCTTAATGGGTGCCAAAGTTACACAAGACCTCTTAATAATATTTTTAATCGCTATCTTGGTGACCGTAAGTCCAAAAAATAAAAAGGTGTCAGATATGAGCGATCTGGCGTTCTAGCAGCATTTTGAAGCATATTATCTTAATGGGTGCCAAAGTTACACAAGACCTCTTAATAATATTTTTAATCGCTATCTTGGTGACCGTAAGTCCAAAAATAAAAAGGTGTCAGATATGAGCGATCTGGCGTTCTAGCAGCATTTTGAAGCATATTACAAATTTCTATCTTAATGGGTGCCAAAGTTACACAAGACCTCTTAACAATATTTTTAATCGCTATCTTGGTGACCGTAAGTGCAAAAAATAAACAGGTGTCAGATATGAGCGATCTGGCGTTCTAGCAGCATTTTGAAGCATATTAGAAATTTCTATCTTAATGGGTGCCAAAGTTACACAAGACCTCTTAATAATATTTTTAATCGCTATCTTGGTGACCATAAGTGGAAAAAATAAAAAGGTGTCAGATATGAGCGATCTGGCGTTCTCGGAGCATTTTGAAGCATTTTAGAAATTTCTATCTTAATGGGTGCCAAAGTTACACAAGACCTCTTAATAATATTTTTAATCGCTATCTTGGTGACCGTAAGTCCAAAAAATAAAAAGGTGTCAGATATGAGCGATCTGGCGTTCTAGCAGCATTTTGAAGCATATTATCTTAATGGGTGCCAAAGTTACACAAGACCTCTTAATAATATTTTTAATCGCTATCTTGGTGACCGTAAGTCCAAAAAATAAAAAGGTGTCAGATATGAGCGATCTGGCGTTCTAGCAGCATTTTGAAGCATATTACAAATTTCTATCTTAATGGGTGCCAAAGTTACACAAGACCTCTTAATAATATTTTTAATCGCTATCTTGGTGATCGTAAGTCCAAAAAATAACAAGATGTCAGATATGAGCGATCTGGCGTTCTCGGAGCATTTTGAAGCATTTTAGAAATTTCTATCTTAATGGGTGCCAAAGTTACACAAGACCTCTTAATAATATTTTTAATCGCTATCTTGGTGACCATAAGTGGAAAAAATAAAAAGGTGTCAGATATGAGCGATCTGGCGTTCTCGGAGCATTTTGAAGCATTTTAGAAATTTCTATCTTAATGGGTGCCAAAGTTACACAAGACCTCTTAATAATATTTTTAATCGCTATCTTGGTGACCGTAAGTCCAAAAAATAAAAAGGTGTCAGATATGAGCGATCTGGCGTTCTAGCAGCATTTTGAAGCATATTAGAAATTTCTATCTTAATGGGTGCAAAAGTTACACAAGACCTCTTAATAATATTTTTAATCGCTATCTTGGTGACCGTAAGTCCAAAAAATAAAAAGGTGTCAGATATGAGCGATCTGGCGTTCTAGCAGCATTTTGAAGCATATTAGAAATTTCTATCTTAATGGGTGCCAGAGTTACACAAGACCTCTTAATAATATTTTTAATCGCTATCTTGGTGACCGTAAGTCCAAAAAATAGAAAGGTGTCAGATATGAGCGATCTGGCGTTCTAGCAGCATTTTGAAGCATATTAGAAATTTCTATCTTAATGGGTGCCAATGTTACACAAGACCTCTTAATAATATTTTTAATCGCAATCTTGGTGACCGTAAGTGCAAAAAATAAAAAGGTGTCAGATATGAGCGATCTGGCGTTCTAGCAGCATTTTGAAGCATATTATCTTAATGGGTGCCAAAGTTACACAAGACCTCTTAATAATATTTTTAATCGCTATCTTGGTGACCGTAAGTCCAAAAATAAAAAGGTGTCAGATATGAGCGATCTGGCGTTCTAGCAGCATTTTGAAGCATATTACAAATTTCTATCTTAATGGGTGCCAAAGTTACACAAGACCTCTTAACAATATTTTTAATCGCTATCTTGGTGACCGTAAGTGCAAAAAATAAACAGGTGTCAGATATGAGCGATCTGGCGTTCTAGCAGCATTTTGAAGCATATTAGAAATTTCTATCTTAATGGGTGCCAAAGTTACACAAGACCTCTTAATAATATTTTTAATCGCTATCTTGGTGACCATAAGTGGAAAAAATAAAAAGGTGTCAGATATGAGCGATCTGGCGTTCTCGGAGCATTTTGAAGCATTTTAGAAATTTCTATCTTAATGGGTGCCAAAGTTACACAAGACCTCTTAATAATATTTTTAATCGCTATCTTGGTGACCGTAAGTCCAAAAAATAAAAAGGTGTCAGATATGAGCGATCTGGCGTTCTAGCAGCATTTTGAAGCATATTATCTTAATGGGTGCCAAAGTTACACAAGACCTCTTAATAATATTTTTAATCGCTATCTTGGTGACCGTAAGTCCAAAAAATAAAAAGGTGTCAGATATGAGCGATCTGGCGTTCTAGCAGCATTTTGAAGCATATTACAAATTTCTATCTTAATGGGTGCCAAAGTTACACAAGACCTCTTAATAATATTTTTAATCGCTATCTTGGTGATCGTAAGTCCAAAAAATAACAAGATGTCAGATATGAGCGATCTGGCGTTCTCGGAGCATTTTGAAGCATTTTAGAAATTTCTATCTTAATGGGTGCCAAAGTTACACAAGACCTCTTAATAATATTTTTAATCGCTATCTTGGTGACCATAAGTGGAAAAAATAAAAAGGTGTCAGATATGAGCGATCTGGCGTTCTCGGAGCATTTTGAAGCATTTTAGAAATTTCTATCTTAATGGGTGCCAAAGTTACACAAGACCTCTTAATAATATTTTTAATCGCTATCTTGGTGACCGTAAGTCCAAAAAATAAAAAGGTGTCAGATATGAGCGATCTGGCGTTCTAGCAGCATTTTGAAGCATATTAGAAATTTCTATCTTAATGGGTGCAAAAGTTACACAAGACCTCTTAATAATATTTTTAATCGCTATCTTGGTGACCGTAAGTCCAAAAAATAAAAAGGTGTCAGATATGAGCGATCTGGCGTTCTAGCAGCATTTTGAAGCATATTAGAAATTTCTATCTTAATGGGTGCCAGAGTTACACAAGACCTCTTAATAATATTTTTAATCGCTATCTTGGTGACCGTAAGTCCAAAAAATAGAAAGGTGTCAGATATGAGCGATCTGGCGTTCTAGCAGCATTTTGAAGCATATTAGAAATTTCTATCTTAATGGGTGCCAATGTTACACAAGACCTCTTAATAATATTTTTAATCGCAATCTTGGTGACCGTAAGTGCAAAAAATAAAAAGGTGTCAGATATGAGCGATCTGGCGTTCTAGCAGCATTTCGAAGCATATTAGAAATTTCTATCTTAATGGGTGCCAACGTTACACAAGACCTCTTAATAATATTTTTAATCGCTATCTTGGTGACCGTAAGTCCAAAAAATAAAAAGGTGTCAGATATGAGCGATCTGGCGTTCTAGCAGCATTTTGAAGCATATTAGAAATTTCTATCTTAATGGGTGCCAAAGTTACACAAGACCTCTTAATAATATTTTTAATCGCTATCTTGGTGACCGTAAGTCCAAAAAATAGAAAGGTGTCAGATATGAGCGATCTGGCGTTCTAGCAGCATTTTGAAGCATATTAGAAATTTCTATCTTAATGGGTGCCAAAGTTACACAAGACCTCTTAATAATATTTTTAATCGCAATCTTGGTGACCGTAAGTCCAAAAAATAAAAAGGTGTCAGACATGAGCGATCTGGCGTTCTAGCAGCATTTTGAAGCATATTAGAAATTTCTATCTTAATGGGTGCCAAAGTTACACAAGACCTCATAATAATATTTTTAATCGCTATCTTGGTGACCGTAAGTCCAAAAAATAAAAAGGTGTCAGATATGAGCGATCTGGCGTTCTCGGAGCATTTTAAAGCATTTTAGAAATTTCTATCTTAATGGGTGCCAAAGTTACACAAGACCTCTTAATAATATTTTTAATCGCTATCTTGGTGACCGTAAGTCCAAAAAATAAAAAGGTGTCAGATATGAGCGATCTGGCGTTCTAGCAGCATTTTGAAACTTATTAGAAATTTCTATATTAATGGGTGCCAAAGTTACACAAGACCTCTTAATAATATTTTTAATCGCTATCTTGGTGACCGTAAGTCCAAAAAATAGAAAGGTGTCAGATATGAGCGATCTGGCGTTCTAGCAGCATTTTGAAGCATATTAGAAATTTCTATCTTAATGGGTGCCAAAGTTACACAAGACCTCTTAATAATATTTTTAATCGCTATCTTGGTGACCGTAAGTCCAAAAAATAAAAAGGTGTCAGACATGAGCGATCTGGCGTTCTAGCAGCATTTTGAAGCATATTAGAAATTTCTATCTTAATGGGTGCCAAAGTTACACAATACCTCTTAATAATATTTTTAATCGCTATCTTGGTGACCATAAGTGGAAAAAATAAAAAGGTGTCAGATATGAGCGATCTGGCGTTCTCGGAGCATTTTGAAGCATTTTAGAAATTTCTATCTTAATGGGTGCCAAAGTTACACAAGACCTCTTAATAATATTTTTAATCGCTATCTTGGTGACCGTAAGTCCAAAAAATAAGAAGGTGTCAGATATGAGCGATCTGGCGTTCTAGCAGCATTTTGAAGCATATTAGAAATTTCTATCTTAAAGGGTGCCAAAGTTACACAAGACCTCTTAATAATATTTTTAATCGCTATCTTGGTGACCGTAAGTCCAAAAAATAGAAAGGTGTCAGATATGAGCGATCTGGCGTTCTAGCAGCATTTTGAAGCATATTAGAAATTTCTATCTTAATGGGTGCCAAAGTTACACAAGACCTCTTAATAATATTTTTAATCGCTATCTTGGTGACCGTAAGTCCAAAAAATAGAAAGGTGTCAGATATGAGCGATCTGGCGTTCTAGCAGCATTTTGAAGCATATTAGAAATTTCTATCTTAATGGGTGCCAAAGTTACACAAGACCTCTTAATAATATTTTTAATCGCTATCTTGGTGACCGTAAGTCCAAAAAATAAAAAGGTGTCAGACATGAGCGATCTGGCGTTCTAGCAGCATTTTGAAGCATATTAGAAATTTCTATCTTAATGGGTGCCAAAGTTACACAATACCTCTTAATAATATTTTTAATCGCTATCTTGGTGACCGTAAGTCCAAAAAATAAAAAGGTGTCAGACATGAGCGACCTGGCGTTCTAGCAGCATTTTGAAGCATATTAGAAATTTCTATCTTAATGGGTGCCAAAGTTATACAAGACCTCTTAATAATATTTTTAATCGCTATCTTGGTGACCGTAAGTCCAAAAAATAAAAAGGTGTCAGACATGAGCGAATTGGCGTTCTAGCATCATTTTGAAGCATATTAGAAATTTCTATCTTAATGGGTGCCAAAGTTACACAAGACCTCTTAATAATATTTTTAATCGCTATCTTGGTGACCGTAAGTCCAAAAAATAAAAAGGTGTCAGATATGAGCGATCTGGCGTTCTCGGAGCATTTTGAAGAATTTTAGAAATTTCTATCTTAATGGGTGCCAAAGTTACACAAGACCTCTTAATAATATTTTTAATCGCTATCTTGGTGACCGTAAGTCCAAAAAATAAAAAGGTGTCAGATATGAGCGATCTGGCGTTCTAGCAGCATTTTGAAGCATATTAGAAATTTCTATCTTAATGGGTGCCAAAGTTACACAAGACCACTTAATAATATTTTTAATCTCTATCTTGGTGATCGTAAGTCCAAAAAATAAGAAGGTGTCAGATATGAGCGATCTGGCGTTCTCGGAGCATTTTGAAGCATTTTAGAAATTTCTATCTTAATGGGTGCCAAAGTTACACAAGACCTCTTAATAATATTTTTAATCGCTATCTTGGTGACCGTAAGTCCAAAAAATAAAAAGGTGTCAGATATGAGCGATCTGGCGTTCTAGCAGCATTTTGAAGCATATTATCTTAATGGGTGCCAAAGTTACACAAGACCTCTTAATAATATTTTTAATCGCTATCTTGGTGACCGTAAGTCCAAAAAATAAAAAGGTGTCAGATATGAGCGATCTGGCGTTCTAGCAGCATTTTGAAGCATATTACAAATTTCTATCTTAATGGGTGCCAAAGTTACACAAGACCTCTTAACAATATTTTTAATCGCTATCTTGGTGACCGTAAGTGCAAAAAATAAACAGGTGTCAGATATGAGCGATCTGGCGTTCTAGCAGCATTTTGAAGCATATTAGAAATTTCTATCTTAATGGGTGCCAAAGTTACACAAGACCTCTTAATAATATTTTTAATCGCTATCTTGGTGACCATAAGAGGAAAAAATAAAAAGATGTCAGATATGAGCGATCTGGCGTTCTCGGAGCATTTTGAAGCATTTTAGAAATTTCTATCTTAATGGGTGCCAAAGTTACACAAGACCTCTTAATAATATTTTTAATCGCTATCTTGGTGACCGTAAGTCCAAAAAATAAAAAGGTGTCAGATATGAGCGATCTGGCGTTCTAGCAGCATTTTGAAGCATATTATCTTAATGGGTGCCAAAGTTACACAAGACCTCTTAATAATATTTTTAATCGCTATCTTGGTGACCGTAAGTCCAAAAAATAAAAAGGTGTCAGATATGATCGATCTGGCGTTCTAGCAGCATTTTGAAGCATATTACAAATTTCTATCTTAATGGGTGCCAAAGTTACACAAGACCTCTTAATAATATTTTTAATCGCTATCTTGGTGACCGTAAGTGCAAAAAATAAAAAGGTGTCAGATATGAGCGATCTGGCGTTCTAGCAGCATTTTGAAGCATATTAGAAATTTCTATCTTAATGGGTGCCAAAGTTACACAAGACCTCTTAATAATATTTTTAATCGCTACCTTGGTGACCGTAAGTCCAAAAAATAAATAGGTGTCAGATATGAGCGATCTGGCGTTCTAGCAGCATTTTGAAGCATATTAGAAATTTCTATCTTAATGGGTGCCAAAGTTACACAAGACCTCTTAATAATATTTTTAATCGCTATCTTGGTGACCATAAGTGGAAAAAATAAAAAGGTGTCAGATATGAGCGATCTGGCGTTCTCGGAGCATTTTGAAGCATTTTAGAAATTTCTATCTTAATGGGTGCCAAAGTTACACAAGACCTCTTAATAATATTTTTAATCGCTATCTTGGTGACCGTAAGTCCAAAAAATAAAAAGGTGTCAGATATGAGCGATCTGGCGTTCTAGCAGCATTTTGAAGCATATTAGAAATTTCTATCTTAATGGGTGCAAAAGTTACACAAGACCTCTTAATAATATTTTTAATCGCTATCTTGGTGACCGTAAGTCCAAAAAATAAAAAGGTGTCAGATATGAGCGATCTGGCGTTCTAGCAGCATTTTGAAGCATATTAGAAATTTCTATCTTAATGGGTGCCAAAGTTACACAAGACCTCTTAATAATATTTTTAATCGCTATCTTGGTGACCGTAAGTCCAAAAAATAAAAAGGTGTCAGATATGAGCGATCTGGCGTTCTAGCAGCATTTTGAAGCATATTAGAAATTTCTATCTTAATGGGTGCCAAAGTTACACAAGACCTCTTAATAATATTTTTAATCGCTATCTTGGTGACCGTAAGTCCAAAAAATAGAAAGGTGTCAGATATGAGCGATCTGGCGTTCTAGCAGCATTTTGAAGCATATTAGAAATTTGTATCTTAATGGGTGCCAAAGTTACACAAGACCTCTTAATAATATTTTTAATCGCTATCTTGGTGACCGTAAGTCCAAAAAATAAAAAGGTGTCAGATATGAGCGATCTGGCGTTCTAGCAGCATTTTGAAGCATATTAGAAATTTCTATCTTAATGGGTGCAAAAGTTACACAAGACCTCTTAATAATATTTTTAATCGCTATCTTGGTGACCGTAAGTCCAAAAAATAAAAAGGTGTCAGATATGAGCGATCTGGCGTTCTAGCAGCATTTTGAAGCATATTAGAAATTTCTATCTTAATGGGTGCCAAAGTTACACAAGACCTCTTAATAATATTTTTAATCGCTATCTTGGTGACCGTAAGTCCAAAAAATAAAAAGGTGTCAGATATGAGCGATCTGGCGTTCTAGCAGCATTTTGAAGCATATTAGAAATTTCTATCTTAATGGGTGCCAAAGTTACACAAGACCTCTTAATAATATTTTTAATCGCTATCTTGGTGACCGTAAGTCCAAAAAATAGAAAGGTGTCAGATATGAGCGATCTGGCGTTCTAGCAGCATTTTGAAGCATATTAGAAATTTCTATCTTAATGGGTGCCAAAGTTACACAAGACCTCTTAATAATATTTTTAATCGCTATCTTGGTGACCGTAAGTCCAAAAAATAAAAAGGTGTCAGACATGAGCGATCTGGCGTTCTAGCAGCATTTTGAAGCATATTAGAAATTTCTATCTTAATGGGTGCCAAAGTTACACAAGACCTCATAATAATATTTTTAATCGCTATCTTGGTGACCGTAAGTCCAAAAAATAAAAAGGTGTCAGATATGAGCGATCTGGCGTTCTCGGAGCATTTTAAAGCATTTTAGAAATTTCTATCTTAATGGGTGCCAAAGTTACACAAGACCTCTTAATAATATTTTTAATCGCTATCTTGGTGACCGTAAGTACAAAAAATAAAAAGGTGTCAGATATGAGCGATCTGGCGTTCTAGCAGCATTTTGAAACTTATTAGAAATTTCTATATTAATGGGTGCCAAAGTTACACAAGACCTCTTAATAATATTTTTAATCGCTATCTTGGTGACCGTAAGTTCAAAAAATAAACAGGTGTCAGATATGAGCGATCTGGCGTTCTAGCAGCATTTCGAAGCATATTAGAAATTTCTATCTTAATGGGTGCCAACGTTACACAAGACCTCTTAATAATATTTTTAATCGCTATCTTGGTGACCGTAAGTCCAAAAAATAAAAAGGTGTCAGATATGAGCGATCTGGCGTTCTAGCAGCATTTCGAAGCATATTAGAAATTTCTATCTTAATGGGTGCCAACGTTACACAAGACCTCTTAATAATATTTTTAATCGCTATCTTGGTGACCGTAAGTCCAAAAAATAAACAGGTGTCAGATATGAGCGATCTGGCGTTCTAGCAGCATTTCGAAGCATATTAGAAATTTCTATCTTAATGGGTGCCAAAGTTACACAAGACCTCTTAATAATATTTTTAATCGCTATCTTGGTGACCGTAAGTCCAAAAAATAAAAAGGTGTCAGACATGAGCGATCTGGCGTTCTAGCAGCATTTTGAAGCATATTAGAAATTTCTATCTTAATGGGTGCCAAAGTTACACAAGACCTCATAATAATATTTTTAATCGCTATCTTGGTGACCGTAAGTCCAAAAAATAAAAAGGTGTCAGACATGAGCGATCTGGCGTTCTCGGAGCATTTTAAAGCATTTTAGAAATTTCTATCTTAATGGGTGCCAAAGTTACACAAGACCTCTTAATAATATTTTTAATCGCTATCTTTGTGACCGTAAGTCCAAAAAATAAAAAGGTGTCAGATATGAGCGATCTGGCGTTCTAGCAGCATTTTGAAACTTATTAGAAATTTCTATATTAATGGGTGCCAAAGTTACACAAGACCTCTTAATAATATTTTTAATCGCTATCTTTGTGACCGTAAGTTCAAAAAATAAACAGGTGTCAGATATGAGCGATCTGGCGTTCTAGCAGCATTTCGAAGCATATTAGAAATTTCTATCTTAATGGGTGCCAACGTTACACAAGACCTCTTAATAATATTTTTAATCGCTATCTTGGTGACCGTAAGTCCAAAAAATAAAAAGGTGTCAGATATGAGCGATCTGGCGTTCTAGCAGCATTTTGAAGCATATTATCTTAATGGGTGCCAAAGTTACACAAGACCTCTTAATAATATTTTTAATCGCTATCTTGGTGACCGTAAGTCCAAAAAATAAAAAGGTGTCAGATATGAGCGATCTGGCGTTCTAGCAGCATTTTGAAGCATATTACAAATTTCTATCTTAATGGGTGCCAAAGTTACACAAGACCTCTTAACAATATTTTTAATCGCTATCTTGGTGACCGTAAGTGCAAAAAATAAACAGGTGTCAGATATGAGCGATCTGGCGTTCTAGCAGCATTTTGAAGCATATTAGAAATTTCTATCTTAATGGGTGCCAATGTTACACAAGACCTCTTAATAATATTTTTAATCGCAATCTTGGTGACCGTAAGTGCAAAAAATAAAAAGGTGTCAGATATGAGCGATCTGGCGTTCTAGCAGCATTTTGAAGCATATTAAAAATTTCTATCTTAATGGGTGCCAACGTTACACAAGACCTCTTAATAATATTTTTAATCGCTATCTTGGTGACCGTAAGTGCAAAAAATAAAAAGGTGTCAGATATGAGCGATCTGGCGTTCTAGCAGCATTTCGAAGCATATTAGAAATTTCTATCTTAATGGGTGCCAACGTTACACAAGACCTCTTAATAATATTTTTAATCGCTATCTTGGTGACCGTAAGTCCAAAAAATAAAAAGGTGACAGATATGAGCGATCTGGCGTTCTAGCAGCATTTTGAAGCATATTAGAAATTTCTATCTTAATGGGTGCCAAAGTTACACAAGACCTCTTAATAATATTTTTAATCGCTATCTTGGTGACCGTAAGTCCAAAAAATAGAAAGGTGTCAGATATGAGCGATCTGGCGTTCTAGCAGCATTTTGAAGCATATTAGAAATTTCTATCTTAATGGGTGCCAAAGTTACACAAGACCTCTTAATAATATTTTTAATCGCAATCTTGGTGACCGTAAGTCCAAAAAATAAAAAGGTGTCAGACATGAGCGATCTGGCGTTCTAGCAGCATTTTGAAGCATATTAGAAATTTCTATCTTAATGGGTGCCAAAGTTACACAAGACCTCATAATAATATTTTTAATCGCTATCTTGGTGACCGTAAGTCCAAAAAATAAAAAGGTGTCAGATATGAGCGATCTGGCGTTCTCGGAGCATTTTAAAGCATTTTAGAAATTTCTATCTTAATGGGTGCCAAAGTTACACAAGACCTCTTAATAATATTTTTAATCGCTATCTTGGTGACCGTAAGTCCAAAAAATAAAAAGGTGTCAGATATGAGCGATCTGGCGTTCTAGCAGCATTTTGAAACTTATTAGAAATTTCTATATTAATGGGTGCCAAAGTTACACAAGACCTCTTAATAATATTTTTAATCGCTATCTTGGTGACCGTAAGTTCAAAAAATAAACAGGTGTCAGATATGAGCGATCTGGCGTTCTAGCAGCATTTCGAAGCATATTAGAAATTTCTATCTTAATGGGTGCCAACGTTACACAAGACCTCTTAATAATATTTTTAATCGCTATCTTGGTGACCGTAAGTCCAAAAAATAAAAAGGTGTCAGATATGAGCGATCTGGCGTTCTAGCAGCATTTTGAAGCATATTATCTTAATGGGTGCCAAAGTTACACAAGACCTCTTAATAATATTTTTAATCGCTATCTTGGTGACCGTAAGTCCAAAAAATAAAAAGGTGTCAGATATGAGCGATCTGGCGTTCTAGCAGCATTTTGAAGCATATTACAAATTTCTATCTTAATGGGTGCCAAAGTTACACAAGACCTCTTAACAATATTTTTAATCGCTATTTTGGTGACCGTAAGTGCAAAAAATAAACAGGTGTCAGATATGAGCGATCTGGCGTTCTAGCAGCATTTTGAAGCATATTAGAAACTTCTATCTTAATGGGTGCCAATGTTACACAAGACCTCTTAATAATATTTTTAATCGCAATCTTGGTGACCGTAAGTGCAAAAAATAAAAAGGTGTCAGATATGAGCGATCTGGCGTTCTAGCAGCATTTTGAAGCATATTAAAAATTTCTATCTTAATGGGTGCCAAAGTTACACAAGACCTCTTAATAATATTTTTAATCGCTATCTTGGTGATCGTAAGTCCAAAAAATAAGAAGATGTCAGATATGAGCGATCTGGCGTTCTCGGAGCATTTTGAAGCATTTTAGAAATTTCTATCTTAATGGATGCCAAAGTTACACAAGACCTCTTAATAATATTTTTAATCGCTATCTTGGTGACCGTAAGTCCAAAAAATAGAAAGGTGTCAGATATGAGCGATCTGGCGTTCTAGCAGCATTTTGAAGCATATTAGAAATTTCTATCTTAATGGGTGCCAAAGTTACACAAGACCGCTTAATAATATTTTTAATCGCTATCTTGGTGACCGTAAGTCCAAAAAATAAAAAGGTGTCAGACATGAGCGATCTGGCGTTCTAGCAGCATTTTGAAGCATATTAGAAATTTCTATCTTAATGGGTGCCAAAGTTACACAAGACCTCTTAATAATATTTTTAATCGCTATCTTGGTGACCGTAAGTCCAAAAAATAAAAAGGTGTCAGATATGAGCGATCTGGCGTTCTAGCAGCATTTTGAAGCATATTAGAAATTTCTATCTTAATGGGTGCCAAAGTTACACAAGACCTCTTAATAACATTTTTAATCGCTATCTTGGTGATCGTAAGTCCAAAAAATAAGAAGGTGTCAGATATGAGCGGTCTGGCGTTCTCGGAGCATTTTGAAGCATTTTAGAAATTTCTATCTTAATGGGTGCCAAAGTTACACAAGACCTCTTAATAATATTTTTAATCGCTATCTTGGTGACCGTAAGTCCAAAAAATAAAAAGGTGTCAGAGTAGTATAGCTAAGGGGGTTCTGGGACCGAGAATGCTCGATGGGGGGGGGGGTTTACCACTCTTCGGCAAGGTCACCGGAAGCTGAAGAACTACCCTTATGGCTGAAGAAGTACGGTGAAGAACTACCCCGATGGCTGAAGAACTACCCTAATGGGTGAAGAACAACCCCCAGGTAGCTGAAGAACTACCCTTAGATGAAGAACTACCCCTGTCTCACCTGTCCGAAGAGCTACCCCCTGTCTCACCTGTCCGAAGAGCTACCCCCTGTCTCACCTGTCCAAAGAACTACCCCTTGTCTCACCTGTCGGAAGAACTACCCCTGGCAGAAGAGCTACCCTCACCTGGCTGAACCACCTGGGCGGCCCACCCCGGCCATCTTGATGAGTCAAACCAAGGTCAAAGGTTAAAACCAAGGTGACGTCAATTGATAAGAGATTAAGAACAAGGTGACGTCAACCGATAAGAGATTAAAAACAAGGTCAAAGGTCAGAACAATTGACTTCACTTGATAAGAGATTAATTAATTGAGAAAGAAATAAAACATACATGAATTTTAATTACTTTATTTGTCTACGGTACATTTTAAACAATATTTGTCTTATTTATCCAACTATTATGAGTATCATTAAAACCTAACCATTTTACAAACACCATATTTTTCTTTCGTTTTAAGACTTTTTCAACCAAGTAAATGTTTGGGTATTTTACTTTTCGTAGTTGCATTTCATAAAATCCACCTTGAATTTCTTTATTATTAATGTCTTCAATTATATAGGTCGTTGGATTTGTAAGGTTTATGCGTTTAATGGTGAAAATTTCAGTTGACCAATTAGGAGTATATTTTTTATCGAAAATTGCTCGAGATTTTGATATTCTTACATGATCACCTACATTAAATTTACGTTTATGAAAATTGGTAATTTTAACATTATTAAACACTGTGGAAAGTAATTTTTTTTCATGCTTTTTTGTAACGTCTATTGGTTTCATTCCAATAATTCTGTGTTTTGTGTTATTATACTTATTTACAATATCATCTAAAATATCAATCCACTTGTAGTTTCCTCTGTAACTGAACTCTTTCCACATTATATTTTTTAATGTTCTATTTACACGTTCAACGATGGAAGCCTTCTTTTCACTATAAGTGCTATAGTGATTTATTTTATATTTTGTCATTACATGTTTAAAGTACTTATTAAAGAATTCTTTGCCTTGATCAGTTTGTAAATTTTTTGGTTTAGTATTTTTCACTACTTTTTCAACAGCATTGGAAATTTCATATCCCGACTTGTTCTTTACAGGAATGGCCCATACGAATTTTGAAAAACAATTTATCACTATTAAAATGTATTTAAAATTATCGTTCTCTTTTGCATATGGAATCATTTCAACTAAATCAGCTTGAAATAAATCATTTAAAGATTTTAAAATAACTTTTCTTCTAGGAAAATTTATGCGTGACCCTTTATGAATTTCTTCTACAACTTGTCGCTTCTCATTAGTCATAACTTATTCTATAATGTTTACTTCTCGCAATTCTTCAATTATGGAATTAATTTCATTTATAACACCTGTATTACCAGATTCATGTGATGCAAGTAAAAGTCTGAGTCTATCTACAAGTTCATTAGGGTTATCCCAGTATGTATATTCTACATTTTTATCAATATGTGACATTAATACACCAGCACCTTTCTTATTTACTAGAGGAGCTAAAATTTTTACATATTTCTTTGATTTACTACTATCAACTTGTGTATCAGGTAGATAATGACGTTTGTGTGCATTGGTTTTTAATACAATGTCAGAGTAATTTTTTTTATCTTGTTCTGTATATTTTTGAGGATTTTTCATAAATAAAAGTTCATATAAACCACGTGTTCCTTTATACGTTTTATTTTTAACAATAATATTACCTGACGTTGATATTGATAATGGTGAATCTCCAATAAATAATTTTCTTTGTTCAGTATCATACTCACACACCATACTTATGATCAAATTTATTCTGTTTCAATTCATCCTGTATATCTTCAAGATATTTTTTAGCTAGTCCTGATCTATCATAATCATCATCATCACTACCATCACTGTCATTACTATCATCAATATCATCATTATCATCGGTATCATCAGGAGTGGACGATATTATTTTTTCTTCATCATAATCGTTGTCATCAGCTTGAGTGTTAGTTTTTTTATCTAATTTTGTTTGAATAATCTTCAGTTGTTTAGTAATAGGTGAGAACATTCGTTCTTTTACAATTTCACCATGTTTTAGGATATCAAGTTTATTCTTAATATCACGTCTTTTTGCAATCAGTCTCCTTGTAATTTGTTTATCATTCATATTTCTATGTAAATACAATGGTGTTTAGAGTAATAATGAATCTATTTTTTTATTATCATGGTAATATAAAGTGATCGAATCCCTTTCGATACCTCCCACTGTTTAAAGGGTAATCCTTAAATATCGATAAAAATTGAAACGCATCCTGCCAACACAAATTGCACATATCCTTAAATTTATCAAACGCCATATCGGAGCATACATGATCGCTGTAAACATGTTTTAAATTGAGATCATCCTGTTTAAATAAGACAATAAAATTTGTGTTATCTCTTATTAGATGTTTCGGTACTTTAGCATACGTTTGTGATAAGTAAAAACAATCGATATGGTTATGACGACCCATACTAAAGTATTCTCGCATAATATTTTGATTGTCACAAGAAACGTCATCAAAGATCATTATCGAATTAGGTAATGCTTCATTAGGATGCAAAATGTTTTCGTTAGTATTAAATGAATTAAACGTAATTCCTTTTATCGGTTTTAGTAGTCGTTTTAAATAGATGTATTTTGGTTGATAGATCGATTTTGAATACAAATAAATATTTTCAAATTTTAAACCATTCTTATGTTCAATTAGTGTAATTAACGCATTTGTTTTTCCACAATTTGATGGACCAATTATCATTGACCGTATAGTTGATGGTAAAAGTATTCCATGTTTGTTTTTGTTTTTAACTTCACCTGCATCACAATCGTGATTTTCAACACTCAAAGAAACTTTTTGTGGTACTACTTTCATTGTACGCGAAACTGTTGAATATAAAATAACAAAATAAACACGTAACCTTTTTATTTATTAATGTGCAATTGACTGGTGAAGTATAATGAAGGTATATTTAGGAAGCGGATTGGTAAATAGCGTTATTAATGCTTTACCGTTTGAACTGCATATACCTGGTTATAATTATTGTGGACCCGGAACAAAACTAGAAAAGCGACTAAAAAGGGGTGATTCAGGTGTAAATAAATTAGATGAAGCTTGTAAAGAACACGATATAGCTTATACATTGGATAAGGATTTGAAAGCACGTCACGAGGCTGATAACACATTAGCAGATCGAGCAATGGTTCGATTTAAATCTAAAGATGCTACAGCTGGTGAAAGGATGGCAGCATTAGGTGTTGCAGGTGCAATGCGAGCTAAAGTGAAAATGGGAATGGGCTACTCTAATAATATTAATAACTGTGATAAAATTATAAATAAACATTTAAATTACATTAAAAAAATCATCAAAGTTGTAGAAGAAGTTCAGAGTAGTATAAAGAATAGTTTGAAAGAACAACCTACGATAAAACCAAAAGTCAGAAAGCAAAAAATTAACAAAGGGAAAACAAACATGGTAAATGAAATTTTAACTCCAGCAATGTTACAAGTATTAAATAAACAAAAACAAAGAGATGTGGAGCATATGGATGTGGATGATTGTAATATTAATACTAATAATAAACGAAAAAGAAGTAATAATGAAATTGAAGATATTGATGACAATAAAAAAATTAAACTAAATGAAATGGTTAAATGTGGTGTAAAACGTTTACGGACAGAATCGGATGATAGTATAAATTATGCAAAAAGGACTAAAATAAATTTGAAACGTAAACATAGTGAAGATGATGATGATGATGAAGATGATGTTAACAAAAAAAGAATAAAGCAATAGTTATATTATAATTACATTACTCAAAATTCCATAGTCTTATTTCATCCTTATTGGTGACTGGACGAATATTTTTTTAAGATGAAAAAAAAATGTAAATCCAAACAGAAAATCCGTAATCAATTGGGCAAGGTGATTAGTACAATAAAAAAACGTATTATTCGAGATCAACCCAGAGATATTAACACGGCTATACGGATTGCAAGTAAAGCGAGTAGAAAATTTAAATCAAAAATGAAAACAGATAAGAAAAAACGCATAATACCGATTCCTAAGACCGGTGGTGTATTACCACTTATACCGATTTTTGCTGGATTAAGTGCACTAGGAGCACTTGGTGGTGGTGCAGCAAAAATTGCACAGGCTATTAATCAAGCAAAACAGGCAAAACAGGATTTAGTAGAATCACAACGACATAATAAAACAATGGAAGCAATAGCAATAGGAAAGGGTGCATACTTAAAACCATGCAAAACGGGATTAGGACTCTATTTGCATCCAATAGAAGCACAACGAAGGTATACAAGACAATGAAAAGAGCACCACTCACAGATATAGATATAAGACATTATGTAAAAAAATTTCGAATACAACATTTTCGTGGTGTTTTCATGAAAGATCAACTTCCTCGTAAAATAAGAAAAAAATATGAAAATGGTGTGATTAATTTGGATAATACTAGTGGTCCTGGAACTCATTGGGTTGCATATAAAAAAAGAGGAAATGAAATTGTTTACTTTGATTCATATGGTAACCTTCGACCTCCAAAAGAAGTTCAAAACTATTTTAAATCAAACGGAAATGTACAAATTTTCTATAATTATACAAATTATCAAACTTTAAAGAAACCATCTTATAATTGTGGTCACCTATGTATAAAGTTTTTATTAAATAAATTGTATAAATAGAATAGACAATTGCGTTTCTTTAGCATTTCACACTTAGTGTTAAAAAATGTCATACACGTTTACATTTCATCAGAGATCCTCAATCCTAAGTAGTAAAATATATCCACCGATTATTTTAAATGATCAAGATACCTATGTAATAGGTCTAGTAAATTTCGTTAGCTATAATTCGATTCCAAACGTTGACGTTTCAAACAATAATTTTTATTATGATGGTAATAAGAAGGTTACATTACCTGCAGGATTATATGAAATTGATGATATCAGTAATTATATACAGAAGCATATTGATGAAGTAGAAAAAACGGCTAAACAAACAACCTCAAAAACAACTCTACGTATTTGGATAAATCGAAATACATTGAAAAGTGAAATTAAATGTAATAAAGAGATAGATTTCACGAAACCAAACAATATTGGAAGTTTATTAGGATTTCACAATAAGATATTACCCAAGGATATTAGACACGAATCAGATAAACCTGTAAATATTTTTCAAATCAATAATATTAATGTGGAATGTAATTTGGTAACAAATTCCTACAGTAATGATCATCCAATGCATATTTTACATGTATTCTACCCAACAGTAATGCCAGGTACAAAAATTGTTGAAAATCCTAATAATGTTATCTATTTACCAATCAATACCAGGTATATTAGTGAAATTATACTTAAATTAACTGACCAAGATGGAAACCTGATTAATTTTAATGGTGAAGTGGTAACAGTAAGACTTCATTTAAAGTGTGTATCTAGAAATGGTGTTTAGGTATCAAAATAACCAGAACAATTACTATTCTATTCTAAAAAATAATAAAAAACAACATTACAACCATAAAACAAGCAGTGTTAAAAGAAAGTTGAAAGTGTTAACAGCATCTAATAAAAAATTTTTACGTTCTTTGGGATTTAAAATTCAAAGAAAATAAAACGGTAGATTTTTGGTTTAAAATTATTTTAAGACTGTTAGGATTGTTGTTCTTGTGTGCTTGTCGATTTAGAAAAAAACAATGAGCTTCAGTAATTTGAGAGTTGGTGAAGGTGTTTTATCAGATAATTCAATTGTAAATTTTGAATACCACACTCATCAACCTTATGCTGCAACTAGTTTTAATAATAATGATGAAATACGTATTCCCATTCAAACACAAGATGTGTATACATTACCTTCACAAAGTTATTTGTATATAGAAGGTAGATTATTAAAGGATGATGGAAAAACGATTAGTAAGGATTTGCACTTTGTAAATAATGGTATTACATTTTTATTTGAGGAAATTCGTTATGAACTAGCTGGAACTGCAATCGATCGTACTCGTAATCCTGGTATAACAACAACCTTAAAAACATTTGCATCTTATACAGCAAATCAATGTATTAGATTGGAAAATGCCGGTTGGAATACCACAGAATTACCAAAAATAACTAATAAAAATGGTTATTTCAGTGTATGCATTCCCTTGTCAATGTTATTAGGATTTGCTGAAGATTTTCCGAAAATTATTATGAATGTACGTCAAGAACTTGTATTAATACGAAGTAATACAGATCTCAATTGTATTATTAATGTCCCCGTTACGGGTACCGATAAACCTAAAATTGAAATTAATAAGATTATGTGGAAAATGCCACATGTTGTTGTAGCAGATATTGAAAAACTACGTCTTATGAAATATATTGATAAAGATTTAGAGGTGGCATTTAGAAGTTGGGAATTACAAGAACTCCCCCTAGTACAAGCGAGCACAAGTCATACATGGACTGTAAAAACGACTAGCCAATTAGAAAAACCACGATTTGTAATTTTTGCATTACAAACAGATAGAAAAAATTCTGCTAGTAAACAAATTAGCGAATTCGATGATTGTAATTTAACAAATGTTAAGTTATATTTAAACTCTGACGTCTATCCTTATGATAACATGAATTTAAATTTTGAAAAAAATCAATGGGCTATCCTATATGAAATGTATGCACAATTTCAAAAATCCTACTACTTTAAAAATGGAAATGATGGTGGGGCAGAACCTTGTCTTTCACCATCAAATTTTAAACACTTTGGACCGTTTGTAATTATAGATTGCAGTCATCAATCTGAAGCTGTGAAGACTGGTGCAGTAGATATTCGGTTGGAATTCGAAACCTCTCAAAACGTTCCCGACAAAACAACTGCATACTGTCTTATTTTACACGATTGACTTATAAAGTACAATCCGTTAACTAGTGTGGTGAAGATCTTATAAGAAAAAAAAATGTTTATCATAGACTTTCAAGGATTTCAATATGGACAAAGTGAAATATATATTAGAGAGTTGGCAGTTTATGATGTTAGTAAAAATATTAAATACCATACCTTCGTACGGTTACCATATGAAGTATCATGGTTCAACAATAAAATTCAACGACATTTTCAATGGTTAAAATGCAACTATCATGGATTAAATTGGTATCATAATCTGGATAACGAACACAATTTTTGGATCATCGAAGCTGATGAAATAAATAGTTATGTAAAAAACATTGTTGGTGATGGTATTATTTTAGTTAAAGGACTCAACAAAGTGAATCGTATGAAGAAAATTGTTTCGTTAAATATTATAATAAATTTGGAGAAATTTAATTGTCCAAATTTTGAAGAATTAAACAAAACTTGTTCAATTAATTATCATTGTCAGGGTCATGCGATTAATTCATTAAATTGTTCTTTAGTTAATGTAAATTTATTATATGATTGGTTTGTGCAATAAAAAAGATATTTGTATTATATTTTATTTCTTTATTAATTAAACTACTAACTACACCTCATTGGTTTTATTAATTTAATTACTAACTACACCACCAGCACTTATGTTCTACTTTTCAAAAAATCTTTTGCCTTTCTTTGTTCATCATCATCATCATCATCACCCTTGGATTTCTTTTTATATATTTTATAATCTGTATCTCTAAAGTTATGTGTTTTAGAATCCATTTCTTCTTCTTCAATAACACATATTTCATCATCGTCATCAGGAAATTCAATATTCGTCAATTTTCGCTTTGTTGATCCTTCTATTTTTGGTTGCTGTGGTTCATCCTCTACACCAGGTAAATCAAAATTATATTTTCTCATTATTGACCCTAACAGTTGAACCTCCATCTCATTTTCCACTGAAAGTCGTGTGTATTTAACTGGAAGGTTTCCAAACTTTTTTTGTAATGTGTCATGTTTTGGTGTGTAGAGTAAACTGATTACTATACAGTTTGCCCTTAAGTTCATGTCTTTCAAACCAAACCTAATTCAGAATTATTAATAAATAAATAAAAAAAAAGGAGAATGAAAACAACTTACCGACTGAATAAATGTTTACATACTACATGTAAACTCTTCATTGGTAAATTTACCGAGTCTGTTGATGTTACCAACAAAGTGCTTGGTGGTGTAGTCATTTTATTTATTTTTTGCTTCGGTAGATGAGTTACTTACTCGGTGACTGAGTGTATGCTAAATCGAACCGATCGAGAAAATTTATATATAAATAATTTGTCAACTCTGCAAAAATTTACATCACATGTTTTACTGATATATTCAAAAGTTACGTCAACATGTTTGCTGATGTATTTAAAAAAATCATTTAACCTGATAACCTTGTGAAATTTACGTCAATATGTTTTGCTGATATATTCAAAAAATCATTTGACCTGATAACCTTGTGCAATTTACGTCAACATGTTTTGCTGATGTATTCAAAAAAATCATTTGACTTGATAACCTTGTGATTTCTTACAAAATTTATGTTAGCAACCGTTTTATTTGTTATTACGTCAGCACAGCTAGCTATAAGAAGAAAATAATACAAAAAATTGTGAGTTACGAAGTATTATTAGCAAACGTAACCCAACAACACAAGTAAGTTTTTTTTTATATATTTTTATAATTATACTTTAATTCATTTTTTTAAATAGACTTCATCATGAATGAACTTTCTGCAAATATAGTATCTAAAGTTAAACGTGTTAGTGCAATAATTAAAACTGACAAACAATTAGCACATTGGATAAAATTATTGAACAGTACAATGTGTATAATGCGAAAAGTTATTAAAAATAAATTACCAGGAGTTAATTATTTAAAAATTGAATCGAATTTAGCACATTTGAAATTCTATAGAGATAAATTTCGGTATTTAAAGAATAGAAAATCATCTACACGTAATAGAAATATAAAATGGGAAAATTTAGAATCGTGTTTCGATGGTAGAATTTGTACTGGAATCATTGTCAATTACAATATTGTAGATCCTGAACTTTTCCTTAAAAAAGCGTTTAGATGTTTTTCCAATCAAATAAAGAAATCACTTCAAAGATCTTTATTGAAAGTAAATGTTATATTGTATTGTAACTTCATTAAACCTCAAACTCTTGAAACCGATGTTAAGCACTTTACTACTAGAAATGAAATAGTTGATAACAACACAAAATTAAAAATTTGGTATAATGAAAACGTAATTGATAAAATATTGAGAAAATTAGAGGAATTTCAAGAACGAGATTCCGGATGGGCTTTATATGAAATTCTACATTTAAAAGTCAATATTAATAACTATTCTCCTATTAGTTATGGCACTTCAACCTACCAGGACCTTCCCCAATTTATTAAAAATACTAAAGCTGTAATTAACATAAAAAATGATGATGTTTATTGTTTTCTCTGGTCAATTGTAGCTGCAAAATATCCATGTACAATAAACCAAAATGTATCAAGAATATCATCGTATCCACATTTTAGTGAAATCTTAAAATACGATGGTATTCGATTTCCTATAAGATTAAAAGATATTCCAAAATTTGAATTGATGAATAACATTTCAATTAATACATATACTATAAGTAATGATGGTAAAAAGAAGGAAATTGTACCATCTTACTTGAGCAAATATGATTTTAATGAAAAAATTAATCTATTTACAGTTTCTATTGACGATGATGATGATGATGATGATGATAATGATGATTACCACAATATTATTTCATATAATAAAAAAATTTTTCATTTTGCTCTTATTAAAAATTTACAACGATTATTGTACAATCAAATTAGCAAATCTAAAAACAAGAAATATTTATGTGAACGGTGTTTAAACCATTTTATGAGCGAAACTGCTTTAAATCAACATTTGATAAATTGTATTAATGTTAATGAAACAAAAGTTACATTGCCTAAAATTTCAGATTCTATACTAAAATTTAGTAACTTTAAGCATACTTTAGATGCCCCTTTTGTAATATATGCTGACATTGAAAGTATATTATTAAAATATGATGACGATAAAAAAACAACGACTCTAAATAGACTTCAAAAACATCATGCCTTTAGCATAGCATTCTATTTAAAATGTTCATTTGATGATTCACTTTCAATGTTTGAACTTTATACAGGTAGAGATTGTAATATTTGGTTTGCTAAGAAATTGGAACAAATTGCATTAAATGTAAATAAACTAATTTTAAATATAGTTCCGATGAATTTAACTATAGATGAAGAACTTATGTATAGAAACTCTAAAATTTGTTGTATTTGTTCGAAGTATATTGGAAATGAAGATATAAAAGTTAGAGACCATTGTCATTTAACTGGATCCTTTAGAGGTGCTGCACATAACAAATGTAATTTGAACTTTAAAGATGCACATTCAATTCCCGTAGTCTTTCATAACTTGTCTGGATATGACTCACATTTCATAATTAAATCTATTAGTACTCAGTTTGAAGGTAGAATTTGTTTATTACCAGTTAACAAAGAGACTTACATATCATTTAAAAAATATGTTAATAATACAAATGTTTACTTTAAATTTATTGATTCCTTCCGATTCATGGCTTCAAGTTTAGATAAATTGTCATCATATCTAACGGAAGAACAAAAAATTATTACAAAAAAATTTTGTAGTAACCACGATGAATTTCAACTGTTACAAAGAAAAGGAGTTTTTCCATATGAGTATTTAGACAGTTGGGAAAAACTAGAAGATACAAAATTACCATCAATAGAACATTTTTATAGTAATATTAATAAAAAGGAAATATCTAAATCTGAATATCAACATGCTATGAATGTTTGGAATCAGTTTAACGTTAGAAATTTACAAGAGTATGCTGAATTGTACCTGAAAACAGATGTACTAATATTAGCAGACATTTTTGAAAACTTTCGAAAACTATGTAAATCCACGTACGGTTTAGACCCATTACATTATTGTACAGCACCTGGTTTGGCCTTTGATGCTATGTTAAAAATTACTGATGTTAAATTGGAACTTTTAACTGACGTAGATATGTTATTGTTTGTTGAGCGAGGAATAAGAGGCGGTATATCACAATGTTCAAATCGGTATGGAAAAGCAAACAATAAATATATGGATAATTTTGATATAGAACAAAATATTTCATATTTAATGTATTTCGATATTAATAATTTGTATGGATTGGCAATGTTAATGTATTTACCGTATGGAAACTTTCAATGGGTAGATGATATATATACAATACCAAACATTGAAAATATATCAACAGAAAGTTCTATTGGTTACATTTACGAAGTTGATTTATTTTATCCAACAGAGCTATATGAATTGCATAAAGATCTACCATTATGTCCAGAACATTTAGTACCTCCCGGCTCGAAATCAAAACTTCCTAAATTAATGACCACATTTTTTACAAAAAAGAATTACATAATCCACTATCGTAATCTACAACAAGCTATAAAGTTAGGTATAAAAATTAATAAAATCCATAAAGTATTACAATTTTCACAAAGTAATTGGCTATCAAAATATATAAATTTAAATACTGAAATGAGAAAAGAAAGTACAAATGAATTTGGAAAAAATTATTTTAAATTAATGAATAATGCAGTTTTTGGTAAAACTATGGAAAACGTTCGAAAATATAGAGACGTTAAATTAGTGAACAGATGGTCTGGACGTTATGGTGCAAAATATTATATATCTCAACCAAATTTTAGTAATTGTACAATTATTGATTCGGATTTAATTCTTATTGAAATGAAAAGGTTTAAAATTCACTTTAACAAACCAATATACGTTGGAATGGCAATTTTAGATATTTCTAAAACATTTCTTTACGATTTTCACTACAATTATGTCCTACAAAAATTCGGATGTAATGCAAAATTACTATATACCGATACTGATAGTTTAATTTATCATTTCTTTACATCAGATATTTATGAGGAAATTAAAAAAGATATAGATCGTTTCGATACATCAGACTATCCAACAAACAATGTTTATAATATTCCACAAAAAAACAAAAAAGTAATAGGTTTGATGAAGGATGAAAACAATGGTCGTGTTATGACTGAATTTATTGGTTTGAAATCAAAAATGTATGCAATTAAAGTTCAAACTTCTAAAAAAGAAATCCATGAACTTGAAAACAAACTTATTGAGAAAGGTGAAAATTGCAATGAAATTGATACAATTATATCAAATGTTGGTGTTAGTAAAAAGGCAAAAGGTGTAAAATCATCATCATTAAAAACATTAACATTCGAAAACTATTATCAATGCTTATTTAATAATGAAACATTTATTACTGAACAAAATTCCATTAGGTCACAAAAGCATAATGTTTACACTATTCAACAAAAAAAGGTAGCGTTGAGTAGTCATGATGATAAGAGAATAGTATCTTATTCTTACACAGATACAAAACCTTGGGGTTATAAAAAAATTGCACTAACACATAAACAAGATATGACGTCATAAAAACAAGTTGGAACATGTAAGTAAGAAAACATATATAAGTTGCAACGATAGTTAATATCATTTAATCGTGTTCTAGTGCATACAACAATAACAACAAGAAAAACAAGAGTAAAAAAAATGATTGTTTTCATACTTCTACTATTATTATCAATAAATGGATTAAATAGTCAAGAAGAAGAAAATTATTATAAGGACCAATATGAAATTGTGTATCAGAATTATGAAGCTCTATATAATTCTAGTAGTAACATATATCAAAAGTGTAAAAACAATTTAGAAAGATGTTGTGATCAATGTGAACCTACGTTAAATGACATTTGCTATAACCAAATTAAATCTGTAAGTCAAAATTTACCAAATTCAACAACAATAGAAACATTAGTAAATAATACGGTAATTCTAACAGCACGTAACAAAGAATTAAATGAAACTCTTACAACTATACAAGGAAAATTACTAAAAGCATACGAAAAAATTAATTCTGATGAAAAAATAATTGATCAATTAGACAAAGAAATTGAACAAATGAGATTCAATATTCTTATAATTAAAATTGATAATGAAAAGTATAAAGAAAAATTAAAAAAATGTCGTATAGAAGTTTTACAACGAAATGGTGACCGGTTAAAGATGATACATAATGTAAATAAGTTTATATCAGCATTATAAAAAAATCTATCCAACCAAAGTATAAATAAGAGATTTCCTCTCAATTCATTTCATTCTGCAATCATGCCCACTATATGGTGTAATGTATGTGAAAAAAAATTCTGCTTTTGCAAGACATCAATTCAAAATCATAAACAACAAGATGAACAGGAAAGAAGAAATGAAGAAAGAAGGAGGAAAAGAAAAAGTAGTCCAATTGACATTAAGTGCTACGAAATTCTAAAGGATAGTCCTCTATAAATTATAATATAATTTTTAAGATTTGTTTTATTTAAAATAAATAATGATGTGCAATATTATTTTTTTTATAAATGTCATTTTCTTCCTATATATGTAACTGTAATTTCTCGAATAACATCATTCTCTAAATAAGTTTATATTCATGCTCATTCATGAATTCCTCTTATGGTCCGAAATCTCAAATCACTCTCTGTCCGAAATGTACTCATACAGGGATTACATATACCAAAACAAAAACTACACACAGAACTCATCTTTTTACCTTACTCTTATGTGTATTTGGGTAAGAAAGAAACTTTATACGTTATTTTATTTTTATTATATTTTTAAAATTACAGATTTTGGCCTTGCGTTTGTATTCCGTATTTTATAGACTCTTGTATGAATATCGATCATTATTGTTCAAAATGTAAATCATTTCTAGGTTCATATCAAAGTTAAAATAAAAATAAAGAAAATGAAAACAAATTTTTCTTTTATTTTGTCATGACCTTTGACCTTGTTTTTAATCTCTTATCGGTTGACGTCACCTTGTTTTTAATCTCTTATCAATTGACGTCACCTTGGTTTTAACCTTTGACCTTGGTTTGACTCATCAAGATGGTCGGGGTGGGCCGCCCAGGTGGTTCAGCCAGGTGAGGGTAGCTCTTCTGCCAGGGGTAGTTCTTCCGACAGGTGAGACAAGGGGTAGTTCTTTGGACAGGTGAGACAGGGGGTAGCTCTTCGGACAGGTGAGACAGGGGGTAGCTCTTCGGACAGGTGCGACAGGGGTAGTTCTTCATCTAAGGGTAGTTCTTCAGCTACCCGGGGGTTGTTCTTCACCCATTAGGGTAGTTCTTCAGCCATCGGGGTAGTTCTTCACCGTACTTCTTCAGCCATAAGGGTAGTTCTTCAGCTTCCGGTGACCTTGCCGAAGAGTGATAAACCCTCCCTGTCCATCAAGTTACCACCGACATGCCATCGAGCATTCTCGGTCCCAGAACCCCCTTAGCTATACTACTTGTCAGATATGAGCGATCTGGCGTTCTAGCAGCATTTTGAAGCTTATTAGAAACTTCTATCTTAATGGGTGCCAAAGTTACACAAGACCTCTTAATAATATTTTTAATCGCTATCTTGGTGACCGTAAGTCCAAAAAATAAAAAGGTGTCAGATATGAGCGATTTGGCGTTCTCGGAGCATTTTGAAGTATTTTAGAAATTTCTATCTTAATGGGTGCCAAAGTTACACAAGACCTCTTAATAATATTTTTAATCGCTATCTTGGTGACCGTAAGTCCAAAAAATAAAAAGGTGTCAGATATGAGCGATCTGGCGTTCTAGCAGCATTTTGAAGCTTATTAGAAATTTCTATCTTAATGGGTGCCAAAGTTACACAAGACCTCTTAATAATATTTTTAATCGCTATCTTGGTGACCGTAAGTGCAAAAAATAAAAAGGTGTCAGATATGAGCGATCTGGCGTTCTAGCAGCATTTTGAAGCATATTAGAAATTTCTATCTTAATGGGTGCCAAAGTTACACAAGACCTCTTAATAATATTTTTAATCGCTATCTTGGTGACCGTAAGTCCAAAAAATAAAAAGGTGTCAGATATGAGCGATCTGGCGTTCTCGGAGCATTTTGAAGCATTTTAGTAATTTCTATTTTAATGGGTGCCAAAGTTACACAAGACCTCTTAATAATATTTTTAATCGCTATCTTGGTGACCGTAAGTCCAAAAAATAAAAAGGTGTCAGATATGAGCGATCTGGCGTTCTAGCAGCATTTTGAAGCATATTAGAAATTTCTATCTTAATGGGTGCCAAAGTTACACAAGACCTCTTAATAATATTTTTAATCGGTATCTTGGTAACCGTAAGTGCAAAAAATAAAAAGGTGTCAGATATGAGCGATCTGGCGTTCTAGCAGCATTTTGAAGCATATTAGAAATTTCTATCTTGATGGGTGCCAAAGTTACACAAGACCTCTTAATAATATTTTTAATCGCTATCTTGGTGACCGTATGTCCAAAAAATAAAAAGGTGTCAGATATGAGCGATCTGGCGTTCTAGCAGCATTTTGAAGCATATTAGAAATTTCTATATTAATGGGTGCCAAAGTTACTCAAGACCTCTTAATAATATTTTTAATCGCTGTCTTGGTGACCGTAAGTCCAAAAAATAAAAAGGTGTCAGATATGAGCGATCTGGCGTTCTCGGAGCATTTTGAAGCATTTTAGAAATTTCTATCTTAATGGGTGCCAAAGTTACACAAGACCTCTTAATAATATTTTTAATCGCTATCTTGGTGACCGTAAGTCCAAAAAATAAAAAGGTGTCAGATATAAGCGATCTGGCGTTCTAGCAGCATTTTGAAGCATATTAGAAATTTCTATCTTAATGGGTGCCAAAGTTACACAAGACCTCTTAACAATATTTTTAATCGCTCTCTTGGTGACCGTAAGTCCAAAAAATAAAAAGGTGTCAGATATGAGCGATCTGGCGTTCTAGCAGCATTTTGAAGCATATTAGAAATTTCTATCTTAATGGGTGCCAAAGTTACAAAAGACCTCTTAATAATATTTTTAATCGCTATCTTGGTGACCGTAAGTCCAAAAAATAAAAAGGTGTCAGACATGAGCGATCTGGCGTTCTAGCAGCATTTTGAAGCATTTTAGAAATTTCTATCTTAATGGGTGCCAAAGTTACGCAAGACCTCTTAATAATATTTTTAATCGCTATCTTGGTGACCGTAAGTCCAAAAAATAAAAAGGTGTCAGATATGAGCGATCTGGCGTTCTCGGAGCATTTTGAAGCATTTTAGTAATTTCTATTTTAATGGGTGCCAAAGTTACACAAGACCTCTTAATAATATTTTTAATCGCTATCTTGGTGACCGTAAGTCCAAAAAATAAAAAGGTGTCAGATATGAGCGATCTGGCGTTCCAGCAGCATTTTGAAGCATATTAGAAATTTCTATCTTAATGGGTGCCAAAGTTACACAAGACCTCTTAATAATATTTTTAATCGGTATCTTGGTGACCGTAAGTGCAAAAAATAAAAAGGTGTCAGATATGAGCGATCTGGCGTTCTAGCAGCATTTTGAAGCATATTAGAAATTTCTATCTTAATGGGTGCCAAAGTTACACAAGACCTCTTAATAATATTTTTAATCGCTATCTTGGTGACCGTATGTCCAAAAAATAAAAAGGTGTCAGATATGAGCGATCTGGCGTTCTAGCAGCATTTTGAAGCATATTAGAAATTTCTATCTTAATGGGTGCCAAAGTTACACAAGACCTCTTAATAATATTTTTAATCGCTATCTTGGTGACCGTAAGTCCAAAAAATAAAAAGGTGTCAGACATGAGCGATCTGGCGTTCTAGCAGCATTTTGAAGCATTTTAGAAATTTCTATCTTAATGGGTGCCAAAGTTACGCAAGACCTCTTAATAATATTTTTAATCGCTATCTTGGTGACCGTAAGTCCAAAAAATAAAAAGCTGTCAGATATAAGCGATCTGGCGTTCTCGGAGCATTTTGAAGCATTTTAGTAATTTCTATTTTAATGGGTGCCAAAGTTACACAAGACCTCTTAATAATATTTTTAATCGCTATCTTGGTGACCGTAAGTCCAAAAAATAAAAAGGTGTCAGATATGAGCGATTTGGCGTTCTCGGAGCATTTTGAAGTATTTTAGAAATTTCTATCTTAATGGGTGCCAAAGTTACACAAGACCTCTTAATAATATTTTTAATCGCTATCTTGGTGACCGTAAGTCCAAAAAATAAAAAGGTGTCAGATATGAGCGATCTGGCGTTCTAGCAGCATTTTGAAGCTTATTAGAAATTTCTATCTTAATGGGTGCCAAAGTTACACAAGACCTCTTAATAATATTTTTAATCGCTATCTTGGTGACCGTAAGTGCAAAAAATAAAAAGGTGTCAGATATGAGCGATCTGGCGTTCTAGCAGCATTTTGAAGCATATTAGAAATTTCTATCTTAATGGGTGCCAAAGTTACACAAGACCGCTTAATAATATTTTTAATCGCTATCTTGGTGACCGCAAGTCCAAAAAATAAAAAGGTGTCACATATGAGCGATTTGGCGTTCTAGCAGCATTTTGAAGCATATTAGAAATTTCTATCTTAATGGGTGCCAAAGTAACACAAGATCTTTTAATAATATTTTTAATCGCTATCTTGGTGACCGTAAGTCCAAAAAATAAAAAGGTGTCAGATATGAGCGATCTGGCGTTCTAGCAGCATTTTGAAGCATATTAGAAATTTCTATCTTAATGGGTGCCAAAGTTACACAAGACCTCTTAATAATATTTTTAATCGCTATCTTGGTGACCGTAAGTGCAAAAAATAAAAATGTGTCAGATATGAGCGATCTGGCGTTCTAGCAGCATTTTGAAGCATATTAGAAATTTCTTTCTTAATGGGTGCCAAAGTTACACAAAACCTCTTAATAACATTTTTAATCGCTATCTTGATGATCGTAAGTCCAAAAAATAAGTAGGTGTCTGATATGAGCGATCTGGCGTTCCCGTGCATTTTGAAGCATTTTAGAAATTTCTATCTTAATGGGTGCCAAAGTTACACAAGACCTCTTAATAATATTTTTAATCGCAATCTTGGTGACCGTAAGTCCAAAAAATAAAAAGGTGTCAGATATGAGCGATCTGGCGTTCTAACAGCATTTTGAAGCTTATTAGAAATGTGTATCTTAATGGGTGCCAAAGTTACACAAGACCTCTTAATAATATTTTTAATCGCTATCTTGGTGACCGTAAGTCCAAAAAATAAAAAGGTGTCAGATATGAGCGATCTGGCGTTCTCGGAGCATTTTGAAGCATTTTAGAAATTTCTATCTTAATGGGTGCCAAAGTTACACAAGACCTCTTAATAATATTTTTAATCGCTATCTTGGTGACCGTAAGTCCAAAAAATAAAAAGGTGTCAGATATGAGCGATCTGGCGTTCTAGCAGCATTTTGAAGCTTATTAGAAATTTCTATCTTAATGGGTGCCAAAGTTACACAAGACCTCTTAATAACATTTTTAATCGCTACCTTGGTGACCGTAAGTCCAAAAAATAAAAAGGTGTCACATATGAGCGATCTGGCGTTCTAGCAGCATTTTGAAGCATATTAGAAATTTCTATCTTAATGGGTGCCAAAGTTACAAAAGACCTCTTAATAATATTTTTAATCGCTATCTTGGTGACCGTAAGTCCAAAAAATAAAAAGGTGTCAGACATGAGCGATCTGGCGTTCTAGCAGCATTTTGAAGCATTTTAGAAATTTCTATCTTAATGGGTGCCAAAGTTACGCAAGACCTCTTAATAATATTTTTAATCGCTATCTTGGTGACCGTAAGTCCAAAAAATAAAAAGGTGTCAGATATGAGCGATCTGGCGTTCTCGGAGCATTTTGAAGCATTTTAGTAATTTCTATTTTAATGGGTGCCAAAGTTACACAAGACCTCTTAATAATATTTTTAATCGCTATCTTGGTGACCGTAAGTCCAAAAAATAAAAAGGTGTCAGATATGAGCGATCTGGCGTTCCAGCAGCATTTTGAAGCATATTAGAAATTTCTATCTTAATGGGTGCCAAAGTTACACAAGACCTCTTAATAATATTTTTAATCGGTATCTTGGTGACCGTAAGTGCAAAAAATAAAAAGGTGTCAGATATGAGCGATCTGGCGTTCTAGCAGCATTTTGAAGCATATTAGAAATTTCTATCTTAATGGGTGCCAAAGTTACACAAGACCTCTTAATAATATTTTTAATCGCTATCTTGGTGACCGTAAGTCCAAAAAATAAAAAGGTGTCAGATATGAGCGATCTGGCGTTCTAGCGGCATTTTGAAGCATATTAGAAATTTCTATCTTAATGGGTGCCAAAGTTACACAAGACCTCTTAACAATATTTTTAATCGCTATCTTGGTGACCGTAAGTCCAAAAAATAAAAAGGTGTCAGATATAAGCGATCTGGCGTTCTAGCAGCATTTTGAAGCATATTAGAAATTTCTAACTTAATGGGTGCCAAAGTTACACAAGACCTCTTAATAATATTTTTAATCGCTCTCTTGGTGACCGTAAGTCCAAAAAATAAAAAGGTGTCAGATATGAGCGATCTGGCGTTCTAGCAGCATTTTGAAGCATATTAGAAATTTCTATCTTAATGGGTGCCAAAGTTACAAAAGACCTCTTAATAATATTTTTAATCGCTATCTTGGTGACCGTAAGTGCAAAAAATAAACAGGTGTCAGATATGAGCGATCTGGCGTTCTAGCAGCATTTTGAAGCATATTAGAAATTTCTATCTTAATGGGTGCCAAAGTTACACAAGACCTCTTAATAATATTTTTAATCGCTATCTTGGTGACCTTAAGTCCAAAAAATAAAAAGGTGTCAGATATGAGCGATCTGGCGTTCTAGCAGCATTTTGAAGCACATTAGAAATTTCTATCTTAATGGGTGCCAAAGTTACACAAGACCTCTTATTAATATTTTTAATCGCTATCTTGGTGATCGTAAGTCCAAAAAATAAGAAGGTTTCAGATATGAGCGATCTGGCGTTCTCGGAGCATTTTGAAGCATTTTAGAAATTTCTATCTTAATGGGTGCCAAAGTTACACAAGACCTCTTAATAATATTTTTAATCGCTATCTTGGTGACCTTAAGTCCAAAAACTAAAAAGGTGTCAGATATGAGCGATCTGGCGTTCTAGCAGCATTTTGAAGCATATTAGAAATTTCTATCTTAATGGGTGCCAAAGTTACACAAGACCGCTTAATAATATTTTTAATCGCTATCTTGGTGACCGCAAGTCCAAAAAATAAAAAGGTGTCACATATGAGCGATCTGGCGTTCTAGCAGCATTTTGAAGCATATTAGAAATTTCTATCTTAATGGGTGCCAAAGTAACACAAGATCTTTTAATAATATTTTTAATCGCTATCTTGGTGACCGTAAGTCCAAAAAATAAAAAGGTGTCAGATATGAGCGATCTGGCGTTCTAGCAGCATTTTGAAGCATATTAGAAATTTCTATCTTAATGGGTGCCAAAGTTACACAAGACCTCTTAATAATATTTTTAATCGCTATCTTGGTGACCGTAAGTGCAAAAAATAAAAATGTGTCAGATATGAGCGATCTGGCGTTCTAGCAGCATTTTGAAGCATATTAGAAATTTCTTTCTTAATGGGTGCCAAAGTTACACAAAACCTCTTAATAACATTTTTAATCGCTATCTTGATGATCGTAAGTCCAAAAAATAAGTAGGTGTCTGATATGAGCGATCTGGCGTTCCCGTGCATTTTGAAGCATTTTAGAAATTTCTATCTTAATGGGTGCCAAAGTTACACAAGACCTCTTAATAATATTTTTAATCGCAATCTTGGTGACCGTAAGTCCAAAAAATAAAAAGGTGTCAGATATGAGCGATCTGGCGTTCTAACAGCATTTTGAAGCTTATTAGAAATGTGTATCTTAATGGGTGCCAAAGTTACACAAGACCTCTTAATAATATTTTTAATCGCTATCTTGGTGACCGTAAGTCCAAAAAATAAAAAGGTGTCAGATATGAGCGATCTGGCGTTCTCGGAGCATTTGGAAGCATTTTAGAAATTTCTATCTTAATGGGTGCCAAAGTTACACAAGACCTCTTAATAATATTTTTAATCGCTATCTTGGTGACCGTAAGTCCAAAAAATAAAAAGGTGTCAGATATGAGCGATCTGGCGTTCTAGCAGCATTTTGAAGCTTATTAGAAATTTCTATCTTAATGGGTGCCAAAGTTACACAAGACCTCTTAATAACATTTTTAATCGCTACCTTGGTGACCGTAAGTCCAAAAAATAAAAAGGTGTCACATATGAGCGATCTGGCGTTCTAGCAGCATTTTGAAGCATATTAGAAATTTCTATCTTAATGGGTGCCAAAGTTACAAAAGACCTCTTAATAATATTTTTAATCGCTATCTTGGTGACCGTAAGTCCAAAAAATAAAAAGGTGTCAGACATGAGCGATCTGGCGTTCTAGCAGCATTTTGAAGCATTTTAGAAATTTCTATCTTAATGGGTGCCAAAGTTACGCAAGACCTCTTAATAATATTTTTAATCGCTATCTTGGTGACCGTAAGTCCAAAAAATAAAAAGGTGTCAGATATGAGCGATCTGGCGTTCTCGGAGCATTTTGAAGCATTTTAGTAATTTCTATTTTAATGGGTGCCAAAGTTACACAAGACCTCTTAATAATATTTTTAATCGCTATCTTGGTGACCGTAAGTCCAAAAAATAAAAAGG
The DNA here is from genome assembly GCA_036711965.1 of Onthophagus sagittarius. NCBI lineage: Eukaryota > Metazoa > Arthropoda > Insecta > Coleoptera > Scarabaeidae > Onthophagus > Onthophagus sagittarius. The sequence goes on from JASERS010000001.1 coordinate 48,652,016, forward strand.
TGTCAGATATGAGCGATCTGGCGTTCCAGCAGCATTTTGAAGCATATTAGAAATTTCTATCTTAATGGGTGCCAAAGTTACACAAGACCTCTTAATAATATTTTTAATCGGTATCTTGGTGACCGTAAGTGCAAAAAATAAAAAGGTGTCAGATATGAGCGATCTGGCGTTCTAGCAGCATTTTGAAGCATATTAGAAATTTCTATCTTAATGGGTGCCAAAGTTACACAAGACCTCTTAATAATATTTTTAATCGCCATCTTGGTGACCGTATGTCCAAAAAATAAAAAGGTGTCAGATATGAGCGATCTGGCGTTCTAGCAGCATTTTGAAGCATATTAGAAATTTCTATATTAATGGGTGCCAAAGTTACTCAAGACCTCTTAATAATATTTTTAATCGCTATCTTGGTGACCGTAAGTCCAAAAAATAAAAAGGTGTCAGATATGAGCGATCTGGCGTTCTCGGAGCATTTTGAAGCATTTTAGAAATTTCTATCTTAATGGGTGCCAAAGTTACATGACCTCTTAATAATATTTTTAATCGCTATCTTGGTGACCGTAAGTCCAAAAAATAAAAAGGTGTCAGATATGAGCGATCTGGCGTTCTAGCGGCATTTTGAAGCATATTAGAAATTTCTATCTTAATGGGTGCCAAAGTTACACAAGACCTCTTAATAATATTTTTAATCGCTATCTTGGTGACCGTAAGTCCAAAAAATAAAAAGGTGTCAGATATAAGCGATCTGGCGTTCTAGCAGCATTTTGAAGCATATTAGAAATTTCTATCTTAATGGGTGCCAAAGTTACACAAGAACACTTAATAATATTTTTAATCGCTCTCTTGGTGACCGTAAGTCCAAAAAATAAAAAGGTGTCAGATATGAGCGATCTGGCGTTCTAGCAGCATTTTGAAGCATATTAGAAATTTCTATCTTAATGGGTGCCAAAGTTACAAAAGACCTCTTAATAATATTTTTAATCGCTATCTTGGTGACCGTAAGTGCAAAAAATATACAGGTGTCAGATATGAGCGATCTGGCGTTCTAGCAGCATTTTGAAGCATATTAGAAATTTCTATCTTAATGGGTGCCAAAGTTACACAAGACCTCTTAATAATATTTTTAATCGCTGTCTTGGTGACCTTAAGTCCAAAAAATAACAAGGTGTCAGATATGAGCGATCTGGCGTTCTAGCAGCATTTTGAAGCACATTAGAAATTTCTATCTTAATGGGTGCCAAAGTTACACAAGACCTCTTATTAATATTTTTAATCGCTATCTTGGTGATCGTAAGTCCAAAAAATAAGAAGGTTTCAGATATGAGCGATCTGGCGTTCTCGGAGCATTTTGAAGCATTTTAGAAATTTCTATCTTAATGGGTGCCAAAGTTACACAAGACCTCTTAATAATATTTTTAATCGCTATCTTGGTGACCTTAAGTCCAAAAACTAAAAAGGTGTCAGATATGAGCGATCTGGCGTTCTAGCAGCATTTTGAAGCATATTAGAAATTTCTATCTTAATGGGTGCCAAAGTTACACAAGACCGCTTAATAATATTTTTAATCGCTATCTTGGTGACCGCAAGTCCAAAAAATAAAAAGGTGTCACATATGAGCGATCTGGCGTTCTAGCAGCATTTTGAAGCATATTAGAAATTTCTATCTTAATGGGTGCCAAAGTAACACAAGATCTTTTAATAATATTTTAAATCGCTATCTTGGTGACCGTAAGTCCAAAAAATAAAAAGGTGTCAGATATGAGCGATCTGGCCTTCTAGCAGCATTTTGAAGCATATTAGAAATTTCTATCTTAATGGGTGCCAAAGTTACACAAGACCTCTTAATAATATTTTTAATCGCTATCTTGGTGACCGTAAGTGCAAAAAATAAAAATGTGTCAGATATGAGCGATCTGGCGTTCTAGCAGCATTTTGAAGCATATTAGAAATTTCTATCTTAATGGGTGCCAAAGTTACACAAGACCTCTTAATAACATTTTTAATCGCTATCTTGATGATCGTAAGTCCAAAAAATAAGTAGGTGTCAGATATGAGCGATCTGGCGTTCCCGTGCATTTTGAAGCATTTTAGAAATTTCTATCTTAATGGGTGCCAAAGTTACACAAGACCTCTTAATAATATTTTTAATCGCAATCTTGGTGACCGTAAGTCCAAAAAATAAAAAGGTGTCAGATATGAGCGATCTGGCGTTCTAACAGCATTTTGAAGCTTATTAGAAATTTCTATCTTAATGGGTGCCAAAGTTACACAAGACCTCTTAATAATATTTTTAATCGCTATCTTGGTGACCGTAAGTCCAAAAAATAAAAAGATGTCAGATATGAGCGATCTGGCGTTCTAGCAGCATTTTGAAGCATATTAGAAATTTCTATCTTAATGGGTGCCAAAGTTACACAAGACCGCTTAATAATATTTTTAATCGCTATCTTGGTGACCGCAAGTCCAAAAAATAAAAAGGTGTCACATATGAGCGATCTGGCGTTCTAGCAGCATTTTGAAGCATATTAGAAATTTCTATCTTAATGGGTGCCAAAGTAACACAAGATCTTTTAATAATATTTTTAATCGCTATCTTGGTGACCGTAAGTCCAAAAAATAAAAAGGTGTCAGATATGAGCGATCTGGCCTTCTAGCAGCATTTTGAAGCATATTAGAAATTTCTATCTTAATGGGTGCCAAAGTTACACAAGACCTCTTAATAATATTTTTAATCGCTATCTTGGTGACCGTAAGTGCAAAAAATAAAAATGTGTCAGATATGAGCGATCTGGCGTTCTAGCAGCATTTTGAAGCATATTAGAAATTTCTATCTTAATGGGTGCCAAAGTTACACAAGACCTCTTAATAACATTTTTAATCGCTATCTTGATGATCGTAAGTCCAAAAAATAAGTAGGTGTCAGATATGAGCGATCTGGCGTTCCCGTGCATTTTGAAGCATTTTAGAAATTTCTATCTTAATGGGTGCCAAAGTTACACAAGACCTCTTAATAATATTTTTAATCGCAATCTTGGTGACCGTAAGTCCAAAAAATAAAAAGGTGTCAGATATGAGCGATCTGGCGTTCTAACAGCATTTTGAAGCTTATTAGAAATTTCTATCTTAATGGGTGCCAAAGTTACACAAGACCTCTTAATAATATTTTTAATCGCTATCTTGGTGACCGTAAGTCCAAAAAATAAAAAGATGTCAGATATGAGCGATCTGGCGTTCTAGCAGCATTTTGAAGCTTATTAGAAATTTCTATCTTAATGGGTGCCAAAGTTACACAAGACCTCTTAATAACATTTTTAATCGCTATCTTGGTGACCGTAAGTGCAAAAAATAAAAAGGTGTCAGATATGAGCGATCTGGCGTTCTAGCAGCATTTTGAAGCATGTTAGAAATTTCTATCTTAATGGGTGCCAAAGTTACACAAGACCTCTTAATAATATTTTTAATCGCTACCTTGGTGACCGTAAGTCCAAAAAATAAAAAGGTGTCAGATATGAGCGATCTGGCGTTCTAGCAGCATTTTGAAGCATATTAGAAATTTCTATCTTAATGGGTGCCAAAGTTACAAAAGACCTCTTAATAATATTTTTAATCGCTATCTTGGTGACCGTAAGTCCAAAAAATAAAAAGGTGTCAGACATGAGCGATCTGGCGTTCTAGCAGCATTTTGAAGCATTTTAGAAATTTCTATCTTAATGGGTGCCAAAGTTACGCAAGACCTCTTAATAATATTTTTAATCGCTATCTCGGTGACCGTAAGTCCAAAAAATAAAAAGGTGTCAGATATGAGCGATCTGGCGCTCTCGGAGCATTTTGAAGCATTTTAGTAATTTCTATTTTAATGGGTGCCAAAGTTACACAAGACCTCTTAATAATATTTTTAATCGCTATCTTGGTGACCGTAAGTCCAAAAAATAAAAAGGTGTCAGATATGAGCGATCTGGCGTTCCAGCAGCATTTTGAAGCATATTAGAAATTTCTATCTTAATGGGTGCCAAAGTTACACAAGACCTCTTAATAATATTTTTAATCGGTATCTTGGTGACCGTAAGTGCAAAAAATAAAAAGGTGTCAGATATGAGCGATCTGGCGTTCTAGCAGCATTTTGAAGCATATTAGAAATTTCTATCTTAATGGGTGCCAAAGTTACACAAGACCTCTTAATAATATTTTTAATCGCTATCTTGGTGACCGTATGTCCAAAAAATAAAAAGGTGTCAGATATGAGCGATCTGGCGTTGTAGCAGCATTTTGAAGCATATTAGAAATTTCTATCTTAATGGGTGCCAAAGTTACACAAGACCTCTTAATAATATTTTTAATCGGTATCTTGGTGACCGTAAGTGCAAAAAATAAAAAGGTGTCAGATATGAGCGATCTGGCGTTCTAGCAGCATTTTGAAGCATATTAGAAATTTCTATCTTAATGGGTGCCAAAGTTACACAAGACCTCTTAATAATATTTTTAATCGCTATCTTGGTGACCGTATGTCCAAAAAATAAAAAGGTGTCAGATATGAGCGATCTGGCGTTCTAGCAGCATTTTGAAGCATATTAGAAATTTCTATATTAATGGGTGTCAAAGTTACTCAAGACCTCTTAATAATATTTTTAATCGCTGTCTTGGTGACCGTAAGTCCAAAAAATAAAAAGGTGTCAGATATGAGCGATCTGGCGTTCTCGGAGCATTTTGAAGCATTTTAGAAATTTCTATCTTAATGGGTGCCAAAGTTACACAAGACCTCTTAATAATATTTTTAAACGCTATCTTGGTGACCGTAAGTCCAAAAAATAAAAAGGTGTCAGATATGAGCGATCTGGCGTTCTAGCGGCATTTTGAAGCATATTAGAAATTTCTATATTAATGGGTGTCAAAGTTACTCAAGACCTCTTAATAATATTTTTAATCGCTGTCTTGGTGACCGTAAGTCCAAAAAATAAAAAGGTGTCAGATATGAGCGATCTGGCGTTCTCGGAGCATTTTGAAGCATTTTAGAAATTTCTATCTTAATGGGTGCCAAAGTTACACAAGACCTCTTAATAATATTTTTAAACGCTATCTTGGTGACCGTAAGTCCAAAAAATAAAAAGGTGTCAGATATGAGCGATCTGGCGTTCTAGCGGCATTTTGAAGCATATTAGAAATTTCTATCTTAATGGGTGCCAAAGTTACACAAGACCTCTTAATAATATTTTTAATCGCTATCTTGGTGACCGTAAGTCCAAAAAATAAAAAGGTGTCAGATATAAGCGATCTGGCGTTCTAGCAGCATTTTGAAGCATATTAGAAATTTCTATCTTAATGGGTGCCAAAGTTACACAAGACCTCTTAATAATATTTTTAATCGCTCTCTTGGTGACCGTAAGTCCAAAAAATAAAAAGGTGTCAGATATGAGCGATCTGGCGTTCTAGCAGCATTTTGAAGCAAATTAGAAATTTCTATCTTAATGGGTGCCAAAGTTACAAAAGACCTCTTAATAATATTTTTAATCGCTATCTTGGTGACCGTAAGTCCAAAAAATAAAAAGGTGTCAGACATGAGCGATCTGGCGTTCTAGCAGTATTTTGAAGCATTTTAGAAATTTCTATCTTAATGGGTGCCAAAGTTACGCAAGACCTCTTAATAATATTTTTAATCGCTATCTTGGTGACCGTAAGTCCAAAAAATAAAAAGGTGTCAGATATGAGCGATCTGGCGTTCTCGGAGCATTTTGAAGCATTTTAGTAATTTCTATTTTAATGGGTGCCAAAGTTACACAAGACCTCTTAATAATATTTTTAATCGCTATCTTGGTGACCGTAAGTCCAAAAAATAAAAAGGTGTCAGATATGAGCGATCTGGCGTTCCAGCAGCATTTTGAAGCATATTAGAAATTTCTATCTTAATGGGTGCCAAAGTTACACAAGACCTCTTAATAATATTTTTAATCGGTATCTTGGTGACCGTAAGTGCAAAAAATAAAAAGGTGTCAGATATGAGCGATCTGGCGTTCTAGCAGCATTTTGAAGCATATTAGAAATTTCTATCTTAATGGGTGCCAAAGTTACACAAGACCTCTTAATAATATTTTTAATCGCTATCTTGGTGACCGTATGTCCAAAAAATAAAAAGGTGTCAGATATGAGCGATCTGGCGTTCTAGCAGCATTTTGAAGCATATTAGAAATTTCTGTATTAATGGGTGCCAAAGTTACTCAAGACCTCTTAATAATATTTTTAATCGCTATCTTGGTGACCGTAAGTCCAAAAAATAAAAAGGTGTCAGATATGAGCGATCTGGCGTTCTCGGAGCATTTTGAAGCATTTTAGAAATTTCTATCTTAATGGGTGCCAAAGTTACACAAGACCTCTTAATAATATTTTTAATCGCTATCTTGGTGACCGTAAGTCCAAAAAATAAAAAGGTGTCAGATATGAGCGATCTGGCGTTTAGCGGCATTTTGAAGCATATTAGAAATTTCTATCTTAATGGGTGCCAAAGTTACACAAGACCTCTTAATAATATTTTTAATCGCTATCTTGGTGACCGTAAGTCCAAAAAATAAAAAGGTGTCAGATATAAGCGATCTGGCGTTCTAGCAGCATTTTGAAGCATATTAGAAATTTCTATCTTAATGGGTGCCAAAGTTACACAAGACCTCTTAATAATATTTTTAATCGCTATCTTGGTGACCGTAAGTGCAAAAAATAAACAGGTGTCAGATATGAGCGATCTGGCGTTCTAGCAGCATTTTGAAGCATATTAGAAATTTCTATCTTAATGGGTGCCAAAGTTACACAAGACCTCTTAATAATATTTTTAATCGCTACCTTGGTGACCTTAAGTCCAAAAAATAAAAAGGTGTCAGATATGAGCGATCTGGCGTTCTAGCAGCATTTTGAAGCACATTAGAAATTTCTATCTTAATCGGTGCCAAAGTTACACAAGACCTCTTATTAATATTTTTAATCGCTATCTTGGTGATCGTAAGTCCAAAAAATAAGAAGGTTTCAGATATGAGCGATCTGGCGTTCTCGGAGCATTTTGAAGCATTTTAGAAATTTCTATCTTAATGGGTGCCAAAGTTACACAAGACCTCTTAATAATATTTTTAATCGCTATCTTGGTGACCTTAAGTCCAAAAACTAAAAAGGTGTCAGATATGAGCGATCTGGCGTTCTAGCAGCATTTTGAAGCATATTAGAAATTTCTATCTTAATGGGTGCCAAAGTTACACAAGACCGCTTAATAATATTTTTAATCGCTATCTTGGTGACCGCAAGTCCAAAAAATAAAAAGGTGTCAGATATGAGCGATCTGGCGTTCCAGCAGCATTTTGAAGCATATTAGAAATTTCTATCTTAATGGGTGCCAAAGTAACACAAGATCTTTTAATAATATTTTTAATCGCTATCTTGGTGACCGTAAGTCCAAAAAATAAAAAGGTGTCAGATATGAGCGATCTGGCGTTCTAGCAGCATTTTGAAGCATATTAGAAATTTCTATCTTAATGGGTGCCAAAGTTACACAAGACCTCTTAATAATATTTTTAATCGCTATCTTGGTGACCGTAAGTGCAAAAAATAAAAATGTGTCTGATATGAGCGATCTGGCGTTCTAGCAGCATTTTGAAGCATATTAGAAATTTCTATCTTAATGGGTGCCAAAGTAACACAAGATCTTTTAATAATATTTTTAATCGCTATCTTGGTGACCGTAAGTCCAAAAAATAAAAAGGTGTCAGATATGAGCGATCTGGCGTTCTAGCAGCATTTTGAAGCATATTAGAAATTTCTATCTTAATGGGTGCCAAAGTTACACAAGACCTCTTAATAATATTTTTAATCGCTATCTTGGTGACCGTAAGTGCAAAAAATAAAAATGTGTCTGATATGAGCGATCTGGCGTTCTAGCAGCATTTTGAAGCATATTAGAAATTTCTATCTGAATGGGTGCCAAAGTTACACAAGACCTCTTAATAACATTTTTAATCGCTATCTTGATGATCGTAAGTCCAAAAAATAAGTAGGTGTCAGATATGAGCGATCTGGCGTTCCCGTGCATTTTGAAGCATTTTAGAAATTTCTATCTTAATGGGTGCCAAAGTTACACAAGACCTCTTAATAATATTTTTAATCGCAATCTTGGTGACCGTAAGTACAAAAAATAAAAAGGTGTCAGATATGAGCGATCTGGCGTTCTAACAGCATTTTGAAGCTTATTAGAAATTTCTATCTTAATGGGTGCCAAAGTTACACAAGACCTCTTAATAATATTTTTAATCGCTATCTTGGTGACCGTAAGTCCAAAAAATAAAAAGGTGTCAGATATGAGCGATCTGGTGTTCTCGGAGCATTTTGAAGCATTTTAGAAATTTCTATCTTAATGGGTGCCAAAGTTACACAAGACCTCTTAATAATATTTTTAATCGCTATCTTCGTGACCGTAAGTCCAAAAAATAAAAAGGTGTCAGATATGAGCGATCTGGCGTTCTAGCAGCATTTTGAAGCTTATTAGAAATTTCTATCTTAATGGGTGCCAAAGTTACACAAGACCTCTTAATAACATTTTTAATCGCTATCTTGGTGACCGTAAGTGCAAAAAATAAAAAGGTGTCAGATATGAGCGATCTGGCGTTCTAGCAGCATTTTGAAGCATGTTAGAAATTTCTATCTTAATGGGTGCCAAAGTTACACAAGACCTCTTAGTAATATTTTTAATCGCTATCTTGGTGACCGTAAGTCCAAAAAATAAAAAGGTGTCAGATATGAGCGATCTGGCGTTCTCGAAGCATTTTGAAGCATTTTAGAAATTTCTATCTTAATGGGTGCCAAAGTTACACAAGACCTCTTAATAATATTTTTAATCGCTATCTTGGTGACCGTAAGTCCAAAAAATAAAAAGGTGTCAGATATGAGCGATCTGGCGTTCTAGCAGCATTTTGAAGCATATTAGAAATTTCTATCTTAATGGGTGCCAAAGTTACACAAGACCTCTTAATAATATTTTTAATCGCTATCTTGGTGACCGTAAGTCCAAAAAATAGAAAGGTGTCAGATATGAGCGATCTGGCGTTCTAGCAGCATTTTGAAGCATATTAGAAATTTCTATCTTAATGGGTGCCAAAGTTACACAAGACCGCTTAATAATATTTTTAACCGCTATCTTGGTGACCGTAAGTCCAAAAAATAAAAAGGTGTCAGACATGAGCGATCTGGCGTTCTAGCAGCATTTTGAAGCATATTAGAAATTTCTATCTTAATGGGTGCCAAAGTTACACAAGACCTCTTAATAATATTTTTAATCGCTATCTTGGTGACCGTAAGTCCAAAAAATAAAAAGGTGTCAGATATGAGCGATCTGGCGTTCTCGGAGCATTTTGAAGCATTTTAGAAATTTCTATCTTAATGGGTGCCAAAGTTACACAAGACCTCTTAATAATATTTTTAATCGCTATCTTGGTGACCGTAAGTCCAAAAAATAAAAAGGTGTCAGATATGAGCGATCTGGCGTTCTAGCAGCATTTTGAGGCTTATTAGAAATTTCTATCTTAATGGGTGCCAAAGTAACACAAGACCTTTTAATAATATTTTTAATCGCTATCTTGGTGACCGTAAGTCCAAAAAATAAAAAGGTGTCAGATATGAGCGGTCTGGCGTTCTAGCAGCATTTTGAAGCATATTAGAAATTTCTATCTTAATGGGTGCCAAAGTTACACAATACCTCTTAATAATATTTTTAATCGCTATCTTGGTGACCGTAAGTCCAAAAAATAAAAAGGTGTCAGATATGAGCGATCTGGCGTTCTAGCAGCATTTTGAAGCATATTAGAAATTTCTATCTTAATGGGTGCCAAAGTTACACAAGACCTCTTAATAACATTTTTAATCGCTATCTTGGTGACTGTAAATCCAAAAAATAAAAAGGTGTCAGATATGAGCGATCTGGCGTTCTAGCAACATTTTGAAGCATATTAGAAATTTCTATCTTAATGGGTGCCAAAGTTACACAATACCTCTTAATAATATTTTTAATCGCTATCTTGGTGACCGTAAGTCCAAAAAATAAAAAGGTGTCAGATATGAGCGATCTGGCGTTCTAGCAGCATTTTGAAGCATATTAGAAATTTCTATCTTAATGGGTGCCAAAGTTACACAAGACCTCTTAATAATATTTTTAATCGCTATCTTGGTGACCGTAAGTCTAAAAAATAAAAAGGTGTCAGATATGAGCGATCTGGCGTTCTAGCGGCATTTTGAAGCAAATAATTAGAAATTTCTATCTTAATGGGTGCCAAAGTTACACAAGACCTCTTAATAATATTTTTAATCGCTATCTTGGTGACTGTAAATCCAAAAAATAAAAAGGTGTCAGATATGAGCGATCTGGCGTTCTAGCAGCATTTTGAAGCATATTAGAAATTTCTATCTTAATGGGTGCCAAAGTTACACAATACCTCTTAATAATATTTTTAATCGCTATCTTGGTGACCGTAAGTCCAAAAAATAAAAAGGTGTCAGATATGAGCGATCTGGCGTTCTAGCGGCATTTTGAAGCATATTAGAACTTTCTATCTTAATGGGTGCCAAAGTTACACAAGACCTCTTAATAATATTTTTAATCGCTGTCTTGGTGACCGTAAGTCCAAAAAATAAAAAGGTGTCAGATATGAGCGATCTGGCGTTCTCGGAGCATTTTGAGGCATTTTAGAAATTTCTATCTTAATGGGAGCCAAAGTTACACAAGACCTCTTAATAATATTCTTAATCGCTATCTTGGTGACCGTAAGTCTAAAAAATAAAAAGGTGTCAGATATGAGCGATCTGGCGTTCTAGCGGCATTTTGAAGCATATTAGAAATTTCTATCTTAATGGGTGCCAAAGTTACACAATACCTCTTAATAATATTTTTAATCGCTATCTTGGTGACCGTAAGTCCAAAAAATAAAAAAGTGTCATATATGAGCGATCTGGCGTTCTAGCAGCATTTTGAAGCATATTAGAAATTTCTATCTTAATGGGTGCCAAAGTTACACAAGACCTTTTAATAATATTTATAATCGCTATTTTGGTGACCGTAAGTCCAAAAACTAAAAAGGTGTCAGATATGAGCGATCTGGCGTTCTAGCAGCATTTTGAAGCATATTAGAAATTTCTATCTTAATGGGTGCCAAATTTACACAAGACCTCTTAATAATATTTTTAACCGCTATCTTGGTGACCGTAAGTCCAAAAAATAAAAAGTTGTCAGATATGATCGATCTGGCGTTCTCGGAGCATTTTGAAGCATTTTAGAAATTTCTATCTTAATGGGTGCCAAAGTTACACAAGACCTCTTAATAATATTTTTAATCGCTATCTTGGTGACCGTAAGTCTAAAAAATAAAAAGGTGTCAGATATGAGCGATCTGGCGTTCTAGCGGCATTTTGAAGCATATTAGAACATTCTATCTTAATGGGTGCCAAAGTTACACAAGACCTCTTAATAATATTTTTAATCGCTATCTTGGTGACTGTAAGTCCAAAAACTAAAAAGGTGTCAGATATGAGCGATCTGGCGTTCTAGCAGCATTTTGAAGCATATTAGAAATTTCTATCTTAATGGGTGCCAAATTTACACAAGACCTCTTAATAATATTTTTAACCGCTATCTTGGTGACCGTAAGTCCAAAAAATAAAAAGTTGTCAGATATGATCGATCTGGCGTTCTCGGAGCATTTTGAAGCATTTTAGAAATTTCTATCTTAATGGGTGCCAAAGTTACACAAGACCTCTTAATAATATTTTTAATCGCTATCTTGGTGACCGTAAGTCTAAAAAATAAAAAGGTGTCAGATATGAGCGATCTGGCGATCTATCGGCATTTTGAAGCATATTAGAAATTTCTATCTTAATGGGTGCCAAAGTTACACAAGACCTCTTAATAATATTTTTAATCGCTATCTTGGTGACTGTAAATCCAAAAAATAAAAAGGTGTCAGATATGAGCGATCTGGCGTTCTAGCAGCATTTTGAAGCATATTAGAAATTTCTATCTTAATGGGTGCCAAAGTTACACAAGACCTCTTAATAATATTTTTAATCGCTATCTTGGTGACTGTATATCCAAAAAATAAAAAAGTGTCAGATATGAGCGATCTGGCGTTCTAGCAGCATTTTGAAGCATATTAGAAATTTCTATCTTAATGGGTGCCAAAGTTACACAATACCTCTTAATAATATTTTTAATCGCTATCTTGGTGACCGTAAGTCCAAAAAATAAAAAGGTGTCAGATATGAGCGATCTGGCGTTCTAGCAGCATTTTGAAGCATATTAGAAATTTCTATCTTAATGGGTGCCAAAGTTACACAAGACCTCTTAATAACATTTTTAATCGCTATCTTGGTGACTGTAAATCCAAAAAATAAAAAGGTGTCAGATATGAGCGATCTGGCGTTCTAGCAGCATTTTGAAGCATATTAGAAATTTCTATCTTAATGGGTGCCAAAGTTACACAATACCTCTTAATAATATTTTTAATCGCTATCTTGGTGACCGTAAGTCCAAAAAATAAAAAGGTGTCAGATATGAGCGATCTGGCGTTCTAGCAGCATTTTGAAGCATATTAGAAATTTCTATCTTAATGGGTGCCAAAGTTACACAAGACCTCTTAATAATATTTTTAATCGCTATCTTGGTGACCGTAAGTCTAAAAAATAAAAAGGTCAGATATGAGCGATCTGGCGTTCTAGCGGCATTTTGAAGCAAATAATTAGAAATTTCTATCTTAATGGGTGCCAAAGTTACACAATACCTCTTAATAATATTTTTAATCGCTATCTTGGTGACTGTAAATCCAAAAAATAAAAAGGTGTCAGATATGAGCGATCTGGCGTTCTAGCAGCATTTTGAAGCATATTAGAAATTTCTATCTTAATGGGTGCCAAAGTTACACAATACCTCTTAATAATATTTTTAATCGCTATCTTGGTGACCGTAAGTCCAAAAAATAAAAAGGTGTCAGATATGAGCGATCTGGCGTTCTAGCGGCATTTTGAAGCATATTAGAACTTTCTATCTTAATGGGTGCCAAAGTTACACAAGACCTCTTAATAATATTTTTAATCGCTGTCTTGGTGACCGTAAGTCCAAAAAATAAAAAGGTGTCAGATATGAGCGATCTGGCGTTCTCGGAGCATTTTGAGGCATTTTAGAAATTTCTATCTTAATGGGAGCCAAAGTTACACAAGACCTTTTAATAATATTTTTAATCGCTATCTTGGTGACCGTAAGTCTAAAAAATAAAAAGGTGTCAGATATGAGCGATCTGGCGTTCTAGCGGCATTTTGAAGCATATTAGAAATTTCTATCTTAATGGGTGCCAAAGTTACACAATACCTCTTAATAATATTTTTAATCGCTATCTTGGTGACCGTAAGTCCAAAAAATAAAAAAGTGTCAGATATGAGCCATCTGGCGTTCTAGCAGCATTTTGAAGCATATTAGAAATTTCTATCTTAATGGGTGCCAAAGTTACACAAGACCTTTTAATAATATTTTTAATCGCTATCTTGGTGACCGTAAGTCTAAAAAATAGAAAGGTGTCAGATATGAGCGATCTGGCGTTCTAGCGGCATTTTGAAGCATATTAGAACATTCTATCTTAATGGGTGCCAAAGTTACACAAGACCTCTTAATAATATTTTTAATCGCTATCTTGGTGACTGTAAGTCCAAAAACTAAAAAGGTGTCAGATATGAGCGATCTGGCGTTCTAGCAGCATTTTGAAGCATATTAGAAATTTCTATCTTAATGGGTGCCAAATTTACACAAGACCTCTTAATAATATTTTTAACCGCTATCTTGGTGACCGTAAATCCAAAAAATAAAAAGTTGTCAGATATGATCGATCTGGCGTTCTCGGAGCATTTTGAAGCATTTTAGAAATTTCTATCTTAATGGGTGCCAAAGTTACACAAGACCTCTTAATAATATTTTTAATCGCTATCTTGGTGACCGTAAGTCTAAAAAATAAAAAGGTGTCAGATATGAGCGATCTGGCGTTCTAGCGGCATTTTGAAGCATATTAGAAATTTCTATCTTAATGGGTGCCAAAGTTACACAAGACCTCTTAATAATATTTTTAATCGCTATCTTGGTGACTGTAAATCCAAAAAATAAAAAGGTGTCAGATATGAGCGATCTGGCGTTCTAGCAGCATTTTGAAGCATATTAGAAATTTCTATCTTAATGGGTGCCAAAGTTACACAATACCTCTTAATAATATTTTTAATCGCTATCTTGGTGACCGTAAGTCCAAAAAATAAAAAGGTGTCAGATATGAGCGATCTGGCGTTCTAGCAGCATTTTGAAGCATATTAGAAATTTCTATCTTAATGGGTGCCAAAGTTACATAAGACCTCTTAATAATATTTTTAATCGCTATCTTGGTGACCGTAAGTCTAAAAAATAAAAAGGTGTCAGATATGAGCGATCTGGCGTTCTAGCGGCATTTTGAAGCATATTAGAACTTTCTATCTTAATGGGTGCCAAAGTTACACAAGACCTCTTAATAATATTTTTAATCGCTACCTTGGTGACCGTAAGTCCAAAAAATAAAAAGGTGTCAGATATGAGCGATCTGGCGTTCTAGCAGCATTTTGAAGCATATTAGAAATTTCTATCTTAATGGGTGCCAAAGTTACACAAGACCTCTTAATAATATTTTTAATCGCTATTTTGGTGACCGTAAGTCCAAAAAATAAAAAGGTGTCAGATATGAGCGATCTGGCGTTCTAGCAGCATTTTGAAGCATATTAGAAATTTCTATCTTAATGGGTGCCAAAGTTACACAAGACCTCTTAATAATATTTTTAATCGCTATTTTGGTGACCGTAAGTCCAAAAACTAAAAAGGTGTCAGATTTGAGCGATCTGGCGTTCTAGCAGCATTTTGAAGCATATTAGAAATTTGTATCTTAATGGGTGTCAAATTTACACAAGACCTCTTAATAATATTTTTAACCGCTATCTTGGTGACCGTAAGTCCAAAAAATAAAAAGTTGTCAGATATGATCGATCTGGCGTTCTCGGAGCATTTTGAAGCATTTTAGAAATTTCTATCTTAATGGGTGCCAAAGTTACACAAGACCTCTTAATAATATTTTTAATCGCTATCTTGGTGACTGTAAATCCAAAAAATAAAAAAGTGTCAGATATGAGCGATCTGGCGTTCTAGCAGCATTTTGAAGCATATTAGAAATTTCTATCTTAATGGGTGCCAAAGTTACACAAGACCTCTTAATAACATTTTTAATCGCTATCTTGGTGACTGTAAATCCAAAAAATAAAAAGGTGTCAGATATGAGCGATCTGGCGTTCTAGCAGCATTTTGAAGCATATTAGAAATTTCTATCTTAATGGGTGCCAAAGTTACACAAGACCTCTTAATAATATTTTTAATCGCTATCTTGGTGACCGTAAGTCTAAAAAATAAAAAGGTGTCAGATATGAGCGATCTGGCGTTCTAGCGGCATTTTGAAGCAAATAATTAGAAATTTCTATCTTAATGGGTGCCAAAGTTACACAAGACCTCTTAATAATATTTTTAATCGCTATTTTGGTGACCGTAAGTCCAAAAAATAAAAAGGTGTCAGATATGAGCGATCTGGCGTTCTAGCAGCATTTTGAAGCATATTAGAAATTTCTATCTTAATGGGTGCCAAAGTTACACAAGACCTCTTAATAATATTTTTAATCGCTATTTTGGTGACCGTAAGTCCAAAAACTAAAAAGGTGTCAGATTTGAGCGATCTGGCGTTCTAGCAGCATTTTGAAGCATATTAGAAATTTGTATCTTAATGGGTGTCAAATTTACACAAGACCTCTTAATAATATTTTTAACCGCTATCTTGGTGACCGTAAGTCCAAAAAATAAAAAGTTGTCAGATATGATCGATCTGGCGTTCTCGGAGCATTTTGAAGCATTTTAGAAATTTCTATCTTAATGGGTGCCAAAGTTACACAAGACCTCTTAATAATATTTTTAATCGCTATCTTGGTGACTGTAAATCCAAAAAATAAAAAAGTGTCAGATATGAGCGATCTGGCGTTCTAGCAGCATTTTGAAGCATATTAGAAATTTCTATCTTAATGGGTGCCAAAGTTACACAAGACCTCTTAATAACATTTTTAATCGCTATCTTGGTGACTGTAAATCCAAAAAATAAAAAGGTGTCAGATATGAGCGATCTGGCGTTCTAGCAGCATTTTGAAGCATATTAGAAATTTCTATCTTAATGGGTGCCAAAGTTACACAAGACCTCTTAATAATATTTTTAATCGCTATCTTGGTGACCGTAAGTCTAAAAAATAAAAAGGTGTCAGATATGAGCGATCTGGCGTTCTAGCGGCATTTTGAAGCAAATAATTAGAAATTTCTATCTTAATGGGTGCCAAAGTTACACAAGACCTCTTAATAATATTTTTAATCGCTATCTTGGTGACTGTAAATCCAAAAAATAAAAAGGTGTCAGATATGAGCGATCTGGCGTTCTAGCAGCATTTTGAAGCATATTAGAAATTTCTATCTTAATGGGTGCCAAAGTTACACAATACCTCTTAATAATATTTTTAATCGCTATCTTGGTGACCGTAAGTCCAAAAAATAAAAAGGTGTCAGATATGAGCGATCTGGCGTTCTAGCGGCATTTTGAAGCATATTAGAACTTTCCATCTTAATGGGTGCCAAAGTTACACAAGACCTCTTAATAATATTTTTAATCGCTGTCTTGGTGACCGTAAGTCCAAAAAATAAAAAGGTGTCAGATATGAGCGATCTGGCGTTCTCGGAGCATTTTGAGGCATTTTAGAAATTTCTATCTTAATGGGAGCCAAAGTTACACAAGACCTCTTAATAATATTTTTAATCGCTATCTTGGTGACCGTAAGTCTAAAAAATAAAAAGGTGTCAGATATAAGCGATCTGGCGTTCTAGCGGCATTTTGAAGCATATTAGAAATTTCTATCTTAATGGGTGCCAAAGTTACACAATACCTCTTAATAATATTTTTAATCGCTATCTTGGTGACCGTAAGTCCAAAAAATAAAAAAGTGTCAGATATGAGCCATCTGGCGTTCTAGCAGCATTTTGAAGCATATTAGAAATTTCTATCTTAATGGGTGCCAAAGTTACACAAGACCTTTTAATAATATTTATAATCGCTATTTTGGTGACCGTAAGTCCAAAAACTAAAAAGGTGTCAGATATGAGCGATCTGGCGTTCTAGCAGCATTTTGAAGCATATTAGAAATTTCTATCTTAATGGGTGCCAAATTTACACGAGACCTCTTAATAATATTTTTAACCGCTATCTTGGTGACCGTAAGTCCAAAAAATAAAAAGTTGTCAGATATGAGCGATCTGGCGTTCTCGGAGCATTTTGAAGCATTTTAGAAATTTCTATCTTAATGGGTGCCAAAGTTACACAAGACCTCTTAATAATATTTTTATTCGCTATCTTGGTGACCGTAAGTCTAAAAAATAAAAAGGTGTCAGATATGAGCGATCTGGCGTTCTAGCGGCATTTTGAAGCATATTAGAACATTCTATCTTAATGGGTGCCAAAGTTACACAAGACCTCTTAATAATATTTTTAATCGCTATCTTGGTGACTGTAAGTCCAAAAACTAAAAAGGTGTCAGATATGAGCGATCTGGCGTTCTAGCAGCATTTTGAAGCATATTAGAAATTTCTATCTTAATGGGTGCCAAATTTACACAAGACCTCTTAATAATATTTTTAACCGCTATCTTGGTGACCGTAAGTCCAAAAAATAAAAAGTTGTCAGATATGATCGATCTGGCGTTCTCGGAGCATTTTGAAGCATTTTAGAAATTTCTATCTTAATGGGTGCCAAAGTTACACAAGACCTCTTAATAATATTTTTAATCGCTATCTTGGTGACCGTAAGTCTAAAAAATAAAAAGGTGTCAGATATGAGCGATCTGGCGTTCTAGCGGCATTTTGAAGCATATTAGAAATTTCTATCTTAATGGGTGCCAAAGTTACACAAGACCTCTTAATAATATTTTTAATCGCTATCTTGGTGACTGTAAATCCAAAAACTAAAAAGGTGTCAGATATGAGCGATCTGGCGTTCTAGCAGCATTTTGAAGCATATTAGAAATTTCTATCTTAATGGGTGCCAAAGTTACACAATACCTCTTAATAATATTTTTAATCGCTATCTTGGTGACCGTAAGTCCAAAAAATAAAAAGGTGTCAGATATGAGCGATCTGGCGTTCTAGCAGCATTTTGAAGCATATTAGAAATTTCTATCTTAATGGGTGCCAAAGTTACACAAGACCTCTTAATAATATTTTTAATCGCTATCTTGGTGACCGTAAGACTAAAAAATAAAAAGGTGTCAGATATGAGCGATCTGGCGTTCTAGCGGCATTTTGAAGCATATTAGAACTTTCTATCTTAATGGGTGCCAAAGTTACACAAGACCTCTTAATAATATTTTTAACCGCTATCTTGGTGACCGTAAGTCCAAAAAATAAAAAGTTGTCAGATATGAGCGATCTGGCGTTCTCGGCGCATTTTGAAGCATTTTAGAAATTTCTATCTTAATGGGTGCCAAAGTTACACAAGACCTCTTAATAATATTTTTAACCGCTATCTTGGTGACCGTAAGTCCAAAAAATAAAAAGTTGTCAGATATGAGCGATCTGGCGTTCTCGGAGCATTTTGAAGCATTTTAGAAATTTCTATCTTAATGGGTGCCAAAGTTACACAAGACCTTTTAATAATATTTATAATCGCTATTTTGGTGACCGTAAGTCCAAAAACTAAAAAGGTGTCAGATATGAGCGATCTGGCGTTCTAGCAGCATTTTGAAGCATATTAGAAATTTCTATCTTAATGGGTGCCAAATTTACACAAGACCTCTTAATAATATTTTTAACCGCTATCTTGGTGACCGTAAGTCCAAAAAATAAAAAGTTGTCAGACATGAGCGATCTGGCGTTCTCGGAGCATTTTGAAGCATTTTAGAAATTTCTATCTTAATGGGTGCCAAAGTTACACAAGACCTCTTAATAATATTTTTAATCGCTATCTTGGTGACCGTAAGTCTAAAAAATAAAAAGGTGTCAGATATGAGCGATCTGGCGTTCTAGCGGCATTTTGAAGCATATTAGAACATTCTATCTTAATGGGTGCCAAAGTTACACAAGACCTCTTAATAATATTTTTAATCGCTATCTTGGTGACTGTAAGTCCAAAAACTAAAAAGGTGTCAGATATGAGCGATCTGGCGTTCTAGCAGCATTTTGAAGCATATTAGAAATTTCTATCTTAATGGGTGCCAAATTTACACAAGACCTCTTAATAATATTTTTAACCGCTATCTTGGTGACCGTAAGTCCAAAAAATAAAAAGTTGTCAGATATGATCGATCTGGCGTTCTCGGAGCATTTTGAAGCATTTTAGAAATTTCTATCTTAATGGGTGCCAAAGTTACACAAGACCTCTTAATAATATTTTTAATCGCTATCTTGGTGACCGTAAGTCTAAAAAATAAAAAGGTGTCAGATATGAGCGATCTGGCGTTCTAGCGGCATTTTGAAGCAAATAATTAGAAATTTCTATCTTAATGGGTGCCAAAGTTACACAAGACCTCTTAATAATATTTTTAATCGCTATCTTGGTGACTGTAAATCCAAAAAATAAAAAGGTGTCAGATATGAGCGATCTGGCGTTCTAGCAGCATTTTGAAGCATATTAGAAATTTCTATCTTAATGGGTGCCAAAGTTACACAATACCTCTTAATAATATTTTTAATCGCTATCTTGGTGACCGTAAGTCCAAAAAATAAAAAGGTGTCAGATATGAGCGATCTGGCGTTCTAGCGGCATTTTGAAGCATATTAGAACTTTCCATCTTAATGGGTGCCAAAGTTACACAAGACCTCTTAATAATATTTTTAATCGCTGTCTTGGTGACCGTAAGTCCAAAAAATAAAAAGGTGTCAGATATGAGCGATCTGGCGTTCTCGGAGCATTTTGAGGCATTTTAGAAATTTCTATCTTAATGGGAGCCAAAGTTACACAAGACCTCTTAATAATATTTTTAATCGCTATCTAGGTGACCGTAAGTCTAAAAAATAAAAAGGTGTCAGATATGAGCGATCTGGCGTTCTAGCGGCATTTTGAAGCATATTAGAAATTTCTATCTTAATGGGTGCCAAAGTTACACAATACCTCTTAATAATATTTTTAATCGCTATCTTGGTGACCGTAAGTCCAAAAAATAAAAAAGTGTCAGATATGAGCCATCTGGCGTTCTAGCAGCATTTTGAAGCATATTAGAAATTTCTATCTTAATGGGTGCCAAAGTTACACAAGACCTTTTAATAATATTTATAATCGCTATTTTGGTGACCGTAAGTCCAAAAACTAAAAAGGTGTCAGATATGAGCGATCTGGCGTTCTAGCAGCATTTTGAAGCATATTAGAAATTTCTATCTTAATGGGTGCCAAATTTACACGAGACCTCTTAATAATATTTTTAACCGCTATCTTGGTGACCGTAAGTCCAAAAAATAAAAAGTTGTCAGATATGAGCGATCTGGCGTTCTCGGAGCATTTTGAAGCATTTTAGAAATTTCTATCTTAATGGGTGCCAAAGTTACACAAGACCTCTTAATAATATTTTTAATCGCTATCTTGGTGACCGTAAGTCTAAAAAATAAAAAGGTGTCAGATATGAGCGATCTGGCGTTCTAGCGGCATTTTGAAGCATATTAGAACATTCTATCTTAATGGGTGCCAAAGTTACACAAGACCTCTTAATAATATTTTTAATCGCTATCTTGGTGACTGTAAGTCCAAAAACTAAAAAGGTGTCAGATATGAGCGATCTGGCGTTCTAGCAGCATTTTGAAGCATATTAGAAATTTCTATCTTAATGGGTGCCAAATTTACACAAGACCTCTTAATAATATTTTTAACCGCTATCTTGGTGACCGTAAGTCCAAAAAATAAAAAGTTGTCAGATATGATCGATCTGGCGTTCTCGGAGCATTTTGAAGCATTTTAGAAATTTCTATCTTAATGGGTGCCAAAGTTACACAAGACCTCTTAATAATATTTTTAATCGCTATCTTGGTGACCGTATGTCTAAAAAATAAAAAGGTGTCAGATATGAGCGATCTGGCGTTCTAGCGGCATTTTGAAGCATATTAGAAATTTCTATCTTAATGGGTGCCAAAGTTACACAAGACCTCTTAATAATATTTTTAATCGCTATCTTGGTGACTGTAAATCCAAAAACTAAAAAGGTGTCAGATATGAGCGATCTGGCGTTCTAGCAGCATTTTGAAGCATATTAGAAATTTCTATCTTAATGGGTGCCAAAGTTACACAATACCTCTTAATAATATTTTTAATCGCTATCTTGGTGACCGTAAGTCCAAAAAATAAAAAGGTGTCAGATATGAGCGATCTGGCGTTCTAGCAGCATTTTGAAGCATATTAGAAATTTCTATCTTAATGGGTGCCAAAGTTACACAAGACCTCTTAATAATATTTTTAATCGCTATCTTGGTGACCGTAAGTCTAAAAAATAAAAAGGTGTCAGATATGAGCGATCTGGCGTTCTAGCGGCATTTTGAAGCATATTAGAACTTTCTATCTTAATGGGTGCCAAAGTTACACAAGACCTCTTAATAATATTTTTAACCGCTATCTTGGTGACCGTAAGTCCAAAAAATAAAAAGTTGTCAGATATGATCGATCTGGCGTTCTCGGAGCATTTTGAAGCATTTTAGAAATTTCTATCTTAATGGGTGCCAAAGTTACACAAGACCTCTTTATAATATTTTTAATCGCTATCTTGGTGACCGTAAGTCTAAAAAATAAAAAGGTGTCAGATATGAGCGATCTGGCGTTCTAGCGGCATTTTGAAGCATATTAGAAATTTCTATCTTAATGGGTGCCAAAGTTACACAAGACCTCTTAATAATATTTTTAATCGCTATCTTGGTGACTGTAAATCCAAAAACTAAAAAGGTGTCAGATATGAGCGATCTGGCGTTCTAGCAGCATTTTGAAGCATATTAGAAATTTCTATCTTAATGGGTGCCAAAGTTACACAATACCTCTTAATAATATTTTTAATCGCTATCTTGGTGACCGTAAGTCCAAAAAATAAAAAGGTGTCAGATATGAGCGATCTGGCGTTCTAGCAGCATTTTGAAGCATATTAGAAATTTCTATCTTAATGGGTGCCAAAGTTACACAAGACCTCTTAATAATATTTTTAATCGCTATCTTGGTGACCGTAAGTCTAAAAAATAAAAAGGTGTCAGATATGAGCGATCTGGCGTTCTAGCGGCATTTTGAAGCATATTAGAACTTTCTATCTTAATGGGTGCCAAAGTTACACAAGACCTCTTAATAATATTTTTAACCGCTATCTTGGTGACCGTAAGTCCAAAAAATAAAAAGTTGTCAGATATGAGCGATCTGGCGTTCTCGGCGCATTTTGAAGCATTTTAGAAATTTCTATCTTAATGGGTGCCAAAGTTACACAAGACCTCTTAATAATATTTTTAACCGCTATCTTGGTGACCGTAAGTCCAAAAAATAAAAAGTTGTCAGATATGAGCGATCTGGCGTTCTCGGAGCATTTTGAAGCATTTTAGAAATTTCTATCTTAATGGGTGCCAAAGTTACACAAGACCTTTTAATAATATTTATAATCGCTATTTTGGTGACCGTAAGTCCAAAAACTAAAAAGGTGTCAGATATGAGCGATCTGGCGTTCTAGCAGCATTTTGAAGCATATTAGAAATTTCTATCTTAATGGGTGCCAAATTTACACAAGACCTCTTAATAATATTTTTAACCGCTATCTTGGTGACCGTAAGTCCAAAAAATAAAAAGTTGTCAGACATGAGCGATCTGGCGTTCTCGGAGCATTTTGAAGCATTTTAGAAATTTCTATCTTAATGGGTGCCAAAGTTACACAAGACCTCTTAATAATATTTTTAATCGCTATCTTGGTGACCGTAAGTCTAAAAAATAAAAAGGTGTCAGATATGAGCGATCTGGCGTTCTAGCGGCATTTTGAAGCATATTAGAACATTCTATCTTAATGGGTGCCAAAGTTACACAAGACCTCTTAATAATATTTTTAATCGCTATCTTGGTGACTGTATGTCCAAAAACTAAAAAGGTGTCAGATATGAGCGATCTGGCGTTCTAGCAGCATTTTGAAGCATATTAGAAATTTCTATCTTAATGGGTGCCAAATTTACACAAGACCTCTTAATAATATTTTTAACCGCTATCTTGGTGACCGTAAGTCCAAAAAATAAAAAGTTGTCAGATATGATCGATCTGGCGTTCTCGGAGCATTTTGAAGCATTTTAGAAATTTCTATCTTAATGGGTGCCAAAGTTACACAAGACCTCTTAATAATATTTTTAATCGCTATCTTGGTGACCGTAAGTCTAAAAAATAAAAAGGTGTCAGATATGAGCGATCTGGCGTTCTAGCGGCATTTTGAAGCAAATAATTAGAAATTTCTATCTTAATGGGTGCCAAAGTTACACAAGACCTCTTAATAATATTTTTAATCGCTATCTTGGTGACTGTAAATCCAAAAAATAAAAAGGTGTCAGATATGAGCGATCTGGCGTTCTAGCAGCATTTTGAAGCATATTAGAAATTTCTATCTTAATGGGTGCCAAAGTTACACAATACCTCTTAATAATATTTTTAATCGCTATCTTGGTGACCGTAAGTCCAAAAAATAAAAAGGTGTCAGATATGAGCGATCTGGCGTTCTAGCGGCATTTTGAAGCATATTAGAACTTTCCATCTTAATGGGTGCCAAAGTTACACAAGACCTCTTAATAATATTTTTAATCGCTGTCTTGGTGACCGTAAGTCCAAAAAATAAAAAGGTGTCAGATATGAGCGATCTGGCGTTCTCGGAGCATTTTGAGGCATTTTAGAAATTTCTATCTTAATGGGAGCCAAAGTTACACAAGACCTCTTAATAATATTTTTAATCGCTATCTTGGTGACCGTAAGTCTAAAAAATAAAAAGGTGTCAGATATGAGCGATCTGGCGTTCTAGCGGCATTTTGAAGCATATTAGAAATTTCTATCTTAATGGGTGCCAAAGTTACACAATACCTCTTAATAATATTTTTAATCGCTATCTTGGTGACCGTAAGTCCAAAAAATAAAAAAGTGTCAGATATGAGCCATCTGGCGTTCTAGCAGCATTTTGAAGCATATTAGAAATTTCTATCTTAATGGGTGCCAAAGTTACACAAGACCTTTTAATAATATTTATAATCGCTATTTTGGTGACCGTAAGTCCAAAAACTAAAAAGGTGTCAGATATGAGCGATCTGGCGTTCTAGCAGCATTTTGAAGCATATTAGAAATTTCTATCTTAATGGGTGCCAAATTTACACGAGACCTCTTAATAATATTTTTAACCGCTATCTTGGTGACCGTAAGTCCAAAAAATAAAAAGTTGTCAGATATGAGCGATCTGGCGTTCTCGGAGCATTTTGAAGCATTTTAGAAATTTCTATCTTAATGGGTGCCAAAGTTACACAAGACCTCTTAATAATATTTTTAATCGCTATCTTGGTGACCGTAAGTCTAAAAAATAAAAAGGTGTCAGATATGAGCGATCTGGCGTTCTAGCGGCATTTTGAAGCATATTAGAACATTCTATCTTAATGGGTGCCAAAGTTACACAAGACCTCTTAATAATATTTTTAATCGCTATCTTGGTGACTGTAAGTCCAAAAACTAAAAAGGTGTCAGATATGAGCGATCTGGCGTTCTAGCAGCATTTTGAAGCATATTAGAAATTTCTATCTTAATGGGTGCCAAATTTACACAAGACCTCTTAATAATATTTTTAACCGCTATCTTGGTGACCGTAAGTCCAAAAAATAAAAAGTTGTCAGATATGATCGATCTGGCGTTCTCGGAGCATTTTGAAGCATTTTAGAAATTTCTATCTTAATGGGTGCCAAAGTTACACAAGACCTCTTAATAATATTTTTAATCGCTATCTTGGTGACCGTAAGTCTAAAAAATAAAAAGGTGTCAGATATGAGCGATCTGGCGTTCTAGCGGCATTTTGAAGCATATTAGAAATTTCTATCTTAATGGGTGCCAAAGTTACACAAGACCTCTTAATAATATTTTTAATCGCTATCTTGGTGACTGTAAATCCAAAAACTAAAAAGGTGTCAGATATGAGCGATCTGGCGTTCTAGCAGCATTTTGAAGCATATTAGAAATTTCTATCTTAATGGGTGCCAAAGTTACACAATACCTCTTAATAATATTTTTAATCGCTATCTTGGTGACCGTAAGTCCAAAAAATAAAAAGGTGTCAGATATGAGCGATCTGGCGTTCTAGCAGCATTTTGAAGCATATTAGAAATTTCTATCTTAATGGGTGCCAAAGTTACACAAGACCTCTTAATAATATTTTTAATCGCTATCTTGGTGACCGTAAGTCTAAAAAATAAAAAGGTGTCAGATATGAGCGATCTGGCGTTCTAGCGGCATTTTGAAGCATATTAGAACTTTCTATCTTAATGGGTGCCAAAGTTACACAAGACCTCTTAATAATATTTTTAACCGCTATCTTGGTGACCGTAAGTCCAAAAAATAAAAAGTTGTCAGATATGAGCGATCTGGCGTTCTCGGCGCATTTTGAAGCATTTTAGAAATTTCTATCTTAATGGGTGCCAAAGTTACACAAGACCTCTTAATAATATTTTTAACCGCTATCTTGGTGACCGTAAGTCCAAAAAATAAAAAGTTGTCAGATATGAGCGATCTGGCGTTCTCGGAGCATTTTGAAGCATTTTAGAAATTTCTATCTTAATGGGTGCCAAAGTTACACAAGACCTTTTAATAATATTTATAATCGCTATTTTGGTGACCGTAAGTCCAAAAACTAAAAAGGTGTCAGATATGAGCGATCTGGCGTTCTAGCAGCATTTTGAAGCATATTAGAAATTTCTATCTTAATGGGTGCCAAATTTACACAAGACCTCTTAATAATATTTTTAACCGCTATCTTGGTGACCGTAAGTCCAAAAAATAAAAAGTTGTCAGATATGAGCGATCTGGCGTTCTCGGAGCATTTTGAAGCATTTTAGAAATTTCTATCTTAATGGGTGCCAAAGTTACACAAGACCTCTTAATAATATTTTTAATCGCTATCTTGGTGACCGTAAGTCTAAAAAATAAAAAGGTGTCAGATATGAGCGATCTGGCGTTCTAGCGGCATTTTGAAGCATATTAGAACATTCTATCTTAATGGGTGCCAAAGTTACACAAGACCTCTTAATAATATTTTTAATCGCTATCTTGGTGACTGTAAGTCCAAAAACTAAAAAGGTGTCAGATATGAGCGATCTGGCGTTCTAGCAGCATTTTGAAGCATATTAGAAATTTCTATCTTAATGGGTGCCAAATTTACACAAGACCTCTTAATAATATTTTTAACCGCTATCTTGGTGACCGTAAGTCCAAAAAATAAAAAGTTGTCAGATATGATCGATCTGACGTTCTCGGAGCATTTTGAAGCATTTTAGAAATTTCTATCTTAATGGGTGCCAAAGTTACACAAGACCTCTTAATAATATTTTTAATCGCTATCTTGGTGACCGTAAGTCTAAATAATAAAAAGGTGTCAGATATGAGCGATCTGGCGTTCTAGCGGCATTTTGAAGCATATTAGAAATTTCTATCTTAATGGATGCCAAAGTTACACAAGACCTCTTAATAATATTTTTAATCGCTATCTTGGTGACTGTAAATCCAAAAAATAAAAAGGTGTCAGATATGAGCGATCTGGCGTTCTAGCAGCATTTTGAAGCATATTAGAAATTTCTATCTTAATGGGTGCCAAAGTTACACAATACCTCTTAATAATATTTTTAATCGCTATCTTGGTGACCGTAAGTCCAAAAAATAAAAAGGTGTCAGATATGAGCGATCTGGCGTTCTAGCAGCATTTTGAAGCATATTAGAAGTTTTTATCTTAATGGGTGCCAAAGTTACACAAGACCTCTTAATAATATTTTTAATCGCTATCTTGGTGACCGTAAGTCTAAAAAATAAAAAGGTGTCAGATATGAGCGATCTGGCGTTCTAGCGGCATTTTGAAGCATATTAGAAATTTCTATCTTAATGGGTGCCAAAGTTACACAAGACCTCTTAATAATATTTTTAATCGCTATCTTGGTGACTGTAAATCCAAAAACTAAAAAGGTGTCAGATATGAGCGATCTGGCGTTCTAGCAGCATTTTGAAGCATATTAGAAATTTCTATCTTAATGGGTGCCAAAGTTACACAATACCTCTTAATAATATTTTTAATCGCTATCTTGGTGATCGTAAGTCCAAAAAATAAAAAGGTGTCAGATATGAGCGATCTGGCGTTCTAGCAGCATTTTGAAGCATATTAGAAATTTCTATCTTAATGGGTGCCAAAGTTACACAAGACCTCTTAATAATATTTTTAATCGCTATCTTGGTGACCGTAAGTCTAAAAAATAAAAAGGTGTCAGATATGAGCGATCTGACGTTCTAGCGGCATTTTGAAGCATATTAGAACTTTCTATCTTAATGGGTGCCAAAGTTACACAAGACCTCTTAATAATATTTTTAACCGCTATCTTGGTGACCGTAAGTCCAAAAAATAAAAAGTTGTCAGATATGAGCGATCTGGCGTTCTCGGAGCATTTTGAAGCATTTTAGAAATTTCTATCTTAATGGGTGCCAAAGTTACACAAGACCTCTTAATAATATTTTTAACCGCTATCTTGGTGACCGTAAGTCCAAAAAATAAAAAGTTGTCAGATATGAGCGATCTGGCGTTCTCGGAGCATTTTGAAGCATTTTAGAAATTTCTATCTTAATGGGTGCCAAAGTTACACAAGACCTTTTAATAATATTTATAATCGCTATTTTGGTGACCGTAAGTCCAAAAACTAAAAAGGTGTCAGATATGAGCGATCTGGCGTTCTAGCAGCATTTTGAAGCATATTAGAAATTTCTATCTTAATGGGTGCCAAATTTACACAAGACCTCATAATAATATTTTTAACCGCTATCTTGGTGACCGTAAGTCCAAAAAATAAAAAGTTGTCAGATATGAGCGATCTGGCGTTCTCGGAGCATTTTGAAGCATTTTAGAAATTTCTATCTTAATGGGTGCCAAAGTTACACAAGACCTCTTAATAATATTTTTAATCGCTATCTTGGTGACCGTAAGTCTAAAAAATAAAAAGGTGTTAGATATGAGCGATCTGGCGTTCTAGCGGCATTTTGAAGCATATTAGAACATTCTATCTAAATGGGTGCCAAAGTTACACAAGACCTCTTAATAATATTTTTAATCGCTATCTTGGTGACTGTAAGTCCAAAAACTAAAAAGGTGTCAGATATGAGCGATCTGGCGTTCTAGCAGCATTTTGAAGCATATTAGAAATTTCTATCTTAATGGGTGCCAAATTTACACAAGACCTCTTAATAATATTTTTAACCGCTATCTTGGTGACCGTAAGTCCAAAAAATAAAAAGTTGTCAGATATGATCGATCTGGCGTTCTCGGAGCATTTTGAAGCATTTTAGAAATTTCTATCTTAATGGGTGCCAAAGTTACACAAGACCTCTTAATAATATTTTTAATCGCTATCTTGGTGACCGTAAGTCTAAAAAATAAAAAGGTGTCAGATATGAACGATCTGGCGTTCTAGCGGCATTTTGAAGCATATTAGAAATTTCTATCTTAATGGGTGCCAAAGTTACACAAGACCTCTTAATAATATTTTTAATCGCTATCTTGGTGACTGTAAATCCAAAAAATAAAAAGGTGTCAGATATGAGCGATCTGGCGTTCTAGCAGCATTTTGAAGCATATTAGAAATTTCTATCTTAATGGGTGCCAAAGTTACACAATACCTCTTAATAATATTTTTAATCGCTATCTTGGTGACCGTAAGTCCAAAAAATAAAAAGGTGTCAGATATGAGCGATCTGGCGTTCTAGCAGCATTTTGAAGCATATTAGAAGTTTCTATCTTAATGGGTGCCAAAGTTACACAAGACCTCTTAATAATATTTTTAATCGCTATCTTGGTGACCGTAAGTCTAAAAAATAAAAAGGTGTCAGATATGAGCGATCTGGCGTTCTAGCGGCATTTTGAAGCATATTAGAACTTTCTATCTTAATGGGTGCCAAAGTTACACAAGACCTCTTAATAATATTTTTAATCGCTATCTTGGTGACTGTAAATCCAAAAAATAAAAGGGTGTCAGATATGAGCGATCTGGCGTTCTAGCGGCATTTTGAAGCATATTAGAACTTTCTATCTTAATGGGTGCCAAAGTTACACAAGACCTCTTAATAATATTTTTAATCGCTATCTTGGTGACTGTAAATCCAAAAAATAAAAAGGTGTCAGATATGAGCGATCTGGCGTTCTAGCAGCATTTTGAAGCATATTAGAAATTTCTATCTTAATGGGTGCCAAAGTTACACAAGACCTCTTAATAATATTTTTAATCGCTATCTTGGTGACCGTAAGTCCAAAAAATAAAAAGGTGTCAGATATGAGCGATCTGGCGTTCTAGCAGCATTTTGAAGCATATTAGAAATTTCTATCTTAATGGGTGCCAAAGTTACACAAGACCTCTTAATAATATTTTTAATCGCTATTTTGGTGACCGTAAGTCCAAAAACTAAAAAGGTGTCAGATATGAGCGATCTGGCGTTCTAGCAGCATTTTGAAGCATATTAGAAATTTCTATCTTAATGGGTGCCAAATTTACACAAGACCTCTTAATAATATTTTTAACCGCTATCTTGGTGACCGTAGGTCCAAAAAATAAAAAGTTGTCAGATATGAGCGATCTGGCGTTCTCGGAGTATTTTGAAGCATTTTAGAAATTTCTATCTTAATGGGAGCCAAAGTTACACAAGACCTCTTAATAATATTTTTAATCGCTATCTTGGTGACCGTAAGTCTAAAAAATAAAAAGGTGTCAGATATGAGCGATCTGGCGTTCTAGCAGCATTTTGAAGCATATTAGAAATTTCTATCTTAATGGGTGCCAAAGTTACACAAGACCTCTTAATAATATTTTTAATCGCTATTTTGGTGACCGTAAGTCCAAGAACTAAAAAGGTGTCAGATATGAGCGATCTGGCGTTCTAGCAGCATTTTGAAGCATATTAGAAATTTCTATCTTAATGGGTGCCAAAGTTACACAAGACCTCTTAATAATATTTTTAATCGCTATCTTGGTGACCGTAGGTCCAAAAAATAAAAAGTTGTCAGATATGAGCGATCTGGCGTTCTCGGAGTATTTTGAAGCATTTTAGAAATTTCTATCTTAATGGGAGCCAAAGTTACACAAGACCTCTTAATAATATTTTTAATCGCTATTTTGGTGACCGTAAGTCCAAAAACTAAAAAGGTGTCAGATATGAGCGATCTGGCGTTCTAGCAGCATTTTGAAGCATATTAGAAATTTCTATCTTAATGGGTGCCAAAGTTACACAAGACCTCTTAATAATATTTTTAATCGCTATCTTGGTGACCGTAGGTCCAAAAAATAAAAAGTTGTCAGATATGAGCGATCTGGCGTTCTCGGAGTATTTTGAAGCATTTTAGAAATTTCTATCTTAATGGGAGCCAAAGTTACACAAGACCTCTTAATAACATTTTTAATCGCTATTTTGGTGACCGTAAGTCCAAAAACTAAAAAGGTGTCAGATATGAGCGATCTGGCGTTCTAGCAGCATTTTGAAGCATATTAGAAATTTCTATCTTAATGGGTGCCAAAGTTACACAAGACCTCTTAATAATATTTTTAATCGCTATCTTGGTGACCGTAAGTCTAAAATATAAAAAGGTGTCGGATATGAGCGATCTGGCGTTCTAGCGGCATTTTGAAGCATATTAGAACTTTCTATCTTAATGGGTGCCAAAGTTACACAAGACCTCTTAATAATATTTTTAATCGCTATAATGGTGACTGTAAATCCAAAAAATAAAAGGGTGTCAGATATGAGCGATCTGGCGTTCTAGCGGCATTTTGAAGCATATTAGAACATTCTATCTTAATGGGTGCCAAAGTTACACAAGACCTCTTAATAATATTTTTAATCGCTATCTTGGTGACTGTAAATCCAAAAAATAAAAAGGTGTCAGATATGAGCGATCTGGCGTTCTAGCAGCATTTTGAAGCATATTAGAAATTTCTATCTTAATGGGTGCCAAAGTTACACAAGACCTCTTAATAATATTTTTAATCGCTATCTTGGTGACCGTAAGTCCAAAAAATAAAAAGGTGTCAGATATGAGCGATCTGGCGTTCTAGCAGCATTTTGAAGCATATTAGAAATTTCTATCTTAATGGGTGCCAAAGTTACACAAGACCTCTTAATAATATTTTTAATCGCTATTTTGGTGACCGTAAGTCCAAAAACTAAAAAGGTGTCAGATATGAGCGATCTGGCGTTCTAGCAGCATTTTGAAGCATATTAGAAATTTCTATCTTAATGGGTGCCAAATTTACACAAGACCTCTTAATAATATTTTTAACCGCTATCTTGGTGACCGTAAGTCCAAAAAATAAAAAGTTGTCAGATATGATCGATCTGGCGTTCTCGGAGCATTTTGAAGCATTTTAGAAATTTCTATCTTAATGGGTGCCAAAGTTACACAAGACCTCTTAGTAATATATTTAATCGCTATCTTGGTGACCGTAAGTCTAAAAAATAAAAAGGTGTCAGATATGAGCGATCTGGCGTTCTAGCGGCATTTTGAAGCATATTAGAAATTTCTATCTTAACGGGTGCCAAAGTTACACAAGACCTCTTAATAATATTTTTAATCGCTATCTTGGTGACTGTAAATCCAAAAAATAAAAAGGTGTCAGATATGAGCGATCTGGCGTTCTAGCAGCATTTTGAAGCATATTAGAAATTTCTATCTTAATGGGTGCCAAAGTTACACAATACCTCTTAATAATATTTTTAATCGCTATCTTGGTGACCGTAAGTCCAAAAAATAAAAAGATGTCAGATATGAGCGATCTGGCGTTCTAGCAGCATTTTGAAGCATATTAGAAATTTCTGTCTTAATGGGTGCCAAAGTTACACAAGACCTCTTAATAATATTTTTAATCGCTATCTTGGTGACCGTAAGTCTAAAAAATAAAAAGGTGTCAGATATGAGCGATCTGGCGTTCTAGCGGCATTTTGAAGCATATTAGAACTTTCTATCTTAATGGGTGCCAAAGTTACACAAGAACTCTTAATAATATTTTTAATCGCTATCTTGGTGACTGTAAATCCAAAAAATAAAAAGGTGTCAGATATGAGCGATCTGGCGTTCTAGCAGCATTTTGAAGCATATTGGAAATTTCTATCTTAATTGGTGCCAAAGTTACACAAGATCTCTTAATAATATTTTTAATCGCTATCTTGGTGACCGTAAGTCCAAAAAATAAAAAGGTGTCAGATATGAGCGATCTGGCGTTCTAGCAGCATTTTGAAGCATATTAGAAATTTCTATCTTAATGGGTGCCAAAGTTACACAAGACCTCTTAATAATATTTTTAATCGCTATTTTGGTGACCGTAAGTCCAAAAACTAAAAAGGTGTCAGATATGAGCGATCTGGCGTTCTAGCAGCATTTTGAAGCATATTAGAAATTTCTATCTTAATGGGTGCCAAATTTACACAAGACTCTTAATAACATTTTTAACCGCTATCTTGGTGACCGTAAGTCCAAAAAATAAAAAGTTGTCAGATATGATCGATCTGGCGTTCTCGGAGCATTTTGAAGCATTTTAGAAATTTCTATCTTAATGGGTGCCAAAGTTACACAAGACCTCTTAATAATATTTTTAATCGCTATCTTGGTGACCGTAAGTCTAAAAAATAAAAAGGTGTCAGATATGAGCGATCTGGCGTTCTAGCGGCATTTTGAAGCAAATAATTAGAAATTTCTATCTTAATGGGTGCCAAAGTTACACAAGACCTCTTAATAATATTTTTAATCGCTATCTTGGTGACTGTAAATCCAAAAAATAAAAAGGTGTCAGATATGAGCGATCTGGCGTTCTAGCAGCATTTTGAAGCATATTAGAAATTTCTATCTTAATGGGTGCCAAAGTTACACAAGACCTCTTAATAATATTTTTAATCGCTATCTTGGTGACCGTAAGTCCAAAAAATAAAAAGGTGTCAGATATGAGCGATCTGGCGTTCTAGCAGCATTTTGAAGCATATTAGAAATTTCTATCTTAATGGGTGCCAAAGTTACACAAGACCTCTTAATAATATTTTTAATCGCTATTTTGGTGACCGTAAGTCCAAAAACTAAAAAGGTGTCAGATATGAGCGATCTGGCGTTCTAGCAGCATTTTGAAGCATATTAGAAATTTCTATCTTAATGGGTGCCAAATTTACACAAGACCTCTTAATAATATTTTTAACCGCTATCTTGGTGACCGTAAGTCCAAAAAATAAAAAGTTGTCAGATATGATCGATCTGGCGCTCTCGGAGCATTTTGAAGCATTTTAGAAATTTCTATCTTAATGGGTGCCAAAGTTACACAAGACCTCTTAGTAATATTTTTAATCGCTATCTTGGTGACCGTAAGTCTAAAAAATAAAAAGGTGTCAGATATGAGCGATCTGGCGTTCTAGCGGCATTTTGAAGCATATTAGAAATTTCTATCTTAAGGGGTGCCAAAGTTACACAAGACCTCTTAATAATATTTTTAATCGCTATCTTGGTGACTGTAAATCCAAAAAATAAAAAGGTGTCAGATATGAGCGATCTGGCGTTCTAGCAGCATTTTGAAGCATATTAGAAATTTCTATCTTAATGGGTGCCAAAGTTACACAATACCTCTTAATAATATTTTTAATCGCTATCTTGGTGACTGTAAATCCAAAAAATAAAAAGGTGTCAGATATGAGCGATCTGGCGTTCTAGCAGCATTTTGAAGCATATTAGAAATTTCTATCTTAATGGGTGCCAAAGTTACACAAGACCTCTTAATAATATTTTTAATCGCTATCTTGGTGACCGTAAGTCCAAAAAATAAAAAGGTGTCAGATATGAGCGATCTGGCGTTCTAGCAGCATTTTGAAGCATATTAGAAATTTCTATCTTAATGGGTGCCAAAGTTACACAAGACCTCTTAATAATATTTTTAATCGCTATTTTGGTGACCGTAAGTCCAAAAACTAAAAAGGTGTCAGATATGAGCGATCTGGCGTTCTAGCAGCATTTTGAAGCATATTAGAAATTTCTATCTTAATGGGTGCCAAATTTACACACGACCTCTTAATAACATTTTTAACCGCTATCTTGGTGACCGTAAGTCCAAAAAATAAAAAGTTGTCAGATATGATCGATCTGGCGTTCTCGGAGCATTTTGAAGCATTTTAGAAATTTCTATCTTAATGGGTGCCAAAGTTACACAAGACCTCTTAATAATATTTTTAATCGCTATCTTGGTGACCGTAAGTCTAAAAAATAAAAAGGTGTCAGATATGAGCGATCTGGCGTTCTAGCGGCATTTTGAAGCATATTAGAAATTTATATCTTAATGGGTGCCAAAGTTACACAAGACCTCTTAATAATATTTTTAATCGCTATCTTGGTGACTGTAAATCCAAAAAATAAAAAGGTGTCAGATATGAGCGATCTGGCGTTCTAGCAGCATTTTGAAGCATATTAGAAATTTCTATCTTAATGGGTGCCAAAGTTACACAATACCTCTTAATAATATTTTTAATCGCTATCTTGGTGACCGTAAGTCCAAAAAATAAAAAGGTGTCAGATATGAGCGATCTGGCGTTCTAGCAGCATTTTGAAGCATATTAGAAATTTCTATCTTAATGGGTGCCAAAGTTACACAAGACCTCTTAATAATATTTTTAATCGCTATCTTGGTGACCGTAAGTCCAAAAAATAAAAAAGTGTCAGATATGAGCGATCTGGCGTTCTAGCAGCATTTTGAAGCATATTAGAAATTTCTATCTTAATGGGTGCCAAAGTTACACAAGACCTTTTAATAATATTTATAATCGCTATTTTGGTGACCGTAAGTCCAAAAACTAAAAAGGTGTCAGATATGAGCGATCTGGCGTTCTAGCAGCATTTTGAAGCATATTAGAAATTTCTATCTTAATGGGTGCCAAATTTACACAAGACCTCTTAATAATATTTTTAACCGCTATCTTGGTGACCGTAAGTCCAAAAAATAAAAAGTTGTCAGATATGAGCGATCTGGCGTTCTCGGAGCATTTTGAAGCATTTTAGAAATTTCTATCTTAATGGGTGCCAAAGTTACACAAGACCTCTTAATAATATTTTTAATCGCTATCTTGGTGACCGTAAGTCTAAAAAATAAAAAGGTGTCAGATATGAGCGATCTGGCGTTCTAGCGGCATTTTGAAGCATATTAGAAATTTCTATCTTAAGGGGTGCCAAAGTTACACAAGACCTCTTAATAATATTTTTAATCGCTATCTTGGTGACTGTAAATCCAAAAAATAAAAAGGTGTCAGATATGAGCGATCTGGCGTTCTAGCAGCATTTTGAAGCATATTAGAAATTTCTATCTTAATGGGTGCCAAAGTTACACAATACCTCTTAATAATATTTTTAATCGCTATCTTGGTGACTGTAAATCCAAAAAATAAAAAGGTGTCAGATATGAGCGATCTGGCGTTCTAGCAGCATTTTGAAGCATATTAGAAATTTCTATCTTAATGGGTGCCAAAGTTACACAAGACCTCTTAATAATATTTTTAATCGCTATCTTGGTGACCGTAAGTCCAAAAAATAAAAAGGTGTCAGATATGAGCGATCTGGCGTTCTAGCAGCATTTTGAAGCATATTAGAAATTTCTATCTTAATGGGTGCCAAAGTTACACAAGACCTCTTAATAATATTTTTAATCGCTATTTTGGTGACCGTAAGTCCAAAAACTAAAAAGGTGTCAGATATGAGCGATCTGGCGTTCTAGCAGCATTTTGAAGCATATTAGAAATTTCTATCTTAATGGGTGCCAAATTTACACACGACCTCTTAATAACATTTTTAACCGCTATCTTGGTGACCGTAAGTCCAAAAAATAAAAAGTTGTCAGATATGATCGATCTGGCGTTCTCGGAGCATTTTGAAGCATTTTAGAAATTTCTATCTTAATGGGTGCCAAAGTTACACAAGACCTCTTAATAATATTTTTAATCGCTATCTTGGTGACCGTAAGTCTAAAAAATAAAAAGGTGTCAGATATGAGCGATCTGGCGTTCTAGCGGCATTTTGAAGCATATTAGAAATTTCTATCTTAATGGGTGCCAAAGTTACACAAGACCTCTCAATAATATTTTTAATCGCTATCTTGGTGACTGTAAATCCAAAAAATAAAAAGGTGTCAGATATGAGCGATCTGGCGTTCTAGCAGCATTTTGAAGCATATTAGAAATTTCTATCTTAATGGGTGCCAAAGTTACACAATACCTCTTAATAATATTTTTAATCGCTGTCTTGGTGAACGTAAGTCCAAAAAATAAAAAGGTGTCAGATATGAGCGATCTGGCGTTCTAGCAGCATTTTGAAGCATATTAGAAATTTCTATCTTAATGGGTGCCAAAGTTACACAAGACCTCTTAATAATATTTTTAATCGCTATCTTGGTGACCGTAAGTCCAAAAAATAAAAAAGTGTCAGATATGAGCGATCTGGCGTTCTAGCAGCATTTTGAAGCATATTAGAAATTTCTATCTTAATTGGTGCCAAAGTTACACAAGACCTCTTAATAATATTTTTAATCGCTATCTTGGTGACCGTAAGTCCAAAAAATAAAAAGGTGTCAGATATGAGCGATCTGGCGTTCTAGCAGCATTTTGAAGCATATTAGAAATTTCTATCTTAATGGGTGCCAAAGTTACACAAGACCTCTTAATAATATTTTTAATCGCTATTTTGGTGACCGTAAGTCCAGAAACTAAAAAGGTGTCAGATATGAGCGATCTGGCGTTCTAGCAGCATTTTGAAGCATATTAGAAATTTCTATCTTAATGGGTGCCAAAGTTACACAATACCTCTTAATAATATTTTTAATCGCTATCTTGGTGACCGTAAGTCCAAAAAATAAAAAGATGTCAGATATGAGCGATCTGGCGTTCTAGCAGCATTTTGAAGCATATTAGAAATTTCTGTCTTAATGGGTGCCAAAGTTACACAAGACCTCTTAATAATATTTTTAATCGCTATCTTGGTGACTGTAAATCCAAAAAATAAAAAGGTGTCAGATATGAGCGATCTGGCGTTCTAGCAGCATTTTGAAGCATATTAGAAATTTCTATCTTAATGGGTGCCAAAGTTACACAAGACCTCTTAATAATATTTTTAATCGCTATTTTGGTGACCGTAAGTCCAAAAAATAAAAAGGTGTCAGATATGAGCGATCTGGCGTTCTAGCAGCATTTTGAAGCATATTAGAAATTTCTATCTTAACGGGTGCCAAAGTTACACAAGACCTCTTAATAATATTTTTAATCGCTATCTTGGTGACTGTAAATCCAAAAAATAAAAAGGTGTCAGATATGAGCGATCTGGCGTTCTAGCAGCATTTTGAAGCATATTAGAAATTTCTATCTTAATGGGTGCCAAAGTTACACAATACCTCTTAATAATATTTTTAATCGCTATCTTGGTGACCGTAAGTCCAAAAAATAAAAAGATGTCAGATATGAGCGATCTGGCGTTCTAGCAGCATTTTGAAGCATATTAGAAATTTCTGTCTTAATGGGTGCCAAAGTTACACAAGACCTCTTAATAATATTTTTAATCGCTATCTTGGTGACCGTAAGTCTAAAAAATAAAAAGGTGTCAGATATGAGCGATCTGGCGTTCTAGCGGCATTTTGAAGCATATTAGAACTTTCTATCTTAATGGGTGCCAAAGTTACACAAGAACTCTTAATAATATTTTTAATCGCTATCTTGGTGACTGTAAATCCAAAAAATAAAAAGGTGTCAGATATGAGCGATCTGGCGTTCTAGCAGCATTTTGAAGCATATTAGAAATTTCTATCTTAATTGGTGCCAAAGTTACACAAGACCTCTTAATAATATTTTTAATCGCTATCTTGGTGACCGTAAGTCCAAAAAATAAAAAGGTGTCAGATATGAGCGATCTGGCGTTCTAGCAGCATTTTGAAGCATATTAGAAATTTCTATCTTAATGGGTGCCAAAGTTACACAAGACCTCTTAATAATATTTTTAATCGCTATTTTGGTGACCGTAAGTCCAAAAACTAAAAAGGTGTCAGATATGAGCGATCTGGCGTTCTAGCAGCATTTTGAAGCATATTAGAAATTTCTATCTTAATGGGTGCCAAATTTACACAAGACTCTTAATAACATTTTTAACCGCTATCTTGGTGACCGTAAGTCCAAAAAATAAAAAGTTGTCAGATATGATCGATCTGGCGTTCTCGGAGCATTTTGAAGCATTTTAGAAATTTCTATCTTAATGGGTGCCAAAGTTACACAAGACCTCTTAGTAATATTTTTAATCGCTATCTTGGTGACCGTAAGTCTAAAAAATAAAAAGGTGTCAGATATGAGCGATCTGGCGTTCTAGCGGCATTTTGAAGCAAATAATTAGAAATTTCTATCTTAATGGGTGCCAAAGTTACACAAGACCTCTTAATAATATTTTTAATCGCTATCTTGGTGACTGTAAATCCAAAAAATAAAAAGGTGTCAGATATGAGCGATCTGGCGTTCTAGCAGCATTTTGAAGCATATTAGAAATTTCTATCTTAATGGGTGCCAAAGTTACACAAGACCTCTTAATAATATTTTTAATCGCTATCTTGGTGACCGTAAGTCCAAAAAATAAAAAGGTGTCAGATATGAGCGATCTGGCGTTCTAGCAGCATTTTGAAGCATATTAGAAATTTCTATCTTAATGGGTGCCAAAGTTACACAAGACCTCTTAATAATATTTTTAATCGCTATTTTGGTGACCGTAAGTCCAAAAACTAAAAAGGTGTCAGATATGAGCGATCTGGCGTTCTAGCAGCATTTTGAAGCATATTAGAAATTTCTATCTTAATGGGTGCCAAATTTACACAAGACCTCTTAATAATATTTTTAACCGCTATCTTGGTGACCGTAAGTGCAAAAAATAAAAAGTTGTCAGATATGATCGATCTGGCGTTCTCGGAGCATTTTGAAGCATTTTAGAAATTTCTATCTTAATGGGTGCCAAAGTTACACAAGACCTCTTAGTAATATTTTTAATCGCTATCTTGGTGACCGTAAGTCTAAAAAATAAAAAGGTGTCAGATATGAGCGATCTGGCGTTCTAGCGGCATTTTGAAGCATATTAGAAATTTCTATCTTAAGGGGTGCCAAAGTTACACAAGACCTCTTAATAATATTTTTAATCGCTATCTTGGTGACTGTAAATCCAAAAAATAAAAAGGTGTCAGATATGAGCGATCTGGCGTTCTAGCAGCATTTTGAAGCATATTAGAAATTTCTATCTTAATGGGTGCCAAAGTTACACAATACCTCTTAATAATATTTTTAATCGCTATCTTGGTGACTGTAAATCCAAAAAATAAAAAGGTGTCAGATATGAGCGATCTGGCGTTCTAGCAGCATTTTGAAGCATATTAGAAATTTCTATCTTAATGGGTGCCAAAGTTACACAAGACCTCTTAATAATATTTTTAATCGCTATCTTGGTGACCGTAAGTCCAAAAAATAAAAAGGTGTCAGATATGAGCGATCTGGCGTTCTAGCAGCATTTTGAAGCATATTAGAAATTTCTATCTTAATGGGTGCCAAAGTTACACAAGACCTCTTAATAATATTTTTAATCGCTATTTTGGTGACCGTAAGTCCAAAAACTAAAAAGGTGTCAGATATGAGCGATCTGGCGTTCTAGCAGCATTTTGAAGCATATTAGAAATTTCTATCTTAATGGGTGCCAAATTTACACACGACCTCTTAATAACATTTTTAACCGCTATCTTGGTGACCGTAAGTCCAAAAAATAAAAAGTTGTCAGATATGATCGATCTGGCGTTCTCGGAGCATTTTGAAGCATTTTAGAAATTTCTATCTTAATGGGTGCCAAAGTTACACAAGACCTCTTAATAATATTTTTAATCGCTATCTTGGTGACCGTAAGTCTAAAAAATAAAAAGGTGTCAGATATGAGCGATCTGGCGTTCTAGCGGCATTTTGAAGCATATTAGAAATTTCTATCTTAATGGGTGCCAAAGTTACACAAGACCTCTTAATAATATTTTTAATCGCTATCTTGGTGACTGTAAATCCAAAAAATAAAAAGGTGTCAGATATGAGCGATCTGGCGTTCTAGCAGCATTTTGAAGCATATTAGAAATTTCTATCTTAATGGGTGCCAAAGTTACACAATACCTCTTAATAATATTTTTAATCGCTATCTTGGTGACCGTAAGTCCAAAAAATAAAAAGGTGTCAGATATGAGCGATCTGGCGTTCTAGCAGCATTTTGAAGCATATTAGAAATTTCTATCTTAATGGGTGCCAAAGTTACACAAGACCTCTTAATAATATTTTTAATCGCTATCTTGGTGACCGTAAGTCCAAAAAATAAAAAAGTGTCAGATATGAGCGATCTGGCGTTCTAGCAGCATTTTGAAGCATATTAGAAATTTCTATCTTAATGGGTGCCAAAGTTACACAAGACCTTTTAATAATATTTATAATCGCTATTTTGGTGACCGTAAGTCCAAAAACTAAAAAGGTGTCAGATATGAGCGATCTGGCGTTCTAGCAGCATTTTGAAGCATATTAGAAATTTCTATCTTAATGGGTGCCAAATTTACACAAGACCTCTTAATAATATTTTTAACCGCTATCTTGGTGACCGTAAGTCCAAAAAATAAAAAGTTGTCAGATATGAGCGATCTGGCGTTCTCGGAGCATTTTGAAGCATTTTAGAAATTTCTATCTTAATGGGTGCCAAAGTTACACAAGACCTCTTAATAATATTTTTAATCGCTATCTTGGTGACCGTAAGTCTAAAAAATAAAAAGGTGTCAGATATGAGCGATCTGGCGTTCTAGCGGCATTTTGAAGCATATTAGAAATTTCTATCTTAAGGGGTGCCAAAGTTACACAAGACCTCTTAATAATATTTTTAATCGCTATCTTGGTGACTGTAAATCCAAAAAATAAAAAGGTGTCAGATATGAGCGATCTGGCGTTCTAGCAGCATTTTGAAGCATATTAGAAATTTCTATCTTAATGGGTGCCAAAGTTACACAATACCTCTTAATAATATTTTTAATCGCTATCTTGGTGACTGTAAATCCAAAAAATAAAAAGGTGTCAGATATGAGCGATCTGGCGTTCTAGCAGCATTTTGAAGCATATTAGAAATTTCTATCTTAATGGGTGCCAAAGTTACACAAGACCTCTTAATAATATTTTTAATCGCTATCTTGGTGACCGTAAGTCCAAAAAATAAAAAGGTGTCAGATATGAGCGATCTGGCGTTCTAGCAGCATTTTGAAGCATATTAGAAATTTCTATCTTAATGGGTGCCAAAGTTACACAAGACCTCTTAATAATATTTTTAATCGCTATTTTGGTGACCGTAAGTCCAAAAACTAAAAAGGTGTCAGATATGAGCGATCTGGCGTTCTAGCAGCATTTTGAAGCATATTAGAAATTTCTATCTTAATGGGTGCCAAATTTACACACGACCTCTTAATAACATTTTTAACCGCTATCTTGGTGACCGTAAGTCCAAAAAATAAAAAGTTGTCAGATATGATCGATCTGGCGTTCTCGGAGGATTTTGAAGCATTTTAGAAATTTCTATCTTAATGGGTGCCAAAGTTACACAAGACCTCTTAATAATATTTTTAATCGCTATCTTGGTGACCGTAAGTCTAAAAAATAAAAAGGTGTCAGATATGAGCGATCTGGCGTTCTAGCGGCATTTTGAAGCATATTAGAAATTTCTATCTTAATGGGTGCCAAAGTTACACAAGACCTCTTAATAATATTTTTAATCGCTATCTTGGTGACTGTAAATCCAAAAAATAAAAAGGTGTCAGATATGAGCGATCTGGCGTTCTAGCAGCATTTTGAAGCATATTAGAAATTTCTATCTTAATGGGTGCCAAAGTTACACAATACCTCTTAATAATATTTTTAATCGCTATCTTGGTGAACGTAAGTCCAAAAAATAAAAAGGTGTCAGATATGAGCGATCTGGCGTTCTAGCAGCATTTTGAAGCATATTAGAAATTTCTATCTTAATGGGTGCCAAAGTTACACAAGACCTCTTAATAATATTTTTAATCGCTATCTTGGTGACCGTAAGTCCAAAAAATAAAAAAGTGTCAGATATGAGCGATCTGGCGTTCTAGCAGCATTTTGAAGCATATTAGAAATTTCTATCTTAATGGGTGCCAAAGTTACACAAGACCTTTTAATAATATTTATAATCGCTATTTTGGTGACCGTAAGTCCAAAAACTAAAAAGGTGTCAGATATGAGCGATCTGGCGTTCTAGCAGCATTTTGAAGCATATTAGAAATTTCTATCTTAATGGGTGCCAAATTTACACAAGACCTCTTAATAATATTTTTAACCGCTATCTTGGTGACCGTAAGTCCAAAAAATAAAAAGTTGTCAGATATGAGCGATCTGGCGTTCTCGGAGCATTTTGAAGCATTTTAGAAATTTCTATCTTAATGGGTGCCAAAGTTACACAAGACCTCTTAATAATATTTTTAATCGCTATCTTGGTGACCGTAAGTCTAAAAAATAAAAAGGTGTCAGATATGAGCGATCTGGCGTTCTAGCGGCATTTTGAAGCATATTAGAACTTTCTATCTTAATGGGTGCCAAAGTTACACAAGACCTCTTAATAATATTTTTAATCGCTGTCTTGGTGACTGTAAATCCAAAAAATAAAAAGGTGTCAGATATGAGCGGTCTGGCGTTCTAGCAGCATTTTGAAGCATATTAGAAATTTCTATCTTAATGGGTGCCAAAGTTACACAAGACCT
Source organism: Onthophagus sagittarius (assembly GCA_036711965.1). Lineage (NCBI taxonomy): Eukaryota > Metazoa > Arthropoda > Insecta > Coleoptera > Scarabaeidae > Onthophagus > Onthophagus sagittarius. The sequence goes on from JASERS010000001.1 coordinate 48,695,190, forward strand.
CTTAATAATATTTTTAATCGCTATCTTGGTGACCGTAAGTCCAAAAAATAAAAAGGTGTCAGATATGAGCGATCTGGCGTTCTAGCAGCATTTTGAAGCATATTAGAAATTTCTATCTTAATGGGTGCCAAAGTTACACAAAACCTCTTAATAATATTTTTAATCGCTATTTTGGTGACCGTAAGTCCAAAAACTAAAAAGGTGTCAGATATGAGCGATCTGGCGTTCTAGCAGCATTTTGAAGCATATTAGAAATTTCTATCTTAATGGGTGCCAAATTTACACAAGACCTCTTAATAATATTTTTAACCGCTATCTTGGTGACCGTAAGTCCAAAAAATAAAAAGTTGTCAGATATGATCGATCTGGCGTTCTCGGAGCATTTTGAAGCATTTTAGAAATTTCTATCTTAATGGGTGCCAAAGTTACACAAGACCTCTTAATAATATTTTTAATCGCTATCTTGGCGACCGTAAGTCTAAAAAATAAAAAGGTGTCAGATATGAGCGATCTGGCGTTCTAGCGGCATTTTGAAGCATATTAGAAATTTCTATCTTAATGGGTGCCAAAGTTACACAAGACCTCTTAATAATATTTTTAATCGCTATCTTGGTGACTGTAAATCCAAAAAATAAAAAGGTGTCAGATATGAGCGATCTGGCGTTCTAACAGCATTTTGAAGCATATTAGAAATTTCTATCTTAATGGGTGCCAAAGTTACACAATACCTCTTAATAATATTTTTAATCGCTATCTTGGTGACCGTAAGTCCAAAAAATAAAAAGGTGTCAGATATGAGCGATCTGGCGTTCTAGCAGCATTTTGAAGCATATTAGAAATTTCTATCTTAATGGGTGCCAAAGTTACACAAGACCTCTTAATAATATTTTTAATCGCTATCTTGGTGACCGTAAGTCCAAAAAATAAAAAAGTGTCAGATATGAGCGATCTGGCGTTCTAGCAGCATTTTGAAGCATATTAGAAATTTCTATCTTAATGGGTGCCAAAGTTACACAAGACCTTTTAATAATATTTATAATCGCTATTTTGGTGACCGTAAGTCCAAAAACTAAAAAGGTGTCAGATATGAGCGATCTGGCGTTCTAGCAGCATTTTGAAGCATATTAAAAATTTCTATCTTAATGGGTGCCAAATTTACACAAGACCTCTTAATAATATTTTTAACCGCTATCTTGGTGACCGTAAGTCCAAAAAATAAAAAGTTGTCAGATATGAGCGATCTGGCGTTCTCGGAGCATTTTGAAGCATTTTAGAAATTTCTATCTTAATGGGTGCCAAAGTTACACAAGACCTCTTAATAATATTTTTAATCGCTATCTTGGTGACTGTAAATCCAAAAAATAAAAAGGTGTCAGATATGAGCGATCTGGCGTTCTAGCAGCATTTTGAAGCATATTAGAAATTTCTATCTTAATGGGTGCCAAAGTTACACAAGACCTCTTAATAATATTTTTAATCGCTATCTTGGTGACCGTAAGTCCAAAAAATAAAAAAGTGTCAGATATGAGCGATCTGGCGTTCTAGCAGCATTTTGAAGCATATTAGAAATTTCTATCTTAATGGGTGCCAAAGTTACACAAGACCTTTTAATAATATTTATAATCGCTATTTTGGTGACCGTAAGTCCAAAAACTAAAAAGGTGTCAGATATGAGCGATCTGGCGTTCTAGCAGCATTTTGAAGCATATTAGAAATTTCTATCTTAATGGGTGCCAAATTTACACAAGACCTCTTAATAATATTTTTAACCGCTATCTTGGTGACCGTAAGTCCAAAAAATAAAAAGTTGTCAGATATGAGCGATCTGGCGTTCTCGGAGCATTTTGAAGCATTTTAGAAATTTCTATCTTAATGGGTGCCAAAGTTACACAAGACCTCTTAATAATATTTTTAATCGCTATCTTGGTGACCGTAAGTCTAAAAAATAAAAAGGTGTCAGATATGAGCGATCTGGCGTTCTAGCGGCATTTTGAAGCATATTAGAACTTTCTATCTTAATGGGTGCCAAAGTTACACAAGACCTCTTAATAATATTTTTAATCGCTGTCTTGGTGACTGTAAATCCAAAAAATAAAAAGGTGTCAGATATGAGCGGTCTGGCGTTCTAGCAGCATTTTGAAGCATATTAGAAATTTCTATCTTAATGGGTGCCAAAGTTACACAAGACCTCTTAATAATATTTTTAATCGCTATCTTGGTGACCGTAAGTCCAAAAAATAAAAAGGTGTCAGATATGAGCGATCTGGCGTTCTAGCAGCATTTTGAAGCATATTAGAAATTTCTATCTTAATGGGTGCCAAAGTTACACAAAACCTCTTAATAATATTTTTAATCGCTATTTTGGTGACCGTAAGTCCAAAAACTAAAAAGGTGTCAGATATGAGCGATCTGGCGTTCTAGCAGCATTTTGAAGCATATTAGAAATTTCTATCTTAATGGGTGCCAAATTTACACAAGACCTCTTAATAATATTTTTAACCGCTATCTTGGTGACCGTAAGTCCAAAAAATAAAAAGTTGTCAGATATGATCGATCTGGCGTTCTCGGAGCATTTTGAAGCATTTTAGAAATTTCTATCTTAATGGGTGCCAAAGTTACACAAGACCTCTTAATAATATTTTTAATCGCTATCTTGGCGACCGTAAGTCTAAAAAATAAAAAGGTGTCAGATATGAGCGATCTGGCGTTCTAGCGGCATTTTGAAGCATATTAGAAATTTCTATCTTAATGGGTGCCAAAGTTACACAAGACCTCTTAATAATATTTTTAATCGCTATCTTGGTGACTGTAAATCCAAAAAATAAAAAGGTGTCAGATATGAGCGATCTGGCGTTCTAACAGCATTTTGAAGCATATTAGAAATTTCTATCTTAATGGGTGCCAAAGTTACACAATACCTCTTAATAATATTTTTAATCGCTATCTTGGTGACCGTAAGTCCAAAAAATAAAAAGGTGTCAGATATGAGCGATCTGGCGTTCTAGCAGCATTTTGAAGCATATTAGAAATTTCTATCTTAATGGGTGCCAAATTTACACAAGACCTCTTAATAACATTTTTAACCGCTATCTTGGTGACCGTAAGTCCAAAAAATAAAAAGTTGTCAGATATGATCGATCTGGCGTTCTCGGAGCATTTTGAAGCATTTTAGAAATTTCTATCTTAATGGGTGCCAAAGTTACACAAGACCTCTTAATAATATTTTTAATCGCTATCTTGGTGACCGTAAGTCTAAAAAATAAAAAGGTGTCAGATATGAGCGATCTGGCGTTCTAGCGGCATTTTGAAGCATATTAGAAATTTCTATCTTAATGGGTGCCAAAGTTACACAAGACCTCTTAATAATATTTTTAATCGCTATCTTGGTGACTGTAAATCCAAAAAATAAAAAGGTGTCAGATATGAGCGATCTGGCGTTCTAGCAGCATTTGAAGCATATTAGAAATTTCTATCTTAATGGGTGCCAAAGTTACACAATACCTCTTAATAATATTTTTAATCGCTATCTTGGTGACCGTAAGTCCAAAAAATAAAAAGGTGTCAGATATGAGCGATCTGGCGTTCTAGCAGCATTTTGAAGCATATTAGAAATTTCTATCTTAATGGGTGCCAAAGTTACAAAAGACCTCTTAATAATATTTTTAATCGCTATCTTGGTGACCGTAAGTCCAAAAAATAAAAAAGTGTCAGATATGAGCGATCTGGCGTTCTAGCAGCATTTTGAAGCATATTAGAAATTTCTATCTTAATGGGTGCCAAAGTTACACAAGACCTTTTAATAATATTTATAATCGCTATTTTGGTGACCGTAAGTCCAAAAACTAAAAAGGTGTCAGATATGAGCGATCTGGCGTTCTAGCAGCATTTTGAAGCATATTAGAAATTTCTATCTTAATGGGTGCCAAATTTACACAAGACCTCTTAATAATATTTTTAACCGCTATCTTGGTGACCGTAAGTCCAAAAAATAAAAAGTTGTCAGATATGAGCGATCTGGCGTTCTCGGAGCATTTTGAAGCATTTTAGAAATTTCTATCTTAATGGGTGCCAAAGTTACACAAGACCTCTTAATAATATTTTTAATCGCTATCTTGGTGACCGTAAGTCTAAAAAATAAAAAGGTGTCAGATATGAGCGATCTGGCGTTCTAGCGGCATTTTGAAGCATATTAGAACTTTCTATCTTAATGGGTGCCAAAGTTACACAAGACCTCTTAATAATATTTTTAATCGCTGTCTTGGTGACTGTAAATCCAAAAAATAAAAAGGTGTCAGATATGAGCGGTCTGGCGTTCTAGCAGCATTTTGAAGCATATTAGAAATTTCTATCTTAATGGGTGCCAAAGTTACACAAGACCTCTTAATAATATTTTTAATCGCTATCTTGGTGACCGTAAGTCCAAAAAATAAAAAGGTGTCAGATATGAGCGATCTGGCGTTCTAGCAGCATTTTGAAGCATATTAGAAATTTCTATCTTAATGGGTGCCAAAGTTACACAAAACCTCTTAATAATATTTTTAATCGCTATTTTGGTGACCGTAAGTCCAAAAACTAAAAAGGTGTCAGATATGAGCGATCTGGCGTTCTAGCAGCATTTTGAAGCATATTAGAAATTTCTATCTTAATGGGTGCCAAATTTACACAAGACCTCTTAATAATATTTTTAACCGCTATCTTGGTGACCGTAAGTCCAAAAAATAAAAAGTTGTCAGATATGATCGATCTGGCGTTCTCGGAGCATTTTGAAGCATTTTAGAAATTTCTATCTTAATGGGTGCCAAAGTTACACAAGACCTCTTAATAATATTTTTAATCGCTATCTTGGTGACCGTAAGTCTAAAAAATAAAAAGGTGTCAGATATGAGCGATCTGGCGTTCTAGCGGCATTTTGAAGCATATTAGAAATTTCTATCTTAATGGGTGCCAAAGTTACACAAGACCTCTTAATAATATTTTTAATCGCTATCTTGGTGACTGTAAATCCAAAAAATAAAAAGGTGTCAGATATGAGCGATCTGGCGTTCTAACAGCATTTTGAAGCATATTAGAAATTTCTATCTTAATGGGTGCCAAAGTTACACAATACCTCTTAATAATATTTTTAATCGCTATCTTGGTGACCGTAAGTCCAAAAAATAAAAAGGTGTCAGATATGAGCGATCTGGCGTTCTAGCAGCATTTTGAAGCATATTAGAAATTTCTATCTTAATGGGTGCCAAAGTTACACAAGACCTCTTAATAATATTTTTAATCGCTATTTTGGTGACCGTAAGTCCAAAAACTAAAAAGGTGTCAGATATGAGCGATCTGGCGTTCTAGCAGCATTTTGAAGCATATTAGAAATTTCTATCTTAATGGGTGCCAAATTTACACAAGACCTCTTAATAATATTTTTAATCGCTACCTTGGTGACCGTAGGTCCAAAAAATAAAAAGTTGTCAGATATGAGCGATCTGGCGTTCTCGGAGTATTTTGAAGCATTTTAGAAATTTCTATCTTAATGGGAGCCAAAGTTACACAAGACCTCTTAATAATATTTTTAATCGCTATCTTGGTGACCGTAAGTCTAAAAAATAAAAAGGTGTCAGATATGAGCGATCTGGCGTTCTAGCAGCATTTTGAAGCATATTAGAAATTCCTATCTTAATGGGTGCCAAAGTTACACAAGACCTCTTAATAATATTTTTAATCGCTATTTTGGTGACCGTAAGTCCAAAAACTAAAAAGGTGTCAGATATGAGCGATCTGGCGTTCTAGCAGCATTTTGAAGCATATTAGAAATTTCTATCTTAATGGGTGCCAAAGTTACACAAGACCTCTTAATAATATTTTTAATCGCTATCTTGGTGACCGTAAGTCTAAAATATAAAAAGGTGTCGGATATGAGCGATCTGGCGTTCTAGCGGCATTTTGAAGCATATTAGAACTTTCTATCTTAATGGGTGCCAAAGTTACACAAGACCTCTTAATAATATTTTTAATCGCTATAATGGTGACTGTAAATCCAAAAAATAAAAGGGTGTCAGATATGAGCGATCTGGCGTTCTAGCGGCATTTTGAAGCATATTAGAACATTCTATCTTAATGGGTGCCAAAGTTACACAAGACCTCTTAATAATATTTTTAATCGCTATCTTGGTGACTGTAAATCCAAAAAATAAAAAGGTGTCAGATATGAGCGATCTGGCGTTCTAGCAGCATTTTGAAGCATATTAGAAATTTCTATCTTAATGGGTGCCAAAGTTACACAAGACCTCTTAATAATATTTTTAATCGCTATCTTGGTGACCGTAAGTCCAAAAAATAAAAAGGTGTCAGATATGAGCGATCTGGCGTTCTAGCAGCATTTTGAAGCATATTAGAAATTTCTATCTTAATGGGTGCCAAAGTTACACAAGACCTCTTAATAATATTTTTAATCGCTATCTTGGTGACCGTAAGTCTAAAATATAAAAAGGTGTCGGATATGAGCGATCTGGCGTTCTAGCGGAATTTTGAAGCATATTAGAACTTTCTATCTTAATGGGTGCCAAAGTTACACAAGACCTCTTAATAATATTTTTAATCGCTATAATGGTGACTGTAAATCCAAAAAATAAAAGGGTGTCAGATATGAGCGATCTGGCGTTCTAGCGGCATTTTGAAGCATATTAGAACATTCTATCTTAATGGGTGCCAAAGTTACACAAGACCTCTTAATAATATTTTTAATCGCTATCTTGGTGACTGTAAATCCAAAAAATAAAAAGGTGTCAGATATGAGCGATCTGGCGTTCTAGCAGCATTTTGAAGCATATTAGAAATTTCTATCTTAATGGGTGCCAAAGTTACACAAGACCTCTTAATAATATTTTTAATCGCTATCTTGGTGACCGTAAGTCCAAAAAATAAAAAGGTGTCAGATATGAGCGATCTGGCGTTCTAGCAGCATTTTGAAGCATATTAGAAATTTCTATCTTAATGGGTGCCAAAGTTACACAAGACCTCTTAATAATATTTTTAATCGCTATCTTGGTGACCGTAAGTCTAAAATATAAAAAGGTGTCGGATATGAGCGATCTGGCGTTCTAGCGGAATTTTGAAGCATATTAGAACTTTCTATCTTAATGGGTGCCAAAGTTACACAAGACCTCTTAATAATATTTTTAATCGCTATAATGGTGACTGTAAATCCAAAAAATAAAAGGGTGTCAGATATGAGCGATCTGGCGTTCTAGCGGCATTTTGAAGCATATTAGAACATTCTATCTTAATGGGTGCCAAAGTTACACAAGACCTCTTAATAATATTTTTAATCGCTATCTTGGTGACTGTAAATCCAAAAAATAAAAAGGTGTCAGATATGAGCGATCTGGCGTTCTAGCAGCATTTTGAAGCATATTAGAAATTTCTATCTTAATGGGTGCCAAAGTTACACAAGACCTCTTAATAATATTTTTAATCGCTATCTTGGTGACCGTAAGTCCAAAAAATAAAAAGGTGTCAGATATGAGCGATCTGGCGTTCTAGCAGCATTTTGAAGCATATTAGAAATTTCTATCTTAATGGGTGCCAAAGTTACACAAGACCTCTTAATAATATTTTTAATCGCTATTTTGGTGACCGTAAGTCCAAAAACTAAAAAGGTGTCAGATATGAGCGATCTGGCGTTCTAGCAGCATTTTGAAGCATATTAGAAATTTCTATCTTAATGGGTGCCAAAGTTACACAAGACCTCTTAATAATATTTTTAATCGCTGTCTTGGTGACTGTAAATCCAAAAAATAAAAAGGTGTCAGATATGAGCGGTCTGGCGTTCTAGCAGCATTTTGAAGCATATTAGAAATTTCTATCTTAATGGGTGCCAAAGTTACACAAGACCTCTTAATAATATTTTTAATCGCTATCTTGGTGACCGTAAGTCCAAAAAATAAAAAGGTGTCAGATATGAGCGATCTGGCGTTCTAGCAGCATTTTGAAGCATATTAGAAATTTCTATCTTAATGGGTGCCAAAGTTACACAAAACCTCTTAATAATATTTTTAATCGCTATTTTGGTGACCGTAAGTCCAAAAACTAAAAAGGTGTCAGATATGAGCGATCTGGCGTTCTAGCAGCATTTTGAAGCATATTAGAAATTTCTATCTTAATGGGTGCCAAATTTACACAAGACCTCTTAATAATATTTTTAACCGCTATCTTGGTGACCGTAAGTCCAAAAAATAAAAAGTTGTCAGATATGATCGATCTGGCGTTCTCGGAGTATTTTGAAGCATTTTAGAAATTTCTATCTTAATGGGTGCCAAAGTTACACAAGACCTCTTAATAATATTTTTAATCGCTATCTTGGTGACCGTAAGTCTAAAAAATAAAAAGGTGTCAGATATGAGCGATCTGGCGTTCTAGCGGCATTTTGAAGCATATTAGAAATTTCTATCTTAATGGGTGCCAAAGTTACACAAGACCTCTTAATAATATTTTTAATCGCTATCTTGGTGACTGTAAATCCAAAAAATAAAAAGGTGTCAGATATGAGCGATCTGGCGTTCTAACAGCATTTTGAAGCATATTAGAAATTTCTATCTTAATGGGTGCCAAAGTTACACAATACCTCTTAATAATATTTTTAATCGCTATCTTGGTGACCGTAAGTCCAAAAAATAAAAAGGTGTCAGATATGAGCGATCTGGCGTTCTAGCAGCATTTTGAAGCATATTAGAAATTTCTATCTTAATGGGTGCCAAAGTTACACAAGACCTCTTAATAATATTTTTAATCGCTATTTTGGTGACCGTAAGTCCAAAAACTAAAAAGGTGTCAGATATGAGCGATCTGGCGTTCTAGCAGCATTTTGAAGCATATTAGAAATTTCTATCTTAATGGGTGCCAAATTTACACAAGACCTCTTAATAATATTTTTAATCGCTATCTTGGTGACCGTAGGTCCAAAAAATAAAAAGTTGTCAGATATGAGCGATCTGGCGTTCTCGGAGTATTTTGAAGCATTTTAGAAATTTCTATCTTAATGGGAGCCAAAGTTACACAAGACCTCTTAATAATATTTTTAATCGCTATCTTGGTGACCGTAAGTCTAAAAAATAAAAAGGTGTCAGATATGAGCGATCTGGCGTTCTAGCAGCATTTTGAAGCATATTAGAAATTTCTATCTTAATGGGTGCCAAAGTTACACAAGACCTCTTAATAATATTTTTAATCGCTATCTTGGTGACCGTAAGTCCAAAAACTAAAAAGGTGTCAGATATGAGCGATCTGGCGTTCTAGCAGCATTTTGAAGCATATTAGAAATTTCTATCTTAATGGGTGCCAAAGTTACACAAGACCTCTTAATAATATTTTTAATCGCTATCTTGGTGACCGTAAGTCTAAAATATAAAAAGGTGTCGGATATGAGCGATCTGGCGTTCTAGCGGCATTTTGAAGCATATTAGAACTTTCTATCTTAATGGGTGCCAAAGTTACACAAGACCTCTTAATAATATTTTTAATCGCTATAATGGTGACTGTAAATCCAAAAAATAAAAGGGTGTCAGATATGAGCGATCTGGCGTTCTAGCGGCATTTTGAAGCATATTAGAACATTCTATCTTAATGGGTGCCAAAGTTACACAAGACCTCTTAATAATATTTTTAATCGCTATCTTGGTGACTGTAAATCCAAAAAATAAAAAGGTGTCAGATATGAGCGATCTTGCGTTCTAGCAGCATTTTGAAGCATATTAGAAATTTCTATCTTAATGGGTGCCAAAGTTACACAAGACCTCTTAATAATATTTTTAATCGCTATCTTGGTGACCGTAAGTCCAAAAAATAAAAAGGTGTCAGATATGAGCGATCTGGCGTTCTAGCAGCATTTTGAAGCATATTAGAAATTTCTATCTTAATGGGTGCCAAAGTTACACAAGACCTCTTAATAATATTTTTAATCGCTATTTTGGTGACCGTAAGTCCAAAAACTAAAAAGGTGTCAGATATGAGCGATCTGGCGTTCTAGCAGCATTTTGAAGCATATTAGAAATTTCTATCTTAATGGGTGCCAAATTTACACAAGACCTCTTAATAATATTTTTAACCGCTATCTTGGTGACCGTAAGTCCAAAAAATAAAAAGTTGTCAGATATGATCGATCTGGCGTTCTCGGAGCATTTTGAAGCATTTTAGAAATTTCTATCTTAATGGGTGCCAAAGTTACACAAGACCTCTTAGTAATATTTTTAATCGCTATCTTGGTGACCGTAAGTCTAAAAAATAAAAAGGTGTCAGATATGAGCGATCTGGCGTTCTAGCGGCATTTTGAAGCATATTAGAAATTTCTATCTTAACGGGTGCCAAAGTTACACAAGACCTCTTAATAATATTTTTAATCGCTATCTTGGTGACTGTAAATCCAAAAAATAAAAAGGTGTCAGATATGAGCGATCTGGCGTTCTAGCAGCATTTTGAAGCATATTAGAAATTTCTATCTTAATGGGTGCCAAAGTTACACAATACCTCTTAATAATATTTTTAATCGCTATCTTGGTGACCGTAAGTCCAAAAAATAAAAAGATGTCAGATATGAGCGATCTGGCGTTCTAGCAGCATTTTGAAGCATATTAGAAATTTCTATCTTAATGGGTGCCAAAGTTACACAAGACCTCTTAATAATATTTTTAATCGCTATCTTGGTGACCGTAAGTCTAAAAAATAAAAAGGTGTCAGATATGAGCGATATGGCGTTCTAGCGGCATTTTGAAGCATATTAGAACTTTCTATCTTAATGGGTGCCAAAGTTACACAAGACCTCTTAATAATATTTTTAATCGCTATCTTGGTGACTGTAAATCCAAAAAATAAAAAGGTGTCAGATATGAGCGATCTGGCGTTCTAGCAGCATTTTGAAGCATATTAGAAATTTCTATCTTAATGGGTGCCAAAGTTACACAAGACCTCTTAATAATATTTTTAATCGCTATCTTGGTGACCGTAAGACCAAAAAATAAAAAGGTGTCAGATATGAGCGATCTGGCGTTCTAGCAGCATTTTGAAGCATATTAGAAATTTCTATCTTAATGGGTGCCAAAGTTACACAAGACCTCTTAATAATATTTTTAATCGCTATTTTGGTGACCGTAAGTCCAAAAACTAAAAAGGTGTCAGATATGAGCGATCTGGTGTTCTAGCAGCATTTTGAAGCATATTAGAAATTTCTATCTTAATGGGTGCCAAATTTACACAAGACCTCTTAATAACATTTTTAACCGCTATCTTGGTGACCGTAAGTCCAAAAAATAAAAAGTTGTCAGATATGATCGATCTGGCGTTCTCGGAGCATTTTGAAGCATTTTAGAAATTTCTATCTTAATGGGTGCCAAAGTTACACAAGACCTCTTAATAATATTTTTAATCGCTATCTTGGTGACCGTAAGTCTAAAAAATAAAAAGGTGTCAGATATGAGCGATCTGGCGTTCTAGCGGCATTTTGAAGCATATTAGAAATTTCTATCTTAATGGGTGCCAAAGTTACACAAGACCTCTTAATAATATTTTTAATCGCTATCTTGGTGACTGTAAATCCAAAAAATAAAAAGGTGTCAGATATGAGCGATCTGGCGTTCTAGCAGCATTTTGAAGCATATTAGAAATTTCTATCTTAATGGGTGCCAAAGTTACACAATACCTCTTAATAATATTTTTAATCGCTATCTTGGTGACCGTAAGTCCAAAAAATAAAAAGGTGTCAGATATGAGCGATCTGGCGTTCTAGCAGCATTTTGAAGCATATTAGAAATTTCTATCTTAATGGGTGCCAAAGTTACACAAGACCTCTTAATAATATTTTTAATCGCTATCTTGGTGACCGTAAGTCCAAAAAATAAAAAAGTGTCAGATATGAGCGATCTGGCGTTCTCGGAGCATTTTGAAGCATTTTAGAAATTTCTATCTTAATCGGTGCCAAAGTTACACAAGACCTTTTAATAATATTTATAATCGCTATTTTGGTGACCGTAAGTCCAAAAACTAAAAAGGTGTCAGATATGAGCGATCTGGCGTTCTAGCAGCATTTTGAAGCATATTAGAAATTTCTATCTTAATGGGTGCCAAATTTACACAAGACCTCTTAATAATATTTTTAACCGCTATCTTGGTGACCGTAAGTCCAAAAAATAAAAAGTTGTCAGATATGAGCGATCTGGCGTTCTCGGAGCATTTTGAAGCATTTTAGAAATTTCTATCTTAATGGGTGCCAAAGTTACACAAGACCTCTTAATAATATTTTTAATCGCTATCTTGGTGACCGTAAGTCTAAAAAATAAAAAGGTGTCAGATAAGAGCGATCTGGCGTTCTAGCGGCATTTTGAAGCATATTAGAAATTTCTATCTTAATGGGTGCCAAAGTTACAAAAGACCTCTTAATAATATTTTTAATCGCTATCTTGGTGACCGTAAGTGCAAAAAATAAACAGGTGTCAGATATGAGCGATCTGACGTTCTAGCAGCATTTTGAAGCATATTAGAAATTTCTATCTTAATGGGTGCCCAAGTTACACAAGACCTCTTAATAATATTTTTAATCGCTATCTTGGTGACCTTAAGTCCAAAAAATAAAAAGGTGTCAGATATGAGCGATCTGGCGTTCTAGCAGCATTTTGAAGCATATTAGAAATTTCTATCTTAATGGGTGCCAAAGTTACACAAGACCTCTTATTAATATTTTTAATCGCTATCTTGGTGATCGTAAGTCCAAAAAATAAGATGGTTTCAGATATGAGCGATCTGGCGTTCTCGGAGCATTTTGAAGCATTTTAGAAATTTCTATCTTAATGGGTGCCAAAGTTACACAAGACCTCTTAATAATATTTTTGATCGCTATCTTGGTGACCTTAAGTCCAAAAACTAAAAAGGTGTCAGGTATGAGCGATCTGGAGTTCTAGCAGCATTTTGAAGCATATTAGAAATTTCTATCTTAATGGGTGCCAAAATTACACAAGACCGCTTAATAATATTTTTAATCGCTATCTTGGTGACCGTAAGTCCAAAAAATAAAAAGGTGTCAGATATGAGCGATCTGGCGTTCTAGCAGCATTGTGAAGCATATTAGAAATTTCTATCTTAATGGGTGCCAAAGTAACACAAGATCTTTTAATAATATTTTTAATCGCTATCTTGGTGACCGTAAGTCCAAAAAATAAAAAGGTGTCAGATATGAGCGATCTGGCGTTCTAGCAGCATTTTGAAGCATATTAGAAATTTCTATCTTAATGGGCGCCAAAGTTACACAAGACCTCTTAATAATATTTTTAATCGCTATCATGGTGACCGTAAGTCCAAAAAATAAAAAGGTGTCAGATATGAGCGATCTGACGTTCTAGCAGCATTTTGAGGCATATTAGAAATTTCTATCTTAATGGGTGCCAAAGTTACACAAGACCTCTTAATAATATTTTTAATCTCTATCTTGGTGACCGTAAGTGCAAAAAATAAAAATGTGTAAGATATGAGCGATCTGGCGTTCTAACAGCATTTTGAAGCTTATTAGAAATTTCTATCTTAATGGGTGCCAAAGTTACACAAGACCTCTTAATAATATTTTTAATCGCTATCTTGGTGACCGTAAGTCCAAAAAATAAAAAGGTGTCAGATATGAGCGATCTGGCGTTCTAACAGCATTTTGAAGCTTATTAGAAATTTCTATCTTAATGGGTGCCAAAGTTACACAAGACCTCTTAATAATATTTTTAATCGCAATCTTGGTGACCGTAAGTCCAAAAAATAAAAAGGTGTCAGATATGAGCGATCTGGCGTTCTAACAGCATTGTGAAGCTTATTAGAAATTTCTATCTTAATGGGTGCCAAAGTTACACAAGACCTCTTAATAATATTTTTAATCGCTATCTTGGTGACCGTAAGTCCAAAAAATAAAAAGGTGTCAGATATGAGCGATCTGGCGTTCTCGGAGCATTTTGAAGCATTTTAGAAATTTCTATCTTAATGGGTGCCAAAGTTACACAAGACCTCTTAATAATATTTTTAATCGCTATCTCGGTGACCGTAAGTCCAAAAAATAAAAAGGTGTCAGATATGAGCGATCTGGCGTTCTAGCAGCATTTTGAAGCTTATTAGAAATTTCTATCTTAATGGGTGCCAAAGTTACACAAGACCTCTTAATAACATTTTTAATCGATATCTTGGTGACCGTAAGTGCAAAAAATAAAAAGGTGTCAGATATGAGCGATCTGGCGTTCTAGCAGCATTTTGAAGCATGTTAGAAATTTCTATCTTAATGGGTGCCAAAGTTACACAAGACCTCTTAATAATATTTTTAATCGCTACCTTGGTGACCGTAAGTCCAAAAAATAAAAAGGTGTCAGATATGAGCGATCTGGCGTTCTAGCAGCATTTTGAAGCATATTAGAAATTTCTATCTTAATGGGTGCCAAAGTTACACAAGACCTCTTAATAATATTTTTAATCGCTATCTTGGTGACCGTAAGTCCAAAAAATAGAAAGGTGTCAGATATGAGCGATCTGGCGTTCTAGCAGCATTTTGAAGCATATTAGAAATTTCTATCTTAATGGGTGCCAAAGTTACACAAGACCGCTTAATAATATTTTTAATCGCTATCTTGGTGACCGTAAGTCCAAAAAATAAAAAGGTGTCAGACATGAGCGATCTGGCGTTCTAGCAGCATTTTGAAGCATATTAGAAATTTCTATCTTAATGGGTGCCAAAGTTACACAAGACCTCTTAATAATATTTTTAATCGCTATCTTGGTGACCGTAAGTCCAAAAAATAAAAAGGTGTCAGATATGAGCGATCTGGCGTTCTCGGAGCATTTTGAACCATTTTAGAAATTTCTATCTTAATGGGTGCCAAAGTTACACAAGACCTCTTAATAATATTTTTAATCGCTATCTTGGTGACCGTAAGTCCAAAAAATAAAAAGGTGTCAGATATGAGCGATCTGGCGTTCTAGCAGCATTTTGAAGCTTATTAGAAATTTCTATCTTAATGGGTGCCAAAGTAACACAAGACCTTTTAATAATATTTTTAATCGCTATCTTGGTGACCGTAAGTCCAAAAAATAAAAAGGTGTCAGATATGAGCGATCTGGCGTTCTAGCAGCATTTTGAAGCATATTAGAAATTTCTATCTTAATGGGTGCCAAGGTTACACAAGACCTCTTAATAACATTTCGTTTTCGGATCGTAAGTCCAAAAAATAAGAAGGTGTCAGATATGAGCGGTCTGGCGTTCTCAGAGCATTTTGAAGCATTTTAGAAATTTCTATCTTAATGGGTGCCAAAGTTACACAAGACCTCTTAATAATATTTTTAATCGCTATCTTGGTGACCGTAAGTCCAAAAAATAAAAAGGTGTCAGATATGAGCGATCTGGCGTTCTAGCAGCATTTTGAAGCTTATTAGAAACTTCTATCTTAATGGGTGCCAAAGTTACACAAGACCTCTTAATAATATTTTTAATCGCTGTCTTGGTGACCGTAAGTCCAAAAAATAAAAAGGTGTCAGATATGAGCGATCTGGCGTTCTCGGAGCATTTTGAAGCATTTTAGAAATTTCTATCTTAATGGGTGCCAAAGTTACACAAGACCTCTTAATAATATTTTTAATCGCTATCTTGGTGACCGTAAGTGCAAAAAATAAAAAGGTGTCAGATATGAGCGATCTGGCGTTCCAGCAGCATTTTGAAGCAAGCATATTAGAAATTTCTATCTTAATGGGTGCCAAAGTTACACAAGACCTCTTAATAATATTTTTAATCGCTATCTTGGTGACCGTAAGTCCAAAAAATAAAAAGGTGTCAGACATGAGCGATCTGGCGTTCTAGCAGCATTTTGAAGCATTTTAGAAATTTCTATCTTAATGGGTGCCAAAGTTACGCAAGACCTCTTAATAATATTTTTAATCGCTTACTTGGTGACTGTAAGTTCAAAAAATAAAAAGGTGCCAGATATGAGCGATCTGGCGTTCTCGGAGCATTTTGAAGCATTTTAGAAATTTCTATCTTAATGGGTGCCAAAGTTACACAAGACCTCTTAATAATATTTTTAATCGCTATCTCGGTGACCGTAAGTCCAAAAAATAAAAAGGTGTCAGATATGAGCGATCTGGCGTTCTAGCAGCATTTTGAAGCTTATTAGAAATTTCTATCTTAATGGGTGCCAAAGTTACACAAGACCTCTTAATAACATTTTTAATCGATATCTTTGTGACCGTAAGTGCAAAAAATAAAAAGGTGTCAGATATGAGCGATCTGGCGTTCTAGCAGCATTTTGAAGCATGTTAGAAATTTCTATCTTAATGGGTGCCAAAGTTACACAAGACCTCTTAATAATATTTTTAATCGCTACCTTGGTGACCGTAAGTCCAAAAAATAAAAAGGTGTCAGATATGAGCGATCTGGCGTTCTAGCAGCATTTTGAAGCATATTAGAAATTTCTATCTTAATGGGTGCCAAAGTTACACAAGACCTCTTAATAATATTTTTAATCGCTATCTTGGTGACCGTAAGTCCAAAAAATAGAAAGGTGTCAGATATGAGCGATCTGGCGTTCTAGCAGCATTTTGAAGCATATTAGAAATTTCTATCTTAATGGGTGCCAAAGTTACACAAGACCGCTTAATAATATTTTTAATCGCTATCTTGGTGACCGTAAGTCCAAAAAATAAAAAGGTGTCAGACATGAGCGATCTGGCGTTCTAGCAGCATTTTGAAGCATATTAGAAATTTCTATCTTAATGGGTGCCAAAGTTACACAAGACCTCTTAATAATATTTTTAATCGCTATCTTGGTGACCGTAAGTCCAAAAAATAAAAAGGTGTCAGATATGAGCGATCTGGCGTTCTCGGAGCATTTTGAACCATTTTAGAAATTTCTATCTTAATGGGTGCCAAAGTTACACAAGACCTCTTAATAATATTTTTAATCGCTATCTTGGTGACCGTAAGTCCAAAAAATAAAAAGGTGTCAGATATGAGCGATCTGGCGTTCTAGCAGCATTTTGAAGCTTATTAGAAATTTCTATCTTAATGGGTGCCAAAGTAACACAAGACCTTTTAATAATATTTTTAATCGCTATCTTGGTGACCGTAAGTCCAAAAAATAAAAAGGTGTCAGATATGAGCGATCTGGCGTTCTAGCAGCATTTTGAAGCATATTAGAAATTTCTATCTTAATGGGTGCCAAAGTTACACAAGACCTCTTAATAACATTTTTAATCGCTATCTTTTTGACCGTAAGTCCAAAAAATAAAAAGGTGTCAGATATGAGCGATCTGGCGTTCTAGCAGCATTTTGAAGCATATTAGAAATTTCTATCTTAATGGGTGCCAAAGTTACACAAGACCTCTTAATAACATTTTTAATCGCTATCTTGGTGATCGTAAGTCCAAGAAATAAGAAGGTGTCAGATATGAGCGGTCTGGCGTTCTCAGAGCATTTTGAAGCATTTTAGAAATTTCTATCTTAATGGGTGCCAAAGTTACACAAGACCTCTTAATAATATTTTTAATCGCTATCTTGGTGACCGTAAGTCCAAAAAATAAAAAGGTGTCAGATATGAGCGATCTGGCGTTCTAGCAGCATTTTGAAGCTTATTAGAAACTTCTATCTTAATGGGTGCCAAAGTTACACAAGACCTCTTAATAATATTTTTAATCGCTGTCTTGGTGACCGTAAGTCCAAAAAATAAAAAGGTGTCAGATATGAGCGATCTGGCGTTCTCGGAGCATTTTGAACCATTTTAGAAATTTCTATCTTAATGGGTGCCAAAGTTACACAAGACCTCTTAATAATATTTTTAATCGCTATCTTGGTGACCGTAAGTCCAAAAAATAAAAAGGTGTCAGATATGAGCGATATGGCGTTCTAGCAGCATTTTGAAGCTTATTAGAAATTTCTATCTTAATGGGTGCCAAAGTAACACAAGACCTTTTAATAATATTTTTAATCGCTATCTTGGTGACCGTAAGTCCAAGAAATAAAAAGGTGTCAGATATGAGCGATCTGGCGTTCTAGCAGCATTTTGAAGCATATTAGAAATTTCTATCTTAATGGGTGCCAAAGTTACACAAGACCTCTTAATAACATTTTTAATCGCTATCTTGGTGACCGTAAGTCCAAAAAATAAAAAGGTGTCAGATATGAGCGATCTGGCGTTCTAGCAGCATTTTGAAGCATATTAGAAATTTCTATCTTAATGGGTGCCAAAGTTACACAAGACCTCTTAATAACATTTTTAATCGCTATCTTGGTGATCGTAAGTCCAAAAAATAAGAAGGTGTCAGATATGAGCGGTCTGGCGTTCTCAGAGCATTTTGAAGCATTTTAGAAATTTCTATCTTAATGGGTGCCAAAGTTACACAAGACCTCTTAATAATATTTTTAATCGCTATCTTGGTGACCGTAAGTCCAAAAAATAAAAAGGTATCAGATATGAGCGATCTGGCGTTCTAGCAGCATTTTGAAGCTTATTAGAAACTTCTATCTTAATGGGTGCCAAAGTTACACAAGACCTCTTAATAATATTTTTAATCGCTGTCTTGGTGACCGTAAGTCCAAAAAATAAAAAGGTGTCAGATATGAGCGATCTGGCGTTCTCGGAGCATTTTGAAGCATTTTAGAAATTTCTATCTTAATGGGTGCCAAAGTTACACAAGACCTCTTAATAATATTTTTAATCGCTATCTTGGTGACCGTAAGTGCAAAAAATAAAAAGGTGTCAGATATGAGCGATCTGGCGTTCCAGCAGCATTTTGAAGCAAGCATATTAGAAATTTCTATCTTAATGGGTGCCAAAGTTACACAAGACCTCTTAATAATATTTTTAATCGCTATCTTGGTGACCGTAAGTCCAAAAAATAAAAAGGTGTCAGACATGAGCGATCTGGCGTTCTAGCAGCATTTTGAAGCATTTTAGAAATTTCTATCTTAATGGGTGCCAAAGTTACGCAAGACCTCTTAATAATATTTTTAATCGCTTACTTGGTGACTGTAAGTTCAAAAAATAAAAAGGTGCCAGATATGAGCGATCTGGCGTTCTCGGAGCATTTTGAAGCATTTTAGAAATTTCTATTTTAATGGGTGCCAAAGTTACACAAGACCTCTTAATAACATTTTTAATCGCTATCTTGGTGACCGTAAGTCCAAAAAATAAAAAGGTGTCAGATATGAGCGATCTGGCGTTCTAGCAGCATTTTGAAGCATATTAGAAATTTCTATCTTAATGGGTGCCAAAGTTACACAAGACCTTTTAATAATATTTTTAATCGCTATCTTGGTGACCGTAAGTGCAAAAAATAAAAAGGTGTCAGATATGAGCGATCTGGCGTTCCAGCAGCATTTTGAAGCATATTAGAAATTTCTATCTTAATGGGTGCCAAAGTTACACAAGACCTCTTAATAATATTTTTAATCGGTATCTTGGTGACCGTAAGTGCAAAAAATAAAAAGGTGTCAGATATGAGCGATCTGGCGTTCTAGCAGCATTTTGAAGCATATTAGAAATTTCTATCTTAAGGGGTGCCAAAGTTACACAAGACCTCTTAATAATATTTTTAATCGCTACCTTGGTGACCGTATGTCCAAAAAATAAAAAGGTGTCAGATATGAGCGATCTGGCGTTCTAGCAGCATTTTGAAGCATATTAGAAATTTCTATATTAATGGGTGCCAAAGTTACTCAAGACCTCTTAATAATATTTTTAATCGCTATCTTGGTGACCGTAAGTCCAAAAAATAAAAAGGTGTCAGATATGAGCGATCTGGCGTTCTCGGAGCATTTTGAAGCATTTTAGAAATTTCTATCTTAATGGGTGCCAAAGTTACACAAGACCTCTTAATAATATTTTTAATCGCTATCTTGGTGACCGTAAGTCCAAAAAATAAAAAGGTGTCAGATATGAGCGATCTGGCGTTCTAGCGGCAT
Source organism: Onthophagus sagittarius (assembly GCA_036711965.1). Lineage (NCBI taxonomy): Eukaryota > Metazoa > Arthropoda > Insecta > Coleoptera > Scarabaeidae > Onthophagus > Onthophagus sagittarius. The sequence continues at coordinate 48,715,135 of JASERS010000001.1, forward strand.
TTTGAAGCATATTAGAAATTTCTATCTTAATGGGTGCCAAAGTTACACAAGACCTCTTAATAACATTTTTAATCGCTATCTTGGTGATCGTAAGTCCAAAAAATAAGAAGGTGTCAGATATGAGCGGTCTGGCGTTCTCGGAGCATTTTGAAGCATTTTCGAAATTTCTATCTTAATGGGTGCCAAAGTTACACAAGACCTCTTAATAATATTTTTAATCGCTATCTTGGTGACCGTATGTCCAAAAAATAAAAAGGTGTCAGATATGAGCGATCTGGCGTTCTAGCGGCATTTTGAAGCATATTAGAAATTTCTATCTTAATGGGTGCCAAAGTTACACAAGACCTCTTAATAACATTTTTAATCGCTATCTTGGTGACCGTATGTCCAAAAAATAAAAAGGTGTCAGATATGAGCGATCTGGCGTTCTAGCAGCATTTTGAAGCATATTAGAAATTTCTATATTAATGGGTGCCAAAGTTACTCAAGACCTCTTAATAATATTTTTAATCGCTATCTTGGTGACCGTAAGTCCAAAAAATAAAAAGGTGTCAGATATGAGCGATCTGGCGTTCTCGGAGCATTTTGAAGCATTTTAGAAATTTCTATCTTAATGGGTGCCAAAGTTACACAAGACCTCTTAATAATATTTTTAATCGCTATCTTGGTGACCGTAAGTCCAAAAAATAAAAAGGTGTCAGATAAGAGCGATCTGGCGTTCTAGCGGCATTTTGAAGCATATTAGAAATTTCTATCTTAATGGGTGCCAAAGTTACACAAGACCTCTTAATAACATTTTTAATCGCTATCTTGGTGATCGTAAGTCCAAAAAATAAGAAGGTGTCAGATATGAGCGGTCTGGCGTTCTCGGAGCATTTTGAAGCATTTTAGAAATTTCTATCTTAATGGGTGCCAAAGTTACACAAGACCTCTTAATAATATTTTTAATCGCTATCTTGGTGACCGTAAGTCCAAAAAATAAAAAGGTGTCAGATATGAGCGATCTGGCGTTCTAGCAGCATTTTGAAGCTTATTAGAAACTTCTATCTTAATGGGTGCCAAAGTTACACAAGACCTCTTAATAATATTTTTAATCGCTGTCTTGGTGACCGTAAGTCCAAAAAATAAAAAGGTGTCAGATATGAGCGATCTGGCGTTCTCGGAGCATTTTGAAGCATTTTAGAAATTTCTATCTTAATGGGTGCCAAAGTTACACAAGACCTCTTAATAATATTTTTAATCGCTATCTTGGTGACCGTAAGTGCAAAAAATAAAAAGGTGTCAGATATGAGCGATCTGGCGTTCTAGCAGCATTTTGAAGCATATTAGAAATTTCTATCTTAATGGGTGCCAAAGTTACACAAGACCTCTTAATAATATTTTTAATCGCTATCTTGGTGACCGTAAGTCCAAAAAATAAAAAGGTGTCAGACATGAGCGATCTGGCGTTCTAGCAGCATTTTGAAGCATTTTAGAAATTTCTATCTTAATGGGTGCCAAAGTTACGCAAGACCTCTTAATAATATTTTTAATTGCTTACTTGGTGACCGTAAGTTCAAAAAATAAAAAGGTGCCAGATATGAGCGATCTGGCGTTCTCGGAGCATTTTGAAGCATTTTAGAAATTTCTATTTTAATGGGTGCCAAAGTTACACAAGACCTCTTAATAACATTTTTAATCGCTATCTTGGTGACCGTAAGTCCAAGAAATAAAAAGGTGTCAGATATGAGCGATCTGGCGTTCTAGCAGCATTTTGAAGCATATTAGAAATTTCTATCTTAATGGGTGCCAAAGTTACACAAGACCTTTTAATAATATTTTTAATCGCTATCTTGGTGACCGTAAGTGCAAAAAATAAAAAGGTGTCAGATATGAGCGATCTGGCGTTCCAGCAGCATTTTGAAGCATATTAGAAATTTCTATCTTAATGGGTGCCAAAGTTACACAAGACCTCTTAATAATATTTTTAATCGGTATCTTGGTGACCGTAAGTGCAAAAAATAAAAAGGTGTCAGATATGAGCGATCTGGCGTTCTAGCAGCATTTTGAAGCATATTAGAAATTTCTATCTTAATGGGTGCCAAAGTTACACAAGACCTCTTAATAATATTTTTAATCGCTATCTTGGTGACCGTATGTCCAAAAAATAAAAAGGTGTCAGATATGAGCGATCTGGCGTTCTAGCAGCATTTTGAAGCATATTAGAAATTTCTATATTAATGGGTGCCAAAGTTACTCAAGACCTCTTAATAATATTTTTAATCGCTATCTTGGTGACCGTAAGTCCAAAAAATAAAAAGGTGTCAGATATGAGCGATCTGGCGTTCTCGGAGCATTTTGAAGCATTTTAGAAGTTTCTATCTTAATGGGTGCCAAAGTTACACAAGACCTCTTAATAATATTTTTAATCGCTATCTTGGTGACCGTAAGTCCAAAAAATAAAAAGGTGTCAGATATGAGCGATCTGGCGTTCTAGCGGCATTTTGAAGCATATTAGAAATTTCTATCTTAATGGGTGCCAAAGTTACACAAGACCTCTTAATAATATTTTTAATCGCTATCTTGGTGACCGTAAGTCCAAAAAATAAAAAGGTGTCAGATATAAGCGATCTGGCGTTCTAGCAGCATTTTGAAGCATATTAGAAATTTCTATCTTAATGGGTGTCAAAGTTACACAAGACCTCTTAATAATATTTTTAATCGCTCTCTTGGTGACCGTAAGTCCAAAAAATAAAAAGGTGTCAGATATGAGCGATCTGGCTTTCTAGCAGCATTTTGAAGCATATTAGAAATTCCTATCTTAATGGGTGCCAAAGTTCAAAAGACCTCTTAATAATATTTTTAATCCCTCTCTTGGTGACCGTAAGTCCAAAAAATAAAAAGGTGTCAGATATGAGCGATCTGGCGTTCTAGCGGCATTTTGAAGCATACTAGAAATTTCTATCTTAATGGGTGCCAAAGTTACACAAGACCTCTTAATAATATTTTTAATCGCTATCTTGGTGACTGTAAATCCAAAAAATAAAAAGGTGTCAGATATGAGCGATCTGGCGGTCTAGCAGCATTTCGAAGCATATTAGAAATTTCTATCTTAATGGGTGCCAAAGTTACACAAGACCTCTTAATAATATTTTTAATCGCTATCTTGGTGACCGTAAGTCCAAAAAATAAAAAAGTGTCAGATATGAGCGATCTGGCGTTCTAGCGGCATTTTGAAGCATATTAGAAATTTCTATCTAAATGGGTGCCAAAGTTACACAAGACCTCTTAATAATATTTTTAATCGCTATCTTGGTGACTGTAAATCCAAAAAATAAAAAGGTGTCAGATATGAGCGATCTGCCTTTCTAGCAGCATTTTGAAGCATATTAGAAATTTCTATCTTAATGGGTGCCAAAGTTACACAAGACCTCTTAATAATATTTTTAATCGCTCTCTTGGTGACCGTAAGTCCAAAAAATAAAAAGGTGTCAGATATGAGCGATCTAGCTTTCTAGCAGCATTTTGAAGCATATTAGAAATTCCTATCTTAATGGGTGCCAAAGTTACAAAAGACCTCTTAATAATATTTTTAATCCCTATCTTGGTGACCGTAAGTCCAAAAAATAAAAAGGTGTCAGATATGAGCGATCTGGCGTTCTAGCAGCATTTTGAAGCATATTAGAAATTTCTATTTTAATGGGTGCCAAAGTTACACAAGACCTCTTAATAATATTTTTAATCGCTATCTTGGTGACCGTAAGTCCAAAAAATAAAAAGGTGTCAGATATGAGCGATCTGGCGTTCTAGCGGCATTTTGAAGCATACTAGAAATTTCTATCTTAATGGGTGCCAAAGTTACACAAGACCTCTTAATAATATTTTTAATCGCTATCTTGGTGACTGTAAATCCAAAAAATAAAAAGGTGTCAGATATGAGCGATCTGGCGGTCTAGCAGCATTTCGAAGCATATTAGAAATTTCTATCTTAATGGGTGCCAAAGTTACACAAGACCTCTTAATAATATTTTTAATCGCTATCTTGGTGACCGTAAGTCCAAAAAATAAAAAAGTGTCAGATATGAGCGATCTGGCGTTCTAGCGGCATTTTGAAGCATATTAGAAATTTCTATCTTAATGGGTGCCAAAGTTACACAAGACCTCTTAATAATATTTTTAATCGCTATCTTGGTGACTGTAAATCCAAAAAATAAAAAGGTGGCAGATATGAGCGATCTGCCTTTCTAGCAGCATTTTGAAGCATATTAGAAATTTCTATCTTAATGGGTGCCAAAGTTACAAAAGACCTCTTAATAATATATTTAATCCCTATCTTGGTGACCGTAAGTCCAAAAAATAAAAAGGTGTCAGATATGAGCGATCTGGCGTTCTAGCAGCATTTTGAAGCATATTAGAAATTTCTATCTTAATGGGTGCCAAAGTTACACAAGACCTCTTAATAATATTTTTAATCGCTATCTTGGTGACTGTAAATCCAAAAAATAAAAAGGTGTCAGATATGAGCGATCTGGCGGTCTAGCAGCATTTCGAAGCATATTAGAAATTTCTATCTTAATGGGTGCCAAAGTTACACAAGACCTCTTAATAATATTTTTAATCGCTATCTTGGTGACCGTAAGTCCAAAAAATAAAAAAGTGTCAGATATGAGCGATCTGGCGTTCTAGCGGCATTTTGAAGCATATTAGAAATTTCTATCTAAATGGGTGCCAAAGTTACACAAGACCTCTTAATAATATTTTTAATCGCTATCTTGGTGACTGTAAATCCAAAAAATAAAAAGGTGTCAGATATGAGCGATCTGCCTTTCTAGCAGCATTTTGAAGCATATTAGAAATTTCTATCTTAATGGGTGCCAAAGTTACACAAGACCTCTTAATAATATTTTTAATCGCTCTCTTGGTGACCGTAAGTCCAAAAAATAAAAAGGTGTCAGATATGAGCGATCTAGCTTTCTAGCAGCATTTTGAAGCATATTAGAAATTCCTATCTTAATGGGTGCCAAAGTTACAAAAGACCTCTTAATAATATTTTTAATCCCTATCTTGGTGACCGTAAGTCCAAAAAATAAAAAGGTGTCAGATATGAGCGATCTGGCGTTCTAGCAGCATTTTGAAGCATATTAGAAATTTCTATTTTAATGGGTGCCAAAGTTACACAAGACCTCTTAATAATATTTTTAATCGCTATCTTGGTGACCGTAAGTCCAAAAAATAAAAAGGTGTCAGATATGAGCGATCTGGCGTTCTAGCGGCATTTTGAAGCATACTAGAAATTTCTATCTTAATGGGTGCCAAAGTTACACAAGACCTCTTAATAATATTTTTAATCGCTATCTTGGTGACTGTAAATCCAAAAAATAAAAAGGTGTCAGATATGAGCGATCTGGCGGTCTAGCAGCATTTCGAAGCATATTAGAAATTTCTATCTTAATGGGTGCCAAAGTTACACAAGACCTCTTAATAATATTTTTAATCGCTATCTTGGTGACCGTAAGTCCAAAAAATAAAAAAGTGTCAGATATGAGCGATCTGGCGTTCTAGCGGCATTTTGAAGCATATTAGAAATTTCTATCTTAATGGGTGCCAAAGTTACACAAGACCTCTTAATAATATTTTTAATCGCTATCTTGGTGACTGTAAATCCAAAAAATAAAAAGGTGGCAGATATGAGCGATCTGCCTTTCTAGCAGCATTTTGAAGCATATTAGAAATTTCTATCTTAATGGGTGCCAAAGTTACAAAAGACCTCTTAATAATATATTTAATCCCTATCTTGGTGACCGTAAGTCCAAAAAATAAAAAGGTGTCAGATATGAGCGATCTGGCGTTCTAGCAGCATTTTGAAGCATATTAGAAATTTCTATCTTAATGGGTGCCAAAGTTACACAAGACCTCTTAATAATATTTTTAATCGCTATCTTGGTGACCGTAAGTCCAAAAAATAAAAAGGTGTCAGATATGAGCGATCTGGCGTTCTAGCAGCATTTTGAAGCATTTTAGAAATTTCTATCTTAATGGGTGCCAAGGTTACACAAGACCTCTTAATAATATTTTTAATCGCTATCTTGTTGACCGTAAGTCCAAAAAATAAAAAGGTGTCAGATATGAGCGATCTGGCGTTCTAGCGGCATTTTGAAGCATACTAGAAATTTCTATCTTAATGGGTGCCAAAGTTACCCAAGACCTCTTAATAATATTTTTAATCGCTATCTTGGTGACTGTAAATCCAAAAAATAAAAAGGTGTCAGATATGAGCGATCTGGCGGTCTAGCAGCATTTCGAAGCATATTAGAAATTTCTATCTTAATGGGTGCCAAAGTTACACAAGACCTCTTAATAATATTTTTAATCGCTATCTTGGTGACCGTAAGTCCAAAAAATAAAAAAGTGTCAGATATGAGCGATCTGGCGTTCTAGCGGCATTTTGAAGCATATTAGAAATTTCTATCTTAATGGGTGCCAAAGTTACACAAGACCTCTTAATAATATTTTTAATCGCTATCTTGGTGACTGTAAATCCAAAAAATAAAAAGGTGGCAGATATGAGCGATCTGCCTTTCTAGCAGCATTTTGAAGCATATTAGAAATTTCTATCTTAATGGGTGCCAAAGTTACAAAAGACCTCTTAATAATATATTTAATCCCTATCTTGGTGACCGTAAGTCCAAAAAATAAAAAGGTGTCAGATATGAGCGATCTGGCGTTCTAGCAGCATTTTGAAGCATTTTAGAAATTTCTATCTTAATGGGTGCCAAGGTTACACAAGACCTCTTAATAATATTTTTAATCGCTATCTTGGTGACTGTAAATCCAAAAAATAAAAAGGTGTCAGATATGAGCGATCTGGCGTTCTAGCAGCATTTCGAAGCATATTAGAAATTTCTATCTTAATGGGTGCCAAAGTTACACAAGACCTCTTAATAATATTTTTAATCGCTATCTTGGTGACCGTAAATCCAAAAAATAAAAAGGTGTAAGATATGACCGATCTGGCGTTCTAGCAGCATTTTGAAGCATATTAGAAATTTCTATTTTAATGGGTGCCAAAGTTACACAAGACCTCTTAATAATATTTTTAATCGCTATCTTGGTGACCGTAAGTCCAAAAAATAAAAAGGTGTCAGATATGAGCGATCTGGCGTTCTAGCGGCATTTTGAAGCATATTAGAAATTTCTATCTTAATGGGTGCCAAAGTTACACAAGACCTCTTAATAATATTTTTAATCGCTATCTTGGTGACTGTAAATCCAAAAAATAAAAAGGTGTCAGATATGAGCGATCTGGCGTTCTAGCAGCATTTCGAAGCATATTAGAAATTTCTATCTTAATGGGTGCCAAAGTTACACAAGACCTCTTAATAATATTTTTAATCGCTATCTTGGTGACCGTAAGTCCAAAAAATAAAAAAGTGTCAGATATGAGCGATCTGGCGTTCTAGCGGCATTTTGAAGCATATTAGAAATTTCTATCTTAATGGGTGCCAAAGTTACACAAGACCTCTTAATAATATTTTTAATCGCTATCTTGGTGACTGTAAATCCAAAAAATAAAAAGGTGTCAGATATGAGCGATCTGCCTTTCTAGCAGCATTTTGAAGCATATTAGAAATTTCTATCTTAATAGGCGCCAAAGTTACACAAGACCTCTTAATAATATTTTTAATCGCTATCTTGGTGACCGTAAGTCCAAAAAATAAAAAGGTTTCAGATATGAACGATCTGGCGTTCTAGCAGCATTTTGAAGCATATTAGAAATTTCTATCTTAATGGGTGCCAAAGTTACACAAGACCTTTTAATAATATTTTTAATCGCTATTTTGGTGACCGTAAGTCCAAAAATTAAAAAGGTGTCAGATATGAGCGATCTTGCGTTCTAGCAGCATTTTGAAGCATATTCGAAATTTCTATCTTAATGGGTGCCAAAGTTGCACAAGACCTCTTAATAATATTTTTAATCGCTATCTTGGTGACCGTAAGTCCAAAAAATAAAAAGGTGTCAGATATGAGCGATCTGGCGTTCTCGGAGCATTTTGAAGCATTTTAGAAATTTCTATCTTAATGGGTGCCAAAGTTACACAAGACCTCTTAATAAAATTTTTAATCGCTATCTTGGTGACCGTAAGTCCAAAAAATAAAAAGGTGTCAGATATGAGCGATCTGGCGTTCTAGCGGCATTTTGAAGCATATTAGAAATTTCTATCTTAATGGGTGCCAAAGTTACACAAGACCTCTTAATAATATTTTTAATCGCTATCTTGGTGACCGTAAGTCCAAAAAATAAAAAGGTGTCAGATATAAGCGATCTGGCGTTCTAGCAGCATTTTGAAGCATATTAGAAATTTCTATCTTAATGGGTGTCAAAGTTACACAAGACCTCTTAATAATATTTTTAATCGCTCTCTTGGTGACCGTAAGTCCAAAAAATAAAAAGGTGTCAGATATGAGCGATCTGGCTTTCTAGCAGCATTTTGAAGCATATTAGAAATTCCTATCTTAATGGGTGCCAAAGTTCAAAAGACCTCTTAATAATATTTTTAATCCCTATCTTGGTGACCGTAAGTCCAAAAAATAAAAAGGTGTCAGATATGAGCGATCTGGCCTTCTAGCGGCATTTTGAAGCATACTAGAAATTTCTATCTTAATGGGTGCCAAAGTTACACAAGACCTCTTAATAATATTTTTAATCGCTATCTTGGTGACTGTAAATCCAAAAAATAAAAAGGTGTCAGATATGAGCGATCTGGCGGTCTAGCAGCATTTCGAAGCATATTAGAAATTTCTATCTTAATGGGTGCCAAAGTTACACAAGACCTCTTAATAATATTTTTAATCGCTATCTTGGTGACCGTAAGTCCAAAAAATAAAAAAGTGTCAGATATGAGCGATCTGGCGTTCTAGCGGCATTTTGAAGCATATTAGAAATTTCTATCTAAATGGGTGCCAAAGTTACACAAGACCTCTTAATAATATTTTTAATCGCTATCTTGGTGACTGTAAATCCAAAAAATAAAAAGGTGTCAGATATGAGCGATCTGCCTTTCTAGCAGCATTTTGAAGCATATTAGAAATTTCTATCTTAATGGGTGCCAAAGTTACACAAGACCTCTTAATAATATTTTTAATCGCTCTCTTGGTGACCGTAAGTCCAAAAAATAAAAAGGTGTCAGATATGAGCGATCTAGCTTTCTAGCAGCATTTTGAAGCATATTAGAAATTCCTATCTTAATGGGTGCCAAAGTTACAAAAGACCTCTTAATAATATTTTTAATCCCTATCTTGGTGACCGTAAGTCCAAAAAATAAAAAGGTGTCAGATATGAGCGATCTGGCGTTCTAGCAGCATTTTGAAGCATATTAGAAATTTCTATTTTAATGGGTGCCAAAGTTACACAAGACCTCTTAATAATATTTTTAATCGCTATCTTGGTGACCGTAAGTCCAAAAAATAAAAAGGTGTCAGATATGAGCGATCTGGCGTTCTAGCGGCATTTTGAAGCATACTAGAAATTTCTATCTTAATGGGTGCCAAAGTTACACAAGACCTCTTAATAATATTTTTAATCGCTATCTTGGTGACTGTAAATCCAAAAAATAAAAAGGTGTCAGATATGAGCGATCTGGCGGTCTAGCAGCATTTCGAAGCATATTAGAAATTTCTATCTTAATGGGTGCCAAAGTTACACAAGACCTCTTAATAATATTTTTAATCGCTATCTTGGTGACCGTAAGTCCAAAAAATAAAAAAGTGTCAGATATGAGCGATCTGGCGTTCTAGCGGCATTTTGAAGCATATTAGAAATTTCTATCTTAATGGGTGCCAAAGTTACACAAGACCTCTTAATAATATTTTTAATCGCTATCTTGGTGACTGTAAATCCAAAAAATAAAAAGGTGGCAGATATGAGCGATCTGCCTTTCTAGCAGCATTTTGAAGCATATTAGAAATTTCTATCTTAATGGGTGCCAAAGTTACAAAAGACCTCTTAATAATATATTTAATCCCTATCTTGGTGACCGTAAGTCCAAAAAATAAAAAGGTGTCAGATATGAGCGATCTGGCGTTCTAGCAGCATTTTGAAGCATATTAGAAATTTCTATCTTAATGGGTGCCAAAGTTACACAAGACCTCTTAATAATATTTTTAATCGCTATCTTGGTGACCGTAAGTCCAAAAAATAAAAAGGTGTCAGATATGAGCGATCTGGCGTTCTAGCAGCATTTTGAAGCATTTTAGAAATTTCTATCTTAATGGGTGCCAAGGTTACACAAGACCTCTTAATAATATTTTTAATCGCTATCTTGGTGACCGTAAGTCCAAAAAATAAAAAGGTGTCAGATATGAGCGATCTGGCGTTCTAGCGGCATTTTGAAGCATACTAGAAATTTCTATCTTAATGGGTGCCAAAGTTACCCAAGACCTCTTAATAATATTTTTAATCGCTATCTTGGTGACTGTAAATCCAAAAAATAAAAAGGTGTCAGATATGAGCGATCTGGCGGTCTAGCAGCATTTCGAAGCATATTAGAAATTTCTATCTTAATGGGTGCCAAAGTTACACAAGACCTCTTAATAATATTTTTAATCGCTATCTTGGTGACCGTAAGTCCAAAAAATAAAAAAGTGTCAGATATGAGCGATCTGGCGTTCTAGCGGCATTTTGAAGCATATTAGAAATTTCTATCTTAATGGGTGCCAAAGTTACACAAGACCTCTTAATAATATTTTTAATCGCTATCTTGGTGACTGTAAATCCAAAAAATAAAAAGGTGGCAGATATGAGCGATCTGCCTTTCTAGCAGCATTTTGAAGCATATTAGAAATTTCTATCTTAATGGGTGCCAAAGTTACAAAAGACCTCTTAATAATATATTTAATCCCTATCTTGGTGACCGTAAGTCCAAAAAATAAAAAGGTGTCAGATATGAGCGATCTGGCGTTCTAGCAGCATTTTGAAGCATTTTAGAAATTTCTATCTTAATGGGTGCCAAGGTTACACAAGACCTCTTAATAATATTTTTAATCGCTATCTTGGTGACTGTAAATCCAAAAAATAAAAAGGTGTCAGATATGAGCGATCTGGCGTTCTAGCAGCATTTCGAAGCATATTAGAAATTTCTATCTTAATGGGTGCCAAAGTTACACAAGACCTCTTAATAATATTTTTAATCGCTATCTTGGTGACCGTAAATCCAAAAAATAAAAAGGTGTAAGATATGACCGATCTGGCGTTCTAGCAGCATTTTGAAGCATATTAGAAATTTCTATTTTAATGGGTGCCAAAGTTACACAAGACCTCTTAATAATATTTTTAATCGCTATCTTGGTGACCGTAAGTCCAAAAAATAAAAAGGTGTCAGATATGAGCGATCTGGCGTTCTAGCGGCATTTTGAAGCATATTAGAAATTTCTATCTTAATGGGTGCCAAAGTTACACAAGACCTCTTAATAATATTTTTAATCGCTATCTTGGTGACTGTAAATCCAAAAAATAAAAAGGTGTCAGATATGAGCGATCTGGCGTTCTAGCAGCATTTCGAAGCATATTAGAAATTTCTATCTTAATGGGTGCCAAAGTTACACAAGACCTCTTAATAATATTTTTAATCGCTATCTTGGTGACCGTAAGTCCAAAAAATAAAAAAGTGTCAGATATGAGCGATCTGGCGTTCTAGGGGCATTTTGAAGCATATTAGAAATTTCTATCTTAATGGGTGCCAAAGTTACACAAGACCTCTTAATAATATTTTTAATCGCTATCTTGGTGACTGTAAATCCAAAAAATAAAAAGGTGTCAGATATGAGCGATCTGCCTTTCTAGCAGCATTTTGAAGCATATTAGAAATTTCTATCTTAATAGGCGCCAAAGTTACACAAGACCTCTTAATAATATTTTTAATCGCTATCTTGGTGACCGTAAGTCCAAAAAATAAAAAGGTTTCAGATATGAACGATCTGGCGTTCTAGCAGCATTTTGAAGCATATTAGAAATTTCTATCTTAATGGGTGCCAAAGTTACACAAGACCTTTTAATAATATTTTTAATCGCTATTTTGGTGACCGTAAGTCCAAAAATTAAAAAGGTGTCAGATATGAGCGATCTTGCGTTCTAGCAGCATTTTGAAGCATATTAGAAATTTCTATCTTAATGGGTGCCAAAGTTGCACAAGACCTCTTAATAATATTTTTAATCGCTATCTTGGTGACCGTAAGTCCAAAAAATAAAAAGGTGTCAGATATGAGCGATCTGGCGTTCTCGGAGCATTTTGAAGCATTTTAGAAATTTCTATCTTAATCTGTGCCAAAGTTACACAAGACCTCTTAATAATATTTTTAATCGCTACCTTGGTGACCGTAAGTCCAAAAAATAAAAAGGTGTCATATATGAGCGATCTGGCGTTCTAGCGGCATTTTGAAGCATATTAGAAATTTCTATCTTAATGGGTGCCAAATTTACACAAGACCTCTTAATAATATTTTTAATCGCTATCTTGGTGACCGTAAGTCCAAAAAATAAAAAGGTGTCAGATATGAGCGATCTGGCGTTCTCGGAGCATTTTGGAGCATTTTAGAAATTTCTATCTTAATCTGTGCCAAAGTTACACAAGACCTCTTAATAACATTTTTAATCGCTATCTTGGTGACTGTAAATCCAAAAAATAAAAAGGTATCAGATATGAGCGATCTGGCGTTCTAGCAGCATTTTGAAGCATATTAGAAATTTCTATCTTAATGGGTGCCAAAGTTACACAAGACCTCTTAATAATATTTTTAATCGCTATCTGGGTGACCGTAAGTCCCAAAAATAAAAAGGTGTCAGATATGAGCGATCTGGCGTTCTAGCAGCATTTTGAAGCATATTAGAAATTTCTATCTTAATGGGTGCCAAAGTTACACAAGACCTCTTAATAATATTTTTAATCGCTATCTGGGTGACCGTAAGTCCCAAAAATAAAAAGGTATCAGATATGAGCGATCTGGCGTTCTAGCAGCATTTTGAAGCATATTAGAAATTTCTATCTTAATGGGTGCCAAAGTTACACAAGACCTTTTAATAATATTTTTAATCGCCATTTTGGTGACCGTAATTCCAAAAACTAAAAAGGTGTCAGATATGAGCGATCTTGCGTTCTAGCAGCATTTTGAAGCATATTAGAAATTTCTATCTAAATGGGTGCCAAAGTTGCACAAGACCTCTTAATAATATTTTTAATCGTTACCTTGGTGACCGTAAGTCCAAAAAATAAGAAGGTGTCAGATATGAGCGATCTGGTGTTCTCGGAGCATATTGAAGCATTTTAGAAATTTCTATCTTAATCTGTGCCAAAGCTACACAAGACCTCTTAATAAAATTTTTAATCGCTATCTTGGTGACCGTAAGTCCAAAAAATAAAAAGGTGTCACATATGAGCGATCTGGCGTTCTAGCGGCATTTTGAAGCATATTAGAAATTTTTATCTTAATGGGTGCCAAAGTTACACAAGACCTCTTAATAATATTTTTAATCGCTATTTTGTTGACTGTAAATCCAAAAAATAAAAAGGTGTCAGATATGAGCGATCTGGCGTTCTAGCAGCATTTTGAAGCATATTAGAAATTTCTATCTTAATGGGTGCCAAAGTTACACAAGACCTCTTAATAATATTTTTAATCGCTATCTTGGTGACCGTAAGTCCAAAAAATAAAAAGTTGTCAGATATGAGCGATCTGGCGTTCTAGCAGCATTTTGAAGCATATTAGAAATTTCTATCTTAATGGGTACCAAAGATACACAAGACCTCTTAATAATATTTTTAATCGCTATTTTGTTGACTGTAAATCCAAAAAATAAAAAGGTGTCAGATATGAGCGATCTGGCGTTCTAGCAGCATTTTGAAGCATATTAGAAATTTTTATCTTAATGGGTGCCAAATTTACACAAGACCTCTTAATAATATTTTTAACCGCTATCTTGGTGACCGTAAGTCCAAAAAATAAAAAGTTGTCAGATATGAGCGATCTGGCGTTCTCGGAGCATTTTGAAGCATTTTAGAAATTTTTATCTTAATGTGTGCCAAAGTTACACAAGACCTCTTAATAATATTTTTAATCGCTATCTTGGTGACCGTAAGTCTAAAAAATAAAAAGGTGTCAGATATGAGCGATCTGGCGTTCTAGCGGCATTTTGAAGCATATTAGAAATTTCTATCTTAATGGGTGCCAAAGTTACACAAGACCTCTTAATAATATTTTTAATCGTTATCTTGGTGACCGTAAGTCCAAAAAATAAAAAGGTGTCAGATATGAGCGATCTGGCGTTCTAGCAGCATTTTGAAGCATATTAGAAATTTCTATCTTAATGGGAGCAAAGTTACACAAGACCTCTTAATATTTTTAATCGCTATCTTGGTGACCGTAAGTCCAAAAAATAAAAAGGTGTCAGATATGAGGGATCTGGCTTTCTAGCAGCATTTTGAAGCATATTAGAAATTTCTATCTTAATGGGTGCCAAAGTTACACAAGACCTCTTAATAATATTTTTAATCGCTATCTTGTTGACCGTAAGTTCAAAAAATAAAAAGGTGTCAGATATGAGCGATCTGGCGTTCTAGCAGCATTTTGAAGCATATTAGAAATTTCTATCTTACTGGGTGCCAAAGTTGCACAAGACCTCTTAATAATATTTTTAATCGCTATCTTGGTGACCGTAAGTCCAAAAAATAAAAATGTGTCAGATATGAGCGATCTGGCGTTCTCGGAGCATTTTGGAGCATTTTAGAAATTTCTATCTTAATCTGTGCCAAAGTTACACAAGACCTCTTAATAATATTTTCAATCGCTATCTTGGTGACCGTAAGTCCAAAAAATAAAAAGGTGTCACATATGAGCGATCTGGCGTTCTAGCGGCATTTTGAAGCATATTAGAAATTTCTATCTTAATGGGTGCCAAAGTTACACAAGACCTCTTAATAATATTTTTAACCGCTATCTTGGTGACCGTAAGTCCAAAAAATAAAAAGTTGTCAGATATGAGCGATCTGGCGTTCTCGGAGCATTTTGAAGCATTTTAGAGATTTCTATCTTAATGGGTGCCAAAGTTACACAAGACCTCCTAATAATATTTTTAATCGCTATCTTGGTGACCGTAAGTCTAAAAAATAAAAAGGTGTCAGATATGAGCGATCTGGCGTCCTAGCGGCATTTTGAAGCATATTAGAACTTTCTATCTTAATGGGTGCCAAAGTTACACAAGACCTCTTAATAATATTTTTAATCGCTATCTTGGTGACTGTAAATCCAAAAAATAAAAAGGTGTCAGATATGAGCGATCTGGCGTTCTAGCAGCATTTTGAAGCATATTAGAAATTTCTATCTTAATGGGTGCCAAAGTTACACAATACCTCTTAATAATATTTTTAATCGCTATCTTGGTGACCGTAAGTCCAAAAAATAAAAAGGTGTCAGATATGAGCGATCTGGCGTTCTAGCAGCATTTTGAAGCATTTTAGAAATTTCTATCTTAATGGGTGCCAAAGTTACACAAGACCTCTTAATAATATTTTTAATCGCTATCTTGATGACCGTAAGTCTAAAAAATAAAAAGGTGTCAGATATGAGCGATCTGGCGTTCTAGCGGCATTTTGAAGCATATTAGAACTTTCTATCTTAATGGGTGCCAAAGTTACACAAGACCTCTTAATAATATTTTTAATCGCTATCTTGGTGACTGTAAATCCAAAAAATAAAAACTTGTCAGATATGAGCGATTCGGCGTTCTAGCAGCATTTTGAAGCATATTAGAAATTTCTATCTTAATGGGTGCTAAAGTTACACAAGACCTTTTAATAATATTTATAACCGCTATCTTGGTGACCGTAAGTCCAAAAAATAAAAAGTTGTCAGATATGAGCGATCTGGCGTTCTCGGAGCATTTTGAAGCATTTTAGGAATTTCTATCTTAATGGGTGCCAAAGTTACACAAGACCTCTTAATAATATTTTTAATCGCTATCTTGGTGACCGTATGTCCAAAAAATAAAAAGGTGTCAGATATGAGCGATCTGGCGTTCTAGCAGCATTTTGAAGCATATTAGAAATTTCTATATTAATGGGTGCCAAAGTTACTCAAGACCTCTTAATAATATTTTTAATCGCTATCTTGGTGACCGTAAGTCCAAAAAATAAAAAGGTGTCAGATATGAGCGATCTGGCGTTCTCGGAGCATTTTGAAGCATTTTAGAAGTTTCTATCTTAATGGGTGCCAAAGTTACACAAGACCTCTTAATAATATTTTTAATCGCTATCTTGGTGACCGTAAGTCCAAAAAATAAAAAGGTGTCAGATATGAGCGATCTGGCGTTCTAGCGGCATTTTGAAGCATATTAGAAATTTCTATCTTAATGGGTGCCAAAGTTACACAAGACCTCTTAATAATATTTTTAATCGCTATCTTGGTGACCGTAAGTCCAAAAAATAAAAAGGTGTCAGATATGAGCGATCTGGCGTTCTCGGAGCATTTTGAAGCATTTTAGAAATTTCTATCTTAATGGGAGCCAAAGTTACACAAGACCTCTTAATAATATTTTTAATCGCTACTTGGTGACCGTAAGTCTAAAAAATAAAAAGGTGTCAGATATGAGCGATCTGGCGTTCTAGCGGCATTTTGAAGCATATTAGAAGTTTCTATCTTAATGGGTGCCAAAGTTACACAATACCTCTTAATAATATTTTTAATCGCTATCTTGGTGACCGTAAGTCCAAAAAATAAAAAGGTGTCAGATATGAGTGATCTGGCGTTCTAGCAGCATTTTGAAGCATATTAGAAATTTCTATCTTAATGGGTGCTAAAGTTACACAAGATCTCTTAATAATATTTTTAATCGCTATCTTGGTGACCGTAAGTCCAAAAAATAAAAAAGTGTCAGATATGAGCGATCTGGCGTTCTAGCAGCATTTTGAAGCATATTAGAGATTTCTATCTTAATGGGTGCCAAAGTTACACAAGACCTATTAATAATATTTTTAATCGCTATCTTGGTGACCGTAAGTCTAAAAAATAAAAAGGTGTCAGATATGAGCGATCTGGCGTTCTAGCGGCATTTTGAAGCATATTAGAACTTTCTATCTTAATGGGTGCCAAAGTTACACAAGACCTCTTAATAATATTTTTAATCGCTATCTTGGTGACTGTAAATCCAAAAAATAAAAAGGTGTCAGATATGAGCGATCTGGCGTTCTAGCAGCATTTTGAAGCATATTAGAAATTTCTATCTTAATGGGTGCCAAAGTGACACAAGACCTCTTAATAATATTTTTAATCGCTATCTTGGTGACCGTAAGTCCAAAAAATAAAAAGGTGTCAAATATGAGCGATCTGGCGTTCTAGCAGCATTTTGAAGCATATTAGAAATTTCTATCTTAATGGGTGCCAAATTTACACAATACCTCTTAATAATATTTTTAATCGCTATCTTGGTGACCGTAAGTCCAAAAAATAAAAAGGTGTCAGATATGAGCGATCTGACGTTCTAGCAGCATTTTGAAGCATATTAGAAATTTCTATCTTAATGGGTGCCAAAGTTACACAAGACCTCTTAATAACATTTTTAATCGCTATCTTGGTGACTGTAAATCCAAAAAATAAAAAGGTGTCAGATATGAGCGATCTGGCGTTCTAGCAGCATTTTGAAGCATATTAGAAATTTCTATCTTAATGGGTGCCAAAGTTACACAAGACCTCTTAATAATATTTTTAATCGCTATCTTGGTGACCGTAAGTCCAAAAAATAAAAAGGTGTCAGATATGAGCGATCTGGCGTTCAAGCAGCATTTTGAAGCATATTAGAAATTTCTATCTTAATGGGTGCCAAAGTTACACAGGCCCTCTTAATAATATTTTTAACCGCTATCTTGGTGACCGTAAGTCCAAAAAATAAAAAGTTGTCAGATATGAGCGATCTGGCGTTCTAGCAGCATTTTGAAGCATATTAGAAATTTCTATCTTAATGGGTGCCAAATTTACACAAGACCTCTTAATAATATTTTTAACCGCTATCTTGGTGACCGTAAGTCCAAAAAATAAAAAGTTGTCAGATATGAGCGATCTGGCGTTCTCGGAGCATTTTGAAGCATTTTAGAAATTTCTATCTTAATGGGTGCCAAAGTTACACAAGACCTCTTAATAATATTTTTAATCGCTATCTTGGTGACCGTAAGTCTAAAAAATAAAAAGGTGTCAGATATGAGCGATCTGGCGTTCTAGCGGCATTTTGAAGCATATTAGAACTTTCTATTTTAATGGGTGCCAAAGTTACACAAGACCTCTTAATAATATTTTTAACCGCTATCTTGGTGACCGTAAGTCCAAAAAATAAAAAGTTGTCAGATATGAGCGATCTGGCGTTCTCGGAGCATTTTGAAGCATTTTAGAAATTTCTATCTTAATGGGTGCCAAAGTTACACAAGACCTCTTAATAATATTTTTAATCGCTATCTTGGTGACTGTAAATCCAAAAAATAAAAAGGTGTCAGATATGAGCGATCTGGCGTTCTAGCAGCATTTTGAAGCATATTAGAAATTTCTATCTTAATGGGTGCCAAAGTTACACAATACCTCTTAATAATATTTTTAATCGCTATCTTGGTGACCGTAAGTCCAAAAAATAAAAAGGTGTCAGATATGAGCGATCTGGCGTTCTAGCAGCATTTTGAAGCATATTAGAAATTTCTATCTTAATGGGTGCCAAAGTTACACAAGACCTCTTAATAATATTTTTAATCGCTATCTTGGTGACCGTAAGTCCAAAAAATAAAAAGGTGTCAGATATGAGCGATCTGGCGTTCTAGCAGCATTTTGAAGCATATTAGAAATTTCTATCTTAATGGGTGCCAAATTTGCACAAGACCTCTTAATAATATTTTTAACCGCTATCTTGGTGACCGTAAGTCCAAAAAATAAAAAGTTGTCAGATATGAGCGATCTGGCGTTCTCGGAGCATTTTGAAGCATTTTAGAAATTTCTTTCTTAATGGGAGACAAAGTTACACAAGACCTCATAATAATATTTTTAATCGCTATCTTGGTGACCGTAAGTCTAAAAAATAAAAAGGTGTCAGATATGAGCGATCTGGCGTTCTAGCGGCATTTTGAAGCATATTAGAAATTTCTATCTTAATGGGTGCCAAAGTTACACAAGACCTCTTAATAATATTTTTAATCGCTATCTTGGTGGCTGTAAATCCAAAAAATAAAAAGGTGTCAGATATGAGCGATCTGGCGTTCTAGCAGCATTTTGAAGCATATTAGAAATTTCTATCTTAATGGGTGCCAAAGTTACACAATACCTCTTAATAATATTTTTAATCGCTATCTTGGTGACCGTAAGTCCAAAAAATAAAAAGGTGTCAGATATGAGCGACCTGGCGTTCTAGCAGCATTTTGAAGCATATTAGAAATTTCTATCTTAATGGGTGCCAAAGTTACACAAGGCCTCTTAACAATATTTTTTATCGCTATCTTGGTGGCCGTAAGTCCAAAAAATAAAAAGGTGTCAGATATGAGCGATCTGGCGTTCTAGCAGCATTTTGAAGCATATTAGAAATTTCTATCTTAATGGGTGCCAAAGCTGCACAAGACCTCTTAATAATATTTTTAATCGCTATCTTGGTGACCGTAAGTCTAAAAAGTAAAAAGGTGTCAGATATGAGCGATCTGGCGTTCTCGGAGCATTTTGAAGCATTTTAGAAATTTCTATCTTATTGGGTGCCAAAGTTACACAAGACCTCTTAATAATATTTTTAATCGCTATCTTGGTGACTGTAAGTCTAAAAAATAAAAAGGTGTCAGATATGAGCGATCTGGCGTTCTAGCGGCATTTTGAAGCATATTAGAAATTTCTATCTTAATGGGTGCCAAAGTTACACAAGACCTCTTAATAATATTTTTAATCGCTATCTTGGTGACCGTAAGTCCAAAAAATAAAAAGGTGTCAGATATGAGCGATCTGGCGTTCTAGCAGCATTTTGAAGCATATTAGAAATTTCTATCTTAATGGGTGCCAAAGTTACACAAGACCTCTTAATAATATTTTTAATCGCTACTTCGGTGACTGTAAATCCAAAAAATAAAAAGGTGTCAGATATGAGCGATCTGGCGTTCTAGCAGCATTTTGAAGCAAATTAGAAATTTCTATCTTAATGGGAGCAAAGTTACACAAGACCTCTTACTAATATTTTTAATCGCTATCTTGGTGACCGTAAGTCCAAAAAATAAAAAGCTGTCAGATATGAGGGATCTGGCGTTCTAGCAGCACTTTGAAGCATATTAGAAATTTCTATCTTAATGGGTGCCAAAGTTACACAAGACCTCTTAATAATATTTTTAATCGCTATCTTGGTGACCGTAAGTCCAAAAAATAAAAAGGTGTCAGATATGAGCGATCTGGCGTTCTAGCAGCATTTTGAAGCATATTAGAAATTTCTATCTTAATGGGTGCCAAAGTTACACAAGACCTCTTAATAATATTTTTAATCGCTACTTCGGTGACCGTAAGTCCAAAAACTAAAAAGGTGTCAGATATGAGCGATCTGGCGTTCTAGCAGCATTTTGAAGCATATTAGAAATTTCTATCTTAATGGGTGCCAAATTTACACAAGACCTCTTAATAATATTTTTAACCGCTATCTTGGTGACCGTAAGTCCAAAAAATAAAAAGTTGTCAGATATGAGCGATCTGGCGTTCTCGGTGCATTTTGAAGCATTTTAGAAATTTCTATCTTAATGGGAGCCAAAGTTACACAAGACCTCTTAATAATATTTTTAATCGCTATCTTGGTGACCGTAAGTCTAAAAAATAAAAAGGTGTCAGATATGAGCGATCTGGCGTTCTAGCGGCATTTTGAAGCATATTAGAAATTTCTATCTTAATGGGTGCCAAAGTTACACAAGACCTCTTAATAATATTTTTAATCGCTATCTTGGTGACTGTAAATCCAAAAAATAAAAAGGTGTCAGATATGAGCGATCTGGCGTTCTAGCAGCATTTTGAAGCATATTAGAAATTTCTACCTTTATGGGTGCCAAAGTTACACAATACCTCTTAATAATATTTTTAATCGCTATCTTGGTGACCGTAAGTCCAAAAAATAAAAAGGTGTCAGATATGAGCGATCTGGCGTTCTAGCAGCATTTTGAAGCATATTAGAAATTTCTATCTTAATGGGTGCCAAAGTTAAACAAGACCTCTGAATAATATTTTTAATCGCTATTTTGGTGACCGTAAGTCCAAAAAATAAAAAGGTGTCAGATATGAGCGATCTGGCGTTCTAGCAGCATTTTGAAGCATATTAGAAATTTCTATCTTAATGGGTGCCAAAGTTACACAAGACCTCTTAATAATATTTTTAATCGCTATCTTGGTGACCGTAAGTCCAAAAAATAAAAAGGTGTCAGATATGAGCGATCTGGCGTTCTAGCAGCATTTTGAAGCATATTAGAAATTTCTATCTTAATGGGTGCCAAATTTGCACAAGACCTCTTAATAATATTTTTAACCGCTATCTTGGTGACCGTAAGTCCAAAAAATAAAAAGTTGTCAGATATGAGCGATCTGGCGTTCTCGGAGCATTTTGAAGCATTTTAGAAATTTCTATCTTAATGGGAGACAAAGTTACACAAGACCTCTTAATAATATTTTTAATCGCTATCTTGGTGACCGTAAGTCTAAAAAATAAAAAGGTGTCAGATATGAGCGATCTGGCGTTCTAGCGGCATTTTGAAGCATATTAGAAATTTCTATCTTAATGGGTGCCAAAGTTACACAAGACCTCTTAATAATATTTTTAATCGCTATCTTGGTGGCTGTAAATCCAAAAAATAAAAAGGTGTCAGATATGAGCGATCTGGCGTTCTAGCAGCATTTTGAAGCATATTAGAAATTTCTATCTTAATGGGTGCCAAAGTTACACAATACCTCTTAATAATATTTTTAATCGCTATCTTGGTGACCGTAAGTCCAAAAAATAAAAAGGTGTCAGATATGAGCGATCTGGCGTTCTAGCAGCATTTTGAAGCATATTAGAAATTTCTATCTTAATGGGTGCCAAAGTTACACAAGGCCTCTTAACAATATTTTTTATCGCTATCTTGGTGGCCGTAAGTCCAAAAAATAAAAAGGTGTCAGATATGAGCGATCTGGCGTTCTAGCAGCATTTTGAAGCATATTAGAAATTTCTATCTTAATGGGTGCCAAAGCTGCACAAGACCTCTTAATAATATTTTTAATCGCTATCTTGGTGACCGTTAGTCTAAAAAGTAAAAAGGTGTCAGATATGAGCGATCTGGCGTTCTCGGAGCATTTTGAAGCATTTTAGAAATTTCTATCTTAATGGGTGCCAAAGTTACACAAGACCTCTTAATAATATTTTTAATCGCTATCTTGGTGACTGTAAGTCTAAAAAATAAAAAGGTGTCAGATATGAGCGATCTGGCGTTCTAGCGGCATTTTGAAGCATATTAGAAATTTCTATCTTAATGGGTGCCAAAGTTACACAAGACCTCTTAATAATATTTTTAATCGCTATCTTGGTGACTGTAAATCCAAAAAATAAAAAGGTGTCAGATATGAGCGATCTGGCGTTTTAGCAGCATTTTGAAGCATATTAGAAATTTTTATCTTAATGGGTGACAAAGTTACACAACACCTCTTAAAAATATTTTTAATCGCTATCTTGGTGACCGTAAGTCCAAAAAATAAAAAGGTGTCGGATATGAGCGATCTGGCGTTCTAGCAGCATTTTGAAGCATATTAGAAATTTCTATCTTAATGGGTGCCAAAGCTGCACAAGACCTCTTAATAATATTTTTAATCGCTATCTTGGTGACTGTAAATCCAAAAAATAAAAAGGTGTCAGATATGAGCGATCTGGCGTTCTAGCAGCATTTTGAAGCAAATTAGAAATTTCTATCTTAATGGGAGCAAAGTTACACAAGACCTCTTACTAATATTTTTAATCGCTATCTTGGTGACCGTAAGTCCAAAAAATAAAAAGCTGTCAGATATGAGGGATCTGGCGTTCTAGCAGCACTTGAAGCATATTAGAAATTTCTATCTTAATGGGTGCCAAAGTTACACAAGACCTCTTAATAATATTTTTAATCGCTATCTTGGTGACCGTAAGTCCAAAAAATAAAAAGGTGTCAGATATGAGCGATCTGGCATTCTAGCAGCATTTTGAAGCATATTAGAAATTTCTATCTTAATGGGTGCCAAAGTTAAACAAGACCTCTGAATAATATTTTTAATCGCTATTTTGGTGACCGTAAGTCCAAAAAATAAAAAGGTGTCAGATATGAGCGATCTGGCGTTCTAGCAGCATTTTGAAGCATATTAGAAATTTCTATCTTAATGGGTGCCAAAGTTACACAAGACCTCTTAATAATATTTTTAATCGCTATCTTGGTGACCGTAAGTCCAAAAAATAAAAAGGTGTCAGATATGAGCGATCTGGCGTTCTAGCAGCATTTTGAAGCATATTAGAAATTTCTATCTTAATGGGTGCCAAAGTTACACAAGACCTTTTAATAATATTTTTAACCGCTACTTTGGTGACCGTAACTCCAAAAACTAAAAAGGTGTCAGATATGAGCGATCTGGCGTTCTAGCAGCATTTTGAAGCATATTAGAAATTTCTATCTTAATGGGTGCCAAATTTACACAAGACCTCTTAATAATATTTTTAACCGCTATCTTGGTGACCGTAAGTCCAAAAAATAAAAAGTTGTCAGATATGAGCGATCTGGCGTTCTCGGTGCATTTTGAAGCATTTTAGAAATTTCTATCTTAATGGGAGCCAAAGTTACACAAGACCTCTTAATAATATTTTTAATCGCTATCTTGGTGACCGTAAGTCTAAAAAATAAAAAGGTGTCAGATATGAGCGATCTGGCGTTCTAGCGGCATTTTGAAGCATATTAGAAATTTCTATCTTAATGGGTGCCAAAGTTACACAAGACCTCTTAATAATATTTTTAATCGCTATCTTGGTGACTGTAAATCCAAAAAATAAAAAGGTGTCAGATATGAGCGATCTGGCGTTCTAGCAGCATTTTGAAGCATATTAGAAATTTCTATCTTAATGGGTGCCAAAGTTACACAATACCTCTTAATAATATTTTTAATCGCTATCTTGGTGACCGTAAGTCCAAAAAATAAAAAGGTGTCAGATATGAGCGATCTGGCGTTCTAGCAGCATTTTGAAGCATATTAGAAATTTCTATCTTAATGGGTGCCAAAGTTACACAAGACCTCTTAATAATATTTTTAATCGCTATCTTGGTGACCGTAAGTCCAAAAAATAAAAAAGTGTCAGATATGAGCGATCTGGCGTTCTAGCAGCATTTTGAAGCATATTAGAAATTTCTATCTTAATGGGTGCCAAAGTTACACAAGACCTTTTAATAATATTTATAATCGCTATTTTGGTGACCGTAAGTCCAAAAACTAAAAAGGTGTCAGATATGAGCGATCTGGCGTTCTAGCAGCATTTTGAAGCATATTAGAAATTTCTATCTTAATGGGTGCCAAATTTACACATGACCTCTTAATAATATTTTTAACCGCTATCTTGGTGACCGTAAGTCCAAAAAATAAAAAGTTGTCAGATAAGAGCGATCTGGCGTTCTCGGAGCATTTTGAAGCATTTTAGAAATTTCTATCTTAATGGGTGCCAAAGTTACACAAGACCTCTTAATAATATTTTTAATCGCTATCTTGGTGACCGTAAGTCTAAAAAATAAAAAGGTGTCAGATATGAGCGATCTGGCGTTCTAGCGGCATTTTGAAGCATATTAGAACTTTCTATCTTAATGGGTGCCAAAGTTACACAAGACCTCTAAATAATATTTTTAACCGCTATCTTGGTGACCGTAAGTCCAAAAAATAAAAAGTTGTCAGATATGAGCGATCTGGCGTTCTCGGAGCATTTTGAAGCATTTTAGAAATTTCTATCTTAATGGGTGCCAAAGTTACACAAGACCTCTTAATAATATTTTTAATCGCTATCTTGGTGACTGTAAATCCAAAAAATAAAAAGGTGTCAGATATGAGCGATCTGGCGTTCTAGCAGCATTTTGAAGCATATTAGAAATTTCTATCTTAATGGGTGCCAAAGTTACACAATACCTCTTAATAATATTTTTAATCGCTATCTTGGTGACCGTAAGTCCAAAAAATAAAAAGGTGTCAGATATGAGCGATCTGGCGTTCTAGCAGCATTTTGAAGCATATTAGAAATTTCTATCTTAATGGGTGCCAAAGTTACACAAGACCTCTTAATAATATTTTTAATCGCTATCTTGGTGACCGTAAGTCCAAAAAATAAAAAGGTGTCAGATATGAGCGATCTGGCGTTCTAGCAGCATTTTGAAGCATATTAGAAATTTCTATCTTAATGGGTGCCAAAGTTACACAAGACCTTTTAATAATATTTATAATCGCTATTTTGGTGACCGTAAGTCCAAAAACTAAAAAGGTGTCAGATATGAGCGATCTGGCGTTCTAGCAGCATTTTGAAGCATATTAGAAATTTCTATCTTAATGGGTGCCAAAGTTACACAAGACATCTTAACAATATTTTTTATCGCTATCTTGGTGGCCGTAAGTCCAAAAAATAAAAAGGTGTCAGATATGAGCGATCTGGCGTTCTAGCAGCATTTTGAAGCATATTAGAAATTTCTATCTTAATGGGTGCCAAAGTTAAACAAGACCTCTGAATAATATTTTTAATCGCTATTTTGGTGACCGTAAGTCCAAAAAATAAAAAGGTGTCAGATATGAGCGATCTGGCGTTCTAGCAGCATTTTGAAGCATATTAGAAATTTCTATCTTAATGGGTGCCAAAGTTACACAAGACCTCTTAATAATATTTTTAATCGCTATCTTGGTGACCGTAAGTCCAAAAAATAAAAAAGTGTCAGATATGAGCGATCTGGCGTTCTAGCAGCATTTTGAAGCATATTAGAAATTTCTATCTTAATGGGTGCCAAAGTTAAACAAGACCTCTGAATAATATTTTTAATCGCTATTTTGGTGA
This sequence comes from Onthophagus sagittarius, assembly GCA_036711965.1. NCBI lineage: Eukaryota > Metazoa > Arthropoda > Insecta > Coleoptera > Scarabaeidae > Onthophagus > Onthophagus sagittarius. Next base: position 48,741,200 of record JASERS010000001.1, read on the forward strand.
CCGTAAGTCCAAAAAATAAAAAGGTGTCAGATATGAGCGATCTGGCGTTCTAGCAGCATTTTGAAGCATATTAGAAATTTCTATCTTAATGGGTGCCAAAGTTACACAAGACCTTTTAATAATATTTATAATCGCTATTTTGGTGACCGTAAGTCCAAAAACTAAAAAGGTGTCAGATATGAGCGATCTGGCGTTCTAGCAGCATTTTGAAGCATATTAGAAATTTCTATCTTAATGGGTGCCAAAGTTACACAAGACCTCTTAACAATATTTTTTATCGCTATCTTGGTGGCCGTAAGTCCAAAAAATAAAAAGGTGTCAGATATGAGCGATCTGGCGTTCTAGCAGCATTTTGAAGCATATTAGAAATTTCTATCTTAATGGGTGCCAAAGTTAAACAAGACCTCTGAATAATATTTTTAATCGCTATTTTGGTGACCGTAAGTCCAAAAAATAAAAAGGTGTCAGATATGAGCGATCTGGCGTTCTAGCAGCATTTTGAAGCATATTAGAAATTTCTATCTTAATGGGTGCCAAAGTTACACAAGACCTCTTAATAATATTTTTAATCGCTATCTTGGTGACCGTAAGTCCAAAAAATAAAAAGGTGTCAGATATGAGCGATCTGGCGTTCTAGCAGCATTTTGAAGCATATTAGAAATTTCTATCTTAATGGGTGCCAAAGTTACACAAGACCTTTTAATAATATTTTTAATCGCTACTTTGGTGACCGTAAGTCCAAAAACTAAAAAGGTGTCAGATATGAGCGATCTGGCGTTCTAGCAGCATTTTGAAGCATATTAGAAATTTCTATCTTAATGGGTGCCAAATTTGCACAAGACCTCTTAATAATATTTTTAACCGCTATCTTGGTGACCGTAAGTCCAAAAAATAAAAAGTTGTCAGATATGAGCGATCTGGCGTTCTCGGAGCATTTTGAAGCATTTTAGAAATTTCTATCTTAATGGGAGCCAAAGTTACACAAGACCTCTTAATAACATTTTTAATCGCTATCTTGGTGACCGTAAGTCTAAAAAATAAAAAGGTGTCAGATATGAGCGATCTGGCGTTCTAGCGGCATTTTGAAGCATATTAGAAATTTCTATCTTAATGGGTGCCAAAGTTACACAAGACCTCTTAATAATATTTTTAATCGCTATCTTGGTGACTGTAAATCCAAAAAATAAAAAGGTGTCAGATATGAGCGATCTGGCGTTCTAGCAGCATTTTGAAGCATATTAGAAATTTCTATCTTAATGGGTGCCAAAGTTACACAAGACCTCTTAATAATATTTATAATCGCTATTTTGGTGACCGTAAGTCCAAAAACTAAAAAGGTGTCAGATATGAGCGATCTGGCGTTCTAGCAGCATTTTGAAGCATATTAGAAATTTCTATCTTAATGGGTGCCAAAGTTACACAAGACCTCTTAATAATATTTTTAATCGCTATCTTGGTGACTGTAAATCCAAAAAATAAAAAGGTGTCAGATATGAGCGATCTGGCGTTCTAGCAGCATTTTGAAGCATATTAGAAATTTCTATCTTAATGGGTGCCAAAGTAACACAAGACCTGTTAATAATATTTTTAATCGCTATCTTGGTGACCGTAAGTCTAAAAAATAAAAAGGTGTCAGATATGAGCGATCTGGCGTTCTAGCGGCATTTTGAAGCATATTAGAACTTTCTATCTTAATGGGTGCCAAAGTTACACAAGACCTCTTAATAATATTTTTAACCGCTATCTTGGTGACCGTAAGTCCAAAAAATAAAAAGTTGTCAGATATGAGCGATCTGGCGTTCTCGGAGCATTTTGAAGCATTTTAGAAATTTCTATCTTAATGGGTGCCAAAGTTACACAAGACCTCTTAATAATATTTTTAATCGCTATCTTGGTGACTGTAAATCCAAAAAATAAAAAGGTGTCAGATATGAGCGATCTGGCGTTCTAGCAGCATTTTGAAGCATATTAGAAATTTCTATCTTAATGGGTGCCAAAGTTACACAATACCTCTTAATAATATTTTTAATCGCTATCTTGGTGACCGTAAGTCTAAAAAATAAAAAGGTGTCAGATATGAGCGATCTGGCGTTCTAGCGGCATTTTGAAGCATATTAGAAATTTCTATCTTAATGGGTGCCAAAGTTACACAAGACCTCTTAATAATATTTTTAATCGCTATCTTGGTGACTGTAAATCCAAAAAATAAAAAGGTGTCAGATATGAGCGATCTGGCGTTCTAGCAGCATTTTGAAGCATATTAGAAATTTCTATCTTAATGGGTGCCAAAGTTACACAAGACCTCTTAATAATATTTATAATCGCTATTTTGGTGACCGTAAGTCCAAAAACTAAAAAGGTGTCAGATATGAGCGATCTGGCGTTCTAGCAGCATTTTGAAGCATATTAGAAATTTCTATCTTAATGGGTGCCAAAGTTACACAAGACCTCTTAATAATATTTTTAATCGCTATCTTGGTGACTGTAAATCCAAAAAATAAAAAGGTGTCAGATATGAGCGATCTGGCGTTCTAGCAGCATTTTGAAGCATATTAGAAATTTCTATCTTAATGGGTGCCAAAGTAACACAAGACCTGTTAATAATATTTTTAATCGCTATCTTGGTGACCGTAAGTCTAAAAAATAAAAAGGTGTCAGATATGAGCGATCTGGCGTTCTAGCGGCATTTTGAAGCATATTAGAACTTTCTATCTTAATGGGTGCCAAAGTTACACAAGACCTCTTAATAATATTTTTAACCGCTATCTTGGTGACCGTAAGTCCAAAAAATAAAAAGTTGTCAGATATGAGCGATCTGGCGTTCTCGGAGCATTTTGAAGCATTTTAGAAATTTCTATCTTAATGGGTGCCAAAGTTACACAAGACCTCTTAATAATATTTTTAATCGCTATCTTGGTGACTGTAAATCCAAAAAATAAAAAGGTGTCAGATATGAGCGATCTGGCGTTCTAGCAGCATTTTGAAGCATATTAGAAATTTCTATCTTAATGGGTGCCAAAGTTACACAATACCTCTTAATAATATTTTTAATCGCTATCTTGGTGACCGTAAGTCCAAAAAATAAAAAGGTGTCAGATATGAGCGATCTGGCGTTCTAGCAGCATTTTGAAGCATATTAGAAATTTCTATCTTAATGGGTGCCAAAGTTACACAAGACCTTTTAATAATATTTTTAATCGCTATTTTGGTGACCGTAAGTCCAAAAACTAAAAAGGTGTCAGATATGAGCGATCTGGCGTTCTAGCAGCATTTTGAAGCATATTAGAAATTTCTATCTTAATGGGTGCCAAAGTTACACAATACCTCTTAATAATATTTTTAATCGCTATCTTGGTGACCGTAAGTCCAAAAAATAAAAAGGTGTCAGATATGAGCGATCTGGCGTTCTAGCAGCATTTTGAAGCATATTAGAAATTTCTATCTTAATGGGTGCCAAAGTTACACAAGACCTCTTAACAATATTTTTTATCGCTATCTTGGTGGCCGTAAGTCCAAAAAATAAAAAGGTGTCAGATATGAGCGATCTGGCGTTCTAGCAGCATTTTGAAGCATATTAGAAATTTCTATCTTAATGGGTGCCAAAGCTGTACAAGACCTCTTAATAATATTTTTAATCGCTATCTTGGTGACCGTAAGTCTAAAAAGTAAAAAGGTGTCAGATATGAGCGATCTGGCGTTCTCGGAGCATTTTGAAGCATTTTAGAAATTTCTATCTTAATGGGTGCCAAAGTTACACAAGACCTCTTAATAATATTTTTAACCGCTATCTTGGTGACCGTAAGTCCAAAAAATTAAAAGTTGTCAGATATGAGCGATCTGGCGTTCTCGGAGCATTTTGAAGCATTTTAGAAATTTCTATCTTAATGGGTGCCAAAGTTACACAAGACCTCTTAATAATATTTTTAATCGCTATCTTGGTGACCGTAAGTCTAAAAAATAAAAAGGTGTCAGATATGAGCGATCTGGCGTTCTAGCGGCATTTTGAAGCATATTAGAAATTTCTATCTTAATGGGTGCCAAAGTTACACAAGACCTCTTAATAATATTTTTAATCGCTATCTTGGTGACCGTAAGTCCAAAAAATAAAAAGTTGTCAGATATGAGCGATCTGGCGTTCTAGCAGCATTTTGAAGCATATTAGAAATTTCTATCTTAATGGGTGCCAAATTTACACAAGACCTCTTAATAATATTTTTAACCGCTATCTTGGTGACCGTAAGTCCAAAAAATAAAAAGGTGTCAGATATGAGCGATCTGGCGTTCTAGCAGCATTTTGAAGCATATCAGAAATTTCTATCTTAATGGGTGCCAAAGTTACACAAGACCTCTTAATAATATTTTTAATCGCTATCTTGGTGACCGTAAGTCCAAAAAATAAAAAGGTGTCAGATATGAGCGATCTGGCGTTCTAGCAGCATTTTGAAGCATATTAGAAATTTCTATCTTAATGGGTGCCAAAGTTGCACAAGACCTCTTAATAATATTTTTAATCGCTATCTTGGTGACCGTAAGTCCAAAAAATAAAAATGTGTCAGATATGAGCGATCTGGCGTTCTCGGAGCATTTTGGAGCATTTTATAAATTTCTATCTTAATCTGTGCCAAAGTTACACAAGACCTCTTAATAATATTTTTAATCGCTATCTTGGTGACCGTAAGTCCAAAAAATAAAAAAGTGTCAGATATGAGCGATCTGGCGTTCTAGCAGCATTTTGAAGCATATTAGAAATTTCTATCTTAATGGGTGCCAAAGTTACACAAGACCTTTTAATAATATTTATAATCGCTATTTTGGTGACCGTAAGTCCAAAAACTAAAAAGGTGTCAGATATGAGCGATCTGGCGTTCTAGCAGCATTTTGAAGCATATTAGAAATTTCTATCTTAATGGGTGCCAAATTTACACAAGACCTCTTAATAATATTTTTAACCGCTATCTTGGTGACCGTAAGTCCAAAAAATAAAAAGTTGTCAGATATGAGCGATCTGGCGTTCTCGGAGCATTTTGAAGCATTTTAGAAATTTCTATCTTAATGGGTGCCAAAGTTACACAAGACCTCTTAATATTATTTTTAATCGCTATCTTGGTGACCGTAAGTCTAAAAAATAAAAAGGTGTCAGATATGAGCGATCTGGCGTTCTAGCGGCATTTTGAAGCATATTAGAACTTTCTATCTTAATGGGTGCCAAATTTACACAAGACCTCTTAATAATATTTTTAACCGCTATCTTGGTGACCGTAAGTCCAAAAAATAAAAAGTTGTCAGATATGAGCGATCTGGCGTTCTCGGAGCATTTTGAAGCATTTTAGAAATTTCTATCTTAATGGGTGCCAAAGTTACACAAGACCTCTTAATATTATTTTTAATCGCTATCTTGGTGACCGTAAGTCTAAAAAATAAAAAGGTGTCAGATATGAGCGATCTGGCGTTCTAGCAGCATTTTGAAGCATATTAGAAATTTCTATCTTAATGGGTGCCAAATTTACACAAGACCTCTTAATAATATTTTTAACCGCTATCTTGGTGACCGTAAGTCCAAAAAATAAAAAGTTGTCAGATATGAGCGATCTGGCGTTCTCGGAGCATTTTGAAGCATTTTAGAAATTTCTATCTTAATGGGTGCCAAAGTTACACAAGACCTCTTAATAATATTTTTAATCGCTATCTTGGTGACCGTAAGTCTAAAAAATAAAAAGGTGTCAGATATGAGCGATCTGGCGTTCTAGCGGCATTTTGAAGCATATTAGAAATTTCTATCTTAATGGGTGCCAAAGTTACACAAGACCTCTTAATAATATTTTTAATCGCTATCTTGGTGACTGTAAATCCAAAAAATAAAAAGGTGTCAGATATGAGCGATCTGGCGTTCTAGCAGCATTTTGAAGCATATTAGAAATTTCTATCTTAATGGGTGCCAAAGTTACACAATACCTCTTAATAATATTTTTAATCGCTATCTTGGTGACCGTAAGTCCAAAAAATAAAAAGGTGTCAGATATGAGCGATCTGGCGTTCTAGCAGCATTTTGAAGCATATTAGAAATTTCTATCTTAATGGGTGCCAAAGTTACACAAGACCTCTTAATAATATTTTTAATCGCTATCTTGGTGACCGTAAGTCTAAAAAATAAAAAGGTGTCAGATATGAGCGATCTGGCGTTCTAGCGGCATTTTGAAGCATATTAGAACTTTCTATCTTAATGGGTGCCAAAGTTACACAAGACCTCTTAATAATATTTTTAATCGCTATCTTGGTGACTGTAAATCCAAAAAATAAAAAGGTGTCAGATATGAGCGATCTGGCGTTCTAGCAGCATTTTGAAGCATATTAGAAATTTCTATCTTAATGGGTGCCAAATTTACACAAGACCTCTTAATAATATTTTTAACCGCTATCTTGGTGACCGTAAGTCCAAAAAATAAAAAGGTGTCAGATATGAGCGATCTGGCGTTCTAGCAGCATTTTGAAGCATATCAGAAATTTCTATCTTAATGGGTGCCAAAGTTACACAAGACCTCTTAATAATATTTTTAATCGCTATCTTGGTGACCGTAAGTCCAAAAAATAAAAAGGTGTCAGATATGAGCGATCTGGCGTTCTAGCAGCATTTTGAAGCATATTAGAAATTTCTATCTTAATGGGTGCCAAAGTTGCACAAGACCTCTTAATAATATTTTTAATCGCTATCTTGGTGACCGTAAGTCCAAAAAATAAAAATGTGTCAGATATGAGCGATCTGGCGTTCTCGGAGCATTTTGGAGCATTTTATAAATTTCTATCTTAATCTGTGCCAAAGTTACACAAGACCTCTTAATAATATTTTTAATCGCTATCTTGGTGACCGTAAGTCCAAAAAATAAAAAAGTGTCAGATATGAGCGATCTGGCGTTCTAGCAGCATTTTGAAGCATATTAGAAATTTCTATCTTAATGGGTGCCAAAGTTACACAAGACCTTTTAATAATATTTATAATCGCTATTTTGGTGACCGTAAGTCCAAAAACTAAAAAGGTGTCAGATATGAGCGATCTGGCGTTCTAGCAGCATTTTGAAGCATATTAGAAATTTCTATCTTAATGGGTGCCAAATTTACACAAGACCTCTTAATAATATTTTTAACCGCTATCTTGGTGACCGTAAGTCCAAAAAATAAAAAGTTGTCAGATATGAGCGATCTGGCGTTCTCGGAGCATTTTGAAGCATTTTAGAAATTTCTATCTTAATGGGTGCCAAAGTTACACAAGACCTCTTAATATTATTTTTAATCGCTATCTTGGTGACCGTAAGTCTAAAAAATAAAAAGGTGTCAGATATGAGCGATCTGGCGTTCTAGCGGCATTTTGAAGCATATTAGAACTTTCTATCTTAATGGGTGCCAAATTTACACAAGACCTCTTAATAATATTTTTAACCGCTATCTTGGTGACCGTAAGTCCAAAAAATAAAAAGTTGTCAGATATGAGCGATCTGGCGTTCTCGGAGCATTTTGAAGCATTTTAGAAATTTCTATCTTAATGGGTGCCAAAGTTACACAAGACCTCTTAATATTATTTTTAATCGCTATCTTGGTGACCGTAAGTCTAAAAAATAAAAAGGTGTCAGATATGAGCGATCTGGCGTTCTAGCAGCATTTTGAAGCATATTAGAAATTTCTATCTTAATGGGTGCCAAATTTACACAAGACCTCTTAATAATATTTTTAACCGCTATCTTGGTGACCGTAAGTCCAAAAAATAAAAAGTTGTCAGATATGAGCGATCTGGCGTTCTCGGAGCATTTTGAAGCATTTTAGAAATTTCTATCTTAATGGGTGCCAAAGTTACACAAGACCTCTTAATAATATTTTTAATCGCTATCTTGGTGACCGTAAGTCTAAAAAATAAAAAGGTGTCAGATATGAGCGATCTGGCGTTCTAGCGGCATTTTGAAGCATATTAGAAATTTCTATCTTAATGGGTGCCAAAGTTACACAAGACCTCTTAATAATATTTTTAATCGCTATCTTGGTGACTGTAAATCCAAAAAATAAAAAGGTGTCAGATATGAGCGATCTGGCGTTCTAGCAGCATTTTGAAGCATATTAGAAATTTCTATCTTAATGGGTGCCAAAGTTACACAATACCTCTTAATAATATTTTTAATCGCTATCTTGGTGACCGTAAGTCCAAAAAATAAAAAGGTGTCAGATATGAGCGATCTGGCGTTCTAGCAGCATTTTGAAGCATATTAGAAATTTCTATCTTAATGGGTGCCAAAGTTACACAAGACCTCTTAATAATATTTTTAATCGCTATCTTGGTGACCGTAAGTCTAAAAAATAAAAAGGTGTCAGATATGAACGATCTGGCGTTCTAGCGGCATTTTGAAGCATATTAGAACTTTCTATCTTAATGGGTGCCAAAGTTACACAAGACCTCTTAATAATATTTTTAATCGCTATCTTGGTGACTGTAAATCCAAAAAATAAAAAGGTGTCAGATATGAGCGATCTGGCGTTCTAGCAGCATTTTGAAGCATATTAGAAATTTCTATCTTAATGGGTGCCAAAGTTACACAAGACCTCTTAATAATATTTTTAATCGCTATCTTGGTGACCGTAAGTCCAAAAAATAAAAAGTTGTCAGATATGATCGATCCGGCATTCTCGGAGCATTTTGAAGCATTTTAGAAATTTCTATCTTAATGGGTGCCAAAGTTACACAAGACCTCTTAATAATATTTTTAATCGCTATCTTGGTGACCGTAAGTCTAAAAAATAAAAAGGTGTCAGATATGAGCGATCTGGCGTTCTAGCGGCATTTTGAAGCATATTAGAAATTTCTATCTTAATGGGTGCCAAAGTTACACAATACCTCTTAATAATATTTTTAATCGCTATCTTGGTGACCGTAAGTCCAAAAAATAAAAAGGTGTCAGATATGAGCGATCTGGCGTTCTAGCAGCATTTTGAAGCATATTAGAAATTTCTATCTTAATGGGTGCCAACGTTACACAAGACCTCTTAATAATATTTTTAATCGCTATCTTGGTGACCGTAAGTCTAAAAAATAAAAAGGTGTCAGATATGAGCGATCTGGCGTTCTAGCGGCATTTTGAAGCATATTAGAACTTTCTATCTTAATGGGTGCCAAAGTTACACAAGACCTCTTAATAATATTTTTAATCGCTATCTTGGTGACTGTAAATCCAAAAAATAAAAAGGTGTCAGATATGAGCGATCTGGCGTTCTAGCAGCATTTTGAAGCATATTAGAAATTTCTATCTTAATGGGTGCCAAAGTGACACAAGACCTCTTAATAATATTTTTAATCGCTATCTTGGTGACCTTAAGTCCAAAAAATAAAAAGGTGTCAGATATGAGCGATCTGGCGTTCTAGCAGCATTTTGAAGCATATTAGAAATTTCTATCTTAATGGGTGTCAAAGTTACACAAGACCTCTTAATAATATTTTTAACCGCTATCTTGGTGACCGTAAGTCCAAAAAATAAAAAGTTGTCAGATATGATCGATCTGGCGTTCTCGGAGCATTTTGAAGCATTTTAGAAATTTCTATCTTAATGGGTGCCAAAGTTACACAAGACCTCTTAATAATATTTTTAACCGCTATCTTGGTGACCGTAAGTCCAAAAAATAAAAAGTTGTCAGATATGATCGATCTGGCGTTCTCGGAGCATTTTGAAGCATTTTAGAAATTTCTATCTTAATGGGTGTCAAAGTTACACAAGACCTCTTAATAATATTTTTAATAGCTATCTTGGTGACCGTAAGTCTAAAAAATAAAAAGGTGTCAGATATGAGCGATCTGGCGTTCTAGCGGCATTTTGAAGCATATTAGAAATTTCTATCTTAATGGGTGCCAAAGTTACACAAGACCTCTTAATAATATTTTTAATCGCTATCTTGGTGACTGTAAATTCAAAAAATAAAAAGGTGTCAGATATGAGCGATCTGGCGTTCTAGCAGCATTTTGAAGCATATTAGAAATTTCTATCTTAATGGGTGCCAAAGTTACACAATACCTCTTAATAATATTTTTAATCGCTATCTTGGTGACCGTAAGTCCAAAAAATAAAAAGGTGTCAGATATGAGCGATCTGGCGTTCTAGCAGCATTTTGAAGCATATTAGAAATTTCTATCTTAATGGGTGCCAACGTTACACAAGACCTCTTAATAATATTTTTAATCGCTATCTTGGTGACCGTAAGTCTAAAAAATAAAAAGGTGTCAGATATGAGCGATCTGGCGTTCTAGCGGCATTTTGAAGCATATTAGAACTTTCTATCTTAATGGGTGCCAAAGTTACACAAGACCTCTTAATAATATTTTTAATCGCTATCTTGGTGACTGTAAATCCAAAAAATAAAAAGGTGTCAGATATGAGCGATCTGGCGTTCTAGCAGCATTTTGAAGCATATTAGAAATTTCTATCTTAATGGGTGCCAAAGTGACACAAGACCTCTTAATAATATTTTTAATCGCTATCTTGGTGACCGTAAGTCCAAAAAATAAAAAGGTGTCAGATATGAGCGATCTGGCGTTCTAGCAGCATTTTGAAGCATATTAGAAATTTCTATCTTAATGGGTGTCAAAGTTACACAAGACCTCTTAATAATATTTTTAATCGCTATTTTGGTGACCGTAAGTCCAAAAACTAAAAAGGTGTCAGATATGAGCGATCTGGCGTTCTAGCAGCATTTTGAAGCATATTAGAAATTTCTATCTTAATGGGTGCCAAATTTACACAAGACCTCTTAGTAATATTTTTAACCGCTATCTTGGTGACCGTAAGTCCAAAAAATAAAAAGTTGTCAGATATGATCGATCTGGCGTTCTCGGAGCATTTTGAAGCATTTTAGAAATTTCTATCTTAATGGGTGCCAAAGTTACACAAGACCTCTTAATAATATTTTTAATCGCTATCTTGGTGACCGTAAGTCCAAAAAATAAAAAAGTGTCAGATATGAGCGATCTGGCGTTCTAGCAGCATTTTGAAGCATATTAGAAATTTCTATCTTAATGGGTGCCAAAGTTACACAAGACCTTTTAATAATATTTATAATCGCTATTTTGGTGACCGTAAGTCCAAAAACTAAAAAGGTGTCAGATATGAGCGATCTGGCGTTCTAGCAGCATTTTGAAGCATATTAGAAATTTCAATCTTAATGGGTGCCAAATTTACACAAGACCTCTTAATAATATTTTTAACCGCTATCTTGGTGACCGTAAGTCCAAAAAATAAAAAGTTGTCAGATATGAGCGATCTGGCGTTCTCGGAGCATTTTGAAGCATTTTAGAAATTTCTATCTTAATGGGTGCCAAAGTTACACAAGACCTCTTAATAATATTTTTAATCGCTATCTTGGTGACCATAAGTCTAAAAAATAAAAAGGTGTCAGATATGAGCGATCTCGCATTCTAGCGGCATTTTGAAGCATATTAGAACTTTCTATCTTAATGGGTGCCAAAGTTACACAAGACCTCTTAATAATATTTTTAATCGCTATCTTGGTGACTGTAAATCCAAAAAATAAAAAGGTGTCAGATATGAGCGATCTGGCGTTCTAGCAGCATTTTGAAGCATATTAGAAATTTCTATCTTAATGGGTGCCAACGTTACACAAGACCTCTTAATAATATTTTTAATCGCTATCTTGGTGACCGTAAGTCTAAAAAATAAAAAGGTGTCAGATATGAGCGATCTGGCGTTCTAGCGGCATTTTGAAGCATATTAGAACTTTCTATCTTAATGGGTGCCAAAGTTACACAAGACCTCTTAATAATATTTTTAATCGCTATCTTGGTGACTGTAAATCCAAAAAATAAAAAGGTGTCAGATATGAGCGATCTGGCGTTCTAGCAGCATTTTGAAGCATATTAGAAATTTCTATCTTAATGGGTGCCAAAGTGACACAAGACCTCTTAATAATATTTTTAATCGCTATCTTGGTGACCGTAAGTACAAAAAATAAAAAGGTGTCAGATATGAGCGATCTGGCGTTCTAGCAGCATTTTGAAGCATATTAGAAATTTCTATCTTAATGGGTGTCAAAGTTACACAAGACCTCTTAATAATATTTTTAATCGCTATTTTGGTGACCGTAAGTCCAAAAACTAAAAAGGTGTCAGATATGAGCGATCTGGCGTTTTAGCAGCATTTTGAAGCATATTAGAAATTTCTATCTTAATGGGTGCCAAATTTACACAAGACCTCTTAGTAATATTTTTAACCGCTATCTTGGTGACCGTAAGTCCAAAAAATAAAAAGTTGTCAGATATGATCGATCTGGCGTTCTCGGAGCATTTTGAAGCATTTTAGAAATTTCTATCTTAATGGGTGCCAAAGTTACACAAGACCTCTTAATAATATTTTTAATCGCTATCTTGGTGACCGTAAGTCCAAAAAATAAAAAAGTGTCAGATATGAGCGATCTGGCGTTCTAGCAGCATTTTGAAGCATATTAGAAATTTCTATCTTAATGGGTGCCAAAGTTACACAAGACCTTTTAATAATATTTATAATCACTATTTTGGTGACCGTAAGTCCAAAAACTAAAAAGGTGTCAGATATGAGCGATCTGGCGTTCTAGCAGCATTTTGAAGCATATTAGAAATTTCAATCTTAATGGGTGCCAAATTTACACAAGACCTCTTAATAATATTTTTAACCGCTATCTTGGTGACCGTAAATCCAAAAAATAAAAAGTTGTCAGATATGAGCGATCTGGCGTTCTCGGAGCATTTTGAAGCATTTTAGAAATTTCTATCTTAATGGGTGCCAAAGTTACACAAGACCTCTTAATAATATTTTTAATCGCTATCTTGGTGACCATAAGTCTAAAAAATAAAAAGGTGTCAGATATGAGCGATCTCGCATTCTAGCGGCATTTTGAAGCATATTAGAACTTTCTATCTTAATGGGTGCCAAAGTTACACAAGACCTCTTAATAATATTTTTAATCGCTATCTTGGTGACTGTAAATCCAAAAAATAAAAAGGTGTCAGATATGAGCGATCTGGGGTTCTAGCAGCATTTTGAAGCATATTAGAAATTTCTATCTTAATGGGTGCCAAAGTTACACAAGACCTCTTAATAATATTTTTAATTGCTATTTTGGTGACCGTAAGTCCAAAAAATAAAAAAGTGTCAGATATGAGCGATCTGGCGTTCTAGCAGCATTTTGAAGCATATTAGAAATTTCTATCTTAATGGGTGCCAAAGTTACACAAGACCTCTTAATAATATTTTTAATCGCTATCTTGGTGACCGTAAGTCCAAAAAATAAAAAAGTGTCAGATATGAGCGATCTGGCGTTCTAGCAGCATTTTGAAGCATATTAGAAATTTCTATCTTAATGGGTGCCAAAGTTACACAAGACCTTTTAATAATATTTATAATCGCTATTTTGGTGACCGTAAGTGCAAAAACTAAAAAGGTGTCAGATATGAGCGATCTGGCGTTCTAGCAGCATTTTGAAGCATATTAGAAATTTCTATCTTAATGGGTGCCAAAGTTACACAAGACCTTTTAATAATATTTATAATCGCTATTTTGGTGACCGTAAGTCCAAAAACTAAAAAGGTGTCAGATATGAGCGATCTGGCGTTCTAGCAGCATTTTGAAGCATATTAGAAATTTCTATCTTAATGGGTGCCAAATTTACACAAGACCTCTTAATAATATTTTTAACCGCTATCTTGGTGACCGTAAGTCCAAAAAATAAAAAGTTGTCAGATATGAGCGATCTGGCGTTCTCGGAGCATTTTGAAGCATTTTAGAAATTTCTATCTTAATGGGTGCCAAAGTTACACAAGACCTCTTAATAATATTTTTAATCGCTATCTTGGTGACCGTAAGTCTAAAAAATAAAAAGGTGTCAGATATGAGCGATCTCGCATTCTAGCGGCATTTTGAAGCATATTAGAACTTTCTATCTTAATGGGTGCCAAAGTTACACAAGACCTCTTAATAATATTTTTAATCGCTATCTTGGTGACTGTAAATCCAAAAAATAAAATGGTGTCAGATATGAGCGATCTGGGGTTCTAGCAGCATTTTGAAGCATATTAGAAATTTCTATCTTAATGGGTGCCAAAGTTACACAAGACCTCTTAATAATATTTTTAATCGCTATCTTGGTGACCGCAAGTCCAAAAAATAAAAAGGTGTCAGATATGAGCGATCTGGCGTTCTAGCAGCATTTTGAAGCATATTAGAAATTTCTATCTTAATGGGTGCCAAAGTTACACAAGACCTCTTAATAATATTTTTAATTGCTATTTTGGTGACCGTAAGTCCAAAAAATAAAAAAGTGTCAGATATGAGCGATCTGGCGTTCTAGCAGCATTTTGAAGCATATTAGAAATTTCTATCTTAATGGGTGCCAAAGTTACACAAGACCTCTTAATAATATTTTTAACCGCTATCTTGGTGACCGTAAGTCCAAAAAATAAAAAGTTGTCAGATATGAGCGATCTGGCGTTCTCGGAGCATTTTGAAGCATTTTAGAAATTTCTATCTTAATGGGTGCCAAAGTTACACAAGACCTCTTAATAATATTTTTAATCGCTATCTTGGTGACCGTAAGTCTAAAAAATAAAAAGGTGTCAGATATGAGCGATCTCGCATTCTAGCGGCATTTTGAAGCATATTAGAACTTTCTATCTTAATGGGTGCCAAAGTTACAGAAGACCTCTTAATAATATTTTTAATCGCTATCTTGGTGACTGTAAATCCAAAAAATAAAAAGGTGTCAGATATGAGCGATCTGGGGTTCTAGCAGCATTTTGAAGCATATTAGAAATTTCTATCTTAATGGGTGCCAAAGTTACACAAGACCTCTTAATAATATTTTTAATCGCTATCTTGGTGACCGTAAGTCCAAAAAATAAAAAGGTGTCAGATATGAGCGATCTGGCGTTCTAGCAGCATTTTGAAGCATATTAGAAATTTCTATCTTAATGGGTGCCAAAGTTACACAAGACCTCTTAATAATATTTTTAATTGCTATTTTGGTGACCGTAAGTCCAAAAAATAAAAAAGTGTCAGATATGAGCGATCTGGCGTTCTAGCAGCATTTTGAAGCATATTAGAAATTTCTATCTTAATGGGTGCCAAAGTTACACAAGACCTTTTAATAATATTTATAATCGCTATCTTGGTGACCGTAAGTCTAAAAAATAAAAAGGTGTCAGATATGAGCGATCTGGCGTTCTAGCGGCATTTTGAAGCATATTAGAACTTTCTATCTTAATGGGTGCCAAAGTTACACAAGACCTCTTAATAATATTTTTAATCGCTATCTTGGTGACTGTAAATCCAAAAAATAAAAAGGTGTCAGATATGAGCGATCTGGCGTTCTAGCAGCATTTTGAAGCATATTAGAAATTTCTATCTTAATGGGTGCCAAAGTTACACAAGACCTCTTAATAATATTTTTAATCGCTATCTTGGTGACCGTAAGTCCAAAAAATAAAAAGGTGTCAGATATGAGCCATCTGGCGTTCTAGCGGCATTTTGAAGCATATTAGAACTTTCTATCTTAATGGGTGCCAAAGTTACACAAGACCTCTTAATAATATTTTTAATCGCTATCTTGGTGACTGTAAATCCAAAAAATAAAAAGGTGTCAGATATGATCGATCTGGCGTTCTCGGAGCATTTTGAAGCATTTTAGAAATTTCTATCTTAATGGGTGCCAAAGTTACAAAAGACCTCTTAATAATATTTTTAATCGCTATCTTGGTGACCGTAAGTCTAAAAAATAAAAAGGTGTCAGATATGAGCGATCTGGCGTTCTAGCGGCATTTTGAAGCATATTAGAAATTTCTATCTTAATGGGTGCCAAAGTTACACAAGACCTCTTAATAATATTTTTAATCGCTATCTTGGTGACTGTAAATCCAAAAAATAAAAAGGTGTCAGATATGAGCGATCTGGCGTTCTAGCGGCATTTTGAAGCATATTAGAAATTTCTATCTTAATGGGTGCCAAAGTTACACAATACCTCTTAATAATATTTTTAATCGCTATCTTGGTGACCGTAAGTCCAAAAAATAAAAAGGTGTCAGATATGAGCGATCTGGCGTTCTAGCAGCATTTTGAAGCATATTAGAAATTTCTATCTTAATGGGTGCCAAAGTTACACAAGACCTCTTAATAATATTTTTAATCGCTATCTTGGTGACCGTAAGTCCAAAAAATAAAAAGGTGTCAGATATGAGCGATCTGGCGTTCTAGCAACATTTTGAAGCATATTAGAAATTTCTGTCTTAATGGGTGCCAAAGTTACACAAGACCTTTTAATAATATTTTTAATCGCTATTTTGGTGACCGTAAGTCCAAAAACTAAAAAGGTGTCAGATATGGGCGATCTGGCGTTCTAGCAGCATTTTGAAGCATATTAGAAATTTCTATCTTAATGGGTGCCAAAGTTACACAAGACCTCTTAATAATATTTTTAATCGCTATCTTGGTGACCGTAAGTCCAAAAACTAAAAAGGTGTCAGATATGAGCGATCTGGCGTTCTAGCAGCATTTTGAAGCATATTAGAAATTTCTATCTTAATGGGTGCCAAAGTTACACAATACCTCTTAATAATATTTTTAATCGCTATCTTGGTGACCGTAAGTCCAAAAAATAAAAAGTTGTCAGATATGAGCGATCTGGCGTTCTCGGAGCATTTTGAAGCATTTTAGAAATTTCTATCTTAATGGGAGCCAAAGTTACACAAGACATCTTAATAATATTTTTAATCGCTATCTTGGTGACCGTAAGTCTAAAAAATAAAAAGGTGTCAGATATGAGCGATCTGGCGTTCTAGCGGCATTTTGAAGCATATTAGAAATTTCTATCTTAATGGGTGCCAAAGTTACACAAGACCTCTTAATAATATTTTTAATCGCTATCTTGGTGACTGTAAATCCAAAAAATAAAAAGGTGTCAGATATGAGCGATCTGGCGTTCTAGCAGCATTTTGAAGCATATTAGAAATTTCTATCTTAATGGGTGCCAAAGTTACACAATACCTCTTAATAATATTTTTAATCGCTATCTTTGTGACCGTAAGTCCAAAAAATAAAAAGGTGTCAGATATGAGCGATCTGGCGTTCTAGCAGCATTTTGAAGCATATTAGAAATTTCTATCTTAATGGGTGCTAAAGTTACACAAGACCTTTTAATAATATTTATAACCGCTATCTTGGTGACCGTAAGTCCAAAAAATAAAAAGTTGTCAGATATGAGCGATCTGGCGTTCTCGGAGCATTTTGAAGCATTTTAGAAATTTCTATCTTAATGGGTTCCAAAGTTACACAAGACCTCTTAATAATATTTTTAATCGCTATCTTGGTGACCGTAAGTCTAAAAAATAAAAAGGTGTCAGATATGAGCGATCTGGCGTTCTAGCGGCATTTTGAAGCATATTAGAACTTTCTATCTTAATGGGTGCCAAAGTTACACAAGACCTCTTAATAATATTTTTAATCGCTATCTTGGTGACTGTAAATCCAAAAAATAAAAGGGTGTCAGATATGAGCGATCTGGCGTTCTAGCGGCATTTTGAAGCATATTAGAACTTTCTATCTTAATGGGTGCCAAAGTTACACAAGACCTCTTAATAATATTTTTAATCGCTATCTTGGTGACTGTAAATCCAAAAAATAAAAAGGTGTCAGATATGAGCGATCTGGCGTTCTAGCAGCATTTTGAAGCATATTAGAAATTTCTATCTTAATGGGTGCCAAAGTTACACAAGACCTCTTAATAATATTTTTAATCGCTATCTTGGTGACCGTAAGTCCAAAAAATAAAAAGGTGTCAGATATGAGCGATCTGGCGTTCTCGGAGCATTTTGAAGCATTTTAGAAATTTCTATCTTAATGGGAGCCAAAGTTACACAAGACCTCTTAATAATATTTTTAATCGCTATCTTGGTGACCGTAAGTCTAAAAAATAAAAAGGTGTCAGATATGAGCGATCTGGCGCTCTAGCGGCATTTTGAAGCATATTAGAAATTTCTATCTTAATGGGTGCCAAAGTTACACAAGACCTCTTAATAATATTTTTAATCGCTATCTTGGTGACTCTAAATCCAAAAAATAAAAAGGTGTCAGATATGAGCGATCTGGCGTTCTAGCAGTATTTTGAAGCATATTAGAAATTTCTATCTTAATGGGTGCCAAAGTTATACAATACCTCTTAATAATATTTTTAATCGCTATCTTGGTGACCGTAAGTCCAAAAAATAAAAAAGTGTCAGATATGAGCGATCTGGCGTTCTAGCAGCATTTTGAAGCATATTAGAAATTTCTATCTTAATGGGTGCCAAAGTTACACAAGATCTCTTAATAATATTTTTAATCGCTATCTTGGTGACTGTAAATCCAAAAAATAAAAAGGTGTCAGATATGAGCGATCTGGCGTTCTAGCAGCATTTTGAAGCATATTAGAAATTTCTATCTTAATGGGTGCCAAAGTGACACAAGACCTCTTAATAATATTTTTAATCGCTATCTTGGTGACCGTAAGTCCAAAAAATAAAAAGGTGTCAGATATGAGCGATCTGGCGTTCTAGCAGCATTTTGAAGCATATTAGAAATTTCTATCTTAATGGGTGCCAAATTTACACAAGACCTCTTAATAATATTTTTAACCGCTATCTTGGTGACCGTAAGTCCAAAAAATAAAAAGTTGTCAGATATGATCGATCTGGCGTTCTCGGAGCATTTTGAAGCATTTTAGAAATTTCTATCTTAATGGGTGCCAAAGTTACACAAGACCTCTTAATAATATTTTTAATCGCTATCTTGGTGACTGTAAATCCAAAAAATAAAAAGGTGTCAGATATGAGCGATCTGGCGTTCTAGCAGCATTTTGAAGCATATTAGAAGTTTCTATCTTAATGGGTGCCAAAGTTACACAATACCTCTTAATAATATTTTTAATCGCTATCTTGGTGACCGTAAGTCCAAAAAATAAAAAGGTGTCAGATATGAGCGATCTGGCGTTCTAGCAGCATTTTGAAGCATATTAGAAATTTCTATCTTAATGGGTGCCAAAGTTACACAAGACCTATTAATAATATTTTTAATCGCTATCTTGGTGACCGTAAGTCTAAAAAATAAAAAGGTGTCAGATATGAGCGATCTGGCGTTCTAGCGGCATTTTGAAGCATATTAGAACTTTCTATCTTAATGGGTGCCAAAGTTACACAAGACCTCTTAATAATATTTTTAATCGCTATCTTGGTGACTGTAAATCCAAAAAATAAAAAGGTGTCAGATATGAGCGATCTGGCGTTCTAGCAGCATTTTGAAGCATATTAGAAATTTCTATCTTAATGGGTGCCAAAGTGACACAAGACCTCTTAATAATATTTTTAATCGCTATCTTGGTGACCGTAAGTCCAAAAAATAAAAAGGTGTCAGATATGAGCGATCTGGCGTTCTAGCAGCATTTTGAAGCATATTAGAAATTTCTATCTTAATGGGTGTCAAAGTTACACAAGACCTCTTAATAATATTTTTAATCGCTATTTTGGTGACCGTAAGTCCAAAAACTAAAAAGGTGTCAGATATGAGCGATCTGGCGTTCTAGCAGCATTTTGAAGCATATTAGAAATTTCTATCTTAATGGGTGCCAAATTTACACAAGACCTCTTAATAATATTTTTAACCGCTATCTTGGTGACCGTAAGTCCAAAAAATAAAAAGTTGTCAGATATGATCGATCTGGCGTTCTCGGAGCATTTTGAAGCATTTTAGAAATTTCTATCTTAATGGGTGCCAAAGTTACACACGAGATCTTAATAATATTTTTAATCGCTATCTTGGTGACCGTAAGTCTAAAAAATAAAAAGGTGTCAGATATGAGCGATCTGGCTTTCTAGCGGCATTTTGAAGCATATTAGAAATTTCTATCTTAATGGGTGCCAAAGTTACACAAGACCTCTTAATAATATTTTTAATCGTTATCTTGGTGACTGTAAATCCAAAAAATAAAAAGGTGTCAGATATGAGCGATCTGGCGTTCTAGCAGCATTTTGAAGCATATTAGAAATTTCTATCTTAATGGGTGCCAAAGTTACACAATACCTCTTAATAATATTTTTAATCGCTATCTTGGTGACCGTAAGTCCAAAAAATAAAAAGGTGTCAGATATGAGCGATCTGGCGTTCTAGCAGCATTTTGAAGCATATTAGAAATTTCTATCTTAATGGGTGCCAAAGTTACACAAGACCTCTTAATAATATTTTTAATCGCTATCTTGGTGACCGTAAGTCCAAAAAATAAAAAAGTGTCAGATATGAGCGATCTGGCGTTCTAGGAGCATTTTGAAGCATATTAGAAATTTCTATCTTAATGGGTGCCAAAGTTACACAAGACCTTTTAATAATATTTATAATCGCTATTTTGGTGACCGTAAGTGCAAAAACTAAAAAGGTGTCAGATATGAGCGATCTGGCGTTCTAGCAGCATTTTGAAGCATATTAGAAATTTCTATCTTAATGGGTGCCAAAGTTACACAAGACCTTTTAATAATATTTATAATCGCTATTTTGGTGACCGTAAGTCCAAAAACTAAAAAGGTGTCAGATATGACCGATCTGGCGTTCTAGCAGCATTTTGAAGCATATTAGAAATTTCAATCTTAATGGGTGCCAAATTTACACAAGACCTCTTAATAATATTTTTAACCGCTATCTTGGTGACCGTAAGTCCAAAAAATAAAAAGTTGTCAGATATGAGCGATCTGGCGTTCTCGGAGCATTTTGAAGCATTTTAGAAATTTCTATCTTAATGGGTGCCAAAGTTACACAAGACCTCTTAATAATATTTTTAATCGCTATCTTGGTGACCGTAAGTCTAAAAAATAAAAAGGTGTCAGATATGAGCGATCTCGCATTCTAGCGGCATTTTGAAGCATATTAGAACTTTCTATCTTAATGGGTGCCAAAGTTACACAAGACCTCTTAATAATATTTTTAATCGCTATCTTGGTGACTGTAAATCCAAAAAATAAAAAGGTGTCAGATATGAGCGATCTGGGGTTCTAGCAGCATTTTGAAGCATATTAGAAATTTCTATCTTAATGGGTGCCAAAGTTACACAAGACCTCTTAATAATATTTTTAATCGCTATCTTGGTGACCGTAAGTCCAAAAAATAAAAAGGTGTCAGATATGAGCGATCTGGCGTTCTAGCAGCATTTTGAAGCATATTAGAAATTTCTATCTTAATGGGTGCCAAAGTTACACAAGACCTCTTAATAATATTTTTAATTGCTATTTTGGTGACCGTAAGTCCAAAAAATAAAAAAGTGTCAGATATGAGCGATCTGGCGTTCTAGCAGCATTTTGAAGCATATTAGAAATTTCTATCTTAATGGGTGCCAAAGTTACACAAGACCTCTTAATAATATTCTTAATCGCTATCTTGGTGACCGTAAGTCCAAAAAATAAAAAAGTGTCAGATATGAGCGATCTGGCGTTCTAGCAGCATTTTGAAGCATATTAGAAATTTCTATCTTAATGGGTGCCAAAGTTACACAAGACCTTTTAATAATATTTATAATCGCTATTTTGGTGACCGTAAGTGCAAAAACTAAAAAGGTGTCAGATATGAGCGATCTGGCGTTCTAGCAGCATTTTGAAGCATATTAGAAATTTCTATCTTAATGGGTGCCAAAGTTACACAAGACCTTTTAATAATATTTATAATCGCTATTTTGGTGACCGTAAGTCCAAAAACTAAAAAGGTGTCAGATATGAGCGATCTGGCGTTCTAGCAGCATTTTGAAGCATATTAGAAATTTCTATCTTAATGGGTGCCAAATTTACACAAGACCTCTTAATAATATTTTTAACCGCTATCTTGGTGACCGTAAGTCCAAAAAATAAAAAGTTGTCAGATATGAGCGATCTGGCGTTCTCGGAGCATTTTGAAGCATTTTAGAAATTTCTATCTTAATGGGTGCCAAAGTTACACAAGACCTCTTAATAATATTTTTAATCGCTATCTTGGTGACCGTAAGTCTAAAAAATAAAAAGGTGTCAGATATGAGCGATCTCGCATTCTAGCGGCATTTTGAAGCATATTAGAACTTTCTATCTTAATGGGTGCCAAAGTTACACAAGACCTCTTAATAATATTTTTAATCGCTATCTTGGTGACCGTAAGTCCAAAAAATAAAAAGGTGTCAGATATGAGCGATCTGGCGTTCTAGCAGCATTTTGAAGCATATTAGAAATTTCTATCTTAATGGGTGCCAAAGTTACACAAGACCTCTTAATAATATTTTTAATTGCTATTTTGGTGACCGTAAGTCCAAAAAATAAAAAAGTGTCAGATATGAGCGATCTGGCGTTCTAGCAGCATTTTGAAGCATATTAGAAATTTCTATCTTAATGGGTGCCAAAGTTACACAAGACCTTTTAATAATATTTATAATCGCTATTTTGGTGACCGTAAGTCCAAAAACTAAAAAGGTGTCAGATATGAGCGATCTGGCGTTCTAGCAGCATTTTGAAGCATATTAGAAATTTCTATCTTAATGGGTGCCAAATTTACACAAGACCTCTTAATAATATTTTTAACCGCTATGTTGGTGACCGTAAGTCCAAAAAATAAAAAGTTGTCAGATATGAGCGATCTGGCGTTCTCGGAGCATTTTGAAGCATTTTAGAAGTTTCTATCTTAATGGGTGCCAAAGTTACACAAGACCTCTTAATAATATTTTTAATCGCTATCTTGGTGACCGTAAGTCTAAAAAATAAAAAGGTGTCAGATATGAGCGATCTCGCATTCTGGCGGCATTTTGAAGCATATTAGAACTTTCTATCTTAATGGGTGCCAAAGTTACACAAGACCTCTTAATAATATTTTTAATCGCTATCTTGGTGACTGTAAATCCAAAAAATAAAAAGGTGTCAGATATGAGCGATCTGGCGTTCTAGCAGCATTTTGAAGCATATTAGAAATTTCTATCTTAATGGGTGCCAAAGTTACACAAGACCTCTTAATAATATTTTTAATCGCTATCTTGGTGACCGTAAGTCCAAAAAATAAAAAGGTGTCAGATATGAGCGATCTGGCGTTCTAGCAGCATTTTGAAGCATATTAGAAATTTCTATCTTAATGGGTGCCAAAGTTACACAAGACCTCTTAATAATATTTTTAATCGCTATCTTGGTGACTGTAAATCCAAAAAATAAAAAGATGTCAGATATGAGCGATCTGGCGTTCTAGCAGCATTTTGAAGCATATTAGAAATTTCTATCTTAATGGGTGCCAAAGTTACACAATACCTCTTAATAATATTTTTAATCGCTATCTTGGTGACCGTAAGTCCAAAAAATAAAAAGGTGTCAGATATGAGCGATCTGGCGTTCTAGCAGCATTTTGAAGCATATTAGAAATTTCTATCTTAATGGGTGCCAAAGTTACACAAGACCTCTTAATAATATTTTTAATCGCTATCTTGGTGACCGTAAGTCCAAAAAATAAAAAGGTGTCAGATATGAGCGATCTGGCGTTCTAGCAGCATTTTGAAGCATATTAGAAATTTCTATCTTAATGGGTGCCAAAGTTACACAAGACCTTTTAATAATATTTTTAATCGCTATTTTGGTGACCGTAAGTCCAAAAACTAAAAAGGTGTCAGATATGAGCGATCTGGCGTTCTAGCAGCATTTTGAAGCATATTAGAAATTTCTATCTTAATGGGTGCCAAATTTGCACAAGACCTCTTAATAATATTTTTAACCGCTATCTTGGTGACCGTAAGTCCAAAAAATAAAAAGTTGTCAGATATGAGCGATCTGGCGTTCTCGGAGCATTTTGAAGCATTTTAGAAATTTCTATCTTAATGGGAGACAAAGTTACACAAGACCTCTTAATAATATTTTTAATCGCTATCTTGGTGACCGTAAGTCTAAAAAATAAAAAGGTGTCAGATATGAGCGATCTGGCGTTCTAGCGGCATTTTGAAGCATATTAGAAATTTCTATCGTAATGGGTGCCAAAGTTACACAAGACCTCTTAATAATATTTTTAATCGCTATCTTGGTGACTGTAAATCCAAAAAATAAAAAGGTGTCAGATATGAGCGATCTGGCGTTCTAGCAGCATTTTGAAGCATATTAGAAATTTCTATCTTAATGGGTGCCAAAGTTACACAAGACCTTTTAATAATATTTATAATCGCTATTTTGGTGACCGTAAGTCCAAAAATTAAAAAGGTGTCAGATATGAGCGATCTGGCGTTCTAGCAGCATTTTGAAGCATATTAGAAATTTCTATCTTAATGGGTGCCAAATTTACACAAGACCTCTTAATAATATTTTTAACCGCTATCTTGGTGACCGTAAGTCCAAAAAATAAAAAGTTGTCAGATATGAGCGATCTGGCGTTCTCGGAGCATTTTGAAGCATTTTAGAAATTTCTATCTTAATGGGTGCCAAAGTTACACAAGACCTCTTAATAATATTTTTAATCGCTATCTTGGTGACCATAAGTCTAAAAAATAAAAAGGTGTCAGATATGAGCGATCTCGCATTCTAGCGGCATTTTGAAGCATATTAGAACTTTCTATCTTAATGGGTGCCAAAGTTACACAAGACCTCTTAATAATATTTTTAATCGCTATCTTGGTGACTGTAAATCCAAAAAATAAAAAGGTGTCAGATATGAGCGATCTGGCGTTCTAGCAGCATTTTGAAGCATATTAGAAATTTCTATCTTAATGGGTGCCAAAGTTACACAAGACCTCTTAATAATATTTTTAATCGCTATCTTGGTGACCGTAAGTCCAAAAAATAAAAAGGTGTCAGATATGAGCGATCTGGCGTTCTAGCAGCATTTTGAAGCATATTAGAAATTTCTATCTTAATGGGTGCCAAAGTTACACAAGACCTCTTAATAATATTTTTAATCGCTATCTTGGTGACTGTAAATCCAAAAAATAAAAAGGTGTCAGATATGAGCGATCTGGGGTTCTAGCAGCATTTTGAAGCATATTAGAAATTTCTATCTTAATGGGTGCCAAAGTTACACAAGACCTCTTAATAATATTTTTAATCGCTATCTTGGTGACCGTAAGTCTAAAAAATAAAAAGGTGTCAGATATGAGCGATCTGGCGTTCTAGCAGCATTTTGAAGCATATTAGAAATTTCTATCTTAATGGGTGCCAAAGTTACACAAGACCTCTTAATAATATTTTTAATTGCTATTTTGGTGACCGTAAGTCCAAAAAATAAAAAAGTGTCAGATATGAGCGATCTGGCGTTCTAGCAGCATTTTGAAGCATATTAGAAATTTCTATCTTAATGGGTGCCAAAGTTACACAAGACCTTTTAATAATATTTATAATCGCTATTTTGGTGACCGTAAGTCCAAAAACTAAAAAGGTGTCAGACATGAGCGATCTGGCGTTCTAGCAGCATTTTGAAGCATATTAGAAATTTCTATCTTAATGGGTGCCAAATTTACACAAGACCTCTTAATAATATTTTTAACCGCTATCTTGGTGACCGTAAGTCCAAAAAATAAAAAGTTGTCAGATATGAGCGATCTGGCGTTCTCGGAGCATTTTGAAGCATTTTAGAAATTTCTATCTTAATGGGTGCCAAAGTTACACAAGACCTCTTAATAATATTTTTAATCGCTATCTTGGTGACCGTAAGTCTAAAAAATAAAAAGGTGTCAGATATGAGCGATCTCGCATTCTAGCGGCATTTTGAAACATATTAGAAATTTCTATCTTAATGGGTGCCAAATTTACACAAGACCTCTTAATAATATTTTTAACCGCTATCTTGGTGACCGTAAGTCCAAAAAATAAAAAGTTGTCAGATATGATCGATCTGGCGTTCTCGGAGCATTTTGAAGCATTTTAGAAATTTCTATCTTAATGGGTGCCAAAGTTACACAAGACATCTTAATAATATTTTTAATCGCTATCTTGGTGACCGTAAGTCTAAAAAATAAAAAGGTGTCAGATATGAGCGATCTCGCATTCTAGCGACATTTTGAAGCATATTAGAACTTTCTATCTTAATGGGTGCCAAAGTTACACAAGACCTCTTAATAATATTTTTAATCGCTATCTTGGTGACTGTAAATCCAAAAAATAAAAAGGTGTCAGATATGAGCGATCTGGCGTTCTCGGTGCATTTTGAAGCATTTTAGAAATTTCTATCTTAATGGGAGCCAAAGTTACACAAGACCTCTTAATAATATTTTTAATCGCTATCTTGGTGACCGTAAGTCTAAAAAATAAAAAGGTGTCAGATATGAGCGATCTGGCGTTCTAGCGGCATTTTGAAGCATATTAGAAATTTCTATCTTAATGGGTGCCAAAGTTACACAAGACCTCTTAATAATATTTTTAATCGCTATCTTGGTGACTGTAAATCCAAAAAATAAAAAGGTGTCAGATATGAGCGATCTGGCGTTCTAGCAGCATTTTGAAGCATATTAGAAATTTCTATCTTAATGGGTGCCAAAGTTACACAATACCTCTTAATAATATTTTTAATCGCTATCTTGGTGACCGTAAGTCCAAAAAATAAAAAGGTGTCAGATATGAGCGATCTGGCGTTCTAGCAGCATTTTGAAGCATATTAGAAATTTCTATCTTAATGGGTGCCAAAGTTACACAAGACCTCTTAATAATATTTTTAATCGCTATCTTGGTGACCGTAAGTCCAAAAAATAAAAAAGTGTCAGATATGAGCGATCTGGCGTTCTAGCAGCATTTTGAAGCATATTAGAAATTTCTATCTTAATGGGTGCCAAAGTTACACAAGACCTTTTAATAATATTTATAATCGCTATTTTGGTGACCGTAAGTCCAAAAACTAAAAAGGTGTCAGATATGAGCGATCTGGCGTTCTAGCAGCATTTTGAAGCATATTAGAAATTTCTATCTTAATGGGTGCCAAATTTACACAAGACCTCTTAATAATATTTTTAACCGCTATCTTGGTGACCGTAAGTCCAAAAAATAAAAAGTTGTCAGATATGAGCGATCTGGCGTTCTCGGAGCATTTTGAAGCATTTTAGAAATTTCTATCTTAATGGGTGCCAAAGTTACACAAGACCTCTTAATAATATTTTTAATCGCTATCTTGGTGACCGTAAGTCCAAAAAATAAAAAAGTGTCAGATATGAGCGATCTGGCGTTCTAGCAGCATTTTGAAGCATATTAGAAGTTTCTATCTTAATGGGTGCCAAAGTTACACAAGACCTTTTAATAATATTTATAATCGCTATTTTGGTGACCGTAAGTCCAAAAACTAAAAAGGTGTCAGATATGAGCGATCTGGGGTTCTAGCAGCATTTTGAAGCATATTAGAAATTTCTATCTTAATGGGTGCCAAATTTACACAAGACCTCTTAATAATATTTTTAACCGCTATCTTGGTGACCGTAAGTCCAAAAAATAAAAAGTTGTCAGATATGAGCGATCTGGCGTTCTCGGAGCATTTTGAAGCATTTTAGAAATTTCTATCTTAATGGGTGCCAAAGTTACACAAGACCTCTTAATAATATTTTTAATCGCTATCTTGGTGACCGTAAGTCTAAAAAATAAAAAGGTGTCAGATATGAGCGATCTGGCGTTCTAGCGGCATTTTGAAGCATATTAGAACTTTCTATCTTAATGGGTGCCAAAGTTACACAAGACCTCTTAATAATATTTTTAACCGCTATCTTGGTGACCGTAAGTCCAAAAAATAAAAAGTTGTCAGATATGAGCGATCTGGCGTTCTCGGAGCATTTTGAAGCATTTTAGAAATTTCTATCTTAATGGGTGCCAAAGTTACACAAGACCTCTTAATAATATTTTTAATCGCTATCTTGGTGACTGTAAATCCAAAAAATAAAAAGGTGTCAGATATGAGCGATCTGGCGTTCTAGCAGCATTTTGAAGCATATTAGAAATTTCTATCTTAATGGGTGCCAAAGTTACACAATACCTCTTAATAATATTTTTAATCGCTATCTTGGTGACCGTAAGTCCAAAAAATAAAAAGGTGTCAGATATGAGCGATCTGGCGTTCTAGCAGCATTTTGAAGCATATTAGAAATTTCTATCTTAATGGGTGCCAAAGTTACACAAGACCTCTTAATAATATTTTTAATCCCTATCTTGGTGACCGTAAGTCCAAAAAATAAAAAGGTGTCAGATATGAGCGATCTGGCGTTCTAGCAGCATTTTGAAGCATATTAGAAATTTCTATCTTAATGGGTGCCAAATTTACACAAGACCTCTTAATAATATTTTTAATCCCTATCTTGGTGACCGTAAGTCCAAAAAATAAAAAGGTGTCAGATATGAGCGATCTGGCGTTCTAGCAGCATTTTGAAGCATATTAGAAATTTCTATCTTAATGGGTGCCAAAGTTACACAAGACCTTTTAATAATATTTATAATCGCTATTTTGGTGACCGTAAGTCCAAAAACTAAAAAGGTGTCAGATATGAGCGATCTGGCGTTCTAGCAGCATTTTGAAGCATATTAGAAATTTCTATCTTAATGGGTGCCAAAGTTACACAAGACCTCTTAACAATATTTTTTATCGCTATCTTGGTGGCCGTAAGTCCAAAAAATAAAAAGGTGTCAGATATGAGCGATCTGGCGTTCTAGCAGCATTTTGAAGCATATTAGAAATTTCTATCTTAATGGGTGCCAAAGTTAAACAAGACCTCTGAATAATATTTTTAATCGCTATTTTGGTGACCGTAAGTCCAAAAAATAAAAAGGTGTCAGATATGAGCGATCTGGCGTTCTAGCAGCATTTTGAAGCATATTAGAAATTTCTATCTTAATGGGTGCCAAAGTTACACAAGACCTCTTAATAATATTTTTAATCGCTATCTTGGTGACCGTAAGTCCAAAAAATAAAAAGGTGTCAGATATGAGCGATCTGGCGTTCTAGCAGCATTTTGAAGCCTATTAGAAATTTCTATCGTAATGGGTGCCAAAGTTACACAAGACCTTTTAATAATATTTTTAATCGCTACTTTGGTGACCGTAAGTCCAAAAACTAAAAAGGTGTCAGATATGAGCGATCTGGCGTTCTAGCAGCATTTTGAAGCATGTTAGAAATTTCTATCTTAATGGGTGCCAAAGTTAAACAAGACCTCTGAATAATATTTTTAATCGCTATTTTGGTGACCGTAAGTCCAAAAAATAAAAAGGTGTCAGATATGAGCGATCTGGCGTTCTAGCAGCATTTTGAAGCATATTAGAAATTTCTATCTTAATGGGTGCCAAAGTTACACAAGACCTCTTAATAATATTTTTAATCGCTATCTTGGTGACCGTAAGTCTAAAAAATAAAAAGGTGTCAGATATGAGCGATCTGGCGTTCTAGCGGCATTTTGAAGCATATTAGAAATTTCTATCTTAATGGGTGCCAAAGTTACACAAGACCTCTTAATAATATTTTTAATCGCTATCTTGGTGACTGTAAATCCAAAAAATAAAAAGGTGTCAGATATGAGCGATCTGGCGTTCTAGCAGCATTTTGAAGCATATTAGAAATTTCTATCTTAATGGGTGCCAAAGTTACACAAGACCTCTGAATAATATTTTTAATCGCTATTTTGGTGACCGTAAGTCCAAAAAATAAAAAGGTGTCAGATATCAGCGATCTGGCGTTCTAGCAGCATTTTGAAGCATATTAGAAATTTCTATCTTAATGGGTGCCAAAGTTACACAAGACCTCTTAATAATATTTTTAATCGCTATCTTGGTGACCGTAAGTCCAAAAAATAAAAAGGTGTCAGATGTGAGCGATCTGGCGTTCTAGCAGCATTTTGAAGCATATTAGAAATTTCTATCTTAATGGGTGCCAAAGTTACACAAGACCTTTTAATAATATTTTTAATCGCTACTTTGGTGACCGTAAGTCCAAAAACTAAAAAGGTGTCAGATATGAGCGATCTGGCGTTCTAGCAGCATTTTGAAGCATATTAGAAATTTCTATCTTAATGGGTGCCAAATTTACACAAGACCTCTTAATAATATTTTTAACCGCTATCTTGGTGACCGTAAGTCCAAAAAATAAAAAGTTGTCAGATATGAGCGATCTGGCGTTCTCGGAGCATTTTGAAGCATTTTAGAAATTTCTATCTTAATGGGAGCCAAAGTTACACAAGACCTCTTAATAATATTTTTAATCGCTATCTTGGT
Source organism: Onthophagus sagittarius (assembly GCA_036711965.1). Taxonomy (NCBI): domain Eukaryota; kingdom Metazoa; phylum Arthropoda; class Insecta; order Coleoptera; family Scarabaeidae; genus Onthophagus; species Onthophagus sagittarius. The sequence goes on from JASERS010000001.1 coordinate 48,771,420, forward strand.
GACCGTAAGTCTAAAAAATAAAAAGGTGTCAGATATGAGCGATCTTGCGTTCTAGCGGCATTTTGAAGCATATTAGAAATTTCTATCTTAATGGGTGCCAAAGTTACACAAGACCTCTTAATAATATTTTTAATCGCTATCTTGGTGACTGTAAATCCAAAAAATAAAAAGGTGTCAGATATGAGCGATCTGGCGTTCTAGCAGCATTTTGAAGCATATTAGAAATTTCTATCTTAATGGGTGCCAAAGTTACACAATACCTCTTAATAATATTTTTAATCGCTATCTTGGTGACCGTAAGTCCAAAAAATAAAAAGGTGTCAGATATGAGCGATCTGGCGTTCTAGCAGCATTTTGAAGCATATTAGAAATTTCTATCTTAATGGGTGCCAAAGTTACACAAGACCTCTTAATAATATTTTTAATCGCTATCTTGGTGACCGTAAGTCCAAAAAATAAAAAAGTGTCAGATATGAGCGATCTGGCGTTCTAGCAGCATTTTGAAGCATATTAGAAATTTCTATCTTAATGGGTGCCAAAGTTACACAAGACCTTTTAATAATATTTATAATCGCTATTTTGGTGACCGTAAGTCCAAAAACTAAAAAGGTGTCAGATATGAGCGATCTGGCGTTCTAGCAGCATTTTGAAGCATATTAGAAATTTCTATCTTAATGGGTGCCAAATTTACACAAGACCTCTTAATAATATTTTTAACCGCTATCTTGGTGACCGTAAGTCCAAAAAATAAAAAGTTGTCAGATATGAGCGATCTGGCGTTCTCGGAGCATTTTGAAGCATTTTAGAAATTTCTATCTTAATGGATGCCAAAGTTACACAAGACCTCTTAATAATATTTTTAATCGCTATCTTGGTGACCGTAAGTCTAAAAAATAAAAAGGTGTCAGATATGAGCGATCTGGCGTTCTAGCGGCATTTTGAAGCATATTAGAACTTTCTATCTTAATGGGTGCCAAAGTTACACAAGACCTCTTAATAATATTTTTAACCGCTATCTTGGTGACCGTAAGTCCAAAAAATAAAAAGTTGTCAGATATGAGCGATCTGGCGTTCTCGGAGCATTTTGAAGCATTTTAGAAATTTCTATCTTAATGGGTGCCAAAGTTACACAAGACCTCTTAATAATATTTTTAATCGCTATCTTGGTGACTGTAAATCCAAAAAATAAAAATGTGTCAGATATGAGCGATCTGGCGTTCTAGCAGCATTTTGAAGCATATTAGAAATTTCTATCTTAATAGGTGCCAAAGTTACACAAGACCTTTTAATAATATTTTTAATCGCTATTTTGGTGACCGTAAGTCCAAAAACTAAAAAGGTGTCAGATATGAGCGATCTGGCGTTCTAGCAGCATTTTGAAGCATATTAGAAATTTCTATCTTAATGGGTGCCAAATTTGCACAAGACCTCTTAATAATATTTTTAACCGCTATCTTGGTGACCGTAAGTCCAAAAAATAAAAAGTTGTCAGATATGAGCGATCTGGCGTTCTCGGAGCATTTTGAAGCATTTTAGAAGTTTCTATCTTAATGGGAGACAAAGTTACACAAGACCTCTTAATAATATTTTTAATCGCTATCTTGGTGACCGTAAGTCTAAAAAATAAAAAGGTGTCAGATATGAGCGATCTGGCGTTCTAGCGGCATTTTGAAGCATATTAGAAATTTCTATCTTAATGGGTGCCAAAGTTACACAAGACCTCTTAATAATATTTTTAATCGCTATCTTGGTGACTGTAAATCCAAAAAATAAAAAGGTGTCAGATATGAGCGATCTGGCGTTCTAGCAGCATTTTGAAGCATATTAGAAATCTCTATCTTAATGGGTGCCAAAGTTTCACAATACCTCTTAATAATATTTTTAATCGCTATCTTGGTGACCGTAAGTCCAAAAAATAAAAAGGTATCAGATATGAGCGATCTGGCGTTCTAGCAGCATTTTGAAGCATATTAGAAATTTCTATCTTAATGGGTGCCAAAGTTACACAAGGCCTCTTAACAATATTTTTTATCGCTATCTTGGTGGCCGTAAGTCCAAAAAATAAAAAGGTGTCAGATATGAGCGATCTGGCGTTCTAGCAGCATTTTGAAGCATATTAGAAATTTCTATCTTAATGGGTGCCAAAGCTGCACAAGACCTCTTAATAATATTTTTAATCGCTATCTTGGTGACCGTAAGTCTAAAAAATAAAATGGTGTCAGATATGAGCGATCTGGCGTTCTGGCAGCATTTTGAAGCATATTAGAAATTTCTATCTTAATGGGTGCCAAAGTTACACAAGACCTCTTAACAATATTTTTTATCGCTATCTTGGTGGCCGTAAGTCCAAAAAATAAAAAGGTGTCAGATATGAGCGATCTGGCGTTCTAGCAGCATTTTGAAGCATATTAGAAATTTCTATCTTAATGGGTGCCAAAGTTACACAAGACCTCTTAATAATATTTTTAACCGCTATCTTGGTGACCGTAAGTCCAAAAAATTAAAAGTTGTCAGATATGAGCGATCTGGCGTTCTCGGAGCATTTTGAAGCATTTTAGAAATTTCTATCTTAATGGGTGCCAAAGTTACACAAGACCTCTTAATAATATTTTTAATCGCTATCTTGGTGACCGTAAGTCTAAAATATAAAAAGGTGTCAGATATGAGCGATCTGGCGTTCTAGCGGCATTTTGAAGCATATTAGAAATTTCTATCTTAATGGGTGCCAAAGTTACACAAGACCTCTTAATAATATTTTTAATCGCTATCTTGGTGACTGTAAATCCAAAAAATAAAAAGGTGTCAGATATGAGCGATCTGGCGTTTTAGCAGCATTTTGAAGCATATTAGAAATTTTTATCTTAATGGGTGCCAAAGTTACACAATACCTCTTAATAATATTTTTAATCGCTATCTTGGTGACCGTAAGTCCAAAAAATAAAAAGGTGTCAGATATGAGCGATCTGGCGTTCTAGCAGCATTTTGAAGCATATTAGAAATTTCTATCTTAATGGGTGCCAAAGTTACACAAGACCTCTTAACAATATTTTTTATCGCTATCTTGGTTGCCGTAAGTCCAAAAAATAAAAAGGTGTCAGATATGAGCTATCTGGCGTTCTAGCAGCATTTTGAAGCATATTAGAAATTTCTATCTTAATGGGTGCCAAAGCTGCACAAGACCTCTTAATAATATTTTTAATCGCTATCTTGGTGACCGTAAGTCTAAAAAATAAAAAGGTGTCAGATATGAGCGATCTGGCGTTCTAGCGGCATTTTGAAGCATATTAGAAATTTCTATCTTAATGGGTGCCAAAGTTACACAAGACCTCTTAATTATATTTTTAATCGCTATCTTGGTGACTGTAAATCCAAAAAATAGAAAGGTGTCAGATATGAGCGATCTGGCGTTCTAGCAGCATTTTGAAGCATATTAGAAATTTCTATCTTAATGGGAGCAAAGTTACACAAGACCTCTTAATAATATTTTTAATCGCTATCTTGGTGACCGTAAGTCCAAAAAATAAAAAGGTGTCAGATATGAGGGATCTGGCGTTCTAGCAGCACTTTGAAGCATATTAGAAATTTCTATCTTAATGGGTGCCAAAGTTACACAAGACCTCTTAATAATATTTTTAATCGCTATCTTGGTGACCGTAAGTCCAAAAAATAAAAAGGTGTCAGCTATGAGCGATCTGGCGTTCTAGCAGCATTTTGAAGCATATTAGAAATTTCTATCTTAATGGGTGCCAAAGTTACACAAGACCTCTTAATAATATTTTTAATCGCTATCTTGGTGACTGTAAATCCAAAAAATAAAAAGGTGTCAGATATGAGCGATCTGGCGTTCTAGCAGCATTTTGAAGCATATTAGAAATCTCTATCTTAATGGGTGCCAAAGTTTCACAATACCTCTTAATAATATTTTTAATCGCTATCTTGGTGACCGTAAGTCCAAAAAATAAAAAGGTATCAGATATGAGCGATCTGGCGTTCTAGCAGCATTTTGAAGCATATTAGAAATTTCTATCTTAATGGGTGCCAAAGTTACACAAGGCCTCTTAACAATATTTTTTATCGCTATCTTGGTGGCCGTAAGTCCAAAAAATAAAAAGGTGTCAGATATGAGCGATCTGGCGTTCTAGCAGCATTTTGAAGCATATTAGAAATTTCTATCTTAATGGGTGCCAAAGCTGCACAAGACCTCTTAATAATATTTTTAATCGCTATCTTGGTGACCGTAAGTCTAAAAAATAAAATGGTGTCAGATATGAGCGATCTGGCGTTCTGGCAGCATTTTGAAGCATATTAGAAATTTCTATCTTAATGGGTGCCAAAGTTACACAAGACCTCTTAACAATATTTTTTATCGCTATCTTGGTGGCCGTAAGTCCAAAAAATAAAAAGGTGTCAGATATGAGCGATCTGGCGTTCTAGCAGCATTTTGAAGCATATTAGAAATTTCTATCTTAATGGGTGCCAAAGTTACACAAGACCTCTTAATAATATTTTTAACCGCTATCTTGGTGACCGTAAGTCCAAAAAATTAAAAGTTGTCAGATATGAGCGATCTGGCGTTCTCGGAGCATTTTGAAGCATTTTAGAAATTTCTATCTTAATGGGTGCCAAAGTTACACAAGACCTCTTAATAATATTTTTAATCGCTATCTTGGTGACCGTAAGTCTAAAATATAAAAAGGTGTCAGATATGAGCGATCTGGCGTTCTAGCGGCATTTTGAAGCATATTAGAAATTTCTATCTTAATGGGTGCCAAAGTTACACAAGACCTCTTAATAATATTTTTAATCGCTATCTTGGTGACTGTAAATCCAAAAAATAAAAAGGTGTCAGATATGAGCGATCTGGCGTTTTAGCAGCATTTTGAAGCATATTAGAAATTTTTATCTTAATGGGTGCCAAAGTTACACAATACCTCTTAATAATATTTTTAATCGCTATCTTGGTGACCGTAAGTCCAAAAAATAAAAAGGTGTCAGATATGAGCGATCTGGCGTTCTAGCAGCATTTTGAAGCATATTAGAAATTTCTATCTTAATGGGTGCCAAAGTTACACAAGACCTCTTAACAATATTTTTTATCGCTATCTTGGTTGCCGTAAGTCCAAAAAATAAAAAGGTGTCAGATATGAGCTATCTGGCGTTCTAGCAGCATTTTGAAGCATATTAGAAATTTCTATCTTAATGGGTGCCAAAGCTGCACAAGACCTCTTAATAATATTTTTAATCGCTATCTTGGTGACCGTAAGTCTAAAAAATAAAAAGGTGTCAGATATGAGCGATCTGGCGTTCTAGCGGCATTTTGAAGCATATTAGAAATTTCTATCTTAATGGGTGCCAAAGTTACACAAGACCTCTTAATTATATTTTTAATCGCTATCTTGGTGACTGTAAATCCAAAAAATAGAAAGGTGTCAGATATGAGCGATCTGGCGTTCTAGCAGCATTTTGAAGCATATTAGAAATTTCTATCTTAATGGGAGCAAAGTTACACAAGACCTCTTAATAATATTTTTAATCGCTATCTTGGTGACCGTAAGTCCAAAAAATAAAAAGGTGTCAGATATGAGGGATCTGGCGTTCTAGCAGCACTTTGAAGCATATTAGAAATTTCTATCTTAATGGGTGCCAAAGTTACACAAGACCTCTTAATAATATTTTTAATCGCTATCTTGGTGACCGTAAGTCCAAAAAATAAAAAGGTGTCAGCTATGAGCGATCTGGCGTTCTAGCAGCATTTTGAAGCATATTAGAAATTTCTATCTTAATGGGTGCCAAAGTTAAACAAGACCTCTGAATAATATTTTTAATCGCTATTTTGGTGACCGTAAGTCCAAAAAATAAAAAGGTGTCAGATATGAGCGATCTGGCGTTCTAGCAGCATTTTGAAGCATATTAGAAATTTCTATCTTAATGTGTGCCAAAGTTACACAAGACCTCTTAATAATATTTTTAATCGCTATCTTGGTGACCGTAAGTCTAAAAAATAAAAAGGTGTCAGATATGAGCGATCTGGCGTTCTAGTGGCATTTTGAAGCATATTAGAAATTTCTATCTTAATGAGTGCCAAAGTTACACAAGACCTCTTAATAATATTTTTAATCGCTATCTTGGTGACTGTAAATCCAAAAAATAAAAAGGTGTCAGATATGAGCGATCTGGCGTTCTAGCAGCATTTTGAAGCATATTAGAAATTTTTATCTTAATGGGTGCCAAAGTTACACAATACCTCTTAATGATATTTTTAATCGCTATCTTGGTGACCGTAAGTCCAAAAAATAAAAAGGTGTCAGATATGAGCGATCTGGCGTTCTAGCAGCATTTTGAAGCATATTAGAAATTTCTATCTTAATGGGTGCCAAAGTTACACAAGACCTCTTAACAATATTTTTTATCGCTATCTTGGTGGCCGTAAGTCCAAAAAATAAAAAGGTGTCAGATATGAGCGATCTGGCGTTCTAGCAGCATTTTGAAGCATATTAGAAATTTCTATCTTAATGGGTGCCAAAGCTGCACAAGACCTCTTAATAATATTTTTAATCGCTATCTTGGTGACCGTAAGTCTAAAAAATAAAAAGGTGTCAGATATGAGCGATCTGGCGTTCTAGCGGCATTTTGAAGCATATTAGAAATTTCTATCTTAATGGTTGCCAAAGTTACACAAGACCTCTTAATTATATTTTTAATCGCTATCTTGGTGACTGTAAATCCAAAAAATAAAAAGGTGTCAGATATGAGCGATCTGGCGTTCTAGCAGCATTTTGAAGCATATTAGAAATTTCTATCTTAATGGGAGCAAAGTTACACAAGACCTCTTAATAATATTTTTAATCGCTATCTTGGTGACCGTAAGTCCAAAAAATAAAAAGGTGTCAGATATGAGGGATCTGGCGTTCTAGCAGCATTTTGAAGCATATTAGAAATTTCTATCTTAATGGGTGCCAAAGTTACACAAGACCTCTTAATAATATTTTTAATCGCTATCTTGGTGACCGTAAGTCCAAAAAATAAAAAGGTGTCAGATATGAGCGATCTGGCGTTTTAGCAGCATTTTGAAGCATATTTGAAATTTTTATCTTAATGGGTGCCAAAGTTACACAATACCTCTTAATAATATTTTTAATCGCTATCTTGGTGACCGTAAGTCCAAAAAATAAAAAGGTGTCAGATATGAGCGATCTGGCGTTCTAGCAGCATTTTGAAGCATATTAAAAATTTCTATCTTAATGGGTGCCAAAGTTACACAAGACCTCTTAACAATATTTTTTATCGCTATCTTGGTGGCCGTAAGTCCAAAAAATAAAAAGGTGTCAGATATGAGCAATCTGGCGTTCTAGCAGCATTTTGAAGCATATTAGAAATTTCTATCTTAATGGGTGCCAAAGCTGCACAAGACCTCTTAATAATATTTTTAATCGCTATCTTGGTGACCGTAAGTCTAAAAAATAAAAAGGTGTCAGATATAAGCGATCTGGCGTTCTAGCGGCATTTTGAAGCATATTAGAAATTTCTATCTTAATGGTTGCCAAAGTTACACAAGACCTCTTAATTATATTTTTAATCGCTATCTTGGTGACTGTAAATCCAAAAAATAAAAAGGTGTCAGATATGAGCGATCTGGCGTTCTAGCAGCATTTTGAAGCATATTAGAAATTTCTATCTTAATGGGAGCAAAGTTACACAAGACCTCTTAATAATATTTTTAATCGCTATCTTGGTGACCGTAAGTCCAAAAAATAAAAAGGTGTCAGATATGAGGGATCTGGCGTTCTAGCAGCATTTTGAAGCATATTAGAAATTTCTATCTTAATGGGTGCCAAAGTTACACAAGACCTCTTAATAATATTTTTAATCGCTATCTTGGTGACCGTAAGTCCAAAAAATAAAAAGGTGTCAGATATGAGCGATCTGGCGTTCTAGCAGCATTTTGAAGCATATTAGAAATTTCTATCTTAATGGGTGCCAAAGTTACACAATACCTCTTAATAATATTTTTAATCGCTATCTTGGTGACCGTAAGTCCAAAAAATAAAAAGGTGTCAGATATGAGCGATCTGGCGTTCTAGCAGCATTTTGAAGCATATTAGAAATTTCTATCTTAATGGGTGCCAAAGTTACACAAGACCTCTTAACAATATTTTTTATCGCTATCTTGGTTGCCGTAAGTCCAAAAAATAAAAAGGTGTCAGATATGAGCTATCTGGCGTTCTAGCAGCATTTTGAAGCATATTAGAAATTTCTATCTTAATGGGTGCCAAAGTTACACAAGACCTCTTAACAATATTTTTTATCGCTATCTTGGTGGCCGTAAGTCCAAAAAATAAAAAGGTGTCAGATATGAGCGATCTGGCGTTCTAGCAGCATTTTGAAGCATATTAGAAATTTCTATCTTAATGGGTGCCAAAGTTACACAAGACCTCTTAATAATATTTTTAACCGCTATCTTGGTGACCGTAAGTCCAAAAAATAAAAAGTTGTCAGATATGAGCGATCTGGCGTTCTCGGAGCATTTTGAAGCATTTTAGAAATTTCTATCTTAATGGGTGCCAAAGTTACACAAGACCTCTTAATAATATTTTTAATCGCTATCTTGGTGACCGTAAGTCTAAAAAATAAAAAGGTGTCAGATATGAGCGATCTGGCGTTCTAGCGGCATTTTGAAGCATATTAGAACTTTCTATCTTAATGGGTGCCAAAGTTACACAAGACCTCTTAATAATATTTTTAACCGCTATCTTGGTGACCGTAAGTCCAAAAAATAAAAAGTTGTCAGATATGAGCGATCTGGCGTTCTCGGAGCATTTTGAAGCATTTTAGAAATTTCTATCTTAATGGGTGCCAAAGTTACACAAGACCTCTTAATAATATTTTTAATCGCTATCTTGGTGACTGTAAATCCAAAAAATAAAAAGGTGTCAGATATGAGCGATCTGGCGTTCTAGCAGCATTTTGAAGCATATTAGAAATTTCTATCTTAATGGGTGCCAAAGTTACACAAGACCTCTTAATAATACTTTTAATCGCTATCTTGGTGACCGTAAGTCCAAAAAATAAAAAGGTGTCAGATATGAGCGATCTGGCGTTATAGCAGCATTTTGAAGCATATTAGAAATTTCTATCTTAATGGGTGCCAAAGTTACACAAGACCTCTTAATAATACTTTTAATCGCTATCTTGGTGACCGTAAGTCCAAAAAATAAAAAGGTGTCAGATATGAGCGATCTGGCGTTCTAGCAGCATTTTGAAGCATATTAGAAATTTCTATCTTAATGGGTGCCAAAGTTACACAAGACCTTTTAATAATATTTTTAATCGCTATCTTGGTGACCGTAAGTCCAAAAAATAAAAAGGTGTCAGATATGAGCGATCTGGCGTTCTAGCAGCATTTTGAAGCATATTAGAAATTTCTATCTTAATGGGTGCCAAAGTTACACAATACCTCTTAATAATATTTTTAATCGCTATCTTGGTGACCGTAAGTCCAAAAAATAAAAAGGTGTCAGATATGAGCGATCTGGCGTTCTAGCAGCATTTTGAAGCATATTAGAAATTTCTATCTTAATGGGTGCCAAAGTTACACAAGGCCTCTTAACAATATTTTTTATCGCTATCTTGGTGGCCGTAAGTCCAAAAAATAAAAAGGTGTCAGATATGAGCGATCTGGCGTTCTAGCAGCATTTTGAAGCATATTAGAAATTTCTATCTTAATGGGTGCCAAAGTTACACAAGACCTCTTAATAATATTTTTAACCGCTATCTTGGTGACCGTATGTCCAAAAAATAAAAAGGTGTCAGATATGAGCGATCTGGCGTTCTAGCAGCATTTTGAAGCATATTAGAAATTTCTATCTTAATGGGTGCCAAATTTACACAAGACCTCTTAATAATATTTTTAACCGCTATCTTGGTGACCGTAAGTCCAAAAAATAAAAAGTTGTCAGATATGAGCGAATTGGCGTTCTCGGAGCATTTTGAAGCATTTTAGAAATTTCTATCTTAATGGGTGCCAAAGTTACACAAGACCTCTTAATAATATTTTTAATCGCTATCTTGGTGACCGTAAGTCTAAAAAATAAAAATGTGTCAGACATGAGCGATCTGGCGTTCTCGGAGCATTTTGAAACATATTAGAAATTTCTATCTTAATGGGTGCCAAAGTTACACAAGACCTCTTAATAATATTTTTAATCGCTATCTTGGTGACCGTAAGTCCAAAAAATAAAAAGGTGTCAGATATGAGCGATCTGGCGTTCTCGGAGCATTTTGAAGCATTTTAGAAATTTCTATCTTAATGGGTGCCAAGGTTACACAAGACCTCTTAATAATATTTTTAATCGCTATCTTGGTGACTGTAAACCCAAAATATAAAAAGGTGTCAGATATGAGCGATCTGGCGTTCTAGCAGCATTTTGAAGCATATTAGAAGTTTCTATCTTAATGAGTGCCAAAGTTACACAAGACCTCTTAATAATATTTGTTTAGTTTCACTTATTCTGGGATAATTGATTATGGCTGGTTCTCAACATCTTTTTTTTGTAGATAAAAACTCAATTATTTTTTTTGTATGTTTAATAAATAAATTGAATTTGACTTTTACAATGAAGAATTTGTGATAAGAGACGAATATTTTATTGTTACGTATACACGAGCGACGAATTGCGAATGTTAAGCATTTAAATAAGTTGTTCCTTTTAAAAGAAAATGAAGACGCACGTGTCCTTAACAAAAAAAGTAGAAATACAAAAATAAACTGAATCTCCTTTTTGGTAGACAACAACCCTTACACTATAATAAATAAAAATAAAAATTAAATTGAAATGTTCTTAAAACCGCCCGCCTTGAAATGTTAATTTCAAAATTAAATTACAATAGCAAAGGGAAAAGAAAACAATATATAATAAAGAGCAAAATAAAACAAATTAAATTTAAAACAAAAGTGAAGTTTGTGTTGCGTTATTAAGTTGTCAGCAGTGGACACAACCTCACTAACGGTCGAATGAAGATTCCGCCGTTTGTTTGGATCTTCGCTACTCTTGAAATGCCGTCTTTTCCTGGAATAAGTTCGCTCCATGGGCCATTTTAAGGTAGGCTGATTTTCCTCCTTGATAATTACTAATTGGCCCTCCCTTAGTTTAGAGTTATTTCCAAACCATTTATTTCGACGCTGAAGCTCGACCAAATACTCCTTATACCATCGCCGCCAGAAATGAGGCTGAACCATTTGAATGTGTTGGTAATGAGACAATCGGTTTGGAACGATGTGACTTAAGTCTGGGTCCGGTAGTGATGTAAATTGTCTTCCGATCAGAAAGTGTGCCGGAGTGAGGGGAACCAGGTCGTTGGGATCAGACGATAATGGAGTGTGTGGACGGGAATTAAGAATTGCCTCTATCTGAATAAGAAGAGTATAAAATTCCTCGAATGTAAAAGAAGCGTTGCCAGCCACCCTTTTTAGGTGATGCTTCACGGATTTAACCCCCGCCTCCCAAAGTCCACCAAAATGTGGAGAGCTGGGAGGAATAAAACTCCAATTCAAACCCTCAGCATTAATACAAGTTGTCAAATTGTAAGAGCAAGTTCTTAAAAAGGTACCCAATTCATTTAATTCGCGATTGGCCCCAATGAAATTTGTACCATTATCGGAAAACATACGAGATGGTCTTCCCCGTCTACCAACAAAACGCCTGAGTGCCGCTATGAAACACTCGGAACTTAAACCGCTCACCAACTCCAAGTGAATAGCGCGAGTAGCAAAACATACCAATAGGCAAATCCAGCATTTAACTTCCTTCGATCCCCGGCCCCTTCTATCTTTCAGGAAAAACGGCCCGGCATAATCGACGCCGGTAGTGTTAAATGGAGGAGATGGCGTAACGCGATCTATAGGTAAATCAGCCATCGGAGGTTGTACACATTTGGGCTTTGCGCGACAACAATTTATGCATTCGCGGATTACTTTTCGCGCTAAGTTTCTGCCACCGATAGGCCAAAACCGTTCACGGAGAGAAGCGAGCAATTGTTGCGGTCCTGCATGCAATAACAACCTATGTTCATTTTCGAAAATTAAAACCGTTAATTTGCACGTTGACGAAATCAAAATCGGATGCTTGGTATCAAAACAAAGATTTGCTTTATTTAATCGACCGCCTACGCGCAAAAGACCGTTTTTATCAATAAAAGGATTAAAGTTTTTTAGTTTATTTTTATTTGGGAGTTCTTTTCCGCGTTTTAAAATTTCATATTCCTCTGCGAAAGTTTTGATTTGAGACAACCTTATTAATGCTTTTAATGCATTCTTTTAATGCATAATTCGAGAACCGTTAAAGAATTGCTCGATTTCTTTTCATTTTTGCAATTATTAATGAACCTAAAAACGAACGCGAAAATCCTTTTTAGTTTTGTCAAATTCGAAAATTTAGAAAAATCCAAGCACAAATTAGTGTTTGTAAACAAACAAGTCTTTTTCATTTCGGGAATCTCTTTTATCGAAAATGTTCTGATCGGCCAGATGTTTTCCGTTTTTGTTAAAAAGTCCGGCCCGTTCCAATAAGTATCAAGTCCAGCAAGCGTTCGGACGTTAACCCCGCGCGATATACAATCAGCTGGATTTTTGTCTGTAGGTACGAATCTCCAATCATCGTAAACCGTTTTTTCTAAGATTTTCGCAATACGCTGCGCCACAAAAACCTGCAATCTACAAGGCTCTATCGAAAGCCAATTTATAACTATGTTTGAATCCGTCCAGTAGACCGTTTTCGCAAGTTGTAAATTCAGAGAAGTTCTAACTTTATCGACCAAATCAACCAGTAATATTGAGCCCATTAATTCAAGTCTCGGTACAGTTAAAATTTTAATCGGCGCGACCTTTGATTTCGCGCAAATTAACCGCACCGCGACGTTCCCGCTTTCGTTCGTTGTTCTAAGGTACACACAAGCCCCGTAAGCTTTAATCGACGCGTCGGAGAACCCATGAACCTCCACCGAATGTGGAGATGATAGTGAAATAAATCGCGGCACGCGAATTGATTCAATAAAATGCAACTGTTCCCTAAATTTGCGCCAACTAGAGTAAATTTCAATAGGTAAAGACTCGTCCCAACTCAACCCGGTTTTCCAAATTTCCTGCAGGAGGATCTTAGCGGACACCGTAACTGGACTTAAAAACCCTAACGGATCAAAAATTTGCGCAATGTCAGACAATATAGTTCTCTTCGTTACCCGTGTACAATTTTCTTCGCGAATTTTATACCGAAAGCTGCCCTCTGCGGGACCCCACAGCAAACCTAATGTGCGGGTATTCTCGTAACGGCCCAAATCAACCGATTCCGAGGAATCAGTAAATTCACGGTTGATTTCTTTACTATTTGATGACCATTTATCTAATTCAAAGCCAGCCTCGTATAGCTTAGATCGAACTTGTATAATTACCGAGCTAAGTTTTTCTGTCGAATTCGCGACGGTCAATAAATCGTCCATATAAAAATGCGTGGTGATGACATTTGAAATTTCTGGGTTTGTACACTCCAACCCAAGCTCTTTTAAACAGCGAGTAGCCAAAAAACTCGCGGATGCCGTACCGTAAGTAACCGTGAGCAATTCGTAGGTATCTATAGGATCCAGTTGCGAATCACGCCACAAAATTCTCTGGAAACGCGTTTGAGCGGGATCCACCAAACATGCACGATACATTTTCTTTATATCGGCGGCTACTACATACGCATATTTTCGAAATCTTACGAGCGCACTATACAAATCTGGTTGAATTGTAGGTCCGACAAGTTGCAAACTATTTAACGAATAACCCGTAGAGCTAGGACAAGATGCGTCGAAAACCACGCGAAGTCTCGTAGACACACTATTCTCGTTAATCACCCCGTGGTGAGGTAGATAATAACAAGGATCGATTTTCTCCTGATCTTGTAACTTACGCATGTGACCCAAATCGCGATATTCTTTCATAAAACTCTTATATTGGCTACCAAAATCTGGAAATTTTTTAAATTTACGTTCCATGCTAAAAAGACGAAATTCGGCGGCTTTGTACGAATTTCCCAATTTCTCCAATGTATCGCTAAAGGGAATTTTCACAATAAATCTACCGTTTGTATCGCGCCGAGTTGTTTCACAAAAATGTTGCTCACAACGAGCATCTGAAACCGATTGAGGTGGAGAAGAGTTAATCGATTCTATCTCCCAAAAACCCTTTAATTGACTGGTTAATTGATCCCTCTCCAATGCGTTAAATAATACTATTCTAGAGTGGCATGTTGCGCTGGCTACTACTGGTCCTGAAATAACCCACCCAAAATGGGTTTTTTGCATAATTGGACCACCGGTAAGTCTTATTTGGCCGATACATAATAATTGCCAGAAATAATCCGCGCCTATCAACATATCTATTTTACTGGAAATATTAAACGAAGGATCAGCAAGTTTTAAGTGAGTAGGAATCTCTAAATCCTTAGGATTAACGAAAAAACTGGGTAAGTCGCTCGCGATTGTGTTAATTACAAAACAATTAACCTTTAATGAAAAATCTGTACGAATTGAATGAATTTTTAAACTACACGAATCGGTTATTATCGATTGAGAATCATTTATGCCTGTTATGTTAACGTTTTCTTTTGTTCCAACTAATCTAAGCCGTTTTCGAGCTTCTTCTGTAATGAAGCTGCTTTGGCTGCCCGGGTCAAGGAGTGCACGAAGAGAATATTTTTTATTTTGTCTGTTGTATGTGTGAACGATGACTATAGACAAAAGAACGTTTGAGTGAGAAGGTGTTTGAGCGGAAAGATTGATATTTTGTGTTTGAGAAGATGGGTGCGATTGTGCTTGAAGATCTGGGCGGCCATTATCAAAGTGTAAAAGAGTGTGATGCCGAGATTTGCATTTTTTAGATGAACTAGATCTGCAATTATTCAGGAAATGACCAGACCGCAAGCAATTTATGCAAAGTTTCGCGCGCTTAACTTGCTCCAAGCGGGCTTGAACAGTAAGATTTAAGAATTTCGAGCATTCCTGAATATAGTGATTTTCTTTGCACACGACGCAATGCTTTAAATTTGATTGACTCGCGACCAGAACCGATTTCGAACGATTATCTTTAACCCGTTGACTAGATCCGTGATCCAAAGTTTCGATCAAATCCGCGCGCTCTTTTAATACATTAAAAAGATCTTCCAATTTCGGCTGATCAATAGTTACTTTACGCTGCTCCCACTCGCGATTAGAGCCTTGGTCCATTTTAGTAGTTGCGAGATAAATTATCAAAGTATCCCAATTTTGCGTTGGTTGATTTAACGACGTCAGAGCTCTTATGTGCTTCCGAGTGTTGTCAATAAATGATCTTATAGCGCGAGAATTATCCGGAATAATCTTTTCCGTTTCAAATAACCCTTTACTATGGTTTTGTATTAGAACACGTGGGTTGTCAAACCTGGACCGAATCAATCCCCAAGCGATTTCGTAATTAGAGTTAGTTAATTCTAAACTAGCGATAACTTTACGGGCATCCCCGCTTAACGCGGAAAGTAAATATTGGAACTTCTGAACATCATTTATCGCGGTATTACTATTTATTAAAGATTCAAAAATGTCTCTAAACTCCAACCATGAATTAGGATCTCCGTTAAATTTAGGAAGGTCGATAACAGGCAATCGAACGCTCTGTTCAGGCGCGAGACCGACGACAAAGGAAGAATCAGCAGAAATTGACTTATTAGAAAGCATGCGCTTTGCTTTAGCTGTGGACGAATAAAATGATGTCTCGAATGCTTCCCGTTCGACGGCTTGCGCTTCGCCATCAATGCTAAGCAAATCTATTCCCCCCTGAATTTCTTCAAACTCCTCTATTAAACGACTTGCGCGCTCGAATCTTTGCTCTAACTCTATTGACAACTCGCTATTAATGCTGTTATCGTGAACACCTAATTCAAATTTAGAAACAAATTTGGCAAAATTAGTTAGCTTCCCCTTGAGAACGCCTCTCTTTCTTGGCATTTCTGAGGCACTTCTGGTTCGTAGATTCCGAAACGGACATTGGCATTTGGAGATGCTTCAGGCATCCATTGGCGGCGTGGACGATGAAATTAGGCGCTCCAGCTTCTTAGGTGGCGATTTGAGAAGTTTTCGCAGGGTTGATTACCAATTGACGATATTTCTCCACTGAAGATGCTGTAGATTAGATATCTCTGAAGTTTTCGAATGAAGTGGACCACGTGGAACAATTCTTCTCCTCCAAAACTCTCCTTCCCAATGCGACAAATTTCCAACGATAATTGTTCAAAACCAATAATTGTTTCACCATTTACATCCGGCTCGAAGGACCATTTTGTTTAGTTTCACTTATTCTGGGATAATTGATTATGGCTGGTTCTCAACATCTTTTTTTTGTAGATAAAAACTCAATTATTTTTTTTGTATGTTTAATAAATAAATTGAATTTGACATTTACAATGAAGAATTTGTGATAAGAGACGAATATTTTATTGTTACGTATACACGAGCGACGAATTGCGAATGTTAAGCATTTAAATAAGTTGTTCCTTTTAAAAGAAAATGAAGACGCACGTGTCCTTAACAAAAAAAGTAGAAATACAAAAATAAACTGAATCTCCTTTTGGGTAGACAACAACCCTAACACTATAATAAATAAAAATAAAAATTAAATTGAAATGTTCTTAACAATATTTTTAATCGCTATCTTTGTGACCGTAAGTCCAAAAAATAAAAAGGTGTCAGATATGAGCGATCTGGCGTTCTAGCAGCATTTTGAAGCATATTAGAAATTTCTATCTTAATAGGTGCCAAAGCTACACAAGACCTCTTAATAATATTTTTAATCGCTATCTTGGTGACCGTAAGTCCAAAAAATAAAAAGATGTCAGATATGAGCGATCTGGCGTTCTAGCAGCATTTTGAAGCATATTAGAAATTTCTATCTTAATGGGTGCCAAAGTTACACAAGACCTCTTAATAACATTTTTAATCGCTATCTTGGTGACCGTAAGTCCAAAAAATAAAAAGGTGTCATATATGAGTGATCTGGCGTTCTCGGAGCATTTTGAAGCATTTTAGAAATTTCTATCTTAATGGGTGCCAAAGTTACACAAGACCTCTTAATAATATTTTTAATCGCTATCTTGGTGACCGTAAGTCCAAAAATAAAAAGGTGTCAGATATGAGCGATCTGGCGTTCTAGCAACATTTTGAAGCATATTAGAAATTTCTATCTTAATGGGTGCCAAATTTACACAAGACCTCTTAATAATATTTTTAATCGCTATCTTGGTGACCGTAAGTCCAAAAAATAAAAAGTTGTCAGATATGAGCGATCTGGCTTTCTCGGAGCATTTTGAAGCATTTTAGAAATTTCTATCTTAATAGGTGCCAAAGTTACACAAGACCTCTTAATAATATTTTTAATCGCTCTCTTGGTGACCGTAAGTCTAAAAAATAAAAAGGTGTCAGATATGAGCGATCTGGCGTTCTAGCGGCATTTTGAAGCATATTAGAAATTTCTATCTTAATGGGTGCCAAAGTTACACAAGACCTCTTAATAATATTTTTTAATCGCTATCTTGGTCACTGTAAATCCAAAAAATAAAAAGGTGTCAGATATGAGCGATCTGGCGTTCTAGCAGCATTTTGAAGCATATTAGAAATTTCTATCTTAATGGGTGCCAAAGTTACACAAGACCTCTTAACAATATTTTTAACCGCTATCTTGGTGACCGTAAGTCCAAAAAATAAAAAGGTGTCAGATATGAGCGATCTGGCATTCTCGGAGCATTTTGAAGCATTTTAGAAATTTCTATCCTAATGGGTGCCAAGGTTACACAAGACCTCTTAATAATATTTTTAATCGCTATCTTGGTGACCGTAAGTCCAAAAAATAAAAAGGTGTCAGATATGTGCGAACTGGCGTTCTCGGAGCATTTTGAGGCATTTTACAAGTTTCTATCTTAATGGGTGCCAAAGTTAGACAAGACTTCTAAATAATATTTTTAATCGGTATCTTGGTGACCGTAAGTCCAAAAAATAAAAAGGTGTCGGATATGTGCGAACTGGCGTTCTCGGAGCATTTTGAGGCATTTTAGAAATTTCTATCTTCATTGTTGGCAAAGTAACACAAGACCTCTAAATAATATTTTTAATCGGTATATTTTTGGCCGTAAGTCCAAAAAATAAGAAGGTGTCAGATATGTGCGGTCTGGCGTTCTCGGAGCATTTTGAGGCACTTTAGAAATTTCTATCTTCATCGGTGCCAAACTTACACAAGACCTCTAATTAATATTTTTAATCGGTATCTTGGTGACCGTAAGTCCAAAAATAAAAAGGTGTCAGATATGAGCGATCTGGCGTTCTAGCAGCATTTTGAAGCATATTAGATATTTCTATCTTAATGGGTGCCAAAGTTACACAAGACCTCTTAATAATATTTTTAATCGCTATTTTGGTGACCGTAAGTCCAAAAAATAAAAAGGTGTCAGATATGAGCGATCTGGCGTTCTAGCAACATTTTGAAGCATATTAGAAATTTCTATCTTAATGGGTGCCAAATTTACACAAGACCTCTTAATAATATTTTTAACCGCTATCTTGGTGACCGTAAGTCCAAAAAATAAAAAGTTGTCAGATATGAGCGATCTGGCTTTCTCATAGCATTTTGAAGCATTTTAGAAATTTCTATCTTAATGGGTGCCAAAGTTACACAAGACCTCTTAATAATATTTTTAATCGCTCTCTTGGTGACCGTAAGTCAAAAAAATAAAAAGGTGTCAGATATGAGCGATCTGGCGTTCTAGCAGCATTTTGAAGCATATTAGATATTTCTATCTTAATGGGTGCCAAAGTTACACAAGACCTCTTAATAATATTTTTAATCGCTATTTTGGTGACTGTAAATCCAAAAAATAAAAAGGTGTCAGATATGAGCGATCTGGCGTTCTAGCAGCATTTTGAAGCATATTAGAAATTTCTATCTTAATGGGTGCCAAAGTTACACAATACCTCTTAATAATATTTTTAATCGCTATCTTGGTGACCGTAAGTCCAAAAAATAAAAAGGTGTCAGATATGAGCGATCTGGCGTTCTAGCAGCATTTTGAAGCATATTAGAAATTTCTATCTTAATGGGTGCCAAAGTTACACAAGACCTCTTAACAATATTTTTAACCGCTATCTTGGTGACCGTAAGTCCAAAAAATAAAAAGGTGTCAGATATGAGCGATCTGGCATTCTCGGAGCATTTTGAAGCATTTTAGAAATTTCTATCCTAATGGGTGCCAAGGTTACACAAGACCTCTTAATAATATTTTTAATCGCTATCTTGGTGACCGTAAGTCCAAAAAATAAAAAGGTGTCAGATATGTGCGAACTGGCGTTCTCGGAGCATTTTGAGGCATTTTACAAGTTTCTATCTTAATGGGTGCCAAAGTTACACAAGACTTCTAAATAATATTTTTAATCGGTATCTTGGTGACCGTAAGTCCAAAAAATAAAAAGGTGTCGGATATGTGCGAACTGGCGTTCTCGGAGCATTTTGAGGCATTTTAGAAATTTCTATCTTCATCGGTGGCAAAGTAACACAAGACCTCTAAATAATATTTTTAATCGATATATTTTTGGCCGTAAGTCCAAAAAATAAAAAGGTGTCAGATATGTGCGGTCTGGCGTTCTCGGAGCATTTTGAGGCACTTTAGAAATTTCTATCTTCATCGGTGCCAAACTTACACTTGACCTCTAATTAATATTTTTAATCGGTATCTTGGTGACCGTAAGTCCAAAAATAAAAAGGTGTCAGATATGAGCGATCTGGCGTTCTAGCAGCATTTTGAAGCATATTAGATATTTCTATCTTAATGGGTGCCAAAGTTACACAAGACCTCTTAATAATATTTTTAATCGCTATTTTGGTGACCGTAAGTCCAAAAAATAAAAAGGTGACAGATATGAGCGATCTGGCGTTCTAGCAACATTTTGAAGCATATTAGAAATTTCTATCTTAATGGGTGCCAAATTTACACAAAACCTCTTAATAATATTTTTAACCGCTATCTTGGTGACCGTAAGTCCAAAAAATAAAAAGTTGTCAGATATGAGCGATCTGGCTTTCTCATAGCATTTTGAAGCATTTTAGAAATTTCTATCTTAATGGGTGCCAAAGTTACACAAGACCTCTAAATAATATTTTTAATCGATATATTTTTGGCCGTAAGTCCAAAAAATAAAAAGGTGTCAGATATGTGCGGTCTGGCGTTCTCGGAGCATTTTGAGGCACTTTAGAAATTTCTATCTTCATCGGTGCCAAACTTACACTTGACCTCTAATTAATATTTTTAATCGGTATCTTGGTGACCGTAAGTCCAAAAATAAAAAGGTGTCAGATATGAGCGATCTGGCGTTCTAGCAGCATTTTGAAGCATATTAGATATTTCTATCTTAATGGGTGCCAAAGTTACACAAGACCTCTTAATAATATTTTTAATCGCTATTTTGGTGACCGTAAGTCCAAAAAATAAAAAGGTGACAGATATGAGCGATCTGGCGTTCTAGCAACATTTTGAAGCATATTAGAAATTTCTATCTTAATGGGTGCCAAATTTACACAAAACCTCTTAATAATATTTTTAACCGCTATCTTGGTGACCGTAAGTCCAAAAAATAAAAAGTTGTCAGATATGAGCGATCTGGCTTTCTCATAGCATTTTGAAGCATTTTAGAAATTTCTATCTTAATGGGTGCCAAAGTTACACAAGACCTCTTAATAATATTTTTAATCGCTCTCTTGGTGACCGTAAGTCTAAAAAATAAAAAGGTGTCAGATATGAGCGATCTGGCGTTCTAGCAGCATTTTGAAGCATATTAGATATTTCTATCTTAATGGGTGCCAAAGTTACACAAGACCTCTTAATAATATTTTTAATCGCTATTTTGGTGACCGTAAGTCCAAAAAATAAAAAGGTGTCAGATATGAGCGATTTGGCGTTCTAGCAACATTTTGAAGCATATTAGAAATTTCTATCTTAATGGGTGCCACATTTACACAAGACCTCTTAATAATATTTTTAACCGCTATCTTGGTGACCGTAAGTCCAAAAAATAAAAAGTTGTCAGATATGAGCGATCTGGCTTTCTCGGAGCATTTTGAAGCATTTTAGAAATTTCTATCTTAATGGGTGCCAAAGTTACACAAGACCTCTTAATAATATTTTTAATCGCTCTCTTGGTGACCGTAAGTCTAAAAAATAAAAAGGTGTCAGATATGAGCGATCTGGCTTTCTAGCGGCATTTTGAAGCATATTAGAAATTTCTATCTTAATGGGTGCCAAAGTTACACAAGACCTCTTAATAATATTTTTAATCGCTATCTTGGTGACTGTAAATCCAAAAAATAAAAAGGTGTCAGATATGAGCGATCTGGCGTTCTAGCAGCATTTTGAAGCATATTAGAAATTTCTATCTTAATGGGTGCCAAAGTTACACAATACCTCTTAATAATATTTTTAATCGCTATCTTGGTGATCGTAAGTCCAAAAAATAAAAAGGTGTCAGATATGAGCGATCTGGCGTTCTAGCAGCATTTTGAAGCATATTAGAAATTTCTATCTTAATGGGTGCCAAAGTTACACAAGACCTCTTAACAATATTTTTATGCGCTATCTTGGTGACCGTAAGTCCAAAAAATAAAAAGGTGTCAGATATGAGCGATCTGGCGTTCTCGGAGCATTTTGAAGCATTTTAGAAATTTCTATCCTAATGGGTGCCAAGGTTACACAAGACCTCTTAATAATATTTTTAATCGCTATCTTGGTGACCGTAAGTCCAAAAAATAAAAAGGTGTCAGATATGTGCGAACTGGCGTTCTCGGAGCATTTTGAGGCATTTTACAAGTTTCTATCTTAATGGGTGCCAAAGTTACACAAGACTTCTAGATAATATTTTTAATCGGTATCTTGGTGACCGTAAGTCCAAAAAATAAAAAGGTGTCGGATATGTGCGAACTGGCGTTCTCGGAGCATTTTGAGGCATTTTAGAAATTTCTATCTTCATCGGTGGCAAAGTAACACAAGACCTCTAAATAATATTTTTAATCGGTATATTTTTGGCCGTAAGTCCAAAAAATAAAAAGGTGTCAGATATGTGCGGTCTGGCGTTCTCGGAGCATTTTGAGGCACTTTAGAAATTTCTATCTTCATCGATGCCAAACTTACACAAGACCTCTAATTAATATTTTTAATCGGTATCTTGGTGACCGTAAGTCCAAAAAATAAAAAGGTGTCAGATATGTGCGATCTGGCGCTCTTGGAGCATTTTGAGGCATTTTAGAAATTTCTATCTTAATGGGTGCCAAAGTTACACAACACCTCTAAATAATATTTTTAATCACTATCTTTGTGACCGTAAGTCCAAAAAATAAAAAGGTGTCAGATATGTGCGAACTGGCGTTCTCGGAGCATTTTGAGGCATTTTACAAGTTTCTATCTTAATGGGTGCCAAAGTTACACAAGACTTCTAAATAATATTTTTAATCGGTATCTTGGTGACCGTAAGTCCAAAAAATAAAAAGGTGTCGGATTTGTGCGAACTGGCATTCTCGGAGCATTTTGAGGCATTTTAGAAATTTCTATCTACATCGGTGGCAAAGTAACACAAGACCTCTAAATAATATTTTTAATCGGTATATTTTTGGCCGTAAGTCCAAAAAATAAAAAGGTGTCAGATATGTGCGGTCTGGCGTTCTCGGAGCATTTTGAGAAACTTTAGAAATTTCTATCTTCATCGGTGCCAAACTTACACAAGACCTCTAATTAATATTTTTAATCGGTATCTTGGTGACCGTAAGTCCAAAAAATAAAAAGGTGTCAGATATGTGCGATCTGGCGTTCTCGGAGCATTTTGATTCATTTTAGAAATTTCTATCTTGATCGGTGGCAAAGTTACACAAGACCTCTAAATAATATTTTTAATCGGTATCTTTTTGGCCGTAAGTCCAAAAAATAAAAAGGTGTCAGATATGTGCGATTTGGCGCTCTTGGAGCATTTTGAGGCATTTTAGAAATTTCTATCTTAATGGCTGCCAAAGTTACACTACACCTCTAAATAATATTTTTAATCAGTATCTTGGTGACCGTAAGTCCAAAAAATAAAAAGGTGTCAAATATGTGCGATCTGGCGCTCTCGGAGCATTTTGAGGCATTTTACAAGTTTCTATCTTAATGGGTGCTAAAGTTACACAAGACTTCTAAATAATATTTTTAATCGGTATCTTGGTGACCGTAAGTCCAAAAAATAAAAAGGGGTCAGATATGTGCGAACTGGCGTTCTCGGAGCATTTTGAGGCATTTTAGAAATTTCTATCTTCATCGGTGGCAAAGTTTCACAAGACCTCTAAATAATATTTTTAATCGGTATCTTTTTGGCCGTAAGTCCAAAAAATAAAAAGGTGTCAGATATGTGCGGTCTGGCGTTTTTGGAGAATTTTGAGGCACTTTAGAAATTTCTATCTTCATCGGTGGCAATGTTACACAAGACCTCTAAATAATATTTTTAATCGGTATCTTTTTGGCCGTAAGTCCAAAAAATAAAAAGGTGTCAGATGTGTGCGGTCTGGCATTCTCGGAGCATTTTGAGGTACTTTAGAAATTTCTATCTTCATCGGTGCCAAAGTTACACAAGGCCTCTAAATAATATTTTTAATCGGTATCTTTTTGACCGTAAGTCCAAAAAATAAAAGTGTGTCAGATATGTCTATCTGGCGTTCTCGGAGCATTTTGAGGTGTTTTAGAAAATTCTATCTTAATTGGTGCCAAAGTTACACAAGACTTCTAAATAATATTTTTAATCGGTTTCTTGGTTGTTACATTCCAAAAATTCATTTGTTGTACCATGTTTAATGTGACGTCTTGTGTTAATGTGTTGGATGGTGAGTTGTATAAAATTAAGTAGTTTTGTATTCAGTTTATTTACATTAATTTAATTTACATCTTGTTTAATTTAAAAATTATTTTGCAGCAACATCTTCTGGTACTTTGCATGACTTCCTTTTTATCTATCCTTCCTAATAATTCTGTAATTTTCTTACTTCATCTCTTCCTTGTGAGAGGGCGCTGTGACTTAAGAGTTTTGGCGCAGGTGTAATTTTTTTTGAGTTGCACTACAGAACATAAAAGTTCTTTTCAAAAAAATTTTCTCTTCCTCTCTTATGTAAGATCCAGAGTGATACACGTGTTACGAGTGTAATTGAAATTTTGGTGTGGTTTAGCCATGTTGGGAATTTAAAGAAATTTTTCATTTTCCATATTTTTGGGATTCATCACCCGTAATATCTTTTGGGGAAAAGTGTTTTCACTTTGTATTAATAATACGGTAAATCCGGATTTATGTGTATTTTCCTGGTATCTTCGAATCGAAAATTTTTATCAAAAAAAAAAACCTCGAACAACTGAGGTAAGCATGTTTTATTCTAGTTTATAACGCATACACCTTTTTACTCAGCCAATCTTCTCTTATTCATTCATACAAAAAAAAATCGCTTTAATCTTAAAACTATTTTTCTATTAAAAAAAAAAAAAAAAGTTTTCTATTTTTCCATTTATTTAACCAGGTTTTATTGAGGGGAGCAATTTTCTGGTTGCGTCCATTTGGTTCTCCGGAATAAATTCTTCGGGAGTTTGTTTTCTATGCGATATTGGGGACGTAGGCCAAAATAATTTGGGGAGGATTTCAACAACACCCTTCCTTCTCCTCCACCTAACACCAGAAGTGTTGCTGACGGAGACAAGATCATTTCTTTCCAATCATTTAAGGACAACAGAATTAAGGTCAGATTTATGATCATCAATTTATTTTGAGACCAACAAGAATATACAAGTACATCAAATTATTTACATTTTTTTTTATTATTAATCGTCAATCAAATATCTAATTTTCGGGTTCACTTACTATTTGTAATTTTGTTGGCGAGATTAATTTTTTTTTTTGTTTTCTTTCCGAAAGAATTTCTTTTTTTGTTTGGACTTTACGTTGAGCTCAACCATACGGGGTCCGGGCGCGGATTAATTTTCATTTAATTAATATACCCACTATTTATTTTTTTTGGTATCTCGATCAACGATTTATTTCAAGTTTAATTTTTTTTCAAGGCTCGCTAGCATTATTTTTTTTTTTGTCGTTTGTTGTGATAACCTAGAATAGGATTTAAAGTTAAAGTTAAACAGTTGATTTTTTTTTCTCTTACCTGTATTGTTAATACGGGATTTTTTTTATAATTTTATTTAATAAATTCATTTCGTTTTGTACAACTCATTGTCTGTATATCGTATACCTATGTTGTGTTGTATTACATGTTTACTTCACCATTTTAAGAACTCACGTCGCAGTTCGTGTACCACGCGGGGTTAACTGTGTGGCGCCGAAAACAAATAACCCCTCCCTTCTTCACTGAGCCGGTCGAGGACTCGCGTGCGTCTTTAGGAGTAAACCGTATTTTATTTTGTCTTATTGTGGTTATCTATATTTTTTTTTATTCACATCAAAGTAGGAGTTGATTTAATTAGATTTATTTAATTATCATTATTTTTTTTGGCGTCATATGGTGACCGTATGTCCAAAAAATAAAAAGGTGTCAGATATGTGCGATCTGGCGTTCTCGGAGCATTTTGAGGCATTTTAGAAACTTCTATCTTATCGATGGCAAAGTTACACAAGACTTCTAAATAATATTTTTAATCGGTTTCTTGGTGACCGTAAGTCCAAAAAATAAAAAGGTGTCAGATAAGTGCGATCTGGCGTTCTCGGAGCATTTTGAGGCATTTTAGAAATTTCTATCTTCATCGATGGCAAAGTTACACAAGACCTGTAAATAATATTTTTAATCGGTATCTTGGTGACCGTAAGTGCAAAATATAAAAAGGTGTCAGATATGTGCGGTCTGGCGTTCTCGGAGCATTTTGAGACATTTTAGAAATTTCTATCTTCATCGGTGCCAAAGTTACACAAGACCTCTAAATAATATTTTCAATCGGTACCTTTTTGACCGTATGTCCAAAAAATAAAAAGGTGTCAGATATGTGCGACCTAGCGCTCTCGGAGCATTTTGAGGCACTTTAGAAATTTCTATCTTCATCGGGGCCAAAGTTACACAAGACCTCTAATTAATATTTTTAATCGGTATCTTGGTGACCGTAAGTCCAAAAAATAAAAAGGTGTCAGATGTGTTCGATCTGGCGTTCTCGGGTCACTTTGAGGCATTTTAGAAATTTCTATTTTCATCGGTGCCAAAGTTACACAAGACCTCTAAATAATATCTTTAATCGGTATCTTGGTGACCGTAAGTCCAAAAAATAAAAAGGTGTCAGATATGTGCGAACTGGCGTTCTCGGAGCATTTTCAGGCATTTTAGAAATTTCTATCTTAATGGGTGCCAAAGTTACACAAGACCTCTAAATAATATTTTTAATCGGTATCTTGGTAACCGTACGTCCAAAAAATAAAAAGGTGTCAGATATGTGCCATCTGGCGTTCTCGGAGCATTTTGAGGCATTTTAGAAATTTCTATCCTCATCTGTGCCATAGTTACACAAGGCCTCTAAACAATATTTTTAATCGGTACCTTTTTGGCCGTAAGTCAAAAAAACAAAAAGGTGTCAGATATGTGCGGTCTGGCGTTCTCGGAGCATTTTGAGGCATTTTAGAAATTTCTATCCTCATCGGTGCCAAAGTTACACAAGACCACTAAATAATATTTTTAATCGGTATCTTTTTGGCCGTAAGTCCAAAAAATAAAAAGGTGTCAGATGTGTGCGATCGGCGTTCTCGAAGCATTTTGAGGCATTTTAGAAATTTCTATCTTAATGGGTGCCAAAGTTACACAAGACCTCTAAATAATATTTTTAATCGGTATCTTGGTAACCGTACGTCCAAAAAATAAAAAGGTGTCAGATATGTGCCATCTGGCGTTCTCGGAGCATTTTGAGGCATTTTAGAAATTTCTATCCTCATCGGTGCCAAAGTTACACAAGACCTCTAAATAATATTTTTAATCGGTATCTTTTTGGCCGTAAGTCCAAAAAATAAAAAGGTGTCAGATGTGTGCGATCGGCGTTCTCGGAGCATTTTGAGGCATTTTAGAAATTTCTATCCTCATCGGTGCCAAAGTTACACAAGGCCTCTAAACAATATTTTTAATCGGTACCTTTTTGGCCGTAAGTCAAAAAAATAAAAAGGTGTCAGATATGTGCGGTCTGACGTTCTCGGAGCATTTTGAGGCATTTTAGAAATTTCTATCCTCATCGGTGCCAAAGTTACCCAAGGCCTCTAAACAATATTTTTAATCGGTACCTTTTTGGCCGTAAGTCAAAAAAATAAAAAGGTGTCAGGTATGTGCGGTCTGGCGTTCTCGGAGCATTTTGAGGCATTTTAGAAATTTCTATCTTTATCGGTGCCAAAGTTACACAAGACCTCTAAATAATATTTTTAATCGGTATCTTTTTGGCCGTAAGTCCAAAAAATAAAAAGGTGTCAGATGTGTGCGATCGGCGTTCTCGGAGCATTTTGAGGCATTTTAGAAATTTCTATCCTCATCGGCACCAAAGTTACACAAGGCCTCTAAACAATATTTTTAATCGGTATCTTGGTAACCGTACGTCTAAAAAATAAAAAGGTGTCAGATATGTGCGATCTGGCGTTCTCGGAGTATTTTGAGGCATTTTAGAAATTTCTATCTTCATCGATGGCAAAGTTACACAAGACCTCTAAATAATATTTTTAATCGGTATCTTGATGACCGTAAGTCCAAAAAATAAAAATGTGTCAGATATGTACGATCTGGCGTTCTCGGAGCATTTTGAGGCATTTTAGAAATTTCTATCTTAATGGGTGCCAAAGTTACACAAGACCTCTAAATAATATTTTTAATCGGTATCTTGGTAACCGTAAGTCCAAAAAATAAAAAGGTGTCAGATATGTGCGATCTGGCGTTCTCGGAGCATTTTGAGGCATTTTAGAAATTTCTATCTTCATCGATGGCAAAGTTGCACAAGACCTTTAAATAATATTTTTAATCGGTATCTTGGTGACCATAAGACCAAAAAATAAAAAGGTGTCAGATATGTGGGATCTGGTATTCTCGGAGCAGTTTGAGGCATTTTAAAAATTTCTATCTTAATTGGTGTCAAAGTTACACAAGACTTCTAAATAATATTTTTAATCGGTATCTTGGTGATCGTAAGTCCAAAAAATAAAAAAGTGTCAGATATGTGCCATCTGGCGCTCTCGGAGCATTTTGAGGCATTTTACAAGTTTCTATCTTAATGGGTGCCAAAGTTACACAAGACTTCTAAATAATATTTTTAATCGGTATCTTGGTGACCGTACGTCCAAAAAATAAAAAGGTGTCAGATGTGTGCCATCTGGCGTTCTCGGAGCATTTTGAGGCATTTTAGAAATTTCTATCTTCATCGGTGCCAAAATTACCCAATACTCCTAAATAATATTTATAATCGGTATCTTGGTGACCGTAAGTCCAAAAAATAAAAATGTGTCAAATATGTGCGTTCTGGCGTTCTCGGAACATTTTGAGGCACTTTAGAAACTTCTATCTTCATCGGTGCCAAAGTTACACAAGACCTCTAAATAATATTTTTAATCGGTATCTTTTTGGCCGTAAGTCCAAAAAATAAATAGATGTCAGATATGTGCGTTCTGGCGTTCTCGGAGCATTTTGAGGCACTTTAGAAATTTCTATCTTCATCGGTGCCAAAGTTACACAAGACCTCTAAATAATATTTTTAATCGGTATCTTGGTGACCGTAAGTCCAAAAAATAAAATGGTGTCGATATGCGCGATCTGGCGTTCTCGAAGCATTTTGAGGCATTTTAGAAATTTCTGTCTTAATGGGTGCCAAAGTTACACAAGACTTCTTAATAATATTTATAATCGGTATCTTGGTGACTGTAAGTCCAAAAAATAAAAGGGTGTCAGATATGTGCGGTCTGGCGTTCTCGGAGCATTTTGAGGCATTTTAGAAATTTCTGTCTTAATGGGTGCCAAAGTTACACAAGACCTCTAAATAATATTTTTAATCGGTATCTTGGTAACCGTACGTCCAAAAAATAAAAAGGTGTCAGATATGTGCCAACTGGCGTTCTCGGAGCATTTTGAGGCATTTTAGAAATTTCTATCCTCATCTGTGCCATAGTTACACAAGGCCTCTAAACAATATTTTTAATCGGTACCTTTTTGGCCGTAAGTCAAAAAAACAAAAAGGTGTCAGATATGTGCGGTCTGGCGTTCTCGGAGCATTTTGAGGCATTTTAGAAATTTCTATCCTCATCGGTGCCAAAGTTACACAAGACCACTAAATAATATTTTTAATCGGTATCTTTTTGGCCGTAAGTCCAAAAAATAAAAAGGTGTCAGATGTGTGCGATCGGCGTTCTCGAAGCATTTTGAGGCATTTTAGAAATTTCTATCTTAATGGGTGCCAAAGTTACACAAGACCTCTAAATAATATTTTTAATCGGTATCTTGGTAACCGTACGTCCAAAAAATAAAAAGGTGTCAGATATGTGCCATCTGGCGTTCTCGGAGCATTTTGAGGCATTTTAGAAATTTCTATCCTCATCGGTGCCAAAGTTACACAAGACCTCTAAATAATATTTTTAATCGGTATCTTTTTGGCCGTAAGTCCAAAAAATAAAAAGGTGTCAGATGTGTGCGATCGGCGTTCTCGGAGCATTTTGAGGCATTTTAGAAATTTCTATCCTCATCGGTGCCAAAGTTACACAAGGCCTCTAAACAATATTTTTAATCGGTACCTTTTTGGCCGTAAGTCAAAAAAATAAAAAGGTGTCAGATATGTGCGGTCTGACGTTCTCGGAGCATTTTGAGGCATTTTAGAAATTTCTATCCTCATCGGTGCCAAAGTTACCCAAGGCCTCTAAACAATATTTTTAATCGGTACCTTTTTGGCCGTAAGTCAAAAAAATAAAAAGGTGTCAGGTATGTGCGGTCTGGCGTTCTCGGAGCATTTTGAGGCATTTTAGAAATTTCTATCTTTATCGGTGCCAAAGTTACACAAGACCTCTAAATAATATTTTTAATCGGTATCTTTTTGGCCGTAAGTCCAAAAAATAAAAAGGTGTCAGATGTGTGCGATCGGCGTTCTCGGAGCATTTTGAGGCATTTTAGAAATTTCTATCCTCATCGGCACCAAAGTTACACAAGGCCTCTAAACAATATTTTTAATCGGTATCTTGGTAACCGTACGTCTAAAAAATAAAAAGGTGTCAGATATGTGCGATCTGGCGTTCTCGGAGTATTTTGAGGCATTTTAGAAATTTCTATCTTCATCGATGGCAAAGTTACACAAGACCTCTAAATAATATTTTTAATCGGTATCTTGGTGACCGTAAGTCCAAAAAATAAAAATGTGTCAGATATGTACGATCTGGCGTTCTCGGAGCATTTTGAGGCATTTTAGAAATTTCTATCTTAATGGGTGCCAAAGTTACACAAGACCTCTAAATAATATTTTTAATCGGTATCTTGGTAACCGTAAGTCCAAAAAATAAAAAGGTGTCAGATATGTGCGATCTGGCGTTCTCGGAGCATTTTGAGGCATTTTAGAAATTTCTATCTTCATCGATGGCAAAGTTGCACAAGACCTTTAAATAATATTTTTAATCGGTATCTTGGTGACCATAAGACCAAAAAATAAAAAGGTGTCAGATATGTGGGATCTGGTATTCTCGGAGCAGTTTGAGGCATTTTAAAAATTTCTATCTTAATTGGTGTCAAAGTTACACAAGACTTCTAAATAATATTTTTAATCGGTATCTTGGTGATCGTAAGTCCAAAAAATAAAAAAGTGTCAGATATGTGCCATCTGGCGCTCTCGGAGCATTTTGAGGCATTTTACAAGTTTCTATCTTAATGGGTGCCAAAGTTACACAAGACTTCTAATTAATATTTTTAATCGGTATCTTGGTGACCGTACGTCCAAAAAATAAAAAGGTGTCAGATGTGTGCCATCTGGCGTTCTCGGAGCATTTTGAGGCATTTTAGAAATTTCTATCTTCATCGGTGCCAAAATTACCCAATACTCCTAAATAATATTTATAATCGGTATCTTGGTGACCGTAAGTCCAAAAAATAAAAATGTGTCAAATATGTGCGTTCTGGCGTTCTCGGAATATTTTGAGGCACTTTAGAAACTTCTATCTTCATCGGTGCCAAAGTTACACAAGACCTCTAAATAATATTTTTAATCGGTATCTTTTTGGCCGTAAGTCCAAAAAATAAATAGATGTCAGATATGTGCGTTCTGGCGTTCTCGGAGCATTTTGAGGCACTTTAGAAATTTCTATCTTCATCGGTGCCAAAGTTACACAAGACCTCTAAATAATATTTTTAATCGGTATCTTGGTGACCGTAAGTCCAAAAAATAAAATGGTGTCAGATATGCGCGATCTGGCGTTCTCGAAGCATTTTGAGGCATTTTAGAAATTTCTGTCTTAATGGGTGCCAAAGTTACACAAGACTTCTTAATAATATTTATAATCGGTATCTTGGTGACTGTAAGTCCAAAAAATAAAAGGGTGTCAGATATGTGCGGTCTGGCGTTCTCGGAGCATTTTGAGGCATTTTAGAAATTTCTGTCTTAATGGGTGCCAAAGTTACACAAGACTTCTTAATAATATTTATAATCGGTATCTTGGTGACTGTAAGTCCAAAAAATAAAAGGGTGTCAGATATGTGCGGTCTGGCGTTCTCGGAGCATTTTGAGGCATTTTAGAAATTTCTATCTTCATCGGTGCCAAAGTTACACAAGACCTCTAAATAATATTTTTAATCGGTATCTTGGTGACCGTACGTTCAAAAAATAAAAAGGTGTCAGATATGTGCGATCTGGCGTTCTCGGAGCATTTTGAGGCATTTTAGAAATTTCTATCCTCACCGGTGCCGAAGTTACAAAAGGCCTCTAAACAATATTTTTAATCGGTACCTTTTTGGCCGTAAGTCAAAAAAACAAAAAGGTGTCAGATATGTGCGGTCTGGCGTTCTCGGAGCATTTTAAGGCATTTTAGAAATTTCTATCCTCATCGGCGCCAAAGTTACACAAGGCCTCTAAACAATATTTTTAATCGGTACCTTTTTGGCCGTAAGTCAAAAAAATAAAAAGGTGTCAAATATGTGCGGTCTGGCGTTCTCGGAGCATTTTGAGGCATTTTAGAAATTTCTATCTTCATCGGTGCCAAAGTTACACAAGACCTCTAAATAATATGTTTAATCGGTATCTTTTTGGCCGTAAGTCCAAAAAATAAAAAGGTGTCAGATGTGTGCGATCGGCGTTCTCGGAGCATTTTGAGGCATTTTAGAAATTTCTATCTTAATGGGTGCCAAAGTTACACAAGACCTCTAAATAATATTTTTAATCGGTATCTTGGTAACCGTACGTCCAAAAAATAAAAAGGTGTCAGATATGTGCCATCTGGCGTTCTCGGAGCATTTTGAGGCATTTTAGAAATTTCTATCCTCATCGGTGCCAAAGTTACACAAGACCTCTAAATAATATTTTTAATCGGTATCTTTTTGTCCGTAAGTCCAAAAAATAAATAAATGTCAGATATGTGCGTTCTGGCGTTCTCGGAGCATTTTGAGGCATTTTAGAAATTTCTATTTTCATCGGTGCCAATGTTACACAAGACCTCTAAATAATATTTTTAATCGGTATCTTGGGGACCTTAAGTCCAAAAAATAAAAAGGCGTCAGATATGTGCGATCTGACGTTCTCGGAGCACTTTGAGGCATTTTAGAAATTTCTATCTTCATCCGTGCCAAACTAACACAAGACCTCTAAATAATATTTTTAATCGGTATCTTGGTGACCGTAAGTCCAACAAATAAAAAGGTGTCAAATATGTGCAATCTGGCGCTCTCGGAGCATTTTGAGACATTTTACAAGTTTCTATCTTAATGGGTGCCAAAGTTACACAAGACCTCTAAATAATATTTTTAATCGGTATCTTGGTAACCGTAAGTCCAAAAAATAAAAAGGTGTCAGATATGTGCGATCTGGCGTTCTCGGAGCATTTTGAGGCATTTTAGAAATTTCTATCTTCATCGATGGCAAAGTTGCACAAGACCTTTAAATAATATTTTTAATCGGTATCTTGGTGACCATAAGACCAAAAAATAAAAAGGTGTCAGATATGTGGGATCTGGTATTCTCGGAGCAGTTTGAGGCATTTTAAAAATTTCTATCTTAATTGGTGTCAAAGTTACACAAGACTTCTAAATAATATTTTTAATCGGTATCTTGGTGATCGTAAGTCCAAAAAATAAAAAAGTGTCAGATATGTGCCATCTGGCGCTCTCGGAGCATTTTGAGGCATTTTACAAGTTTCTATCTTAATGGGTGCCAAAGTTACACAAGACTTCTAATTAATATTTTTAATCGGTATCTTGGTGACCGTACGTCCAAAAAATAAAAAGGTGTCAGATGTGTGCCATCTGGCGTTCTCGGAGCATTTTGAGGCATTTTAGAAATTTCTATCTTCATCGGTGCCAAAATTACCCAATACTCCTAAATAATATTTATAATCGGTATCTTGGTGACCGTAAGTCCAAAAAATAAAAATGTGTCAAATATGTGCGTTCTGGCGTTCTCGGAATATTTTGAGGCACTTTAGAAACTTCTATCTTCATCGGTGCCAAAGTTACACAAGACCTCTAAATAATATTTTTAATCGGTATCTTTTTGGCCGTAAGTCCAAAAAATAAATAGATGTCAGATATGTGCGTTCTGGCGTTCTCGGAGCATTTTGAGGCACTTTAGAAATTTCTATCTTCATCGGTGCCAAAGTTACACAAGACCTCTAAATAATATTTTTAATCGGTATCTTGGTGACCGTAAGTCCAAAAAATAAAATGGTGTCAGATATGCGCGATCTGGCGTTCTCGAAGCATTTTGAGGCATTTTAGAAATTTCTGTCTTAATGGGTGCCAAAGTTACACAAGACTTCTTAATAATATTTATAATCGGTATCTTGGTGACTGTAAGTCCAAAAAATAAAAGGGTGTCAGATATGTGCGGTCTGGCGTTCTCGGAGCATTTTGAGGCATTTTAGAAATTTCTGTCTTAATGGGTGCCAAAGTTACACAAGACTTCTTAATAATATTTATAATCGGTATCTTGGTGACTGTAAGTCCAAAAAATAAAAGGGTGTCAGATATGTGCGGTCTGGCGTTCTCGGAGCATTTTGAGGCATTTTAGAAATTTCTATCTTCATCGGTGCCAAAGTTACACAAGACCTCTAAATAATATTTTTAATCGGTATCTTGGTGACCGTACGTTCAAAAAATAAAAAGGTGTCAGATATGTGCGATCTGGCGTTCTCGGAGCATTTTGAGGCATTTTAGAAATTTCTATCCTCACCGGTGCCGAAGTTACAAAAGGCCTCTAAACAATATTTTTAATCGGTACCTTTTTGGCCGTAAGTCAAAAAAACAAAAAGGTGTCAGATATGTGCGGTCTGGCGTTCTCGGAGCATTTTAAGGCATTTTAGAAATTTCTATCCTCATCGGCGCCAAAGTTACACAAGGCCTCTAAACAATATTTTTAATCGGTACCTTTTTGGCCGTAAGTCAAAAAAATAAAAAGGTGTCAAATATGTGCGGTCTGGCGTTCTCGGAGCATTTTGAGGCATTTTAGAAATTTCTATCTTCATCGGTGCCAAAGTTACACAAGACCTCTAAATAATATGTTTAATCGGTATCTTTTTGGCCGTAAGTCCAAAAAATAAAAAGGTGTCAGATGTGTGCGATCGGCGTTCTCGGAGCATTTTGAGGCATTTTAGAAATTTCTATCTTAATGGGTGCCAAAGTTACACAAGACCTCTAAATAATATTTTTAATCGGTATCTTGGTAACCGTACGTCCAAAAAATAAAAAGGTGTCAGATATGTGCCATCTGGCGTTCTCGGAGCATTTTGAGGCATTTTAGAAATTTCTATCCTCATCGGTGCCAAAGTTACACAAGACCTCTAAATAATATTTTTAATCGGTATCTTTTTGTCCGTAAGTCCAAAAAATAAATAAATGTCAGATATGTGCGTTCTGGCGTTCTCGGAGCATTTTGAGGCATTTTAGAAATTTCTATTTTCATCGGTGCCAATGTTACACAAGACCTCTAAATAATATTTTTAATCGGTATCTTGGGGACCTTAAGTCCAAAAAATAAAAAGGCGTCAGATATGTGCGATCTGACGTTCTCGGAGCACTTTGAGGCATTTTAGAAATTTCTATCTTCATCCGTGCCAAACTAACACAAGACCTCTAAATAATATTTTTAATCGGTATCTTGGTGACCGTAAGTCCAACAAATAAAAAGGTGTCAAATATGTGCAATCTGGCGCTCTCGGAGCATTTTGAGACATTTTACAAGTTTCTATCTTAATGGGTGCCAAAGTTACACAAGACTTCTAAATAATATTTTTAATCGGTATCTTGGTGACCGTATGTCCAAAAAATAAAAAGGTGTCAGATATGTGCGATCTGGCGTTCTCGGAGCATTTTGAGGCATTTTAGAAATTTCTATCTTCATCGATGGCAAAGTTACACAAGACCTTTAAATAATATTTTTAATCGGTATCTTGGTGACCATAAGACCAAAAAATAAAAAGGTGTCAGATATGTGGGATCTGGTATTCTCGGAGCAATTTGAGGCATTTTAAAAATTTCTATCTTAATTGGTGTCAAAGTTACACAAGACCTCTAAATAATATTTTTAATCGGTATCTTTTTGGCCGTAAGTCCAAGAAATAAAAAGGTGTCAGATATGTGCGATCTGGCGTTCTCGGAGCATTTTGAGGCATTTTAGAAATTTCTAACTTCATCGGTGCCAAAGTTTCACAGACCTCTAAATAATATTTTTAATCGGTATCTTGGTGACCGTACGTCCAAAAAATAAAAAGGTGTCAGATGTGTGCCATCTGGCGTTCTCGGAGCATTTTGAGGCATTTTAGAAATTTCTATCTTCATCGGTGCCAAAATTACCCAATACTCCTAAATAATATTTATAATCGGTATCTTGGTGACCGTAAGTCCAAAAAATAAAAATGTGTCAAATATGTGCGTTCTGGCGTTCTCGGAGCATTTTGAGGCACTTTAGAAACTTCTATCTTCATCGGTGCCAAAGTTACACAAGACCTCTAAATAATATTTTTAATCGGTATCTTGGGGACCTTAAGTCCAAAAAATAAAAAGGCGTCAGATATGTGCGATCTGACGTTCTCGGAGCACTTTGAGGCATTTTAGAAATTTCTATCTTCATCCGTGCCAAACTAACACAAGACCTCTAAATAATATTTTTAATCGGTATCTTGGTGACCGTAAGTCCAACAAATAAAAAGGTGTCAAATATGTGCAATCTGGCGCTCTCGGAGCATTTTGAGACATTTTACAAGTTTCTATCTTAATGGGTGCCAAAGTTACACAAGACTTCTAAATAATATTTTTAATCGGTATCTTGGTGACCGTATGTCCAAAAAATAAAAAGGTGTCAGATATGTGCGATCTGGCGTTCTCGGAGCATTTTGAGGCATTTTAGAAATTTCTATCTTCATCGATGGCAAAGTTACACAAGACCTTTAAATAACATTTTTAATCTGTATCTTGGTGACCATAAGACCAAAAAATAAAAAGGTGTCAGATATGTGGGATCTGGTATTCTCGGAGCAATTTGAGGCATTTTAAAAATTTCTATCTTAATTGGTGTCAAAGTTACACAAGACCTCTAAATAATATTTTTAATCGGTATCTTTTTGGCCGTAAGTCCAAGAAATAAAAAGGTGTCAGATATGTGCGATCTGGCGTTCTCGGAGCATTTTGAGGCATTTTAGAAATTTCTAACTTCATCGGTGCCAAAGTTTCACAGACCTCTAAATAATATTTTTAATCGGTATCTTGGTGACCGTACGTCCAAAAAATAAAAAGGTGTCAGATGTGTGCCATCTGGCGTTCTCGGAGCATTTTGAGGCATTTTAGAAATTTCTATCTTCATCGGTGCCAAAATTACCCAATACTCCTAAATAATATTTATAATCGGTATCTTGGTGACCGTAAGTCCAAAAAATAAAAATGTGTCAAATATGTGCGTTCTGGCGTTCTCGGAGCATTTTGAGGCACTTTAGAAACTTCTATCTTCATCGGTGCCAAAGTTACACAAGACCTCTAAATAATATTTTTAATCGGTATCTTTTTGGCCGTAAGTCCAAAAAATAAATAGATGTCAGATATGTGCGTTCTGGCGTTCTCGGAGCATTTTGAGGCACTTTAGAAATTTCTATCTTCATCGGTGCCAAAGTTACACAAGACCTCTAATTAATATTTTTAATCGGCATCTTGGTGACCGTAAGTCCAAAAAATAAAAAGGTGTCAGATATGTGTGATCTGGCGTTCTCGGAGCATTTTGAGGCATTTTAGAAATTTCTATCTTCATCGGTGCCAATGTTACACAAGACCTCTAAATAATATTTTTAATCGGTATCTTGGTGACCGTAAGTCCAAAAAATAAGATTGTGTCAGATATGCGCGATCTGGCGTTCTCGAAGCATTTTGAGGCATTTTAGAAATTTCTATCTTAATTGATGCCAATGTTACACAAGACTTCTAAATAATATTTTTAATCGGTATCTTGGTGACCGTAAGTCTAAAAAATAAAAAGGTGTCGGATGTGTGCGGTATGGCGTTCTCGGAGCATTTTGAGGCATTTCAGAAATTTCTATCTTCATCGGTACCAAAGTTACACAAGACCTCTAAATAATATTTTTAATCGGTATCTTGATAACCGTACGTCCAAAAAATAAAAAGGTGTCAGATATGTGCCATCTGGCGTTCTCGGAGCATTTTGAGGCATTTTAGAAATTTCTATCCTCATCGGTGCCAAAGTTACACAAGGCCTCTAAACAATATTTTTAATCGGTACCTTTTTGGCCGTAAGTCAAAAAAATAAAAAGGTGTCAGATATGTGCGGTCTGGCGTTCTCGGAGCATTTTGAGGCATTTTAGAAATTTCTATCTTCATCGGTGCCAAAGTTACACAAAACCTCTAAATAATATTTTTAATCGGTATCTTTTTGGCCGTAAGTCCAAAAAATAAAAAGGTGTCAGATGTGTGCGATCGGCGTTCTCGGAGCATTTTGAGGCATTTTAGAAATTTCTATCCTCATCGGCGCCAAAGTTACACAAGGCCTCTAAACAATATTTTTAATCGGTACCTTTTTGGCCGTAAGTCAAAAAAATAAAAAGGTGTCAAATATGAGCGGTCTGGCGTTCTCGGAGCATTTTGAGGCATTTTAGAAATTTCTATCTTAATCGGTGCCAAAGTTACACAAGACCTCTAAATAATATTTTTAATCGGTATCTTTTTGGCCGTAAGTCCAAAAAATAAAAAGGTGTCAGATGTGTGCGATCGGCGTTCTCGGAGCATTTTGAGGCATTTTAGAAATTTCTATCCTCATCGGTGCCAAAGTTACACAAGGCCTCTAAACAATATTTTTAATCGGTATTTTTTGGCCGTAAGTCAAAAAAACAAAAAGGTGTCAGATATGTGCGGTCTGGCGTTCTCGGAGCATTTTGAGGCATTTTAGAAATTTCTATCCTCATCGGTGCCAAAGTTACACAAGGCCTCTAAACAATATTTTTAATCGGTATTTTTTGGCCGTAAGTCAAAAAAACAAAAAGGTGTCAGATATGTGCGGTCTGGCGTTCTCGGGGCATTTTAAGGCATTTTAGAAATTTCTATCCTCATCGGTGCCATAGTTACACAAGGCCTCTAAACAATATCTTTAATCGGTACCTTTTTGGCCGTATGTCAAAAAAACAAAAAGGTGTCAGATATGTGCGGTCTGGCGTTCTCGGAGCATTTTGAGGCATTTTAGAAATTTCTATCTTCATCGGTGCTTAAGTTACACAAGACCTCTAAATAATATTTTTAATCGGTATCTTGGTGACCGTAAGTCCAAAAAATAAAATGGTGTCAGATATGCGCGATCTGGCGTTCTCGGAGCATTTTGAGGCATTTTAGAAATTTCTATCTTAATGGGTGCCAAAGTTACACAAGACCTCTAAATAATATTTTTAATCGGTATCTTGGTAACCGTACGTCCAAAAAATAAAAAGGTGTCAGATATGTGCCATCTGGCGTTCTCGGAGCATTTTGAGGCATTTTAGAAATTTCTATCCTCATCGGTGCCGAAGTTACACAAGGCCTCTAAACAATATTTTTAATCGGTACCTTTTTGGCCGTAAGTCAAAAAAACAAAAAGGTGTCAGATATGTGCGGTCTGGCGTTCTCGGAGCATTTTGAGGCATTTTAGAAATTTCTATCTTAATGGGTGCCAAAGTTACACAAGACCTCTAAATAATATTTTTAATCGGTATCTTGGTAACCGTACGTCTAAAAAATAAAAAGGTGTCAGATATGTGCCATCTGGCGTTCTCGGAGCATTTTGAGGCATTTTAGAAATTTCTATCCTCATCGGTGCCAAAGTTACACAAGGCCTCTAAACAATATTTTTAATCGGTACCTTTTTGGCCGTAAGTCAAAAAAACAAAAAGGTGTCAGATATGTGCGGTCTGGCGTTCTCGGAGCATTTTGAGGCATTTTAGAAATTTCTATCTTCATCGGTGCCAAAGTTACACAAGACCTCTAAATAATATTTTTAATCGGTATCTTTTTGGCCGTAAGTCCAAAAAATAAAAAGGTGTCAGATGTGTGCGATCGGCGTTCTCGGAGCATTTTGAGGCATTTTAGAAATTTCTATCTTAATGGGTGCCAAAGTTACACAAGACCTCTAAATAATATTTTTAATCGGTATCTTGGTAACCGTACGTCTAAAAAATAAAAAGGTGTCAGATATGTGCCATCTGGCGTTCTCGGAGCATTTTGAGGCATTTTAGAAATTTCTATCCTCATCGGTGCCAAAGTTACACAAGGCCTCTAAACAATATTTTTAATCGGTACCTTTTTGGCCGTAAGTCAAAAAAACACAAAGGTGTCAGATATGTGCGGTCTGGCGTTCTCGGAGCATTTTGAGGCATTTTAGAAATTTCTATCTTCATCGGTGCCAAAGTTACACAAGACCTCTAAATAATATTTTTAATCGGTATCTTTTTGGCCGTAAATCCAAAAAATAAATAAAAAGGTGTCAGATGTGTGCGGTCTGGCGTTCTCGGAGCATTTTGAGGCATTTTAGAAATTTCTATCCTCATCGGTGCCAAAGTTACACAAGGCCTCTAAACAATATTTTTAATCGGTATCTTTTTGGCCGTAAGTCAAAAAAATAAAAAGGTGTCAGATATGTTCGGTCTGGCGTTCTCGGAGCATTTCGAGGCATTTTAGAAATTTCTATCTTAATGGGTGCCAAAGTTACACAAGACCTCTAAATAATATTTTTAATCGGTATCTTGGTAACCGCACGTCCAAAAAATAAAAAGGTGTCAGATATGTGCCATCTGGCGTTCTCGGAGCATTTTGAGGCATTTTAGAAATTTCTATCCTCATCGGTGCCAAAGTTACACAAGGCCTCTAAACAATATTTTTAATCGGTACCTTTTTGGCCGTAAGTCAAAAAAATAAAAAGGTGTCAGATATGTGCGGTCTGGCGTTCTCGGAGCATTTTGAGGCATTTTAGAAATTTCTATCCTCATCGGTGCCAAAGTTACACAAGGCCTCTAAACAATATTTTTAATCGGTACCTTTTTGGCCGTAAGTCCAAAAAAATAAAAAGGTGTCAGATATGTGCGGTCTGGCGTTCTCGGAGCATTTTGAGGCATTTTAGAAATTTCTATCCTCATCGGTGCCAAAGTTACGCAAGGCCTCTAAACAATATTTTTAATCGGTACCTTTTTGGCCGTAAGTCAAAAAAATAAAAAGGTGTCAGATATGTGCGGTCTGGCGTTCT
Source organism: Onthophagus sagittarius (assembly GCA_036711965.1). Lineage (NCBI taxonomy): Eukaryota > Metazoa > Arthropoda > Insecta > Coleoptera > Scarabaeidae > Onthophagus > Onthophagus sagittarius. The sequence goes on from JASERS010000001.1 coordinate 48,812,405, forward strand.
CGGAGCATTTTGAGGCATTTTAGAAATTTCTGTCTTCATCGGTGCCAAAGTTACACAAAACCTCGAAATAATATTCTTAGACGGTGCTTTGGTGGCCATAAGTTCAAAAAATGAAAAGGTGTCAGATATGTCCTTATCTGTGTATTCGGGGCATTTTGAGCTATTTAAAAATAAGAAAGACCTCTTAATAAAATATTTAGGTGGTGAACGGTAATATGGTGACCATAAGTCCAAAAAATGAAAACGTGTCAGATATGTGCTTATCTGTATATTCGGGGCATTTTGAGCCATTTTAGAAATTTCTATCTTCATCGGTGCCAAAGTTACACAAGACCTCTAAATAATATTTTAGAACCTGCGTCCGAGGAGGCGGTTCTAGAATCGGCTAATTGTTGGAGGAGGAGGAGGAGGAGGAGGTTGTAGAATCTACTAATTGTTGGAGGAGGTTGTAGAATCGACTAATTGTTGGAGGAGGTTTTAGAATCGGCTAATTGTTACAAACCCACTTACCTTAAAGGTTGTAATGTGGGAGGAGTTTCCAATTAAGTTTTAATTATTTTGCAACCTCCTCCCAAGTGACACCTTTAAATAGAGAAACCAGAGAATAAAATAATAACGCTCTGTTGACGTGTCAAGACATGTTCGTAGATGGTCAGTCTTCGACGTCTTCCGATAAAATGAATAATAATCTGGTAATATTTATTAATATATACTAATTAAAATGATTATCCCATCCTACCTGATTTGGATGAAATAATGTGGGAGGGTTTAAGTGACTAATTGAAAATCGTGTATATCGAACTTGCTTGCGAAAACGTTTTAAATCGGCCGTAATTATTAAATAAGAGTAGGGTTTTTTATAAATTTATTCAGGTAGTAATATTGCCCAAGCAAGTTTATGTAAAAAAATATATGCAGATAAGAAGTGCTGTTTTGTTCGAAGAAAAGGAATGAGTCATATTTAAATGGCATCATTTGGGTTCATTGTGTATACAAAAAACCTCCTGCATAAGACTCCTGCAAGAATTGGGAGGAGGTGGAAAGGTTTATAAACGGTGGTAAAGTATCACAGGGACGTAGTTATTCGTTCAGAAGTGAAAAAGAATATAGTCCAAAATGTTGGTGTGTGAGAATTGCGCAAAAAGTTTCACCCGATTCGATAACTTGAAGAGACATCAGCGGCAATCATGCATTGGTAAAAGAATCAAACTTGAAGAAATATCTAAATCAAATATGGCAAAATGTGATGCGTGCGATAACTACGTAAATAAGCAATGTTATTCTGCACATTTGCGCAGTAATGAGCATAAACGCAATGCGTTTGTAATAATTGATGATGGAGTTGAGAGAATTGCTGGGCCATTTGGCGATAAAATAGTAAGCTATCGAATAAACGAACCGGGAACTTTTGTGGATTTGAAGGAATATTTGGATAGAATTCGTGAAAAAATCTTAAATCTAATTCAAAGCGCTATTGATATTCATGGCAGCATTAAATTAAATCTAGAATGTTTTGGAATGTATTGTTTGCAATCCAAAGAAGATTGGGAAATAAAATCGTTTAATACAAAGAATAAAGTAGCATCTTTAGCAACAGATTTGTATAAAATTTATAATGACTTCATCGATGAGATATCATCAAAAATGTCGGAATTTCAAGAACGTGATTCAGGTAAGCGCTCTAACGTGCAAGGTTTGAAGAATACTAATTAAAACAATTTGTATGCAGGGTGGACACTATTACAAATACTGTATATGGAGGTTAATCTCAACAAATATAACCCCACAAGAGCTTCGAGCTACATGGATCTGCCGTACCATATAAAAGCTAAGCGTGCTGTAATAAATATCCAAAATGCTGATGATGCATGCTTTGCTTGGGCGTTAACATCAGCAGTGTGTGAACCGAACGGTTTACCACAACGGACAACTTCGTATCCTCATTATGAAAATTGTGGCGTTGACTATTCAAATATAACATTTCCGGTTAAATTAGTGAGACATACCCGAGTTTGAGAAGCAGAACAAAGTTTCGATAATTGTCTATGGTTTAAATGAATATTTTAAAAACGGAGTTATGAATTATGATATAATCACCATGTACATATGCCGACAAAGGAAAGAAAGACATATAAATTTATTATTAATATCGGATGATCTTGGAAATAGCCATTACTGTTGGATAAAAAGTTTATCTAGATTACTGTCAGCACAAGCATCTAAAAATGGTCATGAAAAATTTATTTACGAGGGATGTTTGATATTCCTTTCAATAGAGTGTCAACTTCAGCGACATCAAACGCACCATTGTGGCAAGGTAAGAGCAATTTTACCAACAACAAGTATTAAAATAAATAAATATGGAGAGCAGAACAGGAGAATGTATTACAATTTGAAAGTTTTGAAAAACAATTAAAAATACCATTTGTAGTATATGCAGACTTTGAATCGTTACAGAAACCAATCGTCTGTATCGAGAATACAGGAAAGAACAATGAGAATTCATACTCCGTAAAATGTTTTGAACACGAGCCGTATGCATTTGCATACTATATTAAATGTTTTTATGATGATTCGTTATCGAAATTTGAAATATATCGAGGGCGTAATGCAGCACAAATTTTTATGAACAATTTGGAGGAAGATGTTTTAAGTATATACAACAACTATTTAAGCAAGCCAAAAGAAATGTTACCATTAGAAAATCTAGAAAAATTAATACATCATATGGAAGATACGTGTCACATTTGTTCGAAAGAGATAAAAACTGGCAGCAAAGTATACGATCATGACCACCTCACCGGCTTATATCGAGAGCCTGCACATAGTGTGTGTAATATAAATTACCAATTACCAAACTTCATACCAATATTTTTTCATAATCTTTCAAATTACGATTGTCACATGTTCGTAAAAGATATGGCGTTAAAAGAGGAAGATGTTGAAGTTATAGCACAAAGTAAAGAGAAATACATATCGTTTTCAAAAAAAAATGTCGTAGGAGATTATGTTGATAGCAAGGGAAAGCTAAGAGGAGTGTCGATGAAATTAAGATTTGTCGATTCATATAGATTTATGGCTTCATCGTTAGAAAAATTGGGATCATTTTTGGAACATAATCAATGTGTCGAAATTAGAAAGCATTTTAAAAATGAAGAACAGTTTCGATTAGTGCGTCAAAATGGAGTATTTCCATATTGTTTTGTAGACTCATTCGAAAAGCTAAACTTCAACTGTTTGCCAGATCAAAAAAGTTTTTATAATACATTATGCGATGAAGAAGTAATTGAAGAAAATTACTGTCGAGCACAAAAAGCGTGGAAAGTGTTTAATTGTCACACTTTAGGAGAATATAGTGACATATATCTAACGTCGGATGTTTTACTTTTGGCGGATGTATTTGAGAATTTTCGAACCATATCGATTGAGAACTATGGTTTGGATCCGTGTCATTATTTCACATCACCAGGTTTCGGTTTTGATGCCTTACTACGCATGACTAGGGTAAAATTGGAATTGCTAACCGATATAGATATGTTGAATTTCTTTAAAAAGGGTATTCGCGGTGGTTTGAGTATGTGCAGCAAGAGAAGTGCTGAAGCAAATAACAAGTTCATGTCGGAATTTCTACCCAATAGAGAAACATCCTATATTTTATATCTTGACGCTACAAATTTGTATGGGCACGCGATGAGAAGAAAACTACCAACCTTAGGATTTCGATGGCTGTCAGATGAAGAGATCCATAGGCTAGATATTGACAATATGAATGAAGATTCAGGAAAGGGTTACGTGTTTGAAATTGATTTAGAGTATCCGGAAAAGTTGCATGATGAACACAACGATTTACCATTTTGTCCTGAAAGCTCAAAAAATGCAAAGTTAATAGCAAATTTATATAATAAATCAAGGTACATCATTCATTACATGATCTTAAAGCAATGTGTACAGTTCGGTTTGAAGTTAATAAAGGTTCATAGGGAGTTAGAATTTAAACAATCAGAGTGGATGTGGAAATATATTGATTTCAATTCTGAAAAGCGTGCGAAAGCGACAAATGAATTTGATAAAAATCATTACAAGTCGATGAATAACAACGTGTTCGGTAAAACAATGGACAATGTAGAAAAGCGGGTAGATATAAGATTAGTTACACTCGGGGAATGTCGCCACAGGAAACCGGGCGTAGAAGCTCTGATCGCTAAACCAAATTTCAAATCTTCAAAAGTATTCATTGATAATTTGGTAGCAATTCAGCTGAATCTTGCAGAAGTACGTTATAATAAACCGCTGTACGTAGGATTCTGCATATTAGAGCTTTCGAAAACGGTAATGTACGACTTCTTCTATGGTTATTTAAAACAAAAGTATGGAAACGACGTATACCTCTTGTACACCGATACGGATTCATTGATTCTAGAAATATTTACACCAAACGTATATGAGGATATAAAAGAAAATATTGATGTCTTTGACACGTCGAATTATCCGTTAGACAATATACACGGTATACCCCGCGGTGTACCGGTATTGGGAAGAATGAAGGATGAATATCCAAATAGGTGTATCACCTCATTTGTTGGAACAGGAGCCAAAGCTTATTGCATAACTTTGCTCCACGATAACGTAAAGAAGGCTAAAGGAGTGAAAAAGTATGTTATTGATAAACATTTGAGCGTAACCGATTACAAAGCTGTGGTCGAACGTGGTGGATTGATACGTAAGAAAATGTACGTATTTAAATCGGAATATCACACAATGTACACAGAATTAAAAAACAAAATCGCTTTATCATGTAGTGATGATAAACGACACATATTACCAGATGGTTGCAACGAATGATGCAACACAAAATATAGATAATTAAAAAATATAATATAAATAATCAATACAACATAATACATATACTGTAATCTCAGATAGTAAATAAATTATTTAACGTGTACTAGTAATTGTTTTATTGTTTCTTAAATAACGTTACTTTTTGAGATCCAAAAATTATGAGACGGTCCCAAACCCAACCATTTAACAAGCACTTGTTGTCCTTTTCGTCTTAGCACTTTTTCCACCAAGTAAACGTCTGGATGCTTAACGTTTTGTAATTCTTCTCTATAGAATCCGCCAGAAATAATTTCACCGGAACCATCTTTGAGAAGGTATGTTGTGGGGTTAGTATTATGAACGGTATGTATAGTAAATACTTCGTTAGACCAATTTGGAGTGTAGTTTTTGGTGAAGGCGTGTCGATGCTTGCTTATTCGTACGTAATCACCGACTTTAATTCTTTTTCTAATAGGGTCGACCGTCTTTATGTAATTGTAAACAGTTTTCAACAGAATTGAAGCATTTCTGCTGTTTACTTCGCTTGGTTTCATTCCTATCGTCCGGTGCTCTGGGTTGTTATAATCCTGAATTAATTTAGGTAGTATTTCCAACCAACGATAATTACCTTGCATACTAAATTCTTTCCACATTTTTTCCTTTAGTGTTCTATTGAAGCGTTCGACAATTGAACTCTTTAAATTAGAAAATGTGCTGTAATGATTAATACCATAGCGTGTCATAAGGTTCTTAAAGGCAGCGTTATAAAATTCTGTTCCGTTATCTGTCTGTAGGTTCTTCGGTATATTGTTTTGCTTATCTAACAGAATCGTTTCCATAGCCCGCGTAACTTCCTTACCAGTTTTGTTTTTTAGTGGTACAGCCCATCCGTACTTGGAAAATGCATTAATAACGGTTAATATATATTTAAAATTACCATTAGCTTTTGAATAAGGAATCATCTCTACCAAATCAGCTTGAAATAAGTCCCTTAAACCCTTTATAACAACACGCCTGCGTCTGTAGTTTTTCCGTACTGGCGCATGCAACTCATTTACAAGGGATCTCCTGATATCACTCATTTTGTGGACAATTCAATGACTAATTCATCACTAAATGGATGCTTCAATAAAGTGGGCGTTACTGTAGGCTTGCATACTATTTTATTCCCGAAGGATAGATAATTTAAGTCATTTGGATCGAATTGCTTCCCATCAATTATGAGTTGTACATTTCCCTCAAATCGGGAAGAAACAATTTCACCAACATAAAAATAGTTAACATACTGTTTAACGTATCCTAAATTTTGAATAATGAAATAATTATCAACCTTATCTGTAGTTCCATCTCCGCTAAATGTTAATATACTTGATGGTCGTAAATATCGACGCTTCTTCAAATGAGTAACAATGTTGTGACCATGTACATGCTTACCAAACTTATCGATTACCATACTGGACGAGTGCTTTCCGAACCGGTTTAAACTCATCTTTCCTACTTCATGGTCGCTGACGTTTTAAAATAGAAAGTATGAAGCATGTATATTTATGATTTAACCTATAATCTTTGCCTCTGCTAGTTCAGATATGATAGATGTAATTTCGTTGACATGTACGGAATTACCTGCAGCTTGAGAAGCCATTAACAATCGCAATCTATTGACCAGCTCATTGGGATCGTCCCAGTACTCGTACTCGATAAGAGCGTGAGGAACAACTTGTTTCTGCAATGTACCACCCAAGGTTTTTTTCTTAGGATTCGGCCAGTACCTCGCCCAATGCACCCTGGGTTTGTCACCCTCCATGATAGGCTTGATAATATCTTGAAACTTTTGACTTTCATCCTCCATGGTCAAACCTGCCTCTGGAATGTAATTCATGTAAGCTGCATTCGAACGTTGTAAGATATCTTTGTAATTGCGCACATCTTGAATTGTAAATCTGCCAGGATTGTTTTTAAATAATAAATCATATAATCCAGTGGTTCCCGCATATTTAAATTTTCCAACGAGAATATCCTTGTCGTCAAATTCAACAGGGCTAACACTCATCTGCCACATCCTTAGCCAAACCAACAATATACCTTCTGGGTAAAGGATCAAACATATCCAATGCACTTGTACATCGGGACTTGCCAATTGTTCTTCCAATTCATCTCTAAATCGTTCCACTCGATCTTTTCCGTAGGTTATAAGGGCTGCAGTATCATCGCTGGAATCTGAATACTCTTCATCGATATCCTCACCCGGTTGACCTTCAAATATCTCTTCTTGTACCTGGAATGATGGTATAGTTGGAGTAGAAATTACTGTTTTCTTTTCAGGAGTAGATGTGATTAATTTTCGGCGTGTAGGTTTCAATGGAATTTTAGGTTTTTGTGTAAAATGTTCATCCTCGTATTTGGATGCTATGTCAGAAATGTCGTCCGTGAAACGTTCCATTTTAGAGATCTTTTCGGCCTTCGGATACAGACGTGGTTTTGAATCGGATAACAAACCCACTGATTCTATTTTTGCAGCAATATCTTTTAATGGTTTCGTAATCGGAGAGTACGCCGTTTCCGTCCGAATTGTTGTTTCTGCTACGTCCTCTTTTAACGAGCGAATTTTGTCTCGCAAGGCTTCGCGAGCAGTGATAAGTTCCGCAGCAAGCGTCTTCTTCATAGTGGGATGCACTTCAACGTAATGAAGTAAGTACTGTTTAAATAGACACTTTTAAACTTCAATGAATTTGTCAAAACCATAGCGGAACCGACCGTTAGACAAAGTACAGTCCAGGTCAATTACTAGGACACCATGTCTATTCTTCCAACAAGCATCGGCAATTCGCTTTAGATTATTAAATTCTATATCAGCCATTAGATGATCTTCGAACACGTGTTTTAAATTTGTTAGGTCCTGTTTAAACAACACCAACAAATTGCAGTTGTCACGAATTAACTGTTTAGGAATTGCGTTATAACTTTGACAAATCAAAAAACAATCAATATTCTTATGGCGACCATATGAAAAAAATCCTTAATTACATTCTGACCAGTACAAGGAACATCGTCAAATATGACTACCGAATATTCTTTCACTTCTTCCGGAGTAATAAACGAATCTATATTAGAAAATTCATAATAACCACAATCTTTTATAGGTTCTAACAGATGTCTCAAAAAATCATACTTATTTTGGTACAATGAATTAGAACATAAATATATGTTTAGGAAGCGCAGACCATTACGAGCAAGTAAAGCCGATAGCATGACATTCGTTTTACCGACACCAGACGGTCCCACAATTATACCTCGCTTACACTTTCCGCCGAACAAGTCACTATGTCTCACAAAGTATTCTTCGGCTGCACCTTTACTAAAATTAATTATTGGTAGAGATAGCGGTTGTGATGAACACTTTACCTTCTCGACAACGACAACTCACGACCTACCGCATTCAAAAGTTAACAGGGTAATACTGAACTAAAAAACATAACTCAACTTATAAGTAATAATATAATATGATATAATAAAATATAATAATAATATAATAATAATAACAAATAATAATTAGCCACCCCTACCACTCCTCCACGGGTTCGCCAGGGGGTGCAACCGGCTCCGTCGGTGCAGGCGAGTGGGTGGGAGATGCATCCGGCCAAGGGTCAGGCGGTTCTATATTGCGCGGTGGCAGTTCCCGGTATACATTTACCGCCTCTATATTTACCGTCGTCGCTTTTATTGTCGACGACTCCTTGACCGCTTCTTTGAGCATTTCCATCTCCGCTCTTAAATGATTTAACTGAAAATTTTAAATTAGTAAAACATGTATATAAATATGAATAACTAACGTACTACATCTTTCATCGCTCTTATTTGGCCTTCCATCACGGCCGCCCTCCTTTCGAATATTAATAGTTTGGCCAGCGTGCGAGGGCTAATAGTGGTCATTCTGTTAAAAGATAATGTATTAGCTATAAAGAAAATAATTTTAATAGGTTACTGTAGAAGAGAAAGAATTTGTTTGTCCTTCGCAACCTCTGCAGTCAAATCCTCAATGGTTTCGTTAAGAGAAATTTTTAGAGGATCATCATCAACCATAAAAGACGTCATCCCTTCTTTAAGCCGCAATAAATACACTAAAGAATGATTTAACTCAGTAACCTTTTGTTGAAGGTTATTGCTACAATTTCTGTGTAATAATTTGACATCTTCCAAAAGCAAGCTTTTAGTTTTTTCCAGTGTAGAACTTATTGCGGTTGAAAAAAGGTTGCCTAATACTTCTGAATGTACAGCAGAAGTTGATAGAATGTTAGAGGTAGGAGGTAGAGTACTTGTAATCATTGTGGTCTGTACTTTTGGCACATTACCGATCTTCGAAGAAGAAGAAGAAGCAGAAGAAGGAGAAGTATGGCTAGCGACAACCAAGGAATCTTTCTTGTTTAAAGGAACTTGAAGAGAGGACAGGTCAGAAGTCCTTACTGCGCAGAATTGTGATACCGCCATTGCATTAAGAGAGTCGTCAGAAATGTGCTCGTTAATGCTGGAGGCGACTTTTCCAGCGTCAATTATAGACGCTTCCGTCGGTTCCTCATCAGAAGCACGCTTGCGTTGTATTGATCTTGAACGAGCACGTTCCCGTCGTTGCTCTCTATATGTATCCTTCGGTAACCACAATCCTACACCCTTCTTCCAATGCTCACGTTTCCTTGAATTCTGACGAAGTGACAGACTTTTCACTCCACCGGTATTCGAGGAAGCCGTGCCGCTCGGAACTGGTAAGGGCGTCTGTGCTTCATCTGTAGGTTGGACGACGCAGGAATCTCTAGCCTTCTCAGCAGAGGATATGTCCAACAACTCAACGTTGAAATTATTTAAAATTTCAACCTCTTGGCTGTTAGAAAATCCCGGTTCTGTCAAATTAATTTGACTGAAACCATCTTGAGACAACTTAATGAAAAGAATTTATTAGTTTAAATGAAAATAAACAAGAGAAAAATTAATCTCTACTTACTTTGGCGATAGATGTAAAAAAGTTGAAAAGTTGAAAAAAACTTGAAAAACTTGCAGCTGTAAAACGATATAAAAAATTAACTTTTGTTTGCTGATGCTCGGGATCGAACCCGAACAATTTTGCTAAAAGCCAAGCGTCCTATACGCTAGGCTATTGAAGGGCACGAGATAAAGTGTTTAATTACTTTACTTACATTGACGAGGGATGTAACGGTTATAGTGGTAACCGTGAAGCAGCTGCAAAAAAAATATATGGAATATAATAATAATTTCTTGCCAGCGCTCCGAATCGAACCCGAGCCATCTGGTCGAGAGCCTGACGTACTGTACTGTTAGGCTATCGAAGGAATCGGCTTGAGGTGTTTAAGATTACTTATAGTTTACGAACGCTCAAATTATTCTACTTACATTGACGATAGGCGATGGAATTGTAACCGTGACGCAGCTGTAAAAAAATATAGAAAATAATAAAAATTTCTGCCAGCGCTTGGGAACGAACCCGAAGCATCTGGTCGAGAGCCTAACGCACTGCACTGTTAGGCTATCGAAGAAATCGGCTTAAGGTATTTAAAATTTAATAACATTTTCACCAACGCTCGGGATCGAACGTTTTAGAAAGTAAAAGTATAGTAAATTGTACTTACCAAAAGGTGGCGCTGTTAGTGAACAGTGGACACTAGAAACTGGACACTAGAAAGTGGGAACTAGAAACTTGACACTACAAAGTGAACAATAGAAACACTAGAACAGTAGAAAACTGTGAGGAATTGTTGTTCATTCTTCCTTTTTATACAAAAAAAGTAGGTTAGTAGATGTGGTAGGAGGCGGAGTAGGGGCGGAGTAAGGGGCGTGGTGGGGAAAGGGGGCGGAGTTAGAGTGGGGGAACTTTTTTCCTGGTGCTTTTTTGGCCGGCACCGGGGGGGGGGGACTAAGCACCCCCACCCCAAAACCCCACTCCCATCCCTACTCTTCCCTTTCCTCTTTCGGGAGGAGTTTAAGGAGGAGCTCCTTTTAAAAGAACTCCTCCCCTTTTCTTTACCATTTTTCCTTCCCTTTTTTCCTTTCGTTTCTTCCCTTTCTTTTCTTCCCTTTTTTCCTTTTTTCTTCCCTTTTTTCCTTCTTTCTTTCTTCTTTCCTGCTTTTCTTCTACAAACCCAACCCAACCCAACCCAACCCCCCCCCCCCCCAACCCCTTTCATTATTCACCCTTTTGTACTAATAAAGACGCAACATTTTTTCGTTATACAAGAGAACCTTTATTTCGTTAAACAATTTACATATAATACATATACAAATTACACATTACAAAAACCACAATTTCCTCGGGTTGGTGGTGGTCCGTCAATATGCGTATCCATATGATCCATATTGTAATGCTTGAAACAAGGTAGCTTACATTGCAGTCGTTCTTCATTTCTGTATTTCGAAGGTAATTTGAACCAAACAGCTGCAAGATCCAATGGTTTCACTTTATCCAAATAATACTCCATTGGTAAATAACAAAGTTCGTAATTTTTTATATTCACAAACGATAAATCCCTTTCATATCTTTGCATAATGTCCCACACTTTATTTATTATGAAAGTTGAAAGCCCCAACCGCGTAACTAAACGCCAAATACGTTCCATCTCGAACTGTACGCTGTTCTACTTTTCTCAGTTCATTTATACCCTCAAATTTCTGAAGATGTATGAAAACAAGTAAAAAACGTTTGACAGAGAGCACATGCTTGGTGTCTTTTTATGGAAGGGGCACATTGGCAAGCCAATCGCTAATTTACATTCGTGTTCGGGCAATTCGTTGACTGGTATCATTACAATTCTTTTTAAAAAACATGCTTTTTCATGCCCTTTTACGTAAACTACTTTTGCTGATCGACACAGATAATAAACGATGTCATCGAAACTGGATACCGGGACAAAGCCGTCATTCCAATCGATGCAGTGATGATAATTCATTAACCAGTTGGCCGTATTGTGAAATTTGGTAGGTAAAGATGAAAAATTTCCAATTGGTTGGAATATGTAATGACTTACATATTCATTTATTAATGACATAGGAGGCCAATTCCTTAGGAATAAATTCTTCATCATTAACCATAAAACCTTGAATACCAATTATAATAAAATCGTTTTCGCAAAGCATGCTCAACCCACTTTTAGACAGGCGTTTTCTTCGACGTTTAGACAAACACTAATTGATTATGGTTAACAAACGTTACTATATCAGTTGCTTGACAATTTTCGTCAGAGGTGAATATGTGAATGCTCTGTCATGTAATATTAACGGGTAGGCCGTAGTGCCCGGCGGAATCGCAGCTTTTGTTGAATACTCAATTTTTATTTCTACACCACTTTTATGTACTGCTTCCTGTTGGTACGTGCAATCGATTCCAATTAACGCAGCATACGTTTTAAATTCTTCGGGAGAAAACAAAGGCTCGCTTTCTTGATAGTAGTACGCTTGCTGGAATCTTGAATACATATCATATAACACTGCATAATGATTATTATCAAAATCTACATTCAAATTATCATACGGGAAACGTTCGCCGTTCAGAAATACAGTTAAGTTTGTTAAATTGATTCTATCAAACAGAGACAAATTTCCTGTAAAAGCACCCTTACGATTAATTTGAAATCCAATAATTATAAACCTCGGAGTTTCTAATTGTGGTGCTGTTTTTACTGCCCACGTTTGCTTCGTAGTCAGTGGTAATTGAGGATATTCGTGTATTTCCCAGGAGCGAAAAGGAACGTGAATATCCAAATTTCTTTCAGAAATTTTAGTTAATGTCAACTGCTCCCTTAGGCCAACAACCACGTGTGGGACTCTCCTACAATCTTCTACAATCTTAGTAATAATCAACTTCAATTTTTCATCGACCGGAGCTGTTGCAGGTTGGAAAATAACGTCGGTATCATCGTGTCCACGAATTAATACGAGCTCCTGCCGGACGGTCATCATAATTTTTCTAAAATCTTCAGCAAATCCCAACAATGTTTTCAATGGAACGCTTATACCGAAATTACCATTCTTGTCTAATGCTTTCGAAATACCGACTTGATCATTCTCACCCGGTGTTATGTGCCAGCCAGCGTTCTCTAATTTTATAACCTCATTCCGGGTACATGAAAAGTATCCCTTCATACAAGTTGTTATACCGACATTTCGTACGCTATCCACTAATATTCCATTTATAAGATACCTAATGTCGCTAAACATAAATGCAGCAGCATTGCTAACCAATTGAGCTGTTGCACTAGCATTTTTTGTTACACTACCATCCGCAGCGATTTTACGAACGCTGCCTTCGACGCATAAATAACTCTCGCTCGGTAAAGTGTAATTATCTATTTCTGGAATTGAAATTCTTATTTCATCGTTGTTATCGTATGTCGTCGAACCAAATGGTTGATGAGAATGTTGTTCGTAACTCACAATTGATTGATCAGATTTTATTTTATCAGTCACTTTTAATATATCCATTACAATAAAACTTCGTATCCTAGTTGACTTAAATATCTTCGATTGCTAGGTGTTAATCGACTAATGGACTGTTCTCTACTGACGTTGCGCTCTCCTACAATACGCGCTTTATAGTTTCGACCATTGTACGTTTTCCCGTTTCTATCTCTTCTTGCCCATCTTTTTCTTTTACTTTGATATACTACAGACATAGTCTTTTCAATTTATGGATTTCAAGTGAACTCTCATGGTTAATTCCTCTTCTCTGAAATCAACCAATTTTCCGTCCTGGTCTAGTATGCGTACTGTTACACTACTAATCACGTTCGTTGAAACCGGCAAATAAATAGACTGCTGTGGCGACTCAATTATTTTAAAACCTGCCGGAACGTTTGGGAAGAAGTGGTATAAAACATGAACGGGAACTCCGTTGTTGTACGAACCTGTCACCAAGTTACAATAAATTTGTAAAGCGTTTGTTTTGTTTATGTTTACTACGTAATCCGAATACCGTTCCGTATGTTTAGGCACTATTCCAGGCTTAAAGCCCAGTAGGGATCCTATTGAGTTATCGCACGCAAAATTAATTCTTGTAGTACTTTTTATACGAACGTGTTGAGTATTATTATTTCCCGTAATGTCTATAAAGACTCCTTTAGCGTGTCTCCTCAGTAACTGTTCATTCACAACTCCGGCAATATCGTACGTTCCAACCGGTATTTCTATATTGTTTTTAAAATTACCTGTCTTATCTTCGTATTGTAAAATATTGTTACTTTTATCTACGTTTGCCAAACTATTGAACGTTTCGAAATTTAAGAGAGCCAACTCGTACCTTCCTGATTCATTCAAATATATTGGAGGGTTAAAATTACAAGATAACTCCGAAGATTTTCCAGACAATGTAAATGTGTAACTTGTATGTCCTGCTTCTTGCTCCAATATGTTTCTAACTGAACATGTTTTTTTACCTACTACATGTTTTATTCATTAGGAATTTCAAACATAATTCACCACAATTTTTCTCTGAACCTCTTTGATATTGACGATAGTTATATTTTATCACATTACCCCTACCATCTGATAACAAATACCGTTCAACTTCTAATGGTGGTCTTAAATCACCGTAACTATCAAAATACTGTATGTCTTTACCATACTTCTTATATGCAATCCAGTGTGTACCTCGCCCATTCGAATTGTCAATATTAACTATACCTCTTTCTACTTTTTTCACGTGCTTCGGAAGATCGTCTTTCATAAAAACACCGCGAAAATTTGGAATTTTCAGTATTTTTACGAACCTTTCCAATTCTTCGTTATTTAACGCATGACGAGGTATCTGAATTAGTTTTTTGAATTATTTGTAATACCACAACCTTTCTTATACGGTTTAATATAGAATCCTCTCCCTGCAACGCTAGCCTCTTTTCTATCGACGTATAAACCACATCCTTTCTTATATGGCTTTATATAAAACCCGCTGCCTACAGGTTTAGCTTCCAACGCCCTGTTGTGTCTCTGATCTTCTTCCAAACGTTCCTTAGCCAACTTTGCGTCAGTGACAGTTTTCGCAATGGCAGCCGCCCCGCCACCGAGACTACATAGAGCTCCCAAAGCGGCAAATAAAGGTACTAATGGTAGAAAACCTCCCTTTTTCGGGATTCGAATTATCCTGCCCCTAGGCTCAGCAATTTTTCGTCGTTTACTTTTTAATGTTCCGTATGCAGCTTTCACATTCGCTAACAGATTCTTAGTACCGGTTTTCGCAACTGCATTACGAGCAACCTTGAGCGCTTCTGAAAAAGATAAAGCTCCTCCACGCTTTGAACGCTTCAATTTTCGATCTTTCTTCCTCACCGATCTTTTTCCAACACCCACGCCTATTGCTGCTTTGGCTTTCATTAATGCTGCTACTGCAGATGATGCCGCCTTTTCACCAAAACTAGAGTCCTTACTGAATATTCGTTCCTTCGCCGCTTTATATAATTCCTTATCTGCACCGTGTCTGAATTTTAAATCAGAACTGTGTGTATACGCGATGTCGTGTTTTTTACACGCTTCGTCCAATGGATTCACACCGTGATCTCCTCTTTTTAATCTTTTTTCCAATTTCGTACCCGGCCCACAGAAATTATATCCAGGCAAGTGTAGTTCTATCGGAAGTTTACCAATCAATTTAT
This sequence comes from Onthophagus sagittarius, assembly GCA_036711965.1. Classification (NCBI taxonomy): domain Eukaryota; kingdom Metazoa; phylum Arthropoda; class Insecta; order Coleoptera; family Scarabaeidae; genus Onthophagus; species Onthophagus sagittarius. The sequence goes on from JASERS010000001.1 coordinate 48,827,869, forward strand.
TGAAAAAACCGTGACCAATTCGTTTACCCCTCAAACGCCTACTGCGACGCTTCGATAGTGTCGATGTCATTTTATATTTTTTTCACGCGCGGTCCTTCTTTCTCTACACAATTATAAACAGCAAATGAATCACCGCTTTACTATCATATGCTTTATATTCTTTATTAAGGAGCATATTATACATATAGCTACTAATTTATAATACTGAAACGCTCTCGATACATCTTCAATCTATGTTCTACACTTAAATATTTTGCTAACAACTCATTTACGATTCTTATTCTACCCTTAAATCTAATTTCATCCAACATTCTTTCTTCCCAATCACCTTTCCTCGCTTTTCGGTAAGCGAACGACCATTGACACATTCTATACACTTGATTTTTAGATTCGCAAATTGTTACTTGTTTAACCATATTAAATTCACTTATTCTACAAAAACTTTTAACTTATAGCTTTCTAATATTAATACATATTTATAATGAAATATTTTTAACACATTCTCAATAAAGTATACAAGTCTATATCCAACAATATCTTGTCCATACCATACACTAGCAACTCTTGAGCTATGCACGACTGCTCACTTGGTCCAGTATTACAAGCTGCCCATACATTCGATTTTATGTCACCTTGCATTCCACTCACAACCTCAATCATATTATCATAATACGTATGGTATTCAAGACTTTTCAATGCGTCTAGCCTCACCGAAACTAATTCGGTTAATTTCCACAATTCATGCAACGAGTCATAAGCTAGGTAAAATACTTCTGAACCCCTATCCATTTTGAATACTTTTCTCGTATTCTCTATCCACATACTGCTGCAAGACACTCCACTTATAAGGAACTTTGCTGGAGTAGATAAATCACCGACAAAACTGCTTATAATCAATTGTTTGCTGTTTACTATGTTCTTCCATTCAGGTTCAGATAAACTCAAGCATTGTCCTTTTCCCATTAACCGTATCACGGGTTCAAAATGCTGATTCGCACACAGTCCAATAGATATCCATTTGGTTCTACTTTTGTTTAAATAATAGGTGCTTTCCGAGAACAGCGGCCCTTGGTTACCTTTCTGGTTTATCGCAGATTCATTGGATACAGTACTACTTATTACAGATGGCTGACCAATATTTTCGATAATCTGTTGACTGCTGGGATACACAAACTCTCCCAATTCTGTTGCCAATACATTGGTTGTTTCCGATACTACATTTTGCTTTGCATTTCCAGACGATATATTTGGCAATGATGAGCAACCTTCATTTTTTGTGGTCACAAGTGACTTCTTGTTTTCTCCCCTCCCCAACAAATTTGGCGCAGGTCTCTTGTTTGAGCATTTGGAGTTCGGTTTGGATGCCACTATATTTAAAAATCTTTTACGTTAATACATTATCTACTTAATATTCAATTTTAATTACTTACTTGTATATTAATTACACTAAACGTGCACTCGTTGTGAATCTCACCACTGTATGAATCACTATCGCCAGGCATTTTGTATTTATAGCTGAAGTAATAGAGTGGGGGGAATCTTTTTCACACAAGAATTGTGGGAACACATTTTCATTGATATTAATTAATATTACAACATTATTTACATTCTATCAGAAGACGTCGATGGTCGATCGAACACGTTGGCATATAGAACGTTATCATAATTTATTCTCTGGTTTCTTACTTGGAGGAATCACTTGGGAGGAGGTTGGACATTAATTGAAACCTCATTAATTGGAAACTCCTCCCATATTGCAACCTTTAAGAGGAGTAGGTTTATACCAGTTAACCGAATCTGGAACCTCCTCCTCCTCCTCCTCCTCCTCCTCCTCCTCCTCCTCCTCCAACAATTAGCCGATTCTGGAACCTCCTCCTCGGACGCAGGTTCGAGGAGGAGGTTCTAGAATCGGCTAATCTATACTACTGTTACTACTAGAATTATATAGAGCTTCATAATTCTGATACACAATTTCATATTGGTCCTTATAATAATTTTCTTCTTCTTGACTATTTAACCCATTTACTGATAATAATAGTAGAAGTATGAAAACAATCATTTTTTTGCTATTGTTTTTTCTTGTTGTTGTTAGATGTAACTTATTAATTATCGTTGCAACTTATATATGTTTTGTTACTTACATATTCCAACTTGTTTTATGACGTCATATCTTGTTTATGTGTTAGTGCAATTTTTTATAACCCCAAGGTTTTGTATCTGTGTAAGAATAAGATACTATTCTCTTATCATCATGACTACTCAACGCTACTTTTTTTTGTTGAATGGTGTAAACATTATGCTTTTGTGACCTAATGGAATTTTATTCAGTAATAAATGTTTCACTATTAAATAAGCATTGATAACAGTTTTCGAATGTTAATGTTTTTAATGATGATGATTTTACACCTTTTGCCTTTTTACTAACACCAACATTTGATATAATTGTATCAATTTCATTGCAATTTTCACCTTTCTCAATAAGTTTGTTTTCAAGTTCATGGATTTCTTTTTTAGAAGTTTGAACTTTAATTGCATACATTTTTGATTTCAAACCAATAAATTCAGTCATAACACGACCATTGTTTTCATCCTTTATCAAACCTATTACTTTTTTGTTTTTTTTTTTGGAATATTATAAACATTGTTTGTTGGATAGTCTGATGTATCGAAACGATCTATATCTTTTTAATTTCCTCATAAATATCTGATGTAAAGAAATGATAAATTAAACTATCAGTATCGGTATATAGTAATTTTGCCTTACATCCAAATTTTTGTAGGACATGTTTGTAGTGAAAATCGTAAAGAAATGTTTTAGAAATATCTAAAATTGCCATTCCAACGTATATTGTTTTGTTAAAGTGAATTTTAAACCTTTTCATTTCAATAAGAATTAAATCTGAATAAATTATTGTACAGTTACTAAAATTTGGTTGAGATATAAAATATTTTGCACCATAACGTCCAGACCGTTTGTTCACTAATTTAACGTCTCTGTATTTTCGAACGTTTTACCAAAAACTGCATTATTCATTAATTTAAAATAATTTTTTCCAAATTCATTTGTACTTTCTTTTCTCATTTCAGTATTTAAATTTATATATTTTGATAGCCAATTACTTTGTGAAAATTGTAATACTTTATGAATTTTATTAATTTTTATACCTAATTTTATAGCTTGTTGTAGATTACGATAGTGGATTATGTAATTCTTTTTTGTAAAAAATGTAGTCATTAATTTAGGAAGTTTTGATTTCGAGCCGGGAGGAACTAAATGTTCTGGACGTAATGGTAAATCTTTATGCAATTCATATAGCTCTGTTGGATAAAATAAATCAACTTCGTAAATGTAACCAATAGAACTTTCTGTTGATATATTTTCAATGTTTGGTATTGTATATATATCATCTACCCATTGAAAGTTTCCATACGGTAAATACATTAACATTACCAATCCATACAAATTATTAATATCGAAATACACTAAATATGAAGTATTTTGTTCTATATCAAAATTATCCATATATTTACTGTTTGCTTTTCCATACCGATTTGAACATTGTGATATACCGCCTCTTCATCCTCGCTCAACAAACAATAACATATCTACGTCAGTTAAAAGTTGCAATTTAACATCAGTAATTTTTAACATAGCATCAAAGGCCAAACCAGGTGCTGTACAATAATGTAATGGGTCTAAACCGTACGTGGATTTACATAGTTTTCGAAAGTTTTCAAAAATGTCTGTTAATATTAGAATATCTGTTTTCAGATACAATTCAGCATACTCTTGTAAGTATCTAACATTAAACTGATTCCAATCATTCACAGCATCTTGATAGTCAGATTTAGATATTTCCTTTTTATTAATATTACTATAAAAATGTTCTATTGGTGGTAATTTTGTATCTTCTAGTTTTTCTCAACTGTCTAAATACTCATATGGAAAAACTCCTTTTCTTTGTAACAATTGAAATTCATGGTGGTTACTACAGAATTTTTTTGTAATAATTTTTTGTACTTCCGTTAGATATGATGACAATTTATCTAAACTTGAAGCCCTGAATCGGAAAGAATCAATAAATTTAATTTTTATAATAAAATTTCGTATTATTAACATATTTTTAAATGATATATGTTTCTTTGTTAACTGGTAATAAACAAATTCTACCTTCAAACTGAGTACTAATAGATTTAATTATGAAATGTGAGTCGTATCTAGACAAGTTATGAAAGACTACGGGAATTGAATGTGTATCTTTAAAGTTCAAATTACATTTGTTATGTGCAGCACCTCTAAAGGTTCCAGTTAAATGACAATGGTCTCTAACTTTTATATCTTCATTTTCAATGTACTTCCAACAAATACAACTAATTTTAGAGTTTCTATACATAAGTTCTTCATCTATAGTTAAATTCATCGGAACTATATTTAAAATTCGTTTATTTATATTTAATGCAATTTGTTCCAATTTTTTAGCAAACCAAATATTACAATCTCTACCTGTATAAAGTTCAAACATTGAAAGTAAATCATCAAATGAACATTTTAAATAGAATGCTATGCTAAACGCTTGATGTTTGTGAAGTCTATTTAGAGTCGTTTTTTTTGTCGTCATCACATTTTAATAATATACTTTCAATGTCAGCATATATTACAGAAGGGGCATCTAAAGTATGCTTAAAGTTACTAAATTTTAGTATAGAATCTGTAATTTTAGGCAATGTAACTTTTGTTTCATTAACATTAACACAATTTATCAAATGTTGATTTAAAGTATTTTCGCTCATAAAATGGTTTAAACACCGTTCACATAAATATTTCTTGTTTTTAGATTTGCTAATTTGATTGTACAATAATTTTTGTAAATTTCTAATAAGAGCAAAATGAAAAAATTTTTTATTATATGAAATAATATTATGGTAATCATCATCATCATTAACATCATCATCATTATCATCGTCAATAAGAACTGTAAATAGATTAATTTTTTCATTAAAATCATATTTGCTCAAGTAAGATGGTACAATTTCCTTCTTTTTACCATCATTACTTATAGTATTATATGTATTAATTGAAATGTTATTCATCAATTCAAATTTTGGAATATCTTTTAATCTTATAGGAAATCGAATACCATCGTATTTTAAGATTTCACTAAAATGTGGATATGATGATATTCTTGATACATTTTGGTTTATTGTACATGGATATTTTGCAGCTACAATTGACCAGAGAAAACAATAAACATCATTTTTTATGTTAAATACAGCTTTAGTATTTTTAATAAATTGAGGAAGGTCGTGGTAGGGTGAAGTGCCATAACTAATAGGAGAATATTTATTAATATTGACTTTTAAATGTAGAATTTCATATATAGCCCACCCGGAATCTCGTTCTTGAAATTCCTCTAATTTTCTCAATATTTTATCAATTACGTTTTCATTATACCAAATTTTTAATTTTGTGTTGTTGTCAACTATTTCATTTCTAGTAGCAAAGTGCTTAACATCGGTTTCAAGAGTTTGAGGTTTAATGAAGTTACAATACAATATAACATTTACTTTCAATAAAGATCTTTGAAGTGATTTCTTTATTTGATTGGAAAAACATCTCAACGCTTTTTTAAGGAAAAGTTCAGGATCTACAATATTGTAATTTACAATGATTCCACTACAAATTCTACCATCGAAACATGATTCTAAATTTTCCCATTTTATATTCCTATTATGTGTAGATGATTTTCTATTCTTTAAATACCGAAATTTATCTCTATAGAATTTCAAATGTGCTAAATTCGATTAAATTTTTAAATAATTAACTCCTGGTAATTTATTTTTAATAACTTTTCGCATTATACACATTGTACTGTTCAATAATTTTATCCAATGTGCTAATTGTTTGTCAGTTTTAATTATTGCATTAACACGTTTAACTTTAGATACTATATTTGCAGAAAGTTCATTCATGATGAAGTCTATTTAAAAAATGCATTAAAGTATAATTATAAAAATATATAAAAAACTTACTTGTGTTGTAGACTTACGTTTGCTAATAATAATACTTCGTAACTCACAATTTTTTTATATTATCGTCTTCTTATAGCAAGCTGCGCTGACGTAATAACAAATAGAAAGGTTGCTAACATAAATTTGTAAGAAATCACTAGGTTATCAGGTCAAATGATTTTTTTGAATACGTCAACAAAACATGTTGACAAATAAATATTTCAAAACTTTTCTATAAACATATTGTGCAATACATATTCCCGATGAAAGCCATCTCCGCAAAAATTATATTACTTCAGTCTACAAAGAAGTTATTCAAGAAATAAAAAATATTATTGGAAATAATTATATTTGTCAAAAATTCGTCAAAAAGTTTTCCAATAAGTACCAAAGAATTAAGTAAAACAAATAATAATACGGTAACAAGATTTATTCACGACAAATCAACGAATTTTTTCTTACCGGAGCCGGTACCGAATGATAAAATTTTACTGATGGTGTCAGACGCAGCGGCATACAAGGTAAAAGCTACGTCTAATATGAAGATTTTTTACCCTAATTTAATTCATTGTACTTGCTTAGCACACGAATAGCAGAAACTATAAGGTTGCAGTTCCCATTAGTTAATAAATTAATAAAAAGCGGTAAACAAATATTTGTTAAAGCCCCTCTAAGGGTAGAATTGTTTAGAGAGAGGTTACCAAATACCCCATTACTACCACAACCAGTTCTAATAAGCTGGGGAACATGGCTAGATGCCGCTATATACTACACAATCGCCATAGATGATTTTAAACAATTAATAAATGAATTTCCGGCTACAAGTAGTAAAGCAATACAAGATTGCCAGGCCGTCCTAAAAGAAGTGGAGCTACAAAATAATTTGGCATTTATAAAAAGCAATTACAGTTATATAAGTGAATCCATAAAATCACTTGAAAAACAGGATTTACCTTTAGTGACTGCAGTAGAAATGATTAAAAAGTTCCAAGACAGCACGTATAGCGTACCAGGACATATTGGTCAAGTAATTACGAATAAATTTAATGACGTTCTGTGTAAAAATGAAGGATTTGCCACATTAAAAAAATTGCATCAATTTTAAGTGGTGAAATTGTTACTGGATTTATTATGGATCCCGCATTAATTACAAAATTCAAGTATGCACCAATTACAAGTGTGGACGTGGAGAGAAGTTTTTCGGCTTACAAGAATACGTTAAGTGAGAGAAGACACAACTTCACAATGGAACATTTAGAACAGCATTTAATAATTAGTTGTTTTCGTGATTAGTGGTTTAATAATTATATATGAATGTTTAGTTTAACGATGTATTTTTTAATGAAAACGTTATTAAAATACATTATTAATTAGGTATTCAATTTTTTCGATTTCTAATTTTTATGCCTTTTTAATGCTTTTGTTGCCAAAATTTCATGCCTTTTTAAGTGCCTTTTTCCGTTTTTTTTTTGTGCCTTTTAATCCGGTCTTTAGTAATCAGGTTACTCTACACACCAAAACACGATACATTACAAAAAAAGTTTGGAAACCTTCCAGTTAAATACACACGACTTTCAATGGAAAATAAGATGGAGGTTCAACAGTTAGGATCAATCATGAGAAAATATACTTTTGATTTACCTGGTGTAGAGGATGAACCGCAGCAACCAAAAATAGAAGCATCAACAAACAGAAAATCGACAAGAAATATTAGAATTCTAGATGGCATTCAGGTAAAAGAGGCGTTATGCCAGCAACCAAGAATAGAAGGGTCAACAAAGCGAAAATTGACGAATATTGAATTTCTAATATAGATTCTAAAACATATAACTTTAGAGATACAGATTATAAAACATATAAAAAGAAACCCAAGGGTGATGATGATGATGATGAACAAAGAAAGGCAAAAGATTTTTTGAAAAGTAGAACATATGTGCTGGTGGTGTAGTTAGTAGTTTAATTAATAAAGAAATAAAACGTAATACAAATATCTTTTTTTATTACCCTGACAATGATAATTAATTGAACAAGTATTTTTAAATTCTTCAAAACTTGGACAATTAAATTTCTCCAAATTTATTATAATATTTCCCGAAACAATTTTCTTCAAACGATTCACTTTGTTGAGTCCTTTAACTAAAATAATACCATCACCAACAATGTTTTTTATATAATTGTTTATTTCATCAGCTTCGATGAGCCAAAAATTGTGTTCCTTATCCAGATTAGGATCCCAATTTAATCCATGATAGTTGCATTTTAACCATTGAAAATGTCGTTGAATTTTATTGTTGAACCATGATATTTCATATGGCAACCGTACGAAGGTATGGCATTTAATATTTTTTCTAATATCATAAACTGCTAACTCTCTAATATATATTTCACTTTGTCCATATTGAAATCCTTGAAAGTCTATGATAAACATTTTTTTTCTTTTTAAAATATTTTCACCACACTAGTTAACGGATTATACTTTATAAGTCGATCGTGTAAAATAAGACAGTATGCAGTTGTTTTGTCGGGAACGTTTTGAGAGGTTTCGAATTCCAACCGAATATCTACTGCACCAGTCTTCACAGCTTCAGATTGATGACTGCAATCTATTATTATAAACGGTCCAAAGTGTTTAAAATTTGATGGTGAAAGACAAGGTTCTGCCCCACCATCATTTCCATTTTTAAAGTAGTAGGATTTTTGAAATTGTGCATACATTTCATATAGGATAGCCCATTGATTTTTTTTCAAAATTTAAATTCATGTTATTATAAGGATAGACGTCAAAGTCTATCCACTAATTTGTTTACTAGCAGAATTTTTTCTATCTGTTTGTAATGCAAAAATTACAAATCGTGGTTTTTCTAATTGGCTAGTCATTTTTACAGTCCATGTATGTCTTGTGCTCGCTTGTACTAGGGGGAGTTCTTGTAATTCCCAACTTCTAAATGCCACCTCTAAATCTCTATCAATATATTTCATAAGACGTAGTTTTTCAATATCTGCTACAACAACGTGTGGGATTTTCCACATAATCTTATTAATTTCAATTTTAAGTTTATCGGTACCCGTAACGGGGACATTAATAATACAATTGAGATATGTATTACTTCGTATTAATACAAGTTCTTGACGTACATTCATAATAATTTTCGGAAAATCTTCAGCAAATCCTAATAACATTGACAAGGGAATGCATACACTGAAATAACCATCTTTATTAGTTATTTTTGGTAATTCTGTGGTATTCCAACCGGCATTTTCCAATCTAATACATTGATTTGCTGTATAACATGCAGATGTTTTTAAGGTTATTGTTATACCAGGGTTACGAGTACGATCGATTGCAGTTCCAGCTAGTTCATAACGAATTTCCTCAAATAAAAATGTAATACCATTATTTACAAAGTGCAAATCCTTACTAATCGTTTTTCCATCATCCTTTAATAATCTACCTTCTATATATAAATAACTTTGTGAAGGTAATGTATACACATCTTGTGTTTGAATTGGAATACGTATTTCATCATTATTATTAAAACTCGTTGCAGCATAAGGTTGATGAGTGTGGTATTCAAAATTTGCAATTGAATTATCTAATAAAAACACCTTCACCAACTCTCAAATTACTAAAGCTCATTGTTTTCTTTTCTAAATCGACAAGCACAAAAGAACAATAATCCTATCAGTCTTAAAATAATTTTAAACCAAAAATCTACCGTTTTATTTTCTTTAAATTTTAAATCCCAAGGAACGTAAAAATTTTTTATTAGATGCTGTTAACACTTTCAACTTTCTTTTAACACTGCTTGTTTTATTGTTGTAATGTTGTTTTTTATTATCTTTTAAAATAGAATAGTAATTGCTCTGGTTATTTTGATACCTAAACACCATTTCTAGATATACACTTTAAATGAAGTCTTACTGTTACCACTTCACCATTAAAATTAATCAGGTTTCCATCTTGGTCAGTTAATTTAAGTATAATTTCACTAATATACCTGGTATTGATTGGTAAATAGATAACATTATTAGGATTTTCAACAATTTTTGTACCTGGCATTACTGTTGTGTAGAATACATGTAAAATATGCATTTGTTACCAAATTATATTCCATATTAATATTATTAATTTGAAAAATATTTACAGTTTTATCTGATTCGTGTCTAATATCCTTGGGTAAGATCTTATTGTGAAATCCTAATAAAGTTCCAATATTGTTTGGTTTAGTGAAATCTATCTCTTTATTACATTTAATTTCACTTTTCAACGTATTTCGATTTATCCAAATACATAGAGCTGTTTTTGAGGTTGTTTGTTTAGCCGTTTTTTCTACTTCTTCAATATGCTTCTGTATATAATTACTGATATCATTAATTTCATATAATCCTGCAGGTAATGTAACCTTCTTATTACCATCATAATAAAAATTATTGTTTGAAACGTCAACGGTTGGAATCGAATTATAGCTAACAAAATTTACTAGAAGTATATATAAAAACTTGTTTTGTACTTTTGACTGGTCTTTTATTATAAAATATCTTACTAGTTTCGGCTAGTTGCCATCTTCAGAGATACTATAAGTTCAACAATACCAAATTAACATTAAAAATTGTTGAAAAAAACATATTAAAAACATATATATACTTCATTCACGACACTGGTAATATGGATTCTCAAACCAATTCTAATCAAAATTTACTAAACCTATTACATAGGTATCTTGATCATTTAAAATAATCGGTGGATATATTTTACTACTTAGGATTGAGGATCTCTGATGAAATGTAAACGTGTATGACATTTTTTAACAAAAAGTGTGAAATGCTAAAGAATCGCAATCGTTTCGACCACAATTATAAGATAGTTTCTTTAAAGTTTGATAATTTGTATAATTATAGAAAATTTTGTACATTTCCGTTTGGAAGTCGAAGGTTACCATACGAATCAAAGTAAACAATTTCATTTCCTCTTTTTTTATGTGCAACCCAACGAGTTCCAGGACCACTAGTATTGTCCAAATGAAACACAACATTTTCATATTTTTTTCTTATTTTACGAGGAAGTTGATATTTCATGAAAACACCACGAAAATGTTGTATACGAAATTTTTTTACATAATGTTTTATATCTATATCTGTGAGTGGTGCTCTTTTCATTGTCTTGTTTACCTTCGTTGTGCTTCTATTGGATGCAAATAGAGTCCTAATCCCGTTTTGTATGGTTTTAAGTAAGCACCCTTTCCTATTGCTGTTGCTTTCATTGTTTTATTATATCGTTGTGATTCTACTAAATCATGTTTTGCCTGTTTAGCTTGATTGATAGCTTCAACAATTTTTGCTGCACCACCACCAAGTGCTCCTAGTGCACTTAATTCAGCAAAAATCGGTATAAGTGGTAATACACCACCGGTCTTAGGAATCGGTATTATGCGTTTTTTCTTATCTGTTTTCATTTTTGATTTAAATTTTCTACTCGCTTTAGTTGCAATCCGTATAGCCGTATTAATATCTTTGGGTTGATCTCGAATAATACGTTTTTTTATTGTACTAATCACCTTACCTAATTGATTAGGGGTTTTCTGTTTGGATTTACATTTTTTTTCATCTTAAAAAAAAATATTCGTCCAGTCACTAATAAGGATGAAATAAGACTATGGAATTTTGAGTAATGTTATTATAATATAACTATTGCTTTATTCTTTTTTTGTTATCATCATCATCATCATTATCATCATGCTCATTATGTTTACGTTTCAAATTTATTTTAGTCCTTTTTACATAATTTTTACTAACATCCGATTCTTCCCGTAAACGTTTTACACCACATTTAACCATTTAATTTAATTTATTTTTTTTTATTGTCATCAATATCTTCAATTTCATTATTATTTCTTTTTCGTTTATTATTAATATTACAATCATCCACATCCATATGCTCTACATCTCTTTGTTTTTGTTTATTTAATACTTGTAACATTGCTGGAGTTAAAATTTCATTTACCATATTTGTTTTCTCTTTATTAATTTTTTGCTTTTTGACTTTTGGTTTTATCATAGGTTGTTCTTTCAAACTATTCTCTATACTACTCTGAACTTTTCTACAACTTTGATTATTTTTTTAATGTAATTTAAATGTTTATTTATAATTTTATCACAGTTATTATTATTATTAGAGTAGCCCATTCCCATTTTCACTTTAGCTCGCATTGCACCTGCAACACCTAATGCTGCCATCCTTTCACCAGCTGTAGCATCTTTAGATTTAAATCGAACCATCGCTCGATCTGCTAATGTGTTATCAGCCTCGTGACGTGCTTTCAAATCCTTATCCAATGTATAAGCTATATCGTGTTCTTTACAAGCTTTATCTAATTTATTTACACCTGAGTCACCTCTTTTTAGTCGCTTTTCTAGTTTTGTTCCGGGCCCACAATAATTATAACCAGGTATATGCAGTTCAAACGGTAAAGCATTAATAACGCTATTTACCAATCCGCTTCCTAAATATACCTTCATTATACTTCACCAGTCAATCGCACATTAATAAATAAAAGGTTACGTATTTAGTTTGTTATTTTATATTCAACTGTTTCGCGTACAATGAAAGTAGTACCACAAAAAGTTTCTTTGAGTGTTGAAAATCACGATCATGATATAGGGGAAGTTAAAAACAAGAACAAACATGGAATACTTTTACCATCAACTATACGGTTAATGATAATTGGTCCGTCAAATTGTGGAAAAACAAATGCGTTAATTACACTAATTGAACATAAGAATGGTTTAAAATTTGAAAATATTTATTTGTATTCAAAATCGATCTATCAACCAAAATACATCTATTTAAAACGACTACTAAAACCAATAAAAGGAATTACGTTTAATTCATTTACTACTAACGAAAACATTTTGCATCCTAATGAAGCATTACCTAATTCGATAATGATCTTTAATGACGTTTCTTGTGACAATCAAAATATTATGCGGGAATACTTTAGTATGGGTCGTCATAACCATATCGATTGTTTTTACTTATCACAAACGTATGCTAAAGTACCGACACATCTAATAAGAGATAACATAAATTTTATTGTCTTATTTAAACAGGATGATCTCAATTTAAAACATGTTTACAGCTCATCATGTAGGCTCCGATATGGTGTTTGATAAATTTAAGGATATGTGCAATTTGTGTCGGCAGGATGCATTTCAATTTTTAGTGATATTTAAGGATTACCCTTTAAACGGTGGGAGGTATCGAAAGGGATTCGATCACTTTATATTACCATGATAATAAAAAAATAGATTCATTATTACTCTAAACACCATTGGAGACTAATTGCAAAAAGACGTGATATTAAGAATAAACTTGATATCCTAAAGCATGGTGAAATTGTAAATGAACGAATGTTCTCACCTATTACTAAACAACTGAAGATTATTCAAACAAAATTAGATAAAAACACTAACACTGAAGCTGATGACAACGATTATGATGAAGAAAAAATAATATCGTCCTGATGATACCGATGATAATGATGACATTGATGATAGTAATGACAGTGATGGTAGTGATGATGATGATTATGATTAAAGACACTTAAAAAGGCATGAAATTTTGGCAACAAAAACATTAAAAAGGCATAAAAATTAGAAATCGAAATAATTGCTATACCTAATTAATAATGTATTTTAATAACCTTTTCATTAAAAATACATCGTTAAACTAAACATTCATATATAATTATTAAACCACTAATCACGAAAACAACTAATTATTAAATGCTGTTCTAAATGTTCCATTGTGAAGTTGTGTCTACTCTCACTTAACGTATTCTTGTAAGCCGAAAAACTTCTCTCCACGTCCACACTTGTAATTGGTGCATACTTGAACTTTGTAATTAATGCGGGATCCATAATAAATCCAGTAACAATTTCACCACTTAAAATTGATGCAATTTTTTGTAATGTGGCAAATCCTTCATTTTTACACAGAACGTCATTAAATTTATTCGTAATTATTTGACCAATATGTCCTAGCGTACCAGGACATATTGGTAATTGGTGTAATTGCTTTTTATAAATGCCAAATTATTTTGTAGCTCCACTTCTTTTAGGACGACCTGGCAATCTTGTATTGCTTTACTACTTGTAGCCGGAAATTCATTTATTAATTGTTTAAAATGATCTATGGCGTTTGTGTAGTATATAGCGGCATCTAGCCATGTTCCCCATCTTATTAGAACTGGTTGTGGTGGTAATGGGGTATTTGGTAACCTCTCTCTAAACAATTCTACCCTTAGAGGGGCTTTAACAAATATTTGTTTACCGCTTTTTATTAATTTATTAACTAATGGGAACTGCAACCTTATAGTTTCTGCTATTCGTGTGCTAAGCAAGTACAATGAATTAAATTAGGGTAAAAAATATTCATATTAGACGCAGCTTTTACCATGTATGCCGCTGCGTCTGACACCATCAGTAAAATTTTATCATTCGGTATCGGCTCCGGTAAGAAAAAATGCGTTGATTTGTCGTGAATAAATCTTGTTACTACTAACTTCTTTGTAGACTGAAGTAATATAATTTTTGCGGAGATGGCTTTCATCGGGAATATGTATTGTACAATATGTTTATAGAAAAGTTTTGAAATATTTATTTGTCACTTTATGGATTGGTATGTTTGCTTTTATCAAAGCTTTGCAAAGATCAAAATTGAATTTTGATTGTTCAGTGTAGCCGGATGTTGATGCCACTGATTGTATAGCTGTACCTATAGTTTGTTGTTTTTTGGATTGACTTTTAGTCAGTTTTAATTTTTCCTGATGCAATGATGTTTTGATATGCTGAATTATGTAGTATTTCTTGTCACAATTAATCTGTTAACAGTAATTTAACAACGTCAGTATTTTATAATATCTTCCATAATTATTAAATAATAGTGAATTTTATTTCTAGTGAATTTTGGGACATGCTATTCTTTATAATTTCCAATTTTTACCGTAAAAAGATTTAAATTTCGGTTTTAAATATTTAAAAATCTTTAATCCATTCTTCTACGGTTGGCTTTTGTTTCAGCATTGTACTACCCAAGAACTTCACACTGTCACTCGAGTAACTTTAATACAACTAAATGAATTAAAGACTCGACGCAAGTGAAACCACATACGAGGAATCCCCTGTAAGACGACACGGCACAACGGGGAATTCCAAAGCTTAAATTCGGATCGATGAAAAACGCGGATCTTACGTCAGACGGCACAACGTGGAAATGTACAGAGGCGCAGCGAAGTATTTTTTCATAATTCAACCAATTTTTGGGGAAAAGACGCCAAAAAGTTGGAAAAAGGCTTTAAATAGGCATAAAAAAAATAATAGACATGAAAATTCAAAAAAGGCAAAAAAGGCATAACTAACCTGCTCTTATTTCACTTATTTTTAACTGATTCGTAAAGATATTTAAATATATTTGTAATGCCTTTAATTTTGAGCATAAGCATATTTTCTATAAATCCGGTCTTTAATTATGGTAGATCAGGACTAGCTAAAAAATATCTTGAAGATATACAGGATGAATTGAAACAGAATAAATTTGATCATAAGTATGGTGTAAGACATGATACTGAACAAAGAAAATTATTTATTGGAAATTCACCATTATTAATATCAACGGAACACGTGGTTTATATGAACTTTTATTTATGAAAAATCCTCAAAAATATTACAGAACAAGATAAAAAAAATTACTCTGACATTGTATTAAAAACCAATGCACACAAACGTCATTATCTACCTGATACACAAGTTGATAGTAGTAAATCAAAGAAATATGTAAACATTTTAGCTCCTCTAGTTAATAAGAAAGGTGCTGGTGTATTAATGTCACATATTGATAAAAATGTAGAATATACATACTGGGATAACCCTAATGAACTTGTAGATAGACTCAGACTTTTACTTGCATCACATGAATCTGGCAATACAGGTGTTATAAATGAAATTAATTCCATAATTTAAGAATTGCGAGAAGTAAACATCATAAAATAAGTTATGTCTAATGAGAAGCGACAAGTTGTAGAAGAAATTCATAAAGGGTCGCGCATAAATTTTCCTAAAAGAAAAGTTATTTTAAAATCTTTAAATGATTTATTTCAAGCTGATTTAGTTGAAATGATTCCATATGCAAAAGAGAACGATAATTTTAAATACATTTTAATAATGATAAATTGTTTTTCAAAATTCGTATGGGCCATTCCTGTGAAGAACAAGTCGGGATATGAAATTTCCAATGCTGTTGAAAAAGTAGTGAAAAATACTAAACCAAAAAATTTACAAACTGATCAAGGCAAAGAATTCTTTAAAAAGTACTTTAAACACGTAATGACAAAATATAAAATAAATCACCATAGCACTTATAGTGAAAAGAAGGCTTCCATCGTTGAACGTGTAAATAGAACATTAAAAAATATAATGTGGAAAGAGTTCAGTTACAGAGAAAACTACCAGTGGATTGATATTTTAGATGATATTGTAAATAAGTATAATAACAGAAAACACAGAACTATTGAAATGAAACCAATAGACGTTACAAAAAAGCATGAAAAAAAAAATACTTTCCAGTGTTTAATAATGTTAAAATCACCAACTTTCATAAACGTAAATTTAATGTGTGTGATCATGTAAGAATATCTAAATCTCGAGCAATTTTCGATAAAAAATATACACCTAATTGGTACACTGAAATTTTCACCATTAAACGCATAAACCTTACAAATCCAACGACATATATAATTGAAGACATTAATAATAAAGAAATTCAAGGTGGATTTTATGAAATGCAACAACAAAAAGTAAAATACCCAAACGTTTACTTGGTTGAAAAAATCTTAAAACAAAAGGAAAATATGGTGTTTGTAAAATGGTTAGGTTTTGATGATACTCATAATAGTTGGATAAATAAAATAAATATTGTTTAAAATGTACCGTACACAAATAAAGTAATTAAAATTCATGTATGTTTTATTTTTTCTCAATTAATTAATCTCTTATCAAGTGATGTCAATCGTTGCGACCTTTAACCTTGTTTTTAATCTCTTATCAGTTGACGTCACCTTGTTTTTAATCTCTCATCAGTTAACGTCACCTTTGACCTTGGTTTGACTCATCAAGATGGCCGTGGTGGGTCGCCCAGGTGGTTCAGCCAGGTGAGGGTGGGTCTTCTGCTGGGGTAGTTCTTCCGGCAGGTGAGACAAGGGGTAGTTCTTCAGACAGGTGAGGGTAGTTCTTCATCTAAAGGTAGTTCTTCAGCTACCCGGGGATTGGTCTTCACACATTAGGGTAGTTCTTCACCGTACTTCTTCAGCCATAAGGGTAGTTCTTCAGCTTCCGGTGACCTTGCTGAAGAGTGGTAAGCTCCCTTGTCCATCCAAGTTACCACCGACATGCCATCCAGCATTCCCAGTCCCAGAATTCCCTTAGCTATACTACTACACAGGGGTAGTTCTTCCGACAGGTGAGACAAGGGGTAGTTCTTCGGACAGGTGAGGGTAGTTCTTCAGCTACCCGGGTGTTGGTCTTCACACATTAGGGTAGTTCTTCAGCCATTAGGGTAGTTCTTCACCGTACTTCTTCAGCCATAAGGGTAGTTCTTCAGCTTCCGGTGACCTTGCTGACGAGTGGTAAACCCCCCTGTCCATCCAACTTACCACCGACATGCCATCGAGCATTCCCGGTCCCAGAACCCCCTTAGCTATACTACTCAATTGTACTGTTAATATTGATGATATAGCTGTCAATATTGTTCTCCGTCATAATTTTTACAGCTTCTTTGGATGCCGTTGCATAACTTATAAAATTAGTATCCATGATTTGCTGCCACGTTTCTAATTATCCCGTTAAAACCGTGGACGCAATAGCTATACCGGCGTTATTAACTAAAACACGTACGGGACCGACATTTTTGATAACCCAAGCGAATCTCTCGATAATTTCTTGGGGTTTTGTTAAATCGACGCAAACAGCAAATAATTTTCCGTTGTGATTATCAATTAAGCTTTCAATTTTTTCTTTTCTTGTCGCAAAACCAACCACCTAAAAGTATTTAAAAATATATAGATTATTAAATTCTTAAAAATACTGAATATGTTTATTAAATTAATCAAACCATCATGCCTAGATTTAACAAGGCTTTGACTAGCAGCTCTAATGCCAACGCCAGCACCTGTTACAATCACCACTTTATCTTTAAAATCCATTACGAACCAACTGTTAATTTTAAAACTTTAAAAATGTTATACAGGTTGTTCCGTAATGATATGCGAATACTGAAGGGGGTGATTCTACATCGAAAATTAATGATAGTTTCTTATATAAACTATGGTACCAAAATGTTCCGTTATTGAAATACAGTGTGTTAAAGTTTAAAAAAGAAGGATATTAATTAATATTTTCGGAATCGCTTTAGGTATTTTTATGAAATTTAGCATATAGTGATTATTAATAAAGACGCATATCTTTCAATACAAATCTAATCCCTATCTTTAATAGTGGCGTGCGTACGGGCTAATATTTTTAAAGAAAAAAATGGTACGCCAATGGTTTTTTCCCAAATAAAAAATATTTTTGATCTCCCCCTTCAATTTGACAAATAAAAGCCCTCTTGAGTTTTTGGACTGCAATGCGCCGTTTTTGAGAGAAAAAATTAAAAACCGTCGGTTGCTCAACAGAAATAATACGTCTTGTAATTATTAAAGATACAATTTTACAATAAATCTAGGTGGCTGAGCCTAAATGTATGTACATATCATTTGTTGTTTTACTTACGTTTGAAATTTCAAACATCTTTTTGTAGTTAAAATCTGTTTACTATTAATACCTTATTTGTAAATACCTTTTTTTTAAAACTTTAACACCCTGTATTTTAATAACGGAACATTTTGGGACCATAGTTTTTATAAGAAACTATTATTTTTTATAACTTTCGATATAGAATCACCCCTTCAATATTCGCATATCATTACGGAACACCTGTATAAGTATAGCATAGAATTTTTAGTTCTCGGGGTTGAATTTGCAATGTAAATAACTAAGAAATATTACAACATGGCTTATAAGTGATATAAGTGTAGGAAGAGATAAGTGCTGCATGATTACGCTAAATTGATAATGATCCATCTTGACTACTCTTAAGAAGTTATCTGGCAACACATTTTTTAGATTTGAAACGTCATGAAATACAAAGGATTAATATAAACCTTTAAATGATTTATTACAATTTAATAAATCCGTTGGACTAATGATCTAAAACAGCATCAAACTTCAAAGTATGGGACCCGGTTGGTATAACATAAGATTTATTTTTAAAAGGCTGTATTAGCTTGTAAGTATATTGTGAACAACTTTAAAATATGCAAGCCTAAAGAGATCCAATTAAACAAAAATGACAAGGAAATACCCAATTGTAGTCTACTAAGTGAAGTAGTGTTTGAAGAAATTAAACGTACGTAAAAGAATTATGAAAATAATTCAGTTAAGCTAAAATGGTTGTTATATTAAGAGAAGCAATAATAAAATTTAAATAATAATTTGAATTTTAATTTTTATATCTTAAATTTTAAATCTTCTATTTTATTTGTTGTAATTGATTGATTGTATGGTGTTTTTAAACAAATGTCAAATTAAAAATAATCTAATCTAAATAATCTAAAATCTATAAATAAAAATTAAACTCTCGTAAATACCCCAAGATCTATAAGATATTACAGTTAAAATTTCTTTTACAAAATTTTCTTTTAAACAATAATAATAAAAATTTCCAAAAGAAATTGTTAAGAATTTTTATTTTTAAATTAAAAGCAAATAGGATTGCATATTTTATTTAAAATATTTTGAGTTAAATACAAGTTTTTATTTCGTTGTATAAAAAAGGTTATAAAAGAGTCTGCGAGCTCAAAAGCATTATCATTCGTAGTTTTATTCCTATCATTTCGTTCACATCTTACAACCAGACAATTCTTCGTTTGTAAAAATATTTAAATTAACGTTTATAAACAAAATAAATTATTAAAACAAAAGAGACATATTTTAACCAGCGCACACAAGAGTTCCGGCAAAATTGTAACATCAAATTGGTCCTTCGAGCCGGATTTCTGGAGAAGGATTCAACGTAAAAATTGTTTAAAATCATCGAGAAAAAAGAGGAAAACTACAATTCATATGGTATTTGGAATTTAATTCAACATCTATCATCAACCGCATCGTGTCAAATCATTATTCATCCCGCTTAAGCCGTTTACCCATATACAACCGGATTTGTTTAGTGCAATTATCAGATACCGGAAATACACATACGTGGTAGCCGCTGACATTTGTAAAATTTACCGTGCATGCGGAGTTAACCCAGAGCAAACTAGATTTCACTTGATTCTTTGGTGCGATTCAGAACAACCTCCGATTGATACTTAGGTGACAGTACGTGACAGTACGAGTTACGTACTGTCATGTACGGTACGACGTCAGCGAGCTATCTAGCAACTCGTTGTGTAAACGACCTAAGCAATGAGTGCAAGTATTCGGTAATAGCGGACGTTATCGGTAGTCACTTTTATGTTGATGATTTGCTCACGCGGGCTAATTCAATAGATGAAATAAATTCAATCATTAGTCAGGTAAAATCAAAATTAAGTACAGGTGGTTTTGAACTAGCCAAATGGACAACAAATAGTTCACAAGTTATTAGAGAGTTCACGCAATCAATAGAATCGGTAGACCTTAGCAGATATGAAAATACTAGAACGCTAGGGTTGTTGTGGGATCCCGGAAATGATCAATTTAGATATATAATTCGCGAAATGTCCTATCAAAGAATTATAAAACGGTCGATATTATATGATATTGCGCAAGTATTTGACCCTATAGGTTTTCTATCCCCGGTTATATTTAACGCAAAACTTATTCTACAAGAGATTTGGCAATCCGGGGTAAATTGGGACGATCCGTTACCAAACAAAATTCATACCAGTTGGATTAAATTTCATGAGCAGTTAACTCATCTCAATTCTATTCGAATTCCACACTATATCTCTCTACGGCAGCCAGAATCTTTCGAGCTACACGGCTTCTCGGACGCATCAAAAGCCTTTCGGAAGCCTTTGGTGCGTGTGTTTATCTTCGAACGTCCAGCGTTAAAGAGAGCGTCGCCGTTCGGTTAGTTTGCGCTAAATCAAAAGTAGCTCCATTAAAGCAAGTTACCGTACCGCGGTTAGAATTAATGGGTGCGCTTTAATGAGTATATTTAATGAGTAAAGTAAAAACGGCATTAAAGCTAAACGATATAAGAACAACGTACTGGACTGATTCCAGTGTTGTATTGGGCAGGTTGTCAATTGAGCCAACTAAACTACAGACGTTCGTAGGAAATCGTGTGTTATTACTCCTCTAAAAACTGTTGAATTAGAAATTGCCTTTAAATATATTATTAAATGTAGCCAACGTGAAACATTTGCAGAAGAGTTGGAAAATTTAAATCGCGGTAAAAACCTTCCAAGAAACACTGAATTGATGAATTTAAATGTGTTTTTGGATAATGATGGAATAATTCGCGTAGGTGGAAGATTAAGTGACACGGATTATCCGTTTGAGCGAAAATTTCCCATCGTAATCGCGAGTAAACATGCATTGGGTGGTTTAATTTTCCAAGCTGAACATAAGTTACTTTTTCACGCCGGGCCACAGCATTTATTAGCGTCCGTACGTGAGCGGTTTTGGACACTCGGAGGCAGAAATTTGGCGAAAAAGGTTGTTCGCGAATGTATTAGATGTTGTCGAGTAAACCCTAAGCCTACACAACCGCCGATGGGTAACTTGCCTGTTTAAAGAGTAAAACCTGCATCTCCATTTTACGTAACCGGTGTTGATTATGCAGGTCCGGTCCTCCTAAAAGATAAAAAGGGTAGAGTATAAAAAATGAGTAAGTGCTATATTTGCCTATTCGTGTACTTTGTTACTAGAACGATTCACCTAGAATTAGTGACTGAATTAAGTTCGGAGTGTTTTATTTCCGCACTCAGGCGTTTTGTGGGTAGACGTGGAAGACTGTACCAAATGTTTTCTGATAATGGAACATATTTTGTAGGCGCGAATAAAAATTTAGGTGGATTGGGTAAATTTTTATTAGAAAACTCTGATGAATTGGCAACCATGATCAACGCTAATAAGTTGAATTGGTCTTTTATCTACCCTGGCTCGCCTCATTTTGGCGGTTTATGGGAGGCCGGGGTGAGATCGGTAAAATATCATTTGAAAAGAGTTGCGAGAAATGTTTCGTTTATTTATGAGGACTTTTATACATTGCTTATTCAAATCGAAGCTATCCTCAATTCCCGACCTCTTACTCTGTTATCATCCGATCCAAATGATTTAATCCCTCTAACTCCGGCACATTTTTTAATTGGTCGAGCACTTACTTCAATAGCGGATCCGAATTTATGCCATCTTAGAGAAAACGTGCTGTCACACTACCAACACGTTCAAATGGTTTAGCAACACTTCTGGTCTCGATGGTTGCGGGAATATTTGGTGGAGTTGCAGCCACGCCATAAATGAACAAGCGGCACCATCAACCTTCAAGAAGGACAGTTAGTTGTGGTAAAGGATGATAATGTACCTACCTTGAAATGGATTGTTGGAAGAATCACTAAACTTCACAAGGGAAAAGATGGAATAACAAGAGTAGCTTCCGATCCGTTTCACACCTATATATATATACAGGGTGTCTCACGTAACTGGTTCATTAGAAGTTCCACTATTCGTAAAGACTTGAAATTTTGGTAGCATGGGTTGTTCATTCCGATCTATAGTTTGAAATGGAATGCTATAGTTTTTATTACACCGTTCAATTATACATAAGAAGAAATGGGGACGCAATGGCTGAGCGTGTTAACTCTCGAGTTAACACGCAGACGTCCCGAGTTCGAATCCCGGTGTAATCACGTTGGGTCGCCCCCCGTCCTTCGGAGGGGACGTTAAGCCGTCGGTAATTTATTACCGAAGGCTTAACGTTTTATTTAATACGTAAGAAAATATGTTGACTTTGATAATAGTTATTGGTACCTAGCGTTCTTTGATTTCGAGTTATTTTGATTTCAAGTGTTTTTTGGCAAATATCATCATACTCTTTAAAAGCACATATCTCAGCCAACGTTAATTCAAAAACGTTTTGCATTGGTGCGATAACTCTTCATATGCCGTCAAATAGATTTAAACTTGTTATATCAGTGTACCTTATACAGCGTGGTCAAAAATTGAATTACCGTTTCGCTGTATTCAATTGCGAGAAAGTCGAAAATTTTAAATGCAACGCCCCATATCTTTTTAGCCTATTAAAACGGCAATTTAATTCTCCACAAATTATCTATAAAAATTGCTATACCTATTTATTACAGTTTTCTTCATATTGAGCATTTTATCAAAATCCTACACAAAATACTGGAAGCCGTTCAGTTTTTATTAGAAGGCTATGACATTTTGACAGTTTATCGTTTAATTTATTTAAATTATCATTGGTATTATTTCTAGAATGATCTGCGAGTGAATAAGCTTTAGTTTATCAACTTTTATTTACCAAAAATAACCAGCAGAAGAACGCATAAATGAAACAATGAAAAACAACAATATGGCGTAATATTCGACAAAATGATGGGCGAAATATTTCTAGAGAGTTCACTTTATCTATTAACGGCGCTTTCTTGGAAAGAATTTGGTAAAGCAACAAAATATGACAAAACATTTATTCCATTATCTTAATCTGCTTGTGATAGAGATTTGAGGTTTCTTATTGTTTTGATCTTTCCAAAACTAAGAAACAGAATCCAAAACTTTATTACATCTAATGTCATTACTTAGTTGTGATGACACAACAATAACATAAATATGGATGAAAAGCTGACAAAACTCCATGGCTTTCTAACATAAAAGCAGAAGCTTTCCAGCATTGCAAGCGTCCATTTATTTTCAGATACGAGGGCAACTACAACAAATAGGCACAGGAAAGTTTTTAGATAGTTTGTAGAGAATTAAATTCCCTTAATTTATTTTTATAATTTGAAGTTTTTGATTCTTTATATGTTATTGATTTTAATTTTAGCCATTAAATAGTTTTTCATTGTTTCAGTTAGTTCGGTTTTCTTTTGGTTATTTTTGGTAAATAACTGCTAGCAATCTAAAGTTTATTCAATCGCAGTTCATTGTAGAAATAATACTAATAATAATTTAAATAAATTAAACAAAAAGCTGTCACAATGTCATGGCCTTCTAACAAAAACACAAACGATTTTTAGCATTTTACTTATGATTTTGATAAATTCCTCAATAGCAAGAAAACTATAATAAATAGGTATAGGAATGTTTATAGATAATTTGTAGAGAATTAAATTCCCTTTCTGATAGGGTATGAAAATATAGGGCGTTCCATTTAAAATTTTCGACTTTCACGCAATTGAATACAGAGAAACGGTAACTCATTTATAGATATTTGCCAAAAAACACTTAAAATCAAAATAACTCGAAAACAAAAAACGCTAGTTACCAATAACTATTATCAAAGTCAACATACATATTTTCTTATGTATATGTATGTATGGAACGGGGAGGACATTGCAAGGCATGCTTGCTGCACTTAAAGGCCTCTCAGCGGGAGACTCGAGGTGTTCTGAGAAATATCGCTGATCAGGTGACGATACCGCTTACTCGTGCCTATGACGAGTTACCGCCCGCCGCGCCTTGACCACACCGACCGTTCGTTTTCGGCCGAAGCCTTGGCGATGGCGGGGGGGGTCAGAGGGCGCTAGCGCGCATTCGTCCCTGTATGATCGAGCCTCCAAAACACACATGTCTATTAACGACAACCAGAGATGTTAGACTGGTTGCCGGGACCGACGGCTTAACGTCCCCTCCGAAGGACGGGGGGCGACCCAACGTGTTTACACCGGGATTCGAACCCGGGACGTCTGCGTGTTAACTCGAGAGTCAACACGTTGAGCCATTGCCCAAATATCTGTCTGTAAAATTTATTATACTATTTAAAACAACTATTATACATAGTTTAATTCCTTCTAACAAGTAACACTAGGGTGTTGCCATACGTCGATATTCTTGAAGCTTGGCACACAAGCAGTGCATGAAAAAATGTTCGACACGTATATCATCATATCTCCCGGATCGCCGTTTTAAGGATAGAAATCACCCTTTCTGATTTTAAAGATATGCTCGATTATTTTACGAATTATTTTTACGATTCTCTGAGAAATCATATCACTAAGAGGTTTCTGGGATCGCTGATGATTAATCTGATGTTCGTTTTCGAGAAAAAAGCGGACTGAGAAAAGAAGAAAGGTGTAAGAAATGAAGATAATTTTAAGGCCAATTTCTAAAAAAATGGTTCATATCAAAAACTACCCCTAACAGTAACGGATCATGGAAACTCATCGCTACAAGTAGTGATACATTATTGATTTTAAAATTTGTATTGTTATTGTACATTACATCTATGGTAATTGAGTTGTTGCTGTCGGAAAAATTAATGAACTGTGTGATCGATGAATTTCACATACAAGAGCTTTAGTTGATATGCTTTGAGGAAAACATATGTAGACCATCGGCGTCGGGTATAACTATAGCGGACGACGCTATAGTTTCTCATTTCAATCGCTAAGCTTACTTATTCGGTATTTCGCTACCGTCCATTGCTCTTGTTATAAGTTAAACTTTTGCGTTTTAATAATTGCTGCTGTTATTGCTGCTTTCAATTTACGGATTTAAAGAATCAGTAAAGAAAATATCGATGAACCCAGAAACATTGTTCTTTTATTACAAAGAAGTTTTAAGTTTTTTTAAAGTTTTATATGATGTTGATTCAGTTATTACAGAGGAGGAAAAGTCTTTTGCAGCAAATTTAAGAAATTTAATTAATGGTGCTATAGATATTTAATGAAAGCATCGATACTTTAAGTTTTAATAAAGAAAATGTATGCCCTACAACAATTTCTTGTAATAATGTTTCTGAAAGTGGTTTCGAAGAATCACTAAAGGATCGCAAGGAAAATATATTTGACATTGATAATGAATATAAAAAGAAGGCAATACAATTTTGGCGTTCCGGTAGGACAAAAGCTTTGCCTTTAAGGTCAGTTCAGCACAAGTTTAGGAAAGTTCCTGATTTGAAATCATTATCATTATGTAGGTGTGAAGAGCAAATTAAAAAATATGGCTCCAAAAATGAAAAATTATTACAAATTTCGAAGTATATTTTGGATCAATTTAAATTGTCGTCAGATCACTTCCTGTTCATGATGTTGATATAAAAGATGGGTCTTACGGGTTAGGGAAGAAATCAATTTGCAACCGGCATTATTCATTGCTTCCACATTTTGATTACATAATTTTAAAGTGAATCATGGAGTTGTATCACGAAAAGCAAATGTCATCAAAAGAGCAATTACTACAAGCATCAAGCGAATTTGTTTCTAAAGTAAAGTCAGAGATTACGTTGATAGGTGAAAACAATGTCCATATTTCCGATTAATCTTTAAATTCTTTGACGCACAGCTACACTATTCAGCCAATCGTTTCTGCCAACGGAGATATAAAGTCACCTTTATTCATAGTTCTGCAAGAGGTGCAACAATATCAGGTAAATTAACATCTGATGTTGCCATTAATTGGTTCAAGAACTTTTTTCACCAAACACCCAGGAAAGTCTGTTCTTTTGCTAGATTCTTGGACTGGCCAGATTGAAAAGTTTAACAATAATTGATAAAGGCAATATAAACCCAACAAATGCGAAACCCCTGCAGGCTTCTTTTGCAATAACTTTTGTGAACTCTGCAATGATATTGCAATAATAAAATGTGCTAATAAAATTTTAATGTATATGTAACAAAAATGGGATGAGAACCCTATCACGTTCACATCGTTCACCCTGGGTAGTGCAAACAATGAGAAAGGTTTGTTTGTTATATGTGTCGCTACTTGTAATGATGAGTTTTTGATATGAACCATTTTTTTAGAAATTGGCCTTAAATTTATTCTCATTTCTTGCACTTTTCTTCTTTTCTCAGTCCGTTTTTTTTTCCGAAAACGGACATCAGATTCGTCACCAGCGATCGCAGAAACCTCTTAGTGACATGATTTCTCAGAGAATCGTAAAAGTAGTTCGTAAAATAATCGAGCATATCTCTAAAATCGGAAAGGGTGATTTCTACCCCTAAAACGCGATCGGGCAGATATGACGAATATTTTCCTATACACTACTTGTATGCCAAGTTTCAAGAAAATCGACGTATGGCACTTCCCTGGTGTTACTTGCAAGAACATTTTTTATTTTTGATGGGGTATGATCTGGAATGTGTTCCCAATTCTGTTCTAATAGTTTTATCAACTTTTGTAAAAGGACATTTATAAACAAAGATTGTACATCAAAGCTAACTACATCGAGTTTTCTAGGTTTGTTATATTTAATTGTTTTAATTTTAATTCGAACGTTCTTAACATCATAATCATTAAGTGAATTTAAATCGTTTAATAAATCATTTGAAAATTTTGACAATAAATTAATAGGTCCGTTAATATTATTCGCAATTGGTCTTAATGGTGTTAATTCTTTATGTAATTTTATCAGTCCATTTTATCACCTCATTTTAAAATAAATGTCTAGTTTTTAATACCATGTTGTTCGAATCTGTCCAACACATTATATATAGAAACGTTTCCATAATAACTTGCATAAAAATTTTGTTAAATGTGATTAAACTAAAGTATTTTTTATTTTTGCAAATAAATTATAGTTTATGATGATTTAGTTTAATTGTGTATTATTAAGATAAACCCTTATAATTTGTTTTTATACTTTTTATAAATTCTATACAAAACAATTATTTCCTCTATTCATACAGGATGTTCCACATAAGTAACAAAGTACATAAATGACATTAAGGAGCGGAGTAGTTGTAGAAAAATTACCGCGCTATAAACGGAAAATAGTTTTATAAATACAGGATATTCCATAACGACGCAGCGAAATGAATATATGTTATTTTAAATGGAATGTTATAGTTTTTATTTCATATTCCGATTGTGTACATCAAAATATATTGACATTTATAAGATATGTTGATACCTAGTGCTTTTGGTTTTTGAGTTATTTTAGCTATAAACTTTTTTTAATAATAAAGACTGTGTCCTTTAAATCTGAATTTCTTAGAAACGCATCCATCTACAAAGATAAAATTTATCACAGTTATTGCACAGATGTTCTAAAATAGAGTGTCATTGGCATCTTCGGTCAACCTTATGGGTGTTCAAAAATTTAACTCCTGTTTTTCCATATTTAATTATAAAATTTTAAAGGGAACAATCTATATCTGATTTGCTTATCAGATAGAGAATTTAATTATCTACAAATCATTACTTCATGTCCTTATAACTATCTGTTGCAGTTCTTGAAAATTGACGGCATTAATCAAAATCATGAAATGAATGGCAGATCTTATTCATTTTTTCATTGGCCATAATATAAAATTATGAAAATAAGTGATTACACACTAATAATGATTTAAATAAAAGGAAACCGTAAAAAAATCCCAACCAAACTCTATGCATAGATGAAACCGATTTACGAATTCGGCTTGTACATTATCTACTGTTTCAGCAGAGATGTTTCTGATATTGCCCTTTTGCTATTTATCATATTTTCTGTCGTGTTTAGAATATTATTGCACACTTGGATTTTGATGTATCCCCAAAAAGAGAAGTCCGAAATCAGCGAGATCAAGCGATCTTGTTTGTCATGGCATTGGATTTCCACGATCAATCCAGTACTCCTATAACGAATATATAAACAATGTTGTACGTTCCTGGAATAATGTACAGGTGCTCCGTCATGCTAAATTTAGGAAGAATATCATTCTTCCTAAATTGACTTCATGTATGTATAGAGCACACAGGGCAGATATTTGAACACTTATAACGTTTAGTTGAGAATTTTTTATCGTTTCATTATTTAAATTACTATTAGTGCGTAATCATGTATTTTATGATCTTGATTTCATGGGATACCAATGAAAAATAAACAAGAACCATTTATTGCGTTATTTTGATTAATTCCATATTTCATATTTCACCAATTGCAACTAATAGGTATAGGGACATGCACCAATGATCTGTAGATAATTAAATTCTCAATCTGATAAACCTATCAGATATGGGCTGTTCCATTTAAAATTTTCGACTTTTTTGCAATTGAATATGGTAAAACAGTAGATACATTTTTGAACACCTGTATACGTTAGACTGATGACGCAAATGGCACTCTATTTAAGTAAATAATTATTCAGAAAACGATCTATTACAAAATGAACGACTTTATATTAATATTTCGACTGTATTATTTCAGTCTTCTATTTAAACTCTATTTAAGGACATCCAAGCAGCAACTGTAACAAATTTTAACTTTATATCTTCAACAATCTCTATTTATTGTGTTTATTGCTAAACAAAATGTTACTAACTAAAATAACTCAAAAACCAAAAGCACTAGGTATAAACAGTCCTATCAAAGTTAACGTCGGTTGTGTGTAGCGTCAGAATATGAAATAAAAACTATATCATTCCATTTAAAATAACATATGTTTACTTCGGTACGTCATTAAGAACACCCTTCATTAATAAAAATATTTTCCGTTTATAGTGCGACAAATTTCTTACAAGTTTTGTCCAAAGAAGAACTCTCAATCTCGGCTTCTTAACGCTATTTATGTATTTTGCCGCTTAGATGGGACATACTGTATAGTACAGTAATTGAAACAAAAATCTTGAAAATGGAACTTGATATCCCGAAACGTTGATAAACAAAGTTGACAAATTTTACTTTGAATAAAGAAAGTATTAAAAAGGTAGTAAAATAAGTATTTTTTTAATTAAGAAAGTATTATACTGTTATTTTAATGGATTTCTCAGAAATACATTTTAAAATAATGTGTACTGTCTTCGAATACTAGTCTACTACTCAAATGTTACAATACGTCTTTTTTTGTGATTTTGACGACTTAGGAACTGTAAAAAATGTTTAAAACGTAATAGGTGCCAGACATAACATTTTAACATTACATATCTTTTTTCATATTAAAAATTTGAAAACAGTAAAAGGATGTTCTACTTTAAATTTTTTTAAACATTTAAAAAGTATTTTTAATAAATTCATACCATACAAGGAATTTAATTAAGCAAGGAAATGAAAATAATAAGACCTCCTTAACCCTCAGTATAAGTATCTTTTAATTATTTGGGACAGGTTTCGGTAATTAAATTACCATCTTGAGCCAAAATCTACAATTAAATGAAATAATGTATCTTATTGTATATAAAATAAAATTTAAAGTCTACACATACATTAAAAAAACAAAATTGTTTTACTTACAATCATTAGAGAACTTACAATTAATAAGCATAACAAGTGTTTTCTAGTAATTGCACTCCCAGAAAGAATTGAAAATCACAAGAAAAATATGAAAATGTCAGGAAAGAACAAAATACAAAAATTAAACTTTTGAAAAGCTTTTAAAGATGAGTTATAAAATGAAATAAATATTAACACAGCCGCATATAAATAATGGGATACTGTATAAATTTAATTGAAAACACGAAAAATAATGAACTACATAACCTGAACTCGAAACGAGAAATAAAATGAAGAAAAATGTGACAGGGAAATAAGAGACAGGGTTTATAATATAAATCGACTTGTTCGTTAAATACATTGAATTGTTTTTTATTGATGATTTTGGTGATTTCTAAATGTTCCAAAAGGCCGATTTTTTTACCATTTTCACAGCTATGCAATAACTGTGTTTGAAAACGGTTGATATTGGCCTATTTTTATGTTTATAAATGCATTTCTGTAAATTTCTACCAGTCTGACCCACGTAGATATTACAGTCTTTATATTCTATAGAATAAACCCCACTCTGTTGAAACATGTCTACAATTTGTTTGTGGTTTGAAAAAGTATGTATTAATTTAACTGTATTGTCCTTTTTGACGAGTTCTTTTTGACGAAGGGGGTGTTGTTTTATTAAAATTCGAAGTATTAAATTATTTATATATAGTTTATATGCCGTAACCGTTTCCCTTTACAGGTGAATATTCTTTTTGTCTTTCATTATAGTTAGTTGAATATTTAATTAATCTGTAAATATAATCGTGAAAAGCTGTTATTTTTTGACTTGTTGGATGGTAGGAGTCGTTTGGAATGATAGTGTTTCCAAACAAGTGTTTAAAGATGTGAGTTTTCTGAACCATATTTCCATAGATATATATGGAAATATGGTACCCGCAGATGGATAGGGTCAAATCTACGAAGTTAATTTTTTTGTTTATTTCCTTCTCTATAATAAATTTGAGTTTATTGCAGATATGATTATTATATGATAATATGTTATTGAGTCCTTCATTATTACAATTCCAAATGCAAAATAGGTCGTCCTTCAAAATAGGGGTACATACAGTACCCACTTTTTAATTCTATTAAACAAAGGATTATTTCTATTGCCGATAAATTTAGTTTCAAGGTGATTTATATATTTGTTAGCAATTATACCGGTAATTGAAAGACCCATAGGACGCCCTTCATCCATTCTATGTCTAATGATGTTAATCAAGTTGGATGTTAGAAAGGTACTACCATGGTAAATGTTGTATCGATGTTGGTGTGACGATTTGCTACATCGAATGAGATCATGGTTTGATTTTGCATGTTTATATATTTAATTTCATCTATGATTTCATTTTGATCTATGACGTTGTATATTAATTTTGTTAACTTTGAAATTGGTGAGTTATAAACTGCTATAATAGGTCGGATGGATTGACCTTCTTTATGTAACTTGATCAAATAAAGCTGAGATATGGATGGATTTATGGGAAATACTCTCAGTATATTTACTAAACCATAATTTTTCAAAAACATATTTACGTTCCTTTATATGTTTTGGTTATAATAGAACCAAGTGAGTGCTTAACGAATAATTTATAACCATTATTTGTTAATTACAACAGTACCAGCATTTTTGTCAGCTTTAACAAAAAGCATTATTATGTTTTAATTTTGTTTTTATACATTTTATACCATTTTGGAAAGGGGGTTCTATTTTAGGTTTTTTTTTCAGCTTTTTACTTCTCTTCACAATTGGTGTTATATCATTATAATTAGGCATTATATTACATATTATATTTAATATTTATTTATTACACAATCAATCTCAATGGTATTTATATGCGAATCAAATGGTAATTGTAGAACAAATTTATGACCCTTGTTTAGAAGTATTTTCTCTTTACCGTCAAAAGCGCTGTTAGTAAGGTTTGCAACATATTTCAATGACGTATTGTTAGGAATTTCTACATTATAAACTCGTGTTCACAACCGGTAGGTTCTAAGATTACCTTACTATTTTTATTAAAGTTATTTGTTGAGTTGTGGTGATTCAATTCGTGTGTCCACAGAGTACAACCAAGAAGATGAACGGATGATACCTCGTATCAACATATATACAGGTTATTCAAATGCGACCCCCACTATTGGGATCTCAGAAACCATAAGAAATACAGAAATGGTTAGGTAGGGGAAACGTTGCGTATCTTAGAGTTTATCATTTTTCGACTATGTTTCTGGATCTAACCTTTTTAGTTTTTAAAGCATGACCGAAAAACAAAAGAATGACTTTTTCGTTATTTGCCTATTACCTCTATATTTTTCGCTTTCTCGTGAATTTAAACAAACATTTATAAGTCAACTTTTTATGAAAAATATCATGACACAACTAGAAATTTTCTCCAACATTTCGTTTTCATGGATCAGGTTTATTTCTCCTTAAGGATACCGTATCTGATTTTAACACCAAAAATATCATAATTAATTTTGCTTTCAATGATACGTCACACAATATACTTCATTTAAAAAACCATTGGATTATTAAGAAAAGTAGCGAATATCTTATTAGAAGGCCCATAGAAACCATCAAACAACATTTATGTAGAATTCTTCGAAAGTCACATTATTCTATGTCATTAAAATAAGTAGACTAATACTGATTTAAGATATATACGATGAAAAACGAGACATAATAAAACTTTGGAAATGTATTTGGAAATGTATCCAAAGAGACGACAACCGGACAAAACTTTATTTAGAATATTAGGTCCACATTTTCTAGAAATTGGAGTTTTTCAGAAGCCACGGAGAAAGTACGGTGATAGAATGAATCCAGAAGTTAAAGAATACAGAATATAAAAAGTATAAATTTATACTGAACCATTTATATTTATGCTAACCAAACTGCAACACAATTAAGTACTGCTTTAGATAAGAAGTAATAGCTCAAAATCTACACGTGGGCAGGAATCGATGGAAATCGATTCCTTGATGAATCCTCCGATGAATTAGTTTGTTAGCTTTTATTTGCCTAAAATAACCAGCAGAAGAACGCATAAATGAAACAATGAAAAACAATAATATGGTGTAATATTCGAAGTAATGATGGGCGAGATTTTCCTAGAGAGTTCAGTTTACTTATTTACGGTCGAAAAAAACAAATCAGTCAAAAAAACGAAAAGAAAAAGCGGTAGGTACCAACAACTGTTATCAAAGTCAACATATTTTCTTATGTATAATTGATTGGTGTAATAAAAACTATAGCATTCCATTTAAAATAACGAAGTTGAGGTCCACCTCCAGTAGACTGGAAGTAGTGGCCATCTTGAAAATATTTTAGATTAATAGATCGGAATGAACAACCCATGTTACCAAAATTTCAAGCCTCTACGAATAGTGTAACCCAAAAAAGTTCTAATGAACCAGTTACGTGAGACACCCTGTATATGAGGAGGTGATAGTACTTGATAAAACAGGAAAAAATGCTAACAAACATGTGGTCTAAAATGCGTCATGTGCTCATTACAAAGTGGTAATGTTTTAAATAATTTTTCTAATTTTACGTTTTTCTCCGGTGTTTGTAGAATAATTAATTCAAATTTGATATACACCACATGTTTGTGAATCTCTACAATAAAATAACAAAATCGTCATCCACACTACCAGCGGTGCTTCATTTTTTTATGGACTTCACACTTATACCAACCGCAAGTTTTTGTTTGAACACCCTGTATGAATATTGATATCGTATTTAAACATCCTATACTTTTCCTCAACTTCTTGGTCTGGTACGTTAGTTGCTACCTTTTTCAAAATATCTGAGAAAAAGTGTCACAAATACAAACAAGCTTAAACCGCAAAATTTGTTATTATAATAATAACTTAATAGTTATTAAAATTAATATTTTGGTATACGACAATTGTATAATTTTTGTGATCATATTTAAACATAATCAAACATGAAAATGACAATTTATTAATTATGTTAAACAACTTTTAAAAAATAACTAATATTTTAAAATTTATAAATAGTGTTGTTCGAAATACCGTCCTCTTGCCTAGATGCGCTTGTCTACACTTCGAATCGATTGCAGGGTATTTCGAATAGTGTTGAATGCGTCACTTATTTTTCTATTTTATTTCACTGTGTTGATTGGAAACTCGCAAATAAGCGATTTTTAATGTCCCAAAAAGAAAAAAATCTAGACTGTTTGTCTGTTGGAAAGTCTGGGGATCTAGCGGGTCATGGATGAGGTCTTCCTCGACTTATCCAAAGATTAGTGAAACGTTGATTAAAGATTCCTGAGCTCCAAACTAAAATAGGTCGTCACACCATCGTGCATGAACCAGATCTGATTTCTTAGAAGGAGCGGCACATCTTCTAATAGCACTGACAATTTTTAAGATAATAGCGATAATATTGTCCATTTAGGCTTGTTAAATAAATATTTTGAATAGCATTTCTAGTGAAACTTGCTTCATCACTAACTAAAACTCTACCCCCAAATAATGAATTTTCGGTGAACATGTTTGAAACTGTAATATCTTGAGCCTTTATCGATAATAAAATGCAGCCAGCTTTGTATGTTTTATATAACACTTTATTTGTCTTAATAGCAAATGATATTTTATACAGGACAACCGTTACAAAGATGAAGAATAGCGTCTCTATTTTATACATAGCCTTGTTCTACCAAAAGGCGGTCAATTCATAGCGACATCTCTTTACTTAAAACTTAACCTACCTATTACATCACCTCTCATAAAAATGTAAACGAAATTGAAACTCGCATGAAAGTAAAGCCTGGACCATTTGAATATGATAAGGATAAAGTAAGATCTCTACCAAAATCGTCCAGACAAGTACATGACAAATCTTAAATATTTGCGCAGATTTTGTCATATATTTTGACATCTGTCAAAATATGTGGCTTAAATACTACAACTTATAGAATCATTATTATATCTTAAATTTTGCGGTTGGCGATAAAATGTAAACTCGTAAACGCAGGCTCGTTCGATAAAAATTCACTTTGCTGATTTGGTATATAAATAACTATTATATCAATTCTCGCTGAACAAAATTAATAGCGAAGGGTCAGCCTACCATACTTTGCACACATTTTCTGTTTTAAGCTTGATTGTATTTGTGATACTTTTTCTCAGATATCTTGAAGACGATGGCAGTTTCGAAAATAACGTATCAGACCCCAAAATTGAGGAAAAGTATAGGAAGTTGAAATACGATGTCAAAATTCATACAGGGTGTTCAAACAAAAACTTACGGGTAGTATGAGCATCAAAACCATGAAAAATGGGACATTCCTAGTAGTGTGGATGATGATTTTGTTATTTGATTGTAGAGATTCGAAAATATTCGACGTACACCAAACTTGAAATAATTATTCAAATAAACACCGGAGATAGCCGTAAACTAAAAAGAAAATTTTAACTTTGTCAGTCCGTACTTTGTCAGACCACATGTTTATTAGCATTTTTTCCTATTTTATCGAGTGCTACACCCCCCTGAAATATGTACATGTCGTTTATTAACACCTTGTTATATACACATTAATATACAGTGTCTATGAAATGCGTATACTTAGAACAGAATATCACAGATTCCAAAATGGCCACATCGATAAAATTATTAATATCTGACAAAAATACTTGTTTGAGAGTGAATGTCACAATTTTGCTGTTATTCTCTACGATTTCTAAGTTCAACCAATCAATATTAGTTTAGATTATATGTCTATAAGCTATATAAATCTCTATTTTCTACTAAAGGGACAATTGAACATGTTCGTTAATCACTAGAACACCAGTTAACTCATAGACATTAAAACTCCGAATGTATTTTTGGTTATATTATTTGAAATAAAATTTTTAATAATACCATTTAGCGAAATCAAAAAATAAATAAATAAATCAACAGATGGTTTTAAGTAAGATCAACGCAATTAAAAAATATTAGCAAGGATAAACACACAATCGCTATATTTATCTATGACATTTTTTATATTTATCTCTGTACGTAATCAATAAATTCCGCATCTATACCGAATATCCAGTCTCTCACGAGATATCGTAAAGTCTTATTCGAAATTCAAAATGAGTTTGGATTATTTAAAAGACAAGGTTGCGATTGTAACAGGTGCCAGTGCTGGAATAGGTGCTGCTACTGTAAAATCTTTACTAAACATTGGAATGAAGGTAATTTAGTAAATTTTATTTCAAAAGAAAATTACTTTATTGTTAATATTTATTTCGTAGGTGGTTGGATTTGCTAGAAGAAAAGAGCGCATTGAAAAGCTAGACGATAATCATAACGGAAAATTATTTGCTCGAAGTGTTGATTTAACAAAACTGCAAGATATTCTCGATGGCTTTGATTGGGTGACAAAAAACGTTGGCCCCGTTTACGTTTTGATTAATAATGCAGGAGTTCATGTTTCCAGTACTGTGCTTTCTGGAGAATTAGATGAATGGAAAAGAATAATGGATACCAATTTTATGAGTATCGCTATTACTTGCAAAGAAGCCGTAAAAATCATGAACTCGCATAAAATCGACGGTCATATAATTAATATTAACAGCGTTGCGGGGTATTACGATTTCAGAGATCCAACTTCAGTTATGTATAGAGCATCGAAATGTGCTTTAGTAGCTATGACAGAAAATATTCGCGTCGAACTTGCTAGATTGAATAGTAAAATTAAAATTACGGTTGGTTAAAAGTATTATTTTAAATTTAAAATTTTTATTTTATTGTTTATTGTAGACGTTGAGTCCTGGAGTAGTTAAAACAGAAATTGTTGTAGCGAGCGGATTTTCTCAACAAATAAGTGATGGGCTTTACGCGAAATTACCGCATTTAGAAAGTGAGGATATTTCAGAAACTATAGTTTATTTATTGTCTCTTCCACAACGAGTTCATGTAAGTTAAATTAGAGGTGCTTAAAACGAAATTTGATAATAATTTAAAGCGAATTATAGATAACCGAATTAATGATAAGGCCACTTGGAGAAGATCTTAAAAATAACATGTAATAAAATACATAATGTATGAATAATTCATGAGTAATTAAATAAGGCAAAAATAAAGTGTCTTGCAAAATAAGTACTTTAAAAATATTTTAATTAGACTATTCCATTCATAACGTATATAACATAACCAATAATGTTTCGAGAACGATTATACGAACCATTAATTTTACCAAATTCACGCGAAGAATTGTACGGGCCGAGGGAACCGAGGCCCGTGATTCTTCCGAGGAATGTTAGTTCTTACGTACCGCATGGCTTATTACGTTTTTCCCACTAGTAGACTTCAATATTCTACAAAATATCCAAAGTTTCCCTGCCATAGATTTGTTCGGAAACTCAAATAATTGAGAAATCGTAAGTTGTCATGTCTACAGTGACATTTGTTGTCAAACAAATAACATTTGTCATAACTTGTTACGTGTAGTGCGGTGTAGTGCTTTACGATGAAAAGAAAAATAAAATTGAAGAAATTACGAATAAATATGTGAAAATGTATTACCCTCCAAGTATCTAATACGTTCTGAAGGTCTGAAGTATATACTTATTTCAAACATTGATTTCATTTGAAAGAATGAACTTGGTCAATTTTAACAATTTTTATTATTTTCCTAGGACAGTAATGAGTATTAAGTTCCGTCGTCAATGGAAGTTATAATAAACAAAGAATATGCCCAACTTACG
The DNA here is from genome assembly GCA_036711965.1 of Onthophagus sagittarius. Classification (NCBI taxonomy): domain Eukaryota; kingdom Metazoa; phylum Arthropoda; class Insecta; order Coleoptera; family Scarabaeidae; genus Onthophagus; species Onthophagus sagittarius. Next base: position 48,866,090 of record JASERS010000001.1, read on the forward strand.
ATACATGTAACCATGAATGCAATTGCAACTTACGAGATAGCTAGTGCGGAAAAAGACTTTTACGTCCTGTGAACAAAAAAGTATCGTTTTGACAGTCGCTGAGTACTACGCAAAACTGAATTTTAATAGCAGTTTTCGCAAAAATATATTTTTTATTCATGAAATAGTCTAGCCGTATACAACTCGACAATCGAAAATGCCCGAATCTCGACATATTTATAATTATACATTTATAATTCGCTGTATTCATATGCGAGAAAGTCGAAAATTTTAAATGGAGCGGCCCATATCTTTTTAGCCTATCAGAACGAGAATTTATTCTCTCTTATTCTCTACAAATTATTTATAAACATTGCTATACCTATTTATTATAGTTTTCTTAATATTCAGTATTTTATCAAAATCCTACACAAAATGCTGGATGTCGTTCGTGTTTTTATTAGAAGGCTATGACATTTTGACAGTTTATAGTTTAATTTATTTAAATTATTTTTGGTATTGTTTCAACATTATCTTAATCTGCTGGTGATAGAAATTTATGGTTTTTTGTTATTTTGATATTTCCTAAACTAACAATAAGAAACAGATCCTATCCAAAACTTTCTTACATCCGCCATGAATATAAAACGAATTTAAAATGTTGGCGTTGGAATAATTCCCCATGATATTCAAAGACATTAAGAGGCTACTTTACCAGGTCGGTTAGTTTCTGAGGGGTGCAGACGACGGACGTTCGGAACCAAGAAGGCGGAGTTTATTTTCTATTAAGCCCGACCCCTGATATGTAAAAAACACCAAATATTTCGTCTTCTAAACGTGTTTAGTTACATTTCGCACGAGAAATACGAATACAGTATTTTATTCTTTGATATGAATAGATAATTAATTTTTTGAAACAAAGAAATTTGATAAAGACGGAGATTTTGGATATTGAGGTTTTATAAGTTCAGTGGAAGGCAAAAATCAATTGCAAATGTAATAAATAAATTATATCTTTGTATTATCATGATCTCAAAATATTTATGTGATTCAGAGTAACCTTGCAAGCAATTTTATTTGAAATCAGAGGTTTCTACAAGCATGTAATAACTAAAACTTAAAAAATGTGATGGTCCATTTTTCAGCAGGTTTTTCATCACTAAGAATTTAAATAAGAATTTAAATAATTATAATACATCTTATAATAAGAAATTATAAGATGTATTATAATTTCAACTCTTCAAAAGTTTATGTCAAGATAAGATCCTCGATGAATGCTTAGTAATACTAAGCAATGTTCAATTCAATGTCTTGTTTCTTTATACCGACAAGTGTCAGGAAATTATTTCCAAAAATTTCATGTCTTATTGTTAGAGAGTTTTTGGTTGCATTTCCCCAAAGTATGTTCTGTGAGCTGTGAACCATCGTTGCAAAGTCAATCAATTTGATCCTAAGCTTATCTAATGTGGAAGAGGTAATATGAACACCTTTGCTGAGACACGAAACTTTTTTAGTTTCTTCAGGGATAGAGTTAATTTTCGCGTGACTATGTCTGGAAGTTCTTGTCAGCACAAGACCACCTAGACGAGAAAGGTTGATTATGTTATTTTATAATTTTAATGTGTCATTCATTCTCGTCCAAAAAGTGATCTGTGGTAGCATTATTTCAATAGTTTTCAGAACCAATTAATGTTTCATCAACCTTAATGATATTATTAAATAAGGAACACAACTTTGTATGTATTCTAATCTGTTTTGATTATTGTATTCTATTGTTATTTACTTCATTTTAGTGTACTCTGAAGAAGACTATAGAAGACTATGAAGTCGATATATTAGTATAAAATAAAGTTGTTCATTTTGTAATAGATCGATTCCTGAATAATAATTTATTTAAGTTAAACAACATCCAAAATACATTTTTGGAGATGAATATTTTCCCTGCCCTATTAAAAAAGCTAGAGATAAAACAAGAAGACCGATGCTCCTTGTTTTATCGGCGCCACATAGCCGGCAAAAGGCGGGACTAACGCGGTGGTAACGCTACGTGGGAATCAGTGGGAATCTTGACGAAAAATATTCAGTTTTACCTTACGTTCCTGCAATGTTAGCAAATTACAAACTATTCCTATATTACTAAAAATTCCGAAATATTTCATTTGAAAAATATTACTATTTTCAAGTATACCATCACGGAAACTAAAAAAGAAATGACAAAATTGTGTAATATAGAAGAGAAAAGGCTTTGCTTTGGAAAATTAAAAACTTTCCACCATGCGTTATGTAGAATTTAGAAAAAGCTATTTACAAAATTTCATTGAATTATTTTAATAAATAATGTATGTTTTTTGTAATTTGCCGAATCGCACGGTAAAGTAGCATCTTAACAGAAGTAAATGATGACACAACTAAGTATGGCTTTTTAACATAAAAACCAGAAGCTTTCCAGCGTTGCATACTTCCCTTAATTTCCAAATATGCGTGTAACTAGAACAAATAGGCACAGGAAAGTTTCTAAATAGTTTGTAATTCCCTTAATTTATTTTTATAAATTAATGTTTTTGATTCCTTTATGTTATTGATTTTAATTTTTATCATTAAATTGTTGTTTTTCATTGTTTCATTTATTCGGTTTTCTTTTGGCAATTTTTGTAAATAACAGCTAGCAATCTATAGTTTGTTTTTTCCCATCCTCAGGTTTAAAATCATATTATTTTATTAGAAACATACACATGTATGAATTGTTTAAATTATATTAAAACAATTAAACGTCTATTAGAGATTAAGCACACATGACATGTGTGATGATGGGAAAAAATCCCAAAAAAATAATGAAAATAGTGGGAGAATTTGTTGTCATTTGTGTTTTATTTTACGTTAATAGTAAGCCTCCATATTCAAGATAAGAAAAGGTATAGGAATGTTTAGATAATTTGTAGAGATTTAAATTCCCTTTCTGATAGGGTATGAAAATATGGGGCGTTCATTGAATACAGAGAAACGGTAACTCAATTTTTGACCAGCCTGTATAAGATATACTGATAAAATAAGCGACAATCCATTTAGTAGCATATGAAGAGTTATCGTACCAATGTAACACGTTCTTGAATTAACATTGGCTGAGATTATGGGGTTGTAAAGAGCATGGTGATGTTTGACAAACAACATTTAAAATCAAAATAACTCGAAAACAAAAAACGCTAGGTACCAACAACTGTTATTAAAGTCAACATATTCTTTTACGTATATTTAAATGGTGTAATAAAAACTATAGTATTCCATTTAAAATAACGAAGTTGAGGTCTACTTCCGGTAGACCGGAAGTGGTGGTCATCTTGAAAATATTTTAGATTAATAGATCGGAATGAACAACCCATGTTTCCAAAATTTCAAGCCTCTAGGAATAGTGGAACCTAAAAAAGTTCTAATGAACCTGTTACGTGAGACACCCTGTATATTAAATAACAGGAGATCCTAGTGTTTGAACATTTGATAAAAAAAAGCTTATTTTTGGCTTATTTTAAAAAATTTTAAACAACATTCTTAAAGATGGAATTAATAATGAAACCAACAGAAAAAATATATTTAAAAACACTTACTACACCTACAATAAGGGCCTACCAATGGGATCATCACTAAGTGGATTACTAGCTGATATATTCTTAGACAAACTTGAAAAAGAACTTATAATAAACAATAACAACCCATATAGACACAACATCATAACATGGTTAAGATATGTAGATGATATCATCGTTTTTATCGACAATGACAGACAAGAAACAATAACCAACTTACACAACTACATTAATAATTTACATAAAGACATCAAATTTACAATCGAAATAGAACATAACAACCGCATAAATTTTTTAGACTTAACAATTTTAAAAACAGACAACGGACTTCAATACAGTATCTATAGAAAACCAACGCAAACAGATACTATCATCCCAAATGATTCTTTTCATGATTATACTCATAAAATGGCAACTTTCAACGCATATATACACCGTGCCTTCAACACAAAACTTAGTGAAAAAGAACTTGAACAGAAATATCCATTATCAAACAAATTGGCCAAAATAACGGATATAAACCACAAATCATCAACAAAATGATTGACAAATACAGAAACAAACAGAAACACATAAAACTTACCACTCTTACAAATATAACAAATAACACAAACAATATTTATAAAACAATAGAATATCAAGGTAACATACATAATAAAATCAAAAAAATTTTTAAGAAACACAATATAGTTATAACATCCAAAAGCAACAACACACTAGATAAAATTTTAATTAACAACAAAGATAAAATCAATAAAATGAACGATAATGGAGTTTACAAATTAGAATGTGATACATGTAAAGCCATTTATATTGGTGAAACAGGGAGATGTTTAAAAACTCGTATAAAAGAACATAGAACACAACAGAGATCTAACTTTGGAAGACATAATATTTAACAAAGAACACCAATTTAATGAAACAAAAAACACAACATTACTTCATAAGAAAAATAAAAGTAACGTTTTGGAAATACTTGAACTTTATGAAATTAGAAAATTTAAACATAATCATCCACAAATTTTATGTTTGAATGACCAAATTAACTACACAGAAAAACCTTTATATATGTATTTGAAAAATCCTTTTACTCCACCTAAAAATAAAATTAAAAAACCCTAATATATACAATGAAATCAAACCGCAATAACATTTTCCCATATTTCCCTTCCCAAATTTACAATAGATATTTGAACTTTTGGTTTGGGAAATATTCAATTTTAATTTTATTTTATTTTAATCCTATTTTAATTTTTCACATTGACACAACATGACATTAATCACAAAATAAAATGTCAATAAGATCAACAAATTTTTTAAAATATATTTCCTGAAGATGGTTTAAACGTAACCGAAACCGGTAGTAACATTGTGTAAAATACTATCGTCTTGTTAATAAAAGTGCAAAAAATTATTAAATAAATATTTATTTAATATTTATTTAATTCAAGATGAAAAACATTCCTATAAAATAAAAAGTATAATAATTATATTCAATTGCAGAACATTTCGTAAATCCTGTTCAGCATTATTTTCAGAGCAAACAGCTGTGTTAATTCTATTAGATAAAGGTTCGCTAATAAGTGTATTTATATTTATATATTGCTTTCGGAATCTATGAGGGCAGTACTGTTATTATCTTCGAATACAAATAAGTGTTTTCAATTTAAATGTTTTTTAAAACTACACTAGTTTTGGATGTATTGACCACAACCTAATCCTAAACATTTATATTTCGAACTTGTCGTGAGATCATGACACTTCCTGAAATGAAATATAAGAAGTTTTAAGGAGTTAATGTTTTTCTTACATACATTACACAACATATTTGTATTATGATGAGACCAAATTTCTAAAAATAGTAATAATAGATACTATTTAAACTTATTTAATAATTAAAATAAATAACTTCTTACCTTATAAAATAGCACAAATGCACTTTACAGCTAACGTACCACTATCACCAACTTAACTAACTACCCGATCGTAACCAAATCGTATATCGGCGACATTGAAAGAAGACGTCGGGCGCTCCGGTTTCTGCGATTCGGTCATACAATAAATGAGGTTTATCAAATAATGTACCTGGTACATTCAATTGACGAATATTACCGATCTGTACAATGAAACAATGAAGACGTTATTGCGCCTTAATTTGATACATTGTTGTATTGAATTATTGTACCAAGAAAAACAAGTCATTATATTTACATTTACTGTCCATTAGTTCAACGAACATGTATTCATAACACCAATAAGTTTCATTATTACTTAATGAAATAATTTGATGTACGTTTTCATTGTATAAACGACAAATTTATTCCAACAATGTAAAATTAATCGATAAACAGCGTTTATTGCTTTTATGAACAAAATTTCTTTCAGTGCAAAAGAAATGGGAAAAATATTGAAAACAAATAATAGTTCAATAAAGGTTTTTATTTAATATTTAATCTATTCAATATCCATGTCGGAGTCATCTTCCGACTCTGAAGATTTCTCAGCTTCGGAAAAGCTGCTTCTCCAAGGTTTATTATTAACGAAACTACCACATTATCAAATCGTGTCTGCTGGGTTATGAATGAGTCTTCAATTCTGATGGTGTGGTCACAACGTTTTTTCCATTCTTCCTCATTAAACGTTGAAAAAAACTCGTCACGTAATACTTCGACATTATCCCGTTTAAAAGTCACATTTTTTGCACCCACGAACTCATCATAATCAGGATGATATGGCGGTAAACGAAGCACGTCATGATTGCGATCATTTAATATTTTGTATCGTCAACCGGCAACAAAAGTATACTTTATTGTATCCACTTACGGCAGTAAAGTGACACTTTATGTTAATGTCAAATTGACAGCATTTAGCGGCAGACAAAGTACTTTACCTGCCGCAAATGAGTCAGACAATAGTATATTACAGTACAAGTGAGGAAACTAAAGTTTTCACTCACGCGTATGTCAGATTGGAAAAACATACAAATGAGTGGAAAATATTGGTTTCTCACGTATGCTGTATAGCGTTTTGTTCAATCCTACTTTTTAGAGAAAATTCGGTCTTAAAATTCGTTAATTCCTGACTAATGTCATGTCGATATGTCGGAGACGACACTTTTTGACATTGTTATCCTCGTAATTGATTGATAAACAATCAGTTGTGTCAAATTGTGATACTTTTTGACGTTGTCATACTCTTAATTGATTGATAAACAACCAATTGTGTCAAATTGTTAATTGTCATCATTACGCAAATTAATTAAGATTAATAATTTATATAAGTGAAATACTTCATTTAATTTTCCTTGTGTGCTCTCTACCGTTTTTTAGTTCACATCTGTTACGTTTAAACAAAGAGTTGTACCTTTAAAGGTTTAAATTTCGCTAATAGTGGATGAAGAAAATTAGAGTGAGTGAAAAATATTTTCACTCACCCGTTGCTATGAATGTTAGCAAAGTGAGTGAAAATAACAACTTTCAACACTCGTATCTACGCTAGAAACTGGCAATTTCAAAGGTAGGATTGAACAAAGTATTTTACCTGCCGCTAATTGCTGTTAATTTGAAAAAATTTTAGCAAACAACTGGATTCGAACCCGGTACCTTTGACATGACAGCCGAATGACTTGTGACTGGACTACCGGCCTACTATGTTCAATCAAACTTTGCCGATTTATATTAATGAAACAACCGTTTGTCATATATTTTGACTTCTGTCAAAATATGTGTCTTAAATACTGCAAGTTATAAAATCATTATATCTTAAATTTTGCGGTTGGCGATAAAATGTTGTATGCACCACGCCAGCAAAGTGTTTTTATCAAAGTGTTATTGAATTTATAAAAATTCACTTTGCTGACTTGGTACATAAATAACTATTATTTTATAGGAATGTTTTTCGTCTTGAATTAAAATATTTATTTAATAATTTTTTTGTCAATAAGATCAACAAGTTTTTAAAAATGTATTTCCTGAAGATGGTCTAAACGTGACCGGTTTCGTATCGTCATAGTTCCGGTAGAAACATTGTATGAAATACTAACGTCTTAATAAAAGTGCAAAAATTATTTAATAAATATTTAATATTTTGTCAATTTCATATTGTTTGTAGTTCGGCTTGTTCTGTTTTATAATATAATATAATTCCGGTTTTGTCATTTTAGGACAAAAATTAATGTTGTGCCGTCGCAGCCAATCCACTCTTCCGGGATGTCGATATTGGGCATTTATTTATTTGTTTGTTGTGGTATGGGGCATTAACACAACCAATACACTCTTATCCGGCAAATTGGGCGTCAGTTGGTCGATTAACCATTTTTTGTAATTTTCGAAATTCATTTTCCTGTGATAATCCCCTGTAGTGCACGAACTTTGCCAACGTACATACCTCCGGGAACAAACCCATTTTCACTCCCGGCGTGAACAATACTTCTTCGATCGCCTGTAGAAACTGGCTTCTTTAAGCCAGTGTTGGGATTATCATCCCAATTCTTTGCGTTAGTATGGGATGAGTGTATATATGTTTCGTCCATATAAATTATAGGGCGGTTTGCCTCTCTGTATTGCTTTATGTTTTTTAAAAATATACATCTTAAGTTGGCGATGTCATTTTTTTCTATTAATAGTTTTCGATTTGTTTTTGTTTCCCTCCAGCAGTATCCGATGCTGTGTAACACTTTTCGCAAACTTTCTGAACAGCCTCCATACGCCTATAATTCCTTTTACTGTACGTACCTTCTTTACCGTGATATAAAAATGTTGAACGATTCGCTGAAGAACGCCTACGTCGGTGTCATCCAAATCCGTTTTTGCTTTTTTCGGGGTACGGTTTTTGTATGGTGATTTAAAGCTTGACACTTCTCCATTATTAATTTTTTCATTTTGTACAATTATCCGTTTTAAGGATCGTAGGGAAATTCCGGTTGCTACTGAAACGCGTTCTTGTATCTTTTAGCAAAGCATTTCTAAGGTTAAGATGATATTTAAAATTGGAATTAAATATTTACCTTTTGAAGTGGAATACATTCGCCATTATTGGACTCTTCCGACATAAATTTAAAAACGTTTGCAATAAGCTCTTTACATTGCGCTGACAACGTCTAAAAAGATTCAATACAATCCTTGAAATATATAAACAAACAATAATAAATTATACTTAAAATAATCAAACGGCTTATCGAAATTAACAATTGTTGAAAATTTTCTCTTTTTGAGAATTTGTATAAACATTTTGATAATAATTTTATAAAAGTTAAGTTGTTAATAACTAGCTTAACTAATAATTAATTTAATTGAAATTTGATTTAATTGAATAAAATGATTATAAAACATTTAAAATTAAATAATGAACTAAATATATCTAATTTCGTTCATTATTTAACTTACTTTATTTAAAATTGATATATACCTACCTTATTTTTAATTTTACTTTCCATCTTCACTAACTAAATCAGCTCGCACACTTGTACAAACACATTTGCTTTCAACTGTACACGATCTTTACTCAGTTAAAGATGCGACAAGAGTAAGCTCCTGAAGCTCCTCCTACCGTTTGCTACGGCGCATCTGACCTTGACGGGCCAATATAAATTTGGTCAGCTGTAAGATTGTAAAGAAATTTGAGTTAATTTATTATATATTTGATTCGCTCCAAACGTTTAAATAGTTTAATGGATAATTTTATTTGAATAGTAACTTCGTCCGCAAATAAGTTAAAATGATTTGCATTTTTAAATAAGTTTAGTTTTTGTCCTAGGACATTGAAAAAGTAGGGTCAAAAATGATTAAGAAAATGATAATACATCAATTACAAATACCGTTTATATGTGCTACCCTGAAATTTAAGTGTTTTTTTAATAAAATACGCCTTCAAGAGCCGGTACTTAATCAATACAAAAATTTTTGTATATGTGAAAATTAACATTAATGTTAATTTTGACGTTTTCTTATAGAGGGCATCCACCCTAGTAACCTTCCTATAGAGCTTAAATTTTCATTTCGACTTTTAAATGCTTGTAATAATACTTTTAAAAAGAGGTCCGTTTTGAGGTCAGTCTTGGGGTAAATATTTGGTGATAATAGTTATTTATGTACCAAGTCAGCAAAGTGAATTTTTCAAATCGACAGCAATTAGCGGCAGGTAAAATACTTTGTCTGACTCATTTGCGGCAGGTAAAGTACTTTGTCTGCCGCTAAATGCTGTCAAATTTGACAGTAACATAAAGTGTCACTTTACTGCCGCAAATGGATACAATAAAGTATACTTTTGCTGCCGGTTGGCGATAAAATGATTTATCACAAAACACGGGCCCTGTCCGAAGAATCTTTGTACTTTTATCTATCATTTGTTGAAAGAATTAAAGTAAAATATATATTTTTAAAGAAACTAGATCAAAAGTTAGAACTGCTATTTTCCCTATACTTATACACACTAAACGATAACATAAACCTATTCGTCAAAACTTCCTTATTGAGATTCTACAGGCTATTTATTGTCGCTGTCAACGGTGTCAACTTCCGGTAGTAACAGGTAGTGTAACGAAGTTACATTTTTTTTATTTATAATTAATTTAATTTCGATTTCATTTAATTAATAAAAAGAATATTCATTTCTAAATTTTAAATTATTAAATTTAAATAATAAATAAAATATTTTGGAAACGGATAAAATGTTCGTTTTCCAAAATCTGTCATCATTCTAAATTATATTTACCTGTTTTAAGTAATTAATAAAATATCACTAATTAAAGTTTAATTTTACAAGTTGTTCGATGTAAATGATTTATCTCGATCACCAAAAATCTATTTTAACCGAGAAAGCAATAAATCTCATTTTAACTTTAAAACTGGTAGTGGAAATCAACAGAAATTAAACCAGTGTTGTTCACCGAAGTTCATGCGGAGTCCGCCGCGAGATTTGTATGTAGATAAGAACCACCGTACCGCTACCGTTCAGCTACTATACAAAAGCACGTGTTTTGTGGTGCGGAATTAAGAATCAGAGGAAAATAAAAACTATTCAAACAAAATTTGTAACTTTGGCGAATAAATATTGAGCAAGTTTTAAGAAGATCCGCCAATACGTAAAGGAGAAATTGATTAAATAAAATTAAACAATAAAATGAAAAAAATAATCAACCCCTTTAACCATCCGAAGAAAAAATAACGAATCAGAACGCCCGAGATGACATCAATACACACGTGCCAAAATAAAACTCCCCGAGTTCAATAAGTGAGTGAAAAACATTATTTAATGAAAACACGTGTTTGTGAAAAGTGTTTTGTTCTTTTGAAGTAAAACCGTTGTTCCGATTTCGGTTTTGATTTTTTAGTTATTAAATACAAGATATTTTTATTATAAACAATTTTATTTGTTAATAACTTTTATAAATAAAAAAGGAAAATAATTATTTATAAGCCGTTTATCGACCGATTTTTTGTAAATCAAAAACTGTATATAGGTAAAATTAAGGTCCTGAATCGTTTTCGTAGTTAAAATTGAGACAATTTTGTTAATTAAGCGTTTTCGAGAGAAATTAAGAATATTGTTAAATTTTTGACCAGTTTTTGTTATAACTCCCACCCTGTCGTAACCAGTTCAACACCGAATTGGTATAAATAGGGGCGTAAATCGCCACAACGAGAACTTGAAAAGTTAACTCCGGGACGTAAAACATAACTCCGAATCTTGAAAAGTTAACTCCGAGACGTAAGACTTAACTCTGAAACTTGAAACTTAACTCCGAAACTCAAATCAGAATCCGAGCTGAAGAGTTACAACCCGCTTGAAAACCGAAAAGATAAACCCCATATTGTAAGTAATTTTTCGATACATATTAAATATATTTTTGTGGAACTTTGGTATTTTCTTGAACCTGTGCCTTGTACTAAATCCCGTTAAGTCCTTGCACTTTTAGAGGAGCGAATCCTAGGTACATCCCGTTAAGTCCTTGCACTTTTAGAGGAGCGAATCCTAGGTGCATCCCGTTCCGTCTTTGCACTTTTAGAGGAGCGAATCCTACGTGCATCCCGTTAAGTTCTTGCACTTTTAGGGGATCGAATCCTAGGTGCATCCCGTGCAGTCCTTGCACTTTTAGAGGAGCGAATCCTAGGTGCATCCCGTTCAGTCCTTACACTTTTAGAGGAGCTAATACTAGGTGCATCCCGTTCAGTCCTTGCAGTTTTAGAGGAGCGAATCCTAGGTGCATCCCGTTCAGTCCCTGCGCTTTTAGAGGAGCGAATCCTAGCGCATCCCGTCTTTCATTGTATTCCGTACGAGCTCCAGGGTTCAGGACTTTATTTAGGGTTCTGCAAGGGTAGATGTCGTAAATTACTAAAAAAAATAATAGACGACCTTTGACAATTTGTTTTTAATACCGTATTTTTGTAATAAATTTCTCTGGCTATTCCCCATTTCTGTATTATTATTTTGACAAACATCACCATTTATCCGAAATCCCTGAAATCTCCGGCTGTAACCCCAAAAAGTTACCTGAAAGGCGAAAAAGGACCTTCCCTCTCTAAAAAGGTGGCGCCCGAGAACATTAAAGAACATCCCGAAACTTAAAAACAAGTGCCAAGACTCTGATCCCAGGATCGAACCGGGAAAGGAACGTCACAGTAGTAAACAAATTTTCGTTATGGGCTGAGTGAAACCCATTACCATCAATGAGCCCCGTTCATTCGGTAAAGGGACCTTGATTTTGGAATAACTTTTTTTGAAGATAATAAGGTAATTTCTTCGGATAAGTGAAACTGTTAACTCTCCAGAACCCAAAACAGTAAATCACTTTTAATTTCAGCAGGACATAGAACAGCTGGAACATGAGAAACTCCACGAGAGACGAGGTCAGCAGGATCCTGAACACTTGGTACATAATGCCACTGAACGTTGACTAGATTATGGTCAATCAGTGACTCGATTCCTCACATATTCCTTCCAACGCTATGTGTTCCAACAGCTGGAGAATTTATACACATTTTTAACACGTTTGGTTAACCGAGTAAGTAAGAGCGCGGCACAGAGTCCAAGGAGCGGAATTGTTACTCGTTTTAAAGGTATCACTTTGGATTTGGAGATTAGAATAGAGACGTGAACACAACTATTAGTTAAAACGCGCAAATACACAACCGCACTATAAGCGCCGACAGGCGCGTCCGCGAAACCGTGTATCTCGATCGAATAAGTGTCTATAGTAGGAGTCCGATTAAAGTTGTTGATAAAAGTTTTCCATTTATTTGTAAGATTCTGAGGTATATGTTTATCCCAATCGAGGTGTTGTACCCACAATTCTTGCATTAGAATTTTTGGCGGTTATTATCAATGGAGAGAGCCATCCTAGGGGATCGAATAATTTCACAATAAACGATAGAATCTCACGTTTTGTGGTATTTTTTGAATGGTTGTAGGATGCTCGACAAATAAATATAAATTGATCTTGGAAATTGTTCCATAATAATCCTAATGCTCGTGGAGAATTATCTTCTTCGAATGAATGAAGAGATGATTACGATAATAAATCAGGAGGTAAATAATGAAGAGCTTCGGGATTGTTAGAAATCCATTTTTTGGCTTTAAAACAATCAGCATCCAAAACCTTGCTCAGTTGAAATATCTTTTCTTGGACTTCATCGACATTATTACCTCCCGAGAAAATATCGTCCACATAAGTATTCAAACAAAGAATCTCAGAACGCATTGAAAGATTTTGTGAATTTTCATTAATAAGTTGATGTAAATATCTGATAGCGAAGTATGGAGCACTAGAAAGACCATAAATAACTGTATTGAGCTGGAATGTCTGAATTGCATGAGTGGAATCACTTCTCCAAATGATTTGTTGAAAAGGTTGATCATCTTTGTGAACTTGAATTTGCCTATACATTTTTTCCAAGTCACATGTAAAGACGATTGGATATTGTCTCCAACGAAGCAGAACATCAACCAGTTCATTATGAAGTTTTGGCTCGGTGGATAAGCAATCGTTCAGTGAAATACCTGTCGACATTTTCTAGGATCCATTGAACACAACTCTCAGTTTCGTTGTTGAGCTACTTTCCCGGATCACACCATGGTATGGAAGAAAATAATGTGGCGAATCGAAGGAACATGAAGGCACACGTTCTCATTCTTCGCGAAACGTAGTTTTAGTTTACAGAGCTTTACTCTTCGAGAAGCAGTGGAATATGAATGTCCCAACTCTTTTGGTGACGTACAGAATGGAAGTCAAATTGTGAATCGACCATAATTATCCCGAGAGTGTGTTTTCACAAAATGTTTTTCGCATTTGAGTTCTTCTTGCTTATGGTGCTGTAGGTTCGTTGAACCCTTGATCAATTTTCTTGGATGAAGTAAAATCTGGATCAGCTCGCAAAATATCACCAAAATCGAATTTTAACGTTGTAAGATGTTTTAGTGGAAGATATGCGGTCAATTTTTGTAAAATCAACGCATTTTCAGTAAATGTAAGGGATTCATTAATTCTCGAAAATAATTGAATTTTCACAGATCTATTAGAAATACTAGTTTGTTGGGACTCAATTTCAGAAATAGGTATGCTTTGAGTATGGACGTGATGAGAGTGAATGAGATGGCTGGAAGTTGATGGAATTGTCGTGAAAGGAGTAGTATCTGCTTGAAGTGTAGTTGATACTGGAGTGATTGATTCTTTCTTTTGTTCTGAATGGATGGTATTCGTTGAAGGCTTAGCATCATGTAAGGAGGTAGGATGTTGCTTTTGACAAATTCGACATCTTTTTGTAATTCTGCAGTTGTATCGAAAGTGTGGCCCAAGACAATTAAAACAGAGGTTTTTGGACGAAACAAATTCTGAACGTCGATTTGAAGATTTCTTCAAGTATTGTTGGCATGTTGAGATATAATGAGAATCTTGACAAAGACTGTAGTTGTTAGACGATGGTAACGCATTAAGAGCTTTTACATTTGCAGGTTTGTCGAACGTCGAAGTATTCACTTTACGTGATAATACTACTCTATTGCACGAATTCACGCTCTTCTAGGACATGAATTCGTCCTAGAAGAAATAATTCGAGATCATTAAACGAAGGAGGATCTTGATTGTCGACAAAAGATTTTTCCCAGTCTTTTATGGATTCAACATCAAGTTTTCGAACAACTAAATAAACGATAATGTTATCCCAACGTTTAACGGGATATCCCCCAATGTATCCAAAGCCCCCAGACACTGTTTAATTTTTCCTAGTAATCCCTTTAATTCGACGGAAGAGTCGTTTTTTAATGGTCGAGATGTAAATAAATTATTTAATTGCGAATCAATAAGCAATCTTTTATTCTCGTAACGATAAGCATTTGCCACACAGAGAAAAATAATACGAAAAAACAACTATTTCACATTAGTTGCTGAAAAAGTAGACAAAGTGTATAAAATATTAGACTTGCTTTCGACTGTAGATTGGTGTTACAACAATTTTAAATTAGTTGGAACAATATTTGTTTATTTATCCATTTCTTTAGGTATATATTTTAAAGTATTCGAAAATTATAAATTACAACTAATTATTAGATGAAATAACCATTACATAAAATGTTGTTATATCGATAGTACTAATACTTAATAGAAAAAAATCTAATCGTTGTATATCTACATATCAGAGTTTCAACAACTATTTCAGTAGATGAAATGTTTATAAAATGTAAGCATTTCAACCATTACAGTTATATGTATTAACTAGTAAAAAGAGTTAATGTATAAATTATCTAAAATACCCCTTTAAATAGCCTACAAAATTATATTATTTAACATAACTACTGCATTAGACGAAATTACTAGAATTTATAGATAATTTCTATTGGCGTCATCTTGCCGTTAAAAATGATATCACTAACAAATCCCAGCTTCGGTCTCATTCGTATACGATATAGTTAAGGTATTAGCGACGCGTTCTTGTTGTGCCATAAAATAATAATGTCGGTGGACACAGTAATAGATCCAGTACATCTAATGCATCCAGTGGTAGAAGAGGAAGTGTTAGAAGATTTTGTTGAAACTTTATTAAGGAGGTGGAATGTTCCACAATTAATTAGCGATTTTCAAGGTAAGATTAATATCATTATGAAATAGCTCGACGTCTAACATCTTATATTTTCTTGAGGATTAGAATCCGCGTTTAGAAAGAGTTTGTAACTCAAATCATTCAGTATAATTTATTAAGTTGTTTACAGCTGTCACAGAATCTATATCGTATTGCAAGTTAATTTATTAAAATTGTTACGATTAAAACTAATTTTATAAGTTTTTTTTTTAGTTCGAGACAAAAAGTTCGTTAAAATCAGGCGTCTCACAAGGTCGGCCCGTTTGTCGCCAGTTGATACTTCGACTTTTCATTACCTAAAATTTTATTTAGTAGAAAAATGACTACTAAATTAGTTATATATTTTTATTAAATTTTATGTATTTTTATTAAATAACAATTTAATTTTGAATAATTTTTATTGCTAAGAAGTTTTTTTATATCTAAATGATATATCTTAAAAAAAAATTTTTTGAGTAGATAATAGCTTATTAATTATTTAGTTATTTACATAACCAGTTATGAAAAGACTAATTTTGTTTAACGAACGTAATATTTGCTATAACGAGCGAGCGAGTTTTGTAAATCACGCGAGTTAAACAAAATTAGCAGTTTCATAACATGTTAAGTAAATAACTAATAGAATTATACGAATTCAGATGTGACAACGTTTATGTGTCCAATGAATTTAAATTAAATTTGACGAGCATTTGACGGGTATTACGATGAACATCTGTAGTAACACATAAAGGAAATAAATCAACAGTTAAGGTAATATTTCATTACAACTAGTGGTGTAATGAAAAAATAGTTTTGTAAAATGTGACTTTACGAAACGTCAAAAAGACATGTAAAGCCTGGCATTTTTAGCGGGGCGTAATAGTTATTTATGAAACAGTGCGTCAAGTTAGAAAGCACTTGACGCACAGTTTCATACAATATTTTGTCTACAAACTAAAAATCAATATTAATACTTATTCACAAATTTTGAAACGCGTAATACTCTCAAGAAATGATTTGACCAAAGAAACGTCTCAAGCAACACTGGCGCTTGCGCAGTACGCGCCCCGAAGCGTGTATAAAATAAATCTAAGTAGAGAGAAATAAGTCGTTTAAAAATACATCTACTGTTATGCCGTTAGGAGAATATAAAGATTTACGTTCTGTGGTGGACTTCATAAAACTTAACATCGATTCAGAAATAATGAAAAACGTTCTAGTCTGTGAAAAGGTTGAAGTATGTAGTACAAAGTACCGTAAAAATGATGTTATTATTAAAAAGAGTGAGAACACATATTTGGAATTTCATAGAATTATATATATAATTTTTACTGATAAAGTTTACTTTTTAACAAGCAAATTAAACCAGAGAAAATTCAATGAACACTATTATATATAAAAGTAGATGTAATATCAACAATAATTCTTTACGTTAACTATTAAGTACTAGATTAATTACTTGTTTTAACTGAAACGAGTAGTTAAAATAAATAATTTTTTTCTATAAAATATTTATTATTATACATTAAAAGAACTATTTTATTAGATACATACTCTAATATTAAAAAAAAAGTAATTAAGATACCGATAATATTTAGTTAAATCGGCAACAGAATAGGTGGTTTTACTGATAACAGTAGATAAAGCAAATACTTACTATCCTTGATATTTATAATAAAATACTTTAAAATAACCATTTTATAGGTATAAGTAGTTGAATTCACTAGTTCGATATTTAGCTAATATGAAGTAGCCGTAATAAACATTTTATTTAGTTGGCTAATTTTTAACCACGAACTTTAGGTGAGTCGCCTAAAATTTAGGTGATCTATCCAACTTTTTTCGTTCAGTGCATGCACGTTTGAAATTCTCATTGGTTACTATTAGATTTTTCAAGCGATGAGACGGTTCATCTGATAGATCATTGATATGAATAAATCTTTGAATTGGAATCTATTTGAGTATTTTCCGTTAAATTTAGGCAAATTTATGCGAAGAAGATGTCGATTTTGAGATTTAATGACTGTTTGAGCTGGAATTTGTGCTTGTGAAACCGGTGTTTCATTCAAAAAACCTAATATGGCTCTCTTTGTATCATGATACTCTTCTTCGCAATTAAAATATAGGTTTTGAACGAAATAATCAACATCTGCGGAATCAACACTATGTTTCGATAATTTTTTGTGAGACGCGTTGAATTCTTCTCAATTTGCTTCTAATCGATCTAACCGACTTTGAACATTTCCCCGTGTTCTCTTTACAAGAGTGAGTTCACAAAAATTATCTAATGACCGAGAAATTAAACCGAAAAGCTCATTTTGTTGATTAAGAATTGGATTGAGATCCATAGTTGTCGCAGGTGGAGCCCCGATTTTCGACATTTTTTTTAACGAAACGAAGTTATTAGCGATTTGAAACAAGATTTTTGAATAAATAAATATTTTTAAAGTGTATAAAATCCTACCGATTTTGTGGGCATTTAGAAACGACTTGCATTTCAAAATAAAGATTACAGTGCAACGTTCAATTCTTCGAATAATAAGCATGTTTGATGACAGTTTGTTTGCACATGCGTAATGTTAGTTTATTGTAAAAAGCAACAACATTTCGTAGGATTTAAGATATCGTATCGAGTTTGTTGATACGAAAAGAAAAACAGCTTTTATCTGAACTAAAATCTTACACTGTAGTGTTTAATTCTATATATAACACGTATAGTGTGTTAACTAATTATCGCATCCAAAATCTAGGCAACCAATATCACAGTATTGGTATTGCAACGCGACGAATATTCCTATTATTTGAAATAATTTTTTCGAAAAATGCTATTAAAAGTTGATTTTTGTATAGCAATAAACGACTGTAAAAACGTGTTTCCTATGCTTAAAAGAAACCAACGTTTACCAGATTTCCACGTCATAATCAACGTCGAAATCTGGGAAACGTTGATTGAATTGCTGTATACAGCTTTATAAGGAATAAACCCAACTATCGTCCGCATTCTGCGTACCGCTTCAATAATGTGCCATTAAAATAAAGGCTGATGTTCCGGTGTGAACGTCATAACGAAAGAAATAAAAATCTAAAAGAAATTCTCATTGAACGTTTTCGTTATTTTAATTTGTTTATTGACTTACCGCTTAAATCAATCGCTAGAAACAACGATAGCTCTAAGAAGAAGTGCTTGGAGAAATATAAAGGCAGCAAAAAATGGTTAAAGAATAAAGAAAATCCGGCAACACACAAAGCATACGACAATCGCTACAATAATAACCTAATAACGTTCGATCTGCTGTCAACATCTGGTTAAAATCTGGTTACTAATTTAAAAATATCGCCGTTACCACTACACAATGAGATAGATAACCAACATTACAACGTGACGTAGGTTACGATAATTATTTAACACAGTGTATGATGATAAAGTTCCCTCGAAACGCATAAACATTCGTTTATTGCTTTTGTTCCGCTGACTCACTTACAAGTGGTGTTATTAGCTGATTAAATTTTCCATCCTGTTCTTTGTGTATGAACACGCAAATAAAAATTCGATATTCTCTTAAACAGGTGTTGGTTATTTAAATTAGGGTTTTGAAGAACCAAAATTTATTTAAAATTAAATAAAAAAAAACAATAAAATGTAGAACGTTAGAAAGTTTTGGTGATCGAAGTTAAAAGGTAACACTACCTCAGAATTTTCAAAAAGAATTTTTTTTGTTGGTTGTAAAAATTCTCTGAATCTTGTAGAATAAGATGAAAACTATTGCATATGTCCAAGAGGCCCGTTACTGTCACGAATAGTTAAAGCTATATAGTTATTAACACTGCATTTATCTTGTAGCTTGCGTTAACTCAAAGATAACTTTCGTGTTAACCATAACCATTGAATTCGATCCGGGATAAGTCGCTATCTAATATATAAAGGAAGAAAACTGATCTCGCAAATCGCCCGGTGTTGTAACGGCATACGTCTTTATTGTCTGATTCAATTGAATACAGAATCATACTTAATTAACATACTTAAATACTACAATGTAACTAATTGTATGGACGTTGGGGACTAAGAAATAATTCTTGATGAAGTAAACGGGTTATTTCCAATAGGAAGTGAAGGTATAATTCGTAAAAGACATCATCTGAATTATTATATAACTTTTGTTTTCGTCTTTAAAGGTTTTATTTTTAAAAACTACTTTAAATTGAAAATTAGGTTATTTATTTTTAAAGAAAATTATTACAAGTTCAAACCGACAGCGTAACGTCTTAGAGTAAAATGAATTAATGAATAATAATTCTACGTGCTTTTATACTATTTGTTTATCTATCCTGCTTCGTAAGGGGTTTTGATGGAACCTTCCCATTATTCTCGATTTATCTCATATGTGGTGGCACATAACTTATATCTTAAAATTGATTTCAATTTTGGAAAGTAGATGCTCCAATTAATAATTGAAAGTAATTTCATAACAATTTTCCAGAAAATCGATTTTTCAAGCATTTTTAACATTTGTGTACATATGCTAATTTGGAAATTCCTTTATCAGAATTACTGTTCCATAATTTTTTAAGAGCAGTTAACAGAGAATACAAGTTAAAGAGAAACAGAAATAATATTCCGGAGAGAGGTGCTTATTAGGCAGACCTAATTTTGAAAAACTGATTACGGAATCCAACAAAAGATATTATTAAACACATTTTGATAAACATCGCGTTGAAACCCGCTCGGTCGGCTTCGAAATAGAATCATCTTACTAAACCGCGACTTACCGCGAAACTATATGGAATATCGATAAAATAAGACATGCCTCACATTAAGAACACATCAGGTTACCACCAATTCATATTTGAAATTTTTGTCAAATAATTTTTGAGTATCGGATATATTTTTCAATTAAATTTGATCTAATTTGATCAAATTTTACATGTATATTATTGTGATTATAGCCAGAGAATATCTCAACCGATTTCGATAAAATGTGTCTCATTCGAAAGCATAATCGTTGGCCGCTACGAAAGAGGGCTCTTGCGATTTCGATGGTATACGAAAATAACTCAAAAATAACGATTTATAAACTATCCTAACTCACAAGCTATGTACCCGATCGTCATTCGATTCGTTATAGCTTCTTCTCTTAAAGTTGGTTGGTATTTTAATGAGAGTTATAGAAATCGGTTAAGTGGTTCTCTTACTATAATCAAAATACTATACATCTAAAATCCTATCTTATCTATTCTTAACCGAATATTCCTCGTTATGACAGCGACAACACGAATTTCCGACCCAATTCTCGTTGCATTTTCGGCGTCGAAAAGGATAAAATTTCTATGCTAAACAGGTTGATTTAACCAGTATTCAACATTATGTCGTCGAAGATTATAACTATCCTTCGATTTCTCGGCAGCTTTCCTTATGCTAACCTGAACGTCTTTAAACAACTCCTGAAATTGATGAGCACGACCATTAATATCCAATAAACCCGAATTTACACCCACCAACTGCTGAAAATCCGAGCCACATAACACCATTTCACGACCATGGTTGATAAAATAAAGAGTCAAACCGGTAACTTCACGTCGAGCGGTTCTAAGGACACAAGCTAAATGGGCAAGATGATAAGCAAGCATAGCTTTAATAACGGATTGGATAGCTCTATGAAATTAGCCTGTGTATTGTAATAAGTATTCACACCAAAACGCTTCATCAGTTCACCAATCTCGTACGCATCTGAGTACCGTTGTCACATATGATAACTCTCTGACGAAGATTTGAAATAAATCAAAATATTGGTATGTTTTTAAAAGAGATAATATTTCTTAGAGAAAGAGGAAAAATAACTACTACTAATTAAAAATGGATCAAAAAATATGTGATAATGATCTTACTATGCACTATGTTCTTTACTACTCAAAGCCAAGGTTTCTTAATAACGTGTACATAATATTTTGTGATATTCGATGAAAATCTTTCTTATATTTTGGATTTTAAATTCCTTAACAAACAATAAACATTTTATAATAAAATTCGATTTTTATTAGAGTATGAGAGAGGATCTTTTTGTATCTAGCACTGTCAATACCATAATCGGTCTTAGTTAATTAGCTTGATTTGCTAATTCGCAAGCAATGATCATTGCTATGCTTTAGTCAATTGTTCTTTCTAAATAATTGTGTAAATTAAAAGTGGTACTGAATTAGTTCTGAAAGAAAGACGCAAACAAATACTTAAATTTAATTCGATTATTTTTTATCTTTTGATGTTATCTTAATTAAGTTACATTACTTGAGTGTATTGTTATGTCAAATAAGGTATTAATTAAATAAAATATGCAATCCAAATCATAATGTAATATGAACATTGTACATTGTAAGTTACTATCAGTTGCAGAATATTTAATGTAAAAGAACAAAAAACTAAGAAAAAAATTATAAATTATTAAATTAAATTTAAATATTTATTCGCGTTTTTTTAAATTCTTCTTTTAATTAATTTTTCAAGTAAGTATTATGTAAAATTATGTTGTTTACCCATCCGAAGAAAAAATGTTGGATTTAAAAAAATAGCGAAATTAGTACTTACTTCCGGTATAACCGAAAACAGATAGAAAATGATTTCATCTTATAATAATCCGTTTCAATAACCTAATTATGCATGCTAATGGTTTTTTAATATTATTAACAATAAAAAATGTGGGGATGAGCCACTTTTGAGGGATACCCGGTATACGAATATTTCTAGAAGACTTAATATCGCCTTTGGAAGACTTGACACTATTTCTAGAAGACTTGATCTGCTTCCAGAAGACTTGATGCTACTTCCAATAGACTTAAAATGCTTTCAGAACAGCTGAAATGGTTCCAAAAAACTTGACCTGCTGCTGCTCTTGGAAGACTTAACGGTGTTCTTGACGTAATTTAGAAGCTTTGAAATTTTTTTTCTAGAAGACTTGCTGTTGCTTTTGGATGACTTGAAATACTTCCAGAAGACCTAATACTTAAATCGTTGGCAGATGTTTTTATCATAAGAAATAAGATACTGTTGATAAACTATTTCAGTTTGTTTCGAAAATATTAGCTACTATTGAACAAAAGGCAAAATATTGACATAAGTAGTCCACAAACTGTTAATTATAGTCTAAATACTTTTATCAAAAGACAGTTTTATTGCAAAAGGCAACAATCTGTTAATAAAATTTGATTTTGCTTACAAAATAACAAATGAAGAGCCCGTGTACAAAAGCAGATATATCCGTTTTTAAAAAGTGTCAGAGAATGGGAAACGCTGTTGACAGTTGCTTTAAAGTACACAACACATACCTTTAACAAGCTGTTAGAGTGTGACATACTCACTTTTATCTATAATTCAATTTAGAAAATGGTAAAAGTATATGCCAAGTAAATTTGCCAGTATTACACGCGCGCATTATTAAGAACGTATCCCCCCAAAACCAAGTTAATATTTCTATTTTTTGATTGAAATTAACCAAACTTCTCTAGTGTTTAAATAAAAAAAATATATTTTTTGGCAATATTTTAAAGCTTTTATTGTTTAAAACTCAAAAATATAACACCTTTTATATTTATGTTTACTTTTATTATCCTCTTCTTGTTTCACTTTCTAAATATTTATTATTTACTTTAATTTAACTACATAACACGTTCTTAGGTTCTTTAGTATCTTAGGTTATTTTCAGCAAAGAATCTCATTCTACTACAACATTTTTTAATTGATTGATATTTAAAAATTATTGATTATTAATATGAAACTTTGCGTACTATTTTCCTCCAAATTCGTCATGTGTCAACTTCTCACTGCGTCAACGTCAATTTCAGTCAATTTGTTCGAGTTGGATAACCTTGAGACTATAGAAATATAGTTATAAAAATGTTATTAAATATTATGAATCTTAATGAAAAACGTGGTGTTAGCCTTGATGTCAACTTTTATAATACTTTAACCGTAGTACCGTCAATGGCGGCGTTACTGCCTGCTACTGATGCTTTTATTCTATAAATGAATCCATTTACAATGTAAATTTTACATTACAGTTTTACTAATTTCCAATTGAATATATCGCACTAAAACATTTACGTATTGTAAGGAAAGAGAAGAAAAAGAAGCCTTTAATCCAACATCTTTTTTATTAGTAATACTCCATAATAATCGTCTCGTTTTGCGATTATATGCATTTGTGGAATCTTATTAAAATATTTTTAAAGTACTTATTTTGTAAGCCACTTTATTTTCGCCATTATTCCATTACTCATCAATTTTTCATATAATATTTTTTCGCTGACGAATTATTTTTAACATCTTCTCCAAGTGGTCTTATCATCAACTCGGTTATCTATAATTAACTCTAATTATTATCAAATATCGTTTTTAAGCATCTATGATTCCAGCTTACATGAACTCGTTGTGGAAGAGACAATAAATATACTATAGTATCTGAAATATCCTCACTTTCTAAATGTGGTAATTCTTCGTAAAGCCCATCGCTAATTTGTTGAGAAAATCCGCTTGCTAAAACAATCTCTGTTTTAACTACTCCAGGACTCAATGTCTACAACAAAATAAAATAAAAATTTTAAATTTAAAATGATACTATTAACCAACCGTAATTTTAATTTTACTATTCAATCTAGCAAGTTCGACCCGAATATTTTCTGTCATAGCTACTAAAGCACATTTCGATGCTCTGTACATAACTGCAGTTGGATCTCCGTTGTCGTAGTACCCCGCAACGCTGTTAATGTTAATTATATGACCGTCGATTTTATACGTGTTCATGATTTTCACGGCTTCTTTGCACGTAATAGCGAGACTAATAAAATTGGTATCCATTATTTTTTTCCATTCGTCTAATTCTCCAGTAAGTACAGAAGTGGAGACATAAACTCCTGCATTATTAATCAAAACGTAAACGGGGCCAACGTTTTTTGTTACCCAATCAAAACCATCGAGAATATCTTGCGGTTTCGTTAAATCAACACTTCGAGCAAATAATTTTCCGTTTTGATTATCGACTAGCTTTTCAATACGTTCTTTTCTTCTAGCAAATCCTACCACCTATGAAATAAATACTACCGATAAAATAATTTAAATTAATTATTTATTAAAATATTTGAAATAAAATTTACAAAATTACCTTCATTCCAATATTTAGTAAAGATTTTACAGTAGCAGCACCTATGCCAGCACTGGCACCTGTTACAATCGCGACCTTGTCTTTTAAATAATCCAACCTCATTTTGAATGCTGAATAACAGCCTTCACGCTTTCTGGTGAGTGACTGGTATCTGTTCCATACAGATACGGAATTTATTGGTTTTGTGCTCAGATAAGCATAAAAAATGTAGATAAATACAATGATTATGTGTTCGTCCTTGCAAATTTTTGTTAATTATTTAATTTTTTTAATAATTAACATAACATTAATTTTTTAAATAATTTTATTTAATTTTCAATCCAAAATACATTAAGAGTTGGAATGTCTATGAATTAACTGGTATTCTAGTGATTAACGAATAAATGTAATTGTCCCTGTAGTAGAACAGTAACTGTGTATAAAGCATATAGAGTTTAGATACATATAATCTATATTTAATATTGATTGGTTGAACTTAAAAATCTTAAAAAACCAAACTGGAAGTTTTTAAGCACCTTGGAAGTTTAACTTTCAATTTTGCTCTTCTGGGTTATCTAACGGAAGTGGACAAATTTTGACTATAGGGCGCTGAAATTCTTTCCCAGATGCTGTCACTATTGTAACAACTCGCACGTTGTTGTCATCACCAAAATGTACTGTTTTGATTCTTGCAAGTGGCCAATTTAATGGAGGTACATTATCTTCTTTTACCAAAACAATTTGACCTTCCTTCAAATTTGGGTTTGTAGTTTTCCATTTGAACCGTTGCTGAAGGTGTGTTAAGTAATCGTTTGACCATTTTTTCCAAAACATTTGTTGTAATTTTTGTACTAACTCCCATCGTTTTAGTCTATTAATGGGTTGCACTACAAATGATGGAGTGGGTATAGCCGTGAAAATGTCTCCAATTAGGAAATGTGAGGGTGTAAGGATAATAAAATCATCGGTATCTGAAGGAATGGGGCATAATGGTCGTGAATTAAGACAAACTTCTATTTGTACCAATACAGTGTAGGTTTCTTCAAATGTTAGATTAGAATTCTTCAATGTTCTTCTTAGATGGTATTTGGCTGACTTAATTCCTGCCTCCCAAATTCCTCCAAAATATGGTGAATTTGGTGGAATGAATTTCCATTCAATGTTGTTATTAGATATGTCATTCAGTAAATCATTGCGCGTTCGATCACTATTAAAAAATTTATAAAGATCGTGCAATTCATGATTTGCTCCTTTGAAATTTGTTGCGTTATCACTGAAAATCTTCAAAGGTTTTCCTCGTCTGGATATAAAACAGTGTAACGCTGCTAAAAGGGCTGCTGTTGTGAGATCTGTGACTAATTCTAAATGTATAGCTCTTGTGGATAAGCATACAAATAAAGCAATATAAGTCTTTCTAAGGGAAGCATTTCTTCGTTTTCCTTCTTTTGTAAAAATAGGACCACCGTAATCAATACCTGTGTTTAAAAACGGTCGCACAGATTACACTCTTTCTTTTGGTAAATTAGACATAAGTTGCTGTCCACCTTGAGCCCGCAATCTAAAGCATGTAATACATTTGTGGGTGATTTTTCTAATTTGGGTCTTTCCATGTATGATCCAATAATGCCTTCTCAAACTGATTGCAACTGCCTGAGGTCCTGCATGAAGTAGTAGGAAGTATTAATGGATGTTTCTGTTCAAAGGGAAGCAATGAATTTTGTATTCTACCTCCTCCTTGCAAACTTTTATTCTGGTCAATAAACTGATTTAACGATAAAATTTTGCTGTTTCGATGAACATAATTTTGTCTCTGTAGGTCTTGCAATTCTGGACCAAAGAACTCTTGTTGTGTTAAATTTATCAATAAAATAAACGAACGCTGCAATTCTTCAACTGTTAATGTTCCAAACACTTTCTGATTTGAATGACAGTTCTTTACAAATCGCAAACAGTATGCAACAACTCGTTGTAAACGTGACATTTTAGAGAATCTATCAAATAAGTATAAGGTTTGTGTTGTCAATGTTACTTCAGCTGACGTTTTTTTTGCATCTGGCACATTTCCGACGACATCCCGTGAGAATTTTTCTTTCGGCCAATTCTCTCGGTTACGAAGTAATGAGGATGGTCCGTTCCACCACAAATCATGCTATCTCAATTGACTTATATTTAAACCTCTGGATAAACAATCTGCTGGATTTTGATCTGTTCTGATATGATTCCATTTGAAATCCTTTGTCATTTCTTGAATTTCTGCTACTCTATGTGCAACGAATGGTTTCCATTTCGAAGGATTATCATTTAACCATGCTAATACTATCATAGAGTCCGTCCATAACTACACCTGACTTATCTGAAGCTGTAATATAGGTACGATTTTAGCTGCTAACTTAGCCAATAAGACTGCTCCACAAAATTCTAATCTAGGAAGGGTGATTGGTTTGATAGGTGCTACATGAGATTTTGATGTGATAAGTTTCAAGCACGTTTTATGATTTTCATTTTCACTCCGCAAGTAAAGGACAGCCCCGTACGCTTTAATGGAAGCGTCGCAAAAGCCATGCACTTCAAACCTTGTTGGATCCTTTATAATAATCAAATGTCTATCCACTGTTAAGCTTTCTGCAGTATTGATTCCCAATTGCCAATTATTCCACCTTTTGAGCAATTCTTCGGGAATAGATTCATCCCAATCAAGCTTAATCCTCCATAGGGTTTGCATTATGAGTTTTGCACTAACAGTAACCGGTCCTATAAGTCCTAAGGGAACAAAGATAGCAGCAATTGACGAAAGTATCATTCTTTTGGTAGCAATATCACCTTGCTTTTTGTGTATACAAAACTTGAACGCATCTTCAACTGGACACCAAATTAAACCCAGAGTCTTAGTTTCTTGTTATGAAAGAATTTGAACTTGTCTCGATGCTGATTCTTTTTATTACAAGGCTCCCAGCAAATAGGAAGAGTTTGAATTCGATTTATGCAATGCAAATCCTGCAGTATCAAACATGCTTATAATTTCTTGCTGTAATTGAAGTGCCTGTTCTAGTGTGTTTGCTCCTGTCATGATATCATCCACATATATGTCCTGTTTCACACGTTCTGCTGCTAAAGGAAATCTTTCTTGTTCTTCTGTTACTAATTGTTGAATACATCTCGAAGCTAAGAATGGTGCAGAAGCTGTTCCATATGTAACGGTTGTTAAATTATTTTCTTTTATGTCTTCATCAGGATTACCTCTCCAAACAATACGTTGTAAATCAATATGCTTATCATCAATAAGTATTTGTCTGAACATTTTCTCAATATCAGTGGTAAAAACGTATGAATAAGTTCGAAACCGTATCAATATCGTAGACAAATCATTATATTAATTATCAATATTGGGACCAACCAGCAATATATCGTTCAACGAAGTTCCAGTGTTGGTTTTGGATGATGCATTAAATACGACTCTAATTTTCTTGACATCATTGTCCTTAAAAACTGGGTGATGTGGTATATAATAGGTAATTATGTCTGAACTCAAATTAATGTTTGTAGGTTTCATATGTCCCAACTCCAAATACTGATCCTTTGTATTGTTGATATAATTTTGGTTGTGAAAGAAGTCTTTTTTCCAACGCGTAAAATCTTCTTAAAGCAGTCTGACGAGATTTTCCCAATGATTTAGAATCCAATCTCAGAGGCAGTTCAACAACAAATCTTCCGGTATGATCTATAAATGTAGACCGTTTAAATATATCTTCGCATTTCTCATCTTCTAATGTTATAACTTGTTTGATTTCCAGATGTTCCAAACTCCAAAACTTTGATAAAGAATCATGAAGATCTTCATTTGTGATCAAAAATGCACTAGAAGTATTTCCCATATTAGGCGACTCCATTCACTATCCATCCGAATGCAGATTCTTAAATAAAAGGAAGATTGTCACCCAAACGTACCTTTCTGTCACCAATAATCTCCCAAAACACTTCTGCTCCAATAAGCATATCAATTGAACTTCTTTCGTTGAATCTTGGATCGACCAGTGTTATATCTTCAGGAATTTTAAATTCTGTAATGTTGACAGTATGTGATGGTAATTCTTGAGATATGCAATCAATAACTAAAAACTCCAATGACCTAGTAAATTTAGTAACTTTAGAAAAAATAGTTAAACGAACGGCATGAGTAATTCGAGCATTGGTTTGATTTATACCAGAAATAGGAATGTTACGAATGTACGTTTTTAATTTGTATTTATTAACAGATTGTTTTGAAATGAAATTAGATTGTGATGCATTATCTAACAAAGCTCTGCATGTTCCCCAATTGGTGTTTATCTTGAACTGAACTTGTGCTGTTGCTAAATATACCTGTTGGTATCGTAGATGATTCACACTACATAATGTATCATTTGATTCTCTATGAAATTCTTGTTCTGATTCAGAATTTGTTGATCTGTCTTTGTGTAACAAGGTATTGTGTTTGACACCACATTTTCTACACCCTCTAGATTGACAGTCAGCAACTTTATGCCCTGGTCGCAAGCAATTAAAACATACCTTTGATTCTTTTACATACTTTAGTTTATCTACCAAATATAATCTATTGAATCTCTCACAAAGAAATAAAAAGTTGCACTGTTTACCACAAACTACACATTTCTTTTTTGTTATCAATTCTTGAGATGTGATTAAAGTTGATTTTGTTATTGGTTTTTGTGGCTTCAATTGACTGTTGTTGAAGATCATGGACTCGAGTGAATTACATCGATGTTCGATGAATTGGTAGAACTCAGACAAATTTACCAATTTGTTGTTTGGTTTGTATAGCTCCCATGCTAGCTTCGTTGAATTGTCGAATTTTTGCGAAATCAAATAAATAATCATCAAATCCCAATCCTTTGTTGATACACCCAACGATTCAAGTGATCGTATATTTTGTTTAGTTTCCGACAAAAGTAACCGAAGTGAACCTATTGCATCTTTATTCATAGTAGGTAACTCAAACAATGTCTTAATATGTGTGTTTGCAATGAAATGTTCATTGTTGAGAATCTGTCCTTCAAAGAATCTAATGTGATTTGGTAATTCTCATTGGTGATTGGGATACCTTCGACCACTTTCAATGCTTCACCCGACAGACTTGATTTTAAATAGAAAAGCTTTTCAACATTTGATAATGTGTTATTTTGATCAATAACAACGGTGAAAATATCATAAAATTTCTTCCACTGATCATACTTGCCTTCAAACTGAGGAATTTTTAATGTAGGAAGGTGAACCTTAGATTTTTCTTGTTTTTCGTGAAAGGCAGATGTGTCTTCTGAACTTTCCGAAGTTGTTTTGTCATTTAAAAACCTGTTGACAGCCGCTTTGGTGGAAATGTATTTCTCCTCAACGGAATCTCTATGATCATCGTGTTTATCGGGTTCCAACGACTCCAATTTTAATTGAACATTATTGTAACCGGACCAAACAGAATCTAACATTTCTAACCTTACTTTGATTTCTTCAAGGTCGATGCTTGTCGATTTTTTTAATGAAATTATGAATTTTTGTTATGCATGACGATAACGACTTTCGGGAATTATGGAACAATGGCGATGGCGTCTGATTCTCGTGTACTTTTCTCAGTAATACAATTCTTCGGCTCTCTATCCGTCTCGATTGGACCAATGTTCGAATGATAGAATAAAACACTATTTTTCTTTCTCTTACTTGTAATGTAATTAAACTATTTCCATCAATATGAAACTAATAACTATGACAACTTTGATATGTGTGTGGTTTCGTGTACGAACAACCACCATTTTTTTTAACTGTCTCTGTCGGTAAAACAGTTTCCCTACTAAACACTACTTGACAGTGGAGTAAACATGTAATACAACACCTTGGCACAGAGGATGGAAAAATGCCTTGCACACACCTGCCTACTGATAGTGCGTACTGTTTATGGATCTAAAAATAATCCTATTTTAACAGAAAGCGTTGGAATATAAGTAATTAAGCTCCAGCTACCTACTAAAAACTTTTTCGCGGTCACTTCTCCGAGATCACCTTTCAGAATATTTTTTTGGAGGTCGATAGTTTTGGTTTCGTCTCATGTTGAAATCGTTATTATGCCCGGAATTAAATTGCATGAAAAAAATATTGGTTATTTCTTTTAATGTTATTAAGATCATGTCAAACTTATGAATTTTCGAATAGGCTCCCAATCCAGGCCGAATCGGTTTCATCTTTTTCAACTTGACGACCACAGACAGGTATACGCTTATTGTTACCCATTTGGTTTTGTGGGGTTTCATAGGGAAATGTAAACGGATTTTAGCAAATGCTAAAAACAGTAGAATTATAGAAATAATATCTACTCCAATATGAATTAAGTTTATAATGTCAAAATTTGATAATGGGTATATAATCCGTTATTGTTTTAATATTCATCTAGTCTATATACCATGGAATTGTCTAATTGTTCACACAAATTTCCGCGACGCAGACTATTTCATTTTTCATAACATAATTTTGCAAAACAACTCGAATCTGGAAACCTTTCGCCAAATTCCCACTCGAGCACCATATACCTCCATACTACTTTAATTGGGTTTAAATAGGAAGAGCATGCAAGCATTTTAACCGGTCGACCTTATTATTATTTTCAAACCACTCCTCAACCAACCGAGCTGTATGGATGGGATTAATGTCCTGAATAAAATTTATATCTCTACCTACTCCTCAGGATATACTGTCCTCACAGTTATAATTAAAACTTCTTCCAAAATCTGAACGTATTGCCAAACAGTAAATGCAGGCAGCGTAACTTTGTGCAACGACCCAAGACCGGTATCACTGAACAAACCCAAAACACCTGATAAACAGTTATAGTGGTAATTTTAGTAATTTGTCAGATATGATCATTATAGACTAGTTATATGGTTGTAGAGCTTATCAACGCCAAATTCATTGTTTTCAATTTTGCGATCACAAAAATGTCTTCTCATCAAAAAATATCCCTCCATCCTAGTTTACATTTTCTTTAGAAAATCTTAAATCTCTCTGCTGAGTATTCCGGGGTTTTTCCACCGGTATTCTAGACCGCAAACCTATTAAATTATTTACTAATTATCCTATTTTCTTTACATTGGCTTAAAATTGCATTATCATTCAGTTGGTTTCATATGTATGGAAGGGTGCAATCGAGAATAAGTTCTTGCCGTATATCAACCGTAAACAACCTGGGTGCCCACTAGCATAGTTTATGATTCATTCATCATCGGCCGTTGTCTTTCTTTTTAAACCTCGTGTGGTCTTTAAACCCCAGTCACAACAGTTTCATGTTTTGAAAAATTATTCAGGTAGCCCTTTTAAAAATCGCCAAAGTTTTACTTAACTTGATGGGCTTATAAGCCCATAGGGCAGATTATAAGTGAAACTCCTGTATATTTATAATAATTAAGATTGATAAATGATAAAATCGAAATTAAGCTTAATTAGTTTAGCTAAATTAAACAATGTAATCATAATAAATTATTCCAATTATTCAATCCTATCGACTCTCGATTTGAAATTTTTTTTTTGTATATCTTTATCGTGGTCGCTTAATACTTACTAACACTAAATTATCACTTTCTTAATAATTTAATTTAAGACTATTAAAACCGAAAAAAATAAAAAAATGCTAAGAAAAATAACAATAGACGTAACTCGAAGACATTTTTATATTTTGCGAATATAAATTGAAAACAATAAATTTGGCGCTGTAAAACGAAATATAATGCCGAAAATATTGTTGCGGTGGCAAGCAGCGAACGGGTAACAATCGATAAACTCTACAACCACATAACTACATTAAAATGATGATATCTGTCAAGTTTTGGGTTGGATCAGGTCATTTGCTGTCCGACAATACGTTCAAATTTTGGAAGAAGTTTTGATTCCAACTGTGAGGACTGTATATTCTGAGGATGAGAAAGAGATTTTAATTTTAGTCAGCACTTTAACCCCATACACACGGCTTGGTTGGTCGATGACTGGTTTGAAGACAATAATAAGGTCGAATAATTATAGAAAGTTATGTTATGAAAAATAGGATAGTCTCCGTGATGGAAATTTGTGTCAACAATTAGACGATTCAATAATATGTCGACTAGAAGAATATTAAACCCATAACGGGTTATATACTCATTATTGAATTTTGACATTATAAACTTAATTCATATTTGAGTAGGTATTATTTTTATTATTAAACCCGACAAAACCAAATGGGTAACAATAAACACACAGACAGGTATTGTGGTCTTCAAGATGAAAAAGGTAAAACCGAAACTTTTAGTTCCAAAACTCGTAAGTTTGACATAATCTTAATAAAATTAAAGGAAACAACCAATATTTCTTTATGCACTTGAATTGCGAGAATAATAACAATTTCAACATGAGACGAAACCAAACCGGTCGACCTTCGAAGAAATATCCTGAAGGTGATCCCGGGAAAGAGACCGCGAAAATGATTTTAGTAGGTAGCTGGAGCTTAACTACTTGCATTCCAACGCGCCCTGCTAAAATATGATTATTGAACTTGAACTGTAGACACCATCAGTAGGCAGGGATTTGCAAGATATTTTCCCATCCTCTGCGCCAAAATATTATAAAATATTTTTATAAAATTAAATATATTTATTTAAAATATTATAATAAATTTCATTATTAATAAAATTTCACTTGTAAATAAATGAATTGTATAATAAAAATTAAACGTTTTTCATTTATAATATTCCTTACAATGGTTAATAAATAAAAAATCTATAAAATTCAATTTCCATATAGGTTCCACCTTAGTTTTATATCACCTTATGGGCTAAAATGCTCAGAAATACTCGAGAAAATCGACTTCAAAGTACTCAAAGTATTTCGCGACAGTAGAAATACGATAACTTTTAATTATTGTTCAATACGTCAATTAGCCTAAGGGACTATGAGTTCGGTTGTCAACACTGAGGTCATAGGTTCAACCCCGCTCCTTTTCACCTTTTTTCATTATTATTCTTCCTCCTTTTTGCAAACGTGATGATTATCAACAAATTAATACTTTTCTGAAGTATTTTAGCTTTTATTGTCAATGTTACCTGTTTTTGTTAAATAAATAAAATAAAAATTTATAAAAAAAAGTACTAAAAAGAGGAAAATTTACTTCTTTCTTTAGTTTTGGAGAGTGAAGAGAAAAGAAAAAAATATTGCCCATGTTTAAAAACCGAAGATTAGAAGGAAATCAATAAATATTAGTGAAATATCGTTTAATAGACAATGAAGTAAAGTTTGAAGAATTTTTTCGTATAACGCGTAATCAATTTAGTTATATATTGGAGCTTATCCAAGATATTGCAATTAAACCTTACAACCGTGTGAAGCATCCAATAACATCAGGGGAAAAATTGGCATTAACACTGATGTAAGTGTAAATTTTCTTTATTCCAGTACAAAATATTTTATTAATTATAAGAAAAAGAACTAAATAAATTTACGGCGTCAGAATTTGATTGCGTACCCTGGCGCTGGTCCATATTATGTAATTCTCCTGTTCCCAATTTGAAGGAGACGGCAACGGTATTGTACTGGTGCTGGCATATACATGTGGGCTATCATACCTTAGCTGTGCTGGTGCTGGCCGCAGTAAATCGACTTCTGTATCCGATACAATTTTCTTTCTGTTTGTGCCCTTAGTAGAGGCGGAAACTGTTTGACAGTCATCGCCAAGCTTTTAAAAAAAGTGTCGGCTGCATCGTCAGGAGTCGCTTGAGCAGTATTCATCTGTGCTATTATGTCATCCCTTGTTTGGAAAGGGATGTATTTTTGCAATGTCGATAAAACATCAGCTGCAAAAGTTTACTTCCACCACCTTCAGAAATCGATTTGAAAGAAATGGCAGAAGATTTTTGGAATCGTTGGAATTTTCCCAACGTTATAAAATTTACGTTATTTCCCAACGAATTATGGCTCCAGAAAACAGCGGCTCACATTTTTTTAATTATAAAAATTATTTTTCCGTTCGATATTTCAATAACAAAGAATATATTATTTTTAAAATACGTAAATTTTTATTTAATTCTTTCGCAATTTCCTGTCATATACATTCCTTTCTGGTTGTATCAACGTAATTTTTGTTCTTCGCATCGAATATCTCAGCATGCTGAGATACTAAATGAACAAATTGTTCGTCTTCAACACTCGAAAAGCCGTCCATGTTTTAAACTTTTTAAACACAACAGTAATTTTTATTTAATTCGTTGCGAAAGAATAGCTTGTGTGCTCTCGAAGCAGCCACGTTACTGGTCGTCAACTCGCTTACGAATGAGTATCGGTAGTTACGATCGAAACTTCGCTAGGAAAACAAACTTATGGATAAGCATTGCCTGAGTAATAGCGAATGAGTCGTAGCTACTCACAAGGAGACATCGCAGTTGACTCTTCATCAATTTTAATGATTTTTTTTTGTGGTAAATCTATATTGAATATGTACCACTTTTACCAGAGCTTTTGATCCAATGCCCCTTCTAAGGGACGTAATTTATTTTTTGTTTCAACACGTTTAAAGTTCATTTTATATGTCGCAAGGAACAATCGATTTTCAATAACTGCATATAGCGTGGTAGGAGATCGTCGAGCTTCGGTTCCGAAGTTCTAGGATCCGGGACTCATCGACTTATTTTTTATTTTATTTACTATTTTTCGAAGTATTTTTTTCAACTTATTACTTTTTATAGTCTATATTCATGTTTGTAAATCAACAATAAAATTCAAAATTGTAGTTTATATAAATAATACACAAAAATAATGTGATCGTAAGATTGCACAAACGTGTATTTTTCTCGATCTATTTCATGTCTGGCATTGGTTGATGGCTGGTTTTCCATAGTGGTTGATGCTATACAACACCTAACAAACCATTTTTAAAATGAAAGCTTCGAAAATAAATAAAATATTAAAATGTGTTTCCTTTGTATACGCATTTCTTACAAAAAAAACTAACAGTACCACTTTTCATCCTTTATTTCGGAGGAAATTTTGAATTTTATTATTGATTTACAAAAATGAATATAGACTATAAAGAAATAGTAAGTTGAAAAAAATAAGTCGATTTCGAGTCTCGATCCTGATCCTCGTGGTCGTTAAAAACCGGTTTTTCCTTGCAACATATAAAATGAACTTCAAACGTGTTGAAACTTAAAAAATAAATTACGTCCCTTATAAGGGGCATTGGATCAAAAGCTCTGGTAGAAGTGATACATATTCAATATAGATTCACAATAAAAAATCATCAAAATTGGTGAAGAGTCAACTGCGATGTCTCCTTGTTAGTTGTAGTCGTCGGCAACTAGCGACAGTGGATGAAAACGCGCCTTTAGCTAACAAGGTTCTAGTAGAGAACAGGTTCAACGCAAAATGTTAATCATTAATCACTATAATTTATTAATTCTCTCTTCCACAACGAGTTCATGTAAGTTGAATGAGAGGTGCTTAAATCGAAATTTAATAATAATTTAGAGTTAATTATAGATAACCGAATTGATGATAAGACTACTTGGAGATGATTTTAAAAATAATTCGTAATGGAACATATTCATATTCATATAATATATATGAAAAATTGATGAATAATCGAATAAGGCAAAAATAAAGTGTCTTAAAAATAATTTTTTTTTTGATTAGAATTGGTTTGAGAATCCATTTTACCAATGTCGTGAATGAAGTATATATAAAAACTTGTTTTGTACTTTTAACTGGTCTTTTATTATAAAATATCTTACTAGTTTCGGCTAGTTGCCATCTTCAGAGATACTATAAGTTCAACAATACCAAATTAACATTAAAAATAGTTGAAAGAAAGCATTTATAAAGTGATTAAGTTGAAAGAAAAATAATTAAAATTACTTACAGTCAATAATAAGAAATTAACATAGTTCATGAAAATCAGTTTCTTCTCACTCACACAAATTACAAAAACTTTTCCTCTTTCGTTGAAAAAACTAAATAAAACTAAATAAACATGGATAACAGTTTTTACAGAGTTGACAAACACGTGATAAATACGAAATGTGATGGCGATAATAATTGGTGAAAATATCAAAATTTCCGAAACCTGGTGCGCATGCGAAAGAACTGGTTATTTTATGACGTATTTGAAATTCAAAATAGTAAAATGAAATGCTAAAAAGTGAGAATATTAAGTTATTAAGTTGTTAATAGAAGTGAGAGGTGAGCCACGGGGACCCCAAAAAGTGCGAATAATATCTGCGGCTTTAGTATATTATTCCTCTGCATTTTGGGGGAAGGGATTATTTAGGAATTTGTATAGAGGAGTTTTATTAATGTGAATCTGATCATTAAGGCACTGTAGTTGATCATTGTTATGTTTAAATTTTTCTATCTCGTACGTTTCTAATAAATTTAATTTATAACCTTTGTTTTGTTTGTGTAAAAGTGTAACATTTTTATTTACGTCAAATTAATTATTGTATATGATCATGTGTCTTCCAAAGTTGGAATTATCATTACGTTTATGTTCATTAATTCTAGTTTTTAGTGATCTACCGGTTTCACCTATATAGGATGCATCACAAGTACCGCATTCCAGCTTGTAAACACCATTTTGGTCTAATAATTTTATTTGATCTTTAGCATTGAAAATTGACATATTAATATCAAACTTACGGAAAATAGATTGTATTTTATGTGCTATTGTGCCAGGGTAGTATATTGATCTGTATATCAGGTTTTGTTTGTTATAAGAATTTTATAAACTTGTAGAATTTCGTATGTTTTGTTTGTTCATAAATTTTTCTTTTAAATTGTTTATATATGTTGTTGAGAAGCCATTATTAAAACCGATTGTCTCTATTATATTGATTTCATTAATTCTTTCTTGAGTTGATAAAGGAGTATTATAACATCTGTATATGTAAGCTCTAAAAGCTGCCGCTTTATGATTACTACGGTGGAATGAACTGAAAGGGATGATGGAATCAGTTTGTGTAGGCTTCCTATATATTTGAAATTCTATTTTGTTATGGTTATTAATTAAAGTAAGGTCTAGAAAGTTAAGTTTACGATCATTTTCTAATTCTGATGTAAATTTAATATTGTCATGTAAATTGTTAATGTAATTATGAAAATTATTAATATCATTATGTCCCTCATTGTCCTAGACTACCAAGATATCATCGACATATCTACGCCATAAAATAATGTTGTCATTAATAGGGTTAATTTGTTGTAATATTTTATTTTCCAGGTTATTAAGAAATATGTCGGAGAGGAGGATAATCAAGGGGGATCCCATCGGTAAACCGTCGTTATATTTATAAAATTTGTCGTTAAATTGACAGAAGTTTTGTTCAGTACAAAGTTTTAATAAGCTGTGAATATATTCTGTATCTATCAAGTCTATTTTATTATTTAATAAAGTTTTAGTTATGTTCAAAGTTTCTGGAATAGGTATGTTTGTATATAAATTAGTTATATCAAAAGATAATAAAGTGAAATTATTTGAAATTTTTTAAAATTTTTTTTTTTAACGTTCTGTTGTTTATGGTGTAATCTGCTTTAAATTGTATATTATCCATAAAAAATTGTATGATGAATTTAGAAATTTGATATGTATTTGAATCGATACTAGAAATGATTGGTCTAATTGGGAAGTTAACCTTATGTAATTTAATTAAAGAATATAAAAGTGGTGTTTTTGGGTTCATAGGTAAAATTTTAAATATTGGTATATTCTGTTCTTTGAAGAATTCTTCAAAGTTTTTAATTATTTTTTTAACTTTAGTATGAAATGTGTTAGTGGGATTTTTTTTAATTTCAGTAAAATTATTAACATTGAAGAATTCCAAGGTTTTTGAAATGTACATTGGTTTTTCTAAAATTACTAAGCCTGCATTTTTATCAGCTTTTGTGACAATCAAAGAATTATCTTTTATTTTATTTTGAATCTTATGTAAGGTTTTATGTTCTTCTCTGTTAGTTCCTTGTGTGTTGTTGGTTTTGTTGTATTTCCTTTCAGTTGTTTTGAGCAACTCGATGAGATCTTTCCTTAAGTTGTCCTCTCCTGTGACTCTGTTAGCTGCTGATTCCAGTTCAATCGCTAATTTTGGTAGATTGTGGTGTATAGGTGTTATTGAATATTTGTGGCCTTTATTGAGCAGATTCCATTCTTTGGTAGTAAATTGCGTGTTAGATAAGTTAGTAATTCGAAGGTGAAAATTATGTTGATTAGTTTGAAGTTTATTTTGATCTTTATCCTGTTTTATTTTTCTCAAATTCTCAATTTTTTAAAATTTTCTTTTCCATGTCGCATCAAGTTCTAATCTATTAAATGATTTTGCCTGTGTTATCAACTCTTGTAATTCTATGTAATGTAAACGTTCAGTTAGAATGTTATATAAATAATTAATTTCTCTGTTGATGAATTCCAATTTTCGGTGAAATTTCTTTATTTGTTTATTTATGTGATTTGTGCGTAAATGTTTAATTTGTGATTCTGTTAAATGTTGTGGCATTCTATAGTTTGTGTATTTAGGATACAGAAGGATTATACGGAAGGAAAAAGGAATTATACAGAAGGATTATATCCTATTAGACCAAAATGGTGTTTACAAGCTGGAATGCGGTACTTGTGGTGCATCCTATATAGGTGAAACCGGTAGATCACTAAAAACTAGAATTAATGAACATAAACGTAATAATAATTCCAACTTTGGAAGACACATGATCATATACAATCATGAGTTTGACGTAAATAAAAATGTTACACTTTTACACAAACAAAACAAGGGTTATAAATTAAATTTATTAGAAACGTACGAAATAGAAAAATTTAAACATAACAATGATCAACTACAGTGCCTTAATGATCAGATTCACATTAATAAAACTCCTCTATACAAATTCCTAAATAATCCCTTCCCCCAAAATGCAGAGGAATAATATACTAAAGCCGCAGATATTATTCGCACTTTTTGGGGTCCCCGTGGCTCACCTCTCACTTCTATTAACAAATTAATAACTTAATATTCTCACTTTTTAGCATTTCATTTTACTATTTTGAATTTCAAATACGTCATAAAATAACCAGTTCTTTCGCATGCGCACCAGGTTTCGGAAATTTTGATATTTTCACCAATTATTATCGCCATCACATTTCGTATTTATCACGTGTTTATCAACTCTGTAAAAACTGTTATCCATGTTTATTTAGTTTTATTTAGTTTTTTCAACGAAAGAGGAAAAGTTTTTGTAATTTGTGTGAGTGAGAAGAAACTGATTTTCATGAACTATGTTAATTTCTTATTATTGACTGTAAGTAATTTTAATTATTTTTCTTTCAACTTAATCACTTTATAAATGCTTTCTTTCAACTATTTTTAATGTTAATTTGGTATTGTTGAACTTATAGTATCTCTGAAGATGGCAACTAGCCGAAACTAGTAAGATATTTTATAATAAATGACCAGTTAAAAGTACAAAACAAGTTTTTATATATACTTCATTAAAATAATTACTTAAAAATATTTTACTTAGATTATACAAACACATACAAGAACACAAAACAAAAAGAGGTCAAGACAAAACACAATTATGGAGTATTATTAAGAGGCTACTTTACCAGGTCGGTTAGTTTCTGAGGGGCGCAGACGACGGACGTTGGGAAGCAAGAAGGCGGAGTTTATTTTCTATTAAGCCCGATCCCTCGTAAAAAACACCAAATATTTCGTCTTCTAAACGTTTTCATCTACATTTCGCACGAGAAATACGAATAAAGTATTTTATTTTTTGATATGAATAAAATATTAATTTTTTGTAATAAAGAAATTAGATATAGACGGAGATTTTGGATATTGAGGTTTTATAACATCAGTGTAAGGCAAAAATCAATTCCAAATGTAATAAATAAATTATATCTTAGTATTATCATGATCTCAAAATATTTGGGTGATTCAGAGTAACCTTGTAAGTAATTTTATTTGAAACCAGAGGTAAAGATAAAACATGTAATAACTAAAACTTAAAAAATTGACTATCAATCACTACCTATAAGATGTATTAAATTTCATGTCTTATTGTTAGACAGTTTTTGGTCGCATTTTCAAAGTCGATCAGTTTGATCCTAAGCTTTCCCAATATGGAAAAGGTAGTATGAAGGGTATATATTTTAGGATCACCTTTGCTGAGACACGAAACTTCTTTAGTTTCTTCAGGGATAGAGTTAATTTTCGCGTGACTATGTCAGGAAGTTCTTGTCAGCACAAAACCACCTTTGAGACTTTTTCGTAGTTCACTTTAAGGTTTTTGTGGCCTGAAACTCACCATACTGTAACTGTTTGTTATACTGTGATAAGGCACATAAAGCTACCCTCCTTTTGCTTAGTATAGAGGTGGTGGTGTGATGTATGGTCGAGTAAGTCTCCAAAATCAGACAACATCTCATTGCACTCTTTATATTAAGACATACTAATTTAGATATGTTGGATTTCTACAACGCTTGATTAATAATAAATAAAATAGCTCTGAACAGTAGTAAAATCATAACAAAATTTTAAATTGTTTTCAATAGGATAATATACACTTCTCTACATAAGAAACCCCAGACTTTGTACAAATTGAAAACAGTTGCAGATATAGTCATGAGCCCAAACAATTCAATTTTATTTATTATTAGCACAAATATTTTCGAATTTATTTTCTTAATTGAAAGCAATACTCCAAGAAAACATTTTCACATGTTTCATTTTTCACAA
The DNA here is from genome assembly GCA_036711965.1 of Onthophagus sagittarius. Classification (NCBI taxonomy): domain Eukaryota; kingdom Metazoa; phylum Arthropoda; class Insecta; order Coleoptera; family Scarabaeidae; genus Onthophagus; species Onthophagus sagittarius. The sequence continues at coordinate 48,907,597 of JASERS010000001.1, forward strand.
ATTTTTCTTGATGGATTTTAGATTTTATAAAAATATCTATCAGAAATAAGCGCCGGATTACGTATGAAAACACTCGTACGTAATCCACTCGTATATTAAAACACTCGTATATTCGTAGGGATCACGTACGAATACAGGGTGTCTCACGTAACTGGTTCATTAGAACTTTTTCAGGTTCCACTATTCATAGAAGCTTGAAATTTTGGTAACATGGGTTGTTCATTCCAATCTATTAATCTAAAATATTTTCAAGATGGCCACCACTTCCGGTCTATCGGAAGCAGACTTCAACTTCGTTATTTTAAATGGAATGCTATAGTTTTTATTACACCATTCAATTATACGTAAAAAAATATGTTGACTTTGATAACAGTTGTTGGTACCTAGCGTTCTTTGTTTTCGAGTTATTTTAATTTGTAGTGTTTTTTGGCAAATATCACCATGCTCTTTAAAAGCACATATCTCAGCCAACGTTAATAAAACATTTTGTATTGGTCCAATAACTCGTCATATGTTGTCAAATACATTGTGACTTGTTATATCAGTGTACCTTATACAGCGTGGTCAAAAATTGAATTACCGTTTCGCTGTTTTCAATTGCGAGAAAGTCGAAATTTTTAAATGGAACGTCCCATATCCTTTTAGCCTATCAAAACGGGAATTTAATTCTCCACAAATTATCTATAAGCATTCCTATACCTATTTATTATAGTTTTTTTGCTATTGAGGAATTAATCAAAATCATACATAAAATGCTAGAAACCGTGTGTTTTTGTTACAAGGCCATGACATTTTGATAGTTTTTTGTTTAATTTATTTAAATTATTATTAGTATTATTACTACAATGAACAGCAATTGAATAAACTTTAGTTTGTTACCATTTATTTAGCAAAAATAACGAGCAGAAGGACGCATAAATGAAACAATGAAAAACAATAACATGACGTAATATTGGACGTAATGATAGGCGAGATTCCTAGAGAGTTCATTTTATTTATTAACAGTGCTTTCATGGAAAATATTATTCATCTAAATCGATCGAAGCACCTCTTACCGAAGAATTTGGTAAAGCAATAAATATGACAAAACATTTATCATTATCATATATTATCATATATTATCTTAATCTGGTGGTGATATAAATTTATGGTTTCTTGTTATTTTGATCTTTCCAAAACTAAGAAACAGATCCTATCCAAAACTTAATTACATCCGCCACGAATATAAAACAAATTTAAAATGTTGGCGTTGGAATAATTCACTATGTCAAAGACATTAACAGATGTAAGTGATGACACAACTAACTAATGACAACAATAACATAAATATGGATGAAAAGCTGGCAAAACTCCATGGCTTTCTAACATAAAAACCAGAAGCATTCCAGCATTGCATGCTTCCATTAACTTCCAAATATGAGGGCAACTAGAACAAATAGGCACCGGAAAGTTTCTAGACAGTTTGTACCGAATTAAATTCCCTTAATTTATTTTTATTATTTTAAGTTTTTGATTCCTTTATGTTAATGATTTTAATTTTTCTCATTAAATTGTTGTTTTTCATTGTTTCATTTATTCGGTTTTCTTTTGGTTATTTTGGATAAATAACAGCTAGCTGCTTTGAAAGCAGTATCAAGTATTCTAGAAACAGTATCTAGTCTCAATTCAAAATGCATGTTCTCCAAAAAACATTTGCAACAGATGCTGGGATTAAATTTTGAACAATAAGCTAAATAGTTCATTAAATATAAACTATTATTCGAAGATGCTAACTTTAATCCAGATAAAAATATCAATAATTTTGTATGAGTGCCTATACACCCAGAAAACCCAACTATCCGCTGTGGGTGCTCCGCACTCATTAAAAATGTTGTATGGGTGCTTGTTTATCCAGAGCACCCACATATCCGGTGCCTATGGTACCAGCAAGTTGAGAGGTAATACTGTTACTCTGTAGTGTCGTTTTAGCTCGCAATGACATTCAGGACAATGAGAAGGTGGACTAAACAAAAGCTGACCAAAGAGGCAGCGAAAATGCAAAAATCTCAAACCTGGTACACAATGGCCAATTTCACAAATTTAGTAGGACACTATTCAAAACTCAAAAACCCAGCAAGCTATAGCAATGAAATTTTGCATGTAGTTATCAGTGACAAAATCTAAAATTTATACCAAAGATGAGTCCTTTTCGTCAATCTTTATATTATAACCTTTATATTATACATATTACTGATAATTTTAAAACATCTAAATACAGAAAATTTTAATCTTGAACTTATGCCCCTGTTTCACAGTCAATATTTCCTAAAGTCAGTGGAAGCAAGTGAAATCTTATATACTATCTAATTGGTAATATTTCAGGTTACAACATTAAAAAAGAATTGGAATGATTCATAATGAATCCTGCTAGACAAATCAACTGGAAGTGTAATAATGTAATGTTAATCTTTTAACTTTAAAAACAAGAGCTTAATGAAGTAAACAGGAGTACCTATATATGCTAAATGTACTATAGACGTAGTGATAATCATAATATAATTAGCATTGCTACAATCTTAACAAAATTGAACATCCCATAATTTCTTAATTAAACATCCTTACAGTGGTAATTAAATCATTCCTATGGAAAAACAAATATTACTATACCATAAGAAATCATCAATCTTTGTATTTTGTCCACCTAAATTATTAGAAAATAACCACTGTACGGTCTGAGCTACTAAGCAACCACTTAAAACAGGTAACAACAGTTTGGAGACTTCAAAAGTAGCATCATACTGGAAAGAAAACAAAGGTTATAGGTTTTATGCCAAAGCAAAGGGGATCTAAGGACGTTCTCAGGCTTTCTGACCGACCATGTATCCTTCTGATACCACCTCTTCCATATAGGACAAGATACTGATCAAATTTTTTAATGACTTTGCAACGACGAGTTAGAAACCGCAAAAATTTTGATACAGCTCTTTTGACACCTATCAACATAAAGGAGCAAATCTTTGGGGCGAAAACCTTGAAGGGCTAAGGTTACAATAGATCTTATGGCTCGCATTGAGAAGAGTAGCCGCTTCCTTTAGCACGGCAATAATAACATAATAAATTGGAATTAAAATGAATTTCTTCGTTTTTTAACTTTTAATCGATGTGTTTATTATTTATTTTTCGTCCCTTACATGTTTCGGCTATTTTCAGCCATCATTAAAGAGTTTATCGTCAAATGTTGGAGAATCTTATATATCATAAATTGATAGTAATTTAATAAGTAATTTTTTAATAAAATTACATTTTATTAAATATAACAGCAAATAACCATAACAAAATTTCCAACAATACAAAAATTTTAAAGTTCAAATAAATAATAGTGCAGCCTTTTATAAAAATTATCAAACATCAATTTAAATGGTTAAAAATAGCCGAAACTTGTAAGGAACGAAAAATAAATAATAAATACATCGATTAAAAGTTAAAAAACGAAGAAATTCATTTTAATTCCAATTTATTTAATACATCGACGAAAATGGATAAAAATAAAAATAATTATTCTGAAATAATATATAAGTTGCTAAACTTTAGAGAAACTATACCAACATTGAACGATACATAGACAATAAGCTATAAATGGTAATCTATAAATTAAAAATGTAGTTAAGTTAAACAACGTCCATAATGCATTTTGGAGATGAATATTTTCCCTACCATATTAAAAAAGCTAGAGATAAAACAAGAACAAGAACCGATGCTCCTTGTTTTATCGGCATCACATAGTGGGCAAAAGGCGGGACTAACGCGGTAGTAACGCTACGTGGAAATCTTGATGAAAAAGATTCAGTTTTACCTTACGTTCTTGCAATTTTAGCAAATTACAAACTATTCCTATATTACTAAAAATTCCGAAATATTTCATTGGAAAAATATTACTATCTTCAAGTATACCATCACGGAAACTAAAAAAGAAACGACAAAATTTTGTAATATAGAAGAAAAAAGGCTTTTCTTTGGAAAATTAAAAAACTTTCCACCATCCGTTATGTAAAATTATTAGAAAAAGCTATTTACAAAATTTCATTGAATTATTTTAATAAATAATGTATGTGTAACAAATTGATGTTGACGATTTGAGCGGAGATCCGTGACCATATTGGAGGCATTGGAGGAAAGTAAAGTTTGATATGAATACACTATCAATAATTTTTAAATATCAATCGATCAGAAAATCTGATGCAGAGTCACTTTCTTTGCTGACAATTATCTAAGAGAGTTAAATATTACAATTACATAACAATATTTAGGATTAGTATCTATTATGAAAGAAAACTCTAAATTGTAAGAGACTAACAAAATTTGTGTTACGCAGCAATTTAAAATAAATAATAAATATTTAGAAACTGAAAGCAAAAAAGTTAATAAAAGAGCACATAAGTATAAAAAGTGTTATATTTTTAAATTTTGAACAATAAAAGCTTCAAAATATTACCAAAAAAATGCAGATCAGATTTCACTTGTCTAATGATTAAATTTACCCCATTTGACTGGGGTAAATATAATAATATTTATATTAACAATTATTTAAACAGTAAACATGATTTATTAATGTCAATCAAAAATTATAAATGTTAATTCTTCCAATGACGTCACAGCAAGGCCTTTTTGCGGATAAGCCTTATAGAATATGTCTTCTTGACTTACGTTTGATCACTTTAGTAACAGCATTTTTCACCGTTAGTACAAAATCACGGTTTTGAATGGTGACGTCATTTTATGGTATCCGTACGAACTAGTATTATTTCCATTAACATCATAGGCGTAGAATATGGGCCGTGACTTGATTTTATCATACTAATTAAGTATTTTATCTATCTCCTCGTCTATAATTTCTCGTACTCTTGGAGATTGTGCATATTCACGGATTGGTTTGGATAATCCGTTCTTACTTCAGAGCAGTATCATGATAAATCAATTCGTTTTTACAGGTCGATTTCAAAACAATCCAGTAAATTATACAGCTAAATTCTTCAAATCCCTCCTTTGTTGATCTGTAAATTACCCAATTCACTTTGCTTGCTGAAAGATTTCTGTACCTATTCCTCATCATCCCCCAATATGTTACATACATCTCAACTGTTTCATGATTTTCATAAGGGTTCAATAAAATTACATACATAAGGATTCATTTTCTTCAAGTTAATTCTTTTAATATGTAGATATTTCATATTTTCTTTGCCCCATTGCATTTGTAATTTATTCGTTCTAACTGGTTGATATATTATCTCTTTATCCCCTTCTGTGTAAATAGCTTCTTTTGCTTTTTTATCATAACATTTCTTTTAGGTATTCTGTGCTTCTTTCGTACTAATTTCTACAATTTCTTGCATATTTTTAACTGTTCCAGTAACTTCAGTTTTTATGCAAATATTCCTTCATCAATATACTCGTTCCATTCTTTTCTATGTTCGCAACTCAAAATTCTTCTGAGTATTCTCTTAAACTCATCGCGATAACTTTCTACTGAATTTGTCTGAGGATGTATATAGTTAGGCTAGTAACAAACACTCTTCCCAGACCTGTGTGTATCTCTGATAGAAAACAAACTCAAGAAAATATGTTCTCGTACACATTTTCGTTTAAAATCATGGGATCGCTTCTCTCTAGTAAAAAATTTTTCAAAAAATGTTACATTTAACAATCAACATTACAATAAAGTGTAATTACAGTAAGCATTAGTGTGGCAAATTATAACGCATTAACGTAAATCAAAATAAAACAATATTTTTCTTTTTTTTCATTTACAGTTTAACCAGCTCACTTGCATTTATTTAAAAATTGCCTTTACACCTTATTTTTTGTGAAAAAGTCATACTTATGTCATATTGCAATCTTGAATATTTAGTAGTAATACTCATAACAGTTACTAAGTGACTGCAGGATTTTTCAAAAATCTTCCAAAAGTGATTATTAACACTAGGTTACAAAAAAAATTTCGAAGACTGTGATATTTTTTTCATAATGTAGAATATTGTGCTGATTCCAAAACTGTCTTCAGTGTATCTCCATCACGTCCAGTTTTCCAGATATACCCAAAAACGTGGAATATCGTAAATTAAAAATACAGTAACGGTTCATGTTCAGTATATTTGTTATTTTGCAAAATGTTAAAGTGAAAATCCAGACGAATATTTTGAGGTGTTGATGGCATAAATCGAACTCTCCATTATTTTGCTACAGCCTAAAACAACTCAACAAAATCAAATATTTTAGCATTTTTCCAATTTTTTTTTTACCTAATCGCACCGCAACAAAAAAAATATATATGAACAAAAAAGTTAGTTATTCTATTCTGTAGAATATTTAATTCTCCAAATTTCGACGTCGTCGATCAGCAACCATGATAACGTCTTTCCAATATCACTAAATCTTGATGGAAATACTTGGCTTGTTCATCAGTTTCCGCTCTAAGATTGCTTGGAAAGATATCTAATTGTAAGTGCGAATGCAGAAAATTAATTTTGAGCGACATGTTTGCATTTATGGCATGGTAATTGTGCAATAAGTTGGAAATTATTTCGCGATAATTCTCATCCTTATGCCTTTTTTTAGATTAGCGTACGATGTTTGTGTAAAGAGCTAGGTGAAGACGCAAGGATGAGAATTATCTCGTAATAGTTTTACTTACAATGACACATTTTTTTACTAAAAAATGTGACATTGTGAAACGAGAGGGTTCATTTTTAGTGATTATATTTTTAGTTATATTTTGTAATCGTTACTTTGCTATTGTAATTATACCGTCATTTTTATCTCCTAATGTGACTGTTAAATTATTATTTGTTTTTTTTTTCTTTAGATTAATAATTTCTCTAGATATGTTAAATTTATTAATTGATGTTTTAAGTTTTTGATTATTTATGTTTTTAATAGTCTCATGATTTTGTTGAAAAATAATTTCAGTGTTGGGGTTATAGTTCAATTGGCTTTCTAGTTTTATCGATCAGAATCTTAAGACTAGACATAAACAGCACATCACTAAAGCCTCTTCTACATATTTTAAACACATACGTACTTGTAATCATAAAACAAATCCTAATAATATTCACATTTTGAAACATCTAAAAAAATCAAAAGAATTAGATCTGCACGACGAGTACATTATCCATAATGTAATAATGAATCATAATGAATTTTCGACTTTCTCGCAATTGAATACAGAGAAACGATAATTCAATTTTTGACCAATACTGCATAAGATATACTGATACAACAAGTAATAATCTATTTAACAGCATATGAAGAGTTATCGTGCCAGTGCAAAACGTTTTAGAATCAACGTTGGCTGAGATATGGGCTTCTAAAGAGCACGGTGATATTTGCCAAAAAATAAATAAAATCAAAATAAGTCGAAAACAAAGAATGCTAGGTACCAACAACTATCATCAAAGTCTACATATTTGTTTATGTATAATTGAATGATGTAATAAAAACTATAGCACTCCATTTAAAATAACGATGTTGAGGTCTACTTCCGGTAGACCGGAAGTAGTACTTGTACTAGTTGTACAAGTACGTTTGTACTACGTTTTATTCGTGAATATTAAACGTTGTTTAATATTCACAAGAATATTTTTATAATGGCAGTAAGGGGCACAAATAAGTACAACAACAATACAAACGTCAAATTTCCATCGCCAAACCAATGACAAATAAAAACAATTAATAAATTCAATTTCTCACTACCTGTAAAAGATAGGCCGGTGCAACTAATCATCTTCCATTTGTGACAATTTGATGTGTAATTGCACAAATCTTCTACTGTGTTAATTGTACTTTTCTCGCGTGTAATTAAAAAGTGTCATAAAAAATATTGAATTTCATTGAAAATGACGAAGTTGTGAGTAGATCACAACTTTTCAACACCAATTTTCTATTACTGCGGTAGATAGTATGCGGTTTTATAATTGCAATCAGAATCTCCTAACGTTGGTTTGACACCCAATATGGTGTTGTTTCCTAATGAAAAACTAACCGATATGGTTAAAATTATGTGTTCTTATGAAGATAACCTGGCTGTGAAGCCTGTGCCAAGTTTAGTCGGAGTGGTCATTAAATTGTCGACCGCCAAATCGGCGTACTTTTTCACGAACGGAAAGAAGTTTACGAGAGATCGGACAGTTTTCCCCTCTAGTTACTGATCCTAATCGGCTCCTCCTAAGTGTTGCTATCAAAGAATGAATTCTGGATAGACTCGCTGAGGATGCTATTAATGTTCCGCGTTTAGCTCTGAAGTTTAATGATCCGAAACTATCATTAACTGGTTAACAAGGTCACATGTTACAAATACCATGTGGCTGCACTTGAAGGAATTCTGCTTAATGATTTCGAGCGAAGGTTAAATTTTTGCAACTTTATTCAGAATATCCTTGCCAGAGATTCCTAATACTACGACTTCACTCGCAATGAAAAGTTCAACAGTTGAATTAAAACAGAAAATTTTAAGTAATGTTTGGGCTGGTATTATAAAAATTATCATTCTTGATTCATTTGTTTCTCCATGCCGACTGAATGAAGCGAGTTATTGATGGAACATATGCTTTCTTCAAACATCTTCTTTCGCTGGATTGTGAGACGAGGAAGAAACGTTGTAGTGGAGAGGCCTGCTAGGTCTCTTGATCTGACATAATTGAATTTCTGTTTATGTCACATGGTACATGGAATTGTTTGATTTTGCATAGGCACCATGGGAATCCCACATTCACTTGGAAAAATTATGCCATTATTATCAAAAGCTTATTAGATCGTTGAAAACACTCGGTTTGCCAACAGATAGTTGGAACACATTGTTGAACCATATAATTGGTTCCAAGTTAGATATCAAAATAAAACGATCTTGGGAAGCACCAATACAATCAAATACGTTACCAGATATAAAGCAACTTTTCGAGTTTCTGTCCAATCAATTCATGATTCTCGAATCGGTAGAAAAGGGAAACAAGAAAGTAGCAATAAGATCAACACAATTTCGTCACGAAACAACTAGCGGAGAAACTAAAATTAAAACAGAGTAAAGTCACAAAAGCGATTAAAGGTATTAATCAATCTACTTTTCATGCATCTAGGTTAATACAAACAGAATTAACTTTATTAACCAAACAATTCAAAAGGAAATTGTCATTTATTATCATCGACACTGTAACTGATCAGTTACCTCAACAGAGAAAGTGTGTTGAAAACCGTAACATTCCAGACGCCTCGCTATTTGCAGATCCAAATATTTACCAACCTAAATCGGTAACATCGATGTTTTATTGGGAGCATCTGTTTTCTTTGGATTGCTGCTAGTTGGACAAATAAAATAGGATAACTGACCAATACTTCAAAAAAACAAATCTGAGATGGCTTATTTCTGGCTATATTACCGCTTCTTTGAACAATCAGTCATGTTTCTTTATTACGAATTCAAGCAAGAAAAATACAGACCTGGCAAATGATAGTTATATAATTCAATCTATCCAGGAACAACGAAACAACCGTTAATTGGCTGTTTCGTCGTAGTCCTATCAAACTATCGGATATAACTAAATCAAGTGTTGTACAAGTCTGTCCTGGATGCAGTAAACAACTATGTGAAGTCGCTTTAAGTTCATTTTATAAAAAAAATTCTAACATATTATTAGAATTGATTAGGAAACGGCTTCACACCCGTACTGAAAAAGAAATGATTGGCAAAAATTATAAAAAGTGAATAAACATTCTTTTTCAAAATTATTATTAATTTTTCTAGATAAGAAACAGGGGAAATTACAACAATTACAATTACAACACGGCTGTAGTAAAAAGGGCATTGTGGCAAGCTAAGAAAGATGCTAAATGATAAGACAATAGCTAATGGAATTGAGGAAAATCCTCAACTGTTAGTGAATGTCAAAACTTTAAACCAAGCTACTATAAATTTTTTTAACAGCCAGTGCAGAAATAAAAAAAGAACGACGGACGACGGTTTACATTGGAAGACAAGGTGCTGCCTCTTTCGATTCACAAGCAAAGTGGTAAAGAATACTGTTTCTTAGCAAATTTCTTTTCTTTATCATCCAGGAAAACTTTACAGACGCTTTTACCTTATTTTCCTTTTAGATCTGGAATTAATGAGTCCATTTTTGAACATCTAAAACATTCTGTAAATAAAATGCAGAATGATTTAAGTAAATATTGCATTTTAATATTTGACGAAGTGGCATTAAGTACTGGCTTGCAGCATAATTCCACCTTAGATTGTATTGATGGTTTTGTAGACATGGGTGGGTCAAACAGGGAACTTAAATTTGCTAATCATGTGTTATTATTCCTGGTAAAAGGAATTCATAGACAATGGAAACAAGTAGTTTGCTTTTATTTTGTGGAAAAGTGCACCAATACCCCAGATCTAATACGTATAATGAAAGATGTCATTAGACGTATTAGACAAACAGGACTGGGTGTAGTGTGTACAATATGTGACCAAGGTGTTTCTAATACAGCCGCGATTAGTTTCTTCTTAAAAGAAACAAATAAAATTTGTATTAAAAGTAATATAGAAAACAGGTATAGTCTGTACCACGAGAAGTGAGAGTAACTCATCGCCTAAAAGTATACGGAACAGGCGTACGCGTTTGAAATAATTTCACTCTAACACATACATAGTATTTGTAACATATGCGCAAAATTCTTACGGAAATCGATGAGTCACTTTCACATCTCGTGGTACAGACTATATCAATATAGATGACGAGGAAATCATTCATTTATATGATGGTCCTCGTCTTCTAAAAGTTATCCGAAATAATTTACATATGAAAAATTTACATTTTACCGAAAATGGTGTTGAAAAAATAGCATCTTGGGAACACATTGTACAGTTTTACCATTCGGATAAAAGACTTGGTCATCATTACAATCAATGTATTAAATTAAGAGATGAACACGTTATGGCTAAAAAAATTAATAATCCGAAAGTAAATAAGTGTGCTCAAATTTTTAGCCATATTGTTGCATCTGCATTAAGAAGCAGAGCATTGATTAGTAATGATTTGTTACAGAGGTTTAAGATATATACAGTTAGATAATTTAACAGCAGCTGCATATGAAACATATTTAAAAAAATTAAAACTAAGAAAAAAATTCATTAGTAGTTAGTTCTTATCTTATTATTATCATTTATTTAGTATAAGTTATTATAACAACGATGTTTTATAGGTTAATAGTTATGTTGATTTATTGACAAAAATATATTTATTTTCCATTTTCAAAACAATATTTGTTATTTTTTTTAAATATTATTTAATTTTTAAATTTGACGAGTAAAATTAGCGTAGTTTTACACCATTGTTCTAGTAAAAAATAGTTTTGATCTGTGATTAGTACTCTGCGTTGACATCGGATGGCGCTGTATGCAGGGTATAATTTAATCAGACAAAGTTGGCCATCTCTATCCCTAAAATGTTTCCGAGTCCGTCCTACATCAATTACACCACTAATGGCTGATTTAACCACCTTCCGAATGCAGTAGATGAAGGCTCTTTACACTGCAGGCCTCGATTATGCCGGACTATTTTTAACCACCGCCAGAAAACATCGTGGAACGAAAACCTTCCGATCATATATTATGTATCTTTGTATATGCAGTAAGCAAGGCCTTTCATTTGGAGCTAGTATCTGATTTGACAACCGATGCCTTTCTGGCCTTTACAACTGTTTATTGGATGTAGGGAAAATGTATTCGTCTAGTTTCAGATAGAGGAACAAATTTCGTATGAGCATGTAATTAGTTGAACCAATATGCTCAAGCGGCGGGTGAAACATTGAGTATAAAATGGTTGTTTAATCCTCCGGCGTCGCCTAACTTTAATGACTTGACTGAAGCTGGAATAAAATCCATAAAGACGCACCTTAAACAAGTTATTGGGAATCACATATTAACATTCGAAGAACTTTACACTCTTTTTGCCCAAATTGAATCCATGCTTAACTCTCGTCCACTTTGCCAACTTAGTTCCGATCCTAAAGATCAACCGCTTATTCCAGGTCACCTCCTTACACTTTCACCGTTAACTAGTGAGATTCCCAATATATACCTAACAACCGTTTATCAAGATGGGAAATGATACAAAAAATGATGCAACACGTCTGGAAAAGGTGGAGCTCTGAGTATATACATACATTAAATCTCTGACGTTAGTATTAATTCGAAACGAACAACAACCACCATTATCTTGGAAATTGGGGAATGTGGACGAATGTTTACCTGGACCGGGCCGCATAGTACTCGTTGTAAACGTTAAAACAACCCAAAGATTATTACAGCGCCCTGTATCTAAATTATGTCCTTTTCCGATTGAGGCATAGTTCATACGATTAATTTTAAATATTACATATTTTATGTCTTTTGTTTTTACATACCTATGTTATTAATTATTGTTTATTTTGAATTTACCATTAGCGGGTGTTTGTTCGCTCCAGTAGGGAGTGTGTGCGCTCGCCTCGCCAAACCCGCTTAGCGTATATATGATTATACTTTTTAGAAATTGATTCACTGAGTGATGGTTTGGTATCAGCTCACATTTTTCACGTTAATTTTCGCATCGTCATATTTCAACCGCTTTGCATCGCCACGCTTACCTGTTCAATTTATAAATTTAAGGTATTCTTATTTTATTTATTTATTAATTTCCGATTTATTTATTGAGAGTAAATATAATTACAATTATTTTTATTGTCATTTCTACCAATGAACCATTTTTACATTTATTTCAACCAACACCTCTCCTCTATCGGTCGTCTTAAATAGAGCGTACACTGTTGATGAACTATTTCAGTTTGTTTCGAAAATATTAACTACTATTGGACAAAATGCAAAATATTGGCAAATAGTAGTCCACAAATTGTTAATCATAGTCCAAATACTATTAGCAAAAGACAGTTTTATTCCAAAAGGCAAAAAACTGTTAATAAAATTTGATTTTGTTTACAAAATAACGAATGAAGAGCCCGTGTGCAAAACCAGATATATCCGTTTTTAAAAAGTGTCAGAAAATGGTAAATACTGTTGACAGTTTGCTCTAAAGTACACAACACGTACCTTTAACAAGCTGTTGGAGTGTGACAATCCACTTTTATCTGTGATTGAATTTAACAAACAGTAGATGCTATGAAATCTATGTGATTACATGTGCCAAGTAAATTTGGCAGTTTTACACGCACAAAAAAGTGCGTAAAGATACAAAATCTTCATGTTAGAAGTTCAAAAACTGCCAATTAAAGACTGGGTACTGCTTGTAAAACTATAAACACTGCTGGCAAAAGATATTTCCATTACAAACCAACCGTAGACGCCAGATACATGAGGACGTTTTCACTCTTATCTTCACAAACTGACGCCTATGGTCAATTGTTAATAGGATTATTCGAACCAATCCATGAATATGCTCAAACTGAATAACTGAATCATATCAGTTATATCACTTATCTCTGTGGTTGCAGTTGTTACACCTTAAAAGGAACAAGGAATGAAAACGTATCAAACGTAGGTCAAGGAGATATATTCTATAAGGTCATTCAAGTTTCTATGAACGGTGTTATTAAGAACGTGTCCCCCGGAACAAAGTTAATATTTGTATTTTTAATTGAACTTAATAAAACTTGTTTAGTATTTATTAAAAAAAAATCATTTTTTTTGTAGTATTTTAAAGCTTTTATTGTTTAACTCAAAAATATAACACTTTTTATATTTATGTTCAGTTTTATTATCCTCTTCTTGCTTCACTTTCTAAATACTTATTATTTACTTTAATTTGACTGCATAACACTAATTTTGTTAGTCTTTTATGATTTTGAATTTTCTTTTAGTACTATAAACATTGTTCTGTAATTGTAATATTTAGCTCTCTTAGGTTGTTTGCAGCAAAGAATTTCATTCTTCGGCAACATTTTTTAGTTGATTGATATTTAAAAATTATTAATTATTAATATTAAACTTTGCGTACTACTTTCCTCCAAATTCGTCATGTCTCCCCTCCCACCCCGTCAATGTCAATTTCAGCCAATTTGTTCGAGTTGGATAACCTTGAGACTATAGAAATATAGTTAAAAAAAATTAATTAAATATTATGAAACTTTATGAAAAGCGTTGTATTGGCCTTGATGTTAACTGTTACAATACTTTGACCGTAGTACCGTCAATGCCGGTGTTACCGCATGTTATTAATGCTTTTATTCTATAAATAAATTCATTCACAATGTGAATTTTACGTTACAGTTTTACTAATTTCCAATTGTATATATCCCACTAAAACATTTGCGTATTGTAAGGAAAGAGAAGAAAAACAACCCTATTCCAAACCAATATCTTTTTTTATTAATAATACTCTTTATTATATTACTCTCTATTAATAACCTTATTACAATATTTTTAAAGTTAGTTATTTTGTAAGCCACTTTATTTTCGCCTTTATTCAATTACTCATCTATTTTTCATATAATATTTTTACCATTACGAATTATTTTTAAAATCTTCTCCAAGAGGTCTTATCATCAATTCGGTTATCTATAATTGACTCTAATTATTATCAAATTTTGTTTTGAGCTGATACGATACAACTTACATGAACTCGTTGTGGAAGAGACAATAAATATACTATAGTATCTGAAATATCCTCACTTTCTAAATGTGGTAATTTTTCGTACAGCCCATCACTGATTTGTTGAGAAAGTCCGCTTGCTAAAACAATATCTGTTTTAACTACTCCAGGACTCAACGTCTACAACAAATAATAAAATAAAAATTTTAAATCTAAAATGATACTTTTAACCAACCGTAATTTTAATTTTACTATTCATTCTAGCAAGTTCGACCCGAATATTTTCTGTCATAGCTACTAAAGCACATTTCGAAGCTCTATACATAACTGCAGTTGGATCTCCGAAATCATAGTACCCCGTAACGCTGTTAATGTTAACTATATGACCGTCGATTTTATGCGTGTTCATGATTTTCACGGCTTCTTTACAAGTAATAGCGAGACTAATAAAATTGGTATCCATTATTTTTTTCCATTCCTCTAATTCTCCAGTAAGCACAGAAGTAGAGACATAAACTCCTGCATTATTAATCAAAACGTAAACGGGGCCAACGTTTTTTGTCACCCAATCAAAGCCATCGAGAATATCTTGCGGTTTTGTTAAATCAACACTTCGAGCAAATAATTTTCCGTTATGATTATCGACTAGCTTTTCAATACGTTCTTTTCTTCTAGCAAATCCAACTACCTATAAAATAAATACTACGAATAAAGTAATTTATTTTTGAAATAGAATTTACAATATTACCTTCATTCCAATATTTAGTAAAGATTTTACAGTAGCAGCGCCTATTCCAGCACTGGCACCTGTTACAATCGCGACCTTGTCTTTTAAATAATCCAAACTCATTTTGAATGGTGAATAAGACTTCACGCTTTCTCGTGAGAGACTGGTATTTAATCCGCATAGATGCTGAATTTATTGGTTTTGTGCTCAGATAAACATAAAAAATACCATAGATAAATACAACGATTATGTGTTCGTCCTTGCGAACTTTTGTTAATTACGTTGTGCAATTTTATAGTGCCGGTAAGGTTAGTTTTTACTCAAATTGTTATGTAAAAATGATTACACATCAACAATTAATTAAACACGGTCTGTCACGACGAGTTGAGTCTAGAGCCGGCGTTACGTACAGGCGGAGTAGCCAACCGCCCGTAACGACCAAAATTAGGGGCGGCCGAATCCCTATGGATATAAGACGATTCTTCAAATAAGATTGGAGTTGGTACTAGAGGAAGAAACAACAGCACCACCATCAATGGACGAAGTGGATGTAGAGGAATGATATAAAAAACAATTTAAAAGCATGCATTGCTATAAAAATAATCAAATAAATCAATATGGCGGGCCTAAACAACGGTAATTTAATATAGATTTATTACTTACGTCTCCAAACATTTAAAAAACAGGGCGCAAGGGTGGGTTCGTAAAAACTGTTGCGATTTAGATGTAGACTGTTCAGGACAGGGAGGTAATAATATTACGACTAACAAACCGAATTTTTAATGCAACACAGTAACAGAGAAAAATACTGAAAGGTACGGCATTGTTTCCTACGATTAAGGTTCTACCGTATTACTACCCATGTTAACGAATATAAAATCTTACTGGTTAAAAAAACCTCATACCATCTTGAGGTAAGTTTAAATATTTATATTTTACAATTCTAATTAAAACTAATTTATCCTAAACTACTTATCAAAAAACAACATTACTACCTACTTATTAAACTAAAGTAATATAAAATATATACAGGGTGCATCATCGGTTGTGGTATTGGCTTTTTTGACGATAAACGGCACCTACTTGAGCAGGTGGTGATCATCTTAAATATTTTTTTTATTGCACGCTCTGTGAATAATCTGCAAAAATGTCAAAAATGATAATATTTGTGGTTTTATTTTTTAACACTTCATATACCATATTGTGTGGGAGTCATAGTAAAGTAAATTCACATAAATAAATTTGAGATTCGTTCATTATTTTGGATAAAAATGAAGAAAAATGAAATAACAGTTAAATTTATGGTACCGTGGTTTGAGACTACTACCCTTATCAGGAGACGCCCGTTCATTGCTGGTAGGGTAATAACCGACCAACTCAGTGATGATTTTTTCTCTTAACCTGGTGTGGCTTAATATTAAATTTATTTTTAAATGAACATATTTTTTTAATTTAATATTAAGGAATCTAAATGTATTTAAATCTAACAAAACCTTCTTTTTAGAAAGGTTAAAAAATTAAGGGTTAAAGGTTAAATTCGTCCGGTTTTACCTGGACGAATTTTTTACTTAATTAAATAGAAAACAATAATCTAAATAATAAAAAAATACATCATGAGTTTGTCAGTTCAATACAAAATTTATCGGAAATTCCTAAAGATTTTTTTGTAAACTGTAGCACGTGACAAAAGAAGATAATTAGGTTTCGCAGTTTTAAAAGTTACGTTTCCAAGCATTGTTATTTTCTTTATACCTGTAAAGGTATAATTTTGAGGTGCTTTTATTTTTTAGTTCAGTTTGCATGTGACATTCTTAGAGTTGATAGAGTTGATTAGAGTTGTTGACTTTAAAGTTGTGCAAACCACTCACTGTTCAAAACACCATTTACGCTTTCAAATAACGAAAAATGGTCTTAGGGAAACTAGCTCCTTTAAACCAAAGAAGAGAACCTAACGGAGGCCGTGATACAAAACCTTGTGGAAAACGATCCACAGGTAAGTGTTCGAGAGATAAGTCGTCAATGTGTAGTTACGAAGACGTCAGTTTAGAGAGTGCTCACCTTTATTCATAGATATTGCCCATATCATATCAACCTGCATCAGGAGTTACTGGTGATGATTTCTTTCATCGAGAAAATTTTTATGTATAGGCTTTAGAACAAATGAATATGAATGAGAACTTCTTTCAAAGGGTATTGTTTACCGATGAAGCAAGTTTTAAATCGTGTGGAAATGTCAATAAACATAACTTACACTATTGGGCGCCTACCAATGCACATTGGATGTGAGAAACAAAAACATCAAAATCGTTTGGCACTGAATGTGGGGAGCCATTATTAATAATCATGTAACAGGGTCTCATGTTTTTGAAGGAAATTTGACAGGAGACATGAATGCAAACTTTATTCAAAATGAATTGGACAATTATTTAGAGGACATTCCGTTATTAATTATGGCAGGTAATAATTTGTGAACGCAACAAGATGAGGCTCCTGCTCATTACTCCAGAAATGCAACAGCTATCCACCAAAAATTTCCCGAAAGGTGGATAAGACGCAATGGCCCAATTTGCTGGCCAGCGCGTTTACCGGATTTGACGCCGATGGTTTTCTTTGTTTGGGGTACGGTGAAAAACATTGTTTATCAGAGAGTACCAACAACGCGAGAAGATATGCAGCAACGCATCATTGCTGCGTTTCAAGAAATTAATCGGCGTCACTTAGCAGATAATGTGCACAATTCATTTAGACATGGGTTAGAAATGTGTATTAATCAAGAAGCACATCATTTCGAAAATATTATTTAAAATAAAGGAACTTTTTATTATTGTGTTTGTTAATAAGTAATGCAGATACTCATTTTACGCATAAAAAACACAAGAACACTCAAACAGTTATAGTACTTGTCGCGAATCATAAGACCACCGGTTTATGTTCTCCGATGGTTCGATAATAAGACGCTAACAATATCATTGAATGTTTGGTTCTATTAAGTTACCTGTTGTTAATCAACCGAACGCAATTTATTTGCACACCACGAAGTTCTAAAAGCTACATCAAAGCTACTGATTGACAATGCATAATGCTCTCTAGTTTGCCTACCGAATAATAGGACTGCCAACGACCCTGCTCGATAGGCAACCCAATATTCACCATCAAATAAAAAATAAAAATTCTCAACAGTACTAATTATTATATACAAGGTGTCTCACGTAACTGGTTCATTAGAACTTTTTTAGGTTCCGAAAGTAGACCTCAACTTCGTTATTTTAAATAGAATGCTATAGTTTTTATTAAACCATCCAATTATACGTAAGAAAATATGTTGACTTTGATAACAGTTGTTGGTACCTAGCATCTTTTGTTTTTGAGTTATTTTGATTTTAAGTGTTTTTTGGCAAATATCACCATGATCACCTCTTTAAAAGCATATACTATCTTAGCCAACGTTAATTCAAAAACGGTTTGCATTGGCAGCATAACTCTTCATATGCTGTTAAATGGATTGTCACCTGTTGTATCAGTGTACCTTATAGGCACACTGATAGCGTGGTCAAAAATTGAATTACCGTTTCACTGTATTCAATTGCGATAAAGTCGAAAATTTTAAATGGAACGCCCCATATATATTTAGCCTATTAAAACGAGAATTTAATTTAGATATACCTGTTTATTATAGTTTTCTTCATATCGAGTATTTTATCAAAATCCTACACCAAATGCTGGAAGCCGTTCGTGTTTTTATTAGAAGGCTATGACATTTTGACAGTTAATCCTTAAATTTATTTAAATGATCATTGGTATTGTTTCTAGAATGATCTGGGATTGAATAAATATTAGTATTTTATATAAACTTTTTATATAAACTTTAGTATATAAAATTTTCTTGGAAAATATTATTCATCTAAATCGATCGAAGCAACTCTCACCGAAGAATTTGGTAAAGCAATAAAATATGACAAAACCTTTATTTCATTATCTTAAGCTGCTGGTGATAGAAATTTATGGTTTCTTGTTATTTTGATCTTTCCAAAACTAAGAAACAGATCCTATCCAAAACTTTATTACATCCGCCATGAATATAAGACGAACTTAGAATGTTGGCGTTGGAATAAATCGCCATGATATTCAAAGACTCTAACAGAAGTAAGTGATGACACAACTAAGTAATGACAACAATAACATAAATATGGATGAAAAGTTTCCAAAATTCCATGGCTTTCTAATGTAAAAACAAGAAGCTTTCCAGCATTGCATACGTCCATTAATTTCCAAATATGAGGGCAACTAGAATAAATAGGCACAGGAAAGTTTCTAGATAGTTTGTAGAGAATTAAATTCCCTTAATTTATTTTTATAATTTTAAGTTTTTGATTCTTTTATGTTTTTGATTTTAATTTTTGTCATTAAATTGTTGTTTTTCATTGTTTCATTTATTCGGTTTTCTTTTGGTTATATTTGGTAAATAATAGCTAGCAATCTAAAGTTTATTCAATCACAGTTCATTGTAGAAATAATACTAATAATAATTTAAATAAATTAAACAAAAAACTGTCAAAATGTCATGGCCTTCTAACAAAAAGACGGTTTCTAGCATTTTACGCATGATTTTGATAAATTTTCCAATAGCAAGAAAAGTATAATAAATAGGTTGGAATGGAATGTTTACACATAATTTGTAGAGAACTAAATTCCCTTGCTGATAGGGTATGAAAATATGGGGCGTTCCATTTAAAATTTTCGACTTTCACGCAATTGAATGCAGAGAAACGGTAATTCAATTTTTGACCAGGCTGTATAAGATATACTGATACAACAAGTGACAATCTATTTAACAGTATATGAAGAGTTATCGTACCAATGCAAAACGTTTTCGAATTTGAAACGTTGGCTGAGATATGTGCTTTTAAACAGCATGGTGATATTTGCCAAAAAACAATTAAAATCAAAATAACTCGAAAACAAAAAACGCTAGGTACCAATAACTGTTATCAAAGTTAACATATTTTTTTACGCATAATTGAATGGTGTAATAAAAGCTATAGCATTCCATTTAAAATAACGAAGATGAGGTCTACTTCCGATAGACCGGTAGTGGTGGCCATCTTGAAAATATTTTAAATTAATAGATCGGAATGAACAACCCATGTTACCAAAATTTCAAGCCTCTACGAATAGTGGAACCTAAAATAGTTCTAATGAACCAGTTACGTGAGGCATCCTGTGTAATCGAGAAATACAAATTTTAAATAAAATGTTGTATTTTCACACATAATTTTTACATTGTTAAATATTGCGATTTTGTATTTTTTGTTTTTGTAACGTCAAAACCAAAGTTGCTCACGATCACGCACGTTCACGTGAGTGGCACAAAAATTGATCACACATCTCTACTTTGAATTTACTTGTAATTTTAACATTAGCAATAAATCAAAAACAAAATAAGTTCAACATTTTCAAAATTGATCAAAACAATTCGTTCGCGTCCATCGTGGTCAGATGTTTCGCTCGCACTTGTTTAAGCTCTCGTAACCAATAATTTATTAAAATAACCCTATACATCGTAAAAGAAAAGTAAAAGTTATTGCTTTATAATGCCGGCTAAAGATGTTATCAAAAATCTTACTGTAAAATATTTAAAATTCCACCTAAAATCTATCAACATGGCAATAAAAGAGTCCTTCAGGATCGACTACGAAACGCTCGCAATAAAAATGAGGAAACTTTATCCACCTTTGAGGACTGGGAAGTCGATTTAAATGACTCAATGAATGCTTCTACAAAGACAATTGTGAGGAAATCAACAAAAATGCAATGTGCTAATAAAAGGAACAATACGTTAAAGCTCTTTTACATTGTAAAAGAGATACAAGCAAAATATATAGGCTTGAAGTAATTGAAGTAAAATTCACGATAATGATGAAGCGTTATAAGCTTAAAACTGATTTTCTAAATGAAGCTGTTGCAAAAATGTATCAAAATGTTAAAGATGGCTTATTTAAAAGTTATTAATTTTTTATTATTGTTAATTTTCTTATTTAGTTCATTTCAATTTATTTTCTTTTTCATTTTTATTTTATTCTTTGTTATGATTCTTTATGTTAAAAAAAAGAAGTGTTTTGTATTTATTGTAGTCGGCGTCCCTTTCTGATTAAAAATTCAATTGTCAAATTTGTCGTGTCATAAAAAATTCAGTTTCTGATTACATGTGTGTTTGAATTCTTTCCTTCTTATTCGTAAGTACTCCTTTTTATCTTTTTAAAAAACATTTTGGTCCTTCGAGCCGGACAAACAAAATTACAAATTCAAAAAAATGAACAAATTATCGGATTCGGTTAATTAAACAAAAGGTTCGGTTTTAAGAAATACTTTATTCGATGTGGTTCAACATGGCTACCAATCCCGATTTAAATTCAGTTTTCGAGAGACAGAACATTCAGAGTCGTCGGGAACGACTCGAAACGAATTGGGATGAGTTCAATAAATCTCATAAATATTTGCTACAATATCGAAATTTATGTGTAGACGCGGTATATTTTACTAACGATATATTTTCGGTGTGTGAGGAAGAGTATCTTGACGCTAAGGGCGTAATTCTAGACCTGATGGAGTCGTTGTTAATACCTCAACCTTCTTCAGCCCCCGCTGGAAGCGTAACGGAAATTGTTCGTCCGTCGGCGTCATCGCGATATTTGCCACAAATCAAACTTCCCAATTTTGATGGGAAGTAGGCGAATTGGGCTCAATTTCGGGACTTGTTCGTCACAATGGTTACTGATAATCTGAATGTGTCCGACGTTGAACGATAACAGTACCTGAAAATGATATTAATCGGTGAGCCAGCTCAATTGCTTAAAAACATCGCGGTAACGGGCGACAATTTCGAGAGGGCGTGGCAAACTTTAGTTGATCAGTACGAAAATCGCCGGTTGTTGATCGAATCTCAACCATCAATATTATTTTCCGCGCCCGTTGTAAACGATTCTTCGAATGAACTGAAACGACTGGTCGGGGAAACAAAAGAGGCAATTCAAAATAAAATTTTGAAATGTCCCGTGCAATCTTGGGATTATTTCCTAGTTTTTATAATTGTTAGAAAATTAGATATGGACCTGATGAAGGAAAGGGAAATGTCTATCAGTAACAAACGAGATCCCTCAACGTATAACGAGCTTGAGAACTTCTTAATCGGGCGTATACATACGTTGGAAGCAATCGAGGACTTGCAAGCAAACCGGAAACATAACCCAACTCAAATTCAATTGTTAAAGCTCATAACGCGTTTTCCGGAATATCCAATTGCTTTATATGCGGATCGACTCATTATATTTCTTCATGTCCTATGTACCTTGCGAAGAGTCCATCTGAAAGTATAGACTTCGTAAAATGTCAAAACCGATGTTTCAATTATCTTGGGCCTCACCTTATAAAGAATTGTTGCGTTTCAAAGCGTTGTCGCGTATGCAACAAGAATCATCAGTACGTTGCATGATACCCCTTCAGATTCCCGTTCACCTTCTACAAGCACAGTGCAGGCAAACCCCCAAAACAAACGTTCAGTCACTTTCAACCTTCCTCAAGTTTTCACATTATAAATTCACACCACGTTCATACTCCTGTGATTCTGGCTGGCGACAGCACTGGTATTCACAGTTTCTCTACGCGGTAAAACTATTCTAGCTCGGGCGCTCATCGACCAATTATCAGAAGTATCTTTTATCTCCGAGTACCTGGTGCAGCAGTTACAGATTCCACGTCATTCAGTCAGCAATCCAATTTCGGTCATTGGGTCCCAACAGACCAATGTTTCGTGCGGTACTGTAAACATTAAATTAGTTTCAAAGGTGAATTCTTCCATTTCCAACACAGAAGAAGCTCTAATTCTCCTAAACTTACCGCATATCTTCCTCGAAAAAGGACAGGGCAAATTCCATTTGAGTTAGCGGACCTTCCGCTGGCTGATCCTGATTTTATTTCAACAAGAAAGATCGTTTAGTGCTTGGAGGTAGTTTCTATTAAAAAATTATTCGAGATGGAATTCGAAGGAGCGAAGATGGATCGCTTAAAGTTCAACAAACCTCTCTCGGATGGATTCTTTCCGGTATCCATCTTCAGATGCAAACCCGTTCGCGTTTCAGTGTTCGATTGATTGGGAGCTGCATGAAATTGTTCAGCGTTTTTGGAAACAGGAGGACGATACGGCTTCCGTCTATTTCGCCAGACGAGAAGGAGTGCGACTTTGTGAATAACTATTCGCGCGACGTAAACGGTCGGTTCGTCTTCCCTTTCGTCGATCTCCCAACGAATTGGGCACGTCTTATCCAGTTGCCATACAAACTTTCACCAAACTTGAATTGAAATTCGCTAAAAATTCGAGTTTTAGACAAAAATACAATTAATTTATGTGCAAATACTTTAATTTAGATCACATGCGTCATGTATCGGACCCGTTCCGTAAACTTTCTCAATTCTATTTGGCTCATCATGTGATTATTCGGGAGAGCAGTTCGACCACCAAGTTGCGCGTCGTGTTTAACAGGTCCCAGAAAACGTCGTCAGGCGTCTCATTAAATGAATGTCTCCATACCGGTTCTAAACTCAAACCGGAATTAGTAGACGTTCTTCTTCGGTGGTTTATCGGTGCCATCCAGTAGTATTCGCGTGTGATCTGGAAAAAATGTACAGACAGATTACAAGTACATCCTGACGATTGGCGGTATCAATAAATCGCCTGGCATGAAAATAGTGCAGATCCTATTCAAACCTACCAGCTAAATACAGTGTCGTACGGGTTTTCGTGCGCTATATTTGGCAATTCGGTGCCTTCGCCAACTATCGGTCAAACATTTAAGTTCACAGCCTCTAGGAGCTGTGATGATTCGGCTAGACACCTACGTGGACGATATCCTTTCGGGCGCTAACGATCTAGACGAGGTTCAAGAAGTTATTCGTCAGGTGAACTGTATTTTGACGGCGGGCGGTTTTACTGCGCGGAAATGGTCGTCGAACCATCCTGACGCGCTTCGATTTATAGTTTCGGAGTTCCTTTCAAATTCCAATACTGTTAAGTTGGACAAATCTGAATCAACGTGTATGTTAGGATTGCTCTGGAACAATTCAGAAGACAATCTTTTTGTTTAGTTTTAAGTGTACTGATAAACCATTCGAACTTACCAAGCGCGTCATCTTATCTTTTATTGCACGATTATTCGACCCACTCGGCTGACTAACTCCTGTGGACTTCTAGAGTGGGACGATTCTTTACCGAACGATTTGGTGATGTGTTGGCTTCATTTTCTTGATAACTTTAGGGAGGTTCCGAGTATTCGTGTACCAAGGTGCTTGAGTTGTCAGTTAATGCACGGTTGATCGAGGTTCACGGGTTCGCGGACGCTTCGAACGGCGCTTATGGTGCGGTGGTTTACCTTCGAGTTTTTTTAGAAAATGAAGTGCGCGTTTCAATCCTTATCGCTAAAACAAAAGTGTCGCCCATCAAGCGCATTACGATTCCGCGACTCGAATTGTGCGCCGCGGTAATACTTAAGCGTTTGGTTCGGCGAGTTCGTGCGACTTTGGAGCTGGCTGATTGTTCTGTACACCTGTAGAGCGATTCGACCATTGTTCTGTCTTGAATCTGCAACCATCCTTCACGCTGGAAGGACTACGTCCGCAACAGAGTGACTGAAGCGAAATAGACTGAAGCATATTCCAAGCGAGGACAATTCAGCGGATCTGCTGTGCTAGTGGCGTTCCATTAAGGAGGCTGCAACAGAAGGATTTCTGGTGGTCTGGACCGTCCTGGCTCCGTTCATCTTCATCACAGTGGCCTACGTTCCGGGCATCGTTGAATAACGAAGCGAACATGGAGCAGCGGGCGATTTCAACATCCAACACTGCATCCATGATGAATAGGAGCTGGAACCTTAAATACAAATATTCGTCTTTGAGCAAGCTACATCGCATGACGGCTTAGTGTCTTAGAGTTTTAGACAGAACTAAAGTTTACTCTGTTCCATATATTTTATCGCCGGAGGAAATTAGTCGTTCTTTAATGTTTTGGGTACGAGAATGTCAGCGATTGTACTTTCTTCAAGAGATTCGGCTTCTGCAGAGCGGAAAAACGGTTACACGTTCAAGTCCTCTTTTCCGTTTAATTCCGTTCATTGATGGATTGGGATTTCTCCATATAACTGGACGCCTTCGATTTTCGACATTGGATTGAGACAAGAAACACCCAATTATATTGCTAAAGGAATCCAGACTTACTACATTGATAATTGACAGTCATCATCGCAAAACCTTGCATGGAAGAACGCAACTTACCTCCACTTCCATTCGACCCCAGTTCTTGATTATTGGAGGACGTGTTCCTGTTCGAACTTTTATCCATCGATGAATGATATGCGCAAAACAGCGAGCTGTTATCAGCCTACAACTCATGGGACAGCTTCCATCGGCCAGAGTTCGTCCTTCAAAACCATTCCAACATTAGGAATCGATTATGCTGAACCATTTCAGCTTCGTAACATGCGAGGAAGAGGTGCTAGAATGTATAAGGGATATTTAATCATTTTTGTCTGTCTGAGTACTTCAGCTGGTCACCTGGAGATTGCTTCTGATCACACGACAGCGGGATTCATAGCAGCATTCAAACGTTTCTGCAGTCGTCGAGGAATCCCAAGCTGTATCTACAGTGATTTTGGAACAAATCTAATGGGAGCTGACAGAGAACTCCGAACAATGTTTTCGGCGGCCTCATTACAGTGGAAGCATATTGCATATTTGCTCAGTTGCGATGGTGCCAAATGGACATTTAATCCAGCAGCACCCCACTTCGGAGGAAAATGGGAAGCGAGTGTAAAATTAGTGAAAACTTACCTAAAAAAGGTCGTTGGAGCAACAACACTTACCTATGAAGAATTTTCGATAGTACTCGCTCAAATTGAGGCCGTGTTGAACTCACGACCCCTTTATTCAATCTCCAATGACCCTAATTCCTACGAAATTTTAACACCCGCTTATTTCCTCATAAGTAAGTACTCTTTTCTTATCTTTCTAAAAAACATGGCGGAGCCATTAAGCAATATACAAGTAATAAATCACCGCGTGTGGATTGTAATCGAGGAAGGACCTCCACTATGCAGAGTCCATCAAATCAAAGAGAAAAGTTGATGCCTGTCACTCAGCGAGTGCGCAGAAGGCATCCAGGCGGCATAAACTGGTTATAGAGAAAGGCGGATTTTCATCTGAAGGTCCCTACAAACGGGTTATTTCTGCATTCGCATTGTGACTCCAAGGAACTCCTCCATCGATGCGTTAACGTCCTCGAACCGTTGAAGAAGGCATCTGAAAACATTAGGGTCGACATTTATCATAAAAGCTAAGTAAATTATTTGACTCCAGCTTTGACGTTGAAGTTCTATTTAAACCAAATGCGTTATTACTTGATGTCATAGACAGTTCTTGTCCATGACTGACAGCGAGCAGCCGTGTCGAACCTCACTCCGTGTGATATTTGTTGATTATCGGTTCATAATGAGATTATCTGCTAAAGATCTCCGCCAGATCAAACAGATTGTAAAAGAATCTGTGATCGAAATTGTAGTAAAAAGTGGTTGGCTTAATACATCAAAAAGTAAAAGATCTTAAAGATCAAATTTCCCATCTTGAAAATGATAACTAATACTTACAACAGAAAATGAACGATTTGGAGCAGTACAAGCGGCGTACAAGTTTACGTGTGTTTGGGGTTGTTGAGGATAAAAATGAAAATGTGGAGGAGAAAGTATTGAAGATATTCAAGGAAAAAATGAACGTGGATGTGTCGCCGGACTGTGTAGATCGTTGTCAAATTAACAAGTTACAGACACCGCGACCAAGTTTTTAGAAATAAATCCAAGTTAAAAAACTCGAATCTAACAGTCGAATCTAACAGTGAAGATCTAACAGTGAAGAACTACAGGCTTTTTAATTTGGCTCGAGAAACGTATGGAAGGCATAATGATACAGTTGTGACATAATGTCTGACATAATTCTGACATAATGTTAAGTCAGAATCTGATTGTATATACAACTTTAATTTAATATACAGCCGTTTGTAATTGTAATGTTTCATTTTGGGTTGAAATGTCTTATAACTCAATGTTACACGAAGAAGTACATGACAACAACAACACGAAATTTTATTTTTTTTTTCACTAAATAGTATTATAATTTTATTTTTACACTTCTTTTTTATTATTATTGTTATCTTGTTAAATTTTTTCCCTCTTGAAAATAATTGTTGCTTTTTTCATGAAATTGGGTCATTTGAACGTGAGATGCTTGTTCCGCATTTTATTGAGGTGAGGGATTTAATATTACGTGAGAATTTGCATGTTTTGGCTGTAACTGAAATGTGGTTGGGGACAAATACGGACTTGGATTGCCTTTCAATAGATAACTATAACTTTTATCATGAGCCGCGTGGTTCCTTGTGGGGTAGGGTTGCTTAGTACGTACACAGTTCTTTTAGGTCTCGGCGGCTATTCCATGGTATCTCTAACTCTTTGGAACAATTGTGGGTTGAGTTGACGTGTGAACATGCTAAGGTTGTAGTTGATGTAATCTATAGATGTGCTCTTGGAAATTTTTCTCAATTCTTAACACAATTTGAAGACTCGTTGGCTTCTGTTTGCCCCTATATGAATGAGTTTTTTTACCTTGGGGATTTTAATGTGGATGCTTTGACTTTTAGATTGAGACAATTGATTCGTGAGCGTACAAGAATTGGGAGGGAAGGTCGAACTTACATTGATTTCATAATTACCTTAATAATATTATTAAGTCGAGAAACTTTGGAACACTTGATGATAATATCTGAGACCGTAATGAAATTAACAGATTCTTTATTGCTTCTTCCCAATATGATTTTCAGTTGGATGAGGCGGTACTATCACATTATAATTCACACCTAAAGAGTACAGTTAAAACTACTTTTTCCTTTACTGAGGTTTCTGATAGTGCTGTTGAGTTGGCAGTCTCGAAAATAAAATCAACTTCTTTTGGATCTGACAGCATTGGTTTGAGGTTTCTGAGGATATGTTGTCTCTCTATTATACCGAAGGTCAGACATATTATTAATGCGTGTATTGGTAACAGTACAGTTCAGCAATGCTGGAAGCAATCACTGGTTATGCCTATTCCGAAGGTATCTCAGGCGGGCGGGTTTTGCGATCTTTGCCCTATCAGCATACTACCACTATGTCTAAAATTCTTGAATGTGTGCTACTCGATCAGTTATGTAAACATATATACATATAGAGATATATAGATATATATATAGATATATATATATAGTCACAATATTTTACCAAAATATCAGTCAAGATTTCGCAATTGATACTCTTGCGAAACTACACTTACACGTGTCATTGATGATATTCATAAAGCGTCTGATTTAGGACTTATTACTGTTCTAATAACTTTAGATTATAGTAAAGCATTTGACACTGTTAACCATAGAATGATGACTGCTATCCTTCATTACGTTGGATTTAATGACAAATCTTTTAAATTAATTGAATGTTACTTAAAGGGTAGAGCTCATCGAGTGAGTATCTGGGTATCTGGTGTTCCACAGGATTATTGGGCCACATTTGTTTTCGATATATACTCCCTTTTTACCTGATTATATGTATGTATGCTCTTGAGCTTATAAACAATTACCTTGACCGTCTAGCTAATCTTTCTAAATCGCATTCATTATGTTTGTATCCAAACAAATCTTCAGCTATAATTTTCGGTAATGCAAGGGTTCGGAGGTCATTCAACAATAGTAATAATATGTTGATCGAGACGGTGGTATGAGCACAAAATTCATAATAAAGTAAAAATTTTGGGTCTTGAGGTTGACGGGGATTTACGTTTCACCGATCATGTTAATACCTTGTTAGATGATCCTATGGAAAATTAACAATGCCCTATCATTACCCTAATAAACATTTGTTGAACAAAGATGCAATGCTGATTCTATGTGATTCTGTGGTTCTCTCATCATCTAATCATTGTGATCTTGTTTATGGGCCTTGTTTGTTGATGAATGATGTGCAGAGAATAGAGAGGGCCAGAAGTCCTGTCTCAGATAAAGGTATGGTATACACCGTCATGAAAGAATATCGTATAAGCTGGCTAGTGCTAATTGGTTGAATATGATGGACCGGCGTAGACTTCATTTGAGGCGTAAAAACATCAGTATTCCCAAGCATCGAACTCAAACGTTTAAACATTGTTTTTTTGATCGGTTCTCAAGAACCTTCCTATTAGTTATACCGGTTGTAGCATGCAAACACTTACAAAAACATACTTCTTGTATGTTTTCTATCTTGCCTCATTGGGTGTGAGGGCTGGCGGTGGCACTTATTAATAAGATTGTGTGATATAGAGAAAAATGAATAATAATGTTTTTTTTTGTTGTGGTATTACTGATAAGAGAGAAGAAATATTTGTTTTATTTCAGAGTTATGAATGATTATATACAGCCTGTCTCACGTAACTAGTTCATTAGAACTTTTTTAGGTTCCACTATTCGTAGAGACTTCAAATTTTGGCATCACGGGTTGTTCATTCTGATCTTTTAATATAAAATATTTTCAAGATGGCCACCACTTCTGGTCTACCGGAAGTAAACCTCAACTTCGTTATTTTAAATGGAATGCTATAGCTTTTATTACACCATTCAATTATACGTAAGAAAATATATTGACTTTGATAACAGTTGTTGGTACCTACCGTTTTTTGTATTCGAGTTATTTTGATTTTAAGTGTTTTTTGGCAAATATCACCAAGCTCTTTAAAAGCACATATCTCAGCCAACGTTAATTCAAAAACATTTTGCTTTGGTACGATCACTCTTCATATGCTGTTAAATAGATTGTCACTTTTTGTATCAGTGTATCCTATACAGGCTGGTCAAAAATTCAGTTACTGTTTCTCTGTATTCGATTGCACGAAAGTCGAAAATTTTAAATGGAACGCCCTATATTTTCGTACCCCATCAGAAAGAGAATTTAATTATCTACAAATTATCTATAAACATTCCTATACCTATTTATTATAGTTTTCTTGCTATTGAGGAATTTACCAAAATCATACGTAAAACGCTAAAAACCCTTTGTGTTTTGATTAGAAGGCCATGACGTTTTGACAGTTTTTTGTTTAATTTATTTAAATTATTATTAGTATTATTTCTACAATAAACTGCGATTGAATAAACTTTAGATTGCTAGCTGTTATTTACCAAAAATAACCAAAAGAAAACCGAATAAATGAAACAATGAAAAACAACAATTTAATGACAAAAATTAAAATGAATAACATAAAAGAGTCAAAAACTTCAAATTATAAAAGTAAATTAAGGGAATCTAATTCTCTACAGTCGTTCGGAAGTAGACCTCAACTTCATTATTTTAAATGGAATGCTGTAGTTTTTATTACACCATTCAATTATACGTAAGAAAATATGTAGACTTTGATAACAGTTGTTGGTACCTACCGTTTTTTATTTTCGAGTTATTTTGATTTTAAGTGTTTTTTGTCAAATATCACCATGCTCTTTATAAGCCCATATCTCAGTCAACGTTAATTCAAATACATTTTGCATTGGTACAATAACTCGTCATATGCTGTCAAATAGAATGCCACTTGTTATATTAGTGTACCTTATACAGCGTGGTCAAAAATTGAATTACCGTTTCGCTGTATTCAATTTATAGAAAGTCGAAAATTTTAAATGGAATGCTAATTAAAATGAATCTTATAAAATGAATCTTTTTAGCCTATCAAAATGGGAATTTAACACTCTACAAATTATCTATAAATATTGCTATACCTATTTATTATAGTTTTCATATTGAGTATCTTATTAAAATCCTACACAAAATGCTGAAAGGCGTTCGTGTTTTTATTAGAAGGCTATGACATTTTGACAGTTATCGTTTAATTTATTTAAATTATCATTGGTATAATTTCTAGAATGATCTGCGATTGAATATACTTCAGTTTGTTAGCTTTTATTTACCAAAAGTAACCAGCAGAAGAACGCATAAATGAAACAATGAAAAACAATAGTATAGCGTAATATTCGATGTAATGATGGCCGATATATTCCTAGAGAGTTCATATTATTTATTAACGGTGCTTTCTTGGAAAATATTGTTCATTTAATTCGATCGAAGCACCTCTTACCGAAAAATTTGGTAAAGCAATAAAATATGACAAAACATTTATTCCATTATCTTAATCTGCTAATAATTGAAATTTATGGCTTCTTGTTGTTTTGATCTTTTCAAAACTAAGAAACAAATCCCATCCAAAACTTTATTACATCCGCCATGAATATAAAACGAATTTAAAATGTTGACATTGGAATAATTCGCCATGATATGAAAAGCTGTCAAAACTCCTTGGCTTTCAAACATAAAAACCAAAAAAGCTTTCCAGCATTGCATGCGTCCATTAATTTCCAAATATGAGGGCAACTACAACAAATAGGCACAGAAAAGTATCTAAATAGTTTGTAGAAATTTAAATTCCCATAAGCTATTTTTATAATTTTAAGTTTTTCATTCTTTTATGTTATTGATTTCAATTTTTGTCATTAAATTATCGTTTTTCATTGTTTCATTTATTCGGTTTTCTTTTGGTTATTTTTGGTAAATAACTGCTAGCAATCTAAAGTTTATTCAATCACAGTTCATTGTAGAAATAATACTAATAATAATTTAAATAAATTAAACAAAAAACTGTCATAATGTCATGTCCTTCTAACAAAATACAAACGGTTTCTAGCATTTTACGTATAATTTTGATAAATTCCTCAATAGCAAGAAAACTATAATAAATAGGTATAGCAATGCTTATAGATAATTTGTAGAGAACTAAATTCCTGTTTTGATAGGCTAAAAAGATATGGGGCGTTCCATTTAAAATTTTCGACTTTCTCGCAATTGAATACAGCGAAACGGTAATTCAATTTTTGACCACGCTGTATAAGGTACAGCGCTGTATATAACGAGTTATTGCAAAACGTTTTTGAATTAATGTTGGCTGGGCTTGTAAAGACCATGGTGATACTTGACAAAAAACACTTAAAATCAAAATAAGTCGAAAACAAAAAACGGTATTTTCGCGGTCAACATATTTTTTTAAATGTAAGTGAATGGTGTAATAAAAACTATAGCATTCTATTTAAAATAACGAAGTTGAGGTCTACTTTCGGTAGACCGGTAGTGGTGGCCATCTTGAAAATATTTTAGATTAATAGATCGGAATGAACAATCCATGTTACCAAAATTTCAAGCCTCTACGAATAATGGAACCCAAAAAAGTTCTAATGAACCAGTTACGTGAGACACCCTGTATATATGTAATATATTATAATGTATGTGTAATATATATGTAATAATTTTAATCGAATATTACTTAAACGTGGTGGTAATAGTAAAATAATTTTTCCTATATAACTTTCTTCTTCTTTAACGATCTTTTCAACAATATGTTTTCCACTTATGGTGCCATTTAAAATTTTGGAGTTCTGGACATTGTTGACGAAACTACTCCGGATGTTGACTTTTTCGAAAAATAATAATATCACCATTCGATTCTTTAGTATGACTTTTATAATGAATATTTTTATCCCAACTCTCTACGACTCACCGTTCTTTAAAAAAAATACTGATACGGATGGTCACCTGTAGTTTGCGGTGGTGTCCCTTTCGATATTCATTTCTATTTCTTTTTTGTTCTACCTTTCAAGTTTGTCTCTATTGTTTAGAGTGTATTATTTCTTGAAAATTATATTTATTTAATTTTTTATTTTATTAATAAATAGTTATTATTATTATGCAAAACAGCTCAAGTATAGCTTAGGAATATCGGACTTTGTTATTTTTTTGAGGGGAACTAATGATGTTCTCAGATCTAATAGTTTCAATAAGTCTGCTTTTCATGGAATTGTATCTCAGCTGTCACATAAAAATGTTATTGTTTGTGTATACCCTAAATTTTAACTTAAGCATGTTCAATTACTGTAAGCAAAACAGGCAAATTTCAAATTTAGATTATTTTGATTTAAATTCAATACTAACTAGAAGAATTGCAAATAATAGGACTGTTCCTCTTTCTAATTTGGATAAAACTAAACTATGCAAGAATCTGCATAATATCATTAGTGTTAGACTATGTTACAGTCCTGTGTCTGTGGATACTATGTCTATTAATTGTCATTATTTTAACAGGAATATAATAAACCTCACCCGAATCTTGTGGTGATAATATTATGTTGTGTCGGTGATGTCTCCACAGATATTTTATTTGACCGGTGTCCGATCAGCGTTCCAACGATAACGGTATTAATAAATGCGATTCATTGAACTTATCTTGGTACAATTTGGAACTTAAACAACATAAAGAAAAACTCAGTTTTCAGATACAGATGCAATAAAAACTTGTACATACTTGGTGAGCGTAACAAATGTCATAAATCTTATAAGTTGGCAATAGTCAAGCTAAAAGAAATGCTACTGACAAATTCATTTTCGATCGTAAAAATCAGTCTTTGGTTATTTGGAAAAAAATCAATACTAATAGAGTCTCTCAAAGAGTCAATGAACTTGACAGTAATTTGGATGCCGAGCAACTTAATAATTTATTTTTTAAATATCCCTGGTAAATTAGCTAAAAACATATGTGGTGGTGCTGATCCGTTGTAATTATTTATTGAACATGTTAATTGTGCAAATAATAAATATTTTACATTTCAAGCTTTCTCTCAAGTGGAGGTCCGGGACTCCTTCGATGCCCTGAAACTTGGAAAAACAATTGACTTCTTTGGTCTGAGTTCAATAATGTTAAAAAAAGTTGAAAATTGTTTAATTCCAGTATTGACTGATTTGTTTAACCAATGTCTATCCGCTGGCTACTTTCCCGACGAATTTAAGATTGCGAATGTCATACCTTTGTTCAAGAAAGACGATACTTGAGGCTTCGAACAACAGAGCAAATTAGTATATTACCTGTACTATCAAAAATTTTTCAAAAACTATTAAATAGTTATTTTTGATTCTAGATAGCGAAATGACACTTTTGCATTCGAGAACGAAGTTTTTTTGCGAGCGTTAGCGAACAAACAAAATCGTTTGCGAAAACAATCGGTTAAATTTAACTCTTTGGTATCTAACAGAAAAATCAGCTTTGTATTATCATTATTTTGTATATTATACATGTAAGCCAAAAGCTACCGAAAATAATAATTTAATGTTCATTTCGGCAAGACACTCGTTTGCAAGCAATCGCCTAACGTTGAATAATGATAAAACAGTTTCAAAATTTTTTTAATAATCTGCCTGGTAGCTAAAGGAGTTTAACATTTAAAGCTGTTGTAACTAGGATTAACGATGTTTTATTACGTAAGGCATATTATTCTATTGAAGAATTTTCGAATCATTTATAGGTCTTTGAATGCATTTAGTATATGAACAGATTACTTTTCTGGCACGGATTATTGTAACTGTATATTTGTTATATATATTATTTTTATACATTTTTTTATATTGTTATATTTTATTATTTTTTTCGCTTTAGTGGTAAATTATTTTGACGAATGTATGCCTTCGGGTTAAATTTTAGGAAAAATTCTTAAATTTTTAGGAACATTGTTATAATATTTCAAATAAAAATTTTGTCGTTGAAATAATAATAGAGAAAAATAATCCTTTATTGGCTACCGACCGTCGACATGTAATACCGAGGTCTTTCCGCCTTTGCATGTTTTTGTCTATACATATTTTGTAGCTATTCAACATAACGTGTGAAAAATATAGGTATATAATATAAATAGAAATACCTAAATAAAGTTATAATTTTTGTTTAATTGTTGTTTATACTTGTATAGTAACAAGTATTACAATTATCTTCTCCCTGCTCTGCCATCAGTGCTTCGTATACTGTTAAAAGTTTAAGGTTATTGCTACTATTCGTTCTTTAACACACCCGGTCCAATATTTGTGTATTGAGACTTTTATTAATGAATTTCTTGTTTAGTGTCTTGTGTCTTAGTTGAATTGATTTGTGTTATATCGTATAGATCTTTATTGCTGATGTTATGCAAGGGATTGTTTCGATGTCGGATTTTGCTTATGATCCTTAAGCATCTTCTTTCGGCTTTGTTAATGATCTTCTGAACTTCTATTAGCATATTTCGTACGTGATACTGATGTGACCCAACTTTCCAAAAGAAAACCGCATCATTGAGAAGTCCAAGTCGGCAAAGGGTGATAAAACACATGACGAGACAGAAATTATGCGGGAATGGTGGTTCACGTACCGTAAGAGTCCTAATCGATACGCGGTCACAGAACACTTATATCCTAAAATCAACAGCTTTAGCACGGGGATATGAGTTGACAAGAAAGGAGAAAATTACCTACTGTTTGTTTGGCGGTACTACCTCGCAGGCCAACCATGAATGCAACGACATTACGGCTATACAGGCTGTCTCTGAAATGCGTGTACAACGGAAGACCACAGATTTCTTGGCTCAAAATAGGTCAATTTAAGTTAACTTATCTCCATCCAAAGTTTCTTCGTTTCGCCGGTAGAGGACTTCAAAGTTAGCAAAAAAATTCGTTTATTCTTTGTAACTCGAAAACGCGATAATCAATCTAAACTATTTTTGATATGTGAGTTCCCAGGTTCACTTAGCTCACTTACTAAATAGCCCATTTTGTTCTAGAACTTTTTTGTTAAGATTTAGTCCTTATAAGATTTTGATTACATTAGTGGTTAAGTCAGAAAATTGGCATTTTTGAACATCTGCAAGCTTTTTTTACGTCATTTTAATTACAAACTCTTATTGTAATTGTTACTGATTTCTCTGGAGGGCATTGAAATCCACAGTCCTTGCCTCTACAGTTGATTATGAACAAGAATTACGAGAAGAAAGTCAGTATCGGAGTATACAATTCCTTATTTAAGTACCAAACACAGATCTACCATTCCGAGATTGTGGTGGAAAATTTATACTGCACTAGATGGTGGTAGGGACCGCGCTGGTTGTATGAGGACCCAGAGAAAATTGTATCGTCCTTGCTTAATACTGGTGATGGCATGAATAAGGATAATTTACACTTAACTTCGGTTCATATTCAACAATGCTGTTTTATAGGCTAATAAACATTGAATTTTTAAATTTGGCGGGTAAAATTAGCGTAGTTTTACACTGCTGTTCTAGCAAAAATTGATTTTGATCTGTGATTAGTACTCTGCTCTGACATCGGATGGCGCTGTACCAGGGTATAATTTAATCATACAGAGTTGGTCATCTCTATCCTTCCTTGTCTCTGATGCGTGAGTTCTTGGGGTCCTTGGGTTAGTGTCCTTACGTGCCTCATAGCTTCAATAACTGTTATCTTTACATTATCTGTAAATAATACAACTATTAATTTATTTCAATTTAACTAAAATTCTACTATTAATTCTTCCCCCTTTTCAGAGATTTAAACAGTAAAAATCAATTCTTAAAACCTGTTTTTTAATGAAGTTATGAAATTCTCCATTATTTCTTCAAAATTATAATAATAAATGAAATATTCAAAATGTTGAAGAAAATTATATTTTATTGTTCTCGACTACCGGGTTTCGAAGCAATTACTTCGTCTTCAGGTCGTACGCTACAAAGAGACATGTTTAAGACAACGAATTTCCTTATTTTTATGCAAACATAGAATATCAAAATAGAACTTAAAAAAACAATATTCAAACTAGACACAAATTAAGATCAATCAAATTAAAAAACATTTACCGCCAAAAATCTTCTAAAGCTGTATTAAACATTTAACAGAACATCGGATAACATCGAATCGTCAACTTTAGAAGTTGTGTTTACATGTGTTGACTCGAAAACCAGATAATATGGTCCGTGAAACATCCAAAAACAACAACAAACTCTTGAGACCGAAAAAAATCAAAAAATCGAACCTTAGTGTCGATTGTATATCTGTCGTTAAAATAAAACTTATGGAGTAAAGACACAGTTTTTTGTAACATAAAATGGCATTGAATACATAGACAGAGGATTTTTTTTTTTTAATTTCTTTGCGTAGCAAATTGTCTGAATTAAAAAATTATTATTATTATCTTCATAATTTATTTTAGGTAATTTAAATGTGTAAAAATATGAGCAGGATTTACGTCCGTGAGATCATTCATTAAGTTTTCTCCTTTGTTTTTATGTTTATAAATCTCTAATTCTTCGTATAGATCCATCTTTGATTTCTTCAGAATATGTAGTAATTGTATTGAATATTTGTTTATTGTATGTTTGTTGTTATTGGTATGTTTGTAAACTGAAGAGTTATTATTATTTTTGTGCTCTTTTAACCTAGTTCTTATACTTCGTCCTGTCTGTCCAATATACAGGGTGTCTCACGTAACTGGTTCATTAGAACTTTTTTGGGTTACACTATTCCTAGAGGCTTGGAATTTTGGTAACATGGGTTGTTCATTCTGATCTTTAAACCTAAAATATTTTCAAGATGGCCACTATTTCCGGTCTACCGGAAGTAGACCTCAACTTCGTTATTTTAAATGGAATGCTATAGTTTTTATTACGCCATTCAATTGTACGTCGCTTCAGCGCATTCATCATGGCAAATCTACCAAGAACTAAATAATTTGTTTGATGATCGGTGGATTGGAAGAAATGGACCATGGCAATGGCCCCCACGATCTCCAGACTTAACACCAGTGGATTTTTATTTGTGGGGTTATTTAAAAAATCAGGTCTACAGTTCACCTGTTAACACACCACAACAGTTATATGATAGAGTGGTGAGAGCCATAAACACTATTGACGGCGACCAACTTCTAAGAGCCACAACCTTAGAGGTCGAGAGAAGGGTTGAAAAATGTTTAATGATGAATGGTCATCATATTGAACAGTTTTAATTTATAATTTTAAGTTTTTGTTTCTTTTATGTGTTATTGATTTCAATTTTTGTTATTAAATTGTTGTTTTTCATTGTTTCATTTATTCGTTCTTCTGTTTGTTATTTTTGGCAAATAAAAGCTTGCAAGCTAGTTTATTCGATCGTAGTTCATTGTAGAAATAATACCAATAATAATTTAAATACATTAAACGATAAACTGTTAAAATATCATGGCCATCTAACAAAAACGCAAACGGTTTCTACCTTTTTGTGTATGTTTTTGATAAATGTCGCAATATCAAGAAAACTATAATAAATAGGAATAGGAATGTTTATAGATAATTTGCAGAGAATTAAATTCCCTTTCTGATAGGGTAAAGAAATATGGGGTGTTCCATTTAAAATTTTTGACATTTTCGCATTTGAATGCAGAGAAACGGTAATTCAATTTTTGACCACCCTGTATAAGATACACTGATACAACACATGACAATCTATTTGACATCATATAAGGAATTATCATGCCAAGGCAAAATCTTTTTGAAAGAACGTTGGCTAAGATATAGGCCTTTAAAGAGCGTAGTGATATTTACCAAAAAACATTTAAAATCAAAATAACTCGAAAACAAAAAACGGTAGGTACCAATAACTATTATCAAAGTCAACATATTTTTCGACGTACAATTGAATGGCGTAATAAAAACTATAGCATTCCATTTAAAATAACGAAGTTGAGGTCTACCTCCGGTAGACCGGAAATAGTGGCCATCTTGAAAATATTTTAGGTTTAAAGATCAGAATGAACAACCCATGTTACCAAAATTTCAAGCCTCTAGGAGTAGTGGAACCCAAAAAAGTTCTAATGAACCAGTTACGTGAGACACCTGTATATATTGTCACAATTACTACAACTTATTTTGTAGACGCCGCTCTTTTGTTCTTTTTCTGTCTTCTGTTTACAGTTGATTAAGCTGTTTTTTAGTTTTAGATTATCTCTGTAAACGATGTTTGTATTAAATTCTCTCAGTTTCTTTTGAATAATTTCATAGGATTTATTATAAGTAATTGAGATAAATTTCTGTTTTTCTTTGAAGTGTGAATAAACCATTTGGATTATGTTTTCGTTTTGTACCTTCTTGTATAGGTTCTGGATGAAATCTATACTGTAACCATTACTCAACGCCAGTTTCAAAATAAATTTTATTTCTTCTATGTCTTTC
Organism: Onthophagus sagittarius; assembly: GCA_036711965.1. Classification (NCBI taxonomy): domain Eukaryota; kingdom Metazoa; phylum Arthropoda; class Insecta; order Coleoptera; family Scarabaeidae; genus Onthophagus; species Onthophagus sagittarius. Next base: position 48,947,102 of record JASERS010000001.1, read on the forward strand.
TAACATATATGTTTAATGGAGTCTTTTTTATTGGTTGTATACCATTCTCTTGGGAGTCTTCTTGATAGGTTTTTTTATCTAAAATAATTATTCCCGCATTTTTATCTCCCATAGTTGTGATAAGATTATTTTCATGTAATTTCTTTCTTAAGGAAATCAAGGATTTTGTTTGGTATTTTTCAAATTTGTTGGTGAAAGGGGTACTTTTTGTGGCGTGAAGTTTCTTGAGGACAGGAATAATTTCTCTTCTTATACTTTGATACTCTGGATTATAAGATAGTTGGCTTTCTAAATCTATGGCAAGATCTTCGACTTTATAGTTGTTGTCTCTCATTGTAAATTTATAGGCTAGTTGTAAAAGGTTTGTTTCAGATTTGTTTAGTATGGTGTTGGAAAGATTGGTGAATCACCTCATTAATTTGTAATTTGCTAAATATTAATTTGTTATCCTTGGTGTTGGTAATATTATCGGTAAACCTGTTGTTTTCTTTTCCCTTTTTAGTAAATGTAGTTTTCTTGTTCTTTTTTGATTTCCTTTTTTAATGATGAAAGTAAGTGGCTTAGAATTCTTTCAACTAAAGTAACATGGCCTCAAACCCTTCAAATTTTCGATTTACTATTATTTTTCACCTTGTTTTCCGATGATCGATTTCGTACTCCGTAAAGATTGACAATAAATTAACAACAGCTTAAACATTTCTTATTACTTAATCAGAGTTAGTAGTCGTGCCTGATAAGGAAATTATAAATTTCGAAACATGTTACACTGACCTTGTAATAAAAATAAAAGTATTCATCGTTCTCAAGTTTATCAATTACAATCCACGATGAACATCGAATAAATTATCGTTAAATATTTTGAGAAAGTAGGAGTATAGTTTCTCAAAACAAACTAATGTATTTTGATTTTCTTTGGCATTGGTCAGAAAACATTCGGTTTTAAAATCCCCGTATTTGATGAGTTTCCAGATGCAGCAGCAGCAAAGGGAAATTAAATTCTAACATGAATATTTTTTCGGGTATACAAAAAAACTTTTAAATTGAATATTAAACGTTAAAAGAGAACTATACTGCATTAACATTATTTTAATAAGTAAACAATATCAATCACCTATGTGGCAGTCCCCCATTTATATTATGCAATATGAAAACGGATTTATTTCTTAATTTTGTACATACAATTAATATTAATATCGATTAAATTGAAAACCTATCAAAAAAAATTAGATATTGGATGTGTATTTTGGGCAGCTTAATACCAACAATTTTAAAATATATATATGGGCAATCAAGGTAAATTATTTTTCGTCGAAATTTCCGTTAACAATTTAAGAAAAATCGTTAATTTATTGTCCAACTGGTTTTAGAATAATATCAACGACCTAAAAATAAAATAAATAATTTTTTATAAGATATTTCATTTCATGTTTATAATCATTTGTGTTTTACCTTAACATGTGGAGGATTACTTAGAATATATTTAACGGCATTTGTAACATCCTCAACGTTTAAAAATGGTAACGTTTTTTTCAAATTTTCATCGAATTCTTCTTTAGTAAAAAACCCACTCGTTACCCACATGTCTGTATTTACACTACCTGGACTAACACTCTAAAAAATATTTATATGCGTAAGACATGTTAACAATTTTGAATCTTTAATACCGAAACTCTAATTTTTGAATTAAGTCTTAACAAGTGTAACCTAATACTTTCAGAGAGCGCTTTTAAGCCATGTTTTGAAGCAACATACATATCCACAGCGTCCCAGTCGTCAATTTGGTGACCAGCAATACTGTTAATGTTGATAATTATACCATCAATATTATTATCCATCATTTGTGATATAGCCTGACTACAAGTAACTGACGCAGCGATAAGATTCGTGTCTATTATGTTTTTCCATACATTAACATCACCGTTTATTACGTTATTTTTAATTCCAATTGCTGCGTTGTTAATTAAAATTGTTACAAAACCAACATTTTCCTTTACCCATTTAAATGAATCAATAATTTCCTCAGGTTTAGTTAAATCGCATTTTAATGCGTGAAGAGTTCCTTTAAATGTACGCTTTTGTGTGATTTCTTCAATTTTTTCTTTACGTCTTGCTAAACCAACAACCTTAAACAATTTTGAAACAATATATAAATATGAAACGGTAATCTCTTTGATTTAAATTTCACAAAGTTAGGAAAGAAATTAATTATACTGTTATTCCATAATCCAAAAGCATTTCTGTTATATTTGCGCCAATTCCGGCACTAGCACCAGTTACAATTGCTACTTTATTTTCGTATTGCTCCATAGCTTCTGACTACTTTTTAATAAAATCCATCGGAGTTGGTTGAATTTATATAGCATTTATTAACGGAAAAATGTCAAGGTTTTTGATAAAGAGTTCTATGTAAACATTTATATAACGCGATAATATGAAATTTCAATCGTTCTTCGTAATTCACAAATTTTGATTAAAGTTAATTCTTTCAAAAATAATAGCTATTAATATACCTAGTAATGTAACGACATTTATTACACCCGCAAATGCCAGGTTGAATACCAAACTCGAAGAGCGAGGATTCTAAGAAATCTAACTTTGTAATGTGCCATAACATCGACGTTTATTCAATAATTTATCGATATCAGGCGACCACCTTCACATTTTGATGAATTATTATGATTTTAATGTGAACATTAATCCTTACATAAGTTCATTGCTTTAAATTTTTTTCATTGGTTAAATCATAAAGATCTTTATTTGTCAATACATACAATTTATTTTTTTAAAATGCAATAATTTTCAAAATGAGTGACGCTAATTTGTCTGAAAACTTAATCCAACCAAGTCAAAAGTGAGATACGAAAAATGTTATACTGAGTTCAAACAGACGTAGCAAATTAATAATTGTGTAGAGATAATTAACTTTTGGCGTATTGATTGTCAAACATCCTTTACGTCAGGAAATAATGGTAATATTTAAGCTATTATAGATGATAGTGTTAACGCTCATACAGAAATTACCCACAGGAAGAAGATCGATGACATAACTAATGCTTATAAGTACGAAAGCTTCCACGACCGTTGTTAATTGAACTAAAAGTAGAACTAACACTAGCACTAACACTAAAACTATCACTAGGACTAATACTAGATCTAAAACTAAAAACTTTAGGGTTTTGCCGTGCGTATTTTTGAAAAAGTCTGTAGCTGATTTTTACATGGAATTATTCGAATATACAAGATGTGGCACTTAAGACGCCTCGGACCATAACTCCTTTACGACGAAAGCTATCGAAAAAAATCTAAAAGCAAAGTGGTGCATAGTTACCGTCGCTATGTTTCAAAAATATTTCCAATCATCAGTGGCGTGCCATATTCCAGTGGCGTACCAAACTTATGTTTTTTTTAATAGAATGCCCTATTTTTTATTGCAGATTTGGAAAGTGCTCGAACAGTACTTCTTTTTTTATCTAACATGTTATACCCTTAATTTTAGCGATTTCGCTGTTATAACCCCTTCTTTCAAAATTGCGCCCCATTTTTGACATCTTTTTGTAGAGAAACTAATTGACGCCGGCGCCTAAATTTTAAGTTGAGGGACAGGTTAAGACCTCGTATACCTTAAAATAATTCTTTTTCGGGTAATTTATAAAAAAAAATTTTTGATTGATCTTCGCATGTGTCATTTTTTTCGAAAATTTCAAATAGCACCCTCCTAAAAAATTACAGCGTTGTACAGCCAAAACTCTAAATTTTCCGTTTCGGTAGTGAACGCCTCTATGAATTTTTAGATCACTTCAACGTTCAACATCCCATGATCAAGTTTGGACCATGGAAACGGAATATATGCAAAGCAGTTGCCCTTCTTAGATGTATTGGTCACTAGGACCACAAATAGTGACAAGGAACTTGGAGTGTATCGGAAGAAGACCCACCAACAGGTACTTAGAGGCAACATCACACCATCATCCCCAACAAACGAGGTCCGTGATCCACACATTGTTCCAGAGAACAGCAAGAATATGTGAAGGAGACAACCTAAATAAGGAGGAACGGTTTTTACGGGATGTACTCCAGAAGAATGGATATAGTTTGAGGGACATCAACCCTGCCACCAAGCAGCGAAAGCAGGGAGACGAAACTGTAGCAAGAACAGAACCAGCTGGATTTATCTGTCTTCCTTATGTTTCCGGTATAAAGGAACGAATTGCAAGCCACCTCTAGAAAAGCGACATCGGGGTGCGATGCGGAACGGTCACCAAAATTCAAAATACACTCCCAATAGCCAAGGACAAGCTACCTTTATTAAAAGGAGCAGGTGTCTAGCGGCTATCATGCAATTGTGGGAAGTTTTACGTTGGCCAAACCGGACGTAACATCAAATGCTGTATGAAGAAGCACGAGAGGTATGTGAGGCTCAGGAAGATTGTTCAACAGTTGGTTGTGGAACATTACCATTTAGAGGGACATCGAATAGACTTCGATAAAACAAAGGTTCTGGCTAGGACTAAGAAATATCACAAAGGCTCTCAAGGGAAACCATAGAAATCCACTGACATAAAAACAACGTCAACAGAGAAGATGGCTAGGAACTCAGCAGAACATGCAAGATGGTGGTGAACACAAACACGAGTCCGTACGCGGAAAACCGTCCGGAAAAGCGGACGCGACGCAGTAATTAGCTGGTAATTAGCTTGTAATTAGTATAAATTAATTATTAATTAGTTTCCGACCGATATACTGTTTCACCATTCCCGATTTTGTTACTTCGAACCAGTTTCTGAAGAAGGTTGCAACGTAGTATCCGAAACGTCAAACATTTTTTTCAAAAAACGCAAAACCCGAAAGTTTCTTGTTTCAGATCTAGTATTAGTCCTAGCGATACTTTTAGTGATACCTAGTTCTAGTGTTCGTGCTAGTGTTAGTTCTAATTTTCGTTCAATTAACTAGTGCTTCCATTTTGGGTTGTTTTAATTGCAGGGTGAAAAAATAAAAAAGTAGGCAAACATGCTTCGTTTCGCCGCTAGAGGACTTCAAACCATCTTTGAGGGGTGTGTTCCTAGATTGAATTAAAGTCTGTTTATGGTTTTAGGTAAAATTTTAAAAATACAGAATTTATGGAAAAGCCGAAAAGTAGACGATGAAAACATAATTAAAATTGCTGAATAGCCCATTCAGTTCTGTAACTCCTTTGTCCCTTATAAGATCTTGGTTAAATTAGTGGTTAAGCCAAAAAATTGGAGTTTTTTAATATCTGTCAGCCTTTTTTATGTGCAATTACAAAATCTTATCGTAATTGGTACTCATTTCTCTGGGAACCATTGAAGTCAAAAGTCCTTGCTTCTACAGTTGATTATAAGAATTACGAGGAAAAATTTCCTTTGTATTCAATTCTTTACTTAATTTCCAAACACATTGAGATTTTGAAGTCAAAATGACGTAAATAAAGGTTGCGGATACTCAAAAATTTCTTTTCTGTGACTTAATCATTTATGTACACAAAATCTTATAAGAAACAAAAAAAGTGTCAGAACTAAATGAGCTATTTAGAAATTTATAATTATGTAAGTGTCGGCTACTCAGAAAAAAATATGGACTAATATTCGCTAAACACATGGCTTTTCCATCAATTCGGTATCTTTAAAATTTTATCCAAAACTACAAAAAGGGGCGTTGATTGAACCTATGAACCCTATAACGAATAAACGATTTTTTTTGATAACTATGAAGTCCTCTAGCGGCAAAATAAAGCAACTTCGAATATAGATAAGTTAACTTAAATCAGCCTATTTTGAGCCAAGGAATCTATGGTATTCCGTTGTACACGAATTTTAGAGACAGCCTGTATATAATTACTATTATTAAAAATAGAATCAGGATTCTTTCCCAATGTTACTTTTAATTTTTAATAAAGGTTTCTATGCATGAAGTTTCACGTCAGGGTGAATACTTTCTGCACTTTCTACATCCCCACAGTTGACCATGCAAGGGTCAGACCACCTTGCCAGTGTTTTCCTGAACATTCACGAACTTTGAATGCTTTCTAACAACTAAATGGGCACCCTTTCAGTCCCTGTTCGCGTCTAATCTTATCTATTGCAAAAAAGGCCGATGAGAGACTGAGCTCATTAGCTTTGATAACGTAATAACGGCTAGTGGTACAAACGGTTCAAGGAAGATGGGTGACTTTTTAGCCCATTTCGCCTATCTGTCCGCATGATCAAGTTATCAACATCATTATCAATGATGGACACAATATCAATGTGTCCCTAACGAAATGAAAATGTGCCTCCAACATTCTTCAACATTCCAACATTCCAGAGCTCGCTCCGGACTGTTCCCACATTAAAAGCCTCTTCATTCCAATCCAAGGCTATCACAGCCACCTACCTGATAAAAATATCTAGAAGCAGTACGTTCAGTATAGCCTCCATCGCGATGGTAGGTGTACATCTCAAGGCGCCCGTGATTAACAGGCAATCCAATCGTTGCAATTGATGCAGAAATTTTGCTTTATATGCATGCATCACTACTGAGGTCTTAGCATAGGTCTTATCGGAGAAGTGTAATCCACATTGTAACCCTCATATTCAATCCCCAAGTATACCAAATTGCTCTTCGATAGTAGGCTAGTACAATCCTTGCTTTTTTGGTTTTGCAATAATGTGTGATGTAACAGTCAAACTTTGGGTCAAAGATAATAGCAAGATATTTCACTTCTGGTACAATGGATAACGGATTATTGCAGAAATTTGGTGACGTTAACCGGAATAAAGTCTTGTTTTGGATATGATGTGTTTCACTTATATTTATACCACGATTTTACATTAGTGACGATAATAAGTGAAAAGTGCTTACTAAATTGTTAATGAAGATAACAGTAAATAAAATAGTGGAATAATATGCAAGCTACCGTGGAGGAAGAAAAGAAACAGGGGTCGACGACCCATTGTCGAGTAAGAGAATTCGATCCGCACGTGAATGAATGGGCCATTTTTAAAGCAAGGTTGGATAATTACTTCACTTCGTCTTCAACGAAATTGAAGATGAAGAGTAGAAAAATGCAATTTTATTAAATTGTTGCAGTGAAGAAGCGTACAAATTAGTCTGCAATCTTTCATTTCCTATGGCTCCTGAAAGTATACGTAATTTTCTACTACTATGGATACTTAACCAATGTTTAAAAATCGTATAAAGTCATCGTATAAAGTCATACAAAATAAGTCATCGATCGTCTGTTTTTCATCTTATTCTTGGGGTTGTTATGTCATCCATTTTTGTCTCACAATTTTCGTATTGTCCCATAATAATTATCAGACGTACTTCCTAGGGAGTACGACTGATAAGAGTTTCTTCAAAGTTAATTTGACGATTTGCCTCATAACTAAGGTCCGGATTTATATGCGATAAAAATAATCAATATAAATTGTTGCTGTTAAAATTGGTCGAAATATAGTAAAATATGCGGTAAAAACAAACAAAAAAGTACGTACTTGCATGCAAGAATTATAAAAATACAACACATTGATTCACTGAATAATGTTAGCTCATGTACTCACGACAAAAAACGGTCACCGGTGTAGGATAAATGTAGGACTTTCAGCTTCAACACATTTGTGTTACCTTTTTTTTGATCTTCAGATTACTGTGATTGTAATTTTCGATGTACCTAATAGGTCCTGACTGACATATGAACGAATAAACGGGAATATGTGCTTACATGCACCTATATGCGATTACACCGAAAACATTACACGAACATTACACTACATATAGATTATGTGTAAAATATGTATTCGCATAAAAATCTATACTTTACTCATAACATATAATGGTAATATTTGTTTGCATGCTGTATGAGTAGCATTATTAAGCATATTATCCATATATCTTACCAAATAACTTTACAAAAAAAGTAAAAGAAAAATTGTACTTTTGTCTATTGGTCGTTACACTGCGTTGCAGTGTTCATACTTCTCTACATACATTAAAATTTAAAGTTTGTATTATTACTCAAGTGAAACCCGTGAATTTTTACACATGGCAGTGTACAGTGAATGTACAGGTGGGCAAATTTTGGTGTTATCATAGGCTATCTCAGTAACTATAAGAGATACGAAAAAAGTAGGTGCCATGTCATGGTTTCTTTTACGGGTTTGAATATTTTACGAGAAATATTCAAACCCGCAAAGGCAAAACCTCTATCTTCTTTTGTTTTTAAGTTATAGCCAAAAAGATACATTTTCGCCATTTCGAAAAATGCTCCTATTTCGTTTATTTTTGAAATTGAGGAACCGTGGTTAATACATTCTTAAGACACTTTTTTGAGTAGAATGTAATGCCGTTGAAAAAGTTTAAATAAAGTTGATAATTGTTGAGATATAGTATAATGTTGTGTTTTTTTAAATACAACCAATAGTTGATTATGGTGTTACTAAAAAGAACGGAGTTCTTAGCTTTCCAAAGATGTGTCGCATGTATGGTGTTTTTGCGGAAAATAAGCGTTATTTTTTAATTTTAAGATATTAAAGGATAATAACGAAAACTTTTTTTATAGTAAGCGTGGAAAACGTCATATGCCACTTAGTTGCTATAATAAGAGGTATTTTGTCATTTCATTCATGATTGTTTGTGATTTCAACATAAAATGAGGCAAGAGGTGCAATTTATGTATCTAAAATAACAGGGGACAATTTGCAAATTTGATGTGGTTTAATTAATAAATTTAATAGTTAATTTTTTGTTCAATGTTTGAGAAACTCCACCATAAAATTAGCCTTATCTGTTAGATCAAATTTTTCGGTAACACAAAAACTAAATTAATATTAGGTAAAATAATAAAATTAACAAATTATTTTTTACAACCAAGGTGAAATATATTTCCTATTTTTAACAGCTTTGCCTTACTAAAGCATTTTAAACAACAAAAAACAGAAGTCTAAAGCCTCTAATATATTATATATTTAATTTGATTGTTTTATTTAAAGATAATGCGGAACCTACTAATTGGAAATCTCATTTTGAAGAAAATCCTGAACGGCTAACGTTTTCCACGCCTGATATTATAAAAAGTTTCATTTAAAATATACAAGTTTGTGTTTTATCTCAAAAATTATCAACTGTATTTAAAATTTTTCAACGCAGTATATTCTACGCAAAAAAATCTTTCAAAATTTTTTAACGGTTTTTTTTTAATTTCAATAATAAACGAAATAGGAGCATTTTTAACGAAAATATGATTTTATAACTATATATTAATATTGTAATAGTTATTTATGTACCAAGTCAAATAAAGATTCTGTAACTTGCAGTATTTAAGCCACATATACATCTATCAAAATATGTGACAAACGGTTTGTTTTATTAATGTACATGGGCAAAGATTAATTTAATATAGAAGGTGAGTAGTCCAGTGGCAAGTCGTTCATCTGTTATGTCAAAGGTACTTCGAATCCAGTTGTTTTCGAAAATTTTTTCAAATTGACAGCAATTAGCGGCAGGTAAAATAGTCTGCCGCTAAATGCTGTCAATTTGATTGTAATATAAAGTGTCACCTTACTGCCGCAAATGGATACAATAAAGTATACTTTTGCTGCCGGTTGGCGATAAACCATTATTATAAGCTATAGTTTATGATTTTTGGCTATAACATAAAAATAAAAGAAGATAGAAGTTTTTAGAAGTAGATAGTTTTGTCTTTGCAGAATTGAATAATTCCCGCCAAAAGAGACCTTGACCTGGACATGGCACCGTTCCATTTCTCTTATAGTTTTTGAGATAGCCTATAATAACACCAAAATTTGCCCACTCTGTACGTGGACTTGCAGAAAACTTTGGCCTCATCTAAGTCAAAATTATGACCCGTGGTTACATCATGTTCTGCCTAAGCAGTGTCGCCTGATTTTTTTGTGGCACAATCTCTTGCATATTGAAACAAACGTGACTTAAGATATTGGGAAGTGATTTACACATAACAGCTATCACATCCCTACAATCAACTCCATAAATCAGGTTTGACTAATGTGAACGAGGTGTGGTATCCTTAAGATCTTGATCAAATTCCAAGAATATATGAGACCCTTACATATGTAGGTAAAGTGATAGGTAAGGAGTCATCAGGAGAATGACTCATCGACCAGTCATGGGGAGTTGGTGACACAACAACTGGCCGTACCGGAGCATCCTGGTGATAAAGGATTCGGTTGATCAAGGCTGTTGGGAAACTATTATTACAGAAGATATTTGTCAAGATCATCAGGTTCTTATTTTGGAAACCCTCATCAGCCAGACGCAAAACGCTATCTTTTATTGCCCTAAGAGTATTAATCTTCATCTGGGTTGGATGGCAAGAATAAAACTTAATGAAACGACCTGAATAAGTCGGCATCCTATACAAACCTTACAGGACACGTTGGTCAGGCTTCCTAATAACATGGGTGTCTAGAAATGGTATGCAATTATTCGTTTCAGCTTCGATGGTAAACTGTATATGACGGATAACAGAATTAAATTCCCTCTGAACACAGTAAAGCTTGTCACAAGGGACAGAACAAATGATGCCGTCAACATCTGGGTTGGATCCAGATTAAGATTATTATACTCTAGGGCCATGATAGATAAGGTTTTTCATCTGGCTGATGAGGGTTTCCGGGATCAGAATCTAAAGATCTTGACATAAATCTTCTGTTATATTGGTTTCCCAAAATCCTTGGTCCTTTACCACCAATATGCTTCCTTACGGCCAGTCCCTGTGTCACCATCTCCTCTTGACTGGTCGATAACTAATCCTCCTAATGATTCCTTGCCTGTCACTCCACCTTCATATGTAAAAGTTCCCTACATTCTGGGTTTTACAGAGAATTTAATCAGGATCCTCCGAGCTTGTCTTTTAAAATTTGGCAATACACCTGCAGACCGTTGAGGCATATCTTTTCCTCCCTTAAGGACACCACACCTTGTCACATCAGTCTAACCTGGTTTATAGAGTTGACTGTAAGAGATGTGACAGCTGTTATGTCGAAATCACTTCCCAATATCTTAAGTCCGTTTATGTCAATATGCAAGAGATTGTGCCACAAAAAAATCAGACGGCACTACTTTGGCAGAACACCATGTAACCACTGGTAATAATTTTGACTTTGATGAGGCCAAAGTTCTCTGCAAGGACAAGATCCATAGTAGGAGATTATGGAAATGTTCCACATTGCATCACCGGAAAACACAGTAAATTTTAGGGCTGATTCACAAAGGCTAAGTAAAAAACCATCCAACAACTCGATTTTGTCAGACCTCTCGTGGGGTTCTGTAAGGTTTTGAGATTCCTTAAATTTTTGTGTGGGATACCCACCTATTTTATAACGCGTTATGCGCAAATCATACCTTTACTGCTTAGCAGTCTGTTAAGTTGCGGTAACATTTATATAATAGAAAAATATATTGATAAAAACTACTGAACTACAAACTATTACGAACTATTTTTAACAGAACAAAGGAACAACGTGTGTGTTGGCCTGGCATATGTTCAGATACTTCCTTTAGTATTCTTTAATATTTAGTCCATTTGCTTGAAACTTAATAATAATCGGCAGAAATTTCCAATGATGTCATCTCGTGTGTCTACATAGCCATGGCAGATCATATCGAGGAATGTTTTTTTGTTGAGTACAATGAAAAACAGAGAAAGGTTCTTGTAGTGGTGGACCATTATTCTGATTATTTTGAGATGGTATTTTTAAAGAGTTTAACACCTGATTATAAGCAACCTTAAAGAAATGTTTGGGTGATTTGGCATCCCTGAGCTGTTGATCGGTGACAATGGTACCAATTTTGTAAACCAAAATACGTATCATTTTTGTTAACAATTGAAAATTAGACATGTTACATCGTCACCAGATCATCAACATTGGCGCAATACACTGAATAAAATGGATTACCGTCGGTGGATTTAAAACAAGAAATGGTGCAAAACGTTTTAGAAAAAAAGGAAGTATTACAGAGACAATCAAAATATTACTATGACAAAAAAGCTAGAGTTTTACCAGAATTAAGAATTGGAGGTAAAGTCAGAGTACAGTTAAAACCCCAGTTAAATACACAGTGATCTATAGGAATTGTTAATGGGAAAATCTCGGAAAGATCATTTATGGTAAATTCAGGTGGAAAATGCTATCAAGGGATAGAGTACATATTAGAGAAGATAAAGATAAAGTTGATTTCTCGTTGGCTCCATCAAATGAAATTCAAACTAGGGAATATGACAATAGAAGTTTAAATCAAAATTATGGTAAAGAAAGAAAAGAATATGCAACAGAAGTTTGAGGAAGTGAACAAAGGGAAGAAGAGAGAATAGAAGAATAGAATAGTTTAGGAGAATAAAGTTAATGAAAAAAATTTAAAAAATTCCCGGAAACAAGAACTAAAAGAGAAATAAGTACTACTAAGGAAGTTTAAGGATTATCATTTGTTTTAATTTTGTTTTGTAAAGGGAAATATGTTATATTAGGTTAAGTTATTGAACAAGAGAGAGCAGGTCGGGTTTGTAACAAGAGGGTTTTAAAGTAGATTGTAGATCGTTATCATTATAAATTAATAAGATTAAAGTTTACCAATTCACATAATAATTAAAAATGGCTACTAAATCATATCTAAATCACTTTATTCTTCTGTTATTTCATTAACAAATATCTAAATTTTTATAAAACATGTTCATTTTTCTTTTTAAATTTCTAAGCTCTCTTTATCGTTTTCATTACATTTTCAAAATTTTCCCCTGTTGGTCTAACAATAAACTCGGTGACCTAAAACTTTAAATTATAAGCAATTTAAAAAATAATTTATATTTAACATACATGAACATGCAAGGGAGTAGATAGTAAATATAGAATTGTTTCCGCTATATCCTCTCCAGATAAGTAGGGTAATTCCGAATAAATTTTCTCGATATCCTCACTTCCAAATCCGTTCGCTTGTAACCATTCAGTTCTAATAACCCCCGGCATTAAATTCTATTATCAAGTTGCAATCATTAATTCAAAATACAACAAAGAACACGTTATTACCGTAATTCGTATTTTTGAGTTACACCTAACCAATTCAAGCCTTATATTTTCAGTTAATGTCATTAAAGCACGTTTAGAAGAAGCATAAAAAACACTTCCTCTGATACTTCCCTCAGCGTCATATCGTCCACATACGCTGCCTATATTTATTATATAACCTTGGATATTATTTTCTTGCATAATTCGAATTGTTTCACGACACGTGATCGCCACGTTAACGAAGTTGGTATCTAACACCGATTTCCACGAATCGATGTTACCATTTATGATAGGCGTCGGTATTCCAATTCCGGCATTGTTGATTAAAACGTGAATCGGTCCAACGTTTTTTTCGATCCACTCAAAACCTTCCAAAATTTCTTCAGTTTGTTTCAGATCTAATTTTAATGCAAACAATTTCTCATTGGAATTTTGACGGAGTTCTTCAATTCTATCTTTTCTTCTTGCAATTCCAACAACCTAAACAAAAACTGTAACAAATCAACAATAAATATATTTTTTTACCTTCATTCCAAGCTTTAATAAAGCTTTTACTGTTGCTGCTCCTACACCGGAACTCGCGCCTGTTACTACAGCCACTTTCTCCTTTAATTCCATTTTGAGTACTGTTGTGAAAAAGTTGTGAGTTTTTATCAGGTTATAAAGGCGCGGATTAGATAAAATGTTGATATTAAGGTTCCTTAATCGCTTGATGACAATACGTTTGACGACAGAGAAACCGAGAGAAACAAATGTTCAGATAAGGTTTTCCTGTGAGCTATGTCAGCAATGACAAACTCGTTTGTTACACATAATATTGTAAGGAGCAGCTCTTATGATGCGGGTGGGCGTCCAAATGCGTATGCAACAAATTGAAGTTTATTTGGTCAAAAAGGATAATGAGAAAAAATAAGAATAAAATTTAATATAATAAACTTTAATGAATAGAATTATCAAACAAATTATAAAAGATATAAAAAAAATGTTATTAAATCAAACTTTTAATTAATCAAAACTAAAAATAAACTAATATTTCCGATTAAAAATTATTAACTGATTAAAAATTACTGAACAAAAAGTTATCAATTTTATTAAGACAACGACTAATTGTTGACATCTAAAACAGTTGGTTGCCATGGTTACGAATGAATGATTGCTCATGAATTTCAAAATTTTCCATTTATCTGAAATAGAAAAGTGGCAGTAGCCGTGCTTAGTCATGTCAACCAATTGTGTTATATATGTATGTTATTAAAACGATTAATTTTTCATATCTAAACCAATTGGTTACCATGGTGACGGATGGCTGCTATAATTTCTCTATCTCAAATGTATGGAAAATTATGAAACATGAAGAAGATTGAGAAGAAAAATGGGGAATTGTCATTTGAAAAAAACTATGCATTTGAAACCTACTCTGAAAAGTTGCAAAAAGATTAAAACTTTTAGGGATTTTTTAATAATTTGTTTATGCTGTATAAACTAATATAAAAATAAAAGCTTTGTATACAGTATAGATAGCCCACGTCAATAGTAAAAAGTAGAAGCGGTTTCGAGACTCAAATGGGACCATAAAATATCAGCTGATGGGACCACTCCTCAGCTCAGACCCTTTTGAGGTTACTGCTAGTTAACAATAGATGACACTGTTCGAAACAAGATCTATAGTTAATTTATTAGTGAAAATTTGATTAATAAGGTTTATTTAAAACTATACAATTAATTTAAAATAAACTAGTTTACTGAGTGAGTTCCTTCGTAATCTTTGTAGACGATGCGTCGCGCTACGTTTGTAGCGACGGCGAGGCGATCGTTGTATTTAATCTATGGATTCATAGAAATGGCATTTTTGTTTTTTTCTTTATAGGTATTGTCTTTAAAGGTTAGAAATCGTAAATTGGGAATGTGTTACATAGACTCATTGTCAGTGGCATAAAAAATGCATCATCTAAGATAATCACTAGTTTCAAACTATAATATCTTTTGAACATGTTTGTTCGATTTGAATAAGATTTTGTATATTTGAAAGGTTAACCTTTTGCCAATATATTAACAGGGGTCTTCCCATTTTGGCGCCCTTCGATTAAATAATGTTGAATAACACTAATGCCTGTTTTCTCCTAACACTTTGAAACTTGCTGTGGAATGCATACAGATGAAAAGAATATAATTTTAAACATAAGCCTTTCTGATCACTTCTATTTTTTGTTCAAATGTTTATTGTTATTAACATCAAAAGTTACAATGTTGTACGTAGTAAGATGGACGCACCACACCCGTGGTGATTGATATATTGTAACGACCGTGTTACAAAATCAACATACCACAACAGTAGAGAAAAGAAATCATAGTGAACACATAGTATGGAAACGTATGAAGAAGCAAGGTAGAGATCACAGAGATCAGCGTGTTCCGGTCAGTAAACCTAACAGATAAAAAGTGCAGTTTTCAGATGAGTCAAAGCTCTAGTTGTACTCTTCAGCAGAAGAGCTTGTGCATAGGGCAATTTCTCAGAAAGATTACGATATCAAGCAGGATCTGTAATTATTTGGATATGAATCTGGTTCGAAGCACGTGCGGAGCCTTGCGATCTAAACGGCAATTTAATCAAGACTGGGTATATTGCAAAAATTTTAGTTGAACATATAACCCATATATTGGTGACAAATTTTGGTTTATGCACGATAATGCACGTTCCCATTTAGCCTACATAGTGTCCCAAAACGAGATATGTAGATATCGACAGAATGGATCAGGCAGGTAGCTCTGCTTACCCCTTAAAACACATTCATTTAGGATAACTCATGAAGAATGCTAGGAAGATGAGTTACAGGGCTAGAATAATATACAGCGCTGAAATTAATAATCATTGTAAATACATTTTGTATGACGCGGAGTGTATTAAGTTAATTTAAATTATGTTAAAGAGAATCTGATTGCTTGCTTAAAAACTCGAAAATTAGAAATAGTTAAAATTACAGAAATGTGCCTTGGTGTACTGAATTCTGTCGTCGACGTTCAACTACATTTAAAAACATTTGTGCTATAATAACAAAAAAAAAATAAGAAAGTAGAGACGTTGTCAGTAGTGTTAGAAATATGTATCTTGAACATCGTAGTTATTTTATTAATCTACTTGTAAGAGTGAAATTACATAAATTGTGTAAGGCACATACCGTAAAAAATGATGTTACCCGCAAGACTCTCCAAAAATTACAAAATTTTAAAAACCTGTGATTAAGTTTTTTAAATTATTCTTTCCATTATTTTTTTATATTATAATAGAGCGTCGATTGAACTAAAATTAGAACTAACACTAGCACTAACACTAGAACTATCACTCGGACTAACACTAGATCTAAAACTAGAAACATTCGGGTTTTGCCGTGCGTTTTTTAAAAAAATGTTTACTTCGAATCAGTTTCTGAAGAATGGCATCCGAAACTAGTGATAGTTCTAGTGTTAGTGCTAGTGTTAGTGCTAGTGTTAGTTCTAATTTTAGTTCAGTTAACACCGGTCGTGAATCCCTTCGTACTTATAGAGCGTCGATTATCCAAATCCCAGTAATTCCAACATGATCCTTACGCTCAAAAAACAATAACAAAATTAATGAGTTTTGTTTTTTATTTAATGTCAATGAATTCATACTGTGTCGTTATCGCTCGCAATATTGTGTTCTTAGAAAGAATAGCTGAAAACTAATTCCAATTAGCCGGTTAAAATATTTACTGCTCTGATAATCCGGATGTCGTTGTTTTTCATATTAGCCTTTAATAAGCGACAGTTTCAGTTAACCGATATAAAATAATTAAATTAAGTGCAATTGAATTATCTTGATTTTTATTCATTAGCGCTCTATGCCCGAAAAGCTTAAGGCCGCGTTAAACATTGAACATTCTTGAGATGACCTCTAAATCTCGAGATCGCTTTGACTCGAGATCTTATCGTTAGCAGATGTCGCGACACACCAGATTTGAGGAAATAAATAAAATTCGTATCTTTAAGCGCTTCTTTCCCCACCACTACTCGTATCAAGCGAGATGCGAGACTATTTAATCGGTCGTGATATGCCTAAATAATGTGCAAGGATTCTTGTTGCCTAAATTTTATTTGATGATACTTGTGTCTGTTTTCACTTTGTGAATTTACTTAGCGGCTTCGAAATAATCATCTCTGGGGATCTAAATAATGAATAAATTTGCTTCAAATTGCTTTTCATTTCATTACGATATCTCAATTAGATCTTGAGATACGATTTTTTTAAATCGATTATTTTTTTAATAAAATATATAATTAAGTTTTAATCAATAAAACGTAACTTTGAGATTTAACGATTCGAAATAATCATCTTTGGGGATCTAAATAACGAATAAATTTGCTTCAAATTGCTTTTTATTTCATTGCGATATCTCAATTAGTCCTTGAGATACGATTTTTTAAATCGATTATTTTTTTAATAAAATATATAATTAAGTTTTAATCAATAAAACGTAACTTTGAGATTTAACGATTCGAAATAATCATCTTTGGGGATCTAAATAACGAATAAATTTGCTTCAAATTGCTTTTTATTTCATTGCGATATCTTAATTAGATCTTGAGATACGATTTTTTTAAATCGATTATTTTTTTAATAAAATATATGATTAAGTTTTAATCAAAAAATCTTTGAGATTTAACGATACGAAATATCCATCTCCCACGCCTAGTATCGACTAATTCTTTTTGCTAGCTTAATTTTTAGTTTAAAACAATATATTATCAATATTTAATCTAATGGGAACTTAACAGAATAGTAATCTACTAAAATTTCATGGTAATCGTTAAAATATATTACTTTAAAACTCCTCGACATCTATTAAAATATAGCCGAACTGCTAATGTGTTGGTACGGTTGCCTAAATTCCGGTTTATTTATTATCCCATATAGTTTACATGTAAGTACGTAATTCCAAGTTTTCTACAAATTAACGTAATAAGCGGTGTCGTTCTGATCTTAAACTATTTCTGGGGAATGTTCTGCTCACAGTGAGTGTATTTTCGAGGTGATTTGTGAATTAGTTTACTCTGTATAAACCATGCAATGTGGCCAAAAATACACCCAAATTTGTGATTTCTTTTCATTAATAACAATAAAAATATCTGTCTTTGACGATATTTATTACAAAACCCTATATGTCCATTTTAATCCTATGGTAAAATTTTTACATCAATTCCTTTTTTGTGCCCTAAAACTTGGAACTATTGCACCCATGTTTAAGTACCTGATATTCATGATATTTAACACCGCCTTAAGGCTGTTCGACCGTTTCGTAGGAATAATATCGTTGTAAGGGAAACGAGAGTTCAAAAAAAGGATAGAATATGTCGATATGCCAACGCCTCTACTCTTCTATTGGGCGAGATCAAGTTGTTTACACAATTTTTTTGGCGCTAGTCATAAAAGATATGTAAGAAGAAACGTCTATAATTATAATAAATGTTTTTATCTCGTAATCTAATGCATCTGAATTTTAAATATTAATACTTTGATAATTAGTTACGATTAAAAATGTATCTTTATTATCATTCTGATATTTTTATTTTTAATTCACGATGAAGTAATTGTAATGAATTAATTACACGAAGAAGATAATGATAAGAATAATTTTTTCTAATACTTATTATTCCTATCAATCATACTATATAATTCCTGCAATTAAATACTCATTCAATATTACTCTAATTAAAAGAATAACCAGCATACAATTTTTTCAAAATCATAAAAATAGTTTTAAACAAAATGCTATTGATGAAAAATATTATAAATATTGTGGTATATGTATTTAAAGAAAACAAAAAAAAAACTACAATAATAACTTTATAATGGTTGTTTAATAATTTAATCATATGTTAAAATATGATTTTTAAAAAATAATTTTAATTGGTTTTTCATTTTTGTTTCTCAAAAGTTATCGTCTTTCATGATTGCTTCTATGTGTGGAGGTCCTATCGGACTTCACACAACAAAATAACAGTTGCTCTTTTTTGTTCATTGCAGTTGGCCTTGTATTTGATAAAAATAATCATGATTGTTTTAAAATTTTAATTCGCCGTTTCCTTCGTAAAATATTTATTATCTTGGAGCGAACCCCATCCTCTATGGAGGTATTCCTTAAATTATACGAACTGGATGGTAACTTCCACGATATAGTTACCATGGATTACTCCATCCGGACTGGCACCTTACAAATAAAACTCTCCTCGACCTACATATAATCCACATGGATCTACACGTAGGCCAGAAATATTTTGAAACGCTTCAATTGCAATTTTTTCATATTGGCAACCATATTGGGTGGCTTTGTTTCCTCTGAAATTATTTGCCAAGAAATTCTTCAAAAGATTATTAGGTGGTTTTGCTGCTCTTCTTTTACACACTGCTCCAAAATTCGAAGCTGTTAATCTGTACAACCTTTCCTGTTTCCAACAAGGATTAGTGTGTTGTCCCCGTGTGCATGCTTCTATTTTATCCACTTCTTCAACTGTTTTTGTTAATAAATTGCATATCACCTCGCTTCTTCTAATAACTTCTTGAGATGGTAATTCCACATCTCCGTAATCACTATCAGGTTATTGCGCAATTGGTTTAACCCTTTTACTTTTTTCCCTTGTTGCGTCTTTCGCCGTTTTATTAACATATTATATTTCTCTTCACAGCTTTTTTCTGTGTAATGTCCTAATTTTTTCCCCATATTTTCTGCAATTTTCTTTATATAAAGTTTACCACAATTGAACACAATTGCCGCAATGTGGCATCTTAACTGGTACGATCCGCCTAAAGATCTGCAAACCGATCTATTAAAAAAAGAAAATACAAATCTATAATTACATTCTCGTTTACCACCGATGAATTTATTTACTAAGCTATTAAACTCTTCAGCCCTATTATTATTTTTGTTTAACAAACAGGATGAAGAATTGGATATAATTCGTTGTAAGTAATTGTTTATATCTCCCTCTAAACCGTATTTCTTTACGTCTGCAAATACATTATTTATGCCGTTTATTTTATTAGAATAGTATTGGGCACAATTTTGGTGGTCTCCAAAAATATGTGATTGGATGTTTGATACATTTTTTTGAAATAATAAAAGTTTTTGTTCATATAATACATTTTCTGCATTTCTGTATTCAGCAGATATTGTTATATTGTTATATCAACACGAAATCTTAAAATGTTATTGGATTATTATGTGTATTTTGATTAGTAGCGATATGTGAGCAAATCCTGCAGTATTTATTGCTTATTTCTATATGTAGAATTTTTTTGGTCTCTTCTCCTATAATAACACCTACGCCTGATGATGCATTATAATTGGTTCTGTATGAATGCTTTGACCAAGCACCATCAGCTATAACACTAACAAGATCAATACCATTTTCATCTACATCACCCATTTCTTTTGCAATAGCAACTTCTTCCTCTCCGGCGTTTTTTAATTGTTTTGATACTACATCTTCTACTATCTATATTTTAGAAAAGTAAAAGATTTCTTTTAGGATTATGTTTATTAAGGTTTTTGTCTCACAAATTTAAACAGTTTTTGAATAACATAAACATAATTGAACTATAGGAATAGAATACAGATAGAACTGGATTTTTTTCATGTTTAGTTCTATTAAATTTACTTAAAATTTTTGTTACATTTATTAAACGTTCATATCTTAATTTATATGTATATTATTATACTTTTAAACCGAAACGGTAAAATTTGGGTCGATATACTTTAAAAAATGATAAGTTATATTTTCTTTCATATTATTTGTATTTTTTCGGCAAATTCCTAAAGAATGAATTTGTATTTCTAGACTTTTCTGTTAGATACAGTACGCACGATTTCGCTAAAACTTGTTCGCAACACCATCCTATCCTTCGAGGGCGGGGCTAATACAGAAATTAGGAAATTATTACAATTTTTCGACATGGCAATTTCAAGTTTTCCTCCTTTATCTTACAAAATATCAAAAAATGTTATTAGGGAAAAGTATTCGTTTAATAATTATCTATGCTTCTTCTAAGCCCTTTTAAAAATGCTTTTTAATAATCTCAGTAATTAACAACAATTAATCAAATATCTTATAGAAGAAGCATAGATTTTTCCATTTTAAACAACTTTTGTTTGAAACATTTTTTGATATTTCGAACGGTTAACGCGTATTATTTGAAATTCGTTTGTTGTAACGGTCGAACAGCCTTAAGTACCACCTATGCGAAGTTAGCCTCCAATTTTTCTAGCCCCCGATTAGATAGGACTTTACATGTATAGTATTTTGATTATAAGAAGAGAACCACTCAACCGATTTCGTTAAATAATGTCTCATTCGAAAGCTTAATCCATGGCCAATTGGAAAGTGGAAATGCCCGATTCGAAAACTCTACCCAATACCGCTGAATCGCAAAAATGTTGCGAAGGTACACGACAATAACACAAAAATGCCGATTTTTACGTTATCATAACTCGTAAACGACGTATTCGATCACCAAGATCAATACGTTATTCGAATCGGTATAGTTTCTTTTATCGAAATCACAAAATGCCCGATCTCAATTGTCTTCCGTTAACCTTGTAAAGCCCTCGAAATGTCGCCATGTTCGCCTCGTTGTTTATGAATGTATGGACGCCTAAAAGTCTAGCCCCCAATATAAAAAAATAATTGAAACTAAATCTACTATAATTAGAGAACGGTTAGACCGATTTTAATAGTTTATACCTCAATCGAAAGATTACATCTGACTGAATGCTGTTGTCGAAATGCCCGATCCGAAATATGTAAGGGTTTTGATTGAAATACAAAAAAACTAATTAATCAAATACATCAATTATCTCCGAAATTAATCGACCAATTTCATTCTTCAACATCTCAATCGACAGTATGATCTAAAGCGAATGCGAAAGTATAAAAATTTTTATATAATCAAATTTGATGCGACTAACATGCTACAGAATAATTAATGTCCGTCATTATACATTCTCTGCCACGTAGAATGGAGTCTTTCTATACAGAACCAGTTATTACAGCAATTCAAAACCGTCTTGTAATGTGGGACTTGCGCCTTCCTGAATTTTCAAATAAGTTGCAAAAAGAAAGGCATAGAAAGAAATTATTAAAATATTTGCTTCTGTATTTGTTCAAAACAAAAATATAGAAAAATATGCTTGTGTAGCCTCAACGTAATCCATCTTAAAACTGTAGCGATTGGAGGCAAATTTTTTGCCGTTAATGAATCACGTTTTCAGCGCGACTCAATCGCGGTGTGGTGCTAGCGATTGCATCGCGACTGTATCGATACAAACATGCGACAATATCGCTACTGCATAGCTACAAAAAGTCACCGTGGGCGAGGGCCCTAAGGCAGCTAATCAGAATATGCAAAAAATATAGGGTGTTTCATTAAAAAAAATACATTTTGTGTCGTCACAATTTTTTGGAACATCGGGTGAAGAGGTGATTCTACAACTAAAATCATAAAGAACAGTTTATATACAGCCCGGTCCGAAAATGCTTCCTAAGGGCGCTAGAACCCGTTAAAGATGGCACTCAGAAAGTACTTTTTTAGCGATTTCTCAAAAAACGGGAAGGTTTAGAACTGTGAAATTTGGTATGCAGGGATATATTTATATGACAAATAAGATAATCAAAAGGAAAGAACTAAATAATGTATAGGTTCCAAGATAACAGGTAGGGGGCGTGTTTAAAGCACCATAATTTTTTTATGTTTGGGTTTTTGGCTATTTTAATTGCGTCAATGATTGAAGTTGCCTCAAACCAGCAGTTTCCAAGAAAAATTACATTTCAAATATCCTAGTAGGTTTCTGTCACAGTACTATTTCTACTACTAGACGATAAAAAATAATATTTATTCCTAATTTTTTAATTAAATTTAATATTGAAGTACTCGACATGGCTTAATGTTTATGAAGACAGTACTACAAATACTTTAGCAATTTTGTTGAATTAATAGCAATTTGAATTCAAAGATAAGTCGTCTCAAGTGCTTAATGCAACGTTTAACAGTAAAAATTGTAATATGAAAGAAGCCCACTAAGATTTTAGAATGGTTTTTTAAATTTATTTTAATAACCTAAACCATTTAATGCAATTTTTCTTGTAAATTACTGGTTTTAGGTAATTTTTGAAGTAGTACCTTTTTATGTAGTTTATTCCGCTGAATAGATTGATGTAATTAAATTGATAGAAAAAATAAACATAAATAAGTTATGGCACTTTAAACACGCCCGCTATCTGTTATCTTGGAACTTATAAATTACTTATTCTTTTTCATTGGGTTATCGTATTTGTTACATAATAATATGCTTGAATATCAAAATGTGAGTTACCAAACCTTCCTATTTTTGAGATATCTTTAAAAAGTTCTAACGTCCTTAGGAAGCATTTTCGGAAAGGGCTGTATATAAACTTTTCTTCATGATTTTAGATGTAGAATCATCCCTTTCAGTATATAGACGCAATTTCCGGACAGCCTATATACGAAGTGTTTCGGTGACTCGAAGCACGAATTAAACCACATATCCTAGAATGGAAATGATGACGATTCGTAAAGATTGTTACGATTCGTAACAATCTTTAATCTAAACCAATATTAGTTATAGGTCGTAAAAGTTAAGAAATTTCAAATGATTTGTCCAAATATTTTCCATAATGTTAATGGTAGACCAGTGAAATTTGGTGCAGAATAAACTAGTATAAAGTAGACTCGATAGTCAGGGTGTTCCCAAAATTTATATGCTCATAACATTTTTATTCGCTCCTAAACTTACATTTATTTTTGCACTTTCCAATAGAAAATTTATTTTAGAAACTTTTATGACTTTTACGAAATTTAGGTAAAATTCATCGTTGTTGAGCTAAATCCAAAAATGTTGGTCCCCGACAATAGCAACAATAAAAAATCTAAGCCAGCCATGAACCACGAATTGAATTACCAACTCGTTAATAATCGTTTAACAATTAATCGTTTGTATAAAAACTTAAAGCTATTACTTGCTAATGGGGATTCCCGTGAAACCAAAAGAATGTATCAAGATAAATATCCAGATCGAGTAAGCCTTGATGCTCATACATTTTTAGAAAAGAGTTGAAAATGACCCAACTACAAGCACTAGAAAATTAGCACCAATTTTTAACATTTATCATGTACTTGTCTGGAAGATTTTGGAAGAAATCTTACTTTATCTTTACCATATTCAGAGGGTCCAAGCTTTACTTCCATACGACATTGTGATTTGCAAACATGTTCACCGAAAATCCATTATTCGGGGGTAGAATTTTATTTAGTGATGAGGCAAGTTTCACTAGAAATGTATTCGAAATGTTCAACATAACCATTTCTGGGCCGATGAGAATCCCCACAAGCTAAGTGGTACTAGTCATAAAGTTCGGTTTTCGTTAAATGTGTGGGCCGACTTTATTGGGGATTGCTTGATGGGACTATTTTTCTTACCATCCAGGCTAAATGGACAATATTTTCGATTTCAATATTTTATAATTGCGTAGTGGAGTAATTAATTATAGATAATATAATATTAATTTAATTGTTAAGTAGGTTAAGAATGTTTTGTGCGCTACTACGAATTCCTCGTAATAGTAACGTAATCACATTTTCATTATTAAAGCGATAACTATTGCGATGAATGATCAGTAGTAATCAATGGGTATACTGTTAAATACCGCCCCAAAAGAGAATAAACAGTAATTCCAAGTCAAACAATGTTTCAATTACAAATAACATTGAACCATCGCATGGCGACCCTGTCAGTGGACTGAAGCAGCGGATGTATATCAAACAAATTATGTGAAGAAATTACTAATAAGAAGTTAAAAAAATAAACAAATAATAAAGAAAATGGGAAAAAGTTATTCAAAAGAAGAAGTAATTATTGCACAAGCGGGCAACAGCGGCGGAGTTAGCAACGACACATAAAAATCACCTGAAGGAAGTAATTGGTATCATGGCTTTGGGACTCTGCATCGTCTTCATTTTGTGGTGTGGATGTGTAAAAAGTAGAAAAGCATTACGTGTGCAAGTAAAAAGAGAAGTGGCCAGAAGTTTGGAAGACTGTAACAGATTCGGCAGTGTAACAGAGATAAATCTAATTTATTAAAAGACAATCAGAGTTGGAGGTTAAATCTAGAACTAACGATTAAGAAAAGTAGGGAATCAGATTAGTTAGAAGTTTTTAATGAATTAGAATCAAAATTTATTTTAAAAGGAGGTAAAGATTCAGATGTAATTTTAAAAATTGTGAGGAAAATTAGAGATAAAGTAGATAGGTGTAGAGTAACTTTATTAGAAAGAAAAGAATCAGTTAAGTTAGATAATCTTGTTAAAATGATCGAAAAATTTAACCTGAAAACAACAGCTTCATTGCTACCTGTGACAAATTCGGAAAGCGTAACTATTCAATTAATTGATGGAATTAACCTATATTCACAAATACTGGATGAAGCTAGTCCTAGTAGAAAATTTGTTAATTCAATATATTTTGACAAACTCTCCCTTAGTGCAAAATTGCGATTGGATAGCACCTACAATTCAATAAGTGATTTGATTAGAGATGTGAGACTTAATCTCCTCTCACAAAAATCCGCTGCAACGCTTTCTGTTGAATTACACAACATAAAACAAAATAGTAAATCAATTAATGATTATGAAAAACAAGTTGAGGAACTCATGCTAAATTTAACAATTGCACAATCAAATGATGATGCAAATGCATCAAATGTACTTCGTATAATAAATGAAAAAACAGCAATTGCTACATTTGCCATCAGTTTACGAAGTTCAGAGCTAAGAACCATTATAAAAGCTAGAAATTACGAAACCCTTAAGGACGCAATTGCAGGCGCAAAAGATGAACAAAAAACGGTGGAAACGCCAATTAATTCACAAAATCAAAATTTTCGCGGAAATTTTACAACCGTAATAATCATTTTAGTAGAGGTTTTAGAGGTAATTTTCGGAACAAAAATGTGCAACAATCAGCTAATAACAATAATTATTCTAGACAAATTCGTTTCAATTTACAAATAACGCATTGCGAAACCGTGGCCTGCCTAAGTATCGAAATCAGCAAGGTAGAATTCAGGGTAATACGTATTTTCATAACACCAATAATAATCAATCTAGAGCTTACGTTGCAAATACTTTACCGTCTAAAATTGAAAACAACACTCAACAAAATTTAAATACGTTTTTTCGTGAACAATGAATTAAATGCGCATTATTTATCAATTTTTAGTTTAAATGGAGTCAATACAATAACGTTAAAATATAATGAATTTGATTTGAAATTTTTGATAGATACGGAGCAATCAGTAAGTGTTATATTTACAGTTAAATTACAAACTGAAAATATAGGTAACCGTAATAAAATTAAGATAAATGGTATAGGAGGGTATACGTCAGTTGGTTCAACAATTTTTAGTTGTAAATAAATTTGATAATAATTTTGATGGAGTTTTAGGGTCAAATTTTCTTATGAAGTTCAGTGTTACAATAAATTATGAAAACCTTTCAATGCCATTTTGGCTAAATAATCAGTTGTTAACGGTTTCATTAGATTCATCTCTGGAGAATATGACCACCATACCATCTCGGTGTTAGATAAAATTTGTTATTATAAATGTATCAAATTTGTAGATTGTAATTATAAAGAAGACTGTGTAGTTCTCCTCGAAAACATATGCGAAGGAGTTTATGTTGCCGAGTGTATAGTAAGACCAGATAAAAATAAATTTTCAATAAAATTGCTAAATGTGAATGAAAAAGACATCAATAGACAAAATTGTCAGTGCTATTAAAGGACGTGCCGCTACATCTAAGAAATCAAATGTTCATATACGAAGGAATTTTTTCACTATCATGGAAAATCAATCAAAATCGATCAAGGTTTCACTAATCGTGAAACAAACATTCTAGGTTTTTTTTGGAGACATTTAACATCGCTTATTTACGAGACTCCAATCGATACAGTGGAATAATTACAAAATAGAATAAGTGATGCAGTCAACACTATTGGAAATGTGTCTGGAATTGATACAACGAGTGGAGCCCAGATAGTTGCGTCTAAACATTTCTAATACGATTTATTACGTTCCAAAGAATCAACATGAACAGTTTATGGTCAACACATATTGATGAAGTGGAAATTTTTCGTATCACCATATCCATGAATAGATTTGATTTCTACTTAGGCTCACTTTTACCAACCGCCAATTAAACTATTTGGCGATGGTTATATCGATTTTAAACGCTCCTATTGTCTTTGAGCCGGTTTTAAACGGTTAGATAAATTTATCAAGATGTGGTAAAAGTGGTCCTTAGATGTATAAGGTTTGAGCACGTGCAGAATGATTGAAATTTTTGATGAGTTAGCACAAACGCTAAAAAAATCATAGTAATGGATAGCCCCAGTAAAACTTTAACGTTATGGTTTTATATCTTTTTGTTACATAAAGTTCATATTATTTTATCTCAATAAAAACATTCATGACCTAATGCAATCCTATTTACGAATTACGGTTCCCCAGACCGGAGGGAAAATTCTTTCTTATTATTTGTATTATCTTTATTGCCTGTATTCAAATTCTCCTTTCGTAAATCTCTTAATGTTTATTCCATATTTTTCATTAGACGCCTCTTCCTTGCATCGAATTAAAAAGAGATTCTCGATTTTTAACAGTGATAACCGAAAATATCTATAATTTAAATCCCATTTCCTCAAAAACTGCATATAAAAACCCAATGATTAATTCGTATCCAACAAAAGAAGAAATAAATTCACGATGAAATTAAAATTAATGCTCCTTATTCTCACTTATTTCATCAACACGACATCCGTAAGTACTCAACTGATTTAATACACGATCTAATTGTACCATTTATCGTTTTAGGCCAAAACTAAATTTGTATTTAACCGGGCTTACTTCAGTTATGTGAATAAATCCCGCATAGATGTTGCCGAGTTGAAAATGGTCCATTTTAATAAAACTTTGTCTGTCCTCAGTTGCAAGTGGCATTTTATACATCAAATAAGTCACTTAGCTAAAGTACTTCGTTGAATCAGCAAAATAAAAATTATATTACAATGCCAAATTTTATTTTTAGGTTAACATTAAAGCTTATTTTTTGCGAAACAATCTTCCGTTATTTTCCGGGATACAATTTGACGTTCCCCTCTGCAAAGCTATGTCATCGAACGCTTTTGGTACACGAGATGTGCTCAAGGATCTTTTGAAGGGGCGTCATACGTGCCCTATAAAGCCTGTAATTTTAATTCGTTTAACTTTTTTAACAGCCCATTCTTTTAACAAATTAATTTTTTCGGGGCCATTTTAGGGTTGGTACGTTGGCAACTTTAGATTTGACTCTATATATCCGCCATACGGGGCGCCCGTTGCGAAATATATGGTGAATGCTACTTTGGTTGAAGACGCCGATTTAATTTGGACCGCCTCGCTTTGGTTCGAAATAATCGAAGATGTTTAATAATAACGAAGGATGTATAACAAAAATTACGAAAAAAAATACCGTTTAAAGAAAATTTGATATTTGTTTTACGTTGAACGTCAAAATTGACATAAAACTATTTTTTCGAAAACTGCTATTAAAAGTTTACTTTTGCGTAGCACTCAGCGACTGTCAAAACGCTGCTTTTTTGTTCACAGGACGTAAAAGTCTTTTATGTCCCTGACATAATAGTTATTTATGAAACAGTGCGTGAAGTTAGCTTTTTCGGTACGAACGTGATGTTTAGAGCACGAACGAAGCGAGTGCTATATATCGCGTGAGTGCACAAAAAACACTAATTTTTAATACAATTATTTTAAACATATATTCAGAATTTTTGAACTGTCAAGAAATGATTTGACAAGAGTTTGTGTCTCGTTACTATGAAAACGCACGAAACGGTGCTGTAAAAGCCGTGTGTTAAAGTAAATTGCATTTGAAATGCATTGCTACTTCACGCACTCTTTCGTTACTTTACGCACTGTTTTGCTAAATGATGTACTTTACGAACCGAAAGTGACTACAAAATAGCGTAAAATCGCGTAAAACGAGAGTAGATACAAGACTTTTACGTCCAGCTACGAATATCAAAGAATTTGTTACTATTAGTAGTTAATTTATTGTCATGAATAAATTGCAATTACAACATAACTAACAATAAGGATTAATTTGAAGAATTAATGTTATCATTTCATTTTATGTTAAAATGCAAATGCAAATACACAGTGAGTGTCAGCTTATTTGATGCAGGCAACAAAATTATGTTTCAAATCACTTAGCTTCTGAACCAAATGAGATATCGAAAAACCTGATATGGCATTTTAGAGGGCGAACATTTTCTATAAAATAAACATTTTAAATGGTTCATATTTTATTCGTAATTTTGATAATATAAAAAGAAATAAAGAAAACAGTATATTTTACAATGAGCAGCTTATTTGATGCAACATTATAAAATTGAAAAACGAAACGAATATTTTGATTTTTGCAGTACCTTCAGTACTTTGTATGGTACTCTTCTTGTGAGATTACTGCCCTTAGCCTTTTTTCCACAGAATTGATGAGCTTTTTGTTACGTCTGGTGAAATTTTAGCCCATTCTTCAACTAATGCTTTTTTCAAAGTTTCTTTGCTAGAAATGTGATGTTTTCTAATATTGGTGTCTAGCAATGCCCATAAATTCTCAATAACGTTTAAGTCCGGAGATTGCGCTGATGGTGCCATGAGGTGAGGGCAATTCTATATTAGCCAGGTCTGTACAATACCCGACTTATGTTTAGGGTCGTTGTCTTGGTAAAATCTGAAGTTGCTACGCAGACCCAGTTTGTCAGCACTTTGCAGCAAATTCTCTTTTAATATGCTTAAATACATGGTTTTATCCATGTTCCCGTCTACAAAAAACAAGGTTTCCAACGCCTGATGCTGGCATGCAGGCCCAAACCATAACACTTCCTCCACCATGTTTTACACTCGCGCATAAATTTTTTAAATCGAGCTGTTTATTGAGCTTCCGCCATACAAACGAACTTCCATCAGAACCTAATATATTAAATTTAGACTCATCAGCAAAAATTTCGGTGTTCCAAAATTTTGAATCCTTCGGAACCTGATTTTTGCGAAGGCTAGTCGGCTGATTTTATTGCGTTGGCTGATAAAGGGCTTCTTGAGTGGTACTCGACCATGAAAATCACGTGATCGCAAGATACGGCGAATTGTTGATGCACTACAATTCTTACCAAGAAAATTGTGTACCTCGTCAGCTAATTTTTGAGCCGATAACTTGGGGTTTTCACAAATTTTTCGGAT
Organism: Onthophagus sagittarius; assembly: GCA_036711965.1. Lineage (NCBI taxonomy): Eukaryota > Metazoa > Arthropoda > Insecta > Coleoptera > Scarabaeidae > Onthophagus > Onthophagus sagittarius. The sequence continues at coordinate 48,977,518 of JASERS010000001.1, forward strand.
GATCCACCTTTCGTCACTTGGTGTAAAAATTTTATTTGGCGCGTTTCTGCCTTTATCTTTCACTCTGTTGTCCTTCAAGAATCGTTCTATTATATGTTGGACTGTAGATGATGGTATGTTTACCATTTGAGCTATTAAACGTTGGCTTTTTTCATGTTTAAAGGGGTGAATTTCTAATTCCCGTTGCTCTACGCTTGTACGTCGACCCATGTTTAAAAAATTAATCTGTCTTCACTATGTAATTTAACATACATACTGACGATGTATTTAAATTATTCAATCAAATCTTCAGTGCGACACGTGTTTCGCCAGTAACGGCATCGACAGGCACGACTACGTTTATAAAAGAGAGAAAAATTAAGTTAAAATATAAAATCGTTAAATGATTGTTAATTATTACCGTCAATGGACACGTTGTTGTGTTGAGTACATGAACAGCGGAAAGGACATTTTAGAAATATACATTGGAAAAAATTTGATCTTATAAATTTGAGCCTGAAAACTATATTCAAATAGGTCAAGTGTAAAAAGTAATGAAAAAGAAAATTGAAATTACCTTATTTTTAAAACCACCCACGCTAATTTTTATGAAATATTTGAAAAATTTAAAAAATTAAGTCAAAAATTAAATAAATTGAAGTCAAAAAGTTACGCCAAAACAATATTTGTTACAATTTTGAATTTTAAAAACTGATGCTTGAAGAAAATGAAATTAAACTAAACTTGAGTCACTCTTATACAATGACATGTTTAAGCGGACTGAGTATGCGTTAGCGATTTGTATTAGGTTATGTTAAATTTATAAGATGGCGGGAGATTCGAATTTGAAATTTGAATTATTAAAAAATTTACAACATCTTTAAGAAGAACCTGTGTTCGTTAATATCTGACAGATCATTTAGTAGGTGTTCTTCACTTTCGTTTTTATATTTAATAATGAAAAAAGTGCAGAACAAGCTTTTTTCACCAAAGCTTTTTCTTTTTACAGAAGCTAAGTGATTTGAAACATAATTTTGTTGCCTGCATCAAATAAGCTGACACTCACTGTATGTGACGTTCAAAAATAAATGGTGGATTGTCAAAACATTAAATAATTCCAAATGTCATTATTTTTTTTGTAATATACTATTGCTCGCCAAAGCTCGCAAAAAAACTTTCGTTTTCGAATGCAAAAGTACCATTTCGCTATCTAGAATCAAAAATAGCTATTAATAGTTGTTTACGTAACCAGTTATGAAAACACTAATTTTGTTTAATGAATGTAACGTAAATTGCGTGAGTTAAACAAAATTAGCAGTTTCTTTACGTGTTAAGTACAAAATTTTATCTAACCCCGCTTTAAAATTGAACTAAATCCTACACTCAGAAAAATATAATAGTCATAGTCACGGATTGATACTGTTATTTTAAAATTCTTGATTTTTACGTAAAATATCAAATATATTCTCGGTGATTGAAAAAACGATATAACTTAAAAAACATGATTTCTAGATATTCACAAAAAACTGTTTTGTATAAATACTATTTGCCTGACAAAAATTCGATACATTGCGAACTTGTAGATAATATAGTTTTCTGAATGAACATTAAATAAAATATCTAATTTGTTTTTAATTAACTGATATGCGTGGTAAAACGTTAGATGAAGTTACATTGTTTTTCCACTTAATTGTGATAATACCTAATTTTTGTTAATTTGTAGTAGTAATTAATTAATATATCCTCAAATCTGTAATTAGTTTATTTTTTACGGTATTCACAATACATAATACATTTATTAACATGATTAGTGATCTTCTTCTACATTTCAGGTCTCCCATGAAGTGATGTCATAGTAAAACTCCAAAATTTCTCCTGACATGTATTTCATGACTTTTTTGAGATTTTCAATTTTTTTACATTAACAGGTTATATGTTTAAGTATGCGGGCGTAGTTGGTAATGCTGGCCTTCCACCAACTTTCAGCAATTTGAAAGTTTGTGAAAGGAAAGCATTGATATAATCAGAAGTTATGACATACCCGGGTGTACAGCTGTCGTAAATAAACTGCATGTAATTTGAAATAGTGAATTTCTGTTTTCTTTCATCGCAAGATTGACACGTTCTCTTATAATATTGTGGCCACCAGTTTTTGTAGTCTATAATATCTTTGTAAGTTATTACAGATATTGTAAATGGTTTTAATTTACGGCAAGATAGCACCAGCTTTCGTAATTTTCAGGAAGATATATAATAGATCTTAGATATATAATAGATAAGATATATAATAGATTCTATCGTACTTTCTTATTACTTTTTTGACAGAGCCAAAGTCCCGGTCACATGAAAAGAATGAGTGGTCACGAATTGGGAAATAGTAATAAATTTTACGAAATGGCTATGTAGCTGTAAGTAGTAATAAATATCTCACTACGGTATTGTTGCGGTTCTGGCCAGGGCAACCGTCCGAAAATAAGTGGAGGAGCTCAATGGGACCTTTCGCACCTTGTTCTTCATGATATGTATAAAAGTGCCCAGTACCGGTTTTCAGATCATGTATTTCGAATCCATATAGCCACAACTGTCTCAAACAAATCATTTCTTGGCCAGGTATAACAGGCAGTGGCATATTTTGAATATACTCAAAAACTATTCCTCCAACGTCTGCACGTTCCTGGGACAAAGTAGCTATATCTTTAAGTTCAGCGTAAAATTTGTTAGCCCTACGTTTGTGAACCATCAATTCAGCCGCGGCGGCTCTCTTCGCATTATTGTTCAAATTTTTATCCTTAATTTTTTTATTCAGTTCTTCTCATTGTCCACACACGTCCACTTAAGGCCTCCCAAATTTTAACTGAAAGTTCTCTTTAAAAAATTTCAAATAGAATTCATATTTTACAATATTTTTTTAAGTCTGGGTTCAATTTCACAAACAGATTATGCATTATCTTAACATTTAGTGCGGAATCAAGGTAATGCAATTCTTTAGAACAATAGTGAGATGTTTTATGAGGAAACGATGCAATATGTTGATGTATTTTAGCAATTACTTCCGGTTGTAGGACGATTATTATGTGTACCACGTAGATCTCTGGTGAATTCTGAGAAACCAACAATCTGTTAAGTGGTTGTAATCTGAAGTTAGATATTGAATGCAGACTTAAAAACGCTGCCTTGTAAACTTGTTACCTCTCTAAATTATTTCGTATGTAATATGAAAAAGTTACTTCCCGATTTTTTATGTTAGCTTCTCCATTTAGTCGCTTCCTAACTACTGGTCTACATTCCATAAAACCATGTAAATATAGGTCTTGTTCGTTTTTGAACCTTTTTCATATAACATTTTTAAAATTGCTTCTTTTTCTTCCACCGTAAGTTTTGACATGCATTTATTTTTACATCTAAAATAATAATTTCATTGAAAATGATTTAATATGGTTAAAATGGTTAATCATTTATTCTATTACAGAATACTTGCAGGCTTCTCCGATAGCCCTTTCGTTGATAACGTTTCCAGTTTTACTTGTGTACTGGTGTCCAAGAAGACGAGCCTTTTTTCTTTCATTTCGCAACCATTTTTCAGGACACCTTTTTCCCCGTTTATGTTCTACGTTTTCGTTAGCACAACTGCTTGACATTTTAAATTCACAAGAAAACACTCCGAAGATTGAACCCAGTATCGGAAGATCTAAGGTTAAAATGATACATCAGCCGAATGAAACAGCACAAGCATGCGCCATGTTGAGTAAAAAAACGGTATAAACGCTGGAGTTTTGTTTTTGTATACTGTTTTTTCGCTCACCAGACAGATCTCGGTTTATATATATATACTTTCGGCTTACATTGAAAACGAGATTTTTTGTAATTATATCGTTTTTCCACTCACCAATTCATTGGATATAGCAGAAACTAATTTCAGTTAAAGAAAATGTGAAAAATACTCTAAAATGTCTGAATATTTCTTGTTTCCAAAAATTTAATTTCTTCATTTTAACATAAAATACATTTGTTATAAAAGAAAATTATTTCAATTAAATAAAAGCTGAATGCGAATTAAAAGCTTAAACATTTACCTCAAATTCGGAAATTTCTTAATTCCGAATATTGTGTATGATTTATATCAAATGAATAAGTTCTAATTTTAAAATATATTTCAGTTACTCGAAGTGCGATTATTCTTATCTTAAATTTTATGACAAAAATCATCAGGGTTTTAGACAAACGATGTGTGGGAATGCGCAATTCCTCCTTGTTTCTAGTGTGATAGTTATGGGAATCAGTTTTTTGGCAGAAGGTATAATTTCTGGTGAATATTCTTTATACAATTGAATATATATATTGAAGGTAAGGTAAGTATTTTATACTGAGCAAAGTAACTTCTGCAACTTTCTCTGCTTCCCAGCTTGAGCAATGCCCTTATCGCTCGTTTCTGAAGTACAAATGCTCTTTCTGCTGCCGAAGAAGCTCCCCAAAAGAGGATACCATAAGAGATTAAGCTATGGAAGTTGGTGTAATAGATAAGTTTAGCAGCTTCTAAGGTACTAATACTACGTATTCTACGAATGCAGAAGATCGCGCCATTAAGTTTCTTCGACAGATGTTCAATATGTGATGACCACTTTAGTTCCCCGTCAAGATGAATCCCCAGAAACTTCAATGATCTGACATGTGAACTGCCGATTTCTTTATGAAAAGTAATACATTGAGTCTTGTCCTCGTTTAGTAATAATCTATTGTGGCGAAACCATCGTTTCACCTTACACACCGATTCATCTGAAGTATTCTTCAAGATCAGCATACAGACAAAGTCTACTGTTAGGTACGTTGTTAGGCATGTCGTTAATGAAAATTATAAATAGCAGTGGGCCCATAATTGATCCCTGGGGAATCCCGGTATGAACTTCGACTTCTCGTGACTTTTTCGCATCGATTACCACTACTTGTTTTCTAAACTGCAAATAAGACTTTAGGATATCATATGCAATTCCGCGCACACCATAAAAAGCCAACTTGTTTAGTAAGAGATCATGATTTACATTATCAAATGCTCTGAACAGATTCACACTCACTAGTTCCACAAATTTCCTATGATCAAGTGCCTTCAGGATATCTTGAATTGTATTATCTAATGCAGTATTTACTGATCTACCTTTACGGTATCCATGTTGGTAGTCAGTGAAAAATTTATTTCTCTCAAAGAAATTCGAGATTCTATCTGCAATCAAGTATTTTAGTAGTTTTGAAATTGTAGGCAATATTGAGATAGGTCTGAAATTCTCCGGTTTGCTTATGTCCTCCTTTTTATAAATAGGAACTATTTTAGCAACTTTTAATTCCTTAGGGAATATTCCATGTTTAAGGCACATATTAAAGATGTGTACTAAATGAACACATAGGCTTGATAAATTTTTTTTAAGAAAGCCATAGACATTCCATATATATCCTCACTCCTTTTTTGTGCAAATTTCTTTACTATGGACATAATCTCTATAGTATCAGTGGGTCGCAGAAAACATTACGCATTATTTTGTATTGATAGAGTCTTCATATAGCTGTTTGCTAAATCTGAGTTAAATTGATTTCCAATTGTTAGAATGTATTCATTAAACTCTTCAGGTGTACACCAATTTTGCCCTTCGTGTTCTTGCATGCCTTTAATTCATCATTTATTAATTGCCATACCTTCTTTTGTTTGCTTGATGCATTGTAGATCTCTTTTTTGTTTTGCAATTGCTTTTCACGCTTTATTTCATTTCGTACTTCATTTTTATATTTATTATAAATTCTATATACCTCGCCTGTTCTATATGTCTTTCGTACATTGCGCAGGAATACTTAAAATCTCTATGGTGTTTATTCTATCTTTTATTCTTGTTGGTAAATTTTGTATGGTACGCCTACTGGATTTTAATGTAATTTCTCTTTTAGGACAGCATTCATTAAAGACGGATATCAAATGACTAAAGTAGTTCGAAAACAGCATAGTAGGTGAGATACAGTCATTTTCATTAAAGTAGTATAGAGATATTTCTGCATAAAAAAGGTAAATGTTTTTATAATTCATGTTACTACGTTTAATAACTTGTTTGCTTGCAGGATTCTCCTTTGGCACAAACAGCTCTAACAATGGTGCATAATAGTCCGATAGATGAAGATTGCTCGTTTGTGAATGGTAACACATTAAATACGCATCTGAGTTTTTCAAGTTCCTCATCAATAGTAGCACTCGCGATCATTAGATCATCCGTGTAAACGGTTACAACATCTGGTCATTTCAAGTTTGTCGGTTACCCCAATCTCTTTGAAGTTGCTTGCGAAACAGGTTTCATATTCGTGGATAATATTTTTTAACCTTTCGTTGTCTTCTTTACTAAGGCTTTCGTTTACGTCATATTTTATGTTGTCCTTTTCAATTATGATAGACCTGCATGGAATCGAGCATTCATTTTCTATATCGACGAAGGTCTTCCTTTCCGTCGATGTATTTTTCAGAATCGTAGCAAGATCGTGAGTTTTCTTCGTCTTCTTTGCTGTCGTCTGTTTCGTTGTTCATCATTGTTTCTTGGGTTATTTCTTTCTCTTATACTGACTCTTCTAAAATGAGGTCATTCTCAGGTTCAGGAGTCATGCATCGTTTTGTCGACAAAGAATTTCCATATTTGGTTACTTTAATATTCTGGTCGTATAAATCATTGTTTCCTACAATAATGGCGTCTTCTTGACAATGATCCGGAACCACATAAATTTCCACTTCGATTTCAACTTTATCAATGTGCAGTAAACTTTGGCATCTTCCAATCCTTCTTCCTATTCCGCCTCCAAATCTCTTCAGTTGAATGGTGAATAGCGTGTATTCTATCTCTAATCTGTGAACATCCTTCTGTCGTAGCGTCACAACCTCACTTCCTAAATCAACAAATGCCTTCAATGATTTTCCATCAACTTGCACCACTTTTCGATAAACATCTGGTATGTCAACTTTTTTTATTTTGTTCACCGTCTTTGATTCTTTACAATCTCTGGCGATGTGACCCACTTTGTTGCAATTGAAAGATCTTTCTTTCTTTTGCGGTTTTGGACATTTGGCTGAAATGTGTCCCATTTCATTACAGTTACAACATTTTCTTATTTGCGTTTCAGGTGTCTCGTTTTCTTTCCCATTAGATTGGTTTCTGTGAAGGTGGTGTCCTTTTTACAACACTTTCGTATCGTTTGATCATTAACAAAGCGTCACGCACTGTATCAACATCGTTCAAAGCAAGTGTTTTTGCTAAATCTTTATCATTAATACCGTTTATAATATATTCTACGATTGATTTCTCGCCAATTGTGCCTTTATTTGCTATGGATTTCATGTCATATACATAATTTTCATAAGATTCGTTAAATCTTTTCTTTCTTCTTGCCAGCTCATAGTGCAAATCAGCGTCATCTACCAATGTGGGGAAATCATGACAAATTGACGTCTTAAAGTGTACCCAATTTGTTATTTGTAATTGATTACCGTTATACCATATTGTAGCTGGTCCGGACAGTTTTGAGATCGCGTGGTACAAAAGAGTGTTCTAACTCCAACCGAAAACATTCGCAGTGATCTCTAATTTCGATATCCACTGAGGCGCCGTTTATGAGTTGGTTGAATCAGGATTAAATTCTGGTAAAATTGTTTGGTTACATTGCGAAAATGTTTGGCGCGCCATCACGTCACCATCATTGCGTACACGTCTCTCGTTCTCGAAAAATTCCCGTTCTCGTCGTAATAAATCTTTTTCTCGTTCAAGTAATTCACGTTCCCACAAAATTCGTTTGTTTTCGTATGTAATATCATTCATCGTAATGTCACCAGTTTTATCGATCGTCTCCATTTCTTCGATAGCCGTTGAGCTTGCCGCCATATCTGTTGCGTAGAATTTTCCTGTGTTTTCTTCACTGATCTTTAACGTTTTTATCGCACCGCTGCTTAGTAGCAAATAAAAGTCTTTTAACGTTTACATTTATTACTTTAATTAAATCACACATATTCGTTATTTAACAACTTAAAATCTTAGGTTAACACCACGTTACTCGCGGCCACTGTTACACTACTACTCCTTTTTTCTCTCTCTTCGGTACTGTTTTCGTTCCTTTTTTTAATATATTGATTAAACAACAGATGTCGCTATATGTCACATATGTATGCATTTTAACATGAAATGAGATATAATACACTTAATTGCTAATTATGGTGTGTTTCCAATTTTTCCATAACAATAAATCAAGCATTAATGGCACCAAATTCTTTGATTTTTGTAGCTGGAGGTAAAAAAGTCTTTTGCCCACTAACTATCTCGTAAGTTGCAACTGCATTCATGGTTACATGTATCGTAAGTTGGGCATATTCTTTGTTTATTATAACTTCTCTTAACGACGGAACTTAATATTCATTATTATCCTAGGAAAATAATAAAAATTGTTAAAATTGACCAAGATCATTCTTTCAAATGAAATCGATGTTTGAAATAAGTGTATATACCTTCAGAACGCTTTAGATGCTTGGGGTAATAAATTTTCACAAATTTATTCGTAATGTCTTCAATTTTATTTTTGATATAACAACATACGATTTATCAATTATTTGAGTTTCCGAACGAATATTTGGCAAGGAATCTTTGGATGTTTTGCTGAACATTGACTTCTGCTAGTGGAAAGAACGTAATAAGTCATGCGGCACGTAAAATCTAATATTTCTCGGAAAAATCACGGGCCCTAGAATTCTTAGAATTTCTTCTTAGAATTTTTAGAATTCTCCTTCTTCTTTTCATAGCTTAAATAACTATTTCCCAAGAGCAATCCCGTAAATTGCAATTGCATTCATGGTTACATAAACCGTAAGTTGGCATATTCTTTGCTTATCATAACTTTGCCCTTCACAACTGTACTTAATATTCATTATTGTCATAGGAAAATAATAAAGATTGTCAAAATTAACGAAGATCATATTTTCAAATGAAATCGACATTTGAAATAAGTGTATATACCGTCAGAACACTTTAGATATTCAAAGGGTAATAAATTCTTAGAAGCGTAATTTCTTCAATTTTATTTTTCTTTTCACCGTAGCACGTTTCAATGTATTTTTAATAACAGAAATGACGGATCAAATTGCAGGAACAATTATGCAAAAGAAACTGATTTGAATTATATTTAGTAATTTTTTAGCATCAATTACATTATCTAAATTGGAGTTAAAATGAATTTCTTCTTCGTTTTTTAACTTTTAGTCGATGTATAATCGATCAAAATCATTCAATAATCGAGGTGATCAACCTCGACATCTTCACAGATGATAACAACGTGCAATATAAAATTTCCAGCAATACAATACTTACGTAATATCGTAGTATCATAATATCGTAAGCTCCGGATAGGCCCGAACCCTCCTCTCTCCGCATAGCTTATTACTGTTTCTCTATATAATTCCATTCAACTGCTCATAAAAAAATTAGGGAGACCTAACGTTGAAAAACTAATGACGGAATCCGATAAACGACATTATTCAACACATTTTGGTAAAAATTGCGTTAAAATCTGCCCGGCTGTTTTCAAAATAACCGCACCTTATAAAACTGCTATTTTCTGCGAAACTATATGGAATATCGATAAAATAAAATATGCCCCACATTAAGAACACATTGGGTTATCACTAATTCAAATTTAATTTTTTTTGTCGAATAGTTTTTGAGAAAAAAATCGCAAAGTAGATAAAGTTGCCGGCACTCTCAAAAATCGGGTACTCTTTTCACTTAACTTGCGTTAAAAGAAAAACCGCAAATACGAAAATTTCCAAATTAACATATGATACACAGATATTTTCACTGATTACAATAAAGCTTACCACAATTTTTTTGGTAAACTTGACATCTGACATTGTGGTGTAATGAAATATTACCAAACTGAATATTCATTTGTTTTGGATGCTACTGTGGACATTCATAGGAACGCCCAACTAAATTCGTTCAATTTAAATTTATTTGAAACATAAGTCTTGTTGAACTAACATGAACTAACACTAGCGCTAACACTAGAACTATCACTAGGACTAATACTAGATCTAAAAATTTTTGAGGTTTCGGATGCCATGTTGCAACTTTCTTCAGAAACCGGTTGAAAGTGAGTCACTTGTGAGCATGACATTGGCAACATAATAGCTCATGCTGCCAACAAACAAGTTGACATGCTTTAACAAAATATTCAGAGTTTGGAACTGCAATGGCTCATGCAGCCATTCTTATTCATTACTGACTTCAAATTAACGAGCAGTACTTTAGAGAAAAAGTAACTGATGCTGTCAATAAGTGGCAGTATTTAAAATAATATAGGGTACAACACATTATTTTGAAGCGATTTTTCTATCTTTAACCTCAACTTCAACCTCAACTTTAACCTCAACCACAACCTCAACCACAAACTCAACCTCAACTACGAGCTCAACCTCAACTTCAACCTCAACTGAATACAGGGTGACTTCCGAAATACCTTGTGAAGAAAGGGGAAGAGAAAAAGGAAGACGTTGGTGGCCAGATTCTGTTGTGGCAATGACAGAGCGTACAGGTACGGTGTTGGGTTGGTTTGTATTACGTTGAGTTGGCTGTGATTCCAAGAGATTTCGGCGTCCGATGATTTGACGCTTTTCTTTTGTATTTAGTTTAGTAATAACGCTAATACCGAAATACCGGTATTTTATAAGTATGAAGGCTTTCACGACCGGTGTTAACTGAAATTAGAACTAACACTAGAGCTATCACTAGAACTATCAATAGGACTAACACTAGAAACTTTCGGGTTTTGCCGTGCGTTTTTTGAAAAAATTTTTGACGTTTCGGATGCCATGTTGCAACCTTCTTCAGAAACTGGTTCGAAGTGACAAAATCGGGAATTGTAATTACAAGCTAATTACTGACTAATTTACTGCGTCGCGTCCGGTTTGGGAGTCGTATTCGTCTTCACCACCATCTTCCATGTTCTGCTGAGTTCCCAGCCATTTTCTCTGTTAACGTTTCAAGAGATTTCGGCACCCGATAATTTGGAGCTTTTCTTTTGTATTTAGTTTAGTAATAACGCTAATACCGAAATACCGGTATTTTGTCATCAATACCGGTTTTTAACACCGGACAAAAATTGTCCGGGATCACGGTTGTTTGGGTTTCGGGATCCCGGTATTGCAAGCTCTGTAACCACCTTTATTAAGATGTAGCAGAAGCCAATCGACTCGAATTACCAATGTTTCTCGCGGATACGCATCTGAATTGATATTATAACGACGAAATCGTTTATTTTATAAAATTGTACCGCCTCGTCCGAAAGCAACCTCGGCGAAGTAACGATAGGTTTTCTTATAGGAAGGTGTACATCTCTATTAACATGTTAAAGAAGCGAATCCAGTAAATTACTAATGTTAAGTTTTCTTATATTAATTATATCTTTATACTAAACACCTTAATAAGCTGCAGAAGAAGCCAATCGACTCAAATTACCAATGTTTATTGCGGATAATGAATCTGAATTGATATTATACGACGAAACAGTTTACTTGAATGTAGCGCCTCGCCCTCAAGCGACATCGACAAAGTGACAATAGCTTTTCTCATAGGAGACTAAACACATTTAATAAGATGTAGGAAAAACAAATCAACTCCATTACCAATATTTCTCATGGATAACAGTTATTAAGAAGAAATCGTTTGTTTTAGAAGATTGTAGCGCCCCGCCTGTAATCGACCTCGGCGTAGTGACGATAGGTTTTCTTATAGAAGACTAAACACCTTTAATAATAATAATAAGTTTATTGATACAAAATCGCCATACTAGCATAGTACAAGTCAACAGAAACAAATATTCAAAAGGAAACATTATACAGGATATATTATATACACTGTTTTCGCCTTCAAGCCAAATTAAAGTTCAATTGTTCCATTTTCATCCAGAAAGTACTCATTTAATGTATAGTAAGGAATCTCCTCTAAATATCGTTTTAACATTATCTTTAATTCATTCGAAAGATCTCGAAGGGTCTCACGTAACTGGTTCATTAGAACTTTTTTCGGTTACACTACTCGTAGGGGCTTGAAATTTTGGTATCATGGGTTGTTCATTCTGATCTTTTAACCTAAAATATTTTCAAGATGGTCACCACTTCCGGTCTACGAGAAGTAGACCTCAACTTCGTTATTTTAAATGGAATACTATAGTTTTTATTGCACCATTCAATTATACGTATAAAAATATGTTGACTTTGATAACAATTGTTGGTACCTACCGTTTATTGTTTTCGAGCTATTTTGATTTTAAATATTTTTTCGCAAATATCACCATGCTCTTTAAAAGCACATATCTCAGCCAACGTTAATTCAAAAACGTTTTGCATTGGTACGATAACTCTTCATATGCTGTCAAATAGATTGTCACTTATTATATCAGTGTACCTTATACCCTGGAAAATCCCCAGAAAATCACACCATATCTTAATAGCGGGTATACTGTTCCATAATAAGTAATTAAGGCAAAGAAAGAGCAAATCGACGCAAATTACTAATGTTTCTCATGGAAAACAGTTATTAAGAATAAATCATTTACTTTAGAAGATTGTAGCGCCCCGCCCGCAAGCGACTTCGGCGTAGTGACGATAGGTTATCTTATAGGAGACTAAACATCTGTATTAACATATTGAAGAAGTGGATCCATTCAAATTACTGAGACGTTATTAAGTACATTCTCTGTTTTCGGCTAGGATAAGCGTTGTTCATTACGATCAGGACCAATTGAACGAAATTGATTGAAACCAAATTATCTTGTAATTCGACCGACAAATGTCAGAGCATATGTAATGATATGTACACAAACGTCAAGCAAAATAACAAGAAAGAGAGCTGATTTTGGTTGACCTATATAAACAGGGCTTACCAATAGAAAAATTCTATTCAAATGTCGCGCGTATTTATGGGAGGAGTTCGAATTTCAAATTACTGCATCTGTTTGATGAACAAAATATAGAACACGAAATATTTTATGTTTTTATATTTTGTTTCTTGCCGACCTGGTAAAATAGCCTCTTAGATTCATTTCTACAGCTGATTTTGACAATTGTGCTTATCCTGCTTTGTACAGCATTCTTACTCTATAACCCTGCCATACATCATCACCACCCCCAGCTATTCTTTGTAATTTAGAATCTTTAATATTTTATTCTATTAATATCACGGTCATTTTCACCCCACAGAATTTTTAAGAGTTAACAATTTTTATACTGTTTTAAAATTAACATTTATTATACATGGGAAAAAGTATTAGATTTTAACTACAATTTAACTATTTTTCCCGCGTATAATACATATTTTTTTTCTTTAACAGAATAAACGACGATTTAATACTGATAAAACTTACTATTTTTCTAAAAAGCTGACATTTCATCTGTGAAAAAAAAAATATTTCATCTGTGTTGACAGGTCGTAAAATACAACTTAATCGCCGGGAAAAAATGTTATTTAATATTTTGTGCCTATATCTGATATGGTTTTTTCATTAAATGATCCATAAAGGCGAAGCAGAGAGAATATGAAGATAGTTCTCGTTACATATCATCATGTTCCGTTCATTGTTAATACACCAAGCTGTTTTTGTTGCAACTGCCTTTCTTGTTATTTGTATTATCATCAACTTTATTTTAATTCTCTTTTTGGCATCTCTTGATGCATATTCCACATTCGTCCCTTCCTTGTATCAAATTAAAAAGAGATTTTCGATTTTTAACACCGATAACCAAAATATATATAATTTAAATCCCATTTCCTCTAAAATTACATATAAAAAACCAACCGCTTAATACGAAGCCAAGAAAAGAATCAATAAATTCATGATGAAATTAAAATTAATGCTCCTTATTCTCACCTATTTCATTATCACAATATCCGTAAGTATTCAAATGATTTACACATCCTAATTACACTATTTATCATTTCAGGCCAAAACTAGATTTATATTTAACCGGGTTTACTTCAGTTACGTGAATAAATCCCGCATAGATGTGGCTGAGTTGAAAATGGCCCACTTTAATAAAACTTTATCTGTTCTCAGTTGCAAGTGTCATTTATTACGTGAAATAGATCACTTAGCTAAAGTACGTCATTTAGTCAGCAAAAATAAAAATTATCATATAACGCCAAATTTTATTTTCAGGTTAACATTAAAGCTTATTTTGTGCGAAACAATGTTGCGTTATTTTCCGGGATACAGTTTGACGTTCCCATCTGCAAAGCTATATCATCGAACGCTTTTGGTGCACGAGATGTGCTCAAGGATCTTTTGAAAGGGCGTCTAACGTGCCCTATAAAGCCTGTAACTTTAATTAAAGAACTCATTCAGTTTAACTTTTTCTGGTTATTTTAGGATTGGTACGATGGCAATGTTAGATTTGATTCTGTATATCCGCCGTACGGGGCGCCCGTTGCGAAATATATGGTGAATTGTACTTTGGTTGAAAATGACGGTTTAATTTGGGCCGCTTCCATTTGGTTCGAAATAATCGAAGATGTTTAATTATAATAAAGGGTTTATAAGAAAAATTTAAAAAAAGTACCGTTTAAAGAAAATTTGACGTTGAAACGTCAAAATTGATGCAAAACTGTTTTAAATTTATTTTTTCGAAAGGTGTTATTAAAAGTTAACTTTTACGTAGTACTAAGCAACTGTCAAAACGCTACATTTTTGTTCACAGGACGGAATAGTTATTTAAGCTATGAGGCACGTAAGGACACTATAACGAGCGAGGAAGAATTATACGGGCCGAGGGAACCGAGAATAAAAATTGTTAAAATTGATGACGATCATTCTTTCAAATGCAATCGATGCTTGAAATAAGTGTATGTACCTTCAGAACGCTTCAGATACCGGGAGGGTAATAAATTTTCATAAATTTATTCCTAATTTCTTCAATATTATTTTTCTTTTCATCGTAAAGCACTGTACGTAACAAGTTATGACAATAGTTATTTACGTGACCAGTTATGAAAAGACTAATTTTTAAATGTAAATTGTGTTTAAATGTAATTGTAAATTGCGAGACTTAAACAAAATTAGCAGTTTCTTAATGTGTTAAGCACAAAATTTTATCTAACCCCCCTTTAGAATTGAACGAAATTATAAGAATTTAAATCTGACAACGCTTATGTGTCAAATTTAATTTCAAAAAATTGCGCTGCGTTAATACGAATATTCATGGTAATATCCAAAACAAATCAATATTCAGTTAGGTAATGTTACATTACAGCACTAGTTGAGTAAAGTGTGAGTTTACAAAACGTCAAAATGACAGGTAAAACCTCACATTTCCTAGCGGTATTAGATAAATATTATTTGTTTAGCAACAAATTTCACTGTAGACACGACAACTTACGATTTGTCAATTATTTGAGTTTCCGAACTAATATATGACAAGAAAACTTTGGATATTTTGTAGGATATTGACTACTCGTAAGAACTAACATTAATCGAAAGAATCTTCCTCGCGCGTTATAGTTACTTACGTGCCTCATAGCTTAAATAACTATATTTTTAAATATTATTACAATTCATAACTCCAACACCAAGGAACATCTTTTTTAATTAAGTCATACAATGGGTGTAACATATTTGGTGTATTTGGTATAAAACGGTGATAATAATTAATTGCTCCTAAAAATGATTTTAATTGTGTGACATTATTTGACATTATTTTATTGACTCTTTATTGTTTTGACCAGTGATTAAGATATCGTCCATAAAACAACATACACAAAGGGTAATCTATTATACTTAAACAAACCTCTATGTGTACCAATTGTAGTTAATTCTTTGGACTTATCATCAAGCAATAACTGTAAATAAGCCAGTGACAAATCTATTTTTGAAAACTGTTCACCCCCTTTTAATTTTAAAAACAAATCATCGATTTTAGGAAGTGGGTACTTATCAATAATTAAATAAGGATTAATTGTGACCTTATAATCTCCATAAATTCTGACAGTATTATTCTTTTTAAGTACAGGGACGATAGGTGCTGCTACACTGCTAAAACTTACAGGAGAAATTATTTTTTCCCTCAACAGCCGACCCAATTCCTGATCCACTTTTTCCTTTATAGCATATGGAACAGGTCTAGGTTTATGACATTTAAAAATACAATTTTCTTTCAATTTTAAATTCACCTTAAATTTATTAAAGATACCCAATTGTTTTGAAAAAACTTTAAAATATTTCTCTGTAAGATAATCTTTAATTGTATTTTCGCATTGCAGACTTTTAATTTCTTGTAAAGCCAAATTAAATTCATTAATGAAATTACGACCCAATAATGGTAATTTCCCATTATGATCTACTACACAAAATTTAATGTATTTTCTATTTTTATTATAAGTAATTAAAAGTTTTTGAATTTTCCTATTATTTTTGTACAACTGATAGTGACCAAAATTATTTAACCAATAATCTTTTGACATAACTGATATACCAGTTCCGCTGTCCAATTCAAATTCATACTCTTTATTAAGTACAGCAATTTTAACCATTATAGGTTTGAATAATTTAACATTTGATTTAATATTATTCAATGAAGTATCTAAATAATTAACTTTTCTTTTACTATTACAAACTGCGCTCAAATGTCCTATTTTGCCGCAAGAATTACAAACATAACTTTTATATTTACATTTATCCGCTTTGTGATTTAAGTTACCGCATCTATAACATCTTACTACACCGCCACTGCCGCCGTAGATGTCACCCTTTGCTGATGACGCTCCGGCCAACGTCGGTGTCTTGTCTGCATAAGCGTGAATCTTATACCATGTCCACCTCGCGCCGACTTCCCTCTTTCTCTATTTCTGTGCCATCCCTGATCCAGCCGCAGGATCTCTTCTTCTCCGGGTTCGGTCTTGAATCGGGAAACGACGCCGCTAGCCTCGTTCGCTGCAACCCCGTAGCCGTTCAAAACTGACTCAACCAGTAGTGTTCCTGAGACAAACTATTGAAGAGGATTGCTTTCTTAATTCGGTCTTCGACAACGCCATTTGCAATAAAAAATTGTTCCAGCCGACCTTGAGGCACCGTCCATTCTATATTTTTGGGATCGAACTCATGCTGTATACCAATATTTCTGATACTGCCGCGTGTTTTATCTTCTTTGTCGACCATTCTTTAATATCCTCGTCGCCACTGTAGTGTATGAATAAAAACTACGTAGATAATTTCAGATAACTTTCTACTGTCATATATTCAACAACGACATAATTCTATGACAACCGATTAACGAGTGCTACGATCAGCGGGTACTTTAATATACTACAGAAGTCTGTACTTCTTTATAATCTACTTTCTTTATCTGCTGATTGCAGTATACCAAGTCCGTTAGCTCGCGCGTTTTTTAGAATGGATTTATTATTACCTTGATTTCATAAGCTCATTGCGCCCGGATGCGTCATAAATAGTTTTGGCAATAAATCGATTATTTTTTTCAACATGTGATTATTTTAGTTGTTTCTTCTTTTAGTTGATATAACAAATCTTCTCGAAGACGACAAGGAAGATCTCTCAGTGAACGAGGATTTTGGAGAAAAAGGTGATATTGATTCGGAAGATTTCGTTGAAAAACGTGAAGACGACTCAGAAGCGGAGCAGGATGGTGAGGAACTTCAAGATGGATGCGAACCTGATACTGAAGCCAATTGCTTTTTGGGAAAGGATAAAACAACCAAATGGTATAAAAATCCGCTACCAAGAATGATGGCACAATGATGTCACAATGTTATAACTGAACGTTCTGAAGTCAAAGGAAACGCTAAAAATGCTGAAACTGCGGTTGATTGTTGGCATAATTTGTTCACAGACGACATTTTGAATACAATAGTTAGATATACAAACCTATATATTGAATCGATAAAGCATAAATTTCTCAGAGAAAGAGTCGTCGCTACTAGGTTTATTATACTTAGCAAGAGCACTGAGAGGAAATCGTCAAACTTTGGAGGAACTTTGGGGAAAAGATTGCGACGGTGTTGAGAAATTTGGATTGGTAATGAATTTCAAATGGTTCAAAACTCTAATGCGTTGTTTTCGATTTGATGATTTTATTACCAGAGCAAAACGAAAAGAAATCGATCGTCCTGCTCCAGTTCGGGACGTGTTTGAAAAATTTGTAGAAAACTGTCAAAAGAGTTATAACGTCGGAGAAAACGTGACAATTGATGAGATGCTACTAGGTTTCCGTGGACGGTGTGCATTTCGGCAGTACATGCCGTCCAAACCGAACAAGTACGGCATGAAATGTTTTGCTCTTACTGATGCCAAGACGACTTATACGTTGAATATGGAGATTTATGCTGGGAAACAGCCTGAAAGTGTTTTCTCTGTCAGTAATAAGCTGTGTGAGGTAGTAAAAAGAATGGCTAAACCGATATTTAGAAGCGGTCGTAACATTACAGCCGATAATTGGTTTACCGATATAGATCTCATCGATTTTTTGAAAAAGAAAAACTTATCATACGTTGGAACTGTGAGAAAAAATAAAAGACAGTTGTCCACACCATTTGTCTTGACCAAAAGAAGGAAACAATACACCAGCATGTTTGGTATCAATAATGGAAAAACTTTAACATCTTACATACCACGAGCAAAGAAGAATGTAATTCTCGTATCTACACTACATGACGACAACACCATCAATCAGATAGTAGATAGAAGATGTGGGGTAGATGTGAAGCGGTGGCCCATGGTAATATTTTTCACAATGTTGAATGTGAGTGGTATTAAGTCCCAAGTTATTTACCTCGGTAATCGACTGGAACCATTAAAAAGACGGGTTTTTGTAAAAACATTGTCCCATCCGCTGATGATGCGACAGCTTGCTCGGAGAAGTATAAAGACTGTTGGAATCAATACCCAGCTCCAAATGCGACTAAAGCGGTTCCAACCCATCAATGAAGCTGATTGTAGGGTGCGCGCATGTATAAACATGTGTAGGCGAACTATATATACCGGACTAAAGGGGCGTGGTAAGGAGAGTCGTGTCCGAACCACTGCCATTGTAAGATCACAAACGTTTTTAATAAGTAAATAAATAGCTACGCAAAGTTGTAGTGTTTATTGTTAAAACCGCTCGACAAATCACCCACTACATGGTGTCAGGTCTCGGGTAAAAGAAACCTGAAGATAAAGAACTCCAACAAGAGGTGAAAACAAAAAGAAAAAATAAAGTTCAGGAACAACTGTATAAAGAAGATCGTGGAAGCAGAAGTCAAGTAGCTCCAGCGCAAACTGGAAGAATTGACTGCAGAAAAAGAGGTAGGACGAACAATCGCATTAAATTCGGTTGCGCCGCCCGAGAAATTCGCTTTTGAAGCAGATCAATGGGACATGTGGTTAAGAAATTACGAACGATATCGTAACGTGACGGGGTTAAATAAACAATCGCAACGACTACAAGTCGATAATCTTTTATTACATATGGGACCGCAAGTCGATAGGTAAACCGCCGTCGGAAATAACATCTGAATATGAAGAATTAAAAAGATTTTTCACAGATCATTACGGGGCTAACGTGAACGTAATTTACGAGCGAGCAAAATTTAACCAACGAAATCAAAAAGACGGAGAAAGCGCGGAGGAATTCGTAGAGGCCGTGGTTCAACTCGCAAAGATATGTAAGTACGGACAAATGACAGATACACTAACTAACACGCGATAGATTAGTAGTTGGAATAAAAGATAAAAGATTATCAGAAATTTTACAAACCGATCCAAATTTGAATTTAAACACCGCGAAAATTAAAATAGTTCAAAGCGAAAGAATTAAAAGCGAAAATAAAGTGCTGAGAGAACAGACGGTAAAACAAGATTTCCGAGAAACTATCGATCGATTTGATTGTAAAAACAGGTCGGGAAGCTCAGACAAAAGAAAACAGTACTGCAATACGATAAAAATGATGAATGCGGACGTTGTGGTGCCAATAAGCGTCATGAAATAAAAAAATGTCCAGCAATTAATGTTCGATGCAAGAAATGCGACATAACAGGGTATTATTCAAAGAAATGTTGTACGAAAAATAGAAATAAAATTCACGAAGTAGACAGAAAGGAATCTGAATCGGACAAAAGTTCGGATTCTGAGTCCAATTACGCAAAATCGGAAATCGCAACAATCTCGGGAGGAGAAGAAACACCGTGGCGAATTGATTTAAAAATAAATGATATAAATATAGATTTTAAAATAGATACAGGTGCAGATGTAACAGTTCTACCATTAAAGGACTATAACAAACTAAACAGCAAACCAAAATTGCGACACAACTCAGGTTTTAAATGGACCAGGAAACAACGAATTGAAGGTCCTAGGAAAGATGCGTTTAGAAATAACTTGGAAAGGAGAACGAAAAATATTGAAAATGTTTGTAATCGACTTAAAAGAAAGCTTATCAAGACCAGCGATTACAAAGTTAGAATTGATAAAGTGGATTGAAGCCATAGAGAAACCCGGTGTGAAAGAAAACTCCGGTGTGAGAGAAACAGAAAGAAAAACAGACAATATTTGAAACTAAATATTCAAACAATGTTTACTCAGGTATAAGAAAATTAAAGAGTATAAACTACGATATAAAACTGATTAAAGATGCTAAACCATTTTCTATCGCAACCCCAAGAAGAGTACCAGTGCCATTGTTGGATAAGGTAAAAGAGGAATTGCTAAAAATGGTACAATTAAACGTCATCGAAGAAATCGAAGAACCTACAGAATGGTGCGCGCCAATGGTGATAACATGTAAACAATCAGGAGGCATTAGGATATGTGGAGATTACACAGAATTAAATAGGTACTTAAAAAAAAAAGTTCCGAGTGTAGAGGACACACTAACACAATTAAATGATAGCAAGATATTTTCAAAATTGGATTGTTCATCGAGTTTTTGGCAAATTCAATTAACTGAACAATCGTCAATCTTTACAACATTTTTAACGCCATTTGGTAGATTCTGCTATAAGAGATTGCCCTTCGGGATATCATCGGGTGTGAATAGATTATTTGGAAATGTAAACGGAGTATTAGTACGGAGCATTATTAAACAAAGTTTTTCAAATAATCAACGACAACGGAATAAAACTCGATAAGCAGAAATGTAAATTTTATACTGACGAAATAAAGTTTTTGGGTTATGTTATAGGAAAGGATGGAATTAAAATAGATAAGGAACATTTGAAAGCAATATCATCATTTCCTGAACCGAAGAATATAATAGAACCTAGACGATTTTTAGGGATGGTGAACCATTTAACAAAATTTTTGCCAAACATGACTGAAATAAATAAACCTTTAAGAGAGTTATTGAAGAACAATAACATGTTTATATGGAAAGACCAACAGAAAAATTGTTTTAATCACTTAAAGGAAATGTTAATTACAGCACCGATATTAGAATCCTCCATGGTATAGGAGGAGTATTAGAGCAGAAACATGATGGGAAATGGAATCCTGTAATGTATATGTCGAAGGCAATGAATGAGACACAAAGACTTTATGCACAAATTGAGAAGGAAGCATTAGCAATCCTGACAGCTTGCGAAAAATTCGAACAATTTTTAATAGGAAAAGAATTTACTATTCTGACCGATCATCGACCATTGCTAAAAGTGCTAAAAACAAAACCAATTAATGATTTGACTACAAGACTACAGAGATTTAGATTGACCAGATTTAATTATACGATTGAACATGTGCCAGGTAAAGATTTCTATACACCCGATACATTATCGAGAGCACCTGTTAAACAAATTGAATGTGAAATAGAATATATAAGAGAAGTGGAGAGCTCAAAATATGTCGAAACAATTAATGAAGAAATACACAGGGATTTGGATGGAAACATAGAAGAAATTGTGAAAGAACAAAACGATCACGTATGTCTTAAGATAAAACAATTCATAGCAAACGGATGGCCAGAAAATATAAAAGATTATAAACCCGCTCCATATTTTAAATACAGAAAGGAATTAGCAGTATATCAAGGGAAAATTTATTACAAAGATAGATTATTGCTACCGAATAATATAAGAAGAAACGTCTTAGAGAAAATACACGAAGGTCATTTTGGAATAAGAAGAGGGGTAAGTAGAGCGAAAGCAACAGTTTGGTGGCCACACATTTCAAAGCAAGTCGAAGATTTGATAAATAACTGTGACATTTGTGCTCAGAACAGGCCTACCAGAATAGAACCGATGATAATAATATAATCCACTGCCAAGATTACCGAGGCAGGAAATCGCTACAGATCTATGTCAATATAAAGGAAAAGCATATTTGATTGTGGTAGAGTATTACAGTAAATTTATAGAAGTTGCAGAAGTGAATAAACCCAAAGCGGAGAATATAATAGAAGAAATAAAAAAGATGACTTAGAAAACTCCTCCACCTCCAAAAATTCGTAGGTGTTCAACCTGTGCAGATAAAAATAATTTCAGAAGGATGACAAATTGTGAATGTAAAAAATGTCGGTCTGCAATCTGCATGACTCACATAAATATGGTGTGCGGTACCTGTTATGCTGCATGTCAATGTCCGTCTTCTGCCGAAGACACTGACTCTGAATGAACAAAACAACAATAATTTTTTAATATATTTATTACATATTACTTTGAAAATAAATTAGTTTTTTCTAATATTCTTTCTTTTTCTTAGTTAAAATTTTTTATAATTTTTTACATGTATTATTTTCTTTAATAAGTGAGTTTTCTTTTCAATATACTTTTTTTGGTTAAAACTACCATTGAACATCAATAGATGCTTTTAAAGTGCTAATTAAGAATATGTGTTGTGATTGTTACAAGTGTGCCTCTCAGGCGCATTGCCCCTGAATTTGTTTGCACTAATAATGCGCCCGACGAAGGGTTAATGTTTATACTTAATGCCTACAACAGTTAAAATACCTCTTTATTTAAAAAAAATGTTCGTAGTAATGTTTCAAGAATACAGTGAAAATGGTAAAAAATGAAATTTTGCACGATTGTCGTAAATTAACTATACCTCTGGTAATATATATTCGACCATGGTGTGCAATGCTTCAAAATTTAGAGAACTCGATGTTCTACAGCAGTGCTTCCCAGTGTTACAGCAGTGCTTAACATTTGTTTGTTAAAATATAAAGTAAAAAATTGACTAACTCACTTCCACCCCCCATCGCCAGAATCCAACCCCTTAAAAATCTTAAATGGAAATGGGTGTCAAGTGATACCTCATTTTAAAGGTCTTTTAAAGTACTACATGTTAGTATTTTTTTTAAAGATCTATTCGTTTTCGAAATTTTTGAGAAAATCATTTTTTATATTTGCCGTTTTTATTTATATTAATAACTTTAATTAGCTTCTTAAAAACAAGTATAAGTAATCTTTTATTATTAATTTATAAAACTAAATTAGAATGTCCATTTTTACAACGAACATCCTTTTTATAACCTCCATTATTTCGGAGCAATCCAAAATCTTTAAGCTTTAATTTATTGTGACAATTGATATTGAAATAATTAAATACTAAGTTATAACAGACCAGGACGTTGGCTAGCTTGCCTGACGTCTATTGGAGATATTTAAAAGAAACGATTTGTGTTTAATTTTGCTTTTGTTTTAGGTTTATTTGGTTATTACTCGTAACTTTTACTGTTTGAAACGTTTTATTTTATTTTTAGTTATTTGATTATGTACAAATACTTTTTACAGACAAAATCAACTTAATAATTGTTCAAAGTGTGGTCCGTTATTAGCTAAACAATGTATTTTGTATTTTCAAAAAGTTCCCTTTGAATCGGACAATTCCCACGGCAAGCTGCAGTAATTCTCTGACGAAGTTCTTCTAAAGTTTGAGGTTGAGCAGTAAATATGAAAGACCTTAAATGACCCCATAAAGAAAAGTCTAATGGCGTCAAATCTTGTGATCTGGCTGGCCATTCTATAAGACATCTGCGTCCTATCCATCTGTTTGCAAACGCACTATCCATCTACTGCCGTACCGGAAGAACATAGTGAGTAGGAGCTCTGTCTTGTTGAAAATATAATTGATTCTCATCAAGTAAGGCATTTCCTTCTCTATCCAATTGATTATCGAGAGCTTCCGTAATTAGTGGATTGATAGTATTTTCTAACATATCCAAGTATACTTCGCCGTTTAAATTTCCATCGATAAACAGTGGCCCAATCAATTGGTATCCCAAAATGCCTGCCCACACATTAAGTCAGGATATTGTGTATGCCCTTCTACAGTCAGATGAGGGTTTTCTTTACTCCAATATTTGCAGTTATGTTTATTTACAAATCCTTTTAAATAAAAAGTACATTCATCACTAAAGCAGATATTTTTCATAAATTATTAATAATTTATAAAAAATAAATTATTATAATAAAAAATTATTATAAACGTTATTATTAATAATAGTGGTCACTTCTTGATGTATTTGCAATTTATAAGGATGGAATTTATGAACTTTTACAACTTTATGAATAGAAGCCAAGGATACACCAGTTGCTTTAGATACCTGCGCAATGAAGTATTCGGATTGATACCGAAATGACCCAACACTTCCAGTTGGGCGGTTTCATTCAAAACTCTCGGCTCATTATGTTTTATGCTGGCAACGGACCCAGTCTGAGTAAATTTCTTCATGAGATTCAGGACGTATCTATGAGATACATTCTTATCTGGATGCCTTTCGTTGAAAACTGCGGCAGTTCGTCGAGCACATTAAATTTAGTCGTAAATTTAAGAACTCGACAGTTGGGTAAAAACAATGTTTATCTTTTGTCCAATCACGAATCGAATTCTTAAATTTAAGACTAAATTTACAGCTGAATTTTTTGTAATAAATTTAAATTTAAGAGATATCAGTTTTATTCAAATATACTTACGCAATGAAAGTACACTATCTGTGTAACAAAACAAAAAATTATACTTCTTTTTGTCCAACACTCTGAAAATTTGTTGTATACACTTCACATCACGCACAAGACAGAACTAAATTGTTCTATACACTTACCAGTTGGTGCAGGGATCGATGCTTTTCCTGTTTATACAAGATTGGGCAGGCATAAGCCTACATCGCGATGCCTGTTATTACTTGTATAAAATACAATTACATACAATTTAGTACGATAAAGTACAATTTTATGCACCTGTCTATATTTATATTTTACTTGGGATGTAAAAATTGCTAATAATTTATTAATAAATTATTATTTTAAAAATAAATTAATAAATAATTTACTAATAATTTATTGGCGATTTTTTATTATTATTTTAACTTCTGTATTAAAAAAAATGTGTTTCAATTAATTTATTTTTTATTAAACCTTGCACGGACCGCCTTACGTTGTTCAGGGACCCTCAAATCGATTTTAATTTTCTGAGAATCAGCACAACATTCTACTTTATAATAAAATATTACAGTCTTTGAGATTTTTCTTGTAAACTAATGTAATTAGCAGAAGGAGTATTAAAAAAGAGGACATCTGTGGAACATGGATCAAACTATGCCACTCCTGCAGACATGAAACAGAAAACTTCAATAGCCAAACATTTAAATGATACGACATGAAATCAATACTGATGAATACTGATCAATTTTAAGAAAAATGTTATTATAAAAAATATGTTAAAAGGAAAATGAACCGTTAAACATTCAACGCTTCGTAGAATACTCATAGAATATCCAAAAAGATTAGGACTAATCAAATGTAAACATAAATTGTTATTATTTCAAATTTAGGATAAAATGGTAAATGTGCGATTTCGTCAAAATATTGTGTGTTAAGTAAAGAAATCTGTACAAATCAGTAAAACAAAGGTTATATTATATGGCCTATTACGCCATCCGCCTCAAAGAGGGCGCTAATTATTTTTATTTATCCACATTACTACGTGGATTTCATTTACAGAATATTGTTTAATAACAGGATTATACAAACAGTTAATATAAAAACAATGTTTTTAAGCTACTATCTTAAAAGGTTTAAATTTATATATTAAGGTCAGGGAATAATATAGAATTCCCGCAATTTTATTAAAATATCAGTAACGATCGGCTAAAATGAACAGAATTTCACAACAGAGTGGCTAATTGTAGTAATTTTGTTCTCAATTTTACACCTGGCCAAAACTTGATAAAATCTGATTCATGATATGTTATTTTACTACCAATATTGCTGCAGTTAACCATGATGATGGTTAGCAAACAGTTTAAAACTAATTAAAAATAAATAATTAAAAACTCTTTTTAAACATTAAGGTTATGTATTAGTTCTATAAGTTTTGGAAGCATGAATACACGGTGAGTCAATAGTACGGGGCTTTTCTGTTGAAAATTTAAATAAATAATAGAATTATACTTTAGTGATGTTTTTTAATGTTTATTTCTCTAAAGTAGTTTCGAGCACAAGCAGTACAGTTAGAACCTATAAACCTTAACATACAAAACTTATTACGCTTAAATTACAAGTTTACACGATTAAAATTGAAGTTATAACTGTGCACCAATTGATTAAACTAAATTAGGTTTCAAAATAAATAAAAACAAAATGAAAAAATAATAAAAATAAATAACTAATATCAACAAAAATATATATCAACAAAATAATTTTTACTGCATAGAGTAAAATTAACATGGAAGAAATGTTGAGGAAGAAAAAACAAATTATATTTATTGCATTATTAATATGCAAATGAGCAAACACTTCCTATAACTCTTCTATAATTACATCATTAATCTCCTCCCAAGTTGCTGTTTTTAAATGCTCCAGATTTTGAAGTGTATTTTTGTATTTTTCCCCATAGATTTGTGTTTATGGTTCGAATCCATAAAGTACATCAATAAATACTATATGGTTTACCTCGCCCTGTGGGGTATTGCATTGTCCTGTTGGAAATATTCGGTGTATCTCGTCATCACGAAAAAGACGAAAATCTGAAAGAAATTTTCACTGAACGTTTTCTTTATTTTAATTTGCTTATCAACTGGTTTGCTTGAAGAACAAAATACGAAATACGATATCTCGCAAACCGTATGACAATCATATCAATAACATTCTATCGAACACCTTATTAGCTGTCAACATCTGGCTATAATCTGATTACTAACATATCGATACTGCCACTACAAGACAACCAATATTACAACGTCCATATTAGGTACGATAATTATAAAACACGTTGTACATCACCATCAAAACTGCATTGATTAATAATTATTTGCATAACCAGTTATGAAAAGTCAAATTTTTGAAGTTTTGCAAATTGCGTGAGTTAAATAAAATTAGCAGTTTCTTTTAAGTTGAACGAAAAACGAAATGAACGAAATCTTACGAATCTGAGTTAATCTGACAACGCTTATGTGTCAGATGAATTTAAATTGAAAGTATTTACTTGGGTGTTGCTACGAATATCCATAGTAACATCCATAACAAATCAATATTCAGTTAGGTAATATTTCATTACACCACTAGTAGTGTAATGAAACACGGCAGATGTATAAATTGTGACATTACAAAATGACATGTAAAGCCTGACATTTTCTAGCGTTGTTAGATAAAAATATTGTTAGCTATGCGTTTCACTACTCCAGGACCGAACTCTACTTAATTTTTTTAATGGAACTCTTATATATAAATACTTTTTAATGTATTTATATATATTTTTCATATGCTAATTAGCTGTCTTAAATGCTATAACTGCATATCATCTTTTTGAATTTTGAATGTAAAGTTGCCAAGAAAAATCATGTGGTCACTATCAGAATAACCATTATTATTAAATATTGGAGATTGCAATTTGGCATATCGATAAACAAAGAATGAATCCTTCGAACGTCACTAATACCATTGGATCAGGGCCGGCTCATATGACTGTGCTATCCTAGTAAAATTGACAAAACCGCCAATGGCGGTTATAATGATTTGTTAGACTCTTCGTATATCTTCGTATAAACTACACGATATCTGAAAAGTATCCACGTTGCTTGTAGGTAGTTCCATTCCAAAAACCCAATTGAAGTTGGACATAAGCGGTTAGTAACGTGAATGATTATGCGAAGGTCTTGATGTGGCACAAAAACTTATAAGTAAAGACCGGATTAAAAGGCACTTAAAAAGGTATGAAATTTTGGCAACAAAAGCATTAAAAAGGCATAAAAATTAGAAATCGAAAAAATTTCTATACCTAATTAATAATGTATTTTAATAACGTTTTCATTAAAAAATACATCGTTAAACTAAACATTCATATATAATTATTAAACCACTAATCACGAAAACAACTAATTATTAAATGCTGTTCTAAATATTCCATTGCGAAGTTGTGTCTTCTCTCACTTAACGTATCCTTGTAAGCCGAAAAACTTCTCTCCACGTCCACACTTGTAATTGGTGCATACTTGAACTTTTATGCGGGATCCATAATAAATCCAGTAACAATTTCACCACTTAAAATTGATGCAATTTTTTGTAATGTGGCATATCCTTCATTTTTACACAGAACGTCATTAAATTTATTCGTAATTATTTGACCAATATGTCCTGGTACACTATACGTGCTGTCTTGAAACTTTTTAATCATTTCTACTGCAGTCACTGAAGGTAAATCCTGTTTTTCAAGTGATTTTATAGATTCACTTATATAACTGTAATTGCTTTTTATAAATGCCAAATTGTTTTGTAGCTCCACTTCTTTTAGGACGGCCTGGCAATCTTGTATTGCTTTACTACTTGTAGCCGGAAATTCATTTATTAATTGTTTAAAATGATCTATGACGTTTGTGTAGTATATAGCGGCATCTAGCCATGTTCCCCATCTTGTTAGAACTGGTTGTGGTGGTAATGGAGTATTTGGTAACCTCTCTCTAAACAATTCTACTCTTAAAGGGGCTTTAACAAATATTTGTTTACCGCTTTTTATTAATTTATTAACTAATGGGAACTGTAACCTTATAGTTTCTGCTACTCGATTAAGCCCGTGTGTTAAGCAAGTACAATGAATTAAATTAGGGTAAAAAATCTTCATATTAGACGCAGCTTTTACCATGTATGCCGCTGCGTCTGACACCATCAGTAATATTTTACCATTCGGTACCGGCTCCGGTAAGAAAAAATGCGTTAATTCGTCGTGAATAAATCTTGTTACCGTATTATTATTTGTTTTACTTAATTCTTTGGTACTTATTAGAAAACTTTTTGACGAATTTTCATCACTTAATACTCCAAGTATTAAATTTGCCACGTATCGTCCACATACATCAGTTGTTTCGTCTACACTTATCCAAATATAATTATTTCCAATAATATTTTTTATTTCTTGAATAACTTCTTTGTAGACTGAAGTAATATAATTTTTGCGGAGATGGCTTTCATCAGGAATATGCATTGTACAATATGTTTGTAAAAAAGTTTTGAAATATTTATTTGTCACTTTATGGATTGGTATGTTTGCTTTTATCAAAGCTTTGCAAAGATCAAAATTGAATTTTGATTGTTCAGTGCAGCCGGATGTTGATGCCACAGATTGTATAGCTGTACCTATAGTTTGTTGTTGTTTGGACTGACTTTTAGTCAGTTTTAATTTTTCCTGATGCAATAATGTTTTGACATGCTGAATTATGTAGTATTTCTTATCACAATTAATCTGTTAACAGTAATTTAATAACGTCAGTATTTTATAATATCTTCCATAATTATTAAACAATATATATATTGTTCTATTAATTTTAATGATCGAACATACTACATTGACTACATTGAATCAATAGTGAATTTTATTTCTAGTGAATTTTGAGACATGCTATTCTTTATAATTTCCAATTTTTACCGTAAAAAGATTTAAATTTCGGTTTTAAATATTTAAAAATCTTTGGTATTATACATAATTTAATCATTATTTAAAAATATAATTAATATAATTAATTGTTTTTACTCGATTAACTCCATCAATACTTACGTTTTTTGAACAGGCTTGGCAAAATAAACGATTACGTTCATATTTCAATTCCTTGTAATCTTTAATCCATTCTTCTACGGTTGGCTTTTGTTTCGGCATTGTACTACGCAAGAATTTCACACTGTCACTCGAGTAACTAATACAACTAAATGAATTGAAGACTCGACGCAAGTTAAACCACATACGGGGAATCCCGTGTAAGACGACACGGCAAAACGGGGAATTCCAAAGCTTAAATTCGGATCGATGAAAAACACGAATCTTACGTCAGACGGCAGAACGAGGAAATGTACAGAGGCGCAGCGAAATATTTTTTCATAATTCAACCAATTTTTGGGGAAAAGACGCCAAAATGTTGGAAAAAGGCTTTAAATAGGCATAAAAAAATAATAGGCATGAAAATTCAAAAAAGGCAAAAAAAGCATAACTAACCTGGTCTTATTTCACTTATGTTTAACTGATTCGTAAAGATATTTAAATATATTTGTAATGCCTTTAATTTTGAGCATAAGCATATTTTCTATAAATCCGGTCTTTACTTATAAGTATTTTAAAGTATTTATTGCTTTCAAAATTCTACATTTTCAACCACAAGAATAGAAAAACGATATAAGTAAAATTAAGGTGTAGCTTCTCCAGCTGCTCTCATTATTACTTCACAAATCTAAAATGCAAATATAAGTAATAAATACAGATTAATACTTCCAAAATTGTCTTCTTACTTGAAGATGTTGAGGTTGAGTTATAACAAACGTTACCACATTAGCTACATCTTCAGGTTTAAGATGTGGTACACTGTTCACAAATTCGTCAATTTCTTCGACGGGAACATTACTTTTATAACTATGAATCAAGGTTGTTTGAACAAGACCCGGACTGACAGTCTGAAAGAATAACGATTTGCTGTAAATTTTCAAAAATAAAGATACAAAAACGAAATGATTTATACAGTGACCCTAATTTTTGTTCCGGCTCTGATAAGTTCCAATCGTAAATTTTCGCTCAAAGCACCGACGGCGAATTTGGAAGCAGCGTAAAGTGTAACGTCTTCCAAATGGCTGCTGTAATTGCCCAAAGTACTTCCAATGTTAACGATGTGACCTTCAACGTCGTTTTCTTTCATGTTATTTATGGCCTCGCGTGCGCAAACTGCCACAGCGACCACGTTAACATCCATTATGGATTTCCAATTTTCAGATTTTCCCTCGACTATACCCGATGGCGGCATGACACCAGCGTTATTAACAAGAACATGAATTGCCCCTAAATTCGAAGAAATCCATGTGAATGCCTCCAAAATTTCTTCTTCATTGTTTATATCAACTTTCAATGCGTGAAGGTTTCCAGAACCATCATCTAAAGATTCTATTTTATCAGTTCGTCTTCCTAAACCGACAACCTAAAAAATTATAAAACATAAAACAAACTAAAAAAATTAAAAATAAGTTTATCTTTTTCTGACCTGCATTCCTATTTTTAAAAGTGATTTGACAATTTCTTGTCCAATTCCTCCACTAGCTCCAGTGACAACGGCTACTTTATTTTCTAGATTCATTGTTTGCGATAAAATGTTTTTTTTTAATTGGAACAATGATTTCGTCAATCTAAATCCTGTGAAGTGTAACCAGAAAATGGTTCTTTTGATTGAAGAAGTCCACCACGCATGAACGAGTTTATGGTGAGTTTACGTATTGATTTGATAACACACAGAAATTTCGACCTTATTATCATATTTTTTTTTGTGTAAATAAATTAACGGGAGAGAAAAAATTAATTACTCTATGAATAGGAATTCGGTGAAAAAAAGGAATTTAGATTTCAAATATTTAGGTGCGTTTTATTATATAAATAATGCTCTGAGGATTTTCCACGGATCAATAAAAGGACATTAGTAAATTATTTGTCAAGGTAAAGAACTATTATGAAAATGAAAATTAATAATTTACTACTATAAAGGTAAGCAATATTTTCAAGTACACTTGGTTGCATACTCTAATCGAGCTTTATCGCAATTTTGAAAAAAACTATTTCATTAAACATGAAATTACCAAGAAATATTTTTTTAACTCAACTCAATAGTATCACGCGATGGTTTCCTTTCTCTATTTGTTTTCCAATTGAGGTCGCAACACACACTAGTATACGCCTGATTAATCCAGCTCCAGTTCGATTTATTCCTAAAAGCGTTCAAGGGTAGAACGTCGGATTTTCATTTGATATTATTAATTCAATTTTTCTCCTGGAATGTTTGTTTGAAAAATTTTTAATTTTAATTTAAAATATAAAAGCGAAACTAAAATGTTTTGAAATGACTTCAATAACATACCAGGAAAAATACACGAGCATAGTTTATATGACTTTTAGTAAACAATGAATGTATTGCGTATTAAAAAAGTTATCCTTTGTGTTTCATGAAATGTTATAAATAGTAAAAATGTATCGACTGTTTTATAGCTAGATAAAAAAGGGAAAAATGTAAATATTTGGAACGTGTCCAGAAAACCTCTTGAATTCGAAGCATTTCATAAAAGAAATTTCCAAAACGTTTGACTTCCGTTATTAATCATATTTATTTCTCAGAATAACACCCACGTGATGACGAATGATATCGTCTGTTCTGTTCATCAACCGCCTCAGTTTGATTAATAGACACCTTTCGATAGTTCTTTTTGATATTATTTACAGTCGCTGCAATAAATTTTTCAAGAAATAGAGGAGAAATAATATGTGTTTTTATTTTATAAATTTTAAACTTTTTTTACACACATAAATAACATTCTAATTAGAGCTACTCAAAAACAAATTTTACAGAAATACAGTTTCTAATCTTAGCTTAAGGTGACAATAATAGAGGCGAACGTCTGTTTTTGCTTCAAATAGCACAGACCAGCTCGAAAATATGCGTATTTTGGATTGAATAATTAATTGGTGGACATCATTAAGTTGGTTAATGTTTTGTCCCAAAAATTGGGGATACTCGCCAAGAACATATCCCACTCTTTCACATAGAAATTTTCATTTTGTACTAACTATAGTGTTTACATTATAACAGGTGCATTCCATCTGGAACAAGTGTTAGTTTGGACGAATACTCACTGTAATTTGTATATTTAGCTGAATACCGCTCATTTACCTACTTAACATTCTGCAGGCTGTCCTTTATGTAAGGAATATAGTACATATCTCAGTAAATAGCCTGGTATTTTTACTATTACAAGCCGCTTATAATAAATGGCTGGCAACAAAATAAGAACTAAGAATGATGTTGCATATGAGTTGACAATATATAAATAGAACTTGTAACGTATTCATAGTGAATTAATAAAGCAGTTTAAATTAATTTAAATTTAAAATTTAAATTTACGTCTTATAACCTAGTGTCAGATGTATACAGGTGTCTCTGAAATGCGTATAAAACTGAATACCACGACATTCATCACAGTTGATTTCTGTGTTCTTAAAATTGTCCCCAAAACCACAAAAAGACGTTAATTCAACCTAGGAACTCATATCTCAAAACGTTAAACACATCTGTACAGGCTGGCCCACGTAAGCGACCAAGTACATATATAAATATGTACATAAATGGCATTAAGGAACAGAGATACAGAGATATTTTTTAGATAAAAGTTATAGCAAATTTACCACACTATAAACGAAAAATAGTTCTATAAATACAGGCCGTTTTATAATGACATACCGAAATAAACATATGTTATTTCATATGGAATGATATAGTTTCTATTGCATATTCTGATTTTACAGACCAAATTACGTTGACTTTCATAAGATATGTTTATACCTAGTGCTACGTAATTTGGTCTGTAAAATCAGAATATGCAATAGAAGCTATATCATTCCATTTAAAATAACATATGTTTATTTCGGTACATCATTATAGAATAGCCTGTATTTATATAAATATTGTCCGTTTATAGTGTTGCAAATTTTCTACAACTTTGTCTAAAGGAAGGAACTCTGTAGCTCGACTCCTTAATGCCATTTATATACTTTGCCGTTTACGTGGGACATCCTGTATACTTATTAGACCCGCGACGTGTTCGAGCTGTTGATGTCATCTGTATAGAGAGGCAAACGCGTTATAGCGTAGTAATAACTTGATTCTAAAATTGTAGAAAAAGAAGTAAAAAGGAATTGTAACCACGAATTTGTGCTGATTCAACGTATACAGGGTGTCCGAAAATTGCGTCTTTATACCGAAAGGGGTGATTCTACACATAAAATCATGAAGAAAAGTTTATATAATTATTCATAATAATAGTTCATGTATTGACTTGATAACTGATATACAAAAATTCTCCGTTCTGAGGCCAGTCTGAATCGAATTTTATTGTACAGATAAGCTGAAGTGTTGAAAATAATAATTATGAAAAATAATACACCCTCATGAAAAATTCTCTTTGCTTTCATTCTTAGCCACCATATCTCAGGCAACTTGTAGGAAAGGAGGGGATTCGGGGTACAGACAACGATGACAAAGACAGACTCCGTAAACAGAGCAAGGTCTTACTTTACGTGCTTGTGACGGGTGGCGTATAAAGATTTTAGCGTGGCATAAGAAAGTCTGTTTAATTGATTGATATGTATTAAAACGCATATCAAAATCCAACCATACCCCCAAAAGTTTCACTGCATCAACCACTCGCAATTCATTGCTGACTACTCAAACGCTCAATAATGCTTTAGCAGGACCAAAGTCGACTCTTCCCTTTATTAATATTAATATTTTCCCTAATGCGACGCTAGGGAGAGCTGTGAGCCAAAATATGCCCTTTCTTCCCTTCTGATAGTGGCTGTAACATAATTTCTCAAGCTTTTATAGTAATCCCTATGAGAATGCAGCCTAGTACACTTGAAACTCTTACACGAGTTGTCACGAAGTTTAATAGTGGACTCTAATAGTGGACGTCAACCAAGGAGGCCGAGGGCTAGATAATCTCACCACTCTGCTATGAATATGTACACAAAAAACAGAGAGCATTAGCTCATTAAAAATTTGTCAATTCATCGTTAATATCCTGAGTATAGATAATATCCATCCACGGGAGCATCCTCAGGTCTCTCTCTCTCAAGAGCAACCCGATCAACAGAGCTATAATCTCAGACAGTTTTAAAGAGTAAAGGCGACCTGATGTTCATGCAAAATGGTACAGAATACGAAAAAATGATCCGATAACTTAAAAACTTCGACACTCCCGTACTACGATACCCTCCGCCACCAAAATAAGTTCAATAAGTGTAGAACTAGAAACAGTTACCTTAGTAGGTGTGTTCACAATCTGAAACAAACCGTACGCACACAAGAAGTTCTCTAACAACTTGGAAAACGGGCGTCACCATCCAGAACAATAACATTAAAATCACCAACAATAGTCAAATCATTACATATTGGCAAATACTACAATAGATTTGGTGATATGGATAACAATACAAACAATATTTAACAAATATGTTCGAGTTTGCTTGGAGGGGTCTATATAAAACACCATTAATCAAGCATTTTTTTGGAAGATGTAATTTAATCCATATCATCTCCACGTCACAGTTTCGCTCAGCAATGAACCGTGAAAATTTAAGGTTTTTAAAGATGCAACACTCCACGCCATCCCCGCGAGTATCATTATTTTGCCTCACTAACGTATACACGTTCAGAGCGACCGCCTGATCCGGAATGTCCGCGTGAAGCCCAGTCTCCGACAAAGCGATGACGTTGTATTCACCCGATGCGAAATAGTCATGAAATATATCAAAATTGCATAATAACGATTTAGTGTTATCATGCCCAATAGAAAATAACGAATTGTTTGTCATATACTTAAACAAAAAGAAAGAAAAAGGAAAACAATATGTTTATATTATTTTATATAAGGAACACATAACCAGTTTCTTGCTTGAAAGAAAAAAAAAGAAAGAGGAAAGAGAAGTGAGGAGAAAAAAAACAAAAAGAAACGGTATAAAGCCCGGTCCGGAAATGCTTCCTAAGAGCGCTAGAGCCCTTTAAAGATGACACCGAGAAAGTAGTTTTTTAGGGATGTCTCAAAAACGGGAAGGTTTAGAATGGTGAAATTTGGTATGCAAGCATATTTTTATGTGACAAATAAGATAATCACCATATTTTTTATCTTTGGGTTTTCTACTATTTTAATTGCATCAATCATTTCCGTATACGCCCGTAAACACCCGTATATGGAATCGAAGGTAAGCGAATAGATTAAACACTCACGATTAAACAATTTTTAATAAGAGTGCTATTAAAGAGGACTACAAAATGAGGGATTTGATGACAATAGTGTTCAACAGAATATCCAATTTGCACCTTGCACAACTTGTTGCAAAAACTTGTACAATCCCAGATCCTTGTATAGTTCCAGATAAGGTCATGTAATGTAGAAGAAAGAAGGCATGGTGTTTGGAATATTTCAGGACTTATCATTAAACCTTCGGTTAAAGGAAGAGGTGTTAAAGGCTGTAATTATCGCTATAGTTGTTGTTCATAATGTATGTACAGACGAAAACGATCACTGGGACGAAAACGAGGAAGGAGAACATATACAAGTAGATAATGGGCTAATTACTATAAAAAAAAACGTTTAAATGTAATAAACAATTATTTAAATATTAGTAATAAAGTTATTTATAAAACTTTATTACTAATATTCGTAATAGTATTTTAGAATACTAGTTTTTATTATTTAATTTTTCTTTTAAATCCTAATTTCTAAGCCAATAAAGGTTCGATAATAACCTACAAACGCTCTGACTTATTTATTATAAGCTATTCTCATTGAATTGGACGGAATAGTTATTCTGCACCGGATACCGTTGCTTATGCTCTACAAAGGTATTGCAAGACGTTTATTCCAATATTTATACCAACATGTATTAAACTGTTTTATAAGATAGGCTCTTAATAGCATAATTATGCATTTCAAATGGTTTTGTAATATGACTTTTGTACCACAAATCGCCGAGAACCAGTACAATCATGTTGAGTACGCATCGACGAATGGTGTATTAGAAATTAATAGAATTGCATTATTTTTTACAACAAAAAAAAAAGTACTACATTGTTGTAGTAAATCCTGTGTGAAAACGGTCACTAATTGTTGTGTATAGTTCATTGTTGGAATCAACGGGATTTCCGTCAAGATTTATTATATCAAAGCATTTTAAAAGTAATAATATCTAAAATAATTTCAACGTACGTAGCCATAAATAATTGGATTGTTGATTTACTATGTTTCTAATTAAGTCCGCTTTTTGATGTATTGTTAAGAAGATATGATTTTGCAAAATTAATGTCCGTGTAACCAGAAAACCATTTTTTCCTATTTTAAACGTAAAACACATCTAAAAGAATTTCAATCTGCAAACTTTACAACAATACAAACAATATTTAACAAATATGTTCGCATTTGCTTGGAGGGGTCTATATAAAACACCAATAATCAAGCATTTTTTTGGAAGATGTAATTTAATCCATATCATCTCCACATCACAGTTTCGCTCAGCAATGAACCGTGAAAATTTAAGGTTTTTAAAGATGTAACACCCCACGCCATCCCCGCGAGTATCATTATTTTGCCTCACTAACGTATACACGTTCAGAGCGACCGCCTGATCCGAAATGTCCGCGTGTAGCCCAGTCTCCGATAAAGCGATGACGTTGTATTCACCCGATGCGAAATAGTCGCGAAATATATCAAAATTGCATAATAACGATTTAGTGTTATCATTAAAGACCGGATTAAAAGGCACAAAAAAGACGGAAAAAGGCACTTAAAAAGGCATGAAATTTTGGCAACAAAAGCATTAAAATGGCATAAAAATTAGAAATCGAAAAAATTGCTGTACCTAATTAATAATGTATTTTAATAACGTTTTCTTTAAAAAATACATCGTTAAACTAAACATTCATATGTAATTATTAAACCACTAATCACGAAAACAACTAATTATTAAATGCTGTTCTAAATGTTCCATTGTGAAGTTGTATCTTCTCTAACTTAACGTATTCTTGTAAGCCGAAAAACTTCTCTCCACGTCCACACCTGTAATTGGTGCATACTTGAACTTTGTAATTAATGCGGGATCCATAATAAATCCAGTAACAATTTCACCACTTAAAATTGATGCAATTTTTTGTAATGTGGCAAATCCTTCATTTTTACATAGAACGTCATTAAATTTATTCGTAATTATTTGACCAATATGTCCTGGTATGCTATACGTGCTGTCTTGAAACTTTTTAATCATTTCTACTGCAGTCACTAAAGGTAAATCCTGTTTTTCAAGTGATTTCATAGATTCACTTATATAACTGTAATTGCTTTTATAAATGCCAAATTACTTTGTAGCTCCACTTCTTTTATGACAGCCTGGCAATCTTGTATTGCTTTACTACTTGTAGCCGGAAATTCATTTATTAATTGTTTAAAATGATCTAAGGCGTTTGTGTAGTATACTTCTAGTACTTCTGGAGGAGTTGAAATTGTTCCAGAAGACTTGATACTGCTTCCAGAAGACTTGAAACTGCAATCAGAAAACTTGATGCTGCTTCTAAAAAACTTGATACAGCTTCTAACTACTTTAAAATGTTTCCAGAAGACTGCTCTTGCTTCCAAAAGGCATGAATTGCTACCAGAAATCTTAATTAATTAGACTCGATAACACCTCTGAAGGACATGATACTAGGCAAAATATTTGAAATACTTCCAAAAGACTTAATATCACTTCCAGAAGATCTGAAATACTCCAGAATACTTGACAGTGCTCTGGAAGAATTGAAATGCTTCAAGAAGATTTGATATTGCTTCTGGAGGAGTTGAAATGCTTGCAGAAGACTAGAACGGTTTGTAGAAAACTCGATACTACTTCTAAAAGACTTGATATTGTTTTCAAAAGACTTGAACTGCTTCCAAAAGACTCGATACTGCTTCTGGAAGACTTGATATTGTTTTCAAAAGACTTGAATTGATTCCAGAACACTCAATACTGAATCTGGACGACTTGATACTGAATCCAAAAGACTTGTAACACTTCCAGAAGACTTATCACCTTTGAAATTACTTGAAATATTTTCAGAAGACTTGATATTGCTTCTAGAAGACTTTGTATTGCCCTTGGAAGACTTAAAATTCTTTCAAAACATTCGATACTGCTTCTAGAAGAGTTGATGTTGTTTCCAAGAGACTTGGAACACTTCCAGAAGACTTATTATCCTTGGAATAATTATTTGAAATGCTTCCAAAAGACTTGAAATTGCTTCTAGCAGACTTAGTATTGCCCTGGAAACTTGAAATTCTTCTAAAAGACTGAATACTGCTTTTAGAAGATTTGAAATATTTCTGGAAGACTACACATTACCTCTGGAAGGCTGGAATGCTTTCAAATTAGGTGACACTGCTTCCAGAAGATCTAATATTACTTCCAGACTACTTAAACTGCTTCCAAAAGATATAATACTGCTTCCAGAAGACATGATACGATTTCCAGAAGAATTGATATTGTAATTTTAGGACTTGAAAAGCTTCCAGAACAAATGAAGTGATTTAAGAAGACTTAATCCTTCTTCTAGAAGACTTGAAATGACTTGATACCTCTTCTAAAAGGCTTGGAATGTTGTCAGAAAACTGAACATTACCTTTAAATGAAAAACAGAAGGGAAGAAATTTTTACCTTACACACGTAGAGACAGGAATAATTATGAAAAGAAATGATAGCAGCGCTGGGATACGAACCCAGGTCTCCAGTTTGCCGGACTGTTGCACTAACCTCTATGCTACGCTACAAGGTGGTGGAGGGTTATTAAACAAGTAATCCTTTCAAACCTGTACATTTCTGGACCGATTTAATGTCATTTACATGCACAATTAAAGGACCAACGTCACAAAGATTTAAATTCCGGAAAAGGCCGGTATCGCCGAATTAATAGACATTAATTGGAATTATTTTTTACGTGTAACATATAAATGAAAAACAGAAGGGAAGAAATTTTTACCTTACACACGTAGAGACAGGAATAATTATGAAAAGAAATGATAGCAGCGCTGGGATCCGAACCCAGGTCTCCAGTTTGCCGGACTGTTGCACTAACCTCTATGCTACGCTACAAGGTGGTGGAGGGTTATTAAACAAGTAATCCTTTCAAACCTGTACATTTCTGGACCGATTTAATGTCATTTACATGCACAATTAAAGGACCAACGTCACAAAGATTTAAATTCCGGAAAAGGCCGGTATCGCCGAATTAATAGACATTAATTGGAATTATTTTTTACGTGTAACATATAAATGAAAAACAGAAGGGAAGAAATTTTTACCTTACACACGTAGAGACAGGAATAATTATGAAAAGAAATGATAGCAGCGCTGGGATGAAAGGATTACTTGTTTAATAACCCTCCACCACCTTGTAGCGTAGCATAGAGGTTAGTGCAACAGTCCGGCAAACTGGAGACCTGGGTTCGTATCCCAGCGCTGCTATCATTTCTTTTCATAATTATTCCTGTCTCTACGTGTGTAAGGTAAAAATTTCTTCCCTTCTGTTTTTCATTTATATGTTACACGTAAAAAATAATTCCAATTAATGTCTATTACCTTTAAAGACTTAAAATGCTTGCAAAACTTGATACTGCTTCCAAAAGAACCATAACAAAATAAAGCACGACAAGGGAAATAAATTAAAAAGATATTTATCATGGTATATTAGAACCATAATAAATATAGCAGGTATATATAGCGGCATCTAGCCATGTTCCCCATCTTGTTAGAGCTTGTTGTGGTGGTAATGGGGTATTTGATAACCTCTCTCTAAACAATTCTACCCTTAAAGGGGCTTTAACAAATATTTGTTTACCGCTTTTTATTAATTTATTAACTAATGGGAACTGTAACCTTATAGTTTCTGCTACTCGATTAAGCCCGTGTGCCAAGCAAGTACCATGAATTAAATTAGGGTAAAAAATCTTCATATTAGACGCAGATTTTACCATGTATGCCGCTGCGTCTGACACCATCAGTAAAATGTTATCATTCGGTACCGGCTCCGGTGAGAAAAAATGTTAATTAGTCGTGAATAAATCTTGTTACCGTATTATTATTTGTTTTACTTAATTCTTTGGTACTTATTAGAAAACTTTTTGAAAAATTTTCATCACTTAATACTCCAAGTATTAAATTTGCCACGTATCGTCCACATACATCAATTGTTTTGTCTACACTTATCCAAATATAATTATTTCCAATAATATTTTTTATTTCTTGAATAGCTTCTTTTTAGATTGAAGTAATATAATTTTTGCGGAGATGGCTTTCATCGGGAATATGCATTGTACAATATGTTTGTAAAAAAGTTTTGAAATATTTATTTGTCACTTTATAGATTGACATGTTTTTATCAAAGCTTTGCAAAGATCAAAATTGAATTTTGATTGTTTAGTGTAGCCGGATGTTGATGCCACAGATTGTATAGCTGTACCTATAGTTTGTTATTTTTTGGATTGACTTTTAGTCAGTTTTAATTTTTCCTGATGCAGTGATGTTTTGACATGCTGAATTATGTAATATTTCTTGTCACAATTAATCTGTTAACAGTAATTTAATAACGTCAGTATTTTATAATATCTTCCATAATTATTAAACAATCAATATAATGTTCTATTAATTTTAGTGATCGAAGTACTACATTGAATCAATAGTGAATTTTATTTCTAGTGAATTTTGGGACATGCTATTCTTTATAATTTCCGACGAGGAAATATAGAGAGGCGCAGCGAAATATTTTTTCATAATTCAACCAATTTTTGGGGAAAAGATGCCAAAAAGTTGGAAAAAGGCTTTAAATAGGCATAAAAAAAATAATAGGCATGAAAATTCAAAAAAGGCAAAAAAGGCATAACTAACCTGGTCTTATTTCACTCATTTTTAACTGATTCGTAAAGATATTTAAATATGTTTGTAATGCCTTTAATTTTGAGCATAAGCATATTTTCTATAAATCCGGTCTTTAGTTATCATGCCCAATAGAAAATAACGAATTGTTTGTCATATACTTAAACAAAAAGAAAGAAAAAGGAAAACAATATGTTTATATTATTTTATATAAGGAACACATAACCAGTTTCTTGCTTGAAAGAAAAAAATAGAAAGAGGAAAGAGAAGTGAGGAGAAGAAAAAACAAAAAGAAACAGTATAAAGCCCGGTCCGGAAATGCTTCCTAAGAGCGCTAGAGCCCTTTAAAGATGACACCGAGAAAGTAGTTTTTTAGGGTTATCTCAAAAACGGGAAGGTTTAGAATGGTGAAATTTGGTATGCAAGCATATTTTTATGTGACAAATAAGATTATCAAAAATAAGCACCATATTTTTTATCTTTGGGTTTTCTACTATTTTAATTGCATCAATCATTTCCGTATACGCCCGTACACACCCGTATATGGAATCGAAGGTAAGCGAATAGATTTGTGTTGCTTCCTTTGGTACACGATGGACGCGGCTATGTTAGAGTTAATAAAACAACTAGCCGAAACGTTAATAATTACGGCAGAAAAACAGCAAGGGCAATCCAAAATAAATATTGGTGGAATTCCGTTAACAGCATCTTTTAATATACAGTGTCTGTCATGACGAGCTGAGTCTATATGTTTTTGCCAAACTATTGGTATTATTTTTGTGAAAATTTACGTACAGGATTTATTCGAGGTGCTCGCTTCAGTTAAAATATTTTCAGCTTTCTTCAACTTCCGCTTACACCCGATATTAATTATAAAATATATTATATAATTTAGGTATATAAGATATAAATTATTCAATTAATTTAATAATTATTATTTAAGCTATGAGGCACGCAAGGACACTATAACGTTCGAGAAAGCATTGTACGGGCCGAGGGAACCAAGGCCCATGATTCTTCCGAGGAATATTAGTTCTTACGTGCCGCATGGCTTATTACGCTTTTCCCACTAGTAGACTTCCCATAAAATATCCAAAGTTTCCTTTCCAGATATTAGTTCGGATACTCAAATA
The DNA here is from genome assembly GCA_036711965.1 of Onthophagus sagittarius. Lineage (NCBI taxonomy): Eukaryota > Metazoa > Arthropoda > Insecta > Coleoptera > Scarabaeidae > Onthophagus > Onthophagus sagittarius. The sequence goes on from JASERS010000001.1 coordinate 49,020,562, forward strand.
ATTGACAAATCGTAAGTTGTCCTCATAGAAAATATTTAATACTTATATAGAAGCATTTCTCCCCTCTATTTTAACGACCAAGTTGAAAGCAGCGCCGCCAAGGGGATTGTTATAAAAGTAATTCCAATAAACCCCGAAATTTGAATGCTATATAGCTTACATATTTATGTATATTTAGATTTCTACTTCTAACTTTAATTGATAATAACCAACAATGGTTTATTTAATAAGTTTTATTTTATTTCTCTTTAAAGTACAATGATTAACAACGATTACTGGAAGAACCGTTGTCATATTCTTGGACACGCTGTCTTTATCATATGCCTCCATAGTATGTAACAAAATTTTTGCAAGCAATTCACCTCTTCGCAAATACTCGTTGATCGTTGATTGTTTATATGCACCTCCAGTTATATAATTTCTTTGATATTACCTTTCCACACTTCTATCAATTACTGTAGACATAAACGAAATAAAATAAAAGTCAATTATGACAATTAATTATTAACGGTTGCTAACGTAGATTGCAAATTGCTGGTGAATTGTGTAGGCAGCACCATCTAATGGATTGTAATAATAAATAAAATTCCGTCGTTATTTTATACCTATCAAGAAAGCATACCCGGTTGTCCTGTCTACAGTGACATTTTAGTAAAACAAAATTTGTCATAACTTGTTACAATGCTTTACGATGAAAAGAAAAATAAAATTGAAGCAATTACGCACACTGTTTATGAAAATTTATAACCCTCCAACTATCTGAAAATGGTTTTCTTTCTCCAAAAAAAATCAAAAATGTTTTTTGTCAATTTTGACAATTTTTATTATTTTCTTAGTACAATGAATATTAAGTCGGACCTCAAGGGAAGTTATGATAAACAAAGAGTACGTCAAACTTACAGTACATGTAGCCATGAATGCAATTGCAACATACGAGATTACTGATGGGAAAAATAAAGTAAACAATACAGATCATAATGTACAGTATGGCCAAATAAGTGTGGAAAGTGCCGTTTTTCTGACACTACTCGTTGTAGACATTTGTGATAAACAAAATTATGACTATCTGATCATTACTGGCTAAAAGAAATATAAAATATGGTGAGTGCCTTAACGACTACTCCATTTATAATTACGGTATGCACTTCTTCTCAAGGTAAATTATTTGGAAACCTTATCAGAAGACCGGTTTAAGATATGGTTTAGGTTAACCAAAAATACATCTCACATAATTCTTGATCAAATTAGAGGACGAATCTCATTCAGGAGCAATAGAAACCAGAAACTTCACTGATAATCATTATAATCATTACTGGTCAGATCGTAAAGGCTGTAACATGTGCAATCGCATCATAAAGGCTACAATATATTTTTATATCACAAAATGTAGAAATAGATAGCGTTAAGTTACAATTTTATCGCATAGCAAGATTTTCGTATTTCGCAGATGCTATCAGTCCTCAAGCGATGAAAATGCCAAATTGTATCGTAATTGCAAGGGATTTTTTGTCGTAGAACATTCGTCCAATTTGCGATAGTGCTGGATGGCTGGAAAACACTCACGATTAAACAATTTTTAATAACAGTGCTATTAAAGAGGACTACAAAATGTCCAACTATCCAACTTCATATCATATCATATCATATCCAACTTGCATCTTGCAAACTTGTTGCAAAAACTTGTACAATTCCAGATCCTTGTATAGTTCCAGATAAGGTCATGTAATGTAGAAGAAAGAAGGCATGGTGTTTGGAATATTTCCGGACTTATCATTAAACCTTCGGTTAAAGGAAGAGGTGTTAAAGGCTGTAATTATCGCTATAGTTGTTGTTCATAATGTATGTACAGACGAAAACGATCACTGGGACGAAAACGAGGAAGGAGAACATATACAAGTAGATAATGGGCTAATTACTATAAAAAAAAACGTTTAAATGTAATAAACAATTATTTAAATATTAGTAATAAAGTTAATTATAAAACTTTATTACTAATATTTGTAATAGTATTTTAGAATACTAGTTTTTATTATTTAATTTTTCTTTTAAATCCTAATTTCTAAGCCAATAAAGGTTCGGTAATAACCTACAAACGCTCTGACTTATTTATTATAAGCTATTCTCATTGAATTGGACGGAATAGTTATTCTGCAGCAGATACCGTTGCTTATGCTCTACAAAAGTATTGCAAGACGTTTATTCTAATATTTATACCAACATGTATTAAACTGTTTTGTAAGATAGGCTCTTAATAGCATAATTATGCACTTCAAATGGTTTTGTAATATGACTTTTGTACCACAAATCGCCGATAACCAGTACAATCATGTTGAGTACGCATCGACGAACGGTGTATTAGAAATTAATACAATTGCATTATTTTTTACAACAAAAAAAGTACTACATTGTTGTAGTAAATCCTGTGTGAAAACGGGCACTAATTGTTGTGTATAGTTCATTGCTGGAATCAACGGGATTTCCGTCAAGATTTATTATATCAAAGCATTTTAAAAGTAATAATATCTAAAATAATTTCAACGTGCGTAGCCATAAATAATTGGATTGTTAATTTGTTGATTTACTATGTTTCTGATTAAGACCGCTTTTTGATGTATTGTTATGAAGATATGATGTTGCAAAATTAATGTCCGTGTAACCAGAAAACCATTTTTTCCTATTTTAAACATAAAACACATCTAAAACAATTTCAATCTGCAAACTTTTACGTTATTTTAGATTGTTCTATGCTTTTTAATTGTTATTATGTAAATTAAAAGCGCTGAGACAAAAGTTACTGACTGCAAGAAAATCAATTTTCGAAGAGTAAGGTGGCCCGCCATTTAGAGAGTTCTTCTAGTGAAAGTAATAGCTGTTCAGTAAAAACTGTTTCAAAATGCTTTACTAATGGGCTGCGGAAGATACCACAGGTACTAATATTGCGCTATCAATTCCGTCAGATATGATGACAGTTCTATTCTAGACTGGTTTATGCGAATATTTGCATATTCACAGATGAATCAAATACACCAAATGGAGTCAGTGACGGCTTTAGCTAATGTCTGTAAGAGTGTAATCAAGCGGCAAATGAGCCAGCACGAGAAGGCAGCGTTAATGCGTTTGTAGGACCAGATGCAGCAGTTGATGTATCATTTGCCACGACCAAACATAAGATTGGACAATGGGCCCAAGATAGACTTCGCCTATTGTGGACCAGTTCTCCTGGAATGAGATATGCGAAATTATTTAACGTCGTTACTGTCAAACCCGGGAACATTTTAGATCTTACACGTGGTTGCATTAGAGTTCTAAAGGGTGTCTTTATTGGGCACTGTTGATGAAAGATATACCTCAACTTGTGTCTAGCCGACGATGTTGAATGTCGAATATGTGCGAAGGACGGGGAAGTGGTTGTGCATGTCTTATGCCACTAGCCTGCTGTCAATAAGTTTTGAAGACACGTCCGTTTTGTCAAACAGATCAAGCAGATTACAACATCTAAACTGATTGACCACTACTATCTTCTTAAGGAGTCATTTTACTAGTCTTAAGGAGACAGTTTCAACTTTAGAACCTATTCCCACTTCGTTTCAGTCTACCATTAAACCTTTTATTCCCAAAGACCTATTACAGATTTTGTATTTCTAAAATTAAATTATATTAAACCGTCCCTTGCCTGTACGTTTGGAGGTCCATTTAAAATCATTAAACGTTTTCCCAAACATTCCTTTGTCGTCAACATTTATAGCTAACAACAAATTAGAAATTACTTGTTATCGAAATTCTGCTAGAAATAAATCTTTACAGGTTCATTTTGAGAATTAAAATATTTTCTGCTAGTTAAACTTCATTTTCTGGTTGCGCTACGCTGACAGTATTTGCAGGCTATTTTCTACAAACTACTCCCTAAAATCAAATAAGTAACGATGTATTTTGGTTTACATTTTGTGCAAAAGATCAAGTTATCAAAGAAAAGAAATACATAATAGACTTGACAAAATCATTACAAATATAACTGTGTCTAATGTGTTAATTATAAATACATTTTGAAGATTAAAAAACCTAATATACCCAATATAAAAGAAATATTTTAATTGAATTAAGATTAGAACACACTAGCACTGGTTCAACTTCTGAAGATGGTTGCAACATGGCATCCGAAATGTCAAACATTTTTTCAAAGAATGCACGGCAAAACCCGAAAGATTCTAGTTTTAGATCTAGTGTTAGTCTTAGTGATAGTTCTAGTGTTAGTGCTAATGTTAGTTCTAATTTTAATTCAATTAACACCGGTCGTGAAAGCCTTTGTACTTGAAATATTTTAATTGTGGTAAAATCTTATTTTAAAATGATATTTACCAGAACATGTTTTTGTTCTCGGAATAGTACATACTTTTATTTGTAAAACATAAAAAACGAGATATCTTAAGAAATCGATTTTTTACGAATTTTTCGGGACAAATATTGTTGAAAATATTTAAGAAAATCTTAAAAAATTTCTCAACATTGAAGGCCCATTTTTATCCTAATATTAGCCGATAAAACTATGCCGCGATTTATAGAACTTAACTTTATAAAAAAAATGTTTTTTAACGTTTTTTTATAAAACTAAACCATATCAAACGATTTTTAAGGCACGTACTAATATTTAGAAATTTCAATAGATGTCAATATTACTCATATCTTTAATTACGTCATTGATGATAAAATCCGAACATAGATTAAATACTGTTTAAGCCTGGTTCCGGTGATTACTATTCTCACTATATTCGCCTACCTGCGTAACATTTTACGGTTGTAAACAAGAATAATAGTGCAGGTAGTTTGTAAACTGTTTCGAAGTACAATGTACAGAATGAGAAAAACTGAAGGTAGGAATTCAAAGAAACGCCATACCCACTCAAAAGACGGTCGTCGAATTGTGTTTCAGAAAACATTAAAATTTATTATAAATGACAATTTAATGTAAACCAGATTTCTTAGTTACAAACCTTCAAATATCCAAGCAATAGACAACAGACAATTTTGGGTAAAATATAGTGTATAAGAAGTAAAAAATAAATGTTAAATATCCATAGAGATAATAATATGGACTAAAATATCCAAAGAATCATTATAAATATGGGTCAAATGGATCAAATGAGTGGTTAAGGAGTTATGGAAGGTATGAAAACTATAAAGTATCTTTGTTGAAAAAAATTTTGAAAAAAATTTGAAAAAACTCGTCGACTGATTGATAATTGACTCCTCATCGGCTCCAATTTGTTGACATTGGTGATTAATTCTGTAATTGCAGCCACTGTATAATATACCGGGTGAATTATTAGTATCCCGGCGGACGACAGTCACTAAACCGTCTGACAAGGAAAAAAAGTTTTATACAAATGTTATTCGACTCACCACCCTATACTATTTAAAATTATTTTCCCTTATACAGAGTTTTCCATGTAGGCGTATCGGACAGTATGTCAATTTAAATGAAACGCCCAATATATTTTATCCTATTATGATTACTATTAAATTTGTTAATACAACCATATACGTTACTAACTCCTAAAGTTCACAGTTCCTAAAATATTCAATTATTTCATCAAAATGTACTCATTGCAGTCTTTTTACAAATGATTTAAAAAATACATATCTTCAGATTTCGCTCTGAAACTATGCCAGATAATAGTTAAAGCCAATGGGTAAGTAAATGACTCTATCGAAAGTTATTAGATACGCTATACATTCATAAAGTTCAGCTACTTTTGATGTTTTTTTTTGACCATATTTTAATGCTACTTGCTACTTTATGAAATTAATTTATTTTTTTATATTTTTATCAGGTTTTGCTTCTTTATTTATTAAAAATCGGTCTTGCAATAGATGTAGATCAAGTGAATTAATTCTTCTTTTATTTTGCAAAAAATGTGTAATAAATATGATCTAAACTTGATAAAAATACAAAAATAAAATTATATTGCATCACAATTGCATATTTTATAACATGAATCTTTTTAAATTTCATAAAGTTAGTACTTTTCGTCATTGTTAGTCGCATTTAAATTGGGTATATGGCAGCAAAATTATTTTACATTATAAAATATTAATCAAATAATAAACAAACTACAAAAAAATATATAAAATTAGACAGAATATAATATTAAATACAATAATGGCATATTTTATTACATATTTTTCTTTAAATTATATATCAGGAAAATTATTAAACTTAGACACATGATATACTTATTATTAATTAAAGGGACCTTGATGGGCAATTCAACCAACACAAAATTAAGAAAACATCATTTGAAATACATCAAAAGTAAGTGAACTTTATGAACACGCTGTATAGTGTATCTAACATCTTTGGATACTGTCATATACCTACTGGCTTTAACTATTATCTGACGTAGTTTCAAAGAATCGGATAAAATGTCGTTTTTATAACGTTTTTAAGAAGGTCCTGTAATGTGCACATTTTGAAGATACGGTTGTAATAACAAATTCATTAGTATTCATAATATGATAAAATATATTGAGTGTTCAATTTAAAAAAATTGACATACTATCCAATACGCCTACATGGAACACTCTGTATAAGTGAAAATAATTTTAAATTGTAGAAGGAGGTGAGTCAAATCTTCAAAAAAACTTTTGTTCAATCCTACCTTCGAAATTGATAGTTTCTAGCGTAGATACGAGTGTTTCAAGTTATTATTTTCACTCACTCTGCTGACATTCGTAGCAACGAGAGAGTGAAAATTTTTTTCACTCACTCTGATTTTCTTCAACCACTGTCAGCTAAATATAAAGGCTTTAAAGGAACAACTCTTTGTGTAAACGTCATGGATGTTAACTAAAGAACTGTAGAGGACACACATGAACAATTAAATTAAGCATTTCACTTGTATAAATTATTATTTTTAATGAATTTATTAATTTTATGCGTAATGATGACAATTAACATTTTTTTATATTTGTTAAAGGAATGTTTTTTCGTCTTGAATAAATTAAAATATTTATTTAATTATTTTTGATAAAAATTATTAATTATTCTTAATAAAAGTATTATTAAGACGATTGTTATTGCTTGTAATGTTTCAACCGGTTTTGCCCTTGTTTAGGTTATCTTTTTGTGTCTTGTTTCAGGGTTTGAAACTAGACACACCATAAAAAACAGATACGATTTAATTAATAAACTTACAAAAATTAATCATCCTGACAAATACAAACTGATCTCATTCGACATCGCAAACCTATACACAAGCATTCCAACTGATGAAACCCTTCAAATATTGAACAACATTCTTAAAGATAGAATTAATAATGAAACCGACAGAAAAAATATATTTAACCTGTTTAAAATCTGCATACAGCAAAGCTTTTGTAAATTTGAAAACACTTACTACACCTACAATAAAGGCCTTCCAATGGGATCACCACTAAGTGGATTACTTGCTGATATATTCTTAGATAGACTCGACAAAGAACTTATAATGAACAATAATAACCCACATAGACTCAACATCATAACATGGTTAAGATATGTAAATGATATCATCGTTTTCATCGACAATGACAGACAAGAAACAATAACCAACTTCCACAACTACATTAATAATTTACATAAAGACATCAAATTTACAACCGAAATAGAACATAACAACCGCATAAATTTTTTAGACATAACAATTTTAAAAACAGACAACGGACTTCAATACAGTATCATTAGAAAACCAACACAAACAGATACTATCATCCCAAATGATTCTTTTCATGATTATGCTCATATAATGGCAACTTTCAACGCAAATATACACCGTGCCTTCAACACAAAACTTAGTGAAAAAGAACTTAGAACAGAAATATCCATTATCAAACAAAGTGGCCAAAATAACGGATATAAGCCACAAATCATCAACAAAATGATTGACAAATACAGAAACAAACAGAATCACATAAAACTTACCACTCTTACAAATACAATAAATAACACAAACAATATTTATAGAACAATAGAATATCAAGGTAACACATAATAAAATCAAAAAAAAATTTTAAGAAACACAATATAATTATAACATCCAAAAGCAACAACACACTAGATAACATTTTAATTAACAATAAAGATAGAATCAATAAAATGAACGATAATGGAGTTTACAAACTAGAATGTGGTACATGTAAAGCCACTTATATTGGTGAAACAGGCAGATGTTTAAAAACTCGTATAAAAGAACATAGAATACAACAGAGATCAAACTTTGGAAGACATATAATATTTAACAAAGAACACCAATTTCATGAAACAAAAAACACAACATTACTTCACAAGAAAAACAAAAGTAACCTTTTGGAAATATTTGAACTATATGAAATAAGAAAATTTAAACGTAATCATCCACACATTTTATGTTTGAATGACCAAATAAGCTACACAGAAAAACTTCTATATATGTATTTAAAGAATCCATTTACTCCACCTAAAAATAAAATTAAAAAAACCCCAACATACACAATGAACTCAAACCGCGATAACAACATTTTCCCATATTTCTCTTCCCAAATTCATATTTCCTTTTTTACCTCCTTTACAATAGATATTTGAACTTTTGATTGGGAAATATTCAATTTTAATTTTATTTTAATCCTATTTTAATTTTCACATTGAAGCAACATGTCATAAATCACATAAAATAAAACGCCAATATAAAATAACAAATTTTAATAAATTTTAAGTATTATAAGATCAACAATTTTCGAAAAATGGATTTCCTGAAGATGGCCTAAACAAGGCCGAAACCGGTTGAAACATTACAAGCAATAACAATCGTCTTAATAAGAGTACAAAAATAATTAAATAAATATATTAATTAACAATTTCACACTATTGGTTGTTTATCAATCAATTAAAAGCATGACAACGTCAAAAAGTATCACAGTTTGACACAATTGGTTATTTATCAATAAATTAAGAGCATGACAATGTCAAAAACTGTCTGATACACGATAGCGAAATTCTTTTGCATTCTCGAACGATATTTTCATATAGATATATATATAGATATAACTTCATTCTCGATTGCAAAAATGTCATTTCGATATCTAGAATCAAAAATAACTATTTTAGAAAGTTTACTGTGCTTCCAACTACTATTCTTTATGATTAATCGCATTCTATATCATATAAGTTAACAAACTTTAGATTTTTAATAAATAGGCTCTATTTATTAAGCTGTCCAATTTCTGAAAACAAACCAAACTAAAGAATTTAATTACTTTTATAATTTGGTTTCGCAGATTTTCCTTTAAGTGTTATTGACAAACTCCACAACTGTAAGGACATAACATTTCCACGTATAAATCTATTTTTTTTAATCAAATAAACTATGGTATCAAAACATATTTTTAATAAATTCAATGTTACATTAACTTTCTCAAATAAAAATTCATTATTAAAACTTTTCTCCTTTAATTATCATGATAAATATATCGATATTCTTAAGTAATGTGGTGTGTACTCGGTCAAATGCTCTAATTATGTCGGAATATAGGTCAAACAGATTGAAGGCTAGACAATAGAATCAGCGAACATGAAATTCAATCAAACCTTTATAAATATAAAATAGATACAGAACATAACATAGGTTTTAATAATATTTCACTTATACACAAATGCGAAAAATAAAACTTGATCTTTTGGAGCTAGTAAAAATTCACAAACATAACAATAACAACAACCTATATATTAATATTTAAAAATTTTAATTTGAAGGTGTTATGCAGATGATTGTGCACAAACCACCTTTCATCTTTCTTTTTCATTTTTCCATCTCTTTTACATGTTTAACGGATATTTTGCATTTTCATAGCTTGTTTTCTTCAGTCCTGCCACCATGTCGTTAATTCTTAACTTTTTGCTGCCTACCTAATTTGTATTAAGTAAGTTTTCATAAACACTTTATTAATTCCTTAAAAATTTTTTCCTATGCTTCAGAATAATGAGTGTAAATTTAAAATTTATACTCATTATTTTATTTTCTTTTATATTCTTGATAGACACCACATTATACACGACACCATTTGAATTTCATTTTTGATCATCCATCAGATATCAAAATGTGTTACTTTTTCTTATCTTCCATTTCACATCGCATATAGCTTTGTTGACTATTCATCATTTTTTAAAAATTTAGACCGCTTTCTTTATTTTTCTCGATCACATGATTTTACTCGGTTTGCTCTGTACATAGTTTCCAAGTTTCGACGCTCACTATTGTGATCTCGGAAATTATAAGACATGTAGAACTGATTAAATAGGGAATGCTTTGTACAATTCAGTGCTCACATCTAATTCCATTTCAAATCCATCCTCACTTGTTTCGTTTTTGAGATGTTTTGAAAAAACTGAAATTTGCTAATTTTAATTCTTTCTAATTAATCGATAACGCTTAATGCTACTGTTTTAAAATTTTTACATAGTTGGGACACTTTTGTAAGACTAATCTTTTGGTGTGAACAGAAACTGTCGATACTCATTTGTTTCCACGTTATTAACACCATCTTTTGTTTTTTTATGGCGGCCATAGTGCATTGAAATCCTAATGGTAAGCATCGAAACCTGGACACTGTATATTAATTTTTCTAAAATTTATGCATTAATTAGGTACAAAAAGTAATTTCAAAGAAATATAAATTTTAAAGAATAAAAAGTATTTAGAATATTTTATATTTATTTTTAGATTCATATTATGCCTATAAATTAAATTTACTTACCGCATAATAATAATATTGTTACTATCTTCTAATAATTTTAAAAATACATAACAACCTCATAATTTTTATAGTGTAACATCACAGTTTTGAATCAAGTTTGAAGATCATAACCGCTGTAGTTCTACGGTAGTTGAAACAATCACTATATATTCCAAAGTTGTTATGTTTTATATAAAGTGTTTAAAACAAACTGTAACAGAAACATATAATAATTAAAAACTTAAGAAACTTAGAAATGTACTTTCTAAATCACTCTAACAAACCGTTAATCTGAGGATGGAAACTGGAAACGATAATCTGGTTACATCCTAGAAGTTTATTGAAATGGGAGAAGAGACGAGATTGGAATAGTCTTCCTTGATCGTGTATTATTGTATGGGGTATGCCAAATTTAGAAGGGTATTGATTAAATAATGTGGAAGCAATAGTGGAGGAAGAGGTATCTGAACTAGGATAGGCTTCAGGCCATCTGATAAAACATTCAATAATGGTTAAAACATAATAGCAACCTAATGAAAGTATTAATTGACCAATCAAATCAATTTGAATGTGTTCGAAGCTAATCTTTAGGAATTTCAATCTTTTAAAGAGGTGATTTTGTATGATGATGAATTTCAGTTTTCTGACAAGATATAGACGTTATACACCACCATTTAATATGTTTAGTCATGTGGGACCAAAAGAAATGACTTTTCATATTTTATAAAGAAGTACGAAATCCAGAGTGCGTCAAAGAACGAAATTTCTTGGCGGTTCAGAAAAATCTTCACACCATAGATGTCAAATTAGTTCAAAATTCTAATTTTAGATAAATTACATACCTGCAGAGGAGACAGCAATTGCTTCTGGATATATCGAAGTTCTTCTTCAACATCTTGAACTTCCTTAAGAACTTCAAAAGAAGAATATGATGTATCTTGTGAATCAATAACAGTTCGTAAAAGTGCTTCTAGGACAGTATTTAATGAACCTTTTAAAATGCATAATAGAAGTATATTCTACAATACAATTTCTGTAACGTGTTTGGTGCGGAGATTTTTCTAACTTTAAGAAAGTGGAGCTAATTAAATAGTTGTACTTGAAAATAATTGTAGCAAACTGTTAACTGCGTAAACTAATAAAAGTTCCGATTGATTTCAAAAATTTATATCTTAAATTTATATCTCGAATAAAAAAATTAGCTATTATAATATTTAATTATAATAGCTAATTAATTTATATTATAAAATTAGCTATTAAAATCAGCTATTATTTCAATAACATATCTTAACAATTCGATTTTCTATGATTTTTTTAAATCATTGGATCAAATTGTAATCTTTGTAAAGTTATACGATAGTTCCTTCATCATCAACAATTTTTCATCGCATTCTTTTTCATATAACTTTTATAGTTTTCGAATTATAATATAGAGGATATCATAAAAAGAACACAAATATTTAAAGAGGTAATAGTATACACTAAAATTAACAAAAAGAACTTAATAAACATAGATCCGCAAATGTTAATCTTGATTAATTTTTTGACGATACTCCATAACCAATAAATGTGGTTCAGCACGATCAAACAAAGCGGACCTGTACTATGGCCTCTAGGATCTCCTGATCGAAATTCATTTCAAAAGATCGAAATGAACAACCCATGTACTAAAATTTCAAGCCTCTATGAATAGTAATATAGAACTATAAAGAATATAGAACTATATAGAACTAAAAAAGTTCTAATGAACCAGTTACGTGAGACACCTGTATAGTATGCATATACCGTGGAGTAATTAGTATCCCCGCGGACGATATTTACTATACCGTTTGACAAGTATTATACAAAAAAGTATTATACAATAGTATATTACAGTACAAGTGAGGAAACAAAGGTTTTTCACTCACGCGTATGTCAGATTTACACACGAGCCGTAGGCGATGTGGAAAGACGTACAAGTTAGTGGAAAATATTAGTTTCTCACGTGTGCTGTATAGCGTTTTGTTCAATCCTACTATTTAGAGAAAACTCGGTCTTAAAGTTCGTTAATTCTTGGCTAATGTTATGTCGATAAACAATCAGTTGTATCAAATTGCGACACTTTTGGACGTTGTCATGCGCTTAATTGAGTGATAAACAACCAATTGTGTCAAATTGTTAATTGTCATCATTATGTAAATTAATTAAGATTAATAATTTATACAAGTGAAATACTTCATTTAATTTTCCTTGTGTGCTCTCTACCGTTTTTTAGTTCACATCCGTTACGTTTAAACAAAGACTTGTACCTTTAAATGTTTAAATTTCGCTAATAGTGGATGAAGTAATTTTCTAATTTTTAATTTGGTTATTTTATTAATTCTTAATGTTTAAAACACGCAGTTTTCGAAAAAATCTTGTTTGATACATGATAGCGAAATTCTTTTGCATTCTCGTACGATTTTTTTTGCTCGCTAACGCTCGTGTCATTTCGCTATCTAAAATCAAAAATAATTATAATTAACAGAATCAAAATCGTTTCTAGTAAATCGTCTCTCATAATATTTTGATTACATAAGTGGTACATACGTTAAGCCAGTAAAAAGGCTTCAAATATCTGCAAGTCTTACACTTCAACTACAAAATCTCAACGTACTTGGCACTTAACCAAGAAATTAAATACTAGATAATTTTTTCTTCGTAATTCCTCTTTACTATCAATAATTGCAAAGAATACTTTTGACTTCAATGCCCCAGAGCAATCAGTGTCTCCGATGATATTTTATAATTACAATGACGTAAATGAGATTTGCAGATACCGGTCATGTGCTAGAATACAGAAAACTCAAAATCTGCCAATTTTAAGATTTTTGCATCAACATATGCGAAAAGGTACATTTTTGTGAAAGTGATCATGTTGGCCGTTTCTTACCATGGATTGCGCAAGTGAAGGACGATCTTGAGATTGAACGAAGACAGAAGTTGAAAATCATCTCTACAAAGCTCAAAATCAAGTAGTGAATTATCAAAATTTATATGGAAATACTGATCACTCTAACGGTTCAGCGCTTTAACCACACTGAGTGGTGATAACTGGGTTTTTCTGATTGCTGACTGCTGGTTTTCTGTTGCTGCCAATGAAACGGCAGTTGAGTTGGTACGTGAGGGTAGTACTAACGCGTTTGTGTAAATGTAAATGATTTATCTTTAGAGCGTCAGTGATATATATAACACAATCTTCGCAGCTTCATACTCGCCAGTTTTTGTAAATAACTATGAGTGCTGAAAAAACTGAATTGAGTCAAGCAACAAATGACGGTTGAAAGGGACTAAAATACGCCCATGTATCTGGCGCCTGTGGTTCGTCTGCAATGAAAATGTCTTCTGCCAGTAATGTTTACAGTTACAGAAGCAGTATCTAGTTTTTAATTAGCATTATTTGAACTTTTGGAAGCAATATTAAGGCTTCTAGAGTTTTCCAGAGGTAGATTGAAATTTTTGGAAGCAGTTCTAACCGTCTGAAAGCATTTGAAATCTTTTAAAAACAATATAAAGTCTTCAGTCAAGAAGTATCAAGTTTTTTGTTAAAGTAGTATCAAGTCTTCCAAAAGCAGAACTCAGTATTCTGAAAGCTTATTAGTCTTCCGCAAACAATTACCAAGACTTCTGAAAGCATTTCAGTGCTTTTTGAAACTGTATCGTCTTGTAGAAACATTTCATGTCTTCTAGAAGCATATCAAGTCTGTTGGAAGCAGTATTAATCGTCGAAGAAACGAAAGTCAAAGTTTAATAATGTTCTCAGTCTAGGAACGGGACAACTAGGTATATCTTTAATAACCAACATATAAAAAGGTTTCCAGATGGGTGACTATAAAGAAAAACACAAAAACAGCTTGATGTTTTCAAATGTATGCTTTTTGGGTTTTCACTGCATTTTCTTTTTGAATTGGACTAAGAAAGAAACCACTCCATAGAAAAAATTGGGATTAGCTTTGATTGACGCGTAATTTAATTTTTTTATAATGTGGGGTAATTTCAACTTGCAAAGAAGCTCGATGTTATGATTTTTTTTTGTCAAAAACTATTTGGCGAAAAAGGTTCAATTTGACCTGGTTACCTGATGTGTTTTTATTAATAAGGGGCTTATTTTATTTTATCAGTATTTCAGATAATTTCCTGCAGGCATTTCCTCAGATGGGATATATCGCCTTTTTGTCTATATTTAAAATAGACTATAGATTTAAAAGGAGGATATTTAAAATTTTAGATAAAATTATTATTAAGCAGGTATTTTATTTTTATATGTAATACATACATTATACATACAAATTAAAAAATATGTTAAATAATAGTAATAATAGTACAAAAAACCTATAATAAAAACAATTTTTATCCTTATGGATAGCTGTTATATGTATTTTTTTTATTTGAGGAAGATCAAAATGTTTTTACAAAAGTTGTTTAACTCACCAATTTCTATTACCTAAAATTATTTCCCCTTATACAAGGTGTCTCACGTAACTGGTTCATTTGAACTTTTTTAGGTTCCACTATTCGTAGAGGCTTGAAATTTTGGTAACATGGGTTGTTCATTTCGATCTATTAATCTAAAATATATTCAAGATGGCCACCACTTCCGGTCTACCGGAAGTAGACCTCAACTTCGTTATTTTAAATGGAATGCTATAGTTTTTATTACACCATTCAATTACACATAAGAAAATGTGTTGACTTTGATAACAGTTGTTGGTGCCTACTGTTGTTTGTTTTCGAGTTATTTTGATTTGAAGTGTTTTTGTCAAATATCACCATGCTCTTTACAAGTCCATATCACAGCCAACGTTAACTCAAAAACGTTTTGCATTTGTACGATAACTCTTCATATGCTGCTTAATAGATTGTCATTTGTTGTATCAGTATATCTTATACAGGCTGGTCAAAAATTGAGTTACCGTTTCTCTGTATTCAATTGCGTGAATGTCGAAAATTTTAAATGGAACGCCCCATATTTTCATACCCTATCAGAAAGGGAATTTAATTCTTTACAAATTATCTATAAATATTCCTGTACCTATTTATTATAGTTTTCTTCATATTGAGTATTTTATTTAAAATCCTACACAAAATGCTGGAAGTTGTTCGTGTTTTTATTAGAAGGCTATGACATTTTGACTATTTATCGTTTAATTTATTTAAATTATCAATGATATTATTTCTAGAATGATCTGCGATTGAATAAACTTTAATTTGTTAGCTTTTATTTGTCGTTCATAAAGTTCAGTTACTTTTGGTGTTTTTCAAATGATGTTCCCTTATTTTTTTGTTAATGGAAAACTCCATATCTTTTGTATTGGTTGAATTGCCCATCAAGTTTCCTTTAATTAATAATAAGTATATCACATGTCTAGTTTAATAATTTTCCTGATATTTAAGGGATATCTCATGGGTAATACAACCAGCATACAATATACATGGTGTTCCATTTAAGAAACTGAAGAAAAAGCCATTTGATATACATCAAAAGTAGCTGAACTTAATGAACACGCTGTATAGCGTATCCAATAGTTTTCGATAGAGTCATTTACCCTGAAATCTGAAAAAATGTGGTTTTTAAATGATTTTTAAAATGATACTGCAATTGGTACATTTTGGTGAAATAATTGAATATCTCAGGAACTATGAACTCTAAGAGTTAGTAACATATATGGTTGTATTAACAAATTTAGTAGTAATTATAATATGACAAAATATATTGGGTGTTCCATTTAAAAAAATTGACATACTGTCCCATACACCTACATGGAACACCCTGTAGGTATAAGTGTATAAGTGAAAATAATTTTAAATAGTAAAAGGTGGTGGGTGAAATAACTTTTGCATAAAACTTTCTTTTTTTGTCAAACGGTTTAGTGATGGATATTTTAAAAGAAGATTAATTTTTAATTTTTTACGAAACATGTAAAAATATGGTAAAATGTATTATCTATTAGAGAAATTACAAATATACAAAGAAATAGTTGAAAATAACGGAATTAAATACAGAAATTCACATTGAGCATGTTTAAGAAAAACTTACTTGAAAATTAATAAAAGTCGAAAATTATATGAAGAGAATATAATGAGATATGAGAAAGCGAGACTGAAGAGCAGAAGTTGTGATGTATTAACCAATAAAATGCAAAAGGAAAAGAAATGGAAGAGGAAGATGAAAAATGAAAGAAAAATTGCGCTGTTATCGAAATATACATTTTAAAAATTAAACTGTCAAATATTATTTTATTTTTAAATATAGGTTTATATACATTTTAATTTGATCGTTGTGAAGTGTAAAATTATTGCTATTATTATGTTTTTGGATTTCTAATAGTTCCAGAAGATCAAGTTTATAACTTTTCTCGCTTTTGTGTATGAGTGAAATGTTGTTAAAATCTATATCTTGTGTCTATTTTATGTTATGTTTACAGAGGAATGATTGAATTTTATCTTTATGTTCACTGATGCAATTTTCACGATTTCGACCGGTTTAACCTATATGCTCACGTCCGCTTATGATTTAGACCCACATATGTCACGCACACCACTCACGTGAATATTATTCATGAATCAAGTAATTCACGCGTGTGTCACGTCTAATCACGTAACTCATGCTTGATCAGGTGATCAAATGTATGAATCATGTTTGATAATAATAATAATTTATTAGTCTTAGTGCCACATAACTGTAGATGGAGATGTCATACAATACATTATTACACATAAAAAAATACAGAAAAAAAAAGAAAAACGCTAAATACATCTTTACTAAATACCTACCATAGGTTATAAATACCTATGGTAGGTCCGTGACCCCACAGAGATACTCCCGTAAACCAAGAGGAACGGTAATGCTTTTTATTGAGGCAGGTAACTTATATAGTTTTACAAAATCGTATTGCGGACTTTTCTCGACAAATGCTGTTTTATGTCGCAGCAACGGCAAATCAACACGTCTCGTCTCATACTGGCTAACAAACCCCAAAAATCTTCCACGATTTTCGTTGACAAACACTACAGTTTTGAGAATATAGATACAAGGGAAGGTAAGAATAGTAGAAGTATTATTTTTAAAAACTTCCTTACAGGATTCATCACATTGCAACTTAAAATTAATCTGATTTTTCGTTTCTGAGTCACAAATAGACGCCGCCACTGAGAACTTCTGCTCCACAAAAGAATATTGTATGAAATGTGTGAGTATAGTCTGTACCACAAGAAGTGGAGGTGACTCATCGCCTAACAGTGTACGAAACAGACTACGCGCTAGAAATCATTCCACTCTAACACATGTCAACGCGCGGGCAATATATTTGTAACGTATGAATAAATTCCTACGGAAATCGATGTCACATTCACTTCTCGTGGTACAGACTATAGCAAAGCGCGTAATATGCGTCGAGGACTGATTTCCTGTCCAACGAATATTTGAGTTTGAGCAACGCAAAATACGACGAATTTAATCTTTTACATACGTTATTTATGTGTGGTCTAAAACTCATTTCGGTATCAATGCTCAAGCCCAAAAAGTTGGCTTCCTTCTGTAAAGGAATCCTAGCAAAATGTTGTATGGAAAGTTGGTCGCCGAACATGAAAATTTACGCAAACTGTTTTCTGTACATGGAAGATTATTTTGTTTCGGGTGCACCAATCCACAAAACGCTCTACAGTGCTACCAACCAATCTATCAAGCTCACTCCGATCACGAGCAGCAATAGCGATAGAGGTGTCATCTGCATACATCACCACATGAACATTCTCGAAAAAACTTGGTAAATCATTTACAAAAATTAAAAACAGTAAGGGACCCAGTAAGGGACCCAGTATGGAACCCTGAGGTATGCCAGAGCCTATCCCCGACAGAACTACTCTCAAGCTATGACTTGTGCTACCAACCAATCTATCAAGCTCACTCCGATCACGAGCAGCAATAGCGATAGAGGTGTCATCTGCATACATCACCACATGAACATTCTCGAAAAAACTTGGTAAATCATTTACAAAAATTAAAAACAGTAAGGGACCCAGTAAGGGACCCAGTATGGAACCCTGAGGTATGCCAGAGCCTATCCCCGACAGAACTACTCTCAAGCTATGACTTGAAACGAAAGAAGATAACCATTTAAGCAGATTTCCACGAATACCCACATTATATAACTTTTCCTTGATGAAGTGTGGAGGCAACGAATCGAAAGCTCGGGAGAGGTAAAAAAAACAACTACACAGTCATCCAACGTACAAGATTGTGACAAAGATGACCCGTAGCTACCAATCTGTCCTGAAGTACAGATGAAAAGTACTCCCCAAAATGATTGCAACATTCTGACACATCACCTATCAACCTGTCATAAACAGACAGTTGATACTTGTTAATTTGATTATTAATTAACCGTGCTTGACAGAATAGCGGAATTAATATTGTTTAGTTTTATTTATCATGTTCTGAAATAGATGAGACTATTATAAAATTAAAATAAACACTAAAAACTGGCATATTCTTATAAGTAATATTAATATTCCTAATACCTCCTTTAACATTTTAAAGATCCTCTTCCAATCCTTAAATGTTGTTTTTCATTAATTTATAGAATGTTTTTACAGCTAATATTCACTTCGCTAACTTAAAAATGGATTAAAATTTTGACCTCAACATTTAGTTACTGAAATGTAATATGCATTATCTAGCAATTTGTACATCCCAACAGTTAATCGTTCATTCAAGGGTTAGAAAGCCAGCCCAATGTTTTCATGAACGTTAATATGGAACAGGGCGACATGTTCCTTATATCTGAGACTTGGGGAAATGGTGTTCCGAAAATTGATTCCCTTAGGATTATTTCAATTAATTCTGCTTTTCAATTATTTCTGCTTGGGTTATCGTGCAATATGATCCTAGCGCAGTGGAAAGGTGCAGCTGGAGATCGTGCGAAAAACTTTCCGCCCCAGAACCTCCAGCTTTCTTTGATCCATCAGTATAGATAGTAAGTGTTTTACCCGAGCTTATGGGATATTGTCTCAATGCCAAAATGTGGTTTGATTAAGAAGGTTGGTGTTATGTAATCTGTGTGAGCTTCAAGGAGGGGTTGTATACGAACAGACTCAATCCAGAGCTCGCTCCGGACTGTTGCCATTTTCACAGCTGCTTTTCATTCCCTGACCGCAACCGGAGCAACGCTGTCACGGTCACCTCCCTGATAAAAATATCTAGGGGCAGCACGTTCAGCATAGTCTCCATTGCGATTGTAGGTGTGGATTACCAGGCAGGCCAGTCATTGTAATTGATGCAGCAATTTAGCTTTGTATGCATGCTTCAGTGCTGAGCACGAAACTGTGGCTCCGTGAGCTACCATCAATCTTATCACAAAAGTATAAATCCTCATAATGACCCTCGGATTCAATCCCCATGTATTCCTAATTGCCCTTCGAGGTGTACTTTCATATCTTGTAGGCTTGATTGAAATAGAGTATGAAAAATACCATCAGGTCCGGGTGTTTTGAAGGGATCAAAACTACCAATGGCTCACTCTACCAACTCGTTCTGTACCATCCTGGTTGGCTATCTGCCAGTCATGTCTGGTATGAGAGTTGTTTTCAATACTTGGTGTAGAAACATTGAAAAATCTTGCAAAGAACTTGGAAAGTGAACATCCGTTGGTAAATGCAGTGATTCTTCCGGGTCTATGGCAAAACTGCCATAGAAATTAGGCTGTTTTTAAATGTCACAAATGTGTTTTTGACCACGAGATAGTATTTTGTTTAGGCCTGAGGCCTTAGCAGCACTCTATACTTCTTCACAAAAACCTCTTCAAAGAGTCGTTTTTTTGTTTTACTAAATGATTAAACTCTTACTGGTATGTTTTGAACAAAGTCCAGTCAGAATTCAGTCTAGTTTGTTTTGCTTTATTGAAAGCTATAGTTTTCCGTTGTACAGGGTGGGAAAAATTGGACACTTTTAAAGAGAAACTCCTCTTGCTATAAGAGACAGCGGGAAAGGCTCGATTATTATCAGAAACTTAATGGCGATAATCGCATGAAAATGAAGAAATGAAAATGAAGAAATGACTTTTATATCCAATTGAAGAATGAACCTTCCTCTTTCAATGATCTACAACTCGTCGTTTCAATATGAAATTGATTCCATCTATGAAATGTTAAATGATGATGTGTTTTTGACGTTTTAGTACAATCACCAAAGAAATGATAAAAATTGAAACAGATCGTGGAAATAAAGAATTAATTACATTGAAAGTTGAAGTTTCCTCTTTCAAATGATGCATAAACCGTTGTTTCAATTTGAAATTGATTTCACTTAAGAAATACTAAAGGATGATGTGTTTTTGACGTCGCACAGTGGTTCAAAATGGCAAAAAGTGACGCATAGACCTTTAGAAATTTATTACGTTGATGAAATTTGGTATATAGGTATTATAACAAATATGATGATTTGTATCAAAATTTAGACCAAATTAGTTAACCGGAAGTGACACTTTACCTGAACACCCCACCTCCACATTTTCATATAAAGTTGTAATTTAAATTGGTGTAGATGAATGCCATTTTGTATGATCTATTATAATCTTGCAAAATATCCAAATATCAAATTTCAATCAATTCGCGTAACCGGAAGTGTACCGGAAGGTACTTTATCTGAGCACATCTCCAATTTTATTCATAAAAATTGTCACTCTAAACTAGAATAAAAATAAATAAAATGAATTGTAAAATTGTAAAATTTCTAAAATTGTAGTTTCTATGGCCCTCCAAAATATTCTGACATCATAGTTTGGTCTTGTTGTGTAATTGGAACTAATAGAAAGTAAAGGAATAAAATATTCCATAGAATAGATTCAAGTAGTTTGAACGATATAAAATAAAAAAAGATATGTAATGAGAATGATATATAGAAGATAATATACCTACATGTATTGGTGCAGAAGATAAGTATACCTACATGTATTTATGCATAGGTAATTGGTTATGTGTAGGTATTATATATAGGTATATATATATATACAAAAAAATGAAATACAACCAGTTTATTAAATTCAATAAACATACTTTACTATATTAAATGGTGTCTTCAAATTCTTCTGCGAAGACTGGTAAGGAACTTTCCTCATCGAATTGTATGTCGTCATCAGAATCTGAATCATACGATTCATTCAAAGGAGCATCTTCAAAATCAGCAGTATCATCTATGTGTAGTTTTTTTGTTGAAGATTTACTCTTTGCAGATGATATATTAAATGCTCTGAATATTTTAAAAAATAAAGGATCAGACGTTAACATGAATCTGTTAAAAATATCTTCAAGTGTATCTTTGCGTGATGTTTTTCTTGAAAAGTCGGTCCTATATTTCTTGAAATCTTTGTTTCTAGACTCCAGTGGTTCTTCACTCAGAGCACCTATAAAATAAAAACTATAGTTTTCTTGTTTGTTGTCTATTCAAGTATAATTTACCTAATGGAATTGATCCAAAATGTTGAATATATTCATGCCCGTGAAACAAAATTTTATGCACAGTTGGAGAAAATGTGAATGAGGGGTATGTTTTCGAAAACTTTTGTGCTGTTGCAATGCCGTACATTTCATATTTCTTGAAATTAACTACTGTGTTGCAAGATATTGCCGCTAAAAGATTTGAAAATCGCTCGATAATTTCAACATCAATTCCTGTTATTTCTGATGTTAATTTACAATCTTGAAAGAATCTTCTGGCGGTATTCCCATCATGGGAAATTCCAAAACCTGGCTTGGGTTTGTCTATAATTAGGCCAGTTTTTTCCTTGAACAGTTTTTGAATTTCCTTCTTCCGCACATCTGTTTGCTTGTTTTCGTCCAATCTAAGAAGAAATTAGTCATAGAAAATAAAGAAGTATTAGAAGTAAATCTCTTACTTATAGGCACATCGTAGTAAAAACTGCATCATATTAATTTTCGCATGTAATGGCGATATACCAAAGCCAAAAACAGTTTTGTTAATTGCTCCTTTGTCTGGAAATTTATTTAAGTCTTTAGGTCCAGCTAAACATACTGGACATCTCTAAAATCATTTAATTTTAGTTATCTTATTGACAAAAGAATTCTTTCGTTTCTGTCCCACGTTTAATATAATCATGAACACACTTACCGAAGTTGCGGGATTTTTAATAATAGCGTTGATAACTTTTCCATTTATCATGGTGAACAGAAAACTATGTGTCATTTCCACCTCGTATGATTCCGACATCTTAATCATTGATGGCCTTAAATTTTCTATTACTGTCATCATTCTTGTGTACTCTGCCGTTATGGAATTTGGATCTTCTTTACAGAATGCCATTCGTATTGGCCTACATAGACTAAATTAAAAAAAAAACAGGAGATTAGAGCCTGCGTTACAATATTTTATATGAAAAAATACCTTGACGAATTAGGAGAGTCATTATTCCAAACAATGACCTTATCACCTTCTATAAATAAGGGTAATATGTGCGTACACATTACGGTGGCATCCGAATTTTCTGGATTAATAAACCTTTGTTTAAATTCAGGATGACCACTGCTGCCATCCATACCCCATTTAAATGTTATTTTCAACCTGTTTGGGCAATTTTCTATTGGAATATTTTTCAAAATTCTTTCGGCTGTTCTGTCCACCATATGTTGAAGCGATACCTTTGCCTCTATTTCCGAAAAGTTATCGGGATTTAAAGTGGGATAGCTTTCTTTTTTAGCTTTCAATATTTCGTGGTATGTTGGATATATATCAACTTCTATAAAATAAATACAATCAAGTAAATTAGGTCTACATACTTAATAAAATGAATATTACTTTTCCACAATGCTGCTGAACGCATATTTTGATACTGAATCTAGTTTTGAGAAAAACAATAACAATTCTAATATTTTTCAACATAAATTAAATCATAGTCATAATATTGATTTTAACAACGTTAAAATGTTACATAAAAGTAAACAAGGCCACAAATTAGATTTATTAGAACAATTTGAAATTGATAAATATAAGAGAAAACAAGATATTACATTAATAAACGAACAACTTGACTCCGACTGCAAACCGCTATATTCCTTCTTAAAAATTTAATTTTTTAACTGTGTAAAATTTCCAAAACTGGTTCAATTTCTGTCTCTTCAGTCTGCTTTTTACTCTTGTGCGTACACTTATACAATTTTATTTTTACAATTTTATTCTATTTAACAATTTTAATGTGATTAAATGTTTGTTTGTTTATATTATTTATTTCTATGTGGTTTTTTTATATGACTGAATTTTAAATTTGACTGTAAGTTTTAATTTATACTTTAGCTTTATATAATTTTAATTTGTTTTATGTTTTAATTCTCTAATTGTAGATTTGGCTGATGATGTTAATTTTAGTTTAACGAAACCGGTCCCAAGTATATTTAATACACTTTCTGAGGAATAGAGGTCTTTTATTTTTATTTATATGTACTGATTATATTTTACCTCAGTTAATTATTGACTTATTCAAAAAAAAGTTTATTTTTATTGTTTATTATTATTTTTTCTTGTTATTTGTTGGCATACAATTATTGTTGTTTTATAATACTACCTCCGTTGCATAATAAGTGAGCCATTACCAATTTTTATTTTTTCCAAATTAAGTGCGCCATATACATAATACCAAGCGATTCTCCCTTCGAAGCTTTACCTTTATTTGTATAGTATCAATAAGATTTATACAAAACTCCGATCGCTCACTTATTATAAATCAGAGGTAGTAAGTTTTATTAATTTAATCTTCTTCTTGCTTATGAATTTATTTCTTAATTCATTGCAACCAACTAATTTGAATCAGCTAGTAATTTCTCCAAGTTCATTATATCTTCATAAAAAACATAACATCAATTCGTATGACGAAAAATAAATTTTATTAGAATTTGGTGCTACAATTGTTTCAACTAAAAAATTGAGTCGTCTTCAGTCAGGCCTGCAATTAGATATATTATAGCAAAACTTAATAATAAAAATTATATAATTAAAATACCGTTGTATAATTTAGGGGTAGAATTATGACGGGAATAACATCATTCGGTAAAAAATTTTTTGACAATAATTATATTAATTAACTTTTGAAAAATTGAAAAAATTATAAACATTTGGGAAACACAAAAAATTAGAGAACTATCTTTGTTTGTGTAACGTTGTTGAATCAAAAGTAGCAAAGAAACAGTGAACAATGTTTGATTCAGTGAATTTTAAAGTTAAAAGTTAATAATTAAAAAGATTCAAAAATCAAAAATCATCAACAGTCAACAAAAATCATCAAAAAGTGAATTCTACATGCAACTGTTATTTATAAAATAAAAATTAAGTAAACCAAGACTAAAATTCAAAAAATATAAAATTAAAAGTTAATTCTCTCTACAACATAATGTTAAAGAATGATTGAAATGAAACTGAAACAAAGATAAAATGAATTTAAAGCAAAAAAATCGAAAATAAAGAATGACTTAAAAACGTGTGTTCTTCACGGCATCACGTTGTAGAGAGAGCGAACTTCGGATGTGAAATTATTCTTATAAAAAATCACCAAATGTGAGGAAATTTGTAAAAATTTAAGGAACTGTTACATAAGGTTTCTGTGTGCTCGGGCAAACCAGATTCTGAAAATTTAAATAAATTTCAAATAAATGAGGTTAGATTTTTTCAAATGTTTAATTATGTTAATATTATTGATGTTTGGTGAGTGTTTTACTGATGATAGTTGTTTAAAAAATATGGAGTTTTCTTTAGAAATTAGTTCTTTATAACGAACATTGATGTTATGATCTGTTTGTCTTATATAGAAACATCACAATCTTTACATTTTATTTTGTAAATACCACATCTTTTTTTTCTTTAAATTTGTGTTTGTTGTTTATTAGCAGCTGACTAATTTTATTGGAGTTAGAAAAGGCGTGAGTAAGTAGTTAGGTTATATTTAAAATCAAATTGAGTTCAGAGTTAAACGGAATTTTAATATATGTTGTGTTTATTTTTATAGAAGGGTAAATTAATTTAATGATTTTATTTTTGTGAATTTTGTTGTAAAAGTTTTGAGTTGCATTATTTCTTAGACAAATTTCAGCTATTTTTTGTATGTCTTTAATGTATTCATCTGCGCCCTATGGCAGCGACAGCTGTATGAGTTTTTGGGTATAATACAATCTGTACTAGTTAGTTTGCGAAAGATATTGAATTCAATTGAGTATTTATTCATATTTCTATGTAAAGTTAAATCTAGGAAACTAAGCCTTCTTTCTTCTTCCACCACTACAATAAATTTCAGAGAGTTGATATTATCTAATATGTTTTTAAGACCGATTAATTTAGCAGGGTTGCCTTCATATATCAGGAAAATGTCGTCATCATTTTACAACACAGTAATATTTGATGTTATCAAATATCCCTCACACTTTTTGCCATTTCCACTGTATTGCTGAAACATTATTACGAACATTATTATTTAAATAAAACGGTATTTTAATGTTGCAGGCACTACGTATAAACATTAAACTCACTAAAATCAATATTATTTTACCTGTTCTAAATGTTGAGCATTAATCATAATTGGTCAGGAGGTACTCGGGTGTTTGGCTGACTTTTCTTTGTCTCCTTATTTATTTTACTGGGCCTTCTGGATTCAACGTTTTCGCTAAGTTTTTCATCAAACCCAGATTGATTGATGTGTAGTAGATGGCAATATGACGGATGCTGGTCTTACCAGAGGTTTATTTAAGACATTGGGAGCACCAGCACCGTAATATTCTCTAGAAGGCCAGTCTTTGCGCACATAATAATACTCTCGCTTAGCTTCACGGTGCGATTAAGTGAAAAGAAAATGGGAAAAATTTGATTTTGTTGAGTTGTTTTAGGCTGTAGCAAAATAGCGGAAAATCCGATTTATTCCATCAATAATTTAAAATATTCGCCTGGGTCTTCACTTTCATGTCCATGTAGCTACAAATTACATTACGCAAAATAACAAATATACGTTATTTTGGTATATCTCGAAAACTGAACGTGATGACGAAATTTCTACGCACATAATTCTACGTTATAAAAAAAATATCACAGTCTTTGAGATTTTTCTTGTAAACTAGTGTGAAAAAATCTAAAATATTGGACTTTTATGAAGAATTATACAATAATGATATTACTAATTTTAACCACAATAGATTGTATTTAAAATTTATTTAAACTCTCAGAATCTAGTATGGCATGCCACACAGAAACCTAATCTGGTGCATTAGGTTTGTTCCTTAAATTTTTACAAGTTCCTCTCATTTGGTGATTTTTAACATTATGTTGTAGAGAGTAATTCTCTTCACTTTTACTTTTATATTTTTTGAATTTTAGTTTTGGTTTTCTTAATTTTAATTTTATAA
The DNA here is from genome assembly GCA_036711965.1 of Onthophagus sagittarius. Classification (NCBI taxonomy): domain Eukaryota; kingdom Metazoa; phylum Arthropoda; class Insecta; order Coleoptera; family Scarabaeidae; genus Onthophagus; species Onthophagus sagittarius. The sequence continues at coordinate 49,047,712 of JASERS010000001.1, forward strand.
AAAAACATGCGCATGTAGAATTCATTTTTTAATTTTAATCTTTTTAACTTTTACTAAAACACAAATTTCAATTGTTAATTGTTACTAAGTCAAACATTGTTCAGTGCTTTTTCGCTACTTTTGATTCAACAAAGTAATCTTTTGTCTTTCTTAAATGACCACAATTTTTCAAAAGTTGATTAATACAATTAGTGCTAAAGAATTATACGACGGTAATTTAATTATATAATTTTTATTATTAACTTTTGTTAATCTATTATATCTAATTGCATTCGTGCCTGAAGACGACTCAATTTTTGACTTGAAACTATTGTAGCACCGAATTCTAAAAAAATGTATTTAGCATCATACCATTTGTTGTTATATTTTTTTAACTAATTTGATACTAAAGGAATGATCTTGAATGAAAGGAACTTGCGTATATTTATTTATAGTCGTACTAGTTTCGGGTTACCCCATCATCAGCGACAACTACAAACGTAAAATCATAAAAAATAGTAAAAACAGCAAAAAACAGTAAAAAACTTATGTATAAAACATTCAACGAGGCAAGAACAAACGTTTAAGTTTAAGAAATGTTTAAATTTTTTTTTTAATTTAGAATTCAAAATTGAGAATGACCATGTGGAAAATGGAAAACGTGGAAAACATGAGAAAACATCAAAATTCAAGAAAATACTTACAGTCAAAAGAGCTACGACAGACGTAGACTGGAAAAATTAATAAAGTAAAGCATTTTGTAATCTGATGGATAAACAAAATGAAGATTGCAAAAAAGTTTTAATGGCGATGTTGCGAATTTGAAATCTGTAGATAAAAGAAAAGTTGAAATATTTAGAAATAAAAAATTATAGATTAAAAAAAAATGACTATTAAAAGTGTTTAAAGTAGAAAATTACTTACGAAATTAATTAGAACAATGAAATAAAAAACTTTAAGATCGTATTAAGGTTGTGTTAACGTGATGTGAAGAGACGAGACTGAAGAAAAGATCGAAATTTAATGTAAAACCTGATTTGGAAAAAGAAAGAAAACAGCAAATAAAAGATGGGAGATAGTCCGTGGCAAAATTATGAATCACATTTTAAATATTTGAAAATAGGTTTATAAACATTTTGAAGTTGGTCATTAAGTAAAGTATGATTATTTTTAATATGTTCATGAATTTCTAATAATTCCAGTAAATCAAGCCTATAACCCTTCCAACATTCGTGAATAAGAGAAATATTATTAAAATCTATGTTGTGTCCAGTTTCAAATTTATGTTTGTAGACATTTGATTGATGTTTGATTTTGTGTTCGTTAATTCTGTTTTCAAGCTTTCGGCCAGTTTGTCCCACATATATAGCATTACAATTAGAGCATCCGATCGAATACACCCCACACTCACTTGTTTGTGATGATAATTAGACAACAGATTAAGTAAATAAATATTATTTGAAAAGTCTAAATTTATATTAAACTTTTTAAAAATATGTTTTGATTCCATGGTAATGTGATTGAAAGAAATAGGTTTATACACTGATTCAATATGACTTCTTGTAAATAAAGGATCTTTTTGTTGTTGAATTCTGTTATATAATTTATTAATAATATTGGAAGGGAAACCGAATTGAGAAGCTAAATCATAAATATAATTAAATTCTTTGATTCTGTCTTTATCAGATAGAGGGTAGTCGATGGCTCTATTTATTAGAAATCTAAAATTACCTAGTTTATGAGACATGGGATGGCATGAGTCATAAGGAATAGTGGTTGAAATTACAGTGGGTTTCCTGAAAATGTTATATTTTAAAAAATCAGAGTTATCTCTGGTAACAGCAAGATCGAGAAAATTAAGTGTTTTGTCCTTTTCAATTTCTATAGTAAAGTTAAGTTTTTGATACAAATTATTCAAGTATTTGTGAAAATTATGTAAATCAGTTATACTCCCCTCCCAACCACAGAAAATATCGTCGTCGTATCTAATCCACTTATGGATATGGTTTTTATATAAATTATTATCGTTGATTATATAGGTATTTTCAATGTGATCAAGGAATATATCTGAAAGTAAACCTGACAAAGGCATGCCCATAGGAAGACTTTCACTGATATGGTAATATTCATTATTAAAAGAACAATAATTTTGAAAAACTTCGTGTTTAAGTAAAATTTCAAGATGTTCTGAAGTGTTATTATTATTGAAAGAATTTTTAAAAATATCAGAGACAAGTTGTAATGTAAAATTTATAGCAACATTAGAATACAAATTAGTTACAGCAAACGATATTAAAATGTTTTTGTAGTTTAAGTCTTAGTTTGTTTTATAAAATTTTTGGAATTATTGATAGAATATTTAGATTTGAAATTTATAGTTCTAAAAATTTTTAGTAAAAAATTAGATATTTTTTCTGTTGGTGAGTTTTTAAAAGAGGTGTGGGTCGAATAGACATGCCTTCCTTATGCAGTTTGGGAAGTGAGTATAATTTAGGTATTGTGGGGTTCATGTGAATAAAATAGGAACTATTAAAAAATTTTTGGTTTTGTAGAGAAGGTGTGTATTCGATCAGAGTCTCTTTATATTGATTTATTGTTTCTCTGATCTTTCTTATGACCTTTTCAAGTGGATTGGTGTTGAGTTTATTATAATTGTTCACAGACATAAAGTCATGTGTTTTATTTATGTAATCGTTTTTGTCAATTATCACTACACCGGCACCTTTATCTGCTTTAACAAAAATACCATCACCCTCAACGGGTTTTTGTTTTATATTTTTTATTTATAAGTTTCCAATGTAATATGTTAGGATTAATTTTATTTTTATTTTTGTTTTTATTTGAACTTTGTTGATTTTCTTTCTTTTTGACGAATGATATTAATTGATTTTTAATCTCATTGAAATCGGTGTGGTTTTTTATAATGACATCAAAATCTATGCAAATATTAGTTAAGTTACGTTTATTAGAAAGAAATTAATTCCAATGAAATTAATTTCTTTCTCGGTGAAGTTGATGTTAGTTAAGTTTGTAAATTGCGATTTATTACTAAATTCATTAGGACAATTATTTATGTTTTCAAATTTACTTTCTTTTATCTTACTCTTATTCTTTCTTAAACTATTTATCTTCCTCATCTTCTTACATAGGTCATCTCTTTTCTTTGTGTTGGCTTCATTAATTGCTTCTTTAATTATTTCATCTAATTCCAGGTGACGTAGATTCTTGTTTAATGTTCTCTGTGTTCTTGTGAGTTGTTCGTATGTGATGTTCTGCCTCTTGTAGTGTCGCCTCTTCTCATCTCGTAGTATGTTTCTAATGATGTTATATTTTGTTGTTTCTGTGAGTTTGTTACATTTAAATTTTGCAAATTTGGGTGTTAAATCTTCTTTCAAACAAATATTAATGAATTTGATGTGGTTATCTATGATTTCCAGTCTGGTGTGTAGCTTCTTAAATCCATGGATAAGTGACGAAGTATTAACGATTAAATTAAAGGAATGATCCATGTTGCAAGATTAATGATCAACATAAACTTCATGAAAAAACTTCTAACTTGCGTATATTTATTTATAGTCGTACTAGTTTCGGGTTACCCCATCATCAGCGACAACCACAAACGTAAAATCATAAAAAATAGTAAAAATAGGAAAAACAGCAAAAAACAGTAAAAAACTTATGTGTAAAACATTCAACGAGGCAAGAACAAGCGTTTAAGTTTAACAAATGTTTAAAAAATTTTTTAAAATTTATAATTCAAAATTGAGAATGACCATGTGGAAAACTTTTTTGCAATCTTCATTTTGTTTATCCATCAGATTACAAAATGCTTAACTTTATTAATTTTTTTAATCTACGTCTGTCGTAGCTCTTTTGACTGTAAGTATTTTTTTGAATTTTGGTGTTTTTGCATGTTTTCCACGTTTTCCATTTTCCACATGGTCATTCTCAATTTTGAATTATAAATTTTTAAAAATTTTTAAACATTTGTTAAACTTAAACGCTTGTTCTTGCCTCGTTGAATGTTTTATACATAAGTTTTTTACTGTTTTTTGCTGTTTTTACTATTATTGCTATTTTTTATGATTTTACGTTTGTAGTTGTCGCTGATGATGGGATAACCCGAAACTAGTATGACTATAAATATACGCAAGTTAGAAGTTTTTTCATGATTTTTAATTTGATACTAGTTATAAATATAACCTCGTTTTAGTTATATTTCCAAACCTTACTTTTTCAAAATCTGCACATATAAATTTTAAAGCATGCTAAACTTTTGGATGTTTCACTAAAATAAATCATTTTTATGTCAATAACTGCTAAAATAATGCTTTGAGGGAATGCTAATTTGTTCCATCGAATTGTACATAAAAAGTTGCTTGGAAATTTTTTTACAGGAAGGAAGATTTATTAATAAAAAAAAAATGTGCCAACTTTTCGAAATTGCACTTTTTGAAAAACACTCTGTATCTTTCAAGTCGTAAGAGATATCGATATGCGGTTTTTACCATTAAGTTTTGACACCGACATCATTTTTTCTCTATTTCTTATAGGAAGTGTTTCCATGTAAAAGTATCCAATTTGGCCCACGCTTTACATGTTTTTCGGAAACACCTGTATATTAACACGTTGAGAATTGTGTTCTTTCAATCAGAGTATTAACTAAAATGATCTTTTATTGCAGCTTTAATAAAAATAAATAAATGATTTGGAATTGTATCCAAATGAGTATGCAATTAGGTTGACATTGGATACTTTTATAGAACTTCTCGCGAATTTTGATAGAATCTCAAGGTTCCCAGAACTTACCTCAAAAAACATTTTATTAATTTTCCATTTCTTTGAAATAATACTATAACAGTAATGATATGTTAGTATTATTATTTCTAACCATTATAATTTGTCTATTAATAAAGGGAATTGTGTGGTAAGTCAATTTAAGAAAAAATATTATTAAAGTAAACCTGTTCACATCACAACGTAAACAAGATTACGAAATAAATATTTTAATAGGTTCCGTGGCATTTGAAAACATTGTGAGTGGTTATGGAACATCACAAACCACTTATACATGTACATTCTCTCCATACGCCGTGATGTTGTGGCGTCATGTGGAAATCAGCTGTGCAACGTCGATGAGAAGGGGAAAACTGGCGATCGACCGCGCATGTTCACAAAGTCCGTTGGAGTTTCGAAGGAAGGAGAAACGATTAGTTGGCCTCCAAATGCTAAAGTGTTAGGACGTTTTGTGCCTCTATTGTGCAAAACGCGTCCAACATAATAAAAAAAAACGACAACAAAAACATCAAACCCAGACGATCTGCAATCGTATGACTCATTGCGCAAACAGATTGCGTCATTATTGGTCTCTACAAAGGGTTTTCAAGGTGCGACAAATAGTTCATTCCTTATTTTGGGTAGCGCGTTTTGAGCTGATGTAACTTATAGAGTACGCGTATAGAAGTAACTTTCACTGGGAGAGGGCGATGTGTTCGCCGTTAAAACGAGTGAAAACTGTGGCTATGTGATCGACCTTTGGGAGGGGCAAAAACCGTTGTTTTTTATAGTTCATTTCAATTTTTACGTTTTCTTTCTTATCTTTTTTTGTTCTGTTTTTAAATTGGTCCATCTCTTCTTTTTACGTCGTTGCTTTGGCGAAGAAAAAGGGGCTACGGTGGGTGTGTGTGTGTGTCTGTGTCTGGTGTGCTATCCGTGCGGAGTCAGCCAGAGCCAGCATCCTCTACAATCGATAGCTGTGTGGAGTGCTGCGAGGTTGCCACAGCTAAAAGCGAAAATCCGGCAGCGTCGCACAGCTGAGCAGGACATTGCTCGGATCTCGGTAAGTATTCAACCCAGTTTATTTCAGTCGCAGCAAACTTCTCTCCACTACTTTTTTTTATTGGTTAGCTAGTTGAGCAGAAGAATGTAATTGCCGAACTTTTTTTACATTTTATATAGTAGTCAAGGATAGTCAAGGCCGTCCGCAAGAAAGCCTAATATTTTTTGTTTTTATTTATTTTTTTGTTTTAGAATGATTTTTTAATGAGCTTTGACTATAACTGGTTAACGATAAATAAACATTTTTGTAACTTCATTAATTTTTATCAAGGATTTCTAGGAAATTGTTTATTTTATGATACCATATTTTAATTTAAAATTGAAAATGTTGTTCAATATGAATAATTAAAAAAAAGTTTTCACAACGTTCTCCTTTCATTTCGTTTTTTATTCAGCTGCTTTTATTTTAAACAAAAATAATGTTTTATGGGTTTTTACTTACATTTAGGTGGGCAACAGGACAGTATAGCAGAATAGCATAGCTTGGCGTCATTTATGTGTTTAAAAGCCTTAGTACAACAGTTGTATCCTGTCAACCTTGGAGAAGTGTGCTTGAATCTTAGAAATTTATTGTGGTTTCAACGTATATTTCAAGGGTGTCATTGGAGATAAGTTAAATTATGACGTCATCTGTTGAGTGGAATAGAGTGATTTGCTTGATGATTGTATTCGAATGGAAAGATACCGTATTCATTCAAATCTAACCGAATGTTTTTACTTCTAGGTCTAGTGTTGGCTAAAACACAATTTTCAGCCAAATCCGAAGTTCGACCGTGGTCGTAGTTTCGACCGAAATCGAAATTTTTTTTGAAAATTTTTCAAGTTCAATTTGTGATATGTAACCATAGAAAGCATAAAATTAAGTTTTTCCATACGATGCCAACCATGAAGGACCGTGAAGGAGAGAATCTATTAATACTAGAAATAATACTGAAATTAGAATTAACATTAGACTTGGGATTAGACACATTTGAGTTGGGTTAGGATGGGTAATCCTAAAAGACTTGTGGTTATACCTAAATGTTTCTAGTTCTAGATCTAATATTACTTTTAGTGTTGGTATTAGCTCTACTTTCAGCTGTTATTCGGTTTTAGATTATTGTATTCTTGTATTGAACTGAAACTAGAACTAGCACTAGACCTAGAAGTAGAAAGTCTCGGTATAGCCGTGTGTCTGAAGACGCAGTTCTAGTGTTAGTTCTAGTTAAGTTTTAATTTTTGTTTAGGTCTAGATTGGTTTAAATACTTCTGGAACTGAATGTATAAATAATACTAGGCCTACAACTTAACTTCAGAACTAACACCAGACCTAGAACTAGAAACTATAGGGTTATCCGTACGCCTTCTGAGATAGTTAAATCCTAATACAGTTGACTCGCGTTCACACTATGAACCGAAAAAACATGGATTGCTCACATTATCGAATTATTCACGTTAACGAAGGTGATATCTAATATACCGGGTGTGTTATTATATAATATACCGGCGGACAATAGTCACTAAACCGTTTAAGAAAGAATAAAATGTTGTTTACAAAATTTATTTAACTCACCACTTTCTATTACCTAAAATTATTTTCCCTTATATAGGCTGTTCTATTTAGATTTAACAGAGAGTACGTAAGAGTGTCGTTTTAATGGAACACCCTATATATTTTATCATATTATGAATACTACTAAATTTATTAGAATAATTATTTTTATTTTTAATCCAGTTTTCATCGATGTATTAAATAAATTGGGATTAAAATGAATTTCTTCGTTTTTTAACTTTTAATCGATGTATTCATTATTTATTTTTGGTCCCTTACATGTTTCGGCTATTTTTAGCCATCATCAGAAGGTTTATCATCAAATGTTTGAGAATCTTAAGGTTATTATATATTATAAAAAGATGTTTGTTAATTTTTTTTAATAAAAAATCTTTTAAAATCTTTTATTATTTTATTATAGTTAATAATAAATATATCATATGTCTAATTTTAATAATTTCCCTGATATTTACAATTTAAAGAAAAATGTGTAATAAAACACGCCATTATTGTACTTAATATTATATGCCTATTATTATCATTTTTTGTAGTTTGTTTACTATTTCATTAATATTTTATAATGTAAAACAATTTTGCTGTCATATATCCAATTTATATGCGACTTAATACTTTATGAAATTGAAAACGATTTGTTATAAAATATGCAATTGTGATGCAATATAATTTAATTTTTTGTATTTTTATCAGGTTTAGATCATTTAATTATTACAAATATTTTGCAAAATAAAAGAAGAATTAATTATTATATAATTTGACATATATCTATGACGAAATAACAAAATAAAATTTTAGCGAAATATTATTTTTTATAAATAAAGTAAAACCTGATAAGAATTTTAAAAATAAATCTATATGGTATCACAATAACATATTTTAATACATAATTTTTTGTAAATTCCATAAAGTATTATTTTACATTATAAAGTGTTAATCAAATAATAAAAGGAAAAACCAATAAACTGATTAAAATAGACAGGCTATGATATTAAGTGCAATAATAACATATTTTATCACACATTTTTCTTTAAATTCTAAATATCAGGAAAACTATTAAAGTTAGACATACATCATACTTACCATTAACTAAAGGGAATCTGATGGGCAATTCAACCAGCATACGATATACAGGGTGTTCCATTTAAAAAACTGAAGAACAAGCATTTGAAAAATATCAAAAGTAGCTATCTAATATCTTTCGATAGTGTGATTTACTCATTGGCTTTAACAATAATTTGACATAGTTTCACAGCAAAATCTAACAATATGTCGTTTTTAAATCATTTTTAAAAAGATACTGCAATAGATACATTTTGGTGAAATAATTGAATATCTTAGGAACTATGAACTTTATGAGTTAGTAACGTATACGGTTGTATTAGCAAATTCAGTAGTAATCATAATGTGATAAAATGTATAGGGTGTTCAATTTAAAAAAATTGATATATTGTCCGTTACACCTACATAGACTACCCTGTATAAGTGAAAATAATTTTAAATAGTAGAAAGTGGTGAATCAATTAAGTTTTGTATAATTTGGTTTTCCTTGTCAAACGGTTACTGAGTGACTATCGTCCGCCGGGATACTAATAACTCACCCTGTATAATAAATACTTGTAATTAACAAACCTAATACAAAAAGTTATACGTAATAAATAATCATCAAAATTTATAAATAATCATTTCTTGCCGAAAAAATCCAAAATATTTGTTTGTTTTTGAACTTTCTTTAATTTTTGCATTCATGCTTTTTCTCTTAGCTTTTTTATAACTATTGTGGTTATTTATTATATAAAAGTAAAAAGTAAGGAAAATTTTTCAAAAAGATACGACGAAATTTCGAAAATGTACTTTTTTGAAAAACTGATATCGATAGTTTCTTATAAAAAACGTTCCTCAGAAAATGATATCATTTTTCATTCATCTCTTATATTTTTTTATCTCTTATTTTCATTATATTGTATGTGTATGCATGTACATACAGTGTGTACATAAAATATGGAATCATTTCAATTAAATACTGGAAATATTCTAAGAAATAAAAAAAGCTTGCACATCAATGCTATATTTTTAAATGCACACCTTTCAAGGTATTACAAAATTGAAATATCATGCCTAAATTGACGTTCTTAAAATTCTGAAAACTTTTCATGTATGGTAATTATTGGAACACATGTACTATTCAATTGTCTGAAAAGTATCTGAAAAATATGCGCGTTGATAAATATAACATAGACGTTCAGTCATTCTTTTTTCTAAGAAGGTCTCCAGAATTTATATCGAATTGATTCCATCCTTCATGTACACACTGTACATCACTGTAAATAGGGTGTCCAGTCCAGGTATTGATCCTGTATCAATCCCGGGATTTCCTGAAAGAAATGATAAGTTCGGGGCCACTAATTTGATTTTAAAAACCCCGAAATGAAGAATAAATTAAAATATCCAGAACGATTTTTTACAGCCTGTTGTTTAAAATACGGTTCGGTATTAGGAGGTAAAACTTTAAAAGCAACTTGGAGAATCTTTTATTCCACTTCTTTTATTTTTTTAAGTTCCTATTTTGTGTTTTTATTATGTTTTTGAAATCATGTTAAGTATTCTGGAAACATTGCAAACTTTCTGAAAGCATGTCAAGTCTCTGCAAGCAATATCAAATTTTCTAGCAGCAGTAGCAAGTCTTTCATAGGCAGTAGTAATTTTTTTTAAAGTAGTTCAAATCTTTTGGAAGCAGTATTAAGTCCTCCAAAAGCAGTATCGAGTCTGTTGAAAGCTATACCAAACTTCTAGAGGTAGTATCAAATCTTCTGCAAGCATTTCAATTCTTCTAGAAACAATATCGAATCTTTTAGAAGCAATATCAAGTCTTCTAGAAGTACTTCCAATTTTCCAGAGACGATATCAAGTCTTTTGAGAGCATTTCAAATCTTCTAGAAGTAGTATTAAGTGTACTGCAAACATTTCAAGTCTTTTGGAACCAATAACGAGTCTTATAGAAGCAATTCTTGTAAAAATTCATATCTCGCGGAGGCAATATGAAGTCTTCAGGGAATTTTTCGAATCTTCTAGAAGCAGTATCTAGTCTTCTGAATGCATTTCAAGTCTTCTAGAGGCAGTATTAATTCTTCTGCAAGCATTTCAATTGTTCCATAGGCAGTATCAAGCCTTCTGGAAGCATTTCAAGCCCTCTCAAAGCAATATCATGTCTTCTGGAAACATTTCATGCCTTCTAGAAACAGTATCAAGTCTCCTAGAAACATTTCAGCTCTTCTGGAAGCAGTATAAAGTCTCCTGCAAACAGTATCAAGTCTTATTTCAAAAACAACAAAACATGATATGTCAAAAACGGATTGAGATATCGAAACACCGTTTTGTTCTTGAAAAAGTATTATCCTTTATAAATGACTTTATGGTATCTTAAGAATTAGATTTTTCATGATTGTTTCAAAATGATTACGGAAGTCGTTAATTTTGTGAAATGCTACAAATTTAGATTTAAATTTCAAAACTTGATATCTTAATAACGCATTAAAATATTCAAATATGGTTTTGTTCCTGATTCATTATATTAATCTAAATTTACTTAAAGTTCAAAACATAATATTTCAAAAACGAATTGAGATATTGAAATATGGTTTTGTTCTCAAAAAATACGTACTTTATAATCGAGTGAGAGTTTCATCAAGATATCTTCAGAATTCGATTTTTTACGATTTTTAAAAATGATCGGTAATTTTATGAAATATTCTAGATATATCCAGAGATATGCAGACGCTGTTTTGTTTTCGAGAAAGTACTGACTTTCCTATATAAATAGCTGAAAATTTGATCAAGATATTATTAGGAATTCAACTTTACACGATTTTTTCATCTATAAGTATATACTGTTTGGGTTGGGTTCGTCTGATTTATATCATATGGTTTAAATCATGTTTTAATCAAAGATTTAAATCAAGTGACATATTTATTTTTAATCGATGATTTAAATTAAAAATAAAGCTACACTTTATGATGTACATTCTTTGCAATATTAATACAGGATGATTAATAAAAAAACACTGACAAACTAGTTAATAGATATGAACTCGCAAATGCCTCTTTAGTGTTAAAGACGTTAAAGCTTTTTTAAAATCAAACATTATCTGCAATAAAAACCCTTTTTAAAATATTTTCTATGATTTTGATTTGTCTCTTTATTCAATTAATGAATTATAGCAATGAATACAAAAGCATACCAAAACGCCTTTCAGATAGTTCTTAATAATTAAATAACTCAATGTTTTTTAAAGTTTAAGAAGATTTTTAGCTCGGAGGTATGTAACGAATCAACAAGTGGACCATTCCAGCACCTATTTTTTTACATAACGTATTCCAATTTTCACAAAATAAACTGCTGCTGTTTATTGTTTACGTTATTTTATTTTGACAAAATTACTTGACATGTAAATTACTCGAAACTGATCGATAGATAATGACCATTGACAAAGTTAGCAGTGTATTGCAAATAATGTTTAATTTACGTCGAGTTTAGCTTAATGGTTCCAAAATTCGCCACACTACGACCTCGATGTTTAGAAGCGCCTGTGGCTGTCTCCCTTTACTGCATCAGTTGTGTCGTCTGGTAGAGGACGAGTAAGCTAAAATTGCCGCACTCCGGTTATGAGTGATCAAAGGTATATATTACAAATTATAAATTCCATCTAATAATTTTTTAAATATTATGGTGTATTCGAACCCTGGCATATAGATGTTAGCAGTTACCCTAGGCTACGGTAACTGCTACTAACAGAAGAACAAAGAGTAGGAATAGAAAATAATTCTTTTGCTTTAGTAACGAAGAAAGAAGGAAAGAAAAGTTTTACCTGTGGTAAAGGCTCAATGTAGGAGAGCAATTGAATCTTTCTATTGCAAGAAAAGGAGCACAGAATAAAAGATTGCTTCCAAAAGAAAAAGAGAGAAAGTGTAAACAAAGAAAAAATCAAAAACAAGATGAGAATCAAATGGTTTGAAGATTAACTTATTTTCACAAGTGCTCTAGATAAGGGAATTACTTTACGGTCAGACTCTAACAAGGCTGAGTTAATTCCAAAGAATAGAAACATATGTGCCATTGCTAAACAAAACGATAAGCTATTTAAAATGATTTTTAAAATAAATTTAAAATTATTGAAGAGAGATAGTTGCTTATTGACAAAGGCAGAACATAATTTAAAGACAGAGTAAAGGTTTTAGAGAAGAACAGTGTTATTGTAAAGAAAACCCCAAACTTTTGCAGTTGATGTGTTCAAGAAAAGCAATATAGAGAAACTTATAAAATGAGCTTATCAAGATTACACAAGATTATTGAGATTATTCATATGGCTTTCTGTGGTGCAATGAAGGGGATTTCGCTTGGTGGTTTCAAAATAATGTTTTTGTTGAAGAATGACTATTCTAATTATAAGACTGTTTATTTCTTAAAAACTAAAGATAAGGTCTGCAAACACTTAAAAAAGTTCGTATTTGAACTAAAGAACCAAATTGGAGTATACATAAAAATCGTTTGAAGTGGTTATAGAAAAGAATTTGTGAATGTTTCAGTAAAATAATTATTAAAAGAATATGGAATCATGCATCATCTAACTGTACCTTATACCACAAACAAAACGGCTGAGAAAATGGTGGAGAAGAAATTTTGGACTGAGGCAGCCAACATGACAGTTTATTTGATAAATAGAGCTGCAACGATATTTATGGGATATGTACAGAACACATAAGATTATAGAATATATTTAATCGACAAAAAATATGTACCAATAGAAAGAGAGATAATTTTTGTACCAAAAAGTAATGAAAACAACGTTAACAAGGAAGCAGAGGCAATTGTAATTTTGAAGTGAACAATGTAAGTGAACCAGAAGATGACGAGGAAACAGAGAAAACTGAAGAATAAGAACGTGAAGACGAAGACGACGGAGAAAAATATCGTGATGCTTTACAAAAACAAAACGCAAAAGAATAAAGGTACCAAATAAATTAAATGATTATGTGGTTTATTTTACTCTTGATCAGGACGAGCCCCCGACGTACAACGAAGCTATGAACAAAGAAAACGCGTGTGAGTGGGAATAGGCAATAAAAATGATATACATATAATGGAATATGCCGATGCTGATTGGAAATGTGAAACAGTAGATAGAAAATCAGCCAGTGGTATCTGTTTCTTAATATAAGAGTGTGGTAGCTTGGATATCCAAGAAGCAACACAAGCCGAATATGTATCGTTATGCTTAGGAACAAATGAGGTTTGTTGGTTTAAAAAAAATAGTGGATGACTTGACAGATAGGCGAGATTCGAGAGTAATCATTTATGAAGATAACCAATCGGCCATACAATTGGCACTCAATCAGCTATGTCCGGTTCCATTTTTCTTATCTCTTACGGATTTTGTACCTTTAAATTGTCGATGTTTCCGAATTTATTAGCGTATACGTTACTCTTTAATGATACCATAAAAAAATCCTGGGGAGTAAAGTCTGGGTAACGATAACATCATCCAAATACGTTCGAACGGAAAGGACATAATAAGGTGGTACGCTGTCCTGCTGAAACCATAGTTTATAGAATTCGTCTGGTTGATCTGCATCTGGGTATATCGTCATTAGTTTTGGAAACACATCTTCCAGTAAAAATTGCGTAATATCTAGCGTCTTTCAAATTTTCATTAAAAAAATGGGCCTCATATTCTGTTTTTCACTATACCAGCGCAAACATTAACTTTTCTGAAAACTGAGGCATTAGTGGTTTATAAGATGCACTTCACCAAAAAGAGAGTATGCTGTATATAGAATGTAATTTGGTTTACTCCTAAACTAAATCATCTAAATAAAGTAAATTGAACTAAATTGTAAAAGTACCAAACAATGAATATTATATCAAACTTGATATAAAAATCTCTAAAGATAAAAAAGATTTATTTAAATCTTTTTGCATGAGATTTCAAAGTAGTATTTAAACTAATCTATCATAATAAGCAAAGAAAAACAAAAAGCTTTCAAGATCATGTGCTTTGATATTCACGTATTATTTATGTTTAACGCGATTTGAAGGACGTGACGTCTTTTTTTAACATTATCATTTTGTTTAATCTTACGTAAAGAGATTTATTTAATAACATTACATACGTGATTTTCACCAAACAATGTTATCGCCAGTTACTTATCATGAGAATAATTTTATTATAATAATCACAACCTGTGAGTAAATGCAAATATTTTTAATGATATGTGGTTCTTATGAAATGTTTCGAAAAAAAGTAAAAATAATAAGAATAAAGAATAGTTATTTTTAATTCTAGATAGCCAAATTTGCATTCGAGCACGAAACTTTTTTTGTGAGCTTCAGCTAGCAAAAAAATGGTTTTGTTCATTTTAGGATTGAATAATAGCTATTTGTAATTCTAGATAGCGAAATGACACTTTTGTATTCGAGAATGAAAGTTTCGAAATCGTTCAATGCAAAATAATTTCACAGCATATGGAGAAGCTTCTATGGGCAATTCGTTCTCCGAATATGATTCCGCGCGAGCATATTTGGGATATGATGGGATGGAGATTTCAACGTTATTTGGCTTCGTTGGCGATCGTTGAGGAGCTATGGAAGCATATCCATTTCATGCCACGTCGTGTAGAGATGGTGCTTGCCCTTCCAGCAGAGTTGCGGATAAGCTATACTACATTAGTATTACTTCGATACAAAATTTCATTGTGGTAAATACAAGCTTCCAGATTAGTTTATATAATACAGGTATAAGGGACCCGTGAATAATTTCCAACAGTGATGGATTAATTGATGGATTCTTTTCAATCAAAGAAGCAATAAAATGTCTCTTCTAGTGCTTAAAGTGTCAGTACCTACCACAATGATAAAAATGAGTTCGTTACATTTGTAAAAAATGTAAAGAGCCTTTATGCCCAAAATACATAAAATCATTTCGTTCATAAATTACCACTAATGTTCAGCGACCACAAATGTGGACGTTATTTTCTTTTGTGAAATGTTATTGTTTTCGCAATTATTTCTGCCTTAAGAAAAAATCAATAAGACATTTTCTTCTCATCATAAAAAAAGTCGTCCCTGAAGAAGTTAAAGCGGGGTTAGATAAAATTTTATACTTAACATCTTAAGAAATTGCTTCGCGGACGTAAATGACTTTTACGTCCAGCTACGAAATTCAAAGAATTGGGCACTATTAATGGTTGATTTATTGTTATGGAAAACTTGTAAATACACCATAACTAACAATTGAGTGCATTATGATTTCATGTTAAAATGCAAATTTATAATAGAAGATTTGTGACATTTCTGATATTTGTAAGTATGTGACGTTCAAATCTAGAGCTGCCTTTAGTGCGAGGGAGATATGTGTATCGCGTATTTCGTTCTGATTGGCTGATGGCGAAGGTCTTGGCGTCACGTGGTCGTCATCAGCCAATCCGAACGAAATACTCGATTCACAAATACCCCTTGTGAATCTATTCACAACTTTTAATAGCAGTTTTCAAAAAAAATTGTTTT
This sequence comes from Onthophagus sagittarius, assembly GCA_036711965.1. Classification (NCBI taxonomy): domain Eukaryota; kingdom Metazoa; phylum Arthropoda; class Insecta; order Coleoptera; family Scarabaeidae; genus Onthophagus; species Onthophagus sagittarius. The sequence goes on from JASERS010000001.1 coordinate 49,063,635, forward strand.
TCTTCAAACTAAAAACGGAAAAGATTGTAACTTTCTATAGTTTCACGTATAAGAATTTTTCAAAACTTCTTAATTAAAGGCGAGGATAAAGCCTATTATAGCCATCTGCCTCGGAAGGAACTGAGGTCTTACCCAACAAATAATAATGTTATGGTGGCTAAAACAAATCATAAGACAGCACAACATTTGACACAAATAATCCACTGAGGTCCAATAATCCGACTATTAATCGGTCCATGTCAAATTTGCTTTAACCTTTCAATAGTGGCCCGTCGGTTTGTGAGACCGTACTAGATGAAGGTGAATGTTATCTAAATTAAAACGTAACTTCTCACGTTTAAATTATTAACTCAATAATTTTTATACAAAACAGCGATTATTATAAAACGTTTTTAAGGAGACGTCTTCACCTTCAATTTAAGCAATCATGCAGTGCTTTTCCACTTATTCCACTTATTAAAGCCAATGCGATTTTTTGAAATTTTTTTTCTTTAATCAATCGTATTCATTTTAATTTCTATCTCAATAATTTCTCAAAAATAAGACCCCCACGATCATTCAAATTTTATCATATTTTTCGTGATTCCACTTATTCATCTTCATATAACAGTATTATAAAAGTTGATGACAATTACGAAATATTTTAACGATAAGCACTTATAATTTGAATTAAAATTTGACAGATAGATACTCATAAATGCTCATATGCAATTCATTTGTTTCATCAAAGCGCCGTCAAATCCCATTAATCTACTAAGTACGCAATTGAAAATCATCCAAAAGTTTCCAAGTGGTATATTTCAAAGAAAACTTGAACGAAATACTAAATGTGCTATATTTTTGGAAAGGAAATGTTACGCTCTCGGCGAATATGCAAAAATATATAGTGTTCCGTTTAAAAAAATCACTTTTATGTCCATAACTACTAAAATATGGCTTTGACGAAAAATTAACTTATTCCATAGGATTTTACATAAAAAATTGCTTTGGAAATGTTTTTACAAAAAACAAAATTTTTCAATAAGACTAAAGTTATGACGACTCCTTGGAATCGTAAGCGATATATGCGGTTTCCGCCATTAACTTTCTTATAAAAATCGAGCATCAGACATTGATATCATTTTTCTTCTCTCTCTTATAGAAAGAGGAGTTTGCTTTTAAAATTGGGTAATTTCGCTCACCATGTACACCTTCAGTAACAATCTTTTAATAAGTAGTTCTTCAATATCAATTTTAACTTTGTTTTCCAGGCTTTAACACTGATCTACTTGACATCAGCTGATTCACCGCAAACGGTTTTAATAGTTATTTATGTACAAAGTCAGCAAAGTGAATTTTTATCGAACGAGCCTGAGTTTACGAGTCGAGCGAGCGAAGCGAGCGAGGCGAGTAAAAGGCGAGTTCGATAAAAACACTTTGCTGGCGTGGTGCATACAACATTTTATCGCCAACCGCAAAATTTAAGATATAATGATTCTATAAATTGCAGCATTTAAGACACATATTTTGACAGATGTCAAAATATATAACAAACGGTTGTTTCATTAATATAAATCGGCAAAGTTTGATTAAATATAGAAGGTCGGTAGTCCAGTGATAAGTCATTCAGCTGTCGTGTCAAAAGTACCGGGTTCGAATCCAGTTGTTTGCTAAAATTTTTTCAAATTGACAGCAATTAGCGGCAGGTAAAATACTGTGTCTGACTCATTTGCGGCAGGTAAAGTCTGCCGCTAAATGCTGTCAAATTTGACAGTAACATAAAGCATCACTTTACTGCCGCAAATGGATACAATAAAGTATAATTTTGCTGCAGTTGGCGATAAAGATTATTTCACGTCTTCGACAAAAATTTTTAAGCCATCTATTTGAAGCTTTAAAACTCAAAATCTTAAAAGTTTGGGCTGCTTCCATTGCTTTTTCTTTTAATAAAGATATGGGTATGTTTCTATTTCTCGTCTTACAGAACCAATTATAAACTATTTAGTTAGTAGCCAGTCCTTCGGTTTTAGGACATCTTTTCTTTTGCTTTAGACTGAAATTTTCTTTAAAACAACTTAATGTAGTATTTATTCTTTGAAACGGTGTTCACTTATGTTCTTCCAACTCAAATTTTTCAGACAACTTTCTAGCACTGTTACTGAACTTTTCACTTTCTAGAATAATTATTGTCTTTACGAAATAAATATTTTTTTTAAAACATGTAGATTTACTTAAAATCTACCCGAGATTAGCTTTCTAAACATAGTCTGTCATATAACCTCTATAAAAAGAAAGTTTATTGTTAAAGTCAATTTATGACCGGTATTGAGAGTGGAGGTAATTTTAGATAAAATTTTTCAAAGTGTGACCGGGAAACGGGGGTTTCCTCCATTATTACATTAGTAATTTGAAAATTGTCCGTTTCTAAAGGTGACCGTTTTTTTAGAGATGGCCGAAAATAGAGGGTTTATTGTAATTACAAACGTATTAATCCAAATTTAATCAGGGTTATCTTTAAAACAATATCGTTACATAGATAATAAAATTGCAAAAACAAAAACACAGTCTGACGTAAATTTTTCAAGATTTTGAACGAATTTATCAGTGCGTAGTATTTTTCCGGTTGTTGTGGAGATCGTTGACTTGTAGATCTCATCATTCGTTCTAAATTTACGTGTTTTCCTGCAATTAGGCGTATCGATCAGAGAGTTTATATCTGTAGCGGCAACTTGAAAATAGTTGCGGTTATTTTTACATCGAAACGAACATACTTGAACGACCTCCAACCAAAATCAATCTTCAGAGTAACGTTTCTTTAAAAAATTACGCGTCAATAGTAGTTTTACGCACACATATTCATGCGAAAATATAAATCCTGTTTAAAATTGAACGGAAATCTTTTGTCGTTTGTTAACTTGTTAACATCCGCAAGTCAAAATCAAAATAAACGAGTCATGAAAGTCCACAAATATGTATGCGCTATTTTTAGTTTCAAGAGAAGATCATTTTTAAGATAAACATGGTTATTTTAGATTAAATTTACAACGACATTTATTTTAAGCATTCTTTATGTTTATCGTTGTGATTTTTTTATGCGTAGTTTAAATTTTCGGTTTCGTATCCAGATAAATCCGGATTCCATTCAAATCGGTTTGTATCGAAATGTTTATTTGGGAATCAAATCTTTAAATCTATGGTTTTTTCCGTAGATTCAAAATCAATGAAAAAATACTAGTTACTTTAATTTTTCTCAAGGTTGTATCCTTTAATTACAACATCTTCTCATTTTGTTTTACTGGTTTCAGAAACATCGTAAAAAATAATCGTCCTTAAATATGTGCATACAAAAATAGTTTTAGGCGAAGAACTTAAATAGGCACCCACGGTAAACAACTACAGTGAATCGTGACAAACATCTCAACATGACTAAAAATAAATAAAAGTTTGGATCACACATCCATTTAAATCGTTCGGAAGATTAGAATTCGCATTGTGTTTTATTTTTATATTTGCAAACATTCCATATGGAATATTCCAAGTTTCAATACAAAATGTCAAGGTTAACAAAACCCAACATTTTATGTTTTAATCTGTTTTAAAGCAGCAAATACAATCTTAGAATATAAACCACATTAATTACAACATCAACTTAATTATGAACCTAATTAATTAGAAGTAAACGATTCAAAAACTATTTAAACAGATTCAAAAACATCGATAAAAATCCTTGCATTAAATAATTTAGTCTATTTACACCATTAGTGAAAATAATAAGGAAAATATCGATTTATTTCTGAAAAATCCTAATAATTATTATTAAAAATATTATAGTACAGTGACTCCCAAACTGTGTGCCGCGGTTCCCCAAGGCGTCATAAGGGCACCGCGAAATGTGGGTATTCGCTTTTAAAAAGGAAAGTTTTCCAATTTGTCAAAAAAGCTTACAATTTACAAAAAAGATAAAGGATGTGTTAAGGACGCCGCGAAAAAAAATCCAATTATTTAGGGATCCACAAACCGAAAAAGATTGGGAACCTCAGTTTTAGATGATTAAGATGCACAAAGATGATTTATGAGTGTTAAAGGTTTTGCAATGCCTATTGATCAATTACACATAATCTATCTTTGGCAATGAAAGAAAAACTGACTAGATTTCTAAGCTTCCTAAGGTGTTGGGGTTTTTTTTTGGGCCAATACTTATTTTTGAAGTAGTATACTATTAGTTATAGAAGATTTTACAAGAATTTAGCAATATAAAATAAGAATAAGAATTAAAACTAGAACTAACACTAGACCTAGAATTAGTAAGTTAAACTTGGTCTGGTTGCTCAATGTATTGGGAGACGCATTGGTGCATTTGATCCAGTTTCTGAAAAAGGTTGCAACATGGCATTCGAAATGTCTAATATTTTTTCAAAAGGTACACGGTAAAACCCAAAAGCTTCTAGTTTTAGTCCTAGTAATGATTCTAGTATTACGCTAATGTTTTGTAAAATGTGAAGATCTGCCATTTTTTTTGTAATTTCACATCAGACACCATAATAGATAAATGGGGCACATTCATACAGTATGAAGGCCCATACACTTGTATATGAACGTACCAAATGACAAGATAATGAAATCAAAGTTTGCTAGAAAGCTGTTAGTGATATATGTCAAGCTGTCAATTCACAAACTTGACTTCTCCATCTATTTAGTAAAATAATACTGATTAATCTAGAATGCAACATTTACAGACATTTACTAACGTGGCTAATCATGTTTGGTATCACATAGGTGTCTACGCCTATGCCTTTCGCCAGCAAGTACATACATAAGATATATATAGATAGGAATATCTATATCTATCTATATTAAACAAGTATTCCTTTCAATCCTGTACATTTCTGGACCGATTTAATGTCATTTAATGCACAATTCCAACACCTTGTAGCGTAGCATAGAGGTTAGTGCAACAGTCCGGCAAGCTGGAGACCTGGGTTCGAATCCCAGCGCTGCTATCATTTCTTTTCATTTATTCCTGTCTATGCGTGTGGTAGGTAAAATTTCTTGCCTTCTGTTTTCATTTTTATGAATCTGCCCCACTTTCTCTTAAGACTCCACGACAAACGTTTTTCGACGTGCTTTTGGATTGCTATGTATTAATTTTATGTTCGTCAATAAAAATGGTAGAATCCAAGTTAAGCTATTAGAATTGTTAACAACTGATGGTAAATATGCGAACGCTGATAATTTGTTTCTTTATTTATTTATTTAATATTTGGGATACAAACAGGGAAACCCCACAATAGTATCCACATAAGCCTAAAATACACAAAAAAAACAAAGATGAACTCCGAATTACAAAAAAGAGTTACAAAAAAGAGTAATACTGCTCAATACTACATACTAAATAATAAAAATGAAATTATACAATACTAGTCATTATAATAAACTTAAGAGTAAATATCAAAGTCGAAGCCGAACTAAAACTGAATAAATCACTGACAAATTGTTAAGTTTATTAAAACTTTACGAAACGACGCAAACGATAAAGTAAAAATATCACAATCTGAACAGTGACGATTGTAAGTTTGCATCATTCGCGGCATCGATGAGTTATAGTGCGCGTTTGTTGAGGAAGCGGGTAGTAGTCGAAACAAACATTGATCTCGTGTGGGATAACTCGGGACAGTAAATGAAATTTGTCTCAAAAGCTCAGGCGAATCAACTGAACCGCTGATCAATTTATACAGAAATAATACATCAGAGGCCAGTCAACGTCCCCGCAACGATCGCAAACCAAAAACACTACATCTTTGCTCGTACGTACAATACGGTAAGCTGAACTTGTGAGCCAAGTAGCGCACAAATCTTCTCTGTAAAGCTTCAATACGGTCAACATTCGTAGTATACACAGGGTTCCAGACAATCGAGGCCTAATCAAAAACACTGTTAACATAAGCCATGTATAAAGATTTAATGCAAAGTAGATTAGTGAAAGGTCTTAACATTCTAATGATAAACCCTAGGCGCCTGGTTGCTTTACAGAGTAATTGCTCAACATGATAATTGAAAAGTAATTTTGAATCCAGAACAATGCCAAGATCCTTCACCGTCGACAATACATTCAACGGTCCCGGTCCAAGCCTATAAGTGAAATTCACTGGGTATCTTCTTCTGCTGAATACCATTTGATTGCATTTATCATAATTTAAGTAAAGGAAATTTTTTGAGCAATAAATTTGTAATCTGTCTAGATCAATTTGTAACCTTTCACAATCAGAGGTAGATTGAACTTTCGAGAACATTTTACAATCATCAGCATAAAGCAGAAAAGAACTATGGTTGAAGCATTCATATATATCATTAATATAAGCTATAAACAGGACCGGTCCCAAGTGACTGCCCTGAGGCACTCCAGAAGTGACCGAAGTAAAGTTAGATATAAAATTATTAATTTTTACTGCTTGGTATCTATCTGAAACATAAGAGGCCAACCACGAAAGAAGACTGAAAGTCAGGTTAAATTTCTCTAGTTTGGCCAGGAGCACCCCATGATGCAACTTATCAAACGCTTTGCTAAAATCGGTATAAACTGCGTCGACTTGGTAATTTTCATTCATACATGTTTGAATGTAATTAGTGTAGGGTACCAGATTAGTATAAAGTTTCGTAAACGATTTTTTCAAAGACCTTAGATAGTATCGAAAGAATAGAAATAGGGCGATAATTAGAGACAATGTTTTTACTTCCAGATTTATAGATAGGAAGAATAAACGCTTTTTTCCATTCCGCTGGGAAAACTGAATGAGCCAGTGAACGGCAAAATATAATATAAAGTGGCTTAGCTAGTTCAGAGGCACACTTTACTATAGAAATGCCTGGTAACCCGTCGGGACCTGTGCCCATTTTACAGTTAACATTAGCAAGAGATTGCGACACATCTTCAAGCGAAAACCAAGGACGGAAGTTATTATTTATGAGGAGGTTCTTATTAAGGGAGTTCCCGCTGCGGAAGTTTACCATCGATAAATACAAATTCTTGTCTTCAAGAACTGTTAATCCAATGCACTAACATTGCAATGAACTATTTTACTAACATAATAATGAAAACATTCAATGAAATGTTCAGTTTCTGAAGAAGGTTGCAACATGGCATCCGAAACGTCAAACATTTTTTCAAAAAGCGCACGGCAAAACCCGAAAGTTTCTAGTTTTAGATCTTGTGTTAGTCCTAGTGATAGTTCTAGTGTTAGTGCTAGTGTTAGTTCTAATTATAGTTCAGTTAACAAAGGTCGTGAAAGCCTTCGCACTTATAAGTGGATACTTATACTATTAATTTTTGATCTGTAAAAGAAACTATTCTATGTAAAGCCTTAATTTAGGGAATTTTGATGAAACATATAGGTACTTCCAAGTCTACACATTTGACATCTCTGTCTAGAACTAGAATCATTCGGGTTAAGTCGTACGTCTCTTAAGACAGAACCCAACCCAACCTTACTTTAGAACTAACACTACACTTAGAACTAGAAGCATTAGGCTTTAGCCTAATGTACTTAAAAGAAGTAAGGTTAAAGCTCAATCTTTCTAGTTTCAGTGTCAGTACTAAAGTTAGTTTGTAGGTAGTATTAGTTATACTTTTAGTCCCGGAGAAAGAATATACAGCAATCTTGATGTAAATAAGAATTAAAACCAGAACTAAAAGCTAAGCCGAAACTTTCTATTACTAGGTCTAGTGTTAGTTCTAGTTTTAGTTTGATACAAGTATACAACAATTTAAGACTCAATAACAACTCAAAATAGAGATAATACTAAGGCTAGAGCTAATACGACGCTAGACCTAGTACGAAAAACATTTGGGTTTAGCCGTAGCTCTCTTAAGAGGGAACCCAACCCAAGTCAACCTAACCTTGCTTTAGAACTAACACTAGACTTAGAACTAGAAGTATTAGGGTTTAGCCGTCTTAAAAGACGTACGGAAAGTTTTAAAATGTTTCAAGAAAGTTAACAATTCAAAAAGAAATCGAATGTATTTAGGGCGCCGCAAATCAAAAAAGATTGGGCCTCTGTTATAGTATGTCGTTTGAAGCAAACGCAAACATTTCTAAATAAATTCAAGTTGAGTAATTTCACCTCCTTCTATTTCCAGTCAACCTTAAACAAAGAACTCTTTGTCTTCGAATTCCACATAAATATATATCAGGGAGAAATATGATATCTCTAAACACTTTATGTAGGTAGATAGCAAAAACATATTGTTTCATTGATAAGATAATACAATTAAAATTGAAAAATTTCTCAATTAATAAGCATTACTTATTTTGGTATAAATCTAAATTTAAGAACACGATAAGTGTAGATTTAGTTTCAACACTTTAAACGATAGAAAAACAAATACAAACACAAATATTAGTTCGCGTTAGTAACAACAACACGTCTCGTTCTTAAAAATAATGTTATAAAGCAGCGATGAGACAATAGTTAATAACAATTTTGTTTTCAATATTTAATATGCAGCGAGATGATAAAATGTTACAAATAAACAAAAGTTAAATATCCACACGAGACCCATTAAATTATATTTACACAAAATGTATAAGTGTTGCTAATTTACGAAACGTTTAGATTTCATTTAAGAATAATGTGAAAAATGCCGAATTTAATTAAGTGTTCTGTAGAAGGAATTCGATTTGTAGATTTTATTTTTAAATACATTTATTTTTGCGAATCAAGGTATTATGCCATGTCTATTTATAAAATAATTAAAATAGAACAAATAAGTAGAAGTGTTTTATTATGATTTATAAATTTACTCGAATTTAATTGGTTTTAATTTTAATCAATATCTTAATCGACACAATGTTTAATAATACTATAATAATAAGGATTTTGATCGATTAATAAGTACCTATTACTTGTTTATAGTTTATTGGCTCACTGACAAATAAGTATTTATCTTATAGTTCATAACGAATTGTTAAACATTCATGACGTACGTTCACGAAATAAATTATCTTACAATAAGTATATTCATTTCTATGGCTGGGATTATATTTATCCAGAATTAATTACATTGTGTTTTGCTAGTAATTCTTAGAAATACAGGCTACAGCATATAGTTAAAATTATGTTTTAGACCGGACATACTAACATTCCAGTCATCTTGATGCCAGATTTTTTTCACATTGGTCATGACAATCTATTAAAGGTACTTCATTATGCCCAATTTAATATCCGGCTTATATTACCATACTAAAAAATATTTATTAACGAAGCATTATTTATAGTTATTTTTTGATTGTTCGGAAGGGTTAACTCTTTCCCATTCACCATATCCATTTATTATATCAAGTTCTTAATATTTACCTAAATGCAGGATTTAGAAAAACTCACTGATAATTAGAGGACACAGTTACCGTGAATGATACAGTTAATTTTGTTTCAAATAATTAAGAGAAAATTTAAAAATAAAACAGATCATAATTGAATTTCAACTCTCTTGTCTATAAAAGCGATTACTTTACCAAAATATAGAAAAACTTCAATGTCACTATGCGCACCTGAAAATCATTGAAAGAGATACCGTATTCTTTTCCACAAAACTAACTTTTATAAAAATAACTTTCCATTTGAAATAACAACTTCAAAAAAAATACGAGAACAAAGGTGATGACCTTAGCATCTCTTTTTCTTTCCGTTATTCTCAGGATTCTTTTTGTAGTAGCATTTCTTGTACTTCTTACCTATGCTGGTTGTTTTCTAGAGACGTATACTTGGTTTGCCACATTATGTCCTGCAGTTCTTAATATAAGTGGTATTCAATAATATTAAGTGGTTTTTGATTGAAGCGATGTGATCTTTTATACTGATCTTTAATACTTTCGATTTATCTACTAGCAATATTATTCCCAATTCTAGAAAATCTTACTTTTACAGTTCGAATGACCGGTTTCTCCTTAACAACTAGAGAAATAAGAGTGGGAGTACCCTAAGGCAGTTGCTTCCCACCAATTCTATTCAACAAACATATGCACCATATACCCATACATACCTCAAGGAACTTATGCTCGTTGACGACATAGTTATTACAACTAAAAGTGTAGACTTAGAAGAAGCAATCAATCGAACAACCTCAGCGCTCAATCAATCAAATCTGTAAATAGCTGTCAAGGTGGAATATAGAATTAAATCGGAATAAACGCGATAAACAGTCGTGATATCAAATGGAACCTAAAAGACTGCAATTAAATACTTACAAATATTTAAAAAACTTATCAATCGAAGGTCAAACTTTAAAGCAAAATGTACGCTTTTTTTATACAAATCGTTACATTTACCATTTACGCTAGCCCAATATGGAGTAATGCATAGAAGGCGAACAAAAAAAAAATTAGATTCAGAAAAAAAATCATTAGATTAGCAATAAATATGCTACTCTGGTGCGTTGATTGTTGGTCTGTTGGTCATTGGCATGTTGGAAACGAACAAATTAGAAAAGAATTATATGTAGTGACGATAGCAGTACTGCTTAAAGCGAATAACTACAGTCTTTTTTCAAAATATTCACTAGTTAAACTCAAACAAAGAACATAATTTAACTGCCTGAAACATTCATGCCATATTGAAACGACAATTGCCCAAGATATGCATATATTAGAATAAAAAGAATTCGAAAAGCCTAAATTTTCTAAATAACCAAAATCAACTAATTTTAATCTATTGTATTATCATAACCTGTCGTAATAGGTTATGATTAGGTTATATATTTTTGTACAGTGACGTACATTTTCGTGGCAAAGAAAATACATTTCAATGTCTATTTTAGACATTTTTGAGTACCTTCGTCCAAAACTTTGCATTATGTTACATAAGAAAGCTTTTGCGAAAGAAATTCTTTTATTAATAAATATTTCAAGTAAACACTGAAACTAATTGAAAATGCTTTGAAACTATCCCGATGGCATCAACTTATTGAAATAATCCAAATGGATTTGCTTTGTTTGTGGCTATAGTTAAGTTAAATAACATTTTTACAAACAAATAAATAGTTGTTTGGTTATTTTAAATATTTTAACAAGCCATGGAATTACAACCACATAAGACAGAAGCAATTATTCTTAACGGATGAAAAAGTTTACTGAGACTGACACTGGATCTAGGCGGCGTGGAAATTACTTCGAGTAAAACCATAAAGTATCTTAGAGTCGTGCTTGATTACAATATGAGATTTACAACCCATATTAGGGGAACAGTAAGAAATGCAGAAACAATTAAAATAGCATTAAATAAGATAATACTTAGAACTAGAGGGCCCGCACACTGTAAAAAGAAAATCCTCTGTTAGTTAGTAGTTTTAGACTTTGCTCCAGCATTGAAAGAAGCTTTAATACATGACCATTAAACGAAAGAAAGATACAAAGTTTGAATATGAAGCTAGCAATGACTACAGAACAATATTGGGTGTTAATGCTAAAGTTTTAGCTGCTTTAACTCCTCTACATTTATTGGCAGGTCTACTATATGTAGGAAATCTATGAAATAAAATATGGGAATTGCAACACCTACTACAATTTTTTCCAACTAAAATATTTATTAATAAAGAAAAGTTTTCTGGCAAAATTTTTCTTATGTAACCTAATGCAAAGGTTGCGCTAGGATACTTAAAAAATGTATTCTTTCCCATTATCGAATAAAACTTTGAGGTTGCCATTTAAAAAAGTGTTGCCCCCTTTGATCTCGAAATTATACACCACTGAAAAATGATTTAGACATAGAAAAAACGACAAATTTATTATAGTCTTTGACAGCTGAAAGGATGTTTTCAAAAAGAAACTCTTTTTAAGATATTTGAAGACTTTTTATTCACCCTGTATGTATATATATATATTGTATAGGTCTGGTTTCGAGAATATAAATAATATTATGGATTCATAGCGCAATTTTTTTGGAAAAAACTGACGCAAATTTCTTCGGACGTAACACCATTTACTGTGCAGAATTATCTCTAACTTGACTATGGTTCCCTAATTATTACAGGTTATATTGTAGTTTTACTGGTCTCTGTTTTTTTAACGTCGTTTACCAACGAATTTTGTTTGGATGCTATCGCTCAATAATGTCAGATGTTAAACAATGTTATAAATAATAAATCAAGGTCAATTGAATATTCGTTATAAGGTTGTCCAAGGCGAACAAATTGAAGTTGATAAGATGATGTCATTGTTGGAAAAATATAAAATAAAAGTAATATTATTGTACCTAATAATAAATGAATCTTTGAACATCTTTAGTGTTTAAATTAAATTATTAAACATGTAATTAAATTTTTTATTAAATTTATAATATTACTACAACAATAATTCATTTTACTGCCCAACAAAGTTCAGTTGCAGAAAAATATTACAAAAAAATTATCTCATTATAATACAAAACGAATATAACTCAAAACATTCTTACTCTATTATTATTAGATAGTTAGTTTATTGCATAATTTACACATCCTTAAAGCAGAGCCATATTCCACTTTAGACAAAACAAATTACACAAACAAGGATTGGTACATATTGATGTCATTTTCTGACATTGTTGCGAAGTGCGCAGAGTAAAACCGAGCATAATCATAAAGACGCAATATCTTCAATGTGTTGTACAAAAGACAACTTGCTATCAAAGTTTCTCTATAAGAACACCTTCTATATATTAAGAAGATGGAAGGGGGAGACAACTTGCGTGTAAAACTAACAGAAGCGCTTTTCTTTACATAAATCTTTAATTGATACGGTTACACAAATCCATCAGTACGTCCACGTTCGACTGAAGACTGACCCCATTACCGTCCGAAAAATAGAACGGAATAGTTTCAGATCATATGCATAAGCTAGTATGCTAGAATAGAATTTGTTTAGAAGGTCATTCAGGAATATAACAAACAGTAAGGATTAGCCTTGAGGAACTCCAGACCTGGCAGTAAATTCCATAGACGCATAACTGTGGTAGTACACATAATTTACACGATCCGATAGGTGAGAGGGAAATAATTTCATAAAATTGGAAGATAATATCAAAGCACCAAGTTTATAGAAGAGGACGTCATGATGAATCATATCATATGCTTTAACAAAATCAGTATATACCACATTTACCTGACCATCCCCATCCAAAGATTGACAAATCACTTCAGTAATAACCGTAAGATTGTTAAACTACACCTGATAAACCCATGTTGATTACGTGACACAAATGACTGAACTTGAGGATAAATTATCATTTAAATAATCTGCTAAAATACCTTAGCGAAATTAGACAATAACGATATTGGATGATAATCAGTAATGTTAGTACGTTTTCCAAATCTGAATACGGGAACAATTGCTTCTAAACTTTAGGAAACGAGCCAGTGCTTAAGGATAAGTTAATTATCAAATGAGACGTGACCTCCTTAAAAAATTAAAAAAAACCTGTTCTTCAGTCATATCGGCAACAAATACTGGAAGATACATAGAGTATACATCATCTATGTTGTAATTAGGTATATCAGCATATACTCCAAAGATTTCATCTGCAAAAACGTTAACTATTTCATCGGGATTAGTGTAAGTTGCTGTTTTATATCTTATATAAGATAGGGGAACCAAAACTAACCAATTCACGATCAGAGAGTTTTTGTTTCTCAGTCTTTTAAATTCAGTTGAATAGACGCCACTATTGTTTCAGTTCCATTTCTTTCTATAAAACTATTTCAACTTTAATAGCCGCTTAATTTTTGGAGTACACTAAACAGGGACTGAGGTATGTATGGATATACGACACAGTCTCTTAGGAACAAGTAAATCCAAAATCTCATGCATTTTTGTATAGAAAGTCAATCCGTGTAAAGCACGAACAATTCATTAGATTCAAAACCTGACTTAAATTAGTTTCCGATGGAGAAATTAAACCAATGCAGCATTTTTGTACGAAGGACATTAAGAGATTGATACGTTTTATTGGGCAAAGTTACTTTACCGAAGTTCTGATAATTTTCGCCAGATTCAGTTCTTGTTTTTAATTCAATCTTCGCTTCCCTATATTCAGCTTAGAGATCAAACTGGAAAGGAGTACGATTATTCGAGACAGAAGTGTTCCTAAATTTATTACAAGGTTTCAAATTTTCTTATTACGAAAAATAAGCTTACAAGAATTATGAAACTTTACTATTATATTTTTATTATCTTTATTTATTTTATATTTTTTCCTCCAATGACGTAACCTTGTCAATTTCAATTTATTCGAGTTGGGAAACCTTTTAACGAATACTCAACAGATCTTGATCGCAATAAATATCGAGACATTGATCGTAAATAATAAATATTCTTCGATAAATCAGTTTGTAGCCAACTGTCTAAACGGTTGGATACCGTTCCTTTGTTACTTATTTGTAATAGAGCTAAATCTCTAATCAGCAAGGACGCATGCCCTAACAGCATGAATATATTCCAGAGCTACCACGCACATCGCGTCATGCCCTACGTCACTTTCCTGCTTCCTCGGCCTTGATGTTTATTGAAAATAATGATCATATCATTAAAGTTATCGTTCAAGACTCCCCTTACATATTTCGTAACAAAAAATCCTTTGTTGATAATATCAAGTGTACAAAATATCTCGGAATGTTTTGAATAGTTTTAATATTAAAATAGGTATTAAAATACTTGGAAAATAGGAAAACACAGTTCGCATTATTTTAGTCGAAATATCTGTAAGTTATTTATAAACATTTGGTAAATTCATTGTTAAAGATAAAACCAGTGTAGAATTTCAGAGTACATAGAAATTTAGTTGTTGATACTTCTTTATAATTAAATTTTAAACGTTTCTATGTTCCTTTCATTATATGAACAAAATTACATTTCCAGAAATTAAGGTCACATAGAAATAAATGAAATATCAAATGCATGCGTATTTTCAACGAGAAAACCAGAATGTGTTTTAATTTAGAATTAGATTCAATAAAAAATTATTTTCGTTTGTCGACTAATAAATTCTAAGTAGTCAACTATAACAATTTTTCGCGTAGGATGTCCATAAATATCCGAGAAAACATTGATTGCTAGAAAAGTTGTTTGAGTCATTATTTATTTTTAAAATAATTTTAATATTTCTTTTATTTTTTAATTCCGGAATAACTTTAGCTTATTATTAGCAACAAGGAACACAATTCAAAGCCGAAATCGACTCGACAGCTATAAAAGCCTCAATAATATAGGTCAGATATATCGGAATCCACGGGCGCCGCTCGTTCGCTCAGGATGTCCAAAGAATTTCGTCCTGTCGTATTTTGCGTATGGAATCTCTCAAACAGGGTTAGTCGGCCACAAGAACTCGTTTAACCGCAGTGGCTTTTAATAGCATTTCACGATATCTGCAAGCCACAGTATACTTAGCATGTTGTATACACAACACGAGGCAATAAGTCAATTAGTATATCGACCTCCTCTTCTTTATTCAACCCCCTCTCCGTCTGCTACACGACTTTAGCGCTAATCCGTGTATTCGATACGTACGTACAGTTCATATTGTAAAATATTTATAAACTTTGTCGTATCAGCTGTGGCACGTGTTCCTATATTACCAAGGCCAGTAGTACTTTGTTTGTCTTTTTTGTGATGTAAATTGTTGGTGAGCGTGGGATGTGTTGGTCGAAAGAATAAATAAACGTTAACCTACTTTTAGTCTTTAAATAACTAATTTTTAGGTGTTTTTAATAACTTGAAAGCAATTAAAAATAGAATTAATTCAATCAAATATTATTCTAATTCCTTTCAAACAATCAGCTAAGTGTTAAGTAAATGTTTTGTTGTCGCTGCTCAAAAACTTTATTGGATCAATAAATTTTTTTTGTTTGGTTTGATTAAATATTTTGAATGAACCTTTTGAATCACACAAACAAAATAATAAGCGTTATAAATGTATACGAGACTTTTTTTTCTGTTAAGCAACGGTAAAATCTGCTTTGCCAACAACCTGTTGTCGATTTCCTCGCACAATTACACGTTTTGTTTGCTCCAATTGGCTCCAGATTCATTCAAGCTGCAAAAATCGCGAACAGGTGGTACATTGGCTTGAAAAGAGTCCCGGCCATTTAAAGGCGTCTTTGTCGTAGTTTGTTAATACCGTGTTTCAACACTTTCAACTGGACGTTATTAATAGGTTTGGGTGGAGTTTCATTAACGATCCTTTAGGTACTAGCAATAGAAATCACACGGTAGAAAAATAGGTTTTCTAAACCTGGGAATGATTCCAAAAGAACACGTCATCAAAATTTATACCATCACAGTTGTTTAGTTTTATTTTAAAGAACAAAGATAATTTCTGTTTTGTTCAAATGATATTATTGTTTACATGTTCTTGTAAAAGTCGAAATTAATTGATGAGGTTTGGCAGTGATTTCATTATTTTAATTTGTTTTTGTGAAAAATACAATTATTCTTGTCCATCATCAGCCTATTTAAAATTTTAGTACTATCTTTATGAATATTATCCCCGCATTTGTGCCAACTAAATGCCTAAATTTGGGGACGTGCCAGAGACTAAACCTTTTTGGAGCTTCAATGACGAATAGTCCTATGTCATTATTCATTTTTATGAGTGTGATTATTTAAATATTACTTCCTCCACGTGTCAATGTATTAACTCAGTGATTTCCAAACTGTGTGCTACATGGCTCCACGGAGTGTCGCGGCTTATCGCTTTTAAAAAGGAAAGTTTTCCAATTTTTCAATAGGGTTAACAATTAAAAAAGAAATTGGATGTCTTAAGGGCGCCGCGGAAAAAAATCCGATTATTTATTTATAAAGATGCTCAATCAAGGAGTTTAGATTGATAATATATTAGTGATGGCACACATAATGATTTTTCACCGTTTATCTGGTGTTTACCACATTTTACATCTTTTTTTTCTTAGTCCCATTTTCACCGTTTGGCGTTATATTACCTCGCTTTCATAGCGGTTCCTCAAGCATTTTGTCACTTCATGTCCAGAACAGAAACGAACATACACGTTTTATTAATTTTAATCTAGATGTTACTTTTGAGTTTTACCTGTCAGAGAGGAGGATTGGTTCTCTCCTCTTTCTTCTTCTATTTTGCCACCCGCACTCGTTATACTTGCAATTTCACTTGCGATCTCTTCCTTCTGCTATCTTGTGCAGATCTCCCTACATAGAGTCTTCATTGCCGTCCTGTCTCTTGAATTAACAGTCGACTTACGGTTCCCTTTGACATCACTTCGTGCACTTCCTTGCACGTACTTCTCTTTCCCTTTCGAACTTTTCACAAACAAAGATAGTAACTTCGGGTGAGTCTTCCTCATTACAAAACCAGCATTTTACCGTCTCAGCCTTCTTGATTTTATGGAAGAACGTATCAAACATACCATGCCCCGTAAAAGCCTGGGTCATCTAATAATCTACCTCACCCACTTCGTTTTTGCTCAAATCTCTACGTTGCCTATGAATATCTTTTTCCATCCGTCATCTTCTCACCTTTCCTGTAATCTATGCCACGTCGTTTCGCTCTTTCACAAACAGATCAAGCGAAAGCATGATCATACCGTGCAGTAAACCGAAGTAACACCGATTGCCAGTCACAAAAAGACATGAGTCTTTTTTTACTATTTTTTGCCCTCCAATATTTGTTATAATTCGTCGCAGCATGACATTTTTACCGCCTTTTCCACTACCTTCCTAACATGGAATGTAATCCTCACATCCGTGTCACGATAAACTCCCAGGTACTTTACCATATTCTTGCATTCCACTAGTTGATTACCAATCCTTACTTTCATGTTTCTAGCTTTCCTTTTCGCCTGTAGCGATCCATCTTCTGCAACTTATGCACTACCTTGCCTACTGCATCGCCAATTTCTTCTTAAACCTCTGTTTTAATTCTTCTCGTTGCTACTGCTGTCAGATCGTCGGCATATGTTATCAAATTTCTTCAACCTGTGGAATATATATATAGTCATAGAAGAGATTCCACAGTGTAGGACCTAGTATTGAGGCTTGGGCACTCCGCACGTGATTTATTCGAATCTATTCCCGTTTGGTGCCACTATCTCTCTCTCGGAGAGGTAGGATTTTAACATCTGTATCAGATACACGCCGAAAGGCTCTAATAATCCCCAACCACGGGACGGAGCGTTTCGTATGTTAGGGTAACCATAATATATAGATCGTGATGCTATACTGCCTTCTTTTCACGTCTTTATATCTTACAGTATTTTCTGTACCCTGCTAATAGCATCTGTGGTTGATTTCCCCTCCCTGAAACCATACTGGGCCTTGTGCAGCATACCTTTCTCTTCAAGTGCTATTTTAAGACGTGCTCTTAGTAGTAGCTTTCCCAT
Source organism: Onthophagus sagittarius (assembly GCA_036711965.1). Lineage (NCBI taxonomy): Eukaryota > Metazoa > Arthropoda > Insecta > Coleoptera > Scarabaeidae > Onthophagus > Onthophagus sagittarius. The sequence continues at coordinate 49,081,984 of JASERS010000001.1, forward strand.
GATATCCAGATACCAGATTTGTTGCCCTCCACTGTCTCCGAAAATATCCTCGTGTGAGGCAGGCATTATACACTTTCAAAAAAGCAGCTTTGTTACCATCAACTGCGATCCTTATTGCGAAATATAAACATATCCTCTATTTGCGTATCTTTGTCACTGCAATTTCTAGCTCTTCCATGGGGTACAAAGGTACATTTTTTCTCCACGCTAAGAACTGTCCTGTTTCGAAGTCTCAGTTTCTTCATGACAATTAAATATGCTTTGCCCCATATATCCCTATCCAAGTCATCACAGAATCCTTTCCACTTACTGGTGTCTATCAAGAGCTTCAGTTCTCGTTTACCAGTTTTATAAAGTCTAATTGCTTCTTCAATGTCACTCCCATGTGTATCTCGTTCATCCTTGTAACTCTTATCCTAAGAGACGTCCGGCTATACCCTAATGTTTCTAGTTCTAGATTCAGTGTTAGTACTAAAGCTAGGTTGTACGTCTAGTATTGGTTATACTTTTAGTTCTAGAATATTTTAGAACAATTTAGAGCTAAATAAGAATTCAAACTAGTACTAACACTAGACCTAGCACTAGAAAAATTCAGGTTTAGCATTAGGGCTAAACCGAAACTTTCTAGTACAAAGTCTAATTTTAGTTCGATACAAGTATACAACAATTTAAGAATGAATAACAACTAACACGCTACAGCTAATACTAGGCCTAGAACGAAAAACATTTGGGTTTAACAGTACCTCTCTTAAAACGGAACCCAACGGAACCCACGCAAACCTAGCTTCAGAACTACTTTTAGACTTAGAAGTAGAAACATTAGAGTTTAGCCGTCTTAAGAGACGTACAGAAACTTTTCAAATTTTTCAAGAAAGTTAACTATTTAAAAATAAATCGGATGTATTTAGGGAGCCGCAAACCGAAACAGTTTGGGTACCTCTATATTATTCATTCATAACTATAGTTTCTGAATGTAATATTATTTATAATCAAATAAAATATCTTTGTTGTTGTATACTATAACAATTTCTTAAAAAAAAAACAAAATCAATAAAAACAATTATCGAGGTCAATCCTTTGTTTATCTAATAACAGTACAATAAAGTTCATTGTGATTATGATTTCTAAGTGCGTATAAAGTTCTTATTATTGAGTTAATAATAATCTTTGATGATGACGTATTTAACTTGAACACGCAATAATTGCGATACGTGGGCACGTGTATTGCACACTATCCGTTCTAACTCGAGCACATTTAAAATAAATATGAATAATAAGTATTTATTTAAAGTAAAAATATACTTGTATATATTTGTTGTAAATTAAGCAAGGTAATTTGTTTTGGCTTATTGTGTAAATTACGTTAACACAAATTCTTATCATATTCATTCTCGATTAGATTAAAAATTACAAAAAAAAAAACAGAAAAAATGGTTCCAAATAATAAAAAGTTATTAACTTTAAATCACCCATTGTTATTTTAATTTTCAATTGCCCTGTTTACATCATTATTGTTTAGACTTTTATCTCGTACATGATATTAATAAAACCGTACTTTAATCATAACATTTTAATCAAATTGGTGCTAATTAACTTTTTTGTACACTGACACTTAAACATCAAAAAATTTCCGTTTTTGTCAAGACTGAATTATACTGGAAAGAGATAATATTAAATAAATTTCATTCCAAAATTATTCTCGAGATGCGCTTTGTCTGGATATTGATTTACTTGCGATGCACTCGTAAAAACGACGATAAATATATTCTTATTCAATCTCCCCTGTAAGGTGTTATTAATATGGACTGATGATAGGTCACGTCAGATTTGAAGGACGTTGACATATTTGTGACGTTTTGAGCGCCCTCGATTCTCAAAATTTTGAGTTCTTTTCGGCCCGAGCGTCCGGGGTTCGCTTCGCGGAAATGCGATAGTTGTTTTATCGCGATTTCTAGTGCTTAAGAATCCGGTGCTCGTGGCATACCTCCGTGTTACATCTCATCAAAACTACAATTTACCATTTTTGAAAACTCCAAATTATCCATCATCCAAAGACAATTTTATTTTGAAAAATCAAATACTATCAGAAAATTTACAATTTTATGGGAATAGATTTAGTAAAGAAAGCACACCTATACCGTTTTTTAAGTAAGTACATTTAAATTTACGTTTATTAACATGTTTTTAAAAGAAAAAAGCTTTTAGTTTTTAAATGTTTACGTTTTTTTTTTGATTAAAAGGAAAATAATTAGCAAGTTAAGTTAACGTGATGAGCATCTTCTCCTGGATATTTTAGTCACGTGAAGTTCCTTTCGTTTTATCCGATTGCATCAATTGATGTTAATAAAATCGTCGATACAAATGGAAATCATGTGATTGTTTTAGACGGCAATTTCAATCAACTAAATTGTAAGGGTGTTTTAAAAGTAATTGACACTGAATTCAAAATTGAAGTGAAATAACATGATTTAACAGATTATCTTTTAATTATATAAAATTGGCTTCATTGGACGATCGCGGTCACGCTGCCGAAGTCGCTTGCAGCCGAGGCGCTACAATCTTCCAAAATGAACGATTTCGTGTTTATATTTCATATCTGTGAGTAGCGAGTACATAAAGGCTACTATAAGATAATTTTATTTTCACTTCGCCGAGGTCACTTGCGGGCGAGGCGCTATAATCTTTCAAAATAGACGATTTTATGTAAACGTTTCAAATTCAGCGCTTCGCCCGCAAGCAACCTTGGCGATTTAGGCCCGTATTCAGAGACGAGGATACATCGTGTACCCGGGTACAATTGTAACCTCCTCTAATTTTGTCCTTGCGTGACAAAAAAGTGTTTTACTTTTAAAACTATATTGTATATTAATTATTATCAACGACAAAATATTTTAATTTTTATTATACTTTTTGTTTAAAATTTAACATTTTATTGTTATTAGAATAATTAATAAGAACACATAATTATTCCATTCTTTACAACTAATTTATTAATACATTTGATTTAACTCTGTGTAACGGATATCAATATTATTGATATAAAAATACTTCTCAAAATTGCAAATAAGTACTCAAACATAAGACACCACAAGAATATTGTGAAATAATAGCTCTTGAAGCTTAAATCTATGGGACTGGTGTCCCATTTCTTAAGATTACTGCATTTAAGTATAAAGGCACGTCTACCTAAGGGTAAAAATAAAAAAATAAACATTGAGGTTCTTAAAATGAAATCCAAATTACGTTATCTGTGTAAATATTGCGTTAGTTTGCTTTTTGGGTTCTTCATTCGACACTGAACCGACGGTTTATAGCTTCTTTCTTGTAGATTTGCGATAGTTTGTGGTTTTATTGTAATAAGTGACAAGTTTTTAATTGGCTTTTTCTATATTTATAGAGTAGGTGGTTTGTTTTTAAATTTCGTATTAGCATTAACTTTAATTATTTTTTATCGTTTTGTAATACCCATGTCTTGTAGTGCCATTTTTATTAATTTTTACTATTTTGTAGTGTAAATACTTTTCATACTGGGTTTATTTATTTATTTTTAGGTGTACTATTACTTTTAATATTTTTAGTTTTTGTGGTGCAGGTGCTATTTGTTTTTTTTTGAGTTTTACATTACTACCGTTATTATTTAATTGTTAGTACAATGGATGACGATTTTAACGAATTTATTGAACACATATATAAATATCAGCATCAACGCATACCAAGGTAAATAATTGTAATACCTATCAGTTTAATCACTTCAATGAGGGAATTAAATAAATACATATTCTTATCATGTTAGGATCATATTAAGAAACCATGAAAATCCCTTGGAAGGTTTATTCGACGACCGATTATATCTTAGATATAGGTTTGCAAGATACGAAATAGAAACCTTAATTATGCCGCTAATTTATGGACAAAATGCTTTAAAAAGCTTTACGTTTTGAGCTTGAGCTTCAAGAGTTATTTTTCCACATTATTTTGTGGTGTCTTATGTTTGAATACCTACTTGCAATTTTGAGAAGTATTTTTATATCAATAATATTGATATCCGTTATACAGAATTAAATCAAATGTACAAATAAATTAGTTGTGAAGAATGGAATCTTCGGTTTCTTATCTGTTTTATTAATTATATGTTCTTATTAATTATTCTAATAACAATGAAATGTTTAATTTTAAACAAAGAGTATAATAGAAATTAAAATATTTTGTCATTGATAATAATTAATAAACAATAAAGTTTTAAAAGTAAAATAATTTTTTTGACACACATTTTTAAGATAATATATTTTTTTTGTTATTACGAAGAACAACCCATTACGAATAACTTAAAGTGAGATAGATCGAAAGCTAGCCGCAGGACGAGAGTTGAGACGGCGGTGGTCGCGCCGATTCCGAACGCGCCCGAACAGATCGGAGGTTACAATTGTACCCGGGTACATGATGTATCCTCGTCTCTGAATACGGGCCTTAAAGTGAAATCGTTCCTTTTATATCGGAGATCTCCTATAAGACGATTTTATTCCCACTTCGTCGAGGTCGCTTGCGAGCGAGGCACTACAATCTTCCAAAATAGACTCGCAAGCGACCTTAAAAATCCTTCCTTGTTATCTTAATAAACATATAAAGGCCCCTGTGGGGCGATCGCGATCGCGAAAATTATGGTTTAACCATAATATTTTTACGTAAAACACAAAAATCCTTATTAATTAATTATTCAAACTTCACCCTATAAAAGTCTCTCTTCAATAATTTAATCTTCCCGAAGATATTAAGTTGTTCAAATTTAATCAGCTTAATATATTTGTTAATTTTCGAAATTTACATTATCACTTTATCTATTTTATTTCTAACAAAAATTGTTTAATAACTAAAAAATACTTGAGTATTGTTTCAAATTAAGTCCCTTACATATCTTCCTTAAGAATAAGTAGGGCTTTAGTGGTTGTAACCACAGGCTATATCTAAATCCATATTAAGTATGGCGATATCAGGTATTATATCACGTGGTTGCATTTTATATTACCATTGGTATAATTATACATAGTAAGATATTGTTTTGATTCAAACAGTTCTCCAGTAATGATGTTATGCTTTTTGAAATGCGATGCTTTTCAATGGATTCTTTCACTATCAAGAAAGCTGAGACACAAGTATGCCATAATCACGATAGAAAAAATAGTTAGATGTAAACAATTCTTATGTGATCTAGCAATCCATAAATATAATTTTCCACGCTTGTTAAAGCAATGTCAAATATCAATTCATTTTTATTATTTCATTATTTCATTATTATTATTTTAAATCATTTTTATATGATTAAATCTACTGAAAATGACTTAATCATATGACTATTCGTAACTTTTAAGTAATTTATATTGTATTTTGGTTCATTTTCGAAGATACTAAGGTGGTAACTCTAACAGTCTGGCTTCATGACTTTGCTTCATCTTTAAACACTTACCGGATTTCGTTACGTTCTAATTTTTGTATGGTTCAGTTTGGTAAGAACATTCCAATGTTTCCAAAATTAATTAACAAGAGCAGGTTTATTTCTCTTTCCTTTTCCTCTGCAACATCTGTCGGTTTCGTTGGTTTAAATTGTGATGAAGTAATGTTACATCTCCGTTTTTTTAAAATTTATCTTGGTACACTAGAACTGCAGTGATGTCTTTACCTCTCAATAATGTCATAATAATTAATACTTCTTTTCATAGCAAGCACAATTCATTATTTATCGATTACAATTTTACTCTTATAGCCCTACTCTTACAAATTGTTGATCAATCCGTGCTAGGTGTGATGCTAAACTGCTTCTAAAACAAACAATTGTATTCACTTGAAAAGTATACTCGACTTTGCCGTTCAGCAGCCATTTGGAATGATGTGGAATAATGTATAACAGTCATTAGCACACAAGTTCTGATATGTGCTTAGTACCGATGCATACTCAAAATGTGCAAAAACTACAAAAATGTCACAACCATGTTTGTCTATTATTTATGGGTTATTGAAAATTATTACTCATGGGTCTGACTTTTGGGTCAATTTTTGATTTAGTTAATACATGTATATACATTTATTATTTTATAATGCCTTTCTTCTATTACAATTACGGTAATTTATTTTAAAAAAATTATTAACGACAAGAACGTTAATAAACTTTTTCACTCTCTTGAATTACTGTTAAAAGATAGCACACTATTACGATGTAATTAAATGTTAAATTGATGATGACAGAAGAGAGTCGATAGAGATGTAAGGTTTTAATAGAAAAGTATAAACAAAAACTCTCCAAATACCCAGAAGCGGAGAGAGATGAAGGAAATTACATGAAACTCCAACAAACAAACCTCGAACAGTTTGAGTATACTGCAAAGAACAATAAAGACGCTTTATTTCGCCTTAAGAGGACAGCTACCGCTTCTAGCTTAAAACTAATTACTCGCTCAAGTAACAGAATGAAACCAAGGAATCTCAGTAGAAACGAAATCGTCTTAAACTCTGTCTTCGATCACAGAATGTAGTCCCTTGGCGACTTTCGAACGTTCGTATCTTCGTTTGTAATCTAACGAAACAAGTTCTTTTAACAATCTTAGTACTTTGTGGAATTTGATAATAATAATCACTTTATTCGGGCTATTTATAACTACAATCTTATATACAAAACAAAAGTAATATAATACTATACCCGATATAGTCCCATTTAACCTGACAAAAATGAGTATTTCAAAAAATACGGATCGGACTAAAAAAACTTTCAGATGAAATTTGTTTGGTTTAAAGGGGGACATTCAATGGTCATAAAGATGATACCGTCTCTCACCCCTTCACGATAGAACTGAAGATATCTTAAAAAATTTTAAACAGGAACCTTCTATTCTATAGCAGAATCAGATTTTCCAAGATAAATTACGTTGATTTGAGGTACTGTTTTTATGTTAGATATTTTGTATTGTTAAGTTTAATAGGACACTCGATATAAATAATATACCATTTTCAAAACAAGAATATTTTAAAAAAAAGTAAAAAGCCCGAACTTAAGCAAAATTCGGTCTCTTAACAGAAAAAAAGACAGAGTATGAAAAACGAACAAAATAAATAAAGTATAATACTAATTGCTAGCTAACACTGAAAAATCTTAGAAAGTTATAGGCACACATAAGCGTTTTTTAATGATACTCATTCATTAAAAAACGTGTATTTTTTTAAAGTCTTATGAAACGAGTTTTTTATGGTATTCCCGTTTTATCCTATTTTTTAAACAAAAATAAAATAAATTTTGACAGTTAAGTGTTATAACTTATTATTACGTAGTATAACTTACCTACTGTTGTATACCAAATTTACAAAAAAATGCAAAAATTTACTTTATTTTTGTTGTGTAAAAAAGAATAAAAACGCGAATTACAAAAAATATACTAAGAAACATGTTTCATAAGATTTAAAATTTAACGAAGATACGAACGTTCGTTTTAGTAGGGTTAAATTTCAATAGAAATTGTCACATTGACAACTACAAAAGTATCGCCAACTTAAACTGGTTGCATAAAAAGTTACTAAAAATTTCATTACAGCATCGGATGCTGTAATAAGTCTCATTACAGCACCCATTTGAGTACTATAAGAGCTTCCATTACCGTATTGAATTGCAAACAAGCTTTTTTATGGTTAGTTAAAACGATAACGATTAGAGTAAATTAAGTTTGACGCGCCATAAACTCGACCAGTCAGTTAGTTTGTATGATTTCTAGCTCAATGCGTCATCCACGATCCCACCGAGGTTTTTGTCAGACTTACTGAATGGTGTAGGTATGTTTCCTACAAATAGGTGATAAAACCCATCAATAAATTTCTCCTTTAAATTCGACGGCCCAATCAAAATGATCTGCGCAACTTGTGCAGGCTCTACACAACTGGGTGGCAGAGCATCCAGAACACATCATGATAAAGAGATTGGTTATGCATGTCACTGGTTGTGTGCACACTGGTTTGTGTCTTTCTGGATATACAAGGTGAAATACCACAATCTCTTGAATGTAGCAGAATGGATCCGCAATATGCTCTTTTTAAGAGAACAAGAAGTTTGTTGTTCTAATTTTGATCCCAGTTTGCTTGTTTGAAGCCAATTCTGCATTATACTTGTTTTTGAAGTACTTTGAAGGTTAGGTTTAAACATAGCACAATTTATTGTAAAATAAGTAACTTACTACCGATTACCTTTGAAAGAGTTCAACAACAAATACTCACTTATCCACCAAATATTTGAAACGATTTAGCTGTTAAAATGCAATATGCGTTATCTTCGCCGAATATAGGCAGCTGAACGAATAAATAGCATGCTCCAACTGGTTACAATTGTAATTCTCAAAAACGTGATGACCCGAATTTGTAACTTTGACTCATGGAACCCAAAAAACATTGAGTGAAAACCTAAGGTTCCGTGGAATTCTCTAGAGAAATGAAACGTTTCCAGAAGCAATAGCTTTGTACCAAAAAGCGTTCCGATTCGTCGGGACACTTCAGTAGGTATCATTGCAATACTTCACATATAATAACAAAGGGCGATAACAAAGCTAATATTAGTAATATTATCTTCCAGTATATTGTTTAGAGCTTGGATATTTTCAGGTAAAGTATGCCATCGCAGACCAGTTTCATCATCATAATAAATCTGCGATTGCAATAACATTTCGAGATTTTTCACGGAAAGGTTCAATTTTTGCCACTAATAGCTTCGCTGTAAATTCGCTTATGCAAATTTCCATGTCTTTTGCGAAAACGCCAGAGCCATCCATCACTTGCTTTGAATGAAAATATATTCATATAATTTACTAACTTAATCAGTTGGTTTGTGAATGTTTTTAATATCTGAAACCGTTTGTTTTCGTTATTACTCGTATATTCGCGAAATAGTCACTCAAGACTCCAACTGTTTTATTATTTTATTGCAAGTTTTTAGTTTAAGTTTAATTCGCTTTCAATTGCCCATATTTTAAACGTAAGCTTATAACGACTTTTTAATACTTTTTGCTTGCAACTGCTTGAATGAAAAATTTTAACGCATATACTCCTGACCGTTGGTAGACTAGACTAAACGGCGAGTATTTCTTTTTAAGGGAATATACCCAGGAATATTTACTCTAGGTGGATATTTTTAGGTATTTATAAAATTTAAAAAGAAATGAATTTTGTACTTCTTATTTTGTACGTATTTTGTAAGAGTATAACTAATACTAGACTTAGTATAACCTAGCTTTAGTATACCTAGCAATAGAAACATTAGGATTTAGCCGTACGTCTATTTAGACGGCTAAACCATAATGTTTTGAGTTCTAGGTGTAGTGTTAGTTGTAGTTTTGGTATTAGCTCTACTTCTGTTATTCAGTCTTAGATTGTTATATACTCGTATCAAACTAAAAAGTTCTTTCATTGAGAAGTTATGAAGATATTAATATCTAAATTGAGAGGCCTTAAGCTTTTGCAATAACAGTAGTGATATAGCACGTTTTTCACTCTTAATAGGCCCCTAATTCTTTATAGTATGTATAGGTTCCAGTCAGGCTGACTCCGTTTTTTAAAATGAGTGGTCATTTTAGTAAATATCAAAAAATTGAACAATAAAATCCTATTTTATATTACTTATATGATTTTGTATCAGCATAAATAAAAAAATTCTAATAACCACAACAGTGAAAGCACAAAAACTATTTTCTTTTTTATTCAACTAGAATTACAGTTCTTATTTATCGATTTATATTGTTGATACTTTTAATTAATTGAATTACTGAGTAAAGACAGGCACAGTCTATAATTACATTTGAACTGTAATGACGTATATCAATACGTATTTGATGTATCAACTTTTAAAATTATCTTATCACAGGTGGGGAGAAGCCGATAGCGCTACCAATTTTAGTGGAGTGGGAGTTGTAGATATTAGTATCTTTGACACCCGAGTTTAGCAAGCTCAGTTTAACGCGAGTATTTGTTGCAGATAGACCAATTAAATTTCGGCTCGTCGTGATTGTGAAAAGAATATTCCAAGCGAGTTGAAAAGTTTCTTCGAGCAAGTTTCTTTTGGTGCTGATCGAAATAAAATACAAGACTACAGGGAATTATTGGAGTCAATAGGATTGATTTGACGTCTTCTGGCGGATTTTGCTAACGCAAGAGGGGGATGGTGTACTTCTTGGCGAATGGGGGTATGGGAGATATTGAACCCCGCAACAGGAAATATGCGGATCAACCCCGTGATCATCTTTGCATCGAGCAAGCTCAATACGACACCAGTTATAACGAGGTCGACTTGTTACCACTCAGTAACCAGGTAAATCCAGAAAACGTAAAAAAGGGGAAACCCTTTTTATTGAATTGCATTCTCATTTTGGCTGTAAAAACGAAACTCGTTCGACAGCCGGGTTTATTTTTACTTTTTTACTTTTGGTTTTGTTGTCGACAAGGTGAAATGGAACAAGTTTTTATTTTAAAGCCCCTCGTAAAATGTAAATTAGGTGATATAAATAAAATACAAAACAAGATATTGTCGATTGGTGGTTTTATTATTAATTCGGTCAATATAATTCATTAAGGAGATTATTCGTTCGATATGTTTTTATTATACTTATTTGCGGGGAATTTTCATAAAATAGTAAATGGAAAATTACGCCAATATGGTCACGGTCGCTTAATTGAATGACTCATATAGATTACCGTTGTCTTCCAGTTCATAAGAATTAATAAGTTTCGTCTTGTAATTTTTTAGTAAAACTGTATTTCTTTTTATTCTTCATTTTAAAATTAAATTATTATTTGAATAGATGATGACTATTTCATAATATCGATGATGATTCAGTTTAGTTTTGTTTTTCTGATCCATACATTTTTTTGTATATTTTATCAAAGAAATATTTTGATAGCATAAAAAACTTTACACATTTTCTGTGATATACATCTTGTAACTTTTATTTCATTTAATTTTTGATTATTCTTTTTATTTATTTTTTTTTCTATATTTCAGTAAAAAATAAATAACATTTCCTAGAAAATTACGTCACCTTTTTATCGACTGACATTTAATTATTATTACGTATTTAATTTCATTAAATCATCGAGTTGAAGGCTGTAATAAATAAGTATCTCAATGTTAACTGACTCATCCATTTTCATTATTATTCCACTACGTTTACTAATAAATTTCCGTATACATGATCATCATCGTCACATGATCAAAAACGCTGTGCATCAAACGCATTGAAATCAGGTCAGCAAATGTATTAATCCGAGACCTTTATATTGGTAAAATGACCTCTAGTCTCTGACCTCAAACTTGTAACAATACGAAACGAAGTGATTCGTTACTGTGATGTTAATTAAAAACGCAGAAATGAAATGCGTCAATGTCCTATTAGATAAGAGTCATTACTGCATCAAAAAGAAAAGCTTAAAGTTGTGTACCAATAAAAAACATTTTTCGTTTTTGTATCTTGTGTTAACTGAGTTGGTATTTTTAATTTACATGTTTTTGTTGTGTAGTTATTTTATCGGGTATTTCTCAACGACCTTGTTCCTAATACAATTTCACGAACATGACTTGTCAAAGAAATGTTTGTTTTTAATTTTTGCAAACAAAAATTATTTCCTCATTTTAATAATAGTAAAGTTAGTTATCTTTTTTTATAGAAATGATACGTTCAATATCTTATCGGTTTGTTACCGATTAAATGTTTGATTAAACATTTCTGGATTGTTCTAGTAACAAATTTATGGGTGTGTTTGATATTATTACTTCTTTAATTATAAACTTAATATAATTATAATCATTATATTTCTTTTTAGGAAATGTTAGTAAAATAATCTTAAAAAGAAGTTTTTATGTTCATTGATACTATTGAACTTTTAAAATTGATCAATAGATTTAGGGTATCCAATTCCCGGGACCAAACAGGTTTGCAATATTTATTTTGCAAACAGGTTTGCAAAAAACACATTTAAAACATGCATTGGGTTTGTTTATTTTAGTGTACTGTAGGATTTATACATAGGCGCCGAATGCTTGGGTGGTTATATAAAATTTTCAATGGGCGCAAAACACCTATACGAATAGGCGCCAAATACATGGTTTTCCTGGACTTGATACTGCTTCCAGAAGACCTGATATGCATCCAAAAGACTTGATACTGCTTCTAGAGGACTTGATCTGCTTCCAGAAGACTTGATACTGTTTGATACTGGTTTTCCTGGACTTGATACTGCTTCCAGAAGACCTGATATGCATCCAAAAGGCTTGATACTGCTTCTAGAGGACTTGATACTGTTTCTAGATAACTTGATGCTGTTTCTAGATAATTTCATACTGTTTCTATATGACTTGATACTGCTTCGAGATGACTTGATACTACTTCCAAAACCCTTGATGTTTCCAGAAGGCTTGATATGCTTCCAGAAGACTTAAAATGCTTCCAAAGGACTTGAATTGCTACAAGAAGACTTGAAATGCTTCCAAAAAACTTAAACTGCTTCTAGAAGATTAACTACAGGCAATGGAAGACGTGATACTGCTTCTAGAAAACTTGATATAGCTTACAAAATACTTGACATGCGTCCAGAAGACAATACTGATTCTAGAAGATTTGAAATGCTTCCAGAAAACTTGACATTGCCTTTGGATGTCTTGAAATGTTTCCAACAGACTTGATACAACTTCCAGAAGACTTGATATTATTTCCAGAACACTTGAAATGCTTTCAAGACTTGATATTGTCTCTGAAATATTTGAAATGCCTCTAAAAAACTAGAACTTCTTCCAAAAGAGCACCCATACAAAATTGTTAATGGTTTTATCTGGATTGAAGTTATCTTTTTTTAATTATTTTTTAAAATTTAAAGTGCTATTCTAGCTTATTCTTCCCCATTTAATGCCAGCGTCTTCTACGAATGTTTTTTGGAGAGCACATATGAGATTTTGAATTTTTTCAGCCCCAATTCAGGCTATTTTCCGTCACTAGTGGGTGAAAGAATTTGAGATTACCCCATATTACACAGATTTAAATTACTCGTCAAACAAAGCTAGTCTCATTTTTTCTATGGAATAGTTTCTTTGTTATTCGCCTTCAAAGTGAGGGGTAAAATCTTTTAAATCCCATAATATGTCAATTTTTTAAAATAACTTTTTGTATGAAAAATTGTTCTATAATCTTCATCTCGATAAACACATGGTTTTCTCTAATATCCTATAACTTTTGACGTTGTGCCTGAAGAAGGGAAATGTTTTCACGAAACATGTAGCACTTATTTTATAGAACATAAATTTTATCGTTCTCTAAGACTATTTATTTTATATCCTTTGTGAGTGACCATTTGACTTGTTTTACTTGCGTACTTATTCTGACAGTAGTATTTAGCATACATGTATGCGATTTGAAGTGCTCCGATTGTGCTTTGGCAGTATCTGTTGAATCTTCTTCGAAGAGAGGTATTCTTGTGAAGTACATTCTTTATAAGGCGTAATATATTTAAAAAAATGTGTCTACTCCTGCTATATCAATCAGCCTAGGGAATTACCGAACACTAGAACACTATTCTTTTCCTAACTCTCAATCTCGTCCTAACTCTCTCAATCGGGTCGTCAAACCATGTTAAGTTATAAAAGTATTTAACTTTCAGTACCTGTGGTAAGGCTCGTAATTACTCGTAAGGTGCTCTTACCGAGCCTCGCAAATTTCTGTGTTAAGTTAGTTGAGGGATAAATTAATAAACTCTTAGTTAACAGGCACCACCTCTTTTTGATCAACTCGATATGAGATCCTTGATGAGTGTCCTTTAATTCACTGGAGTGTAGCACTATTTAGTGTTGTAGCCTCCTCAAACGCTAGGTGACAATCGATCATCAGCGCAGAGGTAAATTTATCCCTACTTAAAGTTGAAATAGATTATCTGATGTCGGTAAGAAATGTAAAGGTCTTATTATTTATTATTAGAATTGGAGCTAATGCATGACGGTGATGATTCTCCGAATAATGTTTGGACCCGTAATCCTTAGAAAAGATACCCGCTCCTGCACCAGTCCATCTATGAGGTTAATCAATGTAGATTTTAATGGTATTATCTCGATGTACTTCTGCAGGACGTGAGGTATTTCCTTGAAAATATGAATCTAATCGGTATGTAGTTCGTACTGCATTCTAATAAAGGTGTGTTCATCATCGCCTGCCTCCAGAGCGCTATATTTCCTTCAAACACAGCGCAGCTTCTGAATCTGTAAATAGCGCCACTTCCTGAATTTGTAAACGTAGGGATAGCAGTTTTAACATATTTTCCAAGTCCGCGGTGGGGGTCGGCCACATGGTTCCGGTAACATACATACACGCAATTCTCTGTATTCTATTTAGCGCAGTGTATGCGTAGGGATATGGGTGTAACCTGTACAGTTTGTAACCACCAGACAAACAATACTGCACCATAAATAAAATCCGTGTAAATCCAGAAGGCAGAATTGGATGACAATCCCATGTCTTCCCAATCGTCCTACGACACTGGCCGAAAACGACTTCTTGGTCGAAGCCCTCTTGTCTCTATTGTCAAGGTGTGATTTCCACGATAACTTGGAGAAATACCCAGATATTTAACTTCTTTAGACAAAACTCGGTGAACATTAAGTAAACAACGGTAGTGGATGATTAGCAATTTTTCGCAACCTTGTGTAGAGAATTAAGTCAGTCTTATTAGAGGTAACCGATAGCTTCTGCCTTTTAAATTTTTTACAACAGCGCAACTTATTTGTAGAAATCTTCACTTGTTGTGAATACGTTATATATGTGATAAATACGTGCATGAGTTGTCCACTGTTGGTTAATAGCTGTATTAATAGTTTAAGAAAGCCTTTGTATTCCGAGTTTTGAGATGATAACAGTATCATCAACATATAGTAGCCATAAGTTCAGTTTTCAATGTCTGGTTTTTAAAATAAGTTCTTCAAATAGCTTCACATAGAAGTTGGCGATGATTGATAATAATGACGTACTTATGGCTATCTGTTGGTAATTTTGTTTACAAACTAATAATTGCTCATAGTCTGTCTATCTCTGACTATGACTCTTCCCTCTTATCCATCTTTTACATAATAATTTTATTTTACCATCTAACAAGTTTAACTTTGATGATATGGGTGTTTTTAATATAGTTGACTGAAGATGGTTGATTGCAAATTGCATTGTTGTGTGTAAATTCAAATAATAACCATCTATATTTGATAATTATCTGTATTTCATTGTACAGTGTGTTCCCGAATTGAGTTACAAAGAGAAAAAAGCTATTTATTGTTGATTTTTCAAACTTATCTCAGCATAAATTATGTGTCGGATATATTCACACAAAAAAAATTCTTGTAATGTTAAAATTTAACTATTTAAGAGGTCTATTTACACACGACAGTGCCGTGGCCGATTAGTGATTTTACCGGTCATAACCTAAAGTTCACAATTTTTATGATGTGATTAACTGGCTGTACAGTTCATCGGGTACTATCCGGCGAACTGTACAGCTTTGATTTTGGACGAAGAAGTGGACGATAAAATAAAAATAGCTGTGGGTCCACATGGCATGGGAAAATGAAAACAGAAGGCGGTCCCGTCACTGTGTAGTGTAAATAGACCTTTATTCTACCATTTAGGAAAGAATAACCGTTACAACCTCTTCCTCATTTAGTATCCTTTTCTGCTTCCTTATGCTTAATACAAAACCCATTTCCAAAAGCTTTTTTATAAGTTTGCGTGTCCCAACGTAAGATCATGTTTTCGTGTCTACACGAAAACATATTTCATCGGTACCATAGCATTGCACAATATACAACTAAAAATAGAGCCAACACTAACGCTAGAGCTAACACTAGAACTAGAAACATTTAGATTTATTTTATTTGCAAGAAATGTCATATTTATTTATAAAAACGTACATGAAAATGGTTGTAAAACAGAAAATCTGTGACATATCGAAAAACTTCCCTACAATGAGAAAAAGTGTGTACACACTTTTGAAAAAAAATCTTGAAAATCCGTTGAAAAATTGGAAGTTTTTAGTAGTTTTTAGTTATCGTGTGTTGGAAGTTTTCGAATGTAAAAAATTGTATATTTTGTCTAGATACATCTAATCAGCAGTCACGGAGTACTCAGGGCGGGTGTTACGATTTAAATCCGTTTCATGACAAAGTCGAAGCACGATCTTCCAATTGTTAATTTCAGTGCTTACATTAGTTCCATAATTCTTAAGGCTGTCATTAAAAGTGTAAGCAGCTATATCAGACGCAATATTAACCACTTTTTTGCCACTACGAAGAGTTTTTGATCGATAGATCATAACACAGCGTTGTAACTTTCATTGCTATTTTTAAGGGGCTGTTTTTATATATTCCCTTAAGCTTCTTGTGAAACGATTTTCCCTTGATACTTCTTCGTACATAGGTTTCACTACGTTGAAAACATCGTTTCCGATTGTGAGTGTGCTCATTGATTTCTGACAGAGTACGCTTTCTTCCAGAAACACCAGGAATCAGCACCAACTGCACAATTGTTATACTTTGGATTTTCATCTGTTGAAATTTTATGATACAAAGTAGTCTAGATCTCTTTCCGTAAGGGACATGAACCCTTACGGAATCGCAATTTTTGCGAATAGCCAATGCATAATAGAAGGAAATCAATTAATTTTCCTGTCAATTTTCCTGTCTCCTACTAATAATCGTCCGCCCATTCTAAACATGATCGACACATTCTTTTTTGGTTACTATCACACTATCATAGGGTTGAGCGTCCTAATACCTTTGAGACTACAAAGTGTTATAAAACCAATATTTTAGGTAGAAAAACATTCCGCAAATGTTTTCTGCCAATGGATTCTCATTCCAGACAGTATAAAGAACACTTTTAAGCAAAAAAATCGAATTTTTTTTTTAATTTCAAAGGTGGTAACCCCCTTAAGACGAAACCGAACCCAACCCAATCTAGCTTGAGGTATTAATAGAGCTAATTCCAACATTAAAGCTAACACTAGACCTAGAACTAGAAGCATTTGGATTTAAGTTTTACTTGGGTCTCTTAAGACTGGTAAACCCAAGTGTTTCTAGTTCTAGGTCTAGTGTTAGTTCTGATGCTGGGTTAAATAATCTAATAAAACAATCTAGGGTTAAAATAAGCGTTTAGAGAAGAACAAAAATTAGAACTAATGCTAAAACTATTACTAAAACTAATACTAGAACTAAAATTAGAAACTATCGGGTTTTGCCATGCGCCCTTTGAAAAAATATTTGTTGTTTAAGATGTCATGTTATAACCTTCTTGAGAAACTAGTTCAATTGATTCAAATGGTTCATTTGAACCAGCGGAATGTCTTAATCAAGGTTTTAATCATGCGAAGCTACGCCGACCTGTTGACGACGTCCCTGGAACAATGTTTCAGACCCTAACCTTATTGCAACACCTAATTCCGTTCCATGTTTTTACCATTTGTGTTCGGTTTTGTGGACGATTTGGGAATATCTTTTTATAACAAATTATCTCCTCCAAAACATATAAAATATGATTTAACCTCAAATCGTTGAGATCATCTGCAGGTAAAAGTATTTGAAAGCATGTTGGTCAGTCTTGATGATATTAAATCACTCCACATTATAATGGTTATATCGATGTTGTTTACTGTGGGAATTTGATACTTTGGATAAAAGCGGCTTCCAGAACTCTTGATATACTATCAAACTTCCTCTCGTTGCATCACATTACTTGCTCCCACAGCTGTTTGGTCCAGTTGGGAGAAGGTTTGGTTCATTTGAATCAGTTTCTGAAGCAGGTTGCAATATGGCATTCGAAACGTTAAACATTTTTTCAAAACACACGGTAAAACCTATAAGCTTCTAATTTTAGTTTAGGTATTAGTGCTAATGTTAGTTCTAATTTGAATTCAATCAACACTTAAAAGCATTCGGATGTAAATCATTCACTTTTGTTTTGTCAAAGCTTAATGATCTGGCAACATTTTTTGTAATTTCTGACCATAATCATTCAGCAAAACATAATTATGGCATCACTCTTATATCAGCAACAAAACAGAAAAATGGGACACATTCCATACAGTATGAATGTGTCCCATAAACTTCTATGTGGGCCTCCTCATCACAAGAAAATGAATATTAAATATTGCTAGAAAACCGGCAGTCATATACAAGATGATTCAAAAAGCCGCTCACAGATCAAGTAATATACATGGACTCACAAATGCTCCCTTAACAAGATATCAAGGGCATTAAAATTTCTTTAAAATTAAACATTATCTGCATTAAAAAAAATGTGTTTTATTTTTAATATTTTGTGAGCCTCTGATAATTATGTCGAAAGAGCAGAATTTTCATGTGAAGTTGACCACTTTACATGAAAATTATCTATCAATTGGTCTCTTGCAAAACATTGATTAATGCAGCAGTTTTTAAGTAATTTACATATCAATTAATTTTGTCAAATGACGTAAACAATAAAGAAACAAATTTATTGGAAATAATGTAAAAAATCAGAGTAGATTCTAATTATCCATCCTGTGATTCGGTACATGTTTGTATTCTATATTCTATTTCTTATATTATTCAAGTTAAGGATTTAAAACTTTCAAAAGTTGTTGCTTTCATCAAAGGTTTGTACAACAAATTTGCTGATCACATTGCACAGAAATACTGTTTGTTGACAGTAGCTTAGAAAATATTTTTAACAAAGAGTTTTCATTGCAAATAATCATTAATTTTAAAGAAACTATGATGTATCTCATAAAGGAGGTATTTGAGAGCCCAAGGCTGTCAGCGATTTTTGAATCACCCTGTATACTATTATTTACAGATAAATTCACAAACTTGACCTTTTTATCTTTTAAGTAAAATAATACTGATTGATCTAAAGAGCAGCATTTAGTAAGAAAAGGCGTTAAAGGTGAAATTGGAAAAATTACTAACGCGTGGCTAAATCATATTTGAGGAGCTCGCGTGCAAATCCGGTTATATCAACATTTTGCCGAAATTTAGTTAACATATGTATTCGCATATATTTCATGGCCTCTACAGCTTGCTAAATTCAGTTATAAGAAAAACCGGATGTATCACACTCTAATAGCTTGTTAAAAATATGGGGTGTCTATCTTTAAGGGAACTAGACAAATGTTTTTCGCGTTTTCAGACACTTTTAGTGTTACATAGGCGCACATTTCATATCGACTGCTGTTAAACTCCGTCAGCAACCACATACATAAGATACTTAATATTATATTAAGTATCGTAATATATATCTTAATATGTTAATTCTAGTTTTAGTGTTAGTTCTAGTGTTAATAAATTCTCTCTTTCACGGTTAATATCGTATGGAAAACTTTGTTTTATGGTTTTTTTTATATAATAAATTGAACTTCGAAATTTTTCAATCTAGAGAAAAGTCCAGTTTTTTCATAAAAATGGGTTAACTTCTATAGTTAGAGTACAAAATTCGTATGATTAAGTGATTTGAACATATCCGACGCATTATTTATGCTTATTTAGATAAGTTTACTTTATAACTCGATTCGCGGACATACTGTATATTCATTTTAATAGTTGAATTATTTATCTTACATTTAATATTTGTTTATAGGTTGGAGGACATACGCGGTTAATGCTACTGAACCAGAGCACAATATGCAAACCGTTGAACATCAGAGAACTAGAGTTCTATCAAAATATACAAGACCAACCTATCAAAAATTTTGTACCGAAGTATAAAGGTAAGCTGAGTAGAATTAAGGCAGCAGTGCAAAAGAAAAGCGCGGTTACAGAAAATTTAGTCAAAAAAGAAAACGGTTAAAAGACACTTGATTCACCGACGTGAACGCTGGTGTTATAAAGACTTTCACTTGTTTCCAGATTTCTCTGTTCGCTTCGGCGTATTTTTGAAAAGAAAAAAAAAACAATTTCAAACCAGTTTTATTTTGATTCTTATAATTGATTTAGTTTTGTAATTCCGGGACATTCCAATTTTTTAGAACTAATTGTTCCGCTTTCTCGGAACTGAAAAATTAAAAATAATAAATTTTATTTTTAAATTTTGTGATAATTCTCTCACTTTTGTGATGTCTCTGGATTACGTGTACGAATCTGGGAATAATCTGTGATATATACAGTATCATATTACGTAGGATTAGTGACTTAATGTGCTTTTTTTGTATTAAGTAGGGTAAAAAATCGAATGTATACAAGAGAACTGAGCAAATAAACCTTTTTTATTTAGAAAACCATAAACTTTTTATGCTGCATGTAGAACAACGGTATTTCTCTTTCGAGATTTATTAATTTAACCTCTTTTAGACTATAGATGGAGAAATAAAAAAAGGAACATTTCATACTCGATTAACAGCTCACCCTCATCTACATTTGTTGTGTTTTTAGTTGATTTTTATTTGTTTTTTTTTAATTTTATTTTTAACTAAATTAATTGACACGTTGTGCTATGTACTGCCGCCTGTTTTTTATTTTTTACGAAATAAAGCTTTATTTTTCAAATTACGCTATACAACTATCACATAATCGTTGATCTTACGAATCGAATCCCTTCTTTCGACCTGCTACTATTAATTTTTTTTAATTACCTCTCGATTGTAAACGATATATAAACGTGCCCAAATAAACGCATCATATGTTTGCGTTTTTTCTTTTATTTACAAAGAAGTTATAATAATTATAATAAATTATTATTATAATAGCCATATACGAACAGTAATTATTTTGAACAGTGTAGTTGTGTTGTATGAATGAATTCATAACCAATTTTTACTCATCCTTAATTATTAAATCCCTTGAACTATCCTATATTGCGACAAAACATCACTTCAAGAATACTTTGTTTAATTTTTATTTTATTGAAGCGATGCGAATAAATTGTATTTAAAATAATGTATTGTAAAAAATGTTACCCCTCTTCTTATTGTTAAACATTTATAATTAACTCTGATTTCACAAATCGGTTGATTTCAGTAAGTAGAAATATTTATTTAAAACTCAGGTAAGTATGAGTTTTTGATTTGGTGATATTTTAATCAGTGCGGTTCGCAGACTGATGAAGAAAAACGAAAAGCGAAACGGTATGATAATTTAATTTATTAGTTTATAAGGTGCCTTTTGTTTTATAATTAATTATCTATGCGAAAGGGGGCAACGAAAAGTTGCAATACGGATAGATATATGAATTTCCTCTGCGTGTGAATGGGATTTGATGAATGTGTTAGCATATATCGTTATGCCACTATTTTGTACTGTTTTATTGAGGATCACGCCTCCTCCTTCCGGGTCGGATCGGCTCAGACACAGACAGACTCCTGCCTGCTGCCAGACGTGTCCAATTGTCTCTACAATTCGTCCATTCAAAAGGGGTTTGTATGGACGCAGTTACATTTGTATGAAGGGTTGGAAGGCTCTTTTTATTTATTTTTTTTATTTTACTTTTTTTACTTTACGTACAGTTCAACTCTTTGCCAAAAAAGTATACAATTCGGAACGTAAAGACACACACACAATTATGTAACAAAAACGATGACTTTCAATTTAAATCTAATATTTTAGATTTAAAACTAGTCTTAATAAAATGATTTTTGTTACATAACTTAACCCTTAATGTTTAAATTTACTTACTAAAAAATAATAAAACACCTTTTTTATCTATTTTTTTCTTTAGTTTTAATCATTTTAATAACAATCCATGCCACTGCTTTCTTAGTTAAAAAATCTTCATTTTTAATAATTGTATCATCATAATTTCATAGGAAAACACTGTTTGCACGCTTTTTGTACGTCACGTTATTTATTACAGTCTCTTATATTTGTCTTTCAACGCTGATTAAAAAAAGATGCATTTCATTCCGTAATACAAAAGAGACCCATTCTTGAAAAATGAGTATTCATTTATTTTATTTTTCTATTTAATTGGAAAAAATGATTAAACAAAAAGTACATTGAAAAAAAGATATAAATAATTTTTAACTGCAAAAAATGGTTAAACAGATAGTTAAAAATCTGGGGGAATTGTTTCAGGCGTAATGCAAGCGACTCTCTGCAGCGGCGAAAAAATGGAAAAACGTTACAGCCCCAGCTTCCGAGACTACGAAAGTTCGCGTACAAAGAGTGGTTTTAAAAGAAAAAGAGAAGAAGTATTAAAGTAAGTTTTTAACTTTTTTTACAATTAATTTATCTAATTTAAACATTTTTAATTTATTAACATAGGCGACCTTTCAGAATGAAAATACACAACACCGGCCATCCCAAAGATGTCTTGAAGAGCATCTCCCAAACGGATAACACCAATAAACAGTA
This sequence comes from Onthophagus sagittarius, assembly GCA_036711965.1. Lineage (NCBI taxonomy): Eukaryota > Metazoa > Arthropoda > Insecta > Coleoptera > Scarabaeidae > Onthophagus > Onthophagus sagittarius. The sequence continues at coordinate 49,104,341 of JASERS010000001.1, forward strand.
CTTTATTATGTTGGAAAACATCACTTCGAGTTATACCCATCCTTGCATTCTCGACTTGAAAATGGGTACAAGACAACACGGAGATGATGCTACCGCGGAAAAACGTTCTAAACAAATGGCTAAATGCGCGGCTAGCACATCAGCATCTTTGGGGGTTCGTCTTTGCGGTATGCAAGTTTATCAAGCTGATCGAGATCATTATGATAAACGTGACAAGTATTGGGGAAGGGAATTAGATGAGAGTGGTTTTAAAAATGGTCTCTGTCAGTTTTTCGATAATGGATTTGGTTTGAGGATGTACGTTATAAGGAAAGTTCTTGAAAAATTGGATCAATTAAGAAGCGTTATTGAAAAACAAAGTTGCTACAGGTTTTATTCATGGTAAGTAATAATAATCGTCTTATTTTGTAAAATAAACATATCATTAGATGTGGTATAATATTTAATAATATTTTAATGATACCCCAACATTTGTAACGGGTTACATTCACGTTTAATTTTTCTCATAAAAAGGGGGACTTAAAACGAATATTAAGGAAAGACTATGTTATGAGAGAAATATTTGGGTTTTATCAAAACTCAACTAAAAACATAAGTATTAAATAAAAAACTGGTATGACAAAATTTATGGTTATGAACTATACCAATTGTTATAAACTTCACGCAACGGAAATATAATGTGGGAAATCCCCGCGTTATATGGGGAAAACACGTCTTGTACAAGGGACATGAAAACGCGTTATAAGACTACCGTGTTATAACGGAGATGACTATGTTTTGACTCAGTGCCCTCCTAAGATATTTGGCGCCCCCGGACTAGGTTAGACAGATAAAACCTGTTCATACAAAATTCCACTTCAAAGTCTAGTGTTAGTTCTAGTTTTAGTTCAATTCAAATATACAAGGTTGATATCAATTCAGTTCGTAAAGTGCTCCATTTCAAAAACTACTTATTGTAGAGGCCTTCGTTAAGAAAGATGTCTTTAGATGCATGGCTAACTCTTTTTCGCATTCGTTTCTGTAGCAACATATGTCACTCCTTTTTGACATATATTACTACAAAAATGAAGTACAAGAATCGACTTGATGCTGAAAATGACATGCGTCTCCAATTAACAGCGATCCATCCAGATATTGATAAATTATATATATATACATATGTTTGTGCAATAATAATTAAGCACAAAGTGTTTTATATACTAACTTTTATTTGAAATTGACCACCCACTAAATCTACAATTTTAGTATTTTGGATCTCGAGTTACACCATATGTTTATAACCAAAATTGTCGATTTTAACGACAATTTTGCGGTGTAACGATTATTTTAACCTTATCTGGTAATAGATTGTGTGTTTTGGGATAATTCTAAACAATTTTTGTTATATTAATAACACTTATTTCTATTAAGTTTGGTTCCCGAGTTACAACCTATGTTCATAATCGAAATTGTCGATATTGATATTTTGGTACTTTTTGCTACATAAATTAAAGAACTGTCATTATTAGACTTTATTTGGTGATGGACTATGTATTTTGGGATAATTATAAATAATTTTTCTTAATGGCATTTGTTTCTATCTACGTTGATTGTCGAGTCATAACCTATGTTTATAACCAAAATTGTTGATTTTAATATTTTGATATTTCCCGCTACATACTATAATAAAGAACAGTCATCGTTAGACTTTATATGGTAATAACTTTTAGACTTTATATTACGTATTTTAAGATAATTATAAATAACTTTTGTTAATAATATTTATTTTTATCTACATTTTCGCACGCGGCACTGCTAACCCTGTATATTTGAACTGAAGTAAATCTAAAAATAACACTAGACCTAGGACTAGAATTATTTGGGTTTAGTTGTCTTGAGAGATGTATGACTAAACCCGAATGTTCTTGTTCTAGATCTAGAGGTAGATCTGGTGATATAAAACTAGAACTAACACTAGATCTAGAAGTGGTAAGATTAGGGTTAGAGTCGTGCGTCTGAAGACCCAAACGGCTAAACCCAAAATATTCGACTTCTAGGTGTAGTGTTAGTTCTAGTTTTACTTCAATTTAAATATACACGGTTTATGACACTGCATATTCAGTCCTAAGATATTCGGTGCCCCAGAGCAGGGTTGGACGAACGAAACGAGTACGCCTGTTTTCATACAAGATTCAATGCCAAAAAAAAGGTCCGCACCTCAGAGTGAACACTGACTACGTGTATGATGGGTACACTATCCATTTCATTGTAAGGGCATCTGTATTAGTTTCAACAAATTTAAAATCGGACGTTTTAAAGAGTAATAATATCTCAAAAGACTGATGTAGTTAAATCAAATAATAGATATGAAAAATAATACTTATTGAGATAAGAAATACTGTTATTAAGAATAGTTAGTCAAAATTCATTTTCTCATTTGCTCTTAAAACGTTACAAATAAAAATTAATTAAAGCTATAGTATTAGTAAAATGCTTATTAATTAAAAACTTGCTGATGATGATAATTGCAAAAAGCAAGGCGATCTCAATGAGATTCTGCTAATTATTCGGAGGTCTGATGACTGAGTAAATATTTCGTTTGTCCATAGTTTTACTAACTTCCTTACTAACTTTCCATGGTTCTCCGATTGTATTTATTTCGTGACACCCTTCTAAAAGGACATATTTATTTGTAACTCTAGCAGACATGAAGATTACTTTATTTGTTTTTTTATTGCATTGAAAAAAATTCCAAAGATTTTATTTTATTTATATTATTATTATTTTATCCAAAGATTTTATTATTATTTACTTATTAGAAACATAACAGTGCAATGATTGTTAATGCAGATGACCATCTTGCATTTTTGAACATAACTTCTCAAATCAGAAGTGAAGATTTGAAATCGCTACTCTCATTTCTTTTTCTAAATTGATTTGTGATAGATTTTTGTCTTAATTACTGCTACTGGAGAAAATCCAGTTCCACACAAATACGTCGTAGCAAACATAAAATAATCTTAAAGGCGGTAGTATTGAGAGTAGAATATTCTAAAGATACGTTGCACGAAAATTAAAATAGATTGTCTTTATGGAATCGTATTTTAAGCTCGTGTCACAAGATAATTCTAACAATTGGTTTTCCTTGACTGTTGAAAGTATAGATGGGAATTGAGTCGATTTGAATGGATCTCTAATTCAATACGACTAGTATTGACCAAGATTCTATGGAAAATATCTAACAAAGTGGATGCTTAATGTTGACAAGTGTTGAATTAATATCAATTCAAATCTTTTTATCTTTTTTTAAACAGGAAAACAAACAGTATTTCCTAAAAATTGGTCGCCATATTTTCTGTACTTTATTGTTTGGCTTCAGTTTTGTCCCTGCTCTCTCTTTTCATTTCAATAAAGTTGAATAAAGCGAGCTTCTCAACCAAAATTTGAGAAGCTCGTGTGTAAAATCGGATATATCTGTTTTTAAAAAGTGTTAGAAAACAGGAAAACCTTTTGGTAGTTTGCTTTGAACGATAGACAATACCTATCTTTAACAAACTATTAGAGTGTGATATATCCGCTTTTACTTATAATTGAATTTAGCAAACGGACATGAAATCAATTCGAATACATACGCTAAATACCTTTCGGCAAAATGTGGATATAACCGATTATGCACACGAGCCTGACTGAACGCTACAGTACAGAACAATAGAGAAACGACAGTCCTATCGACATGGTTTGTTGCACTAAAATTAGAACTGACAATAGCACTAACACTAGAAGTATCGCTAGGACTAATACTAGATCTAAAACTAGAATCTTTCGGATTTTGCCATGTATTTTTTGAAAAAATGTTTGACGTTTTGGATGCCATTTTGCTACCTTCTTCAGAAACTGGTTCGAAGTGACACAAATCGGTAATCGCAAAACAATATATTGGTCGAAAACTAATTAATAATGTATACTAATTACAAGCTAATTACCAACCAATTACTGTGTTGCGTCTGATTTGGGAGTCGTGTTCGTGTTCACCACCGTCTTCCATGTTCTTCTGAATCTGATCAACAGAGAAGATGGCTAGCACATCTTCTCTGTTGACGTTGTTTTTAAGTCGGAGAATTTCTATGGCTTCCCTTGTAAGTCTTTGGTGATATTTATTATTCCTAGCCAGAACCTTTGTTTAGTCAAATTTTATTCGGTGTCCCTCTGAATGGCATATTTCGCAACCGCCATCTATATTCGATGTTACGTCCGGTTTGGCCAACATAAAACTTCCCACAATTGCATGATAGCCGGTAAACACCTTCTTTTAATAGATGTAGGTTGTCCTTAGCTACCGAGAGTGTATTCCAAATTTTGATAACCGTTCCGTATGGTACCACGATGACGTTTTTCTTGCGGTGTTTTGCAGTTCATTCCGTTGTACCGGAAAGATAAGGAAGACAGATAAATTCAACTAGTTGTGTACTTGCTGCAGCCTCTTTTCCCTGTTTGGTGGCTCTATTGATACACCCCAAGTTCTATGTCACCATTTTTCGTCCTAGTAACTAATACATCTAAGAAGGGCAACGGCTTTGTAGATTCCGTTTCCATGGTAAATTTGATCATGGGATGAGCGTTTAAGTGATCTAAAAAAAGTTCATAGGGGTGTTCTTTTGTAGCTGATTTATAGATAGCAGTCATAATGAACATTACTTTATAATAAAACTTTATAAGTGAAGCTGAATTTAAGCCGCTAAAGCATTTAGTATTTAAAAATGTAAATATGTGATCTTACTTAATATAACTACTTTCAAGACGGTGACCGAGTTTTGGATTTAAAGAGCAGTTCGATTTTTTATTATGTATCGACGCCATATTTGGCATTTAATCACGATGTTATTATTAAACTTAACAAAACATGATGAAAAGGACTCGAATCAGACTTCTTGTAAAGCAAGCAAGGTATGTGTATTCTTTGCTGTCCAAATACTTAAATTTGCTGTTATATATCACATCGAATGATTAATTTAACAACTATATAGATTAAAAATGATATATCTAACTGAGTTATGTTCTTTGTTTCAACAGTTCCTTATTGGTTGTATATGAAGGAAACGGTGGTATACCATACATGGTAGGAAAATCAAAGATCTGTTCAAATAGTCCCGTATTTTGTATAAATGATTATACGCAATGCTCAGATACTAGTCGCGATATTCCATGTTGTTACGACGCTGACGCAAGTAATTCATCGTTGGATTTAAGTCACGAAGACGTCAGTCAAGATTCTCACCATCGCGGATTTGGCGAGGCGGCAGCAAGAGGAGCAAAATCTACGACAAATTTTTATCCCATCTCCGAAGAGACGACAATGTACATGGATTCGCCGCCGCGACAAATAACGGTCTCGAGTCCCGTTTCTCTCGATAGTTGGATGATGTACTCAAACAGTAGCAGCGATGAGTACTCATTACCGGGACAATATAACGGGGTTAGTTCAAACGATGATACTTCCGATTTCGAATTAAATTCTCCAGCGAAAACAAAAGCTACCCGAAATTGTCAGTTGCAATTTGAAGAGTTGGAACTAGAGGATGAAGATGAGGAATTAAATACGACGGTTGCACACAAAAGTGTTTCGAAAAGACAAAGGGTGAAAGATACGCATTTGGGCGTGGCTTCCGGAAGTACGAGAAGGTCAAAATCTCCAGCACCTGTTCAAGTGGATTTAAGAATGATCGATTTTGCGCATACGTCGTTTGTTACGAATAACAGTTCGACAGTTCCAAGTTCCACTGTTCATCAAGGTCCCGACGGAGGTTTCTTGACCGGTTTGGATAGCTTAAAGAGACTTTTACTCGAAATCATTAACGACGAGGGCTAATTTATTATTTTGTGAATATAAAAATTTACTTTGAAAAAATGGGTATTTTGTTTTTTCTTGTTCGTTTCGATGTTTTACTTATTTTTTTTTTATTATTTTTTTATTTAAGTTTTGTTTCTACTTTTTTGTTTTGTTTCTTGTTGCTACAACATTAGTGAACATCAAAAATAAATCCCCATTGTGTATACATATAAAAGCTGCCATGTAAATAAAAATTACGAAACAGCATTAGGAGATTGTGAGATAAACGAATAGACAAATATTTTTACTAATTATTGTATACTTGTTAAAAAGAACTATTTATTTAATGAAGAAAAATCGAAAAAAAAGAAAACGTGCTGAATAGGGCAATCTTGTTAATATAATAGTTAAAACTATCATATTTTGCAATATCTATAAATAATTTTTAATTTTAAATTGACAACAGTATTCTTGTATAAATGCGCGAATGTTCGATTCGCCTGAAAGTTGAGTGAGTTTTAATTTTTTAATTATTACGGCTGGTTATTTTATTTTTTAATTCTGTGATTTTAAGTAATTTTTTGTACAATCTCTTAGGGAGGCTTTATTTGCTGCACGGAATCAATCAAATTTTACGCAATAATTTTTTAAATAATCTCTTAACAAAAAAAAACCAAACGAGATTAATCTTATTAATAAATATTTAAACTTAAAAAAAGCAATAAATTTTCTGCTTAATAGCGATTGTTGCGTCGGGTTTGAATGACCGTTTAATAATATCATTTTAAAACAAATTGTACCGCATGAATGAGATTTCTAGGCATTCCACGTCTATACATGTAACACCTATTTCTTTTTCTTTCAAGCAATATAAAACATTTAACCGAAAAACGATTTACTATTTACGAAAGTTTAAAATCAAAAAAAAACTTCGAATTTTGGCAAATAATTAAAATATGAGAAATATTTGCGTGTAAATAAAAAGGCGATTAATTTTTATTGTATGTTGTTTCTTCTTTTTATTCCCAAACAAATGGGACCATCAGTGTTTATGTATGTTAATCTCTGTGACAGTAAATGGGATGTGTTTAGGAATATGTGAATGAATTGTATGCAGTGTTGTGTTCAAAATGTTGTTGAATAAATTAATTTCAAATAATATAAAAATATAATGATGCGTTTTTTTTATTCCTCTTTTATTCCTCAAAATCATTAATAATACGCTTAAATTAAGAGACGTATAGTTGCAATAGCATGTATCTAAGGATGGGCTATCTTTAAATATAACGAAAATATCGGCTAGAGTAAGTTTGTTGCTGTTGTTGCACGAGTTAACAGGTACGTTACGAGGTAAGTATAAAATTTTTTGCAATGCTGGGAAAAATTTTATATTTACTGATTAAATAAACATATTTTATTTGAACTAAAATTAGAAGTAACACTACAATTATCACAAGGATTAATACTATAACTAACACTGGAAGCTTTCGCGACCTTTAAAAAAATCGGTTTGCATTTCAGATGCCATACAACTTTCTTCAGAAACTGGTTTGATGTCGAAGTCGTACTGTTCAACAGCTTTCGTTCTCTAATACATACACATCATTTCGCTCTCTAGGATTAAAAATAATAATTTCAAAATACTTATCCATCCCTTCATATGCAGAACTGAAGCATGTTTACACGCGAGCAAATGTGAAACGAAAATGATTGAATACAAGTTAGGAAGACAATTAAAAACTGCAAAAACGTTTTAACAAATACATATTGTAACTAGTTTCGAAGCCTCATCATCAGTCGAAAAACTATATAAAAATACAAGAAAAATTCATCAATTTCTATGTTAATAATTAAATTCAATAACAAACAAGTACTCAATGTCAAAATTTAGGAAAGCATGATATTAAAAATCGCAGAAATGAAAGCATAATTGTGAACTTATAAAGTATGAATGAACAAATATAGACAAAACTTACGTGCAATAGTACAACACATAAAATACATCAAGGTAGAAATACACAAAATGTGTCGTGTGGCGATGGATAAGAGATGTGAAATATAAAAGAACGAAAACCGGAAAACAAAATAAAAACTGAAAAATTCAGGCTCAAGTAAATATTAACTAAAAAATTGCAAATTAATTTAAATTGAATTTCTTAAGAAAAGTAAAAATAGGTTTTGAAAAACCTCAATCTGATCGTTATAAAGCTAACAATAATTTTTGTTCTTATGTTTCATTATTGCATATAATTTAAAAATTTCCAATCTTTATAATTAATATGGTGACCAGTTTCAAGATGGTGTTTAAATATTTTAGAATTTTCCTTAGCTTTGTGTTCGCGGATTCACAGTTCGAGCATGCAAAATTGAATTATGTGTCGAGTTGAAGTCTTGGACTTTGTTTCTTTTTAACTTAAGTGTTATGTCAGTAAAACAATACATTTTCTTTAATTTCTTTATCCTTTAATTTTTAAGTTTTTATTGGGACACTTATAAAATCAACTCTGTTGTGGTGCTCCGTTTGATATTCAGTGCTATTAAATATTTAATTTTTTTGTGTTTACATGTATTATTCTTATATTTATATTTTGAATATAATGACAAATAGAAACGATCGCCGATGGCGTGTAGTCACGCTATAGTGAGCACAAACATGCCGTCAACAACTCGCTTTGAGAAGGAGAGACACGAAATTAAGTCGCTTATACTGGATATGTGCAACAATTCCGATTACCTGGATACTCTGATGCAAAATTAAAAGTACTAAAATATGTGAGAAAAGTTTAAGAAGGGGATCGCGACTTTAAGGCTCCTTAACCGTTTGATGAGAAAATGTTTGACGACAGAGAAACGAACGTTCAGAATAGGGTAGCATGTGTTGGTAAAACATTCTCACTGTTTTCCTATTGGCTATGCTGGCTATGACTAACTCGTTTTTTCTACATAAAATTAACAATTGGTAACAATTGGCCGCAGTAACAATTGGTTAAACATAGCCTAGATGTATTTGATTTCAGGGTATTGGAAAAATTTTATTAGAAGATTCTTTGTCCAACTTATCATACACCAGTATGATGTTAATTTAAATCGCAAGTATAATATATTAAAATTGCAAGCTCTAACCTATTACCAATTGTCTTCTCATACAGTTTATAAATGTTTTAAATAAGCAAGGTTGCAAGTGGGTATCTAGATGAGGAATTAAATCAATTTGAAAATCCCGTGGCTTTTCGTGTGAGAAGCTAACATGTGCTATCTTTTCTTTTTATCATCAAAAATCTTTATGTTTAAAACATTTTTTTCACAACTATCATTTTGCCAAGAATTTAACGCTAAACCATTTCCTTTAATAGTTAGTTTTCAACTCATAAATAAATAAAATAACTTGGTGAAGGATCTTTATGTTATAAACACATTTATAGGAATAAAACTATATTTACAACTTTAAATAATTAAGTACTGTAGGTACCTAAAATGTAATAAACTAATTTTATATTGTGTGTAAAAAAGTGAGTAAGCAGTTGCTTGCAACCTGTTTTTTTAAAGATATTTGTGAAATATAGACTACTTATTTAGGTGTAATGTATAGGCTGTTTCTAAATTGATGCGAAAGATTTTAAGAGAAAAATGAGAGACGAAGAAAGATTTGCACTAATATCGCTAAAAGGTATCTCTTTATTGAGAATAGTTATCTGCCAAATTTCATTTATGTTAATTGTTCTAAGGTGGATTTATGGAATAAAAATAATTTTTCCACCTAACTTTAGAGGGCTGTGACTTGGACGAGCAGGGGTTTTAAACAAAATTTTTTTTATATGAAAGACACCCCTTAATTTTCGTTGAAAAACTGAAACATTTCAAACATTCTGGAAGCAATATTAAATCTTCTTTAAGAGATATCAAGTATTTCAGAAGCAATATCAAATCTTCTGAAAGCATTTCATTTCTTGTAGAAGCAATATCAAATTTTCTGCAACCGTTTTAAGTCTTCCAGAGGCAATATCAAATCTTCTAGGAACAGTATCAAGCCGTCCAGGGGTAATATTAAGTGTTCTAGAAGTATTTATATGTATGGGTGCTCTGCACTCATTAAAAATCTTGTATAATGCAGTGTACCAATGTAACTGGCGCCAGGATATTAACTGTTATCTAGATTCAGAAAAAAAATCCTCTCTCGTAATTCGTAATAAAAATGGGGGATAGCCAGTTGATAAAATAGCAGTGACGTCATAACTTATAATTTCAAACTTACTTCAAAAAGTTAACTGTTTCCATAAACCGTTTATAAGTTTATCGCCTAAATCCGTTACTTTGCGGACCTACTGTATATTAAAAACATAAACTTCTGTAAATGATTATTATTCATTTGATACGCACTGAAAGGCTTTTCATGCAATTCGGTCATGAAATAACATATGGAAATGTTCACTGCTTCCAAACTAGACTGGTAATTGAATTTTTGAGTGTGGAAAAATTCGTTTTTTCTGACAAGAGTGAAAAAATTAAATTAAGGAATTTAAAATCTAAAATATAAGAACGGTTTTCATCGAATATCACAAAACATTATGTGCAACTTATTAGGGAATTTCGACTTTTTCTCTAATTACAAGAAATATGATTTCTTTTAAAAACAAACCAATATTTTGATTTATTCCAAATCTGCATCAGAACCTATTATAACTAATAAATTAGTTAATATCAGTTTTTTTATGCGTCAAAATCTTACTATTTTAAAAAATAAATCAACATTTTTTTTCAAATTTCATGTTTCTTAGTTGTTCCGCATTCTTAACTATTGTAGAAATATGACGTATGAAAAATTAATCCAATCCATTAATAAATAAGGAAGTAATTCGAAATCTACAGTGACACTCTCGGTTAAGGAAGTTAGTTTCAAACAAAAAAAGATGATTTTATCTAAATTAATAAACTACTTGTTTTATATAGAAATACACCTTCATCAGTAACAAGAAGTAATCCAGCTGAGTATGTATTTAAATTAAAACCTCGAACTCGTTTTAACTCATTAAAACCTAATGATCAGCACTCTGTTAAAGTAAAACTAGATCTTGAATAGACTAGAAATGTTAGACTACAGGGTGTCTCACGTAACTGGTTCATTAGAACTTTTTTAGGTTCCACTATTCGTAGAGGCTTGGGTTGTTCATTCCAATCTATTAATCTAAAATATTTTCAAGATGGCCACCACTTCCGGTCTACCGGAAGTAGACCTCAACTTCGTTATTTTAAATGGAATTCTATAGTTTTTATTACATCATTCAATTACACGTAAGAAAATATGTTGACATTGATAACAGTTGTTGGAACCTAGCGTTATTTGTTTTCGAGTTATTTTGATTTTAATTGTTTTTTGGCAAATATCACCATGCTCTTTAAAAGCACATATCTCAGCCAACGTTTTTTAAAAACACGCTGTGTTCAAAAAATGAACTACCGCTTCGCTATATTCAACTGCGAGAAAGTCGAAAATTTTAAATGGAACGCCCCATATCTTTTTGGCATATTAAAACGGGAATTGTCTACAAATTATCTATAAACATTGCTATACCAATTTATTAGTTTTCTTCATATTGAGTATTTTATCAAAATCCTACACAAAATGCTGGACACCGTTCGTGTGTTAATTAGAAGGCTATGACATTTTGTCAGTTTATCGTTTAATTTATTTAAATTATCATTGGTAGTATTTCTAGAATGATGTGCGATTGAATAAACTTTAGTTTGTTAGCTTTTATTTGCCAAAAATAACCAGCAGAAGAACGCATAAATGAAACAATGAAAAACAGTAATATGGTGTAGTATTCGAAGTAATGATGGCCGATATATTTCTAGAGAGTTCATATTATTGATTAACGGTGCTTTCTTTGAAAATATTATTCATCTAAATCGACCGACGCACCTCTAACCGAAGAATTTGGTAAAGCAATAAAATATGACAAAACATTTATTCTATTATCTTAAGCTGCTGGTGATAGAACTTTATGGTTTCTTGTCATTTTGATCTTTCCAAAACTAAGAAGCAGATCCTATCCAAAACTTGATTACATCCGCCATGAATATAAGACGAGTTTAAAATGTTGGCGTTGGAACTTTTATAAATAAACTTTTTGTTAGCTGTTTGTTAGCTTTTTATTTACCAATAATAACCAACAGAAGAACGCATAAATGAAACAATGAAAAACAAGAATTTGGCGTAATATTCGACGTAATGATAGGCAAAATATTCCTAGAGAGATCACTTTATATATTAACGGTTCTTTCTTGGAAAATATTATTCATCTAAATCGATCGAAGCACTTCTTCTCGAAGAATTTGATAAAGCAATAAAATATGACAAAACATTTATTCCATTATCTTAATCTGCTAGTGATAGAAATTTATGGTTTCTTATTATTTTAAACTTTCCAAAACTAAGGAACAGATCCTATCCAAACTTTATTATATCCGCCATGAATATAAAACGAATTTAAAATGTTGATGTTGGAATAATTCCCCATAATATTCAAAGACAACAGAAGTAAGTGATGACACAACTAAGTAATGACAACAATAACATAAATATGGATGAAAAGTTGTCAAAACTCTACAGCTTTCTAACGTAAAAACAAGAAACTTTCCAGCATTGCGTGCGTCCATTAATTTCCAATCATGAGGGCACCTACAACAAATAGACACAGGAAAGTATCTAAATAGTTTGTAGAGAATTAAATTCCAATAATTTTTTTTTTAATTTATATTTATATTTTTTTTATTATTTATTTATTTATTGTTAATTTATTTTATAATTTTAAGTTTTTCATTCTTTTATGTTATTGATTTTAATTTTTGTCATTAAATTGTTGTTTTTCATTGTTTCATTTATTCGGTTTTCTTTTGGTTATTTTGGATAAATAACAGCTAGCAATCTAAAGTTTATTCAATCACAGTTCATTGTAGAAATAATACTAATAATAATTTAAATAAATTAAACAAAAAACTGTCAAAATGTCATGACCTTCTAACAAAAACACAAACGGTTTCTAGTATTTTACGTATGAATAAATTCCTCAATAGCAAGAAAACTATAATAAATAGGTATAGGAATATTTATAGATAATTTGCAGAAAATTAGATTCCCTTTTTGATAGGGTATGAAGATATGGGGCGTTCCATTTAAAATTTTCGACTTTCACACAATTGAATACAGAGAAACGGTAACTCAATTTTTGACCAGCCTGTATAAGATATACTGATACAACAAATGACAATCTATCTGACAGCGTATGAAGAGTTATCGTACCAATGGAAAACGTTTTTGAATTAACGTTGGCTGAGATATGGGCTTGTAAAGAGCATGGTGATATTTGACAAAAAACACTTAAAATCAAAATAACTCGAAAACAAAAAAACGGTATGTACCAACAACTGCTATCAAAGTCAACATATTTTCTTACGTATATGGTGTAATAAAAACTATAGCATTCCATTTAAAATAACGAAGTTAAGATCTACTTCCGGTAGACCGGAAGTGGTGGCCATCTTGAAAATATTTTAGATTAATAGATCGGAATGATCAACCCATGTTACCAAACTTTCAAGCCTCTACGAATAGTGAAACTTATTAGTATATTAAATAAAAAACAAAGAATTGAAAATATGCAAAAAGGTAAGATCCTAAAAATAATTAGTTACGCTACTTATTAAGTTCAAATTAACGATAGTATTAAGTTTGTTCGTGTTAAGGATAAAATTAATAAAGAAATTGACGATAATGTTAGCGATAGCATAAGTAACCCTAGCACTAGTGAGTTGATTAGGGATTCTATTGTGACACCAGAATTGGTAGTACTTAGTAATGATTATCACAAGAATAGTGTGGTTGTTGGTAAGACATTCGAAGATATTGTTCAACCAACAAATGTGCAATCGACTGACGGTAGTACTTACACGGTTAACATACACGGCAAATACCTGATTCAAAGTTATTAAAAGCCTGTACTCGTTCAAGTCGTATATCCAAACCATCTATAAAACTAAATTTGTAATCTTATTTTGATAGGGAAAAATGTAGTATAGTAATCTGAAGGTTGAACAAGGATACATGATGTTTGAACATGGCGGTAAGCAAATTCTTATAAAAGCGTGTTAAGGTAGAATGTATCTTGCTTTATGTCTAATAAAGTGTTTATTAAGTATCAAGTGTTGTGTGAATATAATTGTATAACATCTTCACCCTACCAATTTCCACCTATACGTTTCCATTACAATGGAAATAGGCAAATGTTCTACCTAAACATAAGTGAGTACACTTACAGAACAAGTGTACTCGCCAATTATATACTAATTTCAATAATATCCTGTTTTGCAAATGTCTTCGAAAGTATTATGTACGATAGAATATTTAATCCCGATGAAAGGGCACTACATGTTAACCAGCACGGATTTATTCCTAACAGATCTTTAGAAACAAATTTAATTAACTTAAATGAATATTGTAGTACTCAATTGGGTAAAAAAAGGTCAGGTTGATGTTATATACACTGACATGGCTAAAGCGTTTGATAAAGTCAATGATGGTGTACTTTTAGATATGTTAGCTTTATATAGCTTTTTCAAACAGACATTATTTTTTTTTGTATCTTATTTGGCGGACAAACATTTCTACGTTAGTTATAAACGTAGTGAGTAACAAAAATTTAAAATTATTTGTGGCGTTCCACAAGGAAGCAATCTAGGGCCTTTACTTTTCATATTGTTTATTAATGTTTTGCCATCTATTATAAATTAATCTGAATTTTTACTATTTACTGACGACCTAAAACTTTTGGTCATCAGTAAATGATTTAGTGCAACTAGAGTGGGCTCTACCTTAATGCGAAAAAGTGTGAAAAACGTTACTTTTACCTCAAAGAAAGTACCGTTTGTTTTTGAGTATTACATCAATAAGCATAAACTGAAAACCATTGTATGGAAAAAAGATTTAGGAATTATATGTACAAAAAGCTTTAACTTTGATACGCACGTAAAAGCTACAACTGCATCAGCTTTAAGTTTGTTAGGATTTATTATAAGAAACTTTCACTCTATTTTTTATTGACACCATAAAGTACCTATATAATTCTAATTAAAAGATCTATGAATAAGATACTACACAGAAACTAGATGCTCCATCAATTTTGAGAGATGTCGGTTTCTATGTTCCTACATATTCTGGTCACCCTAAGGCTTTGTTTAATGTAAAGCATTTCGCTACGGAATTGAAAAGAAAGTCATCATTACATGAAATGGTAACTTTATATAATAAACTATCTGCAGTAAATTCACTATCGATATTTTCTGTATTATATAAGGGGTTCAGAATTAAATTTTATATAGCGCTGAACTGTTTAAGTACTTAATAAATAAAAATACAACTTATTTTTTGTCTCTTTCTTTCATTGCAATATATTTGTCACATTAGTCCAGTTATTGTTTCTTCACGCCTGCTATTAAGTCAAAGTTGTTATTTTGATTATTTTTCAACGAGGTATGTCTTTGTTATTAAAAATTTATTTACCTATGTTTAAAATTTCTTATTTTTTTGCTTTATTTTTCATTTCTCTCTTTTTCTCTTCTTTTGTAGTTTTTTTCTAAAGTTTTATGCCGCATCACAATCTAGTGAAGGAAATGTAAGGTCATTTTTGGAAGAAACTTTAAGGGATCGTTTTATATCTTATCAAACTGCATTTAATCCCCATGTTAAACCTCCTTTAATTCACATATATTATTACAAAACGCAATAGGTCCACAAAATGTTATTATCAAAACGAAATAAGTCCAGGCTTTGTTTCATATTTAAACAAGTCCGTACATGCGCTTTACATGTGTGTAACGGTCGTTGTGCACATTTTGCTGTATGTTTACCACCTGTTGTTTAAAAGAGTGCTGCGTTATGACTGTCATGATTTGATTTATACTAAATTATAAAATGTGAATTTGGAAAAAGCGTTATTTGAGGAAAATAGTGTTGGTAATAGAAAGAGATTGAAAATAAAGGAGAAGGAAATATTGAAGAAGGTGAGAACGGTAAGATCTAAAGCAATGATGAATAAAACAGAAAAAGTAAATAATTTTATAGAAGATTTTTAAGGGCAAGAAAATCACTACAGTCGATTAAAATCGAAAAGGCTGTATTTACACTCTTCATTAAAGATAAGAAAAATGTGAATAATGTATAAACAAGTGCCGATCTTCATGTCACTTATTCGATGTTTTCACAAAATTTTTTCGACACATTTTAATTTGTATTTTGATTCGCCAGCTACGGATGTATGCAGCTTTTGCGAGCGTTTAAAGTATGAAGTGCAATAAAAGCCACAAGACAATGATCTTCGACGAGACTTACACATGCATAAATTTAAAGCTACACAATTTACTATGTTAATGAACGAAAATGAACCAAATTCCGTAACGCTCTGTTTTGATTTGCAACAGGTGCAGAATTTATATAAATTGCCTATCCAAGAAACTCTTTAAACACATTTTTATGTTTGGGCTGAAGACAGTGCAGGTCGTGGGGTTCTAATGAAATTGGCTCTGTTCTTCTAAATTTTGCTAGAAATATTCATTTTGATGCATCTATTTCAAAGATTCGCCTATTTTGTGATGTATGAAAATAAGAATAGTCACATTCTACATGCTCTAACGTTTTCGTTAAGTAAGAAGGCGCCACAAAATATTTGTGAAATTACAATAACATACTGTGTAAGAGACCATTCTTATTTGCCCGCTGATCGAATATTTGGGCGTGTTGAAAAGGAATTGGGTCGGCATGATCGCATTGTTCTACCAAACGATTATATTTATATTTACAAGTCATTTGAAACTGTGCACGAATTAGGGAAGGGTTGGAGTATTCGAATTGAAAGGTTTGCTTAATGTTTTTAAAAAATTTGATCAAACGTAAAATGCTAGAAACCATTTGTGTTTTTGTTAGAAGGCCATGACATTTTGACAGTTTCTTGTTTAATTCATTTAAATTATTATATAGTATTATTTCTACAATGAACTGCGATTAAATAAACTTTAGATTGCTAGCTGTTATTTACAAAAAAAACCAAACGAAAGCCGAATAAATGAAACAATGAAAAACAACAATTTAATGATAAAAATTAAAATGTTTAATGTTTAAATTTAACATAAAAAGAATTTAAATTTAAAATTACAAAAATAAATTTAGGGAATTTAATTCTCTACAAACTATCTAGAAACTTTCTTGTGCTTATTTGTTCTAGTTGCCCTCATATTTGGAAATTAATGGAAGCATGCAATGCTGGAAAGCTTCTGGTCTCTATGTTAGAAAGCCACGGAGTTTTGACAGCTTTTCATCCTATTTAGGTTATTGTTGTCATTACTTAGATGTGTCATCACTTACTTCTGTTAATGTCTTTGAATATCATGGCGAATTATTCCAACGGCAACATTTTAAATTCGTTTTATATTCATGGCGCATGTAATAAAGTTTTGGGTATGATCTGTTTCTTAGTTGTGGAAAGATCAAACTATCAAGAAACCATAAATTTCTATCACCAGCAGACTAAGATAATGGAATAAATGTTTTGTCATATTTTGTTGCTTTTCCAAATTCTTTGGTAAGAGGTGCTTCGATCGATTTAGATGAATAATATTTTCCAAGAAAGCACCGTTAATAAATAAACTGAACTCTCTAGGAATATCTTGCATCATTACGTCAAATACGTCAAATATTACGCCATATTATTGCTTTCATTATTTCATTTATGCGTTCTTCTGTTCATTATATTTGGTAAATAGAAGCTAACAAACTAAAATTTATTCAATTGCAGATCATTCTAGAAATAATACCAATGATAATTTAAATAACTTAAACGATAAACTGTCAAAATGTCATAGCCTTCTAATAAAAACTGAACGGCTACCAGCATTTTGTGTAGGATTTTGATAAAATGCTCAATATGAAGAAAACTATAATAAATAGGTATAGCAATGTTTATAGATAATTTATAGAGAATTAAATTCCCGTTTTGATAGACTAAAAAGATATGAGGCGTTCCATTTAAAACTTTCGACTTTCTCGCAATTGAATACAGCGAAACTGTAATTCAATTTTTGACTACGCTGTATAAGGTACACTGATATAACAAGTGACAATCTATTTGACAGCATATGAAAAGTTATCGCACAAAATGTTTTTGAATTAACGTTGGCTGAGATATATGCTTCTAAATAGCATGGTGATATTTGCCAAAAAAACACTTAAAATCAAAATAACTCGAAAACAAAAAACACTAGGTACCAATAACTATTATCAAAGTCAACATATTTTCTTACGTACAATTGAATGGTGTAATAAAAACTATAGCATTCCATTTAAAATAACGAAGTTGAGATCTACTTCCGGTAAACCGGAAGTAATGGCCATCTTGAAAATAGTTTAGATTAATAGATCGAAATGAACAACCCATGTTACCAAAATTTCAAGTCTCTACAAATAGTTGAACCTAGAAAAGTTCTAATGAACCAGTTACGGGAGACACCTGTATATGACAAAAATGGTGCATACAAGGCATCACCATAGTTAAATATGGAGAGAAAGAGACTTTCACATAGATGAATCTTTGTTTTACGATTCACAAATGTTCTATTCCCGTATATAACTTTTAAACTGCTATATGCGTTTCGAATGCACCCGTTAATGTGTTCATTGAAATTAAGATTCTCATCGATTATAATGCCCAGATTTTTAACTGATTTCATAATAGGTAAGAGTCCGTTGTTCAATGTAATGCGAAGTTCTTTTAAGACTATTTGCTTTTGCTTCATGGGACCAAACACAATAGCATTTTAAGTCTATGATTTAATTCGATTTCATATGATTAAGTTTAAGTCTATGACGGGAAGAAAACTCACATAGGGAATGTAGGTCATCGTTAATATGTGCACAAGTTTGTTTAACATCATGAACCGAAAAAGAATGATATATTTGTGTGTCGTCCGAATAAAAGTGTACTTTACAGTGATGCAATCTGTTTATAGAAGTTGGACGTGTATAGAGCATAAAGCAATGGGGATAGTATAGATCCCTGTGGCACCCCCGTCTGTATACACCTAAAATTAGACTGTTGGCCGTTTGCAGATACTGCTTGTTTTCTCTCAGAAAGAAAGTCACGCATTAAACATACTGCCTTTTCATTCATACCCAAATATCCCAAAATTGATACAAGAGTCTCATGGTCAACCATATCAAAAGCTTTGGAGTAATCAAACACAGTGTTCCGCAAAGTGTGTGCCGCGGCATACAAGTGTACCATGGTCGTTAGTTGGTGTGCTGCGTGAGCGAAGCGCTTATCAGATCGCTTTGTAACCAGAAACAAATCTCTGTCAGTAACTACATAGTCACTAGTTTGTGATTGTGTCATCGCAAACGAAGACCCCATTGATCAAAATTGACCTTTTTATTATAAATAAATAGACTCTAATACGTGTATATTATGGATAAATTCGTTAAACGTACCGCAAGTTTGTCAAGTGAAACTAATTATTACCAAGAAGAAGCAGAGTCAACCAAGAAGAAACGTAAGCTTAATCGAAAATATGATGAGAGCTATATAAGTTATGGATTTATATATTGCGGAGACGAATCATGTCCAATCCCAAAATGTCTTTTTTGTGGAGAAACTTTGGGTAATAATTCGATGGTGCCGAGTAAACTGTTACGACATTTAACTACTAAACACCCATCGGTGGCTCAAAAAGACAAAGCCTTTTTCCAACGTTTAAAAGACCAGTCTAAAAAACAGGTAACTCTCACGCGCTAAAAGCAAGCTACGTGATCGCTAATATGATAGTTAAATCCAAGAAACCTCATTCTCTGGCTGAAACTTTAATTTTACCTGTTTGCAAAGAAGTTGTCAAGATTATGATTAGCCAAGAAGCCGCTAAGGTAATCGAAAAAATACCTGCGACAGCTGATACGATCTCACGTCGCATTAATAATATTTCTAGCGACATTAAATTAACGTTAATTGAAAAATTAAGACTTAGTGGAATTTTAGCGCTACAAGTAGACGAGTCTACTGATACCAGTGGTCACGCGCATCTCATTTCAAGAGAGAGTCCTAAGTCCTCTTTTATTTCATAAAAGAGATTTCATAAAAGAGGACTTTTTATTTTGTCTGCCACTACCTGATCATACCACTGGAGAAGAAATATTCAAAGTAACAGACCAGTACCTCAGTGAACATAATTTGGAATGGCACAACTGCATAAGCATTTGCACAGACGGAGCAGCAGCTATGACGGGGAAACTTAAGGGATTTATAACAAGGGCTTCTGAAAAAAACCTCAATATTAAAAATATACATTGCTTTTTACAAATTGTCAATTACATCAAGTCTCGACCACTGAACTCTCGTCTGTTTAATGCAGTGTGTTAGGAAATGGGAGCGGATCATCAGTCACTTTTGTTTCATACAGAAGTAAGATAGCTTTCTCGGATTTACGAGCTAAAGAATGAGACCCAGACGTTTTTAGAGGCTCAGGGTTCAGATTTGACTTCTCTGTTTAAAAAAGAAGAATGGGTAGCAAAACTAGCATATCTGGCGGACATTTTCGCTCATTTAAATGAGCTCAACAAAAAAATTCAAAGTAGGAATTCTAATATTTTATCGTCATTAGACAAGATTGAAAGCGTTCGCGCTAAGTTGGTGTTATGGATCAGTCACGCTACCAATGGTAGCAACGACATGTTCCCGAAGAAAAGGCTTTGATAGTGAAACACTTGGAGCTGTTAGGGGAAAAAATGAACTCTTATTTTCCTAAGTGTGACCTGCAACCTATGGACTGGGTACGAAATCCATTCTCAGATAGCATTTTCCTTGGACACTTACCAATAAACGAGCAGGAAGAATTCATGGAGCTAAAGACTGATCGAACATTAAAACTAAAATTTTCCGAAACAGAGTTTCGAAACACTTTTGGCTGCATATAAAAAATGAGTATCCTCTGCTTTCAAAGCGTGCTATTGCAATTCTCTTACCATTTGCTATGACTTACTTATGCGAGTTAGGGTTTTTGACTCTCACTACAATTAAATCAAAACAAAGAGAACGCCTGAGGACGGTCGACGAAGAAATGACAGCAGCCTTATCAACGATTGCTCCAAGTTTTGATCGCTTGTGCTGAGTTAAGCAGGCTCACGTTTCTCATTAAACAACTGTTTATATTATATTGATTTTAATAATAAATAAATATTAAATAAAGATTGGCTTTTTCTTTGTTGTACCTCTAAAATTTCTTTATTCAGTAGGTGTACCATGAACACAAAAACTTTGTGGAACACTGGTCTAATAAGTAAAGGACAGTAACGTTTCTCCTATCAGTTTCCCGGACAGTCTTAGTTTTTGTCATTGTTATAATTGTCTTTATGTTTTATTTGTTGGATTTAAGTCGTTTTATCATGTAAATTATGTTCCGAAATTCCTTTTTAGTTTATATTCTAAAGATGTTTTAATCAATAAATGAATTTAAGGAAGAAAATCGTGTTATTGATCAACCTAATTAGTTATCTTTTCCTTTTTTGTACTGCCTAAAACAATAAGTAGATAAAACAAAGTTGGTAATTTAAGAAATAAATATAATTTATATTACAAAATATAAATCATATTATTTATTATATTTATAAATAGGTACATAATAATATTTACAAATAAAAATCCAACAAACTTACATTCTCAAATCAGTTTCTTTTAAATATGTTATTATTCTACCTAAACTTAAGTACTATGTACAATACAAAAAATACAAAAATAGCAAATAGAAACAAATAGAGAATATAATAATTATGTGACCCCTTCGATAACCTCAACACACGATTCATAGTATTTCCGAGAAACCCGCCAGTACGATCCATATCATCGTCAACCTCCCTTAACAGTTTATCTTGGTATCTCACTTCATTTCCAATATCTATGGACAGACTCTTGAGTATATGAATTTTATCTTTTAATTCGTCGGCCATTCGGTCGTTTTCTTCTTCGACTTCATTAGGATTTTGTGAAAGGGGCTCATAGTAATTACCAGCGTGAGCCCTGCGCATTTTGCTGCTATCCCCAATCGTTGCAAAATTTCCACACAATGATCAACTCTTTAAATTCACTTACAATTTAGGTTAATATCCTTATTGTTTGGAAATCGACGTGTCCGATGTTTCGTATTAAACGTCAAACTGACAGTTATTTACAGTTTTCTTACTTATTAAGTTTCACGTTGCGTGGTGATGCCATCTATGGGATTTATGAAGTAACATACTAACATTAATATTTCTTGATTTTTTATTTATTTTTTAAAAATGTTGTTTTAATAAATACTGAAAATAGTTATCTTATATGTTATCTTGGGAATTTTCTAATTTTTTAGTGCGTAGTCGGCATTTAAAAAAAAATCTTTTTATGATCTCGTCCCAATAGATCAATATGAAGAGATTCAATCAATATGCAAATACGATTAGAACACCATAGCAATTACGATAGATAATAATCTGTGGAGTAATTAAAAGTCTGTTAGAATCCCGAATACGGCAAGTCACCGCAGCACCGCGACGAACTCGCCTCTTCTCTCTTTTGGTGCTGTTGTACTGTTCCGAAACAAAACTGCGCACAGGAAAATCGAAATACAGGACCTCCTCCTTTTGTCGAAAGCCGCCGTGTCAATAAATCAAGCCGGTTTTGCTGACAGTGAAAAATTGTATCGCTCCCGCGATCACAAGAAGTCAGCACGATCAGAAAGATGAAATAAAAAAAAAAACGATTAAAAAAAATGAGAAAAAAATTATATTTTCTCTTTAAATGTTAGATTTATTTATGTACAGGTATCACAAAAAAACTTATGTTGTAATTCTATAATGTAGAAGATGAGCCAAATAAGGCACTTTTAAGGGGAAATTGCCATTTACATTAGAAATAGAAGAAAAATGATATGACTCGATTTTTATAAAAAAGTTAATGGTGAAAACCATATATCGATATTATGAGAAACATGTTCTTAAAAATAGTGCAATTTCGAAAAGTCGTCATAACTTTTTCTTAAGATCTTCTTTTAAGATTTTCCACTAAAAATCTTCCGTTATGTAAAAACATTTCCAAAGCTACTTTTTATGTAGAATTTGATGAAATATCTTTTTTTTTTCACCCACTTGTATAGTAATTATCGAAACATGTTCGACTTTACGATTTTTTTCTTTCGTTATTCTGATTCCATTTTTGATGAAGTAAGTAGTAAAATATTTTTTCCTATAAAACTTTCTTCATTTTTAACTATCCTTTCAACAATATGTTTTTCGACTTATGATGCCATTTAAGATTTTGAAGTTCTGGGCATTGTTGACAAAACTACTCGTGATGTTGAATTTTTCGAGAAATAATAATATCACCATTCGATTCATTAGTATGACTTTTATAATAAATATTTTTATCTCAACTCTCTATGACTCACCGTTCTTAAAAAAAAACACTAATACGGGTGGTCTCTTTCACCTGTATATATATATATATATATATATATATATATATATATATATATGTACAGGTGTTTCACGTAACTGGTTCATTAGAACTTCTTTAGGTTCCACTATTCGTAGAGGCTTGAAATTTTGGTAACGTTGGTTATTCATTTTGATCTATTAATCTAAAATATTTTCAAAATGGAATGGCAAATATCACCATGCTCTCTAAAAGCATATATCTCAGCCAACGTTAATTCAAAAACGTTTTGCCTTGGCACGATAACTCTTCATATGCTGTCAGATTGCCACTTGTTATATCAGTGTACCTTATACAGCGTGGTCAA
This sequence comes from Onthophagus sagittarius, assembly GCA_036711965.1. Lineage (NCBI taxonomy): Eukaryota > Metazoa > Arthropoda > Insecta > Coleoptera > Scarabaeidae > Onthophagus > Onthophagus sagittarius. The sequence goes on from JASERS010000001.1 coordinate 49,128,009, forward strand.
AAATTCAATTACCGTTTCGCTGTATTCAATTGCAAGAAAGTCGAAAATTTCTTTATACCTTTATAGTCTATGAAAACGGGAATTTAATTCTCTACAAATCTTCTAAAAGTATTCCTATACCTATTATAGTTTTCTTGCTATTGAGGAATTTATCAAAATCATACGTAAAATGCTAGAAACCGTTTGTGTATTTGTTAGAAGGCCATGACATTTTGACAGTTTTTTGTTTAATTTATTTAAATTGTTATTGGTCTTATTTCTACAATGAACTGCGATTGAATAAACTTTTTGTTAGCTGTTTGTTAGCTTTTTATTTACCAATAATAACCAGCAGAAGAACGCATAAATGAAACAATGAAAAACAAGAATTTGGCGTAATATTCGACGTAATGATAGGCAAAATATTCCTAGAGAGATCACTTTATTTATTAACGGTGCTTTCTTGGAAAATATTATTCATCTAAATCGATCGAAGCATCTCTTATCGAAGAATTTGATAAAGCAGTAAAATATGACAAAACATTTATTCCATTATCTTAATCTGCTAGTGATAGAAATTTATGGTTCCTTATTATTTTAAACTTTCCAAAACTAAGGAACAGATCCTATCCAAAACTTTATTATATCCGCCATGAATATAAAACGAATTTAAAATGTTAATGCTGGAATAATTCGCCATAACATTCAAAGACATTAACAGAAGTAAGTGATGATGACACATCTAAGTAATGACAACAATAACATAAAGAGGATGAAAAGCTGTCAAAACTCCATGGTTTTCTAACATAATAACCAGAAGCTTTCCAGCATTGCGTCCATCAATTTCCAAATATGAGGGCAACTACCACAAATCGGCACAGGAAAATTTCTAGATAGTTTGTAGAGAATTAAATTCCCTTAATTTATTTTTATAATATAAAGTTTTTGATTCTTTTAGGTTATTGATTTTAATTTTTGTCATTAAATTGTTGTATATGGTAACTCCATTTTTGACCAGTTTGTATAAGATATACTGATACAACAAATGACAATCTGTTTAGCAGCATATGAAAAGTTATCGTACCAATGCAATACGTTTTTGAATTAACGTTGGCTGAGATATGGGCTTATAAAAAGCATGGTGATATTTGATAAAAAACACTTAAAATCAAAATAACTCGAAAACAAAAGACGCTATGTACCAACAACTGTTATCAAAGTCAACATATTTTTTACGTATAATTGAACGGTGTAATAAAAACTATAGCATTCGATTTAAAATAACGAAGTTGAGATCTATTTCCGGTAGACCGGAAGTGGTGGCCATCTTGAAAATATTTTAGGTTAAAAGATCAGAATTAACAAGCCATGACACCAAAATTTCAAGCCTCTATGAGTAGTGGAACCTAAAATAGTTCTAATAAATTTTTATTATTTTTAATTGTGGCTTTACCGTTGAAAATAAAAATAATGTTTTTATGTCATCACACATTATTTTCAAAACTGTATCGATTAAAATTATTTTCAGCTATACGAGATGTTTCACTATTTCAGGCCCGTGTTCAATTTCATTTTCTTAATGGAACCCTATGTATCTTTACGCATACGCAGATTAATTGTCTTAAATGCTATACGTGCATGGCTTGTTTTCAATTTTTGAATGCAAGGTTGCCATGCTATCATGTAATCACTTAAAATTCTTTATCAGTATTATTATTAAATATTGAAGATTGTAATTTGGCATATCAATAAATAAAGCTTGGTTCTTTCGAACGCCACTAATACTATTGGGTAATATTATACAGGATGGTTACCAGAACCAGTTAATTTGCGGAATGTTTGGTTGACTATAACTTTGTTATTATAAATGGAACACCATATATTTTTTCAATGCTTCAAAACGCTTTAGTAATTAGCTTTTATTTTTGTTAAGCACATGGTATGTCTAACACAAGTAATTTTTGAGATAATTAGACTGATTCAAAAATGTTGGTATAAACCTTACTTCTTCACAAAATATAAGGTATAACGAAGACAATTTTTAACAAATACAAGTGTGTGTAGTTCGTAAAAGATGAAAATGTATACATCTGTGCATATTCAGTTTTTCAAAAAGGGTTAGCAAATAAGCGACCATCTTCATTACTATGATATTGTCAATATGAAAAGTAATCCACTAATATCGATAGTCCCAAAATATCTATGTAGGGATTGTAGGATTTTATTTGCACAGATTGTATTTCTTCGAGGCAACCGTCAACAGACATTCTTTTTGAATTTCCTAAAAAATCAATTGCCCGCTCTTTTAGAAGATGTTTCACCAGATGCTTGACAAAGAATGTGGTCTCAGCACGATGGTGCACCTCCTCACTAAGATAGTATTTTTGCAACATATTTGAATAGAATTTTGAAAAGTTGTTTTCTTAATGCTAGTGTCTGTGCACAGATCCATACCTTTCCATCTTTTACGAAATAAGCATACTCACATTAATTTGAAAATGTCTCCTTCGTAGTTTACTTCTTGTGAAAAAATCAGGTTTATGCCGATATTTTTGAAATACTCTAATTATCTCAAAAAGTACACAGATTAGATATACCATATACTTAATAAAAATGGGTAGTAACAAGGTAATTAACAAAGCCTTCTGAGGTATTGAAAAAATACAGAGTATTTCATTCAAAATAACCAAGTTATGGTTCCCCAAACATTTTATAAATTAACGGGTTCTGGTAACCTTCCTGTATAGTATTTTCCAATAGTGTTAGTGGGGTTTGAAAGACCAAAGTTTCGTTTATCGATATGCCAAATTACAATTTTCAATAATTAATAATAATGGAGATAAAGAATTTTAAGTCACCACATGATTTTTCAAAAATTTTCACAAAAAGGTTAACAACTTGCCAATCTTGCATTTAAAATTTCAAAACAATATACGCATTTATAGCATTTAAGATAGGTAATCAACATATGTAACAAGATGCACAGGGTTCCATTTAAAAAATTAAGTTGAGTAGGGGTCTAGAATTGTGAAACACCCTGTATAACTGAAAATAATTTTAATCAATAAAAACATACATATAAATACATAAAAACATTTTTTTTTATTTTCATCAGTAAGGCCACAATCTTCCGTCCTCGCACTATTGACTCACCCTGTATATAAAGATATTAATTAAATTTAACATGTTGAGCTTGGGAACATATAAACTACTTTACAGGTTAAACAAGTAATCAAAGATGATATGATAACTACAGCAGTAATAATAACAAAAATAATTGTTAATATATCAATGTAATGGCAAAATAAAAAAATATATTACAGTTGCAATTATAATAAATACCAATACTTTGGGTATAGACAATAGATAATAGATAATAGATAATAGATAATAGATAATAGATAATAGATAATAGATAATAGATAATAGATAATAGATAATAGATAATAGATAATAGATAATAGATAATAGATAATAGATAATAGATAATAGATAATAGATAATAGATAATAGATAATAGATAATAGATAATAGATAATAGATAATAGATAATAGATAATAAATAATAGATAATAGATAATAGATAATAGATAATAGATAATAGATAATAGATAATAGATAATAGATAATAGATAATAGATAATAGATAATAGATAATAGATAATAGATAATAGATAATAGATAATAGATAATAGATAATAGATAATAGATAATAGATAATAGATAATAGATAATAGATAATAGATAATAGATAATAGATAATAGATAATAGATAATAGATAATAGATAATAGATAATAGATAATAGATAATAGATAATAGATAATAGATAATAGATAATAGATAATAGATAATAGATAATAGATAATAGATAATAGATAATAGATAATAGATAATAGATAATAGATAATAGATAATAGATAATAGATAATAGATAATAGATAATAGATAATAGATAATAGATAATAGATAATAGATAATAGATAACTCTCTACAAACTATCTAAAAACTTTCCTGTGCCGATTTGTGGTAGTTGCCCTCATATTTGGAAATTGATGGACACAATGCTGGAAAGCTTCTGGTTTTTATGTTAGAAAACCATGGAGTTTTGACAGTTTTTCATCCATATTTATTTTATTGCTGTTATTATTTAATTGTATCATCACTTACTTCTGTTAATGTCTTTGAATGTTATGGCGAATTATTCCAGCATCAACATTTTAAATTCGTTTTATATATATAAAGTTTAAAATAATAAGAAACCATACATTTCTATCACTAGCAGATTAAGATAATGGAATAAATGTTTTGTCATATTTTACTGCTTTATCAAATTCTTCGATAAGAGATGCTTCGATCGATTTAGATGAATAATATTTTCCAAGAAAGCACCGTTAATAAATAAAGTGATCTCTCTAGGAATATTTTGCCTATCATTACGTCGAATATTACGCCAAATTCTTGTTTCTCATTGTTTGATTTATGAGTTTTTCTGCTGGTTATTATTGGTAAATAAGAAGCTAACAAATAGCTAACAAAAAGTTTATTCAATCGCAGTTCATTGTAGGAATAATACCAATAACAATTTAAATAAATTAAACAAAAACTGTCAAGATGTCATGGCATTCTAATAAAAACACAAACGGGTTCTAGCAGTTTACGTATGATTTTGATAAATTCCTCAATAGCAAGAAAACTATAATAAATAGGTATAGGAATATTTATAGATAATTTGTAGAGAATTAAATTTCCTTTCTGATGGGGTATGAAAATATGGGGCGTTCCATTTAAAATTTTCGACTTTCACGCAATTGAATACAGAGAAACAGTAACTTAATTATTGACCAGCCTGTATAAGATATACTGATACAACAAATGACAATCTATTTAGCAGCATGTGAAGAGTTATCGTACCAATGCAAAACGTTTTTGAGTTAATATTGGCTGAGATATGGGCTTGTAAACAGCATGGTGATATTTGACAAAGAACAATTAAAATCAAAATAACTCAAAAACAAAAAATGGTAGGTACCAATAACTGTTATCAAAGTTAAAATATTTTCTTATGTATAATTGAATGGTATAATAAAAACTATAGCATTCCACTTAAAATAACGAAGTTGAGGTCTACTTCCGCTAGACCGGAAGTGGTGGCCATTTTGAAAATATTTTAGGTTAAAATATCAGAATGAACAATCCTTGATATCAAAATTTCAAGCCTCTACGAATAGTGGAACCCAAAAAAGTTCTAATGAACCAGTTACGTGAGACGCCCTGTATATATATACAGGTGAATGAGACCACCCGTATCAGTGTCTTTTTTTAAGAACGGTGAGTCGTAGAGAGTTGAGATAATAGTTATTTATGTACCAAGTCAGCGAAGAGAATATAATTGATAAATTTATTATCAATTATTACACAGCTATGAAATAATGACTGAACTATGCAAAGCAAATCCGGAATTCATTAAAAACATTCTATTTTTTGACGAAGAAGTTTTTTGTTTAAATAGCACCGTCCTTAAGCAGCGCTGCCGCTATTGGGCAGTTTTGCTGTTTGCGTTTTTTTTTTGTAATGAGTTTGATGCAACAAGCTATTGCTAGTTTTGTATCTCAAGTACAATTATTAATAGTATTAATAACACTAGTTTACAAGAAAAATCTCAAAGACTATGATATTTTTTTATGATGTAGAATATTGTGCTGATTTTGAAACTGTCTTCAGTTTTTCTCCATCACATCCAGTTTTCGAGATATACCCAAAAATGTGAAAAATCGTAAATTAAAAAACACAGTAACGGTTCATGTTCAGTATATTTGTTATTTGACATAGTGTACTTCTGTAGCTATATGGACATGAAAGTGAAAATCTGGACGAACATTTTGAGGTATAGATGGCATAAATCGGACTCTCCGTTATTTTGTTACAGCTGTAACAAAATAACGCTTAATAAATAATAAAATAATAGTGATTAAGTAAAATAATAGTGGTAAAATAATAGTGATTTTAGTGGATTTAATGTTTATATTTAGTGCCTGGAATAGTTAAAATACATCTTTATTAAAAAAAAAAGTTCGTAAGAATATTTCAAGAATACAGTGAAAATGGTAAAAATTAAATTTTGCACGATCGTCGTAAATTGACGATATCTCTGGTAATAAAATTTTAAAAAAATCGAAATTTAGGAAATTAAATGTTCTACAGGATAGAATAGCTAACTTTTTTATTCATATATAATTATTTTTCGTTATGGTACGATTAAGTGCAAAAAAAAAAATGGGAAAAACATAAAAAAATTTGATTTTGTTACGTTATTTTAAGCTGTAACAAAATAATGGAGAGTCCGATTTATGCCATCTATGACATTAAGGAAAAATTTGATTAAAATTTGTAAACTAGTGTATTTAATTAATTTAAATAAATAATTCAAATAAAATTGAATTTTGACACTTGGAAATGTTAAAGCAACACAATTGGTTGCCATGGTTACGCATTGCTAGCGCTATTTTTTATATCAAATGAATGGGAAATAATGAAACTTTAAATTAATTTTCTTATGTATGCGATATTAATATTTATTATACATAATTCAAAAAAAAGCCTCCTTGAAATTGCAATATAACAAATTAGTGTTCCATAAAAAAAATTCGATGACGACATAACTCGTTTAAAACTGGCGGAAGAAATTAGAATATTTTAAAATTAGAACAATTGTAAAAAATTTAAAACTTTTTAAACTAAACTCATTTCAGCGATTTTTTTACAAATTGTTTGTAATGATTTTATCAAATTTATCCGTGACTTTTAAAATGCAGTGTATATAAAATAAATATTTATTTGCACAATTGGTTTATTAATACTCCTTTACTAACCTTTAGCATATTCTTAGAGATATTTACTTTAATAATTTATTAAAATTTTCTGTAAACTATGCATATTTTCAAAATAAAAAAGTTAACTACATAAGGATAGGTGGCACCACTAATTATAAACTTGATTGTTGTTTCTGTCAAACACAAGATTTGTGTAAATACAAGAATATTTTTTGTATTTTTTACAACACTGCCACCGAAAAGAACTGAAATGATTATTGAAATAAGAAAGTTGGTTATTGCTCATCATGAAGGAGGAAAATCGGTACGCAAAATTTCTAAAATTGTAACGATTAGTCGATCAACAGTACATGACGTAATGAAACGGTTCAAAGACGAAGGTAGGGTAACAAATAAACCAAGAAGTGGCGCACCAAGTATTTTAAATGAAGCGGAAAAAAGGTTATGCGAGAAAAAGAAATAATAGACGAAAATGTGTACACCGCGAAATTGTACGCCGTGTTATCAAAAATGCAGGATATATGGATATTGACTACTGGAATACGGCAATTTTTGTGGATGAAAGTAAATTTAACATATTTGGAAACGATGCATGGATAATGGTTTGGCGGAAATGTAACGAAGAGATGAAAAAGGAAAATCTAGCGCCAACTGTAAAACACGGTGGTGTGGAGTTATGGGTTGGTTATGGTGTATGTCAGCAGCTGGAGTGAGTAATTTCCAAGGACATTAATAAATATTAAGTTCCGACATCAAGGGAAGTTACGATAAACAAAGAATATGCAAATTTTACGGTGTATGTAACCATGAATGCAATTGCAACTGAAGAGATTGCTGGTGAGAAATAGTTATTTAAGCTATGAGGCACGTAAGGCCACTATCACTTGTGAGGATGAATTATACGGGCCGAGGGAACCGAGGCCTGTGATTCTCGGAATATTAGTTCTTATGTGCCGCATGGTTTAATATGTTTCTCCCACTAACAGAAGTCAATATCCTGCATAATATCCAAAGTTTTCTTTCCAGATATTAGTTCGGAATCTCAAATAATTGAGAAATCATAAGTTGACATTTATTGTCAAACAAATAATATTTATCATAATTTGTTACATGTAGTGCTTTACGATGACAAGAAAAATAAAATTGAAGAAATTACGCACATTGTTTCTGAAAAAAGTCGCCAGATTTTCAATTAGTTCAATTATTTTCAAACCTTCTTTTGCTCATTCTTCAAATGTTAAAATGTTGTACCATGCTTCATATGTCTTCAGGAGGTTCTCAAAATTGGGATAATTTACCCATAAATAATGATTAATATTCAATATCTGCTGATAAATAAGATGTACTTTATACTAAAGTACATCTTCGTCATCTCATTCTTTTTAGTATAAATGAAGAAGTGATGAGCGTGTTGTTCAATCTCAGAGCGCTCCTTTTTGGACTGAGGGGACAAAGTAAACAAATAGCATCGAACGCTGGCTTCAACATTATCTATGTTTATTTATGCGCCTAGATATACAATTTCTTCGGTTGCGTTCCCCGCTCTATACAAAAGCTGACATCAACAACCCGAACATGTCGCGGCTTTGTTGATTAGTTGTAGAAGGTGTTAGTTGCACCTTATTATTTAATTTAGAAAGTTATATTTTTTGTCAAATAACTGATCCAATTGACTGAGATCTGATGCCAATGATCATTAAAGACAAGAAATTTTCCCTTTTCGCAGCAAATCGTCATCAAATTTACTTTAATATGGTCGTTATTACATGATGATATCTCAATACGTCCTTAGATATGATTGTTTTTAATAAATTTGTTAAGTGGGTATGCATTAATAAAAAATGAATAATATCATAAATACTTTTTATGATATTTCCATAACGTGATATTTGTTATATCCATTGATGACAAAGTGTTTGATGTTACGGGTGCCATGTTACAGCCTTCTTTGGAAACTGGTTCGAAATGAAGATAAAATTTCTGAAGAAGGTTACAACATGGCATCCGAATCTTTAAACACTTTATCAAGAGACTCACGGCAAACCTCGAAACTTTCTAGTTTTAGATCTAGTGTTAGTTATAGTCCTAGTAATAGTTCTTGTTAGTTTGTTTTAACTTTAGTTCGATCAACACCAGCCGTAAGAGCCTTCCTACTTATAAATATTAGTAGTATTTAATTTATTTGATTTTTTTGTGATTCCTTTTTATTTTCGTTTCAAAAAAGTAGTTGGAATACAAGAAATCAACGAGCGATTAAATCCCAATACTATCTGTCCGGTCTCTAGGTAATCGAAACGTCAAATTAACGAAGAACAATAACTCCTTCAGACCCGTTCGAAGGCAGCATCTACGATTCGAAGCGGTGGTTCTCTCGCTGCCGTTGTTGTTTATCTCTTCTACCGATGGTCTTCGTAGCCCGATCGTTGTGTCAGATGAATGGACGGTCGATCCTTAGCGTGTAACCCTTCTTCAACTAGTTCTTTTCTTTTACAAACAACAAGATCTACGTACAGGATCGTTCTAACTACCTTCGATGGTATAAATAGAACGTTTTTTTATTTCTTCCACATAAAATAAGAATAAAATCTTGAAAAGTTAAGGTGTGTCCGCCAACACTTCGGAAGTAGAAAAAAAAGCCGCTAGTTCATTAACAAAGAAAGAGGAAAAAAAGATGAAAGAAACGAAACGAACCGGTAATTGCGCCCGTGCTTGTATAATTAGTTAAATGGATATAGAGGATCTGGTGATGTCAAAACAAAGAGAGGCGAAATCTGTTCGCAAAGTCCCAGTACAAGAAGAGTTGTTCTGAAGAGAAGTGAAAGAAGAAGAGAGATTTGGGAGCGACGCGGTAAAGAGTATACGGGGTGGGGCCCCCAGGTCGAAGAACAAGTTTACAGCTTTTCAAGGAATACACCTGACATATCTCTTAGCTCACTTGTCAACTACACGCATTCGCGGGACCGCCCGCCTGGAACTCTGCCGAAAAAATCGATTATGTATTCACGAGGTCGCACACACGAAGACGGTTATGTTCTTTAATATCTTGCTATCTTTCTTACTCCGGAAGATTGTTACTCGATTGTTACATAATTTTTCTTTTAAAAGATTCACACATTCAACCAAACAATAATTACGACACAATAAATACTTTTATTAATTTTTATTTTAGAAAATTATAAAGTGTTAAAAGTTACGTACTTATTACATATTTTAATTCAATTTTATTTTAAATGCTTATTCCGTTTAAAAACTTCTAGTAATAGAGCAATAATGCTAGTATAATAATAATAATACTCCTTATAAAAGATTTTTCAATAATGCTAGTATAATAATAATAATACTCCTTTATTTCCTACAGGTTTCCACCACCCAGTTACAGGAAATCAATAACACAATTCAAAAACATAAATGTAAGCGCATACTTATAACGCTTACATTTATATTTTTATATACATATGTATATAGTATGCATAAGTCTGACGGCTGGTTTCTTGTACGTATTCACATGTCAATAGCGAACCGATATTGCGCTGTTGATCGATAACTTCACTCGAATGATATTCGTCAATTAGGTTTCTGAAAGGGCTGATAGGAGATATCGCACTTATATCGACTACTACATAAGTGTGATTAACGACAGTGATGTATGTCAAAAGTGATAGTTTCTATTCTTAAAATTTATGTTAAACATAAATATATACGTGTTTAAACATTGTGCATTATTTTGAAATTTTAAAAAGGAGATTTCCTTGCCTATTGGTGAGAATGCTATATCATTATAATACTTTCAACTTCTTGTTTTGAGTTAATTTAATTACGGTTGTGTTTGAAAATGAAATGTTCCACTAATTATAATATGAAAGAAAGTTCTATTATACTTGCTTTTAATGTCACAGATCCACACTTTACACTTCACAAACCCAATGAAATAAAATCAATGAAAGAAACTGCTGAATAGAAAACTCACTACATCTCATTGCAAAAACTGACTTTTATTCTGTGTCTCGTAACGTCAAAATCGAAGTAAACAAGTTCAACTGTTTTTCTATACTTGCGGGCGGAACGAACGCATACAAAATTTTCGGAACAAAATAAAAATGAAAATGTACAATCTATCCGAAAAAAAGAATTAAATTTCATTGAATGAAATTGAACATACCGACCGCCTTGCCGAACATTCGGCAACCGAATACAATTAAAGAGAAAAGCAAAAAAAAAATATAATTTGAGTCATTAGAAAATAATTGAAAAGAAAAACTCATATATGAATTGAACGCGATCTTCCGGCTAATTTTCCACATGGAATTACAAAGATTCCGGAAGAGGATACCGAATTCGAAAAATGAAATAAATTTTGAATGAATCATTACAACTAAAATCATTATTAATCATTATAATTGATTTACAAATCATTGCGGCCAAACGAACAAGCGCGTCTATCATTCAATTGAAGGGAGGACACATAAACGAACGAAGGGACGTGTTAACGTGGTAGTTGAGGTTTTTAAGGTTGCAACCCGAGCGTGTCCGTCAGGACCATAGTGAATTTTCTCAATACGAGCAAGCATCCATTTACCGGGAGGGAGGCGTTCGTCTTTAATTAAGACCAGTTGTCCGATTTGTGGCAAATTATGAGGTACATGCCATTTGGTGGCATTTTGTATCGACTGCAAATAAAATTTTTGCCAATGATTCCAGAAATCCTCCAACATCCGTCGCAAAAGCTGCCATCGAGATAAACGAGAAATCTTTTCGTCGATGAGAGATGGTTCTGGCACTATTGTCAGAGAACCGCCTATTAGGAAGTGAGCCGGTGTCAATACATCGTAACTACTGGGATCGTCGGACAGCGAATAAAGAGGTCTTGAATTTAGGACGGCTTCGATTTGTACAAGGACCGTAGTGAATTCCTCATATGTGAGCAACGTGGAACCAACCACCCTCTTTAAGTGTGTCTTAACGGACTTGACGCCAGCCTCCCATTTACCACCGAAGTGAGGAGCCGCAGGAGGATTAAACTTCCACTTCGTACCATCATCGACTAATATGTTGACTATTTCTTTCCAATTTTTTTGAAGCTGCTGTGAATAATGAACGCAGTTCACGGTCGGCGCCGACTAGATTGGTTCCACAATCGCTATATAGACACTGACTGATACCTCTACGTCCTGAAAATCGTCTATATGCCGCCAGAAAGCCGGAAGTCGTGTAATCGGTTGCAAGCTCAAGGTGCACAGCTGACGTGGGGAGGAGAAATGGCCCGGCGTAATCAAGACCGGTATGCAGAAAAGGTCTAGATGGAGTAACACGAGGTATAGGCAGTTGTCCCATCAATTGTTGACTGGTTGCGACCCGCTGCTTTGCACAAATCATGCATCTCCGGATAAATGCCCTCACTGGAACGCGACCCCCAACAATCCAAAAACGTCTTCGAATTGATGATAAGGTGAGTTGCGTTCCCCCATGTAACGTTCGTCTGTGGTGGCTGTCAATTAACAACTCGGTGATGCGGGATCTCCTTGGTAGAATAAGAGGGTGTTTCTCATCCCAGTCCAGATTTGCGAATCTAAGTCTTCCGGTAATGCGAAGCAAGCCATTCCCGTCGATGAAAGGAGACAAACGGAATAATGGACTCGACCTCGAAATTACTCGACCATCCAACAATTCTCGAATCTCTTCACGGAAAGAAAATTGAACCCCTCATCAGCCGGAGTCGCAGTATGTGACGCAGGAGTTGAACGTTTTTCTCGTTCTGATTCTGAAGAGAAATCTGGCTGGAGAGAAGGCCAGTCACCGGATGATGAAGACAACCATGCAGGTCCAGACCACCACAGAGTCGCCTCCTGAAGCTGTCGTACGGGAACTCCTCGTGATACGAGGTCGGCGGGATTTTCTCCGCTGGGAACATAATGCCATCGAGCTTCTGGTAAGTCTTGGATCTCGATGACTCTATTACGAACGAAGTCCTTCCATTTCGATGGTTGACTGCAGATCCACGCCAGAGCCACAGTAGAGTCAGTCCAGAGATGAATAGGGATGTCGGGAACGTCAAGAGCTGCTCTTACAAGTTTTGTCAACCGAACCAACAATACACACGCGCACAATTCGAGACGCGGAATGGTTACAACTTTAAGCGGTGCCACTTTACTTTTAGAAAACACGACGGATACGCGAACTTCTTCATTATTAAAGACACGCAGATAAACCACCGCTCCATAAGCACTAATGGACGCGTCAGCAAAACCGTGTAATTGAACCGAATTTACCGACCGACTCAAACCCAACCATCGCGGTACCCTTATCGTCGGAACATCGCGAAAATCATTAATAACCGTTTTCCATTGCCGTTCGAGATCTTCTGGAAGTGGTTGATCCCACTCAAGATTACGAGTCCAAAGGTTTTGCATGAATATTTTCGCGGTAATAATTAGTGGCGAAATCCAGCCGAGGGGATCGAATAATCGCGCGATGAACGAAAGTACGGTACGTTTATTTACTTTATCAGTAGAGTCATAAAGGTTATTGAAACAAAAGAGAAAGTGATCAGATGCATTATTCCACATAAGTCCCAACGCTCTAGGAGACTTGTCATCTTCAATATTTAATGTACAAGATTCGGCTAATAAGTCGGGCGTTAGTAAGGAAAGAGCTGCCGGAACGTTTGATATCCACTTTCGCGCAGTGAATCCGCCCGCCTTTAATATTTGAATCAATTGAAAAATTACCTCCTGCACCTCATCGACATCATCCGCACCAGAAAGAATATCGTCAAAGTATGTATCATGTTGAAGAATTACGGCACCGAACGGTTGCGTTTCAGAATGCTCGGAGGCTAGCTGGCGTAAACAACGGATTGCTAAATACGGAGCGCATGAAAGACCATATGTGACAGTGGTCAATTCAAAATGTTGAAATTCCTGTGAAGAATTATTTCTCCATACAATACGCTGGAATGGTTGATCCATTTTAGAAACTCGAATTTGTCTATACATTTTCTCGAGGTCGCATGCGATAGCAATTGGATGGCGCCTCCACCGCAAAAGTACATTAACGAGTTCGTTTTGAAGCTTAGGCCCAGTGTACAAGCAATCGTTAAGAGAAAGCCCGGAGGAAGTCAATTGAGAACCGTTGAATACCACTCGTAGCCGTGTCGTCGAACTAGATTCGCGGATGACACCGTGATGAGGTAAATAAAAATTAGGAATATTTAAATTGAATGACACGGAGCGCATATGTCCTAATTCGATGTATTCATTTATGAATCGTTCATATTCGATTTTAAATTTCTCGTTTCGCGCGAATCTAAATTCTAGCCGTTTAAAGTTCTGCATTGCAACCGGATACGAAGTTCCCAACTCGCTTGGCGACCTTTTGAATGGTAACCGCACCACAAAACGCCCGTTGTCGTCCCGCGTATGTGTTCGAACGAAATGTTCTTCGCACTCGCGTTCATCAATCGATAGGTGCGAGATAGTACCAAAATCATCTTCCTGTCTCCAGAAACGTTGAATCAAATCAATAAACTCTCGATCAACTGAACATTGAAATCCGTGCAGATTTGAATCTGTTACCGGTTGGTTCGACAAAGTTCCAGAAATAATCCACCCGAAAGAAGTTTGCTGCGCAATCAAACCGCCGTCGCGACTTCGTTTAACCCCAAATTGTAAAATTTTTGAAAACAAGCTTACACCGAGAATTAATTCTATTTTTCGAGGCGATGTAAACTCAGGGTCAGCTAGCGGAAGATCGGCTAACTCAAACGGAAGGTGAGCTGAACGTTTTAATGGTAAGTATGCTGTGAGTTTGGGTAGAATTAAAGTTTCTTCATTAAACGATACAAACGGATCTGTACGCGAACACAACCTGACCGTCGTTATACCACTGGCAATACTAAGTTTCTGCGAACCGATGCCGGAAATAGGCACATTGGCTGATCGACGTTGAAGATGAAGTCGCTGCACTAAAGACTCGCTAATAAAGGAAACTTCTGAGCCCTGATCAATCAATGCGCGAACAATGACAGAATCCCCCCGAGCGTCCGATGCGAAGATTAAGGCTGTAGCTAGTAGCACCGGCGTGTGAATGTGATACGAATGAAGTAAATGACTGGAAGTTGAAACTTGTGCAGTTGTTGTGCTTGGTTGTGGTTGATTGGACGCACCACCTGTTTCAGGTTGAACAGCGATGTCTCTTTGGGTGAACGCGCGCGTTACCGGTGGTGCCTCGTGAAGAGTGGTATGATGAGGCTTTCGGCAGATACGACACCGTTTTAATACTCGACACCTTCGTACGATATGTGGCCCCAAACAATTAAAACACAATCCTTGCTTAAGTACCAATTCTGATCGTTGTGCCGCGGTTTTCGCAAGAAATGTTTGACATGATGCGATATAATGAGCCCCTCCGCATAAAGAACACCCGGTTGTAGGAGCAGACGCGTTATGAACTTTTACATTTGATAGTTTGGACCATGTTTGCGGATTCTTTTTGGTAAGCTTTTCAATTGCTTCCAAAGTATAAACACGACTAATTAGAAAGTCGTCGAGGTCCCCAAATGTCACAGGATCGCGAAAATGACCAATTGATTTTTCCCAGTCTTTTACAGTTTCCGCGTCCAATTTTCGAACCAACATGTAAACCAGCAAGTGATCCCACATATTCACCGGACACCCGAACGACTCTAAGGCCCCCAACGACTCTTTAACTTCACCGATTAAGCGTTTAAGTTCGTAAGCCGATTCGTTTTTAATCGAACGTGCGGAAAACAAAATTGATAATTGTGCATCGATCAACATGCGACGATTTTCGTACCTTTCGACGAGCAAATTCCACGCTCTTTGAAAATTTGCACTGGTTACTAATAAGTTTTTAATTAACTGAGCCGGTTCTTTAACTAAGCTCATCTTCAAATAATGCAGCTTCTCAACATCGGAAATATCAGTATTATCATGAACCATAGAACAAAAAAGGTCTCGGTACTGCGACCAATTAGCGTAATCGCCGTCAAATGTCGGTAAATGAATCTGGGGAAGATGTCTCGAACCCGACGAACCGCGCACCGTTTGCAATATTGGGGTATTAGCGATAAGAGGAGCTTCCGTTGCTACTGTTTGATTGACAGGTTGACCGACCGAACCTTCGGAACCCTGCGCTGGCATTAGATTTATTAAATCAAGCATAAAACTCTTCGCGTCTAAATAAGCGTCCTCGCACAAAGTAAAAGTATCTTCCTTGAAATAAACCGTTTCCATATATTCGATTCTATATGGAATGAGTTTTTTATGAATATCGTTAAAGTCATTCCAATTTGATTCAAGCCGTTCAAGACGACTTTGAACAGTTCCACGGGTCCAATTAGCTCGACCCATTTTTTTTAAATTGTCAATAGTTCGTTTAATAAGCCCGAATACTTCATTTTGCCGTTCGAAAAACGAATTCAAGTCCGTCCCGTCGCCGTGCAGAGCCATTTTGCAACACCGAAATATCTATTTAAACGACGAAAGAAATCCGATGGCGAAAGAAAAGTTACTAATCATTAATCTTTACAATTAATTCGATCGAACCGTCGCGAACTGTATCCTACCGGAAGAATTTAAACGTGTATCCGGCTCGAAGGACCAGAAATTGTTTTGAGTTAATTTAATTACGGTTGTGTTTGAAAATGAAATGTTCCACTAATTATAATATGAAAGAAAGTTCTATTATACTTGCTTTTAATGTCACAGATCCACACTTTACACTTCACAAACCCAATGAAATAAAATCAATGAAAGAAACTGCTGAATAGAAAACTCACTACATCTCATTGCAAAAACTGACTTTTATTCTGTGTCTCGTAACGTCAAAATCGAAGTAAACAAGTTCAACTGTTTTTCTATACTTGCGGGCGGAACGAACGCATACAAAATTTTCGGAACAAAATAAAAATGAAAATGTACAATCTATCCGAAAAAAAGAATTAAATTTCATTGAATGAAATTGAACACTTCTGCATGTGTAATTTTATACTATATCTACATTGGAAATATTGCCATTTTTGAAGAAGGAATTGGGGAAAATAGGAATAAATGAAATTGGGAACCTAACTACAGGGCTGTAACACAAAAATAATCCCTGCAAATATTGTTGGAAGTGCTTTTATGAACGAATATTTTTAATAAATAGTAGTTATAGTATTACATAGTATATACATGTGGAAAGACTAGGATCTATCGACTCCATGGTCGGTAGTCAATAAAGGATTATTTCATTTTTGTTAATTTTCGTTAATTTCTTCTTTCTCGTTGTTAATTTCTTGTTCAGCATTTCTTTATTTTTGTTAAGAAATTATTTGTTTATGTTATTTATTGTGTTTTATTACTGGATGCATCACTGGGCTTGTTAATATAATAGTGAAATTGAAAATATTTTTTTATTTTCAATTTTCAATTTCGTTTGACATTTTGAAAAATTTCAATTAATTTTTCTACTACTATAATAATTACGTAAGATTTCACTATTGTATTAATATGTATCATTTATGTTTAATATGTTGTAAACTTGTAGATATCTACTGAAGAAGAATAGGCTGGCTCGAAACTAGTTTAGAATAAATAAATTTGAATATCACCAGAAGTAAATTTTTAAAAAACCCCTAATTAATAATTGGTGAAAAAAGTCCATAACCGTCAATAACCGTTCGATAACTACTTTATGTAATATCTATCAATCAGTTCGTACCAACACCTATAGGCGCTATAGCGACTCGATAAAAGATACCGATCTAACAACTGTCGTTCCGATATCCACTCAATACTATAAAATACGAGAAACCGGGCATGAGTTTAATAATTTAAAACCGAAATTCAATATAAATTTTATGTCAAAAAGTCGATGACAAGATTCCTTTCCACACCGCATAAACGTTTAATTTCCTTCAGTATGTTTGACTGCCATTGCGATCCAACTGTAACTTGGAGAAGAAGAGGTTTTGAACAGACCGTTATATAAAAGACACCTTTAGTTTTCGTTGAATAATCACCGCTTGAAATTTATATAAAATTATACACATATAGATTTCATGTTTAAATACAGTAAAACAATTTAATTTATTTTAATGTACTGTTTAAAAATTGTTTAATATAATATATTTATTTTTCTTCAATTGACGAAACAAAAATCCGGTGCCGTCAAAACGTAAGGGCTACAGCCCTGGGCGCTAACTCCTGGGAGGGTGCCTGATTTTGTAATAAAACATATGGCGTCCCCATTATACATATACCCAGTGTACCCTAAAAAGGTGGGCATTGTGGCATTGTACTTTGTATGAAAAGAGGGGCACTAGCTTCGTTCGCAACCCAACCCCGGGAGCCCAATATCTGAGGACGGCTCTGATTCAAATATACAGGGTTGGGTTAGTTTTGCAATGCATATGAAGATATTTTTTAAAGAAGTTCTATAATGAATAGTCTCTGAAGTAGAGTATTTTACAAAAGTCTGGTTAACTGACTTTCTCGCAATTGAATATAGCGAAACGGTAATTCAATTTTTGACCAGTCTGTATAAGATACATTAATACAGCAATCTAGTGACTATCTATTTGACATCATATAAAGAGTTATTGTGCCAATGCAAAACGTTTTTGAATTAACGTTGGCCAAAATATGGGCTTTTAAAAAGCATGGTGATATTTGCCAAAAATCAATATAACTCGAAAACAAAAAACGCTAGGTAACAATAATTGTTATTAAAGTCAACATATTTTTTTTACATATAATTGAATGGCGTAATAAAAACTATAACAATCCATTTAAAATAACGATGTTGATGACTACTTCCGGTAGACCGGAAGTAGTGGTAATATTTTAGATTAAAAGACCGGAATGAACAACCCATGTAACCAAAATTTCAAGCCTCTACGAACAGTGGAACCTAAAAAAGTTCTAATGAATCAGTTACGTGAGACACCTGTATAAACGGATATTTACTCTGGTCCGGCCTAGGATATATACCCAAACAGTGGGTACTCAATCAATTTCAAAAGTTTATAATAATAAATGAATATTATTAATATTATTAATTTTTTAATTCGAATGAAATAATTTATTCACAATGAAATAAAAATATCAATTTGTGTAGTTAGTAAAGTATAGAAATGGCAAAGAAAGTAATAGTTAGTTGTTATAGAAATAACAACTAACAGTAAAGCTAACACTATCGCTAGAGCTAATGCTAGACCTAGGATGAAAACATTTACAGTTTAGTCGTACCTCTCTTAAGACGAAACCCAATTCAACACAACCCAATATAGCTTCAGAAATAATACTAAACTTAGAACTAGAAACATTAGGATATAGCCGTCTAAAGACACATACGGCTAAATCCTAATATTTCTAGTTCTAGGTCTAGTGTCAATACTATAGTTGAGTTGGACTTCTAGTATTAATTATACTTTTAGTTTCAGAAGCATTTACAATCAAGCACTGAATACCAATTAAAACTAAAACTAGTACTAGACCTAGTATTAGAAAAATTCAGGTTCTGAAGACGCTCTATACTGAAACTTTCTTGTACTAGGTCTACTTTTAGTTCTCTTTTTAGTTATTAATTGGAATTTTATATTATAGGTGAAGAATGATCTCGAACATGCGCATCTTCGCATGAAGAAAGCCGTTTATATGTTGGTTATCCGCATGTCTCTTAGAATGGTTAAACTGATATTGATCCAGATATTAAGTTCTTTACCAGTAAATTTAAGAAATTTAGGTTCTCACGCATCTACTTTACCACTAGCTTTTAAGTTTTTTTTTTGTTATTTTCCTTTAAGTGCACTCACTGGATTTTAAAAATGTTTTGGCAGTCGTCCAGGAATTTGCTTTGAAGATGACATTTGCATCAGTTAAAGAAGACCATGTACTATTCTTATTTTCAAACTAATCTCTTTTGTGAAGTGTAGCTGTCCACTTAAAATTAAGAACTTAATTTTTAAGTTTTAAGAGTGTTTTACTTTGTTATTCCTCTTTACTTATTCTAGTTATCGAACTACCATCGTTTTCCCCCTTGACTCTTCACATACATACTTTATATTTGACGAAGTGTGTGATTACATTGATTATAATGGATTATAACTTTAAGTTTAATTGTGAATGTGTTCTAGAAAAATATCTTCTTTATATTTCTTTCTCCTTTTGAATTATAACTGTTTTATATACAAAATCACCAAATTTATGTTTATCGCCAGATAATATAAGCAATATGACAGTTATGTATTAAATACGTTATAATTCAAGGTCCGTTGATTAAATACCTGTTAAGGTATCCAGTGACTATTTATGAACTGTAACGTCATTTTAAGAATTGATATGTTTATGTTTTTATTTACATACGTGATTTTTTTCTGCAATGACGTCACCTCGTTAACTTTATTATGTACGAGGTAAACAACCTTATAATTAATACGTAACGAACCTTCGTTATAATTATTAACGTAATAATGATTAAGTCATTAATAGCCATATCAGTCCTAATATCAATTGGTAACTACTATACTTGCCGTGTTCGCAACGTTAATTCAACTTAACAATAATGTTTCATGACTTAATATCTTAAGTTTACTTGGCTTAAGTAAAAGTACCCCCATTATGGTACTTTTCAGAATATTACTTTTAGAATATTAGTATTTAATCCATTAACAGATAAAAGATTTTTCATGATATTTATAATTTAATTTCAAGCGGCAAAATTAAAAACTAAAATGTGTGAAAGTTTGCTATAGTTTATTTAAAAATTTTAATAAATTTTAAAAGGTGAACAGTGAATTCGCGAATAATCGACACCAATCAAACTATTATTTGCAAGTTAATTTTTCAGTCGAGTATGTCCCCGGATCGAGTTACAAAGAGATAAGCACTGTTAAATCGAAACTTTATAAGTTGAATTAGTTGGAACTAGATAGATTGCACTTAATAAAAAACAAACTTTACCTTATTGACATTCAAAAAGAGAAAAACAAATATATTACTAAAAAATAAATAAAAAGTAGAGCCGGACCAAGATATAACGGAAGTTTTTAGAAGACTAAAGGCAAGAACAACTAAAACAAGTTTTAGAAAATTCATCCAATTAATCAAATGAATTTAGTAAAATTCATGGATTTGACAGTCGCAGTCTGTCAACAGGAGACTACGACAAAGCACTGAAGATGCCAAGTGAGATCTTGGCGAAACGTCTGCCCCTGTCTACAGGGAATAACCAAGAAGATGAACGGATGATACGTCGGATCAACCAGAACACATACTTCTCCATCCGTGAAGCACTACGAACTACTATTATTTTTTCCTTTACATATGCAGGGTGGGGTAGAAAGAGTTCCTTGATTTGGAAAGCTAATGAAAACTAAATTAATGATGGTGTAAAAAAAACTCTCATTAATAAGCGTACATAATGCAATTTTAAATCAATGGGTTCTAAATATAACATACCTCCAGTGTTGATACACAGAGCGAGTCTCTGCCGATAATTTTCCATCACTCTGGGGATCATTTCAGGCGGAATGGCAGCACTTTCCTGCATTATCGTTTCTTTAAGAATTTCCAGAGTTTAGTGACGATGTTGATACACTTCTTCTTTAAGGTCGCCCCAAAGAAAAAATCACAAAATGTTAAATCCTGAAAGTACGGGGCCACCCGATGTTACCACGCACAGACAACTCCAGGAAACATTTCTCTCAGAATTACCAGTGAACGACGAGCTGTGTGGGCTGTTGCTTCAACTTATTGAAACTACACATGTTCTTGTTCACCCACAAGACCATCCAATCTGGGCCGTAGAAAGTTCCCTAGCTTCACACAACAGTAGCACCGTTTTCGACAAATAAATATGGACCCCATACACCAACAAATGGCAGACCAGACCTTACGGTTATGAAGTGACCGCTTCTGATATATCCTAGGGTTATGTTCAGACTAGTCCTGTAGATTTGTTTATTGACCTCGTCTGAAACCATCTTGCAAATAAAATGTGCCTCATCACTAAAGATGACAATAGCATGAATGCACACGTCGAATTATATATCTTCTACTGCGCTACCCTCACCACAGCCGTACCTAGCAAATCTTTCTAGCTCACCCTGTAGATATACATATAATATTTTTCATATAGATCAAGTTCTTTTGATATTTTTAAAGTTTTTTTTTGTAGTGTTATGTTATTTATTCTTATTAGAGACGTGCAAATAATGTCAGTCCCGCCGGGTCACGATGAGCATCTTTGGTTTCGACGGGAAACGGCGTGACCCGGTTGGTATTTATAACGAAACTTTCTAGTATTAGGTCTAGTGTTAGTTCTAGTTTTACTTTGAAACAAGTATACAACAATTTAAGACTGAATAACAACTAAAAATAGAGCCAACACTAATACTAGAGCTAATACTAGACCCTGAACGAAAAACATTTAGGTTTAGTCGTACCTCTCTTAAGACGGAACCCAATCCATCCCAACACAACTTACCTTCAGAACTAACACTAGACTTAGAACTAGAAACATTAGGGTTTAGCTGTCTAAAGTGATGTACAGCTAAATCCTAATGTTTCTATTCTAGATTTAATATCAATACTATAAATAGGTTATAGGTCTAGTATTAATTATACTTTTAGTTGCAGAAGTATTTACAACAATCAAACACTGAGTGGCAATTAAAACTAAAACTAACACAAGACCTAGTACTAGATTCAAGTTTAGACGTGCGTCTGAAGACATAATAAAACTAAACACTCTGTTAATACTGCCACTCTGTCAAGCACGATTAATTAATTAAGCAAATTAACAAGTAATCAAACATAATTCATACATTTGATCACCTGATGAGTTACGCGTGAGTCACGTGAATTAACGTGACACACGCGTGACTCACGTGATGGTCTAAATCGTGAGCGGGCGTGAGCATGCATAAAAAGACACTCATGCGCACATCCCTAATTGTTATCTTACCGCAAGTGTCTTTCATGTGTTTAAAAACAGCTGAAGAAGGTTAAGAAAAATCTAACATTTTTTGCATCTAGTGACTAAATTCGACCTGTTTGACTTATATATAACGTCACGATCTGGACATTGAATCTAATATACACCACACATTTCTCTCTTTCTGGTAATATTTTTGGTATTGGTAATATGATTATATATTTTATTGTTGGAGACGAAGACAGGTGTGATGTTATATTTATGTAAGCTTTTAGTAAGAGGGTTTATTATGTAAGGTTTTTTATTATTTATTTTTGACTTCTGATTCCAGATCTTCAATATTGAGAGGGACATCATAAATGCGGTTGAAAAGAAACCGCAAAACAGCATATTTGTGGTGATCAGAGGTAACTGATATTTTGCTAATGATGTTGTCTGTGGTAGTAGGTTTCCTGAAGATGTTAAACTATAACCGCAATCTTTATCTCTGTGAATTTGTGAGTTTAAGTAATTTAAGGACTAATTTATTTCCAACTTACAGGTAAAATCCAAGTTACAGATGTTATTAAATAAGTTAACGAGGGGTGAAAATTTAGCTGAGTTACCATTTTATATAATGAATATATCATCCACATATCTGGCATAAAAGGAAATATCTTTACCACAGAGCCTATACTTATTAGAGAATAAATCTTTTCCGAGAACATTCATAATGCTGTCCATCATTCATTTTGTAATAATTATTATTAAATATAAACAAATTTTTCTTACAAATGATTTTCAAAAGACCTATTAATTTCTATATTATTTAGAATATGGATATGAATATTTACACATTTGTATATAAGATTTTTATGTCAAAGGAGACAAGCAGAGACAAGTATGCTATTATTGTTAAATTTAATGTTATTTAATTTTTTAACTAAATCATTTATTTTTTTTATAGTATCCTGAAATACATGTTGATAAGAATTGTAAAGGAAGACTGTATGCGAGTTTCTAAACTTTACTAGTGGGGGTGTTAGTATTGCTAAAAATGGGTCTGATACTTTCATCAGATTTATGAAGTTTGATTAAACATTTCATACCTGGAACAAGTAAATACATGACAAATGAATTGAAATTGATGATGTCAAATTTACTCAAAAGAGTGGAGTTAGATTTTATAAATCTTTTGACTTTATCATTGTATTTGGTTGTTAGATTATTGTGAATCTGTGCAATATTATTATTTTTTAAATGTAACGACGATGTGTTGAAACGACGATGTCAGCTGCCTTGTCCCCATTAGTGATAATAAGTTTGTTAACAATGACTTTCTTATTAAGTTTGGAAATTTTATTAAAACTACCCTTATAAGGAAGAGTGTGGTTAATATTTGGTTTACAATTACGGTAGTTAGAAGTACCGTCAAATTTATTAATTAGGGAATGATTATTTTGGAATATTTGTTTGATAGAATGATTTTGATATATTTGTGATTCCATTTTTATAGCAATGCCAACTACTTGGAGGTTGTGAGAAAGAGAATATTTAGATCCCAGATTAAGGATATTGACATCATCTCCATCAAGTTGTACATCACTGAGGTTCGTAAATCTAGGTGCAAAAAATATAGAATCCAGATTCGAAACAGTTACATGTAAAACTTTAGTGTAAAATTATAATACAACCTAGCTTCAAAACTAACACTACACTTAGAACTAAAATCATTAAGGTTTAGCCGTCATAAGAGACGTTCGCCAACTTTACCAATTTTTCAAGAAAGTTAACAACTTTAAAAACATTGGACGTATTTAGGACGGCGCGGAAAAGAATTTGATTATTTAGGAAGTTGCAATCTGAAAAAGTGTGGAAACCTCTGCAAGATAAGTTTTTTAGTGTAACGATACTAACATTGCTATTTAAAAAAATCAAGTGTCATATTGACACTTGAAAACTTGTGCTGAAGTTTTCGTCTGCGTTCGTTTGCTCCTGAAGACGTACGGCTAAACCGAAACTTTCTAGGTATAGGTCTAGTGTTAGTTCTAGTTTTAGTTCAATACTAGTATGCAATAATCTAAAACCGAATAACAGCAAAATTAGAGCCAATACCACCACTAGAGCTGTGAATTATATGCACGAAGAAGTAGAGATGTATGTGCATATATATGCATGTATTTTGTTAATTACTCCTATATGCATCTACAGGGTGAGTCAATAGTGCGGGGACGGAAGATTGTGGCTTTACCGTTGAAAATTTAAAAAAACGTTTTTATGTCATCATACATGACATATATATAATAACGCTATATAATAACGCTTATTTTCCGCATTAACACCATACGTGCGATACATCATTGAAATGCTAAAAATGTGCTCTTTTTAGTAACACCATAATCAACTATTGGTTGTATTTAAAAAAGCACAACTTTGTGTTATATCTCAAAAATTATCAACTTTATTTAAAATTTTTCAACGGCATTACATTCTGCTCAATAAAGTGTCTTAAGAGTGTATTAACCGCGTTTCTTCAATTTCAAAAATAAACGAAATAGGAGAATTTTTTGGAATGGCGAAAATATGACTTTTTGGCCATTCCAAAAATTAAAAACAAAAGAAGATAGAGTTTTTGTCTTTGCGGAAATGAATATTTCTCGAAAAAAGAGACCGAGATATGCCACCTATTTTTTTCATATCTCTTATAGTTTACCCTATAATAACACCAAAATTTGCTCACTCTTCAGTACTAAAAAACTAGAATTTTCGAAATGGGTATTAGAAAAAGATCAACAACAATAACATTTTTTTGATTATCTTTAATACAGCGAATAAGCGATGTTACCTAAAAATAACTATGTTAACCGCCTTAATCATTACTATGATATTGTCAATAGTAAATTTATATGAAACGTAGTCCACACAATGGTCCTAAACTATATGGGCAGGGATTCTAGAATCTTCTCTGATCAGATCGTATTTCTTCGAGGCAACCATTAACGAACGATCTTTTTGATTTTCTTAGAAAATCAATTGCCAAACTATTTTGAAGATGTTTCACTAAGCGTTTGAAAAAGAATGTGGTTTCAGCACAATGGTACACCTCCTCACTATGATAGGATTTTTGCAACATATTTAAATAGAATTTTTGAAAAGTTGTTTTCTTAATACTATTGTCTATGCACATATCCACACTTTTCCATTGTTTATGAACTAAACTTACTTGCATTTGTTTAAAAATGTCTTCTTCATAGTTTATTTCTACCATATGCTTAACGATAATGAAAGGTAGTTAATAAAGCCTTCTGAGGCATTGAAAAAATATAGGGTGTTCCATTTAAAATAACAAAGTTATGGTCCCTCAAACATTTCATAAATTAACCGGTTCTGGTAACCATCCTGTACAATATTATCAAATAGTATTAGTGGGATTTTAAAGACCAAAGCTTTGTTTATCGATATTCCAAATTGCAATGTTCATTATTTAATAGTAGTGGTGATAATGAATTTTAAGTCACTACAAGATTTTTCAAAGATTAAATTTTCAAAAATTAAAGTTTTCACAAAATGATTAATAACTTGGCAACATTGCATTCAAAATATAAAAACAAGATACACATTTATAGCATTTAAAACAGTAATCAATATATGTAAAAAGATGTATAGGGTTCCATTTAAGAAAATGAAGTTGAGTAGGGTTCTGGAATTTTGAAACACCCTGCATACTTGAAAATAATTTTAATCGATGCAGCTTTGATAGTAATGTATGATGACATAAAAATATTTTTTTTATTTTCAACAGTAAGGCCATAACCTTCCGTCCTCGCACTATTGACTCACCCTGTATAACAATGATGGCGCACCTTTTCAGCTAGACGAGTCAAAATTTTCAAAATTCTTAATAAACAATATGCTGCCGTGTCATAAAAATTTTAAGTCATAAAATTGAGAAACAAAATAATTTAAACCGACCTCCCATATTATACACTGCATCATTTATTAATGAAATGTTTCTTTTTTTTACCGAATCATTGTGACTTTGTGACGCTCTATTACAGAATGAAAACCAAAAATCTATAGCTTATTTAAAAGATCCCTAAAAAATTAATAGAAGGAATAGTACGCACAGACACGATGCAAATAGAAATTATTTGTTAAAACAATACATAATAGGATAAAAATCCAATTAAAAAAAATGCATTCTACATTAAAAAAATATACGTTTGAAAACATCAAGCTGTTTTTGTATTTTTCTTTATAGTTCTTTATAGTCATCTATCTTTTACGTATTGATTGTTAAAAACATGATTGCCCCGTTCCTGGATTCGAGAGCAACAGACTTGATATGCTCCTAGAGGACTTAAAATCTCCACAAGATGACACAGCTTCCAGAAGTCTTGAAATGCTTTCAGAAGACTTGATATTGCTTCCAGAAGTCTCACACTGATAGATACACTGGCGTTTGAAAGCAATATTTTTCCAATTCTCTATTTAGCCATCAAAAACGTTACATAAAGTGCTGGCTCTAGCCCTACAAATGCATTAGCAATGCTCTTACGTACTAACTTAACTAGTCAATCTGAAAATCTTGCTAACACCGCACAGTTTGATTGAAATGGTGAACCGTTTGAGTCATCAGTATTTCCACACAAATTTTGATAATTCACTACTTAACATCGAGCTTTGTTTCGAGATGATATATTCAGCTTCTGCCCTCGTTCAATCTCAAGATCGTTATTCACAAACTCACTTATTTATTTAAAAATCCAAAACCAGCACTGACGCGCTTAACTACCATAACATAAAGAAAAAAAAGAGAATAACCAAGTAGAATAATCAAAATTGGTCGATTCAGGTAAGTTATCTACATCCGAAGTTGTTTCGTTTCGCCGCTGGAGGACTTGAGAGTTAGAAAAAACATTTGTTTTATATTGTACAACTCGAAAATAGTCATTTCAAACCATTTGAGAAGTGAATTCCTAGGTTCAATAATGTCTTTATGGTTTAGGATATAATTTTAAAAACACAGATATGATGGAAATGCTATGCGTTGCGCAGTTATTATTCCATATTTTTTCTGTGTCGGCGACAATTACATAAATAAAATTTCTGAATAGCCCATTTAGTTCTAAATCTTTTAATTTCGATTAAAATTTAAAAATTGTTTATTTCATTATAGCATATGGTCCCTTATACTTTCTTATGGCTATTTGTCCGTAATGACCGTATGTACGAAAATGACATTGTTTAAAATGACTTTTCGCGTATGATGATGCAAATCTCAAAATTTGCGGATTTTGAGTTGTGCCTGTATTCTAGCAAATGACCGTTATCTACAAATCTTATTTAACTCATTGTAATTACAAAATCTCATGGTAGACACTGATTTTTCTGGGGCATTGAAGTTAAAAATGATTTATTGATAGTGAACAGCAATTACGAAGAAAAATTTATCAAGTATTTAATTTCTTAGTTAAGTGTCAACTACGTTGAGATTTTATAGTTAAAGTGATGTCAGCAAGGCTTGCAGATATTGAAAGCCTTTTTACTGGCTAAACTTATGTAATCAAAATATTAAAACAATTTCAGAACTAAATGGACTATTCAAAAATTATAATTATGCAGCAACGTTTATATAATTTTGTTTGACAAAATATTTGTCGGCAACGACAGTTTTTGACATTGTTACGCTCTTAATTGATTGATAAACGCATAAAATTAATAAATTATTGAAAATTGACATATCGACATGATATTACCCAGGAATTCACGAATACCCAAGTTTTCTCTAAATAATAGTATCGAACAAAACGCTATACAGCACACGTGGGAAACTAATGTTTTTCACTAACTTGTATGTCTTTTTACACTCGTCTTCGGCTCGTGTGAATCTCACATACGGGTTAATGAAAAATCTGTTTCCTCAGTTGTACTGTAATATACTATTTATGGTATACTACGGTTACATATCACAAATTGAACTTGAAAAATTTTCAATTTAGAAAGAAGTCCAGTTTTTACGTAAAACTAGGAGTAATTCAACTTCTATAGTTAGAGTGCGCAATAATGCGCACGTGAATAGTATGCATTATTTATGCTTTGATGAGTTTGAAAAATCAGTAACAAATTTTTTTTCCTCTTTGTGTCTCTATCCGGGAACATACTGTATATTCTAGACTTATATAAATCATTTGTAATATTTGGTCTTGAATCCTCATTACTAATTTAAATAATAATTAATCTAGCTTTACAGCAACAAAATCAAAATTGATGATATTAATCCAAGTAGACTCGATTATTTACGATATAAAATCCTTGATTAAACTTCCTCTTTCGTTTGGTATGATTATGTTCGAGGAGGTCGAGGTTCGGGAAAGACGATTCGCGTTCGGTTTTTCTCACGGGCCCTTCTTCCACTTCGTTCTTAAAACGACGACAACGACGTCTCCGCTGAACATAAAACACTGGCACCGCCACGGCCATAACAAATGGACGTCGATGCCGCCGTCGCCGCCACCGCGTCGCCGCCGATCCTCCGGACCGTGTTCTTCGGCTACGAACCCGCTCTTCAGTCCTACCAGAGGCGGCCGTCCGCCAACATGCGTCCTCCAAAGTCGCGACTTGACGCGTTTTTCAAGTGTCGTCGTGCTGAAGAGGTAACTTCTTCTACATTGGTACTAATGGTCCTTTTCTTGTTCACCCTTCGCATTGGATTTACGCAGGCAGGTTAGTTCTTGTTCTTGGTTACATTTGCTCCACCTTTTATGGTTATTAAAGAAATTTATAGGACCTCTTTTAAAGGGTTATTTTTTAAATAATGTGATTTTATTACACTTATATTTTTTTATGTGTAAATAATGTTAAAATGAATTTAATTAGATTTTCATTTACAATTCATGTTTCTAATCATTAAAACGTAAATGAAGTGTTTCTTCGAAGAAATCACAATAACGTATTAGGGTCATTAATATCGAACGGATTTAAAGTGGTACTCGCATAGTATACAACAGATGTCAACAAATCGGCATAAAATCTGGTTAGCAAAAGATTTTAACTGGGTTAAAATTGACTATTCATCAGCATATCAAACGGCGAACAGTTTTGATTGATGCGTTATTTGAATCCTCTGTTTTTATATTGTATTCTTTTCAGGTGCAACCATAGGGGTCTAACAAAAGGTGTTTAATTATCTAAATATTCGACATCAATAGATACGTTTGGATGTCTATTATTGTATTTGTTCTTTTGTATAGCTGTCGATTTGTACCTCTGGGAGAGACGAACGAACGGGTTGTAAGAACGACCGCAGTAAAGATAAATAACGATCTTGTCCAGACTAAACAGCCCAATAAATTCCGCATCGTTTTGAGTCTCTTTGATGTTAACTTACCTGATGCAATCACCTGTTGTATATCATTGTAAATTGGTAAGAAATCCTTCGCGTAGGTTTTACTTAAACATAAATGACATATTTTGAAAATCAACTACTAAACTGTTATAAATCAAATCTTGATTTCTGAAATCTTTGAAGATTGTTTTGTGATCTATCCGTTATATTTAAGAGATAGCGTTCAGTTTCATTTCGTGAGAACTAGATACGGTCTGTTGCACCGAAATTGTTTGGGAATCTTCCTTGTTGCAAAATAGATGGTAGCGTTTTGTCACGACATTACAAAAGATGTATCTAAAAACGAATTCCAAGTTGAATTTCTTCGTTAAATTTATATGTCTAATTTAATAAAATTTTTCTACGATTAACAAATGAACTGGAAAATCAAGTACGGTTCATGGCAAATTGGTCAATTAATTTAAGTGGACACCATATTATTTGTTCGCGCACGCAATACGCCTTCCGAGCGAATCGAAGCGAAAGAAATAAAAGTAAACACGAAGAGCACCACGCTTCAATTGTAGCCGCAAGCATCCAAAGAAGCAGCATTATTCCGGTGACCGAAGAAGCGGCTGCGGACCAATTCGACTCGAATAAGCAGAAAAAAACATTTTACTTTTATAAATTAAGTATCGTGCACTAATTCTCTTCTTATCATCCGATGAAGGGGGTCTTCGTAAAAGAACCGGCTATTTTACCTACCGCAAGAGAAACCGGGTTGGTCTCGCACTTCTTTACCGTTAGTTCCTGAGCGCTGCTGGGGGATAACGACGCCGTTTTCAGACGACGCTGACGTCGTCACTCGAAAGCAAAACCGCCAAGAGATTTCGAGGAATCTTGATCAACGGTAAAATTGCACCTTGAAACTTGCTTGTACAAGAATCAATAAAAACAGGAATATTTCAACCGTTCATCACTTAAATTTATAATTTCATTAAAACAAAGAATTTCTTTGCACCGATTTTCTGTTTAATAGGTGTTAGATATTAGATTGGATTAAGTGTTAAACTGCGTTAGGGGCATTTATATTTTAGTTTTTGGATATGTTTAGTTTTGTATATAATTTTAATATAATTGTCAGGACCCTGAGACCTCTAAATCGTACAATTAATTTTTCAGTCATCGATTAGAAATAATCCCCGCTCGATATATTAAGTTCAAGTTGATGCAAGGTGATCCAGCAAGATTTTGTTATCAACCAGCAATAAAGCAATGGAAGCAAGAATAAAGCAATGGAAAAGAATACGCAGTTTTTAACGAAAACATTGCAATCGAAAAATCATTTTGCGTTTACCGAAAGCAAAAAATGTGCAATAAGAACTCATTACGTCTAATGATGAAGTAGATATAGTAAGATCTGCTTAAATATGCAACGATATCTCTAGATCTGGTAAAGTACTCAAAGTGATTTGTTTACAGATTGGAACAATTCATCCAAAATCTGAAAAACAGACTCTATAATAGTTAGCCATGTAAAACTTTGTCTATTCGTCTTTTTGCCAGGTTCAACAAACTGATCAGAAATCCATGAGCACAGAATATATAACTCACATCCTCATAGGTAGATGTTTTTAAGAGATACCTGCCATTAAATTTTGATATATCTATGCTGAGACATGTATGCTAGTGATTTGAATCACTAGCAAACATGTACAATCTGCATACGTGTACACTGATTTGAATTGATGCACGTAAGTATTGGATTTTGTTGAAGCTGCGATAAACGATAACGGTACTGTTAGTGTCGGATGGGTTGATAGCGACCACGCAACTCCAGTACGTTCGCCATTAGCTAATCCGAACGAATCTCCAAATACCTAAAACTCCAAATATCCTACGCACAACAGGAAGTTTACGAGTGTCGATATTACCACAGCAAACATAAGCGCCGGAAACATGGCTGCTCTGGTTGCTGCAGCACCCATACAAAAGGTTTTATAAGCATAAACTCCGGTTATGAGGACGATTTAAGTATAAATGTCAGTGTATAAAAAAGAGTCATTTTATGACATTGCGTCTCAAAAACCAACAACTCATATGTTGTAACGCTTCGCCCGTAAGCGACCTCGGCGATTTGAGTATAAATGTAATCTCATAAATAATTTGGTATCTTAACCAAGACATGTACGTATCTTATTTTATATGAATCATTTTTTATTTTTTATGATTCATTTTATATAAATCATCTATAAAATGGCATTTACATTCAAATAGCTTATATCGCTTATGGTTTAGATGAGGCGCCACATCCTTTAAATAACTATTAAGTCAACTTCCATTTTTTGAAATAAGTTGGTATCGAAAAAGTAGCTAGATCTGGTATTTTTTTAAGAAGTAACTAGAGAATTTAAAAAAATACGTACGACCTAGCGTTCGGTAGTAAGATGATTGAAGATAATATTTTCAATAGTAGAAGTAGGAACAGCACCAAAAACAGTAGATATAGAAGTTTGGCCGTTTGAGTTTAAAGTTTTCATTGATAATGGTTCATTTATTATCCATATAGAGTTATAGAGTATATAGATCTCTGGCCCGTATCGTTATTGTGACGTCTAATGAATTTGATGAATTTAATTTAAGAACACAGTATACATAGTAAACATAGTAGTATATAAACTATAATGCTTATTTTTAGTTCATAGTTTAGTTCTATTTACTGTCTATATATACAGGCTGTCTCTAAAATGCATGTACAACGGAAGACCACAGATTCCTTGGATCAAAATTAGCCGATTTAAGTTAACTTATCTATATCCAAAGTTGCTTCGTTTCGCCGCTAGAGGAGCTCAAAGTTAGCAAAAAAAATCGTTTTTTCCTTATAACTCGAAAACGTGAATATTAATCAAAACCATTTTTGAGATGTGAGTTCCTAGGTTCAATTAACGTCTTTTAATGGTATTAGGTGAGATTTTAAAAATACAGAAATGATCGAAAACCCAGGTCTTCAGCAGTTATTACTCCCTATTTATTTTTGCTGAGTAGGCGATTACTACATAATTAAAATTTCTGAACAGCGCATTTTAGCGGCGAAACGAAGCAACTTTGGATATAGATAAGTTGACATAAATCGGCATATTTTGAGCCAAGGAATCTGTGGTATTCCGTTGTACACGCATTACAGATACACCCTGTATATTATACATTATATGTATATATACGGTATAATGTATCATATATTATATTATATATTATGTGATATATTATAGGGGCTTGATATTTTTCAGGCTTGTACTATTATCTCAGACTGCATGTCAGGAAATTATTTTTGATTATACATTGATTATATATTTTATAAATTGCACGATATATCTTATTGAAATCTTTATTGAAATCGGATGACTAACAGCAGCACAAAAAAACGAAAAAATAAAATCGTGCAACACTGGTTTTAAAAAATAATCAATATTATAAACAGCGGTTCGTTAATAAAATTTCGAGCAAATCTTTCTCCTACCAATAACATCTCCAAAAACAAAAAATAAAATCTTCAATTGATAAATAAGAGATTTGATCCCCTCAAACTTTATAAGAAACTATATATGCGGCATATTTCTGGCATCGATTGCCATAAAAATAAGCAGAGACTTGTATTTAAAATAACAAAGATAAAATGCTTTAAAATTTAAAAGTATGACATTAGATTTGAGCGACTCTGTGTAACTTCGAATCAGTTCAATTTGGTTAATGAAACAACTAGACCTTACTGAATCAGTTTATCATGAAATTTTATTAACGAACCGCTGTTTGTAATATTGATTATTTTTTAAAACCAGTGGCGCAAAAACGATTTCTTTTTCGTTTTTTTTTTGTGCTGCTACCAAAACAATTGATATAAATACATTACATTACATTACAATACATTACACTATAATTGTACCATCCCGTGCATTTCATACTTTAATCTATTAGGAATCATACTACTCACTTAAAAATTTGTCAAGTGTCGTTGTTAATCTTCTTTTGAAATTTACTCATTTATACCAACATTGGGGCAAGTGAAACATTACTGACTCACTAACCCCATTACCTAAATCAAATCTATTAAAAAAATTGAAGAAAAATCTTAAAAGATAAAATTCGTAAAAGTAGGAAGTTCTTTTCTTCCTACGTGATGGTGATCATGCCTCAAGATTCCCAAGA
This sequence comes from Onthophagus sagittarius, assembly GCA_036711965.1. Taxonomy (NCBI): domain Eukaryota; kingdom Metazoa; phylum Arthropoda; class Insecta; order Coleoptera; family Scarabaeidae; genus Onthophagus; species Onthophagus sagittarius. The sequence goes on from JASERS010000001.1 coordinate 49,162,265, forward strand.
TTAATGCCCAAGATCAGTTCACTCGCGATGGTGTTAACAAGTACCACAATAAATATGGATGGTCAGACGAATGGTTCGTATTGCTAACGAAACTTTCAGATTCGATTTCTTCGGAATATCTTAAGTATTGACTTTATAAATCGTTGAAATGTGCGTGGTGGTCCATACTATTGGCCTGCTCGAGTATCTAATCTAAACCCTCTCGACTATTATTTTTGAGGTTGGATGAAAGGTTGTACTTTCATGTTTCGATGATCAGAATTGACCCCGCAGATCGTGTGATTTAACACCATCGGACTTCTTCTTTTTCACAAACCTAATAAAACCGTACCATGCTTTAATGAAACAAGAAAAATAATCTCAGTGAAATGAGTTGGCGTTGACAAAGTTGCTTCAGAACTAAAACCAAATCAAAATTAAAAAGTGATAACATACTAATTTTCATGTTAATAATTTAAGAAAAAGTTTTTTTTCTTCTAATAACACTAGTTTACAAATTTTAATCAATTTTTTCCTCAAAATCTGCGATATTTTTTTATAATGTAGATTGTTGTGCTGATTTTGAAACTGTCTTCAGTTTTTCTCCATCACGTCCAGTTTTCGAGATATACCCAAAAAGATGGAAAATGGTAAATTAAAAAACAGTAACGGTTCATGTTCAGTATATTTGTTATTTTGCAAAATTTACTTTAAAGCTTTTTAAAGTAAACAGCACCATCTGACTGATAGATCAAAACTAATACCAAATTCTTATTCATCGCCGTAAAAAAATGTCAATATACCAATTTTCATGTTCATAATGCAAGAGAATACGAAATTGCTTAAGAAAAACGAAAATAAATTATTAACTTTAACCATATCTACCTTCGTTATTATTAACAATTGGACTATGGTAAATTTGGTTAAATAGTAATAATTTTATGTAAGTAATTCACTGTTGCTCTATGTCCCATTAGTAACGGATCATACTGTATATGATCAAAATTAACCATAATAATAGATAACAAAAAAAATAATAAGAATAACAATAGTGCAGTTAAACTAAAAAATAAGTAACAGAAAATAAATACTAAAAGGATAAAAAACAAAGGGAAAAACAAGGAAAAGAAAACATGAGGTTTATAATAAAATAACTAGTATATCGGAAAAGTAAATCGGATCGTTACAAACAAATAAGAACCGAACTATAAACTATAAACAAAAAGTCAAAACGCAAGGAACGAGGAGGAACATGAAGATTTTTAGCGTTGAGAACAGAAGGAGTATCACGTATATTATGTAGCAATTTAAAGAAGAAGAGAAATAGTCTAAGTAGTAGATTGAATATTTAAAACATAAGTATTTTATAAAAAAAATTTGAATTCTTTCTATCCTAGATATGTATATATAATACAGAGGGCACCAAACAACACTGTAGTAATTAAGTATGCTATAAATGAAAGCAAAATACAATATTTTAATTGTAGTAAGATTTGAGAAATAAGCAGTAGATCTCTTCACAAAACCTAACATAGACAAGGCTTTGGATACCATCAAATCAATTTGTATATGACAATATCATATGACAACTTACAGTCGAAAGTAATACCCAGATCGTTAATAGAAGTCACACGGGTAAGAGTCTCACCAGCAAATGTATAGTTGTAGCAGATAGTTGTAACACTCCTCTTTCTAGTGAAAGAGGTAACATTACATTTAGAATAGTTTATAGTAAGGCGATTGTTTAGACAATACAAATGAAAGTTATTAAGATCAACCGTAAGCAGTCAAGAGGGGATAAGACTCGTGTGAATAATTTTAAATCATCCGCTTACATATGACAATGGGAGCTTTCAAACACATCATGTATATCATTTATGTAAATGTTAAACAATATAGGGTCATGATGACTGCTTTAAGGAGCTCTCGATGGCACTAATATAGGCTTAGAAGAGAAACCATTAACAGATACTATTTGTGATCTGTCCTTTAGGTAGCTATCACTGAAGCAAACGATCGTGAAATCCGAATTTGTAAGAGTCCGAGTCCGAATTTGTAAGAGAATTTGAAATCCGAGTGTGAGGTGGTAAGAAGCCCCCGAGTATATTCTCGGAGAACGATATTCTCCTCGGGTCCACTCTTTATAGGAGCCTCGTAACGTGGTTATTTGTGTTGAACGACAGTGGTGGAAACGGTCAAGTGGCGGGTGTTAAAATGAATGAAAAAAAAAAAGAAATAAAACGGAATTAATTAATGACACTAATTTAATTTAAAAACTTTAGTAACTGAACATACATAACCAAAATTTAAACAAAATAATAAAAAGAAAATTGTACATAGATATTACATTATTTTACTTGTTGATAGATCCATGGCTTTGACCTTTATTCCTCTTTTCCCCTTAGCTGTTCTCCTCCTCATATTCAACCTTGTCCCCCGTCTCCACTCTACTCTTTTATTTTTGTTCACTTCCCCAACTTCCTTCTTCTTCGACCTCTCAACTCTCATTCCTCTCGTTTTTGCGGAGTCCCTCATCAGGTGTCCCCACTTCCTAAATATTTCTGTACTTCCCCGAATTTAACATACACATTTTTCTGACTTGTTACAAATTCTTATACAGCACACGAAGAAATTAAGCGCTGTATCAACGAAAGGCCTCTACAATGAATAGTTTCTGAAATAAAGTACTTTACAAACTAATTTGACAACCCTGTATATTTGAATTAAAGTAAAACTAGAACTAGAATCTTTTTTTGAATATTGTCCAACCCAGCCCTGGGCGTCAAGTATCTCTATGTTGTATTTTATTTATAAGAAAACTTACTTGATGTTTTTTGTTATACTACTTTTTGTATTGCCATGGGCCTTAAAAATTATTAGCGCACCATTTTTTGGGCACTTTTGCAAAAATGGCATTTTTCAAATTAAGATCATTTTAATGTTTAGTCTGCTGAAAGTACTATTAATGGCATACCTTTCCTATCAAAAGTTATAGGGGCCTAAAATTTTGAAGTGGACTAATCCCACCCATGTTTACGGTACTATCTGTTCAATTAGAATACATTTTTCTTTTCATGGGTAGAATTAACAATGAATGAATAGTGTATTATGGGCTACTTTATCATCTTCCTATTACCGTAACTAAAGGATTGTGGTCGTGACAACAGCTGTTTTAAACGCTTTCAATGGGTAACATCTGGATTTATTGTCACATAAATATAATAAGAAGGTGTTATTGGTAAAGAATGTAAATTCAACACACTTCTTCTTTTAACACACTTTATAATTGGATCACAATTAAAGTTTTTCTTGATTGTCTTGGTTATGGTTCAAAGAATAATAAATAGCTGTTGACATAGTGAACCCTTCGAAATGGGCCGATAGGTCGTCGAAGTTAAATCACGATCGGATGAAATTAGAAAGACAGCGAAAAAGCGTTTGTCCGGCGGCATCACAATTTGCCGTGGCCGTCGTCTTCTTCATCGTTGTCACAGCAGAAACGGCGTCGGCGAGAGCAAAACGAACCTAACGGATTTGCCATCTTTAGACGGGTGCACAGCACTATTTACGACTAATCTCTCTTTAATAGACTGTAATAAATTACTGTTATCGCCGTAACGCGCTGGCATTACAGCTTTATAGAGTTGCTCATCTAATTATTACCCGTTTAAAAGTTGAAGAAAAAAAGCATCCCTGACAACATCTTTTCCAACCAGGAATCCCAACAATTTTTAACAAGATTATTGGAATCCAACAGATTTAATACTGTTCGATTTCTGGAAAAACTTCTTTCAGAAACTTTCTTAACCTACTCAATTGTGAGAAAAAATTAAATTAAATATCTGTGTAAAATATTTTCTGAACATTAACTCTTTTCCAACATTTGCCGGCTATGAAGATTGTAGCGGGCGTGTCTCTGAAAGAGGAAGCAGAAACGTTTCCCTTTTGCTTTTCATACGGTGCTCGAGCATTTCCTTTCGACTGACGGAGTCGTCGTCGGTGCCTTGTGGCCGTATAAAAAAAATGTCCCGTTACGCGTCACGGCTTATCTCCTCCATATATACGCACATGTACGGAGCCACAAGAAGCGACTACGTGCGCCGGCATATTACACGATCGCGCACGGACAGCCACTTAAAGCGAGAAACGTCAAGGAGTTGTAAAGGACCACCGGCGCTGCACTCGATGTTTGCTGCTGCTGCCGTTGCCGTTGCCTTCCCAACGAAGAGAACATCTCAAAGCCAGCAAAACTCGGTGTTGTTTTATAACCTTATTGCAAATCAAAGATAAGATACAAAACATCGCTTAAGAGAAGGCAAAAGTGTATTTTGAGTACCCACAATAAAACAAGGTTATTAAAAGTTATCAGTTTGTGATGATGGCATAGAGAACCTGAAAATTATTTATAACCACGCATGCGCGTAAAATATAACCTTATCCATACACTTTGTGTAAACAATACAATATTACTATAACATCTATAAATTAATTAAATTCTATATTTATTTGTTCTTAATTACACTCTTAAGTATTTAACCCTTCGTCGGGCGCATTATTAGTGCAAACAAATTCAGGCGCATTATTAGTGCAAACAAATTCAGGCACAATGCTTGTTTATTCAGAGTCAGTTTCTTCGGCAGATGTTAGAGTTGCTGTATTGTGCTGTATTGCTTGACATGCAGTAACTCTTAGGTACCACACACCATATTTACGTGAGACATGCAGATTGCAGACCGACATTTTTTACATTCATAATTTGTCATCCTTCTGAAATTCCTTTCATCTATACAGGTTGAACACTTACGCCTTTTTGGAGGTGGAGAAGTTGAATTTTCTAAGTCATCAGCTTCATTGATGGGTTAGAACCGTTTTAGTCACATTTGGAGCTGGGTATTGATTCCAACAGTCTTCGTACTTCTCCGAGTAAGTTATCCCATCGTCAGCTGATGAGACAATGTTTTTAGAAAAACTCGTCTTTTTAATGGTTCCAGTCGATTGCCGAGGTAAATTGCTTGGGCGTTAATACCACTCACATTCAACATTGTGAAAAATATTACCATGGGCCACCGCTTCACATTTCGGTCCACGCCGTAGGTAGCACACATCTGATCTAGCCTTTGGTGGAATTATAAAAAGTGATTATCGCTGGCTTTTGTTTCTCTTCAGATTTAGGATCGATGGTGTTGTCGTTATGTTGTGTAGATAGCAGAATTACATTTTTTCTTTGCTCGTGGTAAGATGCTAAAGTTTTTCCATTATTGATACGAAACATGCTGGTGTGTTGTTTCCTTCCTTTGGACAAGACAAATGGTGGGGGCAACTATCTTATATTTTTTCTCACAGTTCCAACGTATGATAAGTTTTTGGTTTTCAAAAAATCGATGAGATCTATATCGGTAAATCAATTATCGGCCGTGATGTTACGACCGCTGCTAAATATCGGTTTAGCCATTCTTTTTACTACCTCACGGCTTATTACTGACAGCGAAAACACCTTCAGGCTGGTTCCCAGCATATATCTCCACATTCAACGTATAAGTCGTCTTGGCATCAGCAAGGGTTTTCTATACATTTTTCAAATACGTCCTGAATTGGAGCAAGACGATCGATTTCTTTTCGTTCTGCTCTGGTAGTAAAATCGTCAAATCGAAGACAACGCATCAGAGTTTTGAACCAATAAAAGCCTTTAGTTCGATAGCGTCTGTGGGCGCGACGTCTCTTTCTCTGGAAAATGTATGGTTTATCGGTTCAATATATTGGTTTGTATATCTAACTATTGTATCCAAATGTCGTCTGTGAACAAATTATTCCAACAATCAACCGCAGTTTGAGCATTTTTAGCGTTTCCTTTGACTCCTTTGGCGGATTTTTATACCATTTGGTTGTTTTATCCTTTCCCAAAAAGCAATTGGCTTCAGTACCAGGTTCGCATTCATCTTGAAATTCCTCACCATCCTGCTCCGTTTCTGAATAGTCTTCACGTTTTTCAACGAAATCTTCCGAATGAATATCACTTTCTTCTCCAAAATCTTCGTTCACGGAGGGATCTTCCTTGTCGTCTTCGAGAAGATTTGTTATATCATCAAAATGATTTGAACAATTTTGGGACATTTTAGCGGAAATAAAGAATAGTCGGAACCACCAACTATTTTAGAACTAATTTTACTTTAACATTATGTCCTTCTTTTACACCTTTTACTACTAGGAACAGCAACATTTGCAGTCGTGAAAATTCTTTATTTGGTTTGAAAAATATAAAACTTCGCGACGACTTTTTACTTCTAGTTAGGTTTCGAAGATAAGATTTGTTCTCACGAACTGTGAGGACTCTCTCAATACTCGTCAATTACAATCTCCCATGTCAAGTAATGTAGTTATATTTCAACACTATTTGACATGGGTGATTGAGTGATCACGGTCTTAGCGTTGAAATATTTATTTTAGACCTTTTGACTGAGAACAACATTTGCAATTGTGGGAATTCTTTTTTATTTGGTTTGAGAAATATAAACCGTCGCGACAACTTTTTACTATAACTAGGTTTTGCAGATAAAATATTTATTGTCACAAAAAATATATCAATAGAAGAAAAATAATAAATAGAAGTATCATAGAATATTACGTGATATGTGAAGAAACAACTAAAATATTCACATTATGAAAAAAATAATCGATTTATTGTGAAATCAAGGGAATAATAAATCCATTCTAAAAAACACGCGAGCTAACGGACTAGGTATACTGTAATCAGCAGGTAAAGAAAGTAGACTATAAAGAAGTACAGACTTCTACACTTTTTAAGACTCAAGAGAGGGGCGAAAACATTCTACTTGTGCCTGTCAGGCCAGTTGCTCCCGACGGAGGGTTAAGTCACTCTTCACAACGTTTATAACACCTTCTAATTTTTTTTATGGGAATATTTCAAATTTAAAGTGTACTTAAATTTGTTGAAAACCACATCTATGTGAAGTTAACATCCAATTTTCCTAAGTTCCAATTAGATCGGATTTCACATGTATATATCAACTGATTACTACATGTATAGTATCAACCGATATAACTCAACGATTTCGATAAAAAGTCCTTGGCCAATACGAAAGTGATCTCTTCTGAATTCTGTTGAAATGCCAAGATGTTGCTAGAGCACATGAAAATAACACAAAAATGACGATTTTTAAGTTGCAACCGATGAACCCCACCGCCAAGATCTAACCGTTAATGTCAATTTTCCCCCGTTACGTTTGTACTGTGTGCGCAAAATTGGACACGTTTAAAGGGAAACTCCACTTTCTATAAAATAGAGGAAAAATGATATCAATATCTTAGACTTGATGTTTATATAAAACTTAATGGTGAAAACCACATATTGATTCTCTTGTTTTTTTGGAGTGCTATTACGAGAAGTAGTCATAACTTTTTTCTTATTGAAAAATCTTCCTTTCTGTGAGAACATTTCCAAGGCAACTTTTTATGTAGAATTCTATGGATAAATCAGTTTTCCCTCAAAGCAATATTATAGTAGTTATTGACATAAAAATATCATATCGCTCATTTGCTAGAATACAGGCAGAACTCAAAATCTGCCAATTTTGATTGGCAACGCATCAACAAACGCGAAAAAACACTATCTTTTTACATAAACAATGTCACTTTCATACTTACGGTTTTAACCGGCAAAAAGCCGTAAGAAAGCATAAGGACCATATATCACAATGAAATAAATAATTTTTAAATTTGATTATTTCAAATTGACATTTTTTGATATTTTCTACTATGGTTGTATTTACTGATTTAGTATTTCCAGAAAATGAATTTTTTCTCGATTTTTTTAACAACCATATGATTCAATTTGGTATGCAAGTTGTTTCTTCATTTTCAAAAGTAAAGTCCTTCACATTTAATCATATTTTTTCGTGATTCTTATAAAAAGTCAAAAATACATCCTTCATTGACATTTCTTAGGTAGTATCAATTTCAAATTGAAACAACGAGTTATACATCATTTGAACGAGGGAAATTCAACTTTCAATCTAATGCATAAGAAATTTCTTTGTTTACAAAAATTCCAAAAAAAAAGACCTCCATGATTTTTCAAATTTCATGATTTTTGTCTTAATTCCACTTAACTGTAAAAAAGCAATTCATCCTTTTGGAAAGTTAATTTATTTAACAATAAAACATTCAGAGTAACTGTTCAAAGTGCTCTCCGTTTTGTTGAATGCAGCATTCAGCACGACGAATCCATGATTCTCTGGATCGGCTTAGAACATCGGAACGACCCCTCATAGTAGCTGTTGCTTTTTTGATGCGATTTCTCAGCTCTTCTTGCGTGGCAATAGACGTAGAATAAACCTCAGACTTCATCCAGCCCCATACAAAATAATCTAACGGTGTTGGATCAGCAGATCGTGGTGGCCATTTAACAGGTCCGTTTCGGCAATCCATCGGTTACCATATGCTGTATTTAAATAATCGGTGGCAGTATGAGAAAAGTGAGCAGGGGCACCGTCATGCATCAACCACATCCTCTGCCTGTTGGCAATCGGAATATCTTCTAGAAGCTCATACAGATTATTTTGCAAAAAATTCAAGTAAGATATTCCTGAAAGCCTTGCTGGTAAAACGAAAGGGCCGGTGCGATTATCGCCAAGAACATCAGACATTTAATGAAAAGGTATGTTGGTAATGCGTAATAACAGTCGTATGAGGGTTTTCGTCGGTTCAAATATGATTGTTTCGAAAATTAGTAATTCCATTTCTGGTAAAGCAAGATTCATCGGTAACTAGCAAGCAGCTCAGGGAGTTAGGATCTCGTGTGCATTACCAAATCCCTCTTTTATAATCCTCTGGTAACAAATGTTGCACACACGTAACGTGATATGGATACAATTGTTGCTCGCGCTGTCTCATAATCAATCTGTAAAGTACTCTATTTCAGAAACTATTCACTAAAGAAGACTTCGTTAAAAAATGCCTTCAGATGTACTACTTAACCAAAACCAACCCGACCCAACCCTGTATATTTAAATTGAAGTAAATCTAGAATCGGTTTGTAAAGTACTCTATTCCAAAAAATTATTCATGGTGGTCTTTGTTAAAAATGTCTTCAGATGCACGGCTAAACCCAACCCAACCCAACCCTGTATATTGGAACCAGATTCATCCTAAAATATTCGGTCCCCCACGGTTAGGTTGGACGAATGAAATGAGTGCGCCCATTTTCATACAATATTCAATGTCAAAGAAGAAAAGGTTTGCAGTTCAGAGTGGACACTGGGTACATGTATAATGCACACACCATGTATTTCATTGCAAGAATAGGCACCCCAAGAAGTTGGTGCCCAAGACTGTAGTCCTATTAGCCCTTAGGTTTGGGATGGCGCTATACCTCTTCTCATCTGACTATTCAAATACATTACTCTAGCATTTTGCAAATAAATTGCAAAGATTGGCAAACATTGGGACATATAAACTCGGCAATTTTAATAGAAGTCCTTCAGTGTTTACGAAATATCGTCTTTTTCTACAGATAGAGCGAAGAATCTGTTAGTTCCGATTAGCGAATCCTTTTCTAATTCGGATTACAAGGGACACAGTGCAAATTTTAGATTATATTCAGATTACAAGGTAATTTGGATTTGCGAGTTAGCGAACCTTTACTGTACGTTCCCTTATAAGTTACTAAAAGTTTCATCAAGATATGATATATTCTGCATCCATATATACCTTTGATTCGGAAAATAACGGCCCACTGTAATAATAACCCACTGATAATGGCCGGATAGATACACGGGGTAATCAGATAATCAGTTGAAAATGCCGGATATCCGGTATCCAGTTTTTCATAAAATCACTGCCAATTCCATCATTGACTTCCATCTTCGCATTCATTATGGCTCACATTTTCGGTTGAAACGTTGATGACGAAAATTGGGAAATAGTTAAAAGACCTGTTTGATTTGTTTGATTCATTGATTTTTATGTTTTAATCAAAATTATCGAAAGGCGAAAGATATGGATTGTGGAAAGTAGATAAAATGAACACAAGAAAAATTGCGATACTATGGTGTAAATTGAAACTTAGAGATTTGAAGCCTGATATCTCAGAACAAGGAATGATCATTCGTCTTTGTAAAATATTTAATGTATTTACATAGTTAAAACAATTTGCAAACTGCACAAACCGAAAAAGAAGCAAAAGAGATATGGTTCAACAATTATTATTTAAGAGAACAGCTTGCACTAGAAATTTTTCAAAATTGTAACCTAAATGAACAATTTAGGCTAAATTTTACAAAGAGAGAATTAAAATTCACACAGTTTATTATATGCATTAATTTGAAACATGGGTTTCAAATTAAAAATGTAATACTCGCAAAATTTTAATGGAAAGAAATCATATAATGACAGCTAAAATAAAATTTTTGGTGCGTTATCTACAGTTTAAACATTCCGCGAAAGACATAAATTTTATATGTTTGGATATTATAAGAATGGTTATGAAATACGTAGATGGGTAAAAGTCGATGATAAACGTTCAATTAAGATTAAAATAAAAGGTGAATGAGACAGATTTGCTGTATTACATGCAGGTTACAGAGGTTGCTTTTAGATAACTGTTCGTTACTTTTTAATATTACGTATATTGATAAAGATTACCATAAAATGATGGATTTCGAAATCTATTACAACTGGATCAACATAAATCTATTTCCAGCAGTACAAAATTTATCTGGAAATATGTAGTGATAATGAATAATGCACTTTATCTTTCAATCAAAAAGAACACGAGACAAAAGCTCAACTGTGGCAAAAGAGAGTGCAGATCAAAAAAATTTATTGTAAAAATGATAATAAAATACAAAAAGATATGTCATCGATAATTTTCTTCAACGGAACAATATAATATTTAGTATATATAATATATAGTATGGCGACTTGCTCTCTATCATTGTTGGCATAACGCAATTGAATTAGTTTAGGCCCATTGCAAAACGTACTATAATAAACATATAAACGATTTAATAAAATCTTCAATGAGAAAAATCGTGTTTGTAGCTTATGGCATACTACTTAGCTGTATTGTACAGCAGAATCATGAAATAATCCGTAAATCACGTTGAAAACTTCATCGAAAAAGATTGACATACTCATATGGGTAATACTTCGATTAAATATCTTTCTCCATTCTTTATAAATCTCGAAAAATCTGATTCGAAAGGTAATAAAGATAAATTGACTGGACGATGAATAAAAAATGTTTTATGTTATGTATTATGTCATTTGATTATTTAAAAAAGGTATTTTTTTCTTTTTTATCTACAATTTTTGTTTGTCTTTACAAAAAATATGTCATTCGTTAATGTGGTGTTTTTCTATAAAGATTAGAGTTTGTTAGTAATTTAACCTTAACTATTTAGTTACTGAAAATCTTCCTAAAAACAACAGGAAAACAACACAAGTTTTACAAGATTTCTATGTATTACCAACACAAACCCTACAAACATTTTAATTGAAATAATTACACTAGTTTACAAATTCTAATCAAATTTTTCCTCCAAGTCTCAGATACTTTTTTATAACGTAGAATGTTGTGCTGATTTTGAATCTATCTTCAGCTTTTCACTATCACGTCCAGTTTTCGAGATATACCCAAAAATGTGGAAAATTGTAAATTAAAAAACACAGTAACGGTTCATGGTCAGTATATTTGTTATTTTACATAGTGTACTTCTGTGACTATATGTCCATGAAAGTGGATATCCAGGCGAACATTTTAAGATATTGACCGCATAAATCGTACTTTCCGTCATTTTGCTACAGCATAAAACAACTCGACAAAATGAAATTTTTTGACATTTTTCCCATTTTCTTTTCACTTAATCGCACCGTAACAAAAAATAATTACATATATACACACACAGCTATTGTATCTGTAACTGTAGCGTTGCAACATTGTTATGAACAATTTTTTTTAATAAAGAGGTATTTTAACTGTTGTAGGCATGAAGTATAAACATTAAATTCACTAAAATCAATATTATTTTAGCTGTTCTAAATATTGAACATTAAGCATAATTGATCAGAAGGATTTGATTTTGGCAGAGTTCCACTATGTGAACACAGGTATTTGGCTGATATTACAAGCAATACTTTTCTTTGTCTTCTTATTTATATTGTTTAGGTTTATATAACAAATTATATTACAGAACATTTATGCGATTAAATTTTATATTTAATGTATACTACTTTACTTATTGTTAGTATAGTGCGGAATATGATTACTTTTCGACAATTAATCTAATAAAAATCTAATCCACGCCTTGCTTCTTTTGTTGTCAATATTGATATTAATTCGTTGTCATTTATTAATTTTCCTATTTGATGGCCAACATATGGCCAACATGGCCAACATTGATGGCCAACATATTGCAAAGGCATATTGCCTTTAGTTTAGCGTACGATATTTGTGGAAAGAGTTGGGTGAGATACTTAAATACTCCGCCTTCTGGATTAAACGTTTTCGCAAAGTTTTTCATGAAATTCAGTTTGATGTGTAGTGGAAGCAATATGATAGATACTGGTGTCACCAGAGGTTTATTTAAGACATTGAAAGCATCAGCATTGTAATGAAAATGGGAAAAATGTCAAAAAATTTGATTTTATTAAGGTCCACTTTCATGTCCATATATTACAGACGTATACTATGTAAAATAACAAATATTTTTTTTAGCGGTTTTCCACATTTTTGGACTGAAGACAGCTTCAGAATCAGCACAACATTCTACATTATAAAAAAATATTACAGACTGAGATTTTCTTGCAAATTAGTGTTATTATTATTTTAAAAAAACTTTGTCGTTTAGTTAAAAAGGGGAATAAGTAAAGGCATGTATTTCATTACAGTTACTTATAATCAGCAAAATTCCGTAGTCAGCTATGAAATCCTGAAACAAAACGTCAAAATTGACAAAATAAGTTATAAAACATGTCATTTATGTTAAAAAATCAATCAATTTTATAACCTGTTTGGCAATTTTGATGCAAAGTTTTACGATATAATAGAAACATGCCTTTGCATATTCACTTTTTGTACATAAATAACAAAAGTTAAATTATTTTTCACTCACTCTAATTTTCTTTTTCCACTATCAGCGAAATTTAAAACCTTTAAGGCCCAGTTTATTCATCTTTAGTCAAATATATCTATTGGATATTTACCATAGTTACTGGTCATATAGTCAATCATGGCAAGTGAAATTACAGTAACCATGGAAAATATCCAGTAGCTAAATTTAACAAAAGATGATTAAATCGGCCCTAAAGGTACAACTCTTTGTTTAAACGTAACGGATGTGAACTAGAAACCGGTAGAGAGCACACATGGAAAATTAAGTGAAGTATTTCACTTGTATAAATTATTAATTTTAATTAATTTATTAATTTTATGCGTAATGATGACAATAAACAATTTGACAGTATTGGTTGTTTATCAATCAATCAAGAGCATGACAATGTCAAAAAGTGTCGCCTCCGAAATATCGACATGAGTTTTCCCTAAATAGTAGGATTGAACAAAACACTATACAGTACTCGTGGGAAACTACTGTTTTCCATTAACTTGTATGTCTTTCCACACTCGCCTTCAGCTCGTATGAAATCCAACATACGCGTTAATGAAAAATCTTAGTTTCCTCACTTGTACTGTAATATACTATTACAGTTTAATTATTTCCCATTCATTCTATTTAAAAATAGCAGTAGCAACGCGTAACTATGGCAACCTTTTTTTTTCATTTCACATTTCTAAGTATCAAATAGTTACTTTTGCTCCTAGATAGCGAAATGACACTTTTACATTCGAGAACGAAGTTTTTTCTTTTTTTCTTTTAATCGTTCGAGAATGCAAAAAAATTTCGCTATCGTGTATCAAACAAGATTTTTTCGAAAACTGCGTGTTTTAAACATTAAAAATTAATAAAATAATCAAATTAATTAATGACATTTGATATTGGGTTAATGTTTTGTCAATCCACCATTTATTTTTGAACGTCAGATATTTATAAATGTCACAAATTTACTATTATAAATTTGCATTTTAACAGGAAATGAAATGATAATAGAATTAATTGTTAGTTCTGGTGTGTTTGCAATTTATCCATAACAATAAATCAACCATTAAAAGTATCAAATTCTTTAATCTTCAAGCTGCACGAAAAAGTCTTTTACGTCCTCTGAACAAAAAAGTATCGTTTTGACAGTCGCTGAGTACTACGCAAAACTGAATATTTAATAGCAGTTTTCGAAAAATTTAATTTAAATGTAATTGTTTATTTAAGTTTTGTTTTGTTTATTATTACTATTATACTTGAGATATAAAAGTAGCAATAGCTTGAGCATCAAACCCATAAAACTAAAAAAATAAACATTTTTATAAACTTTATTTACATAAATAATATAAAAGATAGAAAACAATAACATGATTAATTAAAATATTCAAATTGCCGTCCGTTAACGGCAAACCAATATCTTGATCGGAAAATAAACGCTTCTTGAACGTTTTCAATTATATCCGGACTGATTAATTGAATTTCTTCGCTAACTGTTTCCATTAGATCTTCTAGGTTATCAGCTCATGTACCAAGTATATTTTGTAGTGGTGATATCTTTTGCAATTAAGAAATCTTGTGAAAGAGTGTGTTTCTAGATATATTTGAATTTGCAGCAATATTAAAGATGTTTAAATGCAGATTTTCCTTTACACTTACCAGGACATCCAATTGACGGTCTTCATTTAAGGCCAATGGATGTCCGGTCTTAGGTTTATCTTGTACCAAGTTCACGACATTTACCCTCAATTCGACTTATTGTCGATTATTGTGGAAGTACGGTTTGGATGATTTTTTTAACGCACAAAAAACTGTTTCAAATCGAATTTTAAACCTGGAAATTTTAAATCAAAATAATTGGTTGCCATGTTCATGCATGGCTACTACTACTGCTATTTAAAGCAAATGAATGGGAAATAATGCGACTTTAAATGTTTTTTTCTCGAAAATTTTCTTATGTAACCGATATTAATATTTACTGTACATAATTAACAAAAAACTCTTTTAATTTCAGATATATAAAATGGAATGTTCTATTTAAAAAAATCTTCGGTGACTTCATAACTCGTTTAAAAATGGCGGAAAAATTTAAAATATACATCAAAAAATTGCAAAAAATTAAATTTGTAGACCCGTTTCAGCGATTCTTTCATAAATTGTTTATAACAATTTAATCGAATTATCCGTTTCTTTTGAAATGCACTGTATATGGGCATACCGCTGAAGTTTTAGTTCATACAAATAGCAATTAATCTTTATGGGCGTAGTTTCGGTTTCAGTCATATTTCGGCCAAAATACAGCCCAAATTAGTATTATACGCCAAAACCAGCCGAAACCGAAACTTCAGTCGGACACTATTAATTGGTACAAATAAAGATCAATTGAGACATCTCAAAGGGTTAATTAAGGGTGATGGTACCATAGATTTTGATAGATTTTTTTCAGCTATTGACGAATTTGATACCTAATTCATATGGATAATTCATATGGAATTCAATTCTAAAACATTTTTCACACCTATTATTTTTTGAAAACTTTTATCATTTATGTACAAAAAGTGAATATGCAAAGGCAAGTGGCTATTATATCGTAAAACTTGGAGTGAAAAATATGTTCACTCACTCGTTGCTATATACGAATGTTAGCAGAGTGAGTGAAAATAACAACTTTCAACACTCGTATCTACACTAGAAACTGACAGTTTCAAAGGTAGGATTGTGCAAACGAATTTGAATTGAATCTTTTGCCCGTTGCAGCGATTTATTCATAAGTTATTTGTAATTATTTTATCGAATTTATCCGCTATTTTTGAAATGCTCTGTATAATCATATTGGGATTCCAGACCATACCCTGTCTTGCGAAAATTTGCATTAGAATAAAAAATATCGCTATAAACACTGGTTTGCTATTCAGCACTGAAGGCAAAATTTATACAGAACAGATTTATAATCTATATGGTAAAGATACAGAATAGTTGCTACTTAAAACCCATTTTCAAAATTTTTTTATAAGTTGTTTTGCCCCAAACATTCTTGTGTTCGGATATTTTTGCCCAAATTTTTTTCTAACTACCCGAAAGTATAAATTAAAAAAAACATTTCGAAAAACATTTTTTTGATTTAAAAACTGTCCTTTTTTTAAGACTGAACCCAACTCAACCAAACTCAATCTAGCTTCAGAACTAACACCATACTTAGGAACTAGAAACAGTACAGTTTAGCCGATTGAACAAAACGCTATACAGCACACGTGGGAAGCTAATGTTTTCCATTAACTTGTATGTCTTTCTACACTCACTTTCATACGCGTTATTAAAACATACGCGTTAATAAAAAAATCTTAATTTTCTCACTTGTACTGTAATATACTATTTTTTGTGGGTAAAAATAACGGTTTTTACGATCTGTCAACAGCGATGAAATGACAAACTTTTTAAAAATCAATAAATTTCTTCAATATTAAATCGTCGTTAAATTTTATTAAATTTTGAATGTTATAAAAAAAATATATTATTCTCGGAAAAAATTTTAGCTCGAGGTTTCTTGTCAACTTCGAGCTAAAATCTAATACTTTTTTCCCCATATGTAATGGGACAGAATTGACCTCGGATATTATGTGATATCGATAGAAGAAACTATAACTAATCAAATGCCGTACATATACCTAGATCTCGACGGGTGCATCGTTTACGATGACAACTTAAACATCGACATTTTTGTGTTAATTTCTTGTACCTTCATAATATTTTGTCGTTTTAGCGAAATTCAGAAGAGACTGCGAATAGCTTTCAAATTAGACATTTTTTATTGAAATCGGTTAAGCACTTCTCTTTTTACGGAAGAGTGCTGGTTCGGATTATCAAATTGCGCGGATCATTAATTACATAAACAGTCATCATCAGCCAAATCTGTTTAAATAGAAACCACATTAGATCAACAATGTAAAAAATATATAAAATAAATATCACACTTACTGTCAAGGTGTTATAATATTAAGTTGTACGAAAAATTGACATATAATATGAATCTGGTTTGACATTTCAGAATATAAAAATTATTTAACAAAACCGTTTTTAAAATATCCAACAAGAAAATTTTTGTATGCATAAGAGACGAGGATATATCACAAATTGAAAATAACAGTCTAGAAATCGAGCGTAAATACCGCAAAAAGGAGACGTTTTTGAAGCAATGCAGTTTCTTGCTTTTGCCTATCACCAACAAGAGAACTAAATGTCTGCTATTTGCATTTGTGCAGACCATAGCCGTAATTCTATCTTTGCTTACTTTATACCCTGAAACTTTTTTTTCGACGAGATACAAGTGAGTTAGTTAATTAACACCTGTTTCGTCAGCGTTGTAAATATCATCCCTTAAATATTTATGAGTCATTACAATATCGCTGAATTTGATTTTAAATGTTTCTAATACAGCATTGTTACTGGACAGAATTTCTCCTTCAATTTGAAGCTCCCTAATGCAGTGTCGTCAGATGATCCATTCAGGGTTTTACTCAATTACAGGATCTTTTCATATACGTGCGGGCCAGAAACAGTAAACATAATTTTGTATTTTCTGCGGATTTTAACGTTCTTCTATTTTAGGCCAATAATTCGAATCCACTTCAGATATATAATTTTGTATATCTAAAGTGAAGTAAGATTTCCGTTTGTTCTTGATGTCACTAATTGCTGCCTTTCCTACGCCATAAATACTGGCCAGATTTGCTCCAGATTCTCCCTTTTGCAGACTATTTAAAATCCGCATTTTTGATTCCATCGTTAATGTGGTATGTTTTCGTTTTCTAAACATAGATCAGACATGATTTTTGCAGTTAAAATCACGTGATTGTAACAAATTCGGGTTTCACTGATTTAACACGCGAAACTGTATAAACAAAAATCAATAAAAAGCACTGACGTTCCGAATTGGATGTTGTACCTTGGCTTACCCCCTTAATTTTTGTAACTGTGACTGTCACTGTAAATGTAGGTAGTCACATTATCTTTAAATAGTTGAGCAAATACAGTTCTGTGTTTAACCCTTTCCGATCCCACATCGGGACAGCCCCTTTCAAAAAATAAAACTGGGCCTGCTCACCATCCATTCCACCATTCACACCAACCATTCCATTCTAGTGGAAATAAAACAGGACCCCAAAGGATTAAAACAGTGCTCAAAAGAGGTCACAATTGTTGAATAAAAGTAATTATTATTGTTTTTCTTGTTTCACCAAATAAAAATGTATTATTTATCATAATTAGGTACTTATGCATAAAAATTACATTCTCAATGAGTAAGAAATCTTTATACATTTCTCTTAAACCTAACAATTACAAATTGCAACATCAATTCAATTTGAAATTAAATGGAACATAAAATTCCTTAATTTTATTTTTAGTTTTTCGGATTAATGAACGTTCGGATCACTGGGGTTTGGATTATCGAAGTTTTACTGTATAATCAAAACAATATAAATGTAAAATCTTATCTAATTGAAGGCTAGAAAAATTGAACGCCAGCTTCAAATTGGTTATTGTAGTAAAGAAAAAAAAAGTTGATGTAGTAATGCTTTCTTTTGTTAACTAAACGTTTACAATTTCCTGTTTATTACATATTAAAACAAACATAAAATTTGCTTCGTTACTCCCCAAAAAAATGTTATAGCAGTTATTACATTTTCCAAAAATATCGTTTTCAGCTTAGATACGGGGTATTATATTTGATGCTCACTGTGTATTTTATTGGATTATTTTTGAGGTATTTATGATATTGTAAAGACCTTGATGAGTACCTCTGAACGGAAATGCGCTCTCGAATACCCGTTTCTAATGAAAGTTTTTTCGTATCAGAACACTACCAGTGCGGGCAAATGAGTTTGAAACGTAGTATATTGTACTAAAAATATCCTGGGGAAAATATGATAAAAATACATTAATTTTTATTCCTAACGTTAGTTCGCTGTGTTATTCTGAATTAACAAAACCTTTAACGGTCTTTGATACAGTTTGTGAACAAATTGACTTTTTAATTTAATATTATAAGATAACAGTTAAAAATGTTTTCGAACTCACTTGAACTTTAGTAATAATATATATTTCTTCTTTTATTTAGACTCTCAAACAATTTAAAACTAATTAAGTAAGTTAACGTATGTTTTGGTTAATAAACACCCAGCTGGAGATTACGTCTATTCTACAAATTAAAAGAAAAAAAAATCAAATCATTATCCCATTTTAATGAAAATCTGTAACGGTCACCTACTGCGTTAATTTACACCTAAAGAAATAATTTGCCGTATGTTACTCTTTTATTCTCGCCTCTTGGTTGGTTGCGAAAATTAGGCGCCTACTTCCATTTCTTTTAAATATTAATCTACTAAGTTCCCATGCTGACGTTAATTACGAAAACGAAACAACGTTTTTGCACGTTTCTGTTTGTCTACATAAATCTGCGAAGTAGTTAGGCGCGTGAAACTACAGACCTCGACGTTGTGAACCTATAGAATAGGCGAAGATGACGGCGGGTCAAAGTTCGCGTGGCGCTGACCCTCACCGTGGCGTTAGTACATGATATACGCGGACGATCCGTCGATAATAAGCTTGGGATAATAAGGGAGAAAATGTGCATCTACGCCTTATTCTCTCAGGAGTAACGGAACTAAATCTCACAATCTCATGTTTGATTATCGTGTTTTCTAATCGAGTAAAAAAAGCCAACAAGAATTGTATTTTTGAGATAACAAAATCTAGATACAACCAAGAAATGAAGCACACCTGGAGGTCTATCTCTATCTGACTAACCAAATCTAATTCTCACACTGTCAGAACTAGTACCTCTCTGATTTACACGTGAGTAATTTTCGGCGATGTCTAATCCGAGTGTCGAGAATTGTGTTATTATTTATGTTCGGAGCCGTTCGGTTCTTGAATTTATTGCCATCGCGTTCGCGCACGTTCTTCCTCTACTTCGTCTTTTCTCCTCGTTCGTCTCTTTCTCGTTCGCAGTCCCGGTCATAAAATTTAATGATCTCACAGATCTCGTCGGCAAATGTACCCGGGCGGCCGCTGTGTGTGAAAACGGCCCCGATTAAGTTACGCAACATTTAATGGTCGCGGAGAGATCGGGTCCTGTGCATGAATGAACTACTCAATGGGCCGATATTGGACTTGGGAAACGATGCCGACGCCGCGCCGTCGGCCAAAGAGAATGCGGTATTCCAAACAGAACACTCCCTGGAAGCGATTTTCGGAGAATTTTTATGGTCAACGCTAATGTATTTGCCCCTTCTTTTTGTGTCTGTTTCTGAGTGCATTTTAATATTGGAACCTATAGAAAAAAATGTGCCTTAATATTAACTGTAAAAGAAGTGGTACACGTTTCCGAAAATAATGTGTATGACTAACATTAATTTTTAATTAATTCTAATTCTCATTATATTATGCCGGGAAGTAATTGTTTTTTAATAGTTTAACATCAATGTTAAAACTTGGACCATAGACCCGATAACAAATATCACACCGTCGCTTACTTAATGAGTCATGATTTGTATTCTTCTTGATGATAATCATTTCGTACCTTTTGTACATCATTGTACTTTGCTCTTTCTTAGTACCTAATTGGTGTAAATATAACACGCGTAAAGTTCTATACTGATATATTTTTTCATGTATTAAGATACGTTTCAAAGGCAAAGTATAGCTTCGAATAACGCAAAATATTGATACCATATTGAATGTACCATTTAGAAAGGATTAATAATAGAGATGAGCAATTCAGTGATTTTTAAGGAACGTAGGTGTCCATTTTTCTCAATCATCGTGATTTTAAACGGTAACCGATATCACCGTTTTAATTAGTGGTAAAAGGATGATCGAACAATTTTTCTAGAGTTACTTTTCCTTCAGAGATGCAAACAGATCTGGGGAGAGTGTTTGTTAGTAGCCTAAATACAAGATTTTTTGAACAAGGTATAAGCAAAATATAAAATATTCCACAAGTATACCATCCTTAGTTAAATGCAATAGAAAGATTTCATGGAGTATTATTCGGTTGAACTAGAAACATGGAGAAGAGTGGGATGAGCACATTGATCAAGCAATATGTTACGTTCTTTTGTTGTAACTTGTTGCAAATTCGTGAATAGCAAATTCTGTTTCCGGTTTTGTTTTGTTTCAGTGCCATCTAGGAGGAATTTTCCTTTACTTCTTTTGCTTCTCCTACCAGTTTTAATAAAACTTTTATGATTTTGAGATATAGATTGGGTAAAATAATTAGCGGTTTAATAGTTCAAAATTTAAACAGATTTTTTTTGTTTAATTTAATACAACATAATTCATTTACTTAATTTTGTTTAAATAAAAATTTTTCAAAGCAATTTAATAATAGAGAATGGAGTTAAGATTATATTTTTGTATCACTTATTGGGAGTATGAGTTTTTCTTGTGAGTATAAAACGAAAACAAGATCAAATTTAACTTTCTTTCATCATTCAGCGGTGCGTCATGTAACATCGTGCTAAAAGTTAATCGTCGACATTTTGAAAAGTTTGATATTTTGAGTGTTGTCGTCTAGATTATTAATCCATATTTTATAGGAGTATCACGCATGTTATAAATAAAGAATCATAATTAATCGTTTGTGATCTTGGTCACAAAAGATTATTCTGGATTTAGTTTTACCGCAAAGAAACAATTTGTTTGATAGCCTCAGAACATCCACGAGGTATACTAAAATTTTCGATTTTTCTTACTCTAATTTTCATTCATACAGTTACTCATACATTTTATTTCATTCAACCCATTCATACTACATAATTTAAATATAAAAAAAGGTAAATAATTGCAAAAATATAGATAGATAATTAAACACAAAAAAAAAACTTAAAGCTTTGCTTAACACCAAAGATTTTGTTTTAATAAGTTTTAATTGATAGGCTTTTAGAGGGACCAATTTAACTAAGGAACATTCTTGAGTTATCCTCTTGGCGAAATAAAATCATACAACCTAAAAATCAAAATGAATTATCCTGAAGGAAAGACGTCGATATAAAACAAATACCACCTTCAGTTCTTCCTGGATGGACATCTGGAAATGTTCTTGCTGATTACATTAATTCAAGGAAAAGGTTAGACATTAAGTTTTGATACAAAGTTACTTAGAAAACGGGAAACCCGTTTTCCATTTGATTTATATTAAATTAATTTAATTTTTATTATTATTATTATTATTAAGTTCACTTTTTGTTTTGTAAGAATTTTAATTGGGAAGTTTCTTTCGTTTCATATAAAAGAAATTCGTTCAAAATTAATTTTAATTTTAATAGACGAATACGGGAATACATTTTCCTTGCTTTATGATTTTGAATAGTTTTCATTTAAGTAAGTACATTTTCCAAGTTCATTTCAGTTTTCATTTTTTTTGTAATTTTTTCACTTGAATTGTGAATTACAATTTACGATAAATTCAATTTTCAAAATTAAAATGAAAGAGGTTGGGTAGGATAACATTGAGTATTTTGTGGTTTTATTTTTATATAATACGGCGGTAATAAACACTTGCCATAAAAAGTGCACCACATGCAGCATATCGTTTCAGTCCTGTGGAGTTATGTTATGGTTAAGTTGAGTGTGTTAAAAGATTTATGGAATGGCAGAGGTAGTAAAGAACCAGTAGTTAGTTCTATTTCGAAATTACTAGAATGATTGAAAAACATGCAAGAAATCGTAGAAATTAGTATGCAAGAAGCACAGAACACATCAAAGAAATGACGATTTGAAGTGGCATTCAAGTCGATTTTGTCCATTTCTAGTTCATCCAAACACCCATATTCCAAAGATTCTATACTTTGGAATGAAGTCTATTAGTTTCTACGTTAGATTCACGCGTGATTCACGTCAATTCAATTTACGCGACTCACGCATGATCAGATGTATGAATCATGTTTGATTACCTGTTAATTTGATTATTAATTAATCGTGTATGACAGAATGGTAGAATTAACAGGGAGTTTAGTTTTGTCATGTGCTAAAATAAATGAGACTAATAAAATTAAAATAAATAATAAAAACTGGGTAATACTTCCTTTAACGGTTTAAAGATCTTCCTCTATTCATCATAAATTTAAATTAAAATTGTTGTATTTCCTTAGTGTACAGAATGTTTCTGCACTAACAGAAACCCTAAATGAATTTCCTTGAATCAAGTATTACAGTAAAAAAAAACTAAGTATTATGTAAAATGTTTCTCCGTGGTGCGTCGAAATTTTGAAAATTTTGGTTTTATGTTTACAGGTATTGCCGATGTTTGTGAGAAAACGATTATTCGGTATTATCGAAAAATGAGACCAATAATACCGACGTTAGTTAGGTTAGAATTACAAATATTTTGCAATAGTATCAAACGTGAAGAATACTTAACCCTGTATCAGAAGCGTGGGGTCTTAAAATCCCAGGCAATACCCATTTTAGACTGCGCAAACGTTTAGATGCATGACTTGAACTATCATGTAAAGTTACCTATACGCTGAAATAACTGTGAGTAAGTAGTCACGTAATTTTGATTTTAGGATTGGGTATCACATGCCCCACAGTTCAGTATATGTCAAGCTTAATAAAATCTATATTTACTTCAGTTAGTGAAATGGCGTCTTGTAGCAAAGAAAACGGCCTTTCCTTAAGGCTGGATTACTTCAGGAAGCTGAAAACTTATGGAGTAATGAAGAACAAGCAGTGAACATATTGGACGGATTTGGTGATGATTCCGACAGTGATAAAGATTATGCACAAGCACTTTTCCAGAGCGATACGTGAAGAACTGGAACATAAAAGTACAGATGAAGAACAAGAAAGACAACAAAGTATTTGTAAAAGTAATAAAATATGTAGAAATGTTGCAACTTTACGTGGAAGAAGTGGTCATAGATGGTCCTGTATACCAAGTAGGCCAGACTGTCCAAAACAGCATAATATAGTGTTGCATCTTCCTGGACATAAGGACGCCGCTAAATTTATGAAAACATATGAAGAAGCTTGTAGTTTCATGATAAATGAAGAGATTTTAGATATTGTAACAGCAGTACTAATGAGGAAATTATACGTAAATTTTCAAACCATCTAGAGCAAAGTTATATGAGAGTAACAAACAAGACAGAAATTAAAGCTTATATAGGTATTTTATATATCGCAGGAGCTTGACCGTAGCTAAGTTGTATCAGAGAAGAACTATGAAATGGAATATTTCGAGCGACAATGTCTAAACGTAGGTTTCAATTTATGGCGTCCTGTTTGAGGTGTGATTATAAAACTACCAGATCGGAACGTAAGGTATTAGATAAATTTGTGCCTATCCGGCAGATTCTGGATATATTTGTCATCATATCCGCAGTCATAGATGGACTGCGAATGTGCTGGTAGCAGTGTGGGTAACATCAAAAAGACATCATGTAAGAAATACTCGGATACATCTCAATAGCTGTTTGTTTTGAATATTTTGAAATCTAATGTTTGTAGTTAAACTGTCTTATCATTTTTTCAGTTTGTTTTTGGTTTAGTCTCGATTTAGCATTACTTCTATGTACGCAGGATGCCCAATATGTATGGAATAAGGCACATATCTCATCTCCATAATTATCAACTTTATAAAAATAGACCTTAAAGTATACATAGGAAGTAAGCCTGATAAATATGGTATGAAAATAATAATGATGAACGACTCAAAAGCTGCCTGTATGGTTAACGCTATTCCATATATAGGCACAGTTGAAAGTGAGTAAACAGGGTCAATACCGACATACTATGTTCGGATACATACTATGTTCGAATGTTGGTTTAACTCGATTCAATTAGCAGATAAAATGTTGCAATATTATAAATTAACTGTTCTTGGAACCTTGAGAAAAAATGGGTTAGAAATACCTCCGGAATTGTTGGCAATAAAACCTAAGGGAACATCTTTATCTATTCGTATGTCAAAAAAAAATAGTTTTGCTTCTATCTACTATGTATCATGACGAAAGCACTAATGCTAACTAATGAAGCAACTGGAAAACCTAATATTATTCGTACATACAACGAAACAAAAGGATGAGATGAAGAGATGCATTCGACCGGTTCTGCAATCCATATAGGCACGCAAAAGCAGTAAGTGGTCTCTTAAAATGTTTTCATTATTTTAAATGTGAGTGTTTAATGTTATGGTTTTATATTCATTGGCAAATCCTAATTGGAAAAATAATAGACAAAATAATAGAAACAATTTTTTAAAAGATTTAGAATTTTTTCTAATAAATCCTCACCTCTCCGTCCGTACGCAACCAAATTTACAACGTCCTTTACGAATAAAGATTTTGGGACTTGTATGTGACTGAAAATGTTACTGCAAACAATGAAATAATTTTACGAAAAGTTGCCAACTTTGTTCAAGATAAGAAGGTAGAAAAACCAACAGCTACACACAAGCTGTCGTACATCTTACTGCATGTACCGTAGAGCACGCATATGCAACGAGTGTGAACAATATATGTAAGATACTCCACTAACAACAGTTTAAAAGATAATTCATCTGAAGCTTATTTTAGTTGGTTATTGCGATATTATTTTGTAGTTTGACTTCATTATTTGATAATAATTACCAAATGCTTTTATTATATAACGGTTTTGCAAAATATGTTATTTTTTGATGATCCTATTTTTATAAATAAATTATATATAAAATATCAATAATTGACTTTATACTCAGTGATAAAATTTTTTATTCATGTCCTTAATCGATTTCGATTTTACAAATCATCTTCAGAAGGAGGCAAGTCAATTCAACCGAAAATGAAGCAACACTAACATTTAAAACATTGCTTTTAAAACAAATTAAAATAAAATATAAGATAAACTTCGTCATAAAATCAAACATAACCTGATATACTCGACATCAACACGTCGAGTGTTGATGTCGACGTGTTACTACGAGTAAACTACGAATAAACTAGGGTGTCCAGTCCTAGTTTTGGTCCCGCGTCCGTAGTAAGATTGTATAAAAAATGATACCGTCCGAGAATTCCCGGGATTTTAAAAATCTTGAAATTAAAAGAAAATTAGATATCCGGAACGATTTTGCTACCGCCTCATGTTTTGCAATGAAAATACGCTTGATATTAGGAAATAAATCTTTAAACACACTCTTTCCAAAACAACGTCCAGAGCAGATGCTGGAACTGAATTGAAAAGAATAAACTGAATAGTGTATTATAGCAGTATCAAGTCCTCTGGAAGAATTGTAGATCTTCTGCAAGCAATATCAAGTTTTCTAGAAGCGGTATCAAGTTTTCCAGGGACAGTAATAAATCTTCTGGAAGTCTTCTAGATGCAGATTAAGTCTTTTAAAAGCAAAATCAAGTCTTCTCGGAGCATTTCAAGTCTATTGGAAGCAATATCAAATTTTCTAGAAGCAGTATCAAGTCTGAATTCAAAATACGTACCCAGAAAACGTTCGCAGCGAACGCTGCGACTAAATTGAGGAGAAAAAGCTCAGTAAGTACGTACATTAAAACTAAACAAAAAATGGTAACTCCAATCCAGATAAAATCATCAATAATGTTGCATGGGTGTTTGTATACCCAAAGGATTGATGTTTATCCCACTAAAAATTTTGTATGTAATTTTGTAATTAAATGTTTTCTGCAAACGTATTTTGATTTTGGGACTATTTTCGAAAATGTTGTGGATCTTTACCCTAACTACCGGGATTTACAATTTAGTCCCGAATCTCGAAAATATTGTTGACTTTGTCTTTTATCTTTATATGATGATCAAACAATACTTTAGAGAAATCTATACTTTTTCTTGTTTTATATTAGATATTTTAGATAACATTTTAGAGAAACAGAAATGCAGTGCGTCATGCACCACACGAAGGGTGGCCCAAAATAAAACAATAGATAAAATAAAAACGAACTACACATATAATGTTGTAAATTAAAAAAAAAATATTGTAAAAAATATTGTACGTCATTAAAATACTAAGGTCCACTTTTACCAACCTCCAGTTGAACTAACTAGCGGTGGTAGCGATTTTAAAAGCTTCCATTGACTATGAGCCAGTTTTTAACTTTTAGATAAATTTATCAAGAGGTAAGAGTGGCCCTAAATCATTCAACATTAACAATAGTTGAGTTGTTTTATAAATAAAGAAATAATTAAATAGTTTTCGTGTTTTGTTTATCATAAGAATGTGAGATTTAAAATTATAGTGTTTGATACTGGTATTATCGGTAATTAGCGGTAAAAAAGAAAATGATTTCAATGTTATGTGTATACTGAGAGACCAACTTAAAGCTGGGAAAATATTAAATTGGTATTGAAAAAGTAAGTAGATGTGGCAATTCTTTAAAAACGTAACTGGAAAATTTAAAATACCACACGACTTAGCGATAGGTAGTGAGATAAACCCACCAGATCTACTTCCTTTTTCAATACCAACCTAATATTTTCCCAGCTTTAAGTTGGTCTCTCAGTATGCACATAACATTGAAGGTTGGAAGGTGACATTACATGACAAGAATAGAGAGCAACATTTGCTCTAACATCGGCGTTTCTTTATTACTGTGTGAATTAATTTAAGCCATTAGTGCATACTGTCTATTAAAGGACCGTCAAAATTAATATTAATTCAGACATACGTGTTTTAAGTTTTTTCACAATGCATAATACTTTTGTTCAATCCTACCGTTGAAATTGACAGTTTCTAGCGTAGATACGAGTGTTGAAAGTTGTTATTTTTACTCACTCTGCTAACATTCATAGCAAAGGGTGAGTGAAAATATTTTTCACTCACTCTAATTTTCTTCACCCACTATTAGCGAAATTTAAACCTTTAAAGGTACGACTCTTTGTTTAAACGTAACGGATGTGAATTAAAAAACGGTAGAGAGCACACAAGGAAAATTAAATGAAGTATTTCACTTGTATAAATTAATTGTATAAATAATGATGACAATTAACAATTTGACACAACTGGTTGTTGACATTAGCTAGGAATTAACGAATTTTAAGACCGAATTTTCTCTAAATAGTAGGAGCACACGTGGGAAACCAATATTTTCCACTAACTTGTATGTCTTTGCGTATGTCCAATCTGACATACGAATGAGTGAAAAACCTTAGTTTCCTCACTTGTACTGTAATATACTATTATTGCAGAGCGGACATTTTTTTTTAATTCACTTTTTCCAGCACCAGCATCCATACATATTTGCAAAAACCGGCGTCTACGTCTCCAAACATCTGGAAACGTAGGTTCCACATCTAAGCTTTTAGCTATGTTCTTTGCAGAATTCGCAAGTAATTCAAATTTGTCATCTGTCCGATAGTCCTTTAAATTACAATGTTAATTTGTAAATAAAAAATATATAACGTCTTTTCTTTGTACTTTAACTGGTCTTTTATTTAAAAATAATGTCTTGCTATTTTCGGCTAATCAATATAAGAAATTAATTTGTAATATGCATATCGGTTTTCATGTTCACAATTATAGGTTAATTAAAACAATTTAAAATATAATAAAGACGCAGAACACAAATTACAAAGTTGGCGCCTAGCACTAGATCAGGACTATACAGGTGGCCAAATTGTTCCTAGCCTTTAAATGACCTAATCAGCATGATATGATTATCAACTTATTATCATGCGTATTATGATCATGATCAATGCGCACTAGAAGTTCCACTAGTGGTCTTACATATTTAAAAACCATTCACGGATGTATTCCTGAAAAACAGTATGACCTAAGCACATAACAACTCGTGATGGACTATCACAAGGGTGCTCAAACAGTTGATTGCTATCGATATTTTATAAGTCGATCACGAGAATATTGGTTCATCTAATATTGTTAATAATTTATAGAAATTGGGTTAAGTAATTCTCAATTCCATAATTCTTTCATAATTCAATTCCATAATTCTTTGCTTGACAATGATTCCTCTGAAGAAGAAAACTCCCTGATATTCCCTGTTTAGAATGCGTTAGTGTATTCAATAACTGTCTAAAAGTCAATAGTAAGATTGTGTTGTTAACTATTGCTTTTTCCGACTGAAATATTTCGTTCTTTACAAGTTCAATTAACTCGTCACTCGAATTGGCAGGCGATCAACATCCAACAAATTCACATGATTTTCCAAGTGATCCAAAAAACAACTTCTTTTGCTAAACATAATATATTTTCTCTAATTTCTAGAAGCAGATCAGGGCCACTATCAGTTGCAAAACTAACACAATTGGGCAAAATGGAAAAGTACCATGAACGATTTAATGTTGTTATTTATTCAGCTCATTCCATCATTCGCAAATATTGTCTATCAACAGCATTTTTTGTATTGAATTGTTTCCAAAATTCATTACTTGACAATTTGCAATCGATTTCATGAGCATGTTTACGAAATGTTATCAAAAAGTAATAAGCATTGAATGTTTTCAGCATAATCTGGGAACATTATCCAAAAAAAGCAAAATTTTTTCACCCAAGTTGTTGGAGATTTGAATATAGAAGAATTATTTAGAAGAATTACTGAGATTAGGCCGTAAATCTAGGCCTATAGGAAGGTATAAGTATGTATATGAGCTAGCTTACAAACTTTTATGTGTATCTATAGTCATGAGGAACTTCAGTCATAACTGGAAATCAAAAAGGATTTGTTGCTTTATGTCACGCTAATGATGACTGTCCATCATTCTTCTCATTCCATTCACTCATTATTCATAAGCAAGTACCTTGTTCAAAAACGCTTAACGCGAACTTAAGCAGGACATTACAACGAAAATTGTTAACTCTATCGTACCCACACTTACTACACTTACTCTTCTTGTAATGACAGCTCTTTATAGTACAACCTGAATCTAGAGAATCTGCTGAGCACACCGATTTACTATCACCCATAGATGTAAGATTGTTGACGCGTGGAAAATTTTTAGATTTCAATAATTGCTATCTGAAATAATTTCTTTTCTAGAAGAAAGGGGTGCTCTTACTGAGGCAGTTAGATATACAAAATGACTTTGAGAATTAGCTTGCCTAACAAATGTAATGTGTAAAAAAGATTAAAAAACATCTGTCTTTGAAAGCAAGGGCTAGTTCCAAATTATCATGTGGACCATATCTCAATCTCAAAACCAGAACAAATAATCCTTTTACATTTTGATATTTTATACAGATGTCTCAGATTTTTGAAGCAGGACTTTAACAGGCGATAGATCTTTCAAAATTAATACAAAAACTTCATATCAGCAATTGTGTTTGATGATACATCACCTAGGTCTTCAAACCCATTAAAATATTTTGTTTTTCTGCAAAATGATACGTGCGATTGTATAGCCATTTTTTTGGCTGATGACCACAATGAGGTGAAATGAGCATTACATACTTTTTTTGCGATATATCTCCTTAGCATCCATTCCCATTAAAGCGTTATTTCCACAAAAGTCTACCCAAGTATTAAACAATGTTGGACATTTTTCTGGGTTTGGAAACTAGTGCCTGGAGGACACTTTATCTTCAGAACCACTAATAGCACTTTTAGGATAACGTACCATTGTGAAGTGCTATATAGACCAATTTTTTAATAACTCTCCTCGAAAGTTGTTAAGTATTTTTGACAAACAATTATACTTACAATATTTTCAAGGATTTGTAAAGACACTAACTGAACCAATAAAAGAGAGTAAAGTTAGGTAAAGGGTTGGGTTGGGTTGAGTTAATAACCATTTTTTATGTTTAGCTACCTAAATAATAACAGATTTGGAAACAAATGTATTCCCTTTATCATTATACTTTTCCCAATCCCTCTTTCATTAAAATTTTAGTAATGATAATAATTACCATTTGTTATCATTTCGGTTAAACTCCGACTGCAAACATCCTTAATGTTATTCATCTAACGTACAAATATAGAATTTTTAATTCATTACTTGGATTACTTGAGTCAAATTGATTCAAATGTCAAATTTTACACGTTTTCAAATTTGAATGATTGAAGTTTACTATTTTAACTACTTTGCGATGTATGAGCCATCTCAGGGGACTGTCGCCAACTAATAGCACAGTTTCCAACCAGGTTCTCACGTGCTCTTACTAAAGTGAACACCCCGTGAGTATACGTTCTGACTTTTTCAATAAAAATTCTTATTCTCTGCACATTTTGGAAACTTTTTTGAACATTTTTGGACATTTTTCGAACATTTTGGACCACTTTTTTTAGAGGATAGTTAAAGTGAGGTATAATAATGTATGCCAAAACATAGGTGACAAAACACTCAATTTAAATTCGGCAGTAGCAAAAACAAATACACTATTACTAAAAGTGATTTGATTAGTTCAAAATTTGCATTTATTGACAATGTTTTTATCCTGATATGTTCAAAATGAGCTATGGAACACGATGAATACACTCAATTTAAACTTGGCAATAGCGAAAAAAGATTATACTATTACTAAAAGTGATTTGATTAATTCTAAATTTGCATATTTGCATTCCTTGATAATTTGTTTTTATTGTAATATGTTTAAAATAAGTTAAGGAAGACGATAAGTATATTGTATTTAAATTTGGCAGTAGCAAAAAAAATTACACTATTAATAAAAGTGATTTGGTAAGTTCTAAATTTGTTAATTTTTTTTAAGATTGTTTTTTCTTAATATGTTCAAAATGTCCTAAGGAATACAATGACTACACTGAATTCAATTTTGGCATTATCAAAAAGATTACTCTATTACTAAAACTAAGACTACTCTATACAAATTCACATTTTTTTACAATTTTTGTATCCTAATATATTCAAAATGAGCCAAGGAACATGATGAGTACACTCAATTTAAACTTGGCAGTACCAAAAATATTACACTATTACTAAAAGTGATAGTATAAATTTTGATTACACAATAATAAGAAAAAGCCGAAACAAAATGTTATTTCGCATCAGAATTACCTGATGCAAAATAACCTATATCTGTTTAGATCTAAATCTTTAATCTGCTCTTATAAAGTTTTAAAGTTGTATTTATGCATACAGGATGTCTCAGGTTTTTTTAGGAGGTCGACAAACGCTTTCTTGCGGAGATACAGGATGCTCAATTTAACTTTTCGAAATTGATTTTTCTTAATTTTACACGTGTATATCACTTGATTTTGTTCAAATTTGGTATATTTAGGTTTTCTTGCATGAGAAGAACGATTATGGAGTCTGTTTTGCTATAGCGCTCTAAAATCTATTCTTTGTGAAAAAACATAAAATACCGATTATCTTGAAATCAGCTTTAGTGCACTTTGGTACAGCACCTTTTTTTACATTTTTAAAAGTATAGAGTAAGAATTTTTATTTATAGAGTAAAGTGTACTGTCAGACATGTTATGGTTATTTCAATTCGTAAAGAACATGTTATAGAGCGCCCCCTACCAGCTATAGTAAAACAGACTTCATAATCATCTTTCTTATGGCAAAAAACCTATTTGTACCAAATTTGAACAAAATTGGTTGAAATATACATGTTAAGAAAAATCAATTTTGAAAATTCTATTTAAACACCCTGTATCACCGAAAGAAGCATTTGTCGACCTATGTTTATAGAAAGTTTTTGTGTTAATTTTAGAAGATCTATAATAAACCTATAAATAAACTTTTAAACTGTTAAAGTCTACTAAAAAAACTGAGACACCCTGTATATGAACAAAATTACAAATGCATAAAGCAAGTTACAGTTGTACTAACTGTGTTGTGTGGGTCAACTTATTTATGTGATTCTACATTTTCTGAAATAGAATTATTTATACAAAATATCATAGTCGGTTGATGAACATCTGTCATCAAGTTTGAGTCTCTCTATTAGTGATTACATGCCAACGTACGAAAAGCATGCAGACGTCATGCTACATATATCTTGTGCCTACCTCCCAAGTAGTTATTATTAGTATGTATTTGTAACTAATTAATGTTATTAATTATATATTTCTTGTATCAATGTTTGTTTCTTTTTATCTTACAATATATCTATACAATTATCTATGGACGAATAAATAACATTAAATTAATGCCGGTATCCCGGTTTTAAAATAATAATTATACCGAAACTGAATAAATGTAAAGGTACAAGAATATCTTATTGTAAAGAGGTATTCTAAATTAGTAACAAGAATTAATTACTTAATTTATAGTAAATTCCACTTAGTCCTATTTTCGACCAAGCCGATAGTAATAATTGTTAGTTTTTAATTACTATTAAACTAAAGATATGCTTTTATATTAATAAAATTTCCTGAACTCACCGATTAAGTGGAACAAAATTTCTCATTTTCTGTCTTAAAAATATAATAAAAAAAGATGAAGTTTCGGAAGATCAAAGTTTTAAGGAGACGTTTCAAATACAAAACAGACTTCTTGTAATTGATTTCTTAGTGGTAATGATACTTAGATGAATAGTTAAACGTAGCTTTTGTGGCGTGCTTCAACCAGTTCTCATAGACGTTTTCCCATGGCTTTTACAGCCTTCGAACGTTTGAGCGAGTACCACTGTAACTTACGAATTTCGTAATTACCTCCGACCGAATAGGCGTTTTCTGGTAATTAACTTTTTGCTACGGGGCTATGCAAAACTGTTTAAGTACTCACTTCTCCGTGTGTAATGGGCGTGTATTTTACAGATTGCTGGTACAACGGAGGTTACGAAGGTAACCGAAGCTACGGTGAGGGCGAAGAAGTTATAACCGCGGAGCCTTGTTTGAACTGCACCTGTAGCAGATCCACTTTGCTTTGTTATTTAAGGGTGTGTCCAAAATTACCAAATCCTCCACCGCCTGGTTGTATCCTTTTGTATAGGTATAAAACGTGTTGTCCGGACTTAATTTGTCACGGTAAAAATAAACTTTTATTCTTAGTTTAAATAATAATAGAAGTTTCTTATAGATTCTCAAAAGGTAGAATATAATCCGTTGGCGAGGTCCGAAGAAAATGGGTTTGAAATTGAAAGTGAACATCTCGCATACTTTGCAAATGGTAAATTAAATAATAATCGTCTTTTTAATTATATAGCTTTTTTGTAGCATGTGTAGCAAATGGAACGATTTATGCTCCTGGTTCAGCGATGGATTCTTCATCGTATTGTGAATATTGTTATTGTTTGGCGGGAAAACAAAGATGCGTTAAACCGAAATGTCTTTTGCCTATTGATGGATGTTCTCCAATGTACCAGTCGGGTAACTGTTGTCCTGTTCATTATAAATGTGAAAATACCGAAACAACAACAAGTACCACAACAACTCAACCACCAAAAATTCTTGAAAGTAAAGAATAGGTTCCATTTAAAAAATTTACTTCTTTATTTATTTTTCTTAGATAGTTGCCTTGTTTCGGGAACTTACCACCCTAATGGTCATAAAATCTTAGGAGTTGGCCATTCAGCTTGTGATAACTGTTATTGTATAAAAGGCTTGGTAAGATGCGAACCTTTATCATGTGCACCTCCACTTCTTGGGTGTTCTCCCGTCATTAGGCCTGGAGAATGTTGTGCTGCCAGTTATAACTGCAGTAAGTTAAAATCTTTTAAAAATTTTAAACAATTTCTTAGGATTTTTTCGAAAGGTGGCACAATTGAGGCACGCCCTGAAGTTAATTATGATAATATTCCAATAATGAGTAAAGAATACGCCAAGTTAAGGAAAGAAGCAACTACTCGGAGAGACACCAATCATATTTTTCAATATGAAAACGTAGCTACAGCAAAACCACAAAGAACGTCAGGATATTTTGGAACAACAAGACATTTTTCAGGAAACACTATCGATACAAGCACAATTAAACCACCAATTAAACCAAAAGAAGATATAGTTAAACTTGGTAGTGATGTTACAACAAAGATTTATCCAGAAATTGTTTATAGACCAAATAATAAGTATCACAAAATCGATTCTATTCCAGTAAATCAGATTCATATTAATTCAATTTTAAACGGAAATCTGAAATTAAATCCTACCGAAACATTTGAATTAAACAAAATTAAAGAAACGACCACAACTGAACTTCCAACTACCGAAACAGCAGATTTTGTAACAACGGATCAAAATCATACAGAAGCAACTGAGATTGGGGACGCGACCATGTTGGCTTCAACAATTTTCGATTTATTTACTCAAGAATTGTTTAACGATAACGAAAACGACATTATAAAAGACGATGATACCTCAATTGTTTCAACTGAATTTCCTACAACTTTATATTCCGAAACAGTTTTTAATTCGGACGTTACAACAATTAAGTCCGTTTTAAACTCGACAGATTGTATCGAAAATTCGGATCAACAAAATGACACTTCTTCGAGTCTCCCTAACCATCATTTAGATAATAAAGAAGATGTAACCACCGTTGATTTAGAATCTAAAGTGAAAGTATCGACTGTTACGATGCATCCGTTGGAAAAATTATCGGTCGACGCTTTGGTGTTGGCAAAAGACAAGGACGATTATGATTATGGTAAACCAACATTACCGCCGTCATTACCTAATTTAAAGTAAGTGATTAGATTGATGTTAAAGTGAATGAATTGGTTTTATATGAATTTGTTTTAGAATTATACCGTTTTTAGCATCTGATGCTGTGGATACGAAGGCGGAAGAAAAAGTTGTATATCCTCCGTTTGAAGATCGAACAGATACTCTCTTTGCGTATTCACCAAATTCATTTACGCCTCCAAATAAAACAGAAAGTAAAATATTTAAATTTCAATATCTATTTTTGTTGCTGATTTAGAACAAATTTGCTATTAAAATTTAATTATTTATCTTTTAGGCGGGTTTGTTCCAAAAGATCCACATCCTATTGAAGATTATTATGATCCTTATACATCAGGGTTAGATGGAAATGCTGTAACATCCATTACGAAAGTTGTTACTCCTTTACCACTTCTTAGTGAACTCAGCGGAGGTAACTTCAAATTTTATTTACCTTACTTTTAGTTCTTTTAAATTGTTTGACAAATTGTTTTTCCTATACTTTTTTCTTATATCGTGGTGTCTAGATCCAGAATAGTCAAATCCAAAATAGTTACTAAA
The DNA here is from genome assembly GCA_036711965.1 of Onthophagus sagittarius. Lineage (NCBI taxonomy): Eukaryota > Metazoa > Arthropoda > Insecta > Coleoptera > Scarabaeidae > Onthophagus > Onthophagus sagittarius. Next base: position 49,198,437 of record JASERS010000001.1, read on the forward strand.
AAACGTAGGGGGTACTATGAGGCTAACTTAGAATTTATAAAACCATTTCATTTGATATCTAGGTCATAAAAATCGGAAAAAATCGGAATGTAAATGACAAAGTTACAGCTTAGGGCGTTCTTATTTGATATCCTGTATACACAGGTGTCTTATCTTTGCTAAAATTATTTTCAAAATGGATGAACTCGACTGCAATTTAGATTTGGAACAAAAATATCTATTCAAATAAAACTGGACAATCGCTCAAATTTAAATATGGCACTGGAAAATTTAATCGTAGCGTGAATCATAGTATTTCTCACTTACTTGAATGACTCACTTGCTTGAAGATCTAACATCTAACTTGAATGTACTAATTGGCCTAACATCCGAGTAGGCAGAAGCAGTTGATATTTTAGGTATAGGAATAACTTTGGCAGATTTCAATTTCTCAGGAAAAATTCCAAATGCCAAGCAAAAGTACATACGAGTTATGTGTGGACACAATTGTATGTACTGTAACAGAAACCCAGCATCCAAAGGTTTATACTATCAAATCATACCACCTGACTAAATATTCTGGTCAAGACAATATTGATCTTAACTTCATTTACTTTTTGGAAATAGAAATTTTTCATACCAATTCTGACATTATTAACATAAAAGTTGTGCATGTCCGGGTCACCTCCGCAGACCATCTCCGCAATCATCGGAGCTTAACGAATATTCATTTAAAGCTTCAACATATCTCAGACCCGTCGGTAGGCAGGGCATTTTTTATTATAGATAAATTCTATAATAAATCGATTAATTCCGCAATTGCTTATAATATTTCCAGTGAGCTGTATGATTAGTGCGCTTGTAGTTACTTAAAGCCTTGTAAAAGATTGGATATATTACAGCTTAGAAAATCATCCACACTATCCATGTGAAATATCCCGAGAAAATAATTCATAGTCGAAGAGACTATACGAACTAAACGACACTGGCATTCCCAGTTGCTTCTGAGTTTTCAATTTTAATTCATAGAAAGAAAAGCAGTGATCTGAAAGTTACCGTGCATCCATGATCGTAACGCACTCAATGTTATTGAGGAGTGTGGAGGAGCCATGATCTATTCTTGTCGGTTTATCGACTATTTGAATCATATCATAACTATGTCAAATGGCCATGAACATTATTATCACTTATTAGTAAGTTCAAATTACAATCACTCACCAACATTAAACCGTTACCCAGCAAAAACATCTCCGCCAGAGTTTCATTCAATGACTATAAAAACCGAGTGTCAATACCCGGATATCGGTGTTAGCAGGTAGGTAGTATATTCCAACCTTAAATGTACCAAAATCGTGAAATAAAAAAATTGTCGACGAGACAGAAACACGTGTTCACACGGCCACGAGCATCCTGTTAATCAATACAACTATATTGATTTATTTCGGTTATTCCTTTATAATGAAAAATTGATCTATATTTAACAAGCATCGTAGCTAGATTGACAATGTATGTGCAAAAACTTGAAGAAATCTTGATTGAAGTGAATTATAAATATTTTTATCTTTTTAGTCAGTTGTCTCCATGAACTCAACGAATATAGACACGGTGAAACGATTCCTTCCAAAAACATATGTGAAGTGTGCGAGTGCTTCTTTGGTAATGTAATTTGTCACGAATATAATTGCCCACCTTTAAAACCTGGGTGTCGAGAGTCAGGAATTTTAGAGAGAACAACATGTTGTCCACATATAATATGTGGTAAATAAAATTGTTTTAATTTAGGATGTGATAATATATGTAATTTTTTATAGATGACGAACCAATTCCTCCATCATTAATAGAACAAATTGAAGATACATCAAGTGCAAAAGAAGTTGTAACGGTTGCTGACGGAATAATTTCTCAAAACCCGTTTAAAGATGTTATTCGTACAGAACCAGCCCCTAATTTAAACATTTTAAGAGACGATATGAAAAATTTTATACAAAGAAAATCCCAAACAACAACCACCACCCCGTTACCAATTACTTCAAAAGAAGACGACTATTCTTTAGATAAAATATTCCAGTCGTTATTAAGTGATTCTGAATCAATCATAACAACGTCTAAACCAAAATTTGCGAAAATTTCAACGATAACTTCTACACCTAATCAACCTGTTACTGAAGATAAAGTTAAATCCGTTGACAATAACGCAAAGCCGAGTGAATCACCCGGTGTTGGATTGCTGAAATTAGCTGGATGTAATATTTATGGAAGAATGTATAGGGTAGGAAGGATAATTTCGGAATTATCTGGTCCATGTTTAGAATGTAAATGTACGGAAATTGGGGTACAATGCAAAGATTTATGTTGAACCAGAATTTGTACCGAATAAAATGGAAATAGTATTTGGTTCAAATTCAAATTGGTTCAATTTGAAACTACCAATTATTCGGCTACAATAAATTCCGAACGATTTCAGTCTGTGATAAAGATACACTATAAAAGAAATTGATCCCGTTTATTATCTTTCGGACATTTGGAATTTATTCTTTGCGTATTATTGGTGGTTATCTTTTTATTAAAAATCGATGCAACAGGATAAAATTTTGTTAACTATAGTTTTTTTATTGCGATGCGAAAGAGAATATTACCATTATTGAAATAGTCATAATTCTTTATTTATCAACAATACCAGTAAAATGAAATTTTGCGTGATCCTTTGAAATAGAAACAAAAATAATAGAGGCTAAGTAATTAATAAGATTTATTTTAATTTTGAATAAGTAAGAAGTATTTATTTTAATTAAGAAAAAATAGGTGAAATGTAGATTTAAATTAATTTATAGATTTATTACAGTAGAAGATTTATTGTATTGTTGTTATTACAAATATTGTATTAAAAAATCACTAAAAAACGGAACAATGCGAGATTTTCTTATCAAAGTTCATACACACGATAAAAACAATACATAGAATAGATGTAATTACGATTAGAATAATTAGACGGTCGTATAATATAATAATAATAATAATAATAAAACGTTTATTATAAACATTAAAATATGTACATAGTATTCACATAAGAAATAAATAACATACAAAGTAAAAAAAATATTTTGACAAAACTGTCCATATTCAACAAAAACGAGATCAACAAACATTTTTCAATAAGTACATCCATGCATAATGCGATAATGAATACAATTTTTGAATGAGGAAACGAGGCACTTTAACAACTCAATTCGTCAGTCTTTATCAAAAATCTTTATCAAATCTACATTAATTAGCCATGATCTAAAAAATAATCTGTTTTCTTAACATTCATATTTTGGCACAAGATATTTGTATTATTTGTTAGTTCATAATCGTTACCGTTAAAATTTAAAATCAATCTGAACCGTATAGATCCAACATTGACCATGTAATATATTTAAATTCATTCAAATTTAGTTTTAATTAAAATAGTTCCGCTTGAATATTTTTTATTTTATTTCTTTTTATAGTTTTGATTAATTCCAAATTTTAACGACAACAAAGAGACACCTGAGAGAGACTTGAGATCTGAAAATGTAAGTACTAACAAACGTAAAGATACCGAGAATGAATTAAATTCATCGGCGTGCATTTTCTCACTTGATAATCGACGAGGATTAAACCGAAAACGGTCAAAGCCGTTAAAACCGCTCCGAAATAAAAAAGAATTCCGGACAGTCGTTTATCGTCGCCATGATTCTTGTATAGAAGGAATCCGAGAAATAAACCGGCCACGGCCCCTGCTATATGTGCTCCCCACGATATTGAAGGAAAACCTTGATTCTTAAAATGTATAAGATTATAGGTGATGTCCGAAAGGACGATTATTCCAACAGAGACAAATCTCGTTTTCTTGTACTTAATGACTTTGTAGTTCTGAAAATGAAAAAAATAAAGCTTAGATTTAAATTAAATTTAACAAATTCAATTATCGTATTCGTTCGAATCTAATTTAATGACCTATAATATAATTTTTGTCATTTATATGTTCCTAATGAGATTCGTCTTAGATTCGGACCTATTTTGAATACATATTTCATAATTCGACAACACAAATTATGTTAAAGAAATAAATTATAATAGTCACATACATCAATTACTACCTATAACAAACAAAAATATAAGAGTTTAAGTTGGTACTACTTAATTCGACTCGGACGGATCAGTAAACTTTCCCGGGGAGTTTATACAGGTGTATTTGAATGACTACAACAAATTTCAAGGGGTGATTATTTAGCAAATTTTAAGCATCCTTTGTATACTGGGTGTCCCATTTAACTTGACAAAATGGAATATATTTTATCGGAAAAAACTTTCGAATGAAATTTGTTCGCTTCTAGAAGGCTTAATACTGCTATTGGAAGACTTATTTCTGCTTTTGGGACACATGATATTTCTTCCAGTAGACCTAAATTACTGCCTTTGGAATACTAATAGTGCTTCCAAAATTCTTGATACTCTTGATACATTTTACAAGATTCGTCCGCAAGCGACATCGGTGTAGTGAGGAAAATATCGTCTTATAGGAGACTTTATATATACTAATTGTTAGTATTGTTATTAAATATTCTTAGTATTATTGTTTATTGTTAGAATTGTTAGCAATAGTTAGTAATTGTTACTAAATATATAAAGTATTCTATAAAACGCTTTTATTTCCACTCTAGAGATATCTGAATTCAACTCCCCGAATTTAGCGAAAACTGTGCACGCAATTCAACATAAAAAATGAAAATAGTATGTTTTTACAATTAATACCGTGCTTTGTTGCGTCTTTAAGGACTTCCCGGTTGATTTTGGGTTGACATAAGACGTGAATCCAAAAGAAGTAAGGAAGCGGGTGCGTTACATGAATCGATGAATATCGACGATGCTCTTGCCGAATCAGTTAAACGGCGCCGATTATCCGCATATACATCGACATCAAGAATTAGACACCAATCGTTAGAAGATTTTGTGCCGGAAGAAGAAACAATGCAAGAGCCCTGCTTTGCCACGTTTGCAAAGGAAAAAACCCAAAATATTAAAACCCCAAAACCCTAAATTTACAGTTTCCTTAAATTACGGCGTTTTTTTTTAATTAACTTTTTTTAATTTTATTTCTTTTTTTAATCATTTTACTTCTCAAAAAAAATATTCAAATAGTGCTATAAAACAATCAAATAAAACCTCTAAACTATTTGTTTTACTATTACGTTATTACTATTTTTTTCGTTAATAAGCTATTTACATTAAATAACACTGTTTCAAAATTTTATAAAAAAATCTATTTTTAGCTTTATTCTGAAACAATAAGGAATATAGTAGCTAAATAGTAATGTAGTAATGTAGAAGCTTATATTTTTGAAATCAGAAAAAAATGACGAATATAATAAGCTAAAAATTGGGGACTGTATCCATAAAAAAAACGAAAATTGTTGTTGTATTTTGAATACATATTTCATAATTCGACAACACAAATTATGTTATAAATTGGGGTTAAAAATTGAGGACTGTATCCATAAAAAAAACGAAAATTGTTGTAATGTCTCAAAATCTAAAAGCGAAAAATTTTTTTCAACTACGTCATCAAATTCTTCGTAAAAAAGTGTCCATATAATGTCTTAGTTATAATACTCTACCAATAATAATAACCAAGACAATTGTAAATGCTGGTTTACAAAAAAGACTATAGCGCTTTGAGGTTTTCAGCATTGGATTTTTCTTAAAGAAAGAGATCATGACATGTCAGCTGCTTTTTATCTAACTCTTATTATTATTAGTTTTTGAGATGGCCTATTCGGACTTCGAATTTGAACCACCCTGTACTTCTGAAAGCTTTTTTTTTAAACCTCAAACGTGAGCTTCGTGTTTCAAAACACCATGACCTGTTTCGTAAATAATAGGTCGATTATGGATGAACCAAAATTATTAGTAGAATTAATGAGGTTTCGAAGTACGAGGCTGACGCGATATTTTGGTGCTCAAATTAAAGCCGATTTTAATATGAATTTGAATCGGATCAATCATATGCGTATAAAGGTGAACGAATCATTGAAGTAAGGACCCTGACAATAAATTCACTGACAGATTCGTACAGCATTCAAGTGCACATCAACAAAGCCGGTCATTTGGGCTTAAAAATGTTCATATTTCTAGAAGAGCCGACCGGCTCTTTTGGTTTCTTGGTGTTTAAAGAACTTGAGGCCGTTGCAAATCAGGCCCATGCCAAGAGTTGGTTCAACGATGTTTTTTTGTCCGATGTAACAGGAAATGCTGTGCTTTTACTTGACTAGATTCGACAAAATACGTTCAACCGCTTGATGTATATTTTTTAGAAAGTATATTAGACTTGTAAAATTCATCACTGAAGGATGCAAAAGATGATTTTTCGAAGTAACGAATTTACTATAATGGTTCGCCTTTATTGTTCCAATTTTTTATGTTATACATGTTTTATCAAAACCCCCATTTAAACAGTTAAATATTGTAGATTTTCCGTTTTATTTATTTATTTTTTATATGTGTATTATTTCTAATTCTAATTTCTTTGAATAAATCTATCCCTTTCTTCATTGTTATATTAAAAGACCATATAACGACTCTGTTATTTAATGCGAGCGGTTTTGAATATTTCGTTGAAGAAGATCGTTGAAAAAAAGGAGAGTTGAATTCTTTCAATTGAGATGTAGGTGAACAAAGATATATAGTTTTTACCCCGAATTTTTTGTACAAGGAACGTTTTCGGCTCAAATCGCCGAAGTCGCAATTTTGAATTTGAAATGTTTACGCAAAAAAAGAGTGAGATAAAATCGTCTCATAGGAGATTTTATATATTTACCAATTGTAAGAACGTTTTCGCCCCAAATAGCCAAGGTAAAATTGTTCATTTCTCTTGTTTTTCTTGTTCAAGTCTCCAAAATGGTTTAGATTGATTAACGCGTTTTCAATTATAAAGAATAAAAGAATTTTTTTTGTTAACTTTGAAGTCCTCTAGCGGTGGAACAAAGCAAATTAGGACACATGGTCTTTCATGGTCAATCACATGGTCAATGGAATACGGTAGTTGTATTTTTTCATTCACGAATTTATATCAAAAAATAAATGGTTTCTTTTGATAACTTTAATACCAATGCTCCAGATGTTATTTAATGTCTCTCGTTTTACGAGAACGTAAATGAACAACAATCGAGTCAATTTTATTTTTATGCTCACAACTTGAATTCTTACCAATGTCGCATCCGCCAGTTGGGAAATAAGTAAAGCATAAACCCCTGCAGACGCTCCAATAACTAAATCGGGACTTGTACAAGCAGCACCTAAAGCACCGATGATTCCCCCGCCGACGTACACCAAAAATACTCGTATACTATCTTGCTGTCGTTCCAAAAGTAACGCAAAAAGACATTGCATCGTTACATTTAAAATTAAATGATACCAACTTCCGTGAACGAGCATATATGAAACGAATCGCCAGATTTGAGTTTGTTTGTTCGGATCGAATCTTAAGTAGGGTGTTTGGTCTTTCATCACAGCATGAACTAGAATCTAAAAAGAAAAATAAATAAAATTTTCGTTAAATATTTTTGAGCTGTATATTTTTGAAGGCAGACGATTTATTATGTTTACCTCTAAGAAACTGGCAGTTAGTAAAGCGTATGGCGGTTTGTACTTTTCGTGCCATGGAAGCTTTTCTTGTTTTTTCGCTTTATGAGCGTATGGCAGTAAATATTTGTCGTCTCCCGTTACTGATGATGGAGTCGTTGCCGGTGATAGGAACTGATCTTTTTCGGCCATCGTTATTATTCGTCCCGTTGGCAGTCGACGATCTTTTTCAAGTCTTAAACCTAACAATAAATAAAATTATTAGTTTCTTATTACTTTTATAAAATATATTTGTTTATAATTCATTGCGTTCATTTTTGCTAAAAGCTCAAATTTTTACATTACATATTCTCATTAAGCGCAAACTTTTGTGATACTTTTAAGTATACCGTAGCTTTGGAAGACGACTATAGGCGAAACTCGACATTCGCACTAAGCATTACTTTGGAGATTTAAGTACAACACTTAATATAAACATAATATGATGCTCATTTTTGTATCATTGTATCATTTTTTTTCATCAAGTCGTTTTCATTGTTTTTGTTGCGACGTATGTGAAACAGGATTTCTCACAGAGATTGGTTATTAGGAAAGCATTAATTCTTTTACGATGCGTTTGGAAATATACGGATATCATCCATTAACTTTATCCAAAATGGACCAATGTCATCATACACATATGCAAATTTTAATGTGGTGTTCGTCTGTGTAGGGTCAGTTATCCAGTAATTGACCAATTAAAGAAATTTTCTTAAATAAATTATTATATTTGCCTTAGTATTTAGTATTTAATAAAGTAAAAAATACCATTAAATTGAACTATATTTTAAGTTTTATTAACTGTAAACAAAAAAAGAAAAGCTTTTATTTCAACGAAACAAAAAATAAATTAGTACATTTCATTGAAATTATATTGAAATTAGCAACTTATGATTTTCCAGTGGCTGACCACTTAGCAACAAGTGTTGGATCATATTTTTTTCCCGTAGTTGAGTAGTTGTTAATAATAAGGAATAAAATCACAAATTAATACACTTGTACCAGATACATAAAAAATCACAGTATTGATTGTAACAGTCACTATCTATACATATCCTTGATCTTCTATTTCATTTTTATTCAGAACATATAGAATGGTGAAAAGAATCCATGTTGCAAGTGGATGAAATATAAAGAAAAAATAGTATTTAAATCTTCTAAACTTGCTTTATTTCATTTAATTTTAATCGGTATCGGAGTTCACTCCATTATAAGCCAAAAGCTACAATAAAAAAAAAAAAATGTTATACATCTAAACTTACGAAAAACTAGCCTTTTTACAAAGAGATTTACGTATGAACCTACATTTTTTTACAAATGGAAGAAATAATAGCATAAGCTATGGACGAAGCTGAGATGGCTGGTCGAGAAGACAGGAAAAGAAATTTAACAAAATAAAAAACTTAAAGAAATATAGGAAGAATATTAATATAGTGATAGATAATAATAATGTAAGTAATAAATTAGATCAATTTAAAAACTTAGCAAACATTAATTATAGTCAGAAAGAAGAAGATTTCCTCAATAAATCTCACAAACTTGCCTTGTCACCTAAAATAGACATAATAAACACAGCAATAGACATAGATGTAATCATAAAAAAAAGAAAATATGCACGTCAAGCCTATTACTAATTTTGGTAACTCACCTACACGTAAACTTATTGATTTTGTGTCTAACATTTTCAAACAAATACAAGTTTAAACCTTCTTTTAATATAAGTAATTCTGTTCATTTCATAAATTTGGCCAAAAATATTAATATCACTAATTGTATTATGGTCTCTTTTCATGTCACTAATCTTTATAGTAATGTGCCTTTAGATTATACTTTGGATATTGTTTCCAAATTATTTTATTCACATTTCATTAACAAAAATAATGTTCAAGTTTTTAATACAATCATTAAACATATAGTTTCACAAAATTATTGTCGTTTCAACGACGAATTTTATGTACTTTCAGATGGTTTTCCTATGGGGATGCCGTTGCCAGGTTTATTTGAAATTTTCCTGGATAATATAGGAAATAATTATATTATAAATCCTGTAATTCCTTTTTTTGATCATATTGTTACTTGGTATGTGAATAATGTTTCTGTATTTGAAAAGGTGATCAAGAGATTATAAACAATCTTCATAATTACATCAATAACTTACATAAAAACCTCAAATTTACTTTAGGGATTGAGATAAATAAACAAATAAACTTTTTAGATTTAACTTTACATCGTAACATTAATAATTTTATCGAATTTGATATATATAGAAAGTCCTCCAATGTTTGCACTACTATTCCTTTCGATTCTGTTCATTCTTACTAACAAAAATTTGCAAATTGTCGTTTTTTAATTAACAGATATTTGGATTATCCTTTATCTTACCAAAATAAACTTAAAGAAATTAATTTCATTTACAATTTAGCTCGAGATAAGGGCTTCCCCATATATAAAATTAACCAATTTTTTCATAAGATGCGTACTCAAAAAGACTCTCTTTTTATATCTGAAAGCTCACACGATATTTTTTACAAACCTTTATCTTTTAACACTTTAACTTCAAAAATTCAAAATATTCTTGCCAAATATGACATTAGTTTAGCATTTTCTAATCGTAATACTATAGTAAATTTATTAACTAATCATACTAAGAAAACTTATAATATTCTTAATGAAAATGGCGTGTATTCGATTAGTTGTTATAATTGCAATAGTGTATATATCGGACAAACGGATAGGAAACTAGAAACAAGATTGAATGAACATAATCCGGTTATAACATTAATTATAAAGATGTGAAGTTGCCACTTGACCTCTTTGAAATCCTTGAAATTACTAAAATTATAAATGATAATACTTTTAATTTGCTTAATGAGCAACTTCAACTCTTTCAAGAACCTTTATTTTCATATTTTAAGAATTTCATCTTAAAAGTTTAAAATTTAAATTTTTGAATTTTTCTTTACATTTTCCGGTTTCTTACTACGCGTCCATTTTCATACAACTTGTTTATAACACTTTCTTCTTCTCGCTCCGCCAACATGGCCGTACATACGTTTTAGTTTAATTTAAACACCTTATCTTTCTTTTCTTTTACTTTTGACTTTTACTTTACATATTTTTAACCTAAATTTAACCACATCTTTGACAAACTTTTGGAACTTTTTCATTTTCTCATTATAACTTTTATTAAATATAAAAAAAGAGAAAAATTTTTATTCACTTTAACTCTCAAATTGCACCATTTTACAACATTCTTGGAGATTTTTTAAAAAACTTTATGACAACTTCATTAACACAACATGTCTTGAGTCCTTCTACTCTACTAGACCTTAGCTCCTTCTACGGCAGTAAGTTATTTTTTAATTGTCTTTGTTATATATTTTTAAGATTTTTTAATGTAATTATAGCTTTCGGCTGAATGATGGAGTGAACTCCGAAACTGGTACCGATTTAAATTAAATTAAATAAAGCAAGTTTAGAAGTTTTAAATATTATTTTTCTTTATATTTAGAATGGCGCCAATGTGTAAGTGTGGGCTTATCGATTGTTTTTTGATACGTGCATTTTTCTGTTGTTGACCACTGAACAAAACCAATGGATACATATATTTTATAAAATATTTGTTTTGAATTAACATTGAAATAAAAATGAAAATCTTTAGTTTAATATATTTTCTTAGTTCTAACATATAATTTTCCTTTTTAATATACTTAGTTGATAGATACAATTTTAAATAAAATAGAGTACTTACGCTTATTTCAAACAACCCAGATTCGGCCAAGGGTTGACTTAATCTACTATTAGGTGTAATTAAACGACATTTTAAACACACTTCATTGTTGCGACTGTGACATTTAGAAGTCAAAGGATAAAAGGCTATGCACATAACAAAAATTTTTGACTATAGGATAAAAGGATCTTGTTTTTATCATTTAATTAGTGAATTGGTCAATTATTGGGCGCTGGTCAATTACTGGTTAACTGACCCATCTATAAGTTGCTCTCTTTACTTAAGGCGTTACATGGGTTTCGGAAACGTAAAAAAAGGTTTTCTCCACATCTCCAAAAAACAAACTATGTTTTTTGTTAGTAGATAAGTATAGTTGGGGAATAACCAAGGGATTTTAAAAAATTTGAAAATTGAATTTTTGCTAGAGTTATAAAGAAAAAGGTAGTATTTTTAGTTCAATTTTTATTACGTAATATCCTGTAAATAAAGTTGTAATCAAAAAATTTTAAATCGCTCGGTTATTCCCTAGATAATATTACTTTGAATAAGTATACAAAATTTGAATAAGATCGATTCGAGTAATCGTGTCCACCGATTTCAAAAAAAGAGTTTAGAGATAAACGCATTTAAAGTTTTAAGTACGAATAAAATTAGTTTTAATCAAACAAAAAAGAAAACCCTTTGTTACATCACTAGTTATTATTGTGAAGAAGTGTGCAAAATTTTAATAAAATCGGTGCAGCAGTTTCTGAGTAATTGTGTCTAACGACATCAAAATCAAGAGTGCTTTAGAAGAAAATTAGGTAAAAGGCAAGAGTAAACCAATCATTTTTTTTACCGAAACAAACTGCGAACGTTTTGAAAAGAACCAACTAAAAGTAACACACAAATTAACACTAATGCTGACACTTACACTAACACTGGCACAAGAAGGATTTAAATAGAATCGTCGATTTCTGCTCCGCAAAGGAGGGATCTGGCTGCAGCTGCAATGTGCAGGACATGCAGGAAGGAAGATTTTCTAATAATATCTTTTGCAAGTCTGGTTAATGTTCCAAAATATATTTTTTATAATTCTGGCCGAATAGAAATCGTTTAAATTAGCAAAAAATTTTTATTCGTCTAAAAGCTAAAATTTTAGCGGGTTTACTTTGCTATTGTCCTTAACAATTGTAGTATTTGCTCCTTGAAGTAATTGATTAATGACGAAAATCAGCTATTTTCGTGGCAGTATGTCTCAAGGTGGGCTGAATTTTGAAGTCAATTAGTATCATTTTATGTATACCATCTTACATTAGTATAAAACAATTTTATGTAACGTTCAGAGATCGTCACACAAATGAAATTAACCATTTTTAAAGTTTTATTGAAAATTTCGTGCAGAGCATGGCTTGCCTTGATGTCTAGAACTAGTTTCTTTACATGTATACTATTATGCCCATGACGACACCAACCATAGCTTTGGCTCAACCACTACTATGTAGTGCTAGCATGAAGTAAAAGTTAGTTGGCAGTATATTAAATTTATGAATTAATCATATTTTATCAACAAATATTTATAAAGAAAAAACTAAAGTCAATAAAAGAAATGATATTTTGTTATTAAAGAATTTGTTAGTATAGGTAAGGATTGAAAAATTGGCTTAGTGTTGTTATTGAATAATAACAAAGATTGTTTATATTAAGAATAAACTATTAAGTGATGGCGCTGTTAACCTCAATCGTATGAAAATAATGCCTTTAAAAAGCCGATAAACTATGTAAAAATAGAAGGATTGGTAGCATTTTCAGATCTAAACATTGTTTAATTTTTGCAATAAGTAATATTAAAGTTCAAATCCCCCCTACGATACTTTTATTACGTATAGAAAATTTTTCGCGTAAGATCAATGAAAGACATACATCTCTCCGACATGGTTCTTGGTCGAGGACAATGTGACGCTGTCCGTGTTGTAATAAATTTCTGTAATAAAAAGATCTAACTTAATTTGATGTAAATATTGCTACTCTAATGCTCTAGTGTGTGTAAATAGTTATTTAAGCCATGAGGCACGTAAGGACACTATAACATGGGAGGAAGAATTGTACGGGCTGAGGGAACCGAAGCACGTGATCCTTTCGAGGATGTTAGTTTTTGCCAGAAACTGTAATTAATTTATCAATAATTTCTCAATATGAGAGAAACTAAAATAAATAGACTTACGCCTAATGAACTATAAACAATAAACTTGACAAATTTTCTATCGGCAATGTTGCCAAGTTTATAGTTTCTAAGATAAAATTATAAAATCTGTTTATGTAAATGGGACAGCCTATACAGGGTATCTCAGGCTTTTGAAGCAAGAACTTTACAGTCTCAGATAGATCTTTAACATTAACACAAGAACTTGATTGTTTCGGAGATATAGGGTGTTCAATTTAAATTTTCAAAACTGATTTTTCTTAATATTACACGTGTATTTCAAGCGATTCTGTTCAAATTTGGTTATGCATGTTGTTCGGCATGAGAAAGACGATTATGGAGTCTGTTTTACTACAGTCGGCGGAGAGAGCTCTATAACGTGTTCTTTACAAATTAAATTAGTCATAACTTCTCTGGCAGTATACTTTTTGACTTTTTCAATAAACCTTCTTATTCTCTATACATTTTTAAATAAAAAATGTAATAATGAAAATTTTTTTATTTAAAAATGTACTCTTATCAAAGTGCGCTAAAGTTGATCGTTTTCAAGATAATCCAGGTTTAGCAATCGATATAGAGCATTTTTTTAGAGGATAGTAAAGTTAGATACAATAATCCTTTTTTTTGTTTATTAATGTGCTAAATTCATTACGCTTTTTCAAAACGTGCTAAATTGGTCTTTTTTTATTTTTTGCAAACAATAATTAATGTCAGTAAATATTTATTTTGTTTGCGGTTTGCGAACGGAAACTCAACGTAAGCAACTCAAGGATATAGGAGCAGACATTCAAATAGAAATCTAGAGAAATAGAAATATTGCACGAATTCGACGGAGACCCCACTAGGAGTGCTAGAAGAGTTTCGAATGCCCTACAAATATCTAGGGCGCATGTTCATTACGTTTTAAAACATGATCGTAGACCTGTTTATCATTGATAACCTGAGCATGGTGTGCGTTGAAGGACGGTGTGTAACGTTTTGTCGGGGGATTGCTAATGCCACAGCCAACGATCGAGATTATTTAATTAATGTAATGTGGGCCGATGAATCGTATATCACAAGAAGTGGAATTCTTAACTTCCACAACTTATAAGCTTGGGCGCATGAAAATACCGCGGCAATTCGGCCACGATGCTTTCAATATGAATTTAATGTCAACGCCCGAATTGGGGTTTATAATAATCATATTTTCAGACCTTACTTTTTGCTTTTTGACTAAACGCAGCGACGATCTTGTAATTTTTGGTAGTTGAACATGCCAATATGTCGGATGACATTAATTTAGATGTACGAAGCAAGGCCTGGTTTCAAATTGATGGTCGTTTAGCTTATCATGGATCGTTTCTGGTGGTCTAGTTGTATGGCGCCATTATCCTCACGATCTTAGTCCTTTATATTTTTTGTATGGGGATATTGGAAAGAAAAAGTGTATTAGACACCTCTTCCCACAAGAGATGAACTTATGAAGAGAATTAGAAATGCATCGAATAACATTGGGCTCTTCTTAAATACTATCACACAATCGTTATTCGTCGGTCAGATTTATGTATTCAGCATGATGGTTTACATTTTCATCAATTTCTTTAATTTTTCCTACATATTATTATACCTAACTTTAAGTATCCCCTATAAAATTGGTCTATAGCGCTAAAACTTTTAAATTGCTAAAACGCTCAACTTGAAAACGATCAACTATAACGCAGTTTGGTAAGAGCACCTTTTTTATTAAAAAATGTGCAGAGAATCAATTTCGAATAACTTAAATTAAACACTCTGTATCTCCGAAACAAAGCGTTTGTCGACCTATGTTTATATGAAGTTTTTCTATTAATTTTAAAAGATCTATCGACTGTTAAAGTCCTGCTACAAAAATCTGAGACACCTGTATATTTTTACCGTTTCTTTAGAAAACTGCTATTAAAAATCAACTTTCGCGTAGTACATAGTAATTGTCAAAATGATACTTTTTTGTTGACAGGATCAGAGGTAAAAAAGGATAGAGATGGCCAACTCTATCTCATTAAATTGTACCCTGCGTAAAGTACCATCCGATGTTACCACACAGTAACCGAGTAACAGAGTAGATTAAAACCATCTTCGACTAGGACAATGGTGTAAAACTTGGCTAATTTTAACAGCGAAATTTAAAAATAACAATTAATATTGCTTGAAAAAAGGAAATAAATATACTACTACTTTAAATGGAAGATGACTTTTTGGCTATAACTTAAAAACAAAAAAGATAGAGATTTTATCTTGAATATTTCTCGAAAAAAGAGACCGGGACATGGCACCTACGTTTTTCGTATCTTTTATAGTTTCTGAGATACCCTATAATAACACCAAAATTTGCACACCCTGTACATACAACCTAATAATTTATAATTCAAAAAATTAATATAATTTTATAACATAAACAGAATAACATGAATATTACATTGTATGTACTGGTAGCAAATACAAGTATATATTGTACCCGGAAATATCTGGAAACAATGCTTTAATTGAGGATCGCTACTATGTTAGATAGAAAGGGTACTAATTTAAAACAGCTAGATTTAATAACCGACATATTCATTACTTAAAAAATTTTCAAAGCTTTCTTGCACCTAATTAAAAAATAACACTTATAAATTATACTTGTAAAAATTTGTCGAAAATTGAGTCAGAGGCATTATTTTACTGGAAAGGTTGGCTTTAGAATTAGTTATCGATGGTAACATTGGATGGCGCTGTATGGTATAGTTTTTATTACGCCATTCATATGGCATTCATATTTATACGTAAAAAATATATTGACTTTGATAACAGTTGTTAGTACCTAGCTGTTTTTGTTTTCCAGTTATTTTGATTTTAATTGTTTTCTGGTAAATATCACTATGCTCTTTAAAAGCTCATATCTCAGCCAACGTTAATTCAATAACATAACATATGAAGAGTTATCGTACGTGTGATTCTAAAGAGCATAGTGATATTTGCCAAAAAACATTTAAAATCAAAATAACACGATAACAAAAAACGCTAAGTACCAACAACTGTTATCAAAGTCAACATATTTTTTTACGTATATTTGAATGGTGTAATAAAAACTATAGCATTCCATTTAAAGTAACGAAGTTGAGGTCTACTTTCGGTAGACTGGAAGTGATCGCCATCCTTAGTTTAGATAAATAGATCAGAATGAACAAACCTTGTTACCAAAATTTCAAGCTTTTACAGGTTTAATCTTATACAGGTTGGTCAGTTTTTCATCCATATTTATGTTATTGTGTCATTACTTAGTTGTGGCTTCAGTTACTTTTGTTAATGTCTTTGAATATCATGATGAATTATCCAAAGCCAATATTTTGAAATCGTTTTATATTCATGACGGATGTAACAATGTTTTGAATAGGACCTGTTTCTTCGTTTTGGAAAGATCAGAACAACAAGAAGCCATAAATTTCTATCACCAGCAGATTAAGATAAAGGAATAAATGTTTTGTCATATTTGGTTAGTGCTTTACCAAATTCCTCGGTAAAATGTGCCTTCGACGATTTAAATGAATAATGTTTTCCAAGAAAGCGTCCTTAAGAAATGAAGTGTATCTAGGTATATTTCATGTATCATTACGCCGAATATTGCGCCATATTGTTGTTTTTCATTGTTTCATTTATGCGTCCTTGTATTGGTTATTTTTGGTAAATAAGAGCTAGCAAGCTAAAGTTTATTCAAAAGCAGATCATTGTAGAAATAATAGCAATAATAACTTAAATAAATTAAACGATAAGCTGTCAAAATGTCGTGGCCTTCTAACAAAAACACGAACGGCTTCTAGCGTTTTATGTAGGCTTTTGATAAATTACTCAATATGAAGAAAACTATAGTAAATATGTAATGCCAGTTATTTATGAACATTGAACTAATAGTAAAAAAGACCTTTATTAAAGTGATGAAAACGTTAAATAAAACTTATAGACATATTAATATATAATAATACATAATAATATATTTAAATACATCATTAAGCACAGCAGTGCGTAAAGTAACGAAAGAGTTCATGAAGTAGCAATGTATTTCAAATGGGATTTACTTTAACGCACGCGTTTACAGCACCGTTTAAAGCGTCATTTGTTAAATAATTTGTTGACAGTTCGAAAATGGTCAATAACTCTTGATATTAATTTTTAGTTTGTAGATCATCGTACAAGAAATATTACATGAAACTGTGCGAGAAAAAAGTGTAAAAAGTGCTTTTTACACTTTTTATAAATAAATATTATCGATTAATGGAGATAATGAAAAATTTTGCGGATACATTATTTTTAAGTAAAATAAAAAATAAATCAATTTAAATATAATAGTTTGTAGATCATCGTACAAGAAATATTACATGAAACTGTGCGAGAAAAAAGTGTAAAAAGTGCTTTTTACACTTTTTATAAATAAATATTATCGATTAATGGAGATAATGAAAAATTTTGCGGATACATTATTTTTAAGTAAAATAAAAAATAAATCAATTTAAATATAATAATAATATATAATTTTATTTTTTTAAGAACTCCTTAGACTATAACCTGGTTGTACCAACGGAAAAAGTTTAGTCATACGGAAAGACTACAATACATAAATGATTCATAAAAGTAAAATCAAAACAAGTCAAGGTTACTCAACTAGAATAATATTTTAACTGAGTATAAAAGTCATAGTTTATGCAGTTTTAGTTGTTTATTATCGATAATTGATTGATAATGAACTCTTTATTTTCTACGATCATAATTATTACTAATTTAGAAATCGACGCCTTTTTTACGACTCAAGTACTAAGAAATATCATAATATAGTTACATATTTTATTTAAAAAATGAGTTTGTTAAAAGTGACCACAAAAAATGATAAATGATTCATTACATTGAAAAGATAATTTTTTTATTTTTATAACGTACAATGAATTAGATTAAAAGAAAAATAGTTTTATTAAAATTACGAAAATATTGAATGAGAATTGTAAATTAAAACATATCTTCATCGATTAATTAGATAATCAAAAACAATATGAAAATAAATAAGATTATTATAAAGAGCTAACCAGTTCAGACGGTTTTACAAATGATTTTTTTTTAATGAGATTTGATCCAAAAAAACATTGAATTTTGATTTTGATGAGATTACTTTGTTGTTTATTTGATAAGAATCAATTTATAATAATAAAAAATACAGTATACTACGAATATAACGATCCCTCGGTGGATTTGAAAATCGATTCAGAAAATTTTTAAAAATCATGAATTAAATATATTTAAATTAAATTGATCATTTAAATTGTTATTAAATCAAATGAAATTAAGCAATTTGGGAAGAAATTGAAAGTAATTAGAATGGTAAGTACTTGAAACCATCTCTCATATTCAATGGAACATAGCAGATTTGTGGTTTTGGGTTGATTTTGTTTTTCTATGGTTGGGTTTGGTTCCGCTCCAACTTCATACCATTCGATATAGGGAAGTTAAAGCTCAACCCAACCAACCATAGAAGAAAACATTTTGAAATCATTTTTTTTTGCAAATATTGTATTTTTTTTTCTTCTCGATCATTCAACATGAGAGATGTTATGAAGTTAAAGCTCCACCCAACCCAACTATAGGAGAAAAATTTCGTACCATCCCCCATATTGTATGAAGTTAAAACTCAACCCAATCATAGAAGTAAACTCACGGAATCCAAAAACTTAGAAGATTAATTAGATTAGGTATGGTTGGATGGATTCGGCAAAATACAATGAGATAATAAAAGAACTATTTCCGGAAGGGGAGGACATGATTTACGATCAGGATACCTTAAGAATCGAAAAAAGAGAATATAAGGAGGTGACTGAAAATGGGGTTCATGAATCAACAACCAAATTAAAATATAAGAATGCGTTAGACAAAATAACTACAGAGATTGTACTGTTAGTACAGAAGGTATTAAAAAGATAGCAGATATGTACAACGATCAACAAAAAATAACCAGTAGAAAAGAAGTAAATTTCGTTCTCTCTGCCTGCTAAACACTTACGGTAAACTAATTTATTAACAGACTTAAAAAAGAGCTTCAAAAGGAATGAATCTCTCAAGTTCGCAATATGGTTTCACGAAGGGAACATCGACGGTAGACACGATTGAGGACATGCTGGAAAAAGGCAATCGATTGCAAATATATAACAGGGGAAGAGAAAGAAATGCCTGCTAATTACAGTAGGTGATAAAAATGTCTTTGATATTGCCCCACGGGGAAAATTGTTTAGGCGGTAAGACAGAAGGGAATTTCAAAGAAGTTTCTGACTATTGTGAAATGCTATCTAAGATAGTGGATGGTTGATATGGGGACAAGGAATATCAGATTAACAGGGGAATCCCGCAGGATTAGATTCTGTGATCCCTTTTGTGTAATGATTTCTTTGAACAGATTCTGATAGAAGATCAGAAAGACGATCGAATGAAGGGAATTTGGTTACTTCTTTTGACAACCTTGCCGTAATGGTAAGCGGGAGGCAGCTTGAAGACCTACAACAGAGATCGCAAAGTAAATATGAAAAAATAACAGTCAGAATTCTGACTGTTATTTTTTCCAATATACATTTGGGCCTACAAATCGCTGATAAGCCGCAAATAATGGCAGCAGCATTATTAAGAAGTCGGAAGTGTAAAAGAAGTGATAATAAATATCAAAAATCATAGAATAACATCACGAAGATCGCTCATATATCTAGGGATGACATGAAAAACCTACAATGCAATGAACAAGAAATTAATAAGAGCATTTACTGTTTTTCGTATTAACGAAGAAGCATTTACTGGCTCTACACAAAGCAATGGGTTCAACCTATTGTTAATATTGTAATGGGGACCAGAGAAGAAAAGAGGAAATTAATTGGTTGTATACTCTCAAAATTGTATGGATTCAGAGCGTGGTTTGAGTCTTTTGAAACCAACCTCACTAGAATAAAGAGAAAAATGTTGAAAAGAGTGATCGGTGCTTACAGGATCATATCTCTCCCCATAGTGTTAATGACTAAAGGAAGAAATGACAGACCTGGGATTGATAAGGAAAGGAAGATTTGATAAGGAAAGGAAGAGGACGGAGGCAGAGATTGGAGTTGAGATAACTAAGGGCACAGTAACAAAAATCCATATGAGTGGCGAAGAAGAATCTGAAATGCTGATGGAATTCCTGAGGCAGATAATGAACAAGAAGATTAAGACCGAAAAGACCATGAAGGAGATAAGTCTTCTTATCTCTTTCATGAAGATAAGAAGAACTACGACAGAAGAAATAAGACAGGAGGAAAGCTGAAGTCTGTACCACTAGAAATGATAGTGATTAATCGATTTTTGTAATTATTTGCGTTATACGGTACCGAAATTCCGCCCGTAAGTTGACGTGTGAGTACATTTGTTTCCTGCACTTTTATGCGATAAATCACTATCACTTCTCGTGCTACAGACTATAGATTATTTATTTTATATCAAATGAGCGATGGTGAACAGGATGAACAGAAGAAAGAGACAGTGGAGCAGAAAACAGGAGGGGGGGGAGAAAAAGAAAAACGACTAGGGGTGGCGCTCTCCTAGGGGTGGCGCTCTCCTTATCCAGGTATGACTTTGATTAGACTGACAAGAGATGGAATGCTTTATGGTAAGAGGAGCTAATGTCAGAGCTAAATAAAGGTCGGATGTTTGTTAGCAAATTTTCCCGGATCTCGTTAAAAGAAGGTTGTGTTTGTTTAGGTTGGGTTGAATTCCAACTTCATACCATTCAATGTGGGGGATACGTATGAAGTTGAAACTCAACCCCTTCCATAACATTTCTCAAAAGTCACGGAACAATACAACTTTTAGAAATAAACTGTGTAAATGTCATAGAATCTACAGAGTAACTAATACTAACGTATTTTGCTTAGGGATTCACTCGAAAACAATAAAGTGTTCGTTATAACTACAGATAGGTTAACTCGACTTATCAAACTAGGAGAACTCGAGTTGAGATTATTTTACATAAATTCGAATTAAAGTGTTACTAACTCAAGTCGGGTTTACATACTTAAACAACAAAACCTGTGAAGTTAGTGAACTTTATACCATCCCTCATATTGAATGGTATGAAGTTGGAGCTCATCTCAACTTGATACCATCTCTTATGTTGAATTGTGCTTAGAAGATGTATTGATTTTGCTTTTCTATGATTGGGTAGGGTTGAGCTTCAACTTCATACCATCCCTTATAATAAATAGTATGAACTTGGAGCTCAACCCAACTTTACCATAGAAAACCTTAATCCAATACAACTGTAAAAGAAAAAAAGTGTCGTCCGAAGAAGAGGATGGAGGGGAGGCTGAACCTCCCCTCACCCAGTCGACAACGTTTTGATCTGGAGGAGGGAGGCAACTGGCGAAGAAGTGGAAGAAGGGAACCAGAAGTCGACAAAAGAACAAAGAAGAAAAGAATAGGAATAGACTCCGATGTGATGCCTACCCGGTGGTTCCGGAGGAAAACGAGGAAAGGGTTTTTAGTGGGTCGGAGGCCCAAAGATGGGGTCCATGCCCACACTACCGGCCACTCAAGATCCAAGGCCACGTGTCTGATAGTGTGATCGCTGTGCAGATTTTCCCTGACCTCGATAAAAAAAAGGTTAAGTTGGATTTGCTTTGGTTAGGGTGGGTTGAACTTCAACTTTATACCATTCAATACGAATTTATAAAATAGTGTTATACAAAAACTTACTGTTTTTATAAAAAAATGTGGTATAAAATTTAAACGTTTCATTTCGAACGTCTAAATCACGTCATATATTAACCGTCCCAAAATGGTTTACAAAATGATGACAATTATCACGTATATTATTGGACATAAGACGTCGCTGACGAATTATGACTAAAAATAGACGTAAAAATAGCTTGGGAGTGCTGCCTGTGGAAGATTTGATGCTGCTTCTACAACTCTTGATATTGCTACCAGAAAATATTAAATGCTTCCAAAATACTTGTAATGCTTCCACAAGACTAATACACGAATTTAAATGCTTCCAGAATACACGATACTGCCTCTGGAAGACTTGACACTGCTTCTAAAAGACTTATAATGCTCCAGAAGACTTGCTACAGCTCCTAGAAAATTTAATACTTCTTACAGAACACTTAACATGCTTTCAAAAACTTGCATTGCTTCCAGAAGACTAACACACGAATTTAAATGCTTCCAGAATACACGATACTGCCTCTGGAAGACTTATAATGCTCCAGAAGACTTGCTATTGCTTCTAGAAAATTTAATACTTCTTACAGAATACTTAAAATACTTTTAAAAACTTGCATTACTTCCAGAAGACTTGATACTGCTTGATACTGCTTCTAGAAGACTTGAATGTTTCAGAACACATGAAATTGTTCTTGAAAACATGAAATGTTTCCAATAGACTTGGTACTCTGCTTCTAGAAGATTGAAATGTTTCCAGTAGATTTAATACTGCGTTTGTAGAAGACTGAAATGTTTCCAGAACACTTGATATTGCCTCTGGAAGATGTGAAATACTTCAATAAAAGCACCTATACAATACTATTTATCGTTTTATCCAGATTTGTCGTCTCAATTCAGTTCGAGCAACTGCTGCGGATGTTTTTTGGAGAATCTAGGTGTTACAATTTTTATGAGTCAGTATATTTTTTTTTGAATTACAATAAGTTTTAGATTTACTGCATACGGTATTATCTTAATAACAACATCCAACAAAAAATATACTGACTCATGTGTTAAAGAAGATAATATTGATTAAACAGCCATTCAAACCAAATCGCAGTTTGCGATTGACAGCTTTTGAATTTTTGCTATTATCTCGGTCTAGATCACTGGGATTGAATTTGAATTACGAAAATTTTAAACACGGTTAACTCGATTTGGCGAAAACCCGAGTTGGCACATCGCTAGTTATAACCAAAACCACTTTAATAATAATTAGTTCGTTCTACCCAAAAGATCATTATAACTGGATTTATTATAGGCAAATTAATTTAGATAATGTTAAACAGAGATATTTTCGGAACTATTACGTTAGTTCGTTATAACCGAAAACTAGTTATAACCGACTTAGAGTGTCATAAAAACAATAATAAAATATATTCTTTTATCAAGATCTTTCTTAAAATATAACTTGGACTAATCTACAATGGATAACTAATTGATTAATTAAATAAAATAAAATTAAAACAAGTCAAGGTTAAGTTGCCTGAAATAATATTTGAGCAGAGCACGAAAATCATAAATAACGCAGATTTGATTGTTTATCATGGATAAGTGATTAATTAACTATTTATTCTTCCACGATCATTGTTATTCTTAGCCCAGAAATCAATCTTTCTATGATTCAAACAAGAGTCAAACAATAAGAAATGTGAAAAATAAAGTTCCCATTTTATTAAGACATATGATTGGCCCATCAAAAAATTTTAACCACAGCAAATAAATTACAACAGATAAACAGTTCTTTACATCAAAAAGAAAACAACACAATATTGAAATAATGATATCATATTTAAATTGGTTACGAAAATGATAAATAATGCACTTTTGGACGGTTATCATTAGCAAATTATTGATAAAGAAATGTTTTTTAAATATCGTTGTTCGCTATCATTAGTTCAGTGACATAT
This sequence comes from Onthophagus sagittarius, assembly GCA_036711965.1. Classification (NCBI taxonomy): domain Eukaryota; kingdom Metazoa; phylum Arthropoda; class Insecta; order Coleoptera; family Scarabaeidae; genus Onthophagus; species Onthophagus sagittarius. The sequence goes on from JASERS010000001.1 coordinate 49,222,636, forward strand.
GATTTATTTACCGCTGCAAACTTTAAGAAATATTGGTAACGTACGATATAATTTTTTAAGAAATGAAATTATTTATTAAATTATAAGAATATAAGTCAAGGTTAATTTGAAATAACATTTGAACTGGATGCCAAAATATTAATTAAAGATAAGATTTCTTTGTCGCATTGAACGTAAAATTTATTACATTATGATAAAATTACCCGCATTTATTTCCTTATATCCTTTTCACCTGCCTACTTAATTATTTATCTGATGCTTCCGGCGTTTAAAATTTATTTATCGCGTTTCAAATACATTTTATTTAATAATATCGAAATAAACTTTATAATGTAAATAAATTCTTTAACACATATTACTATGTAAACATTCTTCCAAGATATTTTTAGAAAATTTTTTTAGAGAAATGGCTCGAACTTTTTAAATACTTACATGTAGCACTGATAAACAACATTAGCACCTTATAAGTTGTTAATAAAATAAAGTATAGAGAGGTCGGTGTCTTCGAGGATCGCACAGTAAATACTAACTAGCTTGGATGTCTCGCGATTAACATGTATCTACACGTATGTGACTCACGGCTCCGTTTGGATCGTTGCAAGCGTAAAAGCAACAGAAACACAAAATTATACGATAACTTGATATTATTTATCTCTTAATTATATTAACAACACATTAATTATTTACTTTAGATAAAAAATTAAACAAAAATAATATTCAAACCCAACCCATCTTTTAAACCAACACTTCCTCACTTCAAATTACAATAGCGCTTGGTAAATTTTGAGCGAGGGAAATCGGAAATGCGTACAGTTAATGCGATAGCTCGAAACGTTTTAATTCTCGTTTGGATAAGCAAGGTTTCGCGCGTTGTTTAAAACCCGTAGAACGAACGACATCTGATGGCTGACGTGGTTTTACAATCGGTTCGTTCGGTTATTTTTGCAATCTAACAGCGATGAGGTAATGCTGAATATCCACGATGATGCGAGACTGTTTGTTTAAATGTGATTAAAAAAAAATTAAAAATCATCCTCACCGATTTAAGAAATAAATCAAATATATTACGGCACTAATTTTTATTGAAATATTTCAATTCTGTTTAATGTGCTTTCTAAAAAAATTGTTTGAAGCAGAATCGTTTTTATTAACAGAAAATCTTCATTGATGTATTTTTATTTTTTTTTTGAACGAAATTCAACTTTTTTTATTGTCATAATGAATGTATATTTAGGAGACGGCATGTCTGGTGTGGACTTCTGTAATAGAAATCCGTAATCTATTGCTAAGCAGAAAACAAAGTTAAATTTAGGCCACATTTGTATCGCTCTACAAGTATAATAACCACACGAGCAGATGGTTGTTTCTTGTATACTTTCGCTATTTACGCTGGCACCTGCTTCTTCGCTACGAAGTGAATTGTACGTTTACGTGATAGAAAGTTCAAACTTGTTTTCTTTTATATGACACATAGAACGCGTTAACTAATACGACATAATTAATTTACTTAAAACTATTAAATAAATTATAAATCAAAAATAAAACTCACCGTCTTTTTTAGAACTTGATGAAGCAATAGCCTTCATGGTTAAGAAATAAACTATCTTCATCGCAGATGTCAAATAAAATATATAGACAAAATATAGACAAATTAGCAATGTTGACCTACTCGAAAATGCTTTTGTCTTCAGTAAACTGGCGACAGCTCGACGCGGGACACATGGTAAACATGCCGGGACCACATTGCAACAAGAAAATGTATCTGGTAAGGAAGATTCACTACAAATATTTATTTTGGATTTGTGAACTCGGCAAATAAAGTCGCTTTGTATTAAAACTCGATGACGACATTACTGTAAGTGTAGACCCTTTCAAAATGAGACTTCTACAGGAGTCACCGACAAACGATTAAAATCGAATTAGTCGTTGTTATACTAGCAGAGTTTCTTGGAAATATTTGCAAATTACTTCCTTACATTATAATAACAAAAAAGAGAAAATGATTTCTTTTTTTTTCAATTTATACATATTTTATACACTTTAGTTGTCAGATTGTTTGCTATAACGTACCGGTTGTTGATCGACTTAATTAATAACATGCTCTGTAGCGGAGATTTGAAGCGAACAAACAAACTGATCCGTCTACGCGGACACTGTTTATCGTCTAAGATACCGAGAAAGGTTCGCTTTACCTTCTTTTAACCTCACATTACATCGACCTCTCTTCATCCTGCGTCTTCTCATTTCCGTTTCTTATAAGTAGGAACTTGATAAGTACCAGAACACCCCTCAAAATATATAAAGTATTAAGTAAATTTTTTAACTATGTATTTTTATATACACTGTATGCGTAAAGTTCGGATTCAATTCGATATACATTCGGGAGGTGTTTTTTGAAAAAAATAGCCTGGATATCTATGTAATATTTTTAGCATACACTTTTTAAGACAAAATTAAAATATACAGTGTCCTAAAATTGAGATACCATGCCTAAGGACCCCAATTCGTTTGTTATATTTATATTATATTTATGTATTTTTATGTAGCACACCTTATATCGATATTCAGCTGTCTTTGAAAAATGGCTGTATGTATAATAAAAATTCAAAGGATATTCTTAGAATTACATTGTTTTATTTGTATCTTTTTTCTTAAAATATCCCCCGAATTTATATTGAATTGATTCTGATGAAAATGAAAATGTATACTTACATTTCCTTATTAACCAATTTGTAAAACAACTTATCATCTTGCAATACCGTCCTAAGATATATGGCGCCCCAGGGCTGGGATAGACGAACGAAACGATTCAAGTTCTAGGTCTAGTATTAGTATTAGATTTACCTCAATTAAAATATATAGGTTGCCAAATCAGTTTGTAAATACTTTATTTCAGAAACTATTCATTGTAGAAGTCTTCGTTAAAAACATTTCTTCAGATGCTTCAGATGAATGCGTGATCCACCGTGAGCGGGCATCAATTTTTGTACTACTCACGCGAACATGACTGATTGTGAATGATTTTTTAAAATTTATTCTTTAGTAATAATGTTTTACCGACCGCCAAACAAATTTTTAGGGTTTTTGTTGGTGTTACCGAAGATCCGAATTAAATTTCTAACGTTTTCCGAATTATTAGTAATATTTGGCTACCAAAACACCAGCCAGAGGAGGTAGTATATTATACTATCGAATCCAACATACAACCTAAACAAAGCAAATCCTCCTTCCATAAATAATCCTTACAACGAATGCCTACACGGTTTTATCCCATTCCATGATGAACAACTTCACATCTTTCTTGTATATTCTCACCGTCATTCTCTACTAGAAACAAATATCTTTAGAAAGACATCCCAATTTACCTTTGCAATAGTTATCGGTAACTTCAACCTCAACCAGACCAAAAGAAAACAACTCCAAACATTCCTGGACAACTCCAATTTTGTAAAAAGACACACAAACCCAACGTTCATTATGGCAGGAAACAACGACACCATGCCGGACGTTATTATCCATACCAGCAATCTAAATAATATCATTACAAACATTGAAACAACGGGAGATTTATGTTGGGATCATCTGGGTATATCTTTTAACAATGAAATCAACTTACCAGTACACATCAACAAAAATGAACAAAAAACCAAATACGACCTAAGACGAACTAACATTGATGGGGTAAACAAAGACATGGAAAATTGTTTAAATACAACATATGACAAATCCATAAACATGAAACTCATCACCGACTTCCAATTAAAAGTCACAGATACTATTATCAAACACACACCAAAAATAATAAATACACCCTTTCGGTACTACCTGCCTGCAGAAATCATCAATAAGCTCAAAAATAAACGAAAAATGCACAGGGAATACATGAGATCAAAAGACCCAAACAAAAAAATGGAATACAATAGAGCAAGAAAGAAGAAATTCGTAAAGCGATCAAAACATTCCAACAGGATCAATGGTTGAAGGAATGCGCAGAAATAAACCAAGACCAAGGACGAACCTTTTGGTAGAAAATCAAAAAAGTTACCAAATATAATAAAGTTGAGAACGAAATAGAGAACAAAAAACAAATAGTGAAAAATGCGAAGCATTAGCAAAACATTTCTATAACGAGTTTAGCCAACCGAGAATGTTTTATTTGACACAAGCAACAAATTAATGGTGGAGAAATGGTACGAGAATTTCACAAATCAAAATAATGACTCAGAAACAATCACCGATATAAACGAATACGAATACATGGAACACATCAGCAAAGGAAAAAACTCAGCCCCGGGAAAAGATCTAATCACAAAACATTAAACTGTCAAAATGTTACAGCCTTCTAATAAAAACCGAACGGCTACCAGCATTTTGTGTAGGATTTTGATAAAATGCTTATTATGAAGAAAACTATAATAAATAGGTATAGCAATGTTTATAAATAATTTGTAGGCCGGAAGTGGTGGCCATCTTGAAAATATTTTAGATTAATAAATCGGAATGAACAACCCATGTTACCAAAATTTCTAATGAACCAGTTACGTGAGACACCCTGTATACTGCTATGACATATACGCAGAAGACCCAAACTACTTCAACCCAGAGTTGTATATTTCGCCTAACCCGAAAAAATTCCAAATGCTTATCCCAAATCACCGAATATCAGATAGATCTCCTAGAATAGTTAGGTTATTTCTCTCTCTAGTAATATTTTAAATAACTAAATGTTGATATCAATATTCTAATCTATTTTTAAGTAAATACGATTTTAGCGAAGTGCATACTTATTGTAAAAACATTCTATAAACTAATAAAATAGAACAAAATTTATTTTAAATTTAAATTCATGATGAATAGAACCATAAGAATAAGTGATATAACGGATATCCGCATCCGCTACCACGGATTATCCGCATTGTTTTGAGGATCCGCATCTACATCCACACCCGCATGTACTTTAACAGAGCTCTGCTCTGGTCAGTGTTCGGCATTAATAAATATTTTTTTTTAAATAGCTTGAGAACCACTATCACTAGAACTAATACTAAACATAGAACTAGAGTCATCCGGGTTTAACCTTGGAAAACTGTTTTTAGTGCATTAGACCGTTTTGGTTAATATATTTAATAATCAACAATTTTTGTATTTTCTGGAAAGCGTCTCATTCAGTATTTATAATTGTTTTGCGTACATTAAACGAAGATATCTAAGCAATTAGTACTATTTTGACACACTCTAACAATCTTTATCTAGCTTCTGATAACGTTGACACTCTCAAAAACACTAAAATCTATTATTTTCAATTTTTCGACTTTGATCAAGTATTCTATAGATATTTTTAGTGCTTGATTAAACATCTCAGAAGTGCATTTAGCGCAGTAAAACAATTTTGGTCAAGACCAATCAATATGCTTCAGAACTAAAAATTTTTGTGTTTTCTGGAAACATCTCTATCTCTGGAACTTGGAGATGTATAGAATCACTTGCTAGCATTTTATGTTAGAAGACATATGACATAAATATGTCAGAAGCTTTTCCAAAAATCTTTAAATTACGAATTTTAATTACTTGTTATCTGTTGAGTTTGATGTTATATGTACATATATTATCGTCAATCTGTATAATTCAACTACTTAATACCTATTAGGTATTAATGGGTAACTTATAAAATACCTGGGATGTCTAGGCAATGTATGAAATATTATAAAGATCATTGTCCCATAGATAGTTTATCTAGATAGTGTATACAATTCTTAGGGATTTCATAGAGTACCTGTTGGTCGACCGGTAATGTGTTAAATAAATAGATTTTCATCAGTAATTATCAATTTTTACTCACCATAAACTTTTATATAATACATAAGTTAGTGTGCATAATAAGGCACCTAGTACCTTTCTATAACTACAGTAAAATCTTTTTGAAATTGGAAAAAAATTTTGAAATTTGTATATTATTCAATCTTTCCATGATTTAATGGCGTCCGACAAGGTCATTCATATTTTTGAGTGTAGCAAGCGATTGAAAAACATTGTATACGGCCAAAGAAACTTAAAGCTTTATACAGACTCTCTTAACCCTTTCGATCCGGACGGTACACATATGTATCGCCATAGTTCCGAGTTCCGTGTCAAAAGGGTGAAATAAAAAAGTAGTAAAAAAAATTTGAGTTTATGAATATTGGAATATTGATATGTAATTATTGGTACCGAAATTATTTATAAATGGCATAATCGCGAAACCGGCTAAGACATGACTAAATAAAAATATAACTGGTTTAAAAAAAGAAGAGTTGTGGTACTGATTAAGCTCCTAATCGTATCCTAAATACTACATATTTTAATAGATAAAACTTTATTTAGTCTGTACTCAAAAATATAAAGTTATTATAAAATAAAAATACTTTAATTAATAGCAATAGTTATTTATGTACCAAGTCAGCAAAGTGAATTTTTATTGAACGAGCCTGAGTTTACGAGTCGAGCGAGCGAAGCGAGCGAGGCGAGTAAAAGGCGAGTTCTATAAAAACACTTTGCTGGCGTGGTGCATACAACATTTTATCGCCAACCGCAAAATTTTACATATAATGATTCTATAATTTGCAGTATTTGACACATATTTTGACAGATGTCAAAAGACATGACAAACGGTTGTTTCATTAATATAAATCGGCATAGTTCGGTTAAATATAGAAGGTCGGTAGTCCAGTGACAAGTCATTCAGCTGTCATGTCAAAGGTACCGTGTTCAGATCCAGTTGTTTGCTAAAATTTTTTCAAATTGACAGCAATTAGCGGCAGGTAAAATACTTTGTCTGACTCATTTGCGGCAGGTAAAGTACTTTGTCTGCCGCTAAATGCTGTCAAATTTGACAGTAACATAAAGCGTCACTTTACTGCCGCAAATGGATACAATAAAGTATACTATTGCTGCCGGTTGGCGATAAAATATCTTAATTAAGATTAAAATCGGTTTTTTTTTCTTGAGAGTTTTTAATATTAATTTTTAGAATACTTGTTTTAAATGAAGACTTTAATCTTAAGCCGATCTTTGTTATCTAGTAATTTTGTGTGCTGCTTTTTCAATTCTTCGCATTCGTTCTTTTTTGGAGGTTTTTTTGAAGAAATATGTTTTCGGAAAAAGGATCATACAACTTTCTTTTGTTCTTCCGTCCAAGGCACTAAAGTCCTCTTACTACCTTTTGATATTTTCAATTCTGAATTCGTACTTTTTAACTTGTCTTGTAATGCTGTGAGTTTAGTTGTATATCATCTGTATCTGTATTCGGTATTTTATTTTCTTTTTCCTCATCCATTTCATTTATTTTTTCTTCCATTCAGGTTTCCACATCTTCTGTGCATTCTTCAACATTATCTAACAAATTTTCCTCTAAATCAATATTAATGTCCTGCAAACCTTTTCCCTTCTCCTGCCTTTCCTTTTTCCACAAGAAGCAATAATTTTGAAATTTTGGCCGTCTGATAGACATCATCTGGAAGTCTATATGAAGATCTGTGAAAACCTAAAGTGTGGCCCATAAATGATGCCAGTTGTTCTAAATCGTTTTCCGACATATTAAACAGTTGCGTTAGCCAAATGCTTCCTTAACGAGTGCAAGTTATTGATTCAGGATTCTTAGATCCACATGCGAGAGCATATTTTTTTAAAATTTTATATCCAACAATGGATTCTGAGGAGTTAGGGTTTCCAAATAAGTAAGGGTTAGGTTTCTTCATTATTGCCGACCTATATTTTATAATAATATTTAAATGTTCTTTTTCCTCTTATCACAATTCTTTTAAAACTTAATTAATTTTTAAGTAAATTTTTTTTCATCAACACCTTTTCAATCTCTGATACAACTTCGGAAAATTCTTCGTAACCTTGGGGATTATCTATATCTTTACACTTCTGATATGTATGAAATAGCAGTCTTTGTAATTCCCCTGGTCATTTTCTGTTTAGTAGTATAACACGACAAAATATAGTATCTAGCAGTTGTGTAAAGGCTTTCTGAAGTTATTGATTCAGGATTCTTAGATCCACATGCGAGAGCATATTTTTTTAAAATTTTATATCCAACAATGGATTCTGAGGAGTTAGGGTTTCCAAATAAGTAAGGGTTAGGTTTCTTCATTATTGCCGACCTATATTTTATAATAATATTTAAATGTTCTTTTTCCTCTTATCACAATTCTTTTAAAACTTAATTAATTTTTAAGTAAATTTTTTTTCATCAACACCTTTTCAATCTCTGATACAACTTCGGAAAATTCTTCGTAACCTTGGGGATTATCTATATCTTTACACTTCTGATATGTATGAAATAGCAGTCTTTGTAATTCCCCTGGTCATTTTCTGTTTAGTAGTATAACACGACAAAATATAGTATCTAGCAGTTGTGTAAAGGCTTTCTGATCATTAGTATTTTCTTCAAGACTAATTACTGCTTTATTGGTTTTCCGGATCAGATAATCCTTTAATAATTTTAAATCACTTGCCAAGAGTACAATTGCCACTTTGTTCCATTTCTTGGTGTTTAAATCACCGCAGGCTACACTAGAGACATTTCATTTTCAATTCTGCCAAATTTTTGGTGCATGTGACCAACAAATCATAGTTTTACGGTTTTAAAGCTTCAAATAGGTTTCTAACTGAAGGTTGTAACTGTTTTACTTCCGTTAGTACTCGAGCCAATTCTCGCATTTTTCTGGAGGCAACATTTTCAAAATGTTTTTCTTTATGCGTTTTTATGTATCGAGCTCCAAACGCGCAAGTTAAAACATCCTTTTTCGCTGTTAGTGATATTTTATCTCCCCTCATTCGTGGGAAAACCCTATCTCGTAACGCAGCGTCTATTTTTGAATGACGTGTAAGAAGATCATGTGCAGCTGCTTGTGATCCAGCCGTAGATGCACCTTTAGAAGGATTTTTGATGAATAGAATCCTAAACAATGAGTGGAAGGTAGTGCATGGAAGGTACCTTCTTCCTTCTTCACATTTGCGTAAAGGCTTCTCTTTCACATTACTATTTAGATAGTTGCTTCTTTTTCTTAAAGTGCCAAGGAGTTCTTTTCGATTTTTGCTATTTTTCGGAAAGGACAATATTTTTTGGTTTCTAAATATATGCCTAGCAAAGTTTAGGACTTCGCATTCACAGTAGTAACAAAAATTACGATTTTTAGTTTTGCGACTTGTTTGATTTGATGTTGATTCGCTATTATTTACAGTACAATTATCTCTTAGTACATTATTATCTGTTGAAATTCACAAGTTAACAACTTCAGTAGTCAATCTTTCACTGAAGTTGGTAGACTTTACTGAAGACTCATCCTAATAATAAATATATTAACAAGTTTTCATTATGTTTCTAAATGAAACCTTACCGAAACTGAATCCAATTTTGGATTGTAATCCGGATCCATATCAGAATCATCGATAACAGAATTATTATCAGAAAAAATCTGAAATTATATTGATTGACAATTTGACAAATACAAATAATATTAAAATTTGCTGAAAAAACTGGTACCATTTAAGTCATCCTCAGCGGACAACGAAGTAACAACCTGTACTTTTTGATTATCTGTATTCGAGATTGGTGAAAGAGGTCTATTGCAAAATCAACGAACTTTTTTTTTATTTATATTCGCGCGAGTTGACTCATACTAAAAAATATACATATAGACAAAATATTAACACATTTATTAGCTACTAATAAAGACTACTTATGAAGACTCACACAAGCAGGTGGATATAAACGTGAAGAGTCCATTGTATAATCACAACTGTTAAAACTGCTTAAAATATTGAACCGTATACCCCAACTTTTATCACACATCTATATAATGCCTAATAAAATGCAATATCGTGACGTAGGTAGTTCAAAAACTGTTCATTAAAGACTATATATTGCTGACAGGACATTTCTATTGTAAAAGGCTAAAAACTGTTAATATTATTTGATTTTGCTTCCAAAATAGTAAATACTGTTGGCAATACACAAAATCTTCATGTCAGAACTGCTAACTGGCAATTAAAGACTAAATACTGCTTATAAAACTCGAAATACTGAGAATTTTATGTGTATACGCTATAACTTCGTTTAATATTGTGGTAATAACTACACAATTATAATTTCATTTATTAAAGTTAGTTTTCAGTTTTTTGTATGTATAAACAGCCAATTGTGTACACATACTGTATGTACAAATAGCCAATTACATATACATACTGTATGTGTAAATAGCCAATTGTGTATACATACTGTATGTATAAATAGCCACATCCTCAAAGAACCGCTGACAAACTAGAGCAGGTAATACATGAAATATTAAGATGAGTAGTCTTAATATACATAGGTTCCAAATGCCTCTTTAACTAGATATAGGGCATCAAAATTTCTTTAAAATAACATATTGACGTACTTTACGAGATGAAAATGTCTTCAAAATAGCGATTTTACAAATGAGAGTAGATAAAGTAGTTTACGTACTAATGTAAATTTTATATAATTTGTGCAAATCAGTTATCTCAATGTCGGGAGGTGGAGTTGAAAAGAGTAGACAACAACAGTATTGAGTATTGTTACAAGTAATTCTAAAGCGTTTCGTATGCAATTTTTTAAATTGTATATTTGAAGGAGATAAAAGTAAACTATCAAAACTTGGATGTACATTTTGTAATCTTTACATAATGTAACATTCGCTTGTAGATATTTATCCTGGAAATGCCGAAGTTTGTAGAATGTGTTTATAATAATAATTCTTTATTTCCTACAGGTTTACACCACCCAGTTACAGGAAATCAAAACACAATTCAAAAACATAAATGTAAGCGCATACTTATAGCGATATAAACAATACACTATATTACAAACATTAGACATAGTACCAAAAAGCTAAAGATACAACAAAGCAAATAACATTAGTAAATAATTAACGAAACATGTTAAGCAAACTCGACAGCAACCCCGACCACGGTGCTTAAAGAATCAAAGAATAGATCACAGTGTGGCGCTACTACTGGTTAGCATATTCACACATGAGCGAGATAGGAGATTTGCGTAATAAATTAGTCCGACTATAATAATTATAAAATATAACATTTGTACGCGAATTTAGCCGAGGCACAACAAATAATAATCTACCCAATAACCAGCTGCAATCTATATCCCCCCACAAAAGCTTGTACAAAAATTTGATAGTCGCGACTACCCTGCGTTACCGTAAAGAAAGAAAATTAAATCTCGATAAAAGTAGGTTGTAGTCTAAGCCGCGAGGCGGGTATACAAAGTCAGAACGGAAGCATAAGTATTTTAAAAATGATTTTTGAACCGACTCAAGTATGTTAGTATAATATATGTAAAAAGGGGACCAGAAACCCCAAAAGAACAAACTGGAACTGTTTAATTCCCCGCTTTCGGGGCTGTTAGTAAAAGTCGGGCAGAGACAACCAGCGGATAACCGCAGCATAGACAAATATTGTACTTCTTTAAACGGGATCCTGCTCCGTTCTTATAAAAAGGCCTGTCAAACGTGAGGCGAAGACGGTCTTCAACAGGGCTAAGGACTCCATTACCGTTTCCGACTGGCAAATTTACAAGGGTAAGCTGTCAGAGTTTAAGAAAGCCGTCCGTCAGAAGAAGCGGGCGGCGTGGCGATGCTACTGTGAGGATGTAAACTCCCTCACCGAGGTATCTCGTTTGAAGAAGGTACTCGATTCTGAACCAGACAAACGTATCGGCTTGTTGAAGAGGGAAAACGGTTCTTATACCGACAACTTTCTAGAAAGTTTACAGCTCTTAATGTCTGTTCATTTCTTAGGTTCTAACAACCTCATCACTGTCCAACCAGAGTCAAACTATCTACCGGCAGCAGATGATTGGAGTCTGGCTAAACTCATCTGCGAGGAAGAAAAAAAAAAGGTGGGCCGTAAATTCCTTCGCACCATTCAAAACTCCAGGACCGGATGGGATCGCACCGGCCATCTTACAATGGGATCTGGAATGGATCCTACCGCACCTAAAGAGAATTTTCCAGGGCTGCCTGGCAACACGCTACTTGCCGAGGATTTAGCGTGAAGTTTCGGTTAACTTCATACCGAAACCGGGCAAGCAGGTCTACTTCCTCCCGAAGTCTTACAGACCTATCAACCCCTCCTCTTTTCTTCTGAAAACTTTAGAGAGATTGTGTGACAGATACATCAGAGACCACTACCTGATTACCAGACCACTGGTCTCTGATCAACATGCCTACACACAGGGCAAGTCAACGCTGACGGCTCTCAGCACTGTGGTTGACTTCATCAACGACGCTGTGGACCGCAAAGAGGCCGCCCTGGATGTCTTCATCGACGTTGAAGAAGCCTTCGATCGAATGACCTTCTCAGGAATATACGAGGCCTTGGCTGAGCACAATGTTCCTCCGTTGGATAGAGAACACACTCAGACATAGACTCGTGAAACTAAGGATTGGCAATACCACCTTAGGTACCGAAGGTACCGTTACTAGGGGCTGCCCACAAGGGGGTGTTCTCTGACCTCTATTGTGGAACCTTACACTCGACAGCCTCTTAAAACGATTAAAACTAGCCCGGTTTAAAACCGTTGGCTACGCTGATGACCTGACCATTCTCGTCAGGGGGAAACACGTAAATGTATTCTCTGACAGGATGCAGGTAGCACTCAACATAATTGAGACCTGGTGTAACAAACAAACTCCCTCAGTAAATCCCAAGAAGACCAAGATGGTAATTTTTACACGCTTACGCAGCTTAGGCGGATTTAATCTACCAACGCTTGCGAACACTCCACTTAAACTTTCAATTGAGGTTAAGTACTTGGGCTTAATTATGGATAGTAAGTTAACGTGGAGAGCCCACCTAGATTATAGAGTAAAAAAAGCATGCGTTGCTCTTGGCCAATGCCGAAGGGCTGTTGGGAGGAAATGGGGGTTGTCCCCCGAGTAGCCCTTTGGATCTACACTGCCGTTATTCGACCCATGCTTACTTATGGTGCTGTGATGTGGTGGAATAGAACTTCAAAAATCACCACCATCGCAGCACTAAAAAGTATACAGAGACTTGCATGTCTGTTTGTTACAGGTGCGATGCGCTCTACTCCCACCGCAGCCATGGAGGTCATGTTAAACCTGTCACCTCTACATCTCTACATACAAGAGGTGGCACTGGTAACCATGAAAAGACTACAATCAGTAGCTACCAAAAAGGTGGAGGTCACTGGTGGTCGAACGTCTCTCTGGAGGGAAGCAGTCGAAGAATTACCCCTTCTGGAGTGTAAAGCGATGATATTCTGGCCAAATTCATCTTCTCTTAAGATGAAGCTTGGAATCCCATCTACTCCGGCAGTGCTGGCATTTTTAGCATGTTTCAATGCGTCAACAACCTCCTCCAAAGTGAAGCAGTCAATTGACAGTAGGTTATGATGGGATTTGTCATCAATTACATTATCGTTCACAGGGTCTGATCGAATATAAACTGAACTAAAGTAATCTGCAAAAGCATCAACGATGCTTTGACCCGTAGTAAATTTCACATTGTCTCTGTTCATAATGCCGGGAATGCGCGTATTACCCTTTCGAGATCGTACAAATGTCCAAAAACTCCAGGGATCGGAAAGAATTATCAACTGAGCTCATATAAGAAATGTAAGCTTTATTTATAAGTTGTTTTGATATGTTTCTAAAATACCTATATTCATATAAAAAATGTACCGATTTGTATTGTTTATATTTCTTACGCATTTTCTCCTTAGCGCGAATACAATCTTTCACCTCCTTGGTGAACCAAGTGGGCCACTGGTGACTAGAAGATCCTCTTATGGTCTTAGGTACTGCGGCATCGAATACATTTCTCAACCTTTCATAGAAATGCGAACACATGTTTTCAACATCGTTGGAAAATTCAAGGCAAGACCAATTCATATCTATCAGGGTTTGATACAGTAGTGGATAATTAGCTCGTTTGAAATTATAAGCACTAGTAGCATGGTGTTCAAATTGACAAAGTGTTGGCTTGCATATAAATTCACATGAAAGAGCAGGGTGATGGAAATCCTCATAGAGAAGTTGATTATAATCACGATCAAGTCTGCAGTCCACATTGCCAAATACCAAGTCAAGTAGGCGATTCTTATCATTCAGGATAGAATTGAATTGATGAAAATTATTAAAGGATTGGAAGTTAGCTACAGCTGTCTTATATATGTCGTTAATAACAATCGATGCATATGAAGGCACATTGAAGTCACCCATAACTACGCAAACATCATTAGAAGAGTAAAGTGCATTAAATAGATCCAGAAATACAGTTAGTTCGTCAAAAGTAATCGATGGAGGTATATAGAGTGAGAATATATTTATAAATTTTCCATGAGCGCCTTGTATTGTAATACCCACTACATCAACCATCAAGACGACATTGAACAGATGCGATAGATCTAGTTGTACTACCTTAATGTTACTCTTCACACAAATCAGAACATCTCCTCCCCGAGATGCACCAACGGCAGTAAAACTACGATCCTTTCTAAATACAACATAAGCCGCAGGACAAAACTCAGCATCAAACACGTCTTCAGACAACCACTTTTCAGACAGCAGCACAACATCAAAGCAAGACGAACACAACGAATTCAATAGCATGTGTGTTTTGGTACGAATTTCCCTCACATTTTGATAGTAACAGAGTAGAGATTCATAACTGGGCGGTGAAATTAGTTTAAATTATTTTTGATTTTAACAATTTTTGGCTTGCCATCAAAATATCGTATTCTGAGATCCGACTCGCCATCTGCAATTCTCTGTTCCAGTTCAATCTTTAGCTGATTGTAGTATTTTATTTGTCGGGGAGTCCTATCAGGATTTAGCCTTACATTTGAAAAAGTGGGAGATCCATTAAGGTTCCTAGCATGCCGGACTAATTGGCTTACACATTTCTCAGAATCAAAAGTAACCTTAATGGGACGACCCCTATCAATAGCAGCACCATTTCGACCCAATCTAGTTACCTTGAAGGCACTGCTGAAAGAGGGAATAACGCATTTTACAATATCAGACACAGTAGCAATGACCGCCTGCATAGGTGATTGATCATCTGTAGGGATAGGTTCCGGAACACCAAAAATAATCAAATTATTTTTCGGTTCTGACGATTCGCAAAATCTTGATAAACATCTTCAAAGAGACGATCCGAAGCTACAGCAGAATGTTCCTTAATCATATCAGCCCGCAGATTACACAATCGTCGCGAAACTTATCCACGATAGTCGAAAATTCCGCCTTCATGGAAGATAGAATAGATTGTAAATTTTTAAATTGATGCATATTAGCATTGCATGAGTTACAGACAAATTTAATCGATTTGGATTTTTGACGCGTCGTGATAAAATCCCTCTCAGTAAGACCGACGCAATGCACATGAAGTGGCCCCTGACACGAATCGCACCGCGTCATGCACGAATCTGAAGACACGGGTTTAGTGCAAATAAGGCAATTCATTATTGCTCCACCCCCACTACACAGTTACGAAGAACGCGACAACTCACCTGCTACACACCGCAAGCGAACGGTCTCCCCGGTCAACCCGTCGGAGGAAAACAAAAACCGCCCGCTACAAAATGACAATAAAATAACGAGACCGAATAAAATAAAAAGTCCGTAGAGCCAGAAAACAAGATGGAACACTAATGTAAAAACTGCGCCCCAAAGCCAAGCGATCACTAAATCAAACGACACTAAGATTGGCAAAAAGTGCTCACAATAAACTACAATTTTGGCAAAGAAACACAGAACACGAAGTGAATCGTACGCTTACACTTACTCGACCGTTTATAGGCTATAAGGGACATAGAAGAATAGTGTGCAGTACATGATGAATAATACATTTCTGTATCTGAAAAAAATCTGGAAGCAGATAAAGAACTGCTTACAAGAATTGAATTGAAGTCAGAGAGCGATGAAGAGAAAAATATTATAAAACACCGTACGAAATAGAAAAGAAAGAGAGTTTTATTGACATCCAAGGGTGAGGAAGAATGATACCGTTTCCGAAGATATAAATGACCCAACTCTGGTAGGAAATCGGTGCATAGTATGTTTTGGGAAATGCCAGGACTAACAGAATATGCTAAACCACAAATATTATGAAAGCACAAATGAAGACAGCATTCTCTTTTGTCATTGATCGGCGTATAATGCATCATACCATAAAATGTACAGAAGAAGAAACGTTTAGGGTGTTGGGGATAAAGTGAAAACTAACAGCGGCTATATGCCCGTGGTACAATGAGGCAAAAAAATTGAATTGCTCATATTTGTGAAATAAGAATTGAGGACCCGGCTTTATACCGAAAATTGTTCGGAAAGTTTTGAATTGTTCCTGGTACAAACATTACTGTTAGTGAGCAGTTGTTTTTCTCAACAAACCAGACAAATTTAGAATAAAGAATGAAAGGAGAGAATGTGCAATTTAACTTGGGGAATTTGTTGTTCTAAAGTTAATGGGAAGCATTCTCAGGATGCGGAAAGATGTTTGCCAACAATTTACTTGCAAGACAAATTACAGTTGTGTAGATGTGGCAGATCAGGTGGCAACGGAATACTGTATTCCGTTGCCACCTGATCTGCCACAACAAGTTAGTTTCCGACTTGCCACAACAAGTCGAAAACTTGTAGGTAGCCAGTTTAGGTACTTTTTTACATTTTGGACCTAGGTGGAATTAATGTCTGGGTATGTATAAAGAAACGATGGGCGAAAACATTTCTAGGCAAAATTTTTATTCCAATTAGATTCAGAGCTTGGCGATACATATACAAAAGCATAAGAAAAAAGCTTTTGCCAACATCGCATCGTCCAGATGTTCAAAATGAACGGTTTTTCATACCGTTCAAATAAAACTTTGTAATAGTATATTAATAAACAAGTTTCGTAAGACGTGCTTGAAATTCAATTGTACAAGAATCAAATAGAAAAACGAATAACGAAGCCACGAGTTCTTTATTAAATGAATGCTCTAAGTCTTATGAAACGAATTTTTTATGCTATTTTTTGTAATTCGCGTCTTTAAAACCATAACTGTTACATATAAAATTGCCAACAAATGATCAAAATTTCAATTTAAAATTAATAAATAATAAAATTTTAATTTACTTGTATTGGTTCCATAAAATGTCACTAAAAATGTCATGACAGCACCCGTTTGAGCAGTGTAAAAGCGTTCATTTCCGCATCCAATTACAAAGAGATAATAAAACAATTAACATCTGTTCGCAGTGTTATAAATAAGTTAGCGGCAAACGTACATTTCAGAGTAAAATAATATGTAAACAATGTAGCGAAGCCGAATAAAGTATGTATAGTATGCATAACACCGTATATATAAGATTAATTTTATTTGTTTTTTTTGCAAATAATTTTAGATACACGAAATACTTAGTTTGATTTCTTATGTGAGAGTATAAAATTTTCGTTTGATATGTTTATAATTCAAGTTATATGAAAATAAATATGAACGGAATTTTATGAAAATTCTAATAAATTCTAGTCAAATCAGTAATTTATTTAATTACCGGTCAATTTGACCGAGCGTGGTAGGAAAAGATATACAGCAACTGTCGGTAGGTTTAGTGTTAAATGTTTTCAATATCGATTGTCTTAGAACGATTGGCAATTATTGTAATATTATTATGACAAATCGTTTAAGATCACTTTTTAAATATGCGACAACGGGTACAGTTGTATAATTGTACCCAGCCTGTATAACTCTATACAGGCTGTCTACAAAGGTTATCGTTTTAAAACTTTATTGTTATGTCGTTAACCCATAATTTTTCCAATTGATTCTAAAAGCCTATTTCATTCCAAAACTATTTTCACTTGTTGAAAATTTAATTGCATTTTAATCGCATCGTTGGAATTATTCGCCAAAAAATACAACCTCAAAACAAAAGGAAAAGAACTCTATAAAAAAATTCAATTTATTTCTACATGTGCAGGGTGGGCAAATTTTGGTGTTATTATAGGCTTATCTCAAAAACTATAAGTAATACGAGAACAGTAGGTGCCATGTCCCGGTCTTTTTTCAAGAAAAATTTAACGCCGCAAAGACAAAACCTCTATCTTCTTTTATTTTTAAGTTATAGGCAAAAAGTCACATTTTCACTATTTCAAGAAATGCTTATAATTCGCTTATTTTTTAAATTGAAGAAAAGCGGTTAATACATTCTTAAGACCCTTTTTTTGAGTAGAATATAATGCCGTTGAAAAATTTTAAATAAAGTTGATAATTATTGAGATATAACAAAGTTATGGTTTTTTAAATACAACTAATAGTTGATTATGGTGTTACTAAAAAGAGCACATTTTTAGCTTACCAATGATGTATCGCATGTATGGTGTATTTGCGGAAAATAAGCGTTATTTTTCAATTTTAAGATATTAAAGGATAACAGTAAAACCTTTCTTTTATACTAGGCGTGAAAAATGTCATATGCCACTTATTTACTATGGTATCGAGAGTTTATTCGTCGTTTCATTCATGATTATTTGTGACTTTGACATGAGATGAGGTAAGAGGTGCAACTTATGTATCCAAAATAATAGGGGACAATTTGAGAATTTGATGTGATTTAATTAATAAATTTAATGTTTAATTTTTGGTTTAATGTTTGAGAAGCTCCACTGTAAAATTTGCATTATCTGTTACGTCAAATTTTACAGTAATTTCTTATTACTGTACTCTTCTAACTAAATTAACATTAACTAAAACAGTAAAATTAGTAAATTATTTTTTATAACAAGGTCTTTCTTATTTTTAACAGCTACATATGTCTTACTAAACCATTTCAATTAATAAAAAACATTAAAAGTAAACTTATTAATCGGAAATGTCATGTTGAAAAAAATAATGAATGAAATGACACGTAATCTCTTGTTACCATAGTAACTGAGTTGCATATAACGTTTTCCACGCCTACTACTATAAAAATTTTTTAACTTTTTCCCTTAATATTTTAAAATTGAAAAATAACGCTTATTTTCCGATAATATACCATACATGCGATACATCATTGGAAAGCTAAAAAAGTGCTCTTTTTAGTAACACCATAATTAACCGCTTTTCTTCAATTTCAAAAATAAACGGAATAGGAGCACTTTTTGAAATGGCGAAAATGTGACTTTTTGGCTATAACTTAAAAACAAAAGAGATTGTATTTTTCTCGAAAAAAGAGACCGGGACACCTACTTTTTTTAGTATCTCTTATAGTTTCCGGGATGTCCAATAGTAACATAGTAACACTCTGTACATAGTTGGCAAATTTTGGTGTTATTGTAGGTTATATCAGAAACTATAAGTGATACGAAAAAAGTAGGTGCCATGTCCCGTTCTCTTTTTCAGAGACAAATTCCGTCCCACAAAGACAAAACCTTTATCTCCTTTTGTTTCTAAGTTATAGCCAAAAAGTCACATTTTCGCTATTTCAAGATATGCGTATTTCGTTTATTTTTGAAATTAAAGAATGGAAAATTAAATTAAGTATTTCACTTGTATAAATTATTAATTTTAATTAATTTATTAATTGTATGCGTAATGATGATAATTAACAATTTGACACAAGTAGTTATTTATCAATCAATTAAGAGCATTACAATGTCAAAAACGAATTTTAAGACCGAGTTTTGTCTAAATAGTAGGATTGAACAAACCGCTATACAGCACATGTGGGAAACTAATGTTCTCCATTAACTTGTGTGTCTTTCTACACTGAAAAAATGTGAAATCCGACATACACGTTAATGAAAAATCTTAGTTTCCTCACTTGAACTGTAATATACTATTGTCAACGTTGTTACATATAGTGCTTTACGATGAAAAGAAAAATAAAATTGAAGAAGGTTCTGAAGGTACGCACACATTATTTCGAGCGAAGTGAGCGCGTTTTGTAAATTGCGTGAGTTAAACAAAATTAGCAGTTTCTTAACGTGTTTCTTAACGAAATTGTAAGAATTTAAATCTGACAACGCTTATGTGTCAAATGAATTTAATTTGAAAGAATATGTGTTGCTACGAATATCCGTAGTAACATACAAAACAAATCAATATTCAGTTAGATAATATTTCATTAGACCACTAGTGGTGTAATGAAATATCATACACCACTAGTTGTGTAAAATGTGACGTTAGAAAACGTCAAAATCACATGTAAAACCTGACATTTCCTAACGGTGTTAGATAAAGAATATGCCAAACTTACGGTACATATAACCATGAATTCAATTGCAACTTACGAGATTGCTGATGGGAAAAAAATTATATTTAAATACATTTTTATCAATTTGGTCAATAGCCCTAAACTAATAACATATTTATCAAAAAGTGGACAATTGTCGACATTGACCACATTAAACAAAAAGATGGTTTCATATGTGGTATGTTTATAATCTATTCTTGCGAACAGTTATGCGAAGGCAATCTATTAATTGTATTTAAAAACATGAATAAATATCGAAAGGAAATAAAAATGTTTCTCTTATCAAATAGAATAGGATTGTTAACGCGCTTTCTTTATCGTTGCAGAGAAGCAACCTCGTCTGATTATAAGTGTAATATATGTAAAAAATACATCTACAATTCATGTGTCTCCAGTTCTGTAAGCAAAATAGGAGATAATGTTGAAAACAATAACATGTGTACATTGTGCCCACTTAACAATTGATTGTACCCCTAATATTTTACTGTTTCTTCGTTAAATTTACGTCACAATAATAGCTGACAGGAAAAAATAGGCTTTATGGTTCCTGCTCAACTATTTTATTCTTAGTAATTTGGTTTCAATCTTTGGAGTAATAAAAAAGTTAAAGGTTGATATAGTCTAGTGCTAGGTGTTACACGCCCGCGCCCCTCTGAAAATCCAATTTCTTTTCACGAAAAATCTTCTAAATATTTATACAGGTTGTCTCTGAAATGCATGTACAACGGAATACCACAGATTTCTTGGCTCAAAATAGGCCGATTTAAGTTAACTTATCTATATCCAAAGTTGCTTCGTTTCGCCGCTAGAGGACTTCAAAGTTAGCAAAAAAAATTCGTTTATTCATTATAACTCGAGAACACATTATTGAATCTAAATCATTTTTGAGAAATGAGTTTTTAGGTTTAATCAACGTCTTTTTATGGTTTTGGGTAAAATTTTAAAAAAACGGAAATGATGGAATAGCCATGCGTTTGACGAATATTAGTCCCTATTATTTTCCTGAGTAGGCGGCGCTTACATGATTATAATTTCTGAATAGCCCATTTAGTTCTTCTTTTTTGTCTCTTAAATATCTGCAACCCTTATTTACGTCATTTTGACTACAAAATCATTATGTGTTTGGCACTTAAATAAGGAATTGAATACTAGGGAATTTTTTCCTTATAATTCTTGTTCATCAACTGTAGAGGCAAGGACTATTGATTTCAATGTCCCCCAGAGAAATCAGTACCAATTACGATAAGATTTTGTAATTGTAATGATGTAAAAAAGGCTTGCAAAGATAAAAATTCCAATATTCTGGCTTTTTACCAAAATCTTATAAGGGACAAAAAAGTTCTAGAACTAAATGGGCAATTCAGAAATTTTAATTATGTAGTCATCGCCTACTCAGAAAAAAAATATGGAGTAACAACTGTTGAAGACATCTCGATCATTTCTGTGTTTTTAAAACTTCACCTATAACCATAAAAAGACGTTAATTGAACCTAGGAACTTACATCTCAAAAATGGTTTTGATTGATTATCGCTTATTCGAGTTATGAGGAATAAGCGATTTTTTTTGCTAACTTTGAGGTCCGCTAGCGGTGAAACGGAGTAACTTTGGATATAAATAAGTTAACTTAAATCGGTCTATTTTTAGCCAAGGAATCTGTGGTATTCCATTGTACACTCATTTCAGAGACACCTGTATATAGAACACGTGTATGTAATTTGGTTCTGTTCTTGGAAATAATAAAAAAGTTAAGGGTTGTTATTATCAACTTCCTTTCGTAAAAAATATTCTAGATATATACCCCCGGATAGAGTTACAAAAAGGAAAAAAAAATGTTTACTTATTTAAACTAATTAATAATTGATTAACTATAAAAGTATATAGTTAATTATATACTATATATATTATAAAGTATATAATTAGAAACCATATTATAGTTTATATAGTTACATATCATAAATTGAACTTTTAAAAATTTAATTTTAAAAATCTTCAATTTTTACTTAAAGATTAACTTTTATAGTTAATAAATAATTAATTAGTTTAAATAAGTAATACATTTGTATTCCTTTTTGTAACTCGATCCGGGGGCATATATTTAGAATATTTTTCAGGAAAAGAAGTTGGGTAAAGATTCTATCGCATTAATTATTCTTACTTTTAATAGATATGCATCATCCTGAAGTGGCTCATTAAATTGAACTTACAAACTTTCTAATTTAGAAAAAAAGTTAAAAAGGAAAAAAGAACATATCCATCTCACTATTTATGCTAAGATAAGTTTGAAAAATCAGTATTACATTTTTTTCCTCTTTGTAACTCGATCTGGGGATATACTGTATGTAGAACATGTGTATGTAATTTGGTTTGGAACTTCGAACTAATAGAAAGTTAAAGGTTTTTATTGGTATTGTTTCTGGTATTTCTAATTTAAATATTTTTATCATTAATATTAAAAGTATTTTAATCTAATCTAATTACTATTAATCTAGTATAAGTAACGTCGGTGATCAATAGTTTAATAGTATTTTACTTTAAAAAAATACGCGATGTCTATGGACGTTCGGGTATCTTCAGCAATTTCCACTGCTGTCTTCACAGCGGTCTCGAAAAGTATACTTCCAATCAAATATTTTAAAGAGCGAAAATATTTTTAAAATGAAAATCACTTGGAAAATTTAAGAGTTAAGGATATAAGAAACAGTTTTAAGGAAATAACTTGTTGTGAAATAACGTGATCTTAAATGATTTCTTATAATAACATTGCTCTGTTTCCAAAATGTTATCTTCCTAAGACAAACAACTGGTTTGTAATTGAACTAGCTTCTATGAGCTTGTTAAAAGCTTATCTGTTTGCTGACTAAAACTCTAATTATTTGCTATTTTAAATAACTACTATCTGTGTTTCACAATAAGTGAGCTATTGCCGATTTTTAGTTTTTCCAAATTAAGTGCGCCTTTTTTGTATCTTGCGGTGAATACAATATTTATTCTTTAAAAGAGGTTACAAAATGTTAATACAAACGAATAGATGTCAATCAATTCTCCCTCCGAAGCTTTGCCCTTATTTATTTAATTCCTAATAAGATTCACTATACATAAGAAAATATGCTGACTTTGATAATAGTTGTTGGTACCTAGCGTTTTTTGTTTTCGAGTTATTTTGATTTTAAATGTTTTTTATCAAATATCATCATGCTATTTAAAAGCCCATACCTCAGCCAACGTTAATTCAAAAACGTTTTGCATTGGTACGATAACTCTTCATATGCTGTCAAATAGATTGTCACTTGTTATATTAGTGCACCTTATACAGCGTGCTCAAAAATTGAATTATCGTTTCGCTGTTTTCAATTGCGAGAAAGTCGAAAATTTTAAATGGAACGCCCTATATCTTCTCAGCCTATGAAAACGGAAATTTAATTCTCTACAAATTATCTATAAACATTCCTATACCTATTTATTATAGTTTTCTTCACATTGAGTATTTTGTCAAAATCCTACACAAAGTGATGGCAACCGTTCGTGTTTTTATTAGAAGGCTATGACATTTTGACAGTTTATAGTTTAATTTATTTAAATCATTAGTGGTATTATTTCTAGAATGATCTGCGATTGAATAAACTTTAGTTTCTTAGCGTTTATTTACCAAAACTAACCAGCAGAAGAACACATAAATGAAACAATGAAAAACAATAATATGGACAACAATATTCGACGTAATGATGGGCGAGATATTCCTAGAGAGTTTACTTTATTTCCAAATTCTTCGGAAGTACCTCGGAAGTATCCAAAACTTTATTACATCCGCCATGAATATAAAACGAATTTAAAATGTTGGCGTTGGAATAATTCGCCATGATATTCAAAGCATTAACAGAAGTAAGAGATGACACAACTAAGTAATGACAACAATAACATAAATATGGATGAAAAGCTGTCAAAACTCGGTGGCTTTCTAACATAAAAACCAGAAGCTCTCCAGCATTGGATGTGTCCATTAATTTCCAAATATGAGGGCAACTACAACAAATAGGCACAGGAAAGTATCTGGATTGTTTGTAGAGAATTAAATTCCCTTAATTTATTTTTATAATTTTAAGTTTTTAATTTTTTTTATGTTATTGATTTTAATCTTTGTCATTAAATTGTTGTTTTTCATTGTTTCATTTATTCGGTTTTCTTTTGGTTATTTTTGGTAAATAACAGCTAGCAATCTAAAGTTTATTCAATTGAAGTTCATTGTAGAAATAATACTAATAATAATTTAAATAAATTAAACAAAAAATTGTCAAAATGTCATGGCCTTCTGACAAAAATACAAACGGTTTTTAGCATTTTACGTATGATTTTGATAAATTCTTCAATAGCAAGAAAACTATAATAAATAGGTACAGGAATGTTTTTAGACAATTTGTAGAGAATTCAATTCCCTTTCTGATAGGGTATGAAAATATGGGGCGTTCCATTTAAAATTTTCAACTTTCACGCAATTGAATACAGAGAAACAATAACTCAATTTTTGACCAGCCTGTATAAGATATACTGATACAAAAAGTGACAATCTAATTAACAGCATATAATGAGCTATCGTACCAATGCAAAACGTTTTTGAATTAACGTTGGCTGAGATATGTGCTTTTAAAGAGCATGGTGATATTAGCCAAAAAACACTTAAAATCAAAATAACTCGAAAACTAAAAACGCTAGGTACCAATAACCATTATCAAAGTCAACATATTTTTTTTACACATAATTGAATGGTGTAATAAAAACTGTAGCATTTCATTTAAAATAACGAAGTTGAGGTCTACTTCCGGTAGACCGGAAGTGGTGGCCGTCTTGAAAATATTTTAGATTAACGGATCGGAATGAACAACCCATGTTACCAAAATTTCAAACCTCTACGAATAGTGGAACCTACAAAAGTTCTAATGAACCAGTTACGTGAGACATCCTGTATTGTGAAATAATTTAACATTTCCGTAGCAGTTTTGTTACCAATTTGTTTTCATAGACGCCTAAGATTCATGAAAATTTTTAAAAACAATGTTGTAACTTTTACAAATGATTCGATATCGCCGCGTTTAATCAAAAAATTAAAGGAGTAAAAATAATTTTAGAAATAAATGGGCTTTTAAAATTAGTTGGAAAATTTAACTGTTTACGACGGAATTAGAAATTTGTCTGTGTAATACCATAGTTTCATATTTTCGAATATGATCTTAAACAATGTTTCATGGTAACGTTGCACTGTTTACAAAACTTTATCCTTCTAAGACAAACTGTATTGAAAATGTTTAAAAATTTCTTAACTTTCAACAAACATGTTCCGGCAAATCATCATCATTTTTATGTTTTTATGCTTTCACTTACAGAAACACTGACTGTATCGCGGTGTACGTTTGCTATGCACCTGAGTTACACCTATTACGTACCTGTTCAATCCGAAAACGTATGTATTTTTTCTCAACCTGTTATAGCGAACTCAGGTTACTATACACTAACCAATTGCTTGTCGACGAACAGATTCCAACTTCATATGTATATAAAAATATATTAAAACAGCTGTATAATTATCTGTTTTATTGGTTGAACATAAGTTAGATGATGGGAAAATGTTGTAATATGTTTCTTGGGCTCCATTTAAATGATAACGTAAGTTTGGAATACAGTTCGCCAAGAAATCATTAGAAATTTATTTAGGCAAACAGAGAATTTTCATTGAATCGTTATATTTTGAAGTCTACTATCTCTAATTGAATCATAATCAAAAATACATTAATGAATAGAAGATAGAATCCTACATTAAGAAGAGAAAGAAGTATTTTCAGGAATTCAATTACTCCAGCTATGTAAGATATCAATACGATATGTCACTGATTCATATGGTATAAGTCTGTTAGCTTAGTCTTTTGAAATAACTATAAATTTATGACAGTGGTAATCAAATATCTAACAGATTTATAAATTACCTGATAATAATAAACAATTTAAGTCGTGATCCTTATCAGATTATGACAACATTAGTAATACAGTATGTCTACGGATCGAATTACAAAAAAGAGAAAAATTTTTATTACTGATTTTTCAAACTTATCCCAGCATAAATAATGTGTCAGATATGATTTAAATAACTAAATAGCAAGAATTTTATATTTTAACTCTAAAATTGGACTTTTTTGTAATTGATGCTGTGTAGCCGTAGAAACAATAATGGTGGGTTCATGCAACATGTTTTAGTTTTAGTCGTAGTCCTAGTATTAACCGTTTGCGTTAGCTTTAGTAGTAAAAACAGGCATTGGTTCATGCAATATTTTAGCACAGCACATTAAAGCAACATTTTGACGTATAAATAGTCGTGCCAATTTAAAAATACATAAGGTAATTTGGAGTGAAACTGTTTTATTTATTAGAAATATTTTGTTTCTAACATAATTTAATGTGATTAATTTATTAATCAATTTTCAATTTTAATTGAAAAAGAAAATTGTTGTCATAGCTAGTGTAGTGTGTTTGAATTAAGAATCTCTGGATACCGGGATCCCTAGATAACAAGGATACGGAAAAATTTGGTAATTTGTGTTAGCTTCTATATTAATCAGTTACCGATCCCGGGACTCCGAAAAATAAAAAGACGCAGAAAAATCATGATTCTCGAAAGAAACCCAAATAAAGTTGCCAACTATTAACATGTCGTTGATCAATGATGGTCAAATGTTCAAAGAAATCCAACAAAAAACGATCTTCTTCAAAAATATGTGAAAGAAAAGATTTGAAACTTCAACTTGACCGCAAAACATGATGGAATAGCCTTTTAATCATGTCAAAGCGATATAACAGTCTGAAAAACTGTATTATAAAAGCAATGATTGATTTACGAAGTTCCATTATTAGTGACAGTGAATTTCAAATTATTTGGAGTTGGTTTGCCTTTTAGGTCCGATCAAAGTTGAATGCATGCTTCAAGTAATTAAATAAATTAATGCTGCTTTAGGAAAGTCCTTAGAGAATTGTTTGATTGTTCAACCTTCGTCGATATTTTGAGTGTCCCAAACTGGATTTCCAGTAATAATGAACTTTTGCTCAATAAAACAAAGAATAATAAGAGTAAAGGAGACGTATTGGTGAAAGAGTTAAAAAAATAATAAAAAGACTTAGAGGAAATGATGGTGAAGATGACAAAGTCGACCATGAAGACGCAGGCGATATTTCATTTGCTGAGTGGCAGAAGAAACTTGACCAGGAGAAACCATAATCGTTTAAAAACACCCTTGAAAACACATAAAACTATCCCAAAATCAATCCCGGGATGGATTATCCTAAAATTCCCATTATTGTATATTTGCTTTAGGATTCCCTAGCTTGAATGTAGTTTTTATTAATCGCACAAAGTTCGAAGAAAACATTAATTTAGTTTTATGATTTTTGTGTCCTGTATCATAAAGATATTGGTACGCTTGTACCATTAATTTCGAATCAATTTGATCTGGGTTTGATTCCATTGAAATTATTGTTATAATTATAATAAAGAAAAATACAAAACCTAATCAATTTAACCTCAATTTAACAAACAAAATAACAAAATACACATAAAATAAATAAACAAAATACTGCCATTAAAGGTACGAAAACGAAAAATGCGTATGCGTCAAGTAGTGGCCGATGGTTTTAACTTTAAGAAGTTAAAAGTTGGGCAACTCTTGTGACTAGAATAAAAACGGTTTTAGTCGTAAGGTGATGCATGAACAGTACTACTACAATTGTGTTGTAGTAAGCATAACTTTTCACGCTTATGACTAAAGACCGGATTTATAGAAAATGTGCTTATGCTCAAAATTAAAGGCATTACAAATATATTTAAATATCTTTACGAATCAGTTAAAAATAAGTGAAATAAGACCAGGTTAGTTATGCCGTTTTTGCCTTTTTTGTATTTTCATGCCTATTATTTTTTTTATGCCTATTTAAAGCCTTTTTCCAACTTTTTGGCGTCTTTTCCCCAAAAATTGGTTGAATTATGAAAAAATATTTCGCTGTGCCTCTGTACATTTCCTCGTTGTGCCGTCTGACGTAAGATCCGCGTTTTTCATCGATCCGAATTTAAGCTTTGGAATTCCCCGTTGTGCCGTGTCGTGTCGTCTCACACGGGATTCCCCGTATGTGGTTTGACTTGCGTCGAGTCTTTAATTCATGTAGTTGTATTAAAGTTACTCGAGTGACAGTGTGAAGTTCTTGCGTAGTACAATACCGAAACCAATGCCGAAACCAACCGTAGAAGAATGGATTAAAGATTACAAGGAATTGAAATATGAACGCAATCGTTTATTCTATCAAGCCTGTTCAAAAATCGTAAGTATTGATGGAGTTAATCGAGTAAAAACAATTAACTATATTAATTATATTTTTAAATAATGGTTAAATTATGTATAATACCAAAGATTTTTAAATATTTAAAACCGAAATTTAAATCTTTTTACGGTAAAAATTGGAAATTATAAAGAATAGCATGTCCCAAAATTCACTAGAAGTAATATTCACTATTGATTCAATGTAGTACTTCGATCACTAAAATTAATATAACAATATATTGATTGTTTAATAATTATGGAAGATATTATAAAATACTGACGTTATTAGATTACTGTTAACAGATTAATTGTGACAAGAAATACTACATAATTCAGCATGTCAAAACATCATTGCATCAGGAAAAATTAAAACTGACTAAAAGTCAATCCAAAAAACAACAAACTATAGGTACAGCTATACAATCTGTGGCATCAACATCCGGCTACACTGAACAATCAAAATTCAGTTTTGATCTTTGCAAAGGTTTGATAAAAGCAAACATACCAATCCATAAAGTGACAAACAAATATTTCAAAACTTTTTTACAAACATATTGTACAATGCATATTCCCGATGAAAGCCATCTCCGCAAAAATTATATTACTTCAGTCTACAAAGAAGTTATTCAAGAAATAAAAAATATTATTGGAAATAATCATATTTGGATAAGTGTAGACGAAACAACTAATGTATGTGGAAGATACGTGGCAAATTTAATACTTGGAGTATTAAGTGATGACAATTCGTCAAAAAGTTTTCTAATAAGTACCAAAGAATTAAGTAAAACAAATAATAATACGGAAACAAGATTTATTCACGACTTATAAAAGCTGCGTCTAATATGAAGATTTTCTACCCTAATTTAATTCATTGTACTTGCTTAGCACACGGGCTTAATCGAGTAGCAGAAGCTATAAGGTTACAGTTCCCATTAGTTAATAAATTAATAAAAAGCGGTAAACAAATATTTGTTAAAGCCCCTTTAAGGGTAGAATTGTTTAGAGAGAGGTTACCAAATACCCCATTACCACCACAACCAGTTCTAACAAGATGGGGAACATGGCTAGATGCCGCTATATACTACACAAACGCCTTAGATCATTTTAAACAATTATTAAATGAATTTCCGGCTACAAGTAGTAAAGCAATACAAGATTGCCAGGCCGTCCTAAAAGAAGTGGAGCTACAAAATAATTTGGCATTTATAAAAAGCAATTACAGTTATATAAGTGAATCTATAAAATCATTTGAAAACAGGATTTACCTTTAGTGACTGCAGTAGAAATCATTAAAAAGTTTCAAGACAGCACGTATAGCGTACCAGGACATATTAGTCAAATAATTACGAATAAATTTAATGACGTTCTGTGCAAAAATGAAGGATTTGCCACATTACAAAAAATTGCATCAATTTTAAGTGGTGAAATTGTTACTGGATTTATTATGGATCCCGCATTAATTACGAAGTTCAAGTATGCACCAATTACAAGTGTGGACGTGGAGAGAAGTTTTTCGGCTTACAAGAATACGTTAAGTGAGAGAAGACACAACTTCACAATGGAACATTTACAACAGCATTTAATAATTAATTGTTTTCGTGATTAGTGGTTTAATAATTATATATGAATGTTTAGTTAACGATGTATTTTTTAATGAAAACGTTATTAAAATACATTATTAATTAGGTATAGCAATTTTTTCGATTTCTAATTTTTATGCCTTTTTAATGCTTTTGTTGCCAAAATTTTCATGCCTTTTTAAGTGCCTTTTTCCGTCTTTTTTGTGCCTTTTAATCCGGTCTTTACTTATGACTACGACTACGAGTAAAACTAAACTTAACACGTTGCATGAACCCACCATAAAAGTTACATATGTCAAAATGTAGTTCTGATCATAAAATAATGGATTTTTATTTTTGAGGACAATTGAAACAAATTGTTTACAGTGAACCCTTACAAGGCGATGCAGAACTATTAAATTAAGAATAATCAATATTAATAATAATAATAATATGAATCAATTTAATTATTGAAACCTGTAAAAATGCTGATGGGCAGACTTTTTCGGGCATCGACACGTGCCGTCAACACGGGTTCAGATCTTTACATATCACAGAAATAGTTGTATGATACTACTTTAAAAGAATGCTTTACATTTACGTCAAATCAACATACTGTAAGGCACGTGCTCGTAGATAATAAATTGCATTCAGAAGAGCATAAGATTTGGCTGGAAGACAATGAGAACGAATATGACATTAATCACATAGGCTCAGCAGTTGAGTGCAATGATAGATTTTATTAGAAACCTTTTTATTTTTTACTAAGTTTCCGGATACCCTAGATACAGAGGTTCCTGAAAATCGTAAATTTTGATAAACCTCCAGAATAACAAAAATGGAGAGGGTTGTAAAAATTTGGTTTCGACATTGTAAGTTTCACAAAAAAGTAGCTCAGAATCGCGAAAACCATAACTTTCTATTTTTTATAATATCTGAGATATCCTGCAAACCCGTCCAAATTTGGACAGTTGCATGTTGTCAAAAAAACGATATCATTATTGATGGTTTTGAGAAGATCGGGGGATTATAGGATTAAACTTATATGGGTGTTTTTAAACACTGAAGTTTGGCGAGATCTTAATCTTTCATCAAGATAATGAGATAAAAAAGATAACGAATAAAGAACTGATAAAGTGGATAAATAAATTTATACAATTCCTCAATCGCCTGATATGAAAGGAATTCATTTTGATAAGCTATTACTTTGTTATTTATATTCCGATTTACATGAAGAAAGCATCAAATGAAATGGTTTGATGAATTTGTTTCATGTTACAAATAATTAAAATCTTTTATTCGGGATAAATGGTCCACAAGATGTGTTAATTAAAATAACTTTTTTAAATACTAATATTACGATTGAAATTTATTCAATCTTCCTCAGAGCATCTTATCCACAATATGACGATTTAACCTAACATCTCTTATACAAATGTCGGTGGTTTTCGAGGCACAGGGTATTGAAAGTCCAATTTTTATTTCGAAATTTCTTGATAATTTTGTAGCCTTATTTTTTTATTTTGTAGCTTATACTGTTAACATAAAATTTGGTAGTTTTATGTTTTCGAGCATCAGAAATACGAATTTGAAACTTGTTTTGTGATTGCTTGTAGAGGACACTAGATACACACTCTTCGTTTGATAAATCAAATCATAAGTTTTTTGGGTATCGAGCTACGACTAATAAGAGCTACAAAACATACTGAGTATTCAATATTACATAAAAAGGGACTCTTATAAAAACTCTTATTTAAATTGTCTAAGTCTATCGTTTTTCGAATTATTTAGATTTAACTATATTATTGCTCAAGTCATGACTCTTTTGTCAGATGTGGTATGGTGAATTAGAACCACAAATCTAAACAAGTTTTCAATTCTACACAAAACAGGTTGCCTTGCTCAAATTGTCTAAGTCTACTGGTTTCCAACATATCTGCTTTTATTTGTTTCAAAGTAATTTTTTTAAGTTGATAAATTTAATAAATTTTACATTTAAAATCAATAACAAACAGTAACAATAATAATGAATAACAATAACAATAGATAAATAACAATAACCATAGAATTTAAACTAAGTTTTCGAACTGTGCACCATCAACCTCAACAAATGTATCCTATTCATATTGTATATATATATATATATATATATATATATATATATATACAGGGTGTCTCACGTAACTGGTTCATTAGAACTTTTTTAGGTTCCACTATTCGTAGAGGCTTGAAATTTTGGTAACATGGGTTGTTCATTCCGATCTATTAATCTAAAATATTTTCAGGATGGCCGCCACTTCCGGTCTACCGTTACTTTAAATGGAATGCTATAGTTTCTATTACACCATTCAATTATACGTAAGAAAATATGTTGACTTTGTTAACAGTTATTGGTACCTACCGTTTTTTGTTTTCGAATTATTTTGATCTTAAGTGTTTTTTGGCAAACATCACCATAGTCTTTACAAGCCCATATCTCAGGCAACGTTAATTCAAAAATATACAATAATAACAAAAAATATAGAATATATATATATATATATATATATATAACAAAATATATAGAATATATATATTCTATGGATCCTATTCATCGGTGAATAGAATCTTGTTAAGAAAATTTTCATTTTCGTGTAATTTGTTTTGTAAAAAGTGGGCATAATGTAGGCGTGCTGCATAATCTTGCGGTAATAAGTTTTCAACGGGAGTATAATGATATGGCCAAATTTCTTCTTTTTTTAAAACTCTACACACTGACGATTGGGCTATTCCTACGCTAATTTTCTTGTCGAACCATTGTTAAACCACTGCTAAACCATTAAAATGGGTTTGAGCAAAACAACAAATCATAACTCGAAAACCGTTAGACTTAGACAATTTAAATAAGAGTACCTTTTTTATGTAAACTTGAATACTTTGTATGATTTGATTTATCAAAGGAACGGTGCAATCACAAAACAAGTCATCATCAAATCCGCTTTTCTCATACTCGAAAACATGAAATTACCAAATTTTATGTTAATGGTACAAAAAGTTTCAAAATTATTAAGAAATTTCGAAATAAAAGTTTGACATTCAACACCCTGTGCCTCGAAAACCACCGACATTTGTATAAGACATGTTAGGTTAAATCGTGGTAATTTGATGTGTAGTGTCTCCGATATTCGAATTTCCTATTCTTTCTGGCTCAATCTGTATATAGATCTTTAATCCGATTAAAATTTTATTATTATTTTTGGGTTTCGACCGGTTTCGGCTACACAGCTATCATCAGGAAACCACGTTAAAAAAATTTTAAAACTGTTCCATAATAACATCGAGGTTCATTTATTAAATTTTTTAGAAAATGAGTTATTTATTTAATTTTAATATGGTCAAATATTATAAAATTGGACATTCACATAAAATAAAATTATGTTGGTGTGAAGAACAAGTTGTTCGCACCAACATAATTCACGTCGATGTTATTAAGGAATAGTTTTTAAAATTTCAATTTCTCAATTTTAATTTTTCTCAATTTCATTTTTCTCAATTTTAGTTCAATTAACACCGGTCGCGAAAGCCTTCATACTTATATCAATAAAATTTTCATCGTTGTATAAGTACAACGGTTTTCTTATTTTCTATTATAAACGTAACATCACGATGACAACAAAGAAAACAAATCTATCAAATTTACTATGATTTGTAGAAGGTCGAAAATTTTAAGTGGAATGTGCTAATAACACAACCCAACCCAAGCCAGCCCTATCAGAAAGTGATTAATGTTATATAGATTGTCTATAAACATTCCTATACCTATTTATGGTAATTTCTCCTATGTTGGGAAATTAATAGATTAATTTCATTTTCATGTGTAATTGAAAAAGTATAGCCACTTGTATTCGTATATATTTATTAATAGTTAAACATTAAATTGACATCCATCGTAGAGAGTATTTTATCTAAAAGTTTCGAGAAAAAAAGTAAGAGACTGATCGTAGTCCATTGGATTTTCTCATTAAATTTTAATAATTTATATTAGGAACAAGATATCGAGTCGCGGTTTTAACAAGTTTATTTTAGGAACCTGCACATTGCTTGTATTTCCCAAAACTAACGCTAAACACAAAGAACTTTGTTGTTTGTCAATCAAAAACCTAAATATAAACTAAACAATATAAACGTTTTATCTTACAAAAATATCTAAGAAAGTAAACAATATCGTACATTGCGAAAGTTTCATAAAGATGGTTTTAGGAAATCCATATTCCTCAATAACATACGATTGATCGAAAAGATAAACGATAACGTTTTTTTTAAACGGGTTTGATAAAGTAAAGGTATATGAATCTGAAAAAGGTATGTTACTAATTATAACGTAAGTTTTACCATAATAAATAACGGATGTGAAGTTATTCATAAATATATAATACAAATAAAAAAAATATAATGAGAAATAAGGTTTAAACCTTCAAAAATTTGTTTGACTCACGCACTTACGCATTAGTACAATATACCTCAAAATATAGAAAATACATATACAAATTGTTCAGAAATTTTCGACATTCTTCGAGCGACATTAAAATGTCAGAATTATAAACTCATATTACTATGTCGTCAAACGTGCTTTTTATGAACATAGGATCATCAAAAATGTTACATACAAATTTTAAACTAAAGAATTTTCCTTAGCTTTAACAAAAAAACTAGTTTTCAAAATTCTTTTTATTCTAAATTACAGCCTATTTATCAACATATATTGAATATTAATGATTATATATGGACAAATGATCAGAACTTTGAGAACCCTTGACGACGTACAAAATGTGGTACATTTTAAAATTAAGATTTTCGGTTGAGAATCAAACGATAAATGGCGCTAAGTATAGATTATCCGGCAATTTCTGAACATCCTGTACTATACATAAATTTTCAGTTTTATACAATGGTGTATGAGTTCAATTGATGGCATTTTTGCATAAAAATTGAGTTTGTTACTATATTATAGATATAATTTGTATTTACCCCAATATTATAATATTGTAATAACTAATACGAAAAGTAAATTAATCTTTTTTACTGAGAACCGTTTACTTTGGATATAAATTTATGTATTTATTTAAAATTTCATCGTTGTCTTTGTATATTCAAGGGCGTTGCGCAATTATCTCAAACATTTGGTTTGAGAGGAAGTCAGAAAATATGTGAGTTTTTCTACTGTACCAGTAATAGAATTGATGTCAGTAGGTCGACCTAGCTTTTTTTCTGTAATTTGCAGCGATCCCCAAGAGAGTGTAAATAATTGAAATGTTTCAAAGGTAAACGAAAGATAAATTTCAGGGTTTACTTTATTTATGCGAGAAAAAAACTATGTCTTTCAAAGTATACACTAAAACATGATTGTAAACTCAAAAAAAAGAAAAAAAAAATTAAACAAAATCAATTTAATTATACGATCATCAACTAAACATTTATCTTACCTCAACACGTTCGTTTATGAATCAACACGTTTTTCGACAAGATAATAACAAAACGAACATCTTTCGTTCCTGACCAATTTTTATCTCGTGAATTAGGGTAATGTAAATATTGCTACTTTCAACATTTTAAGATGGTATTGAATCGGGAGCACCGTTAAGCTTTATTATTCGACAGTGAATTCCGTGGCACTACATAAATACCGGTGAGAATGTGTGCGAGCTGCACAGAAGCCCGACTTATACTATAATTAGATCTTAACGCGAATTGCTACTCCCCGAGACTAACGCGTCGATAGCCAATACTTAAATGTTTGATAGGCGATTAGATTAAATTGTTAATGATATTCGACCGAATCGAAACGGTACGTTCGGTTTGAAAGTGAAATTACTACGGTAGAATTACGTTTTAACCGCAATTTAGGAAATTGTGTCGATCGAAATTGATCGAAACTGAAATTAAATCGCTGGATGAATGATTTTAATGGGAATGGATTCAATTACTATTGTGAGAGTCTCTTTTGGGTTTCGATTTTTTAGGTCACTTTGTACTCCGATTACGGTATCTGTTCCGGTATTAAATGGAAACCGCAGATGTTTTATCTATTGTTATATCCTGTTTTCTTTTCTTTGTTCTAAACAAACAAACAATTGCTGAAATTGGTTTGGAAACTTTATTTCGATGTAATGTTTTGAAATTATTTATTCAATGTTATTCGATTTTGGGAAGTTGATGAAATTCAATTTAAACGATTTGAAAATAAATTTTAATTAAGCAGACAACACTTAAAGCAGGGATATAATCTTGTTTGCCTATGTTCAATAAAACACAATTTTGTTAATGGAATGCGTTAATCAACTTAAACGACAATTTATGATCACTCATTAAATACGATTGCATCCCCGACAAAACGAGTAATCAATTTGAGTTTCATCCCCTTTTTTAATCGATATTTTAATGTCACGAAAACTAAATATGAATTAAATGTTTTCTAACTTTTTAATATTAACCTTTGATTATTTCACATTATTTCTTTAAATATTAACCTGATTATTGCATTAATTATTTATCTTAATACTAAATAAAGAATCTTTTATATACATACACTCAACAATTTAATTCTTATCAGTAATAAACATAATCAAGTACATTATTAAATTAAACGTTGTTATTGATTAGTTTCCAAAATCACTCCCTTATAATATCAGTCTCTTTACGAAGCCATACATTTTTACAATTCTTTTAAAGTAACGTTCTAAATTCTCAAACTTTATTAAGTAATTCAACATACTCTGTTTCGTAATTACCTATAAACTCCTCCCATTTCACCCCGTTTTCCTCTCGTCGAAAAGACGTTCTTCCTCCATTCAACTCGTCTCATTCATACGCACAACCCACAGAACCTCGATGCCACTTTTGTTGCATAGTGCGTTTAGGAGCGTAACAGAAGCCTATATTGTAGGCGCAAAACGAACGGCGCACTAACGTCGTTGCCATGGATATCGTTTGTCTGCACGATTTTCGGAGGGTGGACTGTGTTGGTCTCCCCTAAAAGAATATAAAGAAAAAAAAAACGGAAAAAGGGAGAAGACGAAATGGTGAAACGATGATGATCTATGCTTCTTAACCGGAAATCGAATAATTTGTTAAAAAGATATTAAAAATACTTCGTTAGAAATAAAAAAAAATTAAAATAGTCATTTAATTTCATTTTTGTTTTCGACTGATGATGCGTAGAAAATGATTGTAAAAACAATAATTTTTAAAAAGGGGATATATCGTTTTTAACATAATCGGTACTACAAATTTGACCATCATGTCTAATTACCCATAATATCACAGTGCAATAGAAAGTGGTAATAGTAAAACCTTCAAAGGGCTCTTTTTATATATGACCTTTTATATTTTTTCTTTGCTTAATGTTTAGTTTTTCACACTTTTCACTCAAGAACCATTAATGATTTTTCATATCTTAACGAATTTTTTTTATAAATATATCTATTGATTTTCAGTAATAGAACCGGCAATGGAGTCACAAATTAACCTTACGATGATTGCGCTAGCGATGACACTACCCCGTACATTCGTCGTGGAACAGATCTAGAGAAATGTTGATGAGCAGATAAACTTTGTTCTTCTTTAAACTTTCCTTTAACTTAATAAAACTAATAACTTTGATAAACACAATACATTTTTACACAGGGAGAGACAAAATGGAAGGATGTTTTTGAAATGTTACCATGATGTTACCATTTGAAAATCAGTGAAAGTGAAATTAATTAAATAAGTTCAATGAGTTCTGAAAATTAGCAATTGCGTCAACGCAAAATTAACACATGAAATGTTTGGTTTCAACAAGACGATGCCACAGCATATACAGGTGTATCTGAATGATGTTTCCAAACTGTGAACATGTTTCAAATCTTGCAGTTTTTTAGATTTATCGCCCTTACTCTTTAGGTATCCCTATAAGAAACATGGTTAAGGGGATCTTTTTTTTTAATTTCTTTCACGATAACCAAAAACAGTAGAAAAATGAAATTTGGGAAATATGTTTAACTCAGCATAGGGCATGCTTGCAACTCATAATGCAGTATACTAGAGAAACCGGACGTTAACTACTTGACATTATACATGTAATAATAATAAGTTACACGTACATATGTAATAGTAAATAAATACATATCTAAACAAGTGTACTTTCCATTTCTATGTTTGTCCTTTTCGTTTGTGATTGAAGTAATTTTACTTTTTAACCCAGTTTATGTACACGTATTAATACTTTATGTATAATGACTTAGTTATATTTAGTAACAAATTGACTATATTTATATACAAAATTATTATAAAAAACCCTGTGCATTTACATATTTTTAAGCTTAAATAAATGTAGATATACGAATATAATAATAGAAGTTCTACATATCCAAATTGGTTTACATATATCTGGGCATTATACTTGACAACAAAATGATATGGAAAACTCACCTAGACAATAGAGTAAAAAAGCGTACATTGCATGCAGCCAGTGCAGGAGAACCCTAGGTAAGACAGGGGACTGTCACCTAAAATTGCCGTCTGGATCTACACAGCTGTAATCCGAACTTTGCTTACATATGGTGCAGTAGATTGGTGATCCAAAAACTAGCGTGTTTGTATGTTATAGGTGCGCTGCGATCTACCTCCACCGCAGCTATGGAAAACATGTTGAATCTCACGCCACTTCATTTGTACATTAAAGAAGTGGCACTGGTGATCATGTTTCGACTGCGTACAGCAGGAATTCTAATGGGTGAGAGAAACAGTATAAATGCCGTACTCTGGAATGAAATGGTGGGTTACTCACTAATTCTGGAACGTAAAATGGACTTCAACCACTACAACCCATCTTTACTAAGAGTTATCTCCCGCCCAAGTTCCACAGAAGTAGAAGTAAAAGACAGTCAAAAAATCTACACTGATGATTCAGCTAGACAGGAAGGAGGTGGAACAGCTTCCCAGGAGCTTTTGGTCAGATCCAACTTTGATTACCGCAGGACTTGTTATAGATTGTCACCTGACATTGGAGAAGGCCGCAGAACACAACTGTATTTTACTTCAATGGATAAAAGGACACTCGACCTGTTCAGGTAATAAGCACGCTGATAGACTTGCAAAAAGAGTTGCCAAGTGAGCGACCTGTTCACCTAAACCGTTAATCGCTTCGTCCGTATTAACTCAAAGCTTATTAAAGAATTCACCTAGAAAAAGTTCACAGATTGGTGGGATAGGACGAAGGGCTACTATCTATCTAAGGAACTGCTGCGCAATCCCTCAGCATAGATAGCCTTGTCTTTCGTAAGATTTGGTAGAAGCGCCCTACGAATTGTAACGTCACTGTAAGGTAAACAAGTATCTTTACAACCTTAAACTTGCTATTAGTCCCCTATGTCGCTTTTGTGACGAGAGCGACGAGACTGTTCGACACATCTTGTGTGATTGCTCTACTTTATAAAACCTCAGAATGAGAGACACTTCTGAACTGTATCGTAGCTTTCGGAAAATCCTTCGGCTGGTTGATGTAGCCGGAGAGTGTAGGAGGATGTAAAGGGGGTGTTGATGTTGGGGCCCAGGTGCTGTACCATCCCCTTTCCTGCATACATATATAACAAGCCAATAAGTTTTCCATCATTGCTATAATTCTTTACACTTATATTTTCTCTTATCTGGTGCAATAGTGGTATAATTCACTTTTTTTGAACGGTATTTATTTCGTCTAAAAAGAATTCACTCTTAAAAAAAAAAATTCTACTCCGTGTTCTTCTTAAAGGTGTTGAATGTTGGGTTGAGGAGTAATTTAAATATGGATACGGATAGCCGCGAGGGAACCATCAAATGTAGCGTGGAGTTAAATTTAACTCTGTGCTTTTAACAGTGTAACAAAAGTCATTTCATTCCATTTGTATTTTCGTCTGATGGTGTGGCAAAAATAATTGAAATTCGGCTCATAACCTGCGAGAAAACAGATCAACTGTCTGTTTTCTCGCAAGTGTTAAATAAAGTCAATTTGAGAAAATCAAGTTTAAAAAAATTTAATTTTTTATTGCGTCTTGTGTCCTTATTTACAACATATCAGTACCAAATGTTTAAATATTTCTTGGCAAATCCAGATTGGTCGATCAGTTGCGTAGAAGAAGTACTCATCAAAACAATTTTTTTAAACATTTTTAATAAACTTTTTACAATTCGATACGGTCATGAAAGCTCTGACAACTGGTTGCAACATTTTATGCAACCAGTTTAAGTGGGCGACATTGGGTCATTAATTTCTCTAGTTGTCAATGTGATAACTCCTGGGATAAAAACGTATATATAATAAATTAGAAAAAAATAGCATAAAAAAATTCGTTTTATAAGACTTAAAGCACTCATTCATTAAAAAACTCGTAACTTCGTCATTTGTTTTTTAATTTGAATTCTATTCTATTTATTTTACAATTTTTTTAATATACATTTTAACTACATTTTTTATAGTTCATAATTGTTATTAATTATTTTATTTAAGGAATTTCCGTTAATTCATTCGCTACCAGCGGGTAGTTTGCGACCCACAGGTTAAAATAATATCTATCGAGACAACACCGCGAGTAAATGTTACATATCCGTCGGTAAAGGTTTGAAACATCGAATTTATCATTCTAGCGTTTCCTTTTTACATAAACCAAAGGAAACGTCAAATAATAACGTGACAGACCCATCTCTTTTATATATATATATATATGGTAATTCGTAGTGCTTCACGGATGGAGAAG
This sequence comes from Onthophagus sagittarius, assembly GCA_036711965.1. Classification (NCBI taxonomy): domain Eukaryota; kingdom Metazoa; phylum Arthropoda; class Insecta; order Coleoptera; family Scarabaeidae; genus Onthophagus; species Onthophagus sagittarius. The sequence goes on from JASERS010000001.1 coordinate 49,263,562, forward strand.
TATGTATTCTGGTTGATCCGAAGTATCATCCATTCATCTTCTTGGTTGTTCCCTGTGGACAGGGGCAGACGCTTCACCAATCTCACTTGGCACCTTCAGTGCTTTGTCATAGTCTCCTGTTGACAGACTGCGGTGCTCTGGCTCCTTTTATAGTAGGTCGTCTTGGTCGTAAGTGATAGCGATTGGTCGGAGATGGGATGTTTATGTCCGACGTGACGTAAGTTGTGGGTGGTGGGGGGAGGTTATTGCCTTCCGTACGGCGGTTAACGGTCCTGGGGATTTTCCACCGGATATGGCTTTGGTGATAGGCAGCAGGTCAGTGATCAGGTATGATAGGCAGGTAGGTAGGTAGGTCAGGTATGATAGGCAGCATGAAGGGACCAGAAGACCCAACGTCGTACTACCCTACATGAAAGGAACAACTGATCGCATAGGAAGACTGCTACGGAAACACAACATCAGTACCAGCTACAAACACAAGACTATAGGAGCCTCTCTCAGGAATCCAAAAGACCAAATAAAATTGGTAAATCTAGGATTTTATTCCATCCCCTGCGGCTCATGCGACAAGAACTACGTGGGACAGACCAACAGAAAAATAGCTGTCAGAGTAGAAGAACACAAACTGAGCATTCGGAACAAACAGCTCACTTCTGCTCTCTTCCGCCACCATCTGGACACAGGCCATACCATCAATTTCAAGGGTTGTAAGCGGGTAGCCAACGTTCCGCATTGGAGAACCAGATTGATCTGGGAATCCATTGAAATCGCGAAGAACGGCACCCTCAACAAGAGGGATGATACCCTACACGTGTCAGCTGCGTGGAGGACGGTCCTAGAGCACTCCAGGCCCAGGACTGCTTTCCTGGGGCAAGGATCATCGGATTCGGGACAGCAGGACTCCGAGCTGCCTATCATACCTGAAGCGTCCAGTGGCAGGAGCCCAGGTCCTGCAATCACCGGGCAGCGGGTCAGTGACCTCTGCCCGCCCATGGATGACGTCACCAAAGAAATATCCGGTGGAAAATCCCCAGGACCGTTAACCGTCGTACGGCAGGTCAATGACCTCCCCCCACCACCCACGACTCACATCACGCCGAACATAAACATACTAATTCCTGAACAAACTTTATTCTTGTTGGTAAACAGTATCTAAGGGAGACTGGTAATAGGTTTTCCGCAATATTTTGTCACTTTTGACACTTAGACTGAGTCGTACAAAAGTGCTCGGGAAAATATCTAAATCAAAGTCAGGTTTATTTTCGAATTTCAATTTGCATTGATTCTACAGGATCAATCACAAGTTCCAACTCTAAATTAGATCGATTTTCTTCATTGCATGTTTCAATCATTTACTCAAGATTCTGACATAGACGTGAACATATGTGTAAATTTAGATGCTCTTAGGTGCTTTAAAACTAGCCTTCAAGTTCATCTGTGTCGCACATAACAATTTATCATTATCTGTTTCTTTAGGCAGTTTTTTTCATTTGGTACACTCATTGGATTCTAAAAACTGTTTCGGAGGTCGTCCAACAGTTCTTTGAAGCTGATATTTGCATTGGTAAACAACACCTTCTAACCAAGTACTATTTTCTTTATTTCATTTATTATGAGTAGCAATCCATTTCTTTTTGAAATCTGATTTAAAATGAAAGAAAATGAGAAAATATATTCCTCCTTACTTATTCTCTATATCGATAGTGTACCTCAAAAGGCAAGTCTATCAATTTTATCGAATATGGATAATGCCATCATGTGCAAATGTACATTTCAATGTGCTATTTAAGACTATTCACTAGTTCTGCTTTGCATAAATCTGACATTTCTTTAATTCACCTATTGATATTGATTTAAGAAAACCCGTTCTAGAATCATCATTCCAGCTTTTGACATCGGTATGAAACAAATGTACATAGTGTCTCCATTTCGTTGTCCGCATCGGCTATCTCCGAAAGTAAAAGAGATAGAATATGTCATGATCCCATTGAACTACAAATGCTTTAGACTGCGAACCGATGTGGCTGAAGTTAGATTCATATTCGAATCTGTACCAGATTCAGATTCACAAAATTGCAGTTGACCAGATAAGTCTTGAACTTACCAATTTTAAAATCGTTTTCTAAGGCCCGTTACTACCACTCATAGTTAAAGTTGTAGTTAGCGCTATCTAAAAGATAACGTAAAAATCGATTACTACTACTGCATTTATCTCATAGTTATGTTACCTGAAAGATAACTTTCTTGTGAACCATAACTAGTGAATTCGGTTCGGGTTAAGGCCCGTTCCTACCAAATCGTTGATATCTATTAGATAAGCTGACTATAAGATAACGCTAAACTAATAGTTTACGGACTCGGCCGTACTACCACTTCAAGTTATCTCATAGGTAGGATATCCTTAAGATATCTAAAGAATCTAGTGTTTTTATTTGAGGTGATTATTTAAGTTGGTGATCATACAGTCAAAAGGCCTAATATTCTAACCTCGAACATCATCGTAGATCGAGCATTTATTATTTTTGTCATTCTTCTTATTTTATATACCGTTCGAACATAGAAAACGGAAAACGATAAGTAAAAAGAACTGCGAATTATTCCAAACAGGAAATGGAAATATTTAAGTCTAAATTGTATAATTGTTTTTGTATCGATATACTTTGTATCAATGTACTAATGTGATGATATATCAATATTACAGTGATGTGCGTATCGGCCATTCGACATGCACTGCTGTCTTGATACATATTATTTGGAAATTTCAGGCGCCTTTGACCATGCATGGTGGCATTTAATTTTGAGCCAGTTAATTAGAAAACGTTGTCCGAAAAATTTATTTAATTTAGCTAAATCCTACTTTTCAGATAGAGCTGCTATCATTGATGAACCAGGCATCAATATAAACCATAAAATAGAGAGAGGTTGTCCGCAAGGTTCTAGGTCAGGTCCTGATTATTGGAATATTATCTTTGACACAATTTTTGATATTAATTTACCTATAGGTTGTGAAATTGTAGCTTTCGCGGATGATACAACTATTTTAGTTAGGAGTAACCTTTATAAAAACATTTCTATTTTAGCTAATGGCGCTTTAGAAAAAATTAATCTTTGGAGTAAGAATTGTAAATTAAAATTTAATGCTTCAAAATCAGAAGCAATTTTCTTTGGAAAATTAAATCAAAGGTTACCAATTTTGTCTTTAGATGGTAATAGGATTATTTGTAAAAATGTTGTTAGATATTTAGGCGTCTATTTAGACGATAAACTTAATATTAATTTTCATTTAGATTATGTCACTAGAAAAGCTAGGGAAATATCTAACAAAATAGGAGCTGCTGCTAAGGTTAGCTGGTGCTTGAATGGTAATGCATCAAGCACCATTTACGAGGGTGTCATCGAACCTTGTATGTTTTATGCAGCTTCAGTATGGGAAAGTAAAATTAAAAGTATAAAAGCTAGGAACAAATTTATTAGTGTACAGAGGGTTTTAGGATTGAAGGCTACTAAAGCCTCTAGTACAGTTTCGAGTGATACGCTTAGTGTTATAGCAGGTATTTTACCAGCTGATTTAAGATTTAGAGAATTAGCAATACTACAAAATTTAAATAGTTTAGATAATAATGACTTAAAATTAATTACTGGTTTAGATTTAAATAAAAACCTTATTGAAAAAGAAAGTGAGTTTTTGTCAGTTGTTCATCCAGCTAAACGAGCTGTTATGGACTTTAAAGTTTGCGGGAGTGTTAATAAAGTTAGTGGTGTTCAAATATATACGGATGGTGCAAAAGTGATGTTGATGTTGGTGCTGCATTTGTTGTTTATAGTGAAGGTGTTGAGACATATAATGAAAAAATAAAACTCGGTAGTTTGTGTAATAATTTTCATGCGGAACTAATTGCGGTTAATAGTGCTTTAAAATATGTAATTAAAAACGGTATTGTTAAGTGTGGTATATTTAGTGGTAGTGCTTCTGTTTTAGAAGACTTGAAAAATATGAACAGACCAAGTCATTTGCAAAAGGAGACATGGGATATGATCAGAGATCTAAATAACAGGATCAATTTCTATTGGATTAAAGGACACTTTGGTATTAAAGGAAATAAAAGAGCGGACCAATTGGCAAAGGAAGCATCTTTGCTGGAGAATTCCCATATTGGATTTAATTTTATTCCTAGACGAAGTCTTAAGAATAAGATTAGAAAATATTTTATGGAAGTTTGGCAGGAAAGATGGGATAAGTTAACGAATGGTAGATTGACATACCAGTTTATGCCGAAAGTTGGCATTGCTTATAATTTTCTGTATCCTGAAACAGTAGAATTGATTACTGGTCATGGCAACTTTGAAGAATATCTTAATAGAATCGGTAAACGTGACTCCTTACAATGCGGTTGTGGCGAAGTTGGAAATTCTGTTCATGTGTTGTTCAAGTGTGTGAATAAATTCGCAAACAGAAGTAGATTAGAGATTAAATTGTTAATAAAGGCCTATGTTGCTGCCTAAGTTTGATTTCCAGGACTGTGTTACGACTTTGCTTTCTTTTGATATTTGTATTCTTTCATAAACGCTTTTGCCAGCTTATAGGAGGGTTAGAGGAGGTTGGAAAGGTGTTGGTAAAGTTTATTTTATTAAACTTATTATTTAATAATTTAATTTAATCGTATTAATTTTTTGATTTGTAATATCATTTTTGGTGTAGTACCATTTGGTGGAGCACCATAAGATAATTCATATTTATCTTTAAATAATATATACATTTCTCGATACATATCGATACTTTAACCCAGCCCTAGAAATAATTCATTTATGTCCTCGAAAATATTTTTTTCATCGCCAACATCCATAAAATTATCCATTTTTGTAATATTTCACTGAAAAACCACGGGTACCGTGACACCACCAGGCGATTTGTGAGGTTAGGTTTCTTCTTTTATCTATGAGATACCGACTTAACCCGAACCGAATTCACTGGTTATGGTTAACACAAAAGTTATCTTTCAGGTAACGATAACTGTGAGATAAATGCAGTGGTAGTAATCGATTTTTACGTTATCTTTTAGATAGCGCTAACTACAACTTTAACCATGAGTGGTAGTAACGGGCCTAAGTCGGTCATATGATGCAAAGAAAATATCGATATTGATATGAAGAAAACATAGATCGAGGTTAGAATATTAGGCCTTTTGACTGTATGGTCACCAACTTAAAAAATCTCCCCAAATAAAATCACTAGATTCTTTAGATATCTTAAGGATATTCTACCTATGAGATAACTTGAAGTGGTAGCTTATCTAATAGATGTCAACAATTTGGTAGGAACTGGCCTAAAACCACAGACTTGGTAGGGATCTGCTACTTCCCTGGATAATTCGAATAGACCCTTGCCTCCAGATTTGAATATCCCTCGTTTTTAATGGCATACTTAGAAATTATTTCCAACCCCAACTTCGCCGTAGGAGCCGAGTGGTGAAAGTTTGAATATTCCTCGTTTTCAATGGCATACGTAGAAATTATTTTCTCAATAACTAGAAACTGCAGCACCCTGGGACTACTAATTTGATGGTTGTTACATCAAATTTAAATGTTGAATGCTGATTAAAAATTGTAAAAAATATCTTGGTGAATGGCACGAACTTGAAAATTGGACGATTCATAAGAATTTTAAAAAGAATTATAAAATTAATTATAATTAACTTAATTAACTTAACTATAAAAGAACTCACTTCGATAAAAAGAAAGTGGAAGCTTTTTTGAATAAACATATCCACCTATTGCATGATGAAAAGAATGATAAAATTTATACGATGTGAAGTTAAATTTGTCCATTATACCAGTGTAATATGTTAAAATAAAAGGAATGTTGTAGTACATTAACTGGTTTTATTAATCAAATTTAAAGTCTAACTAGTTTCGCTAATTATAGCATCTTCAGAGACTATGTTATTGATACTCCTTATTTCTTTCTAGTTCTTGTTAATAGATGACTTAATTCCTAGTTAGATGTATATTTAAATGTAAATTTAGTAAAACTTCTATTTATAAAAATTAATTGGACAATACGCTGCATGTTAAAAACTGTAATGAATTACGCATAACTACGCATAAATGTTATTTTCATACATTCCTATGACATTGTCTCTGAAGATGCTATAATTAGCGAAACTAGTTAGACTTTAAATTTGATTAATAAAATCAGTTAATGTACTTTAGTAGTTAACATTCCTTTTATTTTAAGATAAAATTTATGTTGAAGAAGAAGACAATATTGACAATCCACTCAGTTATGACGGATATGGTGTTGATGATCCACTAGTTTTTATAATATAGGGTATAATACGTCATCAGCCAATTTTTTTATGGAATTTACAATTATCGTAACACCACTATTAAATTGATGAACTAATTATAAGTACATATTCTTTCCATATAATACTGGATATTAATAGTCCTAAGTGTATATAATATATATAACATAATTAAAAAGCTTTTCTAAAGGTATAATAAAACAACGAGTCATTACGAATGAATAAATTTTAAAGGTTGGAAAATTGCTAAAGACTACAAATATCCTAAACAAACAGATAGCATAAATTTTAGACTACTTATTAAACATTTTATGAGCGTTAAAGAAGAACGTGGCATCATTAACGATCTTCTTTATGTTGATAAAGAATTGGATACAGAGGAATACCGGTTTAGATTACAAACGTACTTGTTGGAAAATTCTGAAAATATTTAACAGTACTGCCCTATAACGTCTATAACAATCTCTACGAGTCTATAATGGTCTCGATGTATCATTTTAAAAATTGTCCAATGTTCCACCAAATGTGTGTTTTGAACAGGCGTCCCACGTTACCTTCATATTTACCTGCAAGAATGATACGAGAAGACCTAATGCAATAATCTACACTAGTCCCAGGGTGTTGCAGTCTCTAGTTATTGAGAGAATAATTTCTAAGTATGCCTTTAAAAACGAGGAATACTCAAATCTGGGGGTAAATCTGGGGGTGGGAGTGGACAGGGAACATACTAGACGGTCTAGTCGAATTATCCAGGGCAGTTGCAGCTTCCTACAGCGTCTGTGGTTTTAGAAAGCGATTTTACAGTTGGTAAGTTCAAGACTTATTTGGTCAACTGTAATTTTGTGAATCTGAATCTAGTATAGATTTGAATATGAATCTAACTTCAGCCACATTCCGAACGGCTATCGTCTTTTGTTTTCGCTCAAAAGTGAAATATTTGCGAAAAATTATCAGATCACTACCATAGCAACGTTAATTGTTAAATACACACAAAAAGTTCTTCTTGATGTGCGAATGAAAACTTCCGTTACTGCCGATACCCGATCTAATGATCGAAAAAAGCATTACTTGAATTTAAGGTTTTCAGGTATAGAAATTTTTTTTCAAAACTTTTTTAGTAAACCTAATCGTCTTTTTAATCGACTTAATCGTCTTCGAATAGTATATTACAGTACTAGTAAGGAAACTAGACTTTTCATTAACGAGTATGTTGAATTTCACACGAGCTGAAGGAGAGCGTAGAAAGACATACAAGTTAATGGAAAACATTAGTTTCTCATGTGTGTTATATTGTGTTCTGTTCAATCTTACTACTTAGGAAAAATTCCGTCTTAACATTCGTGAATTCCTGAGTAATGTTATGGCGTTATGTCGGCCGCGACACTTTTTAACATTGTCGTGCTCTTGATTGATTCATAAAAAATAATTGTTGTATTTTCACACATAATATATAAATTGTTAAATATTGTTTTTTTGTATTTTCGAAACCAAAGTCATTCACAATCAGGCATTCACGTAAGTGAAAAACAGAAGGAAAGAAATTTTACCTAAAACACGTAGAGACAGGAATAATTATGAAAAGAAATGATAGCAGCGCTGGGATTCGAACCCAGGTCTCCAGTTTGCCGGACTGTTGCACTAACCTCTATGCTACGCTTCACGTGAGTGGTACAAAAATCGCAAAAAACGCATGACCCATCCTGACTCGACTAGGCTTACGTAGTTTGAACGTCTCTAGTTCCAAGTCTAGTGTTAGTTCTAGTTTTAGTTCGATACAAGGATACAATTTAAGACTGAATAACCACTAAAAATATTTGGGTTTAGCCGTACCTCTCTTAAGACGGAACCTAACCCAACCCAACCTAGCTTCAGAACTAACATTACACTTAGAACTAGAAACATTCGGGTTTAGCCGTCTTAAGAGGCGTACGGCTAAACTGTCCTCCCAAACTATGCTTAGTTTATATAGTCTGTACCACGAGAAGTGAATGTGACTCATCGATTTCCGTAAGAATATTGCGCATACGTTACAAATATTATGCTCGCGCGTTGTCGTGTGTTAGCGTGAAATGATTTCTAGCGCGCGAGTCTGTTCCGTACACGTTTAGGCGATGAGTCACCTTCACTTCTCGTGGTACAGACTATATCCCATTATCTTCGCAAATATAGTAACTATGGCATTCCACTTTGACTCTGAGCTCAACATCATCTTTTCAAAATTTACGCAGACTTCTTTTCTAAAAAACTTTTCTATACAGCTGCCTTATTTCTCGCGTATCACACAGCAGTCATCCGTCTCCATTCGTTTCATCCTTTTCAGGTCTACCGAAAATGCCGTGGCAATACAACACACCCCAACCCAGCCCAACCTAACCCAACCGTATGACATCATTTAAGTAGGACTAATCTGTGAGATTATTATTTACAAAGTAACACCCTAGACAAGTAAACATTTTTTTGTTTGGCATCATTTCCTAATAGAAACAAAATAATATGCACTGGAAATTCTTCTTACCATACGTCTCTATACATATTTAAGAATCATTCCTGGGAGTATTCCTAAAAGAGAGCATGGCTCATGTGTGAGCGTCACACGTGACAGTACGAAGTACTTTCCCGCGTGGTAGCTCACAAGGGCCTCTAATTTATAATTTATAATTTATTCTATTATTAATATTTGTTTGATGTGTTCTCTGTTTATTTCATACTAACTCCTACAATTTCTTACATGTGTTTCTATCGTCCTACTAATTTCAAAACATAATTAACTACTCAATCATAAGTATCTCTGCCATTCCATAAACCTTTTAACATACTTAACGGAGATCTAATTTGCTTCTCATAATCATAATATAAATCCGCAGGATTGCAACCGCGTGCTGCATCTGGTGCAGTTTTTATAGCAAATACTACTTGATCAATATACTCGTCCCACTCATTCCAATGTTCGTAGCTGAAACCTGTGTGCATTTTATTAAACACTCCTTGCAATATTTTTATTGAATTTAACAAGATATGTAGACTTGTGGATTCTTTTAATACCACTTTGTTCCAAAAATTCTGTAGTTCGGTTACCAAAAAACACTCTCCCTCTCTGTTTGTATCTCTGAAGGGAAATCAACTTTAGAAAATATGTTCAATTATACTTTAATCCATTGATTCTGAGTCAGCTACTTGCAATCATTTTTTTATCATACGTCTGGGGAAATGTAGACATCTTTGAATCATTTAAAAAATATGTGATTTTAATTTTATGAACAAATATACTTTTCTTATAAAATAATTAATGTTACATAGTGTACTATGTTTTATCGCTTTGTGTACCATAGGGTGGTCATCTTGGGACAATTTCTGGGTACATAAGAAGGGTTATATTTTTGCCTCTTAGCATTTTATTTATTTTTTAATCTAAGATAATAGTTAATACCTATCATAAATTATAACATATTTCAACTACACCATTGAAATATTAATGTTACATAAATTATCAGACAAAGAAAAAAACGTCCTACTATAAACTCTGTTCCCCATCTGATTCCTACCGGTTCATGTGACTCCTTCATGATATATGACGTACTAAAAATATTTGATTAATTACGTCTACAAAATTAAATCTAAAGTAATTTACACAGAACATAAACGTAGAAATTAATACGTCAATTATCCGTCAGGAGTTAATCATAAGCAATCTACATACGAAGCGTTGAAATTAGCAGCATCCAGGCCGTCGGATCGGAATAATTAAATCTTAATGAGCGAAGCGGCAAAAGCGAGACGCATACGGCACTTGATTTATTAGCATTTTATCTACATTCGTGAATCGATTAAAAGCATCGTAGACCGGAAATGCGTGCACTCACGATATGCCCATAAGATTCACATAGAAAATGCGCACTTCTTCCTTCTTTTTTGTTTTATTATATTTACAAAACCCACAATTATTACTGTAAATTAAATTTAATAAGGAGAGGTGTTCTTCCCAGCACTTTGCTAACTGCACTTTGGAAATGAATGGGTTTATGGAAGTGCAACTAAATTAAAAGAAATGATTACAGAATAACAAGTACAATTAAAAGAAATGATTGTTTGATGAATCTTGCGTGCTAAAACCAGTACAATAACAATATGATATATCTAAATGTATTTTTTCTTTGTTGGCTTAATTGTTAATTGGGTATTGTTTGTAGTTATATACCTATGAGACAATTCTTCATAAAACCGTAAAGAATAAAGCGTAAAATTCCCGTTTATATTTTATCGCCATATTTTTCCTCTGATGTGGCTTTGTGTAAACTAAAAGCAATTTCCTTTTTGATTTCACCGATCTAATCGCTCAATTTAAAGTCGATATTGAGTTCTGGGGGCTAAAATCGGAGATGAGCTACAAATTGAATTGTCAGACCCCTCTTATTGAAGCTTTCAAGTTGCCGACGGCACTAAAAGCACGATCGGCTATAGGAAATGTCTATTGACATAAATTTATTCAACCATAAAATAGAAATATCACTTAAAATCTATAAAGGTTTGTTGCATCTGATAGTATTAATTATTTCATAACAGCTTTAATTTTTAGTTTAGTCACAAGTAATAAATTAAACGTTAACCGTTAGTCATATTTTCCGCTCAAATCGATAATCAAATTTTATTTGCTATCTATTTATCATTAGATGTTGATTCATATCGTACAAGACTTTAGGTTACTCTCATTCAGTTAACACGTTTACGATATTTACTATTTTCATTAAAGTTTACGATAGAGAAAGGACTGTTCTTTGCATTTATTTTGTAATTTCTTTTGTAACCGTTCGACCTTTATAACCATTTCGAACGGTTTAAAACGATGGATCATCGTGAAGCAATTATTATCTTGCAGTATTGGGCGTTCAGGAAATCACCGCCTACCTTTCGCCTAATGAATTACGAGAAACCCGAGCGTGTAACAACCCTCCACTTTACGAGACCGAGGCTCTGCAGGTCTTGTTCGTTAGTTCGTTAGTTCATAAACCATCTCCGGGGAGCAAATATCCGCCGATGCGTAAACACAGACCAATGGGGACAACCATTTATCACTAGCGATCCCGTATAGTGGTCATGGCGCCTTACACGGATAAGTTATGGTGATTAGATGTCAAGAAACGCGAACGCAAACTCTCCAACGATCATCACAACCGATGATCTAAATGGCCGAGAATGTTGATGAATCTTTAGTGTTTCTGTGTGTGGGGTGGTTAAATAAAAACTTAACGAACCTTTTAGTTCTTTCCCCTTACATTGATGATCTTCTTAATGTGTTTCCTATTCATAATGTCCTTAAATTGCTTAAATGTATCATTAGATTGGTAGAGTAATAATGGTAGTAATAGAAATTGAGTATGCTTATTAGTGATAATGTGTTTAATATTTTTTCGACTATCGACATAGTAATAGTTAGTTCTTAACTGTAACTGGTCATAAAGATGCAAGTACCCTTGTTTTACGATCTACTTTACTACCAATAATAACCTCTTCACTCTTGGGCGGAATCAAACACAAGTGTAATAAATTAAACAACTTGTTATACAAAAAAAGTACCGACATAAGACATAGCCATTTATTGCCAAAAGAGTGATTGAATTATGAAATTGGCAGTTTTTCCCAAACTTTCAGCATATATGTATGTATCCCTGTTATAATGATCCAAACTTCCAGTACCTAGAAGTAGTTAAAAAAATATTCTTTTAGCATCAACCAAAAAATAAATTTTGTATTAGTTCTTTTTAATACAAAAACAAAATAATAATAATAATAAAATACAATGGATAAAGTATAAAAAATAAATGTAATAATAATATTAACGAAAGCATCAGTGGGATGAATGAATTTGTTTATGTTGAGATTATGCCAAATAATTATAATCAGATGCGGCTCTACATCCAAAATCCTGTTTCTTTTTACGACATAATATAAACTAATGCTGAAAACACAACTTCACATAGATATGATGTTGGAAATGGCAAAACATCTGTTAACACTTTTTCTGTTAAATTCCGATACAGTTGTTGCATTTGCAGCCAAAGAGATGCTAAATAACACTCTTTATTCTTCATAAATCCGTCTACAGATAACTCCAAGAGCTGTTCTTGTTCCACATTAAATAAATTGTCTGGATGAATCAATATTAAACGGATATCTTATCTATTCGAGATTTGTCGTTAAATCCGAAAAATAATTTTTCAAACCCCCTTGTAATCCGTCCAAATGCTCTATTAAACATTTCAGAACGTCTGCATCAATTTCATCATATGATTTTAATACAAACTCATGAAGAGAGGGAAACTTAGATTTTTCAAATGTAGCGTTTACTTACGTTTACCTTGTAAAAATAAATTGAGTTAATCTAAAATAGACTTGAGTCATGTGGACACTTTTTCAGTTCAAATTGATCATTAAGAAAAACTTGAAGTTCTTGTCTCAGTTCAAATAATCGACTTAAAAATTTTCCCCGAGATAGCCAACATACATCAGTATGAAAAAGCAGTTAGGTATGGCTGCTTCGTATTTCATCACATATTTGTGCAAAAAGTCTTGCGTTTAAAGGTCGACCTTTAATATAATTAACGATTATCACGCTTTCATCAAGAAGTTTTTGCAGATCAGCAGGCATCTTAAATGTTGCCAAAGCCCCTGTGTGAATGCAACAATGCGTGGACTTGACATTTGGTGCAAGCTTCTGAATTTTTGCAATCAGTCCTTTATTAATGTCGACCATACTTTTTGCACCTTCTGTACTTAGTTCAACACATTTAGTCCAACTAATTTTGTTATCTTACATAAATTCATTCATAACGTTAAAGATATCTTCTCCTGGCAAAATAAAAAGTCGTCGTAAATTTCTTGGTTCTTTTCTTATCAAACATACGCGATAAGATTTGCAAAATTTGTGATGTCAGTAAACTCACCGACTTGTAATGCATAATAACGACTTTGAGAAATATCAGACGATAACATTTGTTTCACATTATTGGCCATATTAATGATTCGTCGATGAACTGTATTATTTGACAAGGGTACACATCAAGAGTTTATTTTGCTTTATCGCTATCATTACTTCTGCCATTATTTTAGCCGGCTTGATTAAAGTTTCGCCAATCGTCTCCGCTGCACCACATTTCGCAATTAAAAGCGAGACGCTATACGAAGTTTCTAGGATTACAATCAGGTGATATTGTGTTAATGATCGTGAATAGAAATATGAATAATGAATGGGAACGTGGTATTATAATAGGAATCGCAGAGACTCCTAGATCATATTTAGTTAAAAATGAAAAGTGTAATATAGTAAGACGTAATCGAACACACTTGGTTAAATCTTGTAATATTCCCAACTTTTGAATCAGTGGTACTGATGTTAAAGTAAAGAATGATAATGTGGTTAATGCTAAGATTCAAGAAACTAATAGAAACTAATATCGATGTTCCTAATAAAAAATACACATCTACAAAACGTGTAACGAAGATGCCTTTTAAGTTTAAGGATTATACAGCGTGTCTCTGAAATTTGTGTACAATGGAATACCACAGATGCCTTGGCTCAGAATAGGCGATTTAAGTTAACTTATCTATATCCAAAGATGCTTTGTTTTGCCGCTAGAGGACTTCAAAGTTAGCAAAAAAAATTCGTTTATTCATTATAACTCGAGAACACGTTAATGAATCTAAACCATTTTTAAGAAATGAGTTCTTAGGTTCAATCAACGTGTTTTTATGGTTTTGGATAAAATTTTAAAAATACGGAAATGATGGAAAAACCATGTGATGGCGAATATTTTTCCATATTTTTTTTGAGTAGGCGGCGCTTACATAAGTACAATTTCTGAATTGCCCATTTAGTTCTGAAACTTGTTTGTCTCTTATAAGATTTTGATTATGTAAGTAGTTAAGCCGGAAAAAAGGAATTTTTGAGTATCTGCAACCCTTATTTACGTCATTTTGACTACAAAATCATTATGTGTTAACTACAAATCTATGATATTCCATTGTACACGCATTTCAGAGACATATTACGTATTGAAAAAGGCCTGGCGAACCTGGAGTATTTGTTGGCTTTAACAAAAGAAACAACTCATAAACTGGTGTACATTTAATACTAAATTAATATTAACATAATCTAACAAATAAAAAAATTAAAACTTTATCTTCGCTCTTGTTTGTTCCCATAGTGGCACTGAGTCCGTATGCTTGTGGTATATATATATGTGGCCCCAACCTACCCTGTGCCGTTACTCCCCCACAACTCGTCTTAAACTCATCTTTCCAGCTGGCGGTTGGTCTTGCTTTTCTTCTGTTTTTGTCCATTGGGTACCATTCTAAGATATTCTTGATAAATCTCTCTTGATCTTTTTAATCACTATATTTGTTAATATCCATGCCTTGCATCCAGAAATCATGACAAGGAGTACATACATTTGGTGCTTCTTTTTCTCCATTTCTATATTTGACGTCTATGTATTTTTGTATCTGTTAAACATTTTCCATCCCATCACCTGATTTTCTTTCCAATAACAATTATTTCATTTTTCTATTCACATTTACGTAAATTGTTTTTGTCTCGTTTTTGACAATTTATTCTTATTCCGAGGTGTTTCCATTCTTCTTCTATAAACATTGCATCCAATACTGTATTGAATAGCTTTGCAAAGCATCAATTCATTTCCTAGAGTTATCGTCCTTTCATTATTGTTCATTTTGATGTTTAGTGTTGAATTTTAATACACAGTGTGCGCGTAAAGTATGGAATCGTGAAAAAATCTTTATAATGGCTTTATCAATTTGGACAAAAATTTTTGTGTATAGGTTACGTAACCTTGCGAACTCAAATTTTCTATCGGCAATGTTGCCAAGCTTATGATTTTTGAGATAAAATTATAAAACTTTTTTTTAAATGGGATACCCTATATATTTATATATTTATTACTGGAGTGATATATTTGTTTACCTAGGTTTATACATGTAATTACTTAGAAATTACGATTTACAAGTTTTATGTCCAAATAATTGACGGTCAAGAAAGAAAAATAAACGACCCGGAAACTTGTTTCTGCAACCAACACCACTTTTACCAACATAGACTGCTGCATATGAAAAGGATGTGTGTCAACTTGTTATAATAATTACACTCAAATAAATTCAATTTTTGCTTGTTAATAAAGACAGGGCCCTTCATTAGTTTCAGAACGACGAGAGGTTTAATTTCATAGCAAACTACTTAATTTCATATTAGCCAAATTTATTATTTTCTTTTTATATCTCTGATATATTATATGATATCAGAGATTTTGATCTTGCAACATTTTGCAAGCAGATATTATGGTAATAGGTAGTTGCAAAAAAAGACAACGAAACGTGACGAAACGAAACAATGAAACATTATTTATGCTTATAATGCTAATTATTTAACACGTATAATATTTATGCTTTGGTGATACAGTATTGAATTTATTATTTTATAAAATTCACTAGTGCCGATGATGATAACGACTACATACCATCTATAAATGAATTCGAAAATGAAGCAACAGAAGAACAATGTGATATCGACGATTCTGATATTGACTTCATTGGACAAGAAACGAGAGGCGGCTGTTTTATATTCAAATGTATTGTTATTGTCGACAGATAAAATAATTCAGTATACCAGACAATCAATGCTAATTGCTCATTCTATTAGTTCCATCAATTTGCTACCAAACAAAGTAAGTGCATTTCTTATAGGTCTAACACCGCTTTCTATCACTTGTATATCAGAGGTATTGCCTGCCTTCTTATTACTTAAAATACGGTCATTGAAATGACGAACTTATATGGCGTTCGTTGGTATAGAGAGATATATGATGCATGCTTACTACAGATTATTTTAATTAGCTGGTGTTAATAATTCGAATGGTGAATGTATTAAGGAATTTTGTGAGACGATAAACATGGCTGACTAATTTTCGCTGCAACTGTAGAAAAAACTAACATGATGAACTTTCGCTTCATTTTTGATAATTAAGTTCAACGGTTGAAGCAGTTGTATATTATGTCGATGAGCAATTGCTTCCATTTCGTGGCCGTATATTATTCAAGCAGCACTTCCCCTCAATAAGGGCCAAATATGGCATCAAATGTCATGCCAGGATTTTATCTAATATTACTCCTAGATATTTGGCTTCCATTAAGAAAGGAATTTCTTCTTCTTGGATTGTGGGGCGGATTAATCCATCCAACTTTCATTTCCTGGTGAAAGGTCAAGAAAGATTAACTGGGAAAGATACATTGAAGTTCATCAATAATAAAAAAAAGGTTTACCAATATTTGTACAGTTGGTACACAATCAATGGAACAGCTATAAATTTTATGTGATGAAATAGGAAGCCAAAATACTTCACACAGAAGTAAAATGGCTATCCAGAGAAAAGGCGTTCTAAAGTTTCGATCTCCGTAGCGGGTTATTGCTTTTCTTCTCTTCATATTTTAAACAATATTTTATCCAATGTTTAACAAATTATACTCGGCTAACGACTGTAGCTCATTAGGCAGATATATTTAATATGTGCAATGAAATAAATTTACCGTTACAAGGAAAAGATATATCTGTCTTTTATGTGCCAGACAAAATTACGGGTTTCAGAATAAAATTAAGGTTTTGGATTCCTTCAATATGAGAAAATAAATTTGAATGCTTTTCCATTAAAGATGAATTTTTAAATGAAGAAAATTTAAAATAGATAATAACGTTTACAATGAAATTTTACAACATTTGGGGGTACTGCAGTCAAATCTTCAGTGCCTTTAAAAGAATTGGATAAATGTTTCAGAAGAATATCCGAACATGTCAAAAAAACGAACTTGTACAAATATGATTTTTTCAAGAACTTTGACCATCAATAACTCCCAAACGAGACAGTTTTTTCATATATTTTGTTGAACCAATCTTATCCTTCTTTTCGGGAACATCTTGTATATGCATGCATTTTATTAATTATATGCATTCCTTATTATAAAATATACATTCATGTGCAGAAAACTGGCAAGAAACAATAAACTTCCTATATTCATGTATAATTTTGTGTTTAATGTACATATACAGGGTGACGTTGCAGGGCACCCCTGCAACGTCGTGTTGCTGGGGTGATTTCAAATAAAATATGTCTAAGTTATTTCATCCTAAGTCATATTTATGCCTATGTAGATTGCCTTGCTTTGAGAACTGCTTTTATCAAGATCCATCGTTCTTTAAAAGAAACAGGATGATGCTCAACCTTTTACTAGTGACCGAGGAATAAGATATAAGAGTATATTAAGGCCGGATAAGAGTATAGAGAACTTTTCACAATTTCGATTTGTACTCGTAGATATAAGCTCTAAAACGTTGTGAAAAACTTGTCGACTACGCTTCTAGACTTGAATGCTGGATATTCGGAATTCAAAGGATTTTTAATTTTTTTTTGTCGAATAATATTATTTAGTAATGAAGCCTCATGTACCCAAAACGGCATCAATAAATCTATGATAAACTCGGAAACACCATCTTCAAGATAGATTTGTGGTGAATGTTTGGTATGGCATTATTAATGACCATCTCATCGATCCGTTTATAATAAGAACGTCTTGCTGTCATTGGTTATTTGCGTTTCATTGAAAATGATCTTCCAATATTACTGGATGATGTTCTTCTTCATACAATTCAACACGAATTTCTTATTCAAAACAATACAATCCGGTTGATTGGAAGAGGTCGCCGGACTTTAATCCTTTCGATTACTTTTTATGGGGAAGACTGAAAAGTTTAGTTAACGCAAAAAAATATTGAAAACAGAGAACTAGTAGCTAGAATTATGGATCCTAGGATTCCTACTACTATTTTTTTAAAATTTCAAATGCTTATAACTCGGTTACGATAGCGGTTTGGGTGTATGTTAGTTCAGGTTAAGTTTTTAATAAATATATTTACATCTAGTACGATGTCGAAGAGTCAGTCGAAAATAAAGTGTTGACTTGTAAACACCCGTCTTTTACTAATTCTAAAATTTTACGATAAACCTAACAATGGCGAAGAAGAAAATGTTTGAATTACTATAAATCCATGCGTCTTTAAGTTGAGAACATTTCAACAAAAATAAAAATTAATAAATATAAAAAATAAATAAATGATGAAAACAAGTGTTCCTGTACAACTATTACCGGTTATCGGACAATATAATTTGTCTAATAATTTGGTCTTTGCCCAATCGTTGCAATGAGCAACGGCAAGGTTGGATCGTTTGCTGTAAGAAAAGAATACAATTTCTTTCGACGACGCGATCCGTATTGCTTCAGCTAAGGAAACATCGCAGCAGAACATAAAACTACATATCAAGGATGAACCATTACATCATTTTAGAAGTTTACAAAAACACAGTGCACCGGTGTTAACGAAAGAGCCTTCGACGTCCTGCACGATATCAGCGCGAGCAGTCTATCATGTGCGTGGAAAACGGAACCATTCTTCAAAACAATGTTGGTATAAAAGTAATTCTTGTCATATTTGTAAATTAAACAGTCATATTACTATGGTATGTCGTAATAAAAATAAACCACAGAAACATTACAAAAATAAAAATCAAATTAAACCTAGCTATTTAGACGTAGATTTAAGTAGCAACTTTGATTGTGCATTGTATTCATTGGACGAATTTGAAAACAGTAATTTAGTTAATCCACTTATTTTAGAGATAAAAATAAATAACCAAAAACTCATATTTCAAGTGATACTGGTGCTGGTATATCTTGCATATCTCATACTTTTTATTTAAAGTATTTTCAAAATTTGAAGGTGCATAATACCGAGAAAGAATTATGTTTTTATAACTAAAATAAAATTGAGCCGTTTGGTTGTTTAAAACTGAAAGTATCCTTTAAAAACAGGAATAGAGAAATAATATTTTTTATTACTGAAAAAGGCGGTCTTCCAATTTCAGTATATCTATGAAATGTGACAAACTCTGATGCTGTGAAACCTATGGATATTCAATAAATTATTATTATTATTATTTCAATGTGAAGATTTATAGTAATTTTAAAACCACAATATAAACGAATTTTTCCATTAGGTTTAATAACCGGTACTATTGGTGTAGCCTACGGACAATAATCAGCTGGGACATTCAAGTAGAAATTTTTTGAATATTTTAAATGTAGGTTTATCAAAAATATACTCAATTAATATTTCAAAAGACACTGATAAAATGAAAATTTTATCGATATATGATAACCTATTTGAAATTATTTTAATAAAGGCGTAGCTAGAATTGCATTAAAATCTAATGAAGCAAATCCAAACTTTATTAGAGCTAGGCTATTACCATATGCTTTAAAAGAAAATGTAGATGAGGAATAAAATAGGTTATTAAAAATAAGTGTCCCAGCTGATTATTGTCCGTACACCAATAGTACCGGTTATTAAACCTAATGAAAAAATTCGTTTATGTTGTGGTTTTAAAATTACTATAAATCTTCACATTGAAATAATAATAATAATAATTTATTGAATATCCATAGAGTTTGTCACATTTCATAGATATACTAAGATATATTAAAACTAGATTGTACGCTTAGTACCCTGGTCGAAATTACATAAATGATTAATAATAACAATTACAAGACAGATAATTAAGTTAAAACCCTATCGGTGTCGTGGTCCCACCAAGTATTCAATAAATATTCTTCAACCAAATAGAAGCACTTGGAAGCAAATAGAACTTTTAATTTGTATTTAAAACGGTTTATATTAAGTTATAATAAATAAAAAAATAAAAAACTGCAATAGTTTTTCTGAAGAAAAAATATATTTTAATTTCGCTCTCGATTACCGGTTTCGAGACCAAAGTCTCGTCTTCAGGTCTATCGCTACAATGAAAGGAATTTTTATTAACACTTGTTTTAAGGTACATTATTGAAAAACACAAAATTTATATGATAATTGTTATAGTTATTTGTGTACCAAGTCGGCAAAGTGAATTTTTATCGATCGAGCCTGAGTCAAGCGAGCGAAGCGAGCGAGACGAGTAAAAGGCGAGCTCGATAAGAACACTTTGTTGGCGTGGTGTATACAACATTTTATCGCCAACCGCAAAATTTAAGATATAATGATTCTATAACTTGCAGTATTCAAGACACATATTTTGACAAATGTCAAAATATATGACAAACGGTTGTTTCTAGTCGTTGAGCTGTCATGTCAAAGGTACCGGGTTTGAATCCAGTTGCTTGCTAAAATTTTGTCAAATTGACAGCAATTTGCGGCAGGTAAAGTACTTTGTCTGCCGCTAAATGCTGTCAATTTGATTGTATCATAAAGTGTCACTTTACTGCCGCAACTGGATACAATAAAGTATACTTTTGCTGCCGGTTGGCGATAATAGTTATTTATGTACCAAGTCAGCAAAGTGAACATTTGTCGAACGAGCCTGAGTTTACGAGTCGAGCGAGCGTGGCGAGTAAAAGGCGAGGTCGATAAAAACACTTTGCTGGCGTGGTGCATACAACATTTTATCGCCAACCGCAAAATTTAAGATATAATGATTCTATAACTTGCAGTATTTAAGACACATATTTTGGCAGATGTAAAAATATAACAAACGGTTGTTTCGTTAATATAAATTGGCAAAGATTGATAAAATGTAGAAGGTCGGTAGTCCAGTGGCAAGTCGTTAAGCTGTCATGTCAAAGGTACCGGGTTCGAATCCAGTTGTTTGCTAAAATTTTTTCAAGTTGACAGCAATTAGCGGCAGGTAAAATACTTTGTCTAACTCATTTGCGGCAGATATAGTACTTTGTTCAATCCTACCTTTGAAATTGCCAGTTTCTAGGGTAGATACGAGTGTTGTACAGAGTTGTTGTTTTCACTCACTCTGCTAACATTCATAGCTACGGGTGAGTGAAAATATTTTTCACTCACAATACAAATATTTTCTTCATCCACTATTAGCGAAATTTAAACCTTTAAAGGTACAACTCTTTGTTTAAATGTAACGGATGTGAACTAAAAAACGGTAGAAAGCACAAAAGGAAAATTAAATGAAGTATTTCACTTGTATAAATTCTTAATCTTAATTAATTTGCGTAATAATGACAATTAACAATTTGACACAATTGGTTGTTTATCAATCAATTAAGAGTATGACAACGTCAAAAAGTCTCACAATTTGATACAACTGGTTGTTTATCAAACAATTACGAAAATAACAATGTCAAAAAGTGTCGTCTCTGACATATCGACATGACATTAGCTAAGAATTAACGAATTTTAAGACCGAATTTTCTCTAAATAGTAGGATTGAACAAAACGCTATACAGCACACATGAGAAATCAATATTTTCCACTCACTTGTATGTCTTTCCACACTCGCCTACGGCTCGTGTGTAAATCTGACATACGCGTGAGTGAAAAACCTTAGTTTCCTCACTTGTACTGTAATATACTATTGTCGGCCGCTAAATGCTGTCAATTTGACAGTAAGATAAAATGTCATTTTACTGCCGCAAATGGATACAATAAAGTATACTTTTGCTGCCGGTTGGCGATAAAAATATTTACCGTCAGGTTAGCTTTGCAGTTTGGGTATATTAGGTTTGATTTTATTTATGAACATTTCACATTCTTAATCTTCTATTATATTGTTCTTTTATAGGTTATGTTATCAACTATTCTTTAGAAAATAAGTGGAACAATGTTAACACTAATTAGATTGGGGAAATATTGAGATGAGCTTAATCTTCTTCAAGATGTGGAAGTCGTCTATATGTGTGTAGCTTTTTTAAAAAGGAAATGAATGTGAAAGAGAATGATTATGAGAATGGCGTGAGTAGTTATGTGGTTTTCTTCTTTATGAGCATGTGTATGAAAAGCGGGATATTTCAATTTAATATTTCAATTTTTTTTTCTTTTTTTATAATTCTGATTAACTGATTAAAGATGTGTGAAGTATTGCAGCCTATGATTTCGTTCATAGTTTTTTGTTACCTTTATTACTTGTGTAATTTCTTTGATTTTTCTATGGTATATATAATTTTTATTGAGTTCTTACTAATTTTGTGACCTGTCTTCTTTATGTGTTTGTATGCAGAGGAATTATCGTTTTTCATATGTTCTGTCATTTTTATCTCTACGTTTCTTCCTGTTTGACCTATGTATATATCTCCACATTGTGGACATTCAACTTTATATACACCGCTTTTTTTACTTTCTGATGTTTTTTGTTTGCAATTGATTAATCTATTTCCCAGTTTTGCACCGTTTCTTGTCTCTAATCACTCCGAAGCTTTTGTTGTATTCGATTGATACAAATTTTCTTTGTTTTTTGAAATGTAGATATATTACTTTCAGAATGTTGTTTTGGTGTATTTTATTGTAAATGCCCTGTATGAACTGTATTTTATAATTGTTGTTTAACGTCAATTTAATTATGAATGTTAACTCATTTTTGAAATCTTGTGGTTTTAAAGGTGTAATATATATTCTGTTTATTATATTTTAATATTTATATTTATTATAAGTATCTAAATGTAGCCTCTTTGTAACTTTGGTAACTATTAGAATTTTTTGAAATGATATTATCAGTTGTGGTCGGTTTGTGATATATGCTATGATTTATTTTATTGTCGACTGTGTTCTTTTTTCGAGTGATATCCAGGAAATTTAATTCTTTGTTTTTATTTTCGTTTTCAATGGTGAAAATTAATGAACCTAAATTGTTTATTATATTGTGTATTGCTACTATATCGACCGTAGTATATGATGATTTTTGTAAATGTTTTGTTTTTTTCTGAGAACAATTTCTCTTCTAGATGGTCGACGTAAATGTTAGCCATCAGACCTGATAGTGATGATTCCATGGGTAACCCGTCTGTCATTTTATATTTATCTTCATTGATGACAAAGAAATTCTGTTTTGTGATGTGTTCTAGTAAGTGTAAAATGTTACAAATATCGTTTTCTGTTATGTCGTTTGGTGATTCTATGTTTTTATAGTTTTTCATTAAAAATTTTGGAAATGTCTTTACATTGAATTTTTCCAATGTTTCTTTTCATTCTTTTATTATTAGTCTAGTTCTTTTTATAAATTTGTTTAAAGTGTCATTTGAGATTTTATTAATCTTGTTTTCATTGAAGAAGTTGTATGTTTTTTCCAAATATTCCTGTTTTTTCAATTTTACCAGTCCTGCATTTTTGTCACCTGTTGTTATTATCAATCTATTGTTATTGATTTTAGTTTTTATTGTTTTTATGTTATTTAATATTGTTTTGTCTCTTTGATCTATTATATTTGGTTTTCTTTGTATATAATTCAATAATGAAATTAGGTCTTTTTTATGTCTTGATATTTGGGTAGATTAGGGTTGGTATTCTAAATCTATTGATAAATCTATTGTGTTTTAGTTGTCATTAATTAACCAGAATTTAGATTCTAACTGTATTGTATCTGCTTCTTTATCGTTGAATATTGTATCTGATAAATTGGTATATTTAGAGGCGAATTCAATTTTATTTAAGCCAAATTTATTTATAATTATTACGTCATTGTCATCATTGCTAATGATGACGACGTATTGACCTTGTCTAATATTATTTTTTTTTGTATAGAATTTGATAGGAGTGGAATTATGGGTGTTTTTGGTTTGGTTTTGATTGAAAAGTTCTGTTATACTATATTCTCTCTGTCGCTATCACTCTGTCCCACATCTTTAGTATTCTTTTTAGTTTTTGTTACATATTGTAAAATTTTAGATTTTATTTTCTTTTTCTTTTTTCAACAAAAACATTTTTCTAGTACGTTTCTGGTTGCTGTGATAAAGTTTATAAAATATTTCCTCTGTAATTTTGTGAAAATTAATGCTAGTTCTATAAAGTGGATTTTTTGAGAGGAAAGTCTATGTATGTATTTAAGTTTTAAATCTAAATACCTCCGTGTTTTATAGTGTTCCCTTATTCTTCTTTTTATTAGTCTTCTCTCAATATCTTCCTTTGGATTTTCCAAGTTTTTTGGAATTTTTAATCCAAATGCTTTTGGTGTTACTATTAGAGACAAACCAAACAAATATGATATAAACATAGTATATAAGAACGGTGCAAAACTGGGAAATAGATTAATCAATTCCAATATTCTTTCTTTATTCATCTCAATATTTCCCCAAGCTAATTAGAGTTAACATTGTTCCACACTGAAGAATGGAGTCCTTTATCACATATATTAAGTTGCTTGATTTCCATGGGTAGCTGATTAAACAAGCGAATCATCATGCGCCGATTGCTACTCTGCGCTGAGACACAGCCGGCATTTTGGTAAATGCATGTTGCCGACCTGTCTTGTAGGATATCGAGTGTTGATATCCTCAGTTTTGGTGAAATGTCTCAAGTTTTTCTTTACATATAAGAGTAACTGCAGAATATAAATGCAAGGCAATGTCAGCAAACAGTTACTCCAAAAAGTCTATCTACATGGTTAAGAGAATTACAAACTAAACATTGATCTGCCAATCTTCTTCTGCGTAACAAAAACCTACTTCGAGGCCGAAGAGTTTCAACAGACTATACCATAATAAATACAAATATCATTAATAGCGGGAGACACCTTGATTAACAAGGAGCACGGAATCTTATCATAGCTGGTGGGATACTTATAAGAAGTTGGCTTAACTATATCAGCGACACCAAAATTTGTTACTAGAGCCAAGAACATTGACTTATCAGCAACCTTGATGTTGGTTAGTGCCCCAGAAACATTTACGACGGAGTTGCGCACTAAATTCTCAACAGAACAGGTGAAGTACCTGTTAAAAAGCTCAGCGATATCGTTAGGATTCGAAACCACATTAAAACTCTCGTCCTCGAAGGTTTTAATTGGTACGTCTATTGTACTAAAAGAAAACTCTTCACGAGCCAAAGTCCACGCCACTGCAGACTTATTGCTTGCTGTTGATTTAAGTGATAGATTTCAAGTGATATTTCAAATGTTATCTATAGTTCATTAGTTCGTACAATTCTGGACTATTCATTTGTTTACAAAGGAGATGTAGGTCATTGAGCTCATTAGATTGACTCTTAATTTCGTAAGTAATCCATTTTTTGGAATTAGTTTTAACAATGATCTTCTTCAAGGGATAGCTTTGCTGAAAGCCCTTACAAAAGTGGTCGTAAAATAAAGAAAAAGACGCTTGGAAGGCAATAGGAAGAAACGAACAGTGAAAAGAACATAGTAAAGTCATGAATTTATTTAAATGTTTCTGACTAAATTTGCGACTCATGACACAGCGAGACCCATCGACGCATGTTGGAAAGGGAATGGTCGTCATCTAAACATAGTGGTCAGAAAAAGTTGCATGTTAAACCTTAGAAGTATTAGGCACCTCTACGTTAGTAAAGGTGTTATCGATGATAGTCGCCGAGCTATCATTCACTCTAGTGCTATTAAATATACGTTGATGAAGATCGTGGCATCAAGAATGTTTATTGAATCGATCACGTGAGGATTTTTTTGACTCGCATAGTCAAAAACTTCACTGTATATCCATTACCTAGAACAGCGACGGGACCAGCTATATTCAAAAAAAAATACGCATTCCTTATTGCAAGGACTACAAGAGATCACCACTTTTATAGATGATATTATAATTACTGCCCCAACAAGGGAATTACATATAAAAAACTTTTTGTTATTTTGATTGTTATTATTTTGAAAGTTTTTGATATTTTGTCAACCGTTGGTTTCAAAATTTCTAAAGAAAAATGTGTTTTTTTAAAGGACTCAGTTACCTATTTGAGCTACGTAATAGCTAAAAACGGAATTCATCCGTGTAAAGAGAAATTAAGAGCTATAAAAGAGGCACCTGTTCCTATAAACATAACACAACTGAAATCAATGTTAGGGTTGATAAACTATTATGGGATATTTATTACTAAAGAAATCAGTAAATTGGGTTTGAACAGATAAATGCATTAATGACACTTTTAGATTAATGTCGCTTTTAGACGTTCAATTATATTAAAAACGCATTAACATCCAAAGATGTTTTAATTCCTTTTGATCAATCTTTGATAATTAAATTAATTGTAGATGCAATTTTATGGCATACTTGTAAAAATAGTATCGTGAAACCAATAGAATTTGCATCACGTACATTCGCAACTAGTGAAACCAAATATTCATAAATAGATAAAGAACGTTTTGCAGTAATTTATGGTTTAAGTAAGTTTAATCAACATGTTTATGTCTTATATAACGAATTTATTTTAATGACGGATCATAAACCGCTTTTAAATATATTTTCCCCAAATAAAAGTATTCCGCAATTCTTTGCAAATCGTCTACGTAGATGGGAAATAATTGTATCAAACTAACACTATAAAATAGAATATGTTAGATCAGGTCAAAACAAATAACAAAGATAACAAAGACAAGGAGGAAGAAGAATATTTTAATAATTATATTGGCATGAAAGATTTTAGTATCACTATAAATAATATTTTATATGCAACATAAAAAATGAGTTGTTGATGAAAGGTATTCATTTTGTTAAATCTCGAGATTGACCTAGTAATGCTTTTGTATTAAAACAATTAAATCGTTTACAGAAAAGAAATATGCATTTTCAATTGAAAGTAATTGTTTGGTTTGAAATAATAGAATTGTTAAACCCAAGAAGTTACGAAAACCAGTATTAGATCAATTGCATTTTACGCATTTAAGAATGGTAAAATTAAAGGGTGTAGCTAGAGCTTATTTTTGATGGCCAAACGTAAATGATGATATTGAAAGCTATGTATAAGCATGCAAAATATGTAACTATAAAAGTAGAACACCAAAAAAAAAATGAGTTGAGAACATGGGAATGGCTTGAATTTTTGTTGACAGAGAGCATATTGGTTACTGTGGACCATTTTTAAACAAAATGTTTGTTATATTGGTTGACGCACATTCAAAGTGGATAGAATTTTATATTACTAACTCTATTAAGGGTCAAGAAATAATAAAGATATTGTAAAAATTTGTCTCTACATTTGGTTTACCAAATGTAGAGAAAATACATTATTAATTTCCGATAATGACACATCATTTACAAGCGGCGAATTAAAAAAAAAATTTTGGAAATAAGGATTTTGATTTAGAATTTGCACTCCAAAAATTTTTTTTAAATGTGTAAAATATATAATAAAACAACTTCTTTACTTGCTTTTGTTTATTTGTACGGTACCGGTTTCGAGCTTTACAAACTCATCATCAGCCGAATATCAAAATATTAAAATACTACAAAATGGTAATAAATATATAAAACATTTCCGCAGAACAACTTACACGAACTACACAAATACAGAGGAAACTTGAAATATATTATATAAAATTTTGACATTCGGCTGATGATGAGTTTGTAAAGCTCGAAACCGGTACCGAACAAATAAACAAAAGCATGTAAAGAAGTTGTTTTATTATATATTTTACGCATTTAACATTTGATAAACTTGCAACATGGATTCAAACAAACCAAAATTTTTTGTTTGATTATCGAAATTCCCCTTATTCCACAACGGGCGTTTTCTACGCAGAACTTATTTTACATATAAAATAAATAATAGATTTAACCTTCTCATACCAAACAATAAGATAACAAATAAAGTTAATTTTCAGCAAACAAAACAAAGAATATGTTACAAATGGGGGAGAAACGACTTATTCTTTAAGGGAGAACAGGTATTGGTAATTTTACACCAAAATAATTCTTTTAGTCGGAATAAGACAAAAATAGATACAGTTTTAAGAAATAATACGTACATGCGGTCTCGAGCGATCCTTCTACTATAAAAAGAAACATTCCGATCAAATAAAAAAATATGTACACCTATACATTTAGCTTTAGAGAACGATCAGCAAGCAGACTAAAAAGGATATGCAAACCGCCGGATAGGTTACGTTATATGTAAGTTCAACTACAATTACAACTAACACTAGTACTAACACTAAAACTACCACCAGAACTAATACTAGATCTAAAACTAGAAACTTTCGGGTTTTGCCGTGCCTTTTTTGAAAAAATGTTTGATGTTTTGAATGCCATGTTGCAACCTTCTTCAAAAACTGGTTCAACTTAATATGGTATCCGATGTCAAAGAACCAATCGAAAATAAACTGTTGACCTTTAAACACCGTATTTCACTAATTCTAAAATTTTACGTTAAACCTAACAATGTTCTTTAGACGAAATATACGCACTTCATTCTACATCGTCCGATGTAATTGGGGAGTATTTTAATTTAAAAAGTAATCAAGGGGTCTAATTGCACCCTCTCTTTAATCTTTTCTTGGAGTACGTTTAAAATTTTTTATAGATGGAAAAATTCGTTGTTGCAAGTTTTAATTTTTTCTTAATATTTTTGCAGTTGAACCATCGATGCTATTGATTCTTCTTTTGAATATGTCTATCATCTGTATGAATTCGCTTAGTTTAGTCGCTACTTCACAAATCGATGAGTAATTTGCTCTAACAAAAGCTATACTTTGAGGCAGAGTAGAAATGTTTAGTATAATTTTGCAGTATCGAATAGTTTTCGAATCGTCGGAAAAAGAAGACGCGACTTTTATACAATTTTGTTTGACGAAATATTTAAAAAACGTAAATATGCTCAAATATGCAATGTAATAATTAATATACATTAAATCGGAAAATTATGCAATATATGCAAATTGAACATAGGCTCAAATGATTTATTTTTATGTAATTCATGCAGATAAATAGCATTCTTTCTTCGCATATTCATGTTACCACATATCAGTTTTGCATGTAATCATAGTTCAAGTAATAAGGCAGCAAATTAGTTTTTCTAAAATGCAACTTTTTTTGTTTAAGTTTTATTATTATTTTGTTAAGAAGTAAAATTAGTAAACTACAAAACGTTTAATAAAATACTATATCCAGTAATACTTATCTTTTCTTCTTTAATTTTGATAACAACAAAAAATTGGGACTGTTGATTTAAAATTTTAATAAGTAACTAAATCATACTGTATATATCTTCAATAACTTTCAAAAAAAGTAGGTTGGCAGATTTTCCTTTCACCAAGGCTACACTTCCCGGATTTAAAAAGAAACTCTTACCTCGCTTAAGGCTCAGGTAAGAATACAATTAAAAATTATATTAAACCTAAATTCACGACAATGTAAAGAATTTCTTTTTTTCGATCTTTTAAAATCGTTGTAAAACTCTAGGCAAATCTGCATAGACAATATATTAAGTACTGTGTAATAAATCAACGTCGGGTTATAAACAAGATTCTAATTCTAAACTTAGCAGTGGCATATGATGAATTGTAGCGTCAATATTTGGTCTCAAGTGAAAGATTTCGCGGATTTATTCACATTCCAATTCGGTTTTTAGAGCTTACTTACGGCCGACGGATGCAAAAATTGCGGTTATCGCGTTGATTTGTGCCATCGTTCATTCTGTATATTTAGACGGCCCAAGTTCGGTTTACGCGAGACGCTAAAATACGGGCGTTCCTTTCCAAAATGGACTGACTTTGTTACGAATTTCGCTGACCGGCAGTGTTTAATACTGAAGACTTGACAGGAAACTTTACCCGGAATACACAGCAGACGTAACACTATACAAGTGCTTAAGTATTCTGTTTCATTTCTTGCGTGCGTAAAACAACATTCTAGCGTTACTGCTGTTTTAAAACGGGGCGTCTCGTGTAATCGTTAAGTTAAATGACGATTTATTAGATCGTACGATTCGTACGTGGTGATAAAACCGCCAACAAACGGTCGGTGTATATTGCTGAAATAAGGCTCGGGACATTCGTCTGAAAATATAACAAGGAATTTAGATCGAGATCGTTTGTCACGTCGTCTCGTTAATTTTCTTCTTTCGGAGAACGCTTACCAATCTGTTTTCGCACAACTCCTGACTTGAATTTGCAATAAATCGACTACGATTCAACAAGTTGACTACATGACCTAAATTTCTACTCACAGATCCACAAAAACAACAAACTTGAGATGTTAACAGTGTTACCCTATAAATCTAAAAATTCTGATTTGACTAACTGTAGTTGAAGCGAAGTTCATTTATTTTACATTGATTACAATAATTTATCAATTTCATAAAGTTATAATTAATACAAATTGTTATGTTGGAATATTAAAACAGTTTGAATCTTTAATATAACGTATAATTTTGTGTGCACAAGTTATGACATGACTTAGTGTTAACATCCGGCGTCTGCCGGAAGATACAGACTTCTGAAGCAGAAAGGATGTTTTAAAGATATTTTTAGAAAAATAGTTAGTGCAAAACGTAACTAGATAATGCAATTTATTACTGTTTGTCGAGGAATACCTGGAATTTAAATTGCGAAAAGGAAGTTTGATTTTAAAAGTATTTATAATTACCATAAATTTATAAGGCGGTTATACTAAAAGATTCTTTCTCAGAACTTAACCGTTAAAAATGGTAAATAATCGTTTTTTTAATAATCGAATTTTCGTTCGAGAATTGTTAGTTTTAGTACTGGCTCACATCTGTTTTAATTAAAGTCTGCAGTAACTGGGTGTGTATTTTCTTTCCATAGTTTTCGGAACCTGGATTCGCCGAGATCGAGTTTAGTTTTAAATAACATGCTGGTGCGAACTACAAAAAGCAACAAACTATCTTTTACCGTAACAGTCTATTTACGATAGTTTCAATGTAGAACACGTTATTATAAAGGTTATTAAAACAATTAAAGATTGAGATGTAAATAAAAACATCCCATCGTCTAATGTTCTGAAAACCAAGTTAAAAAAATACAAAAAGCGTTACTCATCCAAAAAACTTTGATATCATCCACCACCCCATCGCCACTTCACGAACAGCTAAGGGATGTTAACAAACATCCCCCATCAACTGCCACTGTAGACGACACCCTCCTTTTAGGTTCAAATAAAAAAGGGACCCCAGGATCTAAGAGGGATCCGGGAGGATGTACTATTATTATGCATCTATGACTAGATTCTTTATTCATGCTGAGGACCTATTGCGATTTATTTGGCGGCAGAAATTAGATTGCCAAAGCGATGAAACGAGAGATGAAGATGCGAGGGTCGTATGGCCACGTGTCGGGGTCTATACTCGATACAATGAACGATTACACACCCTCAATAAAGATCGCAGCGAGGAATGGTCGTTATTGGTATTTATGGGTGTTTGGGTGGATTTTGTGAGATTAAAATTTTGGTGGGAAGAGAGTTTGAGAGGATTAACAATTGGTGGGAAGAGATTTAATAATAAAGTATCCATTTTGCAAAAACTGTGGTATTTTAATAAACATTGCAAGTACTTTTTTTGGGAATAATTAATTTATTGTATTATAAACGGTGTTTCATTAAAGTATCCGATTGGGTTTCTTAATTTGGACAAAAATATTTTTATTTCTTATATTTTAACTCAAAAAAACTGTGGAAAACCAAAGAAGATTATTAAAGATATTAAAAATTACAATATCTGCAAGATATTCAAGTTTCCCTTAATCAAATAGAAAGACTGTCTTTCAAAAAATCGATGAATTATATAAAAATAGAAAACTTAGTGACATTTTCAGATCCTAAAATTATTTAATTTTTGCTATAATTAATATTAAAATTAAAAATCTCCTCTATAACAACCTTTGTGACCTTTACGATGCTTTCGCATAAGATACTCATCTTCACCCAGGAACCTGTTATTGAGAAAGTTTTCTCAAATTGTCATTATTTTTGTTTGAAAAACTAATACCCAGTTTGAAAACTAAAAAGAAATATGAAAATCTTTTTTATTGTCTTTATTTTGTGTAACAGCTCTATTGTTCAGTAATCACAAAATTCATAGCAACTATAGCCAACACAGTACACGATTTGATTATGAACAGATTATTTTTTCTTTTATTTAAAGCACCTAAAACCCTCGATGGCAATTAGTTTAAAGTTAATTAAATTTTACAGGGTACAAATGTTTAAAATATAGTCAATAACTTTACCATTCAAGTGTTTCAATTAAAAGTTACTTTATTAATTGTAGCGCGTCTTCAGGTAATATTTGCTTGATTCCAATGTTTTTTGTATCGTTGCTTTGGTAACCAACGTTATTATTTTGAATAGAATGACATATTTTTTATGGTTTATAAAGAAACGTAGGAACTTTCCTCAGAAGAAAACCATACTTGAATATGCCACTTCGTTTTTGAAATGTTAAGCTCTGAACTCAACCTAAATTTGTAGCAATTCACATTTCACAAAAATTACAACTTTATTCATAATTCTTGATAAATTGTAGGAAATCGAAGTGTACAAAAAATTTTGAAAAGAAATTGACTGCAAAAAAGAGAAAGTTTAAAAGTTTAGGACATAAAAAACGTTTTGAGCGTATTTAGTCGCATATTTTATCGTATATTTTATTATTATTAATCTACGATTTCTCATGTTAATATTTTACTAACTGCTTAATTTTATCTTTCTAAAGCTCAGTTTATTCAATTTTGGTTAAATTTAACTATCGGATATTTACCATAGTTTCTGGTCAAACGGTCATTCATGGCAAGTATCAGTAGTTAAATGTAATCAAAGATGAATATGCAGGGGAATACCATGAATGCATTCAGTGATTTTAAGCTCCCCCATAGGCTGTGAGCTAGTTTTTTAAATGATTAGTTAAATTTAAGTATCGGATATTTACCATAGCTACTGGTCAAATAACCAATCCTGTCAAAGCAAGTTATAGTAACCATGGAAAATATCCAGTATTTAAATTAAATGAAATGTGAATAAACTAAGCCTAAGACGAACTATAACAAAAATATTTAATAAAACATCTAAAAATTTCTCTTAAGTTTGGAGAATCATGACTAAAGACCGGATTAAAAGGCACAAAAAAGACGGAAAAAGGCACTTAAAAAGGCATGAAATTTTGGCAACAAAAGCATTAAAAAGGCATAAAAATTAGAAATCGAAAAAATTGCTATACCTAATTAATAATGTATTTTAATAACGTTTTCATGAAAAAATACATCGTTAAACTAAACATTCATATATAATTATTAAACCATTAATCACGAAAACAACTAATTATTAAATGCTGTTCCAAATGTTCCATTGTGAAGTTGTGTCTTCTCTCACTTAACGTGTAACACTTGTAATTGGTGCATACTTGAACTTCGTAATTAATGCGGGATCCATAATAAATCCAATAATAATTTCACCACTTAAAATTGATGCAATTTTTTGTAAAAAATTTTATCATTCGGTACCGGCTCCGGTAAGAAAAAATGCGTTAATTCGTCGTGAATAAATCTTGTTACCGTATTATTATTATTTGTTTTACTTAATTCTTTGGTACTTATTAGAAAACTTTTTGACGAATTTTCATCACTTAATACTCCAAGTATTAAATTTGCCACGTATCGTCTACATACATCAGTTGTTTCGTCTACACTTATCCAAATATAATTATTTCCAATAATATTTTTTATTTCTTGAATAACTTCTTTGTAGACTGAAGTAATATAATTTTTGCGGAGATGGCTTTCATCGGGAATATGTATTGTACAATATGTTTGTAAAAAAGTTTTGA
Organism: Onthophagus sagittarius; assembly: GCA_036711965.1. NCBI lineage: Eukaryota > Metazoa > Arthropoda > Insecta > Coleoptera > Scarabaeidae > Onthophagus > Onthophagus sagittarius. The sequence goes on from JASERS010000001.1 coordinate 49,297,498, forward strand.
AATATTTATTTGTCACTTTATGGATTAGTATGTTTGCTTTTATCAAAGCTTTGCAAAGATCAAAATTGAATTTTGATTGTTCAGTGTAGCCGGATGTTGATGCCACAGATTGTATAGCTGTACCTATAGTTTGTTGTTTTTTGGATTGACTTTTAATCAGTTTTAATTTTTCCTGATGCAATGATGTTTTGACATGTTGAATTATGTAGTGTTTCTTGTCACAATTAATCTGTTAACAGTAATTTAATAACGTATATTATACATAATTTAATCATTATTTAAATATATAATTAATTGTTTTTACTCGATTAACTCCATCAATACTTACGATTTTTAAACAGGCTTGGCAAAATAAACGATTGCGTTCATATTTCAATTCCTTGTAATCTTTAATCCATTCTTCTACGGTTGGCTTTTGTTTCGGCATTGTACTACGCAAGAATTTCACACTGTCACTCGAGTAACTTAATACAACTAAATGAATTGAAGACTCGACGCAAGTCAAACTACATACGGGGAATCCCGTGTAAGACGACACGGCACAACGGGAAATTCCAGAGCTTAAATTCGGTTCGATGAAAACGCGGATCTTACGTCAGACGGCACAACGAGGAAATGTACAGAGGCGCAGCGAAATATTTTTTCATAATTCAACCAATTTTTGGGGAAAAGACGCCAAAAAGTTGGAAAAGGGCTTTAAATAGGCATAAAAAAATAATAGGCATGAAAATTCAAAAAAGGCATAACTAACCTGGTCTTATTTCACTTATTTTTAACTGATTCGTAAAGATATTTAAATATATTTGTAATGCCTTTAATTTTGAGCATAAGCATATTTTCTATAAATCCGGTTTTTAATCATGACGTCATAACTTGGTTAAGAATGGCGGATGATTCCGATATTTTTTCATAAATCGTTTATAATGATTTTATCGCCAACATTACATTTTTGAAACCGAAGTCGTACTACCGATATTATATACACATCCTCATATGTAAAAAAAAGATTTAATTATAAAGCCCACTAACTAGTTATAAAAGTATTAATTAAGTAAGCTGGCATATATACCGATATTAAGAGATTCCAAATTCCGGGATCCTGGTCTAATTATGAGTGGTATTGAAAACTTATATTGTATTATATCTAAGCTAATTACAAAAATTAACGTTTTACACAATGCACTGTGTTTTATTTACGTTCCTTGTTCGCTCTCTATATATTGTCATATTAGGATCTGGCTATCAACTTCTTTCCTCACGTGGTACTTTTGGATGCCGTTCCCTAATTATGTCCTCATGTCTTTCGTTGTATCTTCCCTCACTTATCGACGTCCGTTTGTCTTCTCTATGAATGTCTCTATCCCTGTTACTTACCTCCACCCAATAATTAACAATTCAATCCAATACAACATAATCCTTTTTTAAAGTCGTAGATAATCTCTTATACGACAACTGTTCTGGCCCTCTCCTATCATCCAATTCTCCAATATCTACTAATTCGTCATACAAGGCCAGTTCTTCGTGGTTCCCTTGATCTGACAAGTCAGGCTGTCATGCAGCATCAACCAGACCTGACACGAGAGGCTATATTAGCCTCCATCTTCATCGATTTGATCTTTCCTGTTCCTGCGATCTCCACCAGCTCTTTTCTGCCCTCGGTCCGAGTGCAGAACTTTCTGCTTCTCATTAGCTTGCTTCTCCATCTTACTTAATATACGCAGTTTGTTTGACTTTTATAATTTGATATTTACTGTCACATACTGGGCCAATGTGACCACCCTTCTCTTCTTTCTCCGTTCCTAGTTGAGATCATTCCTCTTCTATTACTTCCCTGTGCCTCTGTAATATGTTACCACCCCCACTTGGACAGTGAGGCCCATCGTGTTTTCAGGCGTAATTACCGCACCTATGCGATTCTCTACCCGGGTTTTATCTTCGGTTGATCTGGTGCGCTTGTAAAACGTGTGCTCGGCGTCGTCACTCTTACCACAGTAATCATAAATGTCTGAATTTTTTTTGACTTAAGTAAGTATGCATTGAAGTATCCATGACAATTACACAAATGAAATTGACATTCCCCATGTTCTATTCATCCATCTGTTTAAGTCAGCCTTCCCAGAGTTAGTCCTTCACCTTTCCTTCCATTCCTCGAGTATCTTCTTCTTGATCCTGCTCTTATTATATCTTTCCTCTCAGGCAGCCGCTATTCCCTGTATCATGAGGTCCATAGACAGCGAACTGCCCACCTTAGCACCGCTTCAGTTGAGCTGGTTTTGTGTACGATAATCGTTCTTATCAGGATGTGTCCTTGTCAACTGTTTACATTTTTTTTTACATTGCAAGCATCTCCCCAGGCTCTACACACATAAATGATTTACGAATAGATCGTAGCTAAGATCTGTTTAACGCCTGCACCGTTCTTCCAGCCTTTTCTACTACAGTGTCCAAGTGAATGTTGCATTGTAAATCCCTAGCGAACATGAGGCATTTTAAGGATTTCTGCGTAGTAATCACAGCGCGCCTAACTTGCAGCATTATTTGTCTATTATTTCTCCCGCTTCGCAGCATCGCGGCCTCTGTCTTTTCGAGAGCGATTTCGAGACCCACGCTAAAACACCCTTTACGATTTCATTTAGAACCAATTGAGTTTTCGACTGTAGTTTTTCCTGGTTCCAACCGAACACCAGAATGCTACATCTTTTGTGATTTCCGGGGCCAATACAATACAGCCCTATTTATAAGAAAGGATTAGGAAATCTGCACGGTAGACATCTGGCCTATAGGTCTAAAACGGCCAAATAGTGATGGGTTGAAGTATAAGACCCCGATCGCATAAAAAAATACCCTTCTCCCTCTTTTCCCGGTAGCGCTTATCAGAGCATTTCATCGGGGTAAAACAAAATCCTTTTCTTCCTTCCTTACTCTACTTGATCCTCTCGATTAAGACCATTCTACAGCCCACTCACCCGGCAAATTTCATACCTCCATTCGATTGGCAACAGTACAATACACAGAACAAACATTCCCAATTACTTTTTATCAAAAGAAAAACCTACCACATACCCGGACACGGAGTGAGACCTGAACACTTACTGCCTTCGAAGTCTATTCGGTATTCCTCCAAATAGATAGTCTTCCAATCTGTCTCTAGCCCTCACTGCCATCGCTAGATCATCTGCATGTGCTAACATATGCACTCCCTCTTCCATCTTCAACCTCAGTGTCGCATCGTAAAACAGATTCCACCCCGCATGTAACCTGAAACCTTCAACAGTTCGGGCTCAGCAGGAATCTCTCAGACAGATATGATTTAATTAAATCGATCGGATATGCTCTCATACCATCTTTCTCTAGGGCCTTTATAATTCCGCTCCACTGAATTAAAGACATTTTGTATGTCTAGCATTATCATTAACTCTTGGTTGCTTAGCGCCTTCCTTTTAATATCATCTACGATGCCCTTTACCCTCTGCATGGCTTGAATCGTGGTTCTTCCAAACACAACACAACCCTTTTTTTTATTGAGGTTGGGGAAAAATCTGCGGACAGACATCTGGCCTGTGGTGATGGACGGCCAGGTAGTGTGGGGTTGGGGTTAAAACCCCGACCCGCTCTCCCAAATTCCATCTCGGAAACTCACACTTATTCGGGATAAAACAAGAAAAGTCCACGGTTAGTATTCTACAATATGTACATTTTATAGCGTACCCGATTTGGAGGGACAAAATTATGACCCTCCCTTTCTTTATTCAGCTTTATATCCTTTCTCAGCTGCCTTGATTTTTGGACTATATCCAACTTTAGTCCAGAACCCGAAATATTAGATTTTGGACTCTGCTTCTGCCCCCAGACTTACTGACTCGACCCAAGAAGAGAAGAACCACATGAAACAAAAGATCGGAATTACTTTTTGAAATAAAATTTTTTGATCGCATACCTGTCTAGAAGGGACTGATTGCTGCCCCTCCCTCTCTCCTTCCTCTGTCACTCCACTGACTTTTCCGGACTCTCTCCATTTCTATCTCGTATTATTTCTTCTTCTTCATTATCCCCGTCTCTCTGATGGCCGACCATTTTTCTTCACTTTCCAGCATTTGGACAATTATGTTCTCTTTGCTTAAGGTCTCACCACATCTCTTCTCACCCTTCTCTCTATACAAATTGAAAGTTTTGCAGTCGAAGATCGTATGTTCCACGCTATCCCTCTCTTCGCAGAACCAACATGTATCAAACTGCATCTTTTTTATTCTGTGCAAGTAGGTTCCAAAAATTCCGTGATCCGTGAGGAACTGTGTCAGGAAATGATCCGGCTCGCCCCATTCCCTACTCAGCCATCTCGTAATATCCGGGATCAGCTTCCTCGTCCATCCAGCATTTCGGTTCCATCATTCTTGCCATAGTTGCATTAATGATTCTCTATTTGCGCTTTTGCTTTCTCTACCGCTCCTATATGTGTCGCTCCTTTCTTTTATTAAGAGATCGATAGGTGTCAGTTCTGCGATTACTTCCACGCCTTCTAAAGGTACTGTTCTATAAGCCGATGTAATTCCTATGGCTAATTTTCTGTTAACACTAGTCAGCATATTTTTATATTTTTTATATTTCTGCGCTTTATCTCACGTAGGCGCCGCATACAGAATGACCGACGTTGCTGCCGTGGCTATTGTCTTGTTATTTGGTGCTTTTACACTTCTGTTTGACAGGTAGCTTTTTATCATTTCTATTAGGTACGGGCTGACATTTCCCTCTTCCAGTGCTCTTATCACTTTTCTCCAAGGGGCCGAGTTGAAGGCATTTTTTATATCTACTAACACCATTGCACATAATTCTCTATGTGTTAACGACTTCTTCTTAATGCTCTCCACAATTTCCTGTACTTTCCTTATGGTATCAATCGTAGATTTGCCTTTTCTATACCCGAACTGCCTCTCATGTACTAGTCTTTTTTTTCCGCCTCCTCTTGTAGTCTCATCCGTATTAAGCCTTCCAATAATTTCCCGAAAGTGTCGATAAGACAAATTGGTCGGTACGTTATTTTTGTGTCACTTTTCTTTTTTGACTTTTCTATGAGAATCAGCCTGACTTTTTTCCAGAAGGCGGGAAAACATCCTTTAACCAGACAGTCATTGTATGCGCTTAAAATTTCGTCGGGGTACTTTTCTACGAAGATCTTTAGTAGTTCGGGTGTGATACCATCAAGTCCAGGGGTTTTCTTTTTCTTTATTTTGCCGGCTTCTAACTCTAGTTCATCTCTTGTAAATAAGGGAATGTTTTGCTCTGGGTTTGACGAGGTCTTATCGTATCTAACTTCGTCCATCTTTGGAAATAAGATGCTGACTTGTTCTTCGATTATTGAGCTTTCTATTTCTGGCTTCTTTCTCATTTTTAATTTCTTGGCAATTATTTGGTAGGCCTTTCCCCATACGTCGTCATTTAATTCTGCACATAGTTCTTTCCATTTCTCTTTCTTGCTACCTTCTATCAGTTTCCTTAGTTCCTTTTTAGCCTCCTTGAGCTTTTCGTTGACTTGTTGCAGCTCTGCATCCATACATGTCTTCGTAGCTTAACGTAGACTTTTCTTTTCTCTGCAATATTTCCATTCCACCAGTAGACAGATCTACGACTCATTTCTCCCCTTGGCCAGATATTTCCTACAATACCTTTCTATATTTTTTCTCAAATTCTCTGCTGTCCTCTTCTCCCCTTCCTCGAAAAGTGTGCCAGATTCCTTTTTTAACTTATATATCGCTATTTCATTTCCCAACCAAGAAACTAGCGCTTCCTTTGCATGGATATTGCTGTTCAAACTTATTTTAAAGATTATGCAGCGATGATCACTTAGGTATTCCCGCTCTTCATCTACTCTCCATTCAATTACATTTCTAGTCAGAGTCTCGCACACTGCTGTAATATCTATTATCGACTCTCCTTGGTGTCCTGAGAAGGTTGGTACCTTCCCCTCGTTTATTACGATTAAGTTGTTTGCGATTAAGAAGTCTTCCAAGATCCTGCCCCTTTTGTATGTATGTCTTGATCCCCACAGGGTTTATTTGGCATTAAAATCCCCCCGACTATCACTCCCTTGTTTCCCTGTCTTACATGTATCTGCAAATTATCTAGGAACTTCTCGAAATCTTCAAGACTTATTTGGGGAAAAATAACACGAGAACACACGTACTACGTCGACATCTACAAACACAAAACCATCACTAGCAAAATCGCTTATCACAGATCCGTTTTCAATGCAGTCTTTAGCCAGGTGAGTTGGTAACCAACATTTAGCGCATTTCCTAATTCTCCTTCTTTCCTCCGCCTGACATATAGTTAATCCCACCCGTATTTTCTTCTCTATTAGCATTTGGTCTGCCGCTACTTTTTCCATTTCTACTGTGATTGCTCTCATGTATTTTGCGTAGGGTCTTAGTTGACTTGTTTTGAAGTCAGATTTTGGGCCCACCCACGATCTTATGGCTTCTTCTATATCTTTTACTTCTACTGCTTGTGTCATCCCCTTTATATTTATCGTCTTCGTCTCTTTACCCCTCGCTCCTCTGACAGTTATCTTGTGTCCCTCTTGTTCCTTTAGGATATTCTTTATCACGTTTGTTCGTTCTTCATCTTTATTTGTCGTGATCAGCACTCGACCATCTCTCGTTTGTCTAACACTTTCTATGATCTCGGCTTCTTCCCTGCCCCGCATTTGCTGCTTTATACCCTTTACTATTTCCTCATACGTTTTTCCGTCGTTTTGTACTATGAGGGCGTACGTCGTCCTGTCTTTGTCTCTCTCTTCTTCCTACCTTCTTGTTGTTGTGTATATGTTTATTGTACTCCCTGTGGATCTGAACAGAAATGGATCTCATTTTATGCACTATCATCCCTTTCACATAGTGCATCGCTATCTTATCTTCTCCCTTTAGTTTTTCTCTCGCCTCTGCCAAGTTTTCCCATGTTTCTCTCTCCGTTCTTCCCACCAATACCTTAACAGTCCTCTCTCTATCCTCTTTTGTTACTCCCCTAACCCTCAATGACTTCACCACTTCCACTTCCTCCCCGTTTCCATTCAATTCTTCCAGAACCGGGTATGATTTTTTGAACTCGAGCTGGATACCTTTAGCCATGTTTGCAGCATCATCGTCTTCTATTAGCACCACCTTGGTTTTTGATTCTTTTTGCCAAAGGGGTCACTCTTTCTTCCAACTAGTATCGCAAACTTCCTTCCATTCTGCATACGAGGATGCACACTGTATTTTTTCTCTCTCGTCCGTCTCTTTCTTCGTTTTCTTTTCCTCTTCCATATTTGTTTGCGTTTCCTGAGTGGTAACTTATTTCTTCGCACTTCTTCTTATCCATTCTGAATTTCTGTCCCATTGAGTACTTTAACTAACCTTTCCATTTTCAGCGTTATATCCTTTATTGCTCTTTTGGTGTTCTCTTCAACATTTTTTCTCAAACTTTGCACTAACCTGACCATGTCGCTATGAGTTTTCTCCAGTACTTTTGCCTGCTTTTTCATATCGTTTCTCTCTCCTTCGTTCGATCTTTTCCTCTTTTTTACTTCCTTATTCATTTCTTCCGACATACCACTGAAAGACCAACTTCTAATTTTTGCTGGTGTCTCCTGTTCTAGCCCTCCAGCAGAGGTCAACTCTCCTTCTTCTTTATTTCTTTTCGATGGTGCTTCTACCATAGTTCTATTTAGCTCGTCTTCATCCTCTGACGATGATACACATAAGGCGGGTGTCTTCACTGGTGAACGACCCATGAGGTTACTTCGCTTAAAAGCTTGTTTCTCATCTCCCAGGCTAGCCAGGACTTGTAATGATGAGTCTTTGTAAGCACGTGGAGCCGACTCTTCTCCACGTGTAGCCCGCTGCACTGATTGACCGGCGGACCCATCCGAGGCTTTGGTATTAATTTCCATTACCTATAGTTGGAGGGCCTTCCTTTTAGTCAAGGGCCTTCCGTACCCTCCGTTTATAACCTAAACCGGCAGGTACATATATAGACGCTCATGAACTTCACAAAACACTTCACTTGACACTTAACGCTTAATCCCGTGTCCCCCGTATCTCTCGACAGGGGCTGATCATGGGGAATTGCTGTCCGGGACTACACGGCCCCAGCTTCTTTTAGGAGGTTTTGCTCCTCCAGCTCGGGCACTGCGGGTTCGCCAAAACCCGTACCCGGGAGATTTTCCGGGCCCCTGCGGGAACGACACAACCCAACTCAGTCCAATCAAACCCAACCCAACTTAATGGCACGGTTTAATTGGGACTAATCTGTCACATTTTAAGACAAACTTAACACCTAGATAAGAAAACCTTTAATGCACACGAAAATGGGCATGATGAGTTCTTAATAGGAAGAAAATAACATGCATGAATGTACTAGTAGTCTTCATACATTTTTAAGAATGATTCATGTGCATATTCCCAAAGAAAAGAAAGAAAACATGGCCCTTGTGTGAACGATGGTCCTAATAAAAGTTAGGTACAAATTCATTTAATAATAAGTCAAAAACTTGCGGAAGTATTTTTTATTTTATCATCGTCCTTTCATTCTGGATTAATAAAAAAATTAAACTAATATTTTGGTCCGATAATGAAGTACAACATTTAAGTAATTAGATTTATAAAATTCTTTTCGTTTTTGATATTACTTAAAAAATTTAAAAAAATCATAATATAATAATACATTTAAACATTTGCATTAAAGTAATTGTATAATTTGTTTCTCATGTTATACACAAGTAATGAACACATCCACAAAAATGAAACTTATTTATAGCGTCAATAAACATATAAAAAACAGCTTTATAAACTTTTATTAATTATCCTTTTATGTTCTCGGTTGTAAATGAATTCTTTTCGTACAATCGTCTCGAATTAGCACATATAACTGCAGTATTTACAAACAGTTGCCAAAACGTTTCATTTTATAGTTTATGTTCTGCGGCAATTGACGAAAGAGCATCTTCATAAAATTATCGTGACTAAATTTAAACTATCCTGGGCTATAAGACGAAATTATCTTCATCTTTTTACATAGATTGATTTCTTGGAAGCATAAATTTCATCCTGGTTCTCCCTTTGCTAACGTTTAGAATCGGTAGTGGGGATGAGATTAATCTCTATTCGCGTACTATACCCCATCGGTTTTACGAATAGTGCACCATCTCATCCCAACTAAATCGGTCGAGCTTCTTAACATCGATAAATATGATTGCGATAGTGTTCTTTTGTGTTTTCTTCGTTTCAATCGAATCAGCAAATTCGAAGATCAACATTTCCAGATGTTGTGGATTTAATGAGACACTTAATATTGATACTATGAAGTGTGAACAGAACTATAACAAGTCGCCAGTACGAGTTTTAATGATAAACAATACATCAAACGGTTTTAACCGTAATACTTGGGCTTACCCTAATAATTGGAATTTTATTGAAAATCAGTTTCCTACGTGTTGTGGTCAATACAAAGTCATACAACTGCAAGAGATCATATTGCTGAAAAATGAAGGATATTATTTCGTGCAGTTTGATAAAATTGTAGAAAAAAATTTTTGCTATGATGAGAAAGTTTTAGTGTTGTGCTCTGAAGAATACACAAAGCTTTTTGGAAATAAAACTATTCTGCATAGGTGTTGTGGTAAACATGCGACATTCTCGGCTACTCAACGTAAGTGTTCCCCTTCGAATATAAAAAAGGAAATAAAAGTAGAAAAAATGGATCTAGAAAAAGACTTTATATTTCACGACTGGTTTCCTTGTCGCAATTATACAATCGAAGAAAATTTTAATAGAAACATTGAAAATGATGGAAGTATTGAATGGGGAAGCATGAAAACTAACGTTCACGAATATTGCTTGGAATATTTAAATGATTTAGGTAAGTTATAATTCAATCCAATTTTCTAACAAGTCAATTAATTTCTTAAAATCCATATTAATAACTAATTAGTAATTGAATTGTATAAAAATGCGGTCACTACCGTTTGGAGTTCTTAATTGAATCATAGATATTCTCGGAACAAAAAATGTATGTAGGAAATTTGCGGTTGATAAATCTGTTCGAAAAAAAATCGGTGAAAAATTAGAACACGATCCAATTCTATAATAATGTCATCACTACACCGTTCAAGATTGTGGGACGCCAATTAAAGACGGCCGCTACGTCGCCTTCAGAAGTGTTAATTCGGACCTTTATGATGTAGAGGCCTATAAATCTCGGCGGCAGAGGCCCAATTGAAATTCTAACGAGGAGGCAATCGCATATTCGAAACGGGGCTAATAAGCCAAATTGAAAAAAATCTTATTCGTAGTGAAATCGGCCTTGCCTACAAACCGATCGTTATCGTTTATTATTTCATAATGATTGAGAAAATTGTAAATTGGATAAAATTACGAAACGTAATGATTTACGGAGTTGTGGTATTAATAAAAAGATAAATTACTAAATTTCTTTCAAAATAATTAATCAATCTGTAATTATAAAAATATTCTGATATATTTCAACAAATCTTTTGCAGTAGATTCAAATTCGATGTTCATATAGACTATTTCGAAAACTCTAAGAATTAGAAAAAATAGCTTACATGTCTTCATAGGTGGTTTTTAAGCCTCATCCGGACTTTGCACCAAATTGACACAATTTTTAGAATTAATTGATAATATTTTTATTATTTATGATCGGATCGACTACTTTGGCTCAGTGAATGAAATTTTGTTTAATTTTCATTTCCATTTTTATTTTTCCTGTAATTCTTATCTAGAAGGTAGAAAAAAATCCTTAATCTGTATATCATGTGTCACATTGATACAGCATTTGGACATCCCAATTTTGATCTTGCACGAGATGTTATTGTAATAAGTGATTACAATAAAAGTATACAAAAAAAAAATATAAATGATTACAAAATCAATTCATTTAGTGAAACGTTTAGAGAAACACGCATATTTGTGCTATGGTGATACAAATAAAGCAACCGTTGCCTACTATTCGCACGTTGATTGTACGAGAGAAGACTAAAGATAACATTCAATTTTTACTTAATTCAAGGTTTTGCATTATGTCCAATAGTATTTAATATTTCAAATCCAACTCAAGGGATTTATAAAGAGTACCTTGTTTCTTTGTAGTGAAAATGTTTTGGTTATCACTTCTACAAGCAGTATCAAGTCTTTTGACAACATTTCAACTCTTACAGTGGCAATATCAAGTGTTCAAGAAGCATTTTAAGTATCCTGCAAGGAGTATCAATTTTCTCGGAAACATTTCAAGTCATCTAGAAACAGTATCAAGCATTTCAAGTATTCCAACGGCAATATTAAGTCTTATGAAAGTATATCAAATCTTCTAAAGGCAGTATCGTGTCTTCTGAAAGCATTAGAAGTCTATTAGAGGCAACATCAAGTCTTCTGAAAGTATATCAAGTCTTCTAGAAGCAGTATTAAGTCTCCCATTATAGATTATAGATATGTTATTTCTTTTGTGATCTTGACTCTTGAGTCAGTTTTTATTAATAATCAGTTTTTTATTATTTTTTTTAACTAAACTTGATCTACGCCTTACATTCAAACTAATTTCAATTTTCATTAAATTTTAACTCTAAATATTATTTTTTTGATGAGAAAGGAAATTTAACTTTTAGCAGTAACCGTTTTAACTCTTTTTACAATTCGCTTGTAACAATATTATTCTATTTTTTTTTTCAATGTTGTGTCTTTATTTTGGAATTGTTCTCCCTCGACCCAATCTACTAAACTTTGCTGTGAGCCCAAAACCAATGAAAGCCCTTGCTTTCATTTTGGTATGATCATGTTTTTCTACATGTAACAAATTACTTCCCTAAAAGTTCTTTATTACGTCGTTTAAATTAAATTAAACTTCTTAAAGTCTATTACTTTCTAAAATTATTTTAAATTACGCCACGACTTACATAAATACCCTATGTACACGCAAATTCATCAACATAACATCAGGATAGGTATGCCAAGTAGGAGAGCATAACACCGAATCTGAGCAATGAGTGTGTACATATATATAACATGGATTGGCTAACTCTATTTATAGTCGTAACTTAGCTGTTTTCAACACATTCTTAAAATACATATTTCATCCTCGGCAAAACAATATGCATATTAACATCAGGAAGCATCTACGCCGATTAATCTTCACAAAGAAACTATTAAGAAAATAAAAAAGTAAAATTATTAATAATAGTTTGAAAGCAATTTCCTTTAATTCTAAGAATTCTTCTTTTTTTTAATTAGTTGATAATGTCATCAACTTTTATTTGTGGTGTTATTTTAATTCTCTTCATTTATGTAATCAATTAAAAGAAAAACTAATTATCTTCTTCCTGTTGAGTAAAATCGATTAGATTTGATAGGAAATTGATTATTAAAAAGCTTGTAGAAATTTTGCGCAGGATGTTACTTAACAGTAATAAATAAATACATTTATTCAACTTATTTTAGTTCTGTTAAAAACAATTTATATAGTTAAACTATAATGAGAAAACATACAAATATAAAATTTAATACATGTAGAAAATACAAAATTCAATTAAAGAAAGATTTCAATATACTATTGTATCGATAGTTAAGAAAATCTACTTTGTGATTGTGTGTCCTTTTAATTGTGTGTCCTTTTAATTTCTATAAATTTGTAATTACTATGTAACGATTTGTCGGTGAATTGCTAATCGGTGATCAGGATTTTTTAAATAATGTAATATAAATTAAGCGATTAATCGTGTTTCATAAGACGTGGAATTGGTAACTTCTACAACTTAAATGTTTGGGCGCATGAAAATTGGATGCAATTCGGTCACGAAAATTTCAATAAGAATTTAGTGTCAACAATTTAGTTTATTTTCTCCAAAACAAAGCCTTTGTCGACCTATGTTTATATGAAGTTTTGGTGTTAATTTTAAAAAACCTATCAACTGTTAAAGTGAATCAATCTGAACGTGCGTGATCGTGAGCAACGCTGATTTCGACGGGACCTGGCGTGATCCGATTGGACCGATATTTTACTGAACGCCGGACAGACGAATTAATATTTGTTGAGAGCAAAATTACTTTAAACCCATTATTTCTCTACAATTTGCAAGAAAGATGTATTTCTTAATACAGAGCGAATAATCAGGCTTTTTCCATTTTATTCCCACCGTAGTAAAGAGATGGAGTTATAAAAAACCATTTCGATATGGAAGACGATTGTTATCTGTACCGTACGTTTTAAAGGTTTATAACTTCTACAACTTAAATTATTTTAAATTAAATCTTCATAGAATCAAGAGCCTAAACGAGATTTTGCTATAAAAACCGATTTTTTTTAAGACAGTTAAGACAGTGTTAAAATAAGTAATGTGTAATAATTTATAACACAAAAAGGGGTTCAACCGTAAACCATCGCGTATGTCTTGAGCGAAGGTGAATTAAAAAATTAAAAGTCAGTTGGCGTCTTATAGACGTTTCCTTAGAAACTCGGCTTAGGCGCCCTTAAGTCGGGTAGGCAGATACCACTTTTTCCTTGTGCAAAATCAATCGATGTTAAACTTTTTCTCTAATATTGTTCTCAATATCTCTCATTTTTATTCTGTTACATAGTCAAATTTCGCAGTTATCGAATTTCCAGTGCATACCATAATTTAAATTTGGTTATGCACGATGTTTTAGAAGAGAACGATACACTCCCGAAGGTAAAAGCAGAAGCTATGCTAGTTGTAAATACATCAAACAAACTTTTGCTTATTTCATGCACCGTGAGTGAAATAATAAGCTACGTAATACGTTAAAGCAACATATTTCAACACGCTGGAATTCTATTTACACTATGTTGACCAGTATAAAAGACGTTTATGGGGAAATTTAGAACTTATTGATTGCTATGGGTGAAAATTTTCGCCTAGGTGGTTTCAATCTCACAATATTGAAATCTATAATTGATTTTTTAAATTTATTTAGAGAATGTTTTCAAAATATTAGTTCAGATTTGTATCCTACGTTAAACCACTACGTTTTATGGAATATTGCGTTTTATGATTCAGCACTGTAATTTGCACCCTGAAGATTCAGATATGGTTAAAGAATTGAAAAAGCAAACATTAGCTGCATTGCAAAAACGATTTCAACCTCAACAGTTACATTATACAGGGTGTCTCACGTAACTGATTCATTAGAACTTTTTTAGGTTCCACTATTCGTAGATTGAATAGTTAGGCTTTTAGTAACATGGGTTCCGATTCGTTCATTCCGATCTATGAATCTAAAATATTTTCAAGATGGCCACTATTTCCGGCCTACCGGAAGTAGACCTCAACTTCTTTATTTTAAATGGAATGCTATAGTTTTTATTACACCATTCAATTATACGTAAGAAAATATGTTGACTTTGATAACAGTTATTGGTACCTAGCATTTTTTGTTTTCGAGTTATTTTGATTTTAAGTGTTTTTTGGCAAATATCACCATGCTCTTTAGAAACACATATCTCAGCCAACGTTAATTCAAAAATGTTTAGCATTGGTACAATAACTCTTCATATGCTGTCAAATAGATTGTCACTTGTTATATCAGTGTTCATGATACAGCGTGGTCAAAAATTGAATTACCGTTTCGCTGTATTCAATTGCGAGAAAGTCGAAAATTTTAAATGGAATGCCCTATATCTTTTTAGCCTATCAAACCAGGAATTTAATTCTCTACAAATTATCTATAAACATTGCTATACCTATTTATTATAGTTTTCTTCACATTAAGTATTTTATCAAAATCCTACGCAAAATACTGGAAGGTGTTCGTGTTTTTATTAAAAGACTATGACATTTTGACAGTTTATCGTTTAATATATTTAAATTATCATTGGTATTATTTCTAGAATGATCTGCGATTGAATAAATTTTAGTTTGTTAGCTTTTATTTACCAAAAATAACCAGCAGAAGAACGCATAAATGAAACAATGAAAAACAATAAAATGGCGTAATATTCGACATAATAATGGGCGAAATATTCTTAGAGAGTTCACTTTATTTATTAAGGCTGCTTTCTTGGTAAATATTATTCATTTAAATCGATCGAAGCACCTCTTACCGAAGAATTTGGTAAAGCAATAAAATATGACACAACATTTATTCCATTATCTTAATCTGCTGGCGATAGAGATTTATGGTTTCTTGTTATTTGATCCTTCCAAAATTAAGCAACAGATCCTATACAAAGCTTTATTACATCCGCCATGAATATAAAACAAATTTAAAATATTGTCGTTGGAATAATTCGCCATGATATTCAAAGACATTAACAGAAGTAAGTGATGACCCAACTAAGTAATGACAACGACAACATAAATATGGATGAAAAGCTATCAAAACTCCAGGGATTTCTAACATAAAAACCAGAAGCTCTCCAGCATTGGATGTGTCCATTAATTTCCAAATATGAGGGCAACTACAACAAATAGGCGCAGGAAAGTTAGATAGTTTGTAGATAATTAATTTCCCATAATTTATTTTTATAATTTTAAGTTTTTGATTCTTTTATGTTATCGATTTTAATTTTTGTCATTATATTGTTGTTTTTCATTGTTTCATTTATTCGGTTTTCTTTTGGTTATTTTTGGTAAATAACAGCTAGCAATCTAAAGTTTACTCAATCGCAGTTCATTCTAGAAATAATACTAATAACAATTTAAATAAATTAAACAAGAAACTGTCAAAAAGTCATGGCCTTCTAATGAAAACACAAACGGTTTCTAGCATTTTACGTATGATTTTGATACATTCCTCAATAGCAAGAAAACTGCAATAAATAGGTATAGGAATGTTTGTAGAGAATTAAATTTCCTTTCTGATAGGGTAAAAATATGGGATGTTCCATTTAAAATTTTCGAGTTTCACGCAATTGAATACAGAGAAATGGTAACTCAATTTTTGACCAGGCTGTACAAGATATACTGACACAACAAGTGGCAGTCCATTTAACAGCATATGAAGAGTTATCGTACCAATGCAAAACGTCTTTGAATTAACGTTGGCTGAGATATAGGCTTGTAAAAAGCACGGTGATATTTGCCAAAAAGCACTTAAAATCAAAATAACTCGAAGACAAAAAACGCTAGGTACCAACAACTGTTATCAAAATCAACAAATTAAAAGATCAGAATGAACAACCGATGATACCAAAATTTCAAGCCTCTACGAATAGCGGATCATAAAAAAGTTCTAATGAACCAGTTATGTGAGACACCCTGTATAGCTTTATTTTTACATCCTAACCATAAATCTCTTAAGCTTTTAAGTGAAAACATGCAGGCAAAAGTGAAATTGTCAATACCAACAATGTTGTAGATTTACACATTTGATCACCTAACCCAGCGTGAGTCACGTGAATTGGCGTGACCCACGCGTGAGTCACGTGAATTGGCGTGACCCACGCGTGAGTCACGTGACTCGTGTATAATATTCACGTGAGAGGCGTGCGTGGCCTGCGTGATTTTGGATCTCGACCGGACATAAAAAGTCACTCACGCGCATGTCTGTATCACGTGAGTGGTACAAACATTGATGCCCGCTCACAGTGACCTATCGTACACCGACAGAACACAAGTAGTTGCCACATCTCTAGAGCCAAGTACTAGGAATATTTTAAAATTTAAAATCTGCGCAAATGCGTTCGCCATCTTTCGCACTAGAGACAGATAATATTATTATATCATTCCGTGTCACATTGATCTAATATAATTGTACCGCTTATTTCAGTAGTTACGCTGCTCCAACCATAAACGACTTTTCTTCGGGCATATAATACTGCAATTTAAGAAAACAGCACAACAAATTTAAACAAAATTGCTAATCACCCTAATCCAACTACAATCTCGCCAATCTAGCTAAAGAAATGAAGTAAATGAGTAAAAATCGGAGTTTTTCGTACTTTTGGGTTGATTCGATGCCTGTCTATGAATGATATCATTGGTTTGTGAGAAAAGATAGAAAATACATAACAAATAGACAAACACATTAAATTTCAACATTCCTATCGAAATAACTAAGAGACTGAAATGGTCGTTTATAATCTCGAAAACTTTTTTTTAAATTCCCAATACAGATTACTGTTAGAGGTTAGCATTTAAAGTTAATCAGAAACTAAAACCTTAGATTTTTGTTAAAATATAAGATATTTTTTAAACTATAAGTTTTTTTATAGTTTATTTATCATGTTCTGAAATAAATGAGACTAATTGATTCGCAGTTTAATAGGTTGCGGTTATTTTAAAAGCGACCGGGCGGATTTCAATGCGGTTTTAACACAAATATGTCAAATAATTTCGGTTTTCAGATTCCGTTATTAGTTTTTTAAAATGATGTGTCACTAATTTTTGTGAAGGGCTTTAATCGAATTATAAATGAAAGGGAAAAAGCAACTAGCCATGCGAGGAGAGGGAGGGGTTCCGTCCAACCCCAACAAAGTCGAAATCTTCGTGCTGATATGCGCTTCAGACTACACGTCGCCTTATCTATGTCTATGGAGATAAAACGATGTTTATTTGATATATTTTTATGTTTTAATTTGTGTGTATAATTTATGTATTATATTAATACAAAAACTTCACTAAATTTGTAATAAAATAATTATATTTAAAATTTTAAATGCCCTTTTATCTACATAGACGTAAAGGCGCTATGTCCCGTCTTAGCAAACACCAGAATTATCTTGTGTGGAGGGAGCGCGAGCGGTATTCTTTCCACACCAGCCAATATGATTCGTAAGTTCGTTAGAAGAAAATGAAACAATCGTTGACTTTCTTGACTATACATATAATGCTTACGATACTTTACACGTTCTTAGGTTCTACTCTAAATGTTAACCGATTCACTAACTGAACCCTAAATATATATAAATCTAAATCTATTCAAAATATAAATAAAGAGTTATTAAGAATAACGACGTAGATATTACTTAACGTTTAACTTATTCGTAATGACTCCATGAAGATGACATAATGAAAAATAAAAATAACATTGTTTATGAGAAGAGGTTCAAACAATATTTCGATGAAAACCGCTTTGAAATCCGTCCAGCCGTTTCCGATTAGGCCAGGCGCGCACATGCGATTTTCATGCGATTATTTGTCGCAGCGACATAAAAGTAGTAGTCGCAAAAAATTTGTATGGTCGCGCATTTGCGACTGATTAATCGTGACTAGAGCCTAGTATCAACATGGACTTCATAGAAACCGCTTGTATAGTGGCTCTGTTATTACGAAAGAAATTAAGAAAGCAACGGAAAAGAAAATTTTGGGTGCATCCAATTTTATCTGATAGAGAACATCGGGGTCAATTTTACATTCTTCATGAAGATTTAAGAAAGCATCCTCGTAAATTCTTTAACTATTACAGAATGAGTGAAAAATCTTTTCTGAATTATTACAAATAATAGGACCGAAAATATCGTACCAAAATAGTAAATGGAGAAAATGTATACCACCTGAGGAATGTCTTGCAGTAACAATAAGGTAAGAAGGTACTTACCAGCTTTTGTTTTGTGTCGTCGTTCTGCCAAATTAACTAGATATTTTCTGCAAACTACTATTAGACTAGATATATAGAAGTAGATATTAAAAATAAGGTTAAATAATAAATATATGTTCTATTTGTTTAATTTAATTAATTTATTGATTTGACAAGTCAAAATATGCATTGTCACCATCAGAAAAAATGGTTGCTGATGGTGTGGACTGTGCAGAGTTGACCGTTGATGTCGATGGCGCGGAGTAAATACTTTCATTGCCTCCTTGTTGCTGTTGTTGAAAATTTGATCTTGGAAATTGCACTTGGTCTACCGGATGGTTAGGATAAAGATGAGAATAAGATTGTTGCATTGAACTGTAAAAAACTGGAGGATTTCCGACGTTTTTTGCATTTTTCATGATATTTAAGATTTCAATTTTCGCATAATGTTTTTGGTCATCTGTTAATTTTTTGAACATTGGAACAAGCATAAGTGAAAAATTTTTATCTTCGTCGATTGTTTCACATTGCTTATCCTCCAATATTTTCAGTAACTTTTCTTCATATGGAATTGTTTTAAGCACAGTTTTTCTTGCAGCCCTTCTTTTAGATATGGATGTACTTTCCGAATTTTCTGTATTGGTTGCTAAAGAAGGAGAAGATATCATTTCTTGATTTTCTTGATCAATCTCAATTGATTGAGAAGGTCCGGTGTTGCTGGTAGTTGGTCTATCTTTCATTATTGGGAAAAGGAATTGCAATTGGTCGAAATAAATATATCTTCTTTTTTTTTGCTGCTTGCCCAGACACTGCTTTACGCTGGGCTGCTAATTCCCTAACGAAACAATCTTTTAAATTTTTCCATTTTTTTTGAATAATTTTTCCTTCAATAAAAACAGTTATTATTTATTTTTCAGATACCTTGCTACCGGCAATAGTTTCAATTCTTTACACTTTGAATTTTTACTTGGGGCTACCACGATAAGGGAAATTGTTGAAGACACGTGTAACCAATTATGGAACTATTTACAGCCTTTATACATGCCAGAAAACTCTGAAGAAGATTGGATAAATATTGCCAAAGAGTTTTACGATAGGACAAATTTTCCGAACTGTATCGGTGCAGTCGACGGCAAGCACATTAGATTACAGAAACCAAATAATACTGATTCCGAATTTTATAATTATAAAAACTTTTATTCGACTATTCTTTTGGGTATAGTAGACGCCGACTATTGTTTTACAGCAATAGATGTAGGAGCATATGGTGCTGGAAGCGATTCCAGTGTTTTTAAGAATTCGAATTTTGGTCAAAGATTACATAATAACCAATTAAATGTTCCTACTCCACAAAAATTACCAAGCAACGAGATGGGAGAACCCATACCTTTCATGATAGTAGGAGACGAAGCATTCGCGTTATCACAAAATGTTTTACGGCCTTATCCTGGAAGAAACTTAACAATGAAACAAAGAGTCTTTAATTATAGACTGACTCGTGCACGGCGTAGGGTAGAGTGTACCTTTGGTATTTTAGCGAACAAATGGCGTATTTTGCATCGATCATTAGACGTGCGAGTCGAATTTGCCGACCTTATCATTAAAACATGTTGCATTCTACATAACTTCGTGCGAAAGAAAGACGGTGTGCAAATGGACCGAGGACGAATTTTATGAGTGTTTATTACAGAGCTGTCCTCCAGCTGGAATAAGACCTAACAGAGTTGGTCTTAATATAAGAGACTATATGGCAAATTACTTTACATCCCCCGAAGGTTCAGTTCCGTGGCAATATGATAAAATTTAAATACTTATCTCCACAACATTTATTACATAAGATTATTAAAAACTATTAAATAAAAACAATATCACGTACCTCTCTTGTGTTTTTCTTCGGCCGATAACTTGTTCCAAGTGGATATAACTTTGCTATACACTTCTCCCCACAATTTTTCCTTTAAATTTCGGTCACTATACTCTTTCAAATGTTTGTTGTAAAGAGCTGGTCTTTTTTCTACCTCGATAATAATAGTTTCTGTGTCTAAGACACTAGATGTCAAGTCATTGTCACTATTATCAGACACTTCTGAAGATTCAGCCATTTTTAATAAATTTGTTGTAATAATTATCCTATACACCAACTTCGACCTGTGCTGCGACTACGACTGAACAGTCGCATGTGCGTGCATGTTCATTCTTGTTCATGTGATACATTTAAAGACGCGACAATCGCGTCGTTACAAAAATGGAGCAGGTTACATCTTTTTAATCGCTGCTATTATTTAGTCGCATATGCGCGCATTTGTATTTAATGCTATGTGTGTTATTTTTGCGACCAAACAGTCGCGCGACAGAAAATCGCATGTGCGCGCCTGGCCTTAAACCGCGTTCTCGTTAAACTGCGAAACTGTATGAAATATTAATAAAATAAAATATGTACCTCATTAAGCATACATCTGGTTATCACCAGTTCAAATTTGAAATTTTTTCGTCAAATAGTTTTTGAGAAAAAAAATCGAAATATCGAGGTTCTTTGCAGATCGACCAAAATCAGGTACATTTTTTTTATTATACCTGTTCTAATTACTACACGAGTGGATAAAAAATGAATTTAAAAATTAAAATGAAATTACCTCACTTTATAAAGAATTAATTTACGCGTCCAAATTTTTTCTATTTAGTAGTTTCATTGTTATTCGCCTTCAAAGTGATAGGTAAAATCTTTTCAATCCGATAATAGATAGCGAAACACTTTTGGTTTCGAGAATAGAAGTTGAAAGAGAACAAAAACTCTTATTTTTAGTTCTTACTCAGTCTTAAATTGTTGTATACTTGTTTCAAAGTAAAACTAGAACTAACACTAGACCTAGTACTAAAACGTTTCGATTTAGCCGTACTTCTTCAGGCGTCTTCATATAGCCACTGAGTGCTTGAATGTTGTAAATACTTCTGAAACTAAAAGTATAATTAATAATAGACCTACAACCTATCTATAGTATTGACAGTAGACCTAGAACTAGAAACATTAGCATTAAGCCATTCATCTCTTTAGATGGCTAAACATTAATGTTTCTAGTTCTAACAATAAGTCTAGTGTTAGTACTGAAGGTAGGATGGGTTGGGTTGGGTTCCGTCTTAAGAGAGGTACGACTATACCTAAATGTTTTTCGTTCTAGGTCTAATATTAGCTGTAGCGCTTTGTTTGTTCTAGTTTTAGTTGTTATTCAGTCTTAAATTGTTTCATACTTGTACCAAAGTAAAACTAGAAGTAACACTAGATCTAGTACTAGAAAGTGTCAGGTTAGCCGTGCGTCTTCAGAACCTATTTTTTTTAATATTAGGTCTAGTGTTAATTTTAGTTTTAATTGCTATTCAGGGCTTTATTATTGTAAATGCTTCTGGAACTAAAAGTATAGGGGAAGGTGGGGCAGCTTCATGTAGTTTTTACATTTCGTCTTATAGAACTCTTTTGGGTATTGACCATTACCTCGATTCATCAAAGGTTAGTAGTTGAACTATCTGTCTTTACAATAAACACATAACTATACTTGTATGGTTTTTCTAACACATTTTTCAAAAAATGTAAAATGTGTAGTAGTTCCCCATATGCGGGGCATCTTCATACACGTAGGAGGCAGATCTATACATGTGAAAAAATACAAGAATTGTGCATTATCTGTTTATTTTACTTATCAAAATTAAATCGGCAACAAAATTATGTCTGTGGTATATTTTTTCAAAGTTCAAAAAAAAATCATTCACTGAACTAAAATTAGAACTAACACTATTACTTGGATTAATTATAGAATTAGAACGAAAACTAGAAGCTTTTGTTTTATGCTCGTCTTTTGAAGAAATATTTGACGTTTCGGATGCCATGTTGCAGCCTTCTTCAGAAACTGGTTCAACATTCAAATGGTACATTGAAATCAACGGAATGTCCCAGCGATGCAATAAAATTGATGTCTTAGAATTAGCTTGCCCAGTGACGTTATAGTAAAATTTTCGAGGTCACCTACAGGTAAACGTATTTGAAAACATGTTGATCAGTCTTGATGATGTTGAACCATCCAACACTAAAATGGTTATATCGCTGTGCTTTATAGTGGTTATTCGGAACTTGGGAACAAAGAATGCCTGAATCACGACGTATCCATAACATGTCATCATGTCAAACGATCAAACTTGGTCTCGTTGCATCATATAATTTGCACAGCTGTTTAGTGCAGTTGGGAGAAGCATTGATTCATTTGAACCAGTTTTTGAAGAAGATTGCAACATGTTATCCAAAACGTCAAATACCTGAAAGGTCTAGTTTTAGTTTTAGTATTGGTCCTAGTTGTATTTCTAGTATTGCACTACTGTTTTATTAAAGCTGAAGATCCGCCAACATTTTTTTTGTAATTTCTGGCCATAATCATTCAGCAAGACAGAATTATCGCATCACTCCAGTATCAGAAACCAAAATAGATAAATGGAGCATATTCATACAGTATGAATAAGTATTTGACGATAAATTCGAGCTTATCAGGGAGTTATCTGAATGGATTAAATACAGCGCGGAAAATAGGCGCGAACATACCACACCAAATTGCAAACATTTTTCAACATTTCACCAAATAATAAATTCGTTCGTCGTTAGCAAAAATAGCTCTTTATTTGTATCACAAATTGGAACATTTGTGTTACCATCAAATTATTGTATGGATTACAATGTGGTTTTCTTTTGCATGAAGAAAATGAAAAGTAGAGATTGCTATAAACCGTCAGCCATAGATAGTATTGTCCACAGATCAATTCACAAACTTGACCTCTCTATCTATTAAGTAAAATAATACTGATTAATCTGGAATGCTGAAAAATTAATCTGAATTTAGTAAGAAAAGGCGTTCAAAATGAAGCTAGAAATTTATTAATGCGTGACTGAATCTGGTTTGGTATCACATAGGTACACATTTCACAATGACTGTTATTAAACTACATCAGCAACTACATACTAACATTTAGCCGTACGTCCCTTTAGATGGTTAAATCCTAATGTTTTTTAGTTCTAGGTTTACTGTTAGTTCTGATGCTACATTGGGTTGGGTTGAATTGGATTCCGACTTGTTGAAATGTTTTTCGTTGTAGGTCTAGTATTAGCTTTAGCGTTAGTGTTTGCTCTGTTTTTAGTTGTTATTCAGTATTAAATTGTAATATATTTGTATCAAAGTAAAACTCGAACTAACACTAGACCTAGTACTAAAAAGATTCGGGTTTAGCTGTGTGTATGCAGGTGCACGGCTAACCGAATGTTTGTGCCGTACTAGGTCTAGTGTTAGTTCTAGTTTTAATTGCCGTTTAGTGCATGATTGTTGTAAATTCTTCTGTAACTAAAAGTATAACTAATAGTGAACTTGGGAACTTTTCACATTTATATACTTTTATTTACTAACTACACAAATTGATATGTTTATTTCTTTGTAAAT
The DNA here is from genome assembly GCA_036711965.1 of Onthophagus sagittarius. Classification (NCBI taxonomy): domain Eukaryota; kingdom Metazoa; phylum Arthropoda; class Insecta; order Coleoptera; family Scarabaeidae; genus Onthophagus; species Onthophagus sagittarius. The sequence goes on from JASERS010000001.1 coordinate 49,321,484, forward strand.
AAATTAATTCATTTGCATTAAAAAATATATAAATGTATTACTATAAATTTTTAAAATTGATTAAGTACCCACTGTTTGAGTATTTACAATTTATAAATACCTACCCACCGGGTATTTACCTATCTCGCATCACTGATTATATGCATTCGAGAAACACAAATTTTAAATAAACTGTTGTAAATAATGTATTTTGCGTTAATGCGGACCTCAACAAATTCAATATCATTATTAAAGAAATATTAATCAAAAATTGTTCTAACCGGGTCACGCCGGGTCGTAATAAACATTTATGTCGATTTTCTTGGGTATTTCCAGTGTATCAGGTATAAACCCCTTTTCTAAAAATGAGTACCGCCAGCTATTTCGGCGAATTGGTTCCCCTTCGATGTCGTAGGTAAAGACACCATCGGGGTCGCACAAACGCACTTAGAAGCCTTTGCCGTTCGGCTTCGGTGCACCAACGACGGCGGCAGCTGCTAAAGAAAGGTAAGAGGCGAGGTCCTCAAGGTGGGGATAGAAATCGGTACAAGCAACGGCGGCAGTCGCCAACTTACCAAGAAGAACCAGTTCATATACGTCGCCAGCCTGTGACGCTCGTCGTCGTCGTTGTTGAGCCCGCGCAGTTAACGTGTTTATATCTGGCGCGCGAGATTCACTTATAGAAAGAAAATCTTATTTCTTTAACAACCAGCAAAATGAAGCCTCCAATTATATGTGTGGTTCTCTTCATGTTCCTCGCGTACGCGAAGACATTAGATAGTGTTCATGTTAACAAGTGTTGTAAATCAACGGAAATCTTAGATAGACACAAAAAGGTGTGTGTGAACTCGACCATCGAAGATTGGACTATCAAGTATTTGACTATAAATTCGAGCTTACCAGGGAGTAGGTTTCTGAATGGATTACCTACAGCGTGGAAAATACGCGAAGACACCAGACCAAACTGCAAAGATTTTGCAACATTTCACCAAGCAATCAATTCTTTCGTCGCTATCGAAAACGGCTCTTTATTTGTATCACAAATTGGAACATTTGTGTTACCATCAAATTATTGTATGGATTACAATGTGGTGTTGGTTTGTATGGCACAAACGGACTCAGCGAGCCCAGAAAAGCAACACGTTAATCGGTGTTGTGGTAAAAACGCCGTTTACTCCATAGATAAACGCAGATGTGAAATTTTCAAACATAATCGAGCCATACACGTACCTAATGACACTGTTTTGGTAGACAGTTTACCGGATTGCACTGAGTATGCATTAGCTGGACAATACAGCGAGACTTCAATGCTAGCTAATGGAAGTCTTAAGTCTACAACACTTGACACCATTTTACCTAGGGACACGTACTGTATTGAGTACATGAAAGAATCTAACGGTATGTACTTTTTATTAACGTGTAATAAGGTAGATACTATTGTGAGCTTAACATGGTGTCATTTGTGTAAAATGAATTTTCATAAGAATAACAATTTTGTTTGATTGAATACGTATTATTAGTTTCTATTATTATTAAATTTGATGACTCAAACGAATAGATTTAAAAGATAAATTCTTGTATTGGAATATTTTAAGTAACATTTGTGAAATCAGTTTTAAATCATCCAATCTTAGTAATTGTTTTTAATTGACTGTTTAATCTTTGTGTCAATATTATTCTTTCTGGAATTGTTTGTGTTAGAAATTCCCAAAGATACTTAACAGATCTTTAAATAATAAAATAATCGGTCGAAATTTTGATGATTCAGATTTGTCTCAAGAATTTTCTGAAGCGTTTATTTAAGATAAATTCTTCAATATGACTAACTATAAAATATTCAAATTTATTGTTCTAGGTTAAGAATTCTTTGATTCATAAACAACAATAACATTCAATAAACCTCCACCTAAGATCTATTTTTCCGCCGGCAATTTAGCATGTATATTATTTACCTGGCGTCCTTCAAAGAGACCTTTATTTCGTTACCCGCGATTTAGCATACAATGAAAGGTGGGTCGGTTACCTTCAAAGAATATACCTACAGGTATGGAAAAAAATATGATCCATCGACGGAATTTCAATTTGATTCATACCATCGAACAATATCTCCGTGTCATAACGGATGTTTAATATAACACATTTTGCTATTGTTATACGTATTTAATTACTTCGTGACATTTACGAATAAATAGCACAATATTATTAAACTTATTGTTGTCGATTTCAAATCATAAACGATCGTCGAATGTATTAAGTATGTTGGGCGATTGCGAAACGCGGTTTGCTGATTTAAATGCTGATTTAACAATCTATTGTCACTCGATTTATAGTGCGTAAATTTAAACCAACTCAAAGTCCATTTTTAGTAACCGCTTGCATAAGATTTGAACAAATTGGCGGCTCATTAGAGAATTGACGATGAACAGCTGTGATAAATCATTCTTTTTCTTACTACGTGACTTATTTCGCTAGATTATTGAACTCCAATGTCAATTATTTTTTGGGTATACATTAGATAAGACATTTCCAATGCTTATCCACCGTTTAATGTAATATGATGTATCAATAAAACAATATTTGCTCAGATTTTGAGGTCAGCGTCCAACTAACAGGAATATCATTTTATTTTCTTATTTATTTTTTTTAGAAAATAAAAATGTGATTGTAGCTAACGTAAGAAGTTAATACAAATCCTACTCGAGTTATTTTTGGAATTACGGTTATAATTAATGGTCAAAGATTAGATTAAATTTTACTGAGCTTATTTAATTTTAGAATGTTCCAAATAACATTAATGTTTTACAAATTGCGAATCCGTTCAATATTTATATAAATAGTTCTGATAAAAATTTTTTTTAAATAGTAAATCTTTAATAAATTAAGATTACAGTTATGTGCAGGATTTAGAACATAGCAGGATTTATTATTTTTAGGATTTATAATATTTTTTACTAAGAATTCTCGATTTCATACTGGTTGAAATCTGATCTTATAAAGATCTTTCCTATATATGAAAAATGTTAGATTGGTTAGGCGCGTGATTTAAGGAACTTGCCCATTTAGGATTCGTTGTGTATCCTAAGTAGGCAAGTTCTTTCAAAGTAAGTGTGTTATGTTGGTTTCATTTGCACATTTTCTATTTTCTTTATTATCTGGCGTATAGTTGTAGATTTGAAAGGCTGTAATGCAATTCAAAATGCAAGAAGAAGGTCTTGCTGCTCAAAATAGTTTTGTACAATGTTCTTCAATCATCCCGGCGTGCGTTAGTCTTTTTTGAATAATTTCTTTCTGTGAAACCTTTTGTTCATTAATACACCTAGATTTGATTATAGAAGTGGATGTGAGATATCATAATTGAATAGTATTACATATTGTGATCAAAGTGCGCCTCTGCCTTCGTTATAAAAACTCTATGCAAGATTAGTGCAAGATTATTCATCATAAAATACACTTACGTTCACAGGAAATACACCACCCGTTATGAATTAGACTACAATTTTGAAACTTCCAAAAAATTATACACATCAAGCAAAAATTAACATTTTACAAGAACATTAACATACATTAAGTCTTCTACCCATGCTTTCTATTAAATGATCGATGTCGTCCTGATGTATGGCGTTTTACGCAACTTCTAGATGGCGTCGAAGTTTGCCAGATTCTGAATAAACCTGGATGTATGTCTTAGTCACCCATCATATCTCAGACACGATCAATCGACGACCAATATAGTGACGATGTATGCCAACCTTGTTGTTTGAAATCGAACCCTGATAGCCATCAGCCTAAAGGATCGGTCTTTACGTCCGTTGTTTCTTCGTGCCAGTCTTCCGGCTGTGGAAGACGGTGTCTCTGAATATCTTCGTCGGACTATAAAGACTATATCCGAGCAATTGTAGTGTGGTCCCGATTCGATTTTGTTTCATCTTTTGAGTTATAGCATTGACTCATGGAACCTCTACAGTGTTTGAGTGGATAGGTTCCGCAGAACACAGGTTGAAGGACACTGGTGTAGTACAACATTCGTAGCATTTCACCTTCGAATTCGTTATTCTCTTGACTAATACTATGATATCAATTTCTGTACCTACACACTTATTTACTGATCAATACGGCTGCGTTATACTAGGTTGGTCAAAGATTTCTTCAATTATATCAGCGTTAATAAGCCGATTTTCTGGCTCATTTTAAATGCGTTTTATTATCTTAGTGACGCCTTGATACATTGGTTGTGCAATTGATGTAACATTAAGTGGAAAGAAAAGAAGGTAGACGTTTCCATCGGAAAATTTTAGAATCGAGCCTTTTTAGCATATATTAAAGCATCCAGTTTTAACATTTCGCTACTTATAACCGTATGTCCGACACATTTTTTAATTTATGGTATATTTAAAAAATTACAATAATTGTATTATAATAAATGTTCTGATTAAGAGATTGTTTTATATAGGGCTTGCAATAAAGGACCAAAATTTCAATACCTGTATTCGGTATTCAAAATGGATTATGTATTTTTACATCAATATAAACGATTTATGTTCAACATTTATTGTTCCAACTTAGTTATTTTTTGAGTTATGATTGACTTTAGTACCAAACGTTATCAATTTTGATATATTGTGTATTTCTAGATTATAGGTAGAACGGTAATAATTCTAGAATGCCCTAGGATCTATCCCTAGCATATTTTTACTCTACGTAAAACTACATGAAAACATGAGCCATCAGTACCATAGCATAGTTCACAGTATAACTAAAACTAGAACCAACACTAACGCTAGTTAGTTAGATAGAACACAAGAACTTGAAATATTTGGGTTTAGTCGTACGTGTCTTAAGACGGAACCGAACCCAACCAAACCTAGCTTCAGAACTAATACTAGATCTAGAACAAGAAATATTAGGGTTTAAGAGGCGTACGGTTAAATCCTACTGTTTCTAGTTCTACGTCTAGTGTTAGTTCTGAACCTAGGTTGTAGGCCTACTATTAGGTATACTTTTAGTTCAGGAAGAATTTAATACAATCTAGAGCTAAACAAAAAGTAAAACTAACACACAAACCTAACTTCAAAACTAATACTAAATCTAGAACAAGAAACGTTAGGGTTTAGCCGACTTAAGACACTTACAGTTCAAACCTACTGTTTCTAGTTGTTTATTCTTGTTAGTATATGAAATACGCTTATACCCTTTTCGTCTAACAAAAATATGAATATGAAATTTAAAATTTGCCTCAATTACCATATTGAAAAAAACTGACTGATGACCTTACGTCTCATATAGCGATTTTATGGCACAGATAATTCGCAGCTTGGGTAATCCGCGCATGAATAATCGGGCTCCTACTGAACAAAGTTTCGGATTTGAACCATGTCGAGTATATGCTAGAATATCATCATTGATCACCAATTAAGTTTTATTTCCCTATTATATTCTTACAAGAGGTATTCGTCTCATATGTAATTAAATACATGCCCGGTTTCTTAATATTTGCCACAAAATATCTCTTCTAATAATATAAATTATTGTTATTATTTTTTATTGTTAACAATTGTTAATTATGTTAGAATATTTGATTGTTGTATATTGTATTGATTGTATGTTCATTGGTGCTTTTGATAGGGTTCATTTATGGAAATGAATAGCTTGTCTTTATTTAGCAATATTTAAATTATACAGGTTGTCTCTGAAATGCGTGTACAATGGAATACCACAGATTCCTTGGATAAAAATAGACCGATTTAAGCTAACTTATCTATATCCAAAGTTGCTTCGTTTCGCCGCTAGATGACCTCAAAGTTAGCAAAAAAAAAATCGTTTATTCCTCATAACTCGCAAAACGCGATAATCAATCAAAACCATTTTTGAGAAGTAAGTTCCTAGATTCAATTAACGTCTTTTTATGGTTTTAGGTGAAGTTTTAAAAACACAGAAATGTTCGAGAAGCCATATCTTCAGCAGTTGTTTCACCATACTTTTTTTCTGAGTAGGCGATGACTACATAATTAAAATTTCTGAATTGCCCATTTAGTTCTGAAACTTTTTTGTCCCTTATAAGAGATTACATTAGTGTTTTTTTTTAACTTTTGAATTGCAGAAATTATAATTTTGTAAGTGCCGCCTCCTCAGAAAATCAGAAAGAAAATGTGGACTATTCCATCATATCCGTATTTTTAAAATTTTATCCAAAACCATAAAAAGACGTTGATTGAACCTAAAAACACATTTCTCAAAAATGGTTTAGATTCATTAATGTGTTCTCGAGTTATAATGAATAAACGAATTTCTTTTGCTAACTTTGAAGTCCTCTAGCGGCGAAACGAAGCAACTTTGGATATAGATAAGTTAACTTAAATTGTCCTGCTTTAAGCCAAGGAATCTGTGGTATTCCGTTGTACACGCATTTCAGAGACACCTATAAACTTATTAGTATAATACATATTAGAGAAATTTATTGATAAGATAAAATTGATATTTCCCAGAAAAATCTCGAAGTAGATAACACATTAAACCATTTCTAGAATTAATTCGTCCAATCTAATATACTTTCAACCACTGTATGAATCAATTTTTGCATAAAATGTAATAAAATGACTATAAACACCCAGAGTTCTAGAAATTGAAATAGGACATTTCCAAATAAACACCTGTGTAATTCTATCTCATTGCGATATGCATAGCAAGCACTTACACGGCTGAATCCAAGCATGAAGAGGGGACAATATCAATGTTAATCTACTTAATTTACTTGTTTATTATATCACCGCATTAGTGCCACGTTGGGAATGTTATATTTGGAAAAATCCTTTCTTTGCAGTCCGATTATTGAATTATAAAGACTTCTTTCTGCAAATATAAAAGTAATTTTCGACAGTATTATGACGAAATGTATCAATATTATTCTGAGAGATAATTATCATGAACCAGTGCGTGAAGTTAGCTTTTTTCAGCACGAACGCGATGTTTAGAGCACGAGCGAAACGAGTGCTATATATCGCATAAGTATACAAAAAGTACTTCACGCACAATTTCATACAATATTTTATCTACGAACTAAAAATTAATATTAATAAATATTTACAATTTTCGAACTGACAAGAAATGATTTGAAAAGTGTTTGTGTCTCGTTACTATGAAAACGCGGTAAACGGTGCGTGAAAAGCCGTGCAGTATTGCCATTTAAAATGCATTGCTACTTCACACACTCTTTCGTTACTGTACGCACTGTTTTCCTTAATGACGTATTTTACGAACTGAAAATTTCCTGAAAACATCGATTTTATAAACCAGAGTAGATAAAATGTCTTTTTGATCTCATAATTTAGTTGATAATGTTGTGATTTATTTACGTTTTCATCATATACGTACGTAGGCTTTTTTAATTAGAACTAACACTACCACTATCATTACAACTAACACCAAACCAAATACTAAACTGTTCCGGGTTAAGATTTGAGTAAATATCAAAGAGTAAAATCAAATCCATTTCTGATTAAAGTACGGAACCTGCATTTAATACTAGATACTGTGAGTTATAGCGCTGCTTTTCACAACTAATATTCTTTTGACAGTTCTGATACAGTAACCTGTAACCAAACTGTTTTGGAAATCAGAATTGTCAGTTTGACTGATTTGACCAGGTTTAAGGTAGTAATATTTTTGATTGTGTTGTGTTGTGTAGGGCTAATTTTGATGTTATTATAGAGTATCTCTGAAACTATAACAGATACGAAAAAAATAGGTACCATGTCCCGGCCCCTTTTCTCGAGAAATATTCAATCTCGCAAAGACTAAATCTCTATCTTCTTTTGTTTTTAAGTTATAGCCAAAAAGTCATATTTTCGCCATTTCAAAAACTGCTCCTATTTCGTTTATTTTTGAAATTGAAGAAACGCGGTTGATACACTCTTAAGACACTCTATTGAGTAGAATGTAGCTCCGTTGAAAAATTTTAAATAAAGTTGATAATTTTTGAGATATAACACAAAGTTGCGTTTTTTTAAATACAACCAATAGTTGATTATGGTGTTACTAAAAAGAGCACATTTTTAGCTTTCCAATGATGTATCGCATGTATGGCGTTATTGCGGAAAATAAGCGTTTTTTTTATCAATTTTAAAATATTAAAGGATAAAAATGAAAACTTTTGTTATAGTAGGCGTGAAAAACGTCATATGCCACGTAGTTACCATGGTAACGAGAGTTTATTTGTTATTTCATTCATGATTGTTCGTGATTTCGATATAAGATGAGACAAGAGGTGACCCTTCAGAGACCCTATAATAACACCAAAATTTGCCCACCATGCACAGTTGTGTTCGCAGGAAGTGTTAGCTCCGCGCCGTCCTAAACCTAAGGACTAATAGAGCTACAGCTCTGGGACACCAACTCATGGAATGCATAGTGTCCCCATCATACATGTGCCCAGTGTCCCTTCTGAGGTTTTGTACGAAAAGAGGCACACTTATTTCATTCGTCCAACCCAACCCTGGGACGCCAAATATCTTAGAACGGCTCTAGTTCAAATATATTGGGTTAGGTTGGGTTTAACAGTGCAACTGATGATATTTTTTGAAAACGTCTGTAATGAAGTGCTTTGTGTACTGATTTGACAACCTGTATATTTGAATTGAAGTAAAACTACAAATAACACTAATAACCCAAAACTTTTCACTTCTAAGTCTAGTGTTATTTCTAGTTTTAAATCACAAGATCTAGTTCTAGATCTAGACCTATATACATTCGGGTTTAACCGTACATCTCTCAAGACGGGTAAACCCGAATGATTCTAGGTCTAGTGTTAGTTCTAGTTTTATTTTAATTCAAATATACAACAGGGTATATTCAAATATATACAGGGTTGGATTTGGTTTACCTGTGCATCTGAAGACATTTATTTAATGAAGGCCTTTACAGTGAATAATTTCTGAAATAGAGTACTTTACAAAGCGGTTTGGCAATCCTGTATATTCAAACTGAAGTAAAACTATAACTTGATGCGTACAAATAATTGTGCATGATCGTGCAGGTCGGCTTATGACTGCGATGTGGTTTAATACGAAAATATCACATTAAACCTAATGTAATAAAAAAGTAAAAGAAACGGTGACGTGAGTTTTGACTAATTCCTCAACGACCGTTACAAAATTAATTTAATATTTTATTTTGTATACACGGTATATCCAAATCAAACGTTTGTCGACCTATGTTTATACGAAGTTGCTATGTTAATTTTAAAAGATTTATCAATTGTTCTACTACAAAAATCTGAAACATCCTGTACAATAATTTCTACTAAACGATTCCTCTTGACAGATTCAGACAAACTGAATTTTATGCATATTTTCCATTAACAATTACTTTTCAAGTGCTCTATTATTGTTCTTTATTAATAAAGATGTAATCTGAGGAAGATAAGATGTAATGAGGAATATCAATCGATCAAAACAAGTTGTTACAATAACATTTTTTATCGTATTTTGTATACTAGAAGCTGTTAGCTTAGAGATTTAATTTTAATTTTAAATTAACTAAGCGTTAATTTAGCATGTCAATGAAAAACTAAAACCACCATAGCTAAAATAATGGAGATAATGTTCTCTTTAAAACGATCCAGGATAACCCAGGATTATTTTATTTAAAAATTATTGAAATAAAACTTGAAATTGTCCCAACCTTGGTAATATTAAAATAAAAAAGAGCAATTGCAAAGGACTATGGCTGAAATAATTGGGATAATGGGATGATTTATGGATCAAATATATGACGAAAATTTTTAAAACGATGTGTGATAATCGCTGTTTTATACAAGAATTATTGAGCTAATAAGTCAAAAGTGGAATGTTACGTTTCAATTTAGATAATATTAAGACAAGTTAGAAAAGTTGGACCGATTAACCGAATTACTGAGCCTAACAAGCAGAGAAGAATATAAAATACGTATAAAACGTTTCGATCTTATACGTTTTGTTCCGTTTAAGCGGTTGTTCCCGTTAACCGGTGCGCCAATTAACAGGAATGCAATGGACATATAAATATATTTATGCACTGTGTACATAAAAATGGAATCAAAGTACTCAGAATTTAACGCAGAATTCCTAAATGCAATAAAAATGAGTGTCCTACTCAAAAACGTTATCTTAGGCATGGCATCTCAATTTAGGGACGGTCTGTATTTTAATTTTATCTCAAAAATTCTTTTCTAAGAATATCCTTCGAATTTTTATCGAATTAATGCCATACTTTATGTACATAGCAATTTTTTCTGAAAACAGTTGTATATCGACATAGGGTACTTTATATGCATCGCACAACGATTGTACAATACTGCACCGGCATATTCTCTGGTTGAAAATAGACAAAAAGCTTAACATAGGTCCAAAAGTTGATCGTTTTCAAAATATTCAAAGTTTTACTTTGATAAGTTCACCCACTTATTGCCAAATCCATCATTTAACCTACTCAAATAGCACCCGCATAATGTGCTGGTGTTGCATTGTGCATAAAGTAGCAGTCTGTAGTATTTGCGGAAAGAATTCATCAAATGCCTTTGTAAGCTTATTTTGTAAACTTGCCCCTCTATATCCCCTTTCAAGATTTCATTATTTTGATAGTGCCATAATTATGTACTATTGATGTACTAATTTTGTACTACATTAACAACTTTTATACTAACCATTTATGTTTTTTTTATATGTATCAAAGTAGGGTGTGTAGCTGAACGTACAGTTACACCTGACTGTATATGGAAAGGGTCTAACTGTACGTTCAGTTACACACCCCACCTTGATATATATAGAAACACACTAAATGGTTAGTATAAAAATTTTTAATGTACAAAATTAGTATATAATTGTAGCACTATCAAAATTAAACCTAAAACGAGCGTGTTATGAATATTAGAAACTTCGTGTTTTTCGCCATCATTTTCTATTAAAGCTTGAACAGTGCTGCTCTTTAAAATGCAGAAATCCTTCTAATGCTGGTTGAGGTATTTTCATTCAAATCTTCTCAAAACAGCTTCTTCTAATTCGACAGACCTTGTGTAATGTTGTATCTTGTGTAATCGGAGAAATAGTTTGCTAAAGATGTGACTGTTCATCTTTATCTATCTTCATCCTCATGCACCTTTTTTGAAGTATTAAAAAATCAGTTTTTTATTAATGAAACCATTTCTATGAACTTATTTGAGTAAAAACAATAAAAAGTTAGAAGTACCTGAAAATTTTCTTTTGTATTTTTTTTGTATTTTCTTTTGTTTGTTGCTCGAATGATTTTGTGTGTTCATGATAGGTTATATTACAAAAAATAAGATTAATGATTTTAATGACAGGTCTACTTATGAAACTAAATCTTTAAATATCTCACAATGATCCATTTTCGGGCCTATTTTTATTTAGCTTTTTGTGTGTTTTTTAGTGGAGTATAGTACAATCGTTGCGGGACAGCCTATATATGAAAACTACTGCGAATTTAATGTAAAATGTAGAAATGCAATAAAAAAATGGGTGTTCCTATCAAAGAATTTAAATTTACTAATGGTATTCAATTATTTGGGACACCTGTTTGGACACATTTCAATTTTATTTCAAAAAATGTGCGCGTTGAAAAATATGTTTATGAGTATGATTTATATTGAATTGATTTTATATACTTTGTGTACATAGTGTATAAATGTTACATGTAATATTTTTGCAAATTTATAAATTAAACAACTTAATTATATTTTTATTTTGTTACAGATGAGCTTCCTGGTATTCTCGTTTGCCGAAAACACATTGTTGAAGAAAAACCAAACGACATTAGATTCATTATATACCCAATTGCGTTATCATTAAGTGTAATTTTTTTGGCCGCAACATTAATAGCAAGCTTTTTGATGCCGGCAAGTCATCACGTATTACATTGGAGATGTCAAACGAATTACGTTTTGTGCTTGCTCCTCGGCAAAATCGTACTGTGCATCATCCAATTCAGCGGATCCAGTTTGGCTGACCTCCAAGCATTGTGCTCGTTACTCGGTGAGTATTCTTCGTTATTTGAAAATTGAAATTTATAGATTGTTGTTCGAGCTGATCGCGGTCCCAGATAGGTTCCAATTAACTGGCCAATTGAAATCCATCCGGCGTAAATCGCAGGTAGATACACCTTCCACGGTGACTATAAATCAAGTGTCGAGCACGTCCCATGAAATTAATAAAGATATATTCTCCGTACCCACCGATACGGTGGTGCGTGCACAAAACGAAATCAATTTATCATCTATAATACGCATATGAACCGGTCGAATATCGTGCGTAAACAATATGCGTCGGCGGTTACCAAGTTTTCTATTTATAAAATGAGTTAAATCACCCAACTAACGAGATCAAACATTTATCGTATTGACTTTCTGTTTCGTCTAGTTCTTGGGGTATTACTGTTATTGCTGTTGGAGGATTGGTCAATGTCGTCCAACGGAACCGATGGAGATGTAGGTTTTTGGGTTAAGCATCGTATAGTCTGGGCCGGTATTTCTTGTATAAGCAAGGGACTCGTTTCGGCGATTGCCTTCTCACGTCGGAAAGTTTAACACACACGTGTTGCTCAATTCGTGACAAACACTCTCTCTCTTTGCTACATAGCATTTGCTATATAACAGTTTTGGGTTCCTTGGTAGGCGTGTTTTCAAGCTTTATTTATTTAATTGCGGCTTATTTTTTTTCTTGTCAACTCATAATTTATAACTCGGTCCAATAGCAGAAGTATGTTTATGTATCGTTGAGTTACAACTCACAACCGATGATGTTTACTTGAAAAACGTGACTGTAGGTGAAGACTTGGGATTACGAAAATGGGCCATAATTTGTTGAGAAATTTCAAATAATATTTTAATTCATACATTAATTTATATTTTTGGGTGATTCGTTCGAAAACAAAACAAAGCAGTAAATCTTTTTAGGTTATTATTATTTTAGGATGTACATTCTTAAATGGAAAAAAATATTTTTAACCGATCGCGGTTCAATGCTTCGTAACTGTTGCCAGATTTTGATATCAAGTTTATTATCCCCTCATTAATGTTATTTGTGAATTTTCTCATCCATCCTGTTTATAATCCAGGCGATTGACTTCTCCGTAGAACCGCTGATTTAATTATTCCAATTAAGAGTCGTTAATTTCCCTCTTATAACGGTAACAAAATAGTAGACCTCATTTATCAATTATCATTAACCGTCTCTGATCGTTTTAAGATCCAACCTCGTATGAATCATGCTGAAGGCTTCGTCGGGCTATTAACAATGTTCTAAATCAGAGTTCATCCAACGCATTGCGCCCTTCTGCCGCCATCGTCGGTCATATTTTATTATTATTTGCCGATGGTATCCTTGCGTACCACAGCCGCGAACAAGGCCTATAAAGCTTACATACATTATGTATACGTCGCATTTGCCGTATCTGGAAAGGCCTACGCGTATACGAAGCTTACAGCGTGGAAGCCGGATTTCCATTTATCTTACTTGTTAATTTGCCAAAGGTTTTAGCAATAATCGATTTAGAACCTCCGCCCCAGAGGAGCTGCTGCTTCGATAAGCAAAAGCTTGCTCTTGTAAAAGGAATGCGACCACAGGTTTTGCTCTGGAGATCAGATCAAATGCTTCGAGGTGAACGATATCGAACATACTTTACATATATATACGATCTAAAATGAAAGTGTTGCTATGAAAGTAAAAACAGAGAAATAAATGTTTTTGAGATCTTTGTGTTCTTGTGTGTACAATGCTCTTTGTTTCGTGGAACTGTTTGTGATGGTAAATATTACAAACAATTTTGTTGCGTGGGATTTCATTACCCACCAAAAAAATTTGAGTGATGGTTTCGTAAATAAAATTCTTATATTATGACTACTGAATGAATTTATAATTTACAACGTGGCTACACACTCGTTTTCAACTCTTTTATGTAATACAATAATTCTCCGTTAGTATGCTTACGGTTATACTGTGCTTTGCGTTATAAATAGGTTGCCCCAGAGTCGTAAAATAAACTGAATCTCCACGACTAATAGGTAATACCATCTATAAAGCGTCTCCGCAACATCTAAACCGTTATTCGAATAGTAATAAACCCACACTTTTATTTTATTTATGATTTCATGGGTTCGGTCGGAGAAAGTGCGAGGCGTAGAAGGCGAAGGATTTTTCTTTTCCCTTTACAAAGTTATTTATATGCACTTGACCGTGTACATCCGCGCCTGCACATTTCAAATACTCTGATGTAAATTGTAAAATCATTCAGTTTCTACTCGAAATGTGTATCATATCGAAAACAAGGCCGCAACTCTCCAAGGTTTCATAAACGACTATAAATCTACGATCTGCAGTTTATTGTTTTCATTCCAACTCAACTCAACCTTGTATCAGGCCGCTGAAAAGATTTGTTTAGGAATGCATCAACAGGATGACGCGTGACAATCAGTTGTAAATCATCTGTTGTAATTAAATGTATTTTCTTAACGGTTGTTAACATAAGAAAAAAAAGATAAAGTGGTGTTTGGTAATTTGTATGGTTTTGTCTATAGCGATAAATCAAATTCCATGACATTTCAGTTATAGCTTTTCTTTCTCAGGAATGTTTGTGTATGAATGTGTGAGAATCTGTTTTAGCATACATTAAATAATTATTTTTATTTCGTAAAGTAAAAATGAATTGAAAGCGTCTTAAATTGATTATTTTTTTTATTTATCAATTAAAGTATGTTCTTTTCAATCTTTGGAAAATGTTCTTGTAATAAACTTAAGAATTAGTAAGAAACGATTTTTTGGAAAATTGTTCTAAAAGCTATATAATACCTATTAATTAAAGTATGTCCTACAAACCTCATTTAGTTTATAAGGTATAATTTTTTTAATTAACTCAAAATTTATGGTAATTTAACATTTTTTTAGGATTGAAAATTAAAATTGGTTAAAAAACAATTTTCTCAAAATTTTTAAGTTACCAATTATAAATTTAAGTACTTACAGTGCTTTATCACTTGCGTGCTTTTAAATAAATATTGCGCGATTTTATTGAAAGAGGTAAATCATTTCTTACATACAACTTGTTAATGTGGCCTTCTTTCATTACGTATACATAATCAATCTCATGTAAATATTTCATTTTATAACTTTTTAATTTATGGAAATCTTAATTTTATTCTTTATTTCTATATAAAAGAATTGACTATGAGGTATTTTAATAAATAATTTATTCGAACTTTATTGGTTAAATCAAATTTCTTCTCAATCTCATCTCTTTCCTAGACGATATATATCATTATCTAGAACGAAAAACCTATAGGTTTAGTGGTACCTCGTTAAAGACAGCAGTACCTCGCAATCCAACTCAAGCCAACATAGCTTCACAACAAACACTAGGCTTAGAGAATTAGAAACATTAGGGTCTAAATAGACGTACGGCTAAATCCTAATGATAAATCCTAATAATTTCTAGTTTTAGGTCTAGTGTTAATATTAGAGCTAGGTTGTAGGTGTAGTACAAGTTATACTTTTAGTTCCAGCAGAATTTACTACAATCAAGCACTAAATAGCAATTAAAACTAGAACTAACAATAGACCTAGTACTAGAAAGATTTAGGTTTAGCCGTGCGTTTGAAGATATACAAAATTATATAGGGTGTCCCATTTACAAAAATGGTTTTATAATTTTATTGCAGAAAAAATATACTTGGCAACATTACCGATAGAAAATTTGACATCACAAGGTTTATAACCTATATACACTAATTTTTCTTTTAGTTGATCAACCTGATATAAATATTTTTTCATATTTCCATACTTTATTCGCGCACTGTATAATATTCAGAATTGATTACAATAAATATTACTGCAATTTTTTTCATCGAGCAGTTACGAAGATATTGATCTCTAAAATGAGGACCTTGAGCTGTTGTAGTAATTGTAGTGATTTTCGTGTTATATTTTTGTGATATGATTTTTCTTCGCATCTATACCCTTAAATTTTACGACGGTAATTTAATTATGAAATAGGTTTACAAAGAATTTTGAACAACTGTTGTTTGAACAACTGTTGTTATATTTTTTATAATAATATGATGAATTTGAAGAAATCACTAGCACATACGGTTTGTCACATGAAAAGTACTCAACGTACTAAACTGTAGTACTCAAGTACTCAACTGAAGATAACGTAGAATCCATAAATGTAACAAAACATGGGGGTTGCAATTACAAAATCTCAAATTAATTTTGGGAGATCCTGTACAGGGTGTCCAAATTTTTCGATGGGTTTGTAGGGTATCTTGGTAATTATGAAAGATAGAAAGTTGCGGTTTTCAGGAAACTGACCTGTTTTTTTGTGAAACTTTTAATGTCGCAAACCAAATTTTCATTTGAATTTTTATCAAATTGATTCCATACTTTTTGTACACACTGTATATCCCAGTAAATTTTACCTTATAAAAAATTTTGTCATGAAAACGTATTTTTTGTAAGTGTAACCATATATTAACAGTATTTATATGTTTTTATTTCAAAAAACAAATGATTGTTATTAGATTCTTTTTAAATGGTAATGTACCCGTTAGACCCATTATTCTCATTTGATAGACATTTTTATTCTATTTACATCAACTTTTCTAATATAAGGGTACTAACATTTTATACTAGAAAATGTTAAAAAAAATGTTTATTAAGGTAATTAATTCATCAAGTACTTCGAATTATTAATCGTGAATGAAATCTACATACTCAAATAAAACAAATTAACACTAGAACTAACTAACTACCGCAAACATTAAATAATTTCTGGGGTAATAAATGTTCAAAATGTTCGCCATTAACTACAGGCAGTAGCTAACCTATCAGACCTATCATCAAAAGTCTACAAGTTCCTGGCACATTTAATAGCTTTGGTTCGTTTATTAAGACAAATTAAATCGTGAGTACCTTGACTGATGTATTGATGAAATTAACTTAATTTTAAATTTTGTTCCAAAATTTTCTAGTGTAAGTGTACCAACATTTTATATCTTCGTAAAGAGAATAACAATTTCTATCAAATGAGCAAAACAAAAGGATACACTGCTATTTAAAAAAAATCAAGTATTATTTGTTACTCACTTGTTTTTTGAAATGAAACCATTTGGTTATCATGGTAAATAAAAGCCTAAACAATATTTATATGTACAAAACATTTCTTTGTAAAGTAACTATTTATCGAGTTATACAGTGCCCGCCAAAAACTCAGCAACACATGGTTTTCTTTTGAACCGTTCTATCTACGTTTTTGCAATTCAGTTTGCATGGAAAGATCTACCGGAGGTAGATAGACCACAACTTCGTTATTTTAAATCGAATGCTGTAGTTTTTCTCACACCTTTTAATTGCATGCAAAAAATGAAGTTGACTTTCATAAAACAGACGCTTGTGTTGTTGTACTTATTTGTGACACACGTATTTGTAACACATTTAGATAGGCCAATATTAGTTACGTTTCATTTATGCACATTGTGACGCAAAAAAGTGACGCAAAAAGAACCGCTGACAGACCTTTACAGCAGATAATACATGAAAACTTAACGAAATATAGGAAAATTACACTTCTTTAAAATTAAACAGTATCTTATATAAATATAATACAGTAATGTATACTTTAGGGAACTAATTAAAAAACACTTTTTTAAATATTTTTTCTATACCACTGCAAACTTGGTTACACACTCCCCGATTGATTGATTTTTGTATAAAGTTTATTACACTTATTTATTAAATTAAATCTTACAAAATTTTGATTAAATCAAAAACTTTTAGATAAACAAATTTGAAAAAATTGTTAATTAAATTTTTAAAAATTTAAACGTCACAATCATCTGTGTGGAGAATACTTCACGAACAATAATTGCATCATCTTCAACATGTCTTGTTGAATTTAGTACATGTTGATCAGTACTACATGTTTTTAGTAAAATTGTGATTTATTTGATGTTTTACAGAAACGTCAATTTTCGAATTTATCAAGTTGAACAAAAGTATAAATCGATCAAAACACTATGAAGCAATAAATTAATAAATATTCTTTATAATTCACCAACAAGGAAAGGGTCAATATCTATAAAACTAATAAATAACGATAACAAAGAATTATGATATCAAGGTGATTAGATTGTTTTTATATTTATATAACTGATGAGCCATGATCTGAAATCTATTTATGTATGCCGTTACAAATGTCCTATTTATGAAACCTTACAGTTAAAGTATTATTCCGTATAAACATTTTTTTTATGATTCTGTTGATAACACCAAACAAATACATTCTTAAATCTCCAAATAATTTATCAACAACGATTTATTGACAATAACAACTTTATAAATTTGTGTTTACGACAGGGTGAGCTTTTATAGGTTTCCTTTGACGTGGACTAATAGAAGCTCGCCAACGATAACAACATTCGTTTTCGACGAGCTGTTTTCATGTATGCGGTCGTACTAAACTGTTACGTTCGACAAGTATATAAAAATTCCTGATAGACGACGTGAGTCATCATGCCAAACGGTAAAAGCTCAATCGTATTGCATTCTGTTAACGTTTCTGCTGTCTGCGGTTTCTGTTTACGGTTAACACCTGATTTTCTAGTTAGGTTTTATTAAAATTAAAGAAAACCCATCAACAAAAGTTAATCATTACTTTTAGAAAATCTCATTATTATCTTTCATCGTAATTGACTTTAGATGCCACAAGAATTATCACGATTTAATCAGTAGCTTAGTTTTATAATTCGATTTAAATTGGCTAACAGATAATTTAAAATCTTTATTTTTTTATTTTGACTTGTTTCTGCAACAAGAATAAGTAATAAATTTGCAAATTTAGTTATTACTTTATACGGTGCTAAGAGGAATTGGCGAAGCAATATAGGGACGCGGATTCTCTTAAAAAGCAGTACCGCAGGACCTGGATATTTAAAATAATAATGGTCATTACCATAATAAGCGAGTCCGGTGCGAGCCTCCGTGTGTGCCGATGTTGTTTTTTTTTCCGGTCTCGATAAATCGATCTTGGCCGTACGCAACGCCAATTGCGATCGATAAATCAAAGTTTCGCGCCGGACAGCGTATTATGGTAAAGAGGTGTGGGATAATAAGAAACTGGTGCAGGAAAAGCGCTAATTGCGACTGCATCCCCGAGGGCGGGTCCCTTACGATTTTACGCGGATTTAATCTGACGGATCTTGAGAATTTATCGAAGATGTTTTTCTAAATATAGTGAAAATTACTTTAACCGGTAGCCTTGAAGGTTGTACGCGGTAAAGGTAGAGAAGAAATAAATTCTTTTGATTCTGAAAGGACAATCTAAATTTATCTAAAGAAAAACTTTTTTCTCCTTTAATCATTGTTTATATCGCACGTTGTCGCACTTTCTAATGATTCTATTGAAGCTGCGACAAGAAGAAAGTCCTCGTAACAACTGGGTAATGGCCACATTCAGATTGAAAGATTTCCAAGAATCCAATTCTTCGATTCCTTATCACGACGGTGTTGGGCAGTTAGCGAGGACCATTAAATGTTGCCGCAGAACACAGTAGAACCGAGAAAACGCACACTTCCTCATTCTCTTTAGCTGTTTATCGGTGCGTCGTCACGAGCGTGTAATGTCCACGGACCAGTTTTTTAGCTTAAACTTAACACCATAAAACCAACTTGTTGACCTTATTGCGGCCACCGGCCAGATGTATACCCGCACCGTCTTGTTTATTAGAGCAGTAAACCAGTTTTTAATACAAGAATAGGTGCGTTTTTAGAACTAACATTTTTTTCCACGCGCTGCGAACGCGTGTATAAGGAGAAAAGTGGAATGGACGTTCACCTTTTCCTATGGAGCTTTTATACGAATAATGTACAAATCATATATGAGAGGACGGGCTCGTATACCTGTAAGAAAAGTAAAGATTTAAATGGACATTTAAAAATTTAAACCCCGACCCATAGTCGGAACGATTTACACTGACCTGACCTGTCACCATTAATTTTGTTGCCTCGGGAAGGTCGTGAAAAGTGGGACAAAAGATCTCCACACACACCACAGTGAGTCCGGTGTATTCAATGTAAAAGGGAGATCGTGCTCTAAAACCAGCAGTTCTCAATAAATTATTTTAGATGTTAAAATTTAACTTTCTCCAAGTTTATATACATATAGAATATGTGATAATAATTTTTACCACAATTCTTTATCGTACCAGGATGTTCACAAAAATTGCTGTAAAATCGATTTTTGTGCTTAAAATTAAAAAACATACATATAATTCCAACTCTACAACACTAAGGCATAAACTTATTTAAATAATTATTTTTTATTGGCTATTTATATAGCTATCAGTAATTCGATCCAAACCCAACCTTCCAACATTTGGCTTTTACAATCCAAAAGCTTTTAAAATTGGACAGGAATTTGCTTATTTTTGTGGTTGAACCTTTGAAAAAAATTTATTATTCATAATTAATTCAATCATTTTATTATTAACATCGTCGAAATTAAAGATGACTTCCTTGACAAACATCGATGAACTCTAATTTATTGTAAGTTTTGCATAATGCATAGACGATTAATCTAGAAAAGTAAAATCCTATAGGAATTGTTTATCTTGACCTTGTTGTAAATGTCTTTTTGATTTTAATGGGTACTCATATTTTTCTTACACTTCCCTCTTCATCATTTATATATTCGTGGGATTTGGAGATTGAGGAGATGTTGTGGCTCTGTGATTAATTAAATTTAGCGTTGTAACGAAAGTAGATACTCGGTGCATTAAACTCTAGAGCTTCTCATTCTGAATTAATGTTCAATTCTAAAAACTCTTATTTTTGTATAGCAGGATAATTTTCAATATTCATAATGAATATAAATATCCATTGAGAAAAGTTCAGAAAAGGAAGCTTTTAAATAGTGGTCTCTTCTTGTGCTAGCTTCATTAGTAGCTAGAAGCAAAATGTGTACTGGATATATTCAAACCAGTTTCTATTACCTGTCACTTTAGCAGATTAAACTGAAAATGGCATCAAACCGGTTCAGATAAAAATAGAGACAGGGATATTCGTAATCATAACCGAATGAATATTAAAGTTTGAAATAATGTTTCCAATATTGTAGAATACATATGTTTAACCCATTCAATACTCATGATGAGAGGTTTCCCGAAATTTAACGTTAAGTGGGTACATCGTATGTAATTGGTTACTTTCAACTTCTGGCGATTACGTAACATACGATCTACAATTTTTCAATATATTAAAAATATATGTACAGGTGGCCCTCGTAGAACACGGTGTCTTCCGTGTTCTACAAGGTTAGATATAGGGGATCGTGTTCGATATACCGTGCTATATCGAAACCGTGTTAATGTTTTATTAATTTGAGTGAGTAACTAAGTTGCAAGTAGCTGGGGTTAGACTCTTTGTGCACTGGTCAATTGCAATCGCCTATGCAAAGTAATACATTGTAATCAGCTAAATAATGGCTACAATACTTCACATGTGTGATTGCGTTTCATGAATACAAGTAAAACCGTATGCTGCTTTTGTTATTATAAAAATCAATTTTGTGCGGTGTAATATCGAAACATGCAATACGAGGGATATCTGTGTTATTTACCACTTAAGTAACCCCAATGGAAACGTTACAGTAAATAATTTTCGGTTTTCTGTGTCTGAGAGAGTACACTTCTCTGAGGGAGATATTATATAAAATATGTTAACCAACTAGGAATGAGAACACATTAAACTTAATCTCTATAATTAATATAATCACATCCCAAAACTGGTCACCCTTGCAAACTACCCTAAGCAATCAAGTTTAAATTTACATCAAAGACTGCCATTATTCTATTGTAATGGAAACGTAGGATTTAATTTTGCCTAGTTAACTCAGGGTTACTGCCAAGGTGATACAGATAAGGCGATGTTACACGGTTCACTTCTGGATTTCAATTTAAAGTGAAACAACCAAATTGAACTGTGCAATCGCGTTGAAAGAATTTCACTATTTTAATATTTTCACTTTTGAAGTAAATTGCGGTTCATCATTCAACGCAAATGAAAGAGAATAGAACGTGTAAACATATTGTTGAGCGATTTATTCCGTGTGGCCGCTGTTTAATAAGATGACACCAGGAAGCGCCACTGTTAAAAATGGATCTCAAATGGTAAGGAAGATACGCCTCTGTTCTTAGAACATCCAATGGTCCAAAACAATCACCAGTTGCAAGATGTCTAAGAATGATTTGCAATTTTATTCGTGCTAGTAAAGCATCTCTCATTACAATGATTTTTTCTGGATTAATTGAGTAACCATTTTAGGTCTTCAAATTTTGTTTTGTTTAGTCGGTTATTGTATGAACCTGGATCTTCTTCTGCCAACTCTGAAGCAAACAGTGAATAGACAGTTTGAAGTTCCCAAAGTCTATCTAACATTAACATTAACACAACAGATGCATACAAAAACAAAAACTATATTTAGAATCGTACAAAGTATTATTTATGCTATTATTATATCTATTCATTTTTAGTCGTAACAAAATGCAGTTAGAGTGTGGTGCAGAACTTGTTTGCACGTAAGATAAAAAAATTTGTGTTGTATGCTGTTGCAATTTATAATGATGTAAAATTAAAACTTAACAAAACAAATCCTTATGTAGTATAATGTATTCCTGGGGTAATTTCGAAAACCTAGAATGTTTTTATACATTTCTGATATGTAATGGCAGAAGGTTATAAAATTTAAGACCTTTTCATGGGCGATGATTTATGTAGATGAATAGTTTTAAATGATTTTGGAACGTACTGTCTTTCGTTTATTTTGTCACTTGGGTCATAGTTATGATTTATTGTTACAGTTTATGCATTTATGTGTCTGTGATAATATTTGGCATAGGCGAGAATATATTCTAAGTGAAGTGGAATGAAATCGGTTTCTCGAAATATTGATTATGTTGGATATAAAAGTGGTTTCTTATAAATTATCTTTAAAATCGTTTTCTGCGCTATTCCTAACATATTTAAAGTTGTATTATAGCTCATTTCCCAAACAATAATTTCTTAATTAAGAGCAGATTCTATGTCGTGTTGCAAATTGTTAATAAAATTTTCTTAACATTTCTGCAACATTTCTAAGTAGGTAGAACTTTTGATTCTAGGTATAATTTCAGTTATGTCTTCCATTTTAGATGCTATCCAGGATAAGATCTAGATATTTGATATATGACATCATATTTGATATATGATCTGATATATCACAGTTGATTTCATGGCTCATCAAAACTATTGGTTCTTTAATAATGCAAAATACTATCTAACCAAGCTAGAATCGATAACTGTGAGGCCCGTACAAAAATTTGCCGTGTCTAGTTATTGTTTTATTAGGAAGATCAATTATTCAATGTAAATTGAATGTGACAATTCACATGCATTTCAATATGAATTTCGACATTATCGAATGATTTCTGTTGAGTGGTGGAATCAGTGGTAGTAAGATTAAGAACGTTGTGACTCCCGGAATTTTATCTCGATTGTGTATGCTTTACAATACATATTTAAATAATAGTAATACAATTTAGGAAGAGACAATCGTCCGCATTGACTATAACATATATCGTCGTGACAAATGACGGATGTTGTGAAATGCAATGATGGAAGTGTTCTGATTGCGACAATTGGGGACTTCTGAAACGATCTATTATAAAATGAACTACTTTATTTTATACTGATATTTCGACTGTTTATTTCAGTCTTCTTCAGAGTACACTGAAATGAAGTAAATAACAATAAAATATAATAATCAAAACAGATTATAATACGTATCTGTTTCTTATTTAATAATATCATTAAAATTATTGAAAAAACGCTACCACAGATCACTTATTAGATGAGAATGAATGACATATTAAATTATAAAATAACATAAACGACACTTGTCAACCCGTTGCATCAAATGTATAACTAGTTTTTACGAAACATTTTTGAAATCATCGAATAAGTTGAAAAAGATAAGAATAATCTACCAAATACGAAGACTGAAAAGCCATCCACAGCTTCTGTACAATAACCCATAATGCTGGATATAAAATTGGGATCTGTTTTTGTAACCAGAAATTTTCGTATCCTTGCTTAAACATTGGTTTCGGCTCCTCATTTGTGGATAATTCAATAAGTTGCTCCTGTACTGGCATCAGTATGGATTTTTATTAAATGTTCCTTAAGCTTTTCTAAGCTACTTCCGTATTAAAAAAAAATGTGTCTCAATTTATTGATTTTTTATTAAACCTCGCGCGGACCCCCAAACCGATTTTAATTTTCCTAGGACCCCCTGAATGACCTTAGGACCCCTTGGGGTCCGTATGGACCACTTTGGGAACCACTGCTTTAGGACAACTGCATGCCTACCTCTTAATGAGCGAAGGATTTGTGGTTCTCTGGGTGTTTGGCTTTTCTTCAACAACTTTAGGACATTGGCAATCGATTTCCTGGTTCTTGGCTATTCGTTCTTGGTCATCTCTGTGGGGGCTTGGATGCTCGAACAAAGACACTAAACATTGCAAACTTAGCAACATAGATGCGGTTATATTCGATACTTTAAAAGATTTTAGAGAGATTAGATTTTAGATTAGATTATTTTTTTTCTAGATTTTAGAAGTTAGATTTTAGTATTCGTATATGTCTTGTTGCTTCTGGTTTTGTGACCAAAACCAATTCATAAGACAGCACAAGTACAGCGACTTGCATATCTTAATATAACAGGTAGCAGGGTAACCTCGAGGACACCTAGAATTCACCAAGAACTCTATTATGTCTTATTCCGACAGAATACAACTTTAACCAGCCGTACAAGGCTACTTATTAGCAGGGATAATTAGACGAAAGGTGTGCTTCAACTAAAAAGAGGAGCGTTTGCCTGGTATACCGATGCTTCAAAGATAGTTCGATTCGCAGTAGGCATGGGCATTAACGGTCCAAACAGCCGTATTAAACTGTCACTCAGCCCGGACACAACCATTTTTCAGACAGAAGTTCTTGCTGTAAACTTCTGCACTATTTGAATCTACAAAAGGAGCTAATAGATGCTTCCATTAAAATTTTTGCGCACAGTCTGGCCACCCTGAAGGCAATTCAGTCCTTTACATGTGGATCTGTACTAAACAGATATGTACCAGCACTCTGATAGAACTCGCTGGGAGAAATAATGTTACTCTATGTTGGGTTCGAGGTCACAGGTAACATTGATGGTAACCAAAAGGCGGGCAAGCTGGTCAAAAAGGCAGCGAAAAGGCCCTTCGTTGGACCTCAGTGAACTACTAAAAAGCCATATAAAACAAGTAATCAACAGATGGGAGGCCTCAAAAATAGCCTCACGCTTTAAAGAACTTCCAAGTCACAGACAAACGAAAGTATGATAGACCTTTCGAAAAACAAAACCCAAAAGGTTTTATGCCTCAACAAAGGGGATCTAAGAAAGCTCTCAGGGTTCTTGACCGACCATGCACCCCTCAAATGCCATCATTTGATTCCATATGATTCCATAGAGCCCTTGCGGGTTATTCACCTTAATGTACCGCGTTATGTCACTCAACTTATACCTCTCTTCAAACTAACTGCGATTTATTATGGTTTTACATACAGTTTTCAGATGTTATGTTTTAAGTTTGAGCATTTGTCATTAACTTTTCTATCAGTTTAGTTTATTTAATTTTTTTATTTTATTGCTCTTGTTTTTCCTTTCTTATACTGATTTTTGTTTCTTAGGTGGACGTTTTAATTGCTGTATTCCCTGTTCGTATCTTATTTCCTGTTTGAATATAAATAAATAAAATATATATCATTATTGCATTTTATGTATATTCAGGCAATGCAAAAATTTTCAGCTTATCTCATTTTAAAGTTGCATTCTTGAATTGAGGAATCAACAAATGGTAGATGTTAAAATAGTTGCCAATATAATTTTTTGTTCCTTATTCATCACCATTTCTAATAAAGACTAATGACTAGTTCATGATCACTTGTTACCATACACCATGCCGTTAATTGCCCCCGTACAGTAATTGAATCCAAACACCAAAGGTGTGTAGACTTATATGTATAAATAGCTAAGCAGATAGAGATCATCTGAAAAACTAATATGATTAGAAATGTATGTGTTAATGATGAGTAATAAATAAAAAAATAAATGTTTGAGAAATGCTGTTATTTCATACTCTCAATACTCTGTACGAAAACCAGTCCGTCGGCTCAGCAGGCGTTCTTTGCAGCACGGCCGTCGCCACTACCATTGGCGCAGGTCACTGACATCTTCGCGGTTCCTGCTGCTCCTGACTGGCACCAGCTCGTTGACAGCAGGAACAGTGCGTAATGTATACGCGGTTCAGCTACCGTCTTCGCGGCTTATTGTCCATTCGCGTAATAAATATATCGCGTCCTAGGTCCTTCTTCGTCGTATACGCATACTCGGAGAACAAACCAAAGTCGATTCGTATTCCTACAACATGGTCAAGGCTTTGTCAAGGATCCGCAGCGTATAACTGTCTACAACAAATTTTCTAGAGAACGTGACGAGAATCTTGTCGTCGCGAAAGCGGTCATAACACTGTCATGAAAAATGCTTACTACGCATTCACATTGTTTGGTTGTATTGAATTAGCAACTATGTCACGTTTCCGGAGTCGTTATGATTAGCTTTCTTCGCGAACGTTAACCGATTGTGAACTTAACAAATGGAAAATTCCTCGTTGCTTAGTGATGATTAACTCACTCTTCAATCATTAAAATTAACTTTGACAACTAAAAATAAACTCAAAATGGGTGTGATCAAACCGAGAAAAACCGCAATATTTATTGGTACGCCACAGACGGGTGGCGTAGAATTGGTGGAGAGTCAAAGTTCCGTTAATGAACCTACTAGTTCTTCTACGACATATCCAAGTAATCATCGTAAACGGTGTCCTCCAAAAGAAGAAGTGATTACTCCCAAGAAAAAAGCAGGAAGAAGAAAAGTTAATCGTTATCTTAACTTTATCGGTTTAATGGAACGTGATGAAGACATCACCGATGATTGTTTCTTAATAAATTTTTGTAAAGGCCCTTTTGTAACTCTTTTGGAATTAACGGATAACCCCGAAGAATTAATAAATAATTTTTGTGAAAAAACCGCATTTGAGGAGAAATTTATTGCAAAGAAAACTCGTTTTACTACGATCTCATTTAAAATACGGAAAGCGTTGATGTCGAAAAAGAATTTCCCTTTTAATCATCACCAAGAATTTGAACAGGAACTAATATCATTCTTTCTTACAACTCCATCTCTTGTATTTAAAGCAACGCCATCAAATAGCTTTGAAAGATTATTTCTGCATGCCTTGAGTAAATACCACAATTTATTATCTAGTACCTATATAGAGAATACTGTCAAGACCGTGGAAGTTCGTTGTGTAATAGATGTGTGGTTTCCGCAGAAATTGCTTCTTTGCGATCTCATTTTAATGAAGAAAATGAATTAAAAGATTACGTTCAATGGTTCGTGCGGTTAAAAGAGGAAATTGTTCTCGTTAAACAAAAATACAAATTTAATTAATCGTTTATGTAAGTAATTAAGTTGTAAATTGTCTTTGTTAATTGGTCGTTTAATAAACCGATTGGATCGCGATGCAACCCACGTCCGCAGCATCGTTTTTAAAAGAAACTTCGCGACGCACCAACTTATTTGGAAATATAAATTATGAATACAGCCGATGCGGATGGAGTAATTAAAGCTTTGAGAATAGCTTCAATCCGACAAAAACGAAATATATACATTTCGCGATGCTTAAAACTGGTTCTTCTTAACATGAAATGTTTCTTGCTTCAACGTGTCTTGAATACTGATGAAATTACATTTCAACGTTGGTATTACCGGAAAAAGCCTCTCGATATTAATAATTAAGTACTACAGGCTTGGTTTTGTAGTGATCTAAATACATTTAAAATTGCGTTCAATTTTTTAAATTTTAAAACTTCCGTGGCAATGTTAACCAAGTATGTAGTGACAAATAGGTCTAATAGTAGTTATCAATTGGAAATAATCACCACAGGAACGCGTTTTAATTAACTCAGACAACAAATTATGCAGTTATTCAAACCATAACCGTTAGAACAACGTTCAAGGATTCGGTTACGCATAATTATTGTTTCCTTATGTTCGCACCACTGATTCTCGATTTGTTTTGCACATACTTTACTAGACAGAGCCGCTAACGCTAAATAACATTGGTAATATTTCCTCTTTCAAGATTAAACGGATCGTAAACTGACTGTTCCAAGATTGATTACCAACGTAGCTGAAAATGACATGAAATGAAGGAACATAATGATAATTTCTTATTATTTGATTTGATATTTATCATTATCTTACACGAAGATTATTTAGAAATAAATTTTGGTTTTATAGCCAGTCTTTCAATTTTAAACATAATATGATTAAATTAATTTCTATAAAATTGTAGGTACTTTATAAAGGTATTTCTTGGACTCTAATAGAACTTCATCTTGATGTACAGTTTGCATTTTTGTGCTTAATAGCGGAAAATTAAAATGAACTGTGGGAAATAATATGGACAGTAGATGTGTAAGGTAGTAGGATTTTCGTATTAACAGGAAACCGCAAAGAAATAGCGAGAAAAATGATAATTAACATGGTAATAAATACAAACAGTAAAATTAAAGCAAATTATTGAAATTGATACGTCATTAAAAAGAAGTTTTGTTTATAAATTGGGGTATTAACTATTTATGCAAAAATAAATTAGATGCGTATCTACACTACATTTTCTCTCCACCTAGAAATAAAAATTAATTTTAAACACAAGGAGTTTGTAGTTTCATTTGTTCTGATCACTTCTTGTTTGTTTAATCATCAAAAATCAGAAGGTAGGATCTGTAATGCTTAGGGTATAAATCTACTTTGAAGCAGGTGCGGAACTTTTCTTTATAAACGTCAATCTGACCACGGCACGGTATATTAAAGAAGCTTTCGTTGAACATGTGATTCCCTTCGTCTCATATGTATTCGTATGTATGTAAGAAAGGGGAGTGTATGTTAAGGTATACAGCACCTAGGCCCCAACGGGCCCCTTATACATCCTCCTACACCCTCTCCAGCTACATTGACCAGCCTAAGGATTTTCCGGAATTTCCGAAGGCTAAGATGCAGCTCATAGGTGTATTCCTGATGCCATCCGTGCTCGACCATTCCTCTCCAAAGTCTCTCATTTTGATGTCTTGTAGAGTGAAGCAATCACACAAGATGTACCGAACAATCTCTTCGTTCTCTTCATAGAAGTGACAGAGGGAACTAGTAGCAAGCTTAAGGTTGTAAAGATGCTTGTTTATCTTACAGGGACCCGTAAAGATTCCCGTTACAATTCGTAGGTCGTTTCTATCGAGTGTTACGAAAGACAAGGCTGCCTTTGCTGATGGATAGCACAGCAGTTCTTTAGACTGATTCCACCAGTCTGTGAAATTTGTGGCTGAAATCTTTAATGAGCTCACTTTGAGTTGAGTAACGGTTTTGATGAACAGGTCGCTCGCCTGGCAGTTTTTGTTGCGTTTTGGCAAGCATATCAGCGTGCTTATTACCTGAACAGGTCGAGTGTCCTTTTATCCATTGAAGTAGAACTTAGTTGTATACTGCGACCTTCTCCAATGTCAAGTGACAATCCATAGCTAGAATAGATTCTCTACTGTCAGTATAAATTAGAAAAGTCTTAGCTTTCAAGTTGGATCTCAGAAGTCAGCGGTAAATAAAATGGCGATTAATTCCGTCTGTATAACTGTGAGAAAACTGTGTGTATGACTTGTAGGTCGTGCGAGAAAATTTCAGCTCCAGCTCCTTCCCGTCTAGCCAAACCATCAGTGTAGATTTTTTTTTACTGTTTTTTACTTCTACTTCTGCGGAACTTGGTTGGATGAGATAACTCTTAGTAAAAATGTGTTGTAGGGGTATGAAGTCCGTTTTACATTTCAGAATTGGCGAGTAACCCACCATTTCATTTCAGACTACGGCATGTACGAAGTCGAAATATAGTGGCACTGGTGAGCCACTTCTTGATGAACAAATGAATTGGCGTTAGGTTCAACATGTTTTCCATGACTGCGGTGGGGGTAGATCGCGGCGCACCTGTAACATACAAGCACGCAAGTCCATACTTTATTGAGTGCAGCAGTGGATATAGATTTTAAGGTCTTTGACCACCAAACTATTGCACCATAGGTAAGCATAGGTCGGATTGCAGCTGCGTCAGTTGCATTTAAAGGACAGGTTTAGGTGACAGTCCCCATGTCTTACCTATAGTCCTCCGGCACTGGCTGAATGCAACGTACGCTTTTTTACTCTATTGTCTGGGTGAGCTTTCCATGTTATTTTGTTGTCAAGTATAATGCCCAGATATTTGACTTCATTTGACAAAACTAATGGAGTATTAGATTCAAGAGATGGCAATCTGGGCTTGTCAAGCTTCCTCAATCGTGTGCAAAGAATCAACTTTGTCTTCTTAGGATTCACAGAGAGCCCTTGTCCTGGGATTCACTTGCATCCTATCAAAGAGTACATTTATGTGCTTACCTTCGACAAGGATGGTTAAATCATCTGCATAGCCAACTGTTGTAAAGTTGGCTTTAGATGAGGCATTTCAAGAGACTGACCAGGATGGAATGGTATGAAATTTATCGTAACCTCACGCCACCGATTGGGTGGCGTGGGATTATTTATAGTGTAGTGCCAGACAGGCCTAGAAAATTTCTGCTAGATGAGATATCATCTGGTCCTGGTGTTTTGAACGGCGAAAAACTATTAATTGCCCACCGTATTTTTTCTCTCTGCAAATTTCTTCTGCCAAGGTCCAGTCATCTGCGTAGGTTCGTGGTTGATGTTCTGAAGTGAACACATGGGACTTATGGAACCTGAGAAATGCACCTCCATTAACAGATTTTCGGTATAAGAAGCGTCCGCCTTTTTTAGTAAGCCAATTCGGCGTTCAGGATCATCGTCTTATTTATTGGTGACAACTTATTGTGCAAATAATGCACTCTCCGATAATGCCCCAATGCTTAGATGTTTAGATATTAGCGCAATGGAGAACATATATATATATATATATATATATATATATATATATATATATATATATATATGCTAGAGAGATGAGTTAGAGACACTGTACAAACGCTAGATGATCTCCTCAAAGCCTGATTCCTATTTGATTGATTTACTTATCACAGTTTAAGAACATTTCATCAAGTCATAGATGTCTATGACTTGCTTTAATTTCTGAAGACACTACCAAACAAACAAAGAGCTTGAAACATTGGTGTTAACAACAAACGCATACATGCGAATTCGGCTCATTGTATCGCACTTTCTAAAGACTTAATTGCATCAGCATGAATTTATGGTTTTATTATGTGTGGAATATATTCTGGAATCGGTTTCTTCTTCTTTAGGAACATACTCTTGTCTTGAAGTATTTTTAATTCTTTACTGATATGTAAAGTATTTACACATTTACTGATGTGTCAGCCACACTTACCAACAAAACAGAAGGGTAAGCGGAGACGGCTGTCTTATGCGATGTACTGGCATGACAGAAACGTCGTATAAGACTACACCTAGTCCTAATCTTATTCGTTGGAATGAAGGATTTAGACTAAATGTGTCGTTTCGGCAGCCTTGAGCGTTTTCTTCTGCAGCCTCTAAATATAATTTTGATTCAGTCCTTTCTTATCCCATTCTTTCTGTTGAGTTTTAAGCCTTCCTTATTTCTTTTTGCATGGTTTAGTTTTTTATATGTTTTTTTATATGTGGTTTAGCATAGACATTTTTGGCACATTGGACATTTTAGTTATCACATGAAACACAGGTATCATAAAAACTTTGTACACTATTAAGATTATTTTCCTGTTTATACGATTAGAAAGTTGTTTGCGTTAACTCATATAGCATTTGTTGCTTTAAAAGCCAGAAATCATAAAGTATGCTTAAAAATAAGGTCTAAGCTGGAAGTAAACCGAAATTTTAAAATGTTTTTTATTATCTTTTATTTATGGACCAATATTACTACTCGATCCGTTGACGTGTTATATAGCATATAACATATGATGAAAAGCTAAACTTTTCCGAGTGTCAAGAAAATTAAAAGAAGGTTGTGAAGAGAAGGAAAACGAATTATAATAATCCGATGGCAATTATGTATTCTCCCCATCTCAATTAGTTTTAATTACGGCTCGCTGGATCGCTTCTTATGGTTCAGTCTCACGCACGACTGCCTGTTGCTGTCTGGACGAGTCCAATAAAACGACCACCACGACATGCTGCGCAAAGAAACCGAAATGCACAACATCTTCGTTTTATTGCAAACGAAGGCACAAGCAAATGAACTAAATAATATAAAACGGACAGTATATTATTTTAATTGGATATGTAACGGTATCCACTTTTTCCGGATGGTAAATTAGGTTTAATTGGAACGCAAAATGTTGAGGGCACGTAACAATTTGCCAACGAGGCGCGTTCTCAACGTAAATCATCTGGGCTATTAATAAACAATCAAACCCACGGTAACTTTTTCGTACCTCGCCTTTAGTTGGTCCATCAATTTTAATCAAGAGATGATTTATCTGCACGGTTCTAGTACGTGCCATTTGTTACGGAGTCCGCCGCGGGATCGCATCTCATTGTAACCTTTTTCCTACAGGACCGGAACCGGCCGATTTGCCCGCGTTCTAATTGAATCACCGTCGATAAATCCTAAGACATTACGTGACCAAGACGCAAGCACTAAATCGTGATGATTAATATTCAAGACGCTCGTGATACTTCATCTACCTTGTTATTATAGGGGTCACGCTTATGGAATTAGTTTTTATTTCAATCTGACTTTCTAAAATAATTTCAAAACAAACATATTAAGTAAAACCAAAAAACCTTAAAAATCAGTAATAAATTATTTGAGTTTACAAACTTTTATTGTTCTCGTTAAGAGTTTTAGAAGTATTAAAAAATTTAATAGGTTTCAAATTTTTTAAAGCGTAAAAATTTTGGAAAACTTTCTAGTGCATCAATCTTGGCAAAAACATCAAACAACAAAGCCACACTTAACGTTAATGTTTATTTATACATTCAACGACCAAGTTTTGGAACAAATTCGGATATAACATCAAGAAAAATTATAAACAATATAACCGTAAATTATCCACACCATAAATGAGATCTGTAAACAGACGTCTTCGAAATCTCCTGTTAAACGAAAACATCTAATTCTAGAGCTGATTTTATATTTTCTTTACACTTTAAAACTTTACGATTAAGAATATTTTGGAATTTGATCGCTTTATTTTAAAAATATATAACGCGAAACACAGGATGTTACAAAACTTCATATTTCAAACCGTAATTAAATAAACTACCACGAAATAAAAAAAAGTTCAAATTTCAGTTACATCGAAAAACACCGAGTTAAATAACACGAACGTACAGGTTTTATTTATTTATACAACTCTCATGTCGATTCCTCTATAAATAAACCCTAAGACTACCGACATAACAACAATTAGTTTAGTTGAGACTTTAAAAAAAATCGCTAAAGCGACAATAAGACATCTTTAAACAACCTTTTTTTTGTACTAAAATTATTACACGGAAACGTAAACACACATGTCGGAAATGACGAACTTGAAGTCGAATTTATCATCTAAACATCCTGGGTTCGCAAAAATCATCCTGGATTCCCTCTAGTGAGAATTTAATGTGACTTTGTTGTACGAACTTTTTGCGCACAAATAATTATTTTAACTTGTAAAACATATCGATCTATAATTATCCTCGTGTAGTTGTTCATATCAAAATGGATTGGTCTGACACTGGGTTTGTTAAGAGGTGACCTCTTCGGACAATGGGGCCTTTGTGCAGAGGTCTTCTTCTTATCGATGTCTTCAGTAATTAGGATAGAATTACTAACTATTCACTATACTATTGCTATACATGAGTAAACTATTGTATACAGGATATTTCAAAAAGAAATAGTTATTTTTCTAGTCGGCTTTCAGAAAATTATCGCTAAAAGATACATAAACTTTATGATCGAGTGTATCGTAATCATTTTTTATTAGATTGGAATTATTATACAAAAGTCCAAATAATAGTGAAATAATTACTTGTATAAACAGGAATTGACCTTTTTCGCTTATTAAAAAACTAATATTAAAATTTAGTAAATTTAATTATTTACTAATAATAGAAAAGAAACTTTAATCAATCTACAGTGTACTTCGATTAATTGGCCCGTCGGATGTTCCGTTTAATCGAGACAAAACGCGAAACTTTAACGATTTATTCCATCAATACTTTAAAATATTCGCCTGGGTCTTCACTTTCATGTCCATGTAGCTACAAATTACATTACGCAAAATAACAAATATGAACCGTTATTTTGGTATATCTCGAAAACTGAACGTGATGACGAAATTTCTACGCACATAATTCTACGTTATAAAAAAATATCACAGTCTTTGAGATTTTTCTTGTAAACTAGTGTGAAAAAATCTAAAATATTGGACTTTTATGAAGAATTATACAATAATGATATTACTAATTTTAACCACAATAGATTGTATTTAAAATTTATTTAAACTCTCAGAATCTAGTATGGCATGCCACACAGATACCTAATCTGGTGCATTAGGTTTGTTCCTTAAATTTTTACAAGTTCCTCTCATTTGGTGATTTTTAACATTATGTTGTAGAGAGTAATTCTCTTCACTTTTACTTTTTTTACTTTTACTTTTATATTTTTTGAATTTTAGTTTTGGTTTTCTTAATTTTAATTTTATAAAAAAACATGCGCATGTAGAATTCATTTTTTAATTTTAATCTTTTTAACTTTTACTAAAACACAAATTTCAATTTTTAATTGTTACTAAGTCAAACATTGTTCAGTGCTTCTTCGCTACTTTTGATTCAACAAAGTAATCTTTTGTCTTTCTTAAATGACCACAATTTTTCAAAAGTTGATTAATACAATTAGTGCTAAAGAATTATACGACGGTAATTTAATTATATAATTTTTATTATTAACTTTTGTTAATCTATTATATCTAATTGCATTCGTGCCTGAAGACGACTCAATTTTTGACTTGAAACTATTGTAGTACCGAATTCTAAAAAAATTTATTTAGCATCATACGATTTGTTGTTATATTTTTTTAACTAATTTGATACTAAAGGAATGATCTTGAATGAAAGGAACTTGCGTATATTTATTTATAGTCGTACTAGTTTCGGGTTACCCCACCATCAGCGACAACTACAAACGTAAAATCATAAAAAATAGTAAAAACAGCAAAAAACAGTAAAAAACTTATGTATAAAACATTCAACGAGGCAAGAACAAACGTTTAAGTTTAAGAAATGTTTAAATTTTTTTTTAATTTATAATTCAAAATTGAGAATGACCATGTGGAAAATGGAAAACGTGGAAAACATGAGAAAACATCAAAATTCAAGAAAATACTTACAGTCAAAAGAGCTACGACAGACGTAGACTGGAAAAATTAATAAAGTAAAGCATTTTGTAATCTGATGGATAAACAAAATGAAAATTGCAAAAAAGTTTTAATGGCGATGTTGCGAATTTGAAATCTGTAGATAAAAGAAAAGTTGAAATATTTAGAAATAAAAAATTATAGATTAAAAAAAATGACTATTAAAAGTGTTTAAAGTAGAAAATTACTTACGAAATTAATTAGAACAATGAAATAAAAAACTTTAAGATCGTATTAAGGTTGTGTTAACGTGATGTGAAGAGACGAGACTGAAGAAAAGATCGAAATTTAATGTAAAACCTGATTTGGAAAAAGAAAGAAAACAGCAAATAAAAGATGGGAGATAGTCCGTGGCAAAATTATGAATCACATTTTAAATATTTGAAAATAGGTTTATAAACATTTTGAAGTTGGTCATTAAGTAAAGTATGATTATTTTTAATATGTTCATGAATTTCTAATAATTCCAGTAAATCAAGCCTATAACCCTTCCGACATTCGTGAATAAGAGAAATATTATTAAAATCTATGTTGTGTCCAGTTTCAAATTTATGTTTGTAGACATTTGATTGATGTTTGATTTTGTGTTCGTTAATTCTGTTTTCAAGCTTTCGGCCAGTTTGTCCCACATATATAGCATTACAATTAGAGCATCCGATCGAATACACCCCACACTCACTTGTTTGTGATGATAATTAGACAACAGATTAAGTAAATAAATATTATTTGAAAAGTCTAAATTTATATTAAACTTTTTAAAAATATGTTTTGATTCCATGGTAATGTGATTGAAAGAAATAGGTTTATACACTGATTCAATATGACTTCTTGTAAATAAAGGATCTTTTTGTTGTTGAATTCTGTTATATAATTTATTAATAATATTGGAAGGGAAACCGAATTGAGAAGCTAAATCATAAATATAATTAAATTCTTTGATTCTGTCTTTATCAGATAGAGGGTAGTCGATGGCTCTATTTATTAGAAATCTAAAATTACCTAGTTTATCAGACATGGGATGGCATGAGTCATAAGGAATAGTGGTTGAAATTACAGTGGGTTTCCTGAAAATGTTATATTTTAAAAAATCAGAGTTATCTCTGGTAACAGCAAGATCGAGAAAATTAAGTGTTTTGTCCTTTTCAATTTCTATAGTAAAGTTAAGTTTTTGATACAAATTATTCAAGTATTTGTGAAAATTGTGTAAATCAGTTATACTCCCCTCCCAACCACAGAAAATATCGTCGACGTATCTAATCCACTTATGGATATGGTTTTTATATAAATTATTATCGTTGATTATATAGGTATTTTCAATGTGATCAAGGAATATATCTGAAAGTAAACCTGACGAAGGCATGCATAGGAAGACCTTCACTGATATGGTAATATTCATTATTAAAAGAACAATAATTTTGAAAAACTTCGTGTTTAAGTAAAATTTCAAGATGTTCTGAAGTGTTATTATTATTGAAAGAATTTTTAAAAATATCAGAGACAAGTTGTAATGTAAAATTTATAGCAACATTAGAATTCAAATTAGTTACATCAAACGATATTAAAATATTTTTGTAGTTTAAGTCTTAGTTTGTTCTATAAAATTTTTGGAATTATTGATAGAATATTTAGGTTTGAAATTTATAGTTCTAAAAATTTTTAGTAAAAAATTAGATATTTTTTCTGTTGGTGAGTTTTTAAAAGAGGTGTGGGTCGAATAGACATGCCTTCCTAATGCAGTTTGGGAAGTGAGTATAATTTAGGTATTGTGGGGTTCATGTGAATAAAATAGGAACTATTAAAAAATTTTTGGTTTTGTAGAGAAGGTGTGTATTCGATCAGAGTCTCATTATATAGATTTATTGTTTCTCTGATCTTTCTTATGACCTTTTCAAGTGGATTGGTGTTGAGTTTATTATAATTGTTCACAGACATAAAGTCATGTGTTTTATTTATGTAATCGTTTTTGTCAATTATCACTACACCGGCACCTTTATCTGCTTTAACAAAAATACCATCACCCTCAACGAGTTTTTGTTTTATATTTTTTATTTATAAGTTTCCAATGTAATGTGTTAGGATTAATTTTATTTTTATTTTTGTTTTTATTTGAACTTTGTTGATTTTCTTTCTTTTTGACGAATGATATTAAGTGATTCTTAATCTCATTGAAATCGGTGTGTTTTTATAATGACATCAAAATCTATGCAAATATTAGTTAAGTTAGGTTTATTAGAAAGAGCATATTTGTAACCTTTTCCAATGAAATTAATTTCTTTCTCGGTGAAGTTGATGTTAGTTAAGTTTGTAAATTGCGATTTATTACTAAATTCATTAGGACAATTATTTATGTTTTCAAATTTACTTTCTTTTATCTTACTATTCTTTCTTAAACTATTTATCTTCCTCGTCTTCTTACATAGGTCATCTCTTTTCTTTGTGTTGGCTTCATTAATTGCTTCTTTAATTATTTCATCTAATTCCAGGTGACGTAGATTCTTGTTTAATGTTCTCTGTGTTCTTGTGAGTTGTTCGTATGTGATGTTCTGCCTCTTGTAGTGTCGCCTCTTCTCATCTCGTAGTATGTTTCTAATGATGTTATATTTTGTTGTTTCTGTGAGTTTGTTACATTTAAATTTTGCAAATTTGGGTGTTAAATCTTCTTTCAAACAAATATTAATGAATTTGATGTGGTTATCTATGATTTCCAGTCTGGTGTGTAGCTTCTTAAATCCATGGATAAGTGACGAAGTATTAACGATTAAATTAAAGGAATGATCCATGTTGCAAGATTAATGATCAACATAAACTTCATGAAAAAACTTCTAACTTGCGTATATTTATTTATAGTCGTACTAGTTTCGGGTTACCCCATCATCACAAACGTAAAATCATAAAAAATAGTAAAAATAGGAAAAACAGCAAAAAACAGTAAAAAACTTATGTGTAAAACATTCAACGAGGCAAGAACAAGCGTTTAAGTTTAACAAATGTTTAAAAAATTTTTTAAAATTTATAATTCAAAATTGAGAATGACCATGTGGAAAACTTTTTTGCAATCTTCATTTTGTTTATCCATCAGATTACAAAATGCTTAACTTTATTAATTTTTTTAATCTACGTCTGTCGTAGCTCTTTTGACTGTAAGTATTTTTTTGAATTTTGGTGTTTTTGCATGTTTTCCACGTTTTCCATTTTCCACATGGTCATTCTCAATTTTGAATTATAAATTTTAAAAAATTTTTAAACATTTGTTAAACTTAAACGCTTGTTCTTGCCTCGTTGAATGTTTTATACATAAGTTTTTTACTGTTTTTTGCTGTTTTTACTATTTTTGCTATTTTTTATGATTTTACGTTTGTAGTTGTCGCTGATGATGGGATAACCCGAAACTAGTATGACTATAAATATACACAAGTTAGAAGTTTTTTCATGATTTTTAATTTGATACTAGTTATAAATATAACCTCGTTTTTGTTATATTTCCAAACCTTACTTTTTCAAAATCTGCACATATAAATTTTAAAGCATGCTAAACTTTTGGATGTTTCACTAAAATAAATCATTTTTATGTCAATAATTGCTAAAATAATGCTTTGAGGGAATGCTAATTTGTTCCATCGAATTGTACATAAAAAGTTGCTTGGAATTTTTTTTACAGGAAGGACGATTTATTAATAAAAAAAAGATGTGCCAACTTTTCGAAATTGCACTTTTTGAAAAACACTCTGTATCTTTCAAGTCGTAAGAGATATCGATATGCGGTTTTTACCATTAAGTTTTGACACTGACATCATTTTTTCTCTATTTCTTATAGGAAGTGTTTCCATTTAAAAGTATCCAATTTGGCCCACGCTTTACATGTTTTTCGGAAACACCTGTATATTAACACGTTGCGAATTGTGTTCTTTCAATCAGAGTATTAACTAAAATGATCTTTTATTGCAGCTTTAATAAAAATAAATAAATGATTTGGAATTGTATCCAAATGAGTATGCAATTAGGTTGGCATTGGAAACTTTTATAGAACTTCTCGCGAATTTTGATAGAATCTCAAGGTTTCCCAGAACTTACCTCAAAAAACATTTTATTAATTTTCCATTTCTTTGAAATAATACTATAACAGTAATGATATGTTAGTATTATTATTTCTAACCATTATAATTTGTCTATTAATAAAGGGAATTGTGTGGTAAGTCAATTTAAGAAAAAATATTATTAAAGTAAACCTGTTCACATCACAACGTAAACAAGATTACGAAATAAATATTTTAATAGGTTCCGTGGCATTTGAAAACATTGTGAGTGGTTATGGAACATCACAAACCACTTATACATGTACATTCTCTCCATACGCCGCACAGTGGGGTATTTGACCTAAAAAGCTGGTCAAAATTCAAATTTCCAAAGTTTTATAAAAACAGGTAAAAAGCGGCAAATATTGTAGTACAATAGATAGGGAATACCAGAAAAACATTTCAGGTACTGTACCTATAAAACCCACGGCGTGAAGTCATTTCAAAGTTAATCTTTCGAATCATCACTTCGGTGCGTGATATTTTGTGCTTCTGAGTTTTATTTATCAATTGTGTATTTTTTTCTTCACGTCATGGAATTTTCGGAACAAGGTAAGTTATAATGTGTACTATCTGGTCCATTAAAATCATTTTTTTATTAACGCTATTACCAGTTAAAAAAAATCTTAATTGTAAACCATTTTCTGTGATCAATTTTTATGTTCAAAATGATTTTTGTTGTAGTGTACCCCTATGTACCGCAGTATATATTTTTTTAATCTGTTCAGTAACTTATCTACGACAATTTTAATCAAGAATTTCTCGCGGAAATTCGCAGATCCACTTTTTATGAATTTTTCTTTGAGCACCTACCTTTAAAAAAAAAAAATTTAATATTCTTGCGTTGCATTGTGGGTAGGCTTTTGACATAAAACGATTAAAATTTACTATAAATTAATAAAATATAAAGTCTGTAAAATCTATCTAATAGATAATTTCAATATAATTTTAGGTTCATCTGGGATGAAAGTAGTAACCCGTAGGCATCTTTACGAAATCATGCGAAATTGTCCAGAAAAAAATTTCTCTAAAAAATTAGATTTTATGGAGAAATATTTAGTTGATGATACAAATTTTACCAAGGAAAAAAGTGAAAATGTTTATCTACAAATAAGAATTCTAAAATCGAAATTTAGAACTAAGTGGCAAGCTGCTCATAAAAAACACGAAGTGTTTTTAAAAAATAATGCCGCTTGGCTAGATGGCACTATCTGCATACCATTTGAAAGACAAACTTCAGGCACTGTTGGTCGACCAACAATACATTTTGATGAATCAAGCGAACGAACAAAGAGGAGAAAAACTAAAGAATTGAGAAGTTCGTCGGTAGCTGAATTAACTTATGCTACACAAATGAAGCTACGGGAATCTGGCAATGTAGCTGCTTCTCGTGTAGTGAAAGATGTTACAGTTTCTCCAACACGAGGACAAAAATATCAAGCTGCATTTTCGCAAACTGCAAAAAGTAACGTTAGAGGATTGTCACCGCTAGAAGCTTTGGCAATATTTGTAGAAGCAGGTTCATCTCGAAGAGAGTACGAAATTTATAGGAGTGCTGACAAGACATTATATCCTTGCTATAGTATATTGCAACGAGAAAAGAAAGCGTGCTATCCATCCAAGGATGCGATAATTGTCAGCGAAACTAGTGCTGAAATAAAATTACAAAATTTACTGGACCACACGTCTTCACGCTTATGCGAATATCTGAAAGACGTATTACTAATGTTAAGCGATGAGGAAATGAAAAGCTTAGAATTAATATATAAATGGGGATGTGACGGCTCTCATCAGTCACAATATCAACAAAAATTTGAAAATACCACGTCTTCTGATGCACATATTTTCCAAAGTTCCATGGTGCCATTAAAATTGTTGGCCAAGAAAAAAACCATTTGGTTGAATCCTAAACCATCTTCTGCCCATTATTGTAGACCTATAAGGATTAGATATCTACAGGAAACTGTGGACGTCACAACAGAAGAGGTAGATTACATTAATGACCAAATTAGAGAATTAAACCCGACTAATGTTGCAATCCAAGGAATCGATGGAAAAATTAAACACACTTTAATTTTTTGTATGGTCGATGGCAAAGTATGTAACTCCGTTACACATACTACATCAACCATGAGGTGTTATATTTGTGGCGCAACATCAAAAGAGTTTAATAACATCGCTCAGAAAAAACCCATAAAGCAGGACACGTTAGAATTCGGGTTATCTATTCTCCATGCGAGAATTCGTCTATTCGAGCATATTTTGCACATTTCATACAAAATTCCCATAGGAAAGTGGCAGGCCAAAGCAAAAGAAGATACTGAAATTGTAGCAAACACAAAACAAAAAATTAAACAATTATTTAAAACGGAAATGGGATTATTAGTGGACATACCTAAACCCGGTTTTGGTAACACTAATGATGGCAATACCAGCAGAAGATTTTTTAACGACCCTGAAGTTGCTGCTAAGATTACTGGTGTAAATCAAGAATTTATATTTCGTATTAAAGTAATCTTAGAAGTAATATCGTCTGGAAAAAAAGTAAATGTAGAAAAGTTTGAGGCTTACACTTTCGAGACGGCTCAACTTTACATTAATTTATACCCATGGTACCCAATGTCTCCAACTCTCCATAAAATTTTGATCCATGGACCAGAAATTTTAAAAAATGCTCTGTTACCTATAGGGCAATTATCAGAAGAGGCAGCGGAATGCAGAAACAAACATTTTCGAAATTATCGAGAAAAATTTGCGCGGAAATATTCGAGAGTAAAATGTAACGAAGATGTATTAAATCGCTTATTATTAACTTCAGATCCGCTGCTCTCTTCGATGAGACAAAAAAGAAAAACTCTTTCAAAGCCATTTCTGAAAGAAACTGTAGAAATGTTGCTTCCCGATGAGAAAGAAGAAGATGATGATGAAGAAGAACATGAAGAAGAAATAGAAGAAGATTTTGATTAGTAAATGTATATTGATTTATATTGCAAAAAAAAATATTGTTTATGTTGTAAACAATATTTATATTGTAAATAACCAATTTATATTGTAAATAAATAACCTATTTGTAATTTATATTGTAAATAATTTAATATCTTAATTTACCTATATTTTTTAGAGCTACTTCTCATACCTGCTATTTCCGAGTAGATTTTTAAACAAGTATTTATTGTGAAGTGTCTTTTTTAGCTTTTCTCAAAATAAAACGGAGCAGTAAAAGTAATGAGTTATTTTTCTTAGAACTTCTCAAAAGGGTAGGTTCTGTCACAAAATATTTTATAGCATTTTTTTGTTTACATTTCCCATATATACCTGCAGTTCAATTTTAAAATAATTGGTACCACAAAATAATAGCAATCTATTGTATCCGGAACTTCTTTACAAATTAGCTTGGTATTTCCTATCCTTAAAAATTTATAACAGAAAATAATTAAGGACCTATTTGTTTAAAGTAGGTATTCAAGTATATCATCTCTACCTTCAGGTCAGGTTTATACAAGCACAATTAATAGCCAAAGAACAATTAATTAATACAGCGATTTTGTTCGTAAATATATCTTTTTTGTTATTTATTTTCACATTACTTGGCTCCTAGATTTTTTTAAACATTTTTTTCAAGTTTATCATATCAAAACATATAAAATAAAACCATAAAATAATTTTGGCCAACTTTTTGGGTCAAATACCCCACTGTGCGTCGGTCTGTGAGACCATACACCACTAGAAGAACTGAATTGAAACGCATTTGAATTATTAACTCAGTAATTCTTCTATAGAACAGCGATTATCACACACCGTTAAAAAAAATATCTTAACCTTCAATTTAAGCCATTATCCCCATAATTAAAGCCAGGGCGATTTTTGATGTTTAATTGATTTGAATCGCAATCTTACACAAAATTTGTCTAACTTGCCTTAATATAATCTAAATTGATTAAAGCCATTATTAAAGCCAGGGCGATTTTTGATATTTAGTTGATTTAAAGCGCAAACTTACACATTTGTTTCGTTAAAACGTCAGTTATGCTATACCATTTTCAAAAGGCCAGTTTCGTTTTCAACTAATAACTCA
This sequence comes from Onthophagus sagittarius, assembly GCA_036711965.1. Lineage (NCBI taxonomy): Eukaryota > Metazoa > Arthropoda > Insecta > Coleoptera > Scarabaeidae > Onthophagus > Onthophagus sagittarius. The sequence goes on from JASERS010000001.1 coordinate 49,365,223, forward strand.
TCCTATTACATCATCTTAATTAGCAAACCTCATTACTTTCAAATGTCAAACTTTGTAGGAAGCAAATAAATGTATCTATCTTTAAAGTTTTTCACCAAGGTAACAAGATCATTACGAAAAGGTAAAAAAGTAAAAAAAATTGTTTTGTTGATGATCAATACTTATTTGAAATTCAACAGAAGGTACTTCAAGATATTTTCTTGAAAAAAGAATATATATTTTTTTGTACTAGCATTAATTTACTTAAAGTTCAAAATGTAATTAAGCACTCGACAACAAATTGTACTAGTAAGCTCAAAATGAATCACGTAATGCACCCTATGAAAAACAATTTTTGTTTTGGTTTTTTTATTGGCTTGAGATGTTCAAACATTTCTTGTTTAACTTTTTTTTTCTTGATAGAGTTGGGGAATCTCATTAAATGGTATACCTAAAGGTACTTTTTGTTACGTCTAATTAGGGCCAGTCCTCAGTGTGTCGAAGTGTACCATTTGGGTTATAACGTAATTCATGCTGGTCGATTACAGTTGGATCTACTGATCTTTTTCCTGGTCTAACATATAAGGTAGTACCTTCTATTAGGATTTAGCATGCTGCTAAAATTCCGAAAAAATTGTGCTCTCAACATTTTACTTGATATGGTTATGTCTCTTATATTGCGTAGTTTTCCGTTCTATGCAACAGTGCATGGAATCAGTTTCCATTTATGTGTGGCCACGTTTTAATTATTGTTGGACAAAACGCACATTGTGATGGGCGGAACGACGAAAATTAAGCCATCGCTATAAAAAATTAGTTCTTGTCCAGATTGAATATGTGGCAGCTGAGTTTCTACAAAGTAGCAAATTATTTTAGAAAATTCATCTACTCCCATGCTTGTTCCATCTATTTCGTTCCATAAGAAGCAATGTGTTTTAATACTGAAAATAAGGAAGTTGTGTACAGCTAACTTTATTTTATAATACAAGCTGGGAACGTTTGATTTTGGACACAAAAACTGCCTACAAGTAACAGTGCAGTTTGTTGTCTTACTGCTTTTATCCTGCTCCTTCTCCTCTCTGGCTGCCTTTTTCTTTTCTTGACGGTTTGTGTATAAAAACATTATTCAGATTTATAGTCACATAAAAGTCACATTCGTGCTTCTTGCTTTGAAATAAACTCAAATTCATGTCGTTGACATGGTGGCCCAAGTAGGTAATAGAAAATAGCTCGACATTCCTTTGATGACGCCAATCTTTACTGTAGAGTTAAAAACAACTGTTGTTTCGACTGCCATTATAGTTCGAGATATAATTTCTTGGAAGTTGACTTGCAATAATGCGACTACATCTTTGTCAGATTTTCAAAACGTAGTTTAAGGGAATCTATTCTTGTAACGTCTAACCTTCTCCTTTTCTTTGGACTTGAGTCTTCATTTTTTCGGTTTGTGTCAGTTTCTATAGCTTCGTCGTCATCAGTCGTATATGTATGTTATTCCTAGTGAATTAAGAAATATTCTTTTGCACACCTTGAGTGTTGCATTGTTTTTTCGCAAATAGTAACTAAAGCTATTTGCCCTTCTTGAGTTCTCTTCTCTTTTTGATGTCTCTTTTTATGTCGTTGAGTTTCACCCAATATCATATACAATTATACAAAAAGTTTCTTTTATTCCCGACGAAGTTTGATTTTCTAACCTTCTCAGAAAATAAATAATAAAGTGAGCTGCTTTGCTGAACTTTGATATTTGGTAGATATTTCACTGTCTTTCATAATTTCATCTCTAGAAATATTTTTCGATTAGTTAAGCTCCGAATCTTTTTCTTTGCCACTTCGAATTACAGTAGGTTGATAATCTGTGTTTTCAGTTTGTGACGCCTTATTGACATTTTTCTCAGTAACTTTTATATTTTTGTCATTCAAAACTTCACTAGCTTCTACCTCCACATCTTATTAATTCTTAAATCTGATTATGTTGATTGGAATTAGAATTTATCTATCTTATACTGTACGATTGAACTACAGCACATTCATTCCAAAGTGTTAGGTGGTTAAGAACCCACGAAAATTGGTTACGTTTCAAGAACCATCCTAAAATTTTTGATGCATAGATAGTGTCCCTATCTACGAAAATAAGACAAAACCGTAACAGTTGGCATTTTACAAAAGTAAATAAATGAAAAAAAAAGTTAAGTAACTTTTGAAGTAAATGTTTCTGACATTTACTTCAAAAGTTACTTAAAACAATATAGTACATTATCTTGTTAGAAACGATGTAAATTAGGGCTTACGGTTGACTTCAACAACACCTAATTTAACATTACACACAACTATAACCTCAATTTTAGCGTTGAAGATACAACGTTTTCCCTTAGCACAAAACGTTACAAAGTTACAAGGTTTTCTTTTAACGTTATACCGACTAAATAAACTAACATGGAGTTGCGATGTTTGATCACTACGTAGCCATCAAGTCATGCCAACACACGGCGTAAATATCTAAAATTATGATAAAAATGGTGTTATGAGGTTTGCTAATTAAAGTGACGCAGTATCTCCATTATTTTAACCATGGCGATTTTTTTGAATTCTCGCATATTTATTATTAACTATTATCTAAGTTGAAATACAATCTTACATACTTCAATTGCAATACATTATTTTAAAGGAGGCATCTTCATCTCCAATTTAAGCTATGATTCATTCTTATGTTTCCATTATTAAAGCCGTTGCGATTTTTTAAAATTTAATTAATTTGATACGTCACCATACACGTTTTATTTTTTATCTTAATAATTTCTCTTTGAAACGTCAGTTATCTTGTATCATTGTAAACAGGGCTCTTCAATTTGATTCACGATGCAGCCCATTATTTGAATTCTCCCATTTTTATTAAACTTATATATTTCAATTTTTTTTAATAAAACAGTAGTTATTAAATAATAATGTTTTTATAAAATATTACATTAAAGAACATACCTTCTTAATGTTTTTATAAAATATTACATTAAAGAACTCACCTTCAATCTAAACCACGATTCTTCCGTTTATCTTCATTATTAAAACAAAAACGATTTTGTGAAGATTAATTGATTTGAACCTCAATCTTACACATTTTAATTTCGGTCTCAATAATTTCTCGTTCAAACATTAGTTATCGTACATCATTTTCCAATTTAAGCCATGACTCATCCCATTATCTCCATTATTTTAGGCCTGGCATGCTTCAATGTTTATTACAATAATTAGTGATTAGTTGGTGAGTATTTTTACAATCGGATATTTGGGATAATCGTTCAACTGGAACTAGTTGCGTGACGTCCAACGTGTCCCAATTAAACGGAGTGTACTATATCATTATATATAGTGACACTGTAAATTATTCAAATATTTCTTAGTAAGGCGATGAAATTATATCCGGCTCACCGTCTGCAAGTTAATTTATTTTCCGATTATTTTTAGAGTATGTATAATCTTGTCTCATCATCACCTACACTTTTATGCCGAAAGTGGTGAACAATTTATAATTATAATTAATATGTTTTAATTATTAAGAATAATTTTATAGCAGTAATTTTAATCTTTATCATTAAAATATTACTAATAATTGTAACTAACCAGGTACAAAAAATACCCAAATTTTATTATTTAACGTGCTATTGTCAAAAAATAGAAATAAAAGTTTATAAAAATCAAAAAAAGTAAAAAGAGTCTTTAAACAATCGGTTCATTAAATGCCCATTAATTTTCTTTCGCACTCGACTCAATTAGCTTCCATTAACCCTAACCAACTAATTTTCACAGCCATTATATCACTAAAAATAGTTTTAACGTTCAAGATCGTCGTTTCATGGTCGTGTCTTGGTTGCGCCTTAACCTTTCCACCAATAAAACCATCACGCTAAAACGCTTAACAACTTAAAAGCTGCCGGTAAAGTTATGGATCCGCTAAAACGATCCGGTAATCGCACGCACACGTTCACTTTGCAAACTCCGTATACGTTTAGAGTTGGAAAGCGAAACTAACTATTTACGTCGTCGTGAAATGAACGGCTTTCACTGCTTCGCGACCATCCCATCTTTAACCAAACAAACATGCCACAAGATGAAGGTGGCAAGGAAAACAAACCCAAGTCTCGAATGACATAATAATCGGTAAATCTGTTTTCGTTGGCCGATGTTCAGACACCTTTAAAAATCAAGACGACGCCACGTCTTCAATGATTTCTTCTTGTTTCAGCTTTTTCGATGCACTTCCTCTTCCTGTCGGCGTTCTTCTGGCTTAATACCATGTGCTTCAACATCTGGTGGACTTTTAGGTAAGTAAATTTTGGTTATTACAAGACAAAAATGTGGAAGCACTAAAAATAGTTTGAAGAAAGATAAAATGAAATAAAATTGGATAATTTTAAAAACCTGTTTTAAAAGTAAAACTATTTAAATGATATTGGACCACCAAGGACGATAAGAAGTAAGAAGTCAATGAGTACGACTCACTAATGAACCTTTCTACAACTCCTTTTTTTAAATGAAATGACATTGATTACGGGTGGTTTCTTTAAATAACATCAATTAAATGGAATGTTTCACTTAATTATTTAGACAGGTTGTGACGTCCGAACGTCAAAACAATAACTTTCCAAGGAAGAAAGCCAAAAGTAATCCGGAACGCACGTTTTTCATAAACATTCAGAGGGGAAAAGCGTAATTTCCCGCTTAGTTTTTTACATCAAAAGGTATAGAGGTGTTTTTAAAAGATTTTGTTTTGGCTTAGGGGCGATCTGGTTTGCTTCAAACCTCCGTCTCCGAGTGTTTACCTCACGGCTAATGTAAATTTCGCGATCCCAATGAATTTGATAAAGCTATAACCGAGACGCGAAAAGTTGGCCCTCCAAATCTAAACATTTAGCGGACGTCTATATACTGTTTCGGGCCGATACGTCTCGGCCCCGAGGCTAAAATAAACCGAGATCGAGTAAACACAACTCCGGGAGGCGAGGTTATTCGCGAATAATTAACGGTTAGTGCTTCTGCACGATACCGCGAATACGGTAGTTAAGGTTTTTATGTATCCCGAAATGTAATAACGAACAGCTTCCTCGAATCTAAACACGGGGGTAATTAATTTCGGAAACAGGTTCGGAAAATCTAAAGAATTTTTAAGATCCGAATTAAATTGTACAACGTTTACAAGCTGTTATTGAAATTTTCACAGCTTATTTTAAAACTCTTTTATCAAGGTTAATAAATAATATTAATGTATGTTTAAATGCTAACAGAAAAATTTTAATAATTAATAACTTTTAAAAATTTATTATTACAAAAAAATCATTTACATTCCTTTCAACTTTCATCAACTTTATGTTTAATACAATAAAACCTCGATATAACGGATTAAAATGGAAAAAAATTAATTTACACATTAAATCAGGGGTTCCTAATCTTTTTTATACTGCGATTCAATTTACAAATTGCATTTTTTTGGGACGCACGCTGGGCTGAATCTCAATTTCAAATTCTAGGTGGACAAACTTATTTTATGAGCTAATGAGGCTTAGAATAGCAAAAAAAAATAAAATAATAAGATAACAATATTATCGATAATGATTCACTATTGCATAATTGGTAATTAGTTGTAATAATTGTTGAACAATACGAAAAATTTCAAAAAGTCTTTAATTTTAGGTTTTCATTTGGGTAACTCAAAATCCCAAGAGTTGGTGAAAATCTATTAAACGAATATTGTTTGTAATGAACAAAGCATAATCCATAACCAGTCACAATCTAAATATAAGAAGATTACAGATATACAGCGAAAATCTAAAAAAACATAAAAATCAACCACAACTCAAAAACAAAAGCAAACAGAGAGGTGCTTTTTGTATGAACGCCAACAATTTTTTTATGAATCATAAACGCTAATCCACAACCAGCCACAACCTAGATCAAAAGTCTATAAAATATAATCGTTTAATAGTCGTACTATAAAAAATAAGTAAAACTGTAAAATTAAAATATTCGAAAAAGTCTTATACATGAAAATTATTCGTTATGATCTAAGGATTCGCAATCCATAAATCGTTAGAGTTTATCTATTACAGTTTTACAGTAATAACGCCAAAATTTCTAAAATACCATAGCTGATGATTTTTGTTACAATTAATGATTGTTCGAAATGATATGGAAAAGCATAATAAGGACATTCCAATATGCTGTGCTCTGAATACTTATAGCTTCTCTCTTCCTCTGAAAGCTGAGTAGTGACTTCTTGCATGATACTGTTTGCTATAATAATAAATTGTTTCTGGAATTAAATTTCCAAAAGCCTGACTTAAGAAAAACTTCTTTTGTATGCAAACCGTAAATGTAACATTGTCGTTTTTTCTTTTGTCCTACTAGAATTGAGATTCAGCCCACGTGCGCTGAAATGCTTCCTACACCAGCCATAAATAAAAACAAAATTGACCCCACATATCAAGCTTTGTATAAACCATCATGGGAATCCTTGTAAATTCATTTCTTGTAAATTTAGTTCACTATGTCATATCTGCCATCTTGATTTTTGAAAAATTCTAATTCTGACCCCAGATTCGCAATCAATACCCCAAAAGATCTCACCACCTCCAAGAATTATCATTGTATTAAAAAAAAGTGTTATCAATGTTAATTGAAGCATTTCTGTTATATCTCAAATTATTTTTGATTATAGTCCTCCTTCTTGGAATATATCATTAATTATATCATAATAGAGAAATTCTCAAATTTTGAAATCAATATCTTGTAATGAAAAAAGTTACGCATTCACATTGTCTTATATTTGAATGATTTGAGCTTACCTTCATCAATAAGAAGAGTTCAGTGTTTGAAACTTATTTCTAAAAGGTATCTAACCAAGTTGATTTTACACATAAACAAAAATGAACAATCAACAATATAAAAGAGTTGATCACATTAATGTAATATGTGTAATATGTAGATAATAATGCATCTGACGATCTATTTGCTTTCAACCATTTTGAAACTAACTACTTACACTCAATGGTTCGCTGTAATAATAATTATTTTGTGGAATTAGATTTACTGAAGCCTTGAGACAAATTTCTGCATCTGAAAACGTTAAATTTTATCTATGATTTTTTACTTTTTTCCAGCTAACATTGAGATTTAAATCAGTGTGCAACGCCCTTCTAAAAGGACAAATTTGCTTGTAACTCTAGCACACATTAAGATTACTTTATTTGATTATTCTTTATTGAATTAAAAAAACACACAGACTTTATTTTTATTATTATTTACTTATTAGAAATATAACTATAAAAATATAAATAATCATTGTACTAATGATTATTTATGTCAATGCAAAGGATGAACTTGTTTTTCTGAACATAAATTCTCAAATCGAGATTGAAGATTTTAAATCGCTACTTTCACTTTCAACATGTTGACTTAATTACTGCTACTGCAGAAAATCCAGTTTCATATAAATACATCAAAGGAAACGGTAAAAGAATTTTCACGATACGTTGTTTCAAAATTGAAATAGTTTGTCTTTGTCGAATCGTATTTTTAGGGTCATGTCGCAAGATAGTTCTAACAATTGTTCTTCCTCGACTACAACAGTCGTAAATGCGATTGCAATGGATCTCTAATCCAGTCGTATTTATATCGTGCTTAATGTTGATAAGTGTTACATTAATATCAATTGCAAACTTGGCTACAGATCTTTAACAAATTTTTCTTGCGGGAAGCCTTTTAATATAGGAAAATAATCAGTATTTCCTTGCACCTCTTATATTTTTCTTTTCCCCAATGACAACTTCCTGAAACGCATATACTGCACCCGGTTGCAGTATACTAATTGCAGTATATTTGAGTTTAATGCACCCAAAGTAGAACAGATATCCACTCCGTTTCATTCTGTTAATTAATTAAATCTACATTTTTTTTAATTCAATAAAAATACACAACAGTATAGTACCATAATATATAACCGTTACTCTCAATGCCCGAAATCCAACTGCCCGAAATTTTTAAGCACAGCTAAGATTCAAAAACCGTCCGAAAATTGAATACTGGAATGATGATTAAGAAATCATAAATTTTTTGAAGATAACTGTCTCGAACACCGTCGATTAAAGCAGCTAGTGGAATATATGATAATTTTTCTTTAAAACCATATTTAATTTGTTTGCTACTGTTAGTGACTCGTGTTCACTTGATGTACTATCTAAATCTTTTTGTTCATGTTATGTACTCCGTAGGTTTTCTTTATTATCGTCCGTTAGTCTATTTAATAATCTGAATTTTTTGTCTAATACTTAATAATAATTACTCTAATTACTTAATAATGAAAAAAAGTTATTTTGTGTCTTGCTTTGTACTACAATACATTATATTTTATTGTTATTTTGTGTATGTAGGTATTGTAATATTTGAGACAAACTTGAGTGACTTTCTAGTAGTCTCTGTAATTAATTATGTAGGATAATTGCAATTGGGAAATGTGATTCATTAAGAGACCATCATAAAGGTTACAGCAACATTTGTCGTTATGAGATTCAAGCATCTCTCCGACATAGAGCCTCCACTGCTAATTTGACAGGTATTAGTGATGATATTGCATCATTAATTACAGCGAACTCTTCTTCACAAAACGTCAAGTTTATTTTTAAATCTATTATTTATTGCCTTTTATACACAATACCGCTGTGCATAAAATCTTTCTAACATAGTAAGTAAACTGTTCCACCGTTCCACAAAAAATATTTCTTTGTCAAACTTACATTTTTGCATTATTTCATTCTTTAATAGAGATTTTTAAAATTTTTTTTAAGGGGTTGTATTTTACAGCAATTTCTTTAGGGCTGTATCTTACAGCAATTTCATCATTTTCTCCTTTATGTTCTAACTTCTTTTTCTATCAATCTATCATCAGCAACTCCATCGATTGTTGCACTTATTATATCAGTATAAATGTTAATTTATTTTGTGGTTCTATTTTATTTTCCTGAATGGTTTCTGGTAACTTTGTTTTAACTAAATTTATATTATGTATTGTCTTTAACAGTGTGTGCAGCCCAGATGTTGAACCTCCTCCGCACATTATGTTTTTAACATTTTTTACATTTAGCACTCTGCTTCTCCGTTTTTCTATGAGATTATGCTTTTTGACATGTTCTTCAAAAACTTTGTTTTGCACGATATTCTAAGAGCCTACAAAGATAACCAGCATTATTATTAAATATAAGTAATTTAAACAACATGGATACTTTTAACATGTGTGAAAGGTAAAAGGTATATTATTTGTATTTAAATTCCCTTATATTTTTAAGGGAATTTACAGTTATTATTGCTTGTCGAAGTTTGTATTACTATATAGTTACTAGTTTGTATTACTATATATTTGTTGGTAATTAACAATTACTTACCAGATTAAATTGTCTTTTCTTGTGGATTAAACAACACCAGATGAAGTTCTCTTGTCCTCCTATATTATCCAACTACAAGTATTGGTGTTATATCGGGATTCCGGTATTTCGGACCCTACCCACAATGTATTGTGGGTAAGCTTAAATAATTGCATTCGGAGCAATTTGTACGTCAATTAGCGTGTTGCGGCTATTCAATGTTTACCTTCAACTAGCACCTTGAAATATATTAGATACTAAGACATTTATAGTCTTATTTGGTGCTAATTCAAATTCATACCATCAACACAACTTATTCAGTGTGCCGTTATTAGATACAACAAAAAACATATTTAGATGAATTTCTTCCGTTATCGCAGCTAATATATTTCAAAGAACTCACAATGCGTGTTCACAATGCGTATCCTCAGCACGTTGTCTGAATTTTCCGGTACTCAATAACCGAAGAAATTCTCAGAATGCGCAGTAATAATTTTAATAATTAATTTTGGACAATGTTTGAATTCGGTTTTTTATAAACTGCTATAATAGTCAATCAGCTCATTAGCTTTTAAACATGACGACTCATGATGGATTAAAGGTATATTTCATGTGAAAGTGAGTGTATTGGAATAAATAATTTTATTTTTTTTATGTCCACTTCGTTGCATTTTATGTTGATTAGTTGTACTTTTAGTTCAATAAAAATGCACAATAATATAGCGTCATATAAAGCTGGAGCTAACCTGAACTTTTCTAGTTCTTCAACTTTTCTCAAACAATTGCATTTTTCTCAAAAAAAAACTTTGCCCCAATAAATTAGAATAATCAGTTTATGGCCTTAATCTTTTAGTCATTTATTTAGCAATTGAACATTTTCGTCATTTCTTGGAAGGTTATCTATTCAAAATTTTGCGGATCATCAACCTTTAACCTCATATATTTCCTTTAAAATAGAAAAAATCGCTACATATCAAATTGTCAAAATTACAACACGTTTCACTAAACTTAAAATTTGACTGGGTATAAATTCCAATTCAAATTGTCACAATGACTACTTGAACTGGTTCCATAGAATATTATTAAAATTCATTACAGTATTGAATACTGCTTTCATTACAGCTTCTTACAGCTTTCATTACAGTCGCTAATTACAAAAGAGGATTTTAAAAGTATGTTTCTAGTTCTAGGTCTAGTGATAGTTCTATTTTTAGTTCAACAAAAAATATACATTAGCATTAACGTTTATATTTAAATATACTAAATATATAATAATACCATAAATCACTGTAATTGAATATTGAGATAAAGCAATTATTAAGAAGATTCCTTAATTTCCGTAGATCTTTAAAATTATAACATGTCTCACGATTTTGATTTAGACTTTATACTACGTGGTTACTTCCTTTTGAAATTCATAAACTTTATTAATTGAAGACATAATGAAAAAAAAGTAATTATATTGTTAAAAGTTGCACCATTAAAGTTTGCGGAAATATAAAATTAACAACATAATTACGACATCAGTTTTAATTGCCAACAAACTTCTAATCGTCACTTAGCACCTTTCCAACTTAAGAAAAATTATTAAATTTATTAATTTAATGGTATTACTCACAACTTCACAGCTTATTTGATGATTTTAAAGGTTAATAGCCATCATGGGCAGGATCTTTGAAAATTTCTCTTATTGAAATCTAGAACAATATGAAAAAAAATGCTGCAACACAAACGATAGGATGCTGAACACTTATTTTGTAAACATCACCAAATTGCCGGAATTGTTAGTTATTACGCATAATATTTGTTCAAAATTACACATAATTCCCTGGTTATTTAAATGAATTAAATTGGAAATTAACTTGTAAATTCTAAAATTAAGATATTAAGGCATACACTATAATCGTGTTAGGGGCCAGGAATATAAGAAAAATGATTGGCTGTTTGGTTCATGAAACATAATTTTGTAGTCGTAGCCACGAGTGATTCAATACCAACGTTTATGCATAATATTCAAGATTACGTCAAATTTAGTCATAATCGTTAGTTGAACTTTTCACTTTATTACCGTTACGGCTGCATCTCAGATTTAATGAGACAAATTCTTAGAACTTAACAACAGTATAAAAACTATACATTACGTCCTCACATTTTATTCTGAATTATGTAATATTCGAAGCGGACGAAAATCAAATCGAAAAAATTGTTTAGTACTCAAAAACGACATTTTACATTTTATTTTAGTACATTTTTAGTCAATCTTATGATAAAAGAAATTATGGTGACACGATAAAAAAATCATTAAAGTTACCCTCCTAAAACTTAATATCCAGGTTATTTCGTCACGGTGTTTGAATGTACCCCATATCTTGAACAGTTTTAATGAATGACCATTTCGGAATAAATTTAAAAATCGAAACATTTGTAGTTAACTATTTTTGAAGAAAACATTTGATTGATTTGCGCTTATTTAAATCTTGAAATTAACCTCAGCATTTGCTGGCAAGTAATACAGTAATTTAAAGTGACTATTGTGTATGGGATATGGTATAAGAATTGTCCATTTAACTATAATGATGGTAATATAATAAAGGTCTCATCCAATATTTAAAATTCTAAATACCGTTTTTTCATCAATTTAGTATTTCGAAATAAAATATTTTGTTTTTGTTTACTCGTAATTGATGTTGATTGAATAAAATATATTTCGACCTTACATATTTCAACATTCAATTAAAATCATCTTAAGAGGCTCTAAAACGTATTGTTTATGTTAATGGAAAACATTATTATTAAATTTTCTTTTACAAATTATTAAAACCAAAATATTGACTTCGTTAGTATTATTCAAGATGAGAAACATATTAAAATAAAAACTAAACGTAACTACATATAAACAAACCTTAAATTTATTAGCTTTTCGGTTGTATAATTAAAAAGAACATTAACATAAGAAACTCAACTATTGAGACATCACATGTGTGTTTATTATAAATTGTTAACCTGTTTTTGGTGTTTAATATGCATGCGTCAAAGTATTTTTGAATTGCTTATGCAATGAACCGAAGGAATCCACAATTTTAACTTTTTACGTTATATTATTATGTATTTTATTAGGATGAGCTTGAGCTTAAAAGGATAGCACCTAGCAACGGTCCGGGATCAGATGTTATTCCTTCGGTCCTTGTTATTACCTGTGCTGCTGCTCTTTCCATTCTTCTTATGAAAATTGTTAATTTGTCCATCACTACTGGAGTCTTAACCTTAGAGTGGAAACACGCGAATATTGTACCAGTATACAAATCTGGTACCGACACACCAAATTAATTACCACCCAAATTTTGCCCTTATTTGAAAAGGTATTTGAACGATTGATGTTCTCGAGACTATTTTTTCAGTTGAAAAATACTACTAATGTAAATCAACACGGTTTTTATCCTGGCAGTTCACTCGAAACGAACATTCTGTATTCTTCCATGGACAACAACGTTCAAGTAGACGCGGTATACACAGAATTTGCTAAAGTATTTGACAACGTAGCTTATAACTCGTTATGCACTAAGTTGTATCGCGCTGGTGTTACTGGGCATTTGCGTGGATTTTGTTCACGTGCCTTGTAACTCTCTTTGATGTACTTCAGGGCAGTCATCTGGGCCCTCGGTTGTTTCTTCTTTACATTAACGATATCTTTGGCTCCTTTTCCTATAGTCACTATCTTATGTATGGTGACGATCTTAAATTGTTTCTCATTATTTATAGTGTTAACCATTGCGCCATATTGCAGAGTGACCTTGACGATCTATACAAGTTCTGTTTTAAATATGTCTAAATGTTTAACTATAACATTTACTAAAAAACTGAATCATATCTCTTATAACTACACACTTGGCAATAACGTCCTAAATACGAACATCTAATCATCATCCTTCGAATTCATCATACTTGATCATAAGCTGTCTTTTGGTCTTTATATTATTTGTAATGGTTAACAATGCATATAAGATGTTTGGTTTTGTAATGCGTTCTTGTGGGAATTTTACAAATCCGCATGCGATCATGAGTATTTATAATGCTTCCACTAGTGGCATCTTGAAGTTTGGTAGTTGTATCTGGAATCCCCAATATTCTTGTTATATTGCACACTTGGGAGGATTCAGATGAATCTTATAAGGTTTCTTTTTTTATAAACTGCATAAAATTTACGAAGACTGTAATACTGCATGTGCAAAGCATTTTTACTCACCTCCTACAGCGCAGACTACTTGCGAATGCCATGTTCTTGTATAGATTACTCAACAGACTCTGCGAATCTCCTTATCTTGTGTCTAGTGTCGATTTATATGTTCGTCTATATCAACTCCGTTATGATTTTCTCTTTTATATGCCTACAGGTGCTTTCTGTTTATTGTCTACTATTGTTCTACAGTATACAGTTCCTTCAGATAAAATGGCAATAATATAGCATGTGCTGTCATAGAATATTTGGCACCACAGGACTGGGTAGGACGAACGAACTAAGAAATTTCTTATTGCTTCCGAATCCTGCTTTGGAAGAATTGGGAGCTATCTGAATGGTAGGCAACAGCTGGTAAGGTGGACATGGAATGGCAGCACTGGTAGGTCATCACTGCTTTCAATTCGATTTGGTGTTCCCCAAGGTAGTATATTGGGACCGTTGTTGTTCATTTTGTACATTAACGATGTCCCTCTGACTAGCATGAATTGCTCACAAGTATTGTACGCTGATGATCGTTCCGCCGCCGTGAAGACGAAATCGATACCGCAGCTGTCTGCTAACATTTCTAGCGTAACAGAAGAAATGTTTCGCTGCTGCAATTTGAACAGTTTGATTTTGAACTGTGAAAAAACTCAATACATTTTCCACCAAATATAATAAAGCAGATTTTAGCTTGCTGGGTAGAATGGCAGAGTATTCGCTCAGACCGGCTGAGAATGTTAAATTGGGGAAACTCTTCGACCTCGCAGCAGATTTTGTGGCGCAGAAGAAGATTGTCAGATCAATGTTTGATTTGTCATTTTCTGAATCATCACTTTCCGAAGTAACTGTTTACTGACATTGCCTTGCATCTATATTCTGCAGTTAGTCCTCTATGTAAGAAAAACTTGAGAAATTTCACCAAAACTGAGGATATTAACACTTGATATCCTACTAGACAGGTCAGCAACCTGTATTTACCAAAATGGCGGCTGTGTCTCAGGCAGAGCCCTCCAAGCAACTTATTTTAAACTCTGTGCTTCTATTCGATTGCAGAATATATATTGAATACTGAGTGGGACCACGACACCGATAGGATTTTACCTGAATTATCTGTCTGGTAATTGTTATCATTATGTCATTTATGTAATTTCGACTAGGGTACTAAGCGTACAATATATTTTGAATATATCTTAGTATATCTATAAAATGTGACAAACTCTGATGCTGTGAAGCCTATGGATATTCAATAAATTATTATTATTATTATTTCAATGTGAAGATTTATAGTAATTTTAAAACCACAACATAAACGAATTTTTCCATTAGGTTTAATAACCGGTACTATTGGTGTAATCTACGGACAATAATCAGCTGGGACACTTATTTTTAATAACCTATTTTATTCCTCTTCTACATTTACTTATTTACTCATTTACTCAATACATAAATTTCATTTACAAAGAAATAGTTATGTTTTGATCCGTCCAGTTTTGTCAGTTGTTTCGGGTGGAACCGCCGGATTTTCATGCAATCCCTAGCGTATTGTATATAAATTTATATATCAACTCTGGAGCATCGGTGTTGGATTTGACCCGTTTTTTGCTCGATTGGAAAGAAAAAAATAAAATGTTATTATTATAAATAATAATCCTGGAAATTAATTTTGTTCATCATAGAGTAAATCTTGGAAGTCCATTGAAGACCGCTCATCAAAAGTGTGCATAAAATATACATCAGGGTGACCTGTTGTCACCCACAGAGTTAGGGTGACCGCCCTTGGTCATTCATCCATAGTCCTGCATTGATAGTGAAGTGATCAAAAACTTCATAAGTTTTCTAGCGCAGCTTATTTGGACCGTTTACAAAGGTTATACCTAGTGTTTCGAGATAGTTTACGAGTTTTTATAATTTATAATTAGATATAGAAAAATTAAGTAAATAACAATTAAAATTATAAAAAAAAATAATTAAGGGTTAAATCGTTTTAGAAATATTTTTATATCATTTTAGATATTTGTAAAAATGCTAAAAACAATTTGTTACATTTTACAATAACTCAAGTTGTGTGGTTATAATGGTTAATAATTTATGAGTCCTTAATAAGTAAACATAAATGTTAAAACAAAACTAAATAGTAAAACAAATATCAAAACGTTCACAGCTTATTTTCAAATTGATTCTTCAAATTCAACATACAGCACTAACCTTTATCCCAATTCTAATAACAGTCGTGTTAAATTCTTTGTTTAAAATAATATTAATTCAATGGTTTGCTATCATCAAAAATCATTTACATTCCAACCTTGAACCTAAAGAAAGAAAATCCCTAAATATCATTCGGTATATCACCTGCCATCCGAAATCGGTTCCCACCCAGTCAACAAAATCTAAAGAATTTAAATTACATCGAAAACGACGTGTATATTTAGTCCGTCTGCGCTTGTTAATCAACGAGGGAAAAGCGACGACCAAAAAAACCTAGAAAAAAAATTAAAGAAAACGAAAAACGGTCTTCACGCATACCCTCTCCGTCGTTTGAGTGTCTCGAAGGTCTTCGTCGGCATTCCAAACCATCTGTTGGACGTGTAAAGAAAGGTCGAATCGGGGAAACCAACTTGCCGCGTAGTCTCGAGCAAAGAAATTACGGCCCACTGGGTCCCTAATGAACCCGACGTAGGTCATTCTTTCTCGATCTTTCCTTGAAAACTAAGAAAGTCGCCGCGCGCGGTGTTCCTTCTTCGTAATTGCTTAAAGTGCAGGGTCATCATTTTAATTTAGTTACTACAATGACGCCGTTCGCGTTCGTTCGTAGAAGGACCGTGTCGTGTTTAAAGAGGAAGAAGCTCTTTGGATGATGTTTTAATGGTCGTATACTAAAAGCGAACAAGAACTTGCAACGGTATACAGCCTCTTTTGTACATGAATTTTTTAAAGAAACTAGGACGAAGAATACCGTCCGTAATGAGTTATTAAAGAGAATAATAGAGATATGATCCATGTGGAGAATTTTAAAACAGCCTTTAATTTATTTCTTCTAAAGTCGGTTAAAATTATGAACTGAATTTATAAATTTAGTAATCGATTGAAAATAAAATTTTATTTAAATTCAATCAGGTAGTTAAATTCGTAGAATCTGCTTTGATCTTCGAAATGAAAACTAACTATAGAATTTTTGTTTACGTCAATCTACCACTTGTGTTCATCACCGCCTTGCGTCTATAAACACCGATAGTGCCCTGCAATAAATATAAACGAAACTGTGGAATTAATTAGCGTTATTTATTTCGGTATGCCTTCAAAGACGACGAGGGAGAGAGCTAAATGTGAAAACTGCGCATGTTTTCGCATTTATAGAACATTGCCTGCCGGAGAGCGTACGAAAATAATACTGGTTGAGGTCGTCTTCCGCATAACCCATCCCATCGACGTAGTTACTTTAGACGGGAAAATGTCTTTATCTATATTCATCTGAAATTCTATTTTATCTTCAACTTGATTTTCTTCTATTGCCCTTCATTTAAAATTCAAGACTTGGCATCACAATTAGAATAATTAAGTCGGTTGGGCCATCGTCTGATACCATAATTGCTTCCTGGATGTCGCAATGCGACCTGGATCAGAAGACGTCGCGCGTAAAGCTACGTCATCATCGTTGTCGTTTAGTAGTAGAGAATGCGGCACGACAACCAAGATATATACACGGATAAGACATTACGAACCAGGATCTGGGTGCATTGTCATGTCATACACGAGCACTTCGTATGACTCTATCGTTAAAACGAGCACGTCTTAGAGAGTGCACATTAAGTAAACAACCAATCTGATGACGGCGAACTTACGCCTCCCGGAGACAAATCTATTGAAACGGTTAGGTTAAACCATAAGCTATGAGAAGATTTATGATAATAGATTTACAACGGTTATCGGTGAAAAACTTTTTGTACCCGCAGTCGTCACTTTAAGACCTTAACAATCTATAATTAAGTTGGAATAAACCATCGTCAAGCGATCGAACGAAGAACTTGGCAGCGTGCAATTACCGTGATTTGCGAAACGTCGCTCTGTCTTTCATTATTTTCCAGTTTTCCCATGAATCGGCCATGACGAAAGAAGTAAAAAGGGTTGTAATGCTAACAAATCGTTTCTTCTAACGGCAAAGTTTTCGATCAATGTTCGCTTTCTAACGGTTGACGTAGATTTCCATCTTAATAAACAATTCGGATTGGAGATTGAGTTAAGTGATGAATTTGAGCCTGGTTTACTTATTTATGTCAGGATGAAGAATTGTAATAATAAATTTTAATTTATTTTTCTTCTTTCTAAGATTTATGTACTTAAATATTCTGAACAATAAAAAATGGTGTTTGGCAGTACTGCTAACACTTGTTGTTGTAACAAACAAGTATTTAAATATAATATCAAAAGTTTAAGAGTAACAAAATTAAAATGAAGTAATAGACAGTTACAGCAAACCAAAACCAAATTGGCCCCTCAAAGTCAGATGCGCCGTGGCAAATGATAGGTGGAGCTTAATGAGCTCACTCTTGTAGTATCTTTAACAGAGTGAAGATTGTGTACAGTTAAAAAGCAAGTGTGTGGACAAATGAGCGAGCTGATATTTTTGTGCTGAAATAATGGAAATCAAAATAAAATATAAAAACAAGAAAGACTGTTATTTGCAGATATTTTAACAATAATTTTGTACAGAATGGCCTTAACACCGTTTCCCGTATTTTCTCAAAGAGGTAACAAAATATACAATACAATTTACGACCTTTTTTAATACAATTTGTTGAAATTCCAAAAATTTGTTAATATTGTTTTATTTATTGCTATTATTAGCTATTATATGTGCTTCTCTATAAGTGAACTTTTGCTACGCGCTATATTCTTGCTACACCTTGCTACAACTATTCCCCTATGACGATACACCGCCTCACTCCTTCTTCTGCGCAACTGACATGGCCTTGAGGTGCCAATCTGATTTGGATAGGCTGTATGTACCTACTAGAATTTTACTTAACGGTTAAATCCAGTTATCGAACTAGATTTCTCGATGCATAAATTTTCATAATTTCTATTTAAGGCAAACATTTATATTTTTTTAACTACAATTAGTTGAAGTTCAAATTGTTATAATCGATAATATTGCCGTATTCGTTCGAATCTAAGACGTACGCGATTCTAAGAACTACATCCGTTTGATAAAAATAGTGCATCTTAGATTCAAAGGAATACGATATAACATGTTTGTACCTCGAATGTTTCCACTCTTAGGTCTAGTGCTGTTCTAGGTTTAGTTCAAATGGAATGTATACAGTTTAACATTGAATAATAACTACAACCAGAACTAATACTAGCATTAAAGCTGACAATAGATCTAGAACTAGAAACATTCGAATTCATTTACTTGAATAGTGTTAAAACCGTGCTATTAAATATTGTTTATTTTCGTACGTCTTCTGGACCTGGTACTCATGTACCAGGTCCAAAACGCATTGCTAATCAAAACGCGAGAACGCCCAAATATATATATATATATATGTGTTTTGGTTGATCCGAGGTATCATCCGTTCCCTGTGGACAGGGGCAGACGTTTCGCCAAGATCTCACTTGGCATCTTCAGTGCTTTGTCGTAGTCTCCTGTTGACAGACTGAGGTACTGCGGTGCTCTGGCTCCTTTTTATAGTAGGTCGTCTTGGTCGTAGGTGATAGCGATTGGTCGGGGGTGAGGTGGTGGGGGTGTTTATGTCCGACGTGACGTGAGTCGTGGGTGGTGGGGGGAGGTCATTGACCTGTCGTACGGCGATTAACGGTCCTGGGGATTTTTCCGGATATGGCTTTGGTGACGTCATCCATGGGCGAGAAGAGGCCACTGACCAGCTGTCCGGTGATTGCAGGACCTGGGCTGCTCCCACTGGACGCTTCAAGAATGATAGGCAGCTCGGCGTCCTGCCGTTCCGAATTGGATGGTCCTTGCCTCAGGAAAGCAGCCCTGGGCCTGGAGTGCTCTAGGACCGTTCTCCACGCTGCTGACAAGTGTAGGGCATCATCCCTCTTGTTGAGGGTGTCGTTCTTCGCTATTTCAATGGATTCCCGGATCAATCTGGTTCTCCAATGCGGAACGTTGGCTACCTGCTTGCAACCCTCGAAATTGATGGTATGGCCTGTGTCCAGATGGTGGCGGAAGAGAGCAGAAGTGAGCTGTTTGTTTCGGATGCTCAGCTTGTGTTCTTCTACTCTGGCAGCTATTCTTCTGTTGGTCTGTCCCACGTAGTTCTTGTCGCATGAGCCGCAGGGGATGGAATAAACTCCTAGATTTTCCAATTTTATTTGGTCTTTTGGATTCCTGAGAGAAGCTCCTATAGTCTTGCCGGGTCTGTAGGTGGTACTAATGTCGTGTTTCAGTAGTAGTCTTCCTATGCGATCCGTTGTTCCTTTGATGTAGGGTAGTACGACGTTGGGTCTTCTGGTCTCTTCTTGTGGATGTGGGTCCTTCGGCTTGAATTGTCGATCGATAGCTTTCTTCACCATGTATTTGGAGTAGCCGTTTTGAGCAAGAGCCAAGGTGACTTTCGTCATTTCTTTTGATCTGTTATCGTTATCTGTAAGTCGAATGGATCTTGAGATTAGTGAGTTGGCGACTGATTGGATCTGTGAAGGATGATGATGAGAAGATGCATTTAAGTATCGATTCGTGTGGGTAGGTTTTCTGTATACAGTATGCTGCAGGCTGTTGCGAGATTTCTTTACTAATACGTCGAGAAAAGGTAGCTGTCCGTTTTCTTCTATTTCCGTGGTGAACTGGATCTTTGGATGAATGGTATTCAAATATTCTTGAAATTCCTGGAGCTTTTCTTTTCCAAAGGACCAAATGACGAAGATGTCATCAACGTACCGGATCCATAACTTCAGTTTGTATTTGGCCTCCCTTAACGCTTTCTTCTCGAGGTAAATCATGAACAGGTTGGCGATGACCGGGGACAGTGAAGAACCCATAGCTGCTCCTTCTACCTGCTTGTAAATTTGACCGTCAAACAGAAAATAAGCATTGTTGAGACAGTGTTTGGCGAGGTCTACGATGTGGCTGGGCAAGTCTTCGTTTTCTCTGATCTGCTTGAGGGCCTCTTCGATCGGGATACTAGGATAGAAAGACTTGACGTCGAAGCTCGCCAAGATGTCACTGTTTTCAATTTGGACGTTGTCCAGAATTTGAACGAAATGTTCAGAATTTCGCACGTAGGAGTCGGCTTGTTGTGTAATAGGCTGCATGATCTTCGCCAGGTACTTTTCAAGTTTTTGTACCGGTGAGTTGAAGGCACTCACAATGGGTCTAAGTGGAACGTCCGGCTTGTGTATCTTGGGAAGACCATAAAGTTTAGGGCACCTGCTTGATTTCTCTCGAGGGATTAGAGTTTTCTTTATCTCCGGATCTATTGGAGATGCCTCTATTTTCGACTTGGTTGTCTTTTCTAGGTAAGTTGTAGGGTCTCTTGCTGCTGGTTTGTAGGCCGTATCTTTGAGTAAGTCCATGATCTTCTGCTTGTAATCCACCGAGTCCATAACCACTGTGGCATTACCTTTGTCCGCCGGAAGTATGATGATATTGTGGTTGTTTTTAAGTTGCTTCAGGGCCTGGATTTCACTTGGATCTAAATTCGACTTCGGTGGTTTAGCTAAACGTAAAATCCTGGAGATGTCCATTTTTAAAATTTCGGCTTTTTGTTTCTCCATTGATGTTAAGCTGGATTCCACGTTAGCAATGATTTCTTCATCCGGAATGGTCTTTGGGGTTAAGGCGTAGTTGAATCCTTTACTTAAAACTGCTCGTTCTGCATCTGAAAGGTTGTATCCTGAAAGGTTATGGACGATCTTTTGGTTTTGGAGGTGTGGCCGCTTAGATGTTTTTGCGGACCTTGCTTTTAAATCTTCGTACTTCTTTTGGAGTTTCTTGATTTTCTGGGCTCTGTTCGTTTCGCAACGCCAGAATGTTAAAATTTCTAACTGGGTCCAAATGATGATGTGTAGCTGTTGGCTCAATAACAGATGAAGCTGGTATAATTCGAGTTCGGTGCTGCTGAGATTCTTCCTCGTTCTTCGGATTTCTTCTTTAAGGAGCGAATTGCTGGCTCGCCTGAGGATCGCTTCAGTTTGTCGGGATCTGGTGTGGTGAGTAAGTCTGGTGAAAGTAGGCTGTAAGTCATTGTCACGACATCGTTTTAGAAATGTCAAATCGCAGAGTAAGTTGGTTTTCTTTTCCCTCAGTCTTTCAAAGAGCTTGGTTTTCCTGTAGGTTTCCTCCCCGTAGAGGTTTGTAATGGTAATTCGTAATGCTTCGCGGATGGAAAAGTATGTGTTTTGGTTGATCCGAGGTATCATCCGTTCATCTTCTTGGTTGTTCCCTGTGGACAGGGGCAGATGTTTCGCCAAGATCTCACTTGGCATCTTCAGTGCTTTGTCGTAGTCTCCTGTTGACAGACTTAGCTCTACTTCAGTCTGTCTTCTTCGGTCTGCGCTGTCCACAGGGAACAACCAAGAAGATGAACGGGTGATGCCTCGGATCAACCAGAATATATATATATATATATAAAGATTGAAAGACAATTTCCAACGATGTAAAGATGCACAATTTACCGAGGATGTTGATATTCGAGCATTAATTGGTATACTATACCTTATTGGAACTGGCCGAAGTAGTAGATTGAATTAATCTCAGGTATGGAACAATTCAAGGGGAGCTGGTGTTGAAGCATGTTATATGTCTATGAACCTGCAACGGTTCTTTTATACGGTGTTTGCGATTTGATAATATTTCTACAAGACATGTTCGTAGAAAAACGACAAGTTAGCACCAATACGAAAAATTTTTGGAATGTGTTTGGACAATTTTCAAAATTTCGATACTTCGCATGACTACCTAACCATAGATGAACAGCTTTTAGCGTTTAGAGGTACATGCTACTTTAAGCAATTTATACCATGTAAGCCAGCTAAATATGGTATAAAGATATTTGCATTGGTGGATGCTAAAAGTATGAATACACTGAATTTGAAAGTCTAGTGTGGCAAACAACCATGTGGTCCATATGAGCAAACCAACTCCCCAACTGATTTAGTTCTAAGGCTTTTTAAACCGATCTATAATAGCGGCCGCAACATAACAGGCGATAATTGGTTTACAAGTGTGTCACTTGCTAAAGCATTACTTGAAAAGAAATTAATATATTTAGGAACTGTTAGAAACTACAAACGTGAGATTCCTAGAGAATTTTTGCCAAAAAGACATTGTTGATTGTCGAACAGTTGAATTGATGTTGACGTAGTCGACCAACTATGCAACAATTACAATGTTGCCAGAAATAGTCGTCGTTAGCCTACAGTTATATTTTACGATTTAATAAGTATTTGTGCAATAAATGCATTATGCATATATTCGGCAAATATTGATTATAAACAAATACAAAGAAGATGTTTTATAGAAGAAATTGCATATAATAGAAAGAAGAGCGCAAATACTACAGGTTCCAATCAGAATTAGACAAATAGTTAATATACTCTTGGGTCTAGATGATACCGTTGAAACATCAACATCTGAAAAATTAAAGGGAACAAGAAGTAAATGTCCGTTATGCGGCCGAATAAGGTATAAAATAAACAAACGATCTTGTAAATATTGCTCAAATTTTGTTTGTCCCGATCATGCCCACGACGTGTGCGTTAACTGTTATGAATCGTTTAAACATAAACAATAGTGATAAATTGTAAAAACAATAGTTTTTCTACAAATAGAAATAAGTAGTTGGTAATTAGAAATGGAATAATTAGTTTAATTTTTGAGTTTTCTGAAGATTGTAAGTGATGATTTATTACAGTTGCCTTATACTCGTGTTAAATAAACTTATTAACAAAATATTGTAATTTATTAATTCGAATAGATTGAATTAATATATTATCTGATAAGTACTACTTAGAACTAGAAACATTTGGGTTTAGCCGTACGTCTCCTAAGAAGGTTAAACCCGAATTCTAAGTCTAATAGGTTCGAATCTACAACGAATCCCATTATTAGGAATATCTGTTTGACAAAAATTGTGCGTCGTAGGTTCGAACGAATACGATATATACTGAATGAAACTTAAATAATATGTAGTAATTCGGAAGAATTATATAGAATGCATTACAGAAAGAGTTGGACGAAAGTCAAGATTTAAAGCTATGGATACTTAAAATACTATATTATTAGATCATCTTGAATAAATGAATACTCAATTAGCAATTATAGAGTAAAACTAATATTTTAATGGTTCTGATAATAAAAAGAGAAAGGTGCGATATTTTATCAAACGAGATAAAACAATGCGGTTACTGTAAGAGTCAATATGCTGATGAAAAATGTATTGTCTTCTAATAATATAATTCAACTATAGAGATCAAAACATGTTAAATATGAAGAACAACAAACACTAACGAGAATGCAACAATCATTACAAAAAAATTGATCATATGAGTCAGACACTTATTTGAGGAGTCAAGGTAACCAAGTTAACAACAGATCTTTTAATGTCCCATAACGACCCATCAATAACATTAATTAGTGTTAACGGTTCTATAAATACAATATCATGTGATATTGTATTTATAGAACATGAATTAATTGCGAATTTAAAAAAAGGCGCAAAAATAACTTGGATTTTTACACATTTTTTTATAACAAATCTGTGGTTAATGTCATTGATCCATGAAATAATTTTTGATTAGTAACTGTCAACTGTACTGTTACTATTAAGACAATTATTAGTCATCGCTTTACTGCGCGGTTGCAAAATAAAAATTATACAATTGCTTCGTGTAAACTGTTAATATTTTTATCCATAGGAACGAGTGGTTTCTGCGTGAATTCTTCGCGTGTTTAATACGTTATTCCAACAATAGACTTAGACAGGATGTATCAGAAAAAATAAGTAATCTTTGAAACAAAGATTATTAAGAATTTTAGTGCTTCATTTTTAATGTGACATACAAGTATTGTGGATATGATTAAAAGTTCCTTGAAAATCTGCTTTTTTGGCGATAACTCCATATAAATAACCTCGTAAATAATTAGAAGTCACCCGTATATGGAAATTTCACCTTGTTTACATTTCCATCACTGAAAGAATTCTCCATTCTTTCGCCCAAATTGGGTTAGGAGTCTTGAATCGAAGAAGTCTATTTTTAGCGTTGCTCGGGCCGTTCATCAAAATTAATCGCTTAATTGCTGCCGATCGAACGTTAATGTAGGTCACGACGGCGCGGCGGCGCTCAATGACGGCAAAAATCTTATGCCTCAGGCTCCGGACAGGGACAATGAGCTCCTTCTGGTCGCGGTCCAATTGTCCTTCGACGCCGAAGAGATCGTCCATCATCATTAGCGGCCTCTGTGCTCTTCGCCGCGATCGTTATCTCTTTTAAATTGGACCGTGAACCCTTTTTTCATTAACACTTAACTTATTCGGTTTCGTTTTAATTTCTTCCCCTTCTTCAGAACGAATTAATTTGCTCTTTTCGGAGTGTGTGAGGGTCACGTCGTTGACCTCGCAACAATCTAGAAAGATCGCAATAATTTATTGGTCGTTAAATTATCAATTAGTTGGACGGTCTCGTAAAATTTATGATAATATTCAGAGATATACGTTTCACATAAAATATACGCGATTTGTTTTATTAATTTGTTTTCTGTATTTATTATCAAACATTATGACGCAACTTTATTATGTTTTATTTAAAAAGAATTATAAAAGTTGGAGATTATCTAGTTACGTAAACACATTCTTTAAATAAGTAGTTTCCCACCTAAATCTTCTCGTCTCAACGCAATTCCTTTAGTATTACGACCCTTAATTAAGAACCAAGTCACGTCCCCCTTTGTAAGCCCTCGACGGAGTTTAAAGAATGTTTCGCCGGTCTTTTATTATTGGATTAGTTCGAATAACCAACATTCAAAACCAGGTTTTAAATAGTGTTTTAAATACGCGTGCACGTGCGATGTAACCAAGAGGTAGTTACGTTTAATAACGAACTCATGTGCATAAGATCGCGAACTCTTTTTAAAATGGATGTTTGTAAGCTGCAATATCTTTCAGCCGAGCTCAAGATGCCGTTCGTACATTTTCTCAATACCAAGAGCATATTACTTGTGCATGATAAAGTGGCGTAAGTCGCCGCTGTCAGCAACCAGTTTTTAGAGAACTGGATCGCACAAGTGTTAAAGTGTTCGTCGTACAAGTCGCCGTATCCTTTTTGCTACTTATGTGTAACACACAAGGCAAAGACACGCGAGTAATACATATACATACATAAAAGTCGTTGCGAGTGATTGATGTAGAAAAAGTTTTATGGAAAGCTTTTAAATGTTTTGGGTATTTTTGAAACGTAAAACTTTTAGGAACAGATATGATTAATAAGAAATTTATAACAGATCAGACAAAAAATTTCTCCAAGAATCTCCTCTCACAATAACTTTGGCTTGTTGTACAATGTAAACATATCTGATCATATTGATCCTGGCTGTTGATCATCATCAACTTTTCTTATCCACAACTACAGTTGTTGCAATAGATCTTGTTGTACTTAAAAAATGTAATCTATTGTGTAATTCAATGTTCTTCAACCTTAGTCATCGCGGGGCACCCTTTCTTAAAATATTTTTTATATTCACTTTATCATCAAAAAAATTCCGAATATACTGTGGTTGTTAAATTTTTTTATGAACAAACATTTTAGGTTTCAGCCGGATAGAGTACATTATACAAATATTCAAATCGCTTACACAAGAAAATCTACGAGCTAGTTTAATTACTGGATTACCATACCGGTAATTATATGAGTTATGAGATATTTTGCTTCTTTTAGCAATATTATTTGAATAAAAAACAAAGAAACTGGTCGTAAAAAAATTAGAGTCTCTATAACAGGACTTCGGCCGCAAGCGACCTCGACTACTTGCTATCTGGTATATCAACATGAAACTTCATAGTCTTGTTGTACAATGTGCTCTATGAAACGGTTACAAAGTTTTATGTTGAATAACAAAGAAACCGTTGCAGCAAAACTTACTTACCGTCGGAGTACTACATTCTTAAAATGCATCGGACGTAAACGCATACCGTTTTTTACAACTGTTACGACTAACTAATATTTAATATCTTTTGGATATAGCGCACATATTAGACTATTTCAATTTGTAGTATTGATGTCTGGACCTTCATTAATTAATTTATTAATGTTTACATTTATTAATTAAATCCAAAAATACACAAAATGTCTGACGGGGATAGTCAGAATTTTTGAAAACTTTGATATGATATAAATTTTATAAGATTTTTTTGTATAAAAAAGATTTAAATTTTTATAAGACTATGATGGAAATCATTTCAACAGCAATTCTTCGGTGTACTTTTTTAACATTTTGACGAATATAAGACATAAGACATAAGCGCAGAAAACTAAATTATAATACATAATCATTTTCCATGTGATACTGTGTCCGTAAAGTAACGAACAAAAATTTCAAGTTTTTTTTCTGCCATTTTTAACCAAGTTATGACACATGCATGTTTTTTCTAATGGCAGTCCCCCATTTTTATTGCGAAATATGATGTTTTAGAAGTCAAAAATTTATCATTGTCTTAATAAAATATCTAAAACAATGGGTTAACATTTGACTATCCACGTCTACTACCGTCTTACTATGTCAAATAAATGGAACATTTAGAAAATTATGAGTAACCATTCATTCGTAACCATCGCAACCAACCATTCTAGACGTCAAAAATTAACCGTTGTCTTAAAAGAATATCTAAAACAATGGGTTGATATGGCTAATCACGACTGCCATCACCTTACTATCCCAAATAAATGGAAAATTTTGAAAATCATGAGTAACCATTCATCCGTAACCATCGCAACCAACTATTTTAGATGTCAACAATTTATGTTTGCCTTAATAAAATATCTAAAACAATTAGTTGATATGCTTAAGTACGACTACTGCCACTTTGGATGGTAAATTTAGAAACTTTAACGTGATTTTTCTCGAAAATTTTCTTATGTAACTAATATTAATATTGATTGGCGAAAAATGTTGACCGAAAATGGCATATATTATATGACATGTAATATTGTATGACATATATTTAGAAGTTAGTGGTGAATGTAAATTTGATAAAGGTTTCTTCAATGATTGTTAATAGAAATAATTTTGTACAGCTAAACTATACTTATTAGATTAATCCGTAAAAGCTTTTATTTTCTTAATGAAAAAGATTAGATTGATTGGGTTTATCATATATTGTAACATTCTCGAGTTTCTCATTCTTTATTTGGATATACACTATCCACCCATAAATAAATAAATACTTGAACATCCTACTGTCCAGATGTCTGTTGTTTATTATCATGTAGTAAACAACACCAGCGTTATTCACATTCAATATCCAGACTAATATCATTCGAAGAAAGATGTAATCATATGGCATCCCGCGACTATATTTTGCAAGCTGAATTATCCACAAATGACAGTGTTATTGAAAATTGGATTATAAATTAACCCTAATATTCCCTGAGTCTAACTAACTGATCAATCTTAGACAACAATGTGATTCCTATGATAGTATTATGAAAATAGCCAAGTTTTTACATTGGACTATATAAAGTTAACATTAATACTAGGTGTAAAAGTAGAGTTTCGGGTTTTGTCGTGCGACTTTTGAAAAAATGTTCAACGTTTTGGGATGATATTGCAACCTTCTTCAGAAACTAATTCTAAGTGATGAAATCGGGAATCGGAAAACCATGTATCGATCGAAAATTAATTAGCAATTTATACTAATCACAAGCTAATTACTAACAAATTACGGCGTTGCGTTTGGTTTAGAAGGGGAAGATGTTTTGTTCGTGTTTATTATGCCGGTAGTTTTATTGATTCTATTTATACCGGTGGATTTCTATGGTTTCTCTTATCAGCCTTTAGTGATATTTCTTAGTCCTAGTTTGCACCTTTGTTTATTTAGGTCTATTCGATGTCTCTCTGAATGGCAATGTTTCGTACTTACCGATTATAAGGTCTTCTGCAACCTCATATCGATTTAGCTAACGTAAAACGTTTCACAATTTTATGATAGCCGGTAAACCGCACCTTTTAATCTTAGCTTGTTCTTAGGTATTGGGAGTGTGTCTGATCTTTGGTGAGCGCTCTTTATCGCACCGCTATGTCGTTTTTCTTGAAGTGTCTTGCAAGTCGTTCCTTTACACCTAAAACAGAAGAAAGAGAGATAAATCCAACTGATTCTGCACTTACCACATCTTCCCCTGCTGTTCCTCAAAGTAGATCTGTTATTCTTTCCATCCTTCCATCCATCCTGAAACTAAGTACGACGGATCACGGATGATGATGTGCAGACATCATCTGTAAGTACCTAGTGGTATGGATCTTGTTCCGATATACCCCAAGTTCCATGGCACCATTTGTCGTGCTAGTGGCCAATATACCTTGGAAACGCAAGTATTAGGCAGTTTTCGTTTCCTTAGTAAACTTGATCATGAAATGTTGAGCGTTTACGTGATTTTAAGAACTCTGGGATGAGTCTATATATTGAAGCCATACTGTTGGTTTCCATTACCCCTTTAAACTGCTTAAAAAGTTGCCCTTCCAACGATAATACGTCGTTGATACACCGTACTCCACGAAATCCAGCACGTATTCTCTCCCACCACAGTCAGTTTCTAGTGGAGACTATTACAGCATTCTTTAATGGTAACCTACTAAAACAAAATTCCACTTTGAAACTTACCAAAACATCCTCTGCACCTAACTTTATACTTTTTACCTTAAACAGCTCTTTGGCTTTTTGTAATTTTTTGCAATCGAATATAATACTTGATTTGTTTTATTCATTATGTTGACTTTGTTTAATGAAATGAAAATATATCGACTCCTTGTGTTCTGATACTTTTGTATATATTTATTGCCAGAATTTTCTTACGAAAAGGGCGCACTCCTTTTAATAGCTCTAGGAGGTCCAATATTTTAGCTTGTCTCTGGAGTTTGTATCTCTCTGTAATACACATATCAAAATAATTATTGGAAGATAGTCTATTAGGCATTGATAGTACTGATATACAAATCTGATCGAAAACTTGACAATAAAACCTAATAAGCACTGATGCATGTTTATAATGTTTTTAGGACCCGAATATACTCTGTTTTTGTGATATTCAAAGTATTAGTTTAATAACTTCATCTACGGTGTAATTGTATGATTACTACTGTTAGGAATTTATTACGACTCCATTGTTCAAATATAAAATTATAATATTTAACAAGACTCTAAATATTTATTTAATACATGATTTCTATTTAAACAGTGTTAAATTGTATATAAATGTTTTTCATTAT
The DNA here is from genome assembly GCA_036711965.1 of Onthophagus sagittarius. Lineage (NCBI taxonomy): Eukaryota > Metazoa > Arthropoda > Insecta > Coleoptera > Scarabaeidae > Onthophagus > Onthophagus sagittarius. The sequence goes on from JASERS010000001.1 coordinate 49,395,260, forward strand.
TATAAAGCCATGTAATTTATTTTATTGTCTCTATTTTATTGTCTAATTGATATTTAGTAATGAATTAAATTTTGAACTAATGACGTGAATTTTTCATTATGAGTAGTTAAAAAAGATCTTTTTTAAACAATCCAAAATATTTCTGCTATATATGTAGGGAATATAGCTTCCAAGAATCACGAAAAACTTTTTCTTATTGTGTTTGCAAATTCTTTCGTTTTGGAATTACAACAATTTGGGGGAAACCGAAAAATCATTTAATACCTATCAACTTTGTCAGTACAACTTCCCATACAGTATTCAGATGCCATTCCACTTTCATCGACAATCATTCCTCCAAAAACTATGGAAACTTTAGTAGATGATATTTCAGAAGCAAGCTCATCAGAAATCGGTTCTGATGTTAAAGGTTCTGCCCCTCGATGTTTTTCACAAAATCTTTGTTGATCTTGTAAGAGAGTTGAACCTTTCAAAACAAGCTTCTGGGTTATTTTCCCAAGAAGACAAACTTTTTTTGCAGTAATATTCGTGGATTATTGATAATAATGAGCTTAAAATGCACTCTCAAATGCATTTTATTACATAACGGAAACTAATACGCCTTATATAATACCCAAAGGAAAAAGGAATATTATGTTTCATTCGTTCTGAACAAGATAAAATATCACGAACATGAGTGTATTAACAGTGTTGACTTGAAAATGGTAAATGTTCTGCTCGGTCAACAAATTAGTTATACCCAGTGAATTTATATGTCTCTGGGATAACACAGATAAGTAAGACCATTACGTAAGAAAAAAATGGCCTTTAAGTGAAAGCATAGTATGTAGCAAAAAAATATGTAATAAATACAGTGTTAGTTGATTGCAACAAAATTATTCGTTACCAAAGCGCATCATTTTCCTATATCTGCCGTAAATATTCCAAGATAAATATGCAGAAGATTAAAGCAGGTACATTTAATGAACCTCAAATTAGAGAGCTTACAAAAAGATAGCAATTTTGCAGTTTCAGCAACTATATCTGAATTGAATGCTTAGTCTGTTTTTGTATTTATAACGCAAAATTCCCTTGAAAAGCACATATAAAAAAATTATATTGGACTGGTTCTAGTATATTTGGAAACCTTTAAAGCGAAGTTTCTTGGAAACTAATAATAGTTTTTTAATAATTAATATAATATAATATAATAATAAAATAATTTTTTATTTAATACCTTTTCTTTAAGCAAATTACTTTTTTAAAGACTTACCATTTGCTTATCTCGAGAATTAAAGCTTATCTAAAACATTTATTTACATTTTCGGAATCAACGTGCTAAAATTAATCGGACACGGCAAAATATTCTAAGGCAACAGATGTAGTGTAAATAAAGTCCATACAAAAGTTAAGTCCCCATCACTGAGTAGTGATCAATATCTTCATAACAATTCGAGGAAAGAAAAATGCAGTATAGTTTGTAATAATCAGTGAATATTTCTGCGTATCATATGTTAATTAGCCGTTACGGAGATATCGATCTCTAAAGTGAGGGGCCTTGACTTTTTGCACGGACCTTAGGGTTATCTATTAATTATTTATCAATAACAAATTCTTGTGGTTGCTTACTCTAGATAGTTTAGTCTATTTAATTTTAATTTCAGGAACGAATTGGAGAATATAAACTTTATCAAAGGTTAAAATAATGAAAACTTCCCCAAATTGAATTGTAGTTATTAAATTTTACGCTTCCACGGTTAGAAATTTATTAAATGTGTAATAAATGTTTTTGTAGATAAACGCTTTTAAAATAATCTTCATAAATTCCCAAAGAGCTTCCGTTTTTAATGAATATTTACTGTTATTTCAACGTTTACGATCACTTATTATTGCAAAATAATATTATATTATACGATTAAAGTACCCATAAAATTTTATAACAAAAAATAACATTTTACGATGAATATTAAAAAAACTGAAAAACATCTTTTTTCGACTATTATTAATGAAATAACGAAATAAACTATCATGTTTCAGAAGTAAATATCATGTTTCAATATCTGTTTTAAAATGGTAATAAAAAAATTTCACTATTTTTTTATAAAAAGTTTCTTTTTGGTTTTGTGTCAAAGACAACGCCATACTCGTTGTCTGCTCTTAAATAGAACTGACCTTTTCTATAAATAGAAGTTTTATTCACGCGTTAATGAGCAAGCATCCTCGAACGTTACTTAATATCTACTCAGTAGAAGTCATTGATATGGTTTTATCTGTTTCCTTTCCTCGCCGTTAATTGTTACTACTACGAGTTCTTATCGAGACGTTTTTACCGGAACATATAAATTAGTTTTACGATTTTATAAAATGAACGTTTTATTACAATTTTTTTGTCGCAGCTATAATAAAAATCTATTTCAGGTTCGGTGTTCTTCTCTTTCCCTGCAATATAACTGAAATTCCTTTTATATTGGCTAATAAGGGATCTGAGTGTCCGTAAAAATGTTTAAAGCGCCCAATTTTAGAGATAACCATGGGTTACGGTAAACCTATAGCGGCATTATAAAGGTGGTTTTATGATACTACTCATAAAATTAACTCTCCACGGTTAAGACCAAAATCGAGTTTGCGCAGGCGATTACAGGTGTTGTTTTTATTGCGGGGTGTTCTGAGGGGAAACCACATAAAACTCTTCCGCATGGCTTCGTAATGTTTAAACCGAAAAGATCGTTAATTTTCCATTACAATGGTAATTATCGTGTTAGGTAACGATAGTATTTACTGCGTATATACCGCGGGTATTGCCGATCGGGAGTTATATAACGATAGACTATAAACTTCCAGTTAACTGGAAGAATCTACAAGAACGTTCATTCCAGTTACTATTACCCAACTATCTATTTTAGTTTTCGTAATAATCCATTTATGTACAAAGTCCAAAAGAGGATACAGTGCAAAATGTATTACGAAAAATACGTTATAAAATGGAGGGTGAAAGTGCATCAAGTCTTTTTTTCGTAAGTATTTTTTCAGTATACTTTACTGAGGTGGTCAGTGAAAGTCGTTAACTTTCGTCTTGTTCGGACAAGGACGTCGGGTGGAGAATTCCAGTACCTCTAAATCCGGGGTCATTCTACTCGGTGTGCCGAGAAAGTTGTGAAATGTTTTGTATTTTTAACTAATAATGAAACTCCTTCTAATCGTTTACCGTAAATCTAAGCATTTAAGATTGCAATCGAATCTCCAATTCTCTTTTTTTATCTTTCAATCAAGATAGAGATGCCATTAACCCATTGCTTAATAATCCTTCCACGTTTCTCTGTTTACATACTTAGTAGTCTGTGTAAAGTAGATAATCTTAGACGCACGATGTGGTTTAATGACTTTTGAAAAATTTCAACTAAATAACTATTTACAAATTATTACATCGTACGGTGAACTTTCCCTTGAAGATGTCTTTTTAAATTTTATAATACCATGAGGTCATTGCTAAGCCGTAGTAATATTTCAGAACGTATTTGTATTAAACTGACATTACACATTATTTTGAACAAAATATTAATTTTTTATCTAAAAACTGTAGAATACTAGGGCTATTCAAAAAACCGCTGACAGATTTCTAGGGCAGGTAGTACATGAAAAATTAAGATGAATGGTTTTAACATACATGGGCTCGCAATTGACTTCTTAGCGAGATATAAGGAATCGATATTTCTTTACAATGAAACATTATCTGCAGATAATTGATCACATTGCAAAAAATTACAGCTTGTTTGACAAACAAAGGATTTTCATTGCAGATAATGTTTAATTTTGAAGAAACTTTAACGCCCTATATCACGTAAATGTGGCATTTGCAATTTTATGTGTATTAAGAATAGTCATCTGAATATTTCATATACTACTGTATAAACAAAAGCAGAAATAGCAAAAATAATGTATTCACCCCTTAAGTTTTCTGCAACATCTACGAGATACAGTAAAGGATCAAAGTCTACACACAGCACCAAATTATGAAAATTTGTAATATGTTATAAGATAACCAAGAAAATAGAATTACAGGACGATTAGAGCTTCTTATTTATTTACAAGAAAATCAAAACACACAAGGTATTAGCCACATAACAGATATTCTTTAAACAACACAAAAACTAATACGACAAAAGTCTATAATGTATTTCAATTGAAGATTCGATCGTGAAACGAAGCTTCTGTTAAAATTAAAAAATGGTAGTAAAATATACAAAAGAAAAAATGTTGCCGTTATATGCAAGAATTGTAAATCTAAGCTGTGCTGTAAAGTCCAGACCAATATCAAAAATTAGAATGAGGCAGGTTTCTTCGACAGAAAATTGTGTACAGGCCATCCAAAGAAACTGTCTATGAGACATGTTATATAGGTCCATGTTAAATGAAGTGAGGCAGGAATCCTAGAATCAGCGTACCAAAAATTAGCCGAGCACACCGCTATCCTCTCTAATAAGGCAGTATATGCAAGAATCAGTCAAAGAGATCTACACAACAATGAACTTTCAACTCTCGTATCTACGCTAGAAATCGGTAATTTGGAAAATAGGATGGAACAATAGTGTATTGCAATACAAGTTAGGAAACTATAATTTTTCACTCACACCTGACATATATGTGATTGAAAAATTTGTTTTTGCGTCGAAAATGATGACGACTAACAGCCTATGGATTTTCGACCTCTTAGATATGAATATTATGACAGTTAGTTGGCCAATACATGTGAAGACAAATTGGAATTTTAGTGTTTTTCCTAAAACCACTGACAAAATAATTGTAATCACAAAGGAACCCATCTACGGTGATTCAAAACTGAAGCATGTTTGCATGTGATCAAATGTGAAATGATCTTATGTATACCAAACAGCGCCTTTACTTTCGGGGCATAGATGATCACATTTGTGCGTGTGCATTAGCCCAACCCATACATGGTGATACAAAACTGTAGCGACCAAATGGGAAACTGACCGTACCATGTCTATACCTAAACCGGCCCATACACTGTGATGCAAAACTGTCACGATTGAACGCAAAACCAATGAACACCAACAAATATGATCATCTATGCTTCAAATTGTTCAAATCATAGCAAATGAGCCCTTAAAATTGATATAACCACCGCTAGTTAAGACGTTTAAGCTCCCCTTGAAAATAAAATTACAAGACCGTAAACACCCTGTATAAGGTAAAACAGTATGTGTCTGAAGAATACGTGAAGAATACAATTTCTAAAAAGTTTTAAATATTTAAAAGTTTTAAAAACGAAAAACTACAAACTTGGGACATTTGTTAACAAATTCAAATTACAACATTTATTAACGGCGTTGAAATTTATAAAAAATATAAAGCATCGCGATCAAAAACATAGGGTAGCTTTTTCCTAACTTTCAGGAAAGAAAGATGACTCTCTAACCAGTAGGTATAAACACTATTGCGAATATGCGCAGTGACAGCAAATTTCTTAAAATTACAAGATACGCATTTATTTACTGATTACTTTCGAAATGCTTCCGCTGACATTTTAGCCCAAAAAAGACGAAAGAAGATATTGCGCAAAAAAAATAAATAACAGAAATAAATGGTAAAAATAAATGGTAAAAATACGAATATAAAAGAAGAACAGGAAGTGATTGAACATCACTTCATTAGAAGTCGATCAGAATTAATCTGAATTGATCAACCAGTTAGGTGGAAGATAAACATGATGTGATGGTTATTCAGCAAGCGGAAATAAAAGATTGAGTACAAGTCTAAATAATCCTATATTTAATAGTTACACCGTTAATATTTATATTAAGTAGTTTTTTTAAGTCTTCTTCAGAACCAATTGTAATCCCATTTCTTCAATTTTATTTTCAATTGTTTCGATTGTTTCATTTGCAGTTTTTTCAATTTCTTCCATGTTCCATCCGGACACTATCACTGCCAAGTCAGTGACGTATGCAACGAATTTTATGTACATAGGACATCCTCTATCTCTTCCAGCAATTCATCAAAGAAAGCGTTCCACAGGAAAGGTCCAACGATCGACCCCTACTGTTCTCATACGTCTCCCCTTGTATTCAATTGTGCTGTCCTTTAGATACTCCTTTATGATATTAATTAGTTGCGGTACCTTACCTACTTTAAAGTAATTCAACAGTTTAAGGGTTAATCAGAGCCCGACGATCCCACTCCATGACGCTGACCAAACGCGTTACTGACGTTAATATAATTTCTGACGCACAATGTATTTTAGTTCCTATTTGAAGCAATAAATCCAAATCGAAGTACATACTTTCTCGTGTTGAAAAAAAAATTAAACTAATACCGGTATTCCGGTTTTTAAACACCGAAAACCGGTATTCAGATTTTAGTCCAGTATTGAAAGCGTTACTTATGTTGCTATTGGAGTCATTTGTGTTTTGTATTTTTAATGAATAATTAATTTGCTTTACAAAACATCATAATTTCATGTTGCGTGTGATTTTTGATCTTCATTGTATAATACCATTCCTATTGCAAGGAAAAAAATCAAGAAATAATGATTGATATATGTAAAATTTCCGAATCAAAAAGAAGAGGACGAGGATGTCTCTTTCTTCAATAAGATTATAGCTGCAAACAGAGGAAAAACAAGATTTAGATAAATTATCTTTGATTAAAGCCTCCATTGGGTTACGACCACACTATGAAAGTTCGGGTATCTTCAAACTATGCAGTCCTTCTACACCGAGACTATTCTAGAATTCCTTCGTGTGTTTGAAATTGTCAACGGGAAAGTAGGACGTCAGGGAACGAAACCAGGAAGCTGCTCCTGTTGTCTACAACTTGTCTTGTATATAATAAAAGGGTTCGAAGAATGTGACAGAAATATGAGAATCAATTCTTTTTGCAACCCTTATTAGCTTCAAATTTAGTAGTAAGATAATATCTTGATAGTCTCCTACTATCCCAAAAAAGAAGATAACGATCTTACTACCAACTACACGTAATGAGGGAGAAATTACTGAAGATGAAAAGACAAAATTATAAAGTATGATTACAATAAAACTAAAACACTACACTATTGAGTGACCAGCATCTCCGTATATGATTATTAAAAAACAATCAAGAAAATATTGTGTTATATAATAAGATTTAATGATCTATCTTTGAATTAACACAAATGTCAATTATTATTTCTAAGTATTAAGTACATAAATATATCCAAATATTTGAGAAAAGTAATTGAAAAACGTCATTAATCGTACGGTAAAATTTGTTGTAATGATCGCCCCACCTCATTAAGATAACTACTTCCCGTTGGAATTAAAGTGATTACGGTCTATTGGAGATCAGCACCAATTGCGGCTTATAATCGACTTAAAATTCATTGTGAACTCCACTCTATTGTCGTATTCAATTAGCAATATTTTCTTCGGTTGTTGCTTCCGTTATTATCATGGTCCGTTTCCGAAAGACGTTGACACCGTTAGATTGCGGTGACTTTCTCGATGGTAGCGAGACCGATTGTCGCGGTTACTCTTCTCTTGCGAATCGGGTCGAAGTAATCGTTAAGGAAAATAGATGTCAAGACAAACCGTAAGCCCAAGAGAGCGGTAATACGGAAAATTATGGTGAAGATTTTTCCCGGAAACGAACCAACACTAATCGCGGATTATGTCGTTTTTTTTAAAGTGTTCGGCGAAGCGTTACGAATACCAACTTATAGCCCTCACATCGTTTCTACGACGTACTAATGGTCGCGATTATCGTGTTTGCCCTGGCAAATAACGATCGATCTTGATTATAAGCTTTGTAGCTGTCGATGAGAAACCTTTCAGATGCATCCTCTTACTTCTGTAATAAAATTTATTGTACCACGTGAGAATAAATTACGATTTACCTTCGGGTTACAACTTGGATTGGTAATAAAATAAACCTTTGGCATTAACGGCACCATTAAGCTCATCATAACGGAGAATTCACCTGCAGCAGTACACCGCGCCCAAAACGGAAAGTTCTCCGCGACCCACTTTGACTTCGATTGCCTAAGAATTCCTAGTTACTTGCGCCATACTTTGCTATGCATCGCGTCCGCGGGGTTTCGAAATGCAAATCCTTATAGTAGTCACGCAATTTTTTATAATTCAACACAGAAGATACGCTGAAAAGATAAACTACTTAAGTAAGTGGGATTTGCCATCACACAACGTTTCTTGCTATTCGTGCAAAAACCTTTTGATAAAACGAATAAAATAATGTTATCATTTCAACCGTTATATCTATTAAACGCCAGGTGTCTTCTAACGTAAACGAAGCGTAGAAAATGACGAAGACATTCTCAAGACTTTTTAGAAGTTTCTTATCCACTCGTAAAATTTATTGAAAGTAACCAGTCCATATATTTTAGAAGTGATTTTCGAAAACACCACATACACACAATAAAGTGTTTTTAAAAATAACGGTCATAAGATAACATATATTACTGGAAAATAGACTATTATCAACTCCTTATGTACCGTGAAAGGAAACATATACGTATTCGTTCGAATCTGAGACGACTTTTGTTAGACAAGTGTTCCTAATAATGGGGTGCGTCTTAGATTCGAACCTCTCTCGAATAAACTTAATGCTAGAACATTCGGGTTTAACCTACTTAGGACGTATGGCTAACCCCGAATGTTTCTAGTTCTAAGTCTAGTGTCGATTTCAACTCTAATGTTAGTTTTCGTTTTAGTTGTTATTTTAAGGTTCCGTTGTATATTTTACATTGAACTAAAACTAGAACTAACACTAGACCTAGGACTAGAAATATTCGGGTTTAGCCATGCGCAAAAGACGCACGGAGTGAAAGACTTCTTTAGTTCTAGTTTTACTTGTGGTTCAGTACAAACATGTATTATATGTTTAATGGACTAAAAGTAGAACTCACATTAGACTTAAAACTAGAAACATTCGGGTTTAGCCGAATCTTAACAGACGTACGGCCAAATCCGAATGTTTCTAGTTCTAGGTCTAGTGTCAGCTTAGGAAACTTCAGAAGATACATCTTACTTTCACGAAAAACAAGAAAAATCTGAAATTAACCTTCCTAAATTAAAAATACCTCCTCCGTTTGAAGACAAGTATGATCAGTGGGAGAACTTTTATAATATTTTAACAGTAGTTATTGATCAAAACAACACATTATCTAATATTGAAAATCTTTTCTATTTGAAATCAAGTCTATCAGGTGAAGCATTGAAGTTGGTTGAGGGTATTACAATATCCAATAAGAATTACAAAATTACATCAAATGCTTTGAAGAAGGGATTCAACAATGAACAATTTAATGCAAATACTCGATAAGTTGAACCTTTAAGTTGATCTGCAGTATATTTATACAACAAGAAACTGGTAAATTTGTTCACTCAGTCAATGAGCTTCAACAATAGTTAATTAAAACCACAAAAACGAATGGTGAAATCAACTTTCATCACATCTCAAGAATCAGTAGCAAAAGGAACTTGTATACTTTGTGGTAAAAATGCAACCTTTTATTTCTTTCTGAGATAGTCACCAGATTATATTTAGTAGATAAACTAAAATATGTAAAAGAATCAAAGGTTTGTTTTAACTGCTTACGACCAGGTCATAAATTTATTGATTGTCAATCTAGAGACGAGTTCTGAATCAAAAAAAGAATTTCATCAAATTAAGAGTCAAATTATCAACATTATGTAGTGTGAATCATCTTCGATACCAACAGGTATATTTAGCAACAGCACAAGTTCAGTTTAAGATTAACGCCAACTAGGAAATATGTAGAGCCTTGTTGATAATGGATTACAATCGATTTTTTTACAAAACAAACTGTTGATAGATATAAATTAAAACCATACAATCCTAATATTCGTATTTCTGGAATTACTCGAATTATATTATTGGAGTTTTTGGTTATTGATTACATTTTTCAAAATTGACCATGGTTTACAAGATACTGTCAATATTACAGAATTTAAAATTCCTGAAAACAATAACTCTTGCTGATCCAAGTTGCAACGAAAAAGCTACTATTGATATACTTATTGGGCCTGAAGTGTTTTATGGGATTATTGGTGACAAAAAGGTGTGTTTGGTAGACTTAATCAATCAAAGACAATTTTATTCAAAATACTGCATTTACATTTAAACAATCGAAATGGAATTGTTTTTTGTGGAATTAACTTTGGAAATGGACCCTAGTTTACTAAGAATATCTCGTCTTATTTTACTACATTACTACTATATTCGGGATATAAATATGTTATATCGTATTCGTTCGACTCTAAGACGCACTATTTTTGTTCCCAATAATGGAGTGTGTCTTAGAATCAAGTGCGTCGAAGGTGTTGTTAATGTTTAAACACAGTGTTTAAATTACACAATAAGTTAAAGTACCGTTAATCCTCCCGTTAAAAAAACCATCTAAGACTTAAATTTATTATTGTACATATTGAATATCCGTGTTGCGCAAAATGTGGCACGTCTCAAGGTAATCTCGGCAGCGTCAGCTTTCCTGTAATTTATCTTTTTAGTAGGAAAAGAAATAAGTACACGACACTCGTGATAGGTTTACATAACTTCACGAGTGTACAATGTTTTAGGATTACAGTTTTCTAACAAAGAATTTGCGGTTAACATTGAGGCCGTTCTTTTAGGTGGAAAGGAGAGAAGTAACTGTATATTGAGTTTCCTGTTACCATCAAAGTATGGTAATATTAAAGGAAGAGCCAATTCCATTAAGCGCCGCGAGCGACTACGACGCCTCTTTGTAAACGCTAATTTGATTGTCGCGATTAACACTTGTGAAGTCGGACACAATGGCGATGACTTCGCCGATCTGCCGATTCATTCCACACCAATTTGTACCCACCAACTGCCTAAACGCTCTCGCTAATGAATCGAAAGCATAAAAGAAGTTCCCCATTTGGTGCAGCCCACTTGAGAGAGCCAGACTATGAATTGGTTTCAGCGCCAATCTGGCGAAGGATTTTAAAAGAGACGAAGAACACAATAACGTTGGTGGTATCTTTGTGTAACGGTGGAACATAAAGAAACGACAACAACCGAACTTTCAATGCTTTAATTCCAGCCTTATTCTCTATTTTGTTGATATTTAAACAATAGCAATACAAAATCTTTGTATAGTATAAGCTAAAAAAGGGGAAGGGGAGATCTTTTGGGTTGTTCGCCATCTGGTAGAAATACCCTCGGGTTAAATAAGGATAACATAATTTACTCTATTCATACGACTATTTCTTAAATTCTTATGGCATAGCCGTTTTCTAAAGCAACCATAAATAACCTTTTTTTTACTTTATTTACAGAGACTTACGGCCTCAAAATTTGGAGAAGAGCCAGGAACGTTGCAGGCTGCGCCTTTACGTAGTTTACGCTTGCGGATTTCCAGCTGTAATTGCCGTAATTGGTCTGATTTTGGATCTGCTTGGCGATGAAAACACATTTTATCAACCGGGATTTGGAAAAAACAATTGTTGGTTTCAGGGTAAGTAAATTATTAAGTAATCGTAATTCTATATTACATCAACAGTTACTATATTCAATTATAATGAAATCGGGAGGAGTTTCTACTTAATCATAGAACCCCAACTCACATAAATCCCATGTATTATTGCGGTTGCACTTCCCTTTCATATAATCCTCTCTTTATCCGTTAAGTTTAGGCACTGTTATTTATAGGTTCTAATAGAAATGAAGTTAATCCTTTTATTTATGAGATGTAATAGTAATAAATATATTCTATCTCTACATTCATTTATTGGAATTTCGTTTCCACTATTGTTTTTGATAAGATTATTTTGTTATGTAGACATCACAAGCATATTTTAAGACTTTTTTACGTAGTGATTCACATAAAATCGACACAGAGCAAGAACATGTAGAGGACAATTAAATAAGATGATTTAACGTAACTAGTAAGTTACGTTAAATCACATAGCCCTTCAAAACTATATGTATTATTATTATTAAAAATAAAATAATCCTCTGTAGCGTGGTATAACATTTCTGTCCCAGGCAAGAAATTACAAAAGAACAAGTTACGGATACATTGATCAGACTGAAATAAATAAAGTTGTGTGAAAAAATGACATCGTGCTGTTTCAATTTAAAACACTTAACACATTAAAAGATGTTCATTCTTTGAAATTTTGAAGAAGTTTAACATAAAAAATGTAGATGCTACAGCCATCTACATTTGCCGCGCATGCTCTTGAAAAATCTGTACACGTTATTAACACTGTGTGTTTTTCGAAAATATACAAGGTTAGTACATGTTCTTTATGGTCTAATGTGGGTTTTTATATTATTCAATGCCTTCGATGGTCTTCACATTCCGTCATGTTTGTTAAAGAAATGTTACATTACCTAACGTAGGTAAATTTTACTTTGTAGAGTAAAAGGAATGACTTTTCGATTACTGCGGGTTGGCGAAATAGCCAAGATGTTGAATACTTACGAAGACAGTGAAGATGGCATGGAAGATGATGATGACAGTATTGCAGATCCAAATTATCAAACTGAAAATGAAATCAATTTTTCTACTAATGAAAATGAAGACGATGAAGTGAACCTTGATGAGATTTTCATAGCTCAGAGGGCAGTGAACCTAATCCGTCTCCATCTACTGCTGCTTTGCCAACTGAATTGTAACCAACCCAATCCACGGGACATCCTATGAAGTCACAGAAACTCAATTAACGATGGAAAAAGAAAAGTCTGCTTTTGAATGATAAAGATATTTTGGAGCTTGACATACCGATCCAAATTTTCTTGTTTTTGTTTTCCTAAGATTTGATTGCAACATAGACTAATTTATATATTATGCAAAAGGATCCCAATAATAATTTTTGAGTTTTCACACAGACTTCCGTAATTTATTGGCATAGTGTATATTATGTCCTCGAGAATTCCTATGATTCAAGAGATAATGTCTATAAAGAACATACGCAATTTGACAGAGTGTTCCGACTTACAATCAGACCATTGTTCAAAAATTTTACAAAAACTGCCTTAATGCCCTTAGCGCAATATATTTGCGTCGATATGCTCTACGAAAGCAAGGAATAACTTGAAAAGATATAATCCGAAAAAGCCTCACAAATGTTTATCAAATGGTTATCATTTACGTCCTTAATGAAGTCTGTGGATTTGCGTACAACATCGAATCTAAAACTGGCTCAGAAAATGTGCTACTAAACCTAATCTAAGCGCATCCTCAAATGCGGTCATGCGTCTGTCACGTGAAATACCTCACAACCAAAATTACAGCGACAATTACTTACTTTACTTACTACTGATGTCAATGCTGTATATGTACTAACCATAGCCTGGAAAGATAATAAGGTGGTTAATTTAAGATCAACTTTTGTGAGAAAATGCCAAAAGCTTAGGTGGGGATGTAAAACAAGAAACCCCAGCGATACGTATTGATCGTCCAAATAGTGTTTGAGAAAACAATCGGCACAGGATGGTGTGGTCGATAACATCATGAGACGCTATAAAAATACAGCTTCCGGGAAAAGGTGGCAGGTTCTAATGTTTTACCATTTTTTGTACTTGAACATGGCAACAGCATGGCTTTTTTACAAAAGAATTCATAAGAGAAAGCGCTTCCAGGATAAACTTTTGAACTCTGCTGATTTTTTGGGTTGAAGTTGCAACAATTTTATGTAAGCTTAGTGTACCAGCAAATGTAAAAAGCAGTCGATCTCTCAAAAAGTAAAATGACACAAATCAACCAAGATCAGACAGGACAATGGCCTGTTTGAACAGAAAAGAGAATACGCTGCCAATTTCTTAAATAGTATCTCGCAAACAATGTGCGAGAAATGTGAAATATAATAGCGACGCTCTGTGCTACAATGAACACAATAATAATTGTTTCAAACAATTTAATCTAAGTTAAGATACCGTTTTAATGCAGTGTAACATTTCTGTCACACTCCTTTTAATTCTATTTTTTACAGATAAATAAAAAATATATCTTTCCAGAAGCATACATACTTTTATTTCTTTCAATTAATATTTTACACAACTTATTATTAAATTTTGGTATCTTGCGCTTAAACTAGAAAAATCCATCATTGATTATACCCTTAATTTTGATAGATTCTTTTCCTCTATTGACAGATTTGACAAATTATTACCTCATTTCATGTGGAATTTATATTTTTTTCTCTCTTATTATTTTTTAAAAAACTTTATCAGTAACGTTGAAAAAGTGAATAATATATATGGTATGGTATGGTATTTCATTAATGTTATTTGAAATCATCGAACATAGTGATTTGCTATGACATCGTTGAACTTGAAATCCATCCTGATGTAGGTTATAAAAAATGGCCCTTCCATAAAGAAATCAAATATCTTTCTAACCTGTTTATAATCTTTAGGCAAATATCAATTAGCTTATTTTATTATTATCTATCTGTTCGTGCTTTGTGTCGGTTTTATATGAATTACCCTGTGTATCCAAGTTCCATAAATTGCTCTGTTAGACAGATGCTAATGGCTTAATCTGAATTAATCATGGATTGATCATAGACTAATCGAATTGCTAATATAATTAAAACACAATTACATGAAGTTCCTCCTAATCACAAAATAGTTTTCATTATAGTGTCCAATTAGCAAACAAATTTAAGGACAATTCCATTTGACTAATGTAGAATCTATATATCCTGAATTAAATAATCAATTATACCATTATTAACATATTTGATATGTTAAGCAAAATATTATGAGGATACTAATAATAATAGAAAATGTTACAAATAATTATTTTTGGGTGGATAGTGTTTGCGACAACAAATTATTGTAGTTGATAAACTAAATCAAGATGACACCATAGCGGCACAAAGCAACGAATGACAATTTGTTTTATAAGCCGAATTTATAAGCCTAAATAGATCAGTGGTAAATATGAAAATACACCAAGAGGAATGGATGATTTAACAGGAATATGTTTAGGATACAGTTGTCTGGCAGAAGAGGGAATATGAGGTCATTGAGTTGGCTAAAACAGACTAGGGGTTTATTATGTTTTTAATCAAATTACTAGGCTAGATATAATTAACCGTACTTGCATCGTCGTCAAATAGAGTTTGTTGTAGAGTTGTATATCTAATAATCGTCCTGCCGGAATAACTCTAAACTAACTATTTTACTTGTAGCTGTCTAAACTTGACAAGCATGCATGATCAGTATTTTGTACAAGCATGGAATATTCGCACGATATAAGTATATGTGAAATAGTATCAGTTTGCGCTCGGACGAATATATGCTTGCATAGGCTTTTTGCCTTATGCATAAGAGAAAGCGGAAGAAAAAGCGTGATATATGGTGTAGGGAGTGGTTAAGCACTTCTAATTTAAATTAAATTTAATCTTTATCGGCGTTGCTAACAATTAAACTGTATTTAGTTAATAGCATATTATAAGCTGCATCTCTTTTCATCCTATCATGATATTCTGTTGATTTAATTCGCCAATGACTCGGATGAGTTTGATATTCCCGAATAAACTCCTCCACTAGTTCTCGGTTGCATAGCTTGCTCATGCTTACATGATTCAAATTCAATTCGTTATCAAGCGCTTTGTACAAGTAAAAGCAAAATATTTGTGCAAAATTATCCTACAAACGCTCAAGCCTGGTTGTACAAAAAGGCTGATCATGCAAGATGCAAAGAGCAGATACTTTCTTCGTACACACGTACCATTTCGCGTCATCAAGCGGCTTGCACAATCAAAATGTTTGTGTAAAATTATCCTACAAACGCTAAAGCCTAGTACTTACAAAAAGATCGATCATGCATGCTTGTCAAGTCTGCGGTGACGTATTACCTTTATAAAGCACAATATGACAGACATCCAATCAAAAGTGGTAAAACAAGAAAAAGGATGAAGTTTCGACCAATCTAAAAGGAAATTTAGAAGCACTAGTAAAGATATAAAGACAAAATTCAGCTTCAATTGTTCAAACCCAATCTGCAGTCTACGCCTAATCTGATTCCATAATTATAGTTGAGACATCGTATTTATAGTTAGAACGTAGATCTATGCAATTAGGATGACTCAAAAAAGGACTTTCACTATTGAGCTTAGACTATATTAAACATAACCCTTGTTTCGTTATACTCAAATATGTGAAAGCGTCTCATTTCAGCATCATACGACATCAAAAAAGATCTTTTTTTTACATACAAAACATACTTTCGAAAGGAAATTGAAGTAGTAGTAGTGTGTTTACGCAAAAATCGAGACGTATAATTCAAAAACAATTTTTTTTGTATTTTTCCTCCAAGTTACACTTTTGCATAATCATTTAGACCGGCAATTCTCAACCGCTGGTCCGGCGGACCTCCATCGATTCGCAGTTTCCAGTGACCAATCCCTGCACATATATTATTGAATATATTATTATTCTTCAATGATTAATATAACTTCATTTTACATAATACAATTGGTTTTTGGGAATGCAACCAAGAACTCGGTAGGAATTAAGAACCTCTTTTAAGAGAGGTCTCCAACATTCTTCCACTAAGTCCCAAATTCGACTTACCTGTTACACCGAATTCAACTTTCATTTATAAACTTGTTTGTAATGTCGAATACGTGCTCAGATGTATCCCACAGGTGGCAGTGCATTCTAACAGCGCCAGACCCACGAACCTTATTACCAATCATATTTGGTAAAAAATCTTCACATGACTGCTCTGATCTCTCGTCTCAAAGCGATAATGGGACTCTTGTTAAAACAAAACAGACCATATCTCTACATTGTGGTTCCTAATGATGAAGGGACAAATGACAGTGATTCTTAACCAGTCCCAGTATATTGATGGGTCATGGCTTTGTTAAATAACTGAACAATTCCAAACAATATAAATTCTAAACTAGTTTTGACAGGGAAACACATTTCTAGAGAGGTTGTGATCATTTCGTTTATGGGCTCCCCTGCTTACCGGCTGTACAGTTGTATGGCCATCATTCTGTCTTTGACACCCGCCAATAAGACCGAGTAAGACATCAGCGACTCCTTCATTTTCGCTGAAAAGATGAGGAATGTGGCGTTTCTTCCGGATATTGTTCTGATCTCATTAGATGTTGTGTCCCTTTTTACCAATATCCCTTTGCAATTGGTAATGGAAAGGTTATCAGTAGACTGGACCCTGATACAACCTCACATAGATATTCCCAGAGATTTGTTTCTTGAGGCCATCGAGTTTTTGTTCAATTCTTCTGTATTCTTCTTCCAGAACATATTTTATAAACAGAAATTTGGTACCTACACGAGTAATCCTCTTAGTCCCACTTTGGCCATAATAGTCATGGATTGGTTTTTGCACAGATGTATCTCTCAGCTCTTCTTTCTGTTACCCTTTATTTACAAGTATGTTGATGACGTTCATTTGTACTGTACCACATAAAATTTACGATGGAAATAGAATCCAACAACAGTGTACCCTTTCTGAATACATTTGTCATCAGATAAAGTGATCTACATATCGTTTTGGATTAGAAAAGGTGGGTATAGGAAACCCACCTTTTCATGTAGTTTTATCAACATTTTTTCTTCATTCACATCAAGGTTAATCCGTGAAGGGCATGAAGAACAGGCTCATTCGCATTTCCGACCATGAGTTTAGAGAAAAGAATCTTAGGTTTCTAGCGAATGTCTTCTCCGAAAATAGATTTCCTCGGTCACTGGTCAGCAGAATTCTCCACTTACAAGATACTCAACCACATTATGCCCCCAATTACACTACCTTATCTCAACTTGATTCGCCATTGACCCTTAGTGATGAGGAGCCTCCAATACTCTTCAAGTTTGTCTAGTACCCCTTTTTTGGGTTCACCAATATTCTGGTAAAAACTTTAGTGATTGTTCTTTAAAGTTTGCAATACACATGGTTTGCAGCCGTTGAAAAGTTTTTTCATTGGGTTAAAGGATGCTGCTCCCGTTGTCTACCAGTCTACCCTGGTGTAAGATCAAACGTATGTGTTGTGAAACCTTGGCATCATGCGTCAACAGGACACAAATTTGATTTTAATCGGACTAAAATTCTTCTAACACGGTTAATTGTCGAATTGTGACACCCAGGGTCTTAGTGAAATTTACTGCCATCTGATTGAACAACCAACAAACCCCATGCTGATCCCTCCATGGGTTCAATATGGTTCTATTTGACCCATGCTATTCTCTTCTTTCATGATAGTTTCGTTAACACAGTGGTGCAGTTTTGCTCACAATTAATAATTAGTAATTGTTGATGTTTAAATTGTAAAAATAGCGTTTGTAACTCTCTATTAATAATTTCCTTTTTCAATTTTACAATGCAATCCTTCTGTCCTGTTGGATCTTAACTTGTATGATCTTCATCCTCCACAAGTTATCCACAGAGACTGTTGTCAAACTTGTCACATTTGCGCCATTTTTTAACGACTGCTGTTGATCTGCCCACGTTATTTTTGGCTAGTTACTGATTAGGG
Source organism: Onthophagus sagittarius (assembly GCA_036711965.1). Lineage (NCBI taxonomy): Eukaryota > Metazoa > Arthropoda > Insecta > Coleoptera > Scarabaeidae > Onthophagus > Onthophagus sagittarius. The sequence continues at coordinate 49,413,760 of JASERS010000001.1, forward strand.
ACCATATCTTTTACCATCAATTTTTTATCTCTAAATGTAAGTTCGTTGTTGTTAGCTGATTTTGTTAATTATTTTCGCATATTTTACAATCTACCGTGATGAAGATTGTAATAAATAATCGTAACTTTCTATTACAGGAGGTTCTTAATTCCTATCCCCTCATTGGTTGTATTACCAAAAACTTTAACCAATTTTATATTACACAACCAATAACTTTACTATTAATTTACAATTAGCATGACATTGTTCAAAATAATTGACCGGTCCGCGCAAATTTGGATAAAATTTACAGGTACGCAATATTTTTACAAATTTATCAATAAAAATATAAATTTTTATTAATACAATTTTTATTAAAAAATATAGTACCCAAACATCTCCGATTACAGAAAATTTCTTCGTAGATCGGAATTGTAATCTCTAAGATATTATTTTCTACATCCGTTTCAATTTTCTTCAATCCAATACAACGATCATCAAACAATCTTAGAAAGGCGGGGATATAACGGTGATAGCAATACCGACAGAGTTCCTTGAATCAATTTCTTGCAGATTGCAACCTAGAATTGTTCAAGATCGTTCCTTTCTCATGTCTCTAGCGAAAATTAGACGAGAGCGATGAAACAAAGGCCATGTCATAACATTGCGTAGTTCCGCGTTCAGGGTCTTCACTAGAAAAACCAAGATCAAGCTGTGTTTACGTTGTGTTCACACTTAAATACTATTTAAACTACATTTTATAAAATGTATTTTCCAAGAAATCCATTTTCCGTAGCCACGATACGACATTTTCTCGCATATTTATTGCCTTCGGTATTGAAAATATTTTTAAATAACTCACGAGAAAAACTGCGTTATTACGTCTATAATTACTTGCAATAATTATTTACTGGAAGGTAATTGCGAAATGCATCCTTCAGATTCCAGTCTTTAATTTTATGGTGTTGTTTAGTGTCAGTAAGTCTCTGTCATTCTCGAAATAATGTAAGGCAGGCAATTAAAAAATCATTTAATGTCCTTTAAAGAAAACACATAAAGAACTATGTTAAAAAACCACAAAAAAAGAAGTAACCAGTTAGCAATTTTTTGCATTACGTGATGATGCGTCAGAAAATGTTTGCTGATGAATCCACTCATATCACGAGATGATTCAAAAAATATGTAGGCGTCTTCTTTGGTTAATTCAAATAGCTTCTCGAATAATATTATAAAAAAAGAAATCCAGGGGTCAAAAACATCGTAGGAAGATTTTTTATTTACGAATTTTAAGTTCGAATAATTTAATGAATTAATTGTTTATAAATGAAAATTATTCTATATCTTTATACATTTAAGTAGCCCTTCTTAAATCATTCGGCTTAACGTAATCTAAACTAATTCAACTTTAATTAAATCACTTATGTCCAAATTGCCAAACGAGTTAACAAAAGAAAACACACAGGATGTGTTCACATAAAGTCTCTTTTTAAATGAGGATGACGCGATTACGACAATTGCGAAATACACCACTTGGCGCCGCCCGTACTTTTAACAACGATAATGAAACAAAGAAGAACCTCATCTATATATTATAGAATTTAAAACGTCCTCAATTTGAACGCATCGCCGTGAGGAATCACGTTCGCTGGACATTTTTTTTCTTTTTGTCAAGATACATCCGATAAGAACGAAATAGAAGTCGATGACTTCTTAATCGCCATGTGTACGTCGGCTTTCCGACTTCGAATTGGTGAGAGATAAGATGGTAAATACACGAGCGACCCTTTTAATTTCAAAGTATCAAAGTCTACCCACATCTTTCGGTTTTATGGGCTGACCGAATGAATCATTTCGACAGGAGGTTTACCTGCTGTGGATACGTTGTTTGCGAAGAGATCTGTTTGTTGTGAAATGGTGACCCAGAAAAAAAAGAAATTTAAGGCACGTGTTACTCATGTTATTAGTTGTATAAGTAGAAAAGATTAAATAAAAGAATCATCGTATTATTTTTAATCTAAGACGCACTATTTTTGTCATAGATATTCCCAATAATGGGGTGCGTCTTAGATTTGGACCTATTTCGAATAGATATTTCATAATTTAAAAAATACAAATTATGTTAAAGAATAAATTATAATAGTCATATATATCTAATTGCCCGGGACGGAACGGATTTGAATGACTGCAATAAACTTCAAGAGATGATTCTTTAGTGAATTTTAATAGTACCTTAATATATGAATTGCTAGGCGATTTGGGAATATTTTGGTTTTATATTTTTTCGCAAAAACCGTAAACATCAGGAAATGAAATTTGGAAAATATGTTTAACTCATGTTTGTATTTGAAATGTTTACATAAAATTGTCCATTTCGGGAAATTATAGCACCTCCCCCGCAAGCGACCTTGACATAATGAAAATAAAATAGTCTTATAGGAGATTTTATTTACTAAGATATACAATAAAATCGTCCATTTTATTGCCCGTAAGCGACCTCGGCAGAGTAAGAATAAAGTACTGGCTGTGGGTCTTTGTTTCCATCATGATGGCGTTCCAGTGCATTTTCCTGGACAAGTTAGAAATCATTCAAATATGATATACCTTTGTCGGTGGATTGATCACAGTGGTCCAACTCGTTAATAAGGCATTTGTGGACTGTTGTATATTAAATAAATGAAGGTTATATAAAACTTCTTTCTCGCTAATATATAACCTTCATTTATTTAATTAAATTTCCTCGCAATATGGATACACAATATTATTGTTGTATATTAACCCTTAACTAACATGGCAGGGTCCGTTTGGACCCTAGTAAAATAACTTTTGCAGTTACAGAACCTGCTAATAGGTGGAGCCAAACGTACGATTGTGTATTCTTGGGTTAGCTGGTAGTTTATCGATATTCAACGTGCAATTTAGTGTGCATCTTACAGTTCTCCAGAAAACCACGCTCAAGGTCGGTCCATTCTGACTCTGTCATGTTATAAGTGTTAGAAAATTATAAAATGCATCTTAATAGAAATGGGTAGTTTTGCTGATAACAATAGACCATTGACGGAAAGTGAACTTGATTCGTCAACACATTATGGAAAATGGAATTGATACAGGTAGTGAGTTTTCTGATGTACCCAGTGAGCATAGCGACCACAACATTGACTCGGAGCAAGAGTACGAAAATGATGTCAATTCCAACGACCAAGAATGTGCTGAAGAGAATGAGGACTCATCATTGGGATAAATTACTATTATGGAAAAAATAAGTTCAAATGGGTAAAGATTCCACCTGCCCCTAGTCGAACACGGCGGCACAACATTGTGAGTCATCTAACCGGTGTGATAGGTAAAGCTCGCGCCAGAAACCCGACAACACCATTGCAGTCATGGGAGTGTCTTATTGATGAAAAAATTCTACGAACCGTGTTAGACAGAACTAACGAGAGGATTACAGAAATGGCTGCACGGTATAATAAACATAATTTGTCATGCCAATATACCCAGCATACAGATACTGTAAAACTTAGAGCTTTCTTAGGATTCTTATATTTATCAGGGGTGTTCAAATCAAATAATGAAGACCTTCGCTCATTGTTTGCAACAGACGGTACTGACCATGATATATTTAGAGGAACGATATCTTTGAACCGTTTTTATTTTTTACTTTCGGCTCTAAGGTTTGAGGACAGGAGCTCAAGACCAGAACTTATCAGAATGGGGACAAACTGGCGGCAATTTCGGAAGTTTTTGAGTTGTTTATAGCTAATTGTCGGCCCAATTATAGCGTTGGAGAATATGTTACGATGGACGAGATGCTTATTGCTTTTCGTGGGAGATGTAGTTTCCGTATGTATTTGAAAAATAATCCAGATAAATATGGATTGAAATTACAATGTATCTGTGACGCCAAAACACATTATCTTCTCAATGCATTCGTATACACTGGAAAAGATACCCACAGTGGAAATCCAAATCCGAAAAAATTCTCAATACCTACCCAGGATGTGCTATCTCTTACTCCACCAATAGAAGAAATATCACAGGAGACAACTGAACTGAAAAGTCAGAATCTAACATACGTTGGTACAATTAGGAAAAATAAGCGGGAAATCCCATCTCAGTTTCTACCAAACAACGGTAGATCTATTAATTCAACTGTTTTTGGATTTCTTATTATTTATTATTTATTATTAACTTTCTTTGGGCTCTTATTTCACATGTACCAAGAAAGAATCGTGCTGTGTTACTAATTTCTTCGATGCACCACGACAACTCAATCATAGATGGAAAGCCAGAAATCATAAATTTTTATAAGGCGGCGTGGATACTATTGATCAAAAATGTTCCTGCTATAAAGTTGGAAGAAGAACAAGACGTTGGCCGCAAACAACATGGTTTCGTATAATGGATATGGCAGGAGTCAACGCTAACGTAATTCATGATGGTATACTTGGAAATAAGAAAACTGAGAGGCGAGCTTTTTTAATTTCTCTAGGCCGTGACATTATACAAGACCATTTGCTACGTAGATCCCAACAGATGTATTTACCTAGAGAATTACGTAGTGTCATCGGTAGAATTACTGGCACTGAAATTTCTTTTGCCGTTCAAGCTGCACCAGAACCACAAGCACCACTTGCACCACAAAATATATTAGTCGACAGAAAACGAGCGAAACGAGGAAGATGTCATATCTGCTCTTATTCACAGAATAAAGAGAGTTCCGTTTGTGATGTTTGCAACAAGTTTATCTGCAAGAACCACAGGATAAATACAACAGTATGGAAGATATGCCAAGAAAAGTAAGGCCTAAAAACATGTTGGTTAGTTGTCTTATGTTAATGTAATCATTCCTTTTTCTAATACAGGAAGTAAGTTTGGAGTATGTTCGATACCAGGAATTGTACCAGGAAGAAATAAAACCTTTTATTCTTAGATATTTCATTTTTACAAGAATAAAGTATTTAATTTTTTTATGTTTTATTATAATAAATACACAATAAAATGAAAAATGTTTTTCTTTTTTTGTCAAGATTAATTTCGTATAAAGTATGTATGAACATGATTTAACAATGAACGTTTGAAAATAATGAATCTGATTGTCAAAAAAACAGAGGGTCCATGTTGACCCTGCCATGGTATTTGTGTAATAATTCCACACCATGTTAGTTAAGGGTTAAGACTATTCATATTAAGTTTACCTGTATAACCTGCTTTAGAAGCCTGTCAGCGGTTTTTTAATCATTCTGTATATACATATAAGGAATGATTTCGCCTCAAACCGCCGAGGTCGCTTATGGACAACGCAGTGGATTTGAAATGTTTATAAAAAAAAGTCTTTTAAAAGACATATCTTATCCAAAGTATCTAAGGAATGAATTCGTCTCAAATCGACGAGAGCCTCGGCGAAGTTATACAAAAGATCATTTAAAAGACTTAATATCTTATCAATATATTTAAGCAATGAATTCGTCTCAAATCATCGAGAGCGCATGCGGGCGAGGCGCAGAATTTGACATATTAATACGAAACTGTCTAATTTGGAAAATTGTAGCGCCTCGCTCGCAAGCGATCTCGGGAAAGTGAGAATAAATTCGTTTTATAGGAGACATTATATATTTACTAAGATATACAAGGAACGATTTTACCTCAAATTGTCGAGGTCGCTTGCGGGCAATGCGCTGGATTTGAAGGATTTACATAAAATCGTCCATTTTGGAAAATTGTAGCGCCTCGCCCGCAAGCGACCTCGGCGGAGTGAGAATAAAATCATTTTGTAGGAGATTTTATATATTTACTAAGATATACAAGGAACGATTTTACCTCAAATCGCCGAAGTCGCTTGCGGGCAAGGCGCTGAATTTGAAGGATTTACATAAAATCGTCCATTTTGGAAAATTGTAGCGCCTCGCCCGCAAGCGGCCTCAGCGGAGTGAGAATGAAATCGTTTTATAGAAAACTTTATATATTTATTAAGATATACAAGGAAAGTTTTCATCTCAAATCACCGAGGTCGCTTCCGGGCGAGGCGCTGGATTTGAATTGTTTACACAAAGTATAGGTGAGATGCAGAATTCAAAGGAAGTAGTTGCGAAACGATTAGGAAATTTAAGAAAAGTCAATACACCTATGGGATGTAAAATCTGCAACTCCTATTACCACCACCTTAGTTGTTACAAGCAAAAATTTTAAATAAGGAATATAAAATGAATTGTTACCAAACGCATTACAGCAGTGAAGTTAGGGAAGATAAAATTTATGAAGCATCGAAATTTGTCGATGAAGAAAAGTTAAAACAGATAGTGACACAACTCTTAACTGAGGCCTTAAACCCACGGAGGAAAAATTACATAAAGATATAGAACCTAATTTATGTCTGATTTTTTTGACGATCAGAAAACAGAGTCTGAAAGCTTGTTTAAGGAATTAAAGCTTTATAGAGACGAAAATCATCTACTAAAGAAAAGATTGGAAATTGAGTATTTCCAAAAAAAACCACAAAAAGGTAATAATCAAGAGCAAATTGAACCTCAAGAGAACATTATTGTTTCTGGTATACCAAGCCAACAAAATAGAAGACATAAAAGAAGTTGTGTGTTAAGTATTTGGAACAATGAAGCTGAACATACTAATGGATACATACTGCTTTGGAGTTCAGCAGAAAAATGAAGGACTTATAGTTGCCAAATTCGCAAAGAAAGCTTGAAAAAAGAATAAATAACTGAAAGGTATGAAAGTTGGTGAATGTGGATTGCATGGAAAAAGTGAAAATATATTATTTAACGAGGATCGTACTATCTCTAATCAAAAACTTTAGAAAAGCGCACGTGATTGTATAAAGGTAAATAACTTTGCAGCAGCTTTTTGTAGAAATGGTAAGATTTATCTTCGTAAGACAGATTACGGTTAGTCTATGAGAATAACATCTAAACAAGATCTATCTATCTATATAAATTTAATTCATAATATTAAAGTAATAAGAATAAAAATAGGTTTAATATACAAATGTTCAAATGGAAAGAGAAATGGATGAAAAGCTGAATACCCTTTCAATAACCATAAGAAGTCTAAGAAATAAGGTTGATAATTTGATGGATCTTGTAAATAAGCATGAACTTAAAATTCACCTGGGTTCACTGGAACATGGATTTAACCAAATGAAGTTAACTATTATAATATATCTAATTGAATGTGAAGTTTTACATCGAAAATTAAAAAACTAACAGTAGCACTAACACTAGGACTATCATTAGAAGTAATACTAGATGTAAAACTGGAAACTTTCGGGTTTTGCTGTGCGTTTTTGAAAAAATGTTTGACGTTTCGGATGCCATGTTACAACGTTCTTCAGTAACTGGTTCGAAGTGACACTGGTTAGTTCGAAGCGTTCGTTTTAGATCTAGTATTAGTCCTAGTGATAGTTCTTGTGTTAGTGCTAGTGTTTATATTTGTCTTAATAAGTTTATTGTTTATACAATAAACATATTTTATTTGCTCATTAGTCCTAATTTTTTGTATATTCTATATATTCTTGTAGGTTTACAAAAATTTATTTAGAAGGTAGATTTTAATGCTTTATTTTGCGTTCTTTACGATTTGTTTAACTGGTATACAGGACGCGCTCCCTAGAATGGAATTAGGTATCTAATTTGAGACTGAATAAAGCTATTGTAGTATTCTTTTTCCACTCTTTGTCTTATTGATAGAAGTATGTTTTCTTTCCTTACAATATATCTGAAAAAGTTGATTAAAATATATCTGTAAATATATATCTGAAAATATATATTTACTAAATATATATATATCAAAAAATAAAATCTAAAAATATATATATATATCAATATATCTGAACTTCGCATACTCATTTTTCACACTTATTGTATATTACTTGTATTATTGTATATCTCCAATTTACTAAAATATACCACAATTGCAGTGAACTATCAGTTAATACAACCAGCATGATTCCATTTATATTACTCGGTAATTGGTCTTTTCCGTTAATTTCGAAAAAGTACTAGATACAAATCTATTACATATATTGTATTGGATCTACTATAATTATAGATCCAGTTAGATAAATTAAAGTATCTTTAAAATGCATTAAAGAATTGCCCTTTAAAGTTTGTTACAGCCATTTAGGTACACCTGTATACTTGTATAAGTGAATGTTTCGCTCTCTGAACATATAGACCGTTTGACAGTTATTATGGCTATAAACAGATTTCATTATGATGCCACATTAACGCGGAAAGTTATTGTACTTGCGATTTATTTGCCATTGGTTCTCTAAAATAGTTTAGATCGATTAATGCGTTTTCAAGTTATAAAGAATAAAAGAATTTTTTGCTAACTTTGCAATCCTCTAGCGGTGAAACGAAGTAACTTTGGATATAATGTAAAATAAAATAGATAGTTTGTGTTTTAAACAATATTGCGTAATATTTTAATTTATTTATTCATGGACATATTGCTTTTCAATCATATAATACGATTACAGATATAAGAGAGAAAATACGGTAACTTATAATGATAAGAATTAAACTATTTTTTTATTGTGTGTATTAAGCAAAATGTTGTTTAAAAAATGCAAAATATCATGCAAATCCATTAATTGCGTCATTTAAATTTCACTTCTCAGATGATTCATGTAACATCAGGTGATTAATCTTCTCACTTAATACTGATCACCGTGGCCATTGCAAAAAGCGCATAAGCATGTCTAATTTTCCCTTAATGACCGCTAATGTCCAAAAAAGCATCGATGCATCCCGGTGGATAATAAACGACTGCGGTTGCCCCGGTGCAGTTTCCGTTGCAATTTGCAGCTAGACGTTCAAGATAAAAGAAAATAACAAGTAATTTCAAGCCGTTTCAAACCACATCTCCATCTTCATATTCCCAACAAATATTTGTAATCTTGGTACAATTTTGATTTAGTTTTGGTGGCATTTAATCGTTTGACAATTTGGCGCCACCACGAAGAAGTTTATTATATGAAACGTGATGACAACGCAGACAGTCGCATCATACCGTGCAATAATCTGGCGTTTGTGAAAGGGATCGAAAAAGCCATTCCAAGTTGATCGGTTCTGGTCGATTTTACAATCACATTTTGTTATTTTGTTATATCAAGACTTGTTGAAGCGAAGTTAAAGTAGATTAATTTCGATTCGAGTTCGTTAAAAAATTGTTGGCGACATCAAATTTTAAGTCTGTCTTTCCACATTCGGATAATGTTAATGAATCCGGCTCCTGAAGGTCGAGCCTCTTTAATGGCCACCTGCCTTCGGAGATAGTTCCACTATCAAAAAATTCATTTTACGACCCCCTTGGGTCCATATCTCTGCAAAGAACATTAATTAAGTTTAATTGCTATCGAAAAGCTCCGTTCTTAATTGGTTTCGCAAGGTAACTTTTTACCTGCATATACTACTTTTATGACAACTTTTACCATATATTCCTTTTTAATTAATACCACTTATTTTATTTTACAGGAAACATGGAAATTATGTTATACTTCTTTATCCCGGTCGGTATTCTCCTTGCGGTCAATTTAGCTTTGTTCGTCGCTACAGCAAGAGAACTAACTTGTGGCCTTTGGAAAAGAGAACTCGTGAAGTCGACTACAGAAAGGTAAGAGTAATTCGAATTATTTCTACTTGTAGTGTTTAACACTTTTTTGAGACAAAACTCCCGATCGTTTTGATGCTTTTAGTTTCCGCAAAACCACGTACGGTCGTTGGTTCTTGGTTTCTTGCTTGAAAAGGCAATGCAGATTAATTACTAGTGCGCTCCGCTCCACTAACGATCCTGCAAAGGAATTTATAGGGCCGCATTCAGAACCTTAATGCTTTCAAGAAGAACACCGACGTGTCCCACACTCGATTCACTTTTACAGTCCTTTTTTAACTCCTCTCTTTTTATATTCAGATCTCGGTACTTAGCCATTAAGTAACTATTAAGAAAAATCTCTTTTGTAGAATTTAGACCAGTGATTCCCAAACTGTACATTGCTTTTAAAAAGGATAGTTTGCCAATTTTTAAAAAAAGTTAATAATTTTTAAAATATCGGATGTATAAAGGGCGTCGCGGTTTTTTAAATTCAGATTATTTAGGAAGCCTTAAAGCGAAGAACATTGGGAACTACTGAGCTATAATTTTATTTCCAGAATAATTTACAACAATTAGAGCTAAATAAGAATTAAAAGTTATAAGAAGACCTAGAAATAGAAAGATTCCGGTTTAGCCGTGCGTCTTTACGTAATACCGAGAAGTAGCGCTAGTACTAAAACTAGAACTAGCACTAGATCTAGACCTAGAATCATTCAGCATAACCTAACCTAACTTTGAAAATAGCACTAGACTTAGGATGAGAAAAATAACACTAAGAAGTAGTGCTAATATTAAAACTAGAACTAACATTAGATTTAGAACTAGAATCATTCGAGTTTACCGTTCCCTTTTAAGACGAAACCTTTTTTTGCGGAAAGAAGAAGAAAGTCTTTATGACTGAGCCGCGACTGAATATGGCGCCTTGACTGATTCGGTCGAGAGTGTGGGACTCTCCTGACCTCAGAATTATTGGCCAGGACTACCACACTAAAAACGTCCCCTCTCTTTCTGAAACCGCCCATCAGAACATTACTTTAGGGCATCTAAACGACCATTACATCTGGACCATGATCTTTGCGCTTTTCGTCACATTCCCCTTTCCTTATTTTCTTCTTCTTCGATGGTATATTTCTACAATCATCGTCTCCCATCGCGCCATTCTCTTTCATGCATTTTGGGCGAAAAAGAAGTCATTAATTTTTTAAATTTAATTTTAATTTTTAAGTTTATCTCCTTATCACATCTGGAACGGAGGGAACGTATTCCCCCTGTTTATCCTCTTCCGTCTCCACTGCCATCGCTCCCCTTACCACTATCTTCTTTGTTCGCTCCAAAGTGCCTCTATTTATTTGGTATATCGAACTGCGTTTTCTCTATCTCTGGTTGGCCACCATTCCTCCAACCTTTCGTTCAGTTACAAGTCTATGAGACGCACACCTGCTATCACCCCTATAGCCAGCTTTGTATTTATGCTACTGAGCATCGATCTACATCGTTTATACCAGAGAATACTTTTCCAGGTTGGTGCCCCTTAAAGTACCATAGACAGGACAGTGGTTGACAGAAGTTTCTTCTTACTTGATCGTGGCCCTCTTACGTTTACCATGACTCTTTATAGTATATTAGACATTTTATTGATTTTTTCGCTTTTAGCCTTAATATATGCCGTCTTTCCCAAGTCTGTGTCCAAATAAACACGTATGTATCGTATCGTAGGAATACTCTCCACGTTTCTTTCTTGTGTTCTAACGGTCATTTTTGGGCTGTCCTCCTTCCTTCAAGTATGAGTACTCTCATTTTATGGGATGCCACTTTAATGCACATTCCTGTAAAGTTTTTGAAAACCTTTATATTCAACTTTTTCTTTCTTTTCCCGTTACGATCATTGCCAAATCGTCTGAAACTCAAACTCTACATCATTTGGCGCCATTATTTCTCTATCAGACAGACACTTTGAATTATTTTTAGTCGGTATTAAAGCATTACAGGTGTACGTACATCGTGCGATTACGAGTACGAATACTCATCAAACGAGTGATACGATTCTCTTGTGCATACTTGCATTCATCACACAATTCTTTACTCGCATTGTTTCGCATCGGCGAATATAATCGAATTCGACATCATTTCGCATCGGCATTTACGTGATTTGCGCGGAGTTTATGCTGAAGTAATGGATATTGTATGAGACATTTATAGGATGGTGAGAAATGGAATATACCAGAAAATTTATCATAGAATGTTATCTATTCTATACAAATAATCACCTGTAGAAAGAATGTAATAATCTTAAAAAGGGAAGCGGTCTTGGACAAAGGTTTGACTTGGAAAAAGCAACTGTTATACTAACCCAGTGTCGAAGGGCAAGTGGGAATACTTGGGGATTAAATCCGAGGTTAACTGTTTGAACTTATACTTTGGTGATAAGAGCAATAGAAGGAGGCCGTAATGGCATTTCTTTAATTGCGATCAAGGAATGATAAGCAGGCTGTTAATATGGGAATAGTTCGGAGCTAGCTTTGAAGCGACATTGTTCGTAAACACGTAAATATCCCTTCCTTGAAGCTCACGCGGACTATATCACACCTACTTTCTGATACATTTTGGCATTGAGACGACACCCCAGAGCAAACTAAGCTAGGACAAAACGCTAACCATCTACCCTTATAGATCAAAGCAGGCTGAAGAGGAATTTTCTAGCATGATCTCCAGCTACACCTTTCTACTTCGCAAGAAGATGAAATAGTGGCAGAAAAATATTCAGGATTTTCAAGAATACTATTTCACTCATCCTTTACAAGACTAATTTTTTTTACATGTGTTACCTTTCTGAAGACAACTTTGTTTATATTCGGGCCATAAGGACGCAGCTATTTTTTTTAATACTTTAAAGATGCGCTACCATAGTTAAGAATGTCTACTTGCCATTCTTGACAAGTAGTGTATGACATGCTGACAAAAAACGTGTGAAACGACAAAATCCTCGATCAGACGATTATTCACGATGCGTACTCGTTACGGTATCCGATGCTATTATGATGTAGTTCCGTTGAATATTACTCATAATCAGAAAGAACATATAATCGGCGATGCATTGCCGTACAGTGCCGGGTATGTACTCGCATCATTCAGCTATATACTCACCCATTGTTTCTCCGATTACTTTTTACGTACACATGCAGTACTCTTACTCACATTTCCCATCTCCAAAACTTCCAGTATTCCCTCTCACGGGGCAAAATTTAAGTCATTTTAAATATCTACCGTTACCATCACACACAGTTCCAGATTTTGGTAGATTTTTTGCTTAATATTACTTACGTAGTTACGCACTTTTGTTATAGCGTCTATAGCAGATAATCCTTCCCTGAATCCGTACGGCCTTTCACTAAGCATATGGTTTTCCTTGATCTCTCTATCAAGTCAATCTCATATCATTGTCTCGATTAGCTTACATGTTGTTGATTCTAGACATATCCACCTATATGTTGTCTTACCGACAGGATCTTCCTTAGGCTTTTCAATCAAGACCGAGAAGTTTGCTATTTTCAAAAATCTGGGAAGCTCCCCTTTTATTAGACAGTGGTTAAATATATTTAAAAACGTTTGTTTGTTACGCATAACGATAACAAGCAATATTTCCGGCGTAATGTTGTCTGGACCGGGTGCCTATTTCTTTTTTATTCTAAGTATCACTATGGTTTTCCATTTCCTCTATAGTAAAACTGGGTGTTTCTATGGCTGCCATTTCCTCTCGGTTTAGCTGTGTCCTTACTTTTGTCTTCGCTTTTGGAAAAAGTTTCGTTACCTGTTCTAATATATCACTTTCGGCAATCGGACACCTCTCCTTAAGTTTTAGCCTTTTTGTCACAATCAAATGTGCTTTATCGCACACCTCTTACTGTTATTTATCAGTAATTTCAACTCACGCGTACTTTATTTATATTTCCGCATCTCTTCTTCCAAAACCCTTTCCGTTGCTGTCATCTTCTTCATAAGTTCATGTACCGCATTTTGCAGCATGATCATCTTCTCCGCATTATAACATAGATTTAATCTATCCGAACCTGTAGATTCCTTGATCGTATGTACGTGTTTCCAACTTTTGAAGCACATTAGCACTTCGATTCATTTCTCTAGTTCACAGCGCGTAAAGCCTTACTTTTGTTGAGTTTGATGGTAATTGCTCTAGTCTCTCCCCTCATTTGTCGTAGTTTTCCCAGCTCTAATCGACATTCTTCTCCTCCTAAACCTTCAAGAACTGCTTCCATGTCTATTGTTATGAGTGCATTGCCGTTCTTGGTGCTAAATGTCTCTTATGCCTTCGCCGATCTTTTCTTTGTTCAACGTATCCTTAACTCCCTTCAATGTATCCATAAAAGATCTTTCTTTACTTTCAACAATTAGGGCATATGTTTTTCGTCGTGGGTATACTTCCGACCTTTCTTCTTTTACTTCCGTAGTATATACAATTACGTTGGTATTTGACGAGCGAAATACGACCTCTATCATCTTTCAGTTTAATAATTTTTTTTATTTCTTTTCTCAACCTGGCCATTTATCCTTATTACGCATTGTTGTTCCACTACGCCTATTTCTCCCTTTATCTCGTCTAATTCCGGACATCTGTCTCTTAAACTTTTCTTGTATACCCCAAGCTCATCAATTCGTCCGACGGATCAACAACTACCAACCATTACAGTTCTATCCTTGACCTTCAACAGATTTCCATTTTTTATTTCTGTGTTTTGGAAAGATTCTTTTACCCATGTTTTCTCGCTTATCTTTTCCATGCTTCATATATAAAACATTCATTTGCTTTGTGGTAATTTCTTTATTTTTTATTTTATTTCCGTTTTGTATTACTTAGACCATTCAATTATGTTGCTCGTAATACGATGGGAAATCTGTAACTAGTTTGTTAACCATAACCAAACATTCTTTCCAAAATAAAACATTCCAGACTCTCACTCTGTAAGCCTGGCTCTCTTGATCTGTTTGGTCTATTGCCACTATAGACCTGTCAAATGTTTTTCTCTTTTTGGCATCATTTGTTAACGAATTATTTCTATGGTGTCCGTAGATGTTGCTTAGTTAAAGAAACATCTGCGCATGTGCATCCGGAACATTTACACTTTTCTCATCCTCTCTTCCATCATTTTTCCTTTTTTTCTTTACTTTGCTTCTTAAGTTTATTATTCCTACTCATACACTATACTTAAGACGAAACCGAACCCAATCCAACCCAACCAAGCTTTAGAACTAACACTACACTTAGAACGAGAAACATTAGGGTTTAGCCGTCTTAAGAGACGTACGGCCAAAGCCTAATGTTTCTAGTTCTAAGTCTAGTGTTAGTATTAAAGCTAGATTGTAGGTCTACTATTAGTTATACCAGGGATTCCCAAACTGTGCGCTGCGATTTAAAGCGGCGCCACGAAATATGGGTAACCTCTTTTAAAAAGGAATGTTTACCATGTTATTTTTAAAAAAAGTTAACAATTAAAATAATCGGATGTATTAAGGAGAAAAAATCCGATCATTTAGTGAACCACAAACCGGAAAAAATTGAGAACCTTTGACTTAGACTTTAGACCATTGAATTGTATTGTATACATTTTAAATTATTCAACAGTTAATCGTTTGAAAGGTGTTGAAAAAAAGATTAAAAAAATGTTACCGTGTGAACCTTCTAAGTTACTCGACCGTGGATAATCGAAAAGATGCGGTTACCTGATGAGGTCGAAAAGATTAATTTTAACTCTTCCAGGATACAGAAACAAAGAAAGTCCAAAAAGAAAATTCTGATTTTTATAACGATTTCAATTTCCTTGGTTCCAGAACAAAGAAATTTTACACGTTTAACTTATTACGCTCAAACCCTAAAGATAACAACTGTAAATAAGGATAAAAATATATAATTAAAAAAATGTTGGGAAATATTGGAGAGGTAGTGATCCACACGAATCCAACCAGAACTGGTAATTGTGTTCCTAATTGGGTTTTTGCGTTTATTTCCCTTTGAAGACGAACCAAAAGCACTACTTTCGAAACTTCAATCTAGCTGGAAGAAAAGTACTGTGTAATTTGAACTCGGGTCGTGGTTAGTCGGTCATTTCCACTTTAAATTGGGGGTCGTGTGATTACCGGGAACAAAATCCTGCTAATAAGAGATGGTAGATATCTTCTTTAGGTTTCATCCACTTTTTTGTATCCTTCGTTTTACCTTAAAACTTTTAAATCAAAATTAGCGGGAACGGATAGAGGCACTCGAACGCATCCGTTTTATTAATTATGCCGATTATCTTTCCTTCCTTTTTGCCATTACCCTGGGACCAATTACCCGTCACTAATGGACCCGGTTTAACCACATACGGCGAGACGCGATGCGACGTTTCCATCAAATCGTTATTAGAGTTAATCGAGATTTGCGAATACACATTCATACGTTTTTATACACAATCTTTAACATCCATCTTCATTTAAAATTTCTTTTTACATTTTCTTTTTAATTTTTTAGAGCTGCACTTGGCCGCGTATGTCTAAAACTCGTCATTGTAATGGGAGTCTTTTGGATAGCAGACATCATTTCTTGGGCTGTTGGAGGTCCTCATGAATATTGGTACTCTACGGATATCTTTAACTGCCTACAAGGAGTTTTTATCTTTATCGTCGTTGGTTGTCAACCACAGGTAATAATTAATTCATTAAAACACTCAAAGAAATTTCCATATTATTTCTTTTTCTTATTGTTCTTCTTTTTTATAGGTATTGGCTGCTGTTAAACGCTACTGGTGTTGGCGTCGAGGCAGCGCAGTTGAGACCGCAGGAACCACCAATCATCATTCTTCTACATCGCAAGGTCAACCTTCAATGGGGGATACTATGTGCAATCATAGCGTGTCGAATACCACGAAATCTATAGCCTTGGAAACAAGCTGTTAAAGTGGAAGGAAAAGAGAAAGGAGAATTTATCTTGCCGCATTTTTTGATTGCAATGGCGAAAATGAAGAGTTTGTAACAAAAAAATTCTGATGGAATTGTGACAATAATTTTCTATTCTTTTGATTTATTTTGATAAAAGAATATCTATTTTTGATAGTAATTATTTAGAAATGAAAGATGAATTTCTAAGCAGCTAGTCAGCATATATATTAAGAGATTTATATAATTGCTGACAAATAAAACATATATAAGGATATGTTAGATAATGTACATGTTGTGACGCACACCAAATAGAAAAAAAGATATAATGTGTTTGCTTTAAGCCTATAATTGCATTTATTAACATGGACACAGTTTCGTTGTTATTAGTTTTTATCACTAAATTAAGACTGATGCGCATTTTTCTTATTTATAAATATAATACTGCGTAGATAAGTTCCTTTTTTCGTTATTTTTCTTGAATTAATTTTTGTTTATTATTTCTTTAGTTTTTTTATAGTGTTACCACGCCAAACGTTTTCGATGTAACAACTAATTTCATGTTAGTTTTTAGAATTCAATGTTTAATTATGTAGATGTGTTTTTACAGAATAGCAGCTATGAAATTGCAAACCTATGCCTTTGGGTTTTGTATATTTGGATATATTTGTATATTTACGATGTAAATGAAACAAAAAATTAATTTATTGCAAATTTATAGCTCGTATTAAGTAACGTGAAACATTTATAATAATACTATAACCAGTATTATGTACATTAGAATCGTTAATTTCCCTCCCCTCTCTTAAAAACCCCTCTTTGTATGTTGTAAATAGAAGTTATGTTGTGGTTCGTTATTATTATAACATGTATGTTGTACCAGTATTTAATAAAGTCAACTTTTGGCAAAGAATTGTGTTTGTTATCAACTATATTATAGCGTCATTTCATATCATTCATTTTATAATACGCTATTGTTTTATAGAATATCATTGTTGAGAAATTAAAATTTCTTTTAAATTGTTTTACTATCCAGCTAGCCTCCAAACTTAAGTTTCTTCATTTAGACTGTCAATAATTTCCTTCAAAAGAATTAAATAATGATTAATAATTCTGTTAAAATCATTGACAATCTTAATATTACAATAATATATTAAAAAACAAAGCATAAAAATTAGTTAATATAATATTACAAATTGAAAATGAAAAAGTTAGCTCTGTACGACAATTGTTTCGAGCTATTTCTTGCTCTTCTTCAGACACCACTGTAATGAACGATAAAAAGCAAATATAATAATATAACTACAAAATTAATAAAAGAATAAAAAATGAAAGAGAACAAAGTACTGTCAATAAAAGCAGAGCTAGTACCGCTCTTTAAAAGAGATGAAATTTAAAATTGACATATAAACACACTTTAAAATTAAAAAAAAAAACAATAATTTAATGTATTAAAATCAATTTTAAGGGCATTAACGAAAACAATAAAAAATATTTTGTATAAGCAGCTACCGCCTATAAGAATTTCAAAAATTTTTCATTCATTTTGTTGTGTAGTATCATGTACGTCTACATTTCTTTGTCTTTACCTATCAATTCTTATATTTTTGAAATCAGAAAAAATAACGAATCTAATAAGTTACAACTTATCCAAAGAAAAACGAAAATTGTCATATCTTAAAATTTTTTCACTTTTATATTTTGAGATATTATGACAAATTTCGTTTTTTTAATGGAAACAGTCGCTGATAAGCTGTAACTTATTAGATACGTTACAGATATTACTTTCGTAAGTTGACGTGTGTTAAAGGGAAACGGTTTTTAGTGAGTACGTCTGTACACTTTTATGCGATGATTCACTATCACTTCTCGTGGTACAGACGATCTAATACTCTACCAATAATAATAACCAAGATAACTGCGATATTTTAATAATAATAATAACACATTTTATTGCATCAAAAAAAAGTATACATTAGCAACATATAAATATCAAGACAAAAGGATTAATTTATCGCTGTAAGCGATATCTTCCAAGAGACGCAACTACTGCTGTGTATAAAATTCAACCCAGAGATTATGGCTAGCAACGGTAATATGATATCCTTTGCAGGATTAGAAACGGAGCAAACATCAATTATCATCATACAGGATAGACAACAAACACAAAGAAGTCAAGAGCACAGTTGGAGAGTAAGAAGATGGCATTTCAATAATTTTTTAAAAGACACAAAACTTGTTGCATTGCGAATAGCGACAGGTAGATCATTCCATAACGCAATCGATGTAAAAGATCTGTGAAAAATCCCAGTAGCATGAACCGGAAACATTAAGGTGGTATCAGAACTAGATCTGGCGGACAAACCATGCGGGGATAAAAACTTAAATGAGTCAGATAAATATGTAGGAGTGCAGCTCTGCAGAACCTTGTACAAAGTAGAAAGTATCCGAAAAGACCTGCGATTCTGTAGAGTAAGCATCTGCAAATAATTACGATACGGCGTTATGCGCTGAAACCTCCCCAGATCAAAGATGTAACGAATACAATTATTCTGAAATCTCTCCAATTTATTCTGGAGAGTTAAAGAAAGATTAGGATATACCACATCACCATAATCAATATGAGGAACATAAGAGAATAACAAAGGTTGCGACGAACAACAGGCGGGAGGAAACACCGAAGTTTTCTCAAAGTGTGGAAGCAGTAGTAAACCCTTTTACAAACACTCTGCACCTGAGGCCTCCAGGACAGTGTAGAATCCATAATCAAACCAAGATTCTTAACCGTGTCCGAAAACTGAATAACATTGCCATCAAGCATCACTTGAGGGGAAGAGTGAAGGTTCATCTTTGATATTAGAGGACGAGTGCCAAAAGCAGTGGCTTGCGTTTTCGACGGATTTAATTTAAGCCCATAACGATTAGACCATTCAAGAATACTGGCAAGAACATTATTAAGACGAAGTACAGCATCTTCAAGGTTATCAATAGGTGTTGAAGTGTAAATTTGAAGATCATCAGCATACAAATGATAATTACATGAAATATTATCCGTAATACCATTTATAAAAATCGAAAAGAGCAAGGGTCCCAAAACACTGCCATGGGGAACCCCACATTTAACTTCATAATTGGAAGAGAGCTCAGAACCAACACCTACATATAAAGTTCGAAAGGAAAGATATGATTGGAACCAGGATAAGCAAGAAGAGGAACATCCAATAGAAGTAAGTAAGGATAATAAAATAGTATGATCAACAGAGTCTTATCGGCAGGAGGTTCGATCACTCACGAGAGATCGCATGGTTTTCCAAAAAGTTTTAGGGGTGGCACAAGATAATTTTCGGTAGAAATAAATTTTTTTAGTATTTTTGCACAACGATTACGTAGGATACGAATATATATTATATATATATATATATATATATATGTGTTTTGGTTGATCCGAGGTATCATCCGTTCATCTTCTTGGTTGTTCCCTGTGGACAGGGGCAGACGTTTCGCCAAGATCTCACTTCACGTCCATTCCATTTAAAATAACGAAGTTGAGGTCTACTTCCGATAGACCGGAAGTGGTGGCCATCTTGAAAATATTTTAGATTAATAGATTGGATATATTCGTGTATATATACGAATATATATATTTTGACTAAAATTAGTTTGAATGTCCATTTTACCAATAATGTGTAATGAATAAAATATAAAAAATTTTATTTTGTATTTAACTGGTACTTTATTTTAAAATATTATCTGACTACTTTCGGCTAATCGCCATCTTCAGAAATAACTATAAGTTTAACAATATTGAAATTAATGACTTATAATAATCGAAAATTAACTGTAACTTACTTAACTGTAATGGAAATAAAATAATTAAAAATACTTAAAGTCAAAATAAAAAATTTACTCGAAACATGTAAGTCATTTTCATAATCACATAAATTGTATCAATTAAATTAAAAGTTAAAATATAATAAAACGTGGAACACAGTTTTATAAAGTTGACGAACGTGTGATAAAATAAAATCTGTGATGGCGACAGAGTTGATGAAATATAAAAAAACTGGAAACCTGATGCGCATGTGGAAACAACTGGTTGTTATATAAAATATGTTTCTTTTAAATTTGAAAAATTAAATTGAAAACAAAATATGTATTTTTGTTATAAGAAATATTGGATGGGGGATTAAAGATGGGGATTGTTGATATAAAATTTTTATTTTAAATGGGAAAGGAAAATTTTGGGAAGGGATGTTAAAGAAAGTAAAAGGGGAGGTGAGCCGCGAGGACCCCAAAAAGTGCGAAAAATATCTGCGGCACTAGAATATTAATCCTCGGCATTTTGGGGAAAGAAATTATTTGTATAATAGAACGTTATTAATGTGAACCTGGTCATTAAGGCAATGTATGTTGTTATGTTTACATTTTTTATTTCATATATTGCTAGTAATCTTAATTTGAAGCCTATATATTGTTTATGTAGAAGTGAAACATTATTTTTTATATCAAAATCATGATTATATACAGGTGTCTCACGTAACTGGTTCATTAGAACTTTCTTAGGTTCCACTACTCATAGAGGCTTGAAATTTTAGCAACATGGGTTGTTCATTCCGATCTATTAATCTAAAATATTTTCAAGATGGCCACCACTTCCGGTCTACCGGAAGTAGACCTCAACTACGTTATTTTAAACGGACTGCAAAAAAAATATCAATTATACGTAAGAAAATATGTTGACATTGATAACAGTTATTGGTACCTACCGTTTTTTGTTTTCGAGTTATTTTGATTTTAAGTGTTTTTTGTCAAATATCTCCATACTCTTTACAAGCCCATATCTCAGCCAACGTTAATTCAAAAACGTTTTGCATTGGTACGATAACTCTGCATATGCTGTTAAATAGATTGTCATTTGTTTTACCAGTATGTCTTATACAAGCTGGTCAAAAATTGAGTTACCGTTTCTCTGTGTTCAATTGCGTGAAAGTCGAAAATTTTAAATGGAACGCCCCATATTTTTATACTCTAGCAGAAAAGGAATTTAATTCTCTACAAATTATCTATAAACATTCCTATAAATATTTATTATAGTTTTCTTGCTATTGAGGAATTTATCAAAATCATACGTAAAATGCTAGAAACCGTTTGCGTTTGTTGTTTCATTTATTCGGTTTTCTTTTGGTTATTTTTGATAAATAACAGCTTGCAATCTAAAGTTTATTCAATCGCAGTTCATTGTAGTAATAATACTAATAATAATTTAAATAAATTAAACAAAAAACTATCAAAATGTCATCGTCTTCTAACAAAAATATAAACGGTTTCTAGCATTTTACGTATGATTTTGATAAATTATTGCACCATTCAATTATATGTAAAAAAATATGTTGACTTTGATAACAGTTGTTGGTACCTAGCGTTCTTTGTTTTCGAGTTATTTTAATTTGTAGTGTTTTTTGGCAAATGGCAAAATTTATAGCATTCCATTTAAAATAACGAAGTTGAAGTCTGCTTCCGATAGACCGGAAGTGGTGGCCATCTTGAAAATATTTTAGATTAATAGATTGGAATGAACAGCCCATGTTACCAAAATTTCATGCTTCTATGAATAGTGGAACCTAAAAAAGTTCTAATGAACCGGTTACGTGAGACACCTGTATAATCATATGTCTCCCAAAGTTAGAGTTATCTTTATGTTTGTGTTCATTAATTCGTGTTGTAAGTGATCTACTTGTTTTACCTATATAAGATGCACCACAAGGACCGACAAACTAGAATGTTTGTAAATACCGTTTTGGTCTAGGAAATGTATTTTATCTTTAGCAGTTTTTTCTGAATAGTATTAACGTTTTTATTTATTATATATTATATTTTATTAACGTTTCTAGGCATCGCGACCACTAACTAAATAACTTATGGTTCTCTTCTTGAAGGTGTTTGAAGAATGATGTTCTATAATTCTTGGTGAGACCAGGGAGAGGAGAAGAATAAAATACAGAGTCAGACCCTATTTGCCATCTTTTATCTCTACTTTCCATTGCGTTGATTGAACTTTTCTATTTGTTCTTATTTTTTCAGAATTTCCGCAGGAAACAAAATAAACCAGCACCTCTAAAGATCCCGACAAATTGTAGCGCGTTCACTTATTATTCGTGATTTCACAGAAAATTGTTTCAAATAAATTTTCTTTACTAATTAAGACGGACTCTCAGAATGTTATAAACTTGTTGGTATTGTTTTTTTCGTTGCTATAACAACCAACATTGTTATTTCAAATGGAATGCATATATTTTTTGCACAATTTGATAGAGGATTTGTTCTATACGATAAACATATCAAAGCATAAGGTTGTATAAGACAAAAATCAAGAAAAAAATGCGTGTTCTAAAAATATTAAATCAGCAAATACAATCACAGTAGTCATTGAAATTCTGACATTAACAGATTGAAATGACGTCATTGACAGAGTTAAATATCAAAAAATGACAGTTTATGCAAATATGGTGCAATTAAGCGAACCACAAGCAATGCAAATATAAATGATGTATGGGTATGATGATAGAAAACGCGTTCAAAATGAAATTTATACACTGTTGTGAAAATTGTGACAAAGTACACAATCTTCAGTATCCAAAATATTAAAATTTAATTCTTTAGTGAGTTCTTTAGTACTTAATAACAAGTCGACTGATTGTATGAGATTAGTATTTAAAACCTTTATGGGATAAATTAGATGTCGCCTTCAAAATTGTTTGGATGTAAATGGTGTCCAGTTTGAACATTTGTTGTAGCTTCCATATGTCAGCATAAATTCTTTCTAAAATTTAGTTTTTGTGATCGATGGCTGCTTTCGGCAATAAACTGTTTATGTAATCTGTGTATCTGCGTAAATATTATTGAACAGTGTAAAAGTGAGAAAATACACATTTTTTTCATTTTTTTTCTTGTAAAACCATATGATTTGATGTGTTCGTCGTGTAGAAGGATTTATACTCTATCAGAATATGCAAGAAAACATATGCATCCCATTTAAAATATTAATATTCGTTGCCATAGCAAAAACAAAAAAAACAATGCGAAACAAATAATATCGCCAAAAAAATGCGCCATAATTAATAAGATTTATTTGAAACATTTTTCTATAAAATCACGAATAGCGAAGATATTGCCTATATTCCAAAGATTTGACACACTTTGTATATCAATGATTTGCCGCAAAATCAGTCAAATTTGTCTGATGTAATAATTTTTGCTGATGACGCTGTTATTAATAAAGCAACTGCGATAATTTTGATATTGGTCAAAGAAGCATAAGTGGATATCAGATAATGTTACCGATAACATCGAACTCGTCAAGGCTATGAACAAATCCAGACTTATACGAAAAGTACACAACAAAAAAATTAATGGGACCAATACTGAAATTCGTTTTTTGAACACTTGTTTGCGTTAACGTCCCCTTTACAATTAATTTCAATACATTTAACTTATTAGTTGAACTAAAATTAGAACTAACACTAGCACTAACACTAGATCTAAAACTAGAAACTTTCGGGTTTTGCCATGCGTTTTTTGAAAAAATGTTTGACGTTTCGGATGCCATGTTGCAACCTTTTTCAGAAACTGGTTCAAATTGTAATATGGTATCCGATGTTGAAGTGACAAAATGGGGAATTGTAAAACAATATATAGGTCGAAAACTAATTAATAATTAATTTTATATTAATTACAAGCTAATTACTGCGTCGCGTCCGGTTTGGGAGTCGTATTCGTCTTCACCACCATCTTCCATGTTCTGCTTTATTAAACTAAAATGTTTTATATATTGGTTTGTGACACGAGACTCAAGTAACCTATTGGGTATAACCGAATATTCCGCAACAAATAATAACAATAAATAATAATAGTAATGATATACCTTTATTGTGCCTTCCAGAAAAACAAGTATATACAATTACATAATATAAACTTGAGAAGGAACACCAAGGTTCCAGACAATGTCTGCTCAAAGCAACCAAGTTGATTAAAAAAAAATAAACATGACAAAAAACAAGTAAAAAAACAAAAAGGGAAAAAAGAAATATAAAGTATTGCTGCCTTCACAGATATGTATATATAGAGATCAGATGTTATTATCTACCTTGTTGCTATCCACCTTGCTGCTGAACCCTCAACTACATCAAACGTTTAATGAATGTGCATGGTTTGGCAATTTACTATAAGACTTGTAAACAAGCTGAAGCTCCTTTCAAATAGAGACGTCCGATGTTTTGGTGGGTATAATGGATTGCACAATCTCGTAACATATGGATTTGTTGCCGATTTCAACTTAATTTTTTTATACAAGTATTCGGGCATAGATGAGATTACAATTTTATGAAAGAGACATAAGCTATGTAAATCTCTTCTCTGTTTCATTGACAACCTTTTTACATCTTTCAGCTTATAAGTAATTCTATCATATTTTCTGATACCATAAATATATCTCAAACAACTATTTTGCACTCTGTGTATTCGGTTAGAAGTTTAGAAGTTACCGCATCGATAGCCGGGTGGTAGAGTGGCACCATATAATTAAACTGGAATAGAACAAGAGACGCACCTAGCTGCATTTTTAGATCCACCTTTAAATAGGTTCGATGAGGATACAGGTCACGCAAATAAGAATAAGATAATAATTTTTGATGTAACAACAAATCTGCGATCTGTATCTAAATGTATTATCTATTCTTAACCCTAAGCATTTGGATTCCTGAACCAAATTGATTATTTCACCATTCATTCGTATATTCAATACAGATCTGCTACTACCCCCGACATTACCCAGACAAATGTACACGGATTTACTTGGATTGATTATCAATTGATGGTTAGTTGCCACATGATACATTCTATTTAAATCACTATTTATTTTAGCTTCAGCACTATCATGGTGCTGAACTGGGATCGAGAAGTACAACTGTAAATCGTCAGCATACATATTAATTTTGCAATTCTCCAACTGTTTTACAAATTGTGACGTGTAAAGCGTAAACAGCAATGGTCCAAGATCCGACCCCTGAGGGATACCTGTGATAATCCTCAACATACTAGATTCATCATCTCCTATCCTCCACATCTGCGTCCTATCAGTAAGATAATTATTTAATAAGGAAATCGCTCTCTCAGTAAAACCTAAACATTTTAATATATTACATAAGTAGTATAGATTAGCCGATTCTAGAACCTCCTCCTCGAACCTGCGTCCGAGGAGGAGGTTCTAGAATCGGCTAATTGTTGGAGGAGGAGGAGGAGGTTGTTGTATCTACTAATTTTTGGAGGAGGTTGTAGAATCGGCTAATTGTTGGAGGAGGAGGAGGAGGAGGTTCTAGAATCGGCTAATCTATACTACTTAAGTTCTTAAGTTATTTATTCTTTATTTTATTTATTTTCTCGTTGTTCTGTCCAGAGAATTTATTTACCTACATGTTTGTACTTGTCTTTATAGTTATTTATTATAGAGCATCTATTTACTTACATGTTTGTCCGTCCTTATACACTTTTATTTTATTTATTTATTATAGAGATTTATTTATTTTTCTCGTTTGTTTTGTCCTTTTTACATTTTTATTATATTTATATATTTATTTATTTATTTATTGTTGTCTTGTTTGTTCGTCTGGTCATCTGGTTCAACGTTGCATAAAAGAATTTTCTAAAATTCGATAGTTCCACAATAAACATCATCCAGTGGAACTGTAACGGCTTGATTAGTCACTATTGTGAACTAAAAGCCCTTATGAACCAGTACGACCCTTTGTGTATTTGTCTGCAGGAGACGCATCTGACGCCGGAAAACGTCTATAGCTTAAAACGCTACGAAACGTTCCGCGTCGATTGTCCCCGAAACATTCGGGCGAAGGGAGGGGTGGCGTTGTTAGTCAAGAGACCGCACGTAGCGATCCCGGTTACCATCACCGGTAACCTGCAGGTCGTTGCGATACGGTTGAGCAGTCCATTTCGGGTCACGATTTGTAGCATCTATCTGCCAAATCCTGAATGGACTCTAAACGATTTACGTCACCTTGTCGCTCAGCTACCCCGCCCATTTATTCTTCTAGGCGATTTCAACGCCCACAGTCCCATGTGGGGCTGTAATAGAAGAGACGCCCAAGGGAGCATTGTCGAAACGCTCATGGAGGACGAGGGACTCGTTCTCTTGAACGCCGGTGATCCCACGCACTTGGCGGCCAGGTCAGGCGCTTTAACGGCTGTAGATTTGTCCATCGCGTCTCCGTCGATAGCTCCGAGACTTTCTTGGAGCACGGCGGGGCACATGTCTTTTAGCGATCACGTCCCTATTATAATATCGATTCCGAGTCTTTCCGCTACCACGAACCGCGAAACACCGAGAAAGTTTCTTCTCGAGAAGGCGGACTGGACGCGTTTCGCGCTCCGGCTCCGAAAACCCACCTTCACCGGTGACGTGGAGCATGACGTGGAAGTTTTCACGCGCGCGATTCAAAGTGCAGCGGAGGAATCGATACCGCGCACTAGCGGACGTGTGAGGACGGGTTCCGTTCCCTGGTGGAACCCCGCTATAGCAGCAGCCGTTAAGGAAAAAAAGACAGCTTACAACCGCTTCAAGAATCTATCGACGCCAGAGCGTCTGATAGAATTCAAAAAAGCGAGGGCCAAAGCGAGGCGTCTTATGCTCGCGGCCAAACGAAAAAGCTGGAACGATTACGTCTCATCCCTGACCTGCAAAGCCTCCCCCGCCGAGGTGTGGAGGAAAATAGGCGCCATCAAGGGGGTCGGATATTACGGCCCCATCAATGAAATCCTCGAAGGCGATAACTCTCTGACAGACAGAGAGGACATCGCGGAGGCTCTGAGTCGGCATTTCGAGTGCACGAGCTCATCCCGCAATTACGATGGCGATTTCCGGCGAGACAAAGCGAATAGAGAATCGAGTCCTCTAAGGTTCACGAGTGAGGGTGAGTTATCCTACAACTTACCCTTCACGATGACTGAACTTCGCGAGTCTCTGAAGACGTCGAAATCTTCCGCAGCCGGACACGACGAGATTCGCTACGAACTCGTCAAGCGTCTTCCCGACGATTGGTTGAAACTGCTTCTGGACCTATACAATCGCGTATGGTCCGCCGGGACGTTTCCGCCTTCTTGGAAAACGTCCCTGATAGTCCCGATATTGAAGCAGGGTAAAGATCCGACGTCGGCGAACAGCTACAGACCTATCAGTCTCACGTGCTGCCTCAGCAAGCTGTTCGAGAAGATGATTAATTCCAGGTTAGTGTGGGTACTGGAAAGTAAGCGACTCCTAGCCGACCACCAGTTCGGTTTTAGACAGGGTCGCTCTACAACCGATAATCTGGTCATCCTGGAGCGAGCCGTTCAGGACGCTTTCTACAAGCGCGAGCATCTGGTTGCCGTTTTTTTCGATATCGAGAAAGCCTACGACATGACGTGGCGATACGGTATACTCGACCAACTCCACGAGTGGGGTTTTCGGGGTAATCTCCCCGTGGCCGTATCGTCGTTCCTGGAAAACCGAAACTTTCGAGTTCGGGTGGGAAATTGTCTGTCGGAAAGCAGAACTCTCGAAAACGGTATACCGCAAGGCTCAACCCTGAGCGTTACATTATTTCTAGTGGCCATGAACTCCATCACCTCCGGTTTGGAAGCCAACGTCGGAAGATGTTTATACGTCGACGACTTGGCGATTTTCCACCGGGGGAGTGACATGGCCGCGATGGAGTGTACGCTTCAAACGGCTATTGATAAAATTATATACAATGCTAGCTCCAGAGGTTTTAGAATTTCAAAAGATAAGACCAAATCGATGCACTTCTGCAGATTGCGCCGCGAGCATGCCGATCCGAGACTGCGAATTCTAGATTCGCCAATCGAATGCGTCCAGTCGATGCGCTTTTTAGGCGTCATCCTGGACAGCGCACTCAGATGGACGGCTCACGTAGAGGACATTTTAGCTCGCGGTAAGAAAGCGCTAAATACGGTTCGGGTGGTATCCGGCACTAAGTGGGGAGCGGATTCGTCCGTGTTACTGCGACTACATCACGCCTTGGTGCTACCGATCCTCGATTACGGGGCGGTAGCGTACGCGTCCGCAAGAAAATCCCTTCTGCAAAAACTGGATCCAATCCACAATTTGGGACTGAGATACGCCATCGGGGCGTTTCCAACGACCCCCACAAGCAGTCTCTACTGCGAGTGTGGCGTACCGTCCCTGTGGAAAAGAAGGGAGAAGGCGCTCTTGATGTACGCCTCGAAAGTGAGCGCGCGACCGCATCATCCGGTTCGCGCGTGTATCTTCGAGGTGGAGTTGCGTTATGACTTGAGACCCACCATCACCCGACCGTGCGCTGTGCGTTTGGCAGACCTGCAACGCGAGATGGACTGGCGTTTGCCCGCGATTGAGTCCGTAGAGGCGGCGGAGGGCCAAGAGCCCTGGATCGACCATACAGCCGGGAACGTCCCGACGGTTGATACCGAGACGCCCGCTCCTGAATTGACAACAGTTTTGAGCCACATAAAACAACGAATGTTGGCGAGGTGGCAACAGGAGTGGGAAGACGACGGCAATCCGAGCTTTCGGACGGTAAAGCCGGAGGTGGAGGCCTGGAAATTCCCCATCCCGCTGTCGCGGGAGGACCAGGTCCTTTTCCACCGACTTCGTCTCGGACACACCGCCCTGACCTCCTCCCACCTTCTAAAGGGGGAGGAGAGGCCTCGATGCGACGAGTGTGACGAGTCTCTGACCGTCACACATATACTCTTACATTGTCGTCGCTATGAAGAACTTAGACAACGCTTTAACGTGAATATCGAGGCTCCGCTTAATATCAGCGGGCAAAACATTAAAAAAGTCCTCGCGTTTGTCAAAGAAGCAGGTCTGCGCAGCAGAATATAGATTTGGTCGTTTTTGTTGTGTCGTTTTATTTTATTTACTTATTTATTTATAGAGTTTATTTATTTACATATTTGTTAGTCCGTCCTTATACATTTTATTTATTTAACAGAGTTTTTATTTACATACCAGTGTTTGTCCCTTTTACACTTATATGTTATGTATTAGAGAGATTTTATTTATTTATTAGTGTTTTTGTCCATTTTATACTTATTGTTATTTATTATAGAGTTTTTATCTATTTATTAGTGTATGTCCTTTTTACACTTTTATGTTATTTATTACAGAGCTTTATTTATATATTAGTGTTTTTGTCCTTTTACACTTTTATGTTATTTATTTATTATAGAGTTTTATATTTATACATCTATCTGTTTGTCCGTCCTTTTACACTGTTATTTTGTCCCTATTTGTGTTAATGTTGGAGTTTCTTGTACATACTGTTTTGTCAGTACTGACCTATTATTGGTCGCCTTGAATGAACAAGACTCCACGATGGCCCTAATGACCATAGATGTCGATGGGCCTATTAAAAAAAAAAAAAAAAAAATAATAATAATAATAATAATAATAATAATAATAATAATAATAATAATAATAATAATAATAATAATAATAATAATAATAATAATAATAATAATAATAATAATAATAATACCCGCGGGGGAGCTGGACCCCCACCGGGCACGTCCCCAGGTGGCGGATAGGGGAACGCTCGCTTCTACAACGAGTACCGGGTTAACCCGGCGCGGACCAACCAGCTTGCGTTCCAGACTTCTACAGTCTGTATTTTTGCCAGGACCGGCACGGCACCGGCTTGTTTTTGTCTCTGTTTTTCGTCCTCTTTTCGTTTTTTGTGATCGGCTCTTGTATTGGAAACCCTGGGAGTGCTAACGAACCTTCCGGTTTCTCGGCCGGGAGGGGAGGAGGCTGATGTGAGCTTGCTCTGCCGAGGGGGGACTGTGCAAGGGTCAGTGACCAGCAGCTTCGGACCCTGATCAGGGAGTGTGGATTGGATGCGTAGATCGGACTACGCATTGCCACGAGCGAGTTTCGGTTCGTCCGAGTTTTCCGGAACCGATAAAAGGAGGGTTGGGCCTCAGGGAACTGGGGTAGGCTTCTATAGCCGAGGGTACACCCGCTCCCAACCAATCTCCGCCCGCTCCTCTTCACACGATTCGCTGGCTAACCAACAAGAATGGAGACCAAAACGAGAACCATTCCAGAGGCGCCCTCCTCTCAAAAAACTGGGAGAATGACGAACCTTGAAAAGGAGGTAATACCCCGGTTCTTGGTCGCGAAACCTTTGAATGGTCTGTCCTTTGACAGACTCAGTCCATTTGTCTTGCAGAAACAATTGTATGGAATGTTCGGAGATCTTAAATCTATTAAGAAAACGAGAGACGGTTTGCTGCTTGAGACCGCGTCCGCGGCCCAAGCGAAACGAGTGCTGACAGTTAAGAAAATTGGAAATATCGAAGTGGAGGTTAACCCCCACAAAGCCCTAAATACATCCAAAGGCATTGTATATTGTACTGACCTACTAAACTGTACAGTAGAGGAAATTCAGACTGAATTAAAGTCGCAAGGGGTTATAGAGGTAAGAAGGATCAGATCAAAGAGAGAGGGTGCCCTCAGTGACACCCCTAATCACATCCTCACTTTTAACACACCTATCTTACCGAAAAAAGTGAAGGCAGCGTACTACTCATTGGACGTGAGGGTTTATATACCCGCGCCAATGAGATGCTTTAAATGCCAGCGTTACGGCCACACATCACTTAGATGCGAGGCCGAGCAAATATGTGTCTGTGGTAGATCGATTCACGAGGGACGACCATGCGAGGATCCCCTCGTATGTGTCAATTGCGGCGGACCGCATTCAGCCCGATCCAGGTCTTGCGCCGTCTTCAAGAAGGAGGCGGCGATACAAGAACTTAAAACCAAAGAAAGACTGTCGTACATAGAGGCTAAAAGAAAGCTGCAGCAAACGACGGTGCGCCCACCCACACAGGGAGTGTCGTATTCGTCGGCAGCGACTTCTCAGCCTAAGTATGACAATCTGATTAAAGACTTGATCCCCGCCATCGTAGCCGCAATTAAGCCGCTCTTGAAGTCGGAAATAAAGGAGACTCTCCCGCCCGCATCCAGCACTTTTGCTGGTTTCAACTCATTTAAGATCCCGCCTCCGATAGATCTCACAGACAACGCTGACACATTAAGTCAGATTTCCCACACGGAATCTGAAAAGAGAAAACGTAACGACGTCATGACCTCCTCAGCGGACGACTTGTCGGAAACTTCCACCAACAAGGTCCCAAAAAGAAAGAAAGGTTGGCAAAAGGGAAGGCCACGGCACGTGGTCAAGCCCCCTGCCACCCATGTCGGCGGTGACGGCCAGCCACCGCCCAGGCAACCGCCAGGTGGGTCGTCGGTAACCCCTCCGATGACGATCACGTCGCCAGTGGCGACGCGACGTTCTTCGGTAGCGGGCACCCCCTCGACCTCGCCCAAGAAAAGTGATAGTAGACTGTGATATTAGTCTTAGTTATTTATTACTTTGTTGTTATTGTCGTTTTATCTATATAGTTTATATTTACATACATGTCTGTGTATTGGTCTTATATATTTTTATATAGATTTATTTATTTACTTGTTTGTCCGTCTTTATAGTCTTTATTTACACATATATGTACAGATATATATTTTTATTTACACTTTATTGTTTTTGTCCCCATTATATTTTATTTATTTATTTATTTATTGATATATTTATTCATCTATTTATTTTATTATCGAACACTGCTAACTGGTTCAAGTGATATTTTTCCCAATAACATAATAAATTCAATATCATTCAGTGGAACTGTAACGGTCTAATTCAACATTACAGTGAATTGAAGGTCCTAATGAACCAGTATGCGCCTTTATTTATATGCCTCCAAGAAACACATCTAAAATCTGAACAGACCTATGCGCTCAAACAATATGACGTCTTCAGGAATGATGCTCCGCGGGTCCATCGCGCCAAAGGAGGTGTAGCCATTTTGGTTAAAAAACCGCATTTAGCAACCCCGGTTCGCATTACAAGCGACCTACAGGTTGTCGCGGTTCGCCTCCGGTCCCCTCTCCAAATCACTATTTGTAGTATCTACCTACCAAACCCCGAGTGGTCGCTGCAGGAACTGAGAGACATCGTCTCTCAGCTCACTCCTCCATTCCTGCTATTTGGCGATTTTAACTCCCACAGTCCCATGTGGGGGTGTAACGATAGAGATCCGCGAGGTGCGTTGGTCGAAAAACTACTAGAAGATAATGAGTTAGTCTTATTAAATACCGGAGATCCAACGCACTTAACGGCCAGATCAGCTTCGCTGACGGCCGTGGATCTCTCTATCGCCTCTCCGGGGATAGCTCCCAGACTATCATGGAGGACGGCGGATCATCTCTCATATAGCGACCACATACCGATAATCATATCCACCCCCGGTCACGACGAAAGTCGTACAATTCTGAGAAGGTGGATAATGGAGAGGGCGAATTGGCAACTTTTTGAGGAAAACCTCAAAAGACCAAATTTCACAGGGGTAATAGAGGAAGACGTAGAGGCTTTTACGAAAGCAGTTCAAGAGGCAGCGGAGAGGTCTGTTCCGCGTACTAGCGGATACGCGAGGAAGGGGTCCGTTCCATGGTGGAATTCCGAAATCGAGAGTGCTATAAAAGACAAGAAACTCGCTTACAATAGGTTCAAAAGCTGTCCGACACAAGAGCGACTGATAGCCTTTAAAAAGGCAAGAGCCAAAGCTCGGCTAATCATGCTGAAATGTAAGCGGGAATCTTGGCAACAGTACGTCTCATCTCTGTCCGAAAAGACTTCCTCTAATGAAGTCTGGCAGAAAATAAGAGCAATAAAGGGAGCTGGACATCGTAACCCGATTTCTGAGATCACGGTCGGAAACACAATTCTCAGTGACCCGGTGGATATAGCCGAGGCGTTGGGTCACCATTTCGAAGCCACAAGTTCGTCGGAGAATTACGATCCGACGTTCGCGGCCGGGAAGAACGCAAGGGAGTTAGTTCCCCTAGACTTCCGGAGTGATGGGATAGAGCCGTACAACGTACCGCTCACCATCCACGAACTCCGGAAGTCACTTAAAGAAACAAAAAACTCTTCACCCGGTCACGACAGAATCCCGAACCAATTCCTCAAACATTTACCAGAGGATTGGCTGACGCTACTTCTCGACATTTACAACCGAGTTTGGTCGACCGGGATATTTCCATCGTCGTGGAGGGTGTCGATAATAGTCCCCGTTTATAAACAAGGGAAAGACCCAACTGTCGCCAACAGCTATCGACCAATCAGCCTAACGTGCTGCCTGAGTAAGCTATTTGAAAAAATGGTGAACTCAAGGCTGATGTACGTCCTGGAATCGAAGCAATTACTGACTAACCACCAGTTCGGTTTTAGAAGGGGACGCTCGACAACGGACAGCATGCTACTTATGGAGAGAGCAATACAGGACGCCTTTTACGAGCGCAAGCACCTGGTCGCGGTCTTTTTCGACATAGAAAAGGCCTACGATCTGACATGGCGATATGGGATAATAGATCAGCTCCACAAATGGGGTTTTCGCGGACATCTGCCGACGCTAATACGGTCCTTTTTACAGGACCGGGAATTCAGCGTCCGAGTCGGAGATGTTATGTCACAAAAGCGAACGCTGGAGAATGGCATACCTCAGGGCTCCACCCTGAGTGTGACGCTGTTCCTGATCGCCATGGATACGATCGTTGCGGATCTCGACCCCGACATCGGAAGGTCGCTCTATGTCGACGACCTGGCAATTTTTTGCAAAGGTGCTGATATGACCGCGATTGAATATACTCTACAATCCGGCATAAATAAAATAGCCAATAACGCTCTCTCCAGAGGATTTAAAATCTCCAAGGAGAAAACGAAATGCGTGCATTTCTGTAGGCTCCGTCGTCCTCATGCCGACCCTACGTTAAAGCTGGGGGAACTGAGAATCGAAACGGTTCCCTCCATGCGATTCCTGGGAGTAATTTTCGACAAAGGGCTTAGATGGACCCAACACGTGGAGGACGTACTGTCTAGGGCAAAGAAAGCCCTAAATGTAATCAGAATGGTGGCGAATGTCAGGTGGGGGGCGGATTCTTCCGTTCTCCTAAAGTTACATAGAGCCCTCGTGTTGTCGATTCTCGACTACGGGGCTTTAGTTTATTCATCCGCGAGAAAATCCTTGCTGGAAAAACTGGATGTTGTCCATAATCTGGGATTAAGATACGCCATCGGGGCATTCCCTACGACGCCGGTACAAAGCCTGCTGTGGGAATGCGGAATCCCGTCTCTCTGGAAAAGAAGGGAAAGGATGATACTCTCCTACTCCTTAAAAATTAAATCAAGAAGTCCATATCATCCCGTATACGGCTGTCTGTTCGATGTACGATTACCATATTCCGCGAGACCCAGCGTAACCCGTCCCTGTGGGGTCAGGCTGCAAGAGTTGCTCGACCGGATCGGGTGGGTTATTCCCCCCGTGAGAGTAACCTCCGCGGAAAAGGTTGAGCCCTGGGTGGATCCGATAGACATCGATTCGTCAGACGAAGACGATGAGCTCCCGTTGCGGGATGATGTCTTAAAGGACATAAGAAAAGGAGTTATGGTGAGGTGGCAGAGAGAGTGGGACGACGTCGGGCATCCCTACTTCCGCACAATCAAGCCCAGAATGGAGAACTGGAAGTTCCCCATCACGCTGACTCGTGTGGAAAGGGTTCGGTTTCACCGGCTGAGGCTCGGCCACACGGCCCTAACCTCCGCTCATCTTTTGAGCGGAGGAGAACAGCCCCGATGTAACGACTGCGATCGAGCACTTACCGTTACGCATATCCTCGTGGAGTGTGAACGGTATAACCTGCTAAGACAGGAATATAATATACAAAGTGATAATCCCTTAAACCACGATAGGGACAACATCCATAACGTCCTTGACTTTATGAAGGACGCGGAGTTGTTCAATCGGTTGTGAAGAATTATTGTATTATGTCCAGAGCTTATTTACTTGCTTGTGTGTTTGTTTATTTATTTACTTATGTCTTGTGAAGTCCAGAGATCATTTATTTACTTACATGTATAGTGATCGTCCAGAGTTTATTCATATACATACCTGTATTGTATTGTGAAGTCCATAGAGATTATATTATTTATTTACTTACCTGTATAGTGATTGTCCAGAGTTTATTTATTTATATATTTATTTATATACTTACCTGTACAGTGAACGTCCAGAGTTTATTCATATACTTATTTGTATTGTGAAGTCCAGAGATTTATTTATTTATTTACTTACCTGTATAGTGATCGTCCAGAGTTTATTCATATACTTATTTGTATTGTGAAGTCCAGAGATTTATTTATTTATTTACTTACCTGTATAGTGAGCGTCCAGAGTTTTATTTATTTATTTACTTACCTGTTTAGTGATCGTCCAGAGTTTATTCATACACTTATTTGTATCGTGAAGTCCATAGATTATATATATACATATACTTATCTGTACTGTGAGTGTAAATGTCTGGTTGGTCGAAAAGGATTCTTTTAATTATACACTCAGTGAATGCCCTAATAGCCGCAGTAGCTGATGGGTTTAAAAAAAAAAAAAAAAAAAAAAAAAAAAAAAAAAATAATAATAATAATAATAATAATAATAATAATAATAATAATAATAATAATAATAATAATAATAATAATAATAATAATAATAATAATAATAATAATAATAATAATAATAATAATAATAATAATAATAATAATAATATCCGGCCCCCTGTCGGGGGGTGGGGAGCTGGTAAACCCCAACCGGACGCGTCCCCAGGTGGCGGATCGGGGAACGCTCGCCTCGGCGAGTATCGGATTAATCCGACGCGGACCAACCAGCTTGCTATTTAGGCTTCTATAGCCTACATTTTTGCCAGGACCGGCACGGCACCGGCTTGTTTCGTCTTTGTCTTTTGTCCTCTTATCGTTTTTCGTGATTGGCTCGTATTTTGGAAACCCTGGGAGTGCTGACGAAGCCTCCGGTGTCTCGGCCGGGGGTGGAGGAGGCTGATGTGAGCTTGCTCTGCCGAGGGGGGACTGGATACGTGTCAGAGGCCAGCCACTTCGGGCCCTGATCAGGTAGTACAGCATGGATGCGGAGGTCGGAATCCGCATTGTCCCGAACGAGTATCGATTCGTCCGTGATTTATCCGGAATCGATAAAATGAGGGTTGGGCCCCGGGGAACTGGGGTAGACTTCTATAGTCGAGGGTATACCCGTTCCCAACCATACTCAGCCCGTTCCTTGCTGTACGAAGCGCTGGTGAAACCAAAAGGATGGACAACTCAACGAGACCCATTCAAGAGGCGCCCGCCTCTAAAAAAACGGGCAAAGTGACGAACCTAGAAAAGGAGGTTATTCCCCGGTTCTTGGTCGTTAAAGCTCTGAAAGGTCTGTCATTTGACAAACTCAGCCCATTTTTGTTACAAAAGCAGTTGTACGGATTGTTTGGTGACTTTAAGTCAATAAAGAAAACGAAGGACGGTCTTTTACTTGAAACCGCGTCTGCGGTACAAGCAAAACGTGTTCTAATGGGAAAGAGAATAGGTGATATTGACGTCGAGGTTAGCCCTCACAAGGCTCTTAATACCTCTAAAGGTATAATCTATTGCCCGGACTTGTTGAATTGTTCCGTTGAAGAAATTCAATCGGAGCTGAAATCTCAAGGAGTGATAGAAGTTAGAAGAATTAAATCCAGGAGGGATGGTGTTCTTAGCGACACCCCCAATCATATTATTACTTTTAACACACCTATTCTCCCGAAAAAAGTTAAGGCGGCATACTACTCGTTGGATGTCAGGTTATATATCCCTGCTCCAATGAGATGCTTCAAGTGTCAGCGTTACGGTCACACATCCGAGCGATGTGAGGCCGAACAAATTTGTGTGTGTGGTAAGGCCATCCACGAGGGGCGACCTTGCGAGGACCCCCTCGTGTGTGTTAATTGCGGTGGACCTCATTCCGCCCGCTCTCGATC
The DNA here is from genome assembly GCA_036711965.1 of Onthophagus sagittarius. Taxonomy (NCBI): domain Eukaryota; kingdom Metazoa; phylum Arthropoda; class Insecta; order Coleoptera; family Scarabaeidae; genus Onthophagus; species Onthophagus sagittarius. The sequence goes on from JASERS010000001.1 coordinate 49,451,300, forward strand.
CTGTCCCGTCTTCAAGAAAGAAGCGGCGATACAGGAAATCAAGACGAAAGAGAGACTGTCCTATATCGAGGCAAAACGGAAGCTGCAAGCGACGACGGTACGCACTCCCACTCAGGGAGTGTCATACTCGTCGGCTACCGCCGCGCAGCCTAAGTACGATAACTTAATAAAAGACCTCGTACCGGCCATCATAGCGGCCATCAAGCCGCTCATTAAAGCGGAAGCAAAGGCGACGGTTCAACCGTCGACCAGTACTTCCGCTACATTCGATATATTCAAAGTTCCGATGGCCGTAGACCATACTACCGATAACGCTGACACCTCTAGTCAGATCTCCTTTACGGAGTCTGAAAAGAGGAAACATAATGAAGCTCTGACTTCATCGGGTGAGGACTTGTCCGAGTCCAGCACCGGCAAGATTCCCAAAAGAAAGAAGGGATGGGAGAAGGGAAGGCCTCGTAAGCCTGTTCCCACCCTCCCCACATTTGTTGGTGGCTCTCCGCAGGCACCACCACCAAGACAGCCTCCCGGGGGATCCGCCTCGGCTAAAACGTCGCCGATGTTGACGCGACGTTCATCCGTAGGTGGTCCCCAACAGCATCTGTGATATTAGTCTTAAGTTATTTATTCTTTATTTTATTTATTTTCTCGTTGTTCTGTCCAGAGAATTTATTTATCTACATGTTTGTACTTGTCTTTATAGTTATTTATTATAGAGCATCTATTTACTTACATGTTTGTCCGTCCTTATGCACTTTTATTTTATTTATTTATTATAGAGATTTATTTATTTTTCTCGTTTGTTTTGTCCTTTTTACATTTTTATTATATTTATATATTTATTTATTTCTATTTATTTATTTATTTATTGTTGTCTTGTTTGTTCGTCTGGTCATCTGGTTCAACGTTGCATAAAAGAATTTTCTAAAATTCGATAGTTCCACAATAAACATCATCCAGTGGAACTGTAACGGCTTGATTAGTCACTATTGTGAACTAAAAGCCCTTATGAACCAGTACGACCCTTTGTGTATTTGTCTGCAGGAGACGCATCTGACGCCGGAAAACGTCTATAGCTTAAAACGCTACGAAACGTTCCGCGTCGATTGTCCCCGAAACATTCGGGCGAAGGGAGGGGTGGCGTTGTTAGTCAAGAGACCGCACGTAGCGATCCCGGTTACCATCACCGGTAACCTGCAGGTCGTTGCGATACGGTTGAGCAGTCCATTTCGGGTCACGATTTGTAGCATCTATCTGCCAAATCCTGAATGGACTCTAAACGATTTACGTCACCTTGTCGCTCAGCTACCCCGCCCATTTATTCTTCTAGGCGATTTCAACGCCCACAGTCCCATGTGGGGCTGTAATAGAAGAGACGCCCAAGGGAGCATTGTCGAAACGCTCATGGAGGACGAGGGACTCGTTCTCTTGAACGCCGGTGATCCCACGCACTTGGCGGCCAGGTCAGGCGCTTTAACGGCTGTAGATTTGTCCATCGCGTCTCCGTCGATAGCTCCGAGACTTTCTTGGAGCACGGCGGGGCACATGTCTTTTAGCGATCACGTCCCTATTATAATATCGATTCCGAGTCTTTCCGCTACCACGAACCGCGAAACACCGAGAAAGTTTCTTCTCGAGAAGGCGGACTGGACGCGTTTCGCGCTCCGGCTCCGAAAACCCACCTTCACCGGTGACGTGGAGCATGACGTGGAAGTTTTCACGCGCGCGATTCAAAGTGCAGCGGAGGAATCGATACCGCGCACTAGCGGACGTGTGAGGACGGGTTCCGTTCCCTGGTGGAACCCCGCTATAGCAGCAGCCGTTAAGGAAAAAAAGACAGCTTACAACCGCTTCAAGAATCTATCGACGCCAGAGCGTCTGATAGAATTCAAAAAAGCGAGGGCCAAAGCGAGGCGTCTTATGCTCGCGGCCAAACGAAAAAGCTGGAACGATTACGTCTCATCCCTGACCTGCAAAGCCTCCCCCGCCGAGGTGTGGAGGAAAATAGGCGCCATCAAGGGGGTCGGATATTACGGCCCCATCAATGAAATCCTCGAAGGCGATAACTCTCTGACAGACAGAGAGGACATCGCGGAGGCTCTGAGTCGGCATTTCGAGTGCACGAGCTCATCCCGCAATTACGATGGCGATTTCCGGCGAGACAAAGCGAATAGAGAATCGAGTCCTCTAAGGTTCACGAGTGAGGGTGAGTTATCCTACAACTTACCCTTCACGATGACTGAACTTCGCGAGTCTCTGAAGACGTCGAAATCTTCCGCAGCCGGACACGACGAGATTCGCTACGAACTCGTCAAGCGTCTTCCCGACGATTGGTTGAAACTGCTTCTGGACCTATACAATCGCGTATGGTCCGCCGGGACGTTTCCGCCTTCTTGGAAAACGTCCCTGATAGTCCCGATATTGAAGCAGGGTAAAGATCCGACGTCGGCGAACAGCTACAGACCTATCAGTCTCACGTGCTGCCTCAGCAAGCTGTTCGAGAAGATGATTAATTCCAGGTTAGTGTGGGTACTGGAAAGTAAGCGACTCCTAGCCGACCACCAGTTCGGTTTTAGACAGGGTCGCTCTACAACCGATAATCTGGTCATCCTGGAGCGAGCCGTTCAGGACGCTTTCTACAAGCGCGAGCATCTGGTTGCCGTTTTTTTCGATATCGAGAAAGCCTACGACATGACGTGGCGATACGGTATACTCGACCAACTCCACGAGTGGGGTTTTCGGGGTAATCTCCCCGTGGCCGTATCGTCGTTCCTGGAAAACCGAAACTTTCGAGTTCGGGTGGGAAATTGTCTGTCGGAAAGCAGAACTCTCGAAAACGGTATACCGCAAGGCTCAACCCTGAGCGTTACATTATTTCTAGTGGCCATGAACTCCATCACCTCCGGTTTGGAAGCCAACGTCGGAAGATGTTTATACGTCGACGACTTGGCGATTTTCCACCGGGGGAGTGACATGGCCGCGATGGAGTGTACGCTTCAAACGGCTATTGATAAAATTATATACAATGCTAGCTCCAGAGGTTTTAGAATTTCAAAAGATAAGACCAAATCGATGCACTTCTGCAGATTGCGCCGCGAGCATGCCGATCCGAGACTGCGAATTCTAGATTCGCCAATCGAATGCGTCCAGTCGATGCGCTTTTTAGGCGTCATCCTGGACAGCGCACTCAGATGGACGGCTCACGTAGAGGACATTTTAGCTCGCGGTAAGAAAGCGCTAAATACGGTTCGGGTGGTATCCGGCACTAAGTGGGGAGCGGATTCGTCCGTGTTACTGCGACTACATCACGCCTTGGTGCTACCGATCCTCGATTACGGGGCGGTAGCGTACGCGTCCGCAAGAAAATCCCTTCTGCAAAAACTGGATCCAATCCACAATTTGGGACTGAGATACGCCATCGGGGCGTTTCCAACGACCCCCACAAGCAGTCTCTACTGCGAGTGTGGCGTACCGTCCCTGTGGAAAAGAAGGGAGAAGGCGCTCTTGATGTACGCCTCGAAAGTGAGCGCGCGACCGCATCATCCGGTTCGCGCGTGTATCTTCGAGGTGGAGTTGCGTTATGACTTGAGACCCACCATCACCCGACCGTGCGCTGTGCGTTTGGCAGACCTGCAACGCGAGATGGACTGGCGTTTGCCCGCGATTGAGTCCGTAGAGGCGGCGGAGGGCCAAGAGCCCTGGATCGACCATACAGCCGGGAACGTCCCGACGGTTGATACCGAGACGCCCGCTCCTGAATTGACAACAGTTTTGAGCCACATAAAACAACGAATGTTGGCGAGGTGGCAACAGGAGTGGGAAGACGACGGCAATCCGAGCTTTCGGACGGTAAAGCCGGAGGTGGAGGCCTGGAAATTCCCCATCCCGCTGTCGCGGGAGGACCAGGTCCTTTTCCACCGACTTCGTCTCGGACACACCGCCCTGACCTCCTCCCACCTTCTAAAGGGGGAGGAGAGGCCTCGATGCGACGAGTGTGACGAGTCTCTGACCGTCACATATATACTCTTACATTGTCGTCGCTATGAAGAACTTAGACAACGCTTTAACGTGAATATCGAGGCTCCGCTTAATATCAGCGGGCAAAACATTAAAAAAGTCCTCGCGTTTGTCAAAGAAGCAGGTCTGCGCAGCAGAATATAGATTTGGTCGTTTTTGTTGTGTCGTTTTATTTTATTTACTTATTTATTTATAGAGTTTATTTATTTACATATTTGTTAGTCCGTCCTTATACATTTTATTTATTTAACAGAGTTTTTATTTACATACCAGTGTTTGTCCCTTTTACACTTATATGTTATGTATTATAGAGATTTTATTTATTTATTAGTGTTTTTGTCCATTTTATACTTATTGTTATTTATTATAGAGTTTTTATCTATTTATTAGTGTATGTCCTTTTTACACTTTTATGTTATTTATTACAGAGCTTTATTTATATATTAGTGTTTTTGTCCTTTTACACTTTTATGTTATTTATTTATTATAGAGTTTTATATTTATACATCTATCTGTTTGTCCGTCCTTTTACACTGTTATTTTGTCCCTATTTGTGTTAATGTTGGAGTTTCTTGTACATACTGTTTTGTCAGTACTGACCTATTATTGGTCGCCTTGAATGAACAAGACTCCACGATGGCCCTAATGACCATAGATGTCGATGGGCCTATTAAAAAAAAAAAAAAAAAAATAATAATAATAATAATAATAATAACTGTTCTACGTTTCTCAGTTCATTTATACCCTCAAATTTCTGAAGATGTATGAAAACAAGTAAAAAACGTTTGACAGAGAGCACATGCTTGGTGTCTTTTTATGGAAGGGGCACATTGGCAAGCCAACCTCTAATTTACATTCGTGTTCGGGCAATTCTTTGACTGGTATCGTTACAATTCTTTTTAAAAAACATGCTTTTTCATGCCCTTTTACGTAAACTACTTTTGCTGATCGACACAGATAATAAACGATGTTATCGAAACTGGATACCGGGACAAAGCCGTCATTCCAATCGGTGCAGTGATGATAATTCATTAATCAGTTGGCCGTATTGCGAAATTTGGTAGGTAAAGAGGAAAAACTTCGAATTGGTTGGAATATGTAATGACTGACACGGTTCTTATTATCATAGGAGGCCAATTCTTTAGGAATAAATTCTTCATCATTAACCATAAAACCTTGAATATCAATTATAATAAAATCGTTTACCCAAAGCATGCTCAACCCACTTTTAGACATTTAATTGATTATGGTTAACAAACGTTACTATATCAGAGTAGTGTAAAAATGAGAGTTCTAGAGCGGATGGATTGAGCCCGAATCCACTTTTGGATTTTGACCCTCATGCTATAAGTATAGGGAGGGGTGCCAACTGCGTCTGGAGGAAAAAAATTAGGTTGGTACGGGAAAAAGAACTAGATTTTTTAAAAAAGTCGCCAGGCGTGCGCGCCACCTATGATTGGGTGACGGAATTTGAACGAAAAGGGATCTGTATTACCGACATGAGTAGCGGAACCGTTGAACGAAAAAGAAATCTGTATTATCAACAAAAGATTTAGCGCCACCTATGATTGAGCGGTGAAAAAACTTAATTCATTGCGTTTAATGGAGTGGGTTCAAAGAAAATAAAAATAAGATTTTAAAACATTTATTAATTCATTGATGGAGAGGGTTCAAAGAAAACAAAAATAAGATTTTAAAGCATTTATTTACAGGAAAAAAAGATTAACATTCTAAAAAAATTATCAAAAATTAATTGATTTAGTTGGATAAACGTTTCTGTTTATTATGTTTTTTTCGTCTTCAAAGAAGCCTTCAGCTATGGTCCTCATTTAAATATTACGTTGGTCCACACACTGCATACCTTCTGGCACGCTTGTTCAACGACAATTAAAACCAAGAAGCATTAGAGATGTTTTTTGCGCTAAAAAATGATGCAGGATGTCGAACTATAAATTGAGAGTTCTGGACCGGAAGTGGCTCCCCGGCTCCCTCTGACGTCATCAACGCAATGACGTCACCCAAGTATCCAAACACTTGGCCATCGGTTCGAAATGGGGATGATATATGCACTCACTATAACGGATGAGATTAATATGGTCCATCTGGTGCATCATCCGGTAATTTATAATAATTTAGAAATTCATGTAGAGGCGCTCGCGTCGCTCCATAATAACGCCTTCCGATGGGCTTCCGGGACGCCGTAATGCCGTAATGTGCCAGCCGGCGTTCTCTAATTTTATAACCTCATTCCGGGTACATGAAAAGTAACCCTTCATACAAGATGTTATACCGACATTTCGTACGCTATCCACTAATATTCCATTTATAAGATACCTAATGTCGCTAAACATAAATGCAACAGCATTGCTAACCAATTGAGCTGTTGCACTAGCATTTTTTGTTACACTACCATCCGCAGCGATTTTACGAACGCTGCCTTCGACGTATAAATAACTCTCGCTCGGTAAAGTGTAATTATCTATTTCTGGAATTGAAATTCTTATTTCATCGTTGCTATCGTATGTCGTGGAACCAAATGGTTGATGAGAATGTAGTTCGTAACTCACAATTGATTGATCAGATTTTATTTTATCAGTCACTTTTAATATATCCATTACAATAAAACTTCGTATCCTAGTTGACTTAAATATCTTCGATTGCTAGGTGTTAATCGACTAATGGACTGTTCTCTACTAACGTTGCGCTCTCCTACAATACGCGCTTTATAGTTTCGACCATTGTACGTTTTCCCGTTTCTATCTCTTCTTGCCCACCTTTTCCTTTTACTTTGATATACTACAGACATAGTCTTTTCAATTTATGGATTTCAAGTGAACTCTCACGGTTAATTCCTCTTCTCTGAAATCAACCAATTTTCCGTCCTGGTCTAGTATGCGTACTGTTACACTACTAATCACGTTCGTTGAAACCGGCAAATAAATAGGCAGCTGTGGCGACTTAATTATTTTAAAACCTGCCGGAACGTTTGGGAAAAAGTGGTATAAAACGTGAACGGGAACTCCGTTGTTGTACGAACCTGTCACCAAGTTACAATAAATTTGTAAAGCGTTTGTTTTGTTTATGTTTACTACGTAATCCGAATACCGTTCCGTATGTTTAGGCACTATTCCAGGCTTAAAGCCCAGTAGGGATCCTATTGAGTTATCGCACGCAAAATTAATTCTTCTAGTACTTTTTATACGAACGTGTTGAGTATTATTATTTTCCGTAATGTCTATAAAGACTCCTTTAGCGTGTCTCCTCAGTAACTGTTCATTCACAACTCCGGCAATATCATCAATATCGTACGTTCCAACCGGTATTTCTATATTGTTTTTAAAATTACCTGTCTTATCTTCGTATTGTAAAATATTGTTACTTTTATCTACGTTTGCCAAACTATTGAACGTTTCGAAATTTAAGAGAGCCAACTCGTACCTTCCTGATTCATTCAAATATATTGGAGGGTTAAAATTACAAGATAACTCCGAAGATTTTCCAGACAATGTAAATGTGTAACTTGTATGTCCTGCTTCTTGCTCCATTATGTTTCTAACTGAACATGTTTTTTACCTACTACATGTTTTATTCATTAGGAATTTCAAACATAATTCGCCACAATTTTTCTCTGAACCTCTTTGATATTGACGATAGTTATATTTTATCACATTACCCCTACCATCTGATAACAAATACCGTTCAACTTCTAATGGTGGTCTTAAATCACCGTAACTATCAAAATACTGTATGTCTTTACCATCCTTCTTATATGCAATCCAGTGTGTACCTCGCCCATTCGAATTGTCAAGATTAACTATACCTCTTTCTACTTTTTTCACGTGCTTCGGAAGATCGTCTTTCATAAAAACACCGCGAAAATTTGGAATTTTCAGTATTTTTACGAACCTTTCCAATTCTTCGTTATTTAACGCATGACGAGGTATCTGAATTAGTTTTTTGAATTATTTGTAATACCACAACCTTTCTTATACGGTTTAATATAGAATCCTCTCCCTGCAACGCTAGCCTCTTTTCTATCGACATATAAACCACATCCTTTCTTATATGGCTTTATATAAAACCCGCTGCCTACAGTTTAGCTTCCAACGCCCTGTTGTGTCTCTGATCTTCTTCCAAACGTTCCTTAGCCAACTTTGCGTCAGTGACAGTTTTCGCAATGGCAGCCGCCCCGCCACCGAGACTACCTAGAGCTCCCAAAGCGGCAAATAAAGGTACTAATGGTAGAAAACCTCCCTTTTTCGGGATTCGAATTATCCTGCCCCTAGGCTCAGCAATTTTTCGTCGTTTACTTTTTAATGTTCCGTATGCAGCTTTCACATTCGCTAATAGATTTTTAGTACCGGTTTTCGCAACTGCATTACGAGCAACCTTGAGCGCTTCTGAAAAAGATAAAGCTCCTCCACGCTTTGACCGCTTCAATTTTCGATCTTTCTTCTTCACCGATCTTTTTCCAACACCCATGCCTATTGCTACTTTGGCTTTCATTAATGCTGCTACTGCAGATGATGCCGCCTTTTCACCAAAACTAGAGTCCTTACTGAATATTCGTTCCTTCGCCGCTTTATATAATTCCTTATCTGCACCGTGTCTGAATTTTAAATCAGAACTGTGTGTATACGCGATGTCGTGTTTTTTACACGCTTCGTCCAATGGATTCACACCGTGATCTCCTCTTTTTAATCTTTTTTCCAATTTCGTACCCGGCCCACAGAAATTATATCCAGGCAAGTGTAGTTCTATCGGAAGTTTATCAATCAATTTATTGAAAAAACCGTGACCAATTCGTTTACCCCTCAAACGCCTACTGCGACGCTTCGATAGTGTCGATGTCATTTTATATTTTTTTCACGCGCGGTCCTTCTTTCTCTACACAATTATAAACAGCAAATGAATCACCGCTTTACTATCATATGCTTTATATTCTTTATTAAGAAGCATATTATACATATAGCTACTAATTTATAATACTGAAACGCTCTCGATACATCTTCAATCTATGTTCTACACTTAAATATTTTGCTAACAACTCATTTACGATTCTTATTCTACCCTTAAATCTAATTTCATCCAACATTCTTTCTTCCCAATCACCTTTCCTCGCTTTTCGGTAAGCGAACGACCATTGACACATTCTATACACTTGATTTTTAGATTCGCAAATTGTTACTTGTTTAACCATATTAAATTCACTTATTCTACAAAAACTTTTAACTTATAGCTTTCTAATATTAATACATATTTATAATGAAATATTTTTAACACATTCTCAATAAAGTATACAAGTCTATATCCAACAATATCTTGTCCATACCATACACTAGCAACTCTTGAGCTATGCACGACTGCTCACTTGGTCCAGTATTACAAGCTGCCCATACATTCGATTTTATGTCACCTTGCATTCCACTCACAACCTCAATCATATTATCATAATACGTATGGTATTCAAGACTTTTCAATGCGTCTAGCCTCACCGAAACTAATTCGGTTAATTTCCACAATTCATGCAACGAGTCATAAGCTAGGTAAAATACTTCTGAACCCCTATCCATTTTGAATACTTTTCTCGTATTCTCTATCCACATACTGCTGCAAGACACTCCACTTATAAGGAACTTTGCTGGAGTAGATAAATCACCGACAAAACTGTTTAAAATCAATTGTTTGCTGTTTACTATGTTCTGCCATTCAGGTTCAGATAAACTCAAGCATTGTCCTTTTCCCATTAACCGTATCACGGGTTCAAAATGCTGATTCGCGCACAGTCCAACAGATATCCATTTGGTTCTACTTTTGTTTAAATAATAGGTGCTTTCCGAGAACAGCGGTCCTTGGTTACCTTTCTGGTTTATCGCAGATTCATTGGATACAGTACTACTTATTACAGATGGCTGACCAATATTTTCGATAATCTGTTGACTGCTGGGATACACAAACTCTCCCAATTCTGTTGCCAATACATTAGTTGTTTCCGATACTACATTTTGCTTTGCATTTCCAGACGATATATTTGGCAATGATGAGCAACCTTCATTTTTTGTGGTCACAAGTGACTTCTTATTTTCTCCCCTCCCCAACACATTTGGCGCAGGTCTCTTGTTTGAGCATTTGGAGTTCGGTTTGGATGCCACTATATTTAAAAATCTTTTACGTTAATTCATTATCTACTTGATATTCAATTTGAATTACTTACTTGTATATTAATTACACTAAACGTGCACTCGTTGTGAATCTCACCACTGTATGAATCACTATCGCCAGGCATTTTGTATTTATAGCTGAAGTAATAGAGTGGGGGGAATCTTTTTCACACAAGAATTGTGGGAACACATTTTCATTGATATTAATTAATATTACAACATTATTTACATTCTATCAGAAGACGTCGATGGGTGACCATATCGAACACGTTGGCATATAGAACGTTGTCATAATTTATTCTCTGGTTTCTTACTTGGAGGAGTCACTTGGGAGGAGGTTGGACATTAATTGAAACCTCATTAATTGGAAACTCCTCCCATATTGCAACCTCTAAGAGGAGTAGGTTTATACCAGTTACCCGAATCTAGAACCTCCTCCTCCTCCTCCTCCAACAATTAGCCGATTCTAGAACCTCCTCCTCGGACGCAGGTTCGAGGAGGAGGTTCTAGAATCGGCTAATCTATACTACTTACATAACGTCACATGATTTATAGTGTCGAAGGCCTTAGAAAAATCCAGAAAGATAACCACAGTATACTGTTCATTATCTGAAGCACGCAAAACATCATCCGTTAAGTTTAACATTGCCGTTGTACAACTATACCCACGTCAAAATCCCGATTGTTCTTGCGGTAATAAACTATTAATTTCAACATAATTCATCATTTGCACCTTCATTACCATTTCCATGATCTTCGACAACACAGGTAATATACTAATAGGACGCAAATCCTTTAATTCTTTGGGGTCGTTTTTCTTGGGATAAGGAAGCACAACAGCTTGCTTCCCCAAATCTGGAAAAACATTATCCGTGAAGCAATAGTTAATTATGGGTCACGTACAGTAGTTTTTAACATTTCAACACTAATTCCGTCCAATCCACTAGCTGTTGACGATATTGAATTAATGACAGCTAAAAACTCTGTCTCGTCTATTGTCTTAAAAGAAAATTATGACGATACATGGCTATTATGAATTTCGTCATTTACTGGGGTTAAAGGAATTTACAATAACATTATCTAAAAAGAAATTATTATTTTTTTCTGCATTTTGCAACTCAAACGGCATTATATACATGAGCACACATAAAAAACCGAATACCTTCTCCTCTAGTACCCCGAATCTGACGTATATACAAATAATTAGCAATGTTTATATCGTCATCTGTGATATCATTGTGCAACCACGTCTCACTCAGAGCAATTACATTAGCATTGGTCTCAGCAACAAGTTGTCTCAAATCATTAATTTTCGGCATTAGACATTTTATCTTAAAAAAGCTCTTGAACTTAAGATGATACTAAACGTAGTATTACATAAAATATACACTCACTCCATAGCAGCAATTCAACATAAAAAGCAATAGTGATAATAAACAAAAAAAAACACCGAAGAATTATGCGTAGTTGATTAAGTTGATTTGGAATAACCAAATAAAACAAAGAACATACGCATTAAACTAAATCAACAAGTGTTTAATTAAAACTAACTCAATAAAAGTAAAAAAAACAAAAAAAGGAATGAACGTGAAATAAGAAACAAGAGAATAATTAAGCAGTAATCGACTAAATAACAAACCAATTAATTGACAATATAATTTATGCCGTAACCGATACCTTACATAAATCGGCCAGGGAATTAATTTAAAATTGTTTACTATCCACTGTAGCATGAATGTTGCCATCCATTGTCCATACCAATTAATAATCAATTGTATCAACTGCTTGCTTAAATAAACGATATCGCTGTTTCGTTAGGTCCTCGACAATTACGATTTTTGACGTCTTAAGTTTTCTTTTGTTTTGGAGTACCAAGCGACGATCTCTATAAGGCTCGTTACTACCATCTTCTGGTTAAACTATCTAAGATTGTTACCGTAGTTACGGTTATTTTACGCATTCTGATTGGCTAGTGGATGGATTTATCAATAAGATAAATTTAACTAAAAGATGGTAGTAATGGGCCTAACTGAGAAATTTAACAATGATGCTCTGAGGTCCATTTTCACCTGCCCAATCGGATGATATCTATCGTATGCTTCCCGCTTTATTTTAAGGCCCATTTTATCGTTAAATATTTTTAAGACTTGATCCTCTGCTGGACACTTTTCCGTACCCAAGATTCGAATATTTATACGACGCGAATATTGTTCCAATGGGTCATATCTCTCAGATAACGTACGATTCTCTTCTTGCAGCTCACTCACTCTATCCTCGAGAGACCGAATCTTTTCCTCGAAAATTCGATCAACTCCTGTAGCAATCGTTTCACGTAAAAATTTAACAAAATTCCCATCCTTCACAATATCTACTATACAAGATTTTATTAAATCTCTTCTTTCAGAAGCCAGTCTGGTTCTTTCCTTGTTCTTATCCGACATGGTCACAATTAACACTACGGTACTAAATAGTTTCACTTTTATTAGCGTAAAGATCACCACTAAAAACAATATTTATCTGCGAAGCAAGTATCTATGTTACATATGTACCTATGTTACACATTCGCCATATTTTCTCGATATGTACTTCGATCACTCTAGCCAATGCAAGTACTTCTTTTGTTTTTCCGCATGTTTTACTGCATATTTCGACCAATTTTAATCGCATATAGGCCCGGTCTTTACTAATAAGTTCACTAACCTATTTCAACTAACATTAGAAACAGAATTTTAACACCAAAATCTAAATCTAATATATATTCTCAATTCATTAGAAACCAAATCACAAAAATATGTAAAGCGAGAAAGAGATGGCAAATCAATCGCAAATTATTTAATTTAGTGATATAACTAAATTAAATAAAATAACAGCCGAATTAGAAGCATTAACAGATATCCACAAACAAAATAATGTTCAAAATTATTTAAAAGATCTTGCTCATTCCAAATATAGTTCCAAAACACATAGACCTCCAATTCGTAATAGTAATAGAAATGGGGCTAAGAGCAAACAAGAAAAAGTTAATTTATTTACTGAACACCTGAAAGAAACTTTTACATCAGACAGTCCAATAACTATGTCAAACACTGTTTCTATTATAATTCAAAGCGATCAGCAGTCTAATATCCCATGTGTAAGAATGAATGAAATGTACTATAAAATACAAAAACTTAACATTAAGATATTAGCAGGTTATTACCTAATTAATTGAGGGCCACTTTTATTACCTCTTGATAAATTTATCTAACAGTTAAAAACCGGCTCATAGCCAATGGGAGCGCTTAAAATCATTATAACCACTACTACTGAGAAACATTGAAACATCTAACAAAGCGGGCGAATACATAGCTATTACACATAATTAATGCTGCTTTTAAACAGAAATATATCCCAAGTATATGGAAAGTTGCTGAAATAATAATGATACCATCACCTGATAAACCCTCCAATGATGTTACATCATATAGGCCAATCTCACTATTACCTTTACTATCAAAACTACTTGAAAATTACTATTAAAAAGAATAAAACCTATTATAGAAGAAACAGACCTAATCAATTGGGGTCTGGGGATAAACATGCAACAATAGAATAACAAATACTATCGAAACAGCAATGGAAGAAAATTAAGTCTGTTCAGCCGTATTTTTGAATTACAAACTAGCACAAATACTACCATTAAAAGTAGCCAACAGTTAAAGTCGTATCTTTCTAATCAATAATTTAAAACAAAATATGAAACACTTATTCACTACCACATGAAATACAACTTGGCCTTCCTCAAGGTAATGTACTTGGCCCAATACTGTATTTACTCTACACTTTTGACCTGCATCAGATAGCAGAAACTTGAAGCTACATTCGCAGATGATACAGCGATATTGGCTGTTGCAGAAAATTAAGTAATTGCAGCAAGTTACAACCTTAAACTTGACTTACTTGACCTTACATCCCATAGAAAACTGGACCAAAGAATAGCTAATAAGATTATATACGAATAAATCGACATACATAAACTTGTACTTGTGTACATAGATAGCAATGCAGTCCTGTAAATATCTTGATATGACGCTGGATATCAAACTCAAATGGAAAGCTCAAGTCAAAAAAGAAACGTGAAAAACTTGATATTAAATTTAGACATCTACACTGTATATTGGCCTTATTTGCAGAAAATCTACGTTATCACTAAGAAACAAATTACTAATATACAGGGTGTGTCAAATATCTGGAATATAGCTACAATCTTCGCTATTCGTGGTTTTGAAGAAAAATATTTAAATAATAGTTTCTTTGTTAATTGTTGTGCGATATTTTTTTGTTTGCATTGTGCACTCAAAATGAAATTTGAATCATGATTTAAGAGAATATATATGGGGTGAATGAGACCACCCGTATCAGTATTTTTTTTAAGAACGGTGAGTCGTAAAGAGTTGGGATAAAAATGTTTATTATAAGTCATACTAAAGAATCGAATGGTGATATTATTATTTCTCGAAAAAGTCAACATCACGAGTAGTTCTGTCAACAATGCCCAGAACTAAAGAATTTTAAATGGTACTATAAGTCGAAAAACGTATTGTTGAAAAGATCGTTAAAAAAGAAGAAAGTTTTATAGGAAAAATTATTTTACTACTATCACCCCTTTCACGTATTAGTCGATTAATGTTATTACATTTGAATTTCGTTGTTGACAAACAAAATTGATAAGTCGGCTTTTAAAATCAAGTTACCGAATTAAACAATGTTACACACGGGTTATAATGTCACTACTTTCATTTGTTGTATTAATCTATCGTCAAATCATCCATTGTTTAAATTGATAATGTGTTGCCGATTAGTGATATCTGTTTGTGGACAGATTATATGCAGTTAGTTAATTTCGGTAGAAAAATAATTAACTTAAATTAGTGAAATTATGCCTTTTTCAAATTTAGAAGCTTTCGACGTGTTGATGGTTTTGGGACAATGCAAACAGAATTACAGAGCAGCTGAAAGGATGTATGCTGAAGGATATCCTCAGCGTGTGCATCAATTCTTCAATGTTTTGCGGAGATTGGCCCCACGTATTTGTACCATAGGGCAGGTGCAACCAACGAACAATCGCGAAAGTAGAATTACATGACATGTACGTAATGACAAATAACCTAATATTCTCACTGGAAAAGTCAATATTCACCATGCGCATTACTGGTCGCAAACAAATCACTCACTGGCTACAAACTATTGACAATCAACACCTTTAGAGAGTTTATACGTGGTGTGGTATCCATCCTTGGTGGATCTATCATAGCCCCTTATTTTTTTGAAGGAACTCTGAATGGAATGTGATATGCCGAGTTTTTAGGTAATGATTTGATTGACTTACTGGAAAATGCCCCTTCTTTAATGCGAGCAAGAATGTGGTTTCAGCAAGATGACTGCCCAGCTCATTTTTTCCTCAGTTGCCAGAAACACGATAAATCAACTATTTCCTAATAGACGGATTGTCAGAGGAAATACAATGGTGTCATCACCAGATTGTACGCCTCTAGACATTTCCTCTATGGTCGGATCAAGGATATTGTTTATAAGGAAAAACTAACAACGAGAGATGGTATGAAGCTGAGAGTTCGGAATGCTTGCCTATCATTAAGTAATGAGGAAATAGAGCCACTGATAGTGTAATTGGAAGATCTCAACTGGGATTATAAGTAAACGGAAGACATTTTGAACACTTGTAACATTGTCTAATTCGGTAACTATATTTTAAAAGCATACTTTTTAATTTTGTTTATCAACCACGAATTTCAAATGTAATAACTTTAATCGAATATTACTTAAAAGGGATGATAGTAGTAAAATAATTTTTCCTATAAAACTTTCTTCTTTTTTAACGATCTTTTCAACAACACGTTTTTCGACTTATGGTACATTTAAAATTTTGGACTTCTGGACATTGCTGACATAATAACACGAGATGTTGACTTTTTCGACAAATAATAATATCGCCATTCGATTCTTTAGCATGACTTTTATAACAAATATTTTTATCCCAACTCTCTACGACTCACCGTTCTTTAAAAAAATACTGATACGGGTAGTCTCATTCACCCAGTTAAAAATAACAATGTTCATTGCATAGCAACGAAACAAAAAACAATATAAACAAGTAAATATCGTTAAAAAATGCGCCATAATTAACAATAACTCTTTTATTTGAAACATTTTTCTATGAAACCACGAATGTGGAAATTATTCGCTATATTCCAGGCATTTTCACACTCTGTATGTGGCTGTTGTAGCCAACAATATTTTTGTTAATATTTTTTTGTAATTTTACTCTGTTATAAAAACGACATACTACTTCTATGTCTTATTTATTTATTTATCTTTTGTTTTTTTAAAACGACAACTATCATATTTTTAAATTTAAAATAAATGAATAATGAAAAATGGAAACGGGATCCGCTACAATTATCCCCCCTTTAAAGAAAGAACGAAATTAATTAAACTTAAAAAATGAATCGAACTTTTTTAAGTTTTTTTATTTTATTCATATCATTGATGGTAGTCGATATATCTTCTTTTAAGCAAAATGCTGGTTTTAGTTGGTCTACGCTGACTGTTAGAACTTTATTATTCTTAAGAATTTTAAAATATTTTGCATTCCTCTCTATTATAGGGTAGGGACCTTCAAATCTAGGAGTAAGAGACTGTTTGAGACCATTAATTTTAATAAAAACGAAATTTGTCTTAAAGAGTTCTTTGTGCACAAACGGCTTTTGACTACCATGCGAAGTTGCTGGAATTGGCAATAGGTCAGCGAATGGTGAACGAAGATTTAAAAGAAAAGGCTCATGTTCTGGATTTTTATCGGTTTGAATAAAAAATTCTCCTGGAAGTTTAAGAAGCTGACCATAAACCAATTCTGCAGGTGAGCAACCTAAATCTTCTTTTAAAGACGATCTTATACCTACAAGCATGAGTGGTAAAGCGTGGTTCCATCGATTGGTGTTTCTCCGTGAAATCATAGCTGATTTAAGGGTTCTGTGGAACCTTTCAATCATGCCGTTACTTTGTGGGTGATAAGGTGTGGTGTGTATTTGATGAGTGCCGAAAAGTGTTTGGAATTTAGTGAATAATTTCAATTCGAATTGTCGTCCTTGGTCGTGTGTAATTGTACTAGGAATACCAAATCGGCTGAAATAATGTCGAAATAATTTATTTGCTATGGTATCGGCATTTATATTTTTCAGAGGAAATACCTCTGGCCATCGAGTAAAACGATCGATGACTGTGAGCATGTAAGTGCAACCAAGAGACGAAATTAATGGGCCAACAATATCTATATGAATATGATCGAATCGTGAATTAGGCATGGAAATTTGTTGAAAAGGTGTTTTTGTGTGTTTTTGAATACACAAAAACACACAAACATACATACACAAACGTTGTGTACGTTGACATTGTAGACAGATTTTTGTCCACAATTGAATGTACTTTGACATGTGTGGCCAAAAGAATCTTATTTTAATTGAGTGAAGAGTTGTCCGAAAACCTGTATGAGTTAGTGAATGAAAATTGTTGAAAATGTTTTGACGAAGATTTTGAGGTATATATATATGCGTGGATTACTGTGAGAAATTTCACACCACAACTTGACGTTGTTTGGTTGAATGATTCGTTGCGCGAGATGAATTTTAATGTCATGAGTTATCGAAAATTGTTTGTTTAGAAGATGATTTAGTTCTGTATCTATAAATTGTTCTTGTTGTATCACTTCTGCATCAGGATAGTGCATGGTGATAGGTTCAATATCAACTCTTGATAGAGTATCAGCTACTATGTTAGAATCACCTTTTATATAGCGAATATCTGAAGAATATTGTGCTATATAATTAAGATAACGTGACTGGCAAGATTTTTCAGTGGTTGAGAAAATAGTTGTAAATAACGGTTTGTGATCTGTATATATCGTAAATTCATGTCCGTGCAGGAAATGTTGAAAGAATTTAATTGAACTATATATAGCTAGTAATTCTCTATCAAAAGTTGAATATTTTTGCTGGGTAGTCGTTAACTTTTGAGAATAGAATCCTAGTGGTTGTGAGCGAGTATCGATTGTTTGAGACAAGACGGCTCCTATTCCAACGTTGGATGCGTCTGTTGTTAGTGTATATGTTGCATTATGAAGAGGATGTGCAAGTGTGTTGCAATTTATTAAAATTTGCTTGGAGGTCGAAAAAGAATTTTCGTGCTCTTCTGACCAACAAGTTATTGTTTTTAATTTTTGTTTGTTTAGTGAATTGGATAATTCGTGAAGTGGAGCCAAAATTGTTGATATTTTAGGTAAAAAACGATGATAAAAATTTATCATGCCCAAATACCTTTGAAGTTGTTTGAGGGAGTTTGGCTTTGGGTATGCTTTGGTCGCTTTAATTTTAATTTCAGAAGGTTGGATACCATCGACAGATACTTTGTGACTGAGGAAATCTAAAGTTGACACACCAAAAACACATTTAGATGTTTGTATATTTATGTTGAAAGAGTTTAATCTTTCAAACAATTGTTTAAGATGAGAATAGTGTTCAACTTCATTTTTGCTAGCCACAAGGATGTCGTCAATGTATGCAAAAATAAAATTGAAATCTGATAGAATTTCATTTATGAATCGCTGAAACGTCTGTGCAGCATTTCTAAGACCGAATGGCCTCCTAATAAATTCAAATAGACCAAAAGGAGTAGTTATAGCAGTCTTACCAGATCAATTTTTGAAACAATTGTGCAGCCATGTAAATTTAAATTAAAATCATGTATATGCGGAAGCGGGTATCTATCAGGTACGGTAATATTATTTAATTGACGATAATCGCCACAAGGTCGCCAATCATTGGAATCCTTTTTAGGAACCATGTGCAAAGGCGATGCAGCCGAAGAAGAAGATGGCCTGCATATTCCAAGTTGAACCATGTGTTCAAACTCCTTTTTGGCTACTTTTAATTTAAATGTGTCCAAACGCCGCGGACGACAATACGGGAGATGTGAGTTTGTTATGATTCTATGTTTTGTGTTATGATGTATAGGTGCAGAAAAATCGGGTGTTGAAGTTAAATTTGGAAATTGTCGTAATAAATTATCATATATAGTCCCAAATGAAAAAATTTTGGGATAGGTATTGTAGTTGATTTGATTTCACCAATAGTATGCAATCTAGTGGTGGAATCAATCAACTTTTTATTTTTTACATCAACTAGTAAACCAAATTTTTGTAAAATATCTGCCCCAATAAGTGCCTTAGTAACGTCAGCAATTGTAAACACGTATGAAAAATTCCTGCGTAAATTTAATGATACTGGGATTAATCTTTTTCCGTACGTGTTTATTCGCGTGCCATTTGCCGCTGATATGTTTGAAAAAGAATCTTTAATAGATGACGAGAAAAATTTTTTAGGAATAACTGAAATGTCTGCTCCCGTGTCTATTAAAAATTTAATATTGTTTTTTTTTATCGAAAATAAATAAACGATTTGAAATAGATTGTATCGAAAACTTTGATGAGAATTTATCTCTAATTTAGAATTTAGAAAATTGAGATGGGATTTTTTTATTTGGGACTTTTAATCGTTTTTTTGAGAAACGTTTGCATTCAGGTCCTTTACATTTTTTTGAATTGCCCCCGAATTTATTATGATACCAACATATTAAATTCTCTTCGTTCGAAGAAGATCTATTTCTAGAACTGTTTCTAGATGTAGTTCTTGAGCGATGAGAAATAAATTGGTTACAATTATGATCGCAACAACGAGATTGATATTTATTAGGTAAGTTATTTTTTAGTTTCATATCTAAAGAATAAATTTGCTGTTCTAAATTTCTCATGGCTTCGTCATGTGTTTGTTTATTTTTTGTTACTGTGTTTAACAATGTTTGACACATTAATGTCAATTTATCAATCGACTGTTGTAAATCAACCGATTTTAATTCGGATGTCGGTAAACGTTTTTCGGTCGTCTGAAAGAAGGAGTCGGGTTTTCGTGCAAATTGTGTGATGCACGGATCGGTGTACGGAAAATCAAAGGAAAAAGTACTGTCCCAAATATTATCAGCGAGGGAAAGAAGCTCATGGAGATCTTTTTTCCCGGAGGAGAGAAGCGGGATAAGGATAGATTGGGGTAAGCGACGTTCCCATATTTTTATAAGAAAATCTGGTGTAACAATGGGTGAATCAGCGACCATTGCAGCAAGTTCACGATAGAATTCGGATGGTCGCCGGTTCCCCATTTGTCTGCCCGAGAAGATCATCAAGCCTTTTATGTTCGCTTAAAGATAATCGTTGAATTAACGCGTATTTAACGCGGTGTAAGGGGTATCTGGATGTGGCGAATGAATTAGATCAGATACCGTAGTAATTAACTCCGATGGTAAATTTGCTAAAATGTGCGTGATTTTAGTTTGTTCCGTCTTTATCCTTTTAATAGAGAATTGTGCATCTACTTGCGCGAACCAAAGGGCTGGGTGATTCGCCCAGAAAGGTGGTAGTTTTATATTTGTAATTTGCTCAAGTTCTGTATGACAGTCAACGTCACCTTTTTCCGATGTCATTTTATATTTAATTTTGATATTTTATTTGTTTTTTTGAATTTTGTAAATAATGTAATTAATAACATTTTTTTTGCTGATATTAATTTGATTTTTTATATTAAATATTTATAGTTCTTTCTTTAAATATTTAAGGGGAAAATGCACGTACCTCAAACGAAAATAATATGAAATCTTCTAAAAAATCTTCAAACAGCAGAATATTCCAATAGGATAATTAAAAATTTTGAAAGTATTCCGGGTGTTCCAGGTTTTGAAAATTTATTTATATATTTCGTGTTTCGTCGTCGAAAATTTTTATATTACTTCATTTTTCTTCGTCCGGAATTTCTATATTGTCTCGTTTTTCTTCGTCAGGGATTTTATATTATTTCGTGTTTCTTCGTCGGGGATTTTATGTTGTTTCGTGTTCCTTCGTCGTGGTTTTGATGTTGTTTTGTGTTTCTTCGTCGGGGTTTTGATGTTGTTTCGTGTTTCTTCTCGGGGTCACCAAAATGTGGCTGTTGTAGCCAACAATATTTTTGTTAATATTATTTTTTTGTAATTTTACTCTGTTATAAAAACGACATACTACTTCTATGTCTTATTTATTTATTTATCCTTTGTTTTTTTAAAACGACAACTATCATATATTTAAATTTAAAATAAATGAATAATGAAAAATGGAAACGGGATCCGCTACACTGTATAAGCTACAATTGTAGGTTTGTGTCTGCAAGACAAATGCTGGTTTGATTAACCAAAAATTACATCGTTCGCATGTAAACATGAGAAGAGGATATAGAGGCCATTAAGATTCTCGACAACGATGATTCACACTTCCAGTTTCCATCCTGAGAGCAATGCATTGTTAGAGATCAAAAAGACCAGTTCGAATGGTATCAACAATTCATTCCGCCACTATCATAGAAAGTGCAAATATTGATTGGAAGACAAGAGAAAACATTTGGAAGTCGATACGCGTTATCGATTATAACAAATATATGAAAGGTGTCGAGAAGTTTTAAATGCCAATTCAAAAAAAAGTTATAAAAGATTTTTGCACGATGTGGGCAAAGAATGGGTAAGTGTTAATGTTAGAGATAATATTGATGATAGAGTTCCAGATAATTCTGATGATCCAGGTCCCAGTACATCTACTGCATGTAGAAGAAACGATTTTCCAAACAGATTATTGGATGCCAAAAAGCATAACATTATAAAAATATTTACGGGTGGCAAAAAAAGGAACCCCCAGAAACAATGCCGTGTTTGTGCTACTCACAAGAAGAAGACTTTAATCTGTTTTATGTGTGAGTTTTCCGACGTGCCCCTTCATAAGGGAGTTTTTTTTTTCTTAATATCACACATTTAAAAAATATTAGTGTTAGAAGATATTTTTCAAAAACAATGAGATAACTTATACATCATAATAAATATAAATAGTTTATATAAATAGTTTTAACGACAAGACATGAAATAAATACATTACTTTAGGTTGTTATATGTGTGAATTTTGCAAACTACTTCTTCATAAAAATGATTGTTTTTTTAACTACCACAATGTACAAATATTATATAGGTTTAAAAGACAATAAAACATTTTTGTACGAAATATCTATTGATTTATAAATGTAAATTTATCAATATAGTTGACATTTTGGAAGGTATATAGATAGGTTTGGTTACATTTTAGTACAAAATTTTTGATCAAGTAAAATAAAGTATAGTGGTAAGTACTATATCATCAAATTTTATTAAAATCTAACCATTACTTTTGCAAATGTTTTTTGTTTGGATCGCATAATTTTTACTTATCACGCAAATTATGCCCGCTACGCAGCATAGTTTCATATGTTAGGCTACCCGCTCATAATGTGTTAATAAAGATTTATTCACCTCTAATTACGTTTTCCATAAACTAGAAAATTTTAAAAATTCCCTTTCTCTTCTTCTCGTCCCTTTCTGGAATTATATTTTTAGAAATAACAAAAAATTATTAGTAAGTATACAGGAGGGTGCATCCGAATGACTACAAACTTCTAGGCACTTACTTATCAAAGCACTTAAGTGTGTGTTGATTATGAACCATGGGTGACTTTGGCTTTTCTAAGGAGATATAGCCTTATACCCGTTTACCTTGATTAATTACTCAAAACATTCAAACTCTTAGAGTACGTTTACGTTGGAGATGCGATAAACGATAAAAGCAGCGCTAAATTCATTTCTGTAGATTTGGATACAGCCACTCGTGCTTTAATTGGTTACTCCAATATTCGCTTCAATATTATTGGCTTTCTTTGTTAGTATCGTCGCTCTTATCGTTTATCGCAGTTCCAACATAAACTTACCCTTAGTAAGACACTCAAAAACACTAATAGCTAAATGTCAACGAACATTTGACGAAGAACTTCCATAGCATTTTCGTAACAAATTCGTTTCAAGTTTTGATCAACAACCGGTTGTTTAAAGGGTGGTGCTTGCTTTATTTTATTTTTTTCTCAAAAATTCATTGTTTTTGGAAAAATTTTAGAGAGGCAAAAAAGTTTTAGGATATTTTTATCTACCTATTTAATTTTTTCTAATGTATTTATCATTTGCTCATCTGTATCTTTAGTAGTTTAGAAGGGTAGATTGTAAATACAATTAGGGTCAAAGCGTGCCCTATTATAAATTAAACATATTTTCCAAATTTCACTTTTCTAGCGTTTATGGTTTTTCAGATATAAAAATAAAACCAAAATTTCCCACCATTTTTGGTGGGCATCAAAGTACCCTTAAAATTCACTAAAGGATCAGCCCTAGAAGTTTGTTGCAGTCATTCGGATATAATTCATTTCTGTAGATTTGGATACAGCCACTCGTGCTTTAATTGGTAACTCCAATATTCGCTTCAATATTATTGGCTTTCTTTGTTAGTATCGTCGCTCTTATCGTTTATCGCAGTTCCAACATAAACTTACCCTTAGTAAGACACTCAAAAACACTCATAGCTAAATGTCAACGAACATTTGACAAACAACTTCCATAGCATTTTCGTAACAAATTCGTATCAAGTTTTGATCAACAACTGGTTGTTTAACCGGTGGTGCTTGCTTTATTTCATTTTTTTCTCAAAAATTCATTGTTTTTGGAAAAATTTTAGAGAGGCAAAAAAGTTTTAGGATATTTTATCTACCTATTTAATTTTTTCTAATGTATTTATCAATTGCTCATCTGTATCCTTAGTAGTTTAGAAGGGTAGATTGTAAATACAATTAGGGTCAAAGCGTGCCCTATTATAAATTAAATATATTTTCCAAATTTCACTTTTCTAGCGTTTATGGTTTTTCAGATATAAAAATAAAACCAAAATTTCCTACCATTTTTGGTGGGTATCAAAGTACCCTAAAAATTCACTAAAGGATCAGCCCTAGAAGTTTGTTACAGTCATTCGGATATACCTGTAGATCGCCTACGACCAGCATTTATTGCAAATGATAATCTTAGCATTGATTGTAATGCAATGGTTCCTCAATATAGGTGTTGAGAGTATATTTTAAAGATACTTAATTTTTTTATTATTTTGTATTCCTGCTAAATCTTATTATTGTTTTTCTTTTGGAAGGCCGAATATCAAAATAATCAATTTGTAATATCAAGTTAACTAATTTTTATGCTTTTGGTTTTTATTAATAATAACATTAAAATAGCCAATATTTTTAAAAGAAACTACATCATTGAAATATTTTGCTCTTTCAATTTAATATCATTCTTCATGTAAATATTGGTTATTACTTATTGTTAGTTATATAAGTGGATAGCTAAATATACTTAAGTCATTAAAGTCAATTATATTTATTAAAATCAGTTTTAAACATAAACACAATCCCTGTGTTTTGCAAACCGTAACAATTTTACTATAGAAGCTGGAGTTACCCCAGGTATGCGACTTGCAGCTGCAATCTATAAAATACAATAACAAAGGAAAGTAAGAAGAACAAAAGTATTAATTATTACTTACCGTTTGTGGTTGAAAAGTCATTAATTTTTCTCTCTCTTCAAAACTTAAACTAAGAGATTCTGAATTATAATTGATGTCTCGTGGTATTAGATAAGCTTCATCTCGTTTCAATTCGGCCACTTCGTTCAATTGCATTGCAATAGCAGATTCGTAGAGTGCTTCAATTTTTAGTCTATTTTTCACTGCTATATCAAAAGTTAAAGCTTTTAATTCAGGTACAACTTGAGCTAAATCGTCAACGGAAATGTTACTGTTCATTGATAACATTTCAAAAGCCCTAGAAATAAAATAATTAGAAATAAAAGTATGACAAAGTATGATTTTAAATATCAAAAGTTGGATTATTTTTCTTATGATTAGGCCAGATTTTTTAAATATATATATTTTTAAATATTATTGATTCAAACAGATCGATTGATTGATCGTTTTCAATTCTTGAAAACGACCAATTTTAACGCACTTTGACAAGATGCCTTTTTTTTATTTAAAAATATACAAAGAGTAAGAATTTTTATTTAAAAAGTATACCGTCATAAATATTATGGTTATTTTAATTTGTAAAAAACACGATATAATGTGCCTTCTACCGGCTGTAGTAAAACACACTCCATAATCGTCTTTCTTAAGGGGATCGTTCGGATCGTACGTATATGGCAATTTACAAGTAAAGTTTTGTAAAGATTACATGTAAAGATTACTTTATTATTACTAATTTTATTTCAACGAAATTGGTATCATTCGAAACTTTGAACCTTTGTACAGGTATCTACGAGGCCAAGTTTTCGAAATTTTAATTACCCGAGTCAAAATTACGAGTTATTTAAAGCTGCACAAGCGCGCAAAATCACGTTAAAAAGAATTTTAAGAAACGTCACGATTTAGCAGCATTTGTTAAATTATGAGTACCTTTTATAAGCTACCTTTTTGGTGCCTTATATACCAAAAATGGTGTTTGTATGATAAGTATTAAATGAATAATTTGCACAAAACTATTAACTAAAATATTGGTCGGAAGATGCTGCCACCAATTATTTCGTTAAGAAACTCTTTCTTAACTCCACCCATAATCTATTCTTGGGTTAACCAAGGTCCGTAAAACGTATTGTACCAGGTTGGCCAGACGGAGGCTTTCAACGTATGAAAAGTAAACCCCCCCGACATGCCATAGTCGTGACGTCACAAGTTACAGACGCTGAGGAGTAACGTGAGTAACATTGCTATATGCTATATCTCGAATTTAGGTGAACAAACTTGAAATTTTCCATATAACTTTTAGAATGGAATGATAAAATAAATGATAATATAATTTCTATTAAAAGAAAAACTGTTATAAGAACTACTGTTATAAAAAGTCAAAACTCGAATCATCTTTCTATTTGCTTAAAGAATCCTCTGCCCGTTTTTATTTTGGCTTTTTCTTTTAATCCTTTGGTCAAGAATTTACTTTGAATGGACAAGAATTTAGAAGATTTTTAATTTTGGTTTTATTATTTTAAAGATTATGTAATATTTCTTATTCTATTAAATTCATTCTTCATTCTTTAATAGTTAGTGAACCAGAAAAGCATAATCCGTAATCAGTTACAACCTAGATATGACAAGATTGTGGGAATAAAGAGAAAATTTTCGAAACACTAAAAATCCAGAACGCATTAGAATTTGGTTATTACAGTTTAACGTCAAAATCTCTAAAACATCATAATTGATGATATTTATTGCAAGACTTTTCCAAAAATCAAAATGGAAGATCAAAGGCCTCATTCGTGAAAATTGTTCATAATGGTGTGGAAAAGCATAATTCATAACCAGTTACAACCTGAAAATAAAGAATTTGCAAAAATACAGCAAATATCTTCAAAATATCATAATTTCGGATTTTCAGTACAAAAATTAATCACAATTCAAAACCTAAAATAGATAGAAAGACACTTTTTGTATAAATATTCTTGATAATGAACTATAAACACTTAATTCATAACCAGATGCAACCTAGATATACAACTGGGGATTGACAAGACAATTGTTAAAAAATCTGCAAAAGTGCCATCATTTAAGAGTTTTTAAAAGAAAATTGTCTAATATTACACAATTGTTTTTTAAATTATCCACATGTTTTTGATTCATTTCTAATATTTTACTGGTTTCAAACTTACGTATTTTGTTTAATTAAATAATAAAAATCAAAACACATGTCTTTCACAATCAACATTAAGAAAGCAATACATAATAGGAGATAAATTAAATTGATTCAACTTCTAAGGCTCGTTTACTACCATCTTTTGCTTAGTAATTGAAATTAATTTCATAACAATTTTTCAAAAAATCGATTTTTTAGGAATTTTTAAATTTATACAAAATACTGGAAAAATTCCAATTAAGCTCAGCAGTTTATATCTCAAGAACTAAATGAAATATTTTCAAATTGACTTCACATTTAGAAATTAGATTCCCCAATTAGTAATTGAAAGTAATTTCATAACAATTTTTCAAAAAATCGATTTTTCAGGAATTTTTTAATTTATACAAAATATAGGAAGAATCACAATTAAGTTCAGCAGATTACAACAAACTTCGATATTTAGTGGCACTATATCGGGCCATATTAACAAAACAAATCATTTGCTACATATGTGCCAGCTAGTAGCTAAGTTACAGAATCTTTATATTCCTAAATTTTGCGATTAATAATAAAGTGTTATATGCACCCCGCCAACAAGGCGTCTCTGTTGATCTCACCTTTTTGTTTACTTACAAAAATTAGGCATTATTTGTAGGAATTCGCAACAAATATTGGTCATTTTGTGATATATATTTAAAAAAGGGAAAAAACATACCTACTCATAAATGTTATAAAAATTTTAATAAGGGCAGTACCGCTATGCAATTTTATATAATTCTAAAAGTGTTTCGGAAAAGCATTGAAATGCATAAACTAAAATACACTACTCTTATAGCCGATTGTGAGTAGTTTATATAGAAAAATACAAGACTTACAACCATATGGTCATAAAGTATTAATTAAGGAAATTAAATACAAAAACCACGTTTTGCAAAACATGTGTGAAAAATTAAAGGACCTCACGAGCAGATATGAAAGTTCAACTGGTTGAAAAGTCTTTCTTTGCGAGGAATTACTGAAAAATAATCCGAGAATCCGCATAGGTGTAACGAAAGCCATTCAGTACAGAAAGAATGAACATCAAAGTGAAACAGAAAAATTATAAATTTGTCTAAGGATACAGAAAATACACCATGACGTATTTTCAATGAACATCATCAATGTCGAAGTCTGGGCTACTTCTGTCAAAAACCTTATCTTACAAACCCACTTATAGGAGAAATGAAAATATGCGGTCTATGGACTTTAATTCGTACAGCACGCAATGTATCAAGTTTGTTAATGTACGTATAGTCTGTACCACGAGAAGTGAAGGTGACTCATCGATTTCCGTGCGAATATATTAGAAATAAAAAAGGTCACAATGGGGAACCTCAAAAATGCTCTTTGGTTTCATCATCGCAAAATCCGCCTAACAGCGTATAATTTTGAAAGGATATGTCGTTTAAGATATACGACATCGCAAATATACTGCAAAAATGCTATTATATAGCATATTTAAAAGTAATGCCGCCACAACATAAGGAATAACCCATGAAGCGTGTCTATTGAACTCGTTGAAAGGAAACTTAATACAAAAATAAAGAGTTGTGGATTGTTTATCAACATATGTTATCCATTTTTGGCTGCAAGTCCAGATGGAAGGACGGAAGACAACTACATTATTGAAATTAAATATCCATTTGCTGCACGATATTTAACGCCAAAGGAAACAAGTATAGAAAAAAATTACATTTGCCTATCTGAAAAATAACAATATTTATTTGTAAGAAAGTTACCCCTAGTATTACCAAGTGCAAGGTCAAATGCACATAACGGATGCAACTTTTTTTTTACATTGTGATATATACGGAAAAATATATTGATATCATCGAAATAAGCCGCGATAAACAATTTTGTACCAAGGTGATAGAAAAATTGGAAAATATTTATAACCATTGTTTGTTGCCAGAAATCATCGATCCAAGACTCAGATTAGATAAAAATGAATATATAAATTTACCATTATGCCTTTAAACGTTATTTTTTTGAAAACAGCAATATCAATATGTACCCTGTGATCGAACGATTTTTCAAACTTCGTTCTCGAATGCAAAAGTGTAATTTCACTATCTAGAATCAAAAATAACTACTTTGTAATTCGATGCGGTATCGAAACTTATAACAGTACTCAAATGGGTGCTGTAATGAGTATTCTTACAGCATCCGATGCTGTAATGAAATTTTTAGGAACATTTTATGCAACCAGTTTAAGTAGGCGATATTGATCATTAATTTTTATAGTTGTCAATGTGACGATTTCTATTGAAATTTATTATATTATATTTAAATAATTATTAAATAAATATTATAGTTAAGTTATTAGAAAGTTATAAGTTATAGAAATTTTCAAAAATAAGTGGTGTACAAATTTTATTCTTTTTTTCATGATTTCACTAAAACTTTAAAATTTTCAAGTTGTATATTTCAAACTTGAATGAGACATCAAGTATGGTATATTCTGTTTGAGATGATCCATTAAAAAACTCATTTTTATGTCAATAACTACTAAAATATAGCTAAGAATGGAGCCTCATACAATTATATCATTTTTCCTGTATCTCTTATAGAAAAAGAAGTTTACCTTTAAAAGTGTCCAACTTGGCATTTGAGATGGACCAGACCTTAACATGTGTGACTCTATTTGACGAGTATACGACGAATTGGACCGCTTATTGGAACAAAGTCGATACAAACGTCAAAAATACGTCAGGAAATTTTGAAAAATATCTGATGTCATATTACATATATATACAGGTGTCTCACGTAACTGGTTCATTAGAACATTTTTAAGTTCCGCTACTCTTAGATGCTTGAAATTTTGGTAACATGGGTTGTTCATTCCGATCTACTAATCTAAAATATTTTCAAGATGATCACCACATCCGGTCTACCGGAAGTAGACCCCAACTTCGTTATTTTAAATGGATTGCTATAGTTTTTACTACACCATTCAATTATACGTAAGAAAATATGTTGACTTTGATAACAGTTATTGGTACCTAGCGTTTTTTGTTTTCGAGCTATTTTAATTTTAAGTGTTTTTTGACAAATATCACCATGCTTTTTACAAGCCCATATTTCAGCCAACGTTGATTCGAAAACAATTTGCATAGGCACGATAACTCTTCATATGCTGTCAAATAGATTGTCACTTGTTATATCAGTGTACTTTATACAGGCTGGTCAAAAATTGAATTACCGTTTCGCTGTATTCAATTGCGAGAAAGTCGAAAATTTTAAATGGAACGCCCCATATTTTCTTAGCCTATCAAAACGGGATTTTAATTCTCTACAAATTATCTATAAACATTGATATACCTATTTATTATAGTTTTCCCCATATTGAGTATTTTATCAAAATCCTACACAAAATACCGGAAGCCGTTCGTGTTTTTATTAGAAGGCTATGACATTTTGACAGTTTATCGCTTAATTTATTTAAATCATTATTGGTATTATTTCTAGAATGATCTGCAATTGAGTAAACTTTAGTTTATTAGCTAAATATTATTTATTAATATTATTTATCTAAATCGATCAAAGCACTTTTTACCAAAGAATTTAGTAAAGCAATAAAATATGACAAAACATTTATTCCATTATCTTAATCTGCTGGTGATAGAAATTTATGGTTTCTTGTTAAACTAAGAAACAGATGCTATGCAAAACTTTATTACATCCGCCATGTATATAAAACCAATTTAAAATATTGACGTTGGAATAATTCGCCATGATATTCAAAGACATTAACAGCAATAAATGATGACACAACTAAATAATCACAACAATAACATAAACATGGATGAAAAGCTATGAAAACTCTATAGCTCTGACATAAAAACCAGAAGCTTTCCAGTATTGCATGCTTCCATTAATTCCCAAATATGAGGGCAACTACAACAAGTAGACACAGGAAAGTTACTAGATAGTTTGTAAGGAATTAAATTCCCTTAATTTATATTTATTATTTTAAGTTTTTGATTCTTTTATGTTATTGATTTTTTTTTGTTATTAAATTGTTGTTTTTCATTGTTTCATTTATTCGGTTTTCTTCTGGTTATTTTTGGTAAATAATAGCTAACAATCTAAAGATTATTTAATCGCAGTTCATTCTAGAAATAATACTAATAATAATTTAAATAAATTAAACAAAAAACTGTCAAAATGCCATGGCCTTCTAACAAAAACACAAACAGTGTCTAGCATTCTACGTTTTGTTTTGATAAATTCCTCAATAGCAAGAAAACTATAATAAATAGGTATAGGAATGTTTATAGATAATTTGTAGAGAATGAAATTCCCTTTACGATAGGGTATGAAAATATGGGGCGTTCCCATTTTCGACTTTCACGCAATTGAATACAGCGAAACGGTAACTCAATTGTTGATCAGCGTGTATAAGATATACTGATACAACAAATAACAATCTATATAACATCATATGAAGAGTTATAGTACCAATGCAAAATGTTTTTGAATCAACGTTGGCTGAGATAGGGGCTTGTAAAGAGCATGGTGATATTTGACAAAAAAACACTTAAAATCAAAATAACTCGAAAATAAAGAACGCTAGTCTCTACGAGCAGAGGAACCTAAAAAAGTTCTAATGAACCAGTTACCTGAGACACTCTGTATATGTCTACACTCCGTGAATATGTTAGTTTAAAATAAGGACTACGATATTATTTGTCACTGTGAATGGTGTAAATGTATGTAAAAATGTGTATAAATGGATCTTAATAGTGTCATGTTCATCACATGACAGAAAAGTTTATGTATTTATGGATTTACCGCGGCCAGATTTTAAATGATTTTACATGTGCATCGTTCCTTTCTTTCTTTTTTTCTCAAATTCACGTTGTCAGTAGCAAGTAAGAGAATTATCAATGATACAAATCGATGAAATAGAATTAATAATTGAAAATCAGTGATAATCTTATGCTCATTTAGATACCGCTCCATCTGCATATACATCAAGCTAAAAGCACTTGAGCGCTTTTGAAATTACGGAAGTAATAGATGTAGGACGAAAATTTATTAGACAAGCAAAAAATTAGGTTTAGATATGTCTTAGGATGACTCAATGAAGAAGTTAAATATGTGTTGTAGTGGAGAAATGTTTATATGCAAAATACAGAAAAGCTGCTTAATACTGACATCATCAGCACCAACACTAGTGAAGCGAGAATATCTGGGAGCCTGGCGGACTTAAAATTCGTCAACCAACTCCAAGGAAAATCTGGAACTGAATTAGGAATTAGCGGTGACATTAATGGACAGAATTGTTGATTAACTCAATCAGCAGAATCTGTAGTTTCCAATAGAAACATAGCGTCTAGGTATCATGCGACGTCTAATCTCAAGGGCGCAATAATTAATTTATATTATAATTATTATATTTATAATTAAATATAATAATTTATTGTCGTGGTTGAAGAAGTGAATCGTTGGAATCTGACCATGAGAAGGTATACTGTCTGGACAAGACGTTAAAATAAAGTCCAACACTGACTGAGATGTTGGTAAATGGTAAGTAGGCTGTATCAGTAAAATAGAAAGATTAAGGGAAGAGGTGATGAATTTAAATTTTCCTCATCGTAACTCCTTGGATAAGACACAAGTGTTGAAGTCACCCATGAGGAGGATAGTATTGTAATTAAGAGTATGCATTTCCAGTACATCCTCCACCTGATCAAAGCAAAACAAATTTGTTGGACCATAAAACGTGTGAAAAATTGATGAACTCCAAGCGAGAACTCTCGATAATAAAGTAAAGGGGAGGGCTTCCAGTAAGTTCTTTTAGTATGTAGTTGAGATCTGATATCTTCTTTACTACTGTCTTTGACCTCATTACATTTGCAATTTATTCGTTTTAGGTGTTTGTTCCACTTTGTTCCAAAAATGTCATAGTTAGGTTACTAACAAACGCTTTCTCCAGATCTCTTTGTATCTCTGAAAGAAAACTAACTCTAGAAAATATAATCCTTCAACAATTCAATAATCCTTTTACCAATAATTCTGAATCAGCTGTGATGTATTTTCGGTGTTTGAATGAACGATTTAAATGAAGAGTCTATTTGTATATTTTAAAAACTGAGAAATACATTGTAAAATCTCACATGAGAATCCGGTAATAAGAAATTGAAAATTAGTGTATTCGGATGGCTGAATTAAATACTACAGAACTACAAAAAGTATGGAAGATCTCTTATTTAGGTACTACTATTGTCCCTAACCTAAGACCTTTAAAAGTTTCTTGTCCGGAAAAACGACAGTAGCCGTGTTATTCAGATTAACTCCGACGAAGATTTGCGTAAACTGAAACAAATTTCTTTTTTATCGCATTTAAATAATTCACAATTTTTTTTCTTCTAATGATGACGCCAAACAAATCCATCTGTATTTACTACCTAAATATG
Organism: Onthophagus sagittarius; assembly: GCA_036711965.1. Taxonomy (NCBI): domain Eukaryota; kingdom Metazoa; phylum Arthropoda; class Insecta; order Coleoptera; family Scarabaeidae; genus Onthophagus; species Onthophagus sagittarius. The sequence goes on from JASERS010000001.1 coordinate 49,484,621, forward strand.
CGCGGTTTGCGACGCAAAGGTACTATTTTCAGCACAAACCTTCTAAACTCAGATTTGGATGTTGTGTCTCTTACAGAAACATGGCTCTGTCCCGGAATTGAATTCGCGGAGTTTTTCTCCGACTCGTATGTTATTTACAGGTGCGGCCCGTTTATGAACGTTGATTTGGATTTCCAGTGCGGAGCAACCGGACTCGTTTTCAGGCGTTGAAGTGGTGTGTGTAGCTTTAAGAAGTGGTTCCTTAGTGCTTAATATATGTTGTGCTTATACACCGCCAAATGACAACGCTGCGCTTTCGTTATTCTCCCAATCCCTAATTGATGTGATTGAGCGACACCCTAATGAGGGTTTCCTGATTTGTGGTGATTTTAATCTACCGGAAATTGGGTGGTCGCTTGACTCCGCTTCCCGATATTGTATTCCGTCTAGGGTTAGCTCTTCTAGAGCTGCGGACTTCTTAGATGACATCGCTCTAACCGGTCTGTATCAATTAAATCATTATTGTAATAATTTTTGTAACACTCTCGACTTTATTTTTACCAATACGTTATTTGACTTTGAGCAGGTTTTAAGTACTTTTGCACTTGTTTCAGAAGATATCGCGCACACTACACTAAATATTTCATGTAAATTTTCAATTTCTAGAAATCTATCTCATTGTAGCAAGTCGCTTTATAATTTTAAGTCGGCATCATTTATTGAAATTGATCGATTCTTAAATGAGGTTCCCTGGCGGGATCGCTTGAGCGGTGGGTCTGTAGACTAAGCTACCACTTACTTTTATGAAGTGTTATCTGAGGCATTTCATCTTTTTGTACCGCGGAGACGAATCGTAGAAGTCGGTTTCCCGTGCTGGTTTGCAAAAGATACAATAAAAGTTACACGTGAAAAACGTAAAATACATAAAAAGTGGAAGCGGTTCAATAATGATCTTGATTACGCCACCTTTTCCCTCTTACGGCGTCGTTCAAAGTTTCTTATCAATCGTGATTACCGAAACTTTGTTGTAACTAGTGAGGATAATATATGGCATGACCCCAAAAAGTTTTGGTCATTCGTGAAAAGCAGACGAGAGGGTTGTCACATACCTACCGAGGTTACACTCGATGGCGTTACTGCTACTGATGGTACGCACATCTGCGACCTGTTCTGCAATTATTTCGGTTCCGTGTTTCGCTCGTCGCGGGTTACGGGGGGCAGCAATGGCCTTTTCCTTATAAATTCGTGCTTTTGTGACAAATCCCTACAGTTTGAGTAGGCTGATGTCTTGAAAGCTTTGGGAGCGGTTAACTCTACTGGGGGGCCCGGCGGCGACGGTATACCTCCTGTTCTCATTAAAAACTGCTGTAAATTTCTTAGTGAGCCTTTAACAATTTTGTACAATAGATCTATAAGAGAGTGCGTCTTTCCGCAAGTATGGAAGCATGTCATAGTTGTGCCTATATTCAAATCTGGCAGTAGAAGTTCCGCCAAAAATTACAGGCCCATTTCTCTACTGCCTAGATTCGGTAAAGTTCTCGAGAGCTTAATTTATAAACCAATTTTTTACATTGTTAAGAATGTTTTGGACTAACGACAGCATGTTTTTTTGCTGGTCGATCAGTAGAGACTAATCTTCTTGAATATACCAACTATATTCTGCATTCTTTTGACGATAACTGCCAGGTTGCCTCCGTATACACTGATTTTAGCAAAGCATTTGATAAGGTTGATCATCTGCTTTTATTAAATAAAATAGAACGAGTTGGTTTGCCCAGCAACATACAGCAGTGGCTTGCTTCCTATGTGGTTGATAGAACGTAGTGTGTTAAGATTAGAGGTTTCTCTTCACAGATGGTGGCCGTCTCGTCCGGTGTCCCTCAGGGAAGCATCCTTGGCCCCTTGCTCTTTAATATTTATATTAATGATATTTTTTTTGCTTTAAACATTCAAACTGTTTAATGTATGCAGACGATTTAACAATTTTCTGCCGTGTATCTGGCCCAAAGGATTGTTCTGCTCTTCAACGCGATCTCCTCGACCTTGCTCAATATTGTCTGACAAATTTTAATAGCCTAAATTTTAGTAAATGTATTACCATCACATTTACAAAGAAAGCTAATCCTATACGATTTGATTACGTTATCTGAGGGGAATTGTTGCAGAGAGTCACGTCTGTAAAAGATCCGAGTGTGACATTTGATAGTAAACTTTTCAACAAGGCTTCTCGTATGCTTGGATTTGTCATGAGATCAGCGTCTGATTTCACTAATATCAGTTCCATAAAAACTATATTTTGCGTATGTATTCAGCGTTTTAAATTATTATTCTGTCGTCTAGAATCCTAAATATGACATGTACGTGAAAAGATTAGAACAAATTCAAAAGAGATTCCTTCAATTTTTATGTCGGTAGTCTCATATTACCTATGTTGACTAAGACTCGGCGGGCCAATCGTTTCGGTTTCTGCGACTCAGCGACGTTTTGCTAGTGATGTATCACTATTCTATAAATTAATTCATAATATCTATAATTTGACTTCGCTTATGTCTTTAGTGAATTTGCATGTTCCACCCAGAGCGTTGAGGTGTGATTTTCTCTTTTTCACTCCAACAACCCGCACTAATGCTTATCAACAATCCCTATTGCTGCGTGCCGCTCACTCTGTCGATCGTCTGTCTATCGATATATTTGCTTATGAGTCCATTAGTTTAAAAAATCGACCTTCGCAGCTGTTGGGAGCATGCCGTATCATAGTCATTGTTAATATTACAATCAGCAATTCTCTATTGTTCTTATTTTGTAATTGTTTATAGAATGTTTCCTTAATTTCAATCTGAAGTTTGATCATTTATTTTTACTTATTTTGTTTATTTTTTTTTACTATTGTTCACTACTTATGATATTTTGTGTTTTTATTAATCTGTTTTGTTCTTATTCTTTCTAGTGACACAGCTTTTATTGGGTTCGTCCTGTACTGTGTCCTATGCACAGGTGTCTCACGTAACTGGTTCATTAGAACATTTTTAGGTTACACTATTCGTAGAAGCTTGAAATTTTGGTAACATGGGTTGTTCATTTCAATCTATTAATCTAAAATATTTTCAAGATGGCCACCACTTCCGATCTACCGGAAGTAGACCTCAACTTCGTTATTTTAAATAGAATGCTATAGTTTTTATTACACCATTCAATTATACGTAAAAAATATGTTAACTTTGATAACAGTTGTTGGTAACTAGCGTGTTTTTGTTTTCGAGTTATTTTGATTTTAATTGTTTTTTGGCAAATATCACCATGCTCTTTAAGAGCACATATCTCATAAGGCCAACATTAATTCAAAAACGTTTTGCATTGGTACAATAACTCTTCATATGCTGTCAAATAGATTGTCATTTGTTGTATCAGTGTATCTTATACAGACTGACCTGAAAAATTGAGTTACCGTTTCTCTGTATTTAATTGCGTGAAAGTCGAAAATTTTAAATGGAACGCCCCATATTTTCATACCCTATCAGAACGGGAATTTAATTATCTACAAATTATCTATAAACATTCCTATACCTATTCATTATAGTTTTCTTGCTATTGAGGAATTTATCAAAATCATACGTAAAATGCTAGAAATCGTTTGCGTTTTTGTTAGAAGGCCATGACGAAAACTGTCAAAAAGTTTTTTGTTTAATTTATTTAAATTATTATTAGTATTATTTCTACAATGAACTACGATTGAATAAACTTTATATTGCTAGCTGTTATTTACCAAAAATAACCGAAGAAAAAACCGAATAAATGAAGCAATGAAAAACAACAATTTAATGACAAAAATTAAAATCAATAACATAAAAGAATGAAAAACTTAAAACTATAAATATAAATTATGGGAATTTAATTCTCCACAAACTATTTATATACTTTCCTGTGGCTATTTGTTGTAGTTGCACTCATATTTGGAAATTAATGGACGCATGCAATGCTGGAAAGCTTCTTGTTTTTATGTTAGAAAGCTATGGAGTTTTGACAATTTTTCATCCATATTTATGTTGTTGTTGTCATTACTTAGTTGTGTCATCATTTACTTCTGTTAATGTCTTTGAATATCATGGCGAATTCTTCCAACGCCAACATTTTAAATTCTTCTTATCTTCATAGCGGATGTAATAAAGTTTTAATAGAATAAATGTTTTGTCATATTTTAATATCCTAGAGAGTTCAATATTAAACTGAACTCTCTAGGAATATCTCGCCCATCATTACGTCGAATATTACGCCATATTATTATTTTTCATTGTTTCATTTCTGCGTTCTTCTGCTGGTTAGTTTTGGCAAATAAAAGCTAACAAACTAAAGTTTATTCAATCGCAGATCATTCTAGAAATAATACCAATGATAATTTAAATAAATTAAACGATAAACTGTCAAAATGTCATAGCCTTCTAATAAAAACACGAACAGATTCCAGCATTTTATGTAGGATTTTGATAAAATACTCAATATGAAGAAAACTATAATAAATATGTATAGCAATGTTTATAGATAATTTGTAGAAAATTAAATTCTTGTTTTGATAGCCTAAAAAGACATGGGGCGTTCCACTTAAAATTTTCGACTTTCTCGCAATTGAATACAGCGAAACGGTAATCCAATTTTTGACCATAAATAAATGCTGTATAAAGTATGTTGACATAACAAGTGATAATCTATTTGACGGCATATGACAGGTTTTTGTAACAATGCAAAATTTTGATGATATTTTGAATTAACGTTGGCAAAGATATGGGCTTGTAAAGAGCATGGTGATATTTGACAAAGAACACTTAAAATCAAAATAACTCGAAAACAAAAAACGGTAGGTACCAACAACTGTTATCAAAGTCAACATATTTCTTTACGTATAATTGAATGGTGTAATAAAAACTATAGCATTCCATTTAAAATAACGAAGTTGAGGTCTACTTCCGGTAGACCGGAAGTGGTAGTGAATAACCCGAAATGAATAACCCATGTTACCAAAATTTCAAACCTCTACGAATAGTGTAGCCTAAAAAAGTTCTAATGAACCAGTTACGTGAGACACTCCGTATAAATCCGTGATCAACATTTGTATTGTTTCAAATTACCGACAATTATGCCATCGGCGATTTTTGGAAATGTTTTCACACATTATATCTTAGAGATACAAAGTTTGGAGGTAAATGTAACCAAATACACAATCCCATATCATGATCTTAGATAATCACGACAACATGCAACCAAAAAACCAGCTTTACCAAGTCAACAACATCTAGACAAATATATAGACGACGAACTTCATTTAATTAATGGTAGACCAAGTCAAATAACAGAACATATTGGACAAACAATATACTAGATACAAATGAGAAATTTCACCATATCAAGAAAATACTTTAAATAATATGAACGTTTCAATTTATAGAATCTGCGCACTTTGTCAATGATAAAGTGAACGCTAGATAATAAATAAAACAAAAATGAAATAGTATTAGTATGTCTCAAGATTAGGTTAAGTAAATATATTATCCAGGGGAAGACATAATAATCAACACCCCATAAACATTTTAAATTCCAAATGACAAGCCGCAAATTTGCTATAACAATTTGTTTAACATACGTTTTTTGTAAATTATTTCTTGTAGGAGTTAAGTTTAATAACTCCCTCCATTTACTAGCAGTTTTACTAAAACTTTTTAACAATTCGGTTCCTTCAATAAGTTTTTTTTCAATTTCCATGGTTCTTTGGTATCTATTCTCAGAAACGCATCCCAACTTATAACCCTTTTCAGTTAATCTTATATCGGCATTATCTGGCCTTAGCATTAACCGAAATTCTGCACGACAAGTATACATTCTATATGGTTCTAACGTTCCTTGTGTTGTTAAATCATCGATTAAAACACCAACGTAACCATCACTTCTATCAATTACTAAAGGTGGTTTTCCTAAAACCTATTATAAGCAGAAAATTTAAAAAAATGAAATGTAAATTGAAGCAAATTTATTGTTTTGACTTACTTTAGCTGCTGCATTAATTCCAGCATAAATACCTTGTGCAGCTGCTTCTTCATACCCTGTTGTGCCATTAATTTGCCCCGCCAAAAACAATCCATCAACTTTTCTCAATTCTAAAGTAGTCCAGAGTTCTCGTGGATCAACAAATTCATACTCGACACCATACCCACATCTAAGAATTTCAACTTGTTCTAAGCCGATAATCGTTCGAACAAGTTGGAGTTGTAATTCGGCTGGTAAAGTACATGATATTCCATTTGGGTAAATAACGTCACTATTAAAACCTTCAGGTTCGAGCCAAACTTGATGTTTTCTTCCGCCAAATTTCAACACTTTTGATTCAATACTAGGACAATATCTTGGTCCTGTTACTTCTTCTCTAACATGATTATTTACATGAAGGTTGTTTCTTACAATTGGTTCAAGATCAGGGGTTGTGTATGTTAAATAACAAGGTAATTGATCTTCGGGCTAAAAAAAATATTGAATAATTTTATGTTTTTAGGAGTCCATTCTGGTTAGTTAGAGGAAATATTAATTTAGACATAGTTTATAATTTCTTTGTAGAAACAGTAAATAACGTGGACAATCAAACTTAATATTACTAAATATAGTATTTGATTTAGTTACTAAATCAACTAAATCAAAAAAAACTAATCAATTTAAATCAACAAACTGCAAAGAAATATTGTATTTTGGTTGGTAAAACGGTAGGTTGTTGGTACCTACCGTTTTTTGTTTTCGAGTTATTTTGATTTTAAATGTTTTTTGTCAAATATCACTATGCTCGTTACAAGCCCATATCTCAGCTAACGTTAATTCAAAAACGTGTTGCAGTGGTACGATAACTCTATGTACTGTTACTCTATATGCTGTTAAATAGATTGTCATTTGTTGTATCAGTATATCCTATACAGGCTGGTCAAAATTGAGTTACCGTTTCTCTGTATTCAGTTGCGTGAAAGTCGAAAATTTTAAATGGTACGCCCCATATTTTCATACCCTATCAGAAAGAGAATTTAATTCTCTACAAATTATCTATAAACATTCCTATACCTATTTATTATAGTTTTCTTGTTATTGAAGAATTTATTAAAATCATACGTAAAATGCCAGAAACCGTTTGTGTTTATGTTAGAAGGCCATAACATTTTGACAGTTTTTTGTTTAATTTATTTAAATTATTATTAGTATTATTTCTAGAATGAACTGCGATTAAATAAACTTTAGATTGTTAGCTATTATTTACCAAAAATAACCAAAAGAAAACCGAATAAATGAAACAATGAAAAACAACAATTTAATGATAATAATTAAAATCAATAACATAAAAGAATCAAAAATAAAAAAAAAATGGTGTAAATATACATAGCATCATGCATTATTGCTCAGAGCAAAATCCACATTGGTTGCGGTAGGAAGAGCATCAATATCGTTCAAGTCGTGGAAAGAATACTTCTAGGTGCATATTTTGTTTGACGGAACCCTTGGCGGGAAAAGATTTTTGAAATTTTTTTCTCCTACCCTTTTTAAAAAATGTCTCCTAGGAAAAAACAACTGGAACGTTTGTCATTGGCAGAGACAGTCTTCAAAAGCCGGCCCGTTCCATGATCTGTTTAGATTAGATAAACTTGTGATTGACTAGATTCTTAGCTGTAAGGTAGACTATAAACCAAACCTAGCGTTGCAAGAAAAATGAACAACCAAGGAAAATATGATGGAGAGAAAACGCAGTGGCATTAGAAACTTGAGCAAGGCAAAATTCACGCGATAGTTTTTCTATAGAAATTATAATAAATAAATGCATAGAGAATGATAGAAAATATTTTGATGATTGACGAGTTAGTTTAATGGTTAGTTTTAATAGCTAAAATTTAAGTGGATCTAAGTTTATTTTGTTTTGAACCAATCCTAAGCCTGGATATAGTGTGAAGGAAGGCTCTATGTAATTTTTATGTTCTGTTATTTTTTTGCTAAGGTAATGTAGTCAGATTGTGAAATACGAACTATTAACATTTTTTCAACGAATTACAATAGTGACCATGGTTAGTTGATTTTTGTCTCGATAAGGTAATTGAATCTGATTGGAGAAATCTGAATTTTTAACATTTCTATAATTCAAGAACGAATGGAGATAACGAGATGCGGATTTCATTGATATTTAGCTACTAAGAGTCCAACAAGTAAACAGCACCCTGGCATTTAACTTTTTTCAAAAATCACAAAACTATGTCATCAGTGCAAGTAATGCCCTCTATGCAAATTCCCAGACATTAGACTTTGTTTTGAGCACATAAATTACTTAAAGTGGGACATATTTCCTTTTTTTAAGTGAATGTAATGTGAATGGACTTGTTCGGGTTTATTTTTACTCGCCATTGTTCAAGCCATTTTTCCGAGAGATGTGTGTCCGGCAGGAAGTACGTATTAGCGTCACTATGTTTAACAAAAAATGTATCTCCATAAGATATGATTCCAATAGTGTACAAAATGGATAAGTTAGTTAGATTTTAAACTCATGCTCTGTCAAAAGCCTGTGACGTGTAAATGCTGCGGTACAATATTTTTTGGCCTTCAGGGCATAGGACATCTCTAGCTGATCTTACTGCTCTATGAACTTGTTCTATAGTGCCCGTATCTATTTGGTTTCAGCACCATACTATCTGGAACACTTGGCATTATATCGGAGATAATCTTAGTCTTAATATTGCGTTGAAAATAATTGGTACTTAATGGATTTTTTGCATTTATTTCTGCATGCTGATCTATAAAATCTGTCTCACGTAACTGGTTCATTAGATCTTTTTTAAGTTCTTCTTAAAAGCTTAATCTTGCTAACAAGATTTCTATAAAATATTTTCAAGATAGTCGCTACCTTCGTTATTTTAAATAGAACGCTATAAATGCTCTTGAAAAGCACCATACAATAGCGGATTCAGAAAAATGTTTCAAATATTTACCAAAAATAACAGATGGACTTACGGTCTATCGGATGTAGACCTCAACTTCATTATTTTAAATAGAATAGTTATAGTTTTTTTACACCTTTCAATTTAGCGTAAAAAAATATGTTGACATTGATAACAGTTATTGATACCTAGCGTTTTTTGTTTTCGAGTTATTTTGGTTTTAAGTATTATTTAGTTTAAGTATCAAGTGTTTTTTGGCAAATATCACCATTGTCCTTAAAAGCCCATATCTCAGCCAACGTTAATTTAAAAACATTCTGCATTATCACGATAATTCTTTATATGCTGTCAAATAGATTGTCATTTGTTGTATCTTATACAGGCTGGTCAAAAATTGAATTATCGTTTCTCTGTATTCAATTGCGAGGAAGTCAAGAATTTTAAATGGAATGGCCGATATTTTTTAGTCTATCAGATATGGAATTTAATTCTCCACACTATCTGCAAGCAATCATATATCTATTTATTATAGTTTTCTTCATATTGAGTAATTTATGAAAATCCTACACAAAATGCTGGACATTCAATTTAAAATAACGAAGTTCAGCAATCGTGGATTCTAAATTCATCGCTTACTTAAGAATAAAATAAATACAAGTGTATTAATGATCGTAATGATTGTATTAATGTTTTCAATTTTATTCTTCAAAACAGATGGACTCTATTTAAATTTTATTTCTTTTAACGACTGTAAGTTATACATTTCATCACTAAATTTAATTTTTTTTTTCTATTTTTTAATTTTTTACTTTTTGCTATTTTTTACAGTTTTACATAATTTTAAATCTTAACCGCGGTCGTATTTATTTACACAGAAAATGAAACATATCTCCAAAGATTTATCCAAAACCATGATAAATGACATGCAACTCCTCTAAATTGACGGTAAATAAATTTATATCCACTTAGACCTAAGCAATATTTAATTGCAAAATGTACTTTCAGTCGTGCCTGAAGAAGGAATAAGTTATTCCGAAACCGGTTGCACCGAATTAATAAATAAACTTCATCGTTAATACACTTGTATTTATGTTATTCTTAAAATAACGAAGTTGAGGTCTACTTCCGGTAGACCGGAAGTAGACCTTCGGTAGACCGGAAGTAGACCTCCCCGCCACATAAGATATGTGGCGGGAAGTTTTTGGTATAACTTAAAAACAAAAGAAGATTTTGTCTTTGCGGGATTGAATATTTCTCGAAAAAACAAATCGGGACATAGTACCTACTTTTTTCGTATCTTTTATAGTTTCTGAGATAGCCTATAATAACATCAAAATTTGCCCACCCTGTACAAACGTACGTACGTATGAAGTAAACACAGACTAAGATAAATCCATCAAAATAAGATAAAAAGATCCATCAAAATCCTGAGGTCGAATTCTTTTAATTAAAAATTCTGAATTCTGCGTAGCTCCTTGCATAGAAACCCCTTTTTATTGACACAAGAGAAGAAATTTTTATTCCTAATTCTGTGTTCTTTGTTCGCCCTTAAATATTTAATTTTTCTATTCTCATTTTCACATTTTTTCTCGCCCGAACACCGGCGTTCCGCGGAACACAGTTTGAGAAACGCTGCTCTAAATTACACTTTACAGGATAGGTAAATTTTGGTATTTACCCATCCTGTAAAGTGTCCCACAAAGGCAAAACCTCTGTTCTTTTTTTCTTTCTTTTTTGTGATATAGTCAAAACGTCACATTTTCGCCATTATAAGAAATGCTCGTATTTCGTTTATTTTTGAATTATTCATTGACAAAAAAATTCAAATTTGGACTGGTGGTAACCTGATGTGTGCTTAATGGGAGGCATATTTTATTTTACCAATATTGCATATAGTTTCGCGGAAAAACGCGCTTTAATAGAAAGCGTTTTAATTAGAATCCGCTCGACGAATTTCATCGCAGTGTTCACCAAAATACATCAAATACTTTCGGTTGTCGGATGCTATTATCGGTTTTTCAAGGATATGTCTTCCTAATTATTGTTGAGCGATTTGATCAAATTTACGAAAATATAATAAAAAAAATTCGTGCATGACCCCATTGACCTCAACTTGGTACCAATGAACACTCTTGGTACACTCATAACCTATACCGAATGTGTTTTTTCTAATTTATCTATTACTGAGATACCCAATGTTTACAAAATTTACAATCCAACTTTAAAGGGCTATAACTCTTAACACATGTCCGTGTTCTGTTTTGGTTCTTATATAATATCAGAGAAGGCTTAAACAAAACATCAACTGTGCTATATTTTTAAAAGGAAAATTCTAAAATACCTTGTATCTCTGAAACCGTAAGAGTTATCAATATTCAGTATTCACCATTAAGTTTTTCATAAAAATTGAGCCTCAGACACTGATATCATTTTTCCTCTATTTCTAATAGAAAAATGAGTTTCCCTTTAAAGGTGTCCAATTTTAAAAAAGGCTTACCCTCTATACACCTATATAATCTTTTGGCAGTAAATTCTAAAACTTTAAAGAGTATTTTAAAAGCAAAAATAAAAATCTATAGTTTTAATAATTTTAAAGTAATGTTACCGCTTAATAACTGTTTGGAATTTTGCTTGGAGCTTTTAATGCAATATGCATATATTTAATGTGATTTTTTTGATCTAACTAACCAGAATGGACCTTTAAATTAGTATAAAATTACTTTAATCCAAACTTTTTCATTCATAAATGAGAAAGGAATAGGTTCATCATCACCTAACTGTTTTTCGCAAACATTAAAATTTATTGTGGATGCTTTCAGTCTTGGCGGCGTTCCAGTTTTCAATCTACCCATTTTAAGTCCCAAATTGCTTAAAGTGTTTGCTAAACCAATAGCTGGTTCATCACCTATTCTTCCAGCAGGTCTTATATCCAAACCAATATTTATTTGACCTTTTAAAAAAGTGCCTGTTGTCATTATAACAGCTTTTGAGTTAATTTTTGTACCATTTTCTGTAAGAGAGAAAAAGAATTAATATAAATCAAAATAAAATAATTATTAATTTACTTAAAATAATTCCTTTACAATCAACTAATGAATCACTGTTATTTTCAATAATTAAATCCTCAACAGAAGTTTCCATTACATCTAAATTAGGTGTATTATGAAATAATTCTTCTTGTATATGCTGTTTATATAAATCTCGGTCAATCTGAGCCCGTAGCCCCCAAACAGCAGGCCCTTTTCTTCGATTTAAAACCTACTAATTCATTTTCACAATGAAATCTATAATTGATCTCAAAATTTATTTATTACCTTATATTGAACACCTGACTTATCACATATTTTACCACAAATTCCGTCTAACGCATCAACTTCACGCATTAAATGCCCCTTTCCAATACCACCGAACGAAGGATTACAAGACATCTCACCTAAAAATTATTTAAATAATGACTAATTAAGTAATTACATGAATTTGGCTACACTTACCTATGGTGTGCTTCTTATGGGTAACCAACAATGTTTTAGCCCCCATTCTTGCTGCTGCTGAACATGCTTCAGATCCTGCATGACCGCCACCAATTACCACAACATCATAACATTGGGAATTATTTGAAAATGTTCGATTAAACTTGTTATAAAAATTAATTATACGTTTGGTTTTATGCATTTTAAGGCTATAATGAATTTAATTAATAAGTATTAAATTAATTTAAAATTGTCGAAAATTTCAAACATAACCTGTATTTTAAAGTATTTGACATAAATTTACATAGTACCAATCTGTAAACGCAAAAAAAACACTAAAACGTTAATTGCTTTCTTATTCAAGTTATAAATATTTCATAAATTATTTCATGAATTAAAAATTATTATTAAGAGCTTTTTATATAATTAATTCTTATATTTTATGATTGAGACTGAGAAATTATTTTTTCGTTAGCTTTAAAACAATCTGATGAAACCAACCTAACCTCATTTTATGTTTGTTGATATTTATTAATTAGAAGTGTAAGTAAATAATTTAAAAACATTTCTGTTTATTTATCTTATTATTTGTTGTAGTTCAATTGATTAGTAATGGCAAAGCATCATCCAGATTTAATTTTCTGTCGAAAACAACCCGGTGTTGCTATTGGGAGGTTATGTGAAAAGTGTGATGGTAAATGCGTTATTTGCGACTCCTATGTAAGACCGTGCACCCTTGTTCGTATTTGTGATGAGTGCAATTATGGTTCTTATCAAGGGCGATGCGTTATTTGTGGTGGACCTGGTGTTTCCGATGCTTATTATTGTAAGGAGTGTACGATACAAGAAAAAGACCGAGATGGGTGCCCCAAAATTGTAAACTTGGGTAGCTCAAAAACTGATCTGTTCTATGAAAGGAAAAAGTATGGTTTTAAAAGACGATAAATTAATTATACATAATACAGTGCTTCTTAAAAGTAAAATAAATTTGATGAAACCATCAGAAACGATGTATGGAAAAATAGCTGGAATGGGTCTAAAATTTAAAGTTTTTTGCAATTTTTGAGGTAAATTTTAATTTTTCCCTCATTTCTACCTAAGTTGATGCCATGAAAAAGATTTTTGAAATATATTGTATATAATTCCATTTTTTATTATGGAATTCAAAAGAGGAATGTTTTTTACATGTCATACAGTCAATATTAATATTTTACACAAGAAAATTTTCAAATAAAATTACCTTAAAATTTCATAATTTGTTGTTCATTTGAGATAAAGAAATAATAGTAGCCATACAAGCTGCTTAAATGCAGCTACTTCTCTATCTCTAATGAATAGAAAATTATAAAATTTTAAGGTGATTTTTAATAATAATTATTTCAAATTTAGAAAAAATCCTCTTTCACATTCTTTAATAAAAAATGGAAAATTTGCATTTGAACAAATATTGACGGCATAACTCGGCTAAAGTGGCAGAAAGGATTTGAAATCTACACCAAACTTTCCATACTCTATTTTTAATTGATTAAATGAGTTTATGTGTTACTTTTGGGAAAGACTGTATAAGGACTGAAGTAAATAATTGTATGGTTTTGTAATAAAATATTAAATGATTGTGTTTTATTTATTTTTATTGCACATCATTTTTAAATTGATTGTATTCAAATTAAATGCAGAAAATTCTTTGCATTTCTAATAATTTGATTATTTTTTTGTATAATTTAGATTAAACAACATTAATAAACTGAAACATTTGGGCTACATCTAACAATAAAACTTGAATCAGCCTTATACAGGGGGTGGCGCTTAAGACGACTCCGACCATAGCTCCTTTACGATAAAAGCTATCGAAAAAAATGTAAGAGCAAAGTGGTCCATAATTATCGCCGCAATGTTTTTGAAAAGTATTTCTAATCAGGCGTGCCATATTCCAGTGGCGTACTAAACTTATGTTTTTTTTTTTTAATGGATTTCCCTATTTTTTATTGCAGATCTGGAAAATGCTCAAAGAGCACTTATTTTTTTTATCAAACATGTTATACCCTTACTTTAGCGGTTTTGCTGTTATAACCCCTTCTTTCAAAATTGTGCCCCGATTTGAGATTTTTTTATAGAGAAACTAATTGACGCCAGCGCATAAATTTTGAATTCAGGGACAGGTTAAGAGAGGTTTCTAGCTTGTTGGGTCAAAAAAAAGTTTTTTTTTGCATTATCAAATAAATTTATGTTTTAAGAGGCTACTTTTACCGTGCGATTCGGCAAATTACAAAAAACATACACTATTTATTAAAATGATTCAATGAAATTTTGTAAGTAGCTTTTTCTAATAATTCTACATAACGGATCGTGGAAAGTTTTTTTATTTTTTAGTTTCCGTGATGGTATACTTGAAAATAATAATATTTTTCAAATGAAATATTTCGGAATTTTTAATAATATAGGAATAGTTTGTAATTTGCTAAAATTGCAGAAACGTAAGGTAAAACTGAATACTTTTTGTCAAGATTCCCACGTTAGTCCCGCCTTTTGCCGACTATGTGACGCCGACAAAACAAGGAGCGTCGGTTCTTGTTCTTGTTTTATCTCTAGCTTTTTTACTACGGTAGAGAAAATATTCATCTCCAAAATGCATTTTGGACGTTGTCTAACTTAACTACATTGTTGAATTTATAGATTACCATTTATAGCTTATTGTCTCTGTATCGTTCAATGTTAGTATAGTTTGTGTAAAGTTTACCAACTTATATATTATTTCAGAATAATTGCACTAGTTTACAAATTTTAATCAAATTTTTCCTAAAAGTCTGCGATATTTTTTTATAACGTAGTATGTTGTGCTTATTCTGAATCCGTCTTCAGTTTTTTGCCATCACGTCCAGTTTTCGAAATATATCCAGAAATGTGAAAAATCGTAAATTAAAAACAGAGTAACGGTTCATGTTCAGTATATTTGTTATTTTGCGTTCTGTAACTATATGGACATGAAAGTGAAGATCCAGACGAACATTTTGAGGTATTGACGGCATAAATCTGATTTTCCTTTATTTTGTAGCAAAATAGCCTAACACAACTCGACAAAATTAAATTTTTTGACATATTTCCCATTTTCTTTTCACTTAATCGCACCGTAGCAAAAAATAATTATATATGAACAAAAAGTTAGCTATTCTATCTTGTAGAACATTTAATTCTCTAAATTTTGAAGCATTGGGCACCATCGTCAAATGTATATTACCAGAGATCGTTAATTTACGACAATCGTGCAAAATTTCATTTTTTGCCATTTTTACTGTATTGGTTACTGGTTTTACTACTTGGTTTTTACTGTATATGTTATTTTAACTGTTGCAGACACTAAGTATAAACATTAAATTCACTAAAATCAATATTATTTTAGCTGTTCTAAATATTGAACATTAACCATAATTGGTCAGGAGGATTTGATTTTGGCAGAGTTGCACTATGTACACTTGGGTGTTTGGTTGATCTTACCTGCGATATTTTTCTTTGTCTTTTTATTTATATTGTCTAGGTTTATATAACAAATTATATTACAGAACCTTTATGCAATTAAATTTTATATTTAATGTATAAACTTTTGGACCATTTTTTGTATGTCTTTGGGTCGATTTCTGTAATAACACTCCAGAGATAATCTTCCATCTTCTTAATAACATATTTCCAATGTCATTAAATCTTGATGGAACCGCTCGTCTTGTTTGTCACTTTCCACTCCAAGATTGCATGAAAAGAAAGCTAAGTGTAAATGGAGAAAATGATCTTGAGCAACATTTTTGCATTTATAGCAACATAATTATGTACAGTTAGAAATTGCAGACATTATTTCGCGAAAATTCTCATTCTTATGGTTTTCTAAAAATCTAATCCACGCCTTGCTTCTTTTGTTGTCAATATTGACATTAATTCGTTGTCATTTATTAATTTTCCTATTTGATGGCCAACAAATATGCCTTCTTTTAATTTAGCGTACGATATTTGTGGAAAGAGTTGGGTGAGATATATAAATACTGGGACTTCTGGATTCATCGTTTTCGCAAAGTTTTTCATCAAATCCAGTTTGATGTGTAGTGGAGGTAATATGATATATGCTGGTCTCACCAGAGGTTTATTTAAGACATTGAAAGCATCAGCATTGTTATGTTCTCTAAAAGGCCAGTCTTTGCCTATGATGCTCTCTCGCTCAGCTTCCCTCAAACAAAGAACAGCAATATTTTGTAACATCGCCTTATAAGTTTGTAACCACCGCAATTACTTGAAAGTCATAGAAATGTAAGCCGGTAATTAAAAAGTAGAAGTTAGTGAATTTCTTTACTGCGGCAATTACTTTTTTAATACGACATCTTTTCATTCAAATACGTTATACTGAATTAGTGTCAAAATAATAATATTGATTTCAATGAATTTAATGTTTATACTTAGTGCCTAGAACAGATTCAGATAACTATTAAAAGAAAAATTGTTCATAGTAATGTTTCAGCAATACAGTGAAAATGGCAAAAAATGAAATGTTGCACGATTGTCGTAAATTAACAATATCTCCGGTAAAATACATGCGATCATGACGTCCATTGCTTCAAAATTTAGAGAATTAAATGTTGTACAGGATAGAATAGCAAACTTTTTTGTTCATATATAATTATTTTTTTCTACGGTGCGATTAATTGAAAAGAAAATGGAAAAAATGTCAAAAAAATTAATTTTGTTGAGTAGTTTTAGGCTGTAGCAAAATAACGCAAAGTCCAATGTATGCCGTCCAATCTATAACCTTAAGATTCTCCAACATTTGACGATAAACCCTCTGATGATGGCTGAAAATAGCCGAAACATGTAAGGGACGAAAAATAAGTAATAAATAGATGGATTAAAAGTGAAAAAACGAAGAAATTCATTTTAATTCCAATTTATTATATATTATTAGTATCGAGCTAAAGGAAGCGGCTACTCTCGTCAATGCGAGCCATAAGGTCTATTGTAACTTTAGCCCTTCAAGGTTTTCGCCCCAAAGATTTGTTCCTTTATGTTGGTGGGTATCAAAAGAGCTGTACCAAAACTTTTGCTGTATCTAACTCGTCGTTACAAAGTCATTAAAAAATTTGATCGGTATCTTGTCTTATATGGAAGCGGTGGTATCAGAAGGATGCATAGTCAGTCAGAAAGCCTGAGAACGTCCTTAGATCCCTTTTGCTCAGGCATAAAAACTATAATACCTTTGTTTTCCTTCCGGCATGATGCTACTTTTGAAGTCTCCCCATACAACAGTGCACTGTTGTTACCTGTTTTTTGTGGTTGTTTAGTAGCTCAGACCGTACAGTGGTTATTTTGTAATAATTTAGGTGGACAAAATACAAAGATTGATGATTTCTTATGGTATGGGAATATTTGTTTTTTTATTGAAATGATTTAATTACCACTATAAAGATGTTTAATTAAGAGATTATGGGGTGTTCATTGTTGTTAAGATTGTAGCAATGTTAATTATATTGTGATTATCACTACATCTATAATACATTTAGCATGTATAAGTACTCCTGTTTACTTCATTAAGCTCTTGTTTTTAAAGTTAAAAGATTAACATTACATAATTACAGTTCTATTTGATTTGTTCAGCAGGATTCATCATGAATCATTCCAATTCTTTTTTAATGTTGTAACCTGAAATATTACCTATTAGATAGCATATGCTTGCTTCCACTGACTTCAGTGGAAGCATTTCAGTTCAAGATTAAAATTTTCTATATTTAGATGTTTTGAAAGTATCAGTAATATGTATAATATAAAGGTTATAATATAAAGATTGACGAAAAGGACTCATTTTTGGTATAAATCTTAGATTTTGTTACTAATAGCTACATACAAAATTTCATTGCTATAGCTTGCTGGGTTTTCGAGTTGTGAATAATGTCCTACTAAATTTGTGAAATTGGCCACTGTGTACCAGGTTTGACATTTTTGCATTTTCGCTGCCTCTTTGGTCAGCTTTTGTTTGGTCCACATTCTCATTGCCCTAAATGTCATTGCGAGCTGAAACGATACTACAGAGTAACAGTATCACCTCTCAGGTTGCTGGTACCATAGGTACCGGATATGTAGGTGCTCTGGATAAACAAGCACCCATACAAAATTTTTAATGAGTGCGGAGCACCCATAGCGGATAGTTGGGATCTCTGGGTGTATAGACACTCATACGAAATTATTGATATTTTTATCTGGATTAAAGTTAGCATCTTCAATTAATAGTTTATATTTAATGAACTATTCAGCTTATTGTTCAAAATTTAGTCCAAGCATCTGTTGCAAATGTTTTTTGGAGAGCATGCATAATGAATTGAGACTGGATACTGTTTCTAGAATACTTGATACTGATTTCAGAAGCCTTGAAATGCTCCTAGAAGACTTGGATTGATTTCAGACGACTTAAACTGCTTCCAGAAGACTTGATATTGCCTCTGGAAGACATGAAATTTCTCCAATACTAAATACTGCTTGTAAGATTGATGGCATATAACATTTTCATCCCAAAATACAAGATACTATTGATAAACCACTTGAGATTAAAGATAATTATAGACTTAATACACTATGCACTATAATAGTTTTTAATTTTTCGTAATTATTTTTTCTTAATTTTAATGTATTATTGATCCTTTTCTTCCCAATTGAGTCTCATCATCTGCTGCGAATGATTTTCTCAGAGAAGATTTTGTGAAAAGCCGACATTCATTGATTTGAGTGTTTTCATACGTATATTCAAAATCCGGCGCTTATTTCTGATAGATATTTTTATAAAATCTAAAATCCAATATGCTGCTGCTGACGTTTAATAATTTACTTTATAATTACCACAATTACCTACCTTTTATTTTCTCATGGCACATTTGGGAACAGAAAACGTATTGCGACATTTACGATGAAATTCCTTTTTCCTCCGAAGTATTGTTATACAATGTGTGATTCTTTTGTACTAATGGAAAATTTAGAATTTTGGTTATACAAAGCAGTAATTTTTTTAGGGGCTGCCATTTAAAATTTTCGAAAAAAATGACAACATGCGAAGATCAATCAAATATTATTTTTTCCATAAACTACACGAAAAAAAAATATGTGGAGGTATGCGAGGTCTTAATCTGTCCCTCAATTCAAAATTTAGGCACTGGCGTCAATTAGTTTCTCTACACGAAAATCTCAAAACGGAGCACAATTTTGAAAGAAGGCGAATTCTATAACAGCGAAACCGCTAAAGTTTAGGGTATAACATGTTAGCAAAAAAGATAAGTACTCTTCAAGCACTTTCCAAATCTGCAATAGAAAATAGGGCATTCCATTTAAAAGAACATAAATTTGGTACGCCACTGGAATGCGGCACACCACTAATGATTAGAAATATGTTTGTAACATAGCCATGAACGGTAATTATGCACCACTTTGCTCTGAGATTTCTTTCAATAGCTTTTATCATAAAGGAGCTATGGTCCGAGGCGTGTTAAGTGCCACACCTGTATGTTGTATGTATAATAATATTTTGGAAACTGGTTTCCTTACCCTGTTCAGTGCTGAATTTGTTATTTACAAAATAGTGAATCAAGTTCACAGGATGATTTTTTAGCTAATATTAAGGGTACTTTCTTATATGAACTACGGACGACTTTGCTCCCCTGGGGAGCTACGTCTCTAAAAATGGAGGATGTTTTGAATTACTTTAGTTATTTCGAAAACAACAAACACTAAGAAAACGAAATTTGAAGTGCAAGTTTAGCGTATAATAGGGGATGTTTCTAGCTTATTTATACTTTCAAGCTTATTTGTACAGTAAACACGCTATAGTGTGAACATAGCATAAAAAAACTCGCATAATGTGAATAACAAAATATTTATGCAAAGCCACCTACACTGAACAAGCTTTAACGTGCACCTTCGCTTATAGAAACGAATTTTAGTAACTTGTAAAATTGATAATGGCTCGTTGCTTTGAATGTAAATATCTGATAAATATAGTACTTCCCTGGTGAAGCCGTTGGAAAAGGTGTTACGCATTTACCTAAAAATCATGATGTGGCGAAATTTACCATATTTATTTACATTCGGATACAGACAGGGTAAACCCCTTTATCCACTAACAAGATAAAGTTAAAAAATAAATAACAATCCAAACTTGTTTATAAACTTAAAGAAAAACTTAACCAAAAAAATCTAAATGTTGCTATACACTACAATAAGCAGTGATTAACAACAAAATAATTATATTTAAAAGTAATTAGATACTCTCGAAACATTCCGAAAGCTAATAAATGATAAAATAAAAATGTTCACGTCAGGACAAAAACGATTATAAGTATACATAATTTGAGAAAGTGGCGAATTAAGAAATGCATTAGTCCTGCAAGTGGGCAATCTAAATAAACACTGATCTCGAGCAGAATAACCGGGCACCGCGAGTGAGATGTGACTCAAAAGATCAGGCGAGTTAACTAAGCCATTGATCAATTTATGCAAGACGACCAAATCGGCGGCAGTTCTACGTCCACGCAGAGTGCGCAACCGAAGACGGCCAAGTTTGTAGTCAAAGACCCCGGTGTATCTTTGTCTGCTCAACTTAATATGTATGCATTTGTCATAACTTAGATAAAGAGAATTATTTATACAGTAATTTTGCAAACAATTAAGGTCATCTTGAAGTTTAACACAATTGTACCTTCATAAATATTTTGCAACCATTAGCGTAAAGCAAAAAGTTACTGTGCTGAAAACATTCGTAAATATCATTAATGTATGCTATGAACAAAACCGGATGTACCAAAGCGAAGTTAGACATAGGCGAGACTGTTGTACCTACAGTATACTGTACCTAGGATCACTCTTGACTACATAGTCATAGTTACCATCTAGCGGACCAAAGTTATGCTAATCTTATACATATCCACTAAATAGTGATCATACTTGTTTATCTCCTTATTCTGGCAAAAACCAAGTGTTTAGTGTTCAGTAAGGTTTGTTTAAAGTTTAAATTGTCGTGAAGTAAATATTGATGATGTTTTGTTTTTGTTTCTATAAGTGTATTTTGACTTACACACATTTACTAATTAATCCATCGGATTCTATACTTGGTGAGTATAAATCAATAGTTGTTTTAGCAATCAACTCAAGATTTTAGGGTATAAGCAAACTTTTTTTCTAAAATGGATACCTATTTTATGTAAAAGACACGGAGCGGCTCGTGTAATTTACTAGGGAAGGTCGTGCACTCTGCTATCGCGCTCGTTTGAAAACGAACAGCAGGACTCGAAAAAGGCAGGTGATAAGTGAAACAAACAAACAAAACAAAGGTTTAAAAGTATATATAATGTGCTTTAACAAATTAATTTCTTCAACAATTAAACTATACGATGGTAATCTTCGATAAGAGGCGACGATGTTCAACAATTCGAAAAAATTCTACTTACGATATCCCATCATTTCCCAAAGGTTCAAAATTCAGTACGATACGGAATCACTTTCTTTTAAACAACAAACAAAAAAAAACAAGTTAACCTTTTACAAGAATACAACTCAAACTTCGAAATTCAATTTACGGATAACAAACAGCAATAAGAAAAATTACTACTTTTCGGAAAATGGTTACAATTCAACCACTCAAGCCCGCGTTCTCGGCTTGTCTCTCCTTTATTTTCGACTCCGTCTCTTTATATCTTTCTCACCCTTCCTTTTCATCTCGCCCTCTTATCACCATCCAGGCGACGACTCCCACGGCCTAAGAATGTTAAGTTTTGTTTAATCTACGCACTAAACGAAACTTAGCGATAACAAATTAATCCATTAAGGAAAGGACAAAGTATTCAATTTTTACTGAACTGAACCAAACAGTTAATTTAAAAAAAAATGACTTGGATTTCATCCCGTACCGTGAAGCCAACGCCGTCAGTCTAGAACGATCAAATTAACTCGCTTAACTTCTACTAAACAATTTCTTATATCTATTAGGTGTAATGCGGTTTGTTACATCCCTTCCGCCTTACTGAAAGAAGGCTACCACTGTTAGCCTTATTTGCTTGAAACCATTACTAACAAACCGCACTACACTTTGCTTAATCTACTACAAAACAAGAAAATCTTAACGTAACAACGCGCGCCGATGACCATTAACTGATGACCCCCCTACAGTTCACGTGTATTTCCCCCCATGTACCAATTTGTTTTTCTTTCACACGAATATTCAGCTTGTTACAGCACTGATCGAATTCTAGGTAACACTGCCGCACTTATCGTTAACCATACTCGCACATCTACACTCACTCCGTTTTAGGGTCCATCACTGTCGGATCGGAGATTGGAGTATCAGGATTATCTTCATTGTATAGTTCCAGTTCCCATCCAGCTGGGGGTTGTAGGTAATTTCGGATATTCTTTTGGATAGGAAGAGCTCTCGGTCGTCTCTGACTTGGTTGTAAGTTTTGGCGTTCGCGAAACCGGCGTGGTTGGTGTGGTAGACCCAGCTTTACCTTGTTTATTAAGTAACCACATTGTTAGGTTGTTTCGAAAACTCGCTAAGGTGACGCCCCCACAGCCCATGGTCTTATAGATGGCATAACCATTTAGTAGCACACTAGCCAAACCTTTTACTAGGCGGAACAGAACCAGTAATCCAATGACCCCCCTAATGGCCATCCCAATTTCGGTAAGCCAGCATATGATATATGAAAGGGTATCCTTTGCGATTTTGCGCAACTCATCCCTGTTGAACATCTGACTCGCATCTATTTCTTGGTGTTCGGTCTTCTTTCCTTGTAATTTTCTGATTAGTATATTATTAATAGTTGTCCTTTCGATGTTTCCACGTAAAATTTCTTGGGCTTTTCTTGCATCTACCGGGTCGTAAATACCAGCAGCTCCCAAATTCATTACGTGACTGAGCTTCAATTGTAATTTTTCAAAGGGCTGCAGCTCATCGGGCGGTGGTTGTGGCACAGGGTAAGGAGTCAATGCTATCCAAGAACCTTCAAGCTGATATATCGGCGGTGTGATAGGGTTACAGTCAATCTGTACTGCATATTTTTGTAGTACATGAGTTACGGGCGACATAAAGTACGAGTTGTTAGCTGCGTCGACTACCGGTAGCTCATGATAACATTTCTCGGTTCTTCTCAATTGAACATTTTTAGGTGTGCATTTTAACACATATAATACTTCTCCAATGGCCAAACCTAGGTATTCTAATTCATTTTTCTCTAGCTAACTGACAGTATTCGGAGACAGAGGAGCCAGTAACAATCTATTCTTTAGCAATTCCCGTTTAACCAGGCAGCGTCTCAATACGGTATCCAAGTAGAATTTCTCCATTGATCACTTATACGCTTGCTCTACATACAGAAATTTGCTATTTATGTAGGCAGTTAGAGCAACATTTTCAGCGGTCTTCCCTCGAGTGAGTTCTACGCTACCCAACTTGCTCACATTGTGAACCACGATCCTCGGGTGTTCGGTTAGTCAAATTTCCCCACAACAAGTATAAGCTAATTTTACTAAAGTGAGTACAAATACTCTGTCTTGGTTCTCGACGACCACAAGCTTATTTTTTGTATCCCGTATTTCTACATAACCAGCTTTTTCTTCATATAAAGTTATTAAGGGCGCCCGACAGTCTGTGGTAGAGCTCAGTTCCCAAGCTACCTCTTCATCATCAGAGTATTTTCACTGTGGCCTGTACAACCACATTCTCCCAAGTTTCACCATTCTCTGTATAGACTCCTTCAACACAATCGCCGGCCACATTTATTATCCCAAGAAACACTTTTGGGATTGTTGTTGATGAGTTTGGTTCTAATTTACTTGAAATATGGGTACCCATCAAGTTAATGATGCCATATTTATGGGCTTTAAGACACTGGTCTGCTCCCAGGGAGTATATATATGTTAACAACCTCCCTGTACTTCGGAGGAAGGACTGTGCATACGGCAGTGTGTAATTTGCCTCGTTATTTCTACTAGACACCCGTATAGCCTTTGACGATGAATATGTGCTCTTTGGATTACTTGTACATTAGTAACATGCTGTATATATGCCGATT
The DNA here is from genome assembly GCA_036711965.1 of Onthophagus sagittarius. Classification (NCBI taxonomy): domain Eukaryota; kingdom Metazoa; phylum Arthropoda; class Insecta; order Coleoptera; family Scarabaeidae; genus Onthophagus; species Onthophagus sagittarius. The sequence goes on from JASERS010000001.1 coordinate 49,509,089, forward strand.
CTATAATTGAACAATCGGCCACGTTTCTTAGGGATATTCTGGTAATATTTGTTGAAGGGTCATCACAGTCATACCCGATAATAGATAAATCCATATGTATATGGACTCCGATGACAAACTAGACAATAAGGTAAGCTGTAACATATAAACAGTCTAATTTTTTTTCTTTCCCCCCATAACATCTCTAATGTTCTACATTTAACTACATATATCTAATACCTCCGTTACTCGGAATATTACTATCGATCGAATACATAGGATTAATAAGCTAATTTTGTTTTATTCTCTAAATTTTAAATTTACAATACTAAGGACTACCTGTACCTACCTATGAAAATTTGAGTACCTATAAAGAAGCGGGGTTATTATTAATAATTATCTCTCTCTGTCTCTCTCTCTTATGTATATGTATCTCTACTCCAAGTATCTCTTTGGAGGTTTTATAGTCCTCCTTTCTCGCCTCACTGCTAGCGGCATATCCTGCGAATATTTTACTATTTCGTCTAGCGTCCTGAACGTTTCCTCTCCCATCTCCAATAGTTCTCCATTTGAGTCGTCTTCTTCCAGCTCACTGCTACTACTACTTAGCGTACCTGTATTAAAATTTAGGTTTCTCGGTTGTTTTACTACCGTCGGACAAGGCGTATTAATCGGAGTTTCATAGGAGGTGTCAGCAATATTTCTAGAAATCGTATCGGGTGATGGTAAGTGAATTATGGGCATCCTTAGTTCGTGACAAGGGTCATCATCCTTACTTCTACTTTGCACGTTAGCATCCCTCGGCTTACGCTCTTCTCTAGTCGATTCTTCGTTCGTTCTAAAAACTTCAACCTGTTAATATGGACAACAGATTTGTGTCTCCCATTGGTTGCAATAATCTCATAATTTACAGGTCCTTGGATTTTGGTGATTAGGTATGAACCTCCCCAAGGTTGAGCTAGTTTTTTACTTAAACCAGGTTTGATAGCTGCCTCTTTTAGTAACACCAAGTCACCTACATTAAAAGTTCGAGGTTTACTTTTCTTATTGTAGTATTTGGCTTATCTTAAGGCTTCGAGCTGTAAGTTTTCGTATACGATATCGTAGACATGATTCATCCGTACTACTAACTCTGTCGCATAATTTTCATCGTAATCATAATGACGATTAGCAGGTCGAAGGAAAGCGTCCATAGGCAATTCCATATCCCGACCGTACAGTAAGAAATGAGGTGTGTATCCCGTGCTACTATGCACGGTAGATCTGTATGCCAGTAGTACGTACGGTAACCATTCATCCCAGGAGGCTGGATCTTTTGTAACGTAGTGGGACATTATATCCTTCATCACCCTATGGCTTCATTCTATGAGCCCGTTACATTGAGGGTGATAGGGGGTGGTTTGTATCTTATCGATGCGTAAGATTTTGCAAATTTCTCTCATAAGTGATGAGACGAAATTTGTTCCTTGGTCTGTTAAAAGCTGGAGAGGAGTACCATGTCGGCTTATTATAAGAGTTACAAAGGCCCTCGCGATAGTGTCAGCCTTTTGATCAGGCAGGGCTATCGCTTCCAGATACTTCGTGAAGTAGTCTTGGAAGGTAAGGATGTATTTATTTCCCTTATGTGTAGTTGTTAGAGGACCTACAACGTTCATTGACGTTCTTTCGAAAGGTTTCCGAACGGTATTAAATTTCTGAAGTGGGACTCTGGACAGATGCGGAGAGGTTTTTCGCCTGTTGCACGATTCGCAGTTCGTGCAATAGTTGTTAACATCACGAACCATTGACGGCCAATATACTCTCTCTTTCAACAACGCCAGTGTTTTTACACGTCCTCCGTGACCCGCAAATGGTAAATCATGATAATCGTGGATAGCTTTTTTTATTAGAGATTTTGGTATAACTAATACTTCTCTACCCGATTCTTCAATTTTGTATAGAATTCCATCGCTGTCCAAAAAGTAACTATCCTTGAGTTCAGAATTCATGGATAGAGACCTACGTATTTGCAGACAGAAGTCATCTTTATCTTGTTCCGTTAATAGGACATGTTTGTCCCAAACCGGGGTTACCATTTCTTCTTGTACCCCACAGATATTTTGTTTCGTCGTAGTCGGTATCTTGTATACGAAACTAACTAAAGTTACTAACTTGTAACTTGTTGTCGTTAATAGGCGAGCCTTTGAAATTATCATTCAGTTCCTCTTTGACTTGGTCCCAGCTTAGTTTATCCAAGTCGCAACCAATTTTGGGGATCGCTAGGTATTTTTCTCCCGACTTGGTCATCTCGTCTCGTAGCGCTTCTAGACACTGCCTCAGGGTACAATACGTGGGTTTATTGTAGTACTGGTCCTTACTTATCAAATAATAAATCTGCCTATTTTCTGCAAACAATGATGCCACCTCTCCGACCCCTTACTTTTGACGTTTTAAATCTTCCACATGGCCAAACCTATCCTTAAATTTCCTTGCTATACCAGCTCCCATTTCTAAGTCTGCAGACACACAATGCGCGAGTACCCATCCTTTCGGCGCGTCAAATAGGTCTCCTTCCTTCTCTTTAATTTGACAAATCTCCATATCAGGTTTTCGAATGAAGGAAATTATACTGTTACGACTCAACGCATCCACGTTCCCATGTTTCCGGCCTGGCCGATGGACAATTTCGAAGTTATATTCCATCAGTGATAAGGCCCATCTTGCCAATCGTGAGCTCGGGTCTTTTATATTCATCAACCACCGTAGCGGTCGGTGATCCGTTACAACCGCAAAACGTTGACCGTATAGGTAACACCGAAATTGTTTAATTCCGAAAATCACGGCCAGGCATTCCTTCTCGGTGGTTGAATAATTGAGTTCGGCCTTTTTCAATCCTCTACTAGCGAATGCAATTGGCCTTTCATACCCATCTCTGGTTTGACTTAGAATTGCACCCAGCCCTTGATCGCTTGCATCCGTAGCCAAAATAAATGGCTCACTGAAGTCCGGAAAAATCAGTACAGATTCTGATGTTATAGCCGCCTTTAGGTTCTCGAAAGCTTGCATCTGTTCTGATTCCATTTTAAAAGTAACGTCTTTCCTAGTCAGTACAGTAAGTGGCGCCGCCAGTCGAGCGAAATCGGGGATGAACTTTCTATACCTACCAATCCCAGGAACTCTCTACAATTTTTAACCGTTCGAGGTAAGGGAAAATTTTTGATAGATGAGACATTTCCCGGGTCTGGCTGAACTCCTTTCGCTGAGATTATATGCCCTAAATAAGACACTTCCGGAACCATTATTTGACTTTTCCCTATTTTCAATTTGAGTCCTGTGTTTCTAATTTTGTCGAAAATAATTGTGAGTTTAGCTATGTGGTCATCTATCCCGGATTCATTAAAAACTATGATGTCATCTAGATAAACTAAACAGTGTTTTCCCAGTGACTCGGCAAAAGTGAAGTTCATGAACCGTTGGAAGGTAGCGGGGCCATTTACCAAACCGAACATCATTCGATTGCTTTGGTACTGACCATAAGGTGTCGAAAATGCCGTTTTTTCCTTGTTCCTGCCTTCCACCTCTATTTGATGGTATGCCGAGGCGACGTCAAAGACACTAAACAAGTTGGCTTTTCCCAACACGTCAACGGTTTCCTGTAAATTTGGCAATGGGTACACATCCTTTTTTGTGACGGCATTAAGGCCGCGGTAATCGATACATAATCTCGGTTTAACCGTTCCGTCTGACATTTGGCGATTAACGATAACAACAGGGGCTGACCATGGGGAGTATAAGGGTTCAATAATATTTTTCTCCAACATTTTATCAATCTCCTCTTGTAGGAATTGCCGTTGTTGCACGGGTACTCTGTATGGTCTTTTACTTATAGGAGTTACGTTCTCTGTAATAATTCGATGTTTTACTGCCGAAGTTTTCGGAAATATTCCTTCATTCTCGTCAAAGATGTTTTGATACTTTGTTAAAAGATTCTCAACCTTCGATCGATCGTTCGCCGATAAATGACTAAGCGAAAATGATTCCTTACATTGCGTTCCATCTTCTCGCTCTTCTAACCCTACCATTGTAGAGTCCTTAATCAGTGGTGGGTTTGTCTCCACCATCATTTCAGTGCATTCATACGCTCTTCCCAATTCTTCATGTTTTGTGATCTCTAATGGGGTTTCTCTTAAATTGGCCACTAAGAGGTACGGCCTATCTCCTTTGAAAACAAAGCTTCTACCTATCGGCCCTTTCTGTTGGCTAAATATGCTATTAGGTTCTATTATAAAGTCCTTATTGTTCTCTTTAGTTTGTATTTCCACTGAGGATATTAACCTCTCCGATAACGGCGCAATCACTGTTCTCTCCTTTATAACCACACGTTTACCATATCTATCATCATTCTCACTACTATCCTTAACATCTCTCTCCTCAATAATCTCCGCTTTACTCATTTTTTCTATTTCTTCATAAATTTTCTCATGGTTAATAAGCACGTCCTCCTCTTTTCCTCTAGTACATTCATCCTTCACTTCCTTTTCACCTTCCCGGTTATCACGCTTTACCCCATTCTCCTCTTTTTCCTTTTTATTACTCGTCGTATCTCCTTTTCCCTTAACCTTCCATTGCCCGCTATTCCATTCCTCTTCCTCATCCGAGCTAAACCCTCCATAATCTTTCAAGTGGAGTCATCTTTTTTCTTCCAGTTATCTTGCAATTATTCTCTATGTTACCCACTTTTGCCGTGTATTGATTCGTAAGAAATTTTTCTTTGATTATCTTTTCTTTCACAATTTCCGTTAATTGATTTTTCGTAACACTACCGTTTAATACTTGACGTCCACGTACTTCCTTTACATTCTGAACTATAACCGTATTGTCTCCTAAATTTAAATTAATTGTCATACTAGTTGAAAGTTTCGTCTCTATATCTCTGATTTTTATACTATTTCTACTAAAATCTATTATCGCTCCATAATAATCCAGGAAATCTCGTCCAATCAACCCTTCAGCGGATAGTGATAAATCATCGCTACATACGAAACATAAAAAGTTTCCTAATTCTAAATGGTTTCCCAAGGAAAAATTGTAATTTATGGTACCTAATAAATTTATCTCATGTCCCGTTATTCCGGAAATTTCTAACTCGTCCTTCAATGGTTTCACCAAAGAATGATTTACGACATTATGTTTAATTAGTGATATGGGCGATCCTGTGTCAACTAGCATAGTTATGGAATTATGGTTATTATTAAATTCAACGAGTGATGGAGTTTCCAGTGAATGTTTCATATGAGGTATAGTTAACTTAGTTGGTTTATTATGGATTGGGCGATTTATGATTTCATCGTAACCCCTCAGTTCGCATTGCCCACGGGTCGGGGATTCACCGCGGGACGGTTGGAGTTTAAAGGTTCTAATCGGTTTACCAGATACGGCGCGGATTCTTCATTCCTCGGAAAGTTATGTTGATTTCGGTTCTGCTCTACTCGCGTTCCGCTTGAAAAATCTTATCGCGGATACGAACTCTGTCTTCCCCCTGCACGTGTTGTGTGATTCGGTCGAGGAAAACACCGACGCTCAGAAAAGTTTCGTTCGGTCTCAAACCTCGGTCTGTCGTACGTTACAGCCGCCGATTGGCACTCTTTACTCATGTGTCCGGGTTTCCCGCAGCGATAACAATTAAAATTCGGCCTCGGTAGGCTACAAAATTTAGCAATATGACCAGGCTTTCCACATCGAAAACACTTCTCGTAGGTTTCTATCGCCCCTATATTTATTCTACCTGGCCGGGTTCGATTCGTAGCTTGATTCAATTCCTCGAAAGAAGCAATTTCTTCCGCCTTATCTAACGTCAATCCCGTTTCTCTCATCATCGCAGTACCAATCATTTGACTAATTTCTCTCTTTAATCCTACTTTGAATTGATTTAGCGCTAGTTCATTAATTTTTGTTATTATCCCTGGCAACTCTGCCGCCGAAACCTTTTGTTTATCTTCTTCAAGAATTTCATTGGCGGTCGATTTTAATCGTGTTACGTACGAGGACACAGTTTCGTCCGACCATTGATAAGCTCTCATTAGCTGACTCAACGCTTCACCGGGTAGCGTTCGCGGACAAAATTTCTTAATAAACTGCTTTTTAAAATCCTTGTACGTGACATTAGGACCCTGCAAGGTAATTTCCCCTTTGTAATATTTATAGACCTCTCCCGCCAATCTATATCTAATGATCTGTAGTAATTGTGCTTCATCCCAATTATCTAATATAGCGCGCTGCTCCAGTCGTTCAAAGTAGAATTTGACATTCTCCCGACCTGTAAACGATTCCACCGTATTCGCCAACATTCCCAAAGAGACCGGGGTAACCATAAAAGGTGTAGATGTAAAAGATGTGCTGGTCCCCGGGGGGGGTAAAGATATTAGTTAACGGAACGTCGCTACTTGTTGCCATTTTCAATAATCTGTTCTATTACGTTTAAAATTTGATTTCAAATAGATAATAAAAAGAATTATTTGTAGTAAAAAATATTTTAAAATAAAATAAAATTTTAATTTTAGCTTAAATGAAGTAATTTTTTTTTTCTTTTTGAAGTCATTATCATTCAAATTTAATTCATTATCCTACTTGATTATAAAGATCTTACTTGATTATTATCATTTCAAGTGAAATTTACTAGTCAAACAAATTTTTCAGAACTGTTACGACGCCAAAAATCGAGAATAATAATAAGAAGGGTATTTATATCTATCAATATAAACAAACACTGCCTTTCAACAGTCAAAGTGCAACTACCCCACACCTGACACCAGTTTGTAAAAGACACGGAGCGGCTCGTGTAATTTACTAGGGAAGGTCGTGCACTCTGCTATCGCGCTCGTTTGAAAACGAACAGCAGGACTCGAAAAAGGCAGGTGATAAGTGAAACAAACAAACAAAACAAAGGTTTAAAAGTATATATAATGTGCTTTAACAAATTAATTTCTTCAACAATTAAACTATACGATGGTAATCTTCGATAAGAGGCGACGATGTTCAACAATTCGAAAAAATTCTACTTACGATATCCCATCATTTCCCAAAGGTTCAAAATTCAGTACGATACGGAATCACTTTCTTTTAAACAACAAACAAAAAAAAACAAGTTAACCTTTTACAAGAATACAACTCAAACTTCGAAATTCAATTTACGGATAACAAACAGCAATGAGAAAAATTACTACTTTTCGGAAAATGGTTACAATTCAACCACTCAAGCCCGCGTTCTCGGCTTGTCTCTCCTTTATTTTCGACTCCGTCTCTTTATATCTTTCTCACCCTTCCTTTTCATCTCGCCCTCTTATCACCACCTACGCGACGACTCCCACGGCCTAAGAATGTTAAGTTTTGTTTAATCTACGCACTAAACGAAACTTAGCGATAACAAATTAATCCATTAAGGAAAGGACAAAGTATTCAATTTTTACTGAACTGAACCAAACAGTTAATTAAAAAAAATGACTTGGATTTCATCCCGTAACGTGAAGCCAACGCCGTCAGTCTAGAACGATCAAATTAACTCGCTTAACTTCTACTAAACAATTTCTTATATCTATTAGGTGTAATGCGGTTTGTTACATTTACTTGGAAACACAAATACATCATGCACCAGGTAACATGTTCCGTGATACATGATGATATAGGATTATTAACTTTTTTAGGTGCCGAGAAGTAAAACAGGAAAGAATAAATTGTCATATAGACAGGCTTGCTTTATATTTAACGTCAGTTTAACGTCACTTTTTTAGGTGCCGAGAAGTAAAACAGGAAAGAATAAATTGTCATATAGACAGGCTTGCTTTATATTTAACGTCAGTTTGTCTACACTTTCGAGACAAGTAAAGAAGTTTAAAAATTCTGGGAACGAATGTTACTCATATAACACAGAAGATTAAGAAGCCCTTTTAGTAGATTATATACCGAAAGTTTCCAAAAGAAATTATGGTCTCATGAAGAAAGGGGTTCGACTTTTCGCATATAAATATGCTATGGCAAATAAAAGAAAAATACCGAAAATTTGGAATCTAAAAAAGCTAAAAAATAAAAAAAAGGGAAGAATGGATTCTACTGCATTATCTATTCGTAAACAGAAAGCCACAAGCCTATCTAGATCTACAAATTTTAATAAAACGAACGTAGATATGTTTTTTAAATAATATTCAAAACGTGCACGCAAAAGTTTGGGCCTATTCCTCATCACAGGAATTGACAGCAATTGGAATTTAGATGAAACGGGATTGATAACAGTGCAAAGTCCGGTTTGTACCATTGCATAAAAATGCATTAAACAACTTCTGCAGAAAGGGGCAAGTTGGTGATGATGAAGGTGCAAGTTGATGAACAAAAGCATACATGAGAAAAAAGGCAAACTCATGGCGAATTCGTGTTAATTAAAGAGTTTGATAACCAAAAGTTTATAAACTACTTTAGGTTAAACCGCGATCTGTTTAAAGAAGTTCATAACCTCATAAAAGACGAAATTGGCAAAGAGGGATGAAACGCTATGAGACCTATTGGGACCAAGGCAAAACTGGCTCTATTTTTAAGGTGAATATACATGTAGGGGAAGGTGTACCTTGAAGCAGTTTTTAATTTTCTATAAATGTAACCATTTATGTTATAAACGTTCCAAATATAACATATATAATAGATATATATATATATATATATATATATATATATAGGGTGATTCAAAAAATCGCTGCAGACTTCTAGGACGGACATACATGAAAAATTAAGATCAATAATCTTACATGGGCTTATACATGGGCTTGCAAATCCTTCCTTAACGAAATTTAGGGCGTCAAAGATTCTTCTTAAACTTTATCTTAAACTGTATCTACTCTCTACTAGATATATACAAATTACGTAAGTCACGTCCGACTTTTTTTGAACTTGAGGTTGTAGCTGAGGTTGAGGATGAAGTTGAAGTTGAGGTTGCAGCTGAAGCTGTTGTTGAAGTTGATATTGGGGTTGAGGTTGAAGTTGATTTTGAATTTCATTCTTCTCAATTTGGTAGTTAAGGCTTAAATAAATAATGTCTATTATTATATCTAGCAATTATCAGTAGCAGAGGAGTCACACATAGGCATTTTTTTATTACTATTGATATAAGAAAACCATTTGGAATGCATAATTAGGTCCATAAAACGGATTACTACGACATGAAATAAATCATTTTGCACTTCCGATTATACCGGATGTGAGTACACTACTTGAGTGTAACGTTATGTCAAATTGCCAGCAATTATTTTTCCCATAACCAGCTGGATAGGTTTTAATTAAAATAAAGTAAACCATCCAAATCATAACGTATGATGAGCGTAGTACATTGTAAGTTACTATCAGCTGCAGAACATTTTGTGTAAAAGAACAAAAAGTAAAGAAAAAGAATAAAAAAAGCCAAAAATTATTGAATTAAATTTTATTATTTTTTCGCATTTTTCTTTTAAAGCTAATTTAATACAACTGATTATTTACATAATCTTACGTAAAATATTTATGTAATCATTGCATGAGAAACAGCAAATCAAAGGGAATATAATATAGTTTAAACTATTATCCTAGCTACTATGCGTCATAAGTTTTAACACACAAGTAGTAAAACTTCAAAAAGTCGTTACTTTTTGAACTATGTTTTTTATCGAAATTTTTTTCAAATAAAAGTTATGTAAAATTATGTTGTTTGCCCATCCGACGACAAAAAAATTAGAGTTTAAAAATAGCGAAATTAATACTCACCTCCGGTATAAGCGGAAGTCCAAAGACAACAATTTCATGTTGTAATAATCCGTTTTAATAGCCTAATTATGCATTCCAAATGGTTTTCTGATATCATTAATAATAAAAAAAAAAATGGGGCCACTTTTGAGGGACACCCGGTATAAGGAGGATCTGCGTGTGCAAGCACACATACAAAATTGTAAAGGGTACACAGCACCATATGCATAATCGCCTAATACGGCGGTTATGTAGGTGCTCGAGCATCCATACGAAATTGTTAATGGTTCTCTGGAAGACTTGATACTGCTTCCAATGGACTTAAAACGCTTCCAGAAAACTTGATAATGTTTAACATGATATAGCTTCCACAAATCGTGATAGTGTTTCTAGAAGACTTGACATTGCATCTAGAAGAATGCTTTTAGAAGGCTTAAAAACTGCTTCCAGAAGACCCGATATTGCATCTGGAAAACTTGTTACTGGTTTTTAAGGATTGTGCTTCGAGAAAGCTTGATAATGCCAGAAGGCTTGAATTGCTTTAAGAAGACTTAAACTGCATTCAGAAGACTCTATACTGACCCTGGAAGACTTGATACTGCTTTAGGAGATTTGATACTATTTCTAGAAATCTTGAAATGCTGAAGACTCGATACTGCTTCTGGAAGACTTTATACTGGCTTTAAATGATTCAAAATTTTTCATTAGACTTAAAATGACTAGATACTATTTGTAGAACATCTGATATTGCTTCCAAAAGACTTGAAATGCTTCCAGAAAACTTAATACTACTTCCAGAAGGCTTAAAATACTTAGAAGAGACTTGATACTGCTTCTAGAAGACTTGATATGCTTCCAAAAGACTTAATATTTCTTGTGTTAATTCTTCGTTGACGTAATTCAGAATTTTCAAAACTTACTTAAATATTTTTACTTTTTCATTACCCCACCCTGTAGTTACAATGTGTAACGAGTGAAACGTAGTTTTACGAAGAGACAGATAGGTGTAAATAATTTGACAATTTTTTGACGACTCTCTTCGATAAAAATTGTCCAAGCTTATTTTTTTTATATAGATATATTGACAGAAATTATATATTTAAGAATAAGTTAAAATTTTGCTGAAGAGCAAAATATGAAATCTTTAATGGTGTTTCAGTTATAACTGAATATCTAACAATAAGTAAATAAGCAGCAAAATAGGATTATAATTTAAGAGGTCATTAAAAAGGTCTGGTCTGACAATGCTAAACCCTTTGGATATTCTTCAATATTGACCTAGTACTTTCACCCTACCTTGGAATTTCTCACCCCCAGACAGTGGCCCTGAAAATGTTCTACATTCAAATCAAATTAACAATGAAAACATTCGTACATTTGATCACCTGATCGAGCGTGAGTAACAACGTGAATTGACGTGACCCACGAATGAGTTACGTGATTTATGTATAATTTTCACGTGAATCTGGGTCTAGATCATGAGCGGGAGTGAGTGGACATAAAATGTCACTCACGCGCACATCTCTAGTCTCCACATCTCTGCTAAGTTTGTCAAACAGACAACTTTTTCGTGTAAAGTAGTCAATTATCTAAACATTTTCCTGTATTTCGTGAAACGAATCTCGCATAATTTTCACATATCTGTCATTCTATAAAATGATTATTCGTAATTCATGCTGCAGTGGCGTAGAAAATATTTTAAAAAAGTGGTTTTCATTGCAGATAATGTTAAAAAATACGTTTCTTATGTTAAATGTTGAAAAGCGTAACATTTATTTTTATTCTACACATTGTTGAGAAAGCACTTTTCTCAACAGGTTTCTTTTAAAATAATTAAAAGTGGAGGAAGATGTTTTGATCAGCAAATGTTATGGGTTAAAAGGTATTAGTTTACCTTGTGCATAATACCGACTGAACTTCTACTCCCATTTTTAAAAGAAACTTCTCGTACCTTTGGATCGATGGTAGCAATGATCAAACCCGATAATATTTACTATCTACTTATATACTGATATTATCTAGGTGAGGGATAAAATCAATTTGAAAATCCTGTGGTTTTTCGTGTGAGAAGCTAACGTGTGCTATATGTGAGGATGTAGTGGTTATAATATATGCATGATGTCAAAAATCTTTATGTTTAAAACTTTTTTTTTCACAACTATCATGTTGCCAAGAATTTACCACTAAACCGTTTGTTTTGATAATTTGAAAAAGTTATATGAAAGACACCCCTTAATTTTGGTTGAAAAATCACCTCTTGAAATCTTTCGCATCAATTTAGAAACTTCCCCAATTTTTTTAATTTAAAATTTTTGATTTCCTCATTAGAACTCTTACAAATCTTTTATAAGCATTTCAACTCTTCTAAAAGCAGTGTTAAGTCAAATCATTACAAGTTTTCTGAAACGTTTCTAACTTACTGGAAGCAATATCAAGTCTTCTAGAAGAGATATTAAGTCTTCTGGAAGCAGACTAAATCTGCTGGATACATTTTTACAGTTATTTGTAAGGATTGATAAGGATTGATATAATAAATTAGTTCATCAGAAATCTGAAATACTTTTGAATGCATTTCAACTCTTCTAGAAGCAGTGTTAAGTCGAAGCATTGCAAGTTTTCTAGAAACATTTCAAAGTTTGTGGAAGCAATATTAAGTCTTCTAGAAGAGATATCAAGTCTTCCAGAAGAGATATCAAGTGTTCCAGAAGCAATATCAAATCTTCTGGAAGCAATTCATTTCTTGTAGAAGCAATATCAAATTTTCCATAGGCACTTCAAGCCTTCTGCAACCATTTTATGTCTTCCAGAGGCAATATCAATTTTATTAAAAGATTCTTTGTCCAAGTTATTTTATACCAGTCAATTTACAACAAAAGGATAATATATTAAAATTGCAGGCTCTAACCCATTACCAATTGGCTTCTCCCACGGTTTATAAATGTTTTTAAATACGCCTAGTTTCAAGTGGGTATCTAGATGAGGGATCAGATTAATTAGAAAATCTCGTGGAAGTTTGTTTTCGAGTGAGTAACTAATGTGTACTATATGTACGGTTATGATGGTCTTAACATGTGCATGGTGTCAAAAGTCCTTACCTTTAAAAAAAAGTTTTAAGACTATCATTTTTCCACAGTATGTAAAAATCATTTCTTGAAATCATTCACATCAATATATTTAAACGTATATATGTACAAATAATATTTAATATACTTATTCATATATTTAACTTTCGATACATTGTTTCTTTCCAAAACAATTCATATCTTTAAATTATTTCAATTTGTGGAAGAAATATGTCTACAAACTTGTTTTTTATGTATGTCTGCAGTTTTTTTACATTCCAATCCATTCGCCGGAGAGCCAGCCACATATTTTTCGTCAACCAATCATCGCTCGTGAGATCCGAGAAGTAAAATATATTCCAAAATATTAAAATTCAATGTGAAACCGTAAATTACTAATTACGAGTTTATTATTAATTTTTCGTAAAAGTGCTACAGGAATAATGTTTCTATTTTATTGTTTTACATCCGGACCAAGAAAAAAAATCGTCAAAATCTTACTATTTTAAGAAACAAAGCAGTTTTTTTTCAAATTTCATTTTTCCCTGTTATCCCGGATTCTTAACTCCTATAAATAAGGAAGTAATTTGAAATCTAATGGTGACACTTTCGGTTAAAGAGCCTTAAGACTATGACTGCGACAAAAACTAAAACACGTTGCATGAACTCACCATTAGATAACTTAAGCAGATGATAGTAACGAACCATAACTGGAGGTTGATAAAAGTGGGCCTTAGTTTCGGAAATAGCACACATCGAAATTGAGAGTTTTCCACAAACAATTTATAATTGATTTAATGAATTTTATATGCATTACTTTTGAGGAGTACTGTACATAAGAATCGAAATAAATTGTGTGGTTTTGCGATAAAATATTATACGATTGTGTTTTTATTTATTTTTATTACGCATTTTTTCTAAATTGATTTGAAATTGTATTCAAATTAATTCATATTATTATTTCTGTTAACATCAATCAACATTCATGCTTTAAATGAATTTCAAGGACCTTTCTTATCTTCCATATCTAAAGTTAAACAGTAATACGTTTAGTTAATACACTTAAATACAGGCTTAAGCCATATTTAACGTTTTATCTGAAAATATTCTAAAACATTCAATTGATAAACCATTTAAAAACTAAATTTTGAACACATAGAATTTAATAAATATCTCTTGAAGTTAAATCAAGTTGAACAACCTTTTGGCTGGCTCACCACAGTTTTTATAAGAACCGGTGGTGTTAGGTGCGCTTGCGTTGTCTCCCAAATTAGAATGCCGATGCCGGCTTCGGTCGACCGCACGACTCGCACGACCAACACTCACAATCAGTAAATATCGGTTTAAACTGTGATACATTTCTACGTTTTCTGCTTAAAGACAATAAATATGGGAAAAGTAAGTTTAAAACTAAAACGTTGCTTCTTAAAAAATGCTTTTCTTATCATCTTTTTTAACACAACAGCCAACAGTAACCCCTTACTCTCCATTCGATCCCGTCGAAGATTCGAAAGCGTTAAAACAAGCGTTTAAAGGTTTCGGTTCGGATGAAGAAGCCATCATTAACATCATCGCTAAAAGAACTAATGACCAGCGTCAACAGATTGCTAAAGAATTTAAAACGATGTATGGAAAAGATTTGATTAAAGAATTGAAAAGTGAGTTAAGGGGGAATTTTGAAGATGTTATTATTGCTTTGATGACGAATCCTGTGGAGTTTCAAGCAAAACAGCTTCATAAATCCATCAGTGGATTGGGTACTGATGAAGATACAATTGTTGAAATTTTGGGTGTTCATAATAATAATGAAGTTATTGCAATCAGAGAGGTTTACGAAGGATGTAAGTTGAAAGTCCAATTTTATGTGATATGGGAAAGTGTATTTTTGGTACTGATTCATATTATTAATTTTTGCAGTGTACCAAACGTCGCTTGAAAAAGATTTAAAAGGGGATACATCTGGAACAGTTAAAAGACTGTTTGTATCACTAGCAACAGTAAGTATTTTTTATTTGTGAAGGGATTAAAAACATTTAAGGTCAACCAGTCCATTATTAACATTACATAACGGTTTTTTACGTTTTTATACATTTAATTGTTCAAAATCATTTTATAAAAAAATTGTTAATAAAAACTTATACTGGTGAGAAGTTAGCTATAGATTTCAACAATAGATTTTTGTCCCAAAAATTATTAAAAAAGAATAATAAGTGAAAATATAATGTAAATAAGTAATTATTGTACTAATAACTCTATAACAAAACTTATAATCACATTTTTTGTTATTATATTATCCTGACAATTTTATGAAGGTGTGTATAAAACAATGTTCTAATTTTCAAAAAAAAACATCAAAATTTTAAAATTTTATTCCACAGCCTTATTCCCCATGCCCTAAAGGACAGGTATTCATAAAAGAAATCAAGGAACTGTTTTTAGTTAAAACGTAAAGAATGTTCCAAAGATGATATGTATACACTCAGCAGCAGAAGTCTGTGTACAAAAAACTTGTAATACTTTAATTGAAAAAATATGAGTCATAATCTAATGTGATAAACTTGATTTTTTTTTATTTTGTATATTAACTACATATAATTCTATTAACAAAATATGCTTCAACAAAACAGAAACAGTAGTTACAGAAAAAAATCAAAACTAAAAATTCTACAAATAACGGGTATGCAAAAATCTGCGTACAAGTCAGGACAGTATTTATAAAAAATTCATAAATGAGATCATTGTTTCTATATTAATATGAGGTCGGATAACCTTTACATTTAATGACCTCCCTTAAACGTTTAGGCATGGAGTGCACTAATTTCTTCGTTTCGTCCGAACTGATTTTGACCCATTCCTCAATCATAACATTTTTTAACGTTTCCTTCGACGTTATGTTGTGTTGCCGAATCCTGCGTTCCAGTAAATCCCAGAGGTGTTCGATGGGATTCAAGTCCGGCGATTGTGGAGGTGTTTTAAGTTGCTTTGGGGTATTGTATAGTAGCCAAAGCTTAGTGTTGTGGGCGCAATGTTTGGGGTCATTATCTTGTTGAAAAAAGTATTCAGGCCCCAAGCCCAAGTTTTCGATGCTAGGCTTCAAATTTTCTTTTAAAATGTCTATATACACTTTATGGTCCATTGTCGATGTTATGAAAACCAACCTTCCCACCCCTTTGGTGCACATACACCCCCAAGCCATAACTCCACCACCTCCGTGTTTTACAGTCGCTTTCAAATTTTCGGGATTAAGGGCAGTATTAGGTTTTCTCCATACAAGTTGTTTACCTTTAATGCCAAAAATGAAAAAATTTGCTCTCATCTGTAAAGAGAACTTTCTCCCAGAATTCAATGGGCTTGTCTAAGAGTTTTTTTGCAAAGGCGATCCGCTTCTGACGATTGACCTCTGACACAAATGGCTTTTTTCGTGCAACGCGACTGTGATAGTTAGCTTTTTTTAACGTCCTTCTCACCGTATCTTTGCTGATAGTTTTATGAAATTCTTCTTGTACATTTTCTACTATTTTTTTTGCCGTCAGCCTAGGTTCTTTTCTAACCTGCTGTACAATTTTTCGCTTCTCTCGGTTTGTTAAAAGGGTTGGTCTACCAGATCGCGGACGTGAGAGGTAATCTTCAGTGTCTTTATAATTATTAATTACTCTTTGAATGGAAGAGTGTGACCTGCCGACAGTTTCTCCTATTTTTCGAAAAGATTTTCCCTCTTTCCATAACTTTACAATAATTTTTCTCTCTCCCAATTCAATTTCCTTTCTTTTCGTGTCCATTCTTTCATTCAACTTTTAGCTTCTAAGCCTCTGCTAATATAATTGACACCGATTATCTTTTATTTAAATCGGAAAGGGTACATCGCCAATTACGTATTTAAGTAAATAAGTATATTTTGGAGTAAATAAAGTACTAAAAAAGTATAAATAAAGTACAAATAAAGACGCCTTGTCTTTATTTGTACGCAGATTTTTGCATACGCATTATTTGGAGAATTTTTAATTTAAATTTTTTTTGTAACTAATATTTCTGTTTTATTGATGCATATTTTGTTAATAGAATTATATGTAGTTAATACACAAAATAAAAAAAAATTGAAGTTTATCACATTAGATCATGACCCTTATTTTTTCAGTTAAAGTGTTAGAAGTTTTTTGTACACAGACTTCTGCTGCTAAGTGTATCCAGTGTGTACAGGATGGTTCAAATTTGACGTAGGAATAGGCTATCTCGAAAACAATAAGAGTTAAACAAAAAGTAGCTTACTTGTCATGATCTCTTTCTTTAAGAAAAATCCAATGCTGAAACCTCAACGCGCTATCGTCTTTTGTTTTTCCACTAGACGCAAAAACTGAAAATATCGTAAAACCAGCAAATGCAATTATTTTGAAGAATTTGATGACGTAGTTGAAAAATTTTTTTCGCTTTTAGATTTTGAGATTTGATAATTTTCGTTTTTTTTTATGGAAACAATCCCTGATTAGCAGCTTATTAAATTCATTATTTTTTTCTGATTTCAAAAATATAAGGTTTGACAGGTATATTCCATATTGTTTTGGAATAAAGCCAAAAATAAGCTTTTTTTTAATCAAATTTTCAAACACTAGGATCTCCTGATATTTAATATACAGGTGTCTCACGTAACAGGTTCATTAGAACTTTTTTAGGTTGCACTATTCCTAGAGGCTTGAAATTTTGGGAACATGGGTTATTCATTCCGATCTATTAATCTAAAATATTTTCAAGATGGCCACCACTACCGAAAGTAGACCTCAACTTCGTTATTTTAAATGGAATGCTATAGTTTTTATTACTCCATTCAATTATACGTAAGAAAATATGTTGACTTTGATAACAGTTGTTGGTACCTAGCGTTTTTTGTTTTGGAGTTATTTTGGTTTTAAGTATTTTTTGGCAAATATCACCATGCTTTTTAAAAGCACATATCTCAGCCAACATTAACTCAAAAACGTTTTGCATTGGCACAATAACTCTTCATATGCTGTCAAATAGATTGCCACTTGTTATATCAGTGTACCTTATACAGCGTGGTCAAAAATCGAATTACCGTTTGTATTCAAATGAGAGAAAGTCGAAAATTTTAAATGGAACGATCCATATCTTTTTAGCCTATCCCAAACGGAATTTAATTCTCTACAAATTATCTATAAACATTCCTATCCCTATTTATTATAGTTTTCCTGCTCATGGGGAATTTATCAAAATCAAACGTAAAATGCTAGTAACCGTATGTGTTTTTGTTAGAAGGCATTTTGACATTTTGACAGTTTTTTGTTTAATTTATTTAAATTATTATTAGCATTATTTTTACAATGAACTTCGATTGAATAAACTTTAGATTGCTAAGTATTATTTACCAAAAATATAAAAACAAAACTGAATAAATGAAACAATGAAAAACAACAATTTAATGACAAAAATTAAAATCAATAACATAAAAAAATCAAAAATTTAAAATTATAAAAATAAATTAAGGGAAATTAATTCTCTACTAACCATGTAGAAACTTTCCTGTGTCTATTTGTAGTTGCCCTCGTATTTGGAAATTTATGGACGCATGCAATGCTGGAAAGTTTCTGGTTTTATGTTGGAAAGCCACGGAGTTTTGATAGGTTTTGATCCATATTTATGTTATTGTTATCATTACTTAGTTGTGTTATCATTTACTTCTGTTAATGTTTTTGAATATCATGGCAATTTATTCCATCGCCAACATTTTAAATTCGTCTTATATTCATGGCGGATGTAATAAAGTTTTGGATAGGATCTGTTTCTTAGTTTTGGAAAGATCAGAACAACAAAAAACCATAAATTTTTATCACCAGCAGATTAAGATATTGGAATAAATGATTTGTCATATTTTATTGCTTTACCAAATTCTATTTTTAGAATTTGGTAACTTTTAAGATTTAGATGAATAATATTTTCCAAGAAAGCACCGGTAATAAACAAAGTGAACTCTCTAGGAATATCTCGCCCATCATTACGTCGAATATTACGCCATATTATTGTTTTTTATTGTTTCATTTATGCGTTCTTCTGCTGGTTACTTTTGGTAAATAAAAGCTAACAAACTAAAGTTTATTCAATCGCAGATCATTGTAGAAATAATACCAATGATAATTTAAATAAATTAAATTATAAAATGTCAAAATGTCATAGCCTTCTAACAAAAACACAAACGATTTTTAACATTTTACGTTTGATTTTGATAAATTCCTCAATAGCACGAAAACTATAATAAATAGGGATAGGAATGTTTATAGATAATTTTTAGAGAATTAAATTCCCGTTTTGATAGGCTAAAGAGATATGGGGCGTTCCATTTAAAATTTTCGACTTTCACGCTGTATAAGGTATACTGATACAACAAGTGACAATCTATTTGACAGCATATGAAGATTTATTGTGCTAATGCAAAACAGTTTTGTATTAACGTTGGCTGAGATATGTGCTTTTAAAGAGCATGGTGATATTTGCCAAATAATACTTAAAACCAAAATAACTCGAAAACAAACAATGCTAGGTACCAACAACTGTTATCAAAGTCAACATATTTTCTTACGTATAATTGAATGGAGTAATAAAAACTATAGCATTCCATTTAAAATAACGAAGTTGAGGTCTACTTCCGGGAGACCGGAAGTAGTGGCCATCTTGAAAATATTTTAGATTAATAGATTGGAATGAACAACCGGTGTTTCCAAAATTTCAAGCCTCTACGAGTAGTGGAACCTAAAAAAAGTTCTAATGAGCCAGTTACGTGAGACACCCTGTATATAAATAATTTATTAACAAAAAAATAGTAATTTAACAATAAAAACTAATGAAATAAAATAGTTAGTAAAAAATTAAATTTAAGAAATAAACAACGCCGTAATTTAAGAAAACTATAAATTTAGTTTGTTCGACAATACTAGAGGGCGACGTTATTTAATTCAATTTTTTAAATTTTATGTTTTTTATTAACCATTTTTATTAACCATTTTTTTTGTTAAATTACTATTTTTTACGTTAATAAAATATTTACACTTAATAACACTAGATGGTGGTATTTGAAAATTTTATAAAATAAGCTTAATTTTAGCCTCATTCTGAAACAATAAGAAATATACATGTCGAACCTTATGTTTTTGTAATCAGAAAAAATAACAAATCTAATAAGCTAAAAATCAAGTACTGTTTCTATTTAAATAAACGAAAATTGTCATAATATTTCAAGATCTAAAGCGAAAAAAAATTTCAACCACATCATAAAATTCTCCGTGAAAAAGTGTCCATATAATGTCTTAGTTATAATACTCTACCAATAATAATAATCAAGATAATTGCAGTTGCTGGTTTTACGATATGTTCACTTTTGGCGTCTAGCGGAAAACAAAAAACGATAGCGCTTTAAGGTTTTTAGCATTAGATTTTTTTTTTTAACAGATCATGACATGTAAGCTACTTTTTATCAAACTCTTATAGTTTTTGAGATAGTCTATTCGGACTTCGAATTTGAACCATCCTGTTCATAAAGTATGAAATAAATTCTATATCAATTTTGGGTATGTTCTTTTAAAAAAATAGGCTTAGGGATGTATATTATATTTTTAAGCTTGCATTTTTTGGATTAAAATTTAAATGTGCAGTTGTCCCAAAATTGAGTTATCATGCTTAAGTTGACATTTTTAAATTGGAGCCCCCAGTTTTGTTACATTTATGCATTCTATGTTAAATTCTGAGTATTTTTCATGTAGCATACCTTATCTTGATATTCAACTCTTCGAAAAAATTGCTGTATGTATTTGTCAGTGCTGGCCAGTAGTCAACTACTTTTTGTGTAGTATTCTAACTACATTTGTTCTATGAGTAGTTATACTCAATTCTGGCATAACATATTCACGGAACGTAGTTCAAAAAGTAGTTTACTCCTCATTATTAACTACATTAGGTATACTAACTATTTTTGTGTATTTTAATTCCTTTAATTCTCTCAAAAGTGGCTTACCCCCATATTTTTTTTTTATTTTTAGTGATATAAGAAAATCCTTTGGACTGCATAATTAAGCCATTAAAGCGAATTACTAGGACATAAAATCAATTATTTTGTACTTCTGGTTATACCGGAAATTAGTACTAATTTCGCTATTTTGTTAAATCTAAAATTTTTTCTTCTTCAGATGGGTTTGTCACGATCGCTTATAGTTCTTGAGAAAGAAAAATTTTCCTTATTTTTTGACGTTCTACTGCTTTCGGAAAATGTGTTATAACTTTTGACGCATCATAGCTAGGATAATAGTATAAACTACTTTATGTTCTCTTTGATTTGTTGTTTTTCGAGCAATTATTACTGGTATGTTTTAGTCAGTAATTCATTTTTAATAATGGTGTAAATAAACAGTTGTATTAAATTACCTTTAAAAGAAATACGCCAACAAATAATTAAATTTAATTTAATAATTTTTTATTCTTTTTCTTTATTTTTTGTTCTTTTACACTAAATGTTCTGCAGCTGATAGTAACTTACAATGTATGTTCATGATATGTTATGATTTGGATTGTTTACTTTACAGGTTTTAAAACCTATCCAGGTGGTTATGGAAAAACAATTGCTGGCAATATGACGTAAGGTTACACTCAAGTAGTGTAACTTAAATAAGATAACATAAACAGATCCAAAGTAATTGAATTAAATTTAATTGTTTGTTCGCGTTTTTTATTTAGAATTAATTCAAAAAGAAATTAATTTAAAAAGAATTAAGTCAAAAATTATAAGGGATCGTGAAATTGTTTTCAAATAAAAGATATGCGAGATTGTACTGTCTATCCATCTGAAAAAGAAAAAATTTTAGATTTAAAAAATAGCGCAATTAGTAAAAAAATGTGTGGTCAGGGCGGCGGTAACTCGTCATAGGCACGAGTAAGCGGTATCGTCACCTGATCAGAAATATTTCTTAGAACACCTCGAGTCTCCTAGGGAGGTTGTACAAGGGGCCCGTTGAGAGGCCTAAGTGCCTTGCATGCCCTCCCCGTTCCATACATACATAGTAAAAAAATGTGGGGGACACCCAGTATTTCGAACGCTAAGCGTTCTTCTTCAGGCACGACTACGGCTCGTTACTACCATCTTCTTAAGCTATCTAAGAGATTATTACCATGGTTACGACTATTTTACGCGCTCTGATTGGCGTATAGATGGGTTTATCTGAGATAGATTTAACTAGAAGATGGTAATAACGGCCCTATGAGATATAAAATGAATGATTAGATATAATAGTTAATAAATAAAACATTATAAATACCATCAAAAGAGGAGCATCGAAGAATGGTATATGTTGTTCATCTAGGTCTTTTTTCTTAATTATTTAAAAAACTGTTTATCAAACAGTAAAATTAAGAATTAAAATTAACAGAAATCACATAGATTGAAATCAGATTCAAAAAAATGAAATAGACTCAAATAAATGCGGCGCAAGAGTAGACTGAGAAGATGAAGGAATTCTGTCTGCAGGCAAGTGAAAGGATGTTAAGAAAGTAACTAATTTCGTTTATGTAAAAATTTACGTTGTATTGTTCAGAGATTAGGAATCTTTTATTTTTTATAAGTACGGCGTTGTATAGATTTTTAATGTTATTAGTTTGCATTCATGAGAGATTTCGATGTTTTTAGTTTGTTAATAAGGTCGGACGAGTTTTTTATGTTATAATAGAAAGAGTTTTTAAAGGTGTTGCAAAGAAATGTTTGAATAGTTTTAGAGATTATATTTAAGGGTGTTGATATTGCTTATGATTGGGCGAACACTTAGTTCTATCTTGTGTAGTTTGATTACGCTTTTAAGTGTAGGTAGGAGGTTCATTTCGACGGAGTCACAAGAAATTCATAATAAATTTTTTTAAGTATTGTTGATCAGTTTTAATTAATTTCTTTAAATTATTGTTCAATTTAACGGTAGGATTATTCTTGATTTCCACAATGAAAAAAAAAGATAAGGTTTTTTATGTATAAATAAATCTTTATCCAAAATCACAAGGCCCACATTTTTGTCTCCTAATATTTTTTGTTTTAAGTCTTTAATGTTGCGGAGAACCGATCTAGTGGTTCGGATGGGAAGATTGTATTTTGATATTTTCTATGTTTTTTATAAAATTGTGGTTTTCTTGAAAAATTTGTTTAAGTGAAGGATTAAAAAGGAGTTGTGAAAATGACCTGATACCCGAAAATGACTCTGGTGTCTGTGAATTACCTGTTACTTGTACATTACCTGTTCAGTTACTCCTCTATTTACTATGCTGACACATACAGAAATAAACCTAGAGGCAATGTAATGTGTAAAAAAGTAAAAATGCCACAATTATTTAAATAGGTTAATTCTTTAATAAAACCTAAATATTCAAAGGCTAATGAAATATAAAAATAGAAGAGATCTATGACACTTCTTCCTTATTGCAAAAAGTATTTGTTCTGTTCGCATTTACAAATAGCAAGGTACTGTTTGTGGAAGGTTTTAGTCTATTTCGGGACTTTGTTATATGTCGCCCTGCAGCGGAAAAATGTTTTTCACTCGCAACTGAAGTAGCAGGTATACATAAATAATATTTCGCAAGTTTGGCTAAATTTTGATGTAGGTTTTCGTTATTTTTCCACCAAACAAATACATTTTGTGTGTTTGGTGGAAAAATTTTAATTGCCTCTTTCTTAAGAAGCGATTTATATACGGTGGCATTATTAAGATTGTTTTCGTTTAAAAGATCGTCTAACTAATGAACTGTCTGAATTTTTACGTTTATCTTCTTCACCTGTCACTCCCACTGTTATTTAAACCCTTGTATTCTTGAATTAAGTCTCTCCATTACTACAGTCGTATTCCTAACTTGTACTTCAAACACTTCTTTTTCTATTTAACTGTAAACTTATAATTTATTTTTTTTACCCTTTTAAAAAATCAATAATTTTTTAAATCTTGGATCAAGAGTCGTTGCTTTTACATAAACAGAGTTTTTTACATCTTGGTCATTAAAAAAATTGAGCGTTAATATTTTTAACTGGTTCCTGTTTTAAAAATTTTATTCCTTGTAATTCGTAGCCGTCTAATTTATGTAAAACATCAAGTACCTCGGATATTGTGCAATACTTTTCTGCACAGAAAACTCTGTTGGCAATTTTTAGCATGTTTAGAATAGGCAAGATGCCGATCAATTTCCAGTGCTCATCCTTCAGTTCTAAATGTATTGTGTCACTTCTTTTTATTACCTTTGAGTAAGAAGTATTTAATCGATCTAGCATACCGAAAGCTGAGTCCCATCTGGTCCCGCAGTGCTGCATCAATTTCAGTCCATGTTTTTTAGGTTTTCTGAAAATTTATTTAGATAGAGTAAATACATTGGAATATTTATTTGTAAAACTTACCAGCTGTGATTTTTTTTTGGGCATTCAAGCATTGTTTCCTGTCGTTTCAGTAGCTCTTTTGTTTCACTTGCTAATCTGCTAGTTGCATGTATACACTTGGCAATAGGATTTATAAAATCTACTGTATTTAATCCGGTAGCTGCGTTAACACACAGTTGCAGGATATGGAAGAACTTTTACGATATATATATACATATATATACGATATAGTGAGTGCTAAATATGACGCGTTATTGTTTGATGTCCAAGCATCAGTAGTTAATGAAACATGTGTAGCTTCCTTCAGTTCATTTATCACTATTTCTTTAATTTCCTTTTAATCGCGTTTCAAATTTTGAACTATAGTTTCATAACAAGGTATTTTATAATCTGGCTGTAGGTAATTCATAAATTTTCCGATACTACATTAGTAATTAAATTTGTTATTTTAACTTGACGAGATTGGGACAGTCCAATTCTTCTTTTAAACAGTCTGTTATCTCAGTCTGCGAACCAGAACTCGAACCAGTAACTATAGCCCCAACATTTTTATTTTGTATTTGTTCTTTATCTGAGTTTTGTGTATTTCCCATGCTTACACTTTCGCGCTTATGAACAGAATGAACACCAGATTTGTTCATTGGACTTGTTGAACGTCTATACACAATTCTAGCATCATATAAATTACAAATCACGTGAGACTTCTTTAGAGAGAAGTGAAAGCTTTCCCACACTACCGAGCGCTTACGTTTTCCGACATTTTGTAACTTGTTTTTAATACGTTGCCGATTCCGTTTCAGAATTGTTCAGAATCAACACGTTATTTTCGGCACCGCTTGTTATCCAGCTAGCTGAGCTGAGTTTGAGTTATCCTTTTGGGTAACGGGTATTATTTTAGGTTTCGGAATATTCCGGTATCGGGTAATATCCGAGTATCGGATAATCTTCGGGTAACGGGTACTAGGCAAAGGTAACCGGACTTGCACTCATTTCGAGTATCTCGGGTACCTGGATACCCGTTATTATCACTATAGTCTGTACCACAAGAGGTGAATGTGACTCATCGATTTCCGCAAGAATTTTGCGCATACGTTACAAATATTATGTCCGCGCGTTGACGTATGTTAGAGTGGAATGATTTCTAGCGTGTACGTCTGTTATCTTTTGTTAAGAGTTCTTGTTAATTGATTTATTTTTAAATCCTTGTTAATTGGTAATTTTTATTGTACTTATAGCGGATGTTTCACTGGCCTTGTCCCGCTTGCATCCCAAACGTATTTAAGTAAATAAATAGATGTAGTCATTACATGAGTATACTCATTTACATCCAAATATACTGCGGTTTTCCGTAAAAATGTTGGAACTTAAAAAGTGTTCTACAGTGAAAAAAGTTTTGGGAAACACTGCCGTAAAGGATAGAATTCCGCAGAAATCTTTTTTCAGTTATAATTTTGGATTTTTTTAAGCCGTATCTGAAAAGATTGTCGGATTTTTTACGTTTACCTTTCGTTTAAATACAATTTTGTAATTACGACGTTCCTTTTTGAAAATTTGGATGTTACTTTATACACGCATTCATACAATTGGTAGGTTAATATAATAATAAAACATTTGATTATAAGTTTCATTATGGTGTTATTAGTACTACAATTACTTAATTATATTATATGTTTAAATATTATTATTTTTTTATGATAATTTTTAGAAGAAATGTCTATTGCTGGAATCTAACTAACTCACTTGTAAAACCTATAACATTTCGTTTTTAAAAAGGGTCATAGAGATGAATCGGAGGCAACAGATCAAGAAACAGCTTACAAAGATGCACAAACTTTATTACGTGCTGGTGAATTATTCCATGGAACTGATGAATCCACTTTCAATGCCATCTTGTGCCAAAGAAACAGATCGCAACTTCGTCTCATTTTTGCTGAATACGAAAAACTTACGGATCATTGTTTTGAAACTGCCATCGATAACGAATTTTCAGGAACAGCTAAAGATACACTTTTGGATTTAATTAAATGTATTAGAGATAGGATTGGATACATCGCCGAAAGACTTCATAAAAGTATGGATCGAATCGGAACTGACGATCGTACTTTGATTCGTTTGGTTGTATCGAGGTCTGAAATTGATTTGGGGGATATTAAAGAAGTGTTTGAAGAAAAATATGGAAAATCTTTAGCTGATTTTATTAGGGTAAATACAATGTCTAATTAAAATTCATTTTAATATTAATCTTTGTTATAGGATGATACTTCAGGGGATTATAAAAAATGTTTATTAGAAATTGTTGGTTAAATTACATCATCCAGGGTATTACTATTATTATTAATAAAAATTTACTCAACATTTTTTAATCATTGCATAGTTAAAAAGTGCTTTATTTTCTATATGTTGTGTATTTTAAATGAATCATGAGAGTATGACAATAAAGGTATGGAATCTATTGAATTCTTTTAACAACATTTAATTTTCTTGTACCTTCCAAATATACAAAGATGTGGTATAACTGCAATTGGGCAAACAATAATTATTGCAAACAATTTTCTCAAATGACATTGCAGTTGATTGCAGCCAATACATTCTCCAGATTCATCACTGTAGTAATATATATATATATATATATAAACAGATTGATAAAGTGTAGTAATTAAAAATCAGTGCTACAAATGTCTTGATATCACAATGGCAGAAAAATTCAATATCTAATTCTTTTAAAATGCAGTTGATTTCATCTGATTCATAATAAAACAGTACATTACAAACAATACTAAACTCAAAAGATTAATTAGTTTAATATACAGGTATCCCCGTAAGCGGCACAGTACATAAAACTAAAAATATTTCCGTTTACGTTCTTGGCTTCTTAATAATGGCATTAAGAAGGCAAGATGCAGAGTTCGTCTTTAGACAAAAGTTATGGAAAATTTACCATACTATGAACAGAAAATATTTTTATCTAGTTTCGTTTGTAAAATCAGTGTTTTCCAGAGAATTTCAGTTCGTAAAATAAGGAAAACAGTCACGTCATTGAGGAAAACAGTGCGTAAAGTAACGAAAGAGTGCGTTTAGCGCGTTTCCATAGTAACAAGACGCAAACATTTGCAAAATCATGGCAGTTCAAAAATTGTGAATATTAATATTAATTTTTAGTTCGTAGATAAAATATTGTATGAAACTGTGCGTGAAGTGCTCTTTGTGTACTCATGCGATATATAGCACTCAATTTCATATGGGACCCCCCTAAAAAAATTACGGCATTGTACAGCCAAAACTCTAAATTTTCCATTGGTACAAAAAAACAACACATTGCATATAAAATTTCGGAGAAAAAAGGAATTTCATCGCAAATGTTGGGAAATGTTTTCCGTTCCCAAGTGTGCCATAAGAAAACCAAAGATAGGTAATTGTCAAAGTAAATTATTAGACGCCAATAGCAGCCATAAGTCTTTTTTTATAAACGGTCTAAAAATATTCGGAACTCAAGAGGAAGTGGTTGACATGACATTTATTCTTGGAAAATGCAACAAGAATTGTTTCTTGGCGTCACGAGTGTACGCTGCGAGATAGCCACACAGAGCACATCCAAATGAACGTGCGTTTAAAAAAGTGTTGGAGAGATTTACTACAACGGAAACTGTGAAACGGCCAAGGAGAGTTAGAAAGAAGGCAGTTTTAACAGAAAGTAATGAATTACAAGTTCTGGAGGCAGTTATTGAAGATCCTCATACCAGTATCCATGATATTAGTAGGAATCACGATATTTCAACGCGATGCGTACATCGTATTCTTCAAAAGTACAAATTTCGTCCATTTAAGATTCAACTGCTTCAAGAATTGCAACCTCAAGATTTTCATACAAGGCAAGATTTCTGCATGCGGGTTATCAACAAAATTGCGCAGGAGGAATCATTTCTTATGCGCGTATTATTGTAATAATTCGAAAATTATTTAACGGTCTTAAGAATTAACCATTCGAATTAGAAATTCCTAGAGTGCAACCTTTCGTTATTTTAGAAACTAGACATCACGTCTCAAGTTAACGACGTCCGGTATAGAGACCAGACTTCGTGTTAAAATTTGGGAAAAATTATGTATCCGCAGTTTGATGGGGGAGATGCGAATCGACACGAAAAAGTCGTTAAAAACTTAGAAAGATTTTCGATGGGTTTGAATCTAAGTGTCAGTCTTCGTTAGACTGAAACCTAGATTCGCTTCAACGCCAATTTCAAGTCCCATCGAAATCGAGAACTTTGACTCAGATTCAAAGCCAACTTTCTTCTTATTCGGGCGTTCGCGTCGTGTTGAAAATTGTGTTCACGAGAGGATTTGGTGCATTTGTAACGGAGAAGTCTTCCCGGATTATCCCGAGAAGATTCCAACAGGATCCAGGTTGCGACCCATCACCCGAGACCACCAGATCGGAACACACGTCCGGGGTAAGTCTGTTCTCCCTATCATTTATCGGTCAACGAGAGTTCGCTGTAGGGTTAGGTTCAGACAGGTTTATTTTCATTTTTAATTTGGTGGTTTTTAAGATTATCTTTGTATCATTATTAATTTTGTTATGTTTGTAGTAGATAGAAAATGCCGATTCTGGACCGGAAGTCAATCCCCAATCCCCCTCTGACGTCATCAACTCGCTGACGTCATCCGTGTCATCGACGCAATGACGTCACCACCCCCTGACACCACCACCCCCTTCACCCCCCACCACCCTAGTGCCCTTTTATATATATATATATTTTTTTTTTTTTTTTTTTTTTTTTCTTGGCGAGCGTTGGGATCGAACCTAGACTAGGTTTGGTCGAAAGCCGGGCGTCTTACGCTCTCGGCTACCGAAGGAAATTGGTTAAGACGTTTAAATAACGTTCTGGAGGAGAAGCCGTTCGCTCTTATCAGCGAGCGGAAATGTGATAAATAATACTCACCAACATTTATTCTTTTTTAAAGGAGGAATGAAATAATAAACGCAAAAAAATAAATTTAATACATATATTTAAACAACTAATGTAAACATGACCAAAATGATAAAACTATACAGAAAGCGCTTGTAATGACTTCGATTAAATTACATAAAAATTCGGCGGATAAAGATAGGAAACTTTGTAGACATTCCCCCATTTTGTAAAAGTTAATTTACAACAGTATAAATTTCAAACCTTCCGTGGCCGGCGTGCACCCCTTATAAATTAATCCAAGCTTCACCGAATTTAGTAGCTCAAGTCCGTTGGTGAGGTCTTTCCAAATATAATCCGCGTAAAGTTGTGGTAAATATACTCTCACGTGGTCCAATTCGACCAAAAGATCTTCAAAAGATTCCGGAACGGTCACAAAACGTCGCACCCGATATACTTTATTCTTTTTCAATGAAGAAACGGAAACTTTAGGTTTATTTGCATATACGCTCAGGTTATTTAAACTTTTTATAGCGCTCATCAAGTCTTGAGGAAGCATATCTAAACACTGTGCCGATCGGTTCGAAATGAGGATGATATATGCACTCACTATAAGGGATGAGATTAATATGGTCCGTCCGGGGCATCATCCGCTAATTTATAATAGAATCCACCTTGTCCGCGTTCATGTAGAGGCGCTCGCGTCGCTCCATAATAACACCTGCCGATGGGTGTAGTCACTTTCGGAACACTATGGTCCGTCACCAAATTTTCAATTCGTCCATATGTCGGGGAGCAATTGCTATTAATTTTTTGCTCAAATCGAATTAAATTTGCAGGATTTTCTTTCCCAAAATCTTGCGTGCCCAGATACACCAAAGACATCCCCTCGAGGGCCCTTTTCTCTTCATCAGTTATAGTTTCCGCAATTCTCAACGGTAGATATACGGAAAAACCATCTTCCAATTCAACAATAACGGAGGGCCATTTGTTCGATGCAATTCTTTTGGCCATCGCAATCGGATAAGGTCGATCAATCTGCAGCGATGAAAGCGAACGCTTCGGTGTGAAAACGTATGAACCCAAAATATTTAGACGAGACATCCTGTCAGTAAGAACGATTACCTCGGACTAAATTATAATTTCAATATTTCCGGTATTTATAACATTTATTGTAAAAAAGGTGCGCGCGCATCCATCAATTAAACACAGAAAGGGGTAACCGCAAGATGTCCTTGAATTCGGGGAGCAGCTTCCGCAATCACTCAACCGATTTTTAAATGGGTTGTAATAATAATTTTTAATTTTGATAAGTGCCTAGGTACGAGTTACAGTTGAAACAATAATGGTTAACGTTCTTGCAGGAATCCATACAATATGGAATGCATACACATGGCAAGCATCTAGTAGAAAGATTTTTAATTAGTAAACATGAAAAAAATTAAAGTGTAACCTTTTTACCCAAACACGCAAAGTATTAGAGCAAATAGATGAGTTTTTGATGAGGTTTCAGGTATAGTCAATGTAAAGCCACCATGCCTACAATGCGGGCATGTTTCAATTTGAGTTATGGGACCAAAATGACTCATATCTACGCCATGTTTATTGTCGGAAGGATGATGATGTACTGAATAAATTTCAGTATTTATCTTAAATATCTAATATTCGTGAATAGCTCCGTCATTATTACAACATTCATATGAACGTACCTAAATTATTAAACATCCGAAGGCACACGTCTGAATGCGCGTGCGCGGCAAATTAAGAATATTTCGGGAATAATAATACAATCGCATGTGTTTAAAAAAAAATATGTATTTATATATAAATATTAATTACATTTTAAAATATGGGTATGCTACATTAACACTGATTACAATTAAAAAATAAAAATTATAAACTAAATCTACATATATATTAAAAAAATATTTAAAATCTAGTTAGTACACAATATCTGATTTCTTGATCCAACTTCTTTAATCTAATCCAAACCACTTGACGTACATCCTGTTTCCTCTCCGTTTTAGAATTTTTTCAATCAACTGAACGTCATGGTAATGAGTCCGTTGTAATCCAAGTAATATGGTGATTTATATTTGATTTATCATACCAGTTAAAGGAACGTATTTGAAAACACGGTCATGTAAGATTAAACAGTAGAGGGAAGTCGCATCAGGTATATCTTCACTCGTTTCAAATTCAATGCGAATATCAACGGTTCCAACATTTAAATTATCATTTTGCCGTGAACAATCAATTACAATAATCGGTGTATATGTTATAAATGCGTCTCTATTAAATATTGGTTCCGCAAGTTCTCGATCGTAATAGGTCTTTGCAAAGTTACAGTACATTTCATATAAAATTGCAAATTGACCCGTCTTAAAATTTAAATTTAGAGCTTCGTAGGGATATTTCTCACTATTTAAAAACACTTTCATATCTGTTAAATTACAGTGGTCAAATAGTGATGCAGAACGTAATGGATTATCCTTTCTATCGGTTTGAAATCCCAATATTAAGTATCTAGGCTTTTCTAATTGTGTAGATGTTTTAATTGTCCATGAATGCTGTTTACTCCTTGGTAATGATGGATATTCATGTAAATCAAACGATCTAAATCCCATTTCTAATTCAACTCCTTGTTCTATGTATTCCAACAACTTTAAACGTTCAACATCAGCTACAGAAACATGAGGGACTCTCCATACTATTTTATTAATATTAATCGCCATATTAGGTATGAGGCTTTCAATAACATTCCTGTCTGAATTACTGCGTACTAAAACTAATTCTAGACGGAGGTTTATTAAAATTTTATTGTAGTCTTCTGCGAAGCCAAGAAAATGTTTCAATGGAACACAAAAATCAAAATCGCCTGTCTTTTCATTTACTTTGTTATTTATATATTCGAAACCTGCATTAGAGGCATGATAGTATTCTGATCTTGTTAATGAGCAAAGATTTTTTAATGTACAAGCAATTCCTGGATTTCTCACTCTGTCAATTACAGTTCCCCCACATTCAAATCGTATTTCACTAAACATATGGCCGATTGGATTTACTGCCATTCTCGCATCTTTATCAACGGTTCCATCACTTTTCAGTAGTTTCCCTTGTACGTAAATAAGTGATTGACTTGGTAACGTGTAAATGTCTTGTTGTTGAATCGCAATACGTATTTCATCACTGTTGTTAAAAGAATTTGATGAGTAAGGTAAATGATTGTGGTACTGAATCCGTATCAGTGAATTATCAAATTCTACTTTATCCGAAACGTTTAAGATACTCATGTTGATATTATTTTATTAGTTGAAATCCCAATGATTCAAGAAATTGTTTATTTTGATGTGTTAACTGCTTCACGGTCTGAAGAGAACTAGCCGTGTTGGTTCGATTTTGTGTACTTATATTGCCTTTAATCTTAAGCACCATTATTATTGCAGAGCTTCAAATGTAGTCTTATCTTGATGACTTCTCCTCTAAAATTGACCAATAATCCATTTTGATCAACTATTTTAAGGGTAATGTTATTAATTACTTGTGTATTCAAAGGCATATATATTAAATTGTGAGGAGTTTCTGATATTTTATAACCTTTAGGTACTGTAGGGAAAAATGAGTAGATAGTGTGCGCAGGTATGTCATTGTGATAAGCTCCATGTGTAATGTTACATTGTACTTGTATAGAATTTACTTTAAATATATCTACAATATTTTGAGCGTTGTGCGGGGATTTCGTTGAATCTAGTACATCGGATTTATTAAATCCTAATACTGTGGAGATGGAGTTATTTACATTAAAATCAATAGTTTTGTTACATGCGATCTCAGCTTGTAGTGTATCCTCATTTGCTTGTAGGCTAAACGTCACATCATTAATATTCTTTTCTTTCAGTTGCTTATTAATAGCATTCGAAATATGATTTAATTCATAAGATCCTGTTGGTAATGTTATCAACACATTATCGATTTTTAAGCAATTATTCGTTTCATCAATATTTGGAATTGAGTTATAACCATCAAAGCTTACCAGTGCCAGTTCATATTGATACTTAGGATTCAGTTCTATTGAGGGATGATAATTTGCTGTTAGAACAGATGTTTTTCCTATCAAATCAAACGTCCACATCGTTTGAGTGTTGGAACTATACTGTGTCTGATGATAAGAAACTTAAACATAAATGGCCACAATTACTAGTGTTATAGGTTTGATATTGATGGTGATTATATTTAATGATTACATTATTTTCAGCACTCTTGAAATACTTTACAATTTCTTTACTTGGCTTTAAATTGCCGAAACTATCAAAATAAGTGATTACGTTTCCCTTCTTAATATAGGCTGTCCAATGAGTGCCAGGTCCTTTCGCACTATCTAAGTTAATAATACCTCTTTCATTGTTATTAATACGTACAGGTAATTTATCTCGCATGAATATCCCTCTAAACTCAGGTATCCTTAACACTTGTGCATAACGCATCAAGTCAAGGTTTGTTAGCGCCTTTTGCTCTTGTTTGACTTTTGTTGGCGTGTCTTTAAAAAAACCCCTAATCCTTTTTTATATGGCTTTAAATACAGACCTTTACCTAAAGCTATTGATTCCATCGATTTATTATGTCTTTGGCTTTCTTTGAGCGCCGCTTGTGCTTGCTTTGCTTTGTTGACAGCACTTATAATGGAAGCAGTGCCACCTGCTAATGCTCCTAATGCACTTAAACCAGCGAAAATTGGAATGAGCGGAAGTATACCGCCGCTTTTAGGAACCGTAATAATTCTAGATCTAGGGTTCTTTTTGGTAACACCTTTCACGGTATGTACAGCTAACTTCGCATCAGATTTCAAACCATTAGTCCTTGACTTTTTTAATTTTATTTTTGCATTTTTGAGAGGTCTGTTAAAAGAAATCTCTTTTCCACTTACTCGTTTCTTCATGATCGACCGAACACTTCAATGGTCAACAGATAAATGAACAGTATATAATCAAACTCAGGCTTATATAAAAGTCAGTTATGTTATAAACATGAAAGTGATAAAACAACCTTACACATTAAACGTTGATGATGTAACAAGACAATTTGATAATCCATCACCGGAAAACAGAAAGCATAGTTATTTATTTCCAAATAATCTACGTTGTATAATATGCGGACCTTCCAACTCTGGTAAAACGAATCTGATAATTAGCTTATTACAGGATCCTAATGGATTATCATTTCGAAATGTATATGTATATTCAAAGACTTTGTATCAAAACAAATATCAATATTTAAGAAAGTTACTGCAACCTATAAAAGGTATAGGATATTATGAGTATAACAGCAGTGATGATATAATGCATCCTTCTAAAGCAAATGAAGATTCAGTTTTTATATTTGATGATGTAGCTTGCGATAAACAGTCAATTATTCGTGATTATTTTTGTATGGGACGACATAAGGCTATAGATAGTTTTTATTTATGCCAAAGTTACACGCATATTCCAAAGCATTTAATACGTGATAATGCAAACTTTTTAATACTTTTCAAACAAGATGATCTAAATTTAAGGCATATTTATAATGATCATGTAACAACCGACATGAACTTTAATGTATTTAAGAAAATGTGTTCAATGTGTTGGAAAGATAGATTCGGCTTTGTTATAATCAATAAGGAGGATGATATGAACAATGGTAGATATCGTAATGGGTTTCATTACTATATAAAACTGTAATTGTGTACGTTTTTATATCAATCATGCTCGTGATACGGGCAGGTGGTAAGCTACATTTACCCGACTATCAGTTCTGTGGCCCGGGAACAAATCTCACGAAACGATTAATACGTGGAGATCCTGGTATTAATGAGCTTGATAGAGTGAGTAAACGACACGATTTAGCATATACACAATACACGGATTTGCGGAATCGACATAAAGCAGATAAAGTGTTAGCAGAAGATGCATTGTTACTAACGCAATGAAAGTAAAACGAAAGTTGGGTTTTGGTTTGAAGAATCAGTATCGGCCTGTTAAAACCGAACTGACCAGATAAAAGCGGATGATCGGACAACCGATCTGACCAATAAAGCGGTTGATCGGATAAGACAGGCGGATGATCGGACAACCGATCTGATCAATAAAGCGGTTGGTCGGATAAGACAGGCGGATGATCGGGAACCGATTTGACCAATAAAAGCGGTTGGCCGAATGAGACAGGTGGATGATGGGACAACCGAACTGACCAGATAAAAGCGGTGGGTCGGATATGACAGGCGGATGATCGGACAACCGATCTGACCAATAAAAGCGGTTGGTCGGATAAGACAGGCGGATGATCGGGAACCGATTTGACCAATAAAAGCGGTTGGTCGAATGAGACAGGTGGATGATGGGACAACCGAACTGACCAGATAAAAGCGGATGATCGGATAGTATTAGTCAGTAAGCGTTCATTCATTGTACCGAAAACATGGACTCAAAACAGTTAACGCGGAAGTTTATTAAAACTAGAGCTAATGTAAAAAAGAAATTGGATAAGTTAAAAGCGGTGAAACACAAATCTGAACATTTGCTTCAAGAGCAATATAAAGCAGTAACAACCCCTTTAGAAAAAATAATTTCTACAATTAAACATCCTATTAAAGTAAAGAGTGAGAAAGAGACAGAGGACTTTAAATCTGATCAAGGACAGCAACCGGTTGAGACATTTGAAACAGTAGCTCCTATAAAGAAAAGGAAACTGCTAAAAGCAATACAATCATCTTCAGCGCGGATACCAGAACCTCATCACGATCTTCACGAACATGAAGTAGAACAGTCAGTAATACCAGTATTAAGAGATGATGATGTTTTTACAATATCCCCATCACCACCACCATCACCGACACCAACTCCAGCAGAAGTCGCAGAAGACGTATCTCCATTACAAGAAACTATGAACATTCCTGAAGAATCATTTTTATTGTACTTGGAACAATTTGCTCCTCTAACAAGATCATACATTGAGGGTTATGTAAGAGATAATAACAATGAATACGATTCTAGCAAGAAGGGAGTTCGTGTTAATATTGTAACTGATAAGTATTACATTGGAGATAGTGAAATATCCTTTAGTAATAAAACCGACGATATAACCATTGCAAATAAAACCTATAAGGGTACAAAAGGGTTGTATGAGCTAATATTCAAAAGAGATCCAGAATCATTTACCAGTGATGATCAAAAGAATTACGTTGAAATACTTAAATCAACTGCAGCATTGAACAAAAATCATGATAAAAGTAAACAAATTATCGGTGACAAGTCGGATAAGTATCGTCAAATAATTGCACCTATTTTAAATGCAACGGAAAAAGTTGTTCGACGGAGTAGAGTAAAAAGCGTTCCTATTCGTATGATAACTGGAGAAGGTCTTATGCAACAGTACAATAATCAACGGTCAAATTTTGTTTATTGGGATGATCCTAATGAATTAGTAAGTAGATTAAAACTATTAATAGCCTCTCAACTTGCCGGTAATACATCGCATGGTAATGAAATTAATAGTATTATAGAAGAGCTGCGTGAAGCTCGTATAATTGTGTAAACCTTCAACAAATTGTTTCATTTACATTATGACCGTTCATAAGTTCGGACATCACATTTTTTCTTCCTCCTTACCAAAAGAAGAACATTATTATTTCTTCAATATTACTTTGACTGGTTCCAGTAGTTCGCAGAGTATAAGTTATGCGTTGAATAATAAAAAAAAATATTATATTTTTCCTATTGAATCTGGAATAATTTACTCCATTAATATTTCGCCATCGAACGCAACACTTAGAGTAAACAATAGGATTTATGATAGCACAAAATGGAAGGGCATCAACTTGAAGAAAGGTGATAGATTACAATTCCCTGCTTCTACGGGTACTGCTTCATTATTTGCTGAAATCATAGTAAAATGTCCGGTGATATTAAACGAAAATTAGCGGAGGAGCTTCATAAACCTGCTCGAATTCATTTCAAAAGAAGACATGTACTTACTAAAGGTATAAAAGATTTATACCAGGCCGATTTAGTAGAGATGATACCTTATGCACGAGAAAATAGAGGTTATCGTTATATACTTGTTGTAATTGATGTCTTTAGTAAATATGCATGGGCTGTTCCGGTAAAAACTAAATCAGGTAAAGATGTTACTGAAGCAATGAAAAGTATTTTAAAGGATGGAAATATACCCAAAAATCTTCAAACCGATCAAGGAAAAGAGTTTTATAACAAAGATTTTATCTCACTTATGAGTAAATTAAAAATTAATCATTACTCTACGTTTAGCGCATTGAAAGCATCGATCGTTGAACGATTAAATAGAACCTTAAAAGGTTTAATGTGGAAAGAATTTAGCGTTCAGGGATCTTTCAAGTGGTTAAATTTACTACCGAAAATTTTACTAACCTATAATACCCGTAAACATTCCACTACGGGTATGAAACCAATAGAAGCGGATGAGAAAAAATTATTGCGTACTGTTTATAATGGAGTAAAAAGATATTATCAAAATCAAACAATACACACAAAATTTCATTTGAATGACTTTGTAAGGATATCTAAACATCGTGGTGTGTTCACAAAAGGGTACACTCCTAACTGGAGTAATGAAGTTTTTAAAATTGTTAAGATTCAATACACTAATCCAGTCACGTATTTATTACAAGATTTGAAAGGTGATGACATTAAAGGAGCTTTCTATACAGAAGAATTACAACGGACTCATTACCATGACGTTCAGTTGATTGAAAAAATTCTAAAACGGAAAGGAAACAGGATGTACGTTAAGTGGTTTGGGTTAGATGAAAGAAGTTGGATCAAGAAATCAGATATTGTGGACTAACTAGATTTTAAATATTTTTTTAATATATAGATTTAGTTTATAATTTTTATTTTTTAATTGTAATCAGTGTTAATGTAACATACCCATATTTTAAAATGTAATTAATATTTATATATAAATACATATTTTTTTTAAACACATACGATTGTATTATTTCCGAAATATTCTTAATTTGCCGCGCACGCGCATTCAGACGTGTGCCTTCGGATGTTTAATAATTTATCGAAAATTAATTTCTATGTGATGCAATACTTGGAAAGAATAAATTCCACATCAGTTTCCACTTGATCACGTGATCAGCACGAGCCGGGGAGTCACTTCCTGCCGCACCCAGGATCACGTGATCACATCGTGTAACTTCCTACCGCACCCAATTAGCTTCTACTTGATCACGTGATCACCGCGTGTAACCTTCCTACCGCGCCCCGGATCACATGACCACTTTCTGATAACGTCTAGTATAACTCTAATCACAAGTCCAGCGATGCATTAGTTCAGTGTTAGCATCGATCGCGAACATTTATAATAAACACTCTCCAAAATGTTTCCGTGCGAAAAGTGCGATAGCGTTTTTACCCTCAAACACAACCTCATCCGACATTTACGGGTGAAACACGGCGATGTGCGCGAATTTGACATTACCTGTCACATCTGTGAGAAACAGTTTTCGCGAGTTGACCATTTGAACCGACACATCAGAACGGTCCATGGGTTAAATGTTCCGTGTAAAGATCGTTATGTAACACCACCGCCACCTTTGAAGAATATCGGTTCCGGTCCGGCTAAGCGTGGGGTATCAACATCGCCCCCTCCACCGAAACGCCAGCCCCTCACGTCGTTAGAAAATACGGGCGCATCATCATCATCATCGGTAATATTGCCTCCTTCACCCAAGAAGCGATCACCCAATGTATGTCCAATTTGTGGTGTCGGCTTCATATCTACCACCCACCTACGAGCGCATCTCAGATTGGAGCATACATCGCCGGTCGAGGGTGAAGAGTACGTCGACAGGTTGGAGTCATGTTTTAAAGGCAGGGTTTGCACATATAGAATCGCTGATGTATTACCCGATGATGATATACCAACATTCCTAACAAGATCGGAAGCGCCCGTTAAACGACTGATTGAGGGTAGTCTTGATGGTTATGGTCCCTCAATAAAGGCCCAAATTGAGTTTATGGCGAATTTTGTTAAAGCCGCGTTTGATGAGAATGGGGATGAGGATGTGGTGATGTCGGAGAAAAACTTTAACTGCAAATTTCAAGTGATTTCATCAGGTACGGATTTGCATGAGGCGTACGTTGAAATGTGTCGGGAAATTTTAACCCAAACAGAAGAATTTCAAGAACGCGACTCTGGATGGGCCTTCTTCTCCGTATCACACCTCCTCCTCAACATAAATAAATTCGAGCCAATACCCGGATCGTCATACATACGTCTGCCCAAGGTGATTGTCGAAAAACATGCATGCATCAACGTCAAAAACTACGAGGACGATGCATGCCTGGCGTGGTGTTTGACGGCAGCTCTTCATCCCACCGAACATCATCGGGACCGGACTTCCAGCTACCCCCATTATAGTGACGCCCTTAACTTAGAAGGTATTACGTTCCCCGTTAATTTAAGAGATATTGTTAAGATTGAAAAATTAAATAATTTAAGTATAAATGTTTATGAGTTGTTAAGTAGTAATAAGGATAAATTCACGGTGGAAGGGCCAATTTATTTTACTAAACAGCGACGCGATATTCATATAAATTTGCTTTATTTATATGAAAACGGTAAAGGTCATTTCGTTTTAATTCAAAATCTTTCAAGGCTAATTTCAAAGCAAGTATTTAACCATGGCCATTCTGTACATCTCTGTGATGGATGTTTAACGCGATTTTCATCTCAAGAACGGTTAAACGCACATCAACTGCATGATTGCAATCATGTAATGACCGTTTTACCTAAAACCGATTTAAAATCAAAACCTAATTTTTTCGGCTTATACACCCCCCAGAATATTTTAGAATTTAACAATTTTAAATTCACTCAGATGGCTCCTTTTGTTATATACGCTGATTTTGAGTCGATATTAAAGCCAATCGATTATTGTAAACAGAGTAGTTCTAAATCTTTTACTGAAAAAATTGAAATGCATCAACCGTATAGTTTCGCTTACTATATCGTTTCTACTATTGATAATAGTTTCAACAAATTTGAAACGTATACGGGACCGGATGCACCACAAGTTTTTATATCTAAATTAATCGATGACGTCAAATTTATCTATAAAGAATATTTTAAAACCGTGAAACCAATGCTGCCTTTAACGGCCGATGAGCAACGGAATTTTGATTCGGCTAAAAATTGTTTTATTTGCCAAAATCCATTTAATTTAGAACAGGTTAAAGTTCGGGACCATTGTCACATAAGCGGTAAATACCGTGGCCCCGCCCATACAAATTGTAATCTAAATTTCAAACTTCAAAATTTTATTCCGATATTTTTTCACAATTTTAGTGGTTATGATTGCCATTTATTTATTAAGGAAATGGCTGATACTGATAATGATGGACTTGATGTATTACCGAACAATAAAGAAAAATACATCAGTTTTAGTAAGAGGGTGTTGGTTGATAGAGAATTTGACAAAGCCAATATAGCCGAAAATGTTTTTTTCAAATTAAGATTTGTAGATTCATTTAGGTTTATGGCTTCATCATTGGATTCTTTAGCCGGAAACCTTGGAGAATTTGATTTAATTAATATACGTAAATTTTTTCCACACAATGATCAGTTTAGATTATTGAGTAAAAAAGGAATATTTCCCTATGGTTATATGGATTCTCTGGATAAATTAAACGTAACTTCCTTACCGCCTAAAAGCGCTTTTTTCAACAAATTAACATTCCAGGATATAACCGATGAGGAGTATTCCCATGCTCAATGTGTGTGGAAACAATTTAATTGTCAAAATTTAAAAGACTATTCCGATTTGTATCTAAAAACCGATGTTCTGTTACTAGCTGATGTATTTGAGAAATTCAGGCGAGTTTGTTTTCAAACTTATGGTTTAGACCCGGCTCATTACTATACGGCCCCAGGACTTTCTTGGGATGCCATGTTAAAGTTCACAAAAATTAAATTGGAATTACTAACGGATATAGATCAGGTCCATTTTATTAAGAAAGGTATCCGTGGAGGTATTTCACAATGCTCCCTACGACACGCTAAAGCCAATAATAAATACATGGAAAATCATGACCCCAATTCGCCATCAACGTTCTTAATGTATTGGGACGCTAATAATTTGTATGGGTGGGCAATGTCTCAATTTTTACCTGTTTCTGATTTTAGATGGTTACCTGAAAACGAAATTCGAAATTTAAATATTAATAATGTACCAGATGATTCTGACTTTGGTTTTATTTTAGATGTAGATATCGCTTATCCCGAACATTTACATGATGCGCATAATGATCTGCCGTTTTTAGCGGAGAATTTAATACCTCCAAACTGTAAATGTGAGAGCGATAAGCGATTAATTCCAAATTTATTCGACAAGCCAAACTACGTTATTCATTATAGAAATTTAAAGCAAGCCGTTGCTCACGGTCTTATTATTAGCAAAATTAATAGAGTTTTAACGTTTAAACAATCCCCCTGGTTAAAATGTTACATCGATAAAAATACGGAATTACGACAATCGGCTAAAAATGATTTTGAAAAGGATTTTTTTAAATTAATGAACAACGCGGTTTTCGGTAAAACGATGGAAAATGTCGATAAGCGAGTCGATGTAAGATTAGTAACCAGTTGGGAGGATATCCGGGCTGACGGAACCGCAGGTCGACCGCGCCTTGGAGCTCGAAGTTTAATCGCAAAATTAAATTTTAAAAATATTAAAATATTTACGGAATCGTTTTCGGCTATTCAAATGGAGCGGCTTCATGTCGTTTACGACAAACCTATATACGTTGGTTTTACGGTTTTGGAACTTTCAAAATTACTAATGTATAATTTTTATTATGATTTTTTGAAACCAAAGTATGGTGAGAAAATTCGCTTATGTTATATGGACACCGACAGTTTTACCGTTTTAATTAATTCTGAAGATGTATATAAAGATGTTAAATCACATATAGATAAATTTGACACATCCAACTACAGTCCCGATAATCGGTTTGACATCCCATTACAAAATAAAGCGGTTTTAGGTAAGATGAAGGATGAAAATTGCGGAAAGGTGATGACGGAATTTGTGGGTTTGAGATCTAAGGTTTATGCGAATCGGGTTGCTGATGGGAGGGTTACCAAAAAGTCGAAAGGGGTTAAGAAGGCCGTAGTTAAAGAAAAATTAACGTTTCAAAATTATTTAAATTGTTTAAATTCAAAATCGGTTTTGTGTCGGGAGCAATTATTATTTCGCAGTTTTAATCACGTGATATTCACTGTTTTGCAGAATAAATTGGCTCTTTCACCCAATGACTCCAAGCGATGTGTCGATGCCGATGGTATAAACACATTAGCTTGGGGTCATCATAGTATTAAGAGTAGAGTTTAAGTATGTTTTATATATATATTAATAGTTAAGTAGACCTTAAGTAAAATGTAGTGTTTTTTTGTTTGTATTAAATTTATTTTTTTATTTTCAATATATGTATTAAATTTATTTTTTTGCGTTTATTATTTCATTCCTCCTTTAAAAAAGAATAAATGTTGGTGAGTATTATTTATCACATTTCCGCTCGCTGATAAGAGCGAACGGCTTCTCCTCCAGAACGTTATTTAAACGTCTTAACCAATTTCCTTCGGTAGCCGAGAGCGTAAGACGCCCGGCTTTCGACCAAACCTAGTCTAGGTTCGATCCCAACGCTCGCCAAGAAAAAAAAAAAAAAAAAATATATATATATATATATAAAAGGGCACTAGGGTGGTGGGGGGTGAAGGGGGTGGTGGTGTCAGGGGGTGGTGACGTCATTGCGTCGATGACGCGGATGACGTCAGCGAGTTGATGACGTCAGAGGGGGATTGGGGATTGACTTCCGGTCCAGAATCGGCATTTTCTATCTACTGTTTGTAAATATAGATTAAGTGTGGTTAGAATACCTGTCGTTTTATTTCACATTTCCTGAGAGCCTTAATGCAAGAACCCACGGTTCTGAAATAGTGACCGCGCGCTTGCCATTTAATCTTGTTTGAATAGATAGGATCAGGTAGGAGTTCTTCAGACTAAGAATTAGGTAGCGCGAAATACTGTTCCTGGTGGCAGCGGTAATTACCAGAAGTAGAAGTCGTTTCAGTGACGGCCTCACCACATTATTTTCTGATGAAGCGACGTTCCATAGAAATGGGCATGTCAATCGCCACAACTACCATTATTACGCCATGAGAATGATAAACCGCCAGCAAAGATGGTCACTAAATGTTTTTGACGTTGTCATACTCTTAATTGATTGATAAACAACTAATTGTGTCAAATTGTTAATTGTCATCATTACACAAATTAATTAAGATTAATAATTTATACAAGTGAAATACTTCATTTAATTTTCCTTGTGTGCTCTCTACCGTTTTTTAGTTCATATCCATTACGTTTAAACAAAGAGTTGTTCCTTTAAAGGTTTAAATTTCGCTAATAGTGGATGAAGAAAATTAGAGTGAGTGAAAAATATTTTCACTCACCCGTTGCTATGAATGTTAGCAGAGTGAGTGAAAATAACAACTTTCAACACGTCGTATCGTGTCATCGTATCTACGCTAGAAACTGGCAATTTCAAAGGTAGGATTGAACAAAAAAATATGTTGACTTTGATAACAGTTCTTAGTTCCCAGCGTTTTTGTTTTCGAGTTATTTTAATTTGAAATGCTTTTTGTCAAATATCACCATGCTCTTTACAAGCCCATATCTCAGCCAATGTTAATTCAAAAACGTTTTGCATTGGTATGATAACTCTTCATATGTTGTTAAATAGATTGTCACTTGTATCAGTATATCTTATACAGGCTGGTTAAAAATTGAGTTACAGTTTCTCTGTATTCAATTGCGTGAAAGTCGTGACCGGTTACGTGAGACACTCTGTATATGAAGTTTTCTTTTTGGGCAATTGATTGATATAATTGTTTTAAGAATTAAAATCTTAGTAGACACACTAAATGCTATCTTATGTTAAAAATATTACTGATATATATATATATATATATATATATATATACAGGTTATATATATATATAGACTGTTCCGAAATAACGTGTACAACGGAAAACCATAAATTCCTTGGCTCCAAATATGATGATTTAACTAAACTTATCTATATACAAAGTTGCTGCGAATTCAAAGTCTCAAATTCGCTCATGAGATTGTTACAAAATTAAAATAAACAAGAAAAGCTTACACATTTTTATAGGTAATATTAATATTCTGAATACTTCCTTTAACGTTTTAAAGTTCTTCAACCATTCATGATAAATTTAAATAATATTGTGTTCTATTTCATTAGTTTTTAGAATGTTTTTACAACTAATATTCAGTTCGCTAACTTGAAAATTGATTAGAATTTTGCCTTCAACAATTAGTTACTGAAATGCAATAACGTAATATCTAGCATTATTTTCTAAAAACAAATCAG
Organism: Onthophagus sagittarius; assembly: GCA_036711965.1. Classification (NCBI taxonomy): domain Eukaryota; kingdom Metazoa; phylum Arthropoda; class Insecta; order Coleoptera; family Scarabaeidae; genus Onthophagus; species Onthophagus sagittarius. The sequence goes on from JASERS010000001.1 coordinate 49,553,640, forward strand.
AACAAAGAAAATCTGAAAAAATATTTTGAAAAATGAAAATCTATTTTTGATTCTAGATAGTGAAACACTTTCGCTTTCAAGAATAGACGTTGAAAGAAAACAAAAACTCTATTTCTGGTTATTCTTCAGTCTTAAATTGTGATATACTTGTATCAAAGTAAAACTAGAACGAACACTAGACTTAGTACTAGAAAGTTTTAGTCTAGCGTCTTCAGACGCACGGCTAAACCTATATCTTTCCAGCACTAGGTCTAGTTTTATTTGCCACTCAGTGCATGATTGTTGTAAATACTTCTGAAACTAAAAGTATAATTGACACTAGACCTACAACCTATCTATAGTATTAGAAACATATATAGTAACTGGAAACATTAGGATTTTAGCCGTACATCTTTTTAGACGGCTAAACCGTAATGTTTTTTAGTTCTAAGTTTAGTGTTAGTTCTGAAGTTACGTTAGGTTTAGTATACTTGTATCAAAGTAAAACTAGAATTAACACCAGACCTAGAGCAGTGTGTCCTTAGATGCACGGCTAAACCTGAATCTAGTACTAGGTCTAGTGTTAGTTCTAGTTTTAATTGCCGTTTAATGCTTGATTGTTGTAAATGCGTCAGAAACTAAAAGTATAACTAATTCTAGACTTAGGAACTTTTGGTATTTCTATAGTTTTCTTTATCAACTTCTCAAATTGTTCCAACCGGGGCACGCCGGGTCCCGTTGAAACCAAAGATGCTCACGATCACGTACGTTCATCGTGACTGGGTGGGACTCACGTAGTTTACACATTTCTAATACATATACATATATTACCTGTACTAAAATGTATATTCGACATTCCAGTGACGAAAATTTCCATTATTTTCCATCCTTAGTATGTTTAGTTGGCAAATATGTTTTGTATCTACAATACATTATATTACATCACTACACACTAATAATATTAATATGATATTATTTGTCCCATTAGATGTACATTGACTTAATATACACAAATTAAAATTATAGATTAAAGCCAGCACAAATGTGGCAGAGATCAGTACAGCCGCGACAGCACCTGCTCTTCCTCTCAAACCTAATAAAATTAATTCTAAATAAACAAGTGAGAAAAAGAAAAAAACTCGATACAGAATTCATAATAAATTATTAAGTGCAAACTGCCCTGTCGCTCTTCATTATATAACGAAATAAACTTAAGGAAGTGTTATATTTTATAGTTGATGGCAAATTATTAAAAATAAAATCTTTCTTAAATAGCTGGTGATGATGAATAGGCGGGGTAAGAGTGGCCTTGAATCGAATATTCAAGGTGTGAACATCGGTGCTCAAATCCTTCAATTTATGCGAAACATACTGACGCCCCTGTAACCCAAACAGCAAGCACAAGCAAGAATTTTGAATTTTTCTCGTATTACTATACGAAATACACACGGGTCATACAAAGTATCACAATAATTAAAATGCAACAACACGCACAAAAGCACCCAGTTCTGCGATTGAGAAACGATCGACCGCCATAAATCAGCTTAAGAGCTGAAATTGTCGTCCAATAAGACACCCAAGTTTTTTACGCAATCCTTGAGCGATAATACTTGATTGTCGATAACTATCCTGACCCGAATAAAATCAGCTCAGTTTTAACAGCATTCAGACAAAGGCTGTGGTGCCTAGAAACCTTTTTCAAGGCTTCTATATCCGAAGTCAGACCAAAACAAGCATCATCGATATCCGATGGCAGAAAAGATATATGTAACTGGGTGTTATCTGCATAGAAATGACGATTATAATTTTATATGTATTTGTTAAAATGCGATGTGTAATAGCAATGAACAAAATTGAACCCAGAGGAATACCGGACGCTGTCGGTATTCCTTTGAATAATCTAAGAGACGCATCAAAGTCAATTTTCCTTCGTCTGTGCTTCCAATGACATCATCCTCAATATTCGCTAGAGTTATATTACAACCATAATGCTTTCTAAAACCTGACTGCGTAGGTGGTAAAAAGTTATATTCCGTAACATAGTCGTGAAATATTAATTGGACGAAGGTCTTTGTTGAAGTGATCAACATTCACTTTCTTTGGTAGAGGTAGAACCATTGCCATCACAGTATCGATTCATTAGTAGATTTCGCAGTGGTTTATAATAATCCCAAGAGGAATACTACCCATTCTTTTTAAATTGTCGCGAAGATACTGCATTTGTCTGATTGTACTCGTCCAACCAAACTCGTCAAATTCATTAAATACATTAATGCATTATTTAAGAATTCTGCTATCCAATCCACATCATTTATATCGTAAACATTAGCAAGCGGTAAATTACGGAAATCAGATAGAAAGTTGTCATAGTTGAAATCATTAAGATTACGGTATGTACGGTAACTCGGAAGACACTTTAGCCACAACGTTAAGTTCACAGTAAATTAAATTATAATCAGGTATGTTTACAAATATGATCGGATACTAGAGATATGTTCGGTACTTTGATTGAGTAATAAAGTCTGATTTGGAAGGAAAATTAAATCAATTAAATTGACCGACAAACCAGTCTCACGTGTAGGAGAATCCATAATTTGAACCAAACGAATATAAGAAGACGTCAAATAGAGAAAAGGTGACGTTTCATTACTCACTTTAATAGATTTATAGACATAGATAATAGACAGCCATTGCCGTTCCACTAAGCCAAACCAGAATCCATAGCTGTTTAATTCTATTATTAGTTGTGATAATGCTATATTTAATGTTATTTCTGATATACATCGTCACTCCACCGCCACGGCTACATGCTGCAAGATGGAATATGAATCAATATTTAAATATGTACAATTATGAGTGTCATTTAAATAGGTTTCAGTAATATACGTTAAATTTTGGTAAATACAACTCCTTACTTGGCAGTTAATCGATACCACCAATACAATATCGTGAATAGAACCTTTGTCCATTTTTGCATCTTGCAAAGCTTTTTCGAGCGGATGTAAAGTCCTTCAGAATAAATCCGAATATAATTCTTCAAATCTCGCTCGGGATATTTTTTATTTATAAAAATCAACACCTTCGTAAAGGGCATCTATATCAATGGATGCTTCGGTGCTCGAAGAAAGCGTTCTTTTAGCTCTTAACAAGCAAGTAAGAAGTTTTATTTTAAAAATAAAACTTCTTTTTAAAATTTAGCATGTATTAAAATTTAATTTGCAATATGGATTCTCAAATAAATTTAGGTTTCAGTAAGTCCCAAAAGCCGCTCCCCAACAACAAATCCTTCAAATCGTTGAAGGGCAACAGAGATCGCCAAAGTAAGATTTAAAATTATAGTACTAGAAATAAGGATATAATAACTAAGGATTGTTGATTAAACCCTTGCCGTATATTCACAAGTCTACATGAGTTAAAATGAATATTACGAGTCAATATTTGCAAAAAGAAATACAAAGAACAGACGTGGTGAACACTTGCTTGTGAGATTTTTTCTCAAATTGGTAGAAGGAAGACTTCATCAACTCATTGTTAAGTTTGTAATATTATAAAATTATTTTACCGCAATACACAAACGTTGATTCTACTAGTTCCAAACAATGTATTTATAAAAGTATTCGTATTAATTATCGCAAAATAATTTCCAATTGATTGCACAAATACCATGTCAAACATGTCACTCAAAATCCATTTTCTTCATTCGCACTTAAATTTCTTTCCAAGCAATCTTAGAGCGGAAAGTGACGGACAAGGCGAGCGATTCCATCAAGATTTAATGACATTGGAAATATGTTATTAAAGGAGAATCTCAGAAGTGTAACTAGAGAAAACGACCCAAAGACATACAAAAAATTGTCGAAAAGTAATCATATATATATAATATAAAATTTAATTCCATAAAAGTTCTGTAATATAATTTGTTATATAAACCTAAACAATTGGAAAGACGTTGTCAAGGTTACTAGGACTCAGGGATGATGGGAGATTATTTTTGGAGTGTTATTAGTGAAATCGATCCAGACATACAAAAAATTAAAACGATTTAAATTATAATCCATGTTAACCAATAATATAATTAATAAATAAAATAAAAAGTATGATTAATCTGTACTTGTATTGGTTAACTTATTATCAAATTGTAATAACACATTTTCCACAACAAATTTTCGAAAAGTAATCTTATCCCACTCTACACCAACAATTAGTAAATTAGTATACATTAAATATAAAATTAAATTCTATAAAAGTTCTGTAACGTTATTTGTAATTTAGGGTGGAAGTACTGGTCGCACTTACCTCTAAATCATACCCTGAAGAAGATAAAAGTAAATTATCGAAAGCTTGGTTTTGGTTGAAGGAGGTTTTCTAATTCTTCCCCGTCTTGGTTGAATTCCCAATAATCGCTCTTAATTGTTATTTGTAATATAAACCAAAACAATATAAGAAAAAGACAAAGATAAGTTTGGTATCGGTTGGAAGATCAGCCAGAGTGCGCATAGTGAAACTGATAAAACCAAATCCTCCTGATCAATTATACTTAATATTCAACATTTAGAATAGGTAAGATAATATTGACTTCCAATGAAATTTTGCCCGATTGTCGTAAATTAACGATATCTCTGGTAAAATACATTCGACCATGATGTCCAATCCTTTGAAGTTTAGAGAATTAAATGTTCTACAAGATGGAGTAGCTTGACATACTCTCCGTTACACCTACATACCAACCTGTATAAGTGAATATAATGTCGTGAATCAAATAATTTTTGTATAAAACTCTTTTTTCTTTGTCAAAAGGTTTAGTGACTATTGTCCGCCGAGATACTAATAACTCACCTGTATATGAACAAAAAATGTTGACAATATAATATAATTGCACTGAATATTATATTCTGTCTATTTTTATCAGTATTTTTTGTTTTTCCTTTTATTATTTAATTAACTTTATAATGTAAAATATTTCTTCTGTCATATATTAAATTTTAATGCGACTTGGTACTTTATGAAATTTACAAAGAATTATGTAATAACATGTTATTGCGGTACCATATCCACTAATTAACCATCAAGTTCCCTTTAATTAATAACAAGTATATCGTATATCTAAGCTTAATAATTTTTCTGATATTTACAATTTAAAGAAAAATGTGTAATAAAACACAAACACGCCATTATTGTACTTAATATTATATTCTGTTTATTTTTATCATTTTTTTGTAGATTATTTATTATTTGATTAATATTTTATAATGTAAAATAATTTTGCTGCCATATATGCAAATTAAATACGACTTAGTATTTTATGAAATTTAAAAAGATTCATGTTATTAAATATACAATTGTGATGCATCTTTTTTTATTTTTTATATTTTTATCAGGTTTTGCTTCTTCATTTATCAAAAATAATATTTTGCTAAAATTTCAAAATTGAAGTAAACACTATAGTCAAACTAAATGTGGGCTTCTCGATTTCGCCATAGATGTAGATCAAGTTGTCAAGGTGTAGATCAAGTTAGTCTATGGCGTACTAATCAAGTTACAGTAGAACCCCTCATATCCGACCTCGGGATATCCGACTCCTCGGGATATCCGTCACCCCTCCCTACTCCCAATTTTGTTCAAATGCTCTAATGTACGTTTTTGTGAATCCCAAGAGACCCGACTTTCCGTCGGGGAATTACTTGATTCGCTCAATCTTGATGTTTGCCAAGGGTTGCGCAACTGTGTTCATCATTGTGAATATCAATTGTATGCATATTTACAATTGTTATAGTAAAAGTGATTATGGCTACCCAACAAAAACGAAAACGTATTGTATGTACACTACAGAAGAAATTGGAAGTTATTCAGAGGCTAGACAATGGCGAGTCAGTTCAAAAATTATCTTCTGAATTAGGAATAGGCGTCACAACTATTAAAGACTGGAGGAAAAACAGAAAGAATATCGAATCGTACTCTATGACAGTGGAAGGGGAGGAGGGTTTAAATAATAGAAAGATGCTTAAAAAGCCTAAATTTGATGTTTTAGATGATGCTCTCTGGATATGGTTTTGCCAAGAAAGACGCAAAGGAACTCCTTTGTCAGGTCCTATAATTAAAGAGAAGGCAGCGATTTTACATAAAACAATAGTAGGAGAGGAAGGGGAAAATTTCAGTGCAAGTGAAGGTTGGCTTCACCGATGGAAACGTCGCCATGGTATACGTCACGTTGTTATTTCTGGAGAAAAGCTATCAGCTGATGATGACGCAACCAAAGAGTTCGTGAAGAAATTTGAAGTTTTTATTAAAGAAAACAATATGCATCCGGATCAAGTGTATAATATTGACGAGTCAGGGTTAAACTACAAGATGCTCCCACAAAAAACTCTTGCTGCAAAAAATGAAAAAGTAACAGGGACAAAATTATCCAAGGATAGACTAACTTTTGCAACTTGTAGTAATGCAAGTGGAAACCATAAAATGCCATTGTTTGTCATTGGAAAATCTAAAAAGCCCAGAGCGTTCAAACATGTGAACATGGCATCATTGCCTGTTTATTATAAAAATCAAAAATCTGCTTGGATGGACAGTTCTTTGTTTAAACAGTGGTTTTTTGAAGAGTTTGTACCAGATGTAAAAAAACACTTGAAAATGAAAAATCTACCACTCAATGCAGTCTTGATTCTTGACAATGCTCCCAGTCATCCTTCGGAAAACGAACTAACAATGGGAAACATCAAAGCTATGTTTCTACCTCCTCGTGTGACACCTTTAATCCAACCTATGGATCAAGGGGTTATTGAGTGGTTGAAGAAAAGATACAGGCGAAAATATGTCAGCTTCTTATTAGAGCAAACGGAAGGAGGCAGTAACCTATTTGAGGCAATGAAGACTTTTAATATAAAAGATGCCATTTACATTGCCGCACAAGCCTGGGACGAACTCATTCACACCACTCTACAAAAATCTTGGAGAAAACTATGGCCAAGTATTATTGAAGGTGAGAGCGCAATCTCTAATGAGTCTGAAACTTTAAATACAGATGAAGCAGAAATTCTACAAGATTTACAGACCATCGATGCCCAAATCCGGCAGCGGATATAGAAGAGTGGCTATTGGGAGGGGACATAGTTGAAGTCACTAATGAGGATCTGAACGACGAACAAATCGTATCCGCAGTTTTTAAAGTTGAAACAGAGGAAGATGAAACGGATGATGAAAAAGAAGAACCTGAAAATATCAGTCATACGACAGCTACAGAGGCTTTCGAGATTGCAATGAAATACGTCGAGCAACATCCAGAAGCAACACCGATGGATGTGCTGTGCATTAAAAAGTGGAAAGATATCTCAGCTAAAGCAAGATTTGGTAGATTAAAACAAAAAAATATAACTGATTTTTTTAAATAAATTTACATGTACATACATGGATTTGTATACATAATTAAATATATGTACTCGTTTATGTTTGTCTTGTTCATTTTTGTTGTTCCTCGGATTATCCGACCTTTTTTGGTAACCGACCATGCTCCGGTCCCATGGGTGACGGATATGAGGGGTTCTACTGTAATTAGAAAATAAAAGTGTTTTGTAAAGTTTAAAATGTAATTTATTATAAATTATATTACAATGACTATAAAAACTGTAATACTGTTTGTATTAATCATACATATTATATTTAATAATACATGTATAACAATAATATTTACATTATAATATATTATACAAATTTTATTCGTTTCTAAAACATCACATTCTAATCTACTTCTTCAACAGTAGGCCCACGACTTTGGTAATTCCCAAATCCTCCCGCTTGGCTACCGCAATTACCAGATGGCATTTGACATCCCCCATTTCCACTATGCATTTTTGTCATAATTGGATTGCAAATCGAAGACAATCTCTTCTGCTTCTCCTCGTATTCGTCAACTTCAGCTAAAGTGTTACTATCCAACCACCTCAAACACTCTTCACATTCTCCTCGGACGGCAGTCTTATCACATTCGCTTAACTTATCACCGGCTTCATCAACAGCTTGTTTTAGACCAAACACATAACCCTCTAATTGATTTCGCGCTGATATTCTTTTTCTTTGCTTCTCATCTTCTTCGTGGTATTCCTCAGCTTCGGACAACATTTTATCGATGTCTTGCTGCGATAATCTACCTTTATCGTTCTTAATGGTGATGTTACGACTCTTTCCGGAAGCGGTATCTTTAGCATCGACGTTCAAAATGCCGTTGGCATCTAAATTAAACGTAACCTCAATTTTTGGAACTCCCCTAGGTGCTGGAGGTATACCGGTTAAGTCAAAGGTTCCCAAAAGATTGTTGTTTTTAGTCATAGCACGTTCGCCTTCAAACACTTGAATCGTTACCGCTTGTTGATTATCGGAGTACGTAGTAAACGTTTGAGATTGTTTACAGGGAATTCTGCTATTTCGCTCGATAATTTTGGTCATTACACCACCGGCTGTTTCAATTCCCAAAGATAATGGAGTCACATCTACGAGAAGCACGTCTTGAATCTTACTGTCGGTTTCACCACTAAGAACGGCAGCTTGAACAGCAGCACCATAAGCAACTGCTTCGTCTGGATTAATCGATAAATTCAAAGCTTTGCCACAAAAATATGTTTGTAAGAGAGATTGAATTTTTGGAATACGCGTTGAACCTCCCACCAATACAATATCGTGAATAGAACCTTTGTCCATTTTCGCATCTTGCAAAGCTTTTTCGACCGGCTGCAAAGTTCCTCGGAATAAATCCGAACATAATTCTTCAAATCTCGCTCGGGATATTTTGGTATAAAAATCAACACCTTCATAAAGAGCATCTATCTCGATGGATGCTTCTGTACTCGAAGAAAGCGTTCTTTTAGCTCTTTCAGCAGCTGTTCTTAAACGACGCAATGCGCGTGGGTTACTTTTAAGGTCTTTCTTGTATTTTCGTTTAAATTCCTCGGCGAAATGATTAACCAGTCTATTATCGAAGTCTTCTCCACCAAGATGAGTGTCACCGGCAGTTGCTTTTACTTCAAAAAGAGATCCTTCGTCTATTGTTAAAATTGAGACGTCGAATGTGCCTCCACCAAGATCGAAAATCAAAACGTTTCTTTCTCCCTTAAGATTTTTATCCAAACCGTACGCTAAAGCAGCGGCTGTCGGTTCATTAATTATTCTTAAAACATTTAATCCAGCTATTACGCCAGCATCTTTAGTGGCTTGACGTTGAGAATCATTAAAGTATGCTGGAACTGTGATGACGGCATCTTTCACGGTACAACCCAAATACGCTTCGGCTGTTTCTTTCATTTTTGTTAAAACCATCGAGCTAATTTGTTCCGGTGTAAATCGTTTCGATTCGCCCTTAAATTCAACCTGCATTTGTGGTTTTCCTCCATCATTAACAACTTTGAAAGGCCAATGCTTAATATCGTCTTGTATTTTTGGATCATCGTATCTTCTGCCGATTAATCTCTTTGCGTCGAAAATGGTGTTGATGGGATTCATCGCAACCTGGTTTTTCGCTGCATCTCCAATTAAACGTTCTGTGTCTGTGAACGCCACATAACTTGGTGTTGTACGATTTCCTTGATCATTTGCAATAATTTCCACTTTTCCTTGTTGCCAAACTCCAACGCAGGAGTAGGTGGTTCCCAAGTCGATACCAATTGCTGGTGTTTTTACCATTTTGTTTATTTTTCTTGTACTTGTAAATTAAATAAATTCGAATAATTTAATATTATAGTTGAACTGTTTTTGGTACTCTGCTGTTAGTTCGCTTTGATTTGCTCGCTATCGTATTTGAAACGAAATTGAATTGGCGCGCGGACGGCCCGCTTTTATACTCGACCGATTGAGTTCACGATGCTTCTCGAACATTCTCGAACGTTCTCGAACTACTAAGAATAGTGAACAAGATGAATCGAGAATATTCTTGCAGGTTCTAAAATTTGAATAACTTCTTCAGTTTAAGCTAAAAAATTGAAATGAATAAATAAACTTTACCATTGTAAACGAATTATTATTAAATTAAATCTAGATATTCTCTCTTTATTTTTTTACTCAACAAAAAACTTCATAAGTGATAGATATTTATACAGAGTAAATCAGTAGTCCGAAGACGAAAGATTCTGTCTATATAAATATAATAATATACGGGGCGATTCACATAAGAACCGATACAGCGTAGAGGACGAAAAATTAAGATGATTTAATGCAACCTATTTCTATACTAAGTTTGTATCCCTGATGAATTAAAGTCCATTAAAGTTAGATCTTATACATAATTCTTCTTATTTTACTGAGGTTCTATAAGTTTACTATCAATATCATTAACACAAATTCTCAGTACAATTCCCAATTAAAAATTAAAAATATTATAAATAAAATTTCCGATTCGCGCTTACAGCTCATTATCAAGGAATCTAAACTTTAACATTAAAATAAAAAACATACATCAGACAGCCTTATGTTATCACCTTGAAAAACCAAAAGTAGTTTATGCTAGTCAAAATACACTGCACAGAAAGAATTTAGAATCCATTATTATAACAGAAAATGCAGTTAATTACAAAACAGACGCTGGAAAAATTGGTATGCATTATGCAGCAATAATCCGAAAGTTAATGATATAAAATAGATTGTTTATTTATTGATGTCTTTTAATTATGACATTTTTTTTTTAAATAAAAATAACAAGCTTTAAAAGATTTACTTCCCCCACTTTAAGATACTGGATTATGTTTTGCACGTTCAAATATAGAATCTTCTCCTTTTTTTAAAGTAAAATGACATCCAATACGTTGTAGTCAGAAAAATAGATTTTTTAATGTAAATTTACCCTCAATAATGGTATATAATTTTAAATATTGTATTTTTTTTAATTGTTTCTTTTTAATTGTACTGTTTGTATGGATTTTAATATTAAATTTTAGATTTTAAATTCCTTGATAATGAGCTGTAAGCTCGAAACGTCGGAAATTTTATTTATAATATTTTTAATTTTTAATAAAATTGGGAATTATACTGAGAATTTGTGTTAATGATATTGATAGTAAAGTTGAATCTTATATATTTAAAACATTCAGTAGTTCAGTCATATATTAAATTGGAAAAACCAAATTTAGTGTAGGTTATGAGCGTACCTAGGGTATTAATTGGAAGCAAGTTAAGATCAATGGCACCATCTCAAAGGGTTGATCAAGGTCCGTAAAGCGTATCGTACCAGGTTAGTCAGAGCCAGAAGAACGCGTTTTGAAGGGTAAGGAAGGGGGTGACGTCATAAGTTACGAAGCAATGAGAGCTAGAAACTGTATTAATATGAATCAATTCTGATTATGAAAGTTAATTTTTTTGATGTATGTATGTATGGAGTGAGGAGTGCGTATTCTATACGCGGCACCTAGGCCACAACGGGCCCCTTGTACACTGGCTCCTTCTAAGAGGTTTGAGATGTTAAATGCGAGTATATAACTCGATTTTTGATTTTTATTATGTAATTAAATAAAATATATAAGTTTGAAATAAGTAAAACAATATTACAAAACGCAATTATTTACTTAGTAAAACTTTAGTTATTTTTTGTTTAATATTTGTCTAAGTTTAGACAATTTTTTTAGAGCCCTTATTAAGTTTTTATATAAAAAGTTTCGATTAATTTTTATAGTAAAACTCTTAAATCATGACATTTTTGTAATTTCTTTAACAATTTCCCTAGTTTTTTTATATCTATGTTGTATCTGGTTGGACAATCCGAAATTATGATATTTTGAATATATTTGCTTTATGCTTGCTAAAAATCTTTATATTCAGGTTTTACTGTTTATGATTTATGTTTTCCTACACCATTATGAACAATTTTAGCGCATGAGGTCTTTGACTATCTATTTTTATTTTTGAATTGTGAAAGAGTTTTGCAATAAAAACCATCAATGTACTGTAAGACTGTAATAACCAAATTCTAATGCGTTGTGGATTTTTAGTGTGTATTTTGAAAATTTACTCTTTATTCCCGTAATTTTGTCATATCTGAATTATACTTTTCTGCTTCATTGCTATTAAAGAAGAGAGAAAAACCTATTAAATAGTATTCATTTAGGGTTGGGTTGGGTTGGTTACTCTTGTTTTTGAGTTATTGTCATGAGATATATGCCATCATTAAGCGAATAGGAAGATGTTTTGAATTTTTATAAAAATAGTTCCTACTTTTATTAATAACTATATTGGCATTTTCCCCTAAAAATTATATGAAAAACCTGAAATTGAAACAAAACTCTGTTTTGGAAACCTACTTTTTTCATTCGTACATATATTTTTAAGTTATTCAAGCTTCTAACTTCTAACTCCTTTTTGTGAGCTTAACAAGTCCACAAAAAAATATGTTCACCTAATATCGAGGTACAGCTCAATGTGCATATGTTACCCCTCAACGTCTGTAACATGTAACATCACGACTAAGGCATGTCGGGGGCTTTACGTTTCATACGTTCAAATCCTTCATCTCGCCAACCTTGTACAATACGCTTCACGGACCTTAGGGTTGATTAAGGGTGCTTGTAAAATAAATTAAAAGAAAATTATTTGATTGTTTTATGTAAATGACATGTTCTATCACCTATTTGTTAATTTTAACGTGTTGTTTCAGGATTTCATAGCTGACAACGGAATTTTTTATTATTTTAAGTAACATTACTGAAATGTATACCTTTACTTATTCCCATTTCTTAACCAAACGACAAAGTTTTTTTTGTAAATAATAAGAGGTAAAATAGTTTTAGAATTAAATTCTACGTGAAATGAGGTAATAATGTGTCAAATTCAGCAAAAGATGAAACATAAAAATAATCTATCGAAGATAAGACACCAAAAGTGTGCGATGATAAAAACAAGGGAGAAACTAACGGCAGTAATAATTCAAATATTTTATGATTCCGGCAAGTCACCTAACACAGTGCTATTTTTTAAGTTGATTTATTATGTTTATAATTTATTTTATAGTTTTTGATGTTATAATTTAGTTTTTATTATATCTAAATAAAGTTATTATTTTGTTGATGAGCTTATTGTTAAGATCAAATACAAATTTAAAGTACATGCATTTTTATAAATTAATATACCGTAAAACTAATATTTTTCAAGACTTGAATTGAATTTACTCGAACTTAAATACAAATGTTATAAGAAGCTGGCTGAAGCAGGCTGAAGAGCTACTAGTAGGCCGGTCCTACCTACGAGCATTTAAAATTACTCAAAGGCCAATGACTCAACCATTTTGAATTTGAAGTTGTTCGAATGTTAATAAAAATTTGCATATGAACATAGGGAAATTGAAAATAAAGTAAACTATTACCAAAGCCATAAAATAGTACTAGAAGGTGAAGCAAAGACAGGAAATATGGCTTTTAGAACACTGTCCAAATATCTAATGAAAAATTGATTTTTTAATAATTAATTATTTACTTACCACAAAATACTTCCAAGAATCCTTCTAAACCCCAATCTAAAAATATATTTTGACAAATTTGTCCATTTCATTTAACACTATTCTCTCGATCTACGACAATTCCTTTAACGGTTTTCCAAGCGTAGGAAAAGACATTACCATTTGATTTAAAATAACGTTATTTATCTTAAACATCTGTTTACTTATACAGAGTGAATAAAGTGTTTTGGATTCTTTAAAATATTATAGTATTAATGCAAAACCATAATACGCTTATAATAAAACAAATATTCTTGTTTTAAGACAAAAATGTGAAAAATAAAAAAGTTTTTATTGAAATTAAGAACAGTTTGAGTAATAGTTATTTATGTACCAAGTCAGCAAAGTGAATTTTTATCGAACGAGCCTGAGTTTAGGAGTCGAGCGAGCGAAGCGAGCGAGGCGAGTAAAAGGCGATAAAATATATTATAGGCATATTTTAAGAGTAATTAGTCAAAACTAAATTTATGATTGATTTAGGAAATTATTTTTATTCGTGTATACAAGGATTTGTTTTCTTTATCCGGTTAGTTCTTTTAGTAGGTAGTCTAAATCTGATATTATTTTTACTGCTTTTTTTGGACCTCCCCATTGCATTTGTAATTTATTCACTCTAGCTGGTGGAAAACCAACTCTACAAAATATGTTCAATAATCCTTTTACCATTGATTCGGAGTCACCTACTTGTAATGGTGTTTTTGTCAAATGTCTGGGGAAATGTAATCGCTTATCTTTTACATATCGTGATGTAAAAGGTAAGCAATCACGGCCATTGTTTAAAATCACGGTGGTTGAGAAAAGTAGTTATAACTTTTTTCTTATTGAAAAATTTTTCGTTCTGTGAAAACATTTCCAAAGCAACTTTTTATTGAAATTTCGATGGAACAAATCAGCATTCATAATTCCCTTACCTTCTTAAGACACTTTTTCTATGTGACGTAACGTGGTTCTGAAGAACATTTTTTCAAAAAACGCATGGCAAAACCCGTTAACCAGTAGTGTTTGCAGCTTTATAAGCAGTACCTAGTCTTTAATTGGTATTATTTGAACTTTTGGCGTTAACATTTTGTATACCAACAGTTTTAAACATTTTGGAAAATATTATTTACAGTTTCTTGCCTTTTGCAATAAAAATGTCTTGTTCAAGATTTTGAATTTTGTCCAATAAACAACATTTTTTCACAAACCGTATCAAGCATTTTCGAATCATTTTAAGTCTTTTGGGTGCATTTCAAGTCTTCCTGAAGCAATATCAAGTTTGCTGTTATATCAAGTTATCAAGTTTCTAAAAGTATTTAGATTTTTAGAAGCAATATCAGGTTTTTTGTAGAACTGCAAGTTTTTTGGTAATATTTTAAGTCTTCTGGAAGCAATATTAAGGCTTCTAGAAGCCTTAATAAGTCTTTCAGGAGCAGTATCAAATCTTTGGAAGCCTTTCAAGTCTTCTCGAAACAGTATCAAGTCTTCTGGAAGCAGTATAAAGTTTTCTGGAAGCATTACAAGACTTCCGTAGTATATAGTATCAAGTCTTCCAAAGGCAGTATCGAGTCTTTCAAAGGTAGTGTCGAAATTTCTAGAAGCAATATCAAGTTTTCTGAAAACACTTCAAGGCTTCTGGAAGCTGCATCAAGTATTGTGGAAATATATCAAATCTTCTGGAGGCAGTATCAAATGTTTTTGAAGCATTTCAAGACTTGTAAAAGCAATATCAAGTCTTCCAAAGACAGTATCAAGTGTTCCAAAGGTAGTATCGAGTTTTCTGGAAGCAGTTTAAGTCTTCTGGAAGCAGTATCAAGTCTTCTAGATGCAGTATCAAGTTTTCTGGAATCATTTCAAGACTTTTAAAAGCAATATCAAGTTTTCCAAAGGCAGCATCAAGTCTTCCAAAGGTAGTATTAAGTCTACCAAAGGTAGTATCGAGTCTTCTGGAAGCAGTTTAAGTCTTTTGGAAGCAATATTAAGTCTTCTGAAAGCATTTCAAGGCTTATGAAAGCTGTGTCATGTATTGTGAAAACATTTCAAGTTTTTTGGAAGCAAGTCTGTTGGAAGCAGTATTAATCGTCGAAGAAACGAAACATAAAGTTTGATAATATTCTCGATCCAGGAATGGGGCAACATCCATGTTTTACCAACCAACACGTAATAAGGTTTCAAGATAGATGCCTATCAAGAAAAAGAAAAGCTACAGAAACAGCTTGATGTTGTCAAACGTATGTTTCTTGTTTTTATAATGCATTTTCTTTTTAAAGTGGATTTTTTATTTCATTATGTATTTTCCTAACAAATAATTTCTGTTTGCTTCGTATTTGTACGCACTCTTCTTTCTATTAACTTTTTTAATTTATAAAACTTTTTAAAATTTTTATCTGTCACAGCATCATATTATTTACTAAAAGTTAACAATTTTGATACGTACAGTTAATAAGGTTCGCCATCACTGCTATAGGAGTTGTCTATCATTTTAAAGAGACCTCCACGATCTTTTTTTAAAATTTGTAATTTTCTTTATGCAAGTCATTTGTTCATTTTCAAAAATAAGGTCTCTATGTTCCATTAAAAAAATCATTTTTATATCAATAACTAGTGATATATATATAAGCTATATATAGCTTTGAAGGAAAGTTACTTCTTTCATCGAATTTTACATAAAAAAGTTACTTTCAAATAGTTTTCACAGAAAAGAAGATTTTTCAATAAGATAAAAGTGATGACTTTCCGAAATTGTATTTTTTTTATTATAAGCTGAACACTCTGTATAAACCGTAAAAGATATGGATATGCAGTTTTCACCATTTAGTTTTTTATAAAAATCAGACGCTCATTATTCCCCTACTTCTTATAGAGGAGGGAGTTTCCCTCTAAAAGTGTCCAATCAACATAATAATAATAACAACTATTTCATCCCAAAATAATAAGAGTTATAGAAAATCGACCTAGATTCAGCGACGTCGTCATTTCAAACCATAGTATTTAAAATATCAATATACATAGTCATTAAAACCAACTGGTATTACTCATTTAATTCTTATAATCACGTGGTAAAAGTTTTGAGCTGTTATGTCAAGGTTATTGTATTTTGAACAATACAAACGTTCGAAACTAAATTTCATTTCCACGTTTTACTGCTACCATTATAAAGAATAAGTGTAACGGTATTGTTTGAATTCGCCGTAAATTGTTTATAATTTATTTAGTTATTGTCATTATCTTATCTATAATGCCTGAAGATTAGAATATTATGTGGATTTGTAATTTTGAGAACGAATGTTGTTTTTTGGTCATTCACATATGTAGTTTTAAAAAGGAGCGCTAATTTCAATGGATTGAATTGCGCAGGTTCAGTCACATGTTTGGGAAACACATCAGCCGATCAGCCGGTTGAACCAAAACCAAACCGTTTTAGTTGGTTTTAGTTGCTTACAGCATCCAGTTTTGTGTTGTGTAGATAATAAAAGTAACTTTTATTGTCATTTTTGTTGTTATACAATTTGTGTAAGTTTCTAATTAAATCTCCATACATTAAAAAGAATTAATTGATGAATTTATTTATTAGAATATCTCCTTTTTTACTAAAAGTTATCGAAATGTTTGATAATATTAAGAATTTCAGCATTGTTGATAATGTTGGTGATAATTTAGTTTGATAGTAACTTAACACTATATTTCAACAAGTTTAAACATTTTTTGAGGACGATAACCTCACAGTAACACAACTTTCCCAATTCATTTAACGTTTTATTTTAATTATAATGTAAGTACTTTTTTGTTGACAGGTTTTCCCCAACAACGATGAGTTATCCGGGTTATCCTTACGTAAGTGTAACAAACTACCAAATTTTTCCTGTATTAGTAATAAAGATTTTTTTTTATTTTTATCTAAATCCATTTCACGATCGATATTGATTTACAGCAGTGCATGAGCTCTTGTAGATTCCAATAAATAATACTTGTTTTTATTAAAACCTCACTTAAAAGTTCATTAATCCCTGAAACGATGGAAGCATTTTATGATTAGTGCTGAAATGTTGAAAATGCGTGATTTAATTTATTGTTGACTTTTGCTACGAACTGATAAAAGTATTGTTAGGTGTTATAAATAACAGTTATTAAATTATTATTAATCGATCATGGTATGTGAAATAGAAAAATATATGTGCACAAACAATTTAAATCTTATCTTACATAGGTAGCAGATTAAAATAATTATCTTTGTTGTATTTGTTAGTATTGTTCAAAGTAAAAACATCGTGGGAATGTGATTCCTTTTAATGTATGTATTAAGTTGGGTAACAAATGCAATTATCGTCGAAAAGTAATTCATTACTCTGTGCAGCCCAATTTTGTTATAACAGGAACTACACCGTTTATAGCTTGAAAAGTATTTGATATGTATTACCTTTTCTAGTAACATCAATTTTGCGAAATAAAAATATGACAATAAAAAAGATAAGAGACGTACCACTTTATACAGTGCTTCGTCCACCATGAGATTATTACAATACTGATAAAAACAAATGTTTCACACTTTCAATATACATATTGATGAAAATACGTGAAGCTCGACGTTACTTATACAATATGATTCACATAACAACCGCCACAGAACAGGGACATGTATAGAACAATAAATTAAGATGATTTAATGCAACTTATCTCTATGCCAAGTTGTGCCCTTGAGGAGATATAACCCATCAAAGTTGGATTATAAATATTTTAAACATTCATATATACCGCCGAGACATAATTTCAAAAGAGAAAATTATTAGAAAATTCTACTATATCTTGAAAGAGAACTGAAACATGCAATAGAGGCCCTAAATTGTAAGGTGATCTCCACGGGTAAAATCCCGGTCCTATTTGATTTTTCTATTACAAAAAATATATCGCTTAAGGGGATTAGGTGTACTGCTGACGTGGTAGTTAAATATATCAATATTTGTCTTCACAGTTTCGAAAGGCGTGAATGCTGTAGGTTATTATTTTTGTACTTATCTCGTACATTCGAAACAGTATCTCATTCAATTCTTATCGATAAACTTCCTAATGTTTATAATTTTGAAGACAAAATAAGTCTGTAACTCTAATCCGATCTTATCTCTCGGGTAGATCGCAGCGGGTGGTTTGTGATCAAATAACATCGGAAAGGACCACTTTAACTTAGGGTGTTTCACAGGATTCTATCCCTGGTCCCCTTTTATTTTTTGATGCTTTTCAATAACTTTCCGTACTATTTTGAGGACATTGACTGTTTATTGTATGTGGACGACGCCACTATGATTATCCGAGGCAGTGAAACTGAAGAAGTTTGTTAAAAAATCTGAATTGATTTTAGATAGAGCACGTAAATAGTGCATCGCAAATGAATTGTGTTTGAATAATAAGATAACAGTCGGGATGATATTGAGCCAGAAAAATTTTAATTTTACTAATTTTGATAATAAATGAGAGTTCACATAACCAGCTCGAGGTTTTAAAGTTTAATCATTATGTGTCTCGGACTTATAACCCTGCAATCTATTTATATACTAAATTGTATATTGTATGCTCGAAATAATTTGGATGAGTTTTTAAATAATGCTAATAATATTCACAAATACGCAACTCGTAATCGCTAATCTCGTAATCGGATTCCGTTACTTATCATGAAACTTACACTGACACGTTTCTTGCTTTTGAACTCGTTTTACGAACTAAATTTAACCTTTTTTTATTTAACACTGTGCTACAGACGTTTGATACTTACAATTAGTAGCACTATACCGAGCTATATTAACAAAACATTGTTTGCCACATATGTGCCAGCTAGTACCTTAGTTAGCATATGTGAAAAATTAAAGGCCCTTACAAGAAAATATTAAAGTTGAACTGGTACAAAAGTTTCTCTCTTCATTCAGTACAGAAATAATCATGATCAAAATAAATTGTAAATTTGTGTAAGAATATAGAAGATATACACACCATCACATATTTTCAATGAACATCGACATTGTGAAAATTATTTCTGCCTTCTTACCTACCCACTTGTAGAGAGTTTAAAAGTTTAAAGAACTCTTTTCATCACTATATAATAAGTTTAGTAACTGGAACCTATTTCAACAAACATTACATAATCAAATTCAACTCAATGTTCCTCTGAAAACAAACGAAGACATTGTTAAGGAAGTAGAAAAGTTCTTTAAAGATATACAAAACTTAGTCTGGGCATCAATACCTATTTTAACATCAAAACCTAAATCTAACATATATTAATGAAAATTATAATAAAGTCATTAGATATAAAATTGCAGAAAAACGGATAGCGAGACAGAAATGGAAAATCAATAGAATTTCTAATGATAAAACTAAATTAAATAAAATAACAGCCGAATTAAGAGCATTAACAGATACCCACAAACAAAATAATAATATTCAAAATTATTTAAAAGATCTTACTGATTATTCCCTGTGGAACCCAACAAGAAAACTTAAAGTTGGAAATTAGGCTAAGAGCAATCAAGGAAAAGTTCATTTGTTTGCTGAACATTGAAGGAATCTTTTATATCAAATAGTTCATGTCAAAGAGTGTTCCTTGTATAATCCAAAGCGATCGCTAGAGTAATATACCATATGAAGAATGAAAGAACTGTGTAAAAAAAGAAATGTAAAAATGAAATACAAAACTTAACATTAAGAAATCAGCAGCCCATGATGTTACATCATGTAGGCCAATCTCACTATTACCTTTACTGGGAAAAGTACTTGAAAAATGCATAAGTTATACAAGACTTCACCCTTTCTATTCTCAGCGCCTCATATTAATTTGAGGCGATTTTTCTAATAAAGTGTCTTCATGTTGTTTATAATAACTACACGGAAACTGTTTAAAGTTGTCCAATAGTGAGTCTGGGAAGCGACTGTGGAGGATGTAAATCAATTTTAGATAACACTAGTTCACAAATTTTAATCAAATTTTTTCTCAAAGTCTACGATATTTTTTATAACGTAGAATGTTGTGCTGATTCTGAAACTGTCTTCAGGTTTTCTCCATCATGTCTGGTTTTCGAGATATACCCAAAAAATGTGAAAAATCGTAAATTAAAAAACATAGTAACGGTTCATATTCAGTATATTTATTATTTGGCATAGTGTATTTCTGTAATTATATGGACATGAAAGTGGAGATCCAGGTAAACATTTTGAAGTATTGATGGCATAAATCGGACTCTGTGCTATTTTGCTACAGCCTAAAACAACTCAATAAAATCAATTGTTTTGGATTTTTTCTCATTTTCTTTTCACTTAATCGCACCATAATGAAAAAGAATTATATATGAATAAAAAAGTTTGCTATCGTATAAAATAATATTATTGTATAATCGTGCAAAATTTTATTTTTTGCTATTTTAACTGTATTGTTGAAACATTAAGACATAAAGAGGTATTTTAACTGTTGCAGGCACTAAGTGTAAACATTAAATTCACTAAAATCAATATTACTTTACCTGTTCTAAATATTGAACATTAAGCATAATTGGTCAGCAGGATTTGATTTTGGCAAAGTTCCAGTATGTGCACTTGGGTGTTTGGCTGATCTTACAAGCGATACATTTCTTTGTCTTTTTATTTATATTGTTTAGGTTTATATAACAAATTATATTACAGAACTTTTATGGAATTAAATTTTATATTTAATGTATACTACTATAGTTATTGTTAGTATAGGGATATGATTACTTTTCGACAATTTTTTGTATGTCTTTGGGTTGTTTTCTCTAGTTACACTCCTGAGATAATCTCCCGTCATCCCTGTGGCTCTCTGTAACTTTGATAACATATTTCCAATGTTATTAAATCTTGATGGAACCGCCCGCCTTGTTCATCACTATCCGCTCCAAGATAGCATGGGAAGAAATCTAAGTGCAAATGGAGAAAATGAATTTTGAGCAACATGTTTGCATTTATGGCAAGGTAATTGTGCAATTGCAGAAACTATTTCGCGAGAATTCTCATCCTTATGGTTTTCTAAAAATCTAATCCACGCCTTGCTTCTTTTGTTGTCAATGTTGACATTAATTCGTTGTCATTTATTAATTGCCCTATTTGATGGTCAACAAATATGCCTTCTTTTAGTCTAGCGTACAATATTTGTGGCAAGATGAGAGGGTGAGATATTTAAATACTGGGCCTTCTGGATTCAACATTTTCGCAAAGTTTTTCATCAAGCTCAGTTTGATGTGTAGTGGAGGCAATGTGAGAGATACTGGTCTCACCAGAGGTTTATTTAAGACATTGAAAGCACCAGCATCGTAATGTTCTCTAAAAGGCCAGTCTTTGCGCACATAACGATGCTCTCTCGCTCAGTTTCCCTCAAACAAAGAATACAGCAATATTTTGTAAAATCGCCTTGTAAGCCTGTAACTACCGCAATTAACTGAAAGTCATAGAAATGTAAGTCAATACTTCAAAAGTAGAAGTTAGTAAATTTCTTTACTGTGGCAATTGCTTTTAAATCTACGGAATCTTTCCATTCAAATGCGTTATACTGAATTAGTGTCAAAATAATAATATTGATTTCAATGAATTTAATATTTATACTTAGTGCCTAGAACAGTTAAAATACCTCTATATTTAAAAAAAAGGTTCGTAGTAATGTTTCAGCAATACATTGAAAATGGCAAAAAATGAAATTTTGCATGATTGCTGTAAATTAACGATATCTCTGGTAAAATATATTTGATCATGATGTCCAATGCTTCAGCATTTAGAGCTAACTTATAGTTAACTTATAGCTAACATTTTTGTTCATACATAATTATTTTTCCTTACGGTGCGATTAAATGAACAGAAAATTCGAAAAATGTCAAAAAATTTGATTTTGTTGAGTTGTTTTAGGCTGTGGCAAAATAACGGAGAGTCCGATTTATGCCGTCAATACCTTAAAATGTTCGTCGGGATGTCCTTTTGATGTCCTTACAGAAGTACACTATGCAAAATAACAAATATACTGAACATGAACCGTTACTGTGTTTTTTAATTTACGATTTTCCACATTTTTGGGTATATCTCGAAAACTGAACGTAATGGCGAAAAACTGAAGACTGTTTCAGAATCAGCACAACATTCTACATTATAAAAAAATATCACTGTCTTTAAGATTTTTCTTGTAAGCTAGTATAATTGGCCCAACCCTCGCCTCATCACCCGTTGCATATTTATAACAGATATTTTATTTTAAATATTGTAATTAAAAAATTGAAACTTTGTTCAGTTTTATTCCATTAACCTTTAATGATATTTATCTTATCACAATTAAATTGTGAATGTTATAAAGACAAAAATCAATAAACAAATTCTTAGGAGAAATAAATCGTTTCAAAATAATGTATTCTACATCGCAATATACCTCTGATCCGGAAGATATCGGACAACCTGTATAAGCAACTATTAAAACAAAAAGGGACATACGAAAACCAATTGTGGGGTTGTACCTACAAGATAAATGCTAGTTTGATCTAAAGATTAGAAAACAAAGTACTAAGGTGTACAGGGTCTGTCACGACAAGCTGAGTCTATACAGTGTATTTCAAAACTAACGGATAAATTCGATAAAATTGTTATAAACAATTTATAAAGGAATCGCTGAAACGAGTCTAAAGATTTCAATTTTTTGTTGTACATTTTAAACTTTTTTCGCCATTTTTAAACGAGTTATGACGTCATCGAAGATTTTTTAAATGGACCACTCCCTTTTATATATCGGAAGTTGAAAGAGGATTTTTTCCGAATTATGTACAATAAATATTAATATCGGTACATAATAAAATTTTCGAGAAAAATGATTTTTTTTCGAAAACTGCTATTAAAAGTTCACTTTTGCGTAGCATTCAGCGACTGTCAAAATGATATTTTGTTGTTCACAGGACCCCACAGGACGTAATAGCTATTTAAGCTATGAGCCACGTAAGGATGCTATAACGTACGAGGAAGAATTATACGGGCCGAGGGAACCGAGGTCCGTGATTCTTCCGAGGAATGTTAGTTCTTCCGTGCCGCATGGCTTATTAGGTTTTTACCACCAGCAGAAGTCAATAACTTACATAATATCCAAAGTTTCCTGTGAATGAAGTCTTTAAAGCAACATACAATCTGTGGTACAGTAATAGCTCATGTTGTCAACAAGTTGGCAGACTTCAAAGTGATGAGCAAGATTTTGTTATTAGCTTATTCTCCCAACAAGTTTAGCAGTCTTTAAAATAATATATAGTCTCTGGATCAGTAATAGCTTATGCAGCCAACAAGTCGGCAGCCTTCAAACTAATAAACAGAAACTTGGAGATACAATAATGAAATGTGTTTGGAACTATAACAGCTAATGCTACCAAAACGTTGTCAGTCTTTAAAATAATATATAATTTGTGGACCAGTAATAGCTTATGCTGTCAACAAGTTGGCAGACTTCAAATTGATGAGCATGATATTGCAGACAAAATAGTTCAAGCTGCCAACAAGTGGCAAACTTCGAACTGATGAGCGGAACATTTTAGACAATAGCTCACACTGTTCAAGTTGATAGTTTTTGTTTATCTGATACTTTATTCGAAGTTTAAATTAAGAAATGAAAAGTTGAAAAACCACCAAATGTGAAATTTCTCTGACGTTTTCACCAGGTTACGAAAAAATGATCAGATGTGGTGAAATTTCACCAAATCTGGAAACAATGGTCTGAAGGCCACAGAGTAATGAATAAAATAGTTAAGTCACCAAATGATAACCATTCACTATCTCTTATTATCTCATTATAATATCGATTTTCCTTCTTTGTCACGTTTAATAGTAAACAGTTGGCGCCAATGTTGTTAAATACATATTAAAAAAAGTTGCTGACATTAATGCTTTTTCTTATACTAAATATTCGGAGAGGGAGACACTTTTTTCTTTACTTGCCTTTAATTTATTTGTTCGGTACCGGTTTCGAGCTCTTTATAAACTCATCATCAGCTGAATCTACAATTTAAAATTGGAAATCAAATATTTCACATTTTGATCATTCAACAATATGTATTTCTTTTATTTTAAACAATGTTTCTCAAAAATATTTCTTTAAAAGTTAATTATAAAATTAAAAACACTTACGTCAAAATATTAAAATACTATAGAATGGTAATAAATTTTAAACATTTCTACAGAACAACTTACACGAACTACACAAAATACAGAGAAAACTTGAAATAGACAGGTTTATTGTATGTTAAAATTGTATATCCGTAAGGTTTCTTTGAACAAACTTAGAGGGATCAATCAATGAATAAATAAATGTTCAAAGAAGTTGTTTTGTTTTATATTTTACATATTTAAAATTTTGTTTGTCATTAATTTTTATTTTTTTGTTAATTTCAGTTTGTATTTGATTTTTTTTATTTTTTTCTTTTGTTGTTAAATATTATTCTGTTAATTAAGTTTGGTGGATAATTGATTTGTATCCCTAATAAGATCTTATCTATTTCAACTTAAATATATTCATTTACTTAAAATTAAACTTATACTTATTTTAGGTATGTTATACAAGATAACATTAATTTATGTAAAATCTTATCTCAAGATGAATATTTACTTTTCAAAAAAAAAGTTTTGGTCAACAATATATAAAAAGATTGCTTTTCTCGTAACTTTCACTTCTTATTGATTTTAGGGGTCTGGCGACAATTCGGCTCCATATCCCCCCGGCGGCCCTCCTTACCCTTCACATCATCCTCCAATGCCAGGACAAAACTATCCTCACGGTGTTTTTCCACCCGCCATGGGATTTAATGTAAACTCCCCGATGTATATGCCTCCACAAGGAGGTTATCCGCCGATGGGTGGTAATTATCCACCTCCTATGGGCTATCCCCATCAACCTCCACCGAGTGGCTACCCTTATCCAGGTGGGGCTCCTCCTCCAACATCCTATCCATATCCGCAGGATACGCAGGTAGTACCAGAGACGACGGATGCTAGTTATTCTTCACCACCAAGGAGTCCAATACCTGAGATTCAGGTACAATTTATTAAAATTTAATTAAGAATACATATAAATTAAATTAAAAACAATGGTTATGGTTCGTCACTAAAATGAAAATATCTTTATAGGTTACTCCCACTTTATTCCCGGCTGATCCTTTCGATTCCTCAGCAGATGCCGAAGTACTTCGTAAAGCAATGAAGGGATTCGGCACTGATGAAAAAGCTATCATTAATGTTTTAGCTAGAAGAACTAACGATCAAAGAATGGAAATTGCCATTCAATTCAAAACTATGTATGGAAAGGTAATAGTGTCACAAAAAATACTTATCGTAATTTATATCCGTTAAATTTTCTTAAGTAGGATTTGGTAAAAGATCTTCGAAGTGAAACAAGTGGAAACTTCAAAAAACTATTAACGTCCATGATGACTCCTTTCCCAATTCTTTATGCTCAGCATATTCGTGATGCAATCTCCGGAATCGGAACCGACGAAGAAGTACTAATAGAAGTTATGTGCACAAAATCTAACGAAGAAATTCGTTGTATTCGTAATGCGTATGAAACAGAATATGGAAATTGTTTAGAAGATGATTTGCGTTCCGACACATCCGGAACATTTAAAAGAGTCATGGTGTCACTTTCAGCCGCTGGTCGTGATGAAAGTATGTACGTAGACGCCGAGGCTGCCGTCCAAGATGCTAATCGACTCTTAGAAGCTGGCGAAAACCAATGGGGAACTGACGAGTCCACGTTTAATATGATTCTGTGTCAAAGAAATTTCGCTCAATTACGCCTGATTTTTAGCGAGTACGAAAAGATATCTGGAATTGATATTGAAGACACTATTAAGAGTGAGTTCTCTGGGGATGCTGAAAGTGCATTTTTAGCCATTGTTCGATCAATTAGAAACACTCCTCATTTCTACGCAAAAACCTTACATGATGCTATATCCGGAATTGGGACTAAAGATAATAAATTGATGAGAGTTGTTGTTACTAGATGTGAAATCGATATGGAAGACATAAAGGGTATTTATGAAGCTAAATATGCAGAAAGTTTAGCTGATGCTATAAAGGGTGACACCTCTGGAGATTACAAAAAATGTTTATTGGCTCTTATTGGAGAATATTAAAGTTATTACATTGTCAGATTTTTAAAAATGTTAAAATTAAGATATATATATATAAATGGGGCCACAAGTTTTTTTTTCGTTGCCAAGGAATGCTATTTTTAATGTTACTACAGTGACCTATATTTATAGTGGCGTCCAGATAATAATAACCATTATCATCAAAAACAAATAAATTTGAATCAATATGCCTCAACTTCTCTCTATATTTTATTGTTCTGTATTCACTATCAAAAGTAAATAAATATTTTAATACATTATTATTTTACTGCATTTTTAATTAAAATATGTAATCGCCATATTCAAATATGTACTTAAGATTTTAATAATATTATCTTTTATTAGAATCGAACATAAAAGGACAGAAAAAGACAAATTGAGGTACAGAGTAGAGATGTGCAAAATCACGTGAGTCACGATGGGTCATGTGTGACACACCTTGAGCGGGCATCAATTGTTGTACCACTCGTGCGACGGGACCAAAGATCTGGTGGGTAGGTATTAGAGACACGATAGGTCATGCGTGACCCGGCGTGAGCGGACACCAATTTTTGTACCACTCACGTGAACGTGCGTGATCGTGAGCAACGCCGATTTTGATGGGACTCCGCGTGATCCGATTGGATCAATATTTTATCTTTTCTTTAATAACAATATTTTACCGAACGCCGGATAGGCCGGTATATCGAACTTGATCATGTTCGCATTAACGAAGAATACAAAAACAATATCTAATTTAATATAATATGTAAGAAAACAACAATTTATTTAAAATTTGTATTTCTCAAATTTATACAGTAATTAAGTTATAATAGTAGTATAACTGTTTGTGTTTATTTTTTATGCGTAAAATATTTATTTTTGATTGTAGATAGATATAATCCCGATGATGGACGGTATAAATTTTATAAACATATTAAGGGAAAAGCGAAGTTAGGGCAAATTTTGAGTTGATCATGTTTGAAGAAACACCTCTAAATTTTGCAAAAGTGAAGTTGTGAATACGAACTATGTTCCAGTCCATTAAAAAGAAAAACCTAAACAACAAAATTTAATTTAAATTAATGTTGAACGGAGGAAGATCTTAAAAGCGTTAAAGGAAGTATAAGAATATGCCAGTTTTTATTATTTATTTTAGAACAGTTTATTTATTTCAGAACATGATAAATAAAACTAAACACCCAATTAATTCTTCCATTCTGTCAAACACGATTAATTAAAAATCATATTAACAAGTAATCACACTTGATTCATACATTTGATCACCTAATTCAGCGTGAGTCGCGTAATATTAACCTGAGTGGCTTGCGTGGCCCGCGTAGGTCTAGATCGTGAGCGGGCATAAAAAGTCACTCACCCGCACATCTCTAGTAGGTATTTATAAATTGGGTATTTATACGGGTATTTACCCCGACCTTAATACTTAATTAATTTTAAAAATTTATAGTAATACATGAATATAGTTTTTATTTCGAATGAGCTACTTTATTCACAAAGAAATAGAATAGCAATTTGTGTAGTTAGTAAAGAAAAGTATAGTATAGTTTTAATAACTAGACTTACTTCAGTTGTCTTGTTGTAAATTAGTTATACTTTTAGTTCCAGAAGAATTTACAACAATCAAGCACTAAACGGCAATTAAAACTAGAACTAACACTAGACCTAGCACTAGAAAGATAGTCTAATAGA
This sequence comes from Onthophagus sagittarius, assembly GCA_036711965.1. Taxonomy (NCBI): domain Eukaryota; kingdom Metazoa; phylum Arthropoda; class Insecta; order Coleoptera; family Scarabaeidae; genus Onthophagus; species Onthophagus sagittarius. The sequence goes on from JASERS010000001.1 coordinate 49,581,882, forward strand.
TAAGCCTAGTGTCAGTTCTAGTTTTACTTTGATACGAGGTATACAACAATTTAAAACTAAAAAATATCAGGTTTAGACGTCAGATTCAGGTTTCCGAAGCTTTCTAGTACTATTGTCCATGCCAGAGGTCAAGATCCTTTACTTTAGAAATCGCTCGATATCTTCCAAAACGCTCGACGAAAAAATTGCGGTAAAGTTCAGTGAACATTTCTGCGCATCAAATGCTAATTTGGAAATTTTCGGATCTGCGGTTTTTTGTTTTTCGCAAGTTAAGTAGAAAGAGTATCCGATTTTAGAGAGTGCCGGCAACTTTGTCTACTTTGAGATCTTTTTCTCAAAAACTATTCGACGAAAAAATTTCAAGTTTGAATTGATGATAACCCGATTTAATTGAATCATAAATTAAAAAGAAACAGAAATAAACCGTGCGGGGAAGGAGCATTCCGTCCAATCTGAACGGAGTTAAGTGGATGGCGCTGGCTTACGCTTCAGGCGTGACGTGACGTCTTTCCGTATACGTATGGTATATATAGAACAACAATTCCTATAAAATTAACGACGTTCTCGTTTTGTGTCCCGATGCAATTGCTACAGTTACGCAACAAATCTGGAAAAAATGTGTCAGACATGCCAAGAAAACTGAAGACAAGTACAGGGAAAAGCAACATATTGTCGATACCACCATGTACGAGAAAACAGTTAATATGATAATAAAATAAATACTCAAAGCAAACTGATTTGAATTACATTCTGTAATTTTTTATTATCAATTACATTATCAATTTTTATTATAATCAGACCGCAGCGTGTTTGGCTTATCGGTTCGAAAATTAGCCCCACTCCAGGCTTGATCTTTAGAGGCGTCTGAGGCTGTCCCTTTGTTGCTCTTAATATCGCATAATTTTTTTCTTATGATGGGGGACGTGTAAGCTAAAATCGCCGCTCTCTGATTATAATAATAGTAATTATTATTATTCCTTATGTATATTCAAAACAAAATTTTGAAGAAAATAGTACCACGCTATTTTATTTAAGTTTATTTGCATTATTTATATACAAAAACATACTTGTATATAAGTATGCTTTAAGAGACAATAGAAAATTGGAGTCCAGAATACTATTAAAGCAGTTACTGGGTTGGTGATCGGAGCAGGGGCAAAGACGATCCAGGATAAATTACGCAAAGGAAAATGATGTGAATTACATTCTGTAATTTTTATTATCAATTACTTTCATCAAAAACAAAATTTGGAAGAAAATAGTATCACGCTATTTTGTTTAAATTTATATGCCTTACTTATATTTTAACATACTCATTGAACTTGTAATAAAATAATTTTATTTAGAATTTTAAATGTCATTTTATGTCCCGTCTGAGAGTCAGGTCAGTACGATCATTTGAACTCCGGTTGGATTGACCGGAACGCCCCTCACCCCGCACGGCTTATGCTGTCTCACTTTAATTTATAATTCCATTCTTCGCTGATAAACAAAATAGGGAGGCATAATTTTGAAAAACTGATAATGGAATCCGACAAACGACATTGTTCAACACATTTGGGTAAAAATCGCGTTGATATCTAACTATAAGGAATATCGATAAAGTGAAGAAGCCCCATGAGTAAACAAAGTTGCTGGCGCTCTCAAAAGTCGGATACTTTTTTTATTTAACTCGCTATGAAAGAAAAATCGTATATTCAAAAATTTCCAAATTAACATCTGATGCAGAAATGTACACTAATTACAATAAATTTTATCTCAATTTGTTTTATCGAGCAATTTCGAAGATATCGATCTCTAAAGTGAGGGGCCTTGATATCTGGCACGGACAATACTTCTGTATAAGTACGAAGACTTTTACGACCGGTGCTAGAACTATCACTAGGACTAACACTAGATCTAAAACCAGAAACATTCGTGTTTTTGCCGTGCGTTTTTTGAAAAAATGTTTGACTTTTCGAATGCCATTTTGCAACCTTCTTTAGAAACTGGTTCGAAGTTCGACCAACCAAAAAAAGAAGGCAAAAACCCGAAAGTTTCTAGTTTTAGATCTACTGTTAGTCCTAGTAATAGTACTAGTGTTAGTACTAGTGTTAGTTCTAGTGTTAGTTCTAATTTTAGTTGAATCCTAAAATAATTCTAATTCTGTAGTCTGTAATTAGTGGATCTGACGAATCTAATAACATATTGAACAGATGTTCGCTGTTGGTAATTCTGGCGTTATACTAGCGTAATCCCTTCGAAACCTCCGATAGGGAAGGACACAATAAAGATTATTGCGTCCTTCCCGGGCTTCTTCACAAAGCTGTCCAATAGGAAGAAGAGTAAATTTAACAATGCCCGTTCTATATATTAAAAGTTAATGAACACTTGCCGACATGTAATGCTAATTATATAATTGAGTTATTGCTATTTGGAACAGCAATAGCTCAGACTGTCATCAAGTTTGCAGGCTTTAAATTAATAAGCAGGGCTTTGGAGACACAGTACCTCATTCTGCCAAGAAGCTGGCAGACTATAAAATAATATTGTCTGCAGGAGAGTAATAGCTCATGCTGCCAACAAGTTAGCAGACTTCAAAGTAACATATAATATTTCATATTGCCAATAAGTTCGCAGTCTTTAAGATAATGTTCAGTGTTTGGAATAGAAATACATTATGTTGACAACGAGTTGACAGTTACTCTTTTTGTTTGGGTATCTGATACTTTATTCGAAATTTTAATCAAGAAATGCGTAGTTATAAAATTCACCAGATCACGAAAAGAATCATTAGATTTCACCAAATCTGGAAACAATACGCCTCCCCAACTCCCACTTTATTGTCAACATAAAATTTTTACAAACTTAACAAATCTCACTTTGAATGATGACAAGATGGAATCAATGATTTTTACACTTGGGGAAAGTGGTGAATTAGGGAAGGGAATCAGATTTCTTGCTGTTTACGTGGATTCTGGACATATACGGAACTCTCAGTTAGTTTTCTTCTACTAAAGATACCGCCTAGTTTTCGCTTTTTGAAAGCCATATTAGCTATGGTATACTTGCATAGGGACATACCCTTATGAATAAAAAAATGTTCAGTATACAAAGAAGAGCCATTGCTGATATAGCTAAACTAAATTATAGAGATTGTCGCTCTTCGTTTATTAATTTATAATTTTACCGCTTCCTTCATTATACAGGCTGTTCAGAAATTGACGGATAAACACGTAGTGATTTTTTGATAATTTATGAATCGAAAATCTTAATGTTAAATGTAGTATCATGCTTCAAATGGTTTAAGAAAGCACTTAAAGGAAACGAAAATATGTGGCATTGTATTTGTATACTCTTAGATGCTGTAATATTTTGTGAAAAAAAATCTATAAATACATTTTCTCGTCAATTCATCTTAAAGAACTAAGAAATTGAATATTAATGATTAGTTATGGACAAATAATCCAAACTTTAACAATCTCGTGAAGACGTATGAAGCATGGTACAGCATTATAATATTAACATTTTCGCTTTAGAACCCTTGGAGATAATCCACTAATTTCTGAACATCCTGTATATGTTGGAATGTATAAAATTTATGCTATTGCAACATTCTCAGCATTGCTCAGCATAAAAGGAATATTGTTTGTGGACATCGACAAATACGAAGCCAGGGCGAGGAATGACGTTCGGCATGTGTCACTACGAGTTAACTAGACTCCGGATTTTTATACGATTGCATATTTTGTATATAACTTCATATTTAGCATTTTTACCGCATATAAATTTAGTTATCGATATAACTCTAAAAATTATAGTTTCTGAAATTATAGTAATCTGAAGACAGAACACGATCTAACACTATTCAATGTTGTATGTTTATTATTCTAGCCCATGCAAGTACGTACCTTTTTGTTTTTACCGCATATTTTACTGCATATTTCGAACACTTTTAACCGCATATAAAACATTTATATTGCTTACTTTTCGCTTCTTACTTTTTATTTTGCTTTATATTGCATATAAATTCGGTCCTTAATTAAGACACCGTACTTAGAATACGGTGATTTTATAGTGGATTTATTAAATACATACAAATTTTTCCTCTAACTTGGTAATTTGTAGGAGAATGGGTTTTGAACAAAAAATTGTATGAAAGACCCATCTTAATTTTCGCTGAAAAATCACCCCTTAACAGTTTTTCGCATCAGTTTAGAAACAGTTTGTATATTTTAATCTTTTTATCTTTTAAAGTAGCGTTTACAAACTATAAAGTTATGATAAAAAAATTATATGCATCACTTGATTGGATAAATATAGGTTTTAGATAAAATAAAGTTGTCAGGAATCAAAAATTATCAGTGGTGAGTGCGTAGTTGTCAAACAGTACTTTTGATAAAAACAAATTTCTGAAAAATAGAACAGTGTTTTTTTTTAAATTTATATTTTTGTGTTTATATCGCAAGTACGATTTCTCAGATGTAAGAAATAGTACCAAACTATCAAGTAATCCTGCAATTATTTAATTTGTTTTTTTTTCTTGGATGTGTGTTTTCTTTTTGCAGCAACGAGGACAGCAATCTTTAACAGGTGGTTGACCATATTGTTTTTAATGTCGACACTAATATACTATACATTAGTTTACTATACGTTTTAGTGAACGTAGAGACCACCTCGAAAGAGCCATACTGAAATTTCACTTTTCTTAATTGTTTTCAGTCTTTGGATTTACATGAATTGGACTTCAGTATTTAGGATTATTTAAGAACTACATTTTATGTAACGATTTCATAATTTTATATTTTGCTGATATAAAATTGTTAAATTTTCAATAATAAATTTAGATGATATTTTCTTCTCAAATTATTTTTGTGTACATCATAAAAATTTAATCTATCACACACACAAATATTTTTAAGTAATTGAGTCACCTTTCCTTTTGATAAAATGTTTTTACGTTGACTTCTAAATAATTATCTTTCAAAGTTTAAAACACAAGTGACGTTAAAGATAATACAACTGTTCATAATTGTACCGCGCAAACTCAAACAAATGTTTGAGAAAATTATCTGCCGGCTGTACCAGACATTTTAGTTGACTTTCAGCGTCGAATTGTCGTGTTACATTTACATCGCCGCTTTTATAACCACAACACGTCGCGTAAGTCATTTTTAAAAATAAAATGTTAAAAATATACTACTTAATATAATAATTTCTTTTAAATCTTAATAAGTTCAAGCAATTTATTTAATGAATAATTTAGTGTTCCAGAACTTTTTTTCTTCATTTTATGTTTATTATTTTCCAGATATTCCATATCAACGATGAATTATCCAGGTTATCCTTATGTGAGTATTAAAATATTTAATTAGTTATTGATTTGAATTTTCATACTTAGTGTCAAGTTGCTAATCTATTCATATATCTAATTGTCTTTTTAAAATAAATTCAAATGTTGGGTTCTATGAATATTTCTTAACCATAAAAAAATAATTATTTATTTTAAACGCTAATTTAGAATAACGTAATGATGGTTATGAAATTTTTGCAATATTGATTTATAAAAGGGATAAGAGATAAATTGTCGTTCAGTTTTAAAAATAAAACATTATATTATATCAATTGATCATGATTAGCTAATGCGAGAAGCAAACAAGTACTCAAAACTATTTGTAATCTACAAATATTACTAACATAAATGATATACAGCTTGTTTCTCTAAGTCGTGGCATAATTTGAACCACAAATTCTAGACATAAAATGACAACGATTCATGTAAAAATTTTGATCTAAACCCATAAAGGGCTAAAATATACAAGTTGCGTCAAATGTCTGGAATATAGCAAATAACTTCATTATTCGTGGTAACAGACAAATGTTTCAAATAAAAGATTCTTTATTAATTATAGCGCACTCTCAGATAATATTTACTTGTTTGTATTGTTTTTGGTTTTATTGCTATGGCAACCAACATTGTTATTTTAAATGGAACGCATATGTTTTTTTGCATATTTCGATAGAGAATAAATCACTCTATGTGATGAACATATGATTTGATACAAAAAAATCGAGAAAAAGAAACGCGTTCTCTAAAAATATGAAATTAGCAAATACAACAGTAGGCATTGAAATTGTGTCATTGACAGACTGAAATGATGTCATTGATAGAGTTAGTAGTATTTTAGAGGTTGTATAAGAAAAAATGGAAAAAAGTGTATTAAGAATATAAAAAATGTATCGATCGTAAGTAATTTGATTTAAATAAATAATTATTCAGGAAACGATCTATTATAAAATGAACTACTTTATTTTATACTAATATTTCGACTGTTTATTTCAGTCTTCTTCAGAGTACACTGAAATGAAGTAAATAACAATGAAATACAATAATCAAAACAGACAAGAATAGGTACAAAGTTCTATTTCTTATTTAATAATATCATTAAAATTATTGAAAAAACGCTACCGCAGATCACTTTTTAGACGAGAATGAATGAATATTTATGTTATGTTAAATAACATGTTAACATAACATAAATCAAAATCTTAACACATCCCAACAAATTCAACAATATAAAAAAATTCCACATATTCCCGGATTAACAGAATTACTTAGAGTGCATTTGAAAACCGATGGTTTAACACTTATTAACATTTACCCAAATAAATTGACCAATTACTTCTCAACATTAAAAGATAAAACGGAAAAATGTCTAGCATCGGGACTTATATATTGTGTTAATTGTAAAGACTGTAATAAAAAATATATTGGACAAACAAAACAATGGTTAAAGAGTAGAATTAATAAACATAAAAGTGATACAAAATTGAAAAAAACATCATGTGCTCTATCCAAACACGCAGTTGACCTAAACCATCAGTTTCTTGAAATGTACCATATAAACGCAGAAAATAATGTTGTTAATTTCAAAACAGACACAGAAAATCTTAGTAATATTTATTCTTATCTTTTTCAACTTATTCGATGATTTCAAAAATGTTTCCTAAAAAGTAGTTTTACATTTGATGTAACGGGTTGATAAGTGTTGTTTTTGTTATTTTATAATTTAATATGTCATTCATTCTCGTCTAAAAAGTGATCTGTGGTAGCGTTTTTTCAATCATTTTCATGATATTATTAAATAAGGAACACAATTTTGTACGTATTTCTGTTTTGATTATTGTATTTCATTGTTATTTACTTCATTTCAGTGTACTCTGAAGAAGACTGAAATAAGCAGTCGAAATATTAGTATAAAATAAAGTAGTTCATTTTATAATAGATCGTTTCCTGAATAATTATTTATTTAAAAAGTGTATTTTCTGAAAACATTAAATTTGCAAATACAACCATAGAAGGCGTTGATAATGTCGTTGATTAAATGTTAAAAATGACAGTATAAGTCAGTATTGGCCAGAATTGGCCAGTATAAGCAAATATGGCGCAATTAAGCGAACCACAAACAATCCAAATGTGAAACATGTATGGTTACGATGATAGAAAACACATTCAAAATGAAGTTTGTACACTATTAAATAATATTTACGCGGATACACAAATTACACAATCTACAGTATGCAAAATATTAAAAAATTCTTTAGTGAGTTCCTTGGTAATTAGTATCAAGTCCACTGGGCGTATAAGGTAGGTATTTAAAAATTTTATGGGGTAAACTAGACGTCGCCTTTAAAATTATTGCATGTAAATGGTGCCCAGTTTGAACATTTGTTGGAGTTTTTATATATCAGCTTAGATTCTTTTTAAAATATTAGTTTTTGTGATCGATGGCTGCTTTCGGCAGAAAACCTTTTCTGTAATCTGTGTATTTGCGTAAAAATAATTGATCAGTGTACAAGCTTCAGTTTGAGTGTGCTTTCAATCACCGTACATCATACATCATTAATATTTCGATTCTTTGTCGTTCGCTTAATTGCATCATATTAGCTTATACTGGCCAATTGTGGCCAATACTGGCTTATATTGTGATTTATTAACATTTAAATCTGTCAACGACATCATTTCAACGCCTACTATGGCAATATTCGCAGATTTAATATTTTCAGAAAATACACTTTTTCTCCATTTTTTTCCAATACAACCATATAATTTGATATGTTCATCATGTAGAAGAATTTATGCTCCATCAGAATATGCAAAAAAAACATACATCCCATCTAAAATATCAATGTTCTTGCCATTGCAACGAAACAAAAACCTATGCAAATAAGGCAATATCGCCAAAAATGTGTCGTAATTAATAAAGAAACTTTTATTTAGAAAATTTTTTTTTAAGTCACGAATGGCGTAAATATTTCCTATATCTCAGACATTTGACACACCCTGTATATTCAATTAAAATTTGAAAGAATAAAACTAAATTAAATAAATAAAATATTTTTAAAATGAAATAGGCCTTTTTAATCAGTTTGAAAAATTATGGGTTAACGACATACCATAAAATTTTAAGGAAATAACTGTTACTTAGTTTTTCTGGATTGCGCTGATTCAAACACATATCTTTTTTGTATTACATTATTTTTTATTTTTATTTGGTTCATACTTATAACAAATTGATTGATAATGTTGTAAATTGCGAAAAGACTATATACTTGTAATAACCATGAAAGTTATTGAAAAATGGGCGAAATTTTGAGTGCACAAGCTCTTTTGTATGTTTTTGGTTCACAAAAAGTGGTTCTCGAAAAATTCGAAATTAAAAATAAAAATTGATCTTTATGCAACTCAAAGTACTTTAATGTAAAACCCCAAAATTTCAATTCACTCCGTTATTACATATTTTCAAAAGTTATCTTAATTACGTTTTATTTTTCTGACAGAAACCATATTGAAAATATTGAACTAAAATTAGAATTAACATTAGAACTATTACTGCCATTGATATTAATCTAAAATTAGTAACATTTGTTTTTTGACGAAGTGTTTCGGATGCCATGTTCAACTTCATATCTCTCTCATGCTCGTTGATACGGCATTTGATGTTACGTCCGGTTTGGCCAACGTAAAACTTACAACCCATAACTGCATGATAGCCGAATTTTGGTAACCGTTCTGTATCGCACCACGATGTTGTTCTTGTTAAGGTGTCTTGCAATTTGTTCTATTACACCGAAAGCATAGGGAAGACAAATAAATCTAGCTGGTTCTGTATTTACTGCATTTTCCCCCGGCTTTCGTTACTTGGTGGTTTGCTTGATATCCTTCAAAATATATCCGTTCTTTTGCAGCACGTCCCGTAGAAACCGTTCCTCCTTCTTTAGGTGGCCTCCTTCACAAATGCTTGCTACTCTCTGAAACAAAGTGCGTATCGCGGATCTCTTCTGTGGAGAAGATGTCTAAGTATTTGTTGCTGTGGGTCTTCTCCAATTCAAATTTTACTTGGGATTAGCTCCATGTTACCATTTATCGTCCAAGTAATCAATACATTTAGGATGGGCAACTGTTTGGCATTTTCAGTTTCCATGGTACACTTGATCATAGGATGTTGAGCGGTTAAGTGATCAAAGAACATTCTGTGCCATATTGCCATATCACAAACGTATCGTCGCATATCGAAGCGATAGTTTTGGTTTCAACTTGCTCTTCTTCAAAGCATCTTCTTCGAATAATTCCATGTAGAAATTAGCAATAACCGGCGATAATGGAGATGCCATGACTGCCTCTTCAATCTGGCATCCTTTATTGGTCCCTAGTAAAAAGAGATTCCACATCGAAACTTACCAAAATATCTTTAGCGTCCAACTTTATATTTTTTATCAATTTCACAAAAAATCAGAATCCTTTACATATGATTATTCAAGGCAGTTTCTTCGAATAATCTCATGTAGAAATTAGCTACAACCGGCGACAATGGAGATCTCATAGCAACACCAAGTCTCCTATAAGACGATTTTATTCTCACTTCGCCGAGGTTGCTTGTGGGCGATCTTCCGAAATGAATGATTTTATGTGAACATTTTAAGTGCAGATACTTGATTCACCAACTAAAAAATCATTATTTTGCTATGTTTGGTTTTGCAGATTCCTAAGTTACCATAACAACAGTAAAATCTGAAATTGTACAGTTTATAAATGAAATAAATAAGATTTTATGTCTCTGTTCTTTTTATGTTTAATAATACGAAATATTTGTTTTAAGCGATCATTTCAGTTTTAGCGTTAAGAAATTTTGGTATTTTCACAGCACATAGATCCTGACAGCGGGCCCAGTGTACGAACATAGTTATACAGGGTGTCTCACGTAACTGGTTCATTAGAACTTTATAAGGTTCCACTACTCGTAGAGGCTTGAAGTTTTGGTATCATGGGTTGTTCATTGTAATCTATTAATCTAAAATATTTTCAAGATGGCCACAACTTCCGGTCTACCGGAAGTAGACCTTAACTTCGTTATTTTAAATGGAATGCTATAGTTTTTATTACACCCTTCAATTATACGTAAGAAAATATGTTGACTTTGATAGCAGCTGTTGGTACCTAGCGTTTTTTGTTTTCGAGTTATTTTGGTTTTAAGTACTTTTTGACAAATATCACCATGCTCTTTAAAAGCATATATCTCAGCCAACGTTAATTCAAAAACGTTTTGCATTGGTACAATAACTCGTCATATGCTGTTAAATAGATTGTCACTTGTTATATCAGTGTACCTTATACAGCGTGGTCAAAAATTGAATTACCGTTTCGCTGTATTCAATTGCGAGAAAGTCGAAAATTTTAAATGGAACGCCCCATATCTTTTTAGCCTATCAAGACGGGAATTTAATTCTCTACAAATTATCTATAAACATTGCTATACCTATTTATTATAGTTTTCTTCATATTGAGTATTTTATCAAAATCCTACACAAAATGCTGGAAGCCGTTCGTGTTTTTATTAGAAGGCTATGACATTTTGGCAGTTTATAGTTTAATTTATTTAAATAATCATTGGTATTATTTTTAGAATGATCTGCAGTTGAATAAAGTTTAGTTTGTTAGCTTTTATCTGCCAAAGATAACCAGCAGAAGAACGTATGAATGAAACAATGAAAAACTATAATATGGCGTAATATTCGACGTAATGATGGGCGAGATATTCCTAGAGAGTTCACTTTATTTATTTACGATGCTTTCTTGGAAAATATTATTCATCTAAATCGACTGAAGTACCTCTTACCCTCTTAATTAGAACAAATAGGCACAGGAAAGTTTCTAGATAGTTTGTAGAGAATTTAATTCCCTTAATTTATTTTTATAATTTTAAGTTTTCTATTCTTTTATGTTGTTGATTTTAATTTTTGTCATAAAATTGTTGTTTTTCATTGTTTCATTTATTCGGTTTTCTTTTGGTTATTTTTGGTGAATAACAGCTAGTAATCTAAAGTTTATTCAATCGCAGTTCATTGTAGAAATAATACTAATAATAATTTAAATAATTTAAACAAAAAACTGTCAAAATGTCATAGCCTTCTAATAAAAACACGAACGGCTTCCAGCATTTTGTAGGATTTTCATAAAATACTCAATATGAAGAAAACTATAATAAATAGGTATAGCAATGTTTATAGATAATTTGTAGAGAATTAAATTTCCGTTTTGATAGGCTAAAGAGATATGGGGCGTTCCATTTAATATTTTCGACTTTCGCTCGATTGAATACAGAGAAACGGTAACTCAATTTTTGACCAGCCTGTATAAGACATACTGATACAGCAAGTGAAAATCTATTTAACAGCATATGAGGAGTTATGATACCAATGCAAGACGTTTTTGAATTAATGTTGGCTGAGATATGTGCTTGGAAAGAGCATGGTGATATTTGCCAAAAAACACTTAAAATCAAAATAACTCGAAAACAAAAAACGCTAGGTACCAACAACTGCTATTAAAGTCGATATATTTTTTTACGTATAATTGAATGGCGTAATAAAAACTATAACATTCCATTTAAAATAATGAAGTTGAGGTCTACTTCCGATAAGCCGGAAGTAGTGGCCATCTTGAAAATATGTTAAATTAAAAGATCATAATGAACACCCTATGTCACCAAAATTTTAAGCCTCTACGAGTAACCTAAAAAAGTTCTAATGAACCAGTTACGTGAGACACCCTGTATATATTTGCTAAACTACTGGTGCTGTTTTTGTGAAAATTTGCATGAAGGGTTGGAAATGAACATTAACTTCGTTATTTTAAATGGAATATACCAATTTGTTTACGGCCAATTTGTCGTAAATTGCTGCTTACGGTCTCGTAATTTTCGTATATAACACGTATAAAATTCTGAGACCATATAAAACCTATAGGAAATTTTCTGCCCTTTACAGTGGTATATAACATTCATAGATCATAAGTTCTATGAGCATTTCTACACCAAAATTCACAAGCATTTTCTACATCAAAAACTGCGAAAACCGCGCAAAATTGCACTAAACAACTGCTTACAGTCCCATAATATTCTTATATGACGCATATAACACTATGAGACCATATAAACCCTATAGGAAATTTTCTGCCCTTTACTGTTGTATGTAACTTTCACAGATCACAAGCTTGTACAGTTTCTGAAGAATGTTACAACGTAACATCTGAAATGTCAAATGTTTTTCAAAAGACAAACCGCAAATCCTGACAGCTTTTAATGTATATAGTATTTGTCCTAGTGATAACTTTAGTGTTAGTTCTAATTTTAGTTCATTTGTAAATATAATTTTTATTTTTTAATTGCCCCTTTGCCTAATAATATCGTCAGATGTCTCGATAAAATGCATTCAACAACAGGAAGCAATCTGTTATTTGGAGATAGTGATTGGCTTTCTTACTACACTACCAATAGAATCTAGGTGTAAAGTAGTATTACCAGAGTCTATTGCAGTAAAAGCTTGTTCTTTACTAAGCACGTACACTGTTAAAGGTTTCCCTACAAACTGAATGTACTCCATGCGGTCTCGTTCACATTAGAATTACATCTAATGCATTGTCTTCGTCCCTATCAAGTTTTTTTAATGCTTCCGTTTTTACTTTTCTATATACTAATGAATCTTTAACGTTGCCAAGATTCATGAAACGAACACTACTTTTAGGAATATCTCGAATATATTTCAATTTCATGCTAAGGATCATGCCAATTCTCATATGCTCTCCAAGTAATTCCCGTTTTACACCTTTTACATAATGACTTTGTAGTTTTGTATGATTAAAATTTAAGGATGTACTAAAAACTTTTAATAGCCATTGAGTATCCTCTAGTGCTATGGTTAATACAATTCTTTTACAAAATGGATGAGCACAATAAGCGTAGATTTTCCAAATATATTTTGTTGAGCAAAATGTTTTTTTAATATTTAATGTGCAAGTAGAATTTATTTAGAATTTTTTTGTTATCATGTAATCATTTTGTAAATATTGTGCTTCGTTCAGATTTAAATAGAAAGTACCTTCACATACATCGCACGTTGAATAGGATCCTTTGCATATGTATGTACTATTTAAATTATTTAAACATACGCTTTTCAAGGAAGATGTAAATGTACTTAAGAGTACTTTTATAAAACATGCATTTTTTTCTGAAAACATAATTTGGTGGTTTCTCCGTATCATATAATAAAGTTATGAGAGCGTAAACAGTCGTTTACGGCAATTATACGCGGTTTTCGCAGTTTTTGGGACAGAAAATGCTTGTGCAAGCTTGTGATCTATGAATGTTATATACCACTGTAAAGGACAGAAAATTTCCTTTAAGTCGAATGTGGTTTCACTGTTTTGTTCGTATTATGTAAGAAAGTTTCCGAGAGAAAGTCAATATACTGAGTATTATGTAGGGTTGTTTATAACGTGTGAATTTGGGTATACGTGGTTAGATCTTGCCCGGGCAATACGCGGATATAGATAGCCCAAGGTGTGTCTTGCTAAATTAATAAAGTTTTTCTAAAATCCGGTTCCATAACGGCTGCACAAGGGCTTAAAATTTGACAATTCTGAGGTGTATTGGGAACGCGGGGGTGTTCTTAATTTTTTTCTGCGGTGGATATAGAAATATCGACAGGACATCGTCGATATTTCGATTTTAGATGAAGAAAGGATCGGGCTTTCTAGTGATGTCTTTGTTATTTCGCTATCTTTAAAGACAAGGAAGATATCGGCTTGGAAAATAGATAGGAAATTACAGGTAAAAGTTTGCTGCTGGGAGGTTTGTTACTATCGTCTCACGAGTAGCCAAACATAATCTTTTTTACATTGTATATAAATTTATTTAATGATTATGGTAGTGATTATGATAATATTAGGTTTTATTTGTTTTTCCCTATCCTCAACATTTATTATTTTTGTAAGCCATTATTTCTTATATAGTGTTTTTCAAGTATTTTTATTTAGTTATTTTTCATGTTATAATTGTAATAAATTGTGTTAAATTTGAGTAAACATGTGTGTAAAAAATATATTCTTTAAACAATCCTACAGTTTTTAACATTATGCGATTTTATTTCCAAATTTTTATTTTGTTTTTACACTAAGTGTATTTGCTAAGCAATATTAGTGCATTTAAAAATATCTAATATAAAATAATTCCGAGTAGACAGATAAGTAGATAAAATAATAGTCCCAGTACATTGTCCTCACAAAACAACTTATATAGGAGTGCACAAGGTTAGTATTAAACTAGCAGCACCACTAGTTTCTCTTTGATGGTACCTGATACATAATTTTTATCGGTGGTACAAATTAGTACAAATTCAGCTCTTCTCAAATATACCTGCTAACTTAATACTAAGTTAGCAGTGCCACGAATTTCTCATTATTTGCACATAGTACAAAATTTTTATTGGTGGTACAACTTAGTACAAAATAAGTACTAAATAATGGAATAAGTCTCAATCCATTCTGCCATTATAGTCCTGCCAACTTAAGAGAGGTTTAAAAGTGGCGAATGCGACAGCTTGATAATTGTGAAACATTCGCATAGTGCGAATGCGAATACAAACAGTCGTTACAAGCCTAATTAAAATTATGTCACAACTTATAGAAACACCTGTATACATATAATATAAAAACTAACAACCACTCCTCAATTAATTAATCAATATTTTGAGAAAAAGTATTTCATGATATCCTTTTTTAGGTCATATACTTCACCAGTTATAACTCCCAAAAGGATAACTCCCTTTTAATTATAATAAATTAAAAGAATCTCCCAATATAACATCCAATCAACATGACGTTCTCTTATTATTTAATTAATTGTTTAATCCCTATATTTCTTTAATTTCTGCATTTGGTGTTTTCCATCACGCATATTTCATTAATATATATATATATATATATATATATATATATAACTATTACAGACTTCTCCATCTTTATTTCCCGCTGATTCATTCGATCCATCAGCAGATGCTGAAGTACTTCGAGGAGCCATGAAAGGTTTTGGCACTGATGAAAGTGCTATCATTAGCATTTTAGCCAAAAGAACTAATGCTCAACGATTAGAAATAGCTCTTCAGTTCAAAACTATGTATGGAAAGGTTAGTATATTGTATTGATATATTGTATTGAAGTTTTAAATGTTTTAAACTTTCTTATTAAATAGGACTTAACGCACGATATTCGAAGTGAAACAAGCGGAAATTTTAAACATCTTTTAACATCTATGTTAACTCCTCTCCCATTTCTTTATGCACAACACCTTCGTGAAGCAATTAGTGGAATAGGAACAGACGAAGATGTTTTAGTTGAAGTTATGTGTACAAAAACTAACGACGATATTCGTTGCATCCGCGAAGCTTACGATGCGGAATATGGGCGTTCCTTAGAAGATGATTTGAGTTCTGATACTTCCGGAACGTTCAGAAGAGTAATGGTATCGCTTTCCGCAGCTGGCCGTGATGAAAGTATGCATGTAGACACAGAGGCTGCAGTCGAAGATGCAAATCGACTTTTCGAAGCCGGCGAAAATCAATGGGGAACCGATGAATCCACGTTTAATATGATTTTGTGTCAGAGAAACTACGCCCAATTACGCGTAATTTTTAGTGAATACGAAAAAATTTCTGGAAATGATATTGAAGACGCTATTAAGAGCGAATTTTCCGGAGATGCTGAAAATGCGTATTTAGCCATTGTTCGATCGATAAAGAACACCCCTTATTTTTATGCAAAGACTTTACACGATGCTATTTCCGGAATTGGGACCAAAGATAATAAATTGATGAGGGTCGTTGTTACTAGATGCGAGATCGATATGGAGAATATAAAAAGTGTTTATGCGGACAAATATGGGGAGAGCTTAGCCGCTGCCATCGAAGGAGATACTTCCGGAGATTACAAAAACTGTTTACTGACTCTAATTGGAGAGTTATAAAAACTAGAATTAATTCAAATAATGTAACTGTAAAAAATCTTGTTACGTTAAAAGTTATTCTTATTGCATCATTTTTAATATGTACCTGTTGTTTATATTTTCACTATAAATTTATATAATTAATAAATCTATTCACACTAAAAATTTTTATTTTGTATGTAATTGGTACGAATGGCACACGATTTTCATCTGCCATATCTCGGACACTACTCATTGTAGAACTATAAATCCTATCATATTTGTGTTGAATGTAATTTGGAATTTAGCCTCGAGAGGGTATTTTCCGGCATTACAACAGAAATTTTGAGGGTTCTTAGAAATATTGAATGGGTTGGTATTAATATTTTCCCATGATAAAATAGCAAAATGAATTCCAAACAAACTAATGAAAACCGTGCCTCGACATCTTACTCCTAACCTAAAATATTGATGAAAGAAGATTTTATGAGAAATTCGACGGAATTCGATCAGTTTTTTACTTTTTTCTATAATTTCTATTATACCATCTAATTATTCGTAAAAAAAATATGTTGACTTTGATAAATGCTGTTGGTACCTGTGTGTGTACCTGCGTGTTTTGTTTTCGTGTTATTTTGATATTAAGTGTTTTGTGACACATTTCACCATGCTGGTAACTGGATTGTCATTAGCTGTATTAGAGCTAATACAGCTAATGACTTATACAGCTTATACAGGTGGTCAAAAATTGAATTACCGTTTTTCCATATTCGAAAGCCGTAAATTTTAAGTGGAATATCTTATACAACACAACCCAACCCAAACCAATTCTATCAGAAAAAGATTGTAATTTTATATAGATTATCTGTAAACATTCCAATGCATTCCTATGTCTATGGTAGTTTCTCTCAGGTTGGGAAATTATTAATAAATTAAATGAATTTTCGTTTCCAATTGAAATAATATAGCCACTCATATTCGTATACAGGTGTCTCACGTAACTGGTTCATTAGAACTTTTTTGGGTTACACTATTCGTAGAGGCTTGAAATCTTTTATATCATGGGTTGTTCATTCCGATCTATTAATCTAAAATATTTTCAAGATGGCCACCACTTCCGGTCTACCGGAAGTAGACATCAACTTCTTTATTTTAAATGGAATGCTATAGTTTTTATTACACCATTCAATTACACGTAAGAAAAGATGTTGACTCTGATAACAGTTGCTGGTACCTATC
Organism: Onthophagus sagittarius; assembly: GCA_036711965.1. Classification (NCBI taxonomy): domain Eukaryota; kingdom Metazoa; phylum Arthropoda; class Insecta; order Coleoptera; family Scarabaeidae; genus Onthophagus; species Onthophagus sagittarius. Next base: position 49,599,416 of record JASERS010000001.1, read on the forward strand.
GTTTCTTGTTTTCGAGTTATTTTGATTTTAAGTGTTTTTTGGCAAATATCACCATGGTCTTTACAAGCCCATATCTCAGCCAACGTTAATTCAAAAACGTTTTGCATTGGTACAATAACTCGTCATATGCTGTTAAATAGATTGTCACTTGCTATATCAATGTACCTTATACAGCGTGGTCAAAAATTTAATTACCATTTCGCTGTATTCAATTGCGAGAAAGTCGAAAATTTTAAATGGAACGCACCGTATCCTTTTAGCCTATCTAAACGGGAATTTAATTCTCTACAAATTATCTATAAATATTGCTATACCTATTTATTATAGTTTTCTTCATATTGAGTATTTTATCAAAATCCTACACAAAATGCTGGAAGCTGGCCGTGTTTTTATTAGAGGGCTATGATATTTTGACAGTTTATTGTTTAATTTATTTAAAGTATCATTGGTATTATTTCTAGAATGATCTGCGATTGAATAAACTTGAGTTTGTTAGCTTTTATTTGCCAAAAATAACCAGCAGAAGAACGCATAAATGAAACAATGAAAAACAATGATATGGCGTAATATTCGACGTAATGATGCGCGAGATGTTCCTAGAGAGTTCAGTTTATTTATTTACGGTGCTTTTTTGTAAAATATTATTCATCTAAATCGACCGAAGCACCTCTTACCGAAGAATTTGGTAAAGCAATAAAATATGACAAAACATTTATTCTATTATCTTAAGCTGCTGGTTATAGAAATTTATGTTTTCTTGTTATTTTGATCTTTCCAAAACTAAGAGATCTTATCCTATCCAACACTTTATTACACCCGCCATGAATATAAGACGAATTTAAAATGTTGGCGTGGGAATAATTCGCCATGATATTCAAAGACATTAACAGCAGTAAGTGATGATACAACTAAGTAATGATAACAATAACATAAATATGGTTGAAAAGCTATCAAAACTCCATGGCTTTCTAACATAAAAACAAGAAGCTTCCAGCATTGCATGCGTCCATTAATTTCCAAATATGAGGGCAACTACAACAAATAGGCGCAGGAAAGTATCTAAATAGTTTGTAGAGAATTAAATTCCCATAATTTATTTTTGTAATTTTCAGTTTTTCATTCTTTTATGTTATTGATTTTAATTTTTATTACTAAATAGTTGTTTTTCATTGTTTCATTTATTCGGTTTTCTTTTGGTTATTTTTGGTAAATTACAGCTAGTTATCTAAAGTTTATTCAATCACAGTTCATTGTAGAAATAATACTAATAGTAATTTAAATAAATTAAACAAAAAACTGTCAAAATGTCATGGCCTTCTAACAAAAACACAGACGGTTTCTAGCATTTTACCTATGATTGTGATAAATTCCTCAATAGCAAGAAAACTATAATTAATAGGTATAGGACTATTTATAGATAATTTGTAGAGAATTAAATTTCCTTTCTGATAGGGTATGAAAATATGGGGCGTTCCATTTAAAATTTTCGACTTTCACGCAATTGAATACAGAGAAACGGTAACTCAATTTTTGACCAGCCTGTATAAGATATACTGATATAACAAATGACTATCTATTTAGCAGCATATGAAGAGTTATCGCACCAATGCAAAACGTTTTTGAGTTAACGTTGGCTGAGATATGGGCTTGTAAAGAGCATGGTGATATTTGCCAAAAACACTTAAAATCAAAATAACTCGAAAACAAAAAACGGTAGGCACCAACAACTGTTATCAAAGTCAACATATTTTCTTATATATAATTGAATGGTGTAATAAAAGCTATAGCATTCCATTTAAAATAACGATGTTGAAGTCTACTTCCGGTAGACCGGAAGTGGCGGCCATCTTGAAAATATTTTAGATTAATAGATCGGAATGAACAACCCATGTTACCAAAATTTCAAGCCTCTACGAATAGTGGAACCTAAAAAAGTTCTAATGAACCAGTTACGTGAGACACCCTGTATATTTATCAATAGTAAAACAGTAAATTCCAATCTATCGAAGAAAATATTTTTTCCAAAAGTTTCGAGAAAAAAAGTAAGAGTTTTCGGATTTTCTCATAAAATCTTCATATACCAATATTTTAGGTTAGGAACAAGATATCGAGTCGCGGAATATAAATTTTAGAAAGCTTATGCTTTTGTGTTGTATTAATACAGCGGAATTCCGGGATAATCCATATTTTTAATTTCAAGATGGCGTTTGTACCCCCATCTTAGAAACCTGAAAATAATTTCCAGCGTTTTCTCTTGACCACTTTAATCATAAATATTTTACCGTAAGTTTTTACAATAAGTAGTCTGCGAGATATGGCACTTTGCACGATTATTTGGCCACCTATACATGTCTTACCGACTTGTGACTAATTCCATATGATGAAAATGAAAATGAAGAAATGTCTCCCATAAAACTTTTTGTACAAAATCCCTTCTTTTCCAAGTTTCAGCCCTCTACAATTGGGGAAAAATTGTTTTTATTTAATAAATATACAATAGAGGAATTTAGACAGACGAGATTTGGCAGACAGCTACTACAAATACAGTGAAATTTGTTGACGATTTTTATAACCCTAACATGTTATCATAAATGGGTGAATAAATCAACTCCTATAACACTTTTCTATTTTTATAAATAGAGGAATTCAAATTACATCTTCCTTTTTCTCTTAACATTTTCTCTTAAAATCGTTACTCTGCTCATAAAAAATAAAATGCTACCTAGATTTAGAACGCTGTAACTTGGAGGAGAAGGGGTTTAAAATAAGGTATACGTATTTTTTTATACGTGCGGTAAACGCCCCTGAGCCGAGTTATGTGGATTGAAAATTTAGGGAAAAACTACACTTTTGTTTATATTTCAAAAACCGAAAGTGCTATGGAAATTTGGTAAAGTGAAACTGATATTCATTTTTAATAAGCTTTCATTTGATATATCACACATGTACCAGAGGATTAAAGGGGCGAACTACCCCTATTTTATTGGTATTATTAAAAACCACCCAAAATCGATAATTTTGGCGATATTAAGTATACTTCTAGGGCGTTCAAAAATATTAGTTAAGGGTTTTTTCCCATTCGCTCTGGATCAACCCCAGCGAAGTTACGAGGATTGACGTGTAGCCACAAAAAAAATTGTCAGGTATTTTGAAAATACTTTAATCGTATGTTAATCGTACAATAAAATATTTAATGTAAAATAGGGCATAATACACCATTTAGGGATGGTTGGGGTTAACCACCCCCTTAAAAAATTCTATCCCGTACGTTACATGTCAATCACAGCAAAATTTGTTTTATATTTGTAGGATAATTGTTTGAAAATGATTATAGAGGTTAGATTTTGGGGGTAGTTTTTTGTTTATATCTCGAATTTGAAAATTGCCATAGTAATATGTTAAATGTAGTATTATATTTTAAAAATTTATTTATACCGTTGTTCCTCGAGGTGAACTTCCCTCATTTTCTTTAAATAGTAAACATAACACTACTAGTTAAATAAGATATTTTATTTATTTATGAGTTGAAAAGCAATTGACAAAAAATGGTTAATTATACTAAAGTTCTATATTACTAATTGATGCTTTTTATGTTCAATTTATTTTGTTCTACATAGAGTTGGCAAAATGAAAGTCGTGGAAAAAATGTTTTAAAAATAAGGATTTTTTCCACTATGCACATGTTATGACCGCTATATCCCCACAGATATCACAAGTTGGCTTTTCACTCGAACAGTAAATTTCACGGGATTGTTACTTTCAGGTAGTGCTGTCATGATTTCTTCCACTAGTTCCAATATCTTTTACTTTGAAATCATAATCCGCATCTACACATACCATTAGAACAATGCTGAAGGTATGCTTGTATTAAAGAAATCACTTCCCGATACTTTTGGCGCTTGTGTTTCCCATGTATTTTCCATCAACAACCCCCGTACAATTGGATATGTTCCATCTTTTGTAAAACATAGCTTTAACATAGATCAGTATGTCCCTTATTAAGTCTAGTAGTGCTCTAGGCTATAGAACGTTCCACAGAACAGTTGTTGTTTCTTTAATAATATAATATTTAACAATATAATGTTTATAATATATAACAGCAGATTCTCCCATTCAAAAATTCTAAGCTAGCTCTTGCATAGAATTTCCTACTGACAGGTAACCATAATTAAATAATTTAGGTTTTTTATAATATAAAATTAAACAAAATCTTACTGTAGGGTTAGTATCAACCTTTCAGCTCATGAAATTGCACCTTTATTTGTTTTTTTATAAAAAAGGTGCAACCAGTTTTAACAATTGTTTAAACTCTTCGAATGACATGCACACATATTTAAAACATTGTAAATCGTTCTCTTCCTTTTCTAACATATTTTTTATGACAGTGGCATAATTCCCCCCTAATTCTCGATTCTTATTGATAGGCCTTCTGCCAAAACGCCGTACAGTGGTCCGAAAGGGCTTAAAACCTGAACGAAAAAAATTGTGGTGTTGTTTTTTTAAATGTTACATATATTTTAATTATTTAGGGACTCTTAGTGATAACTTGGGTGTTTTATAGTAGGTACTTCACGAAATAACTTGCTATTAAAATTCCCTTATTTTGTATGATGAAATCTTCTATAAAATGGTATCTTTGTAACTTTGGATGGTAAAAAAGGATGGCATACCAAAACTTAGAAATTTTTGTCGATGGTTTCTGATAAAGTAAAGAAAGGTTTTCATTTTATGCCATTCAAAACATCAAAAAAAAAAACTACATTTCTATTAACATCAATAAACACTTATATTTTTTGACCACTTAATCTCTTAAGTTAAATATCTTGTGAAAGAACAAATAAGAAAAATTGTACCTAATATATTTTTATTGCTGAAGGTATGGTATACATGCTACGAAGAATAAGAAATCTTCAATTGCAGTCAAAAATTACTTAACACATAATTGCGGATCTTATATTTATTCTTGTTATGATTTCGATATTTTGACCTGTGTATTAGCTTTTATATTTGTGATTTTCAAAGATAATACATTTAAAATGTAGTTTTACTTCTCTTGAAGTCGAAATCAGAAAAACCACAATAAATTCGATTGACTCAGAAGGAATGTAAATCACTGAAACAGTTTGCGACATTGAATAACTCCTGTGAAAAAATATTGAAAGCTTCAAATGTAGGATCAGAAATAAAATGTGATTTTACGTTGCATTATAAATGAGGGTTTGATGGAAGTGTAAGTTATGCTACTTATAAGCAAACATTTCATTTCTTGGAATCTCCAGAAGAAAATGGTAAAGAAGATGATGATGAAGAAAGTGAGGGAGAATATAATAATGATGAGGTGAAAAACTAAGAGAATGAAAAAGACTTCAAATGGACATAAATTGCATTACATATGCAATACAATATATTGTATCATACGAAACATCATAATTATTGAATGTTTGTTTGGTAGTGAATGTCTTGGAACAATTTTCCTGTGTGTAAGCGCCAAACCTACGAATAATGGTCTCCAATCTAACTTCAAATTTAGAGTGATGAGCGTGACCTTAATGTTGCTATTGCTTTAAAATAACAAAGCTACATTACATTTTTCTAAATTTTAATAGATTTTATTTGACTGTAATATTGCAACATTTTTATATTTTTTCTATATTACTTCCATTCTGTATTGTATTGAGCTTATTATTATTACTTGTATTTGAACCGAAGACGATACAGCATATTATACAGAAGTTAATCCGACATTTCAAATTATTTTTTCCTCAAATTGTAAACGATACAATAGATTTTTTGCGTCAAACTTCCATAGTATTAATGTAAGTACCTAACAACGAAAGCTGTCGTGTTCAGTATAACCGGAAGTGGTATAAGGCTACTACACTCACAAGATATGCTCTTTTTTTACCTTGTGTCGATTTACCAAATATGTACCAAATTTGTCGCCTCTATATAGTTTTTTATAAAACAATTTAGTTATGTTTCGGTCACGTAAATTCACGAAAAATGTGAAACAATATTATATTTAACGTTTCATATAAAATTTCTAAGCAATTATCTTCTAATTTATAAGAAAAGAAAATGAATATGTGTTTAGGTAAAACACCACATCCGAGGTACCACTTCCGGTTGACGAATTTAATTCAGATATTGACACAATATTGCCCTTTTAGTCTTTTAATGGTATGCCAAGTGACATAATGATATCTAATTGCAAACAGCAAAATAATATTTTCGATCTGGTTTTGATGCCGTTTGGACCACTGTGCGCCGTCGTCTTTTATTCTTCAATCTTTGTGCGATTCATAAAGCTGCCTTTAAACACATTGCGTGAGCAGCGACAACAATTTTCTTTATTTTTCTATTAAAAGGTCGTTTTCTTACAGAATTGCTGACTTTTGGAATTCTCTGCCGGAGGCTTTGCGCTCTCAACGATCATTGTTTGCCCTTAAAAAATCTTATAAATTGCAATTTGATTTTTGATGTTGCTTGATTTTTGTTCTATTCTGTTTTATTACGTTTTGTGTATTTACTCGATTTATATGTTGCTTTCCATCGTCATGTCTCTTTCATTTTTTTCTAATTATAGTATGTTCGGGCGATTGTAAAAATCAGAGTTGTTTATCTAAATCTCCTCTGACAATCGTCCGAGTTGACTTGAATTGGTTTGTTAACTTTTCATTTGCGTTTTACTAATAAATATTTTATTTCGATATGTTATAATTTTTGTATCAGTTATCAAGTTAATAAATGCATTATTATTATTAATACCTTTGGTACACCCACAACGTGTATCAAATATGGTTTTTCTAACTTAATGTACATTACCTCACTGTATCACAGAAATGAATTAAACGAATTAAATTAATTAATAAATTAGATTACGAATAAGTAGCTCAGGTTCGTGAAAATAGCAACTTTCTATTTTCCATAATAATTAAAATACCCCGCAACCCATTGAAATTTGGATGGACGTTTTGATTTTTTCTTAAAAAATGCGCGTTCAAAAATATAACGTAGATGTCTAAACCTTTTTTTTTCTAACCTACTTGATGTTAATTAAAAATTGTAAATTTTTTGATGTATAGGTATCTAAATAGGTATTTTTTTCTTATGATAGTATTTCATACCGAAACAAGTTAAAAACAAAATTGAAAAATAAATAGTGATATTGTTTATTTAAAAAAAATAAAAATGATATTGAACGAGTACAGAAAAATAAGAAAAAATTTCTAACAATATCTCTCAAAATTATATTGAATTAATAAATACTTTGAATGTATAAATGTTGCTAATATTTTCCTTATCCCTACGATGGACGGAAATTTTATGAATCATCATCTACGTTTGTTTTCGTCAGATAACGTCATAAACATGGTGAAATTTACTTTTTTATTTTGTAGTGGAGTGACCATGAAACTTTTAACGCTTCAACGTCACATTTGAACCAATTTCTTTCTCATTTATCTATTGATTTCTTTTCTTTTAAATTCCTACTTTATGAAGGTCGACAATATTTTGAAACAGACACACATACAGTAACGTCTAAATAAGTACCTATCCTGCAACCTTGGATTTAGTGAAGGTCGTCATTGATCGCTTCTTTTTACTCACAAATAAATTCCATTCTACACAATAAAATTATGTTTCATTTTTAAGCAATTTATTTCGCCTTATCAATCAATGTCGTAACATATAACGATTCTCTCCGAATGTTTAATTGCTTTATAAGAACTCCAACAATGACGTCAATATTAAACCCACACCGAAAATGAAAATGTAGTCGTGTGAATCAGCCATGGCTCAATTCTATATAAGCAACGCGTACGGCGAGTAGTGGGAGTTGCAAAAGTGGCACGGTCCCGTTTGGGTCATAATCTTATCATTCTAGCTTGAGTGATTATTTTAATTTTGTTCTGTTATAATCCTTTATTTATCAACAACCCGGTAGAAAATGAGTTATCCACCGTACCATCATGTAAGTTTTATTATTGTTGTTCCTATAAATAGATTTGATCCCACTATAAAAGCGACTACTTGCATTCTGTGCTACTAACTTTCGAGTTTAATTAAGAAGTTTACCCATTGACACAGATATAAAAGGCGATGTAACAAAATTTTATTTTTAAAAATAAATATTTATCTTTAACTTTTTTTTTCTACGTTGTTTCTGTTGAGTTAGGAGTTCTAAGAATCTCGTCTATTAGTGTTAAAAATAAAAATATGGTCTGACATTGGCATACTTTCATTTCTGAACTCTTTTCAAGAATAAAACAATAACAGTTAAATTATTAAAGTAATAAATCCTTATATCCACCCCTTAATGAAATTCTTATTCTTCCAGGGTCCCGGTTATCCTCAATATCCTGGTGGAACCCCATATCCTCAAAATCCTGCGAGTGGTTATCCTCCTAGCGGACCAAGAGGAGTTTTTCCTCCAAGTTTAGGCTTCAGACATGATGCTCCTATTTACATGCCACGTCCTAATTATCCTACTCCCTCACCTTCAAGTGGGAATGCTCCTTATTACTCTTCAGGGGTTCCTATAGTAAATACCAGACCATCTCCAGCGCCACCTATATCATCATCACCATATCCAAGTACAACTCCTTATCCAAATACATCTCCTTATCCAAATACATCTCCTTATCCAAATTCTTCTCCTTATCCACATACTTCTCCTTATCCAAATACTCCTTCTCATCCAAATATATCTCCTTATCCAAATTCTCCTTCTTATTCAGGAATGTCTGGAGCATCATCAGCTCCTTATCCCACAAACACAGCTCATCATTCAACTCCATATCCAAGCAATTCTTATCCAATGCCTTCAAATCCCAACACACAATATCCTTCGCATCATCAAGGACCTTTACGTCCTGGCTCAAGCATGTATCCTTCAGCACCATCATCTGGAGGTAATCCCGCTTATGGGAATTCAAACAATATGGCCCATATGATGAGAAAGGTAATAATAATTATTGTTATACCAAAATTGCGGTAATAAAAAAATAGCTTGTCCCATATAAATTCCAAAGCTTTTTATGTAGGTGTCGTGAACTACTTTTTGTACACGTAATGGTTAGATAAGGTGTTAATTCGTATAAAGCAGGGTTAATCTGAGATTGAAAGATTTGTGTTTGTCTAGTAAAAATAATGTTATCGTTCAAATTTATTTTTAAACTGAGCGTGGCTTAAAAATTATTTTAATAATTAAAAAATATGATTACTCATTTAAATTTTTTTGTAGGGAACCCCAACTGTAGTTCCTGCACATCCATTCGACCCTAAATCAGATGCGGAAGTTTTACGAAAAGCTATGAAAGGTTTCGGAACTGACGAGAAAAGTATCATAAACTGTTTAGCAAGACGAAGCAATCAACAAAGGCTACAAATCGCGATCGAATTCAAAACTATGTACGGAAAAGATTTGGTTAAAGATCTCAAAAGTGAAACCAGCGGGAGATTTGAAGATTTACTAGTAGCTTTAATGACTCCTCTACCTCAATTTTATGCTAAGGAATTAAATGACGCCATTAGGGGCTTGGGAACGGACGAAGATGTATTAATTGAAGTGTTGGGTACAAAGAGTAATAACGAAATCCGTACAATTCGCCAAGCTTATACATCAAGTAAGATAATAGTTAATTATTTTATAAGGGAGAAAAGTATTAGATCTTAGTTCAAAGTTGTATTGTGGCAAAAAAACGAGAAATTTAACTTTCTTCCCATGTATAATACAATATTTTTCTATAACGACAAACGACGATTTAATACTGAAAAGTATTTTCAGTGTTAAAATGGCATTTTATTACCTATTTTTTCCGTCAAAGAAAAATAGTTATTCATCTACTGTCGTTTGTAAAATAGTTATTTTGAAGATATTTTTTTAAGACATTCGTGAAGTAACAATGTATTTCAAATGAGGTTTACTTTAATGCTTTTGCGGTACCGTTTAATGTCTTTCCACAGTAAGAAGCGTCAACAAATTGTCAAATAATTTCTTGACATCAGAGATGTGGCCCGTTTCAAAAATTCATTTCATTTTGAATCGGTTTAAAAGCAGAAAAAGGCTGTTCGATTTTAATTACCGGTTTTTTAATTAATATTTAAATAAATTCAAAAATTATGCTACCTAGTATATTATTCCAAAATCTATGCATCTGAGAGCAAAAGTACAAAAGAGCAATATTGTAGGTACAATATTTCTAAAAATATTTATAGAACACAATCCGTTTTCCAAGTGGTATCAATAAGAGCGTGTAAAACGACAAAATTCTCATATCTTGGTATTTATCTTGATATCTACGCATCTGTGAGTAACAATACAAGAGATATAAATATAAATACATAGAGATACAAACACATAATTGTTTTTCGTAACATGATCACTTTAATGAAATAAATGGTAATTGCGATGGTACTTGCGAAACAAGTGCAAAAAGACTGTGCATCTTGTTCAATATTATTTAATATTGTTGGAGGAAACTCAAATGGTTTATCAGCACTATCTTTTTTGCGATGAAAATGTTTTCTGAGAGCGTTTACAAGCAGTATCACGTGCTCTGGAGGCATTTCAAGTCTTCTAAAAGCAAAATCAAGTATTTTGTAAATATTTCTAGTCTTCCAAAAATAGTATCAACTCTTCTAAAACCAGTTTTCTGAAAATGTTATCAAGTCTTTTAAAAGTAGTATCAAGTTTACTGGAAGCAATATCAAGTCCTGTAAATATAGTATTAAGTCTTTTGGAAGCATTTACAGAGGTAATATGAAGTCTTCTGGAAACATTGCAAGTCTTCTGAAATCAGACCAAGCCTTCTAGAAGCAGTATCAAGTCTTCTGTAAGCATTGCAAATCATCTGGAAATATTTTAAGTATTCCGGAAACAACATGAAGGCTTCTGGAAGCAGTATAAACTCGTCCATGGGCAGAATCAAGTCTTCAAGGTTCCAAATCAGGTCTTCTAGAAACATTTCACGTTTTTTCGAAGCATTTCTGGTCTTTTGGAAGCAGTATCAAGTCTTCCAGAAGCAGTATCGAGTCTTTTGGAAGCAATTTAAGTCTTCTGGAGACATTTTAAGTCTTCTGGAAGCAATATCAAGTTTTCTGGAAGTAATATCAAAGTTTTTGGGAACACGAGAATGTTTTTCTAAAAACTGTATAACTGAGTAAACTGTGTGTGTTACTCGTGTGTAAAACGTAGAAATGTTGACAAATTTTATATTTTAGTAAATATTCAGTTATTACCGCCATACTATTCTTACTTATGATATAATTGAAAGTGGCAGTATCTAGTCTTTAATTGGCAGTTTTTAAATTTCTGTGCGTCCACTGGAAACAGTATCAGGACTGAATTCAAAATACAAGCCCTTCAAAAAAACATTTGTAACAGATGCTGGGACTAAATTTACTATTTGCACTTAGCAATTAAATTGTCGAAAAAAAATCGCTTGTTATGACTCACTCTCAGAAATACGTGGGGTCTGCGCAAAGTAATACTTTTATAATCAATTTAAACTAGTTTTTATTAAAGGTGTAGTATCTACTGGCAGCTTCTCACCATAAAAGTGTTGGCGAAAATTTACTATAACTATGGAATTATGTGGCTTTTCATTGAAAACAGATTTGAACAATATGAGTAGTCATTTTATTAATTTTGCTGGATTTATTCCTTTATTTATATTATTTACATATAGTTACCGCGTGCTTGGATAAATACCCACTGTTTCGATATTTACTTGGCGCCCATGATCGCTTATGATCGCGTGAGTGCGTAAAAAGTACTTCATCTACAGTTTCAAACAATATTTTATTTACGAACGAAATATTAGTATTAACAGTATTCGCAAATTTTTATAATTGTCAAGAAATTATTCGATAAATGATTGACTATAAAGCAGCCTTTGGTACGAGGGAGAATTGGGTGTTTTTGTATCAGGTATTTCGTTTTGATTGGCTGATAGCGAAGGTCCTGGCGTCATGTGGTCGCCATCATTGACTCATGTTACTATAAATTGACGTTCCAAAGCGTCTGTTAAAGCAAATCCCTTTTGAAATGTATTCTTACTTTGCCTGCTCCATGGTTCAATAACGAAATCGGAGATCTTGTGCGTAAGCGCAACTTGGCTAAGATAGTTCTTCACCGTCACTTCCAATATTAATAAAGAAAAATACCGCATTCAACGCAACCTAATTGAAACTGCTTCCTACCATAATTTTAATGGTAACTCTTTATGTGCTTATTTTGCTGATTAATAGTGATGGGAATACCGCTCCTAACCGTGTCGCGCTCCAAGAACGGTCGCTACACAAAATACCGTTTCAAAATACCGCTCCAAAATACCGTGACTTTGGATAAGTTGTAACACTGGATAAGTTCGAGTGCAAGGTTACAGGTACTAAATAGGAAGGAACGGTTCATAAGAAATTGTCGTCTAAAAAACCGTACAATAAATCGCATTATAAATAATATGAAAGTATATAATAGCGATTTCAAACAAAAATAGACTATTTTTTGACGATATCTACCTTACAGTTTACAAATAAAACATAAATGTTCAAAATTTAAAAGAAAAGTTATAATATTCAGAATTGTAACATTTAGTTCCTCGTTCCAATAGCGTACCATCACTACAAATACATAGGGTATATTAGTTACGTCCCGAATTGAGTATTTTAAAAATTGTAGTGTAATAATGCTCCAAAGTATCGTTCCTCAAATACCGTACCATCACTATAAGACATGTAAACCGTTACATTCTGTAACGGGTATTTCAAAATTGCGTGGAAGCGGTACGCCTCTCAAAAATACCGTTCCTCAAATATCGTCTCATCACTATCAATTAGCCCATTACCCTCGACGAGTCAATAAAGAAATCAACATTACTCACTATCAGTGGTTTTACTCTTGTCAATTCTTAGTTTTCGTTCACTATGTTGCGGTGCTGATGATGTTAGTCTTAGGCAACTACTTGACATCTTGGACATAATTACTCCACCACTGCTTCATATCTTTAATTTCTCCATAAAATCTTCGATCTATCCTATTATTTGGAAACAAGTCTGCGTTGTACACATTCCTAAGGTGAAATGTCCTACTGGCCTAAGTGATTTTCGGTGAATCCATACTTTCCGTATTATCTAAGGTACTTGAATGCTTGATGTACAATCAAGTGCATGATTATCTCAAGGAGCATAAGCTAATTACAAACTATCAATCTGGTTTCCGACCAGGCCACAGTACTACATCTGCACTCATCAAGGTTACTGATAATATTAATAAAATAATTAATAAATAATCTTATTAGCTCTACTGGACTTTGGCAAAGTATTTGATGCTGTGGATCATAGCTTACTGGAGTCGTATCTACGCCCATAGCAGGGGCGTTGCCCTTGATTGCGTTACTTGGTTTTGGTAATACCTATCCGGTCGCTCCTTTTGTGTACGTCACATTTCATCTTCGTTTTCTGTGTTTCAAAGTCATAGCGGTGTGCCTTAGGGAAGTAAATTGGGTCCATTACTCTTTTCAATTTTTATATGCGGATGATCTTCAAATTGATACATCAACAACTGTAAATGATCACCCAGTATACATGGCGGGGCTTAATGACGATCTGTCCAGGATTATTGACTGGTCTAAACGTTTTGGCTTGAGTATGAATATTGTCAAGACGTAAGCTTTCCTCAAAAATTTTGCTCTTCCAATGATACGCAACTGATACTTGGTGACAATGTAATACATTTCACCAATACAGTGAAAAACTTGGGGATGACAATGAACCCAGCGTTATTTTGGCGGTGCCAAATTCAGCCTGTCTGTAGGAAGGTCTATTTTCATTCTTTGCATAAACTTGGTTGTTTCCTTCCCCTTGCTATACGTCGTAATCTTTGTAACCCACTTATACTACCCCACATAGATTATATTGCTGCTGTGAATCCCAACCTGGATATTACCCTCCGTAACAAATTAGTAAGATTGAAGAACAATTGCTTACGCTTTATTTTTGACCTGTGTAAGTACGACCATGTTACGCAACATCGTGAATGTTAACTATCGAAAAGTTCAATTCCTTTCGTATACTGACCACACTGCATAAGATACTTTCATCTCGTACTCCACTATACTTGTACACGAACTTTCAATATATATTTTGTTTTGATTTGTTTTGGATGTTACTATGGATATTTGTAACAACGCAACGTAATTCTTTCAATTTAAATTCATTTAACACATACGCATTGTCAGATTAAAATTCATATGATTTCGTTCAATTTTAAAGCGGGGTTAGATAAAATTTTGTACTTAACAGGTTAAGAAACTGCAAATTTTGTTTAATTCACACAATTTACTTGTTTCGCTCGCTTGTTTTGGTAAATATTGCGTTCGTTAAACAAAATTAGTCTTTTCATAACTGGTTGCGTAAACAACTATTATATCAACTTTTTACATACATTGTTTTTATATTTTTTACATTGTTGCATATATCTTGCTTTTACTGCGAATTGAAAATGTCTTCAAAATAATGGTTTTATAAACGAGGGTAGATAAAGTATATTGTCCTGCCGTTTAGCAATCAAATACTTGCAGTGAAAAAAATTATATTTTTTGTGTAGTGTATGGAAGAAATTTAGAAGACGATTTAAAAGGCGACACATCAGGAACATTCAAACGACTCATGGTGTCATTATGTAACGCTTGTAGGGACGAGTCAATGGTGACTAACCAAGCAAACGCAGCCGCAGATGCTCGTGAATTGCTCAAAGCTGGTAATTTTAATTTTGCGAAATATCTCAAACATTTTTTAATTAAAATAAAATATTTTTTTATATAGGCGAATTAAGACTAGGAACCGACGAATCGACCTTCAACATGGTGCTTTGCCAGAGGAACTTCGCCCAATTACGCCTCATTTTCGAGGAGTATTACAAAATCACCGGTCACGATATTGAACAGGCGATTAAGAATGAATTTTCCGGTAATTCGAAAGACTGCTTACTAGCCATTATTCGGTCAATTAGAAATCAACCTGGATTCTTTGCAAAATGTTTACGTAATGCAATTGCTGGCTTGGGCACAAACGATAAGAAATTGATAAGAGTTGTGGTTACCCGTTGCGAAGTTGATATGGGTGAAATCAAACAAAATTATTTAGCGCAATATGGAAAAACACTCGCTGATGATATTAAGGTAAAACAAAAATAAACACAAAAATAATTACATCAATATCTGAAAAGTTATCTAATGCAATTAAAAAATATTATTGAATACATGATAATTTAGCGGACGTGGGATATGTTAAATTTATTCTGAAACCGGAAAAAAAATGTAGATTATTTTTTTTATCATTTATGTAATTATTTTCATTATTTTATACATCATTAGTTGGTAATTAATTTAAGGAGAAATTAAGTGCGATGACCAATTTATTTTTGGCGAAACAATTTAAATATTAAAATCAAGGCCGTAAGACTCTTGAGAATATAGAAATTTTCCACTTCGAATGCTTACTCTTCATAATTCTCTCTACCAGCCAACCTTGGTATACTTGATAAGTAATTCATTGACATTATTTATCCTTTTATTAAACCGTATGGGTTTGATCTTGGCCCACAACCTGTTAAACTAGGTTAAACTCAATTTTTAATTTTAAAAGCAAAGATAAGATCAATGAACTTAGCCGAGGTGCTAGTAACTCTTGTTGGAACCTCGATAAGCTGTGTGGTATCAAAGGTAGAAAATTACGTCAATCATTATAATTAATTAAAAAATCAATATTAAAATCACCATAGATATATTTTTTACCAAGAGAAGTGAATGTGACTCATCGATTTCCGTAAGAATTTTGCGCATACGTTACAAATATTACGTCCGCGCGTTAACGTGTGTGAGAGTTGAATGATTTCTAGCGCGTACGTCTGTTCCGTACTCTGTTAGGCTATGAGTCACCTCCACTTCTCGTGGTACAGACTATAGCAATCTCGTCAGTGTAGGTCAAACACGAAGATAATATTCCTTCTAGTTCCTCCAAGATTGTTCGACATGGAAAACCTAGAGGACGATAAACCACCCCCAATATAACTTTACGTTCAAATAAATGAAAGAGCAATCATAATTATTCAATATTAAGCAATTTAGTGAGTATGGAATATTTAGAAATATTTAATTCGATCCAATCTTTCCTCGTTATACCCATTAATCCTCAACTGCTATCCTTCCCACAGGTCAAGGCTAAAATCGCTAGATTCGCTAGAAATCGCTAGATAAAATAAATGCGGTAAAGTTTGTTGTAATCAGTGAACATTTCTGAATATCATATGTTAATTTGGAATTTTTTGGAACTGCGGTGTTTTATTTCATATATAGACGAAACGATATAAAGTTTCAGACAAAATTATGCATATAAATTTAAACAAAAATAGAGAGGAACTAATTTCTGTAAAACTTTAAAAGAAAACAGAATGCAACGAGCAACTGCAAGGGGTTATTAGAAGGCTGATATATGATTACTACCTCGCTAAGAAATTTCCAACAGCATGAGAAATGTATGTGTTCCACAGTTTTCTTTGAGAACTTTTATCGTTGGTTAAAGAAATTAAATTTTATTTATAAAAAATTGAACAATAAACCAATATGAATGGAACACCCGAATATTGCCGCACACAGGGCAGATTTTTTAAACTTTTTGTTAATTTATCGTAAGATAAGATGGAGAATTTTTTATACGGATGAAACTTGGTATGAGGCAAATCACGCAACATGTTTTGGATGGTTGGAAAGGGTAACTGCTATAAATATAGACAGTTTTGAAGAGTGTAGTGATGATATTCAAGAAGTTAATGGTTATAGAGGGAGGATTAAAAATCCATCAGGTACCGGCCAAAGAATCATTATTTTATATATTGGCAGTGAAGACGGATTTCTACCGGGTGCAGAAAAATGTTTCGTTTGTGAGAAAAAATGCTAATGCCGATTACCACAAAAAAATGAATCGACAACATTACGAAGAGCAGTTCAAATATGTATTGTCTATAATTCCTGCAAGATAGGTTATCATGATAGCTCCTTACCATACTATGTTGGATCTTAATTTCAAATTCAACAACAGCATGGAAAAAGGCGGTATCATCAGGTGGCTTCAGGAGAGAAATGCGTCGCTACCTGGAGGTTATAATTCATTTTTATCAATGACCAGACAGCTTTTACAACTGTCACGTCCTTATCATTATCAGCGATGTTATCTGTTGGATACTTTGGTACAAGAAATTAGGAGCGACGAGGTAAAATTATTTTGGGTACCACCTGCACACTGAAATTAACGCAATTGACTTAATATAGGCCACGATATATGGGCATTTAAAAACAAAGTGACAAAGAACAATACCTATAAAATTGACGACGTTCTCAATTTGTTTCGAGATGCAATTGCTTCAGTTACGCCACAAATCTGGTAAAACTGTGTCAGACACGCTAAGAAAACTGAAGACAAATACAGAGAAAAGCAACATCTTATTGATATCGCCATGTACGAAGAAGCTGTTAACAAATCGATAAATATAACGATGATGTTCCGTTAATCCATATTGCCTTTTGGAAGAAACAAGAAGAGAAGAGGCAATAGAAAACAGCAATACCAATGCACCCGATGTTCTTGGCCCTTCTGTAGCCCGGAATGCTATTCAGGCAGTTACCGGTTTGGTGATTGTAGCAGGGGTAAAGGTGATGCAGGATAAATTACGCAAAGGAAACTTATTTGAATTACATTTTATAATTTTTTATTTTCAATTAAATTATCAATTTTCATAATAATAATCATTATTATTACTATAATTATTGATGTATATTAGAAACAAAATTTTACAGACATTAATTCGACGCTATTTTGTTTAAATTTATATGCATTATCCTTTTGTATTATAGACAAAAGATACTTATTGAATTTGTTCTTAAATTTTAAATATCGTTTTGTCTATATGTATATCGTGCGTGGACGGTAAGACTCCACGTGCCGTCTGTGGTGGTCGCCAACATCATCCGGCACCATCCTTTCAACTCCGCTCGTATTGGCCAGGCATTTGAATATCTCTATTCGTTCTTGAGGTAATAAGTATTCATCTCGACCTCGCATTTAGTGTATTTATAATACAATAAATAATTGCTATTAGAAAATCGCAAAAAATCGATTTCTTAAGATATCTCTATAAAACCTTTGTGGAAAGCGTGCAGTTCAACATGAACTTTGCAACCCTCTGTTCGTTTTAGAGATAATAGTTATTGAACTCAATCTCGAATTTCATGACTTCAAAATTAACAAGACTACTTTCAAAAATTCGCGCAAAATCGAATTTTTAAGATATTTGGATGAAACCATCTCTAATTTATTAAAGTGTGCACTTTAATGTGAATTTAACTGCACTTGAATATTTCTATTCGTTCTTGCTGTAATAAACATTCATCTCGACTTCGCATTTAGTGTGTTTATAATACAATTAATAATTCTTATTAAAAAATCACAGAAATCGATTTCATAAGATATCTCGTTGAAACCGTTGTAATTTTTAAAGGAAAGTGTGCACTTTATATGAACTTGGCCGCACTTCAAAATATTCGTTTTTCTTCTTATTCGTTTTAGAGGTAATAATTATTGAACCCAATTTCAAATTTAACCACTATAAAAATAAGTTCTTTTTTAAATCGCTAAAAATTGAATATTAAGGTATTTCGATGAAACCATCTTTATTTGTTTAAGGATATATACTTTAACATGATATACTTGAGATAATAATTATTTATCTCAATTTCGGATTTAATGTATTAAGTTAAATTTCTAAGATGCAAAAGAAGAATTGCTCACATTTCCAAATTTTATGATAACTATCATTACAATTATTATAACTTAAAGTTATGATTGATAGCTATGAAATTTGAGATTTATTTTTTCCCTGTATTTATTAGTACCTTTTTATGTAGTTTTTCCGCTGAATTAATTGATGCAATTAAACAACAGAAAACAAATAAAAAAGTAGTTTTATATAATAATTATTTTTTTCGAAAAATAAAGTTTACTTTTATAAAAGAAAACTTTTCATATTAGTTTCGTGTTTGATCAGGATTAAAATAGACATTGCATGCTTCTTCACGATTTCATTAAAATTAATTATGTTTGTATTAATTATACGATTCTTCCACAGTTAATGTTAGTTATCCACTTATTTATTCATCAAATTCATTTATAATTTAATTTATTACCACGTAAAATAACAGTTTTGGGAAAAATATGTTAAATTATATTTTAATATTTTTATTTTTTCTAGGGCGATACATCTGGAGATTACAAAAAGTGTTTGTTGGCGTTAATTGGAGAATAATAAATAAATGATATTTTAAGGATATATATTCCGTATAATGTGCTACTTTACACACATTCTCTGACAATATTGTACAAATTTTTTTTATAAATCTATATACATGTTAATCGCTTTTAACTCAAATATTTTTTATAGCATCTATTTGATATAAACATTCATCTTTATATGATATTGTAAGCTATAAATAGACGTTTTGCTTAATATGATAAGATCGTTCAATGTTAAACTGTATTTTAAGCTGACTGAATATGTTTTATTGATAATTTACAATTATACAATATCGAAGCTATTTGAACTTTAAGAGTCTAAATTTATTACTTTTAAGTGTTATAAAAGTTTTATTATATCATAATCTATGTGCAAAGCATTTTGTTTTTTTACTTATACCTTAAAAAAGTTACAAGTTACGAGTTAAATTCTCGTCAGATTAAGATCGATTAAATATTCTAATTTACAGGATGTTTCTGTAAGTCATGGCATAATTTTCATCACAAATACTAGAAATAAAATGATAGTGATTCATTTAAAATGTTTTATCTTAACTCATTAGTAAGTAAGATTTTTCAACAAAAAATTTTTAAATTATTAAAAAATATTGACATTACATCCCTGTTGACAGGTATCTATGAATACAAATGTGATATATATCACATTTATGCTCACTGGAAAAAAGTACATTTATCTACGCTTATCTTATAATATTTATACCTAAGGTCCGGATTTATATGCGATAAATATAAGCAATATAAGTTGTTTATATGCGGTTAAAAATGGTTGAAATATATGAAGTAAAAACAATAGTTATTTACGTAACCAGTTATGGAACAAACTAACTTTGTTTAACCAACGCAATATTTGTTAAAACGGGCGAGCGAGCTTTATAATAATAATGTCAGAAACCTAGCCCTTAAGATCTTCTTTTTCTCCAGGAGAGGGTTTCCTGACCACGTCCACGGAGCGGCTCGCGTACCCGACAGTCAACAATCTCCTCTGCGTCTTGGTTGCTAGTAGTGACAAAATTAGGGTTTGGCACCTTGCATGCGTTCGCTTAAAAACGAACAGCAGGAAGTTGTTAATGAAAAGTAGAAGAAACAATAAAAAAAGGAAATTTCACTTTATAAAAAGAAAATTTTATTTTATCAATAAACGAAACGTGTTACAAAGGTGTAAAAGAACAGTAAAAATAAAAAAAATGGATTATCCAGCTCACAATGATTTCTGAGGTAATCAGTAGGTGCCCAAACAAAAATAAGAGAATAAAGAATTTTTAAATGGGTCACCCATA
This sequence comes from Onthophagus sagittarius, assembly GCA_036711965.1. Taxonomy (NCBI): domain Eukaryota; kingdom Metazoa; phylum Arthropoda; class Insecta; order Coleoptera; family Scarabaeidae; genus Onthophagus; species Onthophagus sagittarius. The sequence goes on from JASERS010000001.1 coordinate 49,620,064, forward strand.
TGAAACACTATTCCTGAATAACACAAAACTTAACGAAATAACAACTAATTTTAAAAGTCTGATTTGCGCCCGTCGCGAATTTAGAACATACACAAAAATAAGAAAAATAATGAAAAAGAAAAATTAATTTGAAGTTACAGTATCGCACGGTACTCTCCCGATCGAAATCTACTAACCGACTCCATTTTCATTTCAAAAATCCTTCCCTTCTCCAACCACCCAAAATCATCACCCCAGCAACAATCCCCAGACTTTGCCTACGCAAATCTTTTTGCAGATTCATCTTTTCTCCCGGCAAGAATGCAATTAAATTACAAAATTTTTATATCTCAATTAGAGTTGATTCACACCCTATTTTCAAACCCCAACATAATGAAATTTAATTTAAAATTTCACTATAGCAGCTATTTCTTTTAAATTATTAGTTAATTATTTTTTAATGGAAATAGAATATTTTAATTCGACATTTCTATTCCTACATCTCATCAATAAGTTGTCTTACTGCATAAACATTTATTATAACCTATAGAAACGTTTAAAATCAATTAAATGCTAATGTTGCTTTCATTTTGTTTTATATTGAAAAATTCGTAATAAAATCAAATCTCATTTGAAATTAATTAAATTAAACTTAATTCACACTTTTGGTGGTTGTTACAATTTTTATTTCATAAAATTGTTGATCATAACAAAATCCAATATATAAGATGTTAACAGTTAAACTATTTTTTCAGCTATTTTATTAATTCGTTAGAATTTTGAAATTGAGAAGCTTCTGATATTTTTTTTTTATTAAGTCCGGTCGATTAAGTCTGTTGAAAAGCAATACTAACAAAACCGTAAATAGAGATGAATTCATGAAAATTCACAATTTACTCTAAATTAATCCATTAGAATATTACATATGTTACATTCGATCACACAACAGAATGTGAATTAAATGAATAAACCTGATTACTTCCGGTTACGTAATTTGACTGATATTTAATATCTACATGTTTACATAAAGTCTTGTACAAATTTTTATGTACTTTTCTTAATAATGCCAGTTTATATAAAAAATTAAAATTAAATTTCATTGCTATAGCTTGCTAGATTTTCGAGTTGTGAATATTATCCTGCTAAATTTGTGAAATTGACCACTGTGCGCTGGGATCAGTAAAAGCACGTGAAGTTCGCAAGACAAATCCAAGCACTCGGGTTGCAGAGGAAGAAAAACAGAGTTTTGTAAATTGCATGAGTTAAACAAAATATAAATACAACAATACAATATTAAATACAGTTAGTTCAAGTTTTAACGACCAAAAAAAAAACGGGTTACCAGGATATGTAAATGTGGAATATTTAGGTTGACACTTCAGATTATTAAGTACGAAATATGCTCTTATATGCAACTATATGCGATTATACCGACCAGTAGTCCATATAATTACTACTTTACTTATATGTATTCCAAATAGGTCCGAATCTAAGATACACCTCGTGCTAAGACACGGAACATCTGTGTGACGAAAATATTGCATTTTACAATTAGATTCGAACGAATGCGGTATAGTGGAGTCCAGATTTTTATGCGATTGCATATTTTCCATATAACTTCACTTTTAGCATTTTCATCGCATATAAATTTAGTTATCCATGTTCTTGTCACTAGAGATGTGTGCGTGAGTGACTTCTTATGCCCGCTCACGATCTAGACACATGTGGGTCACGCACGTCATTCACGTGAATATTGTACATGAATCACGTAACTCACTGTAATTGTTCTAAATTCTGTTTCTAAATCAAATAATAAATTTTTTAACCCTCCGTCTGTCGGGTGTGGTCTACGAGTCCACGACAAAATGATTATGTGAAATATATTGTAAATTATTTTGCTCAAAACTTCTACGGTCACAGTACCTTTCAAGTATCTGAATATCAACTGTTTTCGCTATAAAAAACTGTTTTTCAAGATTCCAAATAGTCGCTACATAATATTTTGTCCTAACAGACCCTTCCCGATCAAATGTGTAACAATATTCGCAGATGTAATCTGTAAGAATCGTATTCCAGTTGGAACTCTATGCCTAACTATACCTCGGAGTGATCGCAATATAGTTCGGTAGTTCCCTTAATAATTACTATATATACGGTTACCGTATTGTTGACACGCCAGTTTACTATTGAATCCCATTTTGAGGTGTTGTGTTATGTGTTATTTATTTTACAAATATAGAGAATAGAAAAGTGCATAAAAAATTAATTATAACTAATAGCAATCTACAAATAGCATACTTACAAATAGGTAAGTAGTATCACACAATTTTCTGATATGATTTGATAAAATAATAAATGATTTATTATTTGATAGCATTGTGATATGGATTCTTATGAAAATGAGAGAGAAAGATTACAGAAACTGTATGAAGAAGTTAGCATGGGCAGTGAAATAGAAGAGTCTGACGATAGTTCGATATCAGATCCAGATTTTGTAAGTATCAGTAATCATGATACAGAAACCGAGCAGGAAAACGTAAATGAAGATGCAGATATTATGCATCAGGATGACGGCGAGGATGATGAAGATGAACAACCCGTGATTCGTGATAGATGCTCGTATTTTTTTGGTAAAGATGGAACTAAATGGAAAAAGGCTGTCCCACCTAGAAATATTAGAACTCGCAACGAAAACATAGTGTCTCACCTGCCGGGAGTCATCCGGTGCCGGGTGAAGCTCGTGACGCATTATCTCCCATTCAATGCTGGATGTACATGTTTGGAAACTGCATTGATGTTGTAGTTTAAAACACTAATTTATTTATTGATAAAATTTCTGTTAAATACCAAGATAAGACTGAGTGTAGACCTACCGACTCTGTAGAAATCCAAGCGCTGATGCGTTTGCTTTATTTAGCTGGGCTCCATCATGGATCAAGGACACATCTAGCAGAGTATTGGTCATCAGACGGTATGGGATATGAGATATTTCCTGCTACAATGGCAAAACGGAGGTTCGTCTTCTTATTACAATGCATTCGCTTAGACGATACCACAACTAGAGGTCAAAGAAAAGAAATGGACTAACTAGCAGCAGTTCGTACTATTGTTGACAAGTTCAACGACAATTGTAAGAAAACTTATTCTGTGGGCGAGTATGTAACATTAGATGAAATGCTGCTTGCCTTTAGGGGTCGGTGCAGTTTCCGAATGTACATTCCAAGTAAACCAAACATATACGGATTGAAAGTCTTCGCCGTTGTTGATGCCAAAACATTTTTCACTTCACACATAGAAATTTACGCCGGTGTTCCACCCAATGGTCCATATAAAACTGACAACTTTACCGCTGCAGTAACTGAAAGAATGTGTTCACATTTATTAGGATCAGGAAGAAATGTTACAATAGATCGTTGGTTCACAGGATATTCAATTGTAAAGAAACTGCTAAGAGAGTACCGCCTTACTGTGGTTGGTACAATTAGAGCCAATAGAAGAGAACTACCTCTTGAAATAACACAAGTTAAAAACAGGAAAGTATATTCTTCGTTATTCGCATTTAGTAATGAAATGACTGCAGTTTCATATATACCCAAAAAAGGAAAGAATGTGCTTGTAGTTTCAACAATGCACCGAGACGATCATATCGATGAAGCTACCGGTGATCGGAAAAAGCCCGAAATAATTACTTTCTATAATAGCACAAAAAGTGGAGTAGATGTTGTTGATCGAATGATCACATCATACAATGTTGCAAGAAACACAAAGCGTTGGCCAATGGTAATTTTCTATAACCTCCTCAATATAGCAGCAATTAACGATGGCTTTTGTTATCTACAAAGGCAACATACCAGATGGTGAATTTGCTAAAACTCGCAGACTGTTTCAAAAAAATCTTGGTATGGAGTTAGTGAAAAATAACATGCAAAGAAGAGCCGTTGATAAGCACTTGACCAAAAGTGTGCGTACTTCTGCCTTGAGACTCTCAGGTATTGAAGAGGAGATTATTCCAGAGCCACAACCAGGGAAAAGAGGAAACTGTAAATATTGCAGAAGACGAAAAACTCGTTATTTTTGCAAAATTTGTAAATGTTGGTTGTGCATGGAGCACATAACAGCTGCTGCAACGATTGTTTGGGAAATATGGAGACCACAGTTTGAAGCCCTCTAGTTTGGAACGACGCCTGATCTTCGGTACTTAAGAAGGGAATGCTTCCGGTTCCTCGTCACGTTAAGGACAACTCGGGATATCTTCACAACAACCTCGATGGGGCATCCAAGCTAATTATGGAGAAGATCGATGGATGCATACATAGGTTAGGAACAAAGTTTTTTAAATTTCGAGCGTGAAATACATCTGTGTGATTTTATCGCCATAAAGTTTTCCCCCATTGTGAGTTGGCGCACCTGGTTTCGACCTGTCACTACGCCTTATTGACGCTCGATCTTAACCACGTTCTTTCTTGTGTTGTCCTTAACTGATATAATTTGACGAGTAATACAGATCGCTTCCGTTCTGATGTCTTTAGGGGACCCTTAATTTTAACAACATGTTTTTACATATATTGTGATCTCTAAATGTAAGGTAGATTACTTTTCTATAAAAAAAAATGTGATACGGTTATTGTTTGTAGCATACCCTGAAGAAGATAAAAATATATTATCGAAAGCTTGGTTTTGGTTAAAGGAGGTTTTTTAATTCTTCCCCGTTTTGGTTGAATTCCCAATATTCATATTTAAATTCTTAATTAGTGCAACCAGTAGTTCTACCCTAAATTATTCTTTAGTTAAGACATTTTTTATAACACTTTATACATTTTTAAATAAATATTATTATAGATCGATTTTCTTTTCCTTTATTTAGGCGTTGTTTCCAAATTTTGAAAAATATGTGATTAAATTGTAAGCATTTTCTTTAAATCGAATTAACATAAAACGTGAGTTTGGAATTGGCCCTGTATTAGGCTATTATATAGTACAAGCATCATATAAAACATATTTATGAGAAATTAGCACTGGAGGACACGTTGGCGTCCTTTAGAGTTTTTTCTATTTTGGACTCCACAGACCACACCCGATCGAAAGTGTTAAGCGCGCCCGACAGACGGAGGGTTAAATTATCTGAAGGTCTGGTTAGACCACCAAGTGACAATCCCTCCAACTATGAAGACGCACAATATATGTGATCACATTTCCGCTTATGAGAATAATCTCCTAATTTAGGATAAGATAATTTAACTTTTTTGGAATCCAACCTCCTATATAAGAAAATCCGTCCTCTTCAGACTGGATCGTTGTAATATTTCTACTATTCAAATTAGTTTCATTTGCATTATAATCATTAGATAATGATGAGCTATGTGATGATGTTTGTTTATCAAGAACAATGTTTACACTGCGAAATATGTTTCCGACAATAAACTCATCTTGTTTTTCTTCTTTCGTATTAGTGTTCTGAGATAATAAAGCTGGTTTACCTAATACAATAATTCGCAATTTGCAGAGCGCTTAGCGGAGTGGAGTGATCATTTAATCCCATAACATATTGGTTTTTCATTTATTAGATTAGTTAGCATTTCAAAATATTTGCAGTACCTACATTTTAACGGAATACTCTGATTAGGTGTTGATTAATCTCACTCTGATTAATGACATCAAACCAGTTATTTACAATGCTAATAAAAAGGCTAAGAGCTAGAGCTTTTTTAATGTTACTGTAATAATGCCTTAAAGCCATAGCAATGGAATGTGACTAAAGTTTTGAAGCTAATTTAACTGTCATCATAAGAAAAAAAAAATATACGATACAAAGAGCAACAAAGAGACAGCCTCAGACGCCTCTAAAGATCGAGCCCGGAGTCGAGCGAATTTTGGAGTCGATAAGACAAACTCGCCGCGCTCTGATTATTAGTTATGCAAGGTAATTTTAATTATGACGATAATTTTAGAAGATGTGGGGCATCAGCAAAAACATAAATTCTTTTCTAGTCATTGGATGTAACATATATGGATGTTCATAATACTTGATTCTCGCTACAATGAAATGTTTAAGTGGCCACAGTCTGATACACAAGCTACTGCTTGAAAACCAATCTCGTACAATTTATGAATTAATTGGTTTAATAGATCTGAAGTCATTCAATCAAACGACAAAACTATAAGTTTTTCTTGCTTGTCAATTTGATAAGCAGGATTTTGGAGACATGATACCTCATGCTGCCAACAAGTTGACAGTCTTTAAAATAATATAGAGTCTGTAGAATAGTAATAGACAACAAATTGAAAATGAAGTCTGGCACCAAATTGGCAGAGTTCATTTGCATACTGTACTGTGTTTGAAACAGGAATAACTCATTCTGCCAACAATTTGGCAATTGCTCTTTTTGTTTAGGTATCTGATATTTTATACGAAATTTCAAATTAATTTTTTACCCATATACATATATAATCGCATATACTTACATATAAGCGCATGTTTTTATATACAGGGTGAGCGAATAGTGCGGGGACGGCAGATTGTGGCTTTACCGTTGAAAATTAAAAAAATGTTTTTATGTTATCATACATTACTGTCAGGATGTTTCACTATTTCAGGCCCGTACTCAACTTCATTTTTTTTAAATGGAACCCTATGTATCTTTTCACATATGCTGATTAGTTGTCTTAACAAACTAAGTTACTTGACCATATCTTTGTATTTTAAAGGGAGCACCCTATATTTTTTCAATGCCTCAAAAGGCTTTGTTAATACCTTTCAATTTTGTTAAGCATATGGTATGTTTAATACATGTATTTTTGAGATAATTAGACTATTTCAAAAATGTTGCTATAAACGTGATTTTTTCACAAGAAATAAACAAAAAAAAATGGGGAACACATTTTGAAACAAATACATCTGGAAGTATACATCTGGAAGTATACATCTCTGCATATTTAGTTAAAAAGCTAAAATTTTCGGAATGAGTATTCGAAAAAGTTTAACAAGAATTTAAATTTTGTGATTATCTTCTATACAGCGTATGAGCGATGTTTCGTAAAAATTACTATGTTAACCGCCTTAATCTTCAGTACTACGATATTGTCAACAGTAAATTTATATGAGAAGTAACCCACAACAACGATGGTCCCAAAATAGCTGGGCAGGGATTCTAGAATCTTATTTGATCGGATGATATCTCTTCGCGGCAACCGTCAACGGACAATCTTTTTGAATTCCTTAGAAAATTAATTGCCAACCCTTTTAGAAGATTTTTCACTACAAGTTTGATAAAGAATGTGTAGTATTAATAAGTTTAAGTTATTAAATATGTGAGTGTCGCCATCTAGTGAAGAATAAGAGAACGCAGCGAACCACGTGACCAAGCGAACAAGCACCATTATTGTAACGGCCACTAGCCCACATGTACGAATACGACACAGCCCTATTAAAATAAATAGTAATAAATATTCTTCACCTGTTTTAATGTTATTGCAAATAAGACAATAATAAACATGGCGCAGTCATAATAATCGTGCACAGGAGAAGAAAAGAAAACAGAAAAATGGAATTTAATAAGCCAATGCCTTTGGTCTTTGAGGGAAACCTCGCGGCGAACTATAAAACGTTCGAAACGAAAATAAATGTATACCTAACGGCAACAGAAACAAAGAAGAAATCAAGAGAGGTGCAGGTGGCGATATTGAAAAACCTAATAGGTAGAGAAGCATTAATAAAATATGAATCGATTAAAACTGTGAAACCAGAAGAGGAGTCTGTCGAAAAGATTTTAGAAGCATTAAAAGAATACTGTGTTCCCAAAACGAATGAGACAGTACAGTTGTTCAAGTTCTTTAAAAGAAAACAAGAAGATAATGAAAGTTTTGAATCGTTTTATGCAGATTTAAAAAAATTAGTGAGGTTATGCGAATTCGAGGCCCAAGAAGATAAATTGTTGAAATCCCAAATAATCCTTGGAGTGAAATCAAGAGGACTTCAATAAAGACTTTTAAGGGAAGACATCTCGTTGGAAAAAGTAGTTGAATTTTGCAGATCGGTGGAATTGGCGGATATAAATATAAAAGAAATATCAAGTTATAAACACGAGACTACAGAAGAAGTAGGTGTAATGAAGAAATCGACATGGAAAAAGAAAGAAATAACAGACAAAGTAAAGTATTGTAAGTGTTGTGGTTACAAACATAATACTGAACAAAATTGTCCCGCTAAAGGCAAAACTTGTAATGTATGTAAAAAATTAAACCATTTTGCGAGTGTATGTAGAAATAGGTTTAGTAAAAATAAGGATTTAAAGTTAGTTGAAGTTGACAAACAAGTACAAGATAAAAATAATTATAGCTCTAATAGTGATGTTAGTATTGATAAACTTGAGGTAAATGATAGGTCAAGTAAAGTAATATATAAAACACTAACGGTAAAAGGAAAGGAAATATCGTTTAAGTTAGATACAGGAGCTCAAGTAAATATAATACCTTATAAATTAGTTGAAAAGTTTAAATGGGAATCGGAAATTAAAAAAACAAATGTAAATTTAGTTTCATTTGGAGGTTCTCAAATAACACCAAAAGGTGTAATATCTGCTAAAATATGTAATAATAATGTTTCAGAGTTCACTAAATTATATGTAGTTGATTGTAAAAATGAAAAACCTATTTTAAGTTTAGAAAAATGCTTGGAGTTGCAATGTATAAAACTCCTAAATGAAGTAAATATAGATGAAAAAAATGAATTTATTAGGCAAAATAAAGATATTTTTGAGGGTTTAGGAAAATTTCCAGATGAGTACAAAATAAAAATAAAACAAAACAGTAATCCTGTAGCGATGCCGCCAAGACGAGTACCACTGGGAATAAGAGAAAAATTAAAGCAGAAATTGCAAAAACTCTGTGATAAAGGTATAATTAGTGCTGTAGAAAACGCTGAAGAGTGGGTGAGTAATTTTGTGATTGTTGAAAAACCAAACAAGTCAATCAGAATATGTCTTGATCCAAAACATTTAAATAATAATATAATGAGACAATATTATGAAATACCATCATTAGAAAGTATAAGCTTAAAATTAGCAAATAAAAAATTGTTTTGTGTTTTTGATCTAAAAGATGGGTTTTACCAAATCAAACTAGAAGAAGAATCTTCTAAATTGTGCACATTCAGCTCACCATATGGATGTTATAAGTTTAACAGAGCACCATTTGGTCTCAATTCAGTCCCGGAAGTTTTTCAAAGATACATTTCAAAATACTTTGGTGACTTGAAGGGAGTAATAGTTTATTTTGACGATATACCATGTGCTGCAAATAGTGCAGAAGAATTGAAGGAAATAGTTGAAAGTGTGTTAGATAGGGCAAGAAAACATAGTATAAAATTCAATCCAGATAAATTGCAGTATTTTGTAAATGAAGTGAAATATTTTGGGTTTGTGTTTAACGTATTAGGTATGAAACCTAATCCAGATAGAGTAAAAGCAATAAAAGAATTAAAACCTCCGAACAATAAAAAGGAGTTGCAACAGATATTGGGTATTATAAATTACCTTAGAAATTTTATACCAAATCTGTCTGAAATAATATCCCCATTCAGAAATCTACTTAAAGTAGATACAGACTGGTTATGGAATAAGTCGCATACAGAAATATTTGATAAAGTTAAAACTTTAATAAGTGAAGCATCCTTATTGGTAGCTTTTGACCCGAAAGTAGAAATTGAGTTGCAGTGTGATGCGTCTAAAGATGCTCTTGGATGTTGTCTATTACAGAAAAGAAAACCGGTTACTTTTGCGTCGAGGTCTATGACTGAGACTGAGACTAATTATGCACAGATAGAAAAAGAACTTTTGTCTATAACATTCGCGTTGTCAAAATTTCATAATTATGTCTATGGCCATAAAATAACAATATATACAGATCATAAACCGTTGATAACATTAGTTAAGAAGGACTTACATAAAATAAAAAATAATAGACTGAAACGGTTAAGATTAAAAATGATGTCTTATCAGTTTGAATTGAAATACCTACCAGGTCCGAAAATGTACATAGCTGATCTATTATCAAGAAATTTTGTAAAAAGAGATAATAAGGACGATAAAAAAATGTCAGATGTTGTTCATACAATTACAGCAAGTCATTTTAAATTCAGTGATGCTAGAGTAATTGAACTTCAAAAGGAAACGGCTAAAGATCCAATGTTGTCAAAGTTGAAGGAATATTATAAAAATGGCTGGCCTCCACAAGAGAAAGTGAAGGATGAGCTAATCAAAATATATAACATAAGATGTGACATCTTTGTTGAGGATGACTTGGTGTATTATAATGATAAACTGTTTATACCACAGACTTGCCAAAAATTTATGTTAAATTTATTACATGAAACGCATTTAGGATTCAGTAAACTTAGAGAAATGGCACAGAGAAGTTTTTATTGGCCTACAATGTTAGCTGACTTAAAACAGTACATAATGGCATGTGAGATTTGTAATAAGTTTGGACCAAATAATACCAAAAGTCACCTAATTAATCATGAAATACCTAGAATACCTTTCTTTAAAGTAGGAATGGACATAGCAGAATTTAGTGGAAAAAGCTATTTGGTTTTATGTGATTATTATTCGCGATGGATTGAAGTTACCCAAATTGGAAATAAGAATGCAAAAACAATAATAATGAAATTAAAGTCCATATTTGCGCGATTTGGTATTCCTGCTGTCATAATAGCTGATAATGTACCATTTGGAAGTGAGGAGTTTAGACAATTTTGTGAAACATGGAATTGTTCTATTAAAACAACTAGTCCTCGTTATCCCAGAAGCAATGGGTTAGCTGAAAAAGCAGTGGGCATAGTAAAAAAGATGATGAAAGAAGCTAGAGAATCAAATAGTGATTTCGAATTATTTCTCTTAAGCTATAGAAATTCTGCAGTTGCAGGATTGAAATATTCGCCAGCACAGTTGCTTTATGATAGAAATGTTAGAACCAAACTAACATTTGGGGAGAAGGAATTAGAGTTTAAAAAAATTGATAGAAATGAGGTGTACTCTCAAATGTTACACAAACAAATGATAAACAAAAGACAACATGACGGTGGACACAAATATCTAGAAAGAACTTATAGGGAAGGAGATAAGGTGTGGTTTAAGAAAACTGAAGAAAGTTTATGGGAAAAAGCGATTATTATTCAAGTATTGAAAACGCCTAGGTCATATTTGGTTAAAACTGAAAATAACAAGTATTACAGAAGAAATGTATTTTTTATAAAAGATAGATTTAACCCATTACCTGATCCAATTCCTTTAAATGATTCTAATGCGGATGTAACCCCAAATAAAGTAGATCAACATGAAAATAAAGAAAAAGCAATAACTAGAAGTAAAAGAAATATAAAACCACCTGATAGGCTTAATTTGTAAGGATAAGCTGATAGATTTAGATAGTTATAATTTAGAGTTTAAGTTAAAAAGTTGTTATTAAAAGGGGGCGTGTAGTATTAATAAGTTTAAGTTATTAAATATGTGAGTGTCGCCATCTAGTGAAGAATAAGAGAACGCAGCGAACCACGTGACCAAGCGAACAAGCACCATTATTGTAACGGCCACTAGCCCACATGTACGAATACGACACAGCCCTATTAAAATAAATAGTAATAAATATTCTTCACCTGTTTTAATGTTATTGCAAATAAGACAATAATAAACAGAATGTGGTCTCAGCACGATGGTACACCTCCTGACTATGATAGAACTTTTGCAACACATTTAACTAGAATTACCACTACACAATGAGATAGATAACCAACATTACAACGTGACGTAGGTTACGATAATGATTTAACACAGTGTATTTCAAACGTTATTTTCTTAATACTATTGTCTGTGAACAGATCCATACTTTTTCATCATTTACGAAATAAACTTACTTGCATTTGTTTATAAAATATTCTTTATAGTTTAATTCTTGTTAAAAAGTAAAATTTATGTCGACATTTCATAAATTAATCGGTTCTGGTAACCACTCTGTATAATATTATCCATTAATATTAGTGGGGTTTGAAAGACCAAAGCTTTGTTTATCGATATGTCAAATTGCAATCTTCAAATATTGAAAATTGCGAGATATCTAATGACGGTAATGAATTTTAAGTCACCACAAGATATTTCAAAAATTTTCACAAAATGGTTAATAACTTGACAACCTTGTATTCAACATTTGAAAACAAGATATGTACTTATATCTTGTCATATATTACTTCATAGTAATAGTATAGTAATAGTATAGTAATGTATGACGACATAAAGATTTTTTTTCTATTTTCAAAACGAAGACCACAATCTTTCGTCCTCGCACTATTGACTCACCCTGTATATTATACATTTATTCGTCCATATTTTAATCAGAATTTGCTGAATACAACTCATTTTCTCACATTTTACACAATGTCGTTTCATTACGTCACTAATGTCCGTGCCAAAAGTCAAGGCCCCCTAGTTTAGAGATGGATATCTTCGAAACCGCTCCATGAAAAACATTGCGGTAATACTTATTATAATTAGTAAACATTTCTGTGTATTATGTGTTAATTTCAAAATTTTCGCATCCGCGCTTTTTCCTACTTTGGGATTTTGTTTCTCAAAAACTATTTGACGAAAATATTTCAAATTTGAGTTGGTGATGACTCGATGAATTCTTAATGTGGAACATATTTAACGATGTTGCATATAGTTTTGCGGAAAAGCCCGGTTTAGTAAGATGCGGTTATTTCGAAAATGACCTGGCGGATTTCAACACAATTTTTATCAAAATGTGTTAAATAATATCGTTTGTCGGATTCCGTAATCATTTTTTCAAAATTAGGTCTTCTTAATGAGCACCTCTCTCCTGAGTGTTATTTCTGTTATGTCTCTTTAACTTGTATTTCCATTAAGGCGCTCTTAAAAAAATATGGATCCCTAATTTTGAAAAACTGATAACGGAATCCGACAAACGACATTATTAAACACATTTTGGTAAAAATTACGTTGGAAATAGCCCGATCGTTTTCAAAATAACCGTATCTTAATAAACCGCGATTATCAGTGAAACTCCTTGCAATATCCACAAAATAAAAGATGCCCCACATTGAGAACACATCGGGTTATCACTAACTCAAATTTGTATTTTCTTTATGGAATAGTTTTCGAGAAAAAATATCGTAAAGTAGACAAAGTTGCCAGCACTCTCAAAAATCGGATACTTTTTGCACTTAACTCGCTATAAAAGAAAAACCGCAGATCCGAAAATTTATAAATTAACGTATGATATGTAGAAATGTTTATTGATTACAATAAACTGTACCGCAATTTTTTTCGTCGGGCGACCTAGGCCTCAACGGGCCCCTTGTACAACCTCCCTAGGAGACTCGAGGTGTTCTGAGAAAGATCTCTGATCAGGTGATCATCGGGCGATTTCGAAGATATAGATCTCTAAAGTGAGGGGCCTTGACATCTGGCACGGACAATAGTAATCTAATGAAATATTACCTAACTGAATATAGATTTGTTTTGGATGTTACTATGGAATTTGTATGATGAATTTTAAAGCGGAATTAAATAATTTTTTGTACTTAACACGTTAAGAAACTGCTATGATAAAATTGTATAATGATAGGGTTTATAATAGAAATTCTTAAAAATTACTTGAAAGAAAGAAATGTTACATCTACATCATGTTAATAGAAAGTAAAAATATGCAATTATCCAATTATTATTGATGTGAATCAAGCAATATTTTGTGAGGAACCACAAAAATCAGGGTGTTTGTTAACAAAAAATGTTTTATTTACATACAATACAATAAGTAGCACATTATTTCTTCTTGTTGCAAACACAAATGCCTTTTTGGCATGCACCGCCTTTTTTTCCAAGTAGTATACAATGCGCAGAGCAGCGAAGATTGTCATTAGAAATTGGATTTGTAAAACAGTTTCGTTTTTGTCTTATTAAAACTATTTCAAAAAAGAAAGCCCTAAAATAATGTTAAATATTCAGAATAATCATTACCTTTTTCGGTGTTGTGGTCTTATATTGAGGAAGATAAACATATTGTTAAATTTACAGCTATTATTAAAATGATAATCGTAGATTTGTCCATTTAATAAAGTTCTGCTTACCTTTTTGAACGTTACTTGTCGAATGCAGCTTCTGAATGAGTTGATATATGGAGCTACAACAGTGTCGTCCTGTTGATATTTGGCGCCACAGGGCCACAAAATAAAATATACAACATTCAATGCAAAAAGAATGGTCTGAAACATGTATAGAAAATTCAGAAATTTTGTAGAAAAAATTATGTTTTTCTTATTTAGTTTTATATTTTATAATTGTATCATAAAATATATTTCATTATCAACAATATATCAACATAGATCATTTTAACTTCAATTCAAGTTGTAAGTCTTTATGTCGCAGTTGCGAATAAAGTTAGATTTTTTTTTGTTACGCCGAAGATATAAAATTGTATAATTTAACGTATAAAATAAGTTTGTTGCAAATTTCGTTGATAAAAATAATTTAAATAAATATTTGTCGTGTATTTCTCAATTGAGAAACAAATTTATAAATCTTTTGACAATGTTATCGCAACTCTATACTAATCTTACTGTAAACTGAAAATGTTAATTCGGAAATTCAACTGGGGTTATCTCTGTATTCTGGAGCATCCAAGCACGTGACATTCTATATATATCCCCAAATTTATTTACGAGTTATTTGTTGAAATTGTTCTCCAACACATATAAATGCTTAAACGTTTGATCCGATAGCTTCAATACAGTCACAAGCTTAACGAGAAACGTTATTGAAGACGTTAAATAGAATAAAATGGAAAGAATAACTTTGATATCGTTAATTATCGCCTTGTGTTTAACATCAACTTTGACCTCACCGATAGCAGATGTTAATATACAAGAACAAGGAGGTAAGTTCTTGATTATTTATTAATTTTTATAAACACGTAATGTTGTTGCATTAATAGCTGGACTCATCAGACAAAAACGTGTTACTTGCGATGTTCTAAGTGTCCAATTTGCCGGATTTTCGGTGGGCCATGCAGCTTGTGCTCTTCATTGTTTAGCATTGAAAAAGAAAGGTGGTAAATGTGTAGACGGAGTTTGTATTTGCAGAAAATAAATATTATTTTATATTTATAAATATATGTGTTGTAAATATTATAAACGCAATACTTATTATAATATTTATATAAATTGCGTTTATAGCAATATTATTTGGAGGTAAGTTACTGTAAAAATGATTAAATAAATGTAATTATAATGAAACATCCTAACAATTTTTTAATTTAAATGACTGAGACCCGCTTTTACCACCTCTATGTAAAGTGCTTGATAACTTTAACTAAAGGTTAGCGCAAAAATCGGGTTTTACCAGCATATTTAACTGGTTGATAGCCCTAACTGGTAGATATGTCCGGTGAATTCTTACATACCGGTCAGGTTAAAAATTTATCTATAGGATATACTTGCTTCAAGATGTTTTTCACTAGATGACGTAGTCTGACCTTTATTGCGAATGATATTTTGGTCACATTAATTCACATGTAAATTCACAACGTTTATCCTTTATTATCATTTTAAAAGATTAAAGAAAGAGCAAAAATTGAGAAGAATAAAAAAAAAATAATTTTTGTTTTTGGGAATTTTCTAATTGGAAACATTCTTTGTTAAATTTCTCTTATATTCATTAACCAGTGGCGACACCGTTTTCAAGCCTTGCAGTGCCTGGAGGGGTGTTTAACTGTCTGAGAAGAAAGTTATTATCATGTTCCTCACCTCTCTCTCTAGAAGAATTTTACTTCTGCCTGGAATACCGTACGATAAGTACCAAGGCTTTTATAAGCTTGCTTGATCTGAAGTGTCTAGCAGTGCACTCCTGCTCCGACTGCTTCCGGCGTTGTTGATCCATCTGTAAACATGCAAATATTTGTCTGAACCAGAGAATCTTTATATCCAATCCAAAACTGCCGTTTAGGCAATTTATTTTAATTTATTTTATCTTCCGCAACCACAGTTTTTACAACAAAGACTACAACGAGTCCATAAGGATAGTATTGTTTTGTGTAAAACTCTCTGCAAATGTACACTCTTTCAGATTTCTTTGAGAAAGTCTGCCTTACACCAAGCGCAAATGGTATCTAAGGTCGCCTAGGATCCTCGACAAACAGGTTCCTATGACCATAACTATAATGACAGCAGCATATGCTTGTATTTCTATAACAATGGCTTAGATGTATCGCAATCAGGTCATTAACCAATAGGAGAACAACCTGCTTTGCAAAATTATGATTTAAAATTTAACACAAAACACAAAATATATAGATTAAAATCAGATTATATAAAATGAATGATTTTGATGTGCCATAATCTTACTGTTGTTATTTTTATTATATTTTATTATAAAATTTTTAAATAATTTTTAAAAAATAACTCTCGATGATTAACACATATCTTTTTTCCATGCTCCTCTTTAGACATGTAGCTGAAGTTAGCGTCAGATTTAAATCCACAACAGATTCAGATTCATACAATTACAGTTGACCAACAAAGTCTTGAACATGAATTTTAATTTACTAAATAATTCGAAAAGGTTCTCTAGTAATTAGCCTCTCTATAAATATCCCTTAGATTTACTGTAGGGACGGTGGGATGATTTTTTTAAGTAGATTCATTTTTACCGCTAAATTAAGCAATTAATTTTTCAATCCCTAGTGAGTGTCGCACCCTGAAACTGAGCTAGATAATTCGAATAGGTCCCCTAATAAAGAGTCTGCCCCCAGATAAACAATTGTCTGTAAATAATTGTAACATACTTTTAGGTAGACATACAAAGTGATACTATTGAGACCGAGGCATGCTCCATTTAATAAAGCGAAGCTCCAATCGGTGACAATCTCTGAAATTATTGGCCATTTTGTATTACATTTAACGATTACGAGTTTCCTAAAATTGCATAAAAATGAGCAAATGGTAGCCGCATCGTACATTGAACATGTTAATTCAAATAAAGGTGCGATGAGCCCATTGAAATTGTTAACTACTGCATAATAATACGACCGCCTGCCTTTTTCCTTAGCAAAAGGGCATGCCAAAGAGCCATATATGCCAAAGGCATACTAAGTAGTATCAAAGAAAATTCTTGATTTTGTACTTTTTGGTACTACACAGTTTACAGTCTCTTTAGAAAGCAAATAAATTAAATTTCTACCATTAGGTAATTGAATATGTTTTAAAGCATCGGGTTGAAAATTATATTTTTAGTTTAGTAGTAAAAATGACTGCTTTAAAAATTCGACTCGACGCCCGTATGGTAAATATGAGGATACGTATAGGCAGGCTGATTACTAGAGGACCTATTAGAATTATTTAGACTAGTCGTAGGGTGCGACATTCCGTGAAGTTTTACAAAAATAATAATTAAAATTCTTGTTCACTACTTGGTTGGTCAACTGTAGACTCAATTCAAATCGATACACGAACAAACAAGTTTCTTTTATGGATGGATTTTATGGGTAACTTCACGCTGGTAAAATTATATTCTAATTTGGACATGTAAACCTGTCGGGCCATCTAATGGTTCTTTCATAGCTAGAATATTTCACTGAACTGTAAATATGTGGCGTTATCGGTGTTAAAAACAATTTTTTTAGGATTATTATTAAAAAAATCAACTTTTGAACTTTTATCAGATTATTAATAAATGTTATTTCAATTAAACTCGATCTGGGGTCATACTGTACGTACATATCTGTCCTTTGTATCCCAACTCTATATTAATCTTACAGTAAACTGAAGATATGAATTTGAATTTCCAGTGAGGTTATCTCTGTATTCTGGAATAACTACACTTATGAAACTGTGTATAAACGTACGTTTGTTTACGATTTATGCATTTATTGAAACCGTTCTACAACACAGATGCTTAAACTTTTGAACCATTTAGTACAGTTAGAAGTTCAAACAGACGCGTTACATTACTTAAGCCACCAAGTCGAATAAAATGAAAAGATTAATTTTGACTTCGTTAATTATCGCCTTTTGTTTAATATTAACTCTGACCTCCCCGATAGCAGACGTTGAGATACAAGGACAAGGAAGTAAGTTCTTGATTATTTATTAATGTTAATAAAGACGTAACGATATTGTATTAATAGGTGAACTGATCAGAAAAAAACGCGTAACTTGCGACTTTGTAAGCCACCTAGCTGGATCTAAGGTGGGAAACGCAGCTTGCATTCTTCATTGTGCAGTGAGAGGAAAGACCGGCAAATGTTCAGGCAGAACTTGTACTTGTGGATCATATATTTAGACATATGCGTTTACATGTTTAGCAACACTGCTCTATAGCAATACTGCTTCCACTTCGCAGATTATTTCAGAAGGTACTTTACCAATAATGTAAATAAAAATCAAATATTCAATTCAAATAAAGAAAAATAATTTAATTAATAAAATTTTAGTAACAATAAATTTTATCAACTCCTTTCCAACCTCCCCTATCCCTCCCATAAACGTCATTTTGTATGCAAGCTAGCGAAGCATTACTCAAATAAGACCAATTCCTAGACTCAGCTAAATCATAACCCCCTTATAAATGGTAACTGAAACATTACCATTTAAACCCCAACTAACATTGGCTGCAGCAAGGTTAGTTGGGGTTTAAACTTTTACATACATACTTTTACATTTTATTTTATTTCCATCTAACAACAAAATAGGCAACCTTTGATTTGGTTTGCCAAAGAAGATAGCTTCTGACTTAGAAGCATTAAATTTCAACTTACAATTTTTACTCCAAATATTAATTTTTTCCAAAGCCTCATTAGCTAAAACAGAAATATTCTTATATAAATTACTTTTGACCAAAAGAGCAGCGTCATCCGCAAAAGCAACAATTTCACAACCTACAGGTAAATTAATATCAAAAATAGTGGACAGGACCTGATCTAGAACCTTGCGGACAACCACGTTCAATATTATAATTTATATCCACACCTGGTTCATCTATAATTGGTACTCTATCTGAAAAATAAGATCTAGCTAAATTGATTAAATTTTTTGGGCAACGTTTTCTAACTAATTGATTCAAAATTAAAGGCCATCATGCGTGGTCAAAAGCACCAGATATATCTAACATAATAGCTAAACAATATAAATTATTTTCTTTTGAATTTTCAATAAACTTAATAACATAATTAATAGCGTCAATTGTATTTTTCCCCCTAGTGAAACCAAATTGCCTATCACATAAACTATTATTTGTTCTAATATAAAATTTAATTCTATTAATTAACAAACTGTCTAAAACTTTACCCAAAACAGATAATAAACTAATGGTCCATATGTTTTTACATCTGAAACATCGCTTTTTCCGGTTTAGGAATAATTTTGAATAGAATGTTGCCTTTTCCAAATAATTGAAAAAATACCAAAATCTAAGCATTTATTTAATAATAAACTAAACAATTCTTTATCAAAAATAAAAACTCTATAAACAATGTCGGTAATAATTCCATCTATACCTGGCGCCTTATTTTACCCATTACTTTAATTGACTTCTCAAAATTTACAATTTTTCTTAATACTTTTATGATAAAAATCTTCCAAATCATTACTTTCTTTCGGAAAAAAATTACTCAAAAATTCAAAATACGTATCATTAATATTATCAGTAAATTCTCCATTAGATTTTTTAATTGTGAATATATTTTTATCATCTGATTTTTTACACCTGATGATGTTATATGGAAGACACCAAGGGTCTTTTTCCACACTTACAAGCTAAAGAATGAGGAACGGTTTCTACGGAACATACTACAGAAGACTGCATATGGTTTAAGGGACATCAACTGAGCCCCTAAGCAGCGGAAGCAGGGGGAACAAGCTGTAGCAAGTACAAAACCAGCTGGATTTATCTGTCTTCCTCACGTTTACGGTGTAACGGAATTCAGAAGGACACCAAATAGACTTCCACAAAACAAAGGTTCTGGCTAGGACTAATAAATATCATCAAAGGCTGAGAAGAGAAGCCATAGAAAACCAACGACATAAAAACAACGTCAACAGAGAAGGTGACTGAGAACTCAGCAGCACATGGAAAATGGTGGTGAAGACGAACACGACTACCAAACCGGACGCGACACTGTAATTAGTTAGTAATTAGCTTGGAATTAATGTAAATTAATTAGTAATTAGTTTTAGCGAGGTAAATTTTTAAAGCAGTCATTTTTACCACTGAACTAAGGAATTAATTTCCCTGGTTCAGTTCCTTAGTTCAACCCCTAGCGAATGTCGTAACCTGGAACTGTGCTAGATATTTCGAATAGGTCCTCTAGTAATCAACCTGCCTCATATCCCCATATTTACAATAAAGGTGGGGAGGCGAATTTTTAAAGCAGTCATTTTTACCACTAAACTAATCCATAACTTCTTTCGAAGATATTTAGAAAAAATAACAACAAAAAATAGTTTTTTGGAGAGGTATAAAAGATATTTATGAACTACCCTGAAACCAAATTTAGACGTGTTCCTAATGGTTCCTGAAGATGATCTAATCCAGATCGAAACCGGTAGAACTAAAATTTATTTAACATTCTTTAATAAAGTACAAAACCAACAAACGTTTTTTAATTGAATAAAAATTTACCCCTAATGAATAGGGGTTGAGACATTAAATTTTTAGTTTAGTGGTAAAAATGACTGCTTTAAAAATTCACCTCGCCGCCCCTACGGTAAATATGGGGATATGAGGCAGGCATATTTAAATTATTTAGACTAGTCGTAGTTTGAGAAAAATAATAATTAAAATTCATATTCACTACTTGGTTAACCTACTGTAATATTATGAATCTGAATCTGTTATGGATTTAAATCGGAAGCTAACTTCTGCCACATTTGTGCTTAGTGGCATTTTTCTAATTGTCAATAAGATTTAGCGACGACCAAAATTTACTTTTGTATAGAAGACTATACACGTTCTAATCTGGTAATCATACCCGATATTATGTTAACTAGTTTTATATTTTTGGAGGTCAAAGTTAGAAAATTTATCCATGAATTCGACTATTTTTTTATAGAATTTAAGGTGTTTCCGCCCGAAATCTGCACCGCTAAGCTATCTTAGACTGTAGACTGCAAGATCTTTCTAATGAGCTATTAATCATTCAAATTGATACAGGAACTAAAAGTTTTCTTTATGGATGGATTTTATGGGTAACTTCACGCTGGTAAAATTATGTACTAATTTGAATATGTAAACCTGTCGGGTTGTCTAATGGTTCTTCCATAACTAGAAACTTTCACTGAACTATTTGATATATCTGTTAAAATAATTTCAGGTAAATGTGTGACGTCGGTGTTAGAAACCATTTTTTTAAGATTATTATTAAAAAATCTACTTTTAAACTTTTATTAAATTTTTAACAAATGTTATTTCAATTAAACTTGATCCGGGAATATACGTAAATATATCTATATTAGACCTTTGTATCCCATGTTAATCTTACAGTAAATTGAAGATATGAATTTGAAATTTCCAGTGAGGTTATCTCTGTATTCTGGAATAACCATACTTATGAAACTGAATAACCCCATATTTGTTTACGAGTTATGTATTTACTGAAACCGTTCTACAACACATAAGTATAAATGCTTAAACTTTTGGGCCCATTGCTTTAATACAGTCAGAAGTTTAAACAAACGCGTTACTCTACTTAAGCCATCAAGCAGAATAAAATGAAAAGATTAATTTTGATTTCGCTAATTATCGCCCTTTGTTTAACATCAACTCTGACCTCCACGATAGCAGATGTTGAGATACAAGGACAAGGAGGTAAATTCTTGATTATTTATTAATGTTAATAAAAACGTAATGATATTGTATTAATAGTTGAACTTATCAGAAAAAAACGCGAAACTTGCGATGCAGCTTGTAGACTTCATTGTGCACTGAGAAGGAGGGCCAGCAAATGTATAGGCGGAACTTGTAGTTGTATATAATAAATTTAGATAGTATATATATTGCCTTTATATCTTTAGCAATACTATTTGAAAGTGAGTTCTTGTAAAAATGATTCAATAAAAGATAATTATAATGAAGTGCCCTATCAAACTCTATTTATTATCGTTCATAAATTTACCATTTTGAAAGTAATTTCAAGTCGTAAAGAACGTCAATTCTAGTCTATTTTTGACAACAGTGCGTAAAATTCGCAAATAATTGTTTAACAGTTCCACTATGACGTTGATTCGTTATTTTTATTAATAATAAATTATTAATTAATTTTTAATAATTTTAATATTATCACACTCAAATTTCTTCAAACTAAACTTGACGTTCGCTTAAATTGAACTACTAATACACAAATAACGAGTTAATGCTTTTTTTCCTGGTGCCTGGACACCTTCCCAATCAAACAGCGAAGACGTTGTCACTTCCTTGTAAGATAATAAAAAAATAAGTAAGAACGTTACAAGTTCGAATTCGACGTCAATGCGTCGTTTCAGTACCATTGGAAAATATTCTTATAACGTTGCTTAGGTTTATTAATAATTTGAATATTAATTCGTTATTTATTATTTTATTATTGTTTTAATAAAACAATAATAATTGTGTAGGCACGTTTTATTTTTATAAAAAAAAATAATACTTAAAATTAGCCCATTATCATAAAGAACTAACATATAAAATTATGAATAATTATTATTTTATAATTTATCATCATAAATCATTTTATGGTTTAATAACTAATTGTAACAATTAATATTCTATAAATATAAGCTACGTTATCAAGTAATGCCATCACACGTGAATAAATTTCATCACAATACTTCATATGAGGAATTGCATTTGACGAGCTTGCAAGTCTTACGAGGCAAAGGCTCATAAGACAACTTTTGCATTTAAGGCCTACCTAACTGGCGAAAAAACCAGAACGAATCTCGATACCGGTCCATGTGTCATGAATCGATCGATACGTCGCGCCAAAGAGTAAGCTGCCTCGCGTCAAGCGGGATACATTTTTATGAAAAACTAAAAACTATATAAAAAAATAAAATAAAAATAATAAAAATTAAGCAATGGCTGAATCAAGCGTTATTTGTGGGTTTAGAAGCTTTGTATTCAGTGCCGATCACACTGCCTACTTTATCCTACTTTAACTCGCGTCCCACAGCTGTTATACTCGCGTCCCATTATATGCAATTATTTGTTTCCCAATTTTACCATTAGGTGGGCTATCTATATACGTATACTCAAACGTATACGTATATACTCAAAGCTACTAGTTTTGATTATATATGTTATCTAGACATACACTCACCTCATGCAAATATTTGGGAACCAAGAATGTGATGTGGTTGTCAAGGCATGTAGCCTAAGTCATGGCAGAAATAATTATTTTTAAGTATTTTTTTGGTTATGCCCAACAGGTAAATGTGAAACTGATGGTTAGATATTTGGCATATAGATGGCTTGCTAAACAATGACAAGATTAAAACGTAATAATTTATTTAGTAATAACTTAAAAACTAACAACAATTATTTTGAACAATATTTAAAATAATTGTAAAACTTCGAATATTTTTTAAAGTTGTCTTTTATCATTTATCATAAAAAATCATTTAGGATTATTTTTGAAAATATGCGAACTTGTTTTTGGTTGCTTATTTACGAATTTATGTTAACACTACATATTAGTTATAGACCTTAACCCAACCCAACTAGCTAGTTAGCATAAAATATTAAACCAGCCCAATTAGTTAGCTAGTTAGCCCTAGAAATTAATTGAGTGGAGTTAAGCTATTAACCTTAACCTACTCCACCTAACTATTGAGCATTAAATATTAGTTGGGTTGGGTTAAACCATCAACCTTATCTGAACCCAACCTAACTAATATTTCCCCAGTTAAAGCGTGAAGGGCCTTTTGTTTACACCTGTCAATCATCATATAATAGGATCTTTATAGTGTTAAAAAACGTGATTTTCTTTTGTAAATTTTTTCTTTTATCGAAAAGTGTTAACTAAATTAGATGAAAAATTAAAGGTTTCTCAAAAACCGTTTTTGCATAGCATCCGAAAGACTAATGACTAAAATTAGTTAGACTTCACTATGTGGGCTATAGATTGAACGAGAACAATGTCCCGCGTAAGAACCCACACGCAGCGCCGGGGTATGTAGACCAACCTAAAATATGATGATTTAACGCAACTTTCCTTATACCAAGTTGCACTCCTGAGAAGTTACAGGCCTTCAAAGTTGAGTCTTAAATTTGGAAAAAAATTAATATCTTAGTAATGGATTAAGTTAGAAAAACTAAATTTAGTATACATTATCAGTGTACCAAGGGCATTATTCGGTAGAAAGCAGGGATCATTTAAAGTATTTCAATGGGTTGGTTAGGGATGATGGTATCCTAAAAATTATTGAAATTTTACGTCAGATTTGACAACTAGGAAAAAATTATTTAATTTTAGTAATTTCTTTACTGTTTGTTTTGAAAATATTAGGAAGTTTTCATTCAGCGAATAAGATGATATGTTATTTAATGTTAAGTTTCTGTGAACGAAACGGCAGAAAAAGTGTTGAAGAGTATCGCTTGTAATTGCTTAGACAGATTTAAAACACTTTATGGAAAATTTAATTTAAATTTTTTTTATGACATTAGTATTAACTAGTTAAAACTAGTTTTAAAAAAACTAGTTTTAACCAGTTTTTATAAATAAATTAAAAAGATACAACAAGTAAAACAAATAGAAATAATAAATAAGATGGCAGAAAAAATAATTTAATAGAAAATGAAATAATTTAAACAAAAACAAAAACGATTTGGTAACAGTAATTTATAAGTATTGTTTAAAATGGCCACCATTTTCCCTCAAATAGAAATTTATTCGTCGCCGAAAATTGAAATTTACTCTTTCTAACAGATTTGGATTATTTTTTATAGAGGCACACTTGCCGGTAATACGATTCCACAATTCCCCTCGAGTCGCAATTGGCCGAGAATATACGAAATCTTTTAACATTCCCCAAAGAAAATAATCGCATTTATTTAAATCTGGCGATCGTGGAGACCAAAGGTGTGGGCAATTATTTCCACGTCCTATCCATTTATTAGCATATTGCCGATTTAAAAAGTTTCTAACGTTGTTGTTAAAATGGGGAGGAGCTCCATCATGCATGAACCAATGTTCCTGTCTAAGTTGCAATGGCACCTCATCGGACAAATCTGTCAGAATGTTTTGTAGAAATTCTAAATAACTTTCCCCATTTAACTTATTTGGTAGGACAACTGGTCCAATTAAGTACTCGTCAATAACACCTACCCAAACATTAATTTTAAACTCGCGTTGGAAATGTCTTGGAATTTCTAAATACCGGTTTTCGTTCGAATATTTGTGGTAATTCTTTAAATTAGTAATACCTCTGCGAGTAAAACAGGCTTCATCGGTGAAAAGAATTTTTTTTTCAAAATGAGGATTTTGATGTAAAATAAAATGACAAAAAGCAACTCGCTTAAGAAGATCATCTGGCAATAGCTCTTGTACCTTATGAGCATGGTACGGATGCAGTAAATTTCTTCTTAGAATTCGACTTACAGATTACTTCGGCATTCTAGTTCGACGAGATAAATTCCTTGTACTAATATTAGGTTCATCTTCAATTAAATTCAAAATTAATTCCTCATCTTGTACTCTAACTGCAGTTGCACGCTCTCTAGTATTATTAAAAAGCTTGCCTGTCTCTTTTGCTCGTCTATCAACATTAGAAAATGTTTCTCTATGAGGGATGATGCGATTCGGATATCTACTGCGGCACTCTTTAACGCTCCTTCTATAGTTTCCTTCACAGAAACCTAACACTAATAACATGTCAACTTGTTCGCTGAATGAAAACTTTCCAGACATTTTCAATACAAACAATAAACAATTACTAAAATCAAATAATCCTATTTCTTAGTTGTCAAGTTTGACGTATAATTCCGTAGCCAACTACTGAATTTTCGGTGATTTTAATTAAGATTAAAATAAAATACGTATCTTTAGTTTCTCGGGTTTTCTGTGAAAACGACTAGGTTGTTTTTAAATAATAAGAGTAAAAAAAGTTTTATAATTAAATTGATATTTGATTTGTAATATTGATATGTAATAAGAATTTTTTAAATCCGCTAACAGATTAAAAATGTCTTTCAAATTTTAGAGTACCATCATTCCTAATTAACCCTTTGAAATGCTTTAATGCCCTTGGTACACTCATAACGTATACCAAATTTGGTTTTTCTAACTTAATCCATTTCTGAGATATTAATTTTTTTCGAAATTTAAGGCTCAATTTTATAATTTTAATTTTTGGTTACAAGAATGTGAGCTTTGAGAATCAGCTTCACTGTCCCGCATAAGAACCGACACAGAGCAGGGGCATGTAGACCAACCTAAAATATGATGATTTAACGCAACTTGCCTTATAGCAAGTTGCACCACTGAAAAATTAATTAACTTTTCAGGGGTGCTGCTCTGTGTCGGTTCTTATGCGGGACACTTAAGCTGATTCTCAAAGCTCACATTCTTGTAACAAAAAATTAAAATTATAAAATTTGGTTGGCTTCAAATACTTTTAACACATTTTATTGCAATTTCTCAAAACCTGTTTATGACGGATAATGAAAGTTTTGCAATTACCTTATTTATCTTGCACTGTCCCAACCCGAATTCTACGAACTGTACTAATCAGGACGCTTTTCTATTGAATGCCGATAGTGAATGGGGTTGCAGAAACTTCAAGTCCAAGTTGTGAATCGTATTAATAACTTATAAAATAGTTGTAAAATGTAATAAGAATTTATTACATTTTTCCATTGGTATAATAAATATTATTATTAAAAGAAATATAAGCGTAATTTGAGCTTCCGGTTGATTTTAAAAAAGTGAATGAATATATCTACGAAATCATAAAAGTCGTCGTGAAAGATTCAATGTAGATAAAGGGTGCATGACGTCACATTTAAACTTGTATACCACACCAATGGATCTTTTGTAGGCGGAATCAATTTAAAAATTAGGAAATAATACCAATCTTTCCACCGTTGGAATTTGGAATACATCTCATTAATTATCAAAAATGTTATAGACAAAAATTGTTCGTTAAATATTTATCTATGCCACGGATTCGAAATGCTTCTCTGTAATCTCGGTAATTACGATTGTATAACGATTGTATTTGCAATTATTAAAAAATATGACCTTGGTGGCATAAAGTTTGCTTTCGTAAACATTCTTCATTGAAAAGTTTTTGGATACCTTCAATCATAAAGGAGATTTATTCCAATTACTTTTTTGATCGTGAGTCTGCACTCTTAAAATTAAATTCTTATGTCGGTGAATTGTACAGGAAGCTTGAAAATGTAGGAAGAAAACACGCATTAGCGTTATTTACCATTGCTGAAATGGAAGAGATTTAAAATGAGGAATTTCCTTTCAAATACAAAAACCTTATTCAAATCAAGCAATAAATTCAAAAGTTATTGTAGTTTGAATCTGGTAATCGTTTTAGGTGATGCGTTTTTATGACACTGAGTATATACAGACGAAAGTCTCAGGCAGTTTCATAATGAATAAATATTCTCAGTACTCGATTGATTTAGATTATAATTACTGCTTTCCATGTTTGCAAGTCTGTTAAAAATCATTTTAAATAAGTAAAATAAAACTTTCAACTATTACAGGTTTCAACTATTATATAGTCATCTTTAGCCGAATCTACAATTTTTTATTTTTATTAGAAATTACTGCATAATTATAAAATTTAAAATTCTAAAAGAACTTACGGTCATTTACATAAAATTGATGTCACAGAGAACAACACAATTAACATGTTAAAATTACATTAAAAATTACATTAAAACGGTTAAATAATTTATAATAAAAGATTAAAATTTAAACACTAAAGACGTGCAAATGTATATATGAACGCTTAAAATAAAAATGGTTGAACATAAACCTGTATGAAAAGATACGATGTCATTGTAAAACAAGTAAGACGATAAACTGCTTAACAACAGCCAATCCAAAAAACACCATAAATACATATTAAATATCCTTCATAAATTTGAATAACGTACGTTTCATCTCTAGTTGATCATTCAACATGATGTAGTTTTTATTTTTATTATGCTTTTCGATTTCTAATGCTTCTAACAGTTCTAATTGGAAACCTTTTTTACACTTGTGGATAAGTTTTATACTTTCAAACTCAATTTTGTGTCCAGTCTCGATCATATGTTTATAAACATTAGAATTGTCCTTACATTTGTGTTCTGCTATCCTGTTTTCTAATTTTAGACCTGTTTGTCCCACATATATGCTGTTGTAATTATGACAATTAATAGAGTAAACTCCACATTCCTTCAGTTTATTGTACTTGTTAAAATGATAATTTGATAAGTTTAGAATTGAATTTTTGTTAGAAAAAGTTAAATTTATATTGTATTCCATTAGTATCATTTTAAGAGATAAAGTGATGTTGTTAAATGGAATTGATTTGTAAACTTTGTTATGTTCTTCTTTTTTGAATAGTGGATCCTGTTGTATTTTAATTTTATCTATCAGTCTGTTTATGTTTCTAATAGGATAATTATTGTGTTCTGCTAACTTCATAATGAAGTCCAATTCTTTTTTATAATTTTCTTGGGATAAAGGATATGTGAAGAGTCTGTTAATGAAATATCTGAAACTTGCCATTTTGTTCGAATAGGAATGATTCGAATCATACGGTATTATTGTAGAAATCGAAGAAGGTTTTCTATAGATATTAAATTGTATCGTGTTATCGATTTTTCTTATATTCAGATCCAAAAAGTTTAAAGTATCTTCTTTTTCTATTTCCAATGTAAATTTTAAATTATCGTGAAGTTGATTTATATATCTATGAAAATCATCTAATGTGGCCAGATCTCCTTCCCATACAAAAAAATGTCATCAACATATCTCAACCATTAATTATACATTTAATTAATGTTTAAGTTGTTTAATATATATTCATTTTCATAATGATAGAGAAATATAGGTAATCCATCATTTACTTTATATGTTTTGTTGTTGAACGAGCAATAGTTTTGAGTAATAATGTGTTTTAGAATTTTATTTAAGTTATTAACATTTATGTTGTTATCTATTTGATTTTCAATAATTTTAGCTGTTAAGTTTAAGGTTTGGTTTATGGGAATATTAGAATAAAGATTAACCACATCACATGAAATTAAGTATCTACCTTTTCAATTTATATCTTGTATTTCTTTAATAAATTGTTTAGTATTATTAATTGTATATTTTGGCTGAATGTTTAAGTTTTTGAAAATTTGAAGCATGAAATTAGCAAGTCTTTCTGTGGGTGAATTTTTAAATGAAGTTATTGGCCTGATGGGCATATATTGTTTGTGTAATTTAGGGAGGGCGTATAGGTTCGGAATTTTGGGGTTCATGTATGTAAATAATGTACTAAAAAACGGGGAAGAAACTAATTCACTATTGGAATCTATGTGTGAGGAATATTCAACTAAGTTAGTTGAACTTTGCAAATGTTACTTAATAATAACATTTGTATGAAAGGGACCTTACAGGTACATCAGCGATTTTAGATTGAGAAGATCACTTTTCTGAAGCAGTATGATGAAGTAGCAGCTTCTAAATATGTTGTAACAGTAGAATTACAGTAAATCTTAATTTTTGTTTAGAAAGTCAATGAGCTGAGAGACCATGAGGGCAGTTTTAAAGGTAAACCCATATAAATATGAATAAAATCTATAGGTCTTCTTAGGGTGGATTCTATAGATCATCTTATAAGTGCAGAGCTCTTTGAATATCATACTATTATAAAAACCGCGCTATTCAACACATCCTTTTGTCTCTTTGGTCATCAAATCCGCGAACATAAAGCTCTAACACCTACTAATCACTTCCCAACATTGAAATAAGTTAAATTCATAGTTTGAGATCGTTTTCCTGAATAGTTATTTATATTAAATAGATTTATATACTGTTTACATACAGAATAAATATAAGTTGAAGTTTATCGCATTAGATTATCCTTCTTTGCTGAGTGTCATATTGTGATATGTTATGAAAAAACAAAGTTACTTTAACTAAACATTCTCAATAAAATATCGATGTAAAGTAAAGAAATGAAGTACAGAAAATGGTACCACGAAATACTTTGGCTCAAAAGATTAAAGTTGGTTCAAATAAGTATATGGAAAAAGTGTCTGCTTTAGAAGTTATTGATCAAGCAAAGTTGTTGGAAGAAATCATATTTTTTGCTATATCTGGAGAATATGTCAACAGACGTTAATGAGATTTATAGTGTATTTATTTATCAGTGGAAGGTATGTTTTGATATAACATTCATGTCCATCCGCAATGGGCAAGTGGTAAATTCTTCACTATCACAGCTTAAGAGGCTACTTTACCAGGTCGGTTAGTTTCTGAGGGGCGCAGACGACGGACGTTCGGAAGCAAGAAGGCGGAGTCTATTTTCTATTAAGCCCGACCCCTCATACGTAATAAACCTCGAATATTTCGTCTTCCAGACGTGTTTATTTACATTTTGCACGAGAAATACGAATACATGTATTTTATTTTTCGATATGAATAGAATATTAATTTTTTGTAACAAAGAAATTAGATAAAGACGGAGAGATTTAAAATTTTGGATGTTGAGGTATTATAAGTTCAGTGTACCAGAAGTTTCCAACCAGAAGTTTCTACAAGCTTAAGATAAAACATGTAAAAATTAAATGGAGCCCTCATCAATCAGTACCTATAGATTATAATTTCAACTCTTCAAAGGTTTATGTCAAGTTGAGTTTCTCGATGAACGCTTAGTATTACTTCAAAGTCTTGTCTCTTTATACCAGAAAGTGTTAAGAAACACTTTCCGAAAATTTCGTGTCTTAGACAATTTCTGGTCGCATTCCCCCAAAGTATGTTCTGTAAGCTCTGATCAGTCGTTGCAAAGTCGATCAGTTTGATCCTAAGCTTACCCAATGTGGAAGAGATAATGTAAAGGTTATATTTTAGGATCACCTTTGTTGAAATACGAAACCTCTTTAGTCTCTTCTGGAATAGAGTTAATTTTCGCCTATCAATGTATGGAAGTTCTTGCCAGCACAAGACTACCTTTGAGGCTTTTTCGTAGTCCACTTTAAGGTCTTTGTGACCTGAAACTCATCATAGAGTAACTTCTTGATGTACTGGAATAAGGCACATAAAGCTACCCTCCTTTTGCATAGTATAGAGATGGTGTGATGTATGGTCGATTAAGGCTCCAAAATCAGACAAGATCTCATTCCACCCTTTATATTAAAACATACTAGATTAGATATGTTGGATTTATGTAACACTTGATTAATAATAAATAAAATAGGTCTGAACAACAAAATTATAAAGTTTTAATTTGTTTTCAATTGGATAATATACATAAACTGAATTGGGAAAAGACTCAAAACAACGAAAGTCGGCTTTTCACAAAATCGATCTCTGAAAAAAATGTTTCTCATATGAAAAAATCATTTGCAGCAGATGTTGAGACTCAATTGGGAAGAAAAGGATCAATAGTACATTAAAATTAAGAAAAAATAATTACGAATAAATTTTGTATTTTGTCCAATAGTATTCAATATTATCAAAAAAACTCAAGTGGTTTATTAATAGTATCTTGTATTTTGAGATGAAAATGTTATATGCCACCTGTTTTACAAGCAGTATTCAGTATTGGAGAAATTTTATGTCTTCCAGAGGCAATATCAAGTATTCTGGAAGCATTTCAAGACATCTTAGCAGTATCAAGTGCTCCCCAAAAAATCATTTGCAGCAGATGCAAACCAACCAAATTGGATGGACCAAATTTTGAATAATAAGCTGAATAGTTCATTAAAATTAAACAATTAATTGAAGATGCTAACTTTAATCCAGATAAAAATATCAACAATTTTGTATGAGTGCTGATACACCCACAAAACCCAAGTATTCGATATGGGTACTCTGCACTCATTAAAAATTTTGTATGGGTGCTTGTTTATCCAGAGCACCCACGTATCCGGTGCTTATGGTACCAGCAACCTGAAAGGTGATACTGTTACTCTCTAGTGTCGTTCCAGCTCGCAATGACATTCAGGGCAATGAGAAGGTGGACCAAACAAAAGCTAGCCAAAGAAGCAACAAAAACGGATAAACCTCAAACCCGGTGCTCAGTGGCCAATTTCACAGATTTTGTAGGACAATATTCAAATTCGAAAACCCAGCAAGCTATAGCAATGAAATTTTGCAATTTGCTATTAGTAACAAAATCTAAGATTTATACCAAAATTGAGTCCTTTTCGTCAACCTTTAAGTTATAAGTAACCTTTTAAGGAATAATTTTAAAAGATAACTATTACATTGAAATTTGAAACATCATTTCATTTCATTGAGGTTTGAAAATAGGGTGTGAATCCACTCTAAGTGAAATATGAAAATGCCATAGTCATCTTACTGATAATTTCAAAACATCTAAATATAGAAAATTTTAATTTTGAACTTATGCCACTGTTTTTATTTCACAGTCAATATTTTCTAAAGTCAGTGGAAGCAAGTGAAATCTTATATACTACATAAAAGGTAACACTTCAGGTTACAAAATTAAAAAAGAATTGGAATGATTCATGATGAACGCTACTAGATAAATCAAATAGAAGTGAAATTATGTGATGTTAATCTTTTAATTTTAAAAACGAGAGCTTAATGAAGTAAATAGGAGTCACGTCACCTATACATGCGAATTGCATTAAACATATAGTAATAATCCCAAGATAATTAGCATTGCTACAATCTTAACAAAATTGAACACCGAATAATTATAACCATTCCAATAGAAAAACAAATGTATAGAACAATAAAACAAATGTAACAAGCATGCCAGTATTGCAGTAAGCCAGTTAACGCATGATATGCGAAAAGTATTATAGGTTTTATGCCTGAGTAAAGGGGACGTTCTCAGGCTTTCTGACCAACCATGCAGCCTTCTGATATCACCTCTTCCATATGGGCAACCTACAGATCAAAATTTCTGACGACTTTGTAACGATAAGTTAGAAACAGTAAAAATTACCACCAATGTAAAGGAACGAGATTTTGGAGCGGAAACCTTAAAGTTACAATACACCTTATGGCTCGCATTGACGAGAGTAGCCGCTTCCTTTAGCCCGGTAATAATAATGTATAAGTTGCTAACTTTACACAAACTATACTAACATTAAATTGAACGATACAGAAACAATAAATTATAAATCGTAATTTATTAATTCAAAAATGTACTAAAGTTAAACAACGTCTAAAATGCATTTTTAGAGATGTTTATTTTCCCTACCACATTAAGAAAACTAGAGATAAAACAAGAAGACCGTTCCTTATTTTATCGGCGTCACATAGTCGGCAAAAGGCGGGACTAACGCGGTGGTAACGCTACGTGGGAATCTTGACGGAAAATATTCAATTTAACCTTACGTTACTGCAATTTTAGCAATTTACAAACTATTCCTATATTACTAAAAATTCCGAAAAATTTCATTTGAAAAATATTACTATTTTTAAGTATTTGTTGTTACACAAAATTGTGTAATATAGAAGAAAAACCGCTTTTCTTTGGAAAATTAAAAAGCTTTCCTTTTTTTTTAAAAGCTTTGTTAGAAGAAGCTATTTACAAAATTTCATTCAATTATTTTAATAAATGATGTATGTTTTTTGTAATTTGCCGAATTGCACGGTAAAGTAGCTATTTATTGCGCACATAAATAATACTGATATGTTTCTGATAACGCACTAATCATTTGTCGACATTTTCGATCACTTTGTAATTTTCCTCCAATTCGTATTTCACTTTCAAAAGTGTTTTCTGTTCTCATCTGAAATACCAATTTTCAGTAAAGTTAATTAAATATATTAAATATACAGGTGTCTCACGTAACTGGTTCATTAGATCTTTTTTAGGTTACACTATTCGTAGAGGCTTGAAATTCTGGCAACATGGATTGCTCATTCCGATCTATTAATCTAAATATTTTCAAGATGACCACCACTTTCGGTCTACCGGAAGTAGACTTCAACTTCGTTATTTTAAATGGAATGCTATAGTTTTTATTACACCATTCAATTATACATAAGAAAATATGTTGACTTTGATAACAGTTGTTGATGCCTATCGTTGTTTGTTTTCGAGTTATTTTGATTTTAAGTGTTTTTTGTTAAATATCACTATTCTCTTTACAAGTCCATATCTCAGCCAACTCAAAAACGTTTTACATTGGTACGATAACTCTTCATATGCTGCTAAATAGATTGTCATTTGTTGTATCAGTATATCTTAAACAGGCTGGTCAAAAATTGAGTTACGGTTTCTCTGTATTCAATTGGGAATTTAATTCTCTACAAATTATCTAAAATATTCCTATACCTATTTATTATAGTTTTTTTGATATTGAGGAATTTATCAAAATCATTCATAGATAAAATGCTAGAAACAGTTTGTGTTTTTGTTAGGTCATGACATGTTGACAGTTTCTTGTTTAATTTATTTAAATTATTATTAGTATTATTTCTACAATGAACTGTGATTGAATAAACTTTAGATTGCTAGCTGTTATTTACCAAAAATTACCAAAGGAAAACCGAATAAATGAAACAATGAAAAACAACAGTTTAATGACAAAAATTAAAATCAATAACATAAAAGAACGAAAAACTTAAAATTATAAAAATAAATTATGGGAATTTAATTCGCTACAAACTATTTAGATACTTTCTTGTGCCTGTTTGTTATAGTTACCCTCATATTTGAAAATTAATGGACGCATGCAATGTCGGAAAGTTTCTTGTTTTCATGTTAAAAAGCCATGGAGTATTGATAGCATTTCAACCATATTTATGTTATTATTATCATTTCTTAGTTGTCATCACTTGCTGCCGTTAATGTCTTTGAATGTCATGACGAATTATTCCCACGCCAACATTTTAAATTCGTCTTATATTCAGGGCGGATGTAATAAAGTTTTGGATAGGATAAGAGAGGTATCTCTTAGTTTTTGGAAAGATCAAAATAACAAGAAACCATAAATTTCTATCACCAGCAGCTTAAGATAATAGAATAAATGTTTTGTAATATTTTATTGCTTTACCAAATTCTTCGGTAAGAGGTGCTTCGGTCGATAATATTTTACAAGAAAGTACCGTAAATAAATAAACTGAACTCTCTAGAAAAATCTCGCCCATCATTACGTCGAATATTACGCAATATTATTGTTTTTCATTGTTTCATTTATGCGTTCTTCTGCCGGTTATTTTTGGCAAATAAAAGCTAACAAACTCAAGTTTATTCAATCGCAGATTATTTTAGAAATAATACCAATGATAATTTAAATAAATTAAACGATAAACTGTCAAAATGTCATAGCCTTCTAATAAAAACACGAACGACTTCCAGCATTTTATGTAAGATTTTGATAAAAAACTCAATACGAAGAAAACTATAATAAATAGGTATTTGTTTAATAATACAATGTTTATAGATAATTTGTAAAGAATTAAATTCCCATTTAGATAGGCTAGAAAGATAAGGGGCGTTCCATTTAAAATTTTCGACTTTCTCGCAATTGAATACAGCGAAACGGAAATTCAATTTTTGACCACGCTGTATAAGGTACACTGATACAACAGGTGACAATCCATTTGATAGCATATGAAGAGTTATCGTACCAATGTAAAACGTTTTTGAATTAATGTTGGCTGAGATATGTGCTTTTAAAGAGCATGGTGATATTTGCCAAAAAACACTTAAAATCAAAATAACTCGAAAACAAAAAATTCTAGGTACCAACAACTGTTATCAAAGTCAACATATTTTCTTACGTATAATTGGATGGTGTAATAAAAACTATAGTATTCCATTTAAAATAACGAAGTTGGGGTCTACTTCCGGTAGACCGGAAGTGGTGGCCATCTTGAAAATACTTTAGATTAATAGATTGGAATGAACAACCCATATAACCAAAATTTCAAGCCTCCACGAATAGTGGAACCTAAAAAAGATCGAATAAACCAGTTACGTGGGACACCTGTATATTAAATTTAAGGTTTCAGTAAAAGAAAATTGGTATTTCAGATGAGCAGCAGAAAATACTTATTTTAGAGTGAAATACGAATGGGAGAAAAAATTACAAAGACATCGAAAATGTCGGCAAATGATCCATTACGTTATAAAAAAATCAATATGATTTATGTGACTGATAAGAAGTTCTGCAGATTGTTAAGCGGTAATCATAAAGGTTTATCACTTGCCCTTTGCGGATCTACATGAATGTTACATCAAAACATACTTTCCACTGATAAATAAATGCACTGTGAATCTCATTAAAGTCTAAGTACGAATATTAAAGGTATTGTCCTGATGATGCCGTGTAGAAGACGAAACCGGTAGAGAAAAATAAAAATAAAATCCATTTAAAGTGCAAAACCATTGGTATTTTTATCTAAGTACGAAGGCTTTCACGACCGGTGTTAATTGAACTAAAATTGGAACTAACACTAGATCTAAAACTAGAAACTTTCGGGTTTTGCTGTGCGTTTTTTGAAAAAAT
Source organism: Onthophagus sagittarius (assembly GCA_036711965.1). NCBI lineage: Eukaryota > Metazoa > Arthropoda > Insecta > Coleoptera > Scarabaeidae > Onthophagus > Onthophagus sagittarius. The sequence goes on from JASERS010000001.1 coordinate 49,656,738, forward strand.
GTTTGACGTTTCGGATGCCATGTTGCAACCTTCTTCAGAAACTGGTTCGAAGTCGTCTTCTGGATGAAGAATGTTGCAACATGGCATCCGAAACGTCAAATATTTTTTCAAAAAACGCACGGCAAGACCCGAAAGTTTCTAGTTTTAGATTTAGTGTTAGTCCTAGTGATAGTTCTAGTGTTAGTGTTAGTTATAAATTTAGTTCATTAAAATCTGTTGACATATTCTCTAGATATAGTAAAAAATATGATTTTTTCAAGAACTTTCAGTCAGTAACATTTAAATGAGACACTTTTTCCATCTGCTTTCTTGAGCCAAAGAATCTTGTGGTATCATTATCTGTACTTCATTTCGATACACCTGTATCGAAATGATGTGCTGTATGTGGTCTATATTAAAATGAATGGAGGAAGCTTTAAAGCTTTAACGAGCTTTAATAGGCTGCTGCTGCCTGTATATTCATAGGCAGCAGCACTTGTAACAGATACAAATTCTTTTTCTTTAATAAGAATTATATCATAAGATATTATCTTTTACTTTAATTAAAATGCTTTTTGCCCAACTAATTTACAAAACTCATTGTTTTCTTCTATTTATGAATTCTTATATATAAATAAGCTTGAATTGATTTTTGTAATATCTACATTTTTGCAGAAACTAATACAGCAAATAAAATTTATGTAACTAATTTATTTCATAATCCTACTACACGACGAGTCATTAAATACAAACCTCAAATATCAAATAACTCACATAACGACAGAATGTAATTAAATATCTTCCTTGGTGAACCAAACAAATCTAAAAAGTCTTGCTTAGGACCGGTTGAACATAACCTCAAAGTGATCGGCCGATCGCGCGCAACATTTAGAAAAACCAGATAAGGTAAGGTCATTTCTTAGTAAATAAGCGAATCGTTGCGTTGATTGCCGATTACTTTAACTGTTAGAGCGAGCGAATGAAGGTTTACGTTTATAAAGCGGCTGTAATTGTATAATTAAAATATGGGTGGTAAATATTCTTCTTTAGATCCAATGGAAGTACCTGTACCAAATATCGAGGCACTTTTTGAAAGGGACCCATATCTTAAACCTTACGAGAGGGAAATTCGAAGAAGGTGAGTATATTTATATTGAAAAAATTAATTAGAGCGTAATGTTTAGTGATTAAAAGAAATCTAGATGGTATTTGAAGGTTATTCAAGGTCAATTTTAAATTAACTCATTATTTTTATTAGAAAAGTGTTGTTCATAGATGTTTTAATTGAAATAAGTATTTCATGATTAATTAATTATTAATAGAATTTATTAAATGATTAGTAAACTTCTTTTAAAGTTTTAAAAGCCTTTTTAATATTGGTGCCATCTATTATCAATGCTTAGAAGTGAATTAGAGAAAGGTTAAATGGGTTAAATAATCTTAAAAAATTAGTTAAATTTTATTTAATGTTTTTAGATATGCTTGTTTTCTGGATCTAAAAGAAAAAATTGAAGAAAATGAATCGGGTTTTGATGATTTCACTCAAGGTTATAAATACTATGGGATTAATGTGCAACCTGATAATTCCGTAATATGTAGAGAATGGGCACCAGGTGCAAATCAATTATATCTAACGGGAGAGTTCAGTATGTTACCTTAAACTGAAATAAAATCGGCATGATTGTTATTTGAGTTTTGATTTTTGCGACGTTTAGATAATTGGAATAGGGATGAAATGAGATATAAAAAACTTGAATTTGGTAAATGGGAACTAAAGTTACCTCCAAATCAAGATGGGTCTTGTCCAATAAAACACCTATCAGAATTAAAGGTACCTTTTGAACTGTTAAAAAGGAAAGGAATCTGTATAAATTAAATTTTTGTTATAAACAGGTAGTTGTAGAAATGGAAAATGGTATAAAAGAAGATCGGCTTTCACCATGGGCTACTTATGCAGTTGAACCACCCAAAGATAAAGGGACTATTTATGAACAAAGATTTTGGAACCCACCAAAAAATCAAGTAAATACTTTTAGTTATAAGTTATTATTATTATTGGATGCAATCTTATAATTTAGATAATCAAATATCCTCCTTTCGGGAGGACAGTCAGTTTATCTAGCAAAAATGTGCCTGTTATTATCTGTATTTAGAGATACTGCATATCTGATATATGCCATGTGAAATAATATGAGGGCAGTTGAAATTTATCTGCTGACTCCAAAGTTTTCATACTATTGGTTGCATATTAAAATTATTAAGAATATTTTACAATGCTAAGTTTTGCCTTTGTCAGACATACAATTTTTTTGTGTTGTTTTTAAATCTTACATATATTTTAACAATTTAGAGACTTCTAGTGATAATTATGAAAACTTGAGTGTTTTATAATAGTTACTGCGCGAAATAACTGGCTATTAAATTTCTCTATTTTGTATGATGAAATTTTTGAAAAAATTTTGGATAACAAAACAAGATGGTATATCACTATTTAAACATTTTTTGTCGATGGTTTCTCATAAAGCAAAGAAACTTTTCTTTGCTTTATAAGAAGTTATTTTGTGCCATTCAAAATTTCAAAGAGTTTGCGGAAAAATTGCATTTCTATTAATGTCAATAAATACTTATACTTTTCGACCATTTAATCTCTAAAGTTAAATATCTTGTGAAAGCACAAATGAGAACAATTGTAGATAACATTTTTTTTATTGCTGCAGGTATAGAAAAAATTAGCAGTCAAAAATTATTTAACACATAATTCTGGATCTTACATTTATTCTTGTTATGATTTTCGATATTTTGGCGTTGTGTTTTGGCATTTACAGTGGCGGTCAACTAATTAAGGACAGTAAAAATATTACGCAATTACTTCAAAAAAATAATATTAGAGCAAATGGCGCTTACCTAACTATATTGCAGCAGTTTTTAGAAATTATTATGTACTAAATACAACAAATAATACGTTACCAAATAGTGTATGTATTTATTACTTAACAATAACAGGAAAGGACATCTAATTAAGGACACTAACAGTTTTTTTGATTTAGTCTTTACATTGATGTTTCTTTGTAATCAAATAATTTAATATTTAGTAGGAAACCCTTTATTATCTATAACTGCCCTACATCTTGATGGTATTGACTCCACAAGTTTGCGACACGTTTCAATTGATATCCCATACCAAGACCTTCCACTTCGTTGTAAAGTTCTATTAAAGTGCTGCACTTTTTTTTGCTACTAGTAATTTTACTTCCTGCCACAGATTTTCGATTAGATTCAAATCAGGACTATTAGGGGTCCAATTCAAAACGGTCACAGAGCTGTCCAATAAAATTTTTTTCACAGATCGTGCCGTGTGTTTTGGATCGTTGTCATGTTGAAACTGCCAAGTAACCTACATAAAATTTAAGTTGCCCTCATATTTGGAAATTAATGGACGCATGCAATGCTGGAAAGCTTCTTGTTTTTATGTTAGAAAGCCATGGAGTTTAGCTTTTCAACCATATTTATGTTATTGTTGTCATTACTTAATTGTGTCATCACTTACTGCTGTTAATGTCTTTGAATAACATCGCGAATTATTCCCACGCCAACATTTTAAATTCGTCTTATATTCATGGCGGATGTAATAAAGTTTTCAATAGGATAAGAGACGTATCTCTTAGTTTTGGAAAGATCAAAATAACAAGAAACCATAAATTTCTATCACCAGTAGCTTAAGATAATAGAATAAATGTTTTGTCATATTTTATTGCTTTACCAAATTCTTCGGTAATTAGGTAGTCGGTAATTAGGTAGTTCAGTCGATTTAGATGAATAATATTTTACAACAAAGCACCGTAAATAATTAAACTGAACTCTCTAGGAACATCTCGCCCATCATTACGTCGAATATTACGCCATATTATTGTTTTTCATTGTTTAATTTATGCATTCTTTTGTTGGTTATATTTGGCAAATAAAAGCTAATAAACTAAAGTTTATTCAATCGCAGATCATTCTAGAAATAATACCAATGATAATTTAAATAGATTAAACGATAAACTGTCAAAATGTCATAGCCTTCTAATAAAAACACGAACGACATCTAGCATTTTGTGTAAGATTTTGTTGATAAAATACTTAATATGAAGAAAACTATAATAAATAGGTATAGCAATGTTTATAGATAATTTGTAGATAATTAAATTCCCGTTTTGATAGGTTAAGAAGATATGGGGCGTTCCATTTAATATTTTCGACTTTCTCGCAATTGAATACAGCGAAACGGTAATTCAATTTTTGACCATGCTGTATAAGGTACACTGATAAACAAATGACAATCTATTTAACAGCATATGACGAGTAGTATTGTACCAATGTAAAACGTTTGTGCATTAACGTTGGCTGAGATATAGGCTTGTAAAGACCATGGTGATATATGCCAAAAACACTTAAAATCAAAATAACTCGAAAACAAAAAACGGTAGGTACCAACAACTGTTATCAAAGCAACATGTTTTCTTACGAATAATTGAATGGTGTAATAAAAACTATAGCATTCCATTTAAAATAACGAGGTTGAGGTCTACTTCCGCTAGACCGGAAGTGGCGGCCATCTTGAAAATATTTTATGTTAATAGATCGGAATGAACGACCCATGTTACCAAAATTTCAAGCCTCTAGGAATAGTGTAATCCAAAAAAGTTCTAATGAACCAGTTACGTGAGACACCCTGTATATTAAATTTAAGTTTTCAGTAAAAGAAAATTGGTGTTTCAGATGAGCAGCAGAAAATATTGCTCTATATTTTTTTTAGAGTGAAATACGAATGGGAGGAAAAATTACAAAGACATCGAAAATGTCGGTAAATGATGCATTACGTTATAAAAAAATCAATATGATTTATGTGACTGATAGAAAGTTCTGCAGATTGTTAAGCGGTAATCATGAAGGTTTATCACTTGCCCATTGCGGATCTACATGAATGTTACATCAAAACATACTTTCCACTGATAAATAAATGCACTGTGAATCTCATTAAAATCTAAGTACGAATATTAAAGGTATTCTCCTGATGATGCCGTGTAGAAGATGAAACCGGTAGAGAAAAATAAAAATAAAATCTATTTAAAGTGCAAAACCATTAGCATTTTTATCTAAGTACGAAGGCTTTCACGACTGGTGTTAATTGAACTAAAATTGGAACTAACACTAGAACTATCACTAGGACTAACACTAGATCTAAAACTAGAAAATTTCGGGTTTTGCCGTGCGTTTTTTGAAAAAGCGTTTGACGTTTCGGATGCCATGTTGCAACCTTCTTCAGAAAACGACATCCAGAAGACGACTTCGAACCAGTTTTTGAAGAAGGTTGCAACATGGCATCCGAAACGTCAAATATTTTTTCAAAAAACCCTTTATTATCTATAACTGCCCTACATCTTGATGGTATTGACTCCACAAGTTTGCGACACGTTTCAATCGATATCCCATACCAAGACCTTTCCACTTCGTTGTAAAGTTCTATTAAATTGCTGCACTATTTTTTGCTACTAGTAATTTTACTTCCTGCCACAGATTTTCGATTAGATTCAAATCAGGACTATTAGGGGGCCAATTCAAAACGGTCACAGAGCTGTCCAATAAACATTTTTTCACAGATCGTGCCGTGTGTTTTGGATCGTTGTCGTATTGAAACTGCCAAGTAACCTGCATAAAATTTTCCGCATACGGAAGCATAGTTTTCTCTAAAATATTTTTGTGCTGATATTGGTTTAATATACCATCAATAAGCCGTTTTTTGTGAACACACCTCTTCACAAAAAACGTCCCCAAATTTTCATATTACCACCACCGTGTATTACCACAGGTTTAGTGTATCTAGGCTTCAATTCTTGGCATGGAGGATGTCGTATGTATATTTTTCCGTTGGAACCTAATCGGTTAATTTTCGATTCATCGGAAAACAAAATCCTTTTCCATTCTGAAGTGGTCCAGTTTAAATGTTGTCACGCAAATTCAAGTCTCTTCTGACGATTTGTTTATAAAAGCTTTCTTCCGCGCAATTTGTCCATGTAAGTTTGCCTCGACGAGACGTCTTCTAATAGTTCGAGTAGATAATCCTGAAGCGTCCTCACCAAATAATTCTCTTTTTATAGCTGTTGCAGTGAGCTCTGGATTAGATTTGGATAGACGAACAATAAGAGAATCAGTTCTTTTAGTTGTTTTTCTGGGCCGTCTCCTACGTGGAATATTTTCGGTGGTATTTTATATTATACCATGGTTTTTGAGCAGTTTAAGTGGTCTGCTACTTTTCTTATTGACCAATTTTTATTTAAAAACGTGATAATAATTTTTCTGGTCGCAGGATCACAATTCTTTTTTTTTTCCATTATAAAATAAATTCAATATTGTTACTATACGTCCAAAGCTTAATCCGCTTAAACTACTAACGTCGCTGGACAAAAGTAAACTGAACAAAGTATTAAATTCGTTTAATTTACTTCTGTCCTTATTGTGTTGTCCAAAAATCAAAAACTTTTTTTTTCGAATTTTTTGATTCGTGGGAAACAATATTTAAAAATTAACTAATAATAGGACTGTCCTTAATCAGTTGGCAGCCACTGTATGCCATGTGAAAATGTAATGTAATTTGACTACGAAGTTTTCATACTATTGATTGCATATTTAAATTATTAAGAATATTTTATAATGCTAAGTTTTGCTTATGTCAGACACACATTTTTTTTGTGTTGTTTTTTTTAAATGTTACATATATTTTAAGAATTTAGAGATTTCTAGTGATTATTATGAAAACTTGAGTGTTTTATAATAGCTAATGCGCGAAATAACTGGCTATTAAAATTTCTCTATTTTGTATGATAACATTTTCTACAAAATGGAACAACATTGGATAACAAAACAAGATGGTGTACCACTACTTGAACATTTTTTGTCGATGGTTTCTTTAAAACAAAGAAAAGTCTTCATTTTGTGCCAATCAAAATTTCAAAGAGTTTGCTGAAAAAAAAATGCTATCATTTCTATTAACATCAATAAATACTTATATTTTTTGACCATTTAATCTCTAAAGTTTTGTGAAATCTTGTGAAAGAACAAATAAGAACAATTGTAGATAACATTTTTTTTTTTATTGTTGAAGGCATAGAAAAAATTAGCAGTCTTGTTATGATTTTCGATATTTTGGCGCTGTGTTTTGGCATTTATGTTTGTGTTTTCTACCCAGAAGGAATAAAAATCACTGGTTAGAGTTAAATCACTGGATGGTAGTGTAATTCATGCTACTTATAAAAAAAATCCAAAATAATCCTGACAAAAGGGATGACTTCCTATTTTTGCCATCATTACTTCCATTACGGCTATAGTTTGTGCAAGAAGTTAAGGCCCATCACTTTAGAGATCAATATCTTCGTAACCGCACAATCAAAGACGATTATAATCAGTTATAGTCAGTAAACTATTCTGTATTACATATGTTAACCCGTAGGTATTATCGTTGTTTTAGTACACGTAAATGCTATCGTGGGGTGTTTAAACATCTCAACATATATTTAAATATTTAATAATAATAAAATATCCTTTTCAATTTTCATGGTTTATGATATAGATGTTCACGTTGGATGTTTATACAAACATTATAAACAAAATAAAATTTATTGTCATTATAGGTGATCGAAGTGAATAAACATTCATAATATGAGTTCAGGAACATGTACCCTAGCCTTTGTAACAAAAAAATAAGGTTAATGTAAGACACGAAAAAAGAACGAACTTGTTCAAACAGGAGAAAATTCGCCGAGAAACTACCGTTTCTCGTTCCAATTATTACAGTGCACAAACTGTTGGAATGGTTTTTTCAAATATTCTTCTTGCATATTATACATGTTGTTTTGACTTTGCTGTCTTGCTTCTTAAAACACATGTAGCAACGACCATAAGAACTGGAACATGCACGGTTTACTGGTCCAAGTTTATTTGGAAGTTCGAGTTGTTTCTGTTAGGTATGGTGTACCTAACAGAATCCACTATATTTTTAATACACCTCCCTAGTCAGTTCTTTTGCCTCAAGCCTACATTTTTTATAATCATAAATCATAGATTTAACAAGACCAATTATGAATTTACGTCGTGATGTTTTGATATTCACTTGGGAAGCCGCTAGGTAAAGTATAAAACTGTTGATCTTACAATGTTAATAATAACACCAAATATAGCCATAGGCCACGTTTTAGTTCTTCTTTGACAAGAGTAAGTCGCGCAGTCTCCAGAGAGCGCCCACTCCACTCTTTGTAGAATTATAAAAATTAATGATTTCAGGCTTCCCATTTTCTTCTACATTTGCCGCATTGTTGAAACCAGTATAACCGATCTGTTCTTCTTCGATACATATGATACTATTGTATCATTACGAGTAAATCCAAAAATAGATGACCCCTGTTCACGATGTCTGCTTAGGAGGAATTGCAGAGGAACCTCCCGCTGTTCTTTCATAAGGTACCGACATACATTAGACCAATATCTCTGTTCCTTCATTAATTCACTCTACCGTAACATCTTGGTTGGTATTCCTAATAGATTCTGCTAGTTTTTGAGTACTCTGTGTGGAAACTGATAATATTTTTGGATTTGAATCTTTGGTTTTTCCGCAATATATATAGGAATTTAACAAATAATATGTTTCGCATCGCATAAGCCTATTATTTTCAATCATGATGCATTTTCCTCTGAAACCAACTAACATTTCATCTACCACCGCATACTCACTACTTGTATAATTTTTTTACATTGTGTATTGAATATATCATATATCTTGGAAATTGCAGCTAGTTTGTCTCCACTTTCAATTCTTTCCTGTCGAAAATTTCAGTCATCAAACCTCAAAGCGATTAACAGAAATTAAAACCTTCCCAAACTGTCGGTACTAAAAAGAGGGTTCACATCTTGACGGTTGGATTTGCATACTCCAGCTAGGAGTATTAATCCCAGGAATACTTTCAATTATATTTCGTCTATGTGACCCACAAATGTAACTGTTGGACCGTAGTTTACACTTAAATCTGTAATTTTCGAGTTGGTCTGTTCCAAAATTTCAGATACCATCTTTATCAAAAGTCACCAACATTCTAATGGGCTTTTAAGAGGGTTTCACAGATGCGTTACCTTTTAGGCCTGGAAGATGTATTATGTTTTCCTGTTGAGTTCTAGAAGAAGTCAGTGGAACTTTTGACCACTTACATCTATTTTTGCCATAAAAATAATTTACTTTCCCTTTGATATTGTAAACTGCTAATTAGTCTCATTTACTTCATCTTCTTCTTCATCCATGTCGGTATTATGAGTATGTTCACTCGATGCATTATTAAGGTCGCTATCTTATACATTTTGAAATTCATCTTCAACATTCACATGATAATAAAAGTTCTCGGCAAGTTTAAACCGACTCATTATTTTGTATACTGATTGTGTACATATGTACCAATTGTGTTGTCAAATATTCCCCGATGCATAAAACTCAAGTATGATGATAATATTGTACTGGTTTAATGGTCTTGGCTCCGAAGTACGCGCACGCCAATTATAAACAATCAAAAAAAAATTTCAAGTTGAAAAGAAATAAAATTGAAAAGAAAAATTATAGATAATGTAAATAAAATTTATTTACGTTTCTTCGTTAGTAAGTAAAGAGTGGGACTGAGTCACATAGATACGATTCTAAATCCCTTTAAAAAAGTCTAATGCAACAACTATAGTGGGGTATCACACCACCCCAAACGTTGCTTTTCTCAAAAATGGTTAAAAATAAAAAATATCTGTTAATGATTTATTGAATATATTAATTTTGTTGAAGAATACCTAAAACCAAATAATTGTAAAAAAATTGGTTTAAAAGATATGAAGCAAAAATGGTGTCTGGGGTACCTAAACACCCCAGAATAGTAGTTGAGGGTTAATTTGAAAATTTCGAAAAACTGATAACGGAGTCTGACAAACGACATTATTTGACATATTTTAGCAAAAACCATATTTGGAAATTGTCGGGTCCTTGGTTTTTCTTTTATCACGAGTTAAGTGAAAAAGTATCATATTTTTAAGAGTCCAAGCAACTTTGTCCACTTTGCGATTTTTTTCTCAAAAACTATTTCACGAAAAGAATTCATATTTGGGTTGTTTGTAAACCGATGTGTTCTTAATCTGGGTCATATTTTATTTTAATCGATATTTCATATATAGTTTCGCGGAAAATCGCGGTTTAAGATGCGATTATTTCGAAAAACAACCTGATGAATTTTAACGCGGTTTTTACTAAAATCTGTCTAATGTGGATCCTAAATGGAATTTAGTTTATCGAATTCGGTTATCAGTTTTCAAAAGTAGAGCTTGAAAACCCGAAATTTTCCAAATTAACATATGATATGCAGAAATATTCACTGATTACTACTGATTAAACTTTACAACAATTTTTTTATCGGTTACGATGATGTCGATCTATCTCGAAAGGCGTCTTCACTTTTTGCGCGGATATTAAAAGATAGTCATCAGAGAATATTGTGGAAGAACACGCGATAGCATCTATACGTTTTTATGGAGCTGCATTGGTTAAAGGGTCGCTATTACCAATTGGAGAGATATCTGAAGAGAGTAGTCGGTCATAACAACATCCATTTTTACACTTTTACTTGGGTAAATCGTTCACGATTACATAGCAAATTAACACCGAGTTAATAATTTTTACACATCTCCCGACAGTGTGTAAAAATAACACCACCTGCGAAAATGAGATTTTGTTAGAATCCGTCGGATTACAATATGCTATATTTAGAGGTTATTTGGTGTATGTTATCTTTTAAATAAAAATTATAACAAAAATGGAAAACAATATTGCATATGGTAAGCATCGTAATTGTATTACGAATGAAAAGGGACTCGTCCAAGAACATTCGAGTACCTGATGACATTCTATTGCTCTAAGGCAAAGATAAATCTTATAGGTTCGAACTAAGTTAGATTTTACGTAATATATATAACAAATACACACAATTCGTTCATGACAGTATGAAAATTATGCTACACAACAAGTTTACACCAGTTTACACGATGTCATATTGACTCTACTCATGCTCTACTCGAGTAGTACGTTGTGAACGCACCCAAGAGGCGACAACAAGCAAAACGCAGTTCCGATTCATTAAATAGTAACTTTCATAATGAATGTAAAAAAAGGAAAAAATTTGAATCAAAACGCAAAAAATTGAATTATATTGGACGAATCTCCAGAAGCAAAAGGAAAGGAAGATGGCAATGAAGAAAGTGAGAAAGCATTTATATGTACTTTTAACTGGTTTTATTGGTTATATTAGTCTGACTAGTTTCGCTTTTTATAGTATCTTCATTTTCAGATTTTTTTTAATAGAATGTAATTTTTCTCGACATTCATAATTTTAACGTGTTAATGTGATGTAAAGATTTTATATTTTATAAATTAAAATTTTAACTATTAAGTCTAATTGGTTCGATGTAATAAAAGTAAATATTCGGAATTAATTATCTACATGTTTTTTAAACCATTCCACACATAGTCTCTGAAGATGCTATAAAAAGCGAAACTAGTCACACTAATATAACCAATAAAACCAGTTAAAAGTACTGAACCAACGTTTTTTTTTCAAATTTGACATACTGGTAGAATGGATATTTTTAACTTTTCAACCTACAGAAGTAAATGTCTTATTTGGTTTTTAATCATGTGCCAACTTTTATGATAGCTAATTGCTATCAGCAATTAACTATACAATATTTTCGATCTGGTTATCATGCCCTTTGGACCACTGTGCGATGCAGCTGTAGATCCTATACTTAAGAAAATTAGAAGCAGAATATTAGGCACAGCCTAAAGAACTTACTGATGATCAAACATTATTCAAATATTTTCATACGAATCACTATCAGAACTGAGAATCAACAGAAATATTGAACAATTTCGAATTACATCCGAAACATATTCTGAATAAAAACATTTAAAAAGAAGAAACTGTTGCAGTAGAAAGCAACATTGGCATAGTCATTAAAAAATTGATAATCTTGATGTTTGTACTCAGCACAAAACACACCACTAAACTGGAAATAGTCACTCATTATAGCAAAGGAAACGAAAAACCAGCAGCTGTTATTTATTATAACAAACATTAAACAGACATTGATTTATCTGACCAAATGAAGACATATACAACATCTTTGCATAGAGAGGTAAAAATTTTATAGAAAATTGGCCGTTGATCTGACCTTGGGTGCTTTAGTGAAAATGTCAATAAAAAAAATCAAAGAAAATTATTTGACAGCTAACCAAATTGAACGTTCTTGACAACCCTACCACCATCTTCTGAGGACGTTTTAGAAAACGCGGGTTCTAAGAACCGTCCTAAAAGTGATTTTTTTGTAGTCCATAAATGTATAATATAACACATTTTTCTACACCAAATATTTTTACATAAAAGATTTCTGTACATTGAAAAATTTATTTGAATTGTGTGTTTATAAATAAAACTTACAATGAAAATTCAATTACACACTAATATTACAGACCTTGAGAATAAATAGTTGATTCACATAGCCATGGGCCAATTTCAGTTTTCTCATGGTAGTCAACGTGTTAAGTAATATTACGTATTGTTACTTGCTAAGCTACCGTAATATTACCCGTAAGGTAAGCTTCTAAATACAAATTAAAATATTGTTCAACATTGACTATAGCAGGGATAGAAAACTAAATGAAAAGGAAATAACGGTATTAACCGGTATTTTGTAAAGAACGTTATCGAGACAGAAAACGATATCTAAAATATCTTTCTTGAACGATAACCAAAAGTTTTAAGTAATCAATTGGCCCTATCCAGTTAAAATAAAGATTATTTATGTTGAAATCTTCTTGCCCGGGATTCCAAAATAAAGTCCCCTTTTTTGAGGCGCGATTCTTTATAGTAGGGAATCATTTCAGATTACTGTTGAAAATAACTTCTGCCTTACTAATTCGTTTCTCATCCCATGTTTTGTACATTTGAACGCAGGCTGCTCCAATGCTTAAATACATGAGCTGCATCATTGAAAGGATACTTTCATTAAATAGCTATTATTAAACATACTGGCAGCCTTTTCAGTTTCTTTATATTTCGCAAACGACTCTCCATACGTTTTTGTACGTGACCGATACACTCTTTTTTTTAATAAAAATATTTTTGTAAGGGTTACAATCAAGAAGCCCTTCTTTAAAAGTCTTGCTGTCACCATCACCAATGTAATTATAGAACATTATACATTACAGTATACAACAGAATATTTTTCCTCGGAACGTTCGAACATTTTTCGAATTGCAGTGACCTCCATTTTACCCGATGACCCTTGGCGATTTATTTCACACTCATTTTCAAGTTTCGCCCAGATTTTACATTGCTTACAAAATAATGATTTTGTCTGAATATCCAATACTTTTCCGGTATAGTATCCGATCGACGATGAAATTCCGAAAAGTGAAGAAAATCTTTGCCGTTGTCATGTGTCATCACCAGAAACAGACGATCCTTCACCAGACCTTATTTTTTTGTTTACGGCGTAGACGAGTACTAGCACTTGGATCACTTGGATTTCTAAAATTTCTTTTCCTACATTCACTCCATGTCTGTATGTTCTACCGCAATCAAGACCTTTCTTAGGTTGGATATTTCTTGTTTCTCTTCCCCTTCTAACCGAAGAAATGTGGTTTTCGAAGGTATCTGTCGTTTTGGAAATTGTTCCAAACGCAAATTTCTTGCGTATGTAACGCTTTTGGAATATGTTACGAAGCGAACATTGTTACGAATATTTTCCACTCACTTGTATGTCTTTCCATATCTGACATACGCGTAAGTGAAAAACCTTAGTTTCCTCACTTGTACTGTAATATACTATTTCACAACTACACACACGAAACCAATAGTATAAGTAAATAAATATTAAATAATTTCTTTAAACAAAATTAAAAATTTATTAATTTACTCCTATTATACATTTTTAGTTAAATATCCTTCTTTCTTGTCTACTTTTTCGTGTCGATCTGAGTCTTAATCTTTTTTTCAACGGACCCAAATCTAACCAAACCTTACCCGGAAGTTGGAACCCACCGCCTGCTACGGAGTCCAAAACATTTAAGTCAATTTAAATATTTGATTGTCAAAATTAAATTGTTTTGATCTTCATTGTCGAAGCAATATATGTGGGTTTCAGCTTCCGGATTGGGTCCGTAGCATGCAGTGAGTTTCAACTTGCGGGTTGAGTATCCGTCGCAGGCTGTTTTAATCGCCTTTTAGGGTAATCGTGACGTCACATTACATCACGTCACATCGCAACTTTTACACGTCTTTTCGGTAAGTATATCGCTTTGCCGCACTTTTTTTAAATTTTTAACGTGTTTTTTAAGTTATTTTACATAAGATAGAAAAGAATTATCGCAATATCTATCTGATTGTGGGAGCTGTCGACCAACATATTCTTTGCTGCTGTAAATTACCATTATTGTGTTTTGAGTTGTATATATTATTATCTATTAAATCTAATCAGTTAATGTTGATCAATTTTGACTTTTAAATGACATGTCTGCCCATTACTTGATTATCATCGCTAAGCAACTAAATCAAGTTACAGAAATAATATCAGCGGTTCTCAATAAATAGATACCAGTTTGTAGTGTCTTAACAAGTTTTTAAATGGCCATACCTGAAATATTAAGAAGATGTTATTAGTTTTCTTAATTATACATAGTTTTAGAAACTTCGAAATATTGGAAGTTTAAATTTAAACGTAGTGTATTGCAGGGGTGGCTAGACTTTTAGTAATAAGAGCCGTAGTAAACTACCTGAAAATATTGGGAGCCGCAAGAGTTTGGTATTAAAAAAAAACAATTTTTTAAGTCACAATGTATTTAATGATAGTACTTTTTACATATTTATTTCTTACTAGTTGAAGGTTGATGGGTTTGTAATGTAAAAGTTAATTTTTGAAAATCAGGTTTATAATTGGTAGTTGAACATGTTATTAATTCATTTAAATGTTGAACTAACCAACATTATAATGTAATCGATAAGCTGCAATTTTTTAATTGCTGTATTTAGCTTCTGGTACACATTTCCAGAATTCATTTATTGATTTTGCCGATTTGTGTAACATGTGGAGACCTTGATCTTCTTGCATATGAATTAATTCTACTTCTACGGAAGCCGTCTCTGGTAGTAAACATTTTAATAATTTAAAACCATTATTATGGATATCAATTTCAAACGGATTTAACAAAAATGCAATTGACGGTTTCAGTGCAACTAAATCCGTAAATCCATCTTCAAAATCGTTGTACAGGTTTTTTAATTTTGTCTGATAATTAATGATGACTGTTAAAGAAATATCATATTCTGAAGCAACTTTCTTTAATCGAGGACAGTGATTGAATGTCTTATCCATTACGTCTTGTTCAAAAAGTTGTCTTTCTTTTAAAACTGAAAATGCTTTGACTCAACTCAGATATTCTTGTCCTTGCAACAAACAAATTTAATTGTTTTAAATATTCCATTGTATCAGTGAAGAACATTAAATCACAGAGCCATTCTTTATCCTTTAATTGCGGATATGTTGTTTTTTGTTTTCCATCGTACATTGATAACCACCTCACTTATGCAGTATAATGATAAATCATTTATTTGTTCATTTAAATCAAGTTCGTCAATAAAATTACGAAATTGATTTTGCGGTGTAAACACATGGTTAAAATTAAAGTGTTTGGTGATAAGATGTTCGCGATGTACAATGCAATGGATGGGAATAAAATCTGGAATATTTTCATCTTTTTTTAGGAGCCCTATTAATCCAACATTTCTCCCTACTATTGCAACTGCTCCATCAGTGGTTATACTTATTAATTTGTTTTTCGGAATATCTTTAACGGCGGCATCAAAAGCTTCTTTAATATCGATACCACGTGTAGTATCTTTTAAAGCAACAAGATCTAATAATTCTTCTCGCATGACTTCATCTTCAAATACGAAACGAATAAAAATTGCTAACTGAGCTTGATTGGTGATATCCGTTGATCCATCAAGCGTCAAACTAAATGCTACACAATTCTTTACGTCTTTATGTAATTGCGATAATAAATCTACAGTTATTTCTGCAATTCGGCGTTCTACTGTATGTCGTGAAACTGGAATGTCACCTATCAACTTCAAAAGTTTTGTATTATTGGCATCTAATGATTTAATTGTATCAATAATATTTTGTTTAATAAAACCTCCCTCAGTATATGGCCGTTTCGCTCTTGCTATGTTTCACGCTATTTTAACACTGACTTCTATACAGGGTGTCTCACGTAACTGGTTCATTAGAACTTTTTTAGGTTCCACTATTCGTAGAGGCTTAAAATTTTGGTAACATGGGTTGTTCATTCCGATCTATTAATCTAAAATATTTTCAAGATGGCCACCACTTCCGGTGGTATTACGCCATATTATTGTTTTCATTGTTTCATTTATGCGCTCTTCTACTGGTTATTTTTGGTAAATAAAAGCTAACAAACTAAAGTTTATTCAATCGCATATCATTCTAGAAATAATACCAATGATAATTTAAATAAATTAAATGATAAACTGTCAAAATGTCATAGCCTTCTAATAAAAACTGAACGGCTACCAGCATTTTGTGTAGGATTTTGATAAAATGCTCAATATGAAGAAAACTAATAAGTAGGTATAGCAATGTTTATAGATAATTTGTAGAGAATTAAATTCCCTTTCGGATAGGCTAAAAAGATATGGGGCGTTCCATTTAAAATATTCGACTTTCTCTCAATTGAATACTAATAGTTTGACCACGCTGTATAAGGTACTCTGATATAACAAGTGACAATCTGTTTGGCAGCATATGAAGAGTTATCGTGCAAAACGTTTTTTAATTAACGTTGGTTGAGATATGCGCTTTTAAAGAGCATGGTGATATTTGCCAAAAAATACTTAAAACAAAACTAACTCGAAAACAAAAAACGCTAGGTACCAACAACTGTTATCAAAGTCAACATATTTTCTTACGTATAATTGAACGGTGTCATAAAAATTATAGCATTCCATTTAAAATAACGAAGTTGAGGTCACTTCCGGTAGACCGGAAGTGGTGGCCATCTTGAAAATATATTAGATTAATGGATCGAAATGAACAATACGTGTCCCCAAAATTTCAGCCTCTACAAATAGTGGAACCTAAAAAAGTTCTAATGAACCAGTTACGTGAGGCACCCTGTATATATTCAGATATAAATTCGGAATGGAGGATTTTATATAATAACGTTTTGAGTTACAAATTAGATAGACAGACAGCTTTGCCATTTTTCTTCTATAAAACCATAATCTTCTTCCCATTCCTCATTAAAATTTCGGTTTTCGTCGGCATACTTCCGCTTTGGTTTATTTGGAGGGGTCATCTTAGTAAATCAATATTTTATCTATAATAATAAATATTTATAACATTAAATAACATTCATATAATGTGAAGTATTTTATTTAAATCGTTACCTACCGTTTTTATTCCAGAAGAGAGACTGACAAACACAATCACCATATAGGGTCGCAATAGTTCGAGTGAATTGAAACGGTTCTTCCCCGAAATCTGTATCAGACGTATTGATTTATACCTTCCTTATTCGCCCCAAGTAACGACGTTTGCTCTGCAAATATTCGGGGGAATCTTTTTTCTTCGAAGGTTTTTTTATTATTTGAATTGTTAGTTGAGCCGCAATAATATCATCGAAGAGCCGCATGCGGCTCGCGAGCCACAGTTTGGCCATTACTGGTGTATTGCTGTACATATCAAGAAATGATCAGTCATAATTCAGATTGAACGTTTAATATTTTCGCAATTATTAAGTTATAGTTAAAATATTATTAAGAAAATATTTTCCATTTGACCCCTAGTACTATCCCTTTCAGCTTGATCCGTATGTTGTAAATCATCTGTATTTGTCAATTTTAATCTACGAAAAAATATTTTACTCGTTATTTCGTTGTATTGCAGTATCAAATCAATGATTATTTATTGTTAAAATAACACATACATATTAAAAATAAAACATAAATCACGTACCTAACACAATTAAATTGTTTTACATTTTATCAACAAAATGGTTCGAATTTAAACTAAATCTCGTCCGAGTCTAAATATAAACGTAATATACGAGGTATCGTTTGAAATAATTAATATGAGATGAGAAAATTACAAACTCGTTCTACTATGTCGTTAAATGTGTTTTTCATGAGAATATGACAAATATCTGAATTTTGAAAATCTCCTGAACACAACTGAAACATTGTAAAATTAAGACTTTTGCTTTAGATTCAAATGAAGAATGTCGGTACGTATAGATTATCTGCAAATTTTTGAAAGTCTGAGTATTCTAAAAATAGCTTTTATAAAAAAACAAAGTGAATTAAAAAAGCAAAAGGATATTCGAATTTTTTTGAATAATCTTTTATACATTTTTTTACCTTTGTACAAGTTTGAAAATTCTTGTTTTCTCAACTCGGTATATTAGCAACAAAACCTTGATAATATAATTACTCTACGTCTTATCGTTTTGCGATTGTGGGAAATGTTGCCCGGGAATCTGATATTTTCAATAATCCGGTAAAATATACCGGTAAAGTCACAAACTTGCTATATTATTATAAGTCTACGATAAAAAGAAAGTATAGATTGAAAATAATAAGTTAAATAAGATATTGTTAGTTAGAAATATTTGAATTATAATTTAAATCGTATAAAAGGTAAACTATAATAACTTTTAACAATTTCTATTTTTCTTTCAGAAATACGAATTTAAACACTCGAAAGTACCAAAACCAAAGAGTTTGCGGATATACGAATGTCACGTTGGAATTGCCACATCCGAATTAAATGTTGGTTCTTACGATAATTTCACCGATAATATTCTACCAAAAATCAAAAAACAAGGTTACAACGCCATACAGTTAATGGCAATCATGGAACATGCCTATTACGCCAGTTTTGGATATCAAGTGACTAGTTTTTTCGCCGTTTCGAGTCGATACGGCGTCCCCGATGCCTTAAAACGTTTAATTGACACCGCTCATGCGATGAACATCGCTGTTTTTCTCGATATCGTTCATTCGCACGCCAGTAAAAATGTATCTGACGGTTTGAACCGTTTCGACGGTACCGACTCGTGTTATTTTCATTCTGGGAAACGCGGCGAGCATGATTTATGGGATTCAAGACTGTTTAATTATTCCGAATACGAGGTGTTAAGATTTTTATTGTCAAATTTAAGATGGTATTTAGATGAGTATCAATTCGACGGATTTAGATTTGATGGTGTTACTTCAATGTTGTACCATTCGCATGGAATTGGAGAAGGATTTAGTGGGAATTATGATGAATATTTCGGATTAAATGTGGATACTGAGGCTTTGGTTTATTTAATGTTGGCTAATTATGTTATACATAAAATACGAAAGGAACATGTTACGATTGCTGAAGATGTTTCGGGAATGCCGGGAATGTGCCGTCCTATTGAAGAAGGTGGATTAGGTAAGTTGTTATTTTAATCTTATAATATATGTTGTTGTTATAAAAAAAAGAGGAGAGACCACTTCAAAAAACAACACATCATAAATAATCATCATCCAAACATAAAATTAAACTTTAATTAATTATAAAATATAATATATTAAATTTGTGTCTGTAATCTACGGCATAAAATTGATGCCCCAACGTGTATTTGGATAACATACAAGTACAAGTGTCCAAATTTCGATGGGTATGTAGGGTATCTTGGTGGTTATGAAAGATACAAAGTTGTGGTTTCCGCGAACTTGAGCAACTTTTTTGTGAAACTTATAATTTTATTTTAAAAATAAAATTAAAATTTAAAATTATTTATATTTTAATTTTTATAGCCCTCTTCGTTTCTGATTTACAGGGAGGTTTTCAAAATATACGATTTTCAGACACCCCTGTATCTTTGCTATCTGGAAACTAAGCAAAAATGTAAAAACTGATTCTAATAGATTTTATTTTATGTCCAAAATGAAGAGAGCTATGAAAATTTGGTTTGCGGCATTATAAGTTTCACAAAAAACGAGCTCAGGTTCATGAAAACCGCAACTTTCTATCTTTCATAATTACCAAGATACCCTGCAAACTCATCGAAATTTGGACACTAAAAACAGGAACTGCATTTATCTTGGTTATATTTGTTGGTAGAGTATTATAACTAAAACATTACAGGGTGCGCCAAAAGACTTTAAGGGTAGCATTTTTCCGATAAAAACGGAATGGAACAAGATAAACGAATGATTTTTTGAATAATGGTTTATTAAACAGTCTCGAACATAGGACAACAATCAGACTTCGAATATTCCACCTTTGGCTTTTACACAGGCACTAAGTCTCTTGTGGGACGCACCCACGGTGGCGGTGAGGTAGGTGTCGTCGAGTTCCGCCCACGCCTTCTGAAGGGCCCTCTTCAAGCTGTCCAAACTTTTGTGCGACTTCTCGCAGGCCTTCTGCTCGAGTACCGACCAGACGGAGAAATCAATAGGGTTCAAATCCGGCGAGTACGGTGGCCATTCAGCGGCGGTGATCACAGCGGGGAAGTTGGTCTGGCACCACTGCTGCACCACCCGAGCCTTGTGAGCAGGGGCTGAGTCTTGCTGGAAGGTGAAGAGGTGTCCGTTGAAGTGGCGCTGGGTCCAGGGGAGCACATTCTTCACCAAAATGTCGTTCAGGTACACCTAAGGGTTGATCTTGACGCCGGGATTGACGAACACCAGCTCGGTCTTGCCGGTTCCATAAATTCACGCCCACACAATTTCTCGTCGTTGAAGATGATGTCCTGGCAGGCCGCCGACGAAAACCACTTCAATAAGTCATGACATCTCTGAAGCCGGGTGGCTTTCATTTTCTCCGTAAGGGCGTAGGCCTTCTGGAACTTGATGCTGCGAAGCCCCAGACGCTGTGTCACAACCCGCCGGACCGAATATCGAGTTCCTTGGCCATCTTCCTCATGCTCCTCTTGGGGTTGCTCCGGATCCGATCATGGAGGCGCTTCACCATGACAGGAGTGGAGCCAGTCTGCCGAAACCACCGGAAAGTGTACTGGATGGTTGAGATGGGAATACCAGTCAGATCCTGAATCTTGATTAGAGTGAGATCCATAACTTGAAAGTGAGTAAAGATAATCAAATTATTCAGGACAAGTATACGAACAAACGAGCGAAAAATCACATGAAACCGACAAAAACGAACAAAGTTATGAAATGTCACAGTCACCCTTAAAGACTTTTGGCGCACCCTGTATATGGACATTTTTTTACGGCGAATTTGATAACGTAGTTGAAAATCTTTTTTCACTTTTAGCTTTTGAAATGTTACAACAATTCTTGTTGTTTTTAATGGTAACAGTCCCTGATTTAAAGCTCAATAACTTCGTTATTTTTTCTGATTTCAAAAATATATGGTACGACAGATATATTCCTTATTGTTTTAGAAAACAGCTAAAAATAAACTTTTTTTATTAAATATTCGTATACCGCCAGCTAGTGTCATTAAGTATAAATATTTTATTAACGTACAAAATAGTGATTTAATAGAAAAAAAATCAATAATTTTGAAGTGGTCAATTTGAGCATTGTTTTATAGCACTATTTCAATTTAAAAAAAAATAAAATGGATAATAAAGAATATAAAATTTAAATATTAAATTAAACAACGCTGCCATCTAGTGTCGACGAAGGAAGTAAATTTATAGTTTTCTAAATTAGGGTGTTGTTTAATTTATTTTTTTTAATTTTATAACCGGGTTGTTTTATATTTATTTTTTGATCAAGTTGCTATTGTAATTTTATCATATATGTTGTTATTATAAAATAAAAAAGAAAGACAATTTCAAAGAACAACATATAAAATTAAAGTTTATTGTTTTATTAACTATAAAATATAATATATTAGATTTGTGTCCCTCTAGCTAATTCAATTTAATTACAATTATCTTTTTTATTAGGTTTTGATTATAGATTAGCAATGGCCATACCGGACAAATGGATACAACTTTTGAAAGAATATAAAGATGAAGATTGGAATATGGGAAACATAGTTCATACTTTAACAAATCGTAGATGGATGGAACCGAGTATATCTTACGCAGAATCTCACGATCAGGCTCTAGTCGGCGACAAAACGATCGCGTTTTGGTTAATGGATAAAGAAATGTACACAAATATGAGTACTTTATCCGATTTAACCCCCATTATTGATCGCGGAATCGCTTTACATAAAATGATTCGTTTGATTACGCACACACTTGGAGGAGAAGGGTACTTAAATTTTATTGGGAACGAATTTGGACATCCCGAATGGTTAGACTTTCCAAGAGTAGGTAATAATAGTTCATATCATTATGCACGTCGTCAATGGAACTTGGTTGAAGATGATTTATTACGGTATAAATTTCTAAATGAGTTTGATGCGGAAATGAATCATTTAGAGGAGAAATATGGTTGGTTACATAACGATTCAAGTTACGTTTCGTGGAAACACGAAGGTGATAAGGTGATAGCGTTCGAAAGAGGAAATGGATTGGTATTCGTATTCAATTTCCATCCAACTAAAAGTTTTTCGGGATATCGAGTTGGTGTTAGCCAACCGGGTTGTTATAAAATAATATTGTCTTCAGATGACGTTAGATTTGGTGGTCAAGCTTGTATTGATACCAATCTAAATTATTTTACTGAACCTGTCGGTTTTGGTATGTTAAACAATTCGTTATTGCTTTATGTACCTTCAAGAACAGCTATTATTTTAGCAAAAATATAATATAAAGATTTGTTTTCCCTTTTGATATATTGTTAACTTTTGTATTGTTATGTTTTTATTAATAAAATATATGGAGACACCTTTTTAAAGTTTACAGTATTAATTTTTTTTACGATCTTATTCATTCCTTTTTACTAAAATAAAACAGCATATTTTTTTATTGTTCCTGTTACATAATGAGTACAGATATACGAAACAGCTCAGAGGTGTGTATCTGATGCCATTCGTAGTAAGCCATTCTTCCCCCAATGATCTCAGATTGAGACCAATGTTACAGCAGAACAATCACACAAGATGTGATGTACCGTCTCGTCATCCTGTTTGCAGGCACAACACAGAGGACTATAAACACACTTTAAGTTATAAAGGTGCCGCTTTGTCATGCGTTAAGTAACATACCATCATGAGCGCAGAGGTAAATTTGTCCCTACTTAAGGCTGTAACAGATTGTCTGCTGTCAGTACAATTGTAAAATTTTTACCACTGCAGTTAGAGCTAACAATATAGTCAGCAGCAATTTTTACGGCGACTAATTCAGCCTGCATGCCTGTGATGCCTTCTTCAAGTGATACGAGAAGACGGAGCCGGAAAATATTCCTGCCCCTGCACTAGTCTGTCTCTGCAAGAATGATCACTGTAGATTTTACAGGTGTTATGTCACGCTACTTCTGTAGAACTGTAATGCGTGAAGTATTTCCTTGAAAAAACTAATTTCATTGGAATGTAGTTTGTGATGTATTCCAGGAGAGGTGTGTTCAACACCGCTTCCCTCCAGACCGCCGCTCTTGCTCTTACTTCCTCTCCCTTGAAAAGGTCCACTTCTCGTAGTCGTAATATGGTAATAATATGGTAGCAGATTTAGCATATTTTCCATGGCCGCAGTGGGGGTCGTGAACTTGGCACCTGTAACATGGTGCAGATTGGTGTCACCTGTACTGGTTTACACCACCGAACTACTACACCATAAAATAGAAAAGAAGAAACGATGATAAAAATTTATTAATCAATTATATCTGTGCTACATGTTTCGTTGTAAAACATTCCCTCTCTTCAGGTACAACTGAAAGGTACAATATAAGAGATAAAATTATTAAAAATAATTTTAATTTAATTTTAATAAAAATAATAACCTTATCTTCACTATGGAAATGGAAAACAACCGAACTCTCATTTTCTTAGATTTAAAAATACACAGAAACACCAACTCTAACAGATTACAATTCAACATTTTCCATAAATCCACCACATCTGATATTATAATCCACAAAAATTCTTTCACCAGCAACCAACATAAGTACGCTGCCTTTAGATTCCTTTTTAATTGGTTATACAAAGTCCCTCTAAGTTATGACGACTTAATTAGTGAAGTTGAAACGATTTTAAAAATCGGTTTCAACAATGGTTTTTCTTTAATAGACCTTCAGTACATCTTTTTCGTGTTCATAACAACAAATCTGAAAAGAAATTCATATCCTTACCTTATATCCCATCAATCACCTATCCCATTTCGCATATCCTCCGTAAATATGATGTTATCGCCACCTTTATATTAAAAATCACCATTTTCAAACATCTTCATAACAACAAACATAATTTCAAATATGAAGAATTTAGTGGCATTTATAGAATTGATTGTCCCAGTTGTGAAAAAACATACATCGGTCAAACAAGGAGAAATATTACCGTCAGATTCAAAGAACAGATATCTAAACAATCTTCAGTAGTTCACAGACATATCCATGAAACTAAATATAATATCAAATTTGAGAATTGCAAACTCATTAAAAACTTTAAAAAATCCAAACTTATGGACCTCTACGAAGAAATTGAAATAAAATCTTTTAACACCAATGACAATCTCATTAATGAAACCTTAGACTATAACATTCATAGATTTTTCACCAAATTTATGTAACTCGACATACAATAGAAATCCTTTTCAAATTTCAGGTTTTCGTTTTTCTTCTCCCCTCCCTATCCAACCGTACCCCTTACGATGTGATAACACCCACCCAACCAGTCCGAGAAATTCTTCATACAATTCGGTTATGCTTGTTCCGACAACGCTGTTTCTGCCTTGTAATCTTATAACTCGACGGTAATTTTTAATTTTTTAGTTTTAATTTAGTTAATTTTATCTGTAATTCTAATAATTTTATCTCTTATATTGTACCTTTCAGTTGTGCCTGAAAAAGGGATACGATGAAACTTAAATCGAAAATTTCCAAATTACTACACTATAAGTGAGCACAGGTCCTATTACGGCCGTATAAATCAAGAGGGCAGATGTAGGTGACAAACTTTATGTCTTCCCTATCGCACTGACAAACGCGACACTAGCTTTCATAACTGTTATTTGTAGGTGTGGTTTCCACGATAGTTTGCTATCAACAGTGATATCTTGACATTTACCCTCTTTAGATAAATTCAGTAGGTATTTAGTGAACAAGGGTAATGGAAAAATGCCAATGTTTCACAATCTTGCGAACAGAATGAAGTCAGTTTTATTGGAGTTAACCGACAATTTTTGTCTTTTACACCATGACTACTATAGTATGAGCTTCATGTTTCCTGTAACATAGCGTGATGGTAATCAATTTTGCCTCTTTGAGGCGTTTAATAAGGCTATCTAACATGGGATTCCATAGAAGTGGAGAAAGAACACATCCTTGAGGATTTCCTCATATGACAACCTTTTTAAGGGTGACATTGTCAGCGCGTAGTTAAACGATTCTATGGCTGAGGCAACTGTCTAACCAACCATAAATGGTAGGAGGAACATTATGCACATCTAAAGCTTCGCCAATGCCAAAGAAGGTCGTCTAATCAAATGCGCCCTCAATGTCCAAGGTGGGCTCTTTGGAATTCAACGTCCTTTCGACAAAACTAGTCACACAGTGAAGAACTGTCAATGTAGACTTGCCTTGGGTGTAAGCGCGTTGATGTGAATCTAATGGTTTATCTACAAGATAATTAATGAAGTAAAAAGAAAGAAGAGAGGCTGATTGGTCTGAAAGAAGGGAGTAGTCTTGCTTACCGGATTTTAACTATGAAGTTTATCGTGACCTCACGTCAACAACTGGGAATGTAGAGAAAGGCCAGGCAATTTATCCAATCCCCACTGCAGTATATCTGGTACGATACCATCAGGTTCAGGAGCTTTAAAAGGCGAGAAACAATTTATTGCCTACTTCATTTTTTCTGCGTGCAGATCTGGGCAAGCAGCCATTCTTGTACAGTCGGTGTCTGGTTGGAGTCCCTATTGGCAACGGTCCGCGGAACCTATAAAATGCACATTCATTAGAAGGTGTAAGCTTTCTAAAAGGTTATAAGTCTAAAGACCAGTATTCTTCTCGGACATCCATTCAAAATATTCTTGCACCGTATAGATTTCATTCTCCAAAAGGAAATTCTTGACGATGATTCGAAATTGTTTTACTTCCAAGCTTCTTGTTTCCCATGGCAGTGCGTTACATAATTTGACGGCTATATAATCGTATATAATCGTGTTTTGTGATTTGACCACTCGTAGATATGCAGTCACAATATTTTATTTGTATCGGGTGTTGTGTTCATGATTATATACATTTTTCGACATCAAATGTTTATTATTGTGAGTATACTCCAGACATGAGCGTATAAAACAGCACGGCAACATAAGTATTCTGAATTTTTTAATTGGGTTCTACAATTGTCTTGATTTTTGAATGCGGCCAGTATCAGAACTGTCATTTTTTGCATAACGGACTTCCAACTGTCTAAATGCACCGCACGTAATATATAATAATTTGGTTTTGTTTTTTTCTTTCGCCAAGCCAACTAATAATTTAAAATTTACTAATAATCGAATGAATATTAATTTTTCATGTTTCTACGAAAACCATATAGATATAGAGATGTATTGACAAACCTTTCTTATTTTTTTGTCGTAGAATAAGCTGGTGAAAGACAAAATTGGTGGTGCCATTAAAAAAAAAAAAGTTTTCGACATTTCGATATAGGGAAGTTTGGCACAAATTTCGACCATTCTGTATAACTTTTTAAAAAACTTTTAAAGGTTTATGTAACCTATGAGTCATCTTTGTGTAAATCCTGAAAATATTTACCGAGAGTCGAGTGTAAGTACGAAAAATTATTAATTATTTTTATTGTTGTATCTGTCAAAATTTTGGAAAAAACTGAAATTCAAAAATGGTACCCAATACAAGGCACATTAACGAATGCATTTGGAGGTGGGAACAGAATAAAACAAGGAGAGAGTTAGGCGACGCGTATAAAAGAAAAAAAGACAGTTGATGGGAAATGGGACACAACATTCTTAAGCATCAGGGAGTTTTGAAAGAGAGATGTTCTTGCAAAATATCTACCAAAACTCGGGATTCACCAAAAAGCCTACTGTATGTTATTTATTTTCCGAGGAGGGAAGAAAATCACAATTCGATAATTTTTCTAAATTGAGTTGGAAAGAAAAGAATTTTTTACGCAGCTGTTGTTGGATGAAAAAATTGAAATTGGGTAAAACTCAAATAGACATTGAAAACGAGAGGAGAACTTACGAAGGGTAATTAACTTTATTTATTATTTACGAAAAAACAATGAACCACTCAAGATGTGCAAAAGAATGCTTCTTAATTTACTTGAAATAGGAGAATGGACAGCATGTTCCTGAAAACGTGAAAAGAAAGGAGAACTTGGTTTACACACTACGGCTGGTGAAGACGAAGTTATAGAAACTGCGACAAACCGGAAAAATGAGGACAAGTTAAAGGAAAAGGAGAAGATTGTAACAATAAGAATAGATTCCCTTAAACTATTTTTTGAAACTCTGCCAAAGATTGAGTCGCATTATTGCAAATCAACATCTATGAGATTATATCTCGAACCACAATGGCAGTCCAAACAACAGTTGTATGAACTCTACAGTAAACATTGCTGTCGTCAAAGGAACGTCGAGCTATTTTTTATTACTTACTTCACTATTTTAACGACATGAATATAAGTCTATTTCAAAGAAAGAAGCTCGAATGTAATTTACGTGTGGCTAGAAGTACGAATAATATTTTAGAGTTAGAATACACAAGGCATGAAGAAAAGAAAACCAGAGGTGAGGAGTATGATAAAAGCAGTGAGAGTAACAAATTGTATACCATGAACTTGCAGGCAGTTTCCTGTGTTCAAAATCAAACGTATCCAACTTGTGTAAAAGTTAGCAGTACACAACTTCACTATCTTCGATTAAAACACATACCGTATATTGCTTCTTATGGAGCGAAAAAGGAGGAACGGTGGGCGTAAATGAATTTTCTACAATAATTTGCAATTTTGCAGAAATCCAGCTACAACATTTTCAATCTGAACAAGGACTAGTTTTAAAACGCGATGAGTGTACTGGCCAAAACCACAATGCAATCCCGTCCAGCGAATTGTTTAAATTTGAAATTAATTTTTGTTGTATCGTCCATCACAAAGTACATCTTTAGAAATATTTAAAGCGTGGCCACACACAAAAAGAAGCTGATATTAGATCGGCAACTATGAAGTAAAATTATAAATGTGCATGTAGATTACTTGTCACATATGTTCAAAAAGTTCATGTAACGAGCAGAACCATATCAAGTAAAATATTTAAAGTACAGTTTTCTCCGAAATGTTGGCAGCATGCAATCTATACCTTCTATTAGGCTATTCATTTGGATTATAAAGGTATAGGCCCTTTATAATCCAAATGATACATTTAAATTTAAGCTTCGACACATCGAGGACTGGCAGCGTTTCCCAATTAGACGTAACAAAAAGACACTTTTAGATATACCATTTAATGAGATACCACAACTTTATCAAGAAAAATTGAAAAGTTTGAACATTTCCAGGCATTAAAAACCACTATGCTGTCTGTTTACCACGCATTCTATGATAACTTACACTATTTTTAAAATGTTGTTTTTCATAGTATCCTTTACGTAACTCATTTTGAGTTTACTCGCTGTTTTGATACGATTTTTCATATCGTTTGGGGTTGTTGGAACCTGGTTGCAAACTTTCTCTTTGAGGTAATCCCAAAGAAAGAAATGGAGAGAAGCTATATTGGGTGATCTAGCTGGTCAATTTACCAGTCTTTACGTCTTATCAATTTTCAGGAAACATTTCGTCTAAAACTTTTATTGTGGCTGTAGCATAACGAGATGGACATCCACCATGCTGATACCATAGCGCAAGTTTTAGTTCCAGAGTGAGGTCTCTGCTAAAAGATAAGTTTTTCTGTTCATTCGTGACCGATCTTGCACGTGTTCGGTTTTTTTTCTCCACATTACTACATTCCAGACATTCTTTAATTATTCGATATAAACCTTTAGGATAAGGCCCTCTTTCTCCAGGAAATTTTCCTAGTGATAGTTCTAGTGTTAGTGCTAGAGTTAGATCTAATTTTAATGAACGATTTCAAAAGCTAAGAAAAATTTAATCGCTGTGATTTAAATCGTTTTTATTAATTAATTTTTTAAATTACATTTTGAAACATGTTATTTTACTTTTGTTTTTGTTGATATCTTAACAATATAGTGTTTAAGAAAACAAATTTTTAAGCAAAAAGTAATTAGGTTGTCAAGTTGTTTAAGACTTTGAAAGAAAAAATATATGTGCCATTTGATAAAATAAAAATAACGTCAGAAGGGCTCTTAGGCAATCCTGAAAAAAAACTCTGTTCATGTGTACAATGTGTCTCCCTTCTCACCAAAAAATGTTTAGTTGAAACTTGTTCGATTCAAGTTTTTGTTTTCGAGATAAAAGCTGGTGTCATTTTAAATGAAACACCCTGTAATACTGCGGGGCGAAAGATTGCGGCTTTACTGTTAACAATTAAAAAAATATTTTCATAGTATTACACATTACCATAACTGCATCGATTAAAGTTATTTTTTTAGGGTGTTTGAATCCTAGTATTTTTTTACATCCGGTTTTAAATGCTATAAGAGCATATCTTGTTTTCAGATTTTAAATGCAAGATTGCCAAGTTATTAATCATTTAGTGAACATTTTTGAAAAATCATGTGATCAGTTGAAATTTGGTATTAACATTGTTACTAAATATTGAAGATTGTAATTTGGCATATCGATAAACAAAGCTTGGGTCTTTCGAATGCTACTAACACCATTGGATAATATTATACAGGGTAGTTACAAGAACCGGCTAATTTACGCAATGTTTTGGGAACAACAACTTTGTTATTTTAAATGGAAAACCCCATATTTTTGCAATGCTTCAGAAGGCTTTATTAATTACCTTTCATTTTGGGATAAATTAGACTGTTTCAGAAATGATGGCATAAAACTAATTTTTTCACAAGATATAAGGCATGAAAAAGACATTTTTAAACAAATGTTATTAACTTTATTTCGTAAAGGATGAAAAAGTATACATTTGTGCATATTTAGTTAAAATTAGATTAGAATTTTCGAAATGGGTAGTCGAATGGGTAGTTCAATAAGACGTTTCGTTAAAATAACTATGTTAAATTTTAAATTTTTTAGAAAATTAATTGCAGCCCTTTTAGAAGATGTTTTACAAGTCTTTCGACAAAGAATGTGATCTCAGCACGATGGTGCACCTCCTCACTATAATAAGATTTTTATAACATATTTAAATAGAAGTTTTGAAAAATTGTTTTTTCATGTTATTGTCTGTGGACAGATCTATACATTTTCATCTTTTGCGAAAAAAACTTACGTGCATTTTTTTTAAATTATCGCTTTCATGGCTTATTTCTGGTCAAAAATTGAAATGAATGAAAAAAAATGATTAATAACTTGGCAACCTTGCATCGAAAGTTTGAGAAGATTATATGCCGTTTTAGCATTTAAAACA
Organism: Onthophagus sagittarius; assembly: GCA_036711965.1. Lineage (NCBI taxonomy): Eukaryota > Metazoa > Arthropoda > Insecta > Coleoptera > Scarabaeidae > Onthophagus > Onthophagus sagittarius. The sequence goes on from JASERS010000001.1 coordinate 49,687,474, forward strand.
GGTAATCAGCATATGTAAAAAGATGCAAAGGGTTCCATTAAAAAAAATAAGTTGAGTATGGTCCTGGAATAGTGAAACAACCTGTATACTTGAAAATAAGTTTAATCGATGCAACTTTGATGGTAATGAATGATGTCATAAAAACATTTTTCTTATATTCAACAGTAGAGCCACAATCTTCCGTTCCCGTACTATTGACTCACCCTGTATATTTTTATATTTTCCTGAAGTACCTTTCTGCTTAATTTCAAGTTAACATAACAAGTTAACGCCGATCATCAACAAAATTTTTTAACAACAATTTTTTTCTTGCACCTCTTTGTAATGATCTTATGACCTCGTAACTCTAGATACTTTTGGGATTTAATGGAAAAACCTCGTAACTCCATTGTAACTGCTAAGTATTGTATGGATCTTTAAAAATAATAATGTAAACTAACTACTTGGAGTTATACATACAGATGAATAGAGATTGTCCTTGTTGAAAAAGCTGTAAAGGTAGATAAATTTATTTGTTTTCTACAAATTTTGTCATTTGGGAGTTATTTATGGAGTTATTTTTAGTTATTTTGGGAGTTTATTAAGAGGTTTGCTAATTAGGGTAAGGTTGTGGATCTATTTAGGATGTCTGACGAATCTCCAGAGGATGATTACCAGGCCATGTCGAAACTGGTGGAGAGAATAATAAGAACATAAATAAAAAAAGAAAAGAAAAACACCAAAATATCTGTAAATTTTGCAACGTTAAAAGATTTTGTTAATGTATAATATTTTAAAATGACGGTTACGGTTCAGTATACGTTTGTTCTGATTTTCGGGAAATCTAGTTTCTTGCCGTAACTGGTTGCCATGCCAGCGAAGAAGAAATTTTGTGGGAGGTGTACTCAGTTGGTGGGGAGAAACACCCCTGGTGTTCAATGTGATGTGATGTGATGTTCAATGTGTTGTCGGGGGTGCTTGCATGCCAAATATTGTGCTTGTAGAACACCGCTAACGGTGGCATCATGACGTTTATCTCATTCCTTTGGTGCTCCTTCTGGTATTCCTGCCGATCATGTTCCACCTGTTACCCTTGAAACTGTTTACGAGATAAGTGGGGGAATGCGAACAGAGATGCGGAATACGAGTTCGCGATATGAAGATTTGGTTGAATCGGTTCAATTTTGTAGTTAGCGGGTATCTGATTTTGAGGTTATTATGAAACAGTTTCAGGATTAAATGAAGATCATAGAGAAGCTGAATGCTAAAAATATATCACTGAAGAAAGAAGTAAGTGAATTGTCTGATCGTCTTGGTGATCTGGCACAATATTCTCGAAGAAATAATTTGGAGCTACAGGGCATTCCGGAGAGGGATAATACAAACCTTTCAGTGGTGTTGCAAATCATTGGCGATTTTATTGGAGGTCCTGTATCCTGTATCCCACATACTGCTGGAAATTACAATCGTGAATCTAATAAAGTTTTGTAGTCGTATTACCAGGGATAACTTCCTAGCTGCTGTACAACTAAAAAAAACATCTTGTCTTCTGGGTCGCCTCTTGACCTGTCAATTGGGGATGTTTCTGAATGTTGTTTCATTAATGAACACCTTACGGCTTCAAATAAGCTTTTGCTAAGTAAGATGAGTACAAGTTTGTCTGGACGCGGGATTGCAGGATATATGTCCGTAGGAATGAAACTAACTACTGACTACCTTACTTTCTCAACTTTAAGAAGTAGTTCAAAGTACCTAATCTATCATGATTACATGGAGTTTGTTAAAAGATCTGAAACTAACAATCAATCAGACCCAAAAAAAGTTTTGGGCTTTTACTAAATCTAAATGTCATGCGTAGGTCATTCTATCTACGATGTCATGTATTGGAACTGCTGTTGGTGATTGAGTCGGAGTATGCTCGAGGTTCGCTGATTTCTTTTCCTCGGTTTTGTGGATCCTTCTCCAGTCAAGCATAATATAAGGTATGGTAACTGATGCACTAGGTTTGTGTCAGATGCAGTTTAACAGGATACAGGTTGAGGAGGCCCTCATGGGCATAAGGGCTACTGATAGTGTTGGTACTGATGGTATCCCAACCATATCACTTAAGAAATGTTTGTGCCCTTAGTCTCATCCTTTAACTGTTTTTCTAATGCGTTATTGAGTGTGGGCGTTTTTCATTCAGTGTGGAAGCGAGCCATACCTATTTTGCCAGCATTTGGGAAAGTATTCTTTACCCTTAAGTCTTCCTAAAATCACTAGCAACTTACTTGAATATACCCAATATGTTTAAAATTCTATGGATGATTTTTATCCAGTTGATTCTGTCTATACGGACTTTAGTAAGGCTTTTGGCCGGGTGTAGACGGTAAACTTTTGCAATGACTTACTTCTTATCTGAGGGAAAGATACCAGATTGTTTCGGTCAATGATTTTTCTTTAATCCTGTATCGATTCCTTCTGGTGTTCCTTGGGGTATCCATCTAGGCCCTTTACTGTTTAATAATTATGTTGATATATTTGATGGCGTTCCATATGGTTCCATATGTTGGGCATATTATATGCCCAACGTTTAATATATGCTGACGACTTAAATCTATTTCTCCATCTTTTGATTGTTCTAAACTATAATCTGATTTAATTAATCTTCATGCCTTTTGCTTAACTAATCAGCTTATATTAAACTTATCAAACTATAATATTATTTCATTTTCTAGGAAGGTAAACTCAATCCACTACGATTTTAGTAGTATATTATAACAATATATTATATCTAATCTATGTTATTACACCTACTCCTGGAACAAATGAATATCAAAACTCTCCTTTGGCGAGAATGGCAAGTCAGCGAATCGTGTCAATATTGATTTGTTCCGGTATTCTTTTTATTAATTTTAAAAACTTCTGTTTACCGCAGTTGCTATCTTGCCTCCGGGGGTCTACTGATGTGTTACTTATCTACCTAGTTTATTTCTCTGATTTTATTTTTGTGCATTGTTAATTTTTTGCTATTGTTATGAATTGTGATTTTTATATTTTATTTGTATAAATTTGGTTGTTTGTGGTACAGTATTATTGGGTTCGGCCTGTTACTGTACTTACATGAGGTAAATAAATAAATAAATTTCGTTAAAATAGTAGCTCCACAATTATGTTCTATAATTACATTCATTAAGAAGAACTCCGTTTCCAGAATACAAACAGTTTTGGTGTATTATGTATTTTATTATTTCTTCTAATTTTCTATCTGAAGAACAGAACTCTAACAAATACTCGTCGACCTTTGTTTCTGCCATCAACTTTACCTTTCTCTTTATCTGTCCAAATCCTTCAAGTAATCGTCCTAATAAGCGAATAGTTGTTAATTCAATAAATTCCAATTAGGTATCTTTCTATTTTGGTGTTGGCTATAGATTTGCAATGGCGATACCCGATTTTTGAAAGAATATAAACATGAAGATTGGAATATTGGAATCATAGTTCATACTTTAACAAATCGTAGATGGATGGAACCGAGTATATCTTATGCAGAATCTCACGATCAGGCTCTAGTTGGCGATAAAACGATCGCTTTTTGATTAATGGATGAGGAAATGTATACAAATATGCATACTTTATCCGATTTACCCCCATTATTGATCGCGGAATCGCTTTACATAAAATAATTCGTTTGATTACGCACACTCGTGGAGAGGAAGGATACTTAAAATTTATTGGGAACGAATTTGGACACCCCGACTGGTTAGACTTTCCGCGACTAAGTAATAATAGTTCATACATTATGCACGTCGTCAATGGAACTCGGTTGATAACGATTTATTGCGGTATAAATTTCTAAATGACTTTGATGCGGAAATAAATCCTTTAGAGGAGAAATATGGTTGGTTACATAATAATTCAAATTACGGTTTTCTTTAGTTTTGTTTTCCTTTTTGATATGTTGTTAACTTTCGTATTGTTAAGTTTTTGTTAACAAATAAAATCATAACATATAAATAAATCTAATCCCCTATTTCTAAAATAAAAGAGCATATTTTTTTTAAAATTTTCAATTTATTTTCAACTATTAAAATATGATTGGTCAAAATTTAAACAAATCTATAGATTAAATATGTGATACTCCTCAATAACATACGCCCGACATACGACATCATAATATAAAACGTCTATGAAATTATTTATAATCTTTTTTTAATTGTGTTTCTTATCTACAAAAATGCTCACCTAAAAATACCTCTAGCGCAAACGTTTGATAAATATTTTTTGAACATCATGCGTAAATGTAACACAGATCGGCTTTTCGACATCAAATACGTCTCTTAGCAAGAAGAAAAATGGATTAATTATTCTAACCCACTATCACGTCAAAACCTAAAAAAAAATATTTCTGGATGCAATTACTTTTTTTAAGAACTACATTTAATCTAATCATCTTATTAAGTGTAATTCTTCCTTTAGAAACGTATACAGTACACACTCTTCAAATGTTTTACACATCGTTTTATATACGCATCGATTTCTGCCAAATGTTTTATGATATATTTTTTTATCGTGTTATATAAAATATTTTCGTTAGTTTTTCAACATTTTTTAATTGTTTCTTTTTAGATTATTTAAAGTTTGTATTTATTACACTAAACTCGGTTTTGTTGGCAGTTTTTCATTTTCGATTTATAAAAGAAAATGATATAAGTATTTAATTTTTTTAAATTACGCTAACGCAATAATAATTCGTAACGTATAATATTAACCATATTTAATTCTTTTTTAACATTTATCATTATGATAATTCACTGATATAACATGTGGTATTCAAAATCTCTTAACCATACACAAAATCGTAATACAAATAGAGCTATCAGGAATACTTTTGACCAGGGTTGGAAAATAGTTATTTATTATGGATGGAAAAAAGTATTAAATTTTTAATAAAATGCATTAAAATGTAACTTTTTTAACGGAAAAAACGACGATTTAATATTGAAAAAAAAATATTTTTTTTTTAATTTGACGTTTATTCTCCGTTAACAAGTCGTAGAATGCCACAGTAACAAAACATATTTTTTAATAATAGCTATAAAGTTAGTTATTCATTACGAAACAGTAATATGCATATATTTGTATTAAACGCAAAAATTGTTCCAGGAATACTGGAGTTAGTTGGAGGGGAGGTTGCTGATATTGTTATAAATTTGATATCAGTTTTCTTTGGATATTTATTTCTACAATAAAGGATGTTTCTATTAAAAATAGAATGTTTAGGGTTTAAAGAGCTATTTTGTTGGAATATCTATTATTTCAATGTTGAATTGCCATTTTATGTTCGTCTATGAACTATTTTAATAAATATCTAACAATAAGTTGAAGATTAAATGTGGTTTCCAGATTTAGATTAGAAGAAAGGATTAGTAGCAAACTTGCCCATTTACGAATTGGAGAAGATCCTGTCAGAGTAGTCAGTTAACATAAATGTTACTTCATGACATTGAAACGAAAGTTAATTTATAATATGGGGCTGACCTCGAGTACGTATTGTAGGCTACGATTCCAATGCTCACTCTGTTGCTTCAGCTCCAAGCAACAGTGAAGATAACTTTAGAGGTTACCTAACATTAGAGGAGATCTTCTTTGAATTTATTACGAATAATGACTTGGAAATAATTAGCTAAAGCTGTGAACCCCCTTTTGTCAATGCTAGATGTCAAACAATTATTATTTTGACCTTGGAATCGGCTAACGTATCTAAAGATTGACAACTAGTGTGTTTGCCAAGAGGCGTCTATGTCTAACCATACATGGAGCGCTTTTGAATTAGGACCAACTAGAAGAATTAGAGAAGTATTCGTATCTCGTGAGTGACACACTGACTCATACCTTCCATGCGGCATATCCTGAGAGAACTGTAGAGAAGAAAAGAATGGTGAACTCCTGATTTACAGTTACTCAGGGTCACCTACAGCAAAGCTGTCAATAAAGCAAAATTATACCAACTAGACTGACTTCTGACTTTGTTAAAAACATGCCAGTCATAATTGCAATTTTTGGAACGATCAAGCAACAAGCCTGGTGAAGTTTTTGTGAAGAAGAAGAATTGCGCGGTTAAAAACACAATTGTGGCATTCTCAAAAAGACTGATGGCAATTGCGAATACTTGGATCTCACGGGTGCCATACTTGGACAATTGGATTTGCACTTTTGTGATAAAATGGCAGTTCACGGAGTCATAGTGTGGTGCGCAGCACTAACGTATGAATATAAAGCTAACTTACTGCATCAACTGCAACAACTAACCTGCCTGTTAATCACGGGTGCCATGAGATACACACCTAAGATTGTGATGGAGACTATGCTGAACGTGGTACCCCTAGATGTTTTTATGAGGGAGGTGGTCGTGATGGTATTCATTTGACTGCAATCAGGGAATGAAAAGCAGACTGTTAACCATCTATATTGATGGATCAAAGAAGGCTAAAGGTTCTGGAGCGGGAATTTTTCGCAATTAAGGGACATGATTATACGTACAGAAAATAACCTCTCCTTGAAGCTCACATAGACTACATCACACCTACTTTATTAAGCAAACCACATTTTGGCATTGATATAATAGCTCAGAGCAATATCTAAACTGATAGATCAAGGGAGTCTGGAGGTTCTAAAGGGGGAGTTTTCTCGCACGATCTTTGATCAAATGACACATTGGAATTAAGGGACATGATCATATGGACAAGTTGTCGAAACTAGTCTACTAATAAGTCAAAGATCTCCCTGTACCGTCTGTAACACTAGTCGCTAGGGATCTACTCAAAAGTTGAGATTTGAGGCCAATTAGAGTGATTTATGCTAAATATTCATGTTAATATTCAACATGAAGTTGGATGTGGAAAATATACAAGTTATTGGGGTGAAAACCTACTTATTCTCTTGTCAGATTTATCTGTATCAATCCACAGATATGATAAAAATTCATATGCAAATTACATTTTTGGAAACAAATCTTTTGATCACTTTATTCCTCTTTTGTAATCAAGCGTCAGATAGAGTCCATAGCAGGCATAACATTTAGAATCACGACTTTGACTTCACTCCTTAACGCACTTACATTCTTTAGTTTGGCCACGTTATGTATTTTATGCTTATAATCATATTTTAAACTGGCTCTTATATGGTTGTAATAATTCCAGATTTCAAACTCATTTTGAAATTTTATGTATTGTGAAGATTATGTCACTAAAATATTAAAGAAATAATTTTTCCTTATATCTTTTGAAGAGCAATCTCTATCTCATCACAATTTTGAGATCTATTTGTTTAAATAGCTTCTTTAAAAGTACATGAAATGATATGTTTGAATATGTCCTTTTCTGTTTTACAAGCTGCAACATTTAAAGAATGCCCATTTGTGTTCCTTAGGCAATCAAGCCAATGGCTATGTGGGTATGGGTATAAGCAGATATACAAGTTAAATTCAATGTATCCGTGTAATAACTGAGTGCTTTCTCATTTTATAATGTTACGTGTATATTGAGAAGAAGTGGCTTCTCGTATTTGTTGCGATGTGCTGTAAATCTGAAGTACTGGTCAAATAGTTAACAGCTATGTCATTTGTAAGACCTATGATTTGGTGTGAACAAATGGATAATTAGTTTGAAAGAAGTAGTAAAAAAGAACAAACATTCGTTATGCTAGTGTGTCTTTTACAACTCGTCCAATATCTCATTCTGAAATCAGCACCAAATGCATACAGGTATTTTTGATGAACAATATGCTATTCCAGAAACAGAAGAACAAATTTCCCGGTTTCATTCCAGTGATGATAAATATTTGTCATCCCAAAAGACGAACCCCACTGTGAGAATTAAAATGAGTGTAAAATTAAAGAATTAAAGTGTTAAAAGAATTAAAGTGTAAACGCCAGTGTGAATTAAATGACCTTAGTCGAAATCTAATTTTGTCAAAATCTCAAGCAGCATTACTAGAATCTAGATGTCAAGGGAGGTTTAGCATTCTGCAATAATATTGATAACTTGAGGTTGATATTATGACATCAACATAACTCAGAAGAATCAGCACTACCTGAAAATTGTAACAGTTCTAATCGGTTGAAAACTGGGCAACACAAGCCACTGCTATTTCCTTTGGGTATTGGATTGATTCAGAAATGTTTAATGCGTTTTTAAAAAATGGCTAGTTAATATAGTTTTTAAGGTAATTTCGTCAAAGTAATGGATAAGAATGGTCGTAGCATAAAAAACCTCAAGATGTAGGACCCGGAATTCAACGTCTACAACAAGATACATAATTTGAAGAGACTTTAAATTTGGGACGTAGTGTTTGGAGTGGTTTTAAGAGTGTGTCCCAAAACTTGCGAGGAAACACAAAATCTGACAATTAGCTTCTTAGAAGTTACGTAGCGTCTTAGTTAATGAACTTCTTAGAGGTTATCATAAACTGGGCTAAAAGTAGACTTAAAATTACCTAAAAACAATATGAAAGGAAAAAAGTGCATAGTTACATAAGAAGTATTAAAAGAAAATAAATTTGTTGTTTAGTGTAATTGTTATTTTTACCATAAAATAATGGACGTTCAACTTTGTTCGCTATTATTCAAATATTCAACTAATTCAAAACCCAATCATATATTTTTATGATTTTCGAGGTAGTATATTGAGAGATTTTGAAACATTGGAACACATTGTTTACGTATGTTCAATTTAAATAAAAATTACGAAGCAGGAATTTCTAACACGTCTCTATTTTTTTTATTTCTCTATTTTTTTGTAAAAAATTTAGAAATTAAAACACATTTGAAAATATCAAATTAAATGAATTTGAAACCATTTTTTTGTTTATCAAATACGAGGTGTGTGGAATTCCTGTTTCAAAGTACCATCATGATTTAAATTTTATCTAACTTTTTACAATATCTTCACACTCGACATTTTTTATCGAACATACGATATCAATACGATTAAATAACTTCAAACAATATTAAATCAATTTGAAAAACCAAACACAATTAAACATAAATTGTTTTTTACTCCATAAAATGTAATAACGTTCGAAATGCTTTTTGTGCGTTCAGTGTTCCTTTATTATTATTATTTCTGTTTAATATATTCGAAAAATTTTTATCTCAAATATAAAGTTTTTTTATCGTTCTGTTTATACACATTTTTGTTTATAGTCGTTTCGATTGCATAGTTTTATTTATTTTGTTTAATTATTTTTTTTAAATATATCAAATTTAATTATTAGATTTAATAAAATAGATAAACTAGCATAATGAAGGTTTTTATATTAATAATAAGATATTTTAAACATCATTGAGATTAAATTGATTGGGATAATTATATTGTCCTCACCATTTTATAAATACAGCCAAAATAGAAACCATATTGTATATAATACTTTAAGTTTTGTAAATTTAATTAATTAACAAAAATAAATTAATTTATTAATTTTTAACTAGGTTAAAAATTATACGACTATTATGGCTTCTAAATTGTCTAATCTAATACATTTTCAAGGGGATTGTTTCGCCAAAGTTAAAAGTTAATTCATCTGTAAATTTTAGCTAAATACAAACAAATTGATTCAGTTAACATTCTCGAAACATCAGTTCGGTACATAACAGTCATTCTTATAACAAAATTATTTTTAACATCAAATAATTATTTCGTAATAAAACTTAGTAACAATATTAGAAAGATATTATTTCTTTTTAAGTAAATTTTAATGAATTTGATTAAAAGCAAGCGTTTATATTTGAATTGACCAGCCAGGAGATTTCGATCTCCCTTTATTTTTAGACCTATTTTATGGGTAACATGTAGGTTACCGGTCCTATTGTCACGGGAGCGTTAAATGCGGATCATTGTGCGAGCGGAACCACCATCAACCAACTCCCCTTTCATCCCGCATGCCAGTTAGTCCAGGCAAAATCTACCGCCCTCCGCCTCCTATCACCACATATGGGAACGGTGTGTGTCCGCGTTGCAGATATCCAAAAGGGTTGCAAATATAAATGGGGAGAACGAACGATGACGTGCGGTTTGAAACGTCAACTTTTCCCTCCTTCATACGGGGTTTCATCAACGCGGAGGGCCTCCCTAATGAAAAGATTCTCCTACGCGTGTTTGAAAAGTTTGTTTCTTTTTTTAGTTTTTTTTTGTGAAGCGTAGTTGGAAAGTAATCAAAAAAGAATTTCACCGTAATGACGGGTTGTTCAAAATATAGGGTGTTTTTGAGTTATAGATATAGATGTTGCTAATTGGATTCTTTGATGTTTCACATAGGCTGTTTCATTATGTTTATTAAGTAAATTTAAAATATATAAATCAGTAGCTTTCAATCTCTTTAATACAAAGTATTTCAAACGATTACCTTGATTTGAACAACAATTAACGTATAATTTGTGCTATAAATAAAACTTTTCAAAACTTAAACAAACACATTCATTTAAAAAAATCTTATTTACTTGTTAGAATTTCTTTTAGTTAAAAATTTTCCTCAAATTATTTACTTCAAACAGTAATTTACATAAAATCAATTTGATATGTCACTTCTTGAAATGTAAGTACAACTCTGTTGAGAGTTATAGGTAAAAAGCGAAGTAAAGTTTTCGAATAAACTTGGGAAGGATCCCTCGTAAGCTGCGGACACCTGAAAATATCCGTTAAAACCCACTGAGAGTGTTCACAAAACTTTTACAAAGGTGGGTCGTAACAGAATTTGCATTATAGTTTGTTTTTGAAATCTTAGAAATAACTTTTAGTTGAAAGTTTGTTGTGATTACCTACTAAAAGATTTATCGTTTTCTTTAAAATCTAAAAATATTGTTTACATTTATTAAGAGAAATCCATCCCATGCAAATAATAATAATTTATAAGGGAAATTTTAATATATTAAAATTTGTTAAACCGTAGACAGAAAAGTAAAAGTGAGGTAACACAAAATAAAAAAGAAATATAAGAGAAAAATATGAGAAGTTGGCTGGATACTGGATGGATGTCTAATGGGGAGCCTGATGTTTTTAAAAGAAAATGTACTCTTCTGGTAGTCTATAGCTGAACCGCTGAATCTGTGCAGTGACAAATACTTCTGGCGGTAGCGCACTGAACGCGTTATTGGTGACAAAAAAGATATTCATAACCTCTCATAACTTCTTTATTATTAACTATCTTAATACAAAAGAACAGACACTTCAGATTCTAGCGGCCTAAAACAGACATCTTGATATCGCTGGTGTCTCTGCCGCTACGAAATAAGGACAGACCCTATAGGTCCCCTCATTGTATTCGGGGCAGCGAAGAAGGACGCCAAAAACTTTTTAATACCATAAAAACCCGTGGTGGCAGATTAAAAGACACGAAACAAGGGGATGAAGCAGCCGCGGAGGGAGACACGGTCGAGAAGATGGAAACAAATGAGGTTCCAACCTTATAGGTTGATAAAAATCAATCTGGAAGCCGGCCCCAAAACCCCGGTTTCGTTCAAGGTGTTGGATGAGCCCATATTGGATACACCTCTGCCTATAAGAACATCAGCTGATGAACTCGCCTCGTCGGAATGACCGGAACAGGTGATGTACACAGTGTTGGTGAACAATTTACATATACTTAATCGAGGCTTTGAGACGACCTTTATAACCGCTGGAGGACAATCAATTATTGACATCACTCTCGCTTTGATGAGAGTTGCGGATATCGTCCTCGATCCGCAACTGCTACTGACAAGGTTTGAAAGGTTTCAATATCACACAGTAGGTGGATTATCTTGGATCTTAGCATAAAGATTGGAAAGAACCTAAAGCGTAATACCAAGAGGACGTATGTGGACGCGCTGAGATCTATACTAACTGAAAGCTTTGAAGTTGAAGAATACTTAAATAAAATTTGCGACTCCTTAGTTAAAGCTTACAAAAAGACCTGTCCCCTTCGATTAGAGGCCGCTTCGGGGCGTGCTACCATTTGGTGCGTTCTTCGGCTGGAAGGACAAGACGGTATTATACCAGCCCTTTTATAGGTTGGAGGATCTAGTACCTCACCTAATGGGAATTTTCCAGAGATGCCTGGAAAATTCCTGGAAATTGGTGCTACACTATATACCTAATCAGTGGCGTGAGGTTACGGTGAACTTCATACCAAAACCGGGATTTCACACCGAAATCGTTTAGACCTATCAGCCTCTCCTCCTTTCCTTTGAAAACATTAGAGAGATTGTATGAGCGCTATATTGCGGATTTCTGTCTTCAAAATACACCAGTTAATCCTCATTAATGTGCCTACACTCAGGGCAATGCCACACTAACGGCTCTTCACTCGGTGACCAGCTTTGTTGGTGGGACGCTGAACACAAAGGAGCCCGCCGTGTTTATTTTCATAGATATAGAGGGAGCTTTTGATAAAACAACTTTCTTTGGTATTAACAATGCCTTGCTGCAGCAAAAAGTTCCACCGACTCTTTATGGTTGGATTGATAATGCTTTCAAACATTGGATAGTTAAGCTTAGGGCTGGCAATGTCAATCTTCAAGGAGGAATTGCTCGACCAGTGTTTCGTGTACGATAGCGTTGAGGTAGAGGTTGTTTTGAAAATATGTAAAAGTTTAACTGATATTGCAAGCTTAGAGATCAATAATAAATCTGACCAAAAGATGGAGGAAAACGTAAGAGTACGACAACAATCATTGGTAGTTAACATGTTAGGAACCAACACGCCGAATTTAAAAGCTATATCAGGCGGAACTTCAACCAATTCTTGATTTGCAAATCAAAACTTGGTTGACTACCAACAACAAAATGACTTTTAGAGATATCGAGGATACAATCTGTTCATTTATTGGTGACGATAAATACAACGTTGAATCGTGGATAATGGATTTTGAAAAAAATGCGTTATTATCTGGATGGGACCTTATTCAAAAAATAACATTTTGAAAGAGGCTATTATCACCTTTAGCAAAGTTATTTATTCAAAACGAAAGAGGGCTTACAACGTGGGAAAAGGTGCTTTACAACAGAAGATTTCAGTTCAAATAAATAGCGCTGAACTTCATTCCATGTTATCAATACGAAAGAATACAAAAGATAAATCAGTACAGGAGTATTTTTTTGTAATGAAAGAGTTGTCAAGCCGAGGGAATGTTGAAAATGAGGCTTTAATGCAATATGTTAAAATGCTTTCCGGACTAAAAAATAGTCTAGCAACGAAAGATCTTATAAATGGAACTATAGTGTGTATTTATATCGAAGATAATATAAATACGAAGAAATAGAGAAAAGCTTAAAGATGTTAAAAGAAGTTTTAGATATAATGAGTAGGAATTTACTAACTGTAAAATTGGAGAAATGTAGTTTTGTACAAAAAGAAATTATATTTTTAGGCTATGTAATTACAATTACAATTACTGAATTTCTAACTTCCAAACATTTTCGAGAAGTACAAGGGTTTTTGGGTTTAGTTACGTATTTCCATCGATTCGTACAGAATTCTTATTGCTTTTCTTTTTTCAAGCAGAAAAAACTGTTTGAATATTTGAAAGAGTTGGTGCATTGTGATACCTTATCTTACGATTTCGGATCAGCTTTGCTGAAAAACAGTATTATGAGCTCTATTTTCACCCTATCTTTTATTTTAGTAAACAAACAATAGAAATAGAATCGAAATACTATTGACCATACTGTATTTGTTAAAATGATTTCGAGTTTATTTGCAAGGTCTTGAATTTAAGATTGTGACTGAATAATCTACGAATTTTTATGGGAATTGGAGTTACAAAATTATAATTAAAATATTGAACAAAGATCAGATAAACAGATGACTCATGTTGACGCTTTAACTAGAAGAAACATTAGTTATTGGAGACAATAGGGTTGAACGAAATTTGAGTCTATATAAAACAGAATATATATAAACAAATACTAGACACTACAGAGAAATTAGTTAATTTATTTTTTATTATCGAAAATGTAATTTAATTGAGTTAAGAATAATTGAATGTTTTATGTAATAAAAGAAATGGAGAACCATGTCATTCATACTCATCATGATGATATCGGTCATTTGGAATAAGTAAGACCATTCAATTAATATTCATATCTTCATTCATATCTTAAATTATTTCCAATCTATGTCTGAATCTGAAAAGAAAGAAGGATTTCTACACTGTTTACAGTTAGGGAATTTAGCTTTTGAAACTATTTATATAGGAACCGTAGTAAATGAATATATACATTCCTACTGACGGTAATTGGATTCATAAAATGTTTGAGATATATACATATGCTTGTCGAGAAACGGATACCAAAAAACTAATCAAACTTTTACGAACTTCTTTTGATACCTACATTAATAATCAGAAAATTGTTTACGATCATGGATCATGTTTTACATCAAATGAATTCAAGAAGTTCATTGATGAATATGAAACCAATCATGAATTATTATGTAAACTGATAGAAGATCCAAGGAAATGGGACAGAACGCTACAAAAAGTAGAATTTGCCATGAATAATAATGTAAACCAATCAACAAAAGAAATGCCGAGTGTGCTGTTATATGTTATTCAACAATGAATAAACATCAAACGATAATTTGCGATTTAAGCTCGAAGGAAAGAATGAATGTGAGACACATTTAAACTTAATAAGAGAAAAAGCTTCAGAAAGTACTAAAAGAAGCCAGGTTTATAATAAATCCTATTATGATAAACACTATAAGGAGTTTCAAAAGTATAAAGTTGGTTATGTTATCTCCAACTTGAACCAACTTGACCGCATGAAATTAATAACCTTTTGGGAAATGATCGTTATATTGTTGGTGATATTGAAGGATATCAGCTCACACAAATACACCTTACGAAGGTATAGTTGTACAATCGAGAATGAGATTATGCGATAAAGGTATAAATACATAAAAGGATATCATATATCACAAAAACAAGTTTAAGAGTTAAATTTAAGTTTAGAATAATTTTTATTTAGTATTATTAATGCTGAGTTAATTAAGGACAATCATATATCAGGAAGGCCGTATTGTAATAGTCTAGAATATAATTAAAGAAAAATTGAATAGACTTTAGAAGTACCTATAGAGATTGATATATATATGGAAAAAATTGAAGACATAAGTGTATGTATTTTGTATTCTTTTAAATAATTTAAAAGAAAAAATTTAAAGAGTATTTTAATTTTGCTGCGACAACCTGTAAGAATCCCTTTTTTTAGTGTATGTAGCCGTTTCCCTATACACTATAGACTTTCAACTTGATAGGGGTTTATTTGTACAAAAATAAAGGTCAAGACGTGTCATTTGAGTTATGTATTCCAGTGTGAAAAATAATGTTACGTAGGCGATGACTGTTCTCTTTAATGCAATTCTTAGTCTTCCGCTTGAAATCACGTATTACTCGACTCAACAGGCGTTGTTCAATCGTAACCACTTAGCCCATGGCAACTCTCAACGTTACTTGACATATTAACATAAGGTTTCTTCCTTTGAGGTTTCTAAAGGACCCAGCTGAACGTTTATAAACCACGACAGTCTTTTTCGCACTTCAATATTTAATATAAAGCTTTAACATAAATCTCTTGTTTTAATCTCTATTTTCCTACAAATAAATTCACTTTAAGTTCAAAATTGATAGAGTACTTTTTCTTTTAACAAGTCCAACTTCCTGTACATAGGTCTTGCTAAAAATAGAGGTATTCAAAATAAACGTGATAGAAATAAAGTAGTAATGAGAAGAAAAAAGTCGAAAGTTTGCCTATGCAGGAGACATTCTCAATGAGCTGGTCAAACATACAGACTGCTCGCGCTCGAGCTGCGGATAGGCTTAACGTAAGTGGGAAAAGAACGGCATAAGGTTTCTATTAGTTAACACAGAACAGATATACTATGTTTACTTCTCAGGCCGATTGGAGTTGATATGTATTTCTTTATCTAACTCATTAAAGTCCTATGCCTTGTCTAACACATTGAAAAGCCCTATCCGCAGGTTGCTGCAACCGCACGAAACTCGTAGTGCGACGGAGACAGACGTAATCAACCGCACCGTTCTAGCCGTGATACTCGTACGGAGGGCGGTACAATGCGATTTTATACAAATTGGGAATTTATCTTTTTAATTTTATTAAAAATGAAATCTTTAGAGGTTCTAAAAAATTGATTTTTATTTTAACAAAAAATCGAAATTTCTGGCATTATTCGTAGGTTTGATAGTACTTCGATAGAAATTCTCTTACTTTTTCGCACAGAGCTATGACATCATTCCTAGACAGGCGTCAAATCATCCCAGAAGAACGATAAAGACTGGTTTTTACTCATTTACTGCATTTGTTTAGCGATTGTGGTTGGGTTAGTGTGCCTAGCGATTTCGCTAAAATTTGTAGTGCACAATTTCTCAAAATGGAGTATTATACGCCCGAAGAAAAGTTGTTTATGATAAAGCAATTTTATGGTGGTAATTCTGCGGAAGTATGTCGCGATTTATTTGCTGTGAACTATCCGGAAAGGCCAATTCCTTCTGCAAATACCATACGAAATACAGTGAAATATTTCGAATCAAATTTCACATTAATAAATAATAAAAACAAAAATGAAGCAGAAGATAACATCAGCACTTTGGAGATTGCAATATGTGCATTAGCAGAATTGAATCCGCACAAATCTTCTCGCGAAATTGCCCGTGAAATTGGTATTGGAGCAACAACAGTGCTAAAAATTTTGCATAAGCATAAATACCGGTAAATTAAATTTAAATAACATAAATTTGTACAACCGGTTGGGTTATTGTTCAGCTCAAGAGGGTGGTTTATTTGAACATTTATTAAATAAATGAGGAGAATTATGTTTCATTTTATTTGTTTTATATTTTTTTTTATTGGTATGAAGTTATGATGAAAATTTGTTGCTGTAATATTTTTGCACTAAAATGATCTGATGCTTCATAACTAAGAAAATTACTAGTACTGTGTACCAGGGATTTATTTCTTTTTAATTTTAACAAATCCTTCTTATTTTACATAATTTTACAAATTGTGGTTAGTAAAAATAATTGATAACTAACTTTAATAAAAACCACCCGTTCTCAAAGCATTAAAGGTTTCGATATCTGAGAGCGCAAGCTCCGCCCACTTACGGTCGCCCAGCTATTGCTAATGCATCTATCCGCAGGTCGGCCGCGTGCAGTCTGTAGATCTGAGGTATAAAAGGGGAATAAGGTTGTGTCAAATATATAAAGACATAAGTGCTAAATGGGTGGAGAGGTTGTGTGACAAAATTTTTAAGGTATAGAATCGAATTGCTATGATGTGAAACAATTATCGCGTCTTCCAATAAAATGAACGAAAACAGCAAAACAAGGGATTTGCCAGAAATATTATGCTGTTATAAATTTAACATCAACTAAACTGAAAAATTGAAAATAGAAATACAATCACTTATTCTCAAATGAATTTTACTTTCTTTGCAAAAAAGAAATGTATGATAACCTTGGTCTAATCTCATTTAACAAATATTTTAACCTTAACTTTTTCGCATTTAGGTCTACTAATTTATTGAAAAAAACTAAATTTAAATAACTTAATCTACTTTATTTTCTCAAAAGAACGATACAAAATCAAAGTGAGCAAATGGTGATTAGGTTGGCTCTGTTCCCAGCAAAAGTTTCATGCCAAGGATGCTCTTTGTTTATAAAAAAAGATTGAGGATGCGATAAAAAAAACTTAATTAATAGGACTCCCCATTTTGTGGTCTGCTTCCAGTGAAACACCTCCTTTAAACAAAGTTTTGGAAACGTAAGTGCAATGGAAATAGACTCCCTATTTCCTTACTAATTTTTTGGCGCACAATATTTCAATTTTTTTTAGATTTTTCATAGTTCCTTCGTCCAGAAATAAGTGTCCAATATCGATTTTTTTAACTAAAAATAAGTTGTCCGATAAACTTATAAAGTAATTTATTTATACACAACTACAAATATTATTTCTCAATTTCATTTTTAACAAGCTTTTAATGGTCATTTAAGTTTTTACACAGAATTGATGAGGTCTTTTACATGTTAGTACAGCAAAAAATCTAAATTTATAGAAACAGGAAATCTATCTATTCTCTGCAAATTATCTTTATTCATATGGCGGACTTTGTAATTATTACCTCCATCTAGTTTCAGGGTTTCTACCATACATTGTTGGTGCGAAAGAAAAGCCTTAATCAAAATAACTGAACTTAAGGGGTAATATCAGTGTAGAATTTAAAAAAAATCGATTTTTTTTGCTTAAGCGATATGTTGACCTTTAAAATTAATATCCCCAAAGGTTTTGGCCGAAAAAACTTTTTTTAACGACATAAGGCGCGATAATTAGAAAGTTCCACCAACAATGAAACCGGAAGTTTTTGAAACGATTCAACATATCTATGAAGATTTAAGTAGAGAGGATTTGTTTGAGCGTTGCATAGGACGATACATTCAAAATAGCAATGAAAGCTTTAATTCATCAGTTTGGTCCATCGCTCCGAAGACGACATCAAGCGATAAAAAAATACTGGATTTAAGCACTCATATTGTCGGAAGCTAATGCGACACGCATTAAATATACCGAACGCTTACTCACTGATAGAGGAAGAGAGGGGCGCCAATCCTTAACAGTGGTCAGATAGCTGCGAGAAGAGAAATATAACAACATTGAGGGTCAACGTTATGGTGCTGGAATAGCTGATTAATGGTAAGATTCTATTGAAACAAATTTTTTAAAACTTATATGCGGATCCCAGCGTTCTAAAACTTTAAAGCGGTTTTTCTCGAAACTACATTTTCAATCTTGGGCGACAAATAACATTTACAATTTTTGATGAAAAACCTTCAAATTTAACACTATCTTTAGCAATAGATTATCTAAGAAAAAGCCTAGAGATTTTTGGAAATATTGATTCTTTCAGGTTTTATAAATAACTTTAAACAAAATTTTTGCGTGATAATAACCTTAAAATCTTTGAAGGCATACCATTTTTACAAAAATATTTTTTTTGAGAAACCGCTACGCTTTTCTCCAGATTTTGAGCTAAACTTTGGACAAAACTTTTGTTTTCTATTCTAGGTTATGATTTGCGTCTTTTATGTGCCGCACAAAAGATCGCGAGAAAAAAGCCATCTTGGATGTAGTCTGTTGTAAAAAAACATTTGACAATGTCAATAAATAAGCCTATCGTCAGCCTTTTTACCTTAACACTCCCAGCAAAGAAAAGAGAATCTAAAGACAACCTTTGAAAACGGGCTGATAGAAAGGTGACTGATATTACCCCTTAATTTGGAAAAGGCTCTCTCAACAGTAAGAATTAATTTATCAATAGCTTAGCAAGCCAATTGTTGCTGCGACGACTGAACTGCATTAAAAAATTGCCTAAATCTAAGATGTTTGCTTCAGGCTGATTATACTATTACTGACTGATAAAACAGTTTGACTTTGAACCCAATTTCATTTCAAGTTTCATTAAACGCCTAGCCTCCAGGAAGAATACGTAGTTTCGTCATTTTTCGCCGGTGTGTTGCCATGTTGCTTTATATTCTTTTCAAATGTGTTCTATATTCTCTATGTGGTTCTTATTGCTCTGTTTAGTTCAGAAGACACAAAAGGCCAAATGCAAAATTTTCCATCAAAGTTCTTGTTTTCAGAATGATTCCAACGTAAACAAGCTACAACGGCTAAGAACATTACTTTTGTAAGAAAACGCTTATGTTTACAACTCCTATGTGGTTTCTTTTCGCCTTTAACTAAAACTACTATAATAAAACTACTTCTCGTCTATATGAATTCGATCATACATATCAATGAAATCGTTTCGATATTTCAGGGATTTCTACCAACACGTCCATTTTTCCGTGACTTAACATTTGCTACTTTAGTACCGTTGGCTAACGATTTTTGGGTTTGATGCTAAATTCAGTTTACAATTTTTGAGCCTTGTTTGCTATCTTTAGCCGTTTCTTATAATTCATGATAAACAGCTTGCCTTTTGTTGTCACTTAAGTTTGATCTTTCATGACTTCATGTTTTTTGTTAAAAAATTTCGTTCTCTCCCATTATTTTCTTAAACCGGATCTTTAGGCGACCTTGTAAAAAATCATATTTTTGGATTCAAAATTTATACTTTAGGAAAAATTACAAAACTTTTTAATGGCAGTGAAAAACTTATCATTTAATGAGTGTTTTCAACACGAAAACTACGTTTAAAAGCAAGGCTTTTCTTAATTTTTTGAAAAAATCGATATCGAACATTTATTTCTGGACGGAGGGAGGAGAATTAAGCACATCATTCATGTCCATAATTCGATTAAATTTGATTAAATTTTTGTTCATGTAATGGAATCCAAAATTACGTTGTGCTATTGTTAAAATACAGGTGTCTGCGAAATGTGTGTTCAACATTTCGCAGACACGGCACAATTTCAAAAATAATCGGAATACGGGCATTTTTTGAAATGACTTTTGAAATTTGACTTTCAAAAGTCAATTTTGACTTCCAAAATTTTACTTTGGCTATAACCAAAGTAAATGGTACCTACTTTTTTAGTCCTCCTTATAGTTTTCGAGATACCCTATAATAACACCAAAATTTACCCACCCTTACAGAGGAGGATCACAGATTTCTTGCCTCAAAATAGATTTATTTAAGTTATCTCTATCGAAAATTACCGACTTCGTTTAGTCACTAGAGCACTTCAAAGTTAAATAAAAATCGTTTATGTTTTATAACGAAAAAAAGCGTAAATCAATTAGCGTTCATTTATGATTTCGATATAATTTTAGCAACATATATGTTCAGCTGATATTACTCCATATTTTCTTTCTAACCAATTTCTATAATGTTTTATTTTTCAAACTGGGGCTTTTTAAACAAAAATTCGCGATTGGCGTAATAAGAGCGAGATGCCACGAGAATCGCTTCCTGAGCTTACGCAAAAATTTCGTAAACGTCACCAAAGTTTTTATAGAAGCGATTTTGGCTTTTAATATTTATTATAGCAAATATTAAACAATTTTAGAATCTGAAAATGTTATCAATCCTTCAATTTTTACGTAACTTACAGATTCTTTGTCGGTTTTTCCATTCGATTGAGAATAACGGCCCTATTACATCATTATCACTTCCGAATTGCCTATTTAGTTCTAGAACATTATTGTCTCTTATAAGATTTTTGTCTCATAAGTGGTTAAACCAGAAAATGCATTAAATGCTTGGAAAATTTTTCTTCCTAACTTCTTTTCATTATCCATTGTAGAGGCATTGACTTTTAATTTACTCGCCTTTACCAATTACGATGAGATTTTGTAATTGGAATGGCGTAAATAAGGTTTGTAGACATTTAAAAATACCTATTTTCTGGCTTAACCACTTATGTAATTAAAATCTTATCTGACAAAAAGGCTTCAGAACTAAATAGGCTATTCAAACATTATAATGATGTAATTGTCCCATGATCAAAATAAATAAATATTGAGTAATATCCTCTGAATACGTAACTTTTTCATGATTATCCATGATAATTGAACCTAGGAATTCAGTTTTGAAAAAAATGTTTAAATTGATTTATACATTTTGGAATTATAAAAAATTAATCAATTCTTTTTTGCTCACCGTTATACACGCATTTCAGAAACACCTTTATATGCTCGTATTTTTCAATGAATATTTTAATTCCGTCTTTAAATAACCAATCCAGTCCAACCTGACTATAAGTCGTAGTCTTTTTTTAGTTTAAGGGCTGATGAAAGTTATACTCAAATATTTGAAAAAGAAAGACGAAGTATATTAAAGTATATATGACATTCGCCTAACCACAAAAGTTTTAATGAAAAACTCTTTTTCACTACCGTAATTAATTCATTTGAAACCGTGAATGTTAACATTAAATTATTCATGGAGAAATGGATAGGAAATGTACTGCAATATTCTTGATTTTGATCAAAGATTTTCTCTAATATGCATTTCTTGCGAGCTTATGCTGAATGTGACGTTTAGAGTGTTTATTGAACTAAAACTAGAACTTGTAACATGTCATTCAAACTGTTGAATGCCTTTGCAAATCACGATTATACCCTAAAATTGATGTATATAATTACTGGAACTAGAACTAGAAGTAACACTAAACCTAGAACTAGCAAGATTCGAAGTTAGGCGCCATAAGAGACGCATGGCTAAACCTCATTGTCTCTACTGGTAGGTTTAGTAGCAATGGTGTAAATTTCAGTTCTAGTTTTAGATCAATATTAACGTTATTATGAAGAAACATAATTCTGAGAAACGCTGCTTAGGAATGTTTTGACATTGTTAAGATATCAACAATATCAATTATCCGAAACATAATGTTTTCTAAGTTTCAATTAAATCATTCTAAAAGTAAATAATTTTTCGAAGCTGAGGAGTTATACCTAAACATTATCTTGTCTTTTTATAAAGGAAAAAAAAGAGCTAGTTCGATATTCTTGAAATCACATTGATGATTGTCAAATAACATTAAGGTACATCCGAATGATGTTAAAAATTGCCAACCAGATATTGAAACACGTTGAACGTGACTATAAGATGAGAACTTACAAATTACATGATATGAGATGATAATGATATTCCGTTGAATCTAAAGTTAAAAATGTATTTAAATTTGTGTTATTATTTTGGTTCATAAAAATCAAAAATCTCTCAATTAATGTATGAAATAAACTTGATAAAATTGTTATATTGATTTCTTTATAAATTTAGAGAAAAAAAAAACATCTTTCTAATATCGCTTCATCCAATAAATAAATAAGTACCGTTATTAAAAATATTGAACACATCGGCGAGTTTAAATAATTAAATCCATTTAATATATATAATTTGACACTTAACTGGCAGTGATGGTGTGGGTCAAGAGTAAATCGAAGTACACGTCGATTTTACTGGAGGTGCAGTTTCTTCACCGGGTAATACATCTTCCATTTTCCATTGATCCCTAACGTTTTCGACTTCTAAAAAAACCCTTAAAACGTTTAAACCCGCTAAAGCCGCTATATCCTTTTCATTCCACGTCGGATCCTGTAGTAGTTCAGCCAACAGGTGAGGATACCTAGAAACGTCTTCTAAGCCGTTTGGTGTCATATTAATTCCGTCGTAACCCGCACCTAAACCAACATGTTTTATACCAGCAACGGTTCTAATATGATTTATATGATTAATAACATCACTAATATTCGCAGATTCATTACATGTCACTAAATATGTATAAAAATTTACCATCACTACGCCACCGTTATCAGCGACCATACGAAGGACATCATCGGGAACGTTTCTCGTTGAGTTACATAAAGAAAACGCACACGAATGTGAAAAAATAACCGGAGCTTTTGAGGCATTTAAAGCTGCTTTTGCTGTATTTACAGACGTATGAGATAAATCAATAATCATACCGAGTCGATTCATTTCTTTGATTACACTCAAACCGAACGGTGATAATCCTTGTTTATTCTTTGAATTAGATCCTTTCGCCCAAGGTGTATCACACGAATGTGTTATCGTTAAATAACGAGCTCCTAAATTGTAAAATGTTCTTAAAATCGCTAAAGAATTTCCAAGAGCGTGTCCACCTTCGACACCGATTAAGGAAGAAATTTTTCCTTTTCTATGAGTCTCCTTAATACCATCTGCTGTTAAAACCAGTGCAAAATGTTGAGCATTTAACTCAACCAATCTTCGAATAACATCAATCTGTTCAAGTGTGATCTGAACCGCATCCAAATGTTGAGATTTACAAGGCACATATGCTGACCAAAACTGAGCACCCAATAAACCAGCTTTCAAACGTGGTATATCAGTATGAGACCATTTGCTTAATGACCATGGCTCTTTATCAGCTATTGAACTTAAATTTAAACCGCCCAGTTTATTATGAACAAATTTTCGAAGGTTCCACGGCAAATCGTTGTGACCATCGATAAGTGGAGCTTCTTTCAGTACTCTATAAACGGCTTGCAGACGTTCTTCAGGCGTTGTTAAATCATATTGTGGATTTAAAGCGAGTGGGATTCCCAAACCGGCGCCTAATGTGGCAACAATAACGCAAACGACGAAGCAAACACACCAGGGACCGCGTAAATTACTTCTCGACGAATCTGAATCATCAGTGTCACTGCTACAAGAACATGAATCGAATGGTGATGGTTGATACTCATAATCGTCAATGTAACGATTGTGGTAGTGATGATGCTGGTGGATGACGTTGTTGAAGTAGTGTGGTGCTAAACCAAAAGAAGTCTCGCGTACTGGAAGATCTTGTTGTTGGTAAGACTAGAAAAAAAAAATAGAAAATAAAATTATTAAGTGACTTTAATTAGTAAAACAGTATTAAAAAATGAGTAACATTTAAGTGGCTAATCTAAAATTTTATAATTGTGATGTTAGTGTTAGCTACTTAAACAACGTAGCTATTCAGCAGTTTACATTTTATAGAACCCCGTACCCTGTACCGAGTGCATTGGAATTGTTAGTACCCGATACTCGTATTACATATTCGACTATATTATTTTTGGGTACTTGAACAAGTTTGAGCTTGTCTGAATTTGGAATGAATGTACTATTTTCAATATGTATATGAACTATTTTCAAATCTTCTTTTGCTCATTTTTAAGAATTTTATCAATTTACTTATAGCAGAAGTAAACCAACATTTCGTTTGTTTATTACCAACATTTTTTTTAAATATATCAGTGTTGCCAGTTTTTGTCTTAAAAGATTCTTCCTATCATTTTTAAAGTTTGAGGTATATATAAACCTCTATTGCATTGTAAATACAAATTTTCAATAATATATAAATATTATTAATATCCATTCTTGGGATGATTTAATAAGATTTGGTGGTACAAAGTAACAAATTCAGATTCACAGTGTCACAGAACATTGCATTAATTACAGAAGTCACATAAAATACAAACAAAATATACGACAATAATTATAATTAGCTATTTAAAATTAAAGTCTTCTGCGGAATAAAAGGCATGTCTAAGCAAATAGTCTTTTATTCAAGTGTTAAAATATTTGAGAGGAAGATCTTTTACGTCTTGTGGCAATTTGTTAAAAAGTGACAGCCTAAAATGGTTCACAATAATTCGACCTCTATTCACTCTTGTAAAGGCATTGTAATATTTTCGTGTGATTGTACAGCGTGATTATGCATACTGCGAACTATTTGGTATCGCGAAAGATTTTATATATACTAAGGTTCTATGTCTAATCTTAATGTTCTAGAAAAATACGGAATTTAATATAAAGAAAAATAAGTTTGTTTACTAATTAAGAGTCTTCTACGTGTTTTCAATATTATTTATTTACGACGGGACACCAGCTACGACAACTTATTTACAGACATGGAATTGTTATATTGTCTTACAAAAAATCCCTCACATGATCTCTATACAACAAGTTGGCACACTTTAAACTGATGAGCAGGACGTTGGAGATATAATAGCTCACGCTGCTAACAAATTCGCAGTCTTTAAGATAATGTACAGTATTTGGAACAGTAATAGTTCATGTTGTCTACAAGTAAGCAGACTTTAAATTGATGAACAAGACTTTGCAGACAAAATAGCTCATGCTACTAACAAGTTGATAGTCTTTAGAATAATATAGTGTATGGAACAGTACTAACTCGTGCTGCCAACATGTTAGCAGACTTCAAGCTAAGTATAGCGTTTTATAAATGAACTTGCGATGCTTGTGCAAGCTGCGATAACACCCTCCAAGCTCATAAGCTACCATAAGCGATCTCATGTCTCAAATGAAACAATTATCCGATTCGTTAGCTAAATTACGCGATGAATAGCGTGGAAAGATATCACCTCAAGAGAACATCATAATTAATGTTAATGGAGGGCGCAAAATGTAATAATCTCTAATGTTGTTAAGACTGAGGGTAGCATACTCATACGTGCGTATTCAAACCATACTTAAGGATGTTGTTGAGAAACTTCTAAACATTGTGAAGGTTTTTAAATTAGGAAAACTTTTATCTACGCAATCGCGACCAAAACTTGTTAAAGTGGTATTTGAGAATAGGTTTGAAGTGGAAATGATCTTAAGATTTTCGTTTACAATTCCTTAACGGATATCCTCGAATTGTTAATAAAAGCTAGCTGCCCCCAACGAATATAGTATGCGCTATACTATAAAAATGCTCGTGATTTTATTACTAAAATAAAAGATTTTTTTTTGTCAGTTGAATTATTATCGCTGTTAGTGAGACATGGCTCAAAGAGGCTCTTCATGACTGCAAGATTTCGTTGTTTGTTGACTAAAGTATTTTCAGATTACTAGCACTAGATCACAGCTTTATTTTATTTCTTATTTTATGATTAACTTTACATTTTGCAAATTGATTCGGCTGTTCTCGAGTTATTCGATTTTTTCTAAACAAAAATCTGTTCTGGCAGACAATTGTTCAAAAAATTAGAGAACAGTTTGGGATATCAACTTAGGATTCAGAACATGCTTGCAGAATTATTGGAGAATGTTTTGATGCCGAGAACAGCTGTCTAGATCAGTGCATCGCAATGATTGGGTTTTGAAATTTTGAGTCATGATGGGTCAAAAGATGGGTCACATAAATATCTACAATCTGCTTTCGAAATGAGTGTATGACAGAGAAGTGACTTGATAGGTTCAATTAACGTCTTATGGCTTTAAATACAATTTTAGAAACACAGAAATTGTCGCCTGGCTAGAAAAAAAAATAGAATAATAGCTTCTGAACACATGACTTTTCCATTATTTCTATGTTTCTAAAATTGTATCCAAAATCTGAATATTCTTGCAACAATAACGACCGAAATAACCGAAATCTGCATCCACTTACCCTTTATAAAAATATGTTTTCGCCATGTTAATTTATTGTCGAATATCTTGCATAATTCTCAATAGAAAAGATGAATTCGCTCAGCCTAATATTCCCTAAAGGAATATTTCTCTGTCGAGAAAAGTATAAGATTACGGACTTATCGGATGCAAGAGTTATCCCGTTATCTTCTATCTACCGTTTCGAAATACTGAGTGTGTTTGTAAGATTGTGGTTGAGCTCTTCTAAAGCATTACTAGATGGAACAAGGCAAAAAACATCAGCATATGAATGGTTTTCGCAGCAATCCCCAAGCGCTCATGAAAATCGATAGAATAAATATTGAAAAGAATTGGACTGAGAATACAGCCCTGAGGCACACCAAAAGATAGTTTCCTAGGACTAATAAAGTGTTCTCTGAGATCATGAACATAAATATCGCGATCCCGAAAAATGTTTACAATACCTTGTGCTACTTTAGCTGAAAGACCCATAGAGTTCATCTTTTGTTCCAACACGTCCAAATTTACCGAATTATAAACATTTTTCAAATCAAGAAATAAACCGGCACAATAATGTTTTTTTGAAAAAGCAAGTTGAACCTCGGTAACTAACTCTGCCAGTGCGCCCAAAGCGCTAAACGATTTACTGAAGCCATATTGTTGACAAGGCAAGACTTTATTTTGATCTAACCACTATTCAAGATGCGTTTTTATAAATCGTTCGTATGTTTTTAGTATACATGACCACAGTGAGATAGGACGGAATGACACTTCTCCAGAAAATGAGGTATTTTTTCAGAATATTTTCGAATTTTATCCCATACCTCCTTTGAAGAAATCGATCAACTCGATTTAAGATCTTTTGTTCAGTATGCAGTTGAACGTTGGAAAAACAAAGCTTGCGCAATTGAAAAAGAATGTTTTTCTTACACCGAAAATGAATGAGCTATAATGCCAATTGAACATGATTGATAAATTTATAGTAATAATTAATATTTCTGAAGATGCAGCAACTCAACCGGATCTATCATTACTAGATCACAGCTATTCTGAGAGATGGCAAATACCTCATCTTTCAAAGAAGATAAAACAATTATCTTCTCACCTATTGATACATAATTGATGTCGACTACGTCAATTTCAATACATATTTCGGTAGCTTTATGAAATACCTTTATCAAATAATATATCTCGAACATTATCATTAAGTACATATGTACAATATCCTAATTTTCCGATACACATGCAAAAACCAAAGAATATAAAGAAAAAAAGAAAAGGTATATTAAAAATTGGAAGTAAATTACGATCTATTTTAATTAATGGTATATGCCCACATTTAATATTACTTGTGAGTCTTATGTTATCCCTGAAATTCTTGGTAATGCTTACTGCAATTATAACCATTTTTTAGAATTCATCAATGCACAAAAATCGAAGCCCCTTCTCAAGCTTTACAGCGATTATGATATTCATCATTTTTGTAACAGCATTGTATTTGAATCGTGGGTATATTAATATAAATCTTCTCTAATATTATAAATCTTTTCTTAAAATACAACGTAATGTTGTTGACTGCAGCACGAACATGACATTCTTGTTCACATAAGTTAGATTATCTTATGGATATATTGAAGAACGAAATTCGTCCCTGCAATGTCAAGAACATCAATTTCATAAAGTAGCAATTCCCATTCCAAATTTAAACATTGTATGGAATTACAACTGTTAAAATCTTCAAGAATCAACTAACAGCTACTTGTAAACAAAAATATGTCCATCTCCTAAATGTGAACACAATAAATGGGTTACTAGAAATTACCTATTGGGAGCATATCTGTGGATTAACACTGAGGACGCATATAAAAATACAAGCTATGCGATCATCAAATATAAGCTCCAATATGGGTCCTGCGTGACCCACCGTGAGCGGGCGTCAATTGTTGTACCTCTCACGTGAACGTGCGTGAGTGGTACAACAAAAACCTGAATGTATCTAGCACAAGGTGTAGTGTTAGTTTTAGTTTTAATTGCCCTTCAGTGCTTAATTGTTGAAAATGCTTCTGTAGCTAAAAGTATAATTAATACTAGAAGTCCAACCTAGCTATAGTATTGACAGTCCTAGAACTAGAAACAAACTGAAACTTTCTAGTACTAGGTGTAGTGTTAGTTCTAGTTTTACTTTGATACAAGTATACAATCATTTAAGACTGAATAACAACAAAAATAAAGCTAACACTAACACTAGTGCTAATACTAGATCTAGAACAGAAACATTTAGATTTAGTCGTACCACTTTTAAGGTGGAACAAAATCCAACCCAACCCAACCACCAGAAATAACACTAGACTTAGAACTAGAAACATTAGGTACGAAGGCTATCACGACCGGTGTTAATTGAACTAAAATTAGAACTAACACTAGCACTAACCCTAGAACTATCACTAGGACTAATACTAGATCTAAAACTAGAAACTTTCCGGTTTTGTGGTGCTTTTTGTGCAGACAAAATACGTCCTGCTTCGTCCTATCGGCAGTCCATTAACTCCCCAACGTACCTACTGGCCAAACATTTCGCGAAAATTCTCTCTTCTTTTATAGGCAACACATCTCCTTTTACTAATGTACCAATTCAGGATGCGGTAGAGAATTGCCGACGTATTTTAGTTGGAAAGGAGAGTTCTACGAGCAGCTTGAAAGGATAGCCATGGGATCCTTTTTGAAGCCGGTTATAGCTAATTTTTACATGACATTATTCGAAGAAGAGTCTTTGAAGACGAGCCAGTAGAAACCAAAGCTATGGCTCCGATATGTGGACGACATGTTTGTGGTATGGCAACATGGTAGAGAACACCTCTTTGAATTTTTAGATCATTTTTTAGAACAATTTTTTAGTGCCTTTAAGTATCGAAACAGTTCTACAAAACAGAAACTCAAATTAACCGAAAACGTTCAGTGAGAATTTCTTTTAGATTTTCATTTTTTTTTATGATGATGAGCTGTACCACGATTATTTCCAACAAGACGCTGTAACCGTATAGTATTTATCGGAGACTCTGTAGACACTACAAGAGTTACTGTAACCATATTGTATTAATCGAAGTACTTTATTAATAGAATCATAAACACATGTTTATGGTAACCGAGGTCTAACTCCTCTTGCTATTTACTTGTTTAGAAATATAAAACATTAAGTTTATAAAAAGTAGACCTCAAAATCTATAGTATTCAGAAACAGCAATGATTTACTGAAGCGATTAAATATTTACATATTAATAATATTGTAATAATAAGATAATACAGTCTAGTTTCAATAAATAAACAATCACTTTCATTAACATTAATTTCAATCTCTAGATAAAAATTATTTTAAATAACAGAAAATTATTAAATTATTTATTTATTTTTTTAAAATTTATTTTAATTAAATTATTTCGTGGTAACAGGAATACCAATACTATGATATTGGTTGCATATTTTTCGGGTATGATAGTTATTTAACACATTGTATAATTTAAATATTTTTTATGATTGTTTAGTAATTTTAAATATTTCACTATTCAAAATTACTTTAACGTGACCTCTGTTAAATCAAATTTTCTTGGAAAATACTTAATTCTACTGTTAATTTCAAAAAATCATCTAAAAAATATCTTTCTGAAAAAGACAGAATTGAAATACTTATGATGTGTGGTTACGGAGGTATGAGAAGAACTACAGTGGAAGCCTGCGAAATTAAAAAAAAATACATAATGATCGCCCTGCAATATAACAATTCAGGGCAAATAAAATTGTTGCTGAGTAGATGCAAATGGAGATCATTGGCGTGTGCACGACTTGCCAAGATCTGGTTGTCCTATAATCGACGAAGATGTGTAACATGATATTTTGTTAAGAGATCTGAAAATCCTCACATGGCTTCTCATGAAGTAGGTTTAGAAACAAATTTGCATCAAAGTACTGTTCTCAATGTATTACGCAGACATGAATCAATTCCTATAAAATTTCACTAACTCAAAAACTAGTAGAAGATGTCAATAGCATCGTCGACTGTAATTCTACGAATAAATGTAAACTTTGTGTAATAATGAACCAATCTGCGAAAAATAGTGTTTTTTTGGACGAAGGAACCTTTTCGTTAAGTGTAACCGTAAATAGATTATATTGTAGATATTGAACAATAGAGAATCCTAGGAGGATGCAGGAGACTTATACACAGTTTCCAAGAAAAGTTAATGTTTGGGCTGGTATAGTGAGAAACAAAATATTGGTACCATTTTTTTTATATGTAAAAATCTGACAGGCGCACAAATTCAATAAACAACTATGGTTTTAGTAAGACGGCGCACTACCTCATTATACCCTTCCCGTCCGAATGTATTTGGATGATATTTTTCTACAAAAATGGATAGATAGACGTGGGTTTTTAAAATAGCCACCTTGTACCCGAGACGTAAATTAAATCCAGTTAATAAACCGGCGAACATTGACGATTTAAAGGTACGAATTCAGGAGGAGATAAGAAAAATTGAACCGTACATAATTTATAGAGCGCAAGATGAGTTTCTTTTTAAGTTAGGGTACTGTCAAATAGTAAAAAGGCAACAAATTATAAAAATATGTTTATTACTCATTTTTCAAACTTATTTCTACGTAAATAATGCGTTGGATATGTTCAAACCACCAAATGGCAAAAATTTTATATTATAACAACAACAGTTAATTAATTATTTCCATTTTTCAGTAAAAATTGGAGATTTCCTTAATTAAAAATTTTCTAAGTTCAATTTATGATAGGTAACCATAAAAACCATAACAGCTACAACTTATGTGACTTATATTAGTGAGATTAAGTCTCTGCATACGATGTTAACCGTGAAAGAAAAAATTTATTCAGTACAATGCTATGGTACTAGCATGTTATCATGCTAGTACATATATGCATACTATCATGTTTGCATATACTTACACAAAAATTCCACTAAAAATATCCGGTTACAAAAATATCTCACGGTTGGGCTCGCAATGTAACAAAAAAAAATTGAAAACGGGCTGTGTATTAACTATAAAGAACCAGAAAAAAAGCTAAGTGAGGAAGAAAAAAAATGGAATAACTAGTTTACTGCATGACTGGCATAGAGAACAGGAATATTTTTTTTTCTAGTAGAATGGCTTAATTACCATCATAGAGATGTATAATCAAGAAATAATTTGGTGTTCAATTTTGTTAAAATTGTTACAATGCTAGTTATATTGTATTGTAGTATTTAAGGTATATTGGGAATACATATACTGATTTTATATAGTGATAGTCCATACATTTAACTATATGTATAATGTAATTAACATGTGTAGGTACGCTTATTTATTTCGTCAAGCTGTTGTTCTTAAAGTTAAAAAATTAATATCACATAATTTCAAATAATCGTGAATCATTTTAATACTTTTTCTAATTTTGTAGCTTGAAGTATTATATATAGGATAGTATACCGAGTGAATGAGACCACCCGTATCAGTATTTTTTTTAAGAACGGTTAGTCGTAGAGAGTTGAGACAAGAATATTTGTTATAAACGTCATATTAAAGAATCGAATGATGATATTATTATTCCTCGAAAAAGTCAACATCACGCGTAGATTTGTAAATAATGCCAAGAACTCCAAAATATTAAATGGCATCATAAGTCTAGAAACGTATTGTTGAAAAGGTCGTTAAAAAGGAAAAAGTTTTATAGGAACAATTATTTTACTATTACCACCCCTTTTCAGTAATATTCAATTAAAGTTATTACATTTGAAATTGAAAATCTAGTTACTGAATTAAAAAATTACTTTCATTTGTTGTATTAATCTATCGTCAAATCATCCAATGTTTAAATTGATAATTTGTTGCCGGTTAGTGATATCTGTTTGTGCAGAGATTATACGTGGTTAAAAGTGAGTTTCGGTAGAAAGTAAATTAACTTAAATTAGTGAAATTATGCCTTTTTCAAATTTAGAAGCTTTCGACATCTTAATGGTTTTGGGAGAATGCAGACAAAATTACAGAGCAGCTGAAAGGATGTATGCTGAAAGATATCCTTGGCTGCTCATTAATCCTTCAATGTTTTTCGCAGATTGGCAGCAGGAAATAGAATTACAAGACATGTACGTAATGACAAGGAACCTGATATTCTCGCTGCAGTAATCCTTGATCCATATATTTCAATGACAGAACTGGCAAGGGATTCTGGAATTAGCCAATACTTCGTATGCAGAATTTTGAAGGCTTACAAATTCCATCCATACCACATGCATATGCGCCAAGAGCTTGGTTACTAAATAAAGGTCCTCACTTTACTAGAAAAGTTTTATGGACCATAGTTTTAAAAGTAGTGGAGAAGTCACTATTCACAATGCGCATTACTGGTCATAAACAAATCCTCACTGGCTACAAACTATTGACAATGAACACCTTTGAAGTGTTAATACGTGGTGTGGTATTCTTGGTGGATCTATCATAGGCGCCCTTATTTTTTCAAAGGAATGGAATACGATATGTTGAGTTTTTAACTAAAGACTTGATCGACTTACTGGAAAATGTCCATCTTTTAACGCCATCAAGAATGTGGTTTCAGCAAGATGGCTACCCACCTCATTTTCCCTTAGTTGCCAGGATCACGATAAATCAACTATTTCCTAATAGATGGATTGGCAGAGGAAGTATAGTGGTGTGGCCGCCAAGATTACCAGATTGTACGCCTCTAGATTTTTTCCTTCGGGCTCGGATCAAGGATATTGTTTATAAAGAAAAACAAACAACGAGATATGATATGAAGCTGAGAATTGGAAATGCTTGCCTATCATTAAGTAATGAAGAAAAACTTAGAGCCACTGATAGTGTAACTGGAAGAGCTCAACTGTGTTTAGAAGTAAACGGAAGACATTTTGAACACTTACTTACCTTTCAATTTTGTTTGTCAACAACGAATTTCAAGTGTAATTACTTTAATCGAATATTACTTTAAAGGAATGATAGTAGTAAAATATTTTTTTTAATAACTCATGTTGAAACAGAAAATAAAAAAATCATTTGAAGAAATTGATTAAATTAAAATTAATTTATACTTTTAGTAGTTCTTACAATTTTTTTTCACATATTAAAATTTTTATTTCTTAAAATTATTGATCACAGTAAAATCCATTGTAAAATGTTACAGTTAAACTGTTTTTTCAGCTATCAGTTTTATTAACTCCTTAGAATTTTGAAATTGTGAAATTTTAAATTTATTGTAATAAACGGTCGATTAAGTTCATTGAAAAGCTATACTATCAAAAACATAAATAGACATGAATCCATGAAAATTCACAACTTATTTTAAATTAATACATTAGAATATTGCATTTAGTCACACAGCATGTTCATATGTGAGCTAAATGAATAAACATTATTACTTCTGTTTATGTAATTTGACTGATATTTAATATCTATATGTTTACATATAAAGGCTTAATAACATTTTCATATACTTTTCTTTAAAATGCCAGTTTATATAAAAAATTATGGATAGTGTTCAGATAAAGAACCACTTCCGGTTACACTGTTCGACTGATATGTTTTGGAAATAACTTTTCCCTTTTTCAGGCACAACTGTTCGAGTGAAGTTTACGATAGGGATATTTCTCATAGTTTTAATCGCTTATACAGTATTTAATTTGTTTAACTCACTTTAAACAACATGTTATATAAAACAAGTTTAATATACTGTCAAATAAAGTACCACTTTCGGTTGACAAATATGACACAAACTTTTGTTATTAACAGCCACATGCAAAATTTCATTGCCATAGCTTGCTGGGTTTCGAGATATGAATATTGTCCTACTAAATTCGTGAAATTGACCACTGTGCGGCGATGATGCAAAATGTTTGAATTTTTGTTTAGATTAGGAATAAAATATTAAAGAACCGAAATTTTCATAAACTTATTGTATTTTCAGATGAAAGCGCTTTTTCAGCAAATGGTATTGTTTCTTCGCAGCATTGTCGTTATCGGAGTGATATAAATCCAAATTTTACACTCTCCAGAAGAAGTCAATAATTCAAAAAAGTAAATGTGTGGTGATTACTTAATAATCTCAGAAAATACAAACACATTGACAGTAGCACAATAACACCCCAAAGAACAGCCAAACTTTTCACAAATTTGTCCAATATCCAATTCACAGATGATGAGATTCAATTTCTAAACGAAGGACATAAATTCGCACTCCATTCTAAAGTTGATTTAACAAATACTGCCATCGACTTTGACGTAGCCAGTAGTAACCACACAAATCAAACACCTTTTAAAAACGAACGCATCTCCTTTTTACAAAAATCTGAAAGACAACATCAACTAGAACATAAATTTCAAAGAACAACAGAAACATTGGAAAATAGTTAAGGACTTAAAGAGCAAACTCAGTGATAATAACCTAAAATATGTAAGGGCCGACAAGAATGCTGGTATAGTTATACTCGACAGATGTACAACAATAATTACAAAAAACTAAAGAATGATATGAATTTAGATAACATTATCAGGAAAAGAAGATAATTATTAACAATTGCAAGGACATATTGATTAAATTGTCCCCTCACATACAAAGAACAAACTACACTTCAAATTATTTTATCGATATGCATCCTTCAATCCCAAAATTGTATTCCCTCCCAAAACTTCGTAAACGAGGCATACCTATACGTCCAATAACTAGTTTTATAAATTCAGCGACGGCAAAACATTCAAAATTTATGCTAAACATCCTAAAATGACAAAGTTCAAACCCAATTTCGTTGTCGTTAATTCAAGAAAATTCATAGAAAGAACTAAAAATTCAAATTTAATGGGTGCTATAATGATTTGATAATCGTTTGATATTACTAACCTTTACTCTTAACTAGAACTTAACTAACTTAACTAAAAACATTCTTTTATTCGGTTTCCAACAGCCCAGAAGAAATAGATCATTTCTGTGAGATGTGGAAACACACAAAACTTTTGCACCTTCAACAATGGCTACTATAACATAACCGAAGGGTTACCCATGGGTATGCCATTGTCTGGTTTTCTCGCCGATGTCTACCTTAACCACATAGAAAACGAATTCATAATGACTAAAAACAACAACCCTTTAATAAAAAGTATTAAAAAATGGTATCATTATGTTGACCATATCTTCTGCATCTGGGAGGGTAATCTTGAAACTCTAAATTCATTCCATGAACAAATAAATTACATCCACGAAAAATTAAAATTTACTCTTGAGATTGAAAACAAAAAATGACTAAATTTTTCACATTTTTCGAATACCCTCAGCATTGCTCATAACAATTCCCTTCGACTCCGCCCACCCTCCACTACAAAAACTGGCTAATTTTCGTTTTTTAAATGCTCGATTACCCCTTAAAACTGGAACATAGAGAAATAGAACTAACGTACATCGAAAACTTAGCTGAGACCGATAATTTCCCTCTTAATATAATCAAAAACCTTTTTAAAAACAATCATTTAAAAAAGATCTTTTATATACCACAAATAAAAAAGGCACTACCTGTAGATCCATACCTTTTAATAGTGTAACCGTCCAATCAAAAGCTATATTTGTCAGACACAACATTACTTTAGCCTTTTTCAATATTAACACCATAGACAAGATATTGTCAAACTATCACAAAAAATAAGATTTTATGCAAAACAACGGGTTACTCTGTTAATCGTCATAATTGTAACGCAATATACATTGGACAAACAGGTAGGAGACTAAAACAAAGAACACAAAACGGACAATAAATCTAACATTTATAGACACAACATAGAGACAGGTAGAGACAGCACAAAAGGACATAAATTCGATTTTTTAGAAATGTTAGAAATAGAAAATATAATAACATGTCCGACTATACAACCTTAAACAATCAAACTTCTTATTTTTACAAACACTTATTTAAGTATTTAAATAAGATTTAAATAAAAATTTCAAAAACAGGATCTACTTAAAATAGACCCCTCTCTTTTTAAAATTTTCTGTCTGGTTATTTTGTGTGTAAATTCTTGTCGTTCTGATTCTTGCATTGATGAGTTTTAAAGAATGTTTTAGTTTGTTTTATTTTGTTATTTAAAAAAATTTTAATGTGTTGAAATTCGTTTGAGTGTTCACGTGATTTTATTATAATAGTACCTTTGTATTTTATAATTTAATAATAATATAATATTTTTATAATTTGTGATTTTCATGTTTAATTTAGATTCGGCTGATGATGAATTTATTAATTCGAAACCGGTACCGATAATTATTTAATTAAAATTCGTAAGCAAGAAGTCTTTTTTTATCTTTATAACAGTAACCTGCAACACGGAATAAATATTCAAAAATTTTGAGTTGCGGAAGAAATACATTTAATAGGAAAAATTTGAAAGCAATATTTATAACCAAAAAGAAACAACACATAAAATAGTTAATTTAAAATTGAATACAGGAAAAATAATAACGCCAAAATAATAGATAAATTAACGATTTAAATGAGAAGTCAAAAATAATTTTATTTAATTTTGTTTTTTTTTAATAAGGGATATGCTACCATATAGAACAACTTTATTTCAACATAAAATCTTTACACAAAAACCAAATCATATGATTATTTGTAATACGAAAGTCAATTCCGATAAAAAAGAAGTTCCCAACCACAATGAACAAGTTAATAATAAACAATAATAAAAACTCTATTGATGGTACGTAGAAATGAAAATAAAATATTATAATTTTGAAATAAACCTTTTAGATGTTGGTTGTTAATGTTTACGATAGTTTTGTTTAATTTTTAAATTTTAATTTTTACATGAGATAACATGATAGGTTTACAGTGATTTGATGTTTTGTAGCTGATGATGGGCGAATATGTTCGAAACGTAAGGCTTAACGCTTTAGACATGTATTAATTAAAATACAACAAAAATTCATAAGGAGATAGAAGTGTTAATTTAAAAAAGATTGAAAAATCATATAAAATAAAAAACTTTCTTATATATAGAGAAAAATATACAAAAAGAATTGGCGATAAAAAAGGCGATAAATTTATTATAGTCCGACACCTGAAAGGATTCTTTCAAAAAGAAATTCATTTTGAAGATATTTCAGGTGTTCTTGACTTTGTATTTACTCTGTAAAATAAACTGTAATAAATAACTTATTACATTAAAATTTAAAAAAGATTCTTTTTATTCTATTTGCAGTTTCGAGCTTCCCCATAATCTCCCTAATCACCTGAACCACTCTGCATGCTAAAATCTAAATGAATTGAATAATAAAGAAAAGTAAAGCTGGGGTCGACAAGTTTATGCAAGTTCAGTTAAATATGAACTAGGATAATTGGACGGGCACGGCTTTCGTTGTTAATGGTGTATGCACGCGTCCTGATTTTAATTCCAAAAGAGAAAAGGTTTGGAATGTGAGATAAGAAAGGTGGTCGCAAAATCTAATAATTGAAAACTTACAAGTACCCGGATGCGGAGAGTAATATCGGCGTGAAAGCGTCATTTCCATCCATTTTACCTTGGTGGTGATTGTAATATGCGCGAACATAAAGTGCATAAAGTTCTTAATATTGATAAAATATAGCGGTTCTTGGAGAACCATTAGTAGAACTTTATCGTTATACTTTTGAAATAATTCTTTATGAAATATTGATCGTTTACACAAAAAATTCTGCTTGAGTCAGTAAATATAAATTTTCAATCCACAAATTAAATTAGTTTTAAGTATTAAATTTTCTGTGGACCTATTTTCTATTAAGTCCTATCGTCCTATTTCCCGTTTTAATGCGGATACATTTCGGGCTCAGAAACGGGGTGCATAAATAAAAACGGATTTTCCTCGCCCGATTTAGTACCGAAAACGTACTACTCGTTACATTGAAAGTCGAGGAACGGCTGTGCAAAATAAATTTCCATTTCCGATTCTTAAGACTTTGTTATAATCTTTGATCAGGTCGAATTTAAAAATAAATAAAACGAAAATTGGATAATTTATCTTTTTTTTTATGAATATGTATTCGACTGGTAGTAACAAAAAACACCTGTCAAGAACAGGTGTGGAAAATGACATGCGACTTGGAAAATGGAAAATTTAAAGAGTTCGTTCGTTTTTCGAAGAGGAGCTTTATAGATATAAAGTACGGGTGAAGGACCGTAAAACATAATAAGAGTGAAATAGATGAAATGACATCCGAGTTTTGATGAAAAATTAGCTTCATCAAAAAAAAATCCCAAATATGGTTTAAATCGAATCGAATCCGAACAACTTTGGAACTTCATTTATATTTCCTAAAACTACTTCGAATATCATTAGGGTTATTGATTTACTTTACACATTAAATCCATCAAATTCATTTATCACTTTAAGCCTTTTAAGTTGGTTTAACTCCGATTCGAATTTAAACCCGATGGATAACTAAATTACCCTTTTTGCTTTGAGCTTGGAAATTAAATATCGATTGCTCAAAAAAGTTTTCAAGGATTTATGTTTAAAGATGTTACGTTCAATCGGTGCGTACTGTGTTTATCACGCACCCCCTATCACTTTCCATTTATCGATATATGGTCATCAATCATGGAACAACGCAATTATGGTGCGAGGATGATTCTGGTTCATGCATTTCATGCGTAATAAATGAGCTCTTTGTTAATAACAAATCGTTATTCATCGTGTTAACACTCCCTGGAGCGCGGTATGTTAAAATAAATTAAGTGTTAATTGTGCAGAAAGATTTAATGTTGACGGTATTAAAAAATTTATGAATAGTTTTTACAACAGTTTGAAAAAAAGTTTCCGTATGGGGTAAAATTTAATAATAAAAATGTTACCTGATAATCAAGAAAATTCCCATATCCCATATGATCACAAGAACACGGACAGTTTTCGATATGATGTCGAAGTTCCGGATCAAGGTTCCAAGGATCCAGGTGGACCCTGGCCGTAGTCCTGGAACTGCCGTTTGCTCGCTGATGATGTCCTCGACCAGCCATAATCATCGTGATAGACTATATCTTCGTCTACGTCCTAATATTTTCGTCTTCTTCCTCCTCCTCTTCCGGCACCTCCACCACCAGGTGGTCATCGCCGTCGACGGCCGCGTTTCTGCATTGATCTACGCGGATCGGCATCCATCCATGCCGCTTCCGACGCCCGACCCGCGGCCGGACTGACTGAATATGAGTGGGAATCCTCCTCTCTCTCCGGTTGTTCGGTTCAGACGACGAGATTGCCGCCGTCGCCGACGTTACCGTGGTAACGGCGCGCGCCACCCATCAAAGCTTTTGGTTTTACTTTGAATCAAAGAAAAATATAGGAAGTATAGAAATAAGAATAATACACATCAATCATTAACTCTTTTATAAATCA
Source organism: Onthophagus sagittarius (assembly GCA_036711965.1). NCBI lineage: Eukaryota > Metazoa > Arthropoda > Insecta > Coleoptera > Scarabaeidae > Onthophagus > Onthophagus sagittarius. The sequence continues at coordinate 49,727,738 of JASERS010000001.1, forward strand.
AATAAGAACGTTGTTTTGTCTTAAAATCCATTAATCTGCAACAAAAGTTTCTCGATTCAGAATATCTCAAGGCGTTTGGATGGTTGGAGCATTGCTTAAGGAAAGAAGAGGAAGGAAATCGTCGTAGTCGTTTTGCTTTAGATGAGACTTTAGTAAAAACGGTTCAGATCGGTGGGAACGGTTTAAAAGAGACGCTGGATGGTGTACGTATCCACTTCAAACGTCCATTGTGGGAGGTAATCAACCGGGAGAGGAAGAAGCTTCTGTGGACGAGCGCGTCAACCGGTGCGCACCCTTTTGTGCTTACCAGCCCTCACCATGAATATCGCATACGGCGACATTGTCGGCGAAAATTGGATGGACACATATCTAAGAGATTACGTCCGATGACGTTGATTTTTCAAGAAACTTTTTCCTTTTTCTTTAGCCCCCATTTCTCACAAGATGAGGAAAATATACGAAGAGAAAGTTTTGCAGCAGTACTGAATTGAAATTTAAATTATTAGAAAATTCTCAAATTAAATATTTAGTATTATAAAAACTTATCTACTAACACTAGGTCTGTTTCTAAAAACTTTCTTTTTCACAAAGTATTTATATATTATTTATATTAATTTAGAAAAATGCTGTTCGTATCAAAAGGATCGTTTACTGAACTTTTGCAAAAATTAAATAATAAAATAAAAATATCTTAATTCTTAACAAAAATTATCGCTAACTTGAATGATCAGTACATAAATCAATCGGTAAGTGCTATATATAAGACATCATGAACCAAGAACCTAATGTACGGCGCCATCAGGTTCTGGATTTTTTAATGTCTTGATTGCTATTATCAGTTAACAATAACAGTATTTTTAACTTTAGAATTTTGTAAATAAAATAATATGAATTATTATAGTAGGAACTCGCCCAACAGCGTTCCCTATAAGAATTTATTGCTTATGATGATAAGTCGAGAGGGTCCAATTTCTTCAACCTTCTGATGACTGGACGGCGAATTAACTCATTGGTGAGAACGTTTGGGTGCTTTTCTAATCTATTGATGTAGTCAGAGCTCCGGTAAGCAATTAATTTTGCCACTGTTGGCGTTTAAAGGTCCTCATGAATGATATGGTTAGTCACATACTATGGTGCTTAACAGATATGACAGAGTACTTTAGACTGAAATCGTTGCAGTTGTAACATATGATGTTTGTTTTGTTTGCAGTTACTCACAATTGTATTCTGTATTCCCAAATGGGTGTTAGTATAGTCTTGTAGATTCTAAGTTTGTTTTCATTACTTAAGCTCTTATTCTTGATGTTTATCTAGATATATTCCCAAGTACCTGACATAATTTTCCATAGGTAGCGGAATACTGTTGAGCTTCACTTCTTTTCTCAGGGTAAACGTAATGTGTGAAAAATTAGTTATTCTTGAAATCAAACGCTTTATTTCAAAAAATTATTATGACACCAAGTCCTTGTTTTATTAGCTTTTCAAAAAGATATAAATAATCAAAAAAAGTTATTGAGTATATCAATCAGTAACTGGATTTCACCTAGTGTAGGAAATATGGCATGATTTGGGAGCTGTCCTTTTTTACTTGCTTTGACATTTTGTGATTGGTTGCTATCCAATTTATTTACTCAGTTACGACTTTAAGTCACTCAATCACAAATTTTGTCATCTGACTGCTATCCTTTGTATTATTTCGCTGTTGTTCATGGCTGTTTTTCTTGGCATTGATATTATCTACGTACTCCAATTCTGAAGATGTCGATATTATATATTGCTACGCACTTTGCAACGGTAATGCCGCTGAAGCCCAGGGGGAATACCATCGTAGATTCCCGAACCGTCGACGTCCACATGTTAGCATCTTTGGTTCCACCTATCAAAGAATTTCTGAAACCGGTATGATTCGAGAACAAAAAGACACCGGAAGGCCAAAAATGTATGCCCCTGAAGACGAAGACGAGTATCTCGTCATTTCCAGGAAGACCTTAACACTTCAACCAACGTAGTGGCACGCCAGTTTGAGATATCGCAGTGGAAGGTATGGAATGTACTGCACGAGTCAGATCGCTATCCTTTTCACTACCAACCAGTGCAAACGCTTGAAGATAGAGATCCATTGAGGCGCTTACAATTTTGCCGCTTTATGATAAACGCCGATGCCGAAGATGCGGATTTTTTGAGAAAATTTTTATGGACAGATGAGTGTAATTTTCATAAAGACGGAGTAACTAATTACCATAACCACCACTATTGGGCTCCAAAGATCCACGGAAACCCTAAAAAAGTTAAACCAACCAACTCACAACGAAGATTTTCGCTGAACGTCTGGATGGGTGTAATTAACGACGAACTAATTGGACCACATTTTCACCATATTAAACGGCGAAAATTATGAAGAATTTTTACGAAACAATTTGTATGTGTTGCTGGCACGACTTCCTGAGGAAACTGCAAAGGACATAATGTTCATGCACAACGGCACAGTGGTTGGACAAGATGTATCAGAATAGATGGATTGGTAGGGGAGGGCCAATCCCTTGGCCTGCGAGAAGCCCCGACTTAACCCCGTGTGACTTTTATGTCTGGGGACACATGAAAGATCTTGTTCATCAAACCCCAGTAAAACACGTGGAAGAGTTGAGGTGGCTTATAATAAATGCAGCGGAAGTAATGAGGGAGACTTTTACTTCAAGAATTACTAAATGTGAACTCAGAAAACGCTTACGTGCCTGTGTTCGCAACCGAGGGGCCCACTTTGAGGAAGATGTGTGAATTTAAATTTAAAACTAGTGTTATCTTTTATTTTTTGTTTAATTTCTTTACAAAATAATTTTACCTCTACGTAATATGTACTGAGTAAATGAACTTTTTGACATTATAATTGCCTTTATTCTTTGAACAATCATACGTTTTTAAAAAAACTAACAAATCAAGGAAATTATTTTAGCAAGTCGCACCCTTGGTGTCACAACAATTTTTTGAGATAGAAGGCATGATTTAAATTTATTTTGAATTGTTAAGCATGTTTGGATTTTTAATTAAGACAAAAGATATTATAAGAGATGGCCTTCAATTACAATTCAAATCAATGCCATTATACAGGCTGTCTTACGTAACTGGTTCATTAGATCTTTTTTAGGTTCCACTATTCGTAGAGACTTGAAATTTTGCTAACATGGGTTATTCATTCCGATCTATTAATCTAAAATATTTTCAAGATGGCCACCACTTCCGGTCTGCCGGAAGTGGACCTAAACTTCGTTATAGTATAGTTTTTATTACACAGTTCAATCATACGTAAGAAAATATTTTGACTTTGATAACAGTTGTTGGTATCTAGCGTTTTTTTGTTTTTTTGTTTTCAAGTTATTTTAATTTTTAGTGTTTTTTGGCAAATATCACCTTGCTCTATAAAAGCATATATTGTAGCCAACGTTAATTAAAAAATGTTTTGCATTGGTACGATAACTCTTCATACGCTGTCAAATGGATTGTCAATTGTTATATCAGTGTATCTTATACAGCGTGGTCAAAAATTGAATTACCGTTTCGCTGTGTTCAAGTGCGAGAAAGTCGAAAATTTTAAATCGGTTTAAGTTGGGAATTTAATTTTCTACAAATTGTCTATAAACATTGTTATACCTATTGATTATAGTTTTCTTCATATTGAGTATTTTATCAAAATTCTACACAAAATGCTGGAAGCTGTTCGTGGCTTCCATTAGAAGGCTATGGCAGCTGACAAAATTAGACAAGCTTCTAATTTTTCATTTCAATGGTTTCAACACGTAACAACCTGATATTTCGCAGCGTCAGATAATGTGGCGTCATCGTGCACCATGGAAACTAAATAAATCATGAAACTCAGCCAAGATTAGTAATTTACAGTAAAAATGGGAATGATAATTTTATTTAATTTCAGTGATACGGGTTTGCGTATCAGGATTTTAAGAGGTAATCTTATGACATGCGGGTTTGGTACGAATGTGAGCAATGTCTGACGACAAATAACATCATGATTAACGAAAGCTTCTTCTTCAATGAGACCAACTATTGATTATGAGGAGTTTTAAACTCAAGAATTAAAAATTACTGTTTATCCACTGCTAGTCTGATTTTCTAAGATTTTATTCAAGACTGTCTATGATTAATTCCAAAAACTAGGTTGCATATTTTTGGATACAACTCGAAGAGTAATATGAAAATGCTTTTAGTTAAAAAAAATTTAAACTTGGAAGGCTTACATCTTAGCCGTTTATGGGTTTTGATAAAAAATTCTTATATGAATCGTTATCGTTTTATTTTTAGTATTTGTCATTAAAGTTACGCCATGGCATACAGGAACTGCCTGTATATGAACATTATAACAACTCTACTAAAGTTCCCAGGTTTACTAAATGCTGGGATAGCTTTCGATAACGTGTTAGTCTGTGAATATTATATGGTTTATAGACTAGTTTTGTCCGAAACCATACTGTTCCTCCCTAATCCTTATCTTCATTAACACCCTCAAACTACTTAATAGTTTTTGTTAGAAGACTGCTTATGTTGAGTTAGTATTCTGTGGTTGTTAGAGTCCTCTTTAGTTCCATTCTTGAATTCCGGTGTATTAATACTATATCTTCATTCCTCTTCAACAATATTAAGTGAATTAATATGGGCAAGACCCTTTCCAGATTCGAATCTTCATACTTTACTATTTCGATGTCAATGTAATGTGGTCTATTGGAAGAAAACTTGTTTGCGTATTGACTAATAAACTGTAGAGGTTTTTTAAAATTTGGATATACTAAGTTTTTTATATTGTTATTATGAACCTTATTGTAGAAATTATGTATATCTCTGAGATTGTAACCATTTTTGAAGACAATTTTGGTAATTATTTTTATTTCATTTATAAATTGATTAGTGTGAAGGGGTACGTTAAGTAATCTATGGAAATAGCAAGTAAAAGTCGCTGATTTTTGATTAGGATAAGTGGAAGATCTTTCATCACTGCATCTGTAGCTGTCGGATTCTTGTGTATATTGAAATTAATTTTAATGCTATTAACGAAGACGTCGGAAATAATCTCGGAAATGGGAGATTCCATAGGGAGTCCATCCTTCATAACATAAATGTTCATTCTTATTAAATAAACAGAAATTTTGTCTATATTCGAGACAAAATTTCGAGTACCCTAATCAGGCCTTCCACATCGGAATCATCATAAGGGACTTGACAATATTCATGGACTCAGATATAGGAACATTACCATAAAGATTAATAATATTTTTATTAAGATTAATCCGTTTGAGTTTCTCTTTACTAAATTATATGTGCTTGTTATATTATAATGAAGTGACGAACTTAAAACATTAAAAACAAAAAACATTAAAAACGGAAGTGTTGGAATTTTTTTGCGATCTTCTCTGAATAGATAATAATATCTTATGAAGTTTTATTAGGCATTTTAAAATCGGAGGAAGGAGTAAGGAATCGACAACATTATGAGACAGTTGATGTTAAAAAGGATTAAACTGGACCATATATATTCATTGATTATATTCCTATTCCTACTTTTTCAAGTATGATTTTTTAATGATAACTACCAAACCAGCGTACTTATCTCCTATGGTCACAACAAGATTGTTTTCCTTACTTTTACTTTTTTATTTTTGCTTATCCAGTTTCTTTCGTTTCACTTTTCCATTACCTCAAAACACGTTGTTGGATCCTTCTGTTTGAACTAGTGTTGTATTTTATTTTTAACTGTTATTTTCTCCCACATGGTTGTGTCCTTCAGTATTTTCATACACATGACGGTAACTATTGATTTATGTTTTGTAAGAATGTTTGGCTAATTAATTTCATTTCTTTTAGTCGTGCCTGATGACGTGATAATTAGCACGTTTGAAACGTGAAACGCAAGCTGTTTCGCCAAAAGCTGTGATTTTGAGTTAAGTAAATTTTGAATTCTGAATGTTTGAATTCTAAAGTAGGTAAATAATTTATAGTTTGATTTTGTACTTTTAAACTGATTTTTACTTTATACAGAATTTAAATCTTACTAATTTAGGTCCTTGGCCATTCTCAGAGAATACATCTTTTTTTGTTAAAACAGATCACATCAAATTTAAAATCAAATACTAATTGAAAAATTTTAAACTTTACACGGTTATAAAATAAATTTACTGACGAATTGTTACAAGGTTACTGTTAAAATTTAAGAACGTTCTTAACGATCTGTTTTAACAAAAAGAAGGAGATACAGTCTGTGAACATAGCCAAGGACCGACACTAGCAGAATTAAATTCTGTATAAAATAAAAATCAGTTTGAAAGCACAAAATCAAACTATAAATTATTTACCTACTTTAGAATCCATGATAAATTGGTTAATCTAAGGGTAGGTTTATGTTGGAGCTGCGATAAACAATAAGAACGACGATTCTACCAAAGATAGCCAATAATATTGAAGCGAATGTTGGAGCGACCAATTAAAGCACGAATTGCTGCTAAACGTACCCCAACGATTATGTTACGTGTAAGCTTGATTTTTTCAGATAGAGTTACAAACTGTTTTACATCGAAACATTTAATTCACTCTAGTCAATTGTAGCTTCAAAAAGCAAAAATTCCACAAAATAATAAGATTGTGGAATAATGAATATTCCACAATCTCAGTTTTTTTCTTAAATATGATCAAGCGTACACAAGGGTTTTTCACCAAAATTTATATTCGACCAGTGAAAATTCGAGTGAAAATTCAAGAAACAATTATTACATGAATATCAATAGTTTAATATCTAGGAGGAACTCGTAATCACGGATTTTAACTACGAACTTTTGTTTTCAATATCTTATCGAACGCGACGTGAAAAGTTTGCGCAGATGTGTTACGGAGTGTGTTTAGTATGCACGTTGACCGTGTTAGGTAGCAGTTATAAGTTCTGAACGAGCAGTAAGCACGTAAACTCTCAACAATGTCGCCAAATGTGAAGTACGTGATGTCATTCAATTTCGATATACGGAGAGCTGTAGTACAGCTGAAATTTGTCGAAGTATGAGTAATGTGTACGGAAAAAATTCATAAGTAGAAAAGAACTTTGAAGCAGTTAACTGGAGTAATCAATTTCCTCAGCGTGTCGACTCACAATTTCTGTATAGAGAGATACGTATACTAAAATTTCACGGTCAGGATTAGAGATGAGCGATTTTTAAAGAACGCAGTGATAGGTGACCGTTGAACCACATTTCCCCAGACGTATGACAAAAACACCATTGCAAGTAGCTGACTCAGAATTAGTAATAAAAGTATTATTGAACATATTTTCTAGAGTTGGTACAGATTTGAGATACAAAGAGATTTGAGTAATGTGTTTAGTAATAATCTATCTTAGAAATTTTTGGGCCAATGTGGTATTAAACTAATCCGCAGGTCATACTATCATAAGTCTAATAGTGTTAGAGTGAAATGATTTCTAGCGCGTACGTCTGCTTCGTACACTGTTACGCAATGAGTCACTTTCACTTTTCGTGGTACAGACTAAAGAGAATAAGTTACAAATGCAATGAGAAGGTCCGAGTGCTTTCAATACAAAACCAAAATCTGAACAATTATTTTCAGTATTTCCATTATTTTAAAACAGGAATGGTAAATAACAAATTATAGGCCATCGTGAGCTATCATGCGTGAAAGTACTTTGCTAAGCTTTTAACATTTGCAATTAAATGAATTTGTTTCCTTACTTTCTTTAGGCGCACTATGTTTAGTGTTCCCACATGAGTTATGCTTTCCTTTAGGAATACGCCAATGTAAGATTCTTAAATATGTATGAAAACCACTAGTAGAATTTCCAGTATATATTATTTTGTTTCTATTAGGAAATGGTGCCAAACAAAAAAATGTATATCCATGGTGTTTACGATGTAAATAATGACGTAAACACTAAGATGATGAAAGAATGGGTGAACAATCTCAGAATATGCAGGATATAGCCAAAAAAATTTTAGACCTAATGAAGACACTCGGAAAGAAAGTCGAGCAGAACACTAAGAGAGAAATAAGGGAAGCAGTAAGTAAACTAGAAAATTAGTAGAAGTCTATAAAAAACGGACTTGAAGGAATGAATTACCAAAGCTAAAAAATTTTTAGAACAAAACAATAAAGAAACCAAGTCTCAGGGAACCCAAATCGAGAAGGAGAAATAGAGAAAGGAAATAGAGACAGAATTAAGAGACGAATAGATCAGGAATAAAAAAAGGCTTAGCACTATACCATTTAAAGAAATGTTCTATAGAAAACCTAAGGGAAATAATTGAAATCAGTTTTAAGAATACGAAAATGAACATCAATATTTTTATGACTACTTCCAAGAAAGAAGATGATGAACGAAGGGCAAGAAAATAGAGGAAGTAAATTCAGAAGTACGACAACAAGATTGAATAAAAGAATTGATAGCGACGACGAGAAACAAAGTGCTATGAGATCGTATGAAGAGGCAAAGCAGACATTCAAAAGAGCAATTAAAATAGCAATGAAAGCTAGGCAACGAATTAAAGGAAAATACATGGGGGAGGTAAAGTGTATAAAGTGGCATTGAAGAAAACAAAAAACCTAGCGAAAATTACGCTGAAAAAATAATAAAGTAACTTTTTTCGAATGAAAACGGTGAGAAACATGAGAGAGAGAACATAAGAAACGATGAAGGAAGGTGTAGAGAAGTAGCGAACGAACAAAAAAAACCTATAGAACCAAACAGCTCCAGAACTAGACAACATTACGGCAAAAATAATTAAGGAATTAAAAATAATAAAAAATTATAAAAATAATAAAAATTATACGAGGCCATCATAAAGAATAGACTGGAGGAGGAGTTGCAAGAAAGGGGGGACGGCTGTAAAGGTTCCAATACGGCTTTTGAAACTGCAATTGAGCAAGTGCTTGGAGAGGCCAGAAACTTGCAAAAATTCAGACAGGGTAAGAGAAGAAAATACACAAAAAATTGAAAAAATAGTGGAGGCGTGCAAAAGAAAGGAATTTCGAGGAATCTATTGACTATCATTAAAGACTACCAAAGCGAACGAGCAGTTGAATATGATGGACACACATATAAGGTCGGTAGAGCAGTTTAAGAGCCCCAAGGATCCATATTGGGAACAATAGTATGGAATATCAACTTGGATCAACTATTGATAGAAGAACAGAGGGAAAACATAGATAGACCGAATAATCAGAAGACTTACTCGCCCTCCTAGCATAACTCGCGTATTTATAGTTTTTACATTTATATATACAGGATGGTCCATTACTAATGGGACACAGAGCAACAGTGAAGTCCTTACATCAAATTATCACAATTTAACCCAATTTATTTTAGTCCAATTGTTAATAATAACGAAGATACAGATGGGTAAAGTTAATACTTTATTCTCGCTATTCGTGAATAATGTAGTCTTCTCTTTTATTATGAACATTAGCGCTTTTTATGACGGTAAATAAGAATTTGGTATTAGTTTTGATCTATCGACCAGATAGCGCCGTCTTCTCTAAAAAGAAAACTTTAAAGTGGTCATATCTTCTTCATTGTTAACATTTCTGCAACTCACATGACTTAAACAAGTTTCTCAGAAATTTTTACGTAAATTTGGTATGCTTACCAACTTTCGCTAATACTCTCCGTTTTCGAGATAATCACTATTTAAGAACAATTTGCGATGCATCAGAACTAACACCAAATTAAAATTTATTGTTTTAAAGAATAGTAATAATTTTATATATATATATATATATATATATATATATATATATACCACGACAAAGCACTGAAGATGCCAAGTGAGATCTTGGCGAAACGTCTGCCCCTGTCCACAGGGAACAACCAAGAAGGTGAACGGATGATACCTCGGATCAACCAAAACACTTACTTCTCCATCCGTGAAGCACTACGGATTACCATATATATATATGGTATATATATATATATATGTGCTCTGCGTGGAGGACGGTCCTAGAGTACTCCAAGCCCAGGGCTGCTTTCTTGAGGCAAGGACCATCCAATTTGGAACGGCGGGACGCCGAGCTGCCTATCATACCTGAAGCGTCCAGTGGGAGCAGCCCAGCTCCAGCAATCACCGGACAGCGGGTCAGTGGCCTCTTCTCGCCCATGGATAACGTCACCAAAGCCATATCCGGTGGAAAATCCCCAGGACCGTTAATCGCCGGATCGCCGTACGACGGATCAATGACCTCCCCCCACCACCCACGACTCACGTCACGTCGGACATAAACACCCCCACCACCCCACCCCCGACCAATCGCTGTCACCTACGACCAAGACGACCTACTATAAAAAGGAGCCGGAGCACCGCAGTACCTTAGTCTGTCAACAGGAAACTACGACAAAGCACTGAAGATGCCAAGTGAGATCTTGGCGAAACGTCTGCCCCTGTCCACAGGGAACAACCAAGAAGATGGAAAGGATGATACCTCGGATCAACCAAAACATATATATATATATATAAATATTTCCAAAATCTTACTGAATCAAACCTGTATTTATATTCGTGAAGCACTATGGATTACTATATATATACACAGGCTGTCTTACGTAACTGGTTCATTATAACCTTTTTAGGTTCCACTATTCGTAGACACTTGAAAGTTTGGTATCATGGGTTGTTCATTCTGATCTTTTAATTTCAAATATTTTCAAGATGGCCACCACTTCCGGTCTACCGGAAGTAAACCTCAACTTCGTTATTTTAAATGGAATGCTATAGTTTTTATTACACCATTCAATTATACGTAAGAAAATATGTTGACATTGAATAGTTATTGGTACCTAGCGTTTTTTGTTTTCGAGCTATTTTGATTTTAAGAGTTTTTGGCAAATATCATGCTCTTTTAAAGCACATATCTCAGCCAATGTTAATCCAAAAACGTTTTATATTGGTACAATAACTCTTCATATGCTGTTAAATAGATTGTCACTTGTTGTATCAGTATATCTTATAAAGACTGGTCAAAAAATTGAGTTACTGTTTCGCTGTATTCAATTGCGTGAGAGTCGAAAATTTTAAATGGAACGCCCCATATTTTCATACCCTAAGGGAACTTAATTATCTACAAATTATCTATAAACATTCCTATACCTATTTATTATAGTTTTCTTGCTATTGAGTAATGTGATCTACCTTACGGACCGAGGTCAGAAAAGAGGAAGTTAATGGACTCTGTTATATACTCGCAAATTTTATATGGATGCAAGGCATGGCGCGAAGCATTTGAAACAAAAAAAATCTGGAAAAGATCAATAAGATCCAAAGATCAGTGATGATAAGACTGACAAGCACATACAGGACAATATCAACGGAAGCTCTGCAGGTGGTAGGAAGCATAATGCCCACAGACTTAATGTCAAAAAGACGAAGTAGAATAATGGAAGAAATAACAGATATGTTTTCGAAGATAACGGAATATGAACAGAAGATCCCAGTAAGGGGCTTCCCTAAACCAGATATGTGGGTAAAAATCTAAATTTTCACAAAATAAAATGAAATTGCTTTTTCGCCTTTCCATTTAGAAAAAATATGAGACGCTATGGATTCCACAAGGAAGACGCATCATGGGAGGTAATTGCCGTTCCAGGAAATATACGCGAAAGAATGAAATGATGAAGGACGGTTGAAATGAATGGATTTCCCGAAACCGCTCTTGGAAGTCAAACCCAACCGAATTGCTCCGGCCGACGGTTTCGAAGTTAGCCAATATTCTGCTACTGCACTCATATCTTGACAGTCTTCGAAGATGTCGGGCGTCCAAAGCATCACTAAGTTAGATTGGGTTAGACTTCGAAATTCCAACCAATCTCAAAGTTTTGAAGATTTCGACCATCCAAAATACGGAGTTTCCTTCAAAATCCACCGAAAGTATTTCTTTTGATACAAAAATTCTTCCTCAATCTTAATATTTTCCCAAATATACTACACCTAATCGTCTTTTAAAGCAGACTTCGAAGACGTCGGCCGCCCAAAGCATCACTAAGTTGGATTGAGTTGTGTTATATTTCGAAAAACCAATCAAACTACACTTCTATCATGCAAAGTGTAGTCGGCAATTGTTCATGATACTTGTAACGTAAGTTTATTGAAACCATATTAGGAAAAAATGAAGTAGTTGAGATATATGTAACATCTTCGGGAAAAGAAGATATAGGAATGAATGTATATGAATTAGACAGAAATTTGCTACAGAAATTTTACAAGCCGCGAAGGACATTAGATAATTTATAGAGGAACAACGAAAGGATTTGAAGAGATGGTACACCTATGATGATAATGGAAATAATGCAGGTACGTATCGGTACCATACATAAAATCACAGTCGCCGTTCTTTTTTTATTTTACGTCACTATGCCAAACTTGACATTTTAGCAACGGTGAAAAATTACTGTTGCTGAAATATTGCTCATCTTTAGTCAGGTTTCTACATCACCTTCAGTATCGTTGTAGACTTCAGTATCGTAAACCAATAAACACCAGAACTAATATTGTTGAATATCTCTTTGATCTTTAGGTTTTCTTTGTCATATATTCTTTCAGCTCGCTGGTCTAAGGCTTTACGCAGGCATGTCTTCTGCAATAAGCAAAGTTGCAACGTGTTCGGGCTGTTGATGTCATCTTCTCTATATTGCGGCGAACGCGTTATAGCGTAGTACTAACGAGCTTCTATCGACCATATCGATGTACCGCAACGGTTGAATGCGGGCCGTTGTTATATTTGGGGGGTTCTTTGCGATGCAGCGTTCAATGAGTGTTTGGTCGATTGTCTGACTAAAACGCATCCAGTGGCGTAAGCCACTTATCGCTATGTTAAAAGTAATGTGTGGCCCGAGTCTCTACCGTAAGATGACGAACCGCTAATGAATTGCCTGATAACGTCGCGGCTCTGGTAATAAGTGATGATGGGAGGAAGTTTGCAGGTACTTATTTTTATCTATCTTCTTTCGATACAATCTCACTTCCAAGTCCCTATTTGTCCTCTTAGTGACCAAAACATACCAGGGCAACTGCTTCGCAGTTTCCGCTCTAAAGGTATGTTTACTCATAGAATTTTGTGAATTTAGGCGCCCTTGAAATTTCTGAAGTCACACTTTTTCACGTTGCCGGAAGCTCGACATTAAAAAAATAGACGATCACTGGTAGTAGAAGCGACCCATGGCTTGTGGCCCTTCATATTGTTCACAGAATTCTCTCTTTCAATTAAAGTATGTTCGCGATTTTCCACGAATCTGTATGGAATATGACTGAGAACATATCAATTTACTACTAGTTCAAATTTGAAATTTTTTTTCCAAATAATTTTTGAGATAAAAAATCGCAAAGTCGAACTCCTTCGTCGCCTTTTTTCATTATACCTGTAATAATTAGTACACGAGTGGGAGAAAAAGTTTGAAATTACCCCTCATTATAAAGAATTAAATTACACGTCAAGCGAAACTGGCATCCATTTTTTTTTCTGTGGAGTAGTTTCTTTGTTATTCGCCTACAAAGAGAGGAGTGAAAACTTTTGAATCTTTATTATCGTATTCTTAGTTTTAGTTTAATTAACATTGGCCTGAAGCCTTTGTACTCATATTCCATGATTAACTTTTAGTACTAGTAAAAATATAACGCCAAAATACCTTTTTGTAAAGAGATAGGCCTTTTTGACCACTTTTCATAGTATAGATTTTGTTTAAGTAGAAAAACGACTATTTGAGGTGAACGGTCAAAGTTTTATTTAAAGAAAAAAAACTATTTTAAAAAGCTTATATTTCGGTTGTTAATTGCAACCTTCTTCAGAGCATTTTTATTGCTACAATACAGAAAGTTAAAATTAAACTAAATAAAAGCTGTGGTAGAAATTTACTTGTTTTTTGAAATAAGCTTCAAATAGTTGAAACGCATGTTTTAAATCAATTAAATCGTGAAATAATTTACAATTAAAAATTATCAGGAACAAGCCGAAAGGAACTAGTTGAAAACTGAGGCGTAACAAGATGTCGGAAGAAAAATATCTTTTTTAATAAAAGCGACAAACATAAGTTGGAAAAACTAGAAAAACAGTCGTACCAACCTTGAGTGACAACAAACAACTACAATATTGCGCACGCGTACGAATCATCGTTGAAGTCATCAGAATTTAAAATTCAAAATTTAACAAAATAATAAACCCGGAAAACCACTTAAAAAAATAAAATACCGTAATTAAATTTGAAAAGTTAAATAGATTAAAACAATATTGGTGAAATTAGTGTTAATTATTACCATTATCAACTTTTACACTGAGCTTTATCATTAGCAAACTATAACGCATAAATATTACTCAAATTTTGGGTTGGGTTGGGTTTGAAATTAATAGAATCGTTTGTATAATTGATATAAACCAAAAATCTAAAAATAATCTATTGAAATAGTTATGTTCTGTATCTGGTATTTTAACATACTCAATCAATCTCATCAAGGGGGGTTGATTGGGGTTGAATTGATGGGGATTGATTGGGGATGAAGGAGTTGGTTAGGGATGAAGGGGTTAATGGGGGTTGGTGACGTCATGGGGTTGATGACGTAGGTGACGTCACAGGGGGATTGAGGGATTGACTTCCGGTCCAGAATCGACATTACTTATCTACTCGGTTGCGTGCTGGGATAAAGCGCAAGTGGACTTTCTTAAATTGCAATTACTTTTATGTTTTCTATGTTCTTCTATGTTCTCTTTCTCAACCATTGATCAGTCTCACCAACATATTTGCCGTTACAACACCACAAGGGAAGCAATAAATTATTCCTGATTTTAAGTGGCCTTCGTCTTATCCTTAGTTCTAATGAAAAATTTTTCCAATTTATTATCGTAAAAGTCAACAACTTTTATATTTATTTTGCATTTAAGCAATTTAATTTTTTTTTACTTGTTCACTTAAACTAGTGATGAAGGGAATCTTCTTATATTTAAATTGAGTTATCTGTTTATTGACTCGGCTCGCATTGACGTTGTTGTGTAAATTTGATGAAAATAATTTGTTGAGTAAATTAGACAGGTAATCATTATTTAGAAAAGTTTAAAAGTTTCTTAAAAAACTTAAATTTTCATTCAAAAACATTGGATCGCAACTATTAGTTATTCTGTGCCTCATCATTAAGATTGTTGATATTTTATGTCCAAACTTGTGATTTGGTTGATAATGCAAATATCTACTGGAATATGTTGGTTTTTTATACCAATTAAACAAAATAATATCATCGTTGCATATTGATTTAATATCAAGAAAAGGGATCGAGTTGTCCTATTCTATCTCTATTGTAAATTGAATGCTCGGATGACAGTTATTAAAATCCTCCAAAGGTACATCTATGTCTTCCTTGCGTACACCCAGCATTAAGTCGTCAACATATTTTTTAATAAAATCAATTCTAAAAACTCTATCGTTCAATTTTAAAACATCATCTATTACAAAATCCATCATGAGAAGAGCTAGTACCGGGGAAATCTTAGAGCCCATCGGGGTACCTTCAATTTGGTGGTAAATCACTTCATTATAGGTGAAAATAGAAGTGTCAAAAATTAATTTCAAATCCAAAAGAAACGTACTTTTATCTCAATTGTTCAACAGTGTTCTGCCATTAATTCCCATTTTTCTTTTACTATCCTATTGACCAAGTCCAGGGGGCTAACAGCAAACAAACTGACGACGTCTAAAAAAATTAAAATATGATCCTGCGGAAGCCTGTAGCCCTTAAATTCGTGAACGAGAGCGAAAATGTTACTTATATTATAGTTAGTTATGTGGGGTAGGGTTCGTGCTCTTAATCTAGGGGTTATGTTTTTATTTAATCACCAAAACACCGAAATCGTTATATAGGTTTTATTTAAAACTTTAACAAAATAAGAATATTGAATTTCACTTCACTGGTCACTGTTTTGATCGAATCGATTTTTTAGCGTAACGTCGTTTATGATTACTTTGCGATTACTCAACGACTACTGAACGAATACTGACTCCCTTCCGAGGAAGTAGGCTCGTTCTTCTCCCGACAGCCTTCAAGGACAAATCCTACAGTTATGTGGCTGAAGGCCAAATTTAATAGATCAGCCATATGTCTCGACCAGTTGCAAGAGGAGATACCAATAGACGAAATGGTAGATCTTAAAGGTCACCCTCCTTATGGATTTTGGGTACGAAATAAGCTTTAGCTAAAGTAGAATTATGTTTTTGTAATTTTTTACATTCCTCATCATTGATAAACGTCATTTTATGGATGTCTTTTATAAAATTATTAGTTTTATTTTGTATGTTGTTGAGAGGTTTTTTATTGAGTACTTTGTAAACATTTGTGTCTCTCAACATTTCAGTTGCCTTTCATAATTGAAGGGTCAGTTATCATAATTGAAGGGTTTTCCTTAATAAACTTTTTTGTTATTCTTAACATTTCATTTAGTGTACCATGCAACCCATCATACGCTTCCCGGGACCCTTGAAAATTAGTAATAATATTAGTTAATTTTGCTCTTACTAGATTACGTTGTGACTGATCTGAAGTGTGAATGACATTTTCTAAAAACATGAGTAATCGTTTCAAATCAAAATTAAAACTATTCGTAGGTAAATTAAATTTAGGACCCAACGATAAAAGGGTTACATCAGCAGGAACATCCTTCATCAGTTAAATTTACTAACCGTTTGCTATTATCTGCAACATCTTTTGTAGCAATAAAAATGCTCTGAAGAAGGTTGCAATTAACAACCGAACTACAAGCTTTTTAAAAAAGTTTCTTTAAATAAAATCTTGACCGTTCACCCCGAATAGTCGCTTTTCTACTTGCTGCTCACGTGTATCGGTCGAAGATACTTCTTGCCACGTTGATTTTGTTTAATGCTATCCTACAATTTGCTATTGTCACTCAGCGTTATTCATTTTTTTTAAGTGAACCATAATTTCTTTTATAATCAATCCTGTTCAATCACAGTTTCAGCTTTTTCAACAACAATCGAATATTAAGTTTATTTCGAATAAAAATATGTTTTAAGGATGAAAATTTTTGCTGATAAAAATGTATAATATTTTGCTGATACCGATGTCGTAATAAAGCTGACATATAATTGCGAAATGTTTCAATCTGAAATGCCTTCGTCTCATTTACAAGGAATAACACATATTTTTGGAAGTTAATAAAATAAATAACGATTTTAAAAATTAAGCAACAAATGAAGATGCAACTGAATATAGTTGTTTAATATCAATTCTTGAAGTTAAATAAACTTTATATTTATAAAGACATCAAACCTATCTCATAGGAGTAGTTGTCATAGCTAATGATCTTGGTTCAGAAATGTAATTAAATTTCTCTAACTTGAACTTGTTTATCGCGAATTATTCCCTAACGTCCACTTTTACCTCTTATTAAATTTATCCGAATAATTTTCATTAGCTTAAGCGTTTCAGCATCTTTGTTTTTATCTCTCTAACTCGAAGTGAATTATTATGGAATTTGTACTTTTCAATGTTATGTTTCTATTTTCACGCCTACATATTTCAGGGCACTGTGGCCCCATCTTTAGTTAAGGTTCGTCGTTAATATTTTGAAGTGTTTATTAATAATGTTTTGTTTATATCTAAAATTTTTTCTACAATTTTGCCTTTAATTCTCTACAATACATGTGAATTCTCTTGGATAATATTTGTTATACGTTGTGAATCGTTTCGACGGTTAGGTCGTTAGTGACAACAAACAATATTACTAAATACTTCAATATATTTATGACGAACCATTCTGAAGATGAGGGTATTAAGAAGACGTAGACATGTAGAAGATTTCTATATTATGCATAGCACAATTGTATAACGCCTAGTAAATATACAGGGTATTTCAGGAAAAAAGGGAAATATTTCGAAAAAGTATTCAGAAGATTTAAATAATTAAAATAGACCCTTATGTCTAAGTTCCATTGTGAAGTGTTATAGAAATAATTGGTGTGAATAAAAATTAATTTTAACTTGATGAACATTAATAAGGATTTAATCACATTTTTTATCAAATTTGTGTTGGATAACATTAAACAAATAATATCATACCGAGCATGATATGATATGAGCATACCGATATGATATTTGTTTATGGCAAAAGTTCAAATGAGGGAAGTACTGACAATTTGAATTTTTAATGCTGCTCAACTTTATAAGCGATCTGTTATAAAACGAATCACATAAAATAATTATTAAATGCTTGTTAATTGTTCGTTATTATGTACATCATTATTTCTTTAACAGTTAATAATTGAAGTTAAACATAATTGTTTATTTGAATTATTTTAACCTTCTGAATACGTCCCCAAAACATTTCCCTTTCCTTCTGAATTACCATGTATACTAGTTACTTATTTGTTTTTGACATAAAAGCTTAAAAAACTAATGTTGCAGTGTCCCATTGGTTTTGTTATAAATCTGTATCATTGCTCACGATTGAATCGATTAGGACACTAGATTACTAAATCGAACGGCTTCACCCTCTGAAGGTGATGCAGGATTCTCTCCTCAAGTTTACACTTGAAAGTAGTATTTTCACCGATGCTCAATCACTATGAACCTTTGTACTTTGTTTTAAAATCTCTGAATTGGTTAAATGTATACTATAATGATTAACGGATAATTCTCATTAAAGAGAATAAGTAAGGGTTTGGCTTATTCGGCAAATAAGTAAAATTGTTGGTTGGGTGAATCCCTCCGAGGGGTTGACCTGGGGATAAACTCTGGGGTAAATTTGTGCAAAATAAATTGAGTATTGATCATGAATGAAGAAGCAGGTGGAAATCTAACGGGGCTAAGTCTGCAGCCCTTGCAACATATCAGAACTAAGTTAGAAACGTATTTACATAAACAATTTGAACAAAGTTAATAAACCTGTAAGCTAGTCGATTCTCGACTATTTTAAGGAGTGTGGCAGATTCGTGTAGGATCTTACAATGAGAGTATTATCTGCGGAAACTATACTAATAAACAACTTAATATAGGAGCACTATTTAGGGAAACTGGAAGGGATGAAGGAAGGACTGCGTTAAAGAAATCGCTGAGAATAAAGGTTGTGGGGATAAAGTAAAAGTGAATAAAAAACCGAAAACTGCGACATTAATAGTGAAACCAAAAGAAACCAAAAAAGTGGATGCGAAAGCAATGAAAAAGGATTTCGAAACCAATATTGACCCGGTAGAATTAGAAATCAGAATCAACAACGTGAAAAGTATTAAACATGATTTCACGGTATCGTGCGAGAGTAAGAATGATTTAGATAAACTTAGGAATGAAATTGTAAATAAATTGGGAAACGATTACGAAATTAAGGAAATACAAAAAATACCGAAAATAAAGATTATTGGCTTACAAGAAGTAATTGATGTAATCGCAATTGACTCTTCACCAATTTTAATGAATTTTTTTGTTGTGAATCTATATTGAATATGTATCAATTTTACCAGAGCTTTTGATTCAATGCCCCTTCTAAGGAACGTAATTTATTTTGTTTCAATAGGTTTAAAGTTCATTTTATATGTCGCAAGGAAAAATCGTTTCAAGGATTTCGTATAGTGTGGTGGGTGATCGCCGAGCTTTGGTCCCGAAATCCTAGGATCGAGACTCGAAATCGACTTACTTTTATTTTATTTACTATTTTTCGAAGTATTTTTTTCAACTTATTACTTTTTTATAGTCTATATTAATTTTTGTAAATCAACACAAGTCAGCTGAGTGCACTAGAGGGTTGTGCTGTGTTGGTTGTGGGAGTTAGAATATTTGCAGCGATAAATGAGAAAGTGGGTGCGCGTAGCGCGTCAATTGTGAGGCGATAACCATTAAATTTAACTTGAACTTCGACTCTACTCATAGCGTTTTTGATCTAAACTACCCTGTTTACATGAAAAATGTTGAAAGAAGAGGAGAGAAAATTGATTGCCAAAAATAGCAACGAGTAAGAGCAGGAGATGTTTATATGTTTAGCGCACAAAATGCTCTTCTTCATATAGACGAAATAAAAGACTTTGTAATTAGACGCAATCCTTCACTATTGGTTTTAACTGAGATGCGTCTTAAAACAAATATAGATGATTTTGAAGTATCTGTTGAAGGGTACGACACCTTGCAAGTAGGTTCTGACAGCAGGCATACAGGAAGTGTGTGTGTGTACTTACATAAAACAAGGATTGAAAACTGCAAGGGATGATGAATGAGAATAGATTTCGACTAATTTTGGCGTAATTTTAATCTAAGCTCATTGACTCGAATATGTTGTCAGACATCCTTTACCATATGAATAATAAAGGTAGCCCTGATGACATAAATATAAAGTTTTTTAAAGACTTTTTAATGAATTGGGGAGCCTCTTTTCCATATTATTAATGAATCACTACTTGAGGCAGAGGTGCCGAAATCACTGATATTATCTACAGTGATTCCCATTCGAAAAGTCTTAAAGTCTTTAAATGCAGAGGATTTTCGTTCAATAAATATGCTTTCCGTGCTGGAGAAACTGCTTGAGAAGGTGGTGTGTAATCAGTTATTAGACTTTGTGCAAAAGAATAACTTATTAAGTGAATATTAGTCAGGTTTCAGAAAAAATCATAGTTGTGAGACTACGTTTCAGGCAGCCCTTCATGATTAGAAAGAAGCACTGAGTGATGATATAAGTATATTAATGGTATTCTTAGCTTTTAAAAGAATATTTGAAACTATTGATAGGAGTAGAATGAGTAGTAAGTTACAAAATTTGGTATAAGAGAAATGGTTCGAGCCTGGATGAAAAGCTATTGAACAGATAGGTCCCAGAGAGTTCATTGTGGGGATGTTGTGACTTCAAGTAAGACTATTGATAAAGGGGTTCCACAAGGTAGTATTTTAGAGCCGTTGCTGTTTATACTATACTTAAATGATCTAAGTACAGTAATTAAAAATATAAATTTCATTTTTTTTTTGCTGATGACACTTATACTCTAGTCTACCTTATTGAATAGATTGCAAAGACTGCAGAATAGAGGAATGCGTTGTATTTTGCAATGTAATCCATACACTAGTTATGCTGAGTCAGTTAGGATGGTTTGGCAAATTGACAAACATTGTCAATTGGGTGAGTATTTCACATTGAACTAGGTTCACAAAATAAAACTAGGTGAAATGCCGGCTTGCTTTGCAAACATGTTGAGGACATGCGACATCATATTATCTAAAAGCAAAAAGGAAAAATGTTGCTTATAATTCCTTGTTTGTGAAGGAAATAGTAAGGTATAATGTCTATATCTATATTCTTTATAGTGTTAGCAGATCATCGAAGCAGTTTAATACGAGCTTGGGGTTGTATTTGAGATACAAATCGATGTTAATTAGGATAGTAGAGTAAATAAGTATGATCTTGTTAATTGTAATTAATTTTTATACTAAATAAAATTTATTATTATTAATGCTTGTTTTTACAGGGTGACACAAATCTCCGTAATATAGCAAATAAGTTCACTATGTTAATTTTTAATATAAAATTTTTCTTATAAAAGTTTCTGGGTTTATTATAGCCCATATTTCGGATATTTCGGATAAGATTGATTGTTTGTATTGTTCATAGTTTGGTTACCATGGTAACAATATTTTTTATTTGAAGTGGGATGAAATTGTTTTTCTTATCTTTGTGAGAGAGTATATTTTTCTCTGTGTTGCGCATATATAATATGGTATATAATATGATGAAAAATTCTGATAAATTGATTTTTTTTAATTATCAAGTCAATCATTTTAATAAAAGTAGGCGCTGAAACAGCGTTAATATCTAGATTAATCCACTTGAAGGATCGAAGTAGACGTTAAAATGGCATTAATTACTGAATTATCCATCAAAACGTCGTTTCTGTAAATAACAAATAAAACTAAAACTACAACAAATATTCAAATTGGCCACCATTTACTTGTAAAGAAAAGTCAAGACGTTTTCTAAAATTGTGTACACAGTATGAAAGCATATCAACTGAAATTTCCCGTGTTTCATCACATATTCATAGTTTATAAATCCACAACTTTTTGACGTTTATCTCAATTGTTTACGCCATATTAACGCTTATTTCGTTTCTTTTTACTGTATTAATTTAGGTATTAGCGATGTTTCATATTGATATAATATGCTCAATATATAGAGAAAAATATGCTTTATCAAAAATATAAGAAAAAGAAATTCGTCCCACTTCAAATAAAAAGAATTGTTACTATTTTAACCAAACTATAAATAATACAAACAATCAAACTTATACGAAATATGCATTATAATATACATAAAAACTTCTATAAGAAAGATTTGTTGTTAAAAGTAAACATAGCGAAGTTATTTGCTATATTCCAAACTTTTATGTCACCCTGTTTATTAGCAACTTGTTTCTTACTGATATCGTAGATTTTTTTTACTTTTTTATATTTATTTAGAGCTTTTAGACTTTGTATCAAATTGTCACGTTTTTTTGACGTGAACTTTCCATTTGAGTTTGACATCCAGCGTTATACCTATATGAGACCTGTCTTCACCACCTCTCCCATAATCTAAATGTTATCCATTGCTCGCTCCTTCAACTCACTACGTCCTCTCAGCATATGCTGCAACGTCTCACAATTCTTCCCACATAGCCTACACATCTTGTGATCAATGTTTCTATTCCTCAGGCCTTCTATCAGCAGATACATTGAAAATCCCTTTGCCACTATCACACCCCAGTTTCTTTCCTGCTTCTATATGTCTCCATACTTATCCATTAATTCTCTCCACATTTCATCTCTTTCCATCCTTTTGTTGTCGATACCAGCTTGTGAATATCCCACTCTCATATAATATCCCTCCCTATTACAGAATGCTGCAATGCGTCCCTCCCTAAATCCTTACTGTCTCCATCTTAACCTTTTCCGTTACAATATACCCTGAAGTCTCGCTCATTAATCCTAGTACCCGTCTCCAACACCTTGTTTTTACATCCTCCAGCAGTTCCTGTTTTCATCATGCGCATACGTCATTTTTTTTCAAGCATCGCTTAAAATTTTAAGGGTCGATGTAACGATACACTATTCTTTTTTTTAAGATTCTTGGGAGTCTTATGGTGTATTCACCCAAAAATGGACCAAATTAAAAAAGAATGTTTTGTTGATGTAAAAATATTAAGATAAAGTTTTAAATGGTCAATGTAGCATCCTAGAAATGTATCTTTCTGGAAAGTTCCATATCATAAGGGTCAATGTACTTATTTTTATATATTACTGGGATGTGTTCACACAAGAACACTACAAAGATTAGATATAAAACGAGGGGATTTATTCATATTGTACAGCAATAAAAATAAATTTTTGTATAACTTAAAAGATTCAATTTTGTGAAATTTAAATTAACTCTTTTATCTTAAACTATATACGTAGGAATCCGTTATCGTAACATTAATGTTTAACGTAATACAAGATTGCAATAGAAAAATCAAAACCTCGAAATTTGATAATTTGAAGAAATGATCTTCAATATATTAAATACTAAGCAAAGTTACTTTAAATTGTTTTATATTTTATGATGATATCTGAATTAGTTTTTGAGATATGTGAGGATTACCTACGTCAAAAACAAATCACATCAAAAATGTGGATGGTTTTACAAGATTTCAATTTAAAAATAAGAACTGCAAAAGTTGAAAATTTCAAGAAACGATCTTCGATGTATTAAACAATACATAAATTTATTTTAAATTGTTTTTTACTTCGTAATTATATCTTACTTAGTTTTTGAGATATGTGAGCACAGAGCTTGGCAGTAAAGTAGTTAACTACGTAGTTAACTACTTCTTTTGTTAATGTAGTTGTATTCTAACCACTTTTATTCTATGAGTAGTTATACTCGATTATTTTATGCTGGCATAAAATATTCAAAAAGTAGTTAACTCCTCATTGTTAATAACTATAGGTATCCTAACTATGTTTATTCATTTTAATTCCTTTTAAGTAATTTAACTACTTTAAAGACAGTTTAAATAAAAAATTAAGTGCTAGGCAAGGAACGTCACCGTCTCCGCGTTAACCAAGAAGAATTGCGTTTTCCCTTCGGCTAATCGGTAACCTTGGCGATCACGTGTCGGTCACGTGACAAAAAAATCACTCTAGAACAAGTCTGTAGAAACTACGGATATGTTCCATTCTTTCTTGGTTCTAATGCTTATACTAAGCGCAAGTTTTTGTTTGCACACCCTGCATAAATTTTGGTATCGTATTTAAACTTCCTGTACTTTTCCTCAACTTTTTGGTCTGATACGTTATTTTCGTATCTGCCACCTTTTTCAAGATATCTGAGAAAAAGGGTCACAAATACAAACAAATGAATGAATCAAAAACAAATCATGAACAAATTCATAAAGAACAGCTTCCTCTATTTCAGGAGTTCTTACAGTTTTTTTTATTCCTGTTAAATATCTATAAATCTCTAATCTATAAATACTATCGCAAATTTTGGTGTTATTATAGGCTATCTTAGAAACTACAAAAGATACGAAAAACGTAGGTAACATGTCCTGGTCTCTTTTTTCGAAAAATATTCAATCTCGCAAAGACAAAACCTCTATCTTCTTTTGTTCTTAAGTTATAGCCAAAAGGTCATATTTTCGCCATTTCAAAAAACGCTCCTGTTTCGTTTATTTTTGAAATTGAAGAAACACGGTTAATACATTCTTAAGACACTTTTTTGAGCAAAATGTAATGCCGTTGAAAAAAATTAAATAATAATATAATTTTATATAATTTAGATAATTTTAGATAATTTTTGAGATATAACACAAAGTTGTGTTTCCAATGATGATCCAAAGCTTTCCAATGATGTATCGCATGTATGGTGTTATCGGAGACCGGGACGTAGCACCTACTTTTTTCGTATCTCTTATAGTTTCTGAGCTAGCCTATAATAACACCAAAATTTGCCCACCCTGTACATGTCGTTCATTAACAACCTGTATTTCGATTTTTCGACATTTTGAAAAAAAATATTAAGAATAGGGTACATAAACAAAATTATTTCGATAATAATAACAAGTTTGATTTTAATGAATTGTAGGAAATAAACGAAAATGAAAATAAAGAAAGTCATGTAAAATAAGCATTATTGTTACGAACACAAACAACTGCTTTTGAATCTCTCGATGTTATTGTAGAATGAGACTTTATCATAGCTGTCGTTGCGTGACTTAAGGCTTGCATGAAGTAAACGTGGCCGCGGACGACTGATATAGTCGAAACCGCTATATATTAGTGTTGATCTGCTTCATGGGCAGAGCAAGCGGGGATCTTGGCTTAATTGCCTGGGTCGAAAGGAGACAACTTTATTAAAAACCCGAAAGTGAAGCTTATGTCGAAGACTTTTATCGCTTTACTTCTTTGGCCAAGAGGGAAATACTTGGTTCCTAATAAGCGAACTCTGCAGACTGGCCATCCTTCAGTGTCAATAGGCTTATCGGGGTATGGGAGCACTGACGAAACATTAGACGATGGGGGTACCCCCAATATCGATCTTTAAAGGGAAACAATAGATATGGGTGATAGTCCTCAATCACAATCAGCACTTGTGGCAGCTGGATCGCCTACTCAAATCAAATTTTGCCTCTCTTGAAAAAGAGCAGGTTCTTCCGCACGCTGAACGGGAAGAAAGAGAAGAGGAAGGTGTTAAGATATTAGACACTCTGGCTCTAAAAAGAAAGCAGCCTGACTTTTGGTCATGGATGGTAAGTTACTTTGCTAAGGGGTAGACCGTGGTCTTATTTACCTATCAGGATAGCAGTAATGCTATTAAAGACTACAACAAAATAATATCTTCTCTGCTCTGTTACAGCAAGGATGTTTATTATGATTGCTTATTTTGGTAATAATTTTCAGAAGGTAAGTATATCATATATACCCAATGTGGGTCGTTCAGTCCCTACTCCTTATACCTTTTGACTCATTTACCTAATGTCAGTATGCTTACCAAGCGAGAAAGTCAGCTGAATTGGCTCTACACAACCTGGTTGGTAGAGTAACCAGGACCTTTCACTAGAAAAAGGAAGTTGTATGAATTAATCCACCCTACAATCCAACGTGAAAAAATTCTTTTCTCAAGGGAAGTTAAATATCTAGGAATATACCTGTCCTGGAATGGACAGTTGCTGAGAGTGGTACACAAATCTAGTCTATCGTGGTGGACCAGTTTTTGTCGAGAAAATTAGCGTCTTACCCCTAAAAGACTGTACTGGGTCTATGTGATGGATCTATAATCATGTATGAAACGGCAGCTTAGCGTGCGGAAGCCCTACAGGCTTCAGTTATCAGTAAAATTTCAAAAATTCAATGACTAGCTGGATTGGTAATCTCTAGCGATAAGCACTACACCAACTCTAGCAATAGATGTTCTACTTGGCCTAACTCCTTTGCACATGCATCTAGACAAAGTGACAGAATTGCCATTTACAAATTCATGTGTATTTTCACATTTTTGTATGACGTCCATTTACATTTATTTCATTTTAGTTCGTTGGCGTTTAAATCGTACTTAATTCTGTAGTAGTGTAATTCTGTATTTCTGTGTAACAATATGTGCGGCATGTGGATTCGTATTAGCCTGCATAAGAATGAACTTATCGCCAATGTAAGGTGGAAAAGGTATCATAAAAGGTTTTAAACTGTCTGTTATGTGTAATAATTCAGAAACTATGTAATGGTTTTGGGAATGATTAGAAATTCGTAGCATGCAACTTTTTTATTTTAGAAGCCAAAAATCACGTCTCAAGTTTACGACGTCCGGTATAAACACCAGATTTCGCAATAATTTTTGAAAAAGTGATGTATCCGCAATTTGATGGAGGAGATGCAAATCGACACGAAAAAGTCTTAAAACTTAGAATTTGATGGTTCCCACTGTCCGGGAATTACGTGACGATTTTTGGGATTAGCTAGTGGCGGATGTTATCTTCTGGTCTTGTAGTCAAGGAATTCTTCCCTTCCAGAAACTTTGGAACTTTGGAACTTCATTGGTTCAGAAAATTATTGTAAAATATTCGCCCCGTATTTGAATTGACGCCAGGTGTAGGGGATGCACTCCTTCAACACCCGGCATTACTTACGACCTTGCAGACGTCGAATTACGAATTGAGATTCAATTTCACATCATATCTTCTTAACAAGATTTTCGAATCGAAACTCTATGAGCGCTCCGTTAGATTAAATTTCAGCAACTTAGACTTGAATTCAACGCCAATTCTAAGTTGGCGTTGAATGAGACTACCAGATCGGCATACACGTCCTGAGTAAGTCTGTTTGCTAGTTCTCCCTATCACTTATCAGTCAACGAGAGTTAGCTGTAGGGGTTAGATTCAGATACGTCATTGCTTCCAGAAGTAACGTAGAGTAGCAATAAATCATGCAGGTAGTTTTTGGTTAAGATTCATGCATTTGGAGGGTTTGTGCTGTAGGGAAGCGTTCCCTAAAAACTCAAAGCATTAAAAATCAATCATCCATGGCATTGGTGGCTTGTAGCCTGCCTTGGCCACGTCGTTTAGCGCAATCGTTGTTTGGCGTGGTTGTGTAAACCACGCCAAACCTTCTATCATGTTCGCAATTTGTTAGTATGGACACAATTTGAACAAATTCATTCACTATTTAAATTTCGTCTAGCACGTTCCATTATATATTGCACGAACGACACTTATCTTACCAGTTGGTATAACAATTAATAAATAAAGTCTACTTTTATTTTAAAAGTAAGGCTATTTACGTAAAAAATAAGCCTCTAATAAAAAGCTGCTATGATTTCAAAATTAAATTTCTTTATTTAATTAATAAACAAAAATGTACGAAGGCTTTCACGACCGGTGTTAATTAGAACTAACACTAGATCTAAAACTAGAAACTTTCAGGTTTTGCCGTGCGTTTCTTGAAAAAATGTTTGACGTTAATGATATTAATTATTCCTAGCCAGAACCTTTGTTTTGTCGAAGTTTATTCGGTGTCCTTCCGAATGGCAATGTTCCGCAACCGCCGACTCAACAGAAGATTCAACAATCTTCCTCAGCCTCATCCCTCTCGTGTTTCTTGATACGGCATTCGATGTTTCGTCCGGTTTGGCCAACGTAAAACTTCCCACAACTGCATGACAGCCGATAGACACTAGCTCCTTTTAATAGAGGTAGCTTGTCCTTGGATACCGGGAGTGTATTCCGAATTTTGGTGACCTTTCTGTATCGCACCACGATCTCGGTTTTCTTGAGGTGTCTTGCAATTCGTTCCGTTACACCGGAAACTTAAGGAAGACAGATGAAAGCAGGTGGTTCTGTACCTGCTGCAGCTTCTTCTCCCTGCTTCCGCTGCTTGGTGGCTCGATTGATGTCCTTTAAACTATATCCATTTTTCTGTAGTACGTTCCGTAGAAACCGTTCTTCCTTCTTTAGGTTATCTCCTTACATATTCTTGCTGCTCTCTGAAACAAAGTGCGAATTACGGACTTCTTCTGTTGGGGATGATGGTGTGATGTTGCCTCTAAGTACCTATTGGTGTGGGTTTTCTTTCGATACACCCCTAGTTCCATATCACCATTTGTTGTTCTAGTGACCAGTACATCTAAGAAGGGCAACTGCTTGACGGATTCTGTTTCCATGGTAAATTTGATCATGGGATGTTGAGCGTTTAGATGATCTAGAAATTAAAAGAGACACAAACGTGTCGTCCACATATCGGAGCCATAGATATTTTTGATATATTTGCCATAGATATTTGATTTCCATTGGCTCTTCTTCAAAGCATTTTCTTCGAACAATTCCATGTAAAAGTTAGCTATCACCGGCGACAAAGGAGATCCCATCGCTGCCCCCTCAAACTATTCGTAAAACTCTCCTTTCCAACTGAAATACGTCGACGATAAACAAAATTCCACTAAATCTGGCACGTACTCTGGCAAACCCTCCGGAACATGGAAGATGTTCCGAAACCCTCCCTCAGCAGAACATGGAAGATAGTGGTAAAGACGAACACGACTCTCAAACCGAACACGACGCAGTAATTAGTTAGTAATTGGCTTGTAATTAATATAAATTAATTATTAATTAGTTTTTCGACCTATATGTTCTTTTACGATCCCCGATTTTGTCAGTTAGAACCACTTTCTGAAGAAGGTTGCAACATGGCATACGAAACGTCAAACATTTTTTCAAAAAACGCACGGCAAAACCCGAAAGTTTCTAGTTTTAGATTTAGTGTTAGTCCTAGTGATAGTTCTAGTGTTAGTGCTAGTGTTAGTTCTAATTTTAGTTCAATGAGCAAAGTATTATAGCTGATATTAATATATCGGAAATATATAATATTTCTCGAAATAGAGCCAAAAGTCAGAGTGGTGCGTTAATTTTGATAATTTTAGGTTAAGTATATTAACCTACTTCGATGCACCTATTTCTACTTTACAAGACCCAATGAAAAACATAAACATAACATGAATTGCTTTAGTACGCTACTGCTGCAATACGAACAATAAAAAATTGCCCTTAGAGATGTTGTAATAATAATGTTGTAATAGTCGCACTATATTTCCAATATTAAAGTTTCGGTAAGTTTGTGTGAATTTAAACATATTAAACACTAATTAGTGTTCCATTTTATTAGAATTTATTTGAAGAAGAGGAGACAGCTTGATATTGAGAGCTGAGTTTCAATAAAAGGTGAATATCCCCTTTTAAGCGAAATGGCTCGGCGGATTTTAATTCCATTTTCGACGTCGTGTTTGTGAAAATCCGGGCTTTCGAAAGTTGCCGTAATAAAAAGCAAGTAAGAGTAAAAATCAACGCGGAAATAAGTTTGGGAACCGCTGACTTCGTAGTTTAACTAGAATCCAATAATAGATATATCATGAGTTCATGAAATTCTAATTTAGCAACCAGTATTTAATCCAGCATAGTAGTTTGCGAATTCAAGTTTTACTAAATCGACCCTTTTTTAACTTATTTTATTTAATTTATATATATTTTAATTTAATTTAATTTTATGTTACAAATTTCCCTTTCTCAATTTGTAAGTATGTTATCGAATAAATACGCTTCTATGATACTAGAATAAAAGGTATTGGGAATGCAAGTAATCCACAGAGATGACAATCTTTTTAGTTGTTTTACAGTGCATTTATTAATATTACGTAAATCAAACCACGTATAGAGCTGAATTGAACGTTTATTACTCTCAAACCATATTATTTAACTTATTGTTTTAATTTATCATTTTTATTTGTTTGCCTAACTTAAACTTTTTTTACTAACAATAAGTAATAATAAAACAAAAATTATTTTGCAGTATATCTATTTGGCGGTCGAAAGTTAACATTTTTGATCGTTTACTACTGTTGGTTTAATGTAACTTTACTTTCATCTGAACAGTCTTATACAAATTTGTTTGTTCTTAATTTATTACCTTCATAATCTACGTTTTTTACAGTTGTATCGAGTTTCAAATAAAAGACATTCCGAATAATGTAACTACCATCGTCCTTTTTTATTTTATATTAACGTGTCCCAATTCTTTTTACTATTATACCAGGTTGCCAGATCTCTGTGTGTTTAAATTGGCACCCTAATAATCTAATCTTAATAATCTAGTCTTCAGATGCCTGGCTAAACTATATCTAGATCTAGAACTAGAATCATTAGGGTTAAGCCGTCTTGAAAGATGTACGGCAAATCCCGAATGTTATTAATTCTATTATTATCTAATGCTAGATCAAGAACCCAATTCAACCTAATACAAACTTGTTTATTTCAATCGAAGTAAAACTAGAATTAACATTATTATATTAGAATTAACATCTAGAACTAGAATCCTTTGGGTATAGCCGTCTTAATCGTCTAGTAGATGAGACTTTTTGAATGCAAGTACAACAAATTCGGTGTGTATTGTTTCACTAATAACTACCCTAGAATCACATACCGCGATGATCCAAAAAGTGCACAGCGCATTTTCTGAAATAGAACCATAAATTATACGTAACATTTCAAATTTTTGCACATTTGTGGAAGAGGAAGAAATCTTGCCATTGCATTACTGAAATCTTGTTCTAAAGGAGTTTGTTACCGTCGGAAGAAAAAGACGCAATGGAGTTTATATACAACCTGTTTCCATTAATGTAATGACAGATTTGGCAAATTGTAAATTAAATGATGGATTGTGGGCAATCAGATTATTACGAGCTAGTGTAGTAAACATGAACCCAGTTGCAGTGTGGAAGGGCCTGTGTAGTTGTTCCAATCTGAATAAGGTTGCTGTTGGGATTTTATCAGCCTCAGTGTCGTCAGCGATCACAGAACGGATATTCAATACATTTTTTTACTATGTATCCATAGTAAGAAAAGGAATAGGTTGAAAACTGAGAGGACAGGAAAAATTACTTTTATTGACCATAATTCAAAATTGACAAATTCTGAAGTAACAGATACTGGGGAGTATCGGAGAATCGGTAATTATAAACAAATCCATCGAAGGAAGCACGAAGTATAGTGACAGAATACGCCTGATAGGTCATCCGACTCCGGCGAAGAACTCTAGGTGCAAAATGCAAACAAGGCTTCGATATAATTTTGTAATAGTTATTATAACATCAGAGTTCAATTTTTTCAATTTTTTTGATAAAAAATACGTTTTTGTTATCGAATATATGTTAAGATTGGTTACTAAATGAAAAAATGAACTCCCGTATTCGTTTACAAAAAATTAAATTAAGTTTTGAACGAATATCTTCAATACGAGTCAAAAGAAAATTCCCAATTAAATTCTTATAAAATAAAAAGAAATAAATGACCTTAATGATAATAACAAGTATGAAAGTAATTTAGTATAATTCAAATTGAAAACGGGTTTTCCGTTGATTGAATAACTTTGTAACAAAACTTAACGTCTGACCTGTTCTTTGTACTATTGTTACCATGAGGATTTCCAGATGTCCATAAAGGAAGAACTGAAGTTTGGATATTTCTGTTATTAACGTCTTTCGCAAGGATAATTAATTTTGACTTCTAGGTCCGATGACTTCATTTTTTCCAAGCCCAAGAGGATAACTTAAAAATGTTCCTTAATTAAATTTCTCCCTCTAAAAGCCTAAAAATTAAAATTTATTAAATTAAAACCTTTAGTGTTAAGCATAGATTTGTCTTTTTTTATATATTTGTCAAATTATTTGTTTAGTTATTTACTTATTTTTAATTCAATTTAAGTAGTATGAATGGTTTGAATGAAATAAAATGTATGACTGACTGTATGAATGAAATTAGAGTAAGGAAAATCGAAAACTTTTAACATACCTCGTGAATGTTCTGAGGCTATCAAACAAAAATTGTTTCTTTGCGGTGAAACTAAATTCAGAATAACCAGAATCAAAACTATTGATTATGATTCTTTCTTTATAACTTGCGTGATACTCCCATAAAATATGGATTAATAATCTCGACGAAATACTCAATGTCTCCAATTTTCAAAATGTCGACGATTAAATCGTTTTCACGACGTTATATGTCTCACCACTGGTTGACGAAAGAGAGTTAAATTTAATCTTGTTTTCGTTTTATACTATCAAAAAAAATCATACTCCCAAGAAAAGTGATGTTTTAAAATTTTCTCCAAAATATAAATTTTAACTTCATTCTTTATTATTAAATTGTTTTGACAAATTTTTTTAAACAAAATCGACTAAATGAATTATTTTATATTAATTTAAACAAAAAAATATTAAAATTTTGAACTATTGAACTACAAATTATTTTACCCCATCTACATCTCAAAATCATAAATTTTTATTAAAGTTGTTAGGACCGAACAAAATTTGCTATTCATGAACTTGCAATAAAAAAAACGTAACAGTTCTCCAGATGCTGCAAGCCGTGAAATTGGTGTCGGTTCTGATTAATAACTGTACGAGTACCTTAAATACACTTAGTGATGATAACAGAGTTTCTCTGATATGGGACCCAGGTTTGGAGTTGTTGGCAAGGAAGCGGCACATGAACTGGCACGAGAGGGCAGCGCTAATGTGTTTGTGGATCCAGAGCCAGCAATCGCTTCATCATTTGCGAGGTTGAACTGTGGGCCGAAGAAAGACTCGCCAACTATTGAGCAGTTCTCTTGAAATGACACATGCGAATTTGACACTTGCTCGTAGTAGTATTAGCATCTCAATCTCTTGGGCCTAGCCGTTGATTTTGCCTATATGCAGAGCCCGAGGAGACGGTTGAGCATGTTTTATACTACTGCCCTGCTGTCAATCGTATCAGATCTTTGATATTTGGGTGGCAGTTTACTTTTTTAAATTTTCTGCTCTTCAGGTGTTCCTCAAGTATCTATTTTGGGCCCAGCCCGTTTCACCATTTACATTACAATCTATTTTCCAAGCTTGAGTATTGCTCTTATCATCTGTATGCGGATGACACACAATTGTATTACAGCTTTTAACCGGATGAAGTTCCTTCTATGTGTCATATTATTACTGGCGAGTTTAAAAAAATCTATGCACAGAAATTATCTCGAATTCATTTTTTCAAATAAAGTGCTTTACAAACTGATTTGGCAACCTTGTATATTTGGGTAGAAGTAAAACTTCAGACGCACGGCTAAACCCAAAACTTTCCACTTCTAGGTCTAGTGTTAGTTCTAGTTTTATATCATTGGATCATCTCTTGATCTAGAACTAAAAGCATTTGGGTTTAGCCATACGTCTCATTAAGACGGCTATACCCGAATGATTCTAGTTCTAGATCTAGATTAGTGTTAATTCTAGTTTTACTACAATTAAAATAAACAGGTTTGCGTTAGGTTGAGTTGAGATCTGGATTTAGTATTTGTCCTACTTTTATATTATTATAAGATTTAACTCTAGATCTAGACAACAGGGCAGTGACATAAAACATGCTCAACCATCTCCTCGGGCTCTGCATATAGGCGAAATCAACGGTTGGCCCAAGATGTTGAGGTGCTGAGCAAGTTCTATGGTATTCCCAGGTTTAATAGTGTCGATGTCAATAAATAACTTAGTATGTGTCATTTAAAGAGAACTGCTCCATAGTTAACGTAGTCTTTCTTCGGCCCACAGTCCAATCTCACAAATGATAAACCACTTGCAATTCAATTCAGGAAATTTAATCTGATATTGCGCGTTAAACACTGTCCGTGGCATCATCAAATCTGACGGTATCGATAGCACAGTATCAGTACTTATTGTATCTTTCCGCAGCCCATTGACAAGACATATTAGAACAGGTTTGAGCATATTGCTTAAATCTGTAAATGGTGTTCTGACTACTTTCTCTATATGCACATGCAAAGGAGTTAGGCCAAGTAGTATCCATTGCTACAGATGGCATATCGCACTATTTTTAACATTTAGTAGGACCATTACTATCATCTTTTAGTTAAATTTATCTTATATATAAATCAATCTTCTAGCCAATCAAAACGCGTAAAATAGCCGTAACCATGGTAATAAACTCTTAGATAGCTTTACCAGAAGGTGGTAGTAACCAATCTAAATTACCAATCTTAACATATATTCGATAACAAAAACGTATTTTTTATCAAAAAAATTTGAACTCTGATATTAGAATAACTATTACAAAATTATATCAAAACCTGTTACTAACAGTCAGGCGTATTCTGTCACTATACTTTGTGCTTCCTTCGATGGATTTGTTTATAGTAACCGATTGCTCCCCAGTATCTGTTTCGCCAACGCGTTCTAGTTTGTAGCTTCAAACTAGTATTACACTAGTCCATTTTGCTTATTGCCACAAGTAAAACAGCTTAAGCTTAGCTTCTGTTATTAACTTCTGTATAGCTAGGAATTTTAAGATATAATTGCGCACAAGCTGAAGAGTATGAGCAATGCAACCCAGTAGTACGATATGTGGATAATCATCTTGTAAAAGCCTAA
This sequence comes from Onthophagus sagittarius, assembly GCA_036711965.1. Classification (NCBI taxonomy): domain Eukaryota; kingdom Metazoa; phylum Arthropoda; class Insecta; order Coleoptera; family Scarabaeidae; genus Onthophagus; species Onthophagus sagittarius. The sequence goes on from JASERS010000001.1 coordinate 49,762,712, forward strand.
ATGCCTTTTTCATATTAATAACATTGTCCAGATAATTATAAGGAACTTCTCGGTGCAGCTGAGTGTTTGATAAATACCGGTTCGGGTTTTAACGTTTGCCAAAATTTACTATAAACATTAATTGGAATTTTTACGTGTAATACATATAAATGAAAACAAAAGGAAAGAAATTTTACCTAACACACGTAGAGACAGGAATAAATATGAAAAGAAATGATAGCAGCGCTGAGATTCGAACCCAGGTCTCCAGTTTGCCGGACTGTTGCACTAAGCTGTTAGTTAATTTAAAGCGGTAGTGTACCGTTTGATCAATGTAATTCCTTGGGATATCTTGGGAAGCTTTGGTTGAACGAGTCTTTTTTTTTATTAATTTTCACTGGGCACTATTGTCACTCGCTACTAACAGAGAGTTTAAGTACTGACATTACTGTGTGCTAACTAATGATTAATAATTATGAGAGCATCGCCCCGCCCTTTGAGCCAATCAAAATGCGAAGATTTGAGTTTTAAGTGGTTTACTCAGTTCACCTGCGTTCACTGTTTATATACCCTGAGTGGGTAAATAAAATTTTGGGTAAATATTGTGTAAATACCCACCGTATATTTAGCCAGGTAAATATTTCTGCCCATCACTAGGTGGGCATTTTAGTTTATGGTCAGTTACAAATGCATATGCCCAAGGAATGTCGTTTTACATTAATATCTTCTAGGTATCTAAAGTATGATTAGAAATGAGCGCGGGGTCGGAATCCACGATGGTAGTAGACGCACCATCTCTCTTCATACACAAAGACCTATGAGACAATCTTCAATCCATCACTTGAAACTACGACTAAAGAAAGGGTTACCCACAGGAGAACGAACAACCTCTCCAGATGTTCCCGAAAAGAGACTACTTAGAGAAATTGAGACAGGATGACAGCGAAGAAATTATAAAATGCTTTGCGATCATCGAAAAGGTGAAGGAAGTCACAGGAAGACAGAAAACAGAAAAGTTGAGAAAGGCAATAATACAAACAAACGAGCGGGAAACTGATCTTTCTAAACGCTGACCATGTTAAAGTTGGATGGATAAACAACAGGGTGAGAAGGAGAGTCGAGGTTACCCGCTGTTACTGCTGGCTAACATGACCAATCCAATTGCAATGCGCCAAACAGAAAAGCACAAAAAATCTACTTCAGATGCGCCGGAAACAGGTATATCAGAGGGCTAATTGCAGGAACGCCGCTAAGTGATTTTTGTGCAAACCCACGAGCGGGTCGACAAATCATGAAGCGAAGTCCTTTCACAATTCTAATGTAGAACCATGTCCAATCTGCTCATAATCAGCGACTAATATAACAACAGAGATTAAGCGCGCTGGTTCATTGACGAGAGAGAAGAAGGAAGGTCATGTTTGGTTACAGGTGAATGACGTCATATGTGTGAGCTGTTACTTGACGCCGATCGAAACAATTTTAGAGTTCCAACACAAATTGGCCGTGCGGTAGGGCACAATCAATGACACTCACCGGAGGATTGTCGTTACGGGAGATTTTAACACGAAGGCATGTGAATGAGGCGAGAGCTGAAAGAACTCGAGAGGACGGCGGATCTCAGAGATGGCGGCGAGAGCTGGGCTCGTGATGATTAATACGGGTAATGTTTCAATATTTCGGAAAGCAGGGTAAGGAGAGACGAGATGTGTTCTCACTGGATGCCATGTCAATCAAACCATGTATAGAGATGAATTGAACTTTTATTGAATACATCTGTATTCAAATAGCGATTGTAAAGTAGTAACGACCATGTTCAAGTAAAGTTAATGAATATTTACTGTGGAAAAAATAAGTTCTTGTTTTCCATAGCCATCCATGTTGCTACGATTATTTAAATCCAATTTACGTGTTGTATCGTTAATAATAAAAATGTAAAATATAATATCTCATAATATATAAAATATCATATCTATTAACACTAATTTGGCGTATTGTACGGTTTTGAAAAACAGACTATCTGGCAATGCTAAAGTAAGTGGCTGAAGTTAGATTCAGATTCGAATCTGAAGCAGATTCAGATTCGTTTCTTTACAGTCGACCAGACAAATACTTATAATGAACATTAAATAATTATATTTCTTATTATTTAGGGAATGTGGCACCCTGAAACCATGTTAGGAAATTGACTTAGCGATCTTTTAACCCCTCTGCAAAGGGACAGATGCGGACAGGGCGGGGGATTCATAATAATAACTCGGTATTAGGTGTAAAACGTAAATAATTTTTATCTCAAAATCTGGGAAGTGTAGCACCCTGGAAACATATTAGAAAATTCACTTAACCCTTCTAGAACCCCCCCTGCAAAGGGACACACAAAAATTTAGAGGTGGGGGCGGGGGATGAATAATTTAAATTAACTCGGTTTTGGGTGTAAAACGTAAATAATTTCTTTCTCAAAATCTAGGAAGTGTAGCACCCTGGAACCATATTAGAAAATTCACCTAACCCTTCTAGAACCCCTCTGCAAAGGGACACACAAAAATTTAGAGGTGGGGGCGGGGGATGAATAATTTAAATTAACTCGGTTTTAGGTGTAAAATGTAAATAATTTCTTTCTCAAAATCTAGGAAGTGTAGCACCCTGGAACCATATTAGAAAATTCACTTAACCCTTCTAGAACCCCTCTGCAAAGGGACACAAAAAAATTTAGAGGTGGGGGCGGGGATGAATAATTTAAATTAACTCGGTTTTAGGTGTAAAACGTAAATAAATTTTTCTCAATCTCTTTCTTTTTTTTAATATTAAAATCAACTCAACATACAATATAATATTCGCTAATGTGTTTCAATCATGTTTCAAATCACATTTACATATACATAACGATTAATAACATTAAGGAAGAATAGAGGTTTTCCTAAGGCAAATAGTTAAATTTTAATTTACAATAAATCTTGTGGCAACTTTCTTGTTAAACGGCTATGTTTAACAGGAAAGTTCTATCTACTTTTTGAGACCCAAACCAATGTTAGTTGCACTACAACATTTATTGATGATTTTATGGAACCGCCTGGTTGGACATCTTACAAAATCCTTAATAGGCATTATATTTAGTTCGATGTATCTGATCGTTACGAACAAACTAAGGAGTATCTACAGCTGTCCGCCGTCCGCTGTAGACACTCCTATAATAAATAATATTTGTGGTACCAGCGTTGCTCCACACTAGGCAATCATAGGTTACCAGAAATCTTATTAATACTTTATATAGTATCATTGTACATTTAGATTTTAGGTAACTCTTTTCCTATTTATTAGAAGAAATAACTGTTTCAATCGTGCGTATCCCAAATATCGTATCTGTTGTTTATACGCATATCCCAATTTAATCACTGATCAAGATGCAGACGTAAGTATTTAATAGCTTTGTCTTTAAGATTCCACCGATATTCTGAGTTATTGATTGCAACGTTTATTGAATTTTGGTAACGTCGTAATGTAAAGATTTTGAATTAAAACTTGTCTTCACTTAGGAATACACTTAGGCACCATTTAGTAAGTCATTTCTGCATGTTATTAATAGCATCTTGAAGGTATTCTATTGTTTTCTCTAAATCACTACCTTGAGTTATAATCAACACTCGTCAGCAAATAGAGCCTTTTTAATTAAAACTTTGGCGGTATGGTATATCATGCAAATATATTAAATAAGGTGCTAATATACCCCCTTGGACTCCTCTGATACAACGTGAATCTGAATATGACCCATTCTATCTTACATAAAATGTTCGCTCCTGAAGATATGACATAAGTATTTCCTGTAATAGCCTGAATTTTAAACCCGCCCTCCAAACAGTCAAAGGCAATGGTGGTGAACAACTTATTTTCATAACTTTTCTTAATAAATTCTGTAACATGCACCAATTTGTGAATCGCCGGGTGTTGCGTCTGAAACCCGAACTGAATATTTTGAATAATATTTCTTTCTTTCAACTGTTCTTGAAATCTTCGCAAAATTACGTTTTCAAACAATTTAGATAGTGTCGGTAAGAGGCTAATAGGACAGTAATTAGATATAGTACTGCTCGTTTTACCAGGTTTGTCGAACATTAGTATCTCAGCTTTTTTCGAAGTGACCGGTAAGTAACCAATTTGTAGGCATAAATTGAAGATATCAGTTAGGTAGGTAGTAATGTTCAAGGGAAAGTATGTTAAAATTAAATTTCGTATAGGGTCATGCCCTGGAACTTTTCGATTGGGTAGATTGTAAATTAAATATCCGATTTCCTCATTAGTGACTTCTTCGTCCACCATTGCTATTCGTGGAAGATGCGTTTCATTATATGTTCCAGTAGCATTGGCCAATGACGTGTTTTCTCGGGGTATATGAGAAATAAAGGTTACTTCAAGGTAATCGACAAATGCTTGGGTTTTATCTTCATCAGCAGACAACTGTAATCCTTCATGAGTAATTGTACAAATTTTTTCAGTATTCTTTTAGTTGTTATTCACATTCCAGTATCTTTACTGTATGGATAGTACTTAGAAGATTCTGATAACTAGTAATTCAATAGAATTCTAAGGATTCTAAGGATAGTGTGTGTCAGTTTATTTAGCTTCTGCTTTAAGACACGATCATGAGTTCTCTGCCAGCTACGTCTCTTTTCTCCTTGATCAAGTCGGGAAATACTTGGGAGGTAAATTATGATTTGATGGAATGGATCTATTAGGTTTAGTAAACATTCTAGCTACATTTTTGATTGTTGAGATAAGCAATGAGACAGATCCATCTATAGAGGTAGGATCTCTTAAATTTGCAAAAGATGTTAACTATACATTTCTTCGAGACATGAACCTGATGGGTTATAGATTTAACATCTCCATATTTTCAATTTACTGTTTAAATCGCCAATTATTAAAAGAGGATAATTATTCAATAGTTTACTAAATTCTTCTTTTATCAATTTACGGTTTGGTTGTCTATAAGCACAAATTATTGTAACTGGTCTCATGTTTATTGGATAAAGTTGGATAGCGACCGTCTCTAGCGAAATATTCGTTAGGTCATAAGGTTTGTGTTTTAATGTGCGTTTAATTAGTATCGCTATTTAGCCTGAAGCTGTTTGTGAGTTGCGATCAAATCTATAGATATCTTAAAACAAGATATTCGGAACTCTTCTTCTGCTTCTAGATGAGTTTCAGGTATCATGCTAAATCAATTTTATAACAAGCCAAAACCGTTGATATTAAACTTTTCTGTTTAGACTAGGCATGTGGGAAGGAACGGAGCAATTTATTGAGTATATAATTTTGCGAAATTAATGGTGTGATGATTTGTTTTAGGAGATTCGTAATTGAAGCGTCAATGGTAGACATTTCCGGATTATTCGATGTTTTAGGAGTGCTGGTGTTTTTGGGAGGGTGAATTTTGTTAAGCAATGTTTGCAAATGACATATTTGGATGTACAGTTCGGAAGGTGGATGTATGAATTGAGTGCGTGGTTGTTCTTCTAACTTGACGTGGATGAAGTTGTAGTTCTGTGTGGTCGCGACAGCCTCTGTAATTGGTTGGATTCACCACAATTTGCACATTTAGATGGATTGCTCTTTTTCTTTTACAGTCTTTATAATTATGCTCATCTCCTCATTTCACAAATTTGGTTTTTAGTCTTCCCTTCTGTATATGGACATACAAAAATTTAGAAGTGGGGGCGGAGGGTGAAAAATTTATATTAAGTGGTTGTTAGGTGCTATACTGTTGTTAGGTACTATATTATTTTTTTCTAAATATTCTTTTAAAAAAATTATTTACATTTTACACCTAAAACCGAGTTAATTTAAATTATTCATCCCCCGCCCCCACCTCTAAATTTTTGTGTGTCCCTTTGCAATGGGATTCTCGAAGAGTTAAGTGAATTTTCTAATATGGTTCCAGGGTGCTACACTTCCTAGATTTGGAGAAAAAAATTATTTACGTTTTACACCAAAAACCGAGTTAATTTAAATTATTCATCCCCCTCCCCACCTCTAAATTTTTGTGTGTCCCTTTGCAGAGGGGTTCTAGAAGGGTTAAGTGAATTTTCTAATATGGTTCTAGGGTGCTACACTTCCGAGATTTTGAGAAAAAAATTATTTACATTTTACACCTAAAACCGTCATAATTTAAATTATTCACCCCCCGCCCCCACCTCTAAATTTTTGTGTGTCCCTTTGCAGAGGGATTCTAGAAGGGTTAAGTGAATTTTCTAATATGGTTCCAGGGTGCTACACTTCCTAGATTTGGAGAAAAAAATTATTTACGTTTTACACCAAAAACCGAGTTAATTTAAATTATTCATCCCCCGCCCCCACCTCTAAATTTTTGTGTGTCCCTTTGCAGAGGGGTTCTAGAAGGGTTAAGTGAATTTTCTAATATGGTTCCAGGGTGCTACACTTCCTAGATTTGGAGAAAAAAATTATTTGCGTTTTACACCTAAAACCGAGTTAACTTAAATTATTCATCCCCCGCCCCCACCTCTAAATTTTTGTGTGTCCCTTTGCAGAGGGGTTCTAGAAGGGTTAAGTGAATTTTCTAATATGGTTCCAGGGTGCTACACTTAACAGATTTTGAGAAAAAAATTATTTACATTTTACACCTAAAACCGTCATAATTTAAATTATTCACCCCCCGCCCCCACCTCCAAATTTTTGTGTGTCCCTTTGCAGAGGGGTTCTAGAAGGGTTAAGTGAATTTTCTAATATGGTTCCAGGGTGCTACACTTCCTAGATTTGGAGAAAAAAATTATTTACGTTTTACACCTAAAACCGAGTTAATTTAAATTATTCATCCCCCGCCCCCACCTCTAAATTTTTGTGTGTCCCTTTGCAGAGGGGTTCTAGAAGGGTTAAGTGAATTTTCTAATATGGTTCCAGGGTGCTACACTTCCTAGATTTGGAGAAAAAAATTATTTACGTTTTACACCTAAAACCGAGTTAACTTAAATTATTCATCCCCCGCCCCCACCTCTAAATTTTTGTGTGTCCCTTTGCAGAGGGGTTCTAGAAGGGTTAAGTGAATTTTCTAATATGGTTCCAGGGTGCTACACTTAACAGATTTTGAGAAAAAAATTATTTACATTTTACACCTAAAACCGTCATAATTTAAATTATTCACCCCCCGCCCCCACCTCCAAATTTTTGTGTGTCCCTTTGCAGAGGGGTTCTAGAAGGGTTAAGTGAATTTTCTAATATGGTTTCAGGGTGCTACACTTCCTAGATTTGGAGAAAAAAATTATTTACGTTTTACACCTAAAACCGAGTTAATTTAAATTATTCATCCCCCGCCCCCACCTCTAAATTTTTGTGTGTCCCTTTGCAGAGGGATTCTAGAAGGGTTAAGTGAATTTTCTAATATGGTTCTTGGGTGCTACACTTCCCAGATTTTGAGAAAGAAATTATTTACGTTTTACACCTAATACCGAGTTATTATTATTAATCCCCCGCCCTGTCCGCATCTGTCTGTTTGCAGAGGGGTTAAAAGATCGCTAAGTGAATTTCCTAACATGGTTTCAGGGTGCCACATTCCCTAAATAATAAGAAAAATAATTATTTAGTGTTCATTATAAGTATTTGTCTGGTCGACTGTAAAAAAACGAATCTGAATCTGCTTCAGATTCGAATCTGAATCTAACTTCAGCCACATTGCTAAAGTGGGGTTAAATAAAACCTATAATTCAGTTGAGATCCTTGTAAGAGATATATGAGAAAATTTTACAACTCGAAAATCTGCCACTACTCTGTCCAATCAGCTTCATAATTCTCGACAACACAGTAAAACAATTGATGATTTTGGTAGGGACATTGAACAGTTACTTACTGATTTAACTTTGGCACAAGCAGGTGATGATGAAAATTTACTAAGTTCGTTACGAATTGTTAATAAAAAACTCGCTATAAATTCATTTTCGAATGGGTTAAAAAATCACGAATTGCAAACAATACTTAAAGCACGAAATTGCAAAACTTTAAAAGATCCAATTAATGTTGCACTAGATGCGGATATAAATAGACCCTCTTCATCTGCTGTTTTTCAGATGAATACTAAAGGTAATCAAAATAGAAAACATTTTCGATATCCAAGACTATTTAATGGATATAGCCGAAATAATCGAATAAGCAATAATTTTGTTTCTCAAAACAATAATCGCGGAAATAATAATTTTAATAGCCATAATAATAATCGAGGTAATTTCGAGGGTGTAGAGGAATCTCAGGTTCCTTTCGTGGAAATCATGCGTATTTTGTGGAATCTGACGCGGCGGGAATCCGTGAGGTTACCAATAGGAACACAGCTAACAACGAAATAAATGAACAACGGTTTTTCCGTGAATAATTATCCAGATGAAAGTATGTAATATGAATGGTATGAATTATGTGCATATTAGATACCGTACAAATAATCAATTATTTCTTTTGGACACAGGCGCAACATTAAGTGTAATTATTTCAAAATTTTTGCAAATTAAGGAAGCAATTGATACTACTAAACAAATAGATATAAGAGGAATTGCATTTTAAGTAAAGTCAATAGGTTCAGTAAACATTCCGTTAAATATTTATGATTACAATATTACTCATGAGTTCATTGTCATGACTGATATCGATTGTGGTGTGAATGGCATCATAGGATTGAATTTTTTTGAAAAATATTGTGCAACCATAGATTACGAAAAATTTTTATTTTCATTTTGGTTTAATTCTTGTAAAATTATAATCAGTTTAAAATCTAAAATTGACAGTTTCGTAACCATACGTATTCCACGTTGTGAAGTTATAAAGTATATTTCAACTGATGTTTCGGGAGATTGCGTGATTTTGCCAAGTGAAATAACTGATGTCTTCACTGCAGGAATTATTGTTAGACCAGATTTGAACAAAATCCCAGTTAGAATTTTAAATACTAATGATAGAGAAGTTAAAATTAAAAATTTTAGACCAACAAATGTTAGTTTATCAGAATTCGAATTGTTAAATTTTTAAGGTACCAATATTAATTTAAATAGAGTAAATAAACTTTTAGATTTACTTGATGTAAAACATTTAAACAAACACGAGATAGATTCAATTCACAAAATCTGTGCTAAATATGCACATGTTTTCTTATTAAAGGATGACCCTTTGAGTGTAACGGATATAATTAAAGAAACTATTAAATTAAAGAAAGACGCACAACCAGTTTATGTGAAACCTTATCGGCTACCACAAGCCCAAATAAGCTGAAATTGAGTCTCAAATAAACAAATTATTAAAAGACGGAATAATTGAAGAAACAAAGTCAAGTTGGTCTTCACCTTTGCTAATAGTTCCAAAGAAAAACCATAGTCAGGGAAACAAACAATGGCGAGTTGTTACCGATTATAGGTTGTTAAATAAAAATTTTGAGGATGACAGATTTCCATTGCCTAATATTACAGAAATTTTTAACTTTTTATCAGGCGCGTTATATTTTACGCATTTGGATCTTTCTCAAGGATATTATCAAGTAGAATTGGAACCATATATTTGTTCAGCATGACAAACCCTTCTTCGATATTAACTAAATTTAGGTTAGTATTAGAGGAATTTGATTTTTACGGACGCCTTATCAAGAATTACTCTTGACTCTACAGATCTAAAAAAGATGTCAGATGATATCTTCGTGACAACACGTGCACAACAAAAATTAAAAAACTTTGAATCTGTGGTATGCTCTGGCAATGATATCGATAAATGGACCGACCATCCAGGTATTGTTGAACTGCTTAGGCGTTCTATAGGTTCTGTCGAATTAAAAAATTTAACCGATAATGACGTACTAAAGTTTAATAATATGGATATAATTAATTACAATGAAATATTTTATGATAAAAAGCATCAAATAATTTATATAAATTTAAGTTGTCGATCAATTTTAGCCCTAGACGCAAAGTTGAGACACTTAGAAGCTATATGCATTAAAAATGATATTTCGCAGCTGTGTATATTTAAATGTAAAGAAAATGATTATTAATTGAAAATTTAGCGAAACTTACAAAAATGATCAAAGAATTACGCGTAAAATTTTATATAATAAATAAAGGGACATATATAGAGTGTAAAGAAACCCGTCAATTAATTTTGAATGAATTTCATATTTTACCTACGGAAGGTCACGCTGGCATTAATCGTATGTTTAACAATATTAAGCGATATTACTGTTGGAACAATTTAAAAAATGATGTAACGAAATTCGTAAATAAATGTGATGAATGTCAACGGTACAAACATTCGAAATCTCATAAAGAACCGTTAACACTCACCACTACCGCATCATCAGCTTTCGAAACATTTTTTTAGATTTGGTAGGTCCTTTGAATCAAGACAATGAAGACAATACGTACATTTTAACCGTTCAATGCGAGCTTACTAAATTCGTAGGTGCATATCCTATTTTTAACTGTAGCAAAATCTTTTGTTCAAAATTTTATATTACAATACGATATTCCACAATAAATTGTTACAGATCAAGGTACTGAGTTTTTGGCGTGTGTTTTTAAAGAATCAGCAAAGGTTTTAGGTATAAAGCAATTACAATCATGTGCTTATCACCATGACACTTTGAGATCTTTGGAGAACACACATAAAAAATTTGGGGATGTATTTGCGAATTTAAACTTCTAAATTTCAAGATACTTGGAGTGCATGGGTCCCGTTTTGGGCATTTGTTTTTAATAACACAGTGTATTCAGAAACAAAATATACACCATTTGAATTAGTATTTGGCAAAATATGTAAATTGCCAACTAGTTTGATTAATAATTATCAGCCAGTATATAATTTTGACGATTACAATCACGAATTGAGATTTAGAATGAAATCTGCATAGACTGTCTGAATCTGAAATAGACGATGCAAGAATGAACTTAATTCAATCTAAAACTAAAAGAGAATGTAGGTTAGATAGATATAGTAAGGAAATTAACTTTAAATTTAACGATTGGGTATTATTAAAAACCGAAACTACCAACAAAGTAGAATAAATAAATTTATAACCGAAAATTTAAAATATTAAGATGTTTAAATTTTCTTTTAGAAAAAGGGAGATGTAGTGGAATAAATAAACTTAGAATTAAGAATTGATTAGAAATAAATATAAGTTAAATAAAATAGCGTAAGTAGCATTAAGTAAAAAAGGCAATGAACTTTGTTGTTTGTGAATTAAGCACTTTGGTTACTGACCGATTGCTTAATTGATGAGCATGCAAAGTAATCATTGCAATAATGTAATAAAATACTGGAAGACAGTACAATTTTACATAGTAATAAAGTTAGATGTAAAAGAGTTCTTCATGGTTTTATTAAGTACAAACTTTACTAATATATGGAATCCCTAGAGGGGTAGTTAAATTATCACAATATCATTATGAAATAACGATCGTATCAAGCAAATTTAACGGTGATTTACTGCGATAAAGATAAACTCTTGTTTTCCATAATTATCGCACAACACTGCACATTTAAATACTAACCATGTGACCAATAAAAATTTAGAAAACCATATCTCAATAACAAATTTAGATATCATTATGAAATAACAATCATATTCAAACAAATTTAGCGGTGATCTACTGCGAAAAAGATAAATTCTTGTTTTCCATAATTATCGCTGCCACGATTTATTAAATCCAATTCTGCGTGTTGTATCGTTACTTATTCAACAAGAGAAATTTAAAGTATCATATCGTCAGAATGAATTGAAATATATTGACAAAATAATAAGCGTTTTAGAGTAAATTTTATCTAGTTTAAGTGTGGCTTAAATCGTTTCATATTTTCCATAAGCACCATTGTCAGATCATTTTAAACACAACACTGTACATTTGAATACTAAACATGTGACCAATAAAAATTTAAAAAACCATATCTCAAGAACAAATTTAGATATTATTATGAAATAACGATCGTATTCAAGCAAATTTAGCGGTAATTTACTGCGAAAAAGATAACTTCTTGTTTTCCATAATTATCGCTGCTACGATTTATTAAATCCAATTCTTGTTCTTACGTGTTGTATCGTTACTTATTTAAAAAGAGAAATTTAAAGTATCATATCGCCAGCATGAATTGAAATATATTGACAAAATAATAAGCGTTTTAAAGTAAATTTTATCTAGTTTAAGTGTGGCTTAAATCGTTTCATATTTTCCATAAGCACCATTGTCAGATCATTTTAAGTACAACACTGTACATGTGAATACTAAACGTGTGACAATAAAAATTTAAGAAACCATATCTCAAGAGCAAATTTAGATATCATTATGAAATAACGATCGTATTCAAGTAAATTTAGCGGTAATTTACTGCGAAAAAGAAAAATTTTTGTTTTCCATAATTATCGCTGCTACGATTTATTAAATCCAATTCTTGATTTTGTGTGTTGTATCGTTTATTTAAAAAGAAAAATTTTTAATATCATATCGCCAGAATGAATTGATAATATATTGATAAAATAATAAGCATTTTAAAGTAAATTGAATATAGTTTAAGTGTGCCTTAAATTATTTCACATGTTTCATAAGCACCATTGTCAGATCATTTTAAGCACAACACTGTACATTTGAATACTAAACATGTGACCAATAGAAATTTTAAAAAAACATATCTCAAGAACAAATTGAGACATCATTATGAAATAACGATCGTATTCAAGCAAAGTTAACGGTGATTTACTGCGATAAAGATAAACTCTTGTTTCCATGATTATCGCTGCTACGATTTATTAAATCCAATTCTACGTCGTTACATATTTAAAAAGAGAAATTTACAGTATCATATCGCCAAAATGTATTGAGATATATTGATAAAATAATAAGGATTGTAAAGCAAGTTCAATCAAGTTTAAGTGTGTCTTAAATCATTTCTTGATTTTCAAAAGCACCATTGTCAGGTCTTTGCACTGTATATTTGCAGAGTTGTGCTTGATACACTAAACATGTGAGCAATACAAAATTAAAAAATCATATCCCAAGAACGAATTAAGACATCATTATGATATAACGATCGTATTCAAGCAAAGTTAAGCAAGTTCAATCAAGTTTAAGTGTGTTTTAAATCATTTCTTGATTTTCAAAAGCACCATTGTCAGATCTTTGCACTGTATATTTGCAGTGTTGTGCTTGATACACTAAACATGTGAGCGATACAAAATTAAAAAATCATATCCCAAGAACGAATTAAGACATCATTATGATATAACGATCGTATTCAAGCAAAGTTAACGGTGATTTACTGCGATAAAGATAAACTCTTGTTACCATGATTATCGCTGCTACGATTTATTAAATCAAATTCTGCTTCGTTACATATTTAAAAAGAGAAATTTACAGTATCATATCGCAAAAATGTATTGAGATATATTGATAAAATAATAAGGATTGTAAAGCAAGTTCAATCAAGTTTAAGTGTGTCTTAAATCATTTCTTGATTTTCAAAAGCACCATTGTCAGATCTTTGCACTGTATATTTGCAGTGTTGTGCTTGATACACTAAACATGTGAGCTATAAAAAATTAAAAAATCATATCCCAAGAACGAATTAAGACATCATTATGAAATAACGATCGTATTCAAGCAAATTTAACGGTGATTTACTGCGAAAAATATAAATTTTTGTATACCATAATTATCGATAATGCTATGATTCATTAAATCCAATTTTGCGTGTTGTAACGTTATTATTTAAAAAGTGAAATTTAAAATATCATGTCTAAAGAATAAATTGAGATATATTGATGAAATAATAAGCATTTTAAAGTACATTTAATCAAGTTTAAGTGTGGCTTAAATCATTTCATATTTTTTATAAGAACCATTATCAGACGTTTTAAGTACAACACTGCACATCTGAATGTTAAACATGTGAATAATAAGAAATTATAAAATCATATCTCATGATGATCTGAAATTGATGTATCAACATGAAATATCGACCTAAATATGGTCGTTAGTAGCAAATTCAATGGAGATTTAAGTTTAAGTGTGCTTTAAATCACATCTTATTTACATTGTATATCGATCAATTGACCGATAAGTGACTTACAATTAGTGATATTTGACCGGTCAATTGCACAACTCTAGTGATACGTATGATTAATTTAATACTTTACTTTTCTTTGTATTTTTGTTTTTAATGTAAAAAAATATTATTATTTCTTTTTCTTTTCGTTCAACTTGACGATCTGGACTGTTCCCCCTTCTTATTAACGGAACGAATAAGTGCTCTCCAGAACGAACAACCCTCTCTAGATACATCACTAAGAGGACACGTTTCAGACGCAAAAAGAAGATCTAGCTTTACCTTTTGCCAAACAGATAAGCCTCTAGCTAACGTGAAATGTCGTAGTTACTCAAAGAAAATCCATCATCAGTGCACTTAAAGCATTAATACCTAGTACATAATTGCAACAAAATTCTTGATGATGATTTGAGAGTAATAATCACTCTTTTCTGTTGAAAAAGGAATAAGCAAAAAAAATAAAAAGAAAGGAGGAATGTAAAATAGTGAAATGGTGAAAAGGGGGTTTGTTGTGGGTGAAGAAGAAAAAGAATTGTGGTAGAAAAGATGTTGTCGTTGGAGCTCGTTTGGATCGATACATTGGGTGGAATCGATGCGCGCATGATTTTAGTACCTGTTGCCGGACTCCTAACGGATGCTGAGCGAAGTTGACACAAATACAGAACGAGTCAGAAGCCGAACGTCGCTATTATCTCCTGGTGGTGGTAGTTTTAGTGACGGTTTCGCGTGATTTCCTGCGAAAAACGTTCAGTGCTATTTTGTACTAGCAACCGTTAAACTATTACATGGGGTAAAATGACAAAACAAATTTAAGAAATAAAAAGGAAAAGATAAGGTAATTCTGTTTAATTAATGTTAATGAAGATATTTTTAACACGTTATTTTAAAACGAAATTCAATAATAAGAATGTTTGATTTGAAATAAAATAATATCATAATAATCCTACTTTTTTGCATAATTTTAATAAGAAGTAATCACGCCATATTCACATTCATTTCAAATGTTTTCTATAATAATTTAATGAACGATTAAAACATTAAGAATCCTTTGCATCAAATATTATAATATTCTCAAAAGTAATTTGTCTTACACAAAACGTTCATTAATCTTTCGCTTTGTTTTCTTGACCCGAAACATTTTTCAGCGTCAACGTAAAAAGATAATTAAATATAAATTAACAAAAATATATGCTTTGCGAATATTTCCTTCGCCCTAAGTAAATTTTAGAGTTATTGTTAAATAATTTAAAACCCTCCATATTTATAACATTAGGAGAGTTCTCGAGTTCTTCTCGAAGGAGAGTACCGTCTACTTACTCCTTTGAAGTTTTCCTTTTTCGCAGAACGGGGCGCTGAAATTAATTAGTTTTACTCTTACAACGTAGGAAAACTTTATGCCAACCTCTTCTTCCAAAGAGGGGTATTGTTAGCGCGTCTTGGAATCCATTCGGTGTCGTTCGCATAGCTTCAATGAACCTAAAATTGATGCCGACGACGAAAAGCTTTTGTGTTTCCAAGAACAACGACCCCGAATTTGTAATTCTAATGTAATTATGTGTTATTATTTACTTGGTGGTGATTTGACATTGATTAACACGATTTTCATTTAATTCAAATCAACTTCATCTCCACAACAATTATATTCCATTTAATATTATTATTACATTATTCTAATGTGTGGAATGATAATAATAAATGACTACTAGCTCATAAATATTAAAGCGGCATTTCAATTCTCTGAGATTGCTAAAAGTCCAAAAAAAATGTAGATAGTTACGACCTTGACGTAGAGACTCTTACGTTGCCGATGTGAAGCGAAATCGTTCCTTGATTATTTTAGTTAATATATAAGGTCTCCTATAAAACAAGTTTATTCTCATTCCGCCGGGGTCGCTTGCGGGCGAGGCGCTACAATCTTCCAAAATGGACGATTTGTGTAAACCTTGCAAATCCAACGCCTTGCTCGTCAGCGACCTCGGCGATTTGAGGCGAAATTGTTCCTTATATACTGGTGACAGAAAAAAGTACATTGCATAGTGCCATACAATAGAGGACACTAAAATAAGAAAAAAAGTTCCTATGAACATGGGTCCGCAAGGCCTTCGCTTAAAAGATACGGGGTGTTGAATTTTAATTTATTTTTATTTATTTGCAAAAACAATGATAAATCAATACTTCAACAATTAAATTTTTATTAGTATGATGAAAAATATGATTAATTAAAATAAAACATTAAGTTTTTAGAAGATGTTCAAATTGTTGCCCTTGTACTTCAATACATTTTTCCATTCTTCTTCTTAATGATTGACGGCATCTTTGAATAATTCCTGGGTTATTACGAAATCTATCGTCGTTGGGACTACAAACTAGTCAGGTTACAAGTCCCCTCGACCAATCCACGTATTTCCAAATCTCCTGTCCAAATATTCTCTTGCCACTCGAGAAAAGTGAGCTGGCGCCTCTTCATGCATGTAATACATTCTTCCAATAATGACCAACGGGACATCCTCTAATAAATTAAATCATTCTCCGAGAAATTTCGATACAGTGCACCTGTCAATCGATTGGGCCAATTATCGAAATGGGCCAATTAAGTAATTGTCAAATTATATCTTTCTCGATAGATACGCTTCGTAAGAATTTAATCCAGCTTCGCCGTGACACATAATCATGCACGTGTATTCCTCAAAAGTGTAGCGAACCATTTTGAAAGCAATTTTGAATAATCAGTGAGAAAGCCAATGAAAAACTTAATCACGAACACAAAATACCTCAAACAATTATTACATTAGTTTGACAAGTGTCATTCTTATGTAGCGTTCTCCATCAGTAATCACAAAACTAAGATCTTATTTGAATTTAGCATGATAAAAAACCCATGTGTACCACATTTTATTTATTTTTTGCGTCTCTGGCTAAAGGTATTAAAAAAATCACAAAAAGAATTCAACCGAAGTTGAAGTAGACTTGAGGTCTACTTCAACTTCGTTATTGCTATAGTTTTTATTATGCCATTCAGACTTTGATAACAGTTGTTGGTACCTAGTGTTTTTCGTTTACGAGTTATTTTGATTTTAAGTGTTTTTTGGCAAATACCACCATGCTCTTTAAAAGCCCATATCTCAGCCAACGTTAATTCAAAAACATTTTGCATTACCACGATAACTAACTCCTCATATGATGTCAACTAGATTGTCACTTGTTGTATCAATGTATCTTATATAGGAATATCAAAAATTGAATTACCGTTTCTCTGTTCAATTGCGAGAAAGTCAAAAATTTTAAATGGAACGACTAATATTTTATTAGCCTATCAGAAAGGGAATTTAATTCAAATTATCTATAAACATTCCTATACCTATTTATTACAGTTTCCTTCATATTGAGTAATTTATTAAAATCCTACATAAAATGCTGGAAGTCGTACGTGTTTTTATTAGCAGACCATGACATTTTGACAGTTTATTGTTTAATTTATTTAAATTATTATTAATATTATTTCTACAAATTTAGCTACCAGAGGGCATTATGCGGCATTACAACAGAAATTGTGAGTTTTCTTAGAAAAGTTAAGTGGATTAAGTGGGTTAGAAATATGAACATATTCCATATTTCTAAAAAATATTGTTCCCCGAAATTTCGGCTATCTGTCGATCTACCAACCGGGAACACCCCATTACTATTAAATCAAGACACGAGAAATAGCGAACTAAATGTTATAATATAGTATTTTGTAGGTCGGAAGTCAAGTAGGTCGGAAATGATAAGGAAACCATAATAGCTGGCGGTTGTTTTAGTACCCTTATCTGTTACAGCTATATGATGATAATGTTGATATTTTATTGCTGGATTTTAAATTTTTATTACACATAAAATTCATTTAACATACAAACGTGTTAAATAAAAGTTATTTATATTGTCATGGATATTACTGTAATTTAGAAAATATGTAAACAGGTGTCTCGCGGAACGGGTTCATTAGAACTTTTTGGGTTCCACTATTCATTCTGATCTATTAATCTAAAATATTTTCAAGATGGTCACAACTTCCGGTCTACCGGAAGTAGACCTCAACTTCGTTATTTTAAATAGAATTCTATAGGTTTTACTACACCATTCAATTATACGTAAGAAAATATGTTGACTTTGATAACAGTTGTTGGTACCTAGCGTTTTTTGTTTTCGGGTTATTTTGATTTTAAGTGCTTTTTGGCAAATATCACCATCTTTTTTAAAAGCACATATGTCAGCCAACGTTAATTCAAAAACATTTTGCATCGGTACGATAACTCTTCTTATGCTGGCAAACAGATTGTCACTTGTTATATGAGTGCACCTTATACAGCGTGTTCAAAAATTGAATTACCGTTTCGTTGTATTCAACTACGAGAAGTAAATTCGTCGAAAATTTTAAATGGAACACCCCATACCTCTATAGCCTATCAAAACGGGAATTTAATTCTTTACAAATTATCTATAAACATTGCTATACCTATTTATTATAGTTTTCTTCATATTGCGTATTTTGTCAAAATCCTACATAAAATGCTGGAAACCGTTCGTGTTTGGATTAGAAGGCCATGACATTTTGACAGTTTATCGTTTAATTTATTCAAATTATCGTTGGTATTATTTCTAAAATTATCTGCGATTGAATAAACTTTAGTTTGTTAGCTTTTTTTATCCAAAATAACCAGCAGAAGAACGCATAAATTAAACAATGAAAAACAACAATATGGCGTAATATTTGCCGTAATGATGAGCGAGATATGCCTAGAGAGTTCACTTTATTTATTAAGGGTGCTTTCTTGGAAAATATTCATCTAAATCGATCGAAGCACAGCTTGCCGAAAAATTTGGTAAAGCAATAAAATATGACAAAACATTTATTCCATTATCTTAATCCGCTGGTAATAGAAATTTATGGCTTGTTTATTTTGATCTTTCCAAAACTAAGAAACAGATCCTATTCAAAACTTTGTTAAATCCGCCATGAATATAAAACGAATTCAAAATGTTGGTATTGGAGTAATTCGCCATGATATTCAAAGACATTAACAGAAGTAAATGATGACACAACTAAGTAATGACAACAATAACATAAATATGGATAAAAAGCTGCCAAAACATGGCTTTCTAACACAAAAACCAGAAGCTTTCCAGCATTGCATATTTCCATTAATTTCCAAATGTGAGGGTAACTAGAACAAATAGGCACAGGAAGGTTTCTAGATAGTTTGTAGAGAATTAAATTCCCTTAATTTATTTTTATAATTTTAAGTTTTTTATTCTTTTATGTTATTGATTTTAATTTTTGTCATTGAATTGTTGTTTTTCATTGATTCATTTATTGGTTTTCTTTTGTTTTTTTTTGTAAATAACAGCTAGCAATCTAATGTTTATTCAATTGCAGTTCATTGTAGATATAATACTAATAATAATTTAAATAAATTAAACAAAAAATTGTCAAAACCTCATGGCCTTTTAACAAAAACACAAACGGTTCCTAGCATTTTACGTATGATTTTGATAATTTCCTCAATAAAATGAAAACTATAATAAATAGGTATAGGAATGTTTAGAGATAATTTGTAGAGAATTAAATTCCCTTTCTGATAGGTATGAAAATATGGGGCGCAATGGCTCAGGGGGGCGCAATGGCTCAGGGAGGCGCAATGGCTCAGCGTGTTTACTCTCGAGTTAACACGCAGACGTCCCGGGTTCGAATCCCGGTGTAATCACGTTGGGTCGCCCCCCGTCCTTCGGAGGGGACGTTAAGCCGTCGGTCCCGGCAACCAGTCGTTCATCTCTGGCTGTCGTTATCACTATGTGTGTAAGGGGTTTGAACAAAAATGGCTGAATGCGCGTTAGCGCCCTGGAGGCCTGCACCTCGTAGGGGTCCACGAGGATGTTGGTACTCCTGGAGCGGCACCTGACAGGGGCGAACCCACACTGGGCCTGTGCCATAGCACGCCCGGTTTGGTGGGGGGTCGGTCAGGAAGCGGAATCAGCCAAAAATCGAGTTATTATTATATACTCTCATTTAACATCTCAAACCTCTTAGAGGGAGCCAGTGTACAAGGGGCACCATTGTGGCCTAGGTGCCGCGTATAGAATACGCACTCCTCACTACATACATACATGGATGGGGCATTTCATTTAAAATTTTCGACTTTCACGCGATTGAATACAGAGAAACGGTCAATTTTTGACCGACCAGCCTGTATAAGATATAATGATACAACAAGTAACAATTTATTTAACAGCATATGAAGAGTTATGTTGCCAATGCAAAACGTTTTTGAAATAACGTTGGCTGAAATATGGGCTTTTAAAGGGCATGGTGATATTTGACAAATAACACTTAAAATCAAAATAAGTCAAAAAAACACAAAAAAAAAACAAAAAACGCTAGGTACCAACAACTATATCAAAGTTAACATATTTCTTTACGTATAATTTAATGGTGTAATAAAAACTATAGTATTCCATTTAAAATAACGAAGTTGAGGTCTACTTCCGGTAGATCGGACGTGGTGGCCATGTTGAAAATATTTTAGATTAAAAGATCAAAATGAACAACCCATGATATCAAAATTTCAATCCTCTACGAGTAGTGGAACCTAAAAAAGTTCTAATGAACCACATATGTGAGACAGCCTGTATACATTTAAAAAAATTGCTTAACAACTAGGGAAATAGACGGTGCTTATAAAATGCAATGAAAACTATATTTTCGCCTTTGTATGATGAAGCTTTTATCAGAAACTTTTTTCTATAAAGTTGATAGTATATGAGTTATACGGTAGTCTATTTAAATATATCAGCCAGTGTGTTTTAATGATGGACATAATCGATATTGTTAATAATCGAGAATAATCAATAATAGAAAAAATAATCGATTATTTTACAATTGTAAGATATAGGGAATAGTTAGTCAAAATACATATATAAAAAAAATATATAAATATTTATTTAATAACTAAATATATTTTACTATATAATTCTAATGAAAAACATTATTTTGCTTAGAAAATTGCTAGTCAATTTTTCTGTCTTTTGTCAACTCGCCTACTTGACGTACAGCTTTGATGTACCTCTGCATCAAAATCTGCATTTGTTTTGAAAGATTGTACAATTCCGAAAAGATTTCCTTCTTGGACTCCCAAAACTGTAGAGGATTAAGCTTCATATATATCAACGGTATGTCTAAGTGCTTTTTTGTTGAATGCTGCTGAAGGCTAAGAACATAGCCTTTATATCAAAATGTTCCCCCCACAAACTTGTATGATTGTTCTCACTGTAATCTAAAATGTATATTATTCAAATATACTCTACTCTAGACTAAAACTCAAAATTGTTATAGAATAAACAAAAGTAATATTTTACTAAACTGCAAAAAAGGATGCAAAAATAATTTTATTAAATCAGTGCGACTAGTTTCAAGATCAACTTGTCTGAAATTTGGTACTGAAAATGTACCAAATATAAATTACAAAAATAGAAAGACAAAAAAAGAGAATTAAGTTACCGTCAATAGTTCAAAGTTGTACCAAAAACAAAAAATCAGTCATAACGGACAATAAACTGAAAGGAATTTATTAGATGACGAAGAGTACTTTCTTAATATTTTTGTTAAAAATGTAAAAAGCGAAAAAATATATATAAAAAATTAAATGAAACAATCAAAAGGTTAAAGATTATAAAGGCTAAAAAACTCACAAGTTTGTAAATAGATAAAAATAAATAATAACTTAAGAAATAAACATCAAAAAACATTTAAATGTATATTCGAACATTTGTGAAACGGTTTGCACATTAATACAAAAAGTAAGCACAAAAAGTTGTATTGCACCAATCCGTTACACAAAATATAACAAATATAACAACAATATAAGAATAGATTTAGATGAGTTGAGAAAAATGTTTGTGGTTATTAAACTCTGTTATGTCGTTCAATAATATGTCATCATTATTATGAGGGCTAATAAAATACTCCTCGTAAAGATCAAGTTCTTTACATTTTTGTACGTTGCGTAATAATTCGATGTTATTTATTGTGATGTCATGTTTGCAGTCCTTTACGTGTTTGTAAACTACGCATGTAGATTTAGTTTTGTGTTCTTTAAAGCGTGTAGCCTTTAATATATAAAATAGATTGTGCATCAAAGGTTTAGCAATTTTTTCAACATATAATAAAACTATGAATTATGATTTGGATTTAATATATGGATAGATTAAATTATTAATATAAGTATTGTGAACACTATAGTAGTAAATATTTTGGATTTTATCAATAGAGAAATTATTGTTTAAGCCGATCTTTATGGTATTCATCGTTTCAGTAATCAGATGACTATTTTTTAACGGTACATAGTACAGACGATTAAAATTAAAAGAAAACTAGCTTGTTTCTGTTGTTCACAGGAGTATGAGTAATTATTTATAATACTCTCAGTCATTGTAGGTTTTCTATATGTATTATATTGTAAAATATTACGGATGTTGTCTCTGGTGATTTGCAAATCAAGAAAGTTGAGAGTTTGATTCTTTTAGTCGCACTGATTTAATGAAATTATTTTTTCATCATTTTTTGTAGTTTTTGTTATTCAATATACAGGGTGTTTCGGTGACTTAGGGCACAAATTATACCACATATACTAGAATGTAAATGATAACGATGTGCATAAAAATGTTTGGTCTAAACCAATAAATGGTGGAGCTATAGATCATTAAGGTTAAGAAGTTTTAACTGATTGTTTTAAATATTTTCTGTACTGTTTAAAGTCGAGCGCTGAAATTTGGTACAATGTAAACTAATATCAAGTAGATTCATTAGACAGTTTGTAAGTTAAATAGATCCATGGAACAATGCTATACATTTAACAGCTGTACGTTTAAAATGGAAAATTATACGTTTAGTGAACAAACTGACATGATTTTAAAATTAGGCTAATGTAAGAGCCAATAATATATTGAATCCTTTAAGTTTTTATACAAACAATCAATTGTTACACGATTGTTAGCGAGTTAGTAACTCAATTCGTCATTCAATTGTCATGGTGGGTTTAGATTTGTTTACTGTTGTTATTGTCGGGATACAACATTTTTGGATTTAACTTAACAACAGTGAATTTTACCAAAATTTCGTAAGTCATAAAAGTTTCTAAGATAAATGTTCTATTGGAAAGTGTCAAAATACATAGAATCGATAGGTTAATAGTATATTAAAAAATATTTTAATATACTATAGTATATTTTTTAGTCTTTATTAAAAAATAGATTTCGTAAGACATACGAGTTTTTTAATGAATGAGTGGGTTCATGCAACGTGTTTTAGTTTTAAGGTTTCTATTTTGTTGTTTTAGTTTTTTGTAGTTGTAAGGAAAAGTATTGATTCATGCAAGATTTAAGCACAGTATATTAAAGCAATATATTATATATATTAAATGTGGAGGATCAGGAGTGAAGCCGTTTTGTTTTTTAAATATAAAAATATGTTATTAACAATCATAAATTTTCTTGACAACGCCATAGTATAATGATTATATACAAATGTTTAATTTAAAATCAGGTGGGTTCTGTGACGGTAATGCCACAGATACTCCCCTACTCAAAATATGTCTCTGAAATGCGTGTACAACGGAAGTCCACAAATTCCTTGGCTTAAAATTAGTTGATTTAAGTTAACTTTTCTATATCCAAAGTTGCTTCGTTTCGCCGCTAGATTACTTCAAAGTTAGCAAAAAAATCGTTTATTCTTTATAACTCGAAAACACGATAATCAATGAGATGTTAATTCCTAGGTTTAATTGACATCTTTTTATGGTTTTAGGTGAAATTTTAAAAACACAGAAATGATCGAAAAGCCATATCTTCAGCAGTTATTACTCCATATCTTTTTGCTGAATTGGCGATGACTACATAATTAAAATTTCTGAATAGCCCATTTAGTTCTACAAATCAAAATCTTATATAGAGACAAAAAATTTTTAAAACTAAATGGGCTATTGAGAAATTATAGTTATGTAAGCGTCGCCTACTCAGAAAAAGAAATATGGATTAATATTCGCCAAACACATGAGTTTTCTATCATTTCCGTATTTTTAAAATTTTACGCAAAACCATAAAAAGATGTTGATTGAACCTAGGAACTCACTTCTCAAAAATGGTTTAGATTCATTAACGTGTTCTCGAGTTAAAAATAATAAACGATTTTTTTTGCTAATTTTGAAGTCCTCTAGCGGCGAAACGAAGCGACTTTGGATATAACAAGTTAACTTAAATCGACCTATTTTGACAAAATGAATCTGTGGTATTCCATTGTACACGCATTTCAGAGACACTCTGTATAACTTATGTTACCATAACAAATTTCCTAAACATGTGATTGATAATGTGTTTTATAAAATACTACTTCAGAAAGACTCCCTTTATACTAAAATTAATTATGATAAACATTTCAAACCACTTGCCTATTTTTTCCACTTCTAATCTGCTAAACTATATTACTTCACTTGCCCAAAACATCTTTTCCAAATTCGATATATCTTTAGCTTTTTCTAATAAAAACACTATCATGAATCTTCTAAGCTTCTTAACCACGCAATTAAGGTTTTTCAAAAACCTATCTCTACTTTTCTTAAGAATTTTAATTTGAATTAATTTGTAATTCTTTGATTTAAACTTATGTTTTATTTTGTTTTCCGTTGTTTTATGTTCCATCTCTCTCATCCATCGCCATACGAAACGACATTATGTGTATCTTCAGGTTGATTTATTGTTATAACATATTGTTATGTGTTTTACTACATAATGTGTTCAATTGTCACGATTTTTCGCAAAATTATACGGAGTATCGATAAAATAAAATATGCGCCACATTAAGAACATATCGGTTTACCACCAATTCCAATTTGAAATTTTTTCAATTAACTCGCTCTGATAGAATAAACGCTGATCCGAAAATTTCGAAATTAACATATGATACACAGAAATATTCACTAATTACAATAAATTTTATCGCATTTTTTTATCGAACTGTTTCGAAAATATCAATCTCTAAAGTGAGGGGCCATATTACAACATATTTTGACATATTACAATAGTAGGTATAAATTGATCCAATGTCGATAACTTGAACTAGATTCATAAAATGATATTAAATATTTCAATACAGCATCGGATGTTGTAAAAAGTCTCATTACACCACCCGTGTGAATACTGTAAAAGCTTGCATCACCGTATCAAATTACAAAAATAGTATTAACGTAAACCACTTCAATAATAATTAGTTCTTTACACCCGAATGTCCGTTGTAAACGGATTCGGTATAGGCAGATTTGTTTAAATTTGCCAATCTGCGACATTTTCGGGACTATTACGTTAGTTCGTCATAGCCGGAAGTTCATTATAGCCGGTTGCGCTATGAATCGTGTATTTACAAATGTTAGAAATTTTAATGATTTACTGTTATAAAGTTGTATTTACACATGACATTAAATGATAATATGATTAATTACACTAGTTCACAAGAAAAATCTCAGACTGTAATATTTTTTTGTAATATCATATTTTGTAATCGCCATCACATTCACTTTTCGAGATATATCCAAAAATGTGGAAAACCGTAAATTAAAAAACACAGTAACGGTTCATGTTCAGTATTTTTGATATTTTGTATAGTGTACTTCTGTAACTACATGGACATAAAAGTGGACATCCAGACGAACATTTTAAGATATTGATGCCATAAATCGGACTTTAGATTATTTTACTAGAGCCTAAAACAACTCAACAAAATCAAATTTGTTGACATGTTTCATAATTGTATATGAACAAAAAAGTTAGCTATTCTATCTTGTAGAACAGGGGTTCTCAAAGTATGGTACCTGTACTACTGGTGGTATATTTCATAGATTTTGATGGTACCATTTTTGATATCTATATAAAAAAAGCAAACCAATAACTTTACCTAAATGCTTATAAACATTCAATAGAAAAATGCGTAATCACTACGTCGTAGTCAGTAATGCATGTGTTTTCTCCCACTCTCTACTGATCTAAAATATAAAAAAGAGCAAAAATTTTGCAATACAATTCGTTCATTCGATATGGAAAAACCAAACAATAGAAGAAGAATTCCTATTTTGTGAAGCACTTTCACATTATACAACGGCAGATGAAATTTTCAGAAAAATCAATGAGACTCTTCGAATTACGTAACGAAGTTCAAATATTTCTGTCAGATACCAACTCTGACTTTTACGTTTAGCCTATTTAGCAGATATTTTTGGAACATTGAACGAATTAAATTCTAGTTTACAACTTTCCAATGTATCTGCTTTTACTGTACATGACAAAGTAAATGCAACCGTGAAAAAATTAGAATACAGAATTAAGGACCTAAAACGTAAGAAAACTGCTGGGTTTCCTATACTAGAAGAGTATCTTCAAGGAAACGAACCGAACAAACACCTGACTGAAGATATAGAAAAACATTGCATGGGACTTGTCAGTAACTTTCACTTTTACTTTCCTGAAAATTTAGAAAACGAAAGTTGGATAAGAGATACGTTATCTGATTCGAATACTGAAATAGAACGAAATGTTTCTATTTTAGAAAGAGATCAACTCATAGAAATTTCATGTTACAGGAACCTAATGAATAAATTCAAAACAGAAAACTTTATGTAATTTTTTGATACAAAGGCAAAGTGAATACAAAGACATTTCGGATCTGTGTGAATCTGGATTTTCATCAATGTTAATAATAAAAAATAAATATAGAACACGGTTGCAACTTGAACCTGATTTAAGATTAAAATTAACGAAAAGTCAACCTGATATATCCCAATACATAAAAAAGAAACAGGCTCATCCATTGCTTTAACAACGTTTGTTTTTTTTAATTTCATGTTTGGTTACGTGTTACTATTAATAAATAAAATAAGTTCAAATTATTTTATCCTTAAATTATTTTAATCGAAAATCGTTTTGTTAGTAAAGGTACATAAAATTTTTGTCTTTAATTTATGTGGTACGACATTTAGAAAGTTTGAGAACCCCTGCTGTAGAACATTTAGTTCTCTAAATTTTAAAGTATTGGACATCATGATCGAAGGTATTTTAACAGAGATATCGTTAATTTACGACAATCGTGTAAAATTTCATTTTTTGCCATTTTCACTGTATTGCTGAAATAATACTACGAACAATTTTTCTTTAATAAAGAGGTATTTTAACTATTCTAGGCACTAAGTATAAACATTCAATTCATTGAAACCAATATTATTATTTTGACACTAATTCAGTATAACGCATTTATATGGAAAGATTCTGTAGATTAAAAAGTAATTGCCGCAGTAAAGAAATTTACTAACTTCTACTTTTTAAGTATCGACTTGCATTTCTGACTTACAAGGCGATTTTACAAAATATTGCTGTTTTCTTTGTTTGAGGGAAGCTGGGCGAGAAAGCATCATAGGCAAAGACTGGCCTTCTAGAAAACATTACGATGCTGATGCTTTCAATGTCTTAAATGAACCTCTGGTGAGACCAGCATATGTCATATTACAGGTTTGATCAAAAGCTTTTCGAAAACGTTGAATTCAGAAAGCCTAGTATTTAAATATCTCACCAAGCTCTTTCCACAAATATCGTACGCTCAACTAAAAGAAGGTATATTTGTTGGCCATCAAATAGGAAAATTAATAAATAACAACGAATTAATGTCAATATTAACAACAAAAGAAGCCAGGCGTGGATTAGAATTTTAGAAAACCATAAGAATGAGAATTATCGCGAAATAATTTCTACAATTTCTAACTTATTGCACAATTACCATGCTATAAATGCAAACATGTTGCTCAAAATTCATTTTCTCTATTTGCTCTTAGATTTCTTTCCATGCAATCTTGGAACGGGAACTAACGAACAATTCGAGCGGTTCCATTAAGATTTAATGACATTGGAAATATATTATCAAGGTTACTGGGAGACATAGGGATGATGGGAGATTATCTCTGGAGTATTATTAGAGAAATCGACCCAAAGACATACAAAAAATTGTCGAAAAGTAATCATATTCCGCACTATACTAACAATAAGTAAAGTAGTATACATTAAATATAAAATTTAATTGCATAAAAGTTCTGTAATATAATTTGTTATATAAACCTAGACAATATAAATAAAAAGAAAAAGAACATTATCGCTTGTCAGATCAGCCAAGCACCCAAGTGCACATAGTGCAACTCTGCCAAAATCAAATCCTCCTGACCAATTATGCTTAATGTTCAATATTTAAAACAGGTAAAATAATATTGATTTTTGTGAATTTAATGTTTATACTTGGTGCCTGCAACAGTTAAAGTACTCTTTATTAAAAGACAAAATTGTTCGAAATAATGTTTCAACAACACAGTGAAATCTGTGGTAAAATATCTTCGATCATGATGTCCATTACTTCAAAATTTAGAGAATTAAATGTTCTTCAGGATAGAGTAGCTAACTTTTTTGTTCATATATAATTATTTTTTGTTACGGTGCGATTAAGTGAGATGAAAATGGGAAAAATATCAAAAAATTTGATTTTGTTGAGTTGTTTTAGGCTCTAGCAAAATAACGGAAAGTCCAATGTATGGCATCAATATCTTAAAATGTTCGTCTGGACACTTTTATGTCCATATAGCTACAGAAGTACACTATGCAAAATATCAAAAATACTGAACATGAACTATTACTGTGTTTTTCATTTTACGATTTTCCACATTTTTGGGTATATCTCGACAACTGGACGTGATGGCGAAAAACTAAAGACAGATTCAGAATCAACACAATATTCTACATTATAAAATAAATATTAGTCTTTGAGATAAAACTTTATTCAAATTTGTAAACTAGTGTTATTAGTTAGCTGTATTTGGCAATTTTTTTATATTTTAATCGGCACCTATAATCATCTACAAGGTAATTGTCGATGGCTCACTTTAAACTGTTTTGTTGATTTTAGGTAATTCATTTTTAACCTTTTCATAATAACTTAATGATATATTTGCCACCTCGTTTAAGTCCCTTATCTCTTCTAAAGAACGATTTGTATTAAACCTTTATTATGGCTAACGTACATAATTTATTACCATCAGCGTCATGATTATTTCAGAATACTAAATATGCTATTCTGCAGACTAACATGTATACTAGAAGCCTACGTATTTACTTTTTTATATATATGTAGCATTAAGTCGTGAATGTACAACTACGTAACCTCTCCCGGTGTATATAAAAATAGACATTTTGAACCGCCCCTTAAAAAACTTCATTTGCAACACCGTTTCTTTTCATAAACGAAAAAATCTTAATTAATGTGCAAAATTAAAACTAAAACCCAATTAACTCGTTTAATTAACTCCCACAATAAACGCAACCCAACAATTACGCCGAAATAATAAAAGAAGTAAAAAAGGAGTATAGCTATAACACATCACCATATATTATGAAATTTTAAAGAACCCGTTTTCTTTTACGACACCTTCCATAACAACGGTTCGCGAATATAATACGACTCCATAATGAAATTTTTTATTCTTTCGCAAGTAACGACAACACAAAGAAAATTCATTATTTTTATATTCAATAATAAAGTTTGGAATATTCGTATTTTCTTTTATTATTTCAGAAGTGTGTTGAAAGATGCATCAAAGGGCTTTTCTTGGAAGCGGATGGGCTAGGGGTGGTGTTGCTGGTTCGGGGGTTGTCAGAAGGGCACATCCCGCTTCCGGGGCGCAATGGAACGTGCAAGTCGTACGAGGGAAGGTGAACGGGAAATGTCTGTGGAATGCGTGCAAAGCTCTTAGTCTTGGATTGTTACTTATGGTTTTAGGAGCTGCAATGGCAACAATAGGTAAGTACATAATTTACTAGTTATATCCATGCAATTTGCTAAAGTAAGGGAAATATCCCCAATAATGTGAGAATTTAAACAAATAAATTATTAAGTTAATATAGCGAAGTAGGGGATTTAGTGGTTTATGTTAGTATACTCAACCAGCGGGTTCTATTTAAAATGTAGATTATATGCGAATTCATAACTCGTTATGGCGATTAAAGTAACCAAAAATAGGTTAATACTTTGCTAAAACATGGTGTGGTATGTTGATTAATTCGATTTTAAGTGAGGAGAAAAATCAATCATTTTCTACAACATATTCTCAAATCTTTTTGAATGACCTCATTTCGGATTTTTTCATCGAGTTTAATTTCAACCCGGTCTTATGATTATACCTTAACCTTCCAGTTCACAGTTTATGACTTTTTTTATTAGGTAAAGGTAGGCATACCTGCAAAAGTTAGTTTTCAGCTTTCGTTATAAATATATCGTAATCTGTTAAAATAGATTAAATCGATAAAAATATTCTAAAATGTTTTTGTATATGCTTCGTTTCAAGTAAAATTAAATAATAAATGAACCGTTATAACGAACTGAAATATCACAAAAAACTGACTAAGATATTATAAAGTATTTAGCAGAAATAAATATTTTACTCTGTTTTATTACATTTTCAAAACAAATTTATTAAAAAATTATTATTTTCATCAAAATAACATGTTTGTTATTACAATCAGAATATTGAAATATTTATTCAATCACGTGGACTGCATAAGTAGTAGGGACAAGTAAGCACACACAAACAGTAAAACTAAACACAATGTCTAAAAATAGAACGCAGAGTGTAAGAGCCGTTTTACAACTTGCATAAATTTTTTGGATCAACCTAATTAATTTGTTGAGATATTTCTAAGGTCTAATCGACCAGGGTAATCTATTAGTGATGGGGTGGTATTTGAGGAACGGAATTTTGAAGCATTATTCTAATGGAACATATCATCCGGCATAATTTTTAAAATACCGAATTTTGATATTCACTAATATACCCTACTATTTGAGAAAAAAAAAGCTGCAATGTTGTAATGCTGAACATTACTACGATTTTACCTTGTGTATTTCCGATAAAGACGGATTAAACGCCGTTTTATTGATATTTATTTAAGGATCTCTTAATATATTTTCCTTCTATTTCCGAATAGCTAGTAATTTTTCAGAATATGAAAATTAGCGATAGAAAATATACACTGTGTACATAAAGTATGGAATCAATTCGATAAAAATTTGGGGAATGTTCTTAGAAAAAAAGGCCTAGTGATCTTTGTCATATTCTTTAGCACGCATGTTCGAGTTAAAATTGAAATGTACAGTTGTCCCAAATCTGAAATACTACTTAAGTTGACATTTTTAAATAGGAACCCCTATTTTTTATTACATTTATGGATTCTACGTTACATTTCGAGTATTTTTCATATAGCACACTTTATGTCTTCAAAAAAATGGCTTTGTGTATCTGTGTACATAAACTGTGAAATCAGTTCGGTATAAATCCAGTGGATATTCTTAGGAAAAAACGACAAGGCACTTTGTGAGATAAAATTGAAATGTGCAGGCTGTCCAAAAATTGATATACCATGCCTAAGTTAACATTTTTAATTAGAAACCCACATTTTCTGTAACATTTATAGACTCCACATTAAATTTTGAATATTCTTAACATTAATTTCGTTCATTTAATACACAATAATCCAATAAGTTTAAAATGTACACAAGTATACAACGCCATTTTTTTTGACATCTGATAATCGAAATACTGAAAAATACGCAGATTTTAATGTAGAATCCATAAATCCAACAAAAAATTCTAGTTCCTATTTAATAATATACGCTTTCTCAATTTTGGGACCAACCCAACCCTTATGTTGCATTTTTTAATGCGCGTTTTCTGACAGAATTAAAATGTACAGGATGACATTTTAATTCTATGTCAGAAAACGCGCATTAAAAAATCCAACATAAGGGTCCAAGTCTTTTTGTTTAACAATATTCCTTGAATTTATATCTAATTGCTAAGCTACATGAAAAATACTCAGAATTTAACGTAGCATCCATACATGTGAGAAAAATGTGGGTTTCTATTTAGGAATCTTAACTTATACGATGTGAATTTAAATTTATCCATTATACCAGTGTAATATGTTAAAATAAAAGGAATGTTGTAGTACATTAACTGGTTTTATTATTCAAATTTAAAGTCTAACTAGTTTCGCTAATTATAGCATCCTCAGAGTATGTCATAGGAATGTATGAAAATAACATTTATGCGTAGAATTTATTGATACTCCTTATCTCTTTCTATTTCTTGTAAATAGATGACTTAATACCGAGTTAGATGTATATTTAAATGTAAATTTAGTAAAACTTCTATTTATAAAAATTAAAAAACTAATTGGACAACACGCTACATGTTAAAAACTGTGACACAGTGACACAGTGACACTTTTATATATATATATATATATATATATATATATATAATATATAATATATATATATATATATATATATATTTATATAAATATACATATATAAATATATGTATATTTACATATATATATATATATATATATGTTATTTGTAACATATTTACATGAAAATATACGCTTATACTGGCTATCTCACGTAACTGGTTCATTATAACTTTCTTGGGTTCCACTATTCGTAGAGGCTTGAAATTTTGGTAGCTCATGGGTTGCTCATTCCGATCTTTTAATCTAAAATATTTTCAAAATAGCCACTACTTCTCGTATCACATGGTTGGTACGTAGCGGTTTTTGCATTCAAGTTATTTTGATTTTAATTATTTTTTGGCAAATATTACCATGCTCTTTAAGAGTCCGTATCTCAGCCAACGTTAATTCAAAAACGTTTTGCATTGGCATGACAGCTCTTCATATGCTGTAAAATAGATTGTCACTTGTTGTATCACTATACCTCTGTATTATGTCTCTGTATTCAATTACGTGAAAGTCCAAATTTTAAATGGAACGTCCCATATTTTCATACCGTATCAGAAAGAGAATTTAATTCTCTACAAATTATCTAGAAATATTCCTATACCTATTTATTATAGTTTTCCTGCTAGTGAGGAATTTATCAAAATCATACATAAAATGTAAGAAACCGTTTGTATTTCTGTTAGAAGGCCAAGACATTTTGACAGTTTATTGTTTAATTTACTTAAATTATTATTAGTATTATTTCTACAATGAACTGCGACTGAATAAACTTTAGATTACTAATAGAAACGGTAATTCAATTTTTGACCAACCTGTATAAATAGTAAAGTAGAAGACAAGTTGATGATGAATAAAATGTATTTGAGATCTGTGATACATATGTTTCTAGTGTCTATAGACTCGTCCTCAGGCACAAGGTCAACTTAAGTATGAAAGTGAAAAGGAAGGTCCATACAACGATATAGATTAATGAATATAAAAAACATGTCAAACTCCAGACAGTATAATATATTCTTAAAATTAAAGGGTACGAAAATGATGAGACGTAATTCTAAATGTGTTAACACAGTTGTAACAAGTAATGTTGAAGTAATTGAAAGTTAAAATGAAACACGTTGACTAAGCACAATAGTTAAGACAAGAAGTGGACACACCTACGCAAACAGCATTCACATGTGGCCTGGCAGAAGGCAACACATTATCAATTTCAACTATTTGGAAACAATTAAACAATTAAATAAATAATCACAAATGAGGCGCTGTGAATATGAACCAAGTCTAACAAAACTCAGAATTTTTAACAAAGTACAATGGTTTACCGTATCAATCGCGCCACTGTTATCTAGATTGCAAAATTTTTAACGGCAGGAAGGATTGAGGACAATAAAAACCGCAATTCAATTGATTTTGCCAATATTTCGTATCTATTTGGATACTTCCTCAGGGGGAGTCGTTACTATTAAATACAATATTTAAATTAAGTAATTAGAACTTAAAGTCTACTTACAATTGCAACGAAATTAACGATTAAAACAAAAAACCTTAACAAGACAACGTTTTTTTTTATTTTTTAACATTATTTATAACGTTGGTTCAAACGGGTTAGAGATGAACGAGTGAAATAACACGTGGTATCTACCAGCGACACCTACGTGAAGCGTAGAGTGTGCAACAAAAAATATGAAATTTTGAATTTTTAAAATTGTGTGTAATCACGTATTATCAATTGAATTGCCGTTTTTTATTACCCTCAATCAAGTAATACCATCTGAATTTGCTGAGGAAAACTTAAAAGCATTGATAACAAAACGCAGTGTGCTTTCCTTAAGAATCAGGAGAGTTAGAATTCAAGAATTCGTAGAGAATTCAAAGTTTCTATTAGAAAAAGAAATATCACTGTACAAATCCACATTATCCTCAACAGGTATACTGTCGGCAATACTCGCGATCGCACCAATGAAAAAGTCATTCAGCTCATCAGGCTTTTTAAGATGATCTGGTATACCTCCACAGCAACGCTTATTACGCTTCACGTTTAAAGATTCGAAACGACGCCATGTGTTTTTATTATCAATATTAT
Organism: Onthophagus sagittarius; assembly: GCA_036711965.1. Lineage (NCBI taxonomy): Eukaryota > Metazoa > Arthropoda > Insecta > Coleoptera > Scarabaeidae > Onthophagus > Onthophagus sagittarius. The sequence continues at coordinate 49,797,243 of JASERS010000001.1, forward strand.
TCGAAGTAGATTCAAAATAGGCTCGCTGTTCTACTATAACCAAGAGTTTAAATTTCGCTATCCTTATAATACTCCCAAGTAATAACGTTGTCAGCCATCTTAAATCGTTTCCTGGCGTCCACCCGTAGTCTCATCATTAATCTCAAATTATGAGTTAACCATGGAGGACTTGCCTCAGTTGAGAACAGACCTCTTTAAAGGAGCATGAAGATCCAATAGAAGTGTAATTTGACTATTCAAATAGCTAACCCTATCATTGATAGATTTGAATCTCAGAATATGATCGAAAGGAATTTAAGATAAGTCATAATTAAATTGTTGTAAATTAATAGTACCAAAGTTTCGTAGGTATCGGATTGTTGGCACATCCTTAAAGCAAGTTCATTCAAGACAACATTATGGTCAGAAAAACGATAATCAATTACTCCCGAAGCACGAATTAAGGAAAGGTCAAATGTGATAATTAGATCCAAAAGGGTAGCGGTTGAAGCAGCTGTTCTGGTTGGACAATTTATTACTTGATTGGCTTCTCATGAATTCAGGAAAGAGGATAAAAGAAGTAAATCAATGCTCCTGGAGTTAAAAGCGTTAATGTTAAAGTCGCCACAGCAAACAATTCGATTTGTCAACAATAAACAGCTTGCAATAGAATCATCTAACTCACTCAAAAATAAAGAGTAATGAGTATGAGATGGTCCATACGCGACACCAACCGCCACATTACCACCGTGTAAATGGAGTAGTAACTAGAGTTGTTCAATATTGGTAGAGGAGTTGATAATAGTAAATTTTATATTCATTTTAACATAAAAACATACACCCTAGAGCCCCTGTCACGGCTTGTGACACTATATCCAACTAAAGACACCAAATGATCGACAACCAAATCAGAAAGCCATGTTTCAGACAGCAATTATATCCATACTCGAGTAAGATAAAAAATCACGTAAATTTCTACTTCCAGGATAGGATTGAGGACAAAAAAGCAAAAAGCCTTTTTTGTCCTCAATCCTATCCTGGAAGTAGAAATTTACTCGATTTGCTAACGGGATTGAAGAATAAAAATCTCCTACTTAAATAAAAAATCACGTAACCTTCGGCATTAATGATCTTATATCAGTAAGTTATCTTACTAATATATTATCTTATAAGTAAGCGAATTTTAAGTTCGACATTTTAAAGTATAAGTATATAAAAAAGGGCTCAGTAAAATTGAACGGCTTTGCAAAAATAGAAACTAATATAGCAAAAAGTAAATACATTAAGTATTAGCACTGTTTTAGTAATTTTCATGATTAATTTTCAGTGATTGAGCTATTTTTCATAGCTCACTCCATTAATAACCAAATTAATAATATAAGAGGTTATTACAAGAGGTTAATTACATAAGAGATTAGATTGCCATCTAACCGCAATAGATTCCTATGTTATTTTTTAAATAAAAATCTTACAATCATAGGATTATACACTTTTAAACCGAAACTTATTTTTAGCTTCCTTTAAGAGATTGTATTTGGAAGCTGTTAAGTCTTCAGTAATAACTAACTTTGCATAACAACTTGGCGTTGTCCTTCGATGACAAACCAAGGATCAATGGGCCGGTACGGTGGCAGTGGTCGATATTTTCACTTCCATTTTTCTCGAAAAACTTTAAATAATTTATTTTCCATATCTTCATTCTTTCCGTCGACAATACCAAAAACATGTAAACTGCTCCGACGAATATACTTCTCGATGTCGTCTAATTTACCACGTAGAAACTGGGTTTCCTTCTCTAATTTAGCCGCATGGGTTCTTAGGGTTTCCACTTCCCTTTTAATAATATTTGCTATTCTCACACAAAAATCCTCCCGTTCAAACATTATTTTCATCGACTGATTGAACAGTTCCTCGATTTGACGGATATCCTCGGCACTTAAACGCATATTTAAATAAAATAATTGTAACTTTAACGGAGCGAGGCGGAACACGTCTTACTCAGGGACAGACATAAATCGAAATCTGATTGACAAAAAATCAAGTTTAATATTTGGGGTTTCAGTTTGGCAGCTGAGTTGTTGAGAATCCCTAGTTTATCTGACAATATACAACCCAATTTTGAAAATATTTGTTCGGATGGAATAGATGTTGCCATATTAACACACTTCTACTGAGAAATGTTAGCAACATTCAGAAAATTATGAAGATTCTTGCTCTACCAAACTAAGGAATTTTCTGCTCTTTGTATTTTGTGTAAATCAATATATCTTTGCACCTCAATTATTGTTTGTGACAAATTTCCACTTACTGACTGATGCTTTATGAGCCGCTGTTCAAAAGGTTTCAATATTGATAAAGATCAACTTTATGAGTTTATCTGAGAAATTTTGTTATCGATATTGCTATCAGCAATTGACTGAGCTACTAACAAGACAAGTACCAATAGATTATTATCATCTAAGTTGTTCAGTTTAACATGTAAGCCATTTAGTATAGATCCACGCTAATGGCAACGTCAGCGAAATCTTGGTTTCTAAAATCAGTGTAAGTTACTAACAAACCGTCTTGCTACATATAATAGCTAAAGACGCTGTTACATAGTTTTCTCCACAAATAATGTTGGTCTCATTTTCTAGCGGTTTTAAAATTGTAACCAATTGTTTGATGACGTCCCATTCGTTTGAAGCAATTACTGGTAATTCCTTTGTAATTAATTCCTTTGTAAATGTGGAATTCCACCTTCTTACCACATCCTAAATCAATTTTTTTGGATTTATTAAGGCAAATTGTCCGAAAAAATATTTCATTATCTGATGTACTTCTTTTTAAATAACCAATAATGACTCATAGCTTACTTGTTATCAATTCTTGTTGATGTGTGTAACATCCAAAGTAATTTAATTGCAGGTCATCTATAATGCGTATTTTCACGTTGGCGGTATTATCTGAAAAAATTCTTAAAATTTTATCGCATAATACCCATTTATTTATTAAGCTTCTAATTTCGAAGGCGAGGCAAGGTTGACTTTGTTTAAAAGGTGTACAGCCAAGCAATATATTTCCTAGTTGATAGGCATTGGTAATGTGGTAGGCGGTTAGGCTCAGAAAAAATAATTAACGAACAAAAACGTTCTAACGTATAGAAAGTGGAATTCCATCTTCTTACCACATCCTAAATCAGCTTTGTTGGACTTTTATTAAGGCAAATTGACCGAAAAAATATTTCATTATCCGATGTACTTCTTTTTAAATAACCAATAATGACTCATAGCTTGCTTATTATCAATTCTTGTTGATGTGTGTAACATCCAATGTAATTTAATTGCAGGTCATCTATAATAGCGTATTTTCACGTTGGCGGTATTATCTGAAAAGATTCTTAAAATTTTATCCAATAATACCCATTTATTTATTAAGCTTCTAATTTCGAAGGCGAGGCAAGGTTGGCTTTGTTTAAAAGGTGTACAGCCAAGCAATACATTTCCTTATTCATAGTCATTGGTAATGTAGTGGGCGGTTAGGCTTAGAAAATAAGTATTTCTGGAAGTTCCTGTATCGGTAGTTAAACAGGAGTAAAAACGCTTCACTCATTCTCTTTTTGAACCATTAACTTTTTTTAAGTACGAATAGTATATTGAAAGAATGGCTTGTGTGCTAGATGGACCTGGCCTTGCATGTTGCATTCGTCTTGCATATAAACTAATTGTGGGATATTTTCGCATCAAATGTTTTCTTAAATAATTTGATGTGAATTTATACGTAAGTAAAGCTTTACACAATTTGCATTCTGCTGTCAATTCAGTTAAAAGTCAATTTTTAGTAAAAAAAAAATCCATTGCATTTCAGAATTTTCACTTTTCTTTCGAAACATGTTAGAAAAAGACTAATTTATTCTTATTTGAGTATATTGAATTGTTTAAATATACTTAACACATATAAAGTTAAATTATTTACATTCAAGAAATAACTATTTAGTTGGTTATAAACAACAAACAACACCATGTACAGCAAATACACTAATCGTTTTTCTGCTACTTGTAATTGTGTTTTATTCTCTAGATTCTTGTGGAACTAAAAGTATAACCAATACTAGACCTAGAACCTAGCTTTGGTACTAACATTAGACCTAGAACTCCTTTAAGAACGTCCTTTAAGCCAGCTAAACCCTAATATTTCTAGTTCTAAGTGTAATGTTAGTTCTGAAGCTAGGTTGGTTTGGGTACAGCTAAACCTGAATCTTTCTAATTCTAGTTCTAGTGTTAGTTCTAGTTTTAATTCTTATTAAGCTCTAGATTGTTATAAATTCTTCTGGAACCAAAAGTATAACCTAAACTACTTCAGAAATCAGTATTGGCCCAAAAAAGAACCCTATATCTTAGGAAAAAATGTTGAAAATCGATTAAAGCTTTTCTTTTATGGTCAACAAATCCATCTTTGTGTACTTATCGTATACAATAGGCATTGGAAAAGCTCCAGTCATTCGCAGAATTGTCTAAACAAGTAATGGACCAAGATTTTGTATCAACTCATGTATTTCTACTCATTAAAAATATTGCTCACTTGTACATAAAAATTAGACTACATTATGTTAATAAAATTATTAATTTGATTTTTCAATTTTTAAATTTTATATACCTATTATGCCAATTGCTGTGCACTGTTTAAAATTTTGAATTCATTCAGTGAAACAAATTTCAAAAATACCTCCAAAAATATTGTACACTATATTTTTTCGGCTTTATTTCAAATTTCGCGCGAGAAAGATTTTTCTATTTCTAATATGACAACGATTTCGCTTCACTTGTGATGGTGGTGGCGATAGCACCAGCGGTCCATATTTTTTGTCTATAACTTACGGTTATTATCGGTAGAAAGCATAAGAAGGTATAAGGGTCTATATAATGATGAAATAAACAATTTTCAAATATAAGTTCAATTTGAAACATTTCAAACTGAATTTTTTTGCAATTACAAAATGGTTTATTTTAGTCTTTACATAAATCAAAGTGTTGAATAGATGCATGGCAAGGTGAGTATCGAATAAGTCCTGAAAATTGTCCTACATGATTCTGTATCATTTAAATCGAACAATAATCCGATGACTCTACTCAGTCACAGCACCCCGCACTCATGGTTTATAAGAAATAGCAGAATAGCCTTTTACGCAATTTTGATATTTAAAAATATTTGGAATAAAAAAAAATATTCCAATAAATGTTATTGGTAATTAAAAAAAACTGATGCAAATGGTTTTGTCAACATTTAACATAACTTTATTTCATTCACATCATACAAAAAAATTACTTAACAGTTGATGTAATTTTCACATTAACACAACAAATCGATTTGGACCCGCATACGCAATTACAAAGGATGAGTTGTCAGCATACATAACTAGATAAATATCCTTAAGAAAGCTGGGTAGGTCATTAAAAAGTCTGAAAGTAGAGACCCTAAAATTGAACTTCACAGAAATCCTATGTCAACGGAAGACTGATCCGAACAAACATGCAACAATATTATTCTAAGGAAACGGTCAGTTAAAAAAGGTCTAATTTAGAATAAGACCACGGATAATTTTTTCGTAAATATTGTCGTAAATATACTGGATGACCCATATAGACAGTCTCAATAATAAGCTATATATTGTCTGAAATTGTGTTAGTAGATACGAATCAAGATCATCTTGTCAAGAAATTCGAGGATGCTGGTACTAATTATTTTTTCAATTATTTCATAAGAAGTACTACAAATTAAATTTTTATTGTATCAATTGAGGTAAAGATCGTATAAACATGTACTAAATTTTAAAGCATCTTCAAACTTTAAAGTTTCTTTAAAATTGATTACTCAAATTGCCTTTTGATTCCTGTAAGCATAGATATAAATCAATTCATAGCTGGTGTTACATGACAATATTGTAGACATATAATTTATTATTGGATCCAAAATCCAACAAATTCGTTTTCACGGCGAAACATACGATTATTGTTATACGTTATACGGATTAATGTAAAAATTTTTCTCCTTTAAGCAATATTATTGCTTAATACCTATTTCTGTTTCCATATCAGTAGCTAACTGCATTCTGTTTCTCTACTAATCGGGATATATTTCTGCTCCTTCAATATTCAATAGCATCAACTGAGATTTCTTTCTCATTAAACGGATACATTCCGAATAGACATACTGTTCCAAAAGATTGTCGAGGGTTTTCAATAAATATTACGTATGTTCAATGGGTCGGAACAAATTGAGAGTGGATACCAAAAATCCTAGGTTAGTTATTTAAAGTTCTTTTATCTAATTGCATCCGCATATAATTTTTAAATTTAAATCTTCGCAATTTGAAACGTTTGGGCGAAATAAGCACTTTATCAGTGATATGTAATAACTTTCCTGGCTATCTGCCAATTCAGTTGGCGAGACCTTTCGTTGTGGGTAGAAAACTTAATTTAATAGAGTTGTCCCATCATCAGGTTCTCAGGATAGTGACTTTGTATAGAAACATCTATGTAATTTAGAAGTTATTCATACAATATTTTATATACGAACTAAACATTAAAAATTACCATTAACATAATTTGTTAATGACGTTTTCCATTCTAATAATTGTAAATTTTTTAAACTTTCTAGGAATAATTTGAAGAATGATTTTTCTTGTTGCTAAAGAAACGCATGAAATGATTCAATTTTCGGGCAACATAGGAAACGGTTTGTAGTGTGATAAAATTATAATAAACATTACGAATTTATGTAAATATGTTGAAATCGATGCGGTGCCTTAGAAAATAAACTTTGTGCGGAAGCAGTAAAGTAACTATAAAATTATTCTCCAAAATATCGTATGTTGCCGTCTGTAATTTAAAATTGTAAATATTTATAGTTTTACTGAACAAAATGTTATGATTTTAATGTTGAAAAAGTACTTTGGGCAAGGAAGCGACTTGACGATATAAAAAGCATTTCTAAATATCGAAACACGTTCACATGAGATAGGATATTTAACACTCCAACTAGAAAAATATATTTGGGATTTTGTTGTTGATCATAATAGCAAATCGGACATTTCGGAATTTCCAAGAGTACGGCTTGGCGTGTCCCACAATTGTATATGTTACGGCTTAGGTAGTTAAACTTAGATCTATCCTACTTATCTTCGGCTACAACTAAGTTTAGCCTTCATCATACCGGCTAGAACTTGGTGCAGCCGCTCACCGTTGCTTTAACGTAGGTGTATCCTATTTATCTTCGGCTAAAACTAGTTTTCAGTTCAGATAAGCCATTTTGGTTTTGTTTTGAGATTCCTATCTTGCGCTTTCCAATCGATTCGTATTTCGAATTTCCCCCGTGAAGAAGACATCTTATCCCAGACAAGCCGTGTCGATCCGAAACAAGATTTATATTGTGTAGGATATATATAGGTATTGAAAAAAATAAAAGACAATGATGTTGAAGTGACATTTATATTGTTCTGTTGATACTACATTCTTAACTTAAAAATAATCAAAAAAAATTCTTGTTAAAATTTCTTAAAAAAAAAAAATTATAGTTTTAAAAATATATAATATAACGAACTCTAGCTTAGTTTAAACTATAAAAAGTAATCAACAAACTTATCATGTAATAGTATGTGACTGGAATGCCTATTACTTGTTTGAAAAAGATAAACTTGATAGACACTTACTTAGACTTACACACAATACCGGCTGCTTTATGAATGCATTTCTACATTTATTGCTGTAAAGATATTTGTTGTACCCAATTTATACAACCCATCGTTATTACATTCAAATAAGGTAGTTGAATCGAATATAGCTAGCCTGAAAATATGGCTACACGCCTATCTTTGATTTACTATAAGCCGGCGATTGTGGGTATATGTGATAGGGCTCTTTCACACTTGTCGGATTCGACAAAATGTCGGATGTCGTGGTGGAAATACATTTTATATGGAGCTATTCATTGTATCGGATACCGACCATTCAACATTGTCCATATAGACGCATTGCATACGACATCTTGTCGGATCCGACAAGTGTGAAAGAACCCTTACCATTAAAGAGTATAATTCCAATATTACAGGGAATTACTAGTTAATTCATTAAATACCGGTTAACATTAGTTAAGTTATAAAATATATATTTTTATGATTGGTTTCCATTGAGATTAGTGTTATGTTATAACAACTCATTATACACTTTAATGAAGTCAACTCGATATTCCATAAAATAACTAATTAAAGCACTAAATTAAAAACTATTCATTCATCAACATTTAATCAGTTATTTTATGGAATATCCTATTACACACTGTAACGGTAACATATGTATTAGATACTCTGTGAGTGTGTGGGTAACGGGCGTATAGGCACCCTCCCCATGCTTCTAAAAATTACTCAAACTTAGTGCAGAAGCAACGACACCCCATGGTTAGAATACATGTTTTGCTTTTGCTATATATGTATGTGGCAATGTTCAAATACACTATCAAAAATATGCACTTCGTTTTACATGTACATATTTTATGTTAACTAAATAGACAGGTTATGAAATAAAAATTACTAAATAACGATTAATAAAACAATCGTACGATAACGACACCATAAGAGTTCGAACATAGCCTGAAAAGAAGAATTGTAGCGGGAAAGCAAACATAAAGATAAAAAACAATGCACGGTGCCCATGCACCCTTCCACTAATTATTATAAGGCCATGTTGCTTCTATCAGATCGTTCCACCTATGGAGCGTTATCTAAAGACCCCACCTCTTCCATACAGTCCAAGAACAATAGATTTGTTCAAAATTTTGAACAATTCGATTATATTGATGCTACATCTAAATCTTTGATGTGATACAATGGGAATAGTTCTAATTCTATGAGCCCAATTCTCGCCCTCATTGTGATGGATGATTTGAATTCTTTCACAATGGCAAAGTTGAGTTTTGGATTCCCTTTTATTTACAAGTATGTGGACGATATTATCTGTACTGCCCCTACAGATTAATTGGATGAGGACTTTTTGGCCTTCAATGGATGTAACGATAGGTTATAGTTTACCATGGAGACTGAAACTTCTAAGTCAGTTATCCGAGATGAGGATGAGTCTATTTATATTGATTAATATAGAAATGAACAACATACAATTTTTATTTGAGCCATCCCTTACATCAAAAACTTAATACAGTTACAGCAATGAGAGATAGAATCAGAAAGATTAGTCACCCTCGTTTGGGTGGCTAATCTAAAAAGAACGTACGCCTTTCGTCAGGCATGTTCAACGACAATAAGTTTCTTAATACCTTGGTCAATAAACTATTGGCCCATGCTTCTCTTGGGCCATGATGTGTCCTTAACGAGGCCCACTGAAACTGCAACTGACTCAACTAACTCCCAAGTTGATTAGCCTACTTCACTATAGCAACGTAAATAGTGATAAATATAATTTTAGGCCTCTTGAGGTCCACTCTTCCAACCTGAAGGACCCCACCCCTGAACTACTGAGATCTAATGTGGTGTATAGGATCCATTGTGGTGTTTGCACATCGGTTGATATTAGGACCACTTCGCAGTATCTAAAAAGAAACACGAAATTGTTTGTAAGAATCAAACTACAATTTTAAAGCTTCGGTAAAATAGTGGTTTATCAATTAAGAAACAATGAAAGTGTCCATTGATATCTCCAACTTTCAACATTTTCCTCCTAGTAATCAATAAATATGTGCCCATAAAATGTCAGTTTATTTGATTGTCAAGCTGTCAAGCAGAGGGCCTTGTAGTGCCCTCATTGCGACTTCATCGAAATTTTGTCCATATCGATGATTTTGATACGGGCCGAATTGTCGATATGAAAGAGGCGGTCATCGCATTTTATGAGATTGGGAGAAGGCTGAGTTGGAACCACACTATAGTTGCTCGAATATGGTCTTTACGATCCGAAGTATATTTGAACTAACAAATATGTCAGAATACAGTATTTCCATAAGATTAATTGAATTGTTCTGAGATGGAAAAATACTTCCAGATCATCAGATACTGACTGTCACAATGTGTATTGGATAATATTTGCAAGTTTATCATATTTTAAGTTGACCAAGGTTATTTGTTCCGTCTATCACAAGCAAGATACACTCAGGCTCACGTAAAATACCCTCTAATTGGATTCACAAAAACTTGATGTTGTCAAAGTCTACCCAACAATCTAAATTACAACAAAAGGTGTCGCATTCAAAAGTAACCACGCTTAATATTTAATTATTATATTAACAGTCGAATCGATTTCAGGAACATTCCCATCATCAGCCACAAGCTGTATACAAAAACAATTATCAAAAAATTTTGAAACTATAAGTTAATGCTAAAACTATATAAATAGTTTGAAAAAGTGAATAAATAATTAAACTGTAACTTACTGTCAATAAAGGTTAATATGAAAAAAAGTTTATTCGATTAATTTTAATAGGTAAATAACACAAATCAATACAATTGAAACGTAAAGACATGTGAATTTATGACACAACTCGAGACAAGTGTAATACAGAAATGAGATAGAAGATCAGAAAGGACAATGAAAATGTAACCAGAAATCTAAAGACCAAAAAACAGGAATTATAAAAAGTGAAACAACACATCAAAAACACGCAAAATGATTTAAGAATATCAAAATATAAAGATGTTCGATCTTCTGTATCCAGATAAAATAAAAATAAAATAATAGATTAAAAAGATACATCAAAATTGGCTTGTAATTATTATATATTTGATCATTTAAGATAGAGACGTTTTTATTATTAGTATGTTTATTAATTTCCAAAAGTTCAAGAAGGTCATGCTTGTAACCCTTTGTTTTGGAAAGAAACATCATAATTTATATTGTGTCCAGTCTCCAAGTGATATTTGTATAAATTAGATTAAACTCTATTTCTTTGTTCTAGAATCCTACTATCGAAGCGCCGACCTGTTTGTTCAATATAAACTCCGTTGTAGTTAGAGCATCCTATGCAGTAACTGCCATCTAAGGATTCACTCGATTTTCTTAACTTCTTTTGGGGTAGCAATGCTTCGTTTAAGTACTGTCCAATTGCTGAGAAACGAGCAAACCAGAACTTTTCTAAATCAACCCAACCGAACCCAATGAATTATCAAACGACCTTATTGGTGAAACGAAGAAGATACAATAGTAGTACTTTGAACAGTGACGACAACGAATATGCTAAGTTATCTACCACTTCATTTTTGAGCTTCTTTGGTGAACAATAAGAGTACTTATTTCCCAATTTGTTGGAGAAAAACGAACAGAGATTTTTGCCAACAAATTTAAAGGAATGTGTACAACAACCTTCCTAAATGAAGCCAACCTAACCCAACGTAGTGAATTTTCTAACGACATTATTGGTGGAACGAAGAAAATATAATGTATCTAACCATCACGATAACGAATATCTCGTTAATTCTTCAAGAATCAATCATTTGAGTGAGTTGGTGGGCAAAATTTATGAATATTAAAAGTCAGTATCTACATAACGTATCTACTTCGGCAACCACGATTGTCACAATGTGTGCTGGATTTATAAATAAATCAAATTTTTTGGAGGCGTGGTCAACGTTCGAAGGCGACCCAGGTTATTTCTTCCGCCTATCTCAAGCAAAATAGGCTCAGAAAATTAGATTTTTTGGAGGTGGCCGACGTCTGCAAAATCGACCGAGATTATTTTTGCAATCAATCTTAAGCAAGATGAAACTTTCACGTATTTAGCAAGGTGTTTAGCTTATAAAAAGATGTCTTCAAAATCTACTCAACATTCTAACTTGCATGCTATTGTCACAATATGTGCTTGATCATATTTATAAATAAATCAAATTTCGTAAAGCTGGTCAACGTCTTCGAAGTCGACCGTGGTTATTTCTTCTGTGTATCTCACACAAAATAAACTCATACCCAAGTAAAATACTATGTGTGATTGGAGTTTTTCGAAAATTTAATACTCTCAAAGTCTGCACAACATTCTGAATTGCATGCAATTGTCACAATATGTTCCGGATCATATTTATATTTAAATCAGATTTGTTGGGAGCAGTCACGTCTTCGAAATCAACGAAAATTATTTCTGCCGTAAATCTTAAGCTAGATAGATTTCGACTCAGGTAATACTCAATATGTGCTGGATCATATTTATAAGTAAAATAGATTCTTTGGAAGCTGCCAACGTTCTTAAAATCGACTTATATTAATCGACGGTTATTTTAGCGATTTCAAAATTGTAGTCTAATTCTTGAAGAGTGGTGTACTTCATGTGAAAATGAGTGTAGTACCTATATTTTTTTTTTCAACACGCGATTCTTTGTGATAAAATACGTAGCTTTACAAGTTGCAGAAGTGCAGAAGTTGTACCAAATAATGAAGAAAATAATTGGAAATTTGATTTAAAACGATATTGCTTTCTTATACTTTTGTCTTTTTGTTGTTGATGTCAATGAAAAAATCATTCGTTGAAAACTTGTGGTCTGTCTGCAAGAAGGCTGCCAAATTTCCGAGTTTGCTTTCCAGGTATCGACGAGTATGCTTGCACTCTGCTGATTTACATGTGAATTGGAAGACCGAACTATCGACAAAAGTTCTTTGTACGAATGTGAAAGTGGTTTTGTAAACTACCACCGGATGGTCGGGAGCGAATATGATGACCGATAGGAGAAGGTCCGGTAGGACAGGACAACGATGATTGCGTCTTAAAAGTTGGTCCCAAAGATGTTCGATAGGGTTACGGTCTCGGCTGCACACTGGCCGGATGATGTATCCGTTCAATACGCAATGATGAACGCTTCCATGAACGCTTCTATGCGCTTCCGTCGAAATACCGCCCCATACATGAACAGATACTCTTTTCGAAATTGTGTAGGCAGCAAATCTTTCGTTATGACTTCTCCTTCTCGATCATCAGTTGAGCGGAGACAAAATCGGGCCTCTTCTTGCAGTCAGATCACTTTCAGCAAGCCTTCGATGAATGGTTCCTTCACTTACGTAACACCATTTGAAGACGATAGTGAGTTTATAATTAATAAATAAATAAAAATAAAAATAATAAAAAATAAATAAATTGGTCATCAACTGCTGTCGTTACCGTAACTTTGCTGCCAACGTATGGGCAACGTACCGCTGAATTTTGTCATTCTCAATTAAAGCAACAATACACGCAATCAATCGCGACATTCGTCGCCACCATAGATTTTTCATGCTTGTTTGTTTTATTTTTACAGACGTCCGTTTGAAAACAAGGCATCTTCGTTAATAATAGAGTAATAAAAACAAAATGTTCAGAAAAGATTGGGGTATCGTTCGATTCTAGTTAACATCCTCTGCTGTAGCAGCTGTACCCCACAGGGTGTTACAAAATTCTAGAGAAAAAGTTCTTCTCATTCTTACACCCCGTATATGCTCAAACTAAAATCTGAATGAAAATTGTTATTGCAGGTTTAATGTCGAAGGATCAACCTTTCGAACAAAGAAAGAATCATCAAAGTCGAATTTGTGGTTCGTGAGGGAACCAGCTTAGAAATTGTTGCTAGTTCGTAATGGACGGTTTTTTTGCTGATCAGATTATATTCATTAAATAAAAAAATGTTTCAAACAAAAGTTATGTATTGTGGGAATAGCATAATGATGAAAAATACATGTATCTATATAATAAAGTGGACTTAACAATCGAAAGTCACAATACAATATATTTTCCCCCTTTATAGGATAAAACTTTTATCTGAAACTTTTTCGTTAAAACTGATAATTTGAGTTATAAGCTCCTCTCAATTTAAATGACTCACCCGGTATAGCATAAAAATGATAATACTTATATCACTGCACTCGTTTGATATAAAACTGGTGTAGTTGAAACTGACAGTTACACATAATGGCCGGATATCCGGCATTTCGTAAAATCGCTATCCGTTCCATCACTACTATTTATGAGTTTAGCTCAAAAAAAATTTACACGATTCGTCATAATTTTTATTCAGGTATATGTAATTGAAAATATGCCACGGCTTACGAACACATTTGTCTAACATTAATCCAATACAACCAAGAAAAAAGCGATGTGTACAAAGTAATTATTGAGCAAGACTGCTATAAAATTAATAAATTTCTTTTCGAATTTATTATAGTACGCGTTTATTTTCGAAGTGTTTTTACGATTCATGAATTTGTGGTTTGTTTAATTTATATGCTTCCTCCACACTTTTTTTTCAGCATTTGATGTACTTTCTTTATATCAATGACGTAAAAATCTAAAGAAATACAAAAAGGAGGTTGTTTGCTTATCGTGGGCGAAGAGACATAAATATATCGAATAAAGCGTATTTTTAAATAAAGTTTATGTGCGATTTGAAATTGCGAAAGAAATTTCTAAATTCAGAACATTTTATCTGAATGAAACACATAGATTACAAACAGGTAAAATCCCGAACAAAATTTTACACGTTCTAGTTTTAACCACATATAACAAGTAAAATTTAATCTGTTGAAATCTGTTTTTGAATTAAAAGGGAGATGTAAAGTTTAAATGAAATAATTTAAATTAATAAAATGGAAAAGTTTTCAATTTTAAGCGAAATATATCAAAGGAGTGGTGTGATTATTCAGGAAGTTGTTCGAGAACGTCTTGGTCTCTTGGGTAGTTGTTAGTGTTGAGATTTGAAATTTATTGGTGACTTTGTTACCTTTCGTGTGAAACCCTAGAGTTTACGATTTATGTTCTAACTGAATTTGATGTATATAGAAAAGATTTGAAAAATTTTATATACCGTATATCCTCGAATCGAGTTACAAAGAGGGAGAAAACATTTATTTCTGATTTTTCAAACTTATGTAAGCATAAATAATGCGCCGGTTAACTAATTATTCCCATTTTTATGTAAAAATTGAACTTCTTTCAAAACTGAAAATTTTTCAAGTTCAATTTATATGTTACCTTAGATATTATGTTACCTTAAACAGTGAAATTAAGTTTTTCTATACGATGTACATACGGGTACTTGCGCATTCTAGGCGGCCAAAATTTCTTTCTTGCTTAGATACCTGGCGATTGTTTCTAAACGATTTATATTACAACGGTTTATTTCATGAAAAATATGGTTGAGCAATGAAAAAATTACGAATTAATCTTCTTCAGAAATAACGTGCGAAACGATATTTGACGAAAAAAATTTGGACGTATTTCACCTTTTCGTTGGTGATTTTGGTATTCTCCCATAATACATATTCGGAGTTTGCCACAAATTGATCGCGCAGGTACAAAGCAGTTCTGAAAATATTTGCATCTGAATTAGCTTCCTGATTAAATTTTTGCTTGAGCTGTGATTGCTGCGTTCCATCGCATCTCCATTTATTTTTATTATTTTACTTCTCTACTGTTCTTGAGAAGACCTCTTTAACGATAAATTCGATTAAATTATAATTATTGTTTTCCATGTTAAATATCATTTAAATAATTAAAATATACAACTTTTTTTCTTGCAAATTGTTTTTATTTTAACGGAACCGGTTTCGACTATTTTACATAGCCATCTTCTGCCAAATCTACAAATTTATTAGAAATTACTGAAAGTAATTATAAATTAAAATTCTAATAGAACATACGGTCAAACAAATAAAATTGATATCACAAAGTAAAAATTATAAATTTTCTTTAACCACAAAAATTAATTTACTTATTTTAACTATTGAATTGCCCTAATACCCTACATCAAAAAAGCGAAAAAAAAACAATAAAAGATATGATTTGACTCAAGTTCAACAATAGAAAACTTTGAAACACAGCAAACGTAAATTAAAGGAAAATAATGCTATATTTACAAGGGCTGACAAAGGAGCCGGGATTATTATATTAGATAAAAAACATCTATCAAAAAAACTGAACAATTTATCTCAGGGCACTATTACTGAACTTGAAAAGGATCCATTAGGATCACTCAATAGAAAAACTCGTGAAATTATACATGCAGAAATACAGATATAATAGATATACACGAAACATGTTAAAATTATGTAAAATTATGTTCTGATATAAAATAATTAAAATAACTTAAAATAAAAAGATTAAAATTTTAGACACTAAAAACATACAAATGTACATATAAAACGATGCACAATAAGATGGTTGAACTTAAATCTGTATGAAAAGAGAAGATGTTATTGTAGAACAAGAGGAATTCAACGTAAAAGCGGTTAACTCAAAAACATAAAAAATATAAATTAAATATCTCCCAGAAACTTGAACATCGATGTAAATTTCATATCCAGCTGATCATTCAACATGATGTAATTTTTATTTTTATTATGTCTTTCGATTTCTAATGGTTTTAATAGATCCAAATAGAAACTTGTTTTATGTTTGTGGATAAGTTTTATATTTTCAAAATCCATAATAAACATTAGAATTGCATTTACTTTTGTCTTCTGTTATGCTGTTTTCCAACTTTCGACCTGTTTATCCTACGTATATACTGTTGCAATTTTGACAACAGAGTAAACTCCACATTCTTCAGTTTATTGTATTTGTTAAAATGATAATTGGATAATTAGTGTAAGATTGAATTGTTATTAGAAAAGGTCAAATTTATATTATATTCTATTAGTATCTTTTTAAAAGATATCGTGATGTTAAGCGGAATTGATTTGTAAACCTTATTATGTTTATCTTTTGTGAACAGCAGGTTGTGTTGTATTTCAATTTTATCAATCTGTCTGTTTATGTTTATAAGAGGATAATTATTATGTTTGGCTAATTTCATAATGAAGTCCATTTCTTTTTTACAAATGTACAATATAATACATTTTCTTTGTATGCAGGGTAATTAAAGAGTTTATTAATGAGATATCTGAAACTTGCTATTTTGCTCGAATAGGGCTGATTCGAATCATATGGTATTATTGTAGCAATCGAAGAAGGTTTTCTATAGATATTGAATTGTATTGTATTATCGATTTTCCTTATATCAAGATCCAAAAAGTTTAAAGTATTTTCTTTTTTCTATTTCCATTGTAAATTTTAAATTATCGTGAAGTTGGTTTATATAATTATGAAAATCATCTAATGTGGCTTCCTTCCCATATACAAAAAATGTCATCAACATATTTCAACCATTTAATTGTATGTTTATTGTATGGGTTTAAGTTGTTTAATGTATATTCACTTTGATAATGATTGAGAAATATATCAGCTGGAAGACCGGATAAGGACATCCCCATAGGTAATCCCTCATTTATTTTATAATTTTTGTTATTGAAGGAGCAATAGTTTTGAGTAATAATGTGTTTGAGAATTTTATTAAAGTTATTAACATTTATTTTGTTATCTATTTGATTTTCAATAATTTTAGATGTTAAGTTTAAGGTTTGGTTTATAGGAACATTAGAATAAAGATAAACCACATCAAATGAAATCAAGTAACTACCTTTTGAATTTATATCCTGTATTTCCTTGAAAAACTGTTCAGTGTTATTAATTGTATACTTTGGCTGAATTAAGTTTCTGAAAATTTGAAGCATGAAATTAGCGAGTCTTTCTGTGGGTGAATTTTTAAATGAAGTTATTGGCCTGATAGGTATATTTTTTGTTAGTGCAATTTAGGAAGGGCTTCGGAATTTTGGGGTTCATTTGTATAAATAATGTGCTAAAAAAGGGGAGAAAACTATTTTACTATTGGGATCTATGTGTGAGGAATATTCAATCAAGGTATTTTTGCATGTATTTATAATTTCACGAGTTTTTCTATTAAGTGATTCTAATGGATTCTTTTCAAGTTCACTATAATGGTTTTCTGACATAAATTGTACAGTGTTTTTGCTATAGGTTTCTTTATCTAATATAATGATCCCTGCTGCTTTGTCAGCCCTTGTATAATAAATATAGCGTTATCTTCCTTTGTAGCATTATTTAGAATTATTTAATTCTAAATATTTAGTACTTTTAATATTTTAATTTATAATTAATTTCAGTAATTTCTAATAAATTGGTAGATTCGGCTGAAGTTGACTATATAAAATATTCAAAAACCGTTTTTGAATATTTAAATTTTAAAAACATTAAAACATTACCTTAAAATATTACACATTACCGTTAAAATAAAAACAATTTGCAAGAAAAGAAGTTGTATATTTAATTTATTTAAATGATATCGATTAAAGGTTGCAAATGGATTTCAGATTGATACACGTGACCGTGCACTTTTGGGGGCGGACAACACGTTTGCTTTACCTGTAGTATTATACAGTATAACACGAAAACAACTTTTTATTAGTATATTGAATGATTTCATGTTTCCTCATCTTAAATCAGCATCTATAAACAATTTCAAGGCTTGACATGGTGACAGCCGCAAATCTCTTTAATAATTTGTCACTTGTTTTGGAGTGCATGTAATATCTTTTAGAAATTGTATAAGGTTCATATTGCAGAGTGTGATAATAATTTTAGGTGAATAATAGTAAAAACCTCTTTTCTCTGCGTTCTTCTACTTAATTTACTTGGGACTAGTTTCGACTAAATAATAGTCATTCTCAGCAATCTACAATACTACATAATTGTAAAATAAAATAAAGAAAACATCGATCTATTACAAAAATTTACAGTCTTAAAATCTATTTACATGTGCGCAAATACAAAAACATCGTCAAAAGCACGCTTAACATGATCAAACACAGAATTAAAAACAATATTACACAGGGTGTCTCACGTAACTGGATCATTAGAACTTATTTAGGTTCCGTAGAGACTAGAACATTTTGGTATCATGGGTTGTTGATTGCGATCTCTTAACCTAAAATATTTTCAAAATGGCCACCACTTCCGGTCTACCGGAAGTAGACCTCAACTTCGTTATTTTAAATAGAATGCTACAGTTTTTATTACACCATTCAATTATACGTAAGAAAATATGTTGATTTTGATAACAGTTATTGGTACCTAGCGTTTTTTGTTTTCGAGTTATTTTGATTTTAAGTGTTTTCTGTTAAATATCACCATGCTCTTTATAATAAGCCCATATCTTAGCCAACGTTAATTCAATCACGTTTTGCGTTAGTACGATAACTCTTCATATGCTGTTAAATATCTTATACAGCCTGGTCAAAAATTGAGTTACCGTTCCTCTGTATTCAATTGCGTGAAAGTTGAAAATGTTAATTGGAATACCCTATATTTTACATACACTATCAGAAAGGGAATTTAATTCTCTACAAATTATCTATAAACGTTCCTAAACCTATTTATTATAGTTTTTATGCTATTGAGGAATTTTTCAAAATCATGAGTAAAACGCTAGAAACCGTTTGTGTTTTTGTTAGAAGGCCATGACATTTTGACAGTGTTTTGTTTAATTTATTTAAATTATTATTAGTATTATTTCTACAATGAACTGCGATTGAATAACTTTAAATTGCTAGCTGTTATTTATCAAAAATAACCAAAAGAAAAACGAATAAATGAAACAATGAAAAACAACAATTTAATGGCCAAAATCAATAACGTAAAATAATCAAAAACTTAAAATTATACAAGTAAATTAAGGGAATTTAATTCTCTACAAACTATCTAGAAACTTTCCTGTGCCTATTTGTTGTAGTTGCCCTCATATTTTGAAATTAATGGACGCTGAAAAGCTTCTGGTTTTTATGTTAGAAAGCCATAGAGTATTGACAGCTTTTCATCCATATTTATGTTATTGTTGTCATTACTTAGTTGGATCACCATTTACTTCTGTTAATGTCTTTGAATATCATGACGAATTATTCCAACGCCAACATTTTAAATTCGTTTTATATTCATGGCGGATGTAAAAAAGTTTTGGATAGGATATGTTTCTTAGTTTTGGAAAGATCAAAATAACAAGAAACCACAAGTTTCTATCAGTAGCAGATTAACATAATGGAATAAATGTTTTGTCATACTTTATTGCTTTACCAAATTCTTCGGTAAGAGGTGCTTCGATCGATTTAGATGAATAATATTTTCCAAGAAAGCACCGTTAATAAATAAAGTGAACTCTCTAGGAATATCTCGCCCATCATTACGTCAAATATTATGGTATCTTATTGTCTTTCATTGTTTCATTTATGCGTTCTTCTGCTGGTTATTTTTACTAAGTAAAAGCTAACAAACTAAAGTTTATTCAATCGCAGATCATGCTAGAAATAATACCAATGATAATTTAAATTAAACGATAAACTGTCAAAATAACAACGCCTTCTAATAAAAACACGAACGGCTTCCAGCATTTTATACAGGGTGAGTCAATAGTGCGGGGACGGCAGAATATGGCTTTACCGTTGAAAATAAAAAAAAAAGTTTTTATGTCATCATACATTACTGTTAAAGCTGCATCGATTAAAATTATTTCCAGCTATACAGGATGTTTCACTATTCCAGGTCCGTATTCAACTTCATTTTTTTAAATGGATCCCTATGTATATTTTCACATATGCTGGTGAAACATATAAGGTTGCCAACTTATTAATCATTTTGTGAAAATTTTTGAAGAATCATGTGGTCACTTAAAATTCGTTTTTAGCATTATTATTAAATATTGAAGATTGTAATTTGGCATATCGATAAACAAAGTTCAGGTCTTTCGAACGCCACTAATACTATTAGATAATATTATATAGGGGGGTTACCAGAACCGGTTAATTTACGGAATGTTTGGATGATCATAACTTTGTTATTTTAACTGGAACACGCTATATTTTTTCAATGCCTCAAAAGGCCTGATTAATTATCTTTTATTTTTGTTAAGCATATGGTATGTCTACTACATGTATTTTTTGAGATAATTAGACTGATTCAAAAATGTTGGTATAAACCTGAATTTTTCACAGGATATAAGGTATAAAAAGGACAGTTTTTAACAAATGCAAGTGCGTCTATTTCATAAAAGATGAAAAAATATACATATGTGCATATTCAGGTCAAAAAAGATTACAATTGAGGAGCTCGCGTACAAAACCGGTTATATCCACATTTTGACGAAATTTACTTGGCATATGAATTCGCAAGCGAGATATGGCGTCTACCGCTTGGTAAATTCAATTACAGGAAGAAGCGGACATATCACACTCTAATAACTAGTTAAAAATATGCATTGCTTATCTTTAAAGGCAAACTGTCAAAAGCTTTTCGCGTTTTCTGACACTTTTTTAAAAATTGATATATCCGGTTCTGCACGCGAGCTCCTCAATTTTCGAAGTAGGTATTCGAAAAGTTTCGAAAAAAAATTATAATTTTTTGATTATTTTCTATACATCGAATAAGCGATGTTTCGTAATAACAACTATGTTAACCGCCTTATTCTTCATTACTGCGATATTGTCAACACAAATGTTATATGAGAAGTAGCCCACTAACATCGATGGTCCTAAAATAACTGGGCTGGTATTGTAGGATCTTATTTGATCAAATTGTATTTCTTCGAGGTAATCGTCGAAGGACATTCTTTTTGAATTTTTTAAATAATCATCAATTGCCAGCCGTTTTAGAAGTTGTTTCACTAAATGTTTGACAAAGAATGTGGTTTCAGCACGATGGTACACCTTCTCACTATGATAGTATCTTTGCAACATATTTAAGTAGAATTTTTGAAAAGTTGTTTTCTTAATACCATTGTCTGAGCACAGATCCATACTTTTCCACCTCTTACGAAAGAAGCAGAGTTACATTTGCTTATAAATGTCTCCTTCATAGATTACTTCTTGTGAAAAAATCAGGTTTATCCCGATATTTTTGAAATAGTCTAATTATCTCAAAACGTTCACATGTTAGATATACCATATGCTTAATAAAAATGAAAGGCAATTAATAAAGCCTTCTGAGGCATTGAAAAAATATAGGGTGTTCCATTTAAATTAACAAAGTTATGGTCTCCCAAACATTTCATAAACTAACCGGTTCTAGTAACCAGCTTGTATAATATTATCCAATAGTTTAGTGGCGTTCGAAAGACGCACGCTTTGTTTATCGGTATGCGAAATTACAATCTCCTAAATTTAATAATAACGCTGATAACAAATTTTAAGCGACCACATGATTCTTCAAAAATTTTCACAAAATGGTTAATAACTTGGCAACCTTGCATTCAAAATTTGAAAACCAGATGTGCACTTACAGCATTTAAGACAACTAATCAGCATATGTGAAAATATACATAGGGTTCCATCTAAAAAAAAATGAAGTTGTATACGAACCTGGAATCGCGAAACACCCCGTGTAGCTGAAAATAATTTTAATCGATGCAGCTTTGACCGTAATGTATGATAACATAAAACACCTTTTCTTATTTTCCACTGTAAGATCACAATCTTCCGTCCTCGCAATATTGCCTCACCCTGTATAGGATTTTAATAAAATACTCAATATGAAGAAAACTATAATAAATAGGTATAACAATGTTTATAGATAATTTGTAGAGAATTAAATTCCCGTTTTGATAGGATAAAAAGATATGGGGCGTTCCATTTAAAATTTTCGACTTTCAAGTAATTGAATACAGCGAAACGGTAATTCAATTTTTGACTACGCTGTGTAAGGTACACTGATATAACAAGTGACAATCTATTTGACAGCATATGAAGAATTATCGCACCAATGCAAAACGTTTTTAAATTAACATTAGCTGAGGTGTATGCTTTTAAAGAGCATGGTGATGTTTGCCAAAAGACATTTAAAATCAAATTAACTCGAAAACGAAAAGCGCTAGGTACCAACAACTGTTATCAAAGTCAACATATTTTCTTACGTATAAATGAATGGTGTAATAAAAACTATAGCATACCGTTTAAAATAATGAAGTTGAGGTCCACTTCCGGTATACCGGAACCATATGGTATGGTAACCATCTTGAAAATATTTTAGATTAATAGATCGGAATGAACAACCCATGTTACCAAAATTTCAAGATTCTATGAATAGTCGAACCTACAACTTACAGCGAACAATGAAGAATTCCAAAAATTCAAGGTTATAAAAGTTTCTATCTTACGTTTCCAAATTATTGTTTAAAATAGTTATTTATGAAACAGTGCGTGAAACTAGCTTTTTCGGCACGAATGCGATGTTTAGAGCACGAGCGAAGCCAGTAAAATACAGCTTAGGCGCTATAAAAGAAAGATTAATAGAAGACATTTTTACGAATTAAAAATGTCTTTAAAATAGCGATGTTACAAATGAGAATAGATAAAATTATTAATCGTCTTCGTTTGTTTTGATAATAAATTGCCAAAATACTTCGTAATAATACTGCTAGCGTGGTCAAATGTGTTTAAAAAAATATTATTTATTTTTCAAATAAATTATGTAGATTTCGTGATATCAGCCGATCTCGATGTCGTGAAAAGTAAATGTGCGATAACATCAAGTGGTAATTGAGTCATATATCTATGATGGAAATGTAAATAAACAGAAATATTTGGATACGTTATAAAATTATTTTAACGAATAACCTGAACTATCATTAAATTTTATACTGTCAATGTACTTTCAGTATGATGGTTTCCCAGCTCATCATTCACGCATTGTGACGGAATGGTTATATTTACAATTTGACAAAATGGTCTTATTTTATGCCAGCACGTTGTTCTGATCTTTCAACTATGGATTTTTAATTGATATTAGGAGACGATGCAGAACTATTAGAACTAAAAATAATTAATGCGATAGAATCTCTACCATTAGTATAAATTCGTAATTATCATAAAGAATTTAGAACTCGTTTTGAAATATGTTCACCTACAAATATATAATATTTATTACTTACATAGTGTTTTATTACATAAATTTACATTTAAACCATTTTATTCAATTATTTAGCGATACTTTATTTAATTTGCCATATAATTTATCTCTATACTTTTCACCAACATTTATGGTTTCCATGGTTATAAATCACTTGAAAGATTTTTAATTTATTGTTAAACAATATAGTTCAATTTTTATATAGGAACGAGAGACAAAATTCGTGCGATTTAGTGGTTTGAACATATCTAACGCATAATTTATGCTGAGATAAATTTGAAAAATGAATGTTTTTTTCCTCTTTGTACTCGATTCTTGGACATATTTTACATTTTCAATTCAAAATGTTAAAGACGTTTCTTTTTTACTTTTTATAAATTTTGGCTAGTTTGCAAAGTTTAATCCTCCCAACACTTCAAGTCACCGTACATCGTATCTATAAACTTAAAACCTGAGGCTGTATAAAAATAACTCTCCATAAAGTTTGCTAAAGGGACACATCTGTTGCACCCGAGCAATCTCTACCCATTTGCCACCAAGTTCCAAAGTGCCTCTGGAACCACTTTGCTGAAATGCTTTAGCTACCTAAAAGACCCCACGGAAAATGAGCATTGCAATCGAAAAGAATCGATTTCTACTTTCAACCAACCATTTTTTTAACAAATTATTTCTTTTTTTTAGGTTATTACGCGGATCATTTATCGTTTGCACAAGAAGTACGAGGAAACCATACAGTGCGAGTGAAAAACGAATCTCGAGGTTTTCACTTGAACAATTTGTCCTATGCAGGTCCAATAGTCATGGGAGTAGGAGGTAGGTATAAAAAGATAATTTGCTTTTATTTTTCTTCGCGATAAAAATAATAATCGATTTTCGTCGTCGACAAAAAGTTATTACGACAGATGCTGAGGTAATTGGGAAAAAGTTAGATGGAGAAGGAGAAAAAAAATTTTTGCCCCCAGAGAGATTTGAACTCTCGACCCCTGGTTTACAAGACCAGTGCTCTAACCCCTGAGCTATGGAGGCTACACGATTAACTTTTGCTGCGTGTGGGACTTCAGCTTGCCACATAAATCAATACATTTTTATTTTCAAAAAAAGTTAAATTTGAAGTAAAAATGAAGGCGCAAATAGTTCCGGAACATAAGAAAACGAATCTAATGAAAAGTCCGAAATATTAAAACACAAGATTTAACAAAAACGTTATGAAAAATTATAAAGCAAGGTAATTTGATAAACTATTTTGTTATTTAACTAGTCTTTAATTGTTGTATTTAGTTTTTTCTTGGAAGGAACTTTATTTGGAAGCATAGAATTTTTAACTGTGATTCTAAATTGTTTCAATATTAAATTACTTACGATCTACGGTATAGATCCTGATAATCGCCAAACTCCGATAAAATAATAATTAAGGATCGTTAAAGTTCATAATAGTTTACCGAATTATATTTTCAATAATATTTCCAATAAAATTTAGTATAATACATTTTCAACACCGCGCCAAAATCTAAATACCGGTATGCGGTATTCAAAATTCTTAAAAATGATATGCCGGCATTAACGGAACAACATTTGATATGAATTTTGTGTTCTTACACCAATACAAACAATTTATTATATATATATATCAACATTTCTTACACCAATACCATTATTTCTTGAGTCATGGTTGATTTTAGTAACGAACACGATCTATGTTGATATATTACAGATTTGATTTCCAAATTCTAGCTAGAATATAATCACAATTAAGCCATATCTGGATATTAATTGTGTATTCTTACACCATTAAAAACAAATTATGTTTGACATTCCTTGCTGCCGCACCTTTACTTTTTGAGTTATAATCGAAAAGTAGCGGCAAACACCATCGATTTTAATATGTTGCGGATTTTCAGATTCTTGCTAGAACATTATCATAAGTAAACAATATCTGGTTATGGATTATGTATTGGCATGCCATCATAAACAAATTATATTCAATATTTCTTCTTCCGCCACCGTTATTTTTGTGTTATGACCGACTTTAGTAATGAACACTATCATATTCATATATTGCGAAAATCCCCATCTACTTAGAATATAATCATAATTAAGCAATATCTGAATATGATTTTTACTTCAATATAAATAATTTACATCAAATAATAAACCAAAATAATAAACCAAAAACCACCAATTTTTATATGTTGGGTATTTATACATTCTATCTCAAATATAATCGTAATTGAACAATTCTGGTTTTGGATTATGTATTATTACATCATTGTAAAAAAATATGTCCAACATTTCTACTTCGAACACCATTATTGTTTGAATTATTGTCAACTTTAGTGACGAACACAAGCTATGGTAATATACAGGATCTTGCAACACTGCGTCAGGCATCCATTGCTCCTATACTAATTATGTTTAGGAATTTCTTTCAAATACAGACTTGTACTATATACAGGGTGTACGGAAATTCCGTTTATATACTGAACCTATGAAATAAATAATTCATAGGTTCCAAGATAGAAGGCGTGTTTAAAGTACCATATTTAAACTCCTTAGATTACTAAAGTACCGGGGGTTCATGAGGCCTATATATTCAAATTATTCGAGCCAAAATGGCGGTTTGACAGCATGTTAATGCATGTTACCGTTTGTCACGGTATATCACAACTTTTTTACAAAAAGTGTAAAAAAGTAGTAAGAAATTTACAGGAAAATTTTTTGACTAAAGTGTCTAAGAGAAAATACAGGAAATTATTTTCCAGTATTAATGCCATCATGAATGTCTTGATATCTTATGAATTTTTCAATTCGTATCAATCAAAGAAAATATTTTATCTAAAGGTTTTGAAAAAAAAATGGTACACAGATGATCGTAATCCAAATGTTCCTATTTAAGAATGTCAACTTAGGAATGGTATCTTAATTTTGAGATATTTGTACATCTTAATTTTATGAGTGTCTAATCTATTAAAAAATCTAGAAATTAAGAAAAATTTTAAATATCCGAAACTATCCTACCACCTGTTAATTTGCAATGAAAATACGTTCGGTACCAAACAAATTAGTCTTCTGGAACCATTTCAAGTCTTACAGAGACAATGTCAAGTTTTGTGGAAGCAATATCAAGTTCTCTAGAAGCAGTATCAAGCCTTCTGTAAGCATTTTAAATCTTTTGGAAGCAATTTAAATCTTCTAGACGCTGTATCAAGTTTTCTGAACAAATTTCAAAACTTCTGGAAGTAATATTTAGCCTACTAAAGGTAATGTCGAGACATTTATAACCATATGAAACTGATTCTTTTCTAAAAGTAGTATCAAGTATTATAGGGGTAGTATCGAGTCTTTTGGAAGCATTTTATTACATCTAAAAGCAGTATCCTATTGGAAGCACTGTAAGTCGTCTGGAAGCATTTTAAGTCTTCTAGAGGCAGCGTCAGTCTTCAGGAAACATTTCAAGTCTTCTGGAAATATTTTAAGTCAACTGGAAGAAATATCAAGTTTTCTAGAGGCAGTATCCAGTATTCTGGTAGCAAATTAAATCTTTTGGATGCAATATCAAGTCTTGTGGAAGCACTTCAAGTCTTCTATATGCAATATCAAATTATCTGAAAGCATTATAAGTCGCTTGGAAACATTTTAAGTTTTCTAGAAGTAGTATCGGTCGTCTTGAAATATTTGAAGTCTTCTGGACACAATATCAAGTTTTCTAGAGACAGCATCAAATCATCTAGAGACAGTACGCAGTCTTTTGGCAGTGTCTTCTGGTAGCAAATCAAGCCTTCAAGATGTAGTATCAAGTCTTCTGGAAGCATTTCAAGTCTTTTGTAGTTTCCATTTATTTATAAAAAATATGGTGCTTTAAACACGCCCCTACATGTTATCTTGGAATCTATAATTTTTTCTTTTAATTATCTTATTTTTTTCGGACTGAACTTTATATAAACTTTTCGTTATGATTTTAGATGTAGATTCACCTCTTTCAGTGTATAGACGCAATTTTCGGACACCTGTATATGGTACCCTACGTAAATAATGTATATCCTAGGTGTCTAAACAATCAATGCAATCAATTGATTATTTAGACTAATTTGTCTGCCACCCAATTTTCTTAACTTCTTTAAGGACAGTAATGCCTAGTACGTTAATACCTACGTTTAAGTACTGTCCAATTTGTTGCAGAGAAACGAGTATACCAAAACTTTTTTAAACCCATGCTAATTTGTCTGCCACTTTTGAGTATTCCTCAATTTGTGGTATGGAAACGAGCAAAATAAAATGTACCTAAAATAAAATAAAATGTTTATCCAATTCAACCCAGTGAATTGCCAAACGACATTGTTGGTGAAACGAAGAAGATATAGTAGTAGTAGATTGAACAATGACTACACCGAATATGCTAACTTATCTACCACTTCATTTTCGAGCTTCTTTGATGAACAATGAGAGTACTTGTTCCACAATATGTTGCAGAAAAACGAACAAAGATTTTTGTCAACAAATTTAAAGTAAAGTGTACCACAACCTTCCCAAATTAAGCCCACCAAACCCAACCCACAGAATTATAAAATGGCATTATTGGTGGAATGAAGAAGATATGTATATTGAACAACCACGATAACGAATGGTGGTTAATTCTTCAAGAACTCGACGTAAAGTGCAAAATTTTGATGATTTGAGTGAGTTGCTAGGAGAAATTTATAAATATTAAAAATCAGTATCTTCATAAAGTTCATTAAGATTCTGTGAGGCGACAAAATGCTTCTTCGGAAACTACGATTATTACAATTTGTGCTGGATAATATTTATAACAACTTTTTGTTGAATTATAATATTGTATAATTTTAGGTTTGTAATTATTTTCAGAATTCGATATACTGAATTCATGATGTATACTTGAAAGTAAAACAACACATTTTCGTCTCTTAGGTACATTTGAAGCTAAAGTTAACTTGTTTGTGAACAGAAATTGTAATGAATATTGTTTTCTATGATAAGTATCAACAATAGATTTTGAAAGATCTGTTCTATTCTTGTGAAATGTCCCCACAAGAGAGTGACCATTGTCTACTAAATATTCAGCTAAAGTTATGTTGGTAAAAGAATTATCTGTGGTGATATAACGACTAGAATTCTCCCAAAAATCAGTTATTGTTTTATAAGCCCTCGTTCAGAAAGAACGTAAACGTAATACGTAATTCGTAAAAAGTTGAATGACAGTATTTTATATTGTGGTGTTCACAATGAGCAAACGTAAGAATTACATTTACGGGCATCCGTAACGCATACGTAAAGGGAAATTGCTGTTAATTTGGTGAATTTTGGGAACCCTTTTTACTTTAAAATTGGCAATTTAATTTGATTAATTTTGCGGAATTAATTTGATTAATTTTGAAAACCAAACAAACGTCAAAGAACGGCTATTTATTTGTGTATTATTTCTTTATATTCAAAACAGAATATATTGCAGGTGTTATATGACTAGTAAATGAAAATTGTAGCTGTAGAAAATATAAAGTACTTTGTTTTGAAAATTTCAAACACAAATGAACGCTTTCGTACATTCTTCTGTAATAAACTTGGACCAAGTAAATGTAATAATTCTTTAAATAATTCACGGGTCATTCTTGTGTACATAAACTATACCTGATAATGATGATTTTGATTAATAGGATGTACCCACCAACGGCGATTTGTATTTGCACATATGTATTTTTTTCAATTGATTTTGCCTCTTTCGTTTCTTGCATAGTAGTGACAATAATAATAAAAACGTTATTTCTGAATTCATTATTCGAAAATCTTAAATAAAATTTGTATTTTACATTACACACATGGGTTTTTAATAGACAATACGTAGATTGACATAGATACAATGACATTTATTTTGTGTATATCTTACGTTCTATGTTTACATCACACGTAAAATTAATAATTACGAATTAAGGATTACGTTTTACGTATTACGTTTACGTTCATTGTGAACGAGGGCTAACACCTTCGCCTTTTTTCTTTGCAGGAATTTGTCCGATCTTGCCCAGAAAGATGTCAAAATTGCCGCTGTAATATGTTTTGGCATCGCAAAGTGACCATTTTTATACAGCATTTCCATGGTTTTGATGGCATAAAAATTTTAAAGGGACACTAACCCTGATATGTCACTAATTGCTCGTCTACAGTACCAGTACTTCATGCATCGTAAGTTTCCTGACAACTTGCCGTAAACATATCTGACACTTCTCGTATAAGTGTTAATTTATCTCCATTTTTTCTATCTTCCCGAGTTTCTGTATCGTCAAATCTCATGACCCTCAGAATATCTTTACATCTATCACGTGCCGTAACCAAAGCATTCATCTGCCTCGATAACATATTGTCTCTGCGCCATAAATCGTTCATACTTTCGCGAGATTCACTTCATTTATTTCCATGGAATCTACTTTTTTCGTGAGAGTCGGTAGCGTAATGCGCATTGGCTCTTTGATTAGGGAATGTAACAATGTTTGCAATGATATTATCGTCCATGAATGATTTGAAAGATTCTGCTACTGATTTTACATTTCAACTTTTAATTGTCAAAGAGCCACTTTGATGATCGCACTGTGAAAGTTCGAAAGATTTCGGTGCAACATATTTCCATGTACGATTACAAATCGTTTCACTTCGATTATCATTATCTTCTTCAGTTGATTCCGACGCAGTAAATATATCACTTTCTTGCAGTTCCGGTTCCACATCGCTCATTGTACGACAGGATCACATCCGAAAACTCATTATCTTCTTCAACTTTGGCAAAGTCCCTAAAATTTGTAGTGCTTTCTATGTTTTACGCACTTATAATAAAATCTACTAGACGACTATGGGTTTATCCACTTTTTGACTCATTTATACAAATTCTTCGAGTATATGTATAGAGTCGCGGCGCCAGATAGAAATGGCGTCATTGCCGCACAGTAGGTGAATTCGCCGTTTGACATGTGTACGCAAAAAGGTTGCGAAAAGTAATGAATGCCACTGCATAAAAGTAGCAGTAAATATATGTATAATGTAACAAAAGCCTACCAAGATATTTGAAAAATATTTAAAAATATATTTTAATACCATAAACCGTTTAATCTAATTTTTCTTGGAAATTACCGGTTTTAGGCAATTTTTTATGTAGTACCTTTTTATGTACTTTTTCCCTTAGAAATAATAGATGCAATTAAAATAGCAGAAACCTGAAAGATAAAAGATATGGTGTTTTCAACACATCCTCTACCTGCTATCTTGGAACCTATAAATTATTTATTATTTTTTCTTTTGATTATCTTATTTATCATGTAAAATATCCTTGCATATCAAATTTCAACATTCTAAACCTTTTCGTTTTTAAAAATCGCTAAAAAAGTACTTTTTGATTGCCATCTAAAGGGTTCTAGCGCGCTTAGAAAGTATTTATTAAACTTGGCTTTATATAAACTTTTCTTCATAATTTTAGATGTAGAATTACTCCTTCCAGTATATAGACGTAATTTCCAGACACCTGTATATGACTGTATTTCTGGAAAATATTTTCGCATATACGTCTTAAATAAATGCATGTAATTTATTTTGTAAAAGATGATGAAGTGTCTGTACATATCTGTACAATCGAATACATATTCGTATACTATACATATTCGGTTCAAAAACTATTAGAATTTTCAGAATGGGTATTAGAAAAGTTCAAGTGAAGTTAGTAAAAATAACTATGTTAATCGTCTTAATCTTCTTCACTACGAAACTGTCAACACCAATTTTGTACAAATAGCAGCCCACTAACATCGATGGCCATGAAACGACTGGGAAAGGATTGTAGGTCTGATTTGATCGGATTGTTTAACCTACCGATGTATTGATAGGATTTTATTATTCTACCGTTAACGGAGAATCTTCTTGAATTTCTTATAAAATCAATTGCCAGCCCTTTTAGAAGATGTTTCATTAGACGTTCAACAAAGAATATGGTCTCAACATGATAATATACTTCCACATTATGATCGGATTTTTACAACATATTTAAATAGAATTTTTGAAAAATCTGCACTTTTCATCTTTTACAAAATAAATTTACTTGCAATTGTTTAAAATTGCCTTTTTCATAGCTTATTTATAGTGAAAAAGTCGGGTTATGAAACTATAAGAATTTCATAACCCGACTAGGTATAGGAGCTATAGATGTCTGACGTACACTTGCAGGACCCTGTATTGTGAATTTCCAAACGGTAACCGAACACCGGTATTTTGTCATCAATACCGGTTTTTAATACGAGATAATAATTAACCATCATTTATTGAGGAAATGAAAATTGTAAATCGGAATTTCTAAGTTATTGCAGATTCAGGTGTCTCTGAGATACGTGTACAACGGAAGACTACAGATTCCTTGGCTCAAAACAGGTCAATTCGACGTAACTTATCTATACCCAATGTTGCTTCGTTTGGCCGCTAGAGACCCTCAAAGCTAGCAAAAATTGTTTATTCTTTATAACTCGAAACATGATAACCAATCTAAACCATTTTGAGATGTGGTTCCTAGGTTCAATGAACGGTTTTAGGTGAAACTTTAAAAACACAGAAATGATGAAAAAGCCATATATTCAGCAGTTATTACTCCATATTTTCTTTGCTGAGTAGATGATGATTACATAATTAAATTTTCTAGAACATTTTTGTCCTTTATAAAATATGAAACATTAGTGGTTAAGCCAGAAAATAGCAATTCTTGAATATCTGTAAGCTTTTAAGTACGAACGCTTTCACGACCGGTGTTAATTGAACTAAAATTAGAGCTAACACTAGCACTAACACTAGAACTATTACTAGAACATCATTAGGACTAACACTAGATCTAAAACTAAAAACTTTTGGGTATCGCCGTGTGTTTTTTGAAAAAATGTTTGACGTTTCGGATGCCATGTTTGAACCTTCTTCAGAAACTGGTTCGAAGTGGTTTCTGATTTCTTCTATTTAATTTTTTGTTTTTATACTTGTATTAAATAACTCGTTATTGGCTTTATAACCTGTTCAGTTTACTGAATTTTGATTTAATACTGTTTTTTGCTTATACGTTTTTGTATTTAAGACATAGTGTCTGATAATAAATAAAAGACGATTCTTTATCTGTCACACAAGAGTTAAAAACATCCAGTCCTAACCATGTTACAAACATCAAATTTTAAAATGATTGTAAAAATTTATTTCATAGAATGTATTTAGAGATAAGGTAAGATAGTAGACATTTTTTAAGAGATATTTTATACCTCAGCCATAAGAAAATTTACCTTTCATTTCAAAGATAACTTCAAATCATGATAAATTCCATTAAAATAACAATTTTTTTGAAATATTTAGGCTTCATAGTAGTGGCAGCATGTGTGATGACATTCGAAGCAAGAGATTCTGCCGCCAAAGTGGTTCCTGCCAGATTTAAAATGAGTTCAACGACGGCTCCAACAACTGCAGTTACGCCAAGACATCTCAGTTCTTATGGAACTAGTTACGCAGCTCATAATTCCATCAGACACTCCGGATCCCAAACGGGAGTTTCGCCCCATTCGCACGTTTTGTGTCCAGATAGAAGACTAGTGACACAATCTTTTTTGCAATTTTCTAGAGGATTAGTTTTGGACTCGTGCCAAAATAGACCAAATTCGTTGAGAGCATCACAGGTAAATTTGAATGTGTTTGAATGAGGTTTTTGTAATTTTTCTTTCCTTTTTTGCTTGATGCTGGGTTATGAGGAATTTTTAATGATTCAAATTTAGGTTATTATCTTTTTGGTTTAACGATTCTCAGGGTTCGATTAGTAAAAGTCCTTCGGCGCCGGACTTTTCGCTATTAGAACAAAACGCTGAAAAAACATCCCCTTCTACTGCCAGCCATCGGATTATCCACGAAAAATCGTCTCCAAAAGGTACTAGAAGGACTTTTGCAGCATGTGCATTGCTTAATCCCGGTTTACTACACAGACACGCTCTCTCTGTAGACGAAACAGCCGCATCGTATAGGTAAGAAACACAAAACTTACATAAACATATGTGCCATAACAAATTAAAACAATTTTTTGTTTGCGTTCGGATTTCAGCTTTCAAATTCATTTTACTCCACCAGCTTTATCTATATATTTTTAGAAGCAATTACATTTTTTGGGTACATATTTTTATCTTCACTTTTTTCCTTTTAACAAAGTTAGTGACAAATTTAATTTTTTACAGATTAAGTCATGAATCGTTGCAAGGCAGTGGAAGTCAAGGTTCGATGGCTTTGGATCTTCACACGGAATATCCTGTGACTTTAAGAGTGAAAGATAGAAGAAGGCCACTAAAGCGACAACGACGAGTCGACGAAGAAGAGAGACAAAACGCTCAAGAATTACCGGAAAGTTTACGAAGAAGTTCACATTCGTGTTCGCCTAGATTACAATTTCTTCATCATCGAGACTCAACCACCGGACACGTTTCTGGTGAGTGTGTAGGTCGAAATAGGTTGATTATTATCTTATTATTTGCATAATCGATATTTGCCAAAAAAGAAATATGCTTTATCTGATTATTATAATTAATTTTATTTCTTATACTAAGAATTTCTTAATGGATTTTTTTAGGTGGTTCGGTATATCAACTACCCACGCATTCTATTCATTGCCCTTCATCGTCATCATCGAGACGTAGAAGTTCAAACGCCTCCGATTGTACTCATCGCGCACGAACACGAAAAAGGGATTGTCATCACAATGCAAGAGGGAAGCTGGAGAGGGCGATCAGTTCCGATTCGAGACTGACGGGAGCTATCCCAAAATGTCATAACCACCATCATCATCATGGACAAATCTCGATCGATCAAGATTCCACCGTGGGATCGGAAACTGACATTCGACATATTCGTGTACTTCAACACAATTCTTCGGTACATAGTCATTAAGTATCTCGGTGAAATTGATATTAAATTTGATTAATCTAAAAATGAGAGGTATTACCGAAAGAATTGATGTGTATTTGAAAGTTGTAAAAAGTGGGTCGTAAGAATTTATAAAATTTTCTGTACCTACTGAGGTCATATTGTTCCAAACAAATATCGTGTGAAAATGTTTTCTTTTTCACTAATGTGTACAGTTTTTAAAACACTGATATTGTCCAGATTTTATCAAGCCTACGTGTTAACCAGGTGAAGCGAGAGATAGTTTAATTATAGGTCTGTTATGCAACGCTCGTCAACGTAAATATGCACGGAAAACTTTTTAACGTCCAAACTGAAATTTGTTGTATATATTTTCATAACAAAGTGACAGTAAATACTTGCTTGTACAACACACGCAGATGAATTGCCAATAGACGAATAGATATGACATTATCCAACAAACGATTGGTGATTTTAATCAAAAATCTAGATCTATTTAAAAAAGAAATGGTTTCCAAGAATAAACGTTTTATGTTAATTGAAATTCTAAGCAGTATTTAAACAAAAGAATTTATTTTTTTATACCAAAAAAATACAAAAACGGGCACCCCTAATACAAATTCACTCATATTAACGACACGATTATAGATGATGCTAAATTTGATAATTTAATTCTTTATAATATCGAGTAGTTTCAGTTTTTCTCCCACTTGTGTAGTAATTATCAAAGATATAATGAAAAAATGTGCTCTATTTCGACCGATCTGTAAAGAGGCTCGACTTTGCAATTTTCTTTCTTAAAAACTGTTTGACGAAAAAATTTCAAATTTGAACTGGCGATAACTCGATGCGCTCTTAATGAGGGGCTTATTTTATTTTTCAACATTTCATATAGTTTCGCGGAAAATCACGGTTTAATAGGTTGCGGTTACTTCAAAAATGACCAGGCGGTTTTAACTGAAATATGATAAATAATTTCGGTTTTCGGACTCCGTTATTAGTATTTCAAAATGATGTCTCACTAATTTTTGTAGGGAGATTAAATCGAATTATAACTAAAAGAGAAACAGCAACGAGGCATGCGGAGAAAGTAAGAGAATAATACTCTCTTACTTGTTAGTAAGAACTAGGCATTGACTGTACAAGTTTCTTACAGGAACTGGGAGGAATTTGCTCGGATTTTTCCAATAAGGCGCTCTTCAAAAAAAAATTTGTTGGAAAAGGCATAATCTCGAACTTTTGTGTTCAAATAGCATGTTTTCGATTAGATTTATGTCCGGGCTTTGGGGTGGTGTTTCTATTACATGAGGACGATTATGCAAGAGCCGGGAACGTACTTTATCAGCTTTGTGCTTTGGGTCGTTATCTTGGTAGAATCGCCAGTTGTACCAAGGGACAGTTTATCAACACTTTTAGGTAAATTGGTTCTTAAAATATCTAAATAAACATTTTAATTCATTATTCCTTCGATAAAGTGCAGCGATCCTGGTCCAGCTGCTGAAAATGACCTCCACGCCATCACAGCTCCTCCTTTTTCTATCTCCATACATATGGCTTAGCATTCATACCAAAAGTGTTAAATTTACTTTCATCCTTAAAAAGAACTGTTTTCCAAAAAGAAAAATCTTTGTTTTCATGATTTTTACCATAAGGTAAAAATTATAGTCTGGTTCCTTTGCTAATTAGTGGATTTCGCCTTGCTTCTCTAGCATTGAAACATTTCTATCGCACTGTATTACTATCATTCGATGTTCCGTAATTTTAGTTAGGAGCGTCAGCAACTAGTTCGAAGTATTTTTTGAAGAAGGTTGCAACATGGCATCCGAAACGTCAAACATTTTTTCAATAACCGCACGTCAAAACCCGAAAGTTTCTAGTAGTAGTCCTAGTGATAGTTCTAGTGTTAGTTCTAATTTTAGTTCAACTAACACCGGTCGTGAAAGCCATCGTACTTATGATATAAGTCGTGTACATGGCAATTAGCTGTCTCTTGAATTAGCAAATTTCGATTTTTTGTTAGATTTAGCGAAATAATTAACCCAAGATCTTCTCCGTTCCATGTGTTTAAAATTTCTTTGCTCTATTGGGTGTTGTTGTTGTCCCTACTTTAAGTAAAGCAGCTTCGCCTGGCTTCCCTTCTCTCATCTTCATTACAGTGGCAGACGACAACTCCGTAGATGTATTGGCTTTACGAAAATATTAGCGTATCCTTTGTTTCGCGGCTGCCGACAAAGATTTAAATTCGTTTTTGGGACGACCACGCAAGTCTGTTTGTATAAGAATTTATGTCAAATATGCATTATAAGATCGAAATAATATTTAAATATTTAATTGCCCTACCAACCATATTTATCACGAAATTTAATTTCATCGTGACAATAAGTATTCCAATATCGCAAAAATATGTGGTAAAAAAATAATTCCTAATATGGCGCTTCATGTTTTCTGCACTTACTCCACTTGTAGAACAAAAATGGTCTTCTAAGAACTTTAAAAAAATTCTTTCTTTTTTTTTCTATAGATTGATTTTCGCAAGGAAGACTAGACAT
Organism: Onthophagus sagittarius; assembly: GCA_036711965.1. Taxonomy (NCBI): domain Eukaryota; kingdom Metazoa; phylum Arthropoda; class Insecta; order Coleoptera; family Scarabaeidae; genus Onthophagus; species Onthophagus sagittarius. The sequence continues at coordinate 49,834,460 of JASERS010000001.1, forward strand.
TTCAAGTGTTAACAACTACTTCTGATTGTTAGATATGCTTGAATTTTTAAGGCTGGTATTCTGTAATATGTATAAGTAACTTATATTATTGCTATGCGAGCTGACTCCAAATAATACAAGATTTATTTTTTAAGAAAAACAATATAAACATTGTATATGAGAACAGTAAAATAGTACAGTGACTTATTTTTTCAAAATTTTTCTGCGAGATATATATGTTAAACATTTGAACGTAACTTCTAGTATGTGTTAATTGTTTTTAAAACAAATATCAAAATGAAGACTTTTCTATACTGCTCAAGATAACGACAATGGATTGTCGTGAAAAAATCGAACACAATACATTATCTTCAGCAAAAGTTATAACATTTCATGATATTTAATACGCAAAATTGTTGTACCGGGTGGCCAAATAATTAAATAATAACAAATAAAGCATATACTTTCTAAAGTTTAAATAAATTCTGATTTTTTTGTAATATTTTCGCTCTATCTCTAAAAATAAAGCGGTGGGGTGTTGAAAATGTTTCTAAACAAACACCTTTTTACTACCCTTTTACTTCATTTCAAAATGGGTGAGCGGAATTTAATAAGCTTGGCATCGTTGAAAAGAGCTTTTCTTGGACTATAAATCCCATCTTATTTGTGTTGAATGTAACTTGGAATTTAGCAGGCAATTTAGACGGCATTTTCCGGAATTACAACAGAAATTTTGAGTTTTCTTAGAAAAGTTAAATGGGTCAGTATTACTATTTTGTCATCACAAAACAGCAACATAAAGCCTAAACAAACTAGTGAAAACCGTGCGTCGATATCTTGTTCTTAACCTAAAATATTGATGAGAAAAAAGATTTTATGAGAAAATTCGACGAATTTCGATTAGTTCTTTACTTTTTTCTATAAATTCTATTACACCTTTTAATTCCGGTCTACCGGAAGTAGACCTCAACTTCGTTATTTTAAATGGAATGCCATAGTTTTTATTACGCCATTCAACTATACGTAAAAAATATGTTGACTTTGATAAATGCTGTTGGTACCCAGTGTTTTTCGTTTTTGAGTTATTTTGGTATTAAGTGTTTTGTGACATATTGCACCATGTTGTTTAAAAGTCCATATCTCACCAAACATTCATTCAAGAAAGCTCTGCATTGGCACTCTTCATATTACTTTTTATATGCTCGTAACTGGATTGTCATTTGCTGTATTAGAGTATCTTATACAGGTGGTCAAAAAATGAATTTCCGTTTTCCATCGATGGCTAGAAAGTCGAAAATTTTAAGTGTAATGTCTTATACAATACAACGCAACCTAAGCCAACCCTATCAGAAAGGGCATTTAATTTTATATAAAAATATCTATACACATTCCTATGCCTATTTATAGCAGTTCCTATCATGTTGGAAAATAATTATTAATAAATTAATTTAATTTTCATTTCTAATTGAAATAATATTGCCACTCGTATTCTTATATATTTATTAATAATTAAACAGTAAATTGACATCCATCGAAGAACATAATTTCGAGAAAAAATATTATATTTTTATTTATATTTATTATTATATATAATTATTATTATATTTTTTATTATATATATTTAATTATTATCTCAAAGTTTCGAGAAAAAAAGTTACAGGTTTTAATCCATCGAAATCCATCGAATTTTCTCATAAAATCTTCTTATATCGATATTTTAGATTAGGAACAAGTATTAACTTTTTAACCCATTTAATTTGTCTAAGAAAACTCACAATCTCTGTTGTAATGCCGGAAAATGCCATCTTCAACTTGGTGCCCATCACTTAGGCACCAAGTTCCTACTTACATTCAAAATTTATAGTCCAAGAAAAGTTCTTTTCCACGATACCAAACTTATTAAATTCCGTTCAGCCATTTCGAAATGATTGGCATTTGTTTAGAAACATTCTCTAATATCCGCACTACTTTATTTTTAGAGATAGAAAGAAAACATTATAATCAGAAAACTAGAATTTATCTACACTTTAGTAAGCATATGCTTTTGTGTGACTCAAGATAGATGTCAATACTCAAAGGAATTGTATAAGACAGAATGTAAAAACTGTATGAAGTTTGTATTAGTTTTTACTGAAATATGAAATATTTCAATAAAAACCTCTGTACCCTATGTAAACCCCTGTGACCTATGTAAACTGGGCTTACCAACAGAAAAATTCTATTCAAATTTCGCGCATATTTGTGGGAGGAATTGAAATTTCAAGTCTCTGCTTCTGTTCACCGAACAGATTTGGGTTATAGTAGTTATACTCAACTACTTTTTTCAAGTAGTTAGCTCAGCTCCGGTTAATATTCACATGTGCTGTGTTATGCTTAAAAAGATCTGATAATGGTGTTTATGCAAAATATGAAATGATTTAAGGTACACTTAAACATGATTAAACTTACTTTAAAATGCTTATTTTCAATCAATATATCCCAATTCATCCTTGAGATATGATATTTTAAGTTTCTATTTTTATATGAGTATCACTTACAAAGATTACTATGATCCTATCATATTACTATGATGATAATTCCACAGGCAAAATAATTCACATTCCTCGTTAAATTAATTATATTAATTAATTAATCATCGACGTTTTGAGCTGCTATGGCCCATCATCAGGACTTATTATGAAACTTTTAAATTAAAAAAAAAATTACACTTTCAAGAAAAGTAAATACAATTTTTGTATTGTACAATTGCAATTAACGTTTAAAAAATTGAAAGTGTAAGTTGAATCGGAACAAGTTTCATTCAACTTGATAATGGGTAATAAATAATGTATATAAAAAACGATGAAATCATTTATTGATATTTATTTCGGTGCTACATGTTTCGATCAAAAATCTTCTTCAGGCACGACTGATATAGAATATAAAAAAAGAAAATTAAGGAAACATCGCAGTTGACTCTTCACCAATTTGGATGAAACTTTTTGTGGTGAATCTGTATAGCAAAATAAGTTGGAAAAAAAGTTTCATCCAAATTGGCGAAGAGTGAACTACGATCTCTCCTTGTCAGTTAAAATTCATTAAATTTACTTTAAAATGTTTATTATTTTATGAATATGTTTCAATTCATTCTTGAGATATGATATTTTAAATTTCTATTTTTAATTAAATAACGTAACAACACGCAGAGTTGGCTTTAAAAAATTGTAGTAACGATGATTATGGAAACAAGAATTTATCTTTTTCGCAGTAAATCTTCATTAAATTTGTTTTAATATGGCCATTATTTGTAATAACATGAAGATATCTAAATTAGTTCTTGAGATATGATTTTTGTAAATTTTTGTTATTTACATGTTGAAATAGTGCTTATGAAAAATAAGAAATGATTTAAGGGACATTTAAACTTGATTAAATTTACTTTAAAATGTTTATCATTTTGTCAATATATCTCAATTCATTCTTGAGATATAATATCTTAAATTTAAATTTTTAAATAAGTAACGATTCAACACGCAAAGTTGGATTTAAAAAACACGAACAAAAGATGTCGAATGCGAAACACCGAATAGGAGCGTTAATTTAGATGTTTGGATCAATATTTTTGAAACAATATTTTCTTAAAGAATAATAACTTCCTTACCAATTATAAATATGCTATTTATAAATTTTTACGATTCACCTTTTACAGATTTGAAGGATTTAAAAAAATATCAAGATTTAGAAATTTCTATCTCTGTATATAGTAATAATCGTTTTTATTAATATTTGTTGTTTAAATGTATAGGGATATTGTAAATTACATCTGTACGAATTATGGAAAAAATTAAGACTGGACTAATCCGTGTCTAAAAACATTTCTAAAAAGAATTGCTTTTTAAAAGTATATTTTATTTTAAATATGAACCTAAAACAATTAGTTACTTCCACTACATGCTTCGTTACTTTTATTACTTCTTAATTACGAGTTTTTCTCTAGTTAACATTCATAAAGAAACAAGTTTAATTCGTCAACGTTATCGTTATACAAATTAAAAGAAAGTGTAACACGGGTTGTGTCAGAATATGATGAATAATTTATACCTTTATGAGTTTCTTTTTTGTATTCAACGTAAATAGCAAATAAAATTAAACGAAGTAAAAATACGGTTGAAAATTTAGTTATTCACAATCTTTTGCATATCAAATATAATTTATGTTAAGACCTAGTTCGAATAGATATGATCGTTTGTACCATAAGGGTCTATAAATTTTGGATGTCGTGAAAAAATGCAATTTATTTTATAACAAAGAAAACTCCTAAAATAAACTGATTAATTTCGTTTAGTTATTTTGGCACGGAGTTTATTTAATCATATCGTTGCACTTGATTCTAAACCTTTTTAAAACAAAAAGAATCTAGGAAAATTTACAAAATTGTTATGTAGTACTTGAAAAATGAAAGTTAACAACTGACGCGTATAAGACAAAGTGCCCCAATATTTTTATATCTATTTTCAAACACTCCAACAAAAAAAAAATATGATGAAACAACAAATACGATTTAGGTATTTTGTATAATATTTACATGTATCGATGTGTTAACGTACTAAGAAAATAAATTAGTAATTGTAATTGTAATTAAACTGAAAAGGGAGTTAAAAATATTACAATTTCTTATATGGTAAATGAGATAACAACATTGATTTTAGTAAATATAACTTAGAAAGGTTATTCATATCTTCAATAAAAAATGAATTCTCCTATACAGTAATTATATTATTCTAATAAAATCTATAAAATCACTGCCGTTCTAGAGCACAATGTATTTATCGAAAAAATTATAACTTACATAATTTTTTCTGGGATATATTTACTAATCGGAATCGAGTTAAGGCCTAAAATATTCTAAAACATTTCGATCACAATAAATGAAAAGCCAAAATAAATGTGATGACGATGTATTTATATTATACACTTGGTCGACATAAATGGATTTGTAACACATATATAGAAAGTGTAAAATTTATAGGATCGTATTTATAATGTAATTAATATGTATTTTATTGATTTAATTATTTTTTTGTAGAATTATTTAGAAGGAATTGGATTGTATAAAACTTTATAGAAAACAAAACAATTTATTAAAAACGTCTACATGTATATTAAGTGAAAAGTTATTATTCCATAAATCGATTATACTTACCATTCAACAATTTTAAGATAATAAAACATTTTAGGTAATCATTTCAATCCAATGGGACATCAACAAATTTCGCGACAATATATTGTTATACTTACAAGTACGAAGCAAATTAAACGAATTAAAATAAAACAATTCAAGTTACTTTAAAAAATCTAAAATTAATTAATTGAAACAAAATAAAAATAACATAATCTGAGATTAATAAACTGAATTTAAAGTTTCAACAAGATTGATCATCCAAAAATAAAACTAGCTTGAAAATTTAATGCTAAGATAAATATGAATTAAACAATAAAAAAAAATTAATACAAAACCAGCTCGGAAATTTAATACTAAGTTTTAAACTTTTAAAGAAAGTTAAGTTTCAACTTCTTAATAACTCTTAATAAAAGAAATCATTAAAAACAAATTTAAATTCAACATTTACAAAAAAATTAACAATTTACGTTGGTACATACTGAGTCATAAAAAGTCCAAGCGATTAATCACAATTTATAAGTTCTTATTGTTTATTATATGGGATATAAACAGGGAGGAAAACCCCAGCGAAGTATACAGGGTGTCCCATCGCTTGTGGTATTCGCTTTTTTGCCGTCTAAATTTCAAACTACAAACTTCAAATTCGCTATGTATTAAACCTACTTGAGCAGGTGATGATCATGTCAAATATGTTTTTTATTGCATGGTTTGCGAATAATTTGCAAAAATGTCAAAAATGACAAAATTTATGGTTTTGTTTTTAACAATTCATATACCATACTGTGTGGGAATGATAGTAAAGTAAATTCACACAAAAAAAAATGAGATTTGTTCGTTATTTTGGATAAAATTGAAGAAAAATGTAATGACAGTTAAATTTATGGTACCATGGTTCGAGACTACTACCCTTGCAGCCGCTTGTTTATTGCTGGTAGGGTAATAAACAAACCAACCAGTTCAATGATGATTTTTTCTTTTAACCTGGTGAGGCTTAATATTAAACTTATTTTTAAATGAACATAATTTTTTAACTTTATATTAAGGTATCTAAATCAATCTAGTAAAATTTTATTGTTAAAAAGCATCAATTGCCGTTTTTACCTGGACAAAATTATCACCTAATTTGTAAAAGGTTAAACAACAACTTTAGTAATAAAATGCTGCATATTATCTGCTAAGTGCCGTCGATTAATTTCTTGAAACGTAGCAATAATGCGTTACTGCATATCTTCTCGGGTTGTTGGTACTCTTTAATAAACAATATTTTTCACCATACCCCACACAAAGAAATCCATCGGCGTCAATTCCGGTGAACGCACTAGCCAGCAAATGGGACCGTTACGTCCTATTCATCTTTCGGGAAATTTCTGGTGGATAGCTTCTGTTCCATTTCTGGAGTAATCTTGTTGCATCTACAAATTATTACCTGCCATATTTAATAACGGAATGTCCTTTAACTAATTGTCCAATTCATTGTGAATAAAGTTTGCGTACATGTCTCTGTCTTCCTTCTCGCATCCAATGTAAGTTATGTTTATTAACATTTTCACACAAATTAAAACTTGTTTCATCGGAGAACATCATGAAAAAAGTTCTCATTCATATTCATTTGATTTAACCTCCACACAGAGAAATTTTTTCGATACAAAAAATCATCACCATGTAACTCTTGGTGCAGGTTGATATGATATGGGTGATAACTATGAATAAAAGTGACTCTCTGAACTGACGTCTTCGTAACTCCACATTGACGACTCATCTCTCGAACACTTACCTATGGATTGTTATCCACAAGGTTTAGTACTAGAGCCTGATTAATTTCTGTGTAGCACGCTTCTCTGACACAGTTCTCTGCTTAGTTTTAAAGGAGCCGGCTTCCATAAGAGCATTCACAAGCCTTCTGAATAAATCCGCTATGCTAAGCAAGCACTGAATCTTGCCTCGCCGTAAGTTCAAATCATGTCCGTTTTTTCATTATTCTAAAATGTAAATGGCATTTTGAACAATGAGTGGCTTGCACAACTTTTAAGTCAACTCTAAGAAAGTCACATGTAAACTGAACAAAAAAATAAAAGCATCTCAAAATTGTACCTGCGAAGGTACAAAAAAAAAGAAAATAATAATTCTGTGAAACCTAATTTTTGTCCTAATTATTTTCTTCAGGTACAATCTCTAGGAAATTCCAAGAAATTTTGTATTGATCTGACAAACTCATGTCATATTTTTTGTTATTAACATTATTGTTGTTCATTTAATTAGGTAAAAAATTCATCCGGTAAAACCGGACGAATTTAACCTTCAACCGTTAATTTTACAAAAAATCATCACCATGTAACTCTTGGTGCAGGTTGATATGATATGGGTGATAACTATGAATAAAGGTGACTCTCTGAACTGACGTCTTCGTAACTCCACATTGACGACTCATCTCTCGAACACTTACCTATGGATCGTTATCCACAAAGTTTAGTACTAGAGCCTGATTAATTTCTGTGTAGCACGCTTCTCTGACGCAGTTCTCTGCTTAGTTTTAAAGGAGCCAGCTTCCATAAGAGCATTCACAAGCCTTGAAATGTTCTTGGATCAGGTATGACTCTATCCGGAAATCTTTCTGAATAAATCCGCGATGCTAAGCAAGCATTGAATCTTGCCTCGCCGTAAGTTCAAATCATGTCCGTTTTTTCATTATTCTAAAATGTAAATGGCATTTTGAACAATGAGTGGCTTGCACAACTTTTAAGTCAACTCTAAGAAAGTCACATGTAAACTGAACAAAAAAATAAATGCATCTCAAAATTGTACCTGCGAAGGTATAAAAAGAAAAGAAAATAATAATTCTGTGAAACCTAATTTTTGTCCTAATTATTTTCTTCAGGTACAATCTCTAGGAAATTCCAAGAAATTTTGTATTGATCTGACAAACTCATGTCATATTTTTTGTTATTAACATTATTGTTGTTCATTTAATTAGGTAAAAAATTCATCCGGTAAAACCGGACGAATTTAACCTTCAACCGTTAATTTTTAACCTTTCTAACAAAGCTTTGTTACATTTAAATACATTTAGATTCCTTAATATTAAATTAAAAAATTATGTTCATTTAAAAATAAATTTTAAATTAAGCCTCACCAGGTTAAGACCAAAAATCAAAATTGAATTGGTCGGTTGGTTTATTACCCTACCGTCAATAAACGGGCGGCTCCTGGTAAGGGTAGTAGCCTGGAACCACGGTACCCAAAATTTGAAGTCATTTCATTATTCTTCGTTTTTATCCAAAATAATGAACGAATCTCAAATTTTACTTCGTGAATTTACTTTAATATGACTCCCACATAATATGAACTATATAAGTGTACTATATAGTATATGAACTATTAAAAAATAAAATCATAAATTTTATCATTTTTGACATTTTTGCAGATTTTTCGCAAACCGTACAATAAAAAAAATATTTGACATAATCAACACCTGTTCAAGTAGGGTGGCTTAATACATACCGAATTTGGAGTTTCTATCTTGAAATTTAGACGTCAAGAAAGCCAATACCACAACCAATGGTACACCCTGTATATATTTTAAATGAGCGTAATGAGAGCCCTTATAGAGAGACATGGCTGAAATCTTAATTGTAATAATTCTAAGTTTTAAGGAGCTGAACAACAGGCGAGTTATGTTGATCATTCATATTAGCTAAGCTGAAATAAAATGTGGTTTTGTGACGAGTGAATCACAATGGTACATTAAAGTTCAATACAGCCAAAGTGTCTCAGGAACAATAAGATAATACATTATTGACAAATGCAATATAAAAGGACTTAATGCTTGTAAAATTGGTAAAGTTTCTGCTTATTCGGATAACTAAGGACCGGATTTATATGGGATAAAAATAAGCAATATAAGCTTTTTATATGCTGTTAAAGGTGGTCGAAATATGTTGTAAAATATGCGGTAAAAACAAAACAAGTACATAGTTGCACGGGTTAGAATGATGATAATACAACATTGAATAGTGTTAGTTCGTGTTCTGATGACAAAAAAAAGTCATCGGGATCTGTGGAAGTGGAAGTTTACCTTAAGACATCTGTGTGACTTTTTTTGTTCTTCAGATCAGTGTTGCCGTTTCGGTACAATTGTACTGAATTCAGTACGCATTTTTCAAATTCTGTGCGTTAGTACTACATTTTTATAAATGTATCAAATTCAGCACAAAATTTAAAATTTGTTAATTTGATTGAGTTACATCATTGTGTTTCTAAAACTTCCGCCGCTTTTCCGAATGGAGTAGAGAATTTTGCAAGAAATATTTTTAAATAATTTTCCTAAAGCGTAAGACCACAACATAATTTTAAAGAATTTGAACAATTAGTTGAAGCAGAACACCAAGAGTTATTAAACTCATCGCAGACAATTATTATTATATACTATTATTATTATACTATAAGATCTATTGTAACATTAGCCCTTCATAGATTTACGACAAATGTAGGTCCTCAGCGAATCTTAAAATTGCTCGGCTTCCTCAGCTTGTCCAACCTGAAAAAGATGGTATTTCAGGAGCAGGAGTCAGAACATGGCCGATCAAGAACCTGAGAGCCTTCTTAGATCCCCTTTGCTGAGACATAAAACCTCTTAGGTTTTGTTTTGCAAAGGTTCTATCATACTTTTCGCTTGTCTGTGAACTGAAAGCTACCTTAGAGGCCTCCCAACTGTTACCTATTTTATGTGGCCATTTTCTCTGCTCCTAGCGAGTTTTCTCAAGTTGCTGGTACATTCTCTGATCAGTGCCGAGTTACACGTGAAGAAAAGGATTATCTTTAGGGTGGCCAGACTGTCTGTGAAAATGTATAGTAAGAAGTTCTGGCTGAAAAATGGTTGTATCCGAGCTAAGTGGCAGTTTCATGCTGCTGTTTGGTCCACTAATGTCCATATCTAGTCCGCATCCAACTGTCTTTGAACCGTTAGTATACCAAGCAAGGGTTTGCTTTTCAGTTGATGTTCATCCTTCGTCAAGTCATTCCTACTTCTAAATATGACCCTATAGGGCTGGTGGATGGTGGATGTTGGTGAATGAAGCGGTTTAGACTTGAGTTCTTGACAATTTCAACGTGTCTTCTGAAGTTACCCTGCAACAACTTGAGTGAAGGCTATGTTCTCAGTTATAAGGCGCTCAAGGCTGCCTCCTTTTGCATATACAAATGGGGTGATATGAGACTGGGTAGGCCAAGATGTCATCGCACCTGTTAGGTTAAGATAAGCGAGTCGTCTGATTATTGTTACGTAGCGTAGGCCTAAAGAGCCATTCGTAGTTTTAGATACCAAATGTACAATACAATGTTCCTTCAATGGAGACATAAATCACAGGCAAGGTGGTTCTCATCATTGAATACCGTAACAAACAGAATTATAGAACAATGAAATGCACTGATACTGTTTCCTCGATGCGAAGTTCTTCTTGACAGTGTTTATTGTGCACAAGAAATATTGAATGAATCGAACAAGGGAACTAATTATAATATAATTAATAAATTATATTTAGTACATCGATTTTCAAAGAGAATGTCCAAAAATACATAGGATTTTACCTACTGCTACAATGTACTTACGTGCAATAGTACCATGTAGTACCACAGACGATGTTTATTTACATCCTGATATTCAATATCATTTAAAAAGATTCCCTACATTTTTTTTGACAATTTCAGTACAAATTCGGAAGTCGTTGTGGCAACACTGCTTTAGAGTACTAACTATAATTTCGGTGTACTCAGCAGACCTTGATTGAAATATAGACGACTAAATGTAGAAACATGCGCTTATATGTAAATATATGCGATTATACCGACGTGTATGGATAACTAAATTTATATGCGGTAAAAATGCTAAATATGAAGTTATATGCAAAATATGCAATTGCATAAAAATCCAGACTCTATTGATAACAAACCCTAAGTTCCGTAGGGCTCTCTCTACCATGCATTCGATGTAAAGGTAATATCTTAATTTAGCATCAAGTATAATGCCAAGACCCTTCACTCTGTCAATAAAGGTTACTGCGTTACCACTAAAGTTGTAGTTAAAATTATTAGAATACGGTTTCCATGTGAACGTTATTTTTTGGAATTTTCATAGTTAAGATAAAGTTTATTAACGCGGCAATACTCATGCAGACGACCAAGGTCTTCCTGGAGCCTTAGGTAGTCAAGACATGAGCTGATTCTAGTCTGGATTGTTAATTCTAGATTCACGGGAAGGCAGGTTACTTCGCCCGATGTCACTTATTCCCATGTTTCTAAGTGCTTCTATAGATACTAGTGTCCAGCAATTAGATCTATGACCAAACGTGTGTTCTTCCTATACAGCCACATAAATAAATCTCGTCGTTTGTTGTCAGATTACATCAGAGCCTCCTTGACATTATCGTGGCGTCCTGTCCCAGTAGTTTAGAAACGTATTACGTGTTTCTTTTTTAGAAGCACTATTAAAGCCTGCAGCTTTCGTCGTCAATTTGTCCACCATATCATGAAGCTTATTTCCCGAATGATCCATTCTGCTGTAGATCGTAATCTCATTGCTAGCGGATGCCTCACAAAGATTGTTATGGAAGTCCTCAAGCAAAGCGGATGGATAGCGATACCGCCCGAGAAAAAGAAGGGCTTGTCTGTAATCAGAATATATTATAATTTTTCTGCTACTAATTTTCTTGGAAATTTCTTCAGCCACCAGAGATTGGCCACCAGCTCCTCCATTTTTAGCGGTTTAGACACTTTTATTGTTGGTTCGACGGAATAAACCGAAGCGCCACAATCAATTTCCCTACGAGATTCGCACACCAATAATTGGAGGATGGTTTCATCAGGCATGGACTGTTCTGCTTCCTTTATTTCATACGGTTCTTCGAAAATAAAACGGGTTAGAATCATATTTACTCTGTCTCTCTTTGCTACATATCACCTCTCATAGCTGACTAGTCGATTTTCCACATTTATATAGCTAAATATTATATTATATAACTATTATATAGCATTTATAATATTTATATTTTGTTGTTTTCAAAAAACAAAAGTATTAGTGATAGTTCAGTCATTTTTTAAAAGATGCACTGCATAAGCTTTTAATATTTTAGGAAGTAAATAAATCTTAAAGAGTAAATTGTGGTGATGATTTTTAATTTTATTGTCTCCTAGACCGGTTTTTGGACCTACCCTTCTTTAGTAGTTTGACCCTACAAATTTTACAATCTTAAAAAACTCAAATTTATTTCTATTGCAAAACTAAGATAAAGAGAATTTACGTCAATTATATTCGTACAAAAAACATTCGTTAAAAATTATATAAAAGCGTATCACAGATCGAGTTGGTGCGGAGGTAAGTTTGGTGGGAAAACCATAAGCATTGAATTAAGTAAGGTTAGGTCAATGTTGACCGGTTTTGATTTGAATCGGTAAAAAGGTAAAATCATCATCACAGTTTAATCTTTAAGATTTATTTACTTCCTATTATATTAATGGTGAAGATGGATACATCCATATATTTTTAATATTTGCCCAAGTAATTGTTCTAATTTTAGTTCAATCAACATCGTCCGTGAAAGCATTTGTACTTATAACTTTAAATTATGATTTGACAACAGTTTGATGACGGTATAAAAAATAATAAATTATTATTAAAAAAATCATTCAACAAAAGACTCAACAGCAACACAATAATAATGAAACTTGAAAAATTGAATCACCCTTATAATTTTTGACTTTTCTATATGTTTTAAGAATCTCCTTTAGAGTTATTTAAAAAATTACAACCCGATTTGTAATAAAATTACGATGTTCACCATATACTATGTTGACTAGGGTTAAATCTGGGTGAATTGAGTAAGCATTGTGAACGTACTCCAGAAGTTTTAAAAGTCTCTTAAAATGTGTCTTAATATTATTTGAGGATGCCAATGAACTTCCATATTTATTAAAAATATATTGTAGCTTTAAAATAGTAACTTATAACAATATAAAATTATAACTTATAGTATCAAGTTCACTTATTTTTATGTTTTCGTTTTAATAATAATAATCAGTTTGTCAATGTTTTAAAAGAAGAAACATCATATTCAATCAAAGTTCTCGTTAAGCTCAAGTTTGAGAAATTTAGTTTTTCTTTTTCTTCTATTTCCAATGTGTATGTAAGATTATGTAACTGTGAAAGTTATTTAAAGATTTCTTATTCGCTTTCCATACACAAAAAATCCACATACCTAGCCCAACAACCAATATTGTTGACGCAAGGTTTAACTTCATTCACGACGAAATTCTTTTTAATGTGATCTAAAAATATATCAGCCAGCAATCTAGATAACGACTATGCCATTTGTAAACCGTCCAAAACCAAATAAAAGTCTGCTTCAAAACTGCATTGATTTTGCTTTATAATTTGTGCTTAAGAATGTGATTTAAATGTTTTACATTATTTTTGTCAAAATGTGAGTCAAACATTTTTGAAACTATTTCATTAAGTACATTCAACTAGAACTTTTGGAAAGAGAATTATTACGTTAAACGATATTAAGAGGCAATTGTTGATTCGAACGAATACGGTAATCCGCATTCATTCGAATCTAAAATTTCTTCTCTCATTTTAAATCTATTTTTGTGACAGACGATCCTAACGGAGTGCGTTTTAGATTCGGACCTATACATATATTCAAACACATGCAATTCAAAAATAGAAAATTTGAGAGAAAAATTAATGGTTGAATTTGTCAAATTGAACGGGTCCAATTTACCCGGGATGGATCAGTAAACTCCCCTGGCGCGAAGAAGGTGTTAAGGGCTATAAATTAATTGGAAAAAATCATACGACGAATGACCGCTCTCAAAAAAATGTAAGAAAAAACCGTTCATACTAGATGGAATTGAATCTTAATAGTATATTGAAATAGGAATTGATATAGGACTTGAAAACCTCAATAGTATATTGAAATGAAAAAGAAAAAATTAAAATGCTAACTTCAATTCATGTAAAACCATTAACAATTTCAAAGGATGCTTGTGCACCCAGAGAACACACGTATTCGACCCCTATCTTGCGTTTATGATTCGTTTGCAATGAAAATGTCTTCTGCCAGCACTGTTTAAAAGTTTTACAGCAGAATCCACTCTTCAGATAGCAGTTTTTGAACACCTGACATAAAGATTTTGTATTTTGTACTGTAGTAACCAGGAGTACCAAATTTTTATATTTTTTAAAATAACTCATAATTATATTTTTATGGCATGTTTTTTCTTCTTTGTTTCTTTTCGCTGACTCGTCACTTTAGAGTGAGCCGGGAGTCGAGCGAGGAAAAAAGAGAGGAGAGAGCCAGAGTGTGGTAAGCGGTGGTGTGGGTCGTGTGGGTGCCTTAGAGTGAGCCGGGGGGGAGTTTTTTTGTTTAAGGATAGAGCTTAAATACGTAAGTGGGTTTTTCTTACAATCTTTATTTCTAATTTTGTTGGGTGTTTTAGTATTGTCATTAATTTATCGGGTTTTCATTTAGTAGGTTAGATCTATAATTTTAAGTTGTATAGTTCCATTTTAATTTTAGCTACTCGTGTACGTTAAATTTAGATTTATGGTAATATGTTAAATAAATTAAGTTGAGATAATTGATATAAACTCTTTCTTTTCTTGATCTTTGCCCTCATCCCTGAAGAATATAAGATTACTACGTTACAAGGGTTAGAAAGAGCGGACCCGTGGGGAACCAAGGGAACCCCTGAACATGCTCAAACCCTTTTGCCAACCCTGAGCTCGGGGGTGGTAACAGTACACTGAAACCGTTACTGCGTCCAGAAGAGTTGCAATACTTTCAGAAGACTTAAACTGCTTCCAGAAGACTTTATACTGCCTCTGAAAGACTTGATACTGCTTCTAGGAAATTTAATACTGCTTCCAGAAAACTTGACATGCTTTCAGAAGACTTAAACAGCTTTCAGAAGACTCGATAATGCTTCTGGAAGAGTTTATATTGGCTTTAAAAGACTTAAAATGCATTCAGAAGAATTAAAATGTTTCGATAAGGTTTTTTCAGATTCTAGAAGACATGATACTGCTTGTACAACACCTGATATTACTTCCAAAAGGCTAGAAAAGCTTCCAGAAAACTTGATACTGCTTCTAGAAGATTTGAACTTGACATTTCTTGTGTTAATTCTCCGTAGACGCAATGCAAATTTTTAAGAATTTATTTAAATAATTTCACCTCTTCATTGCCCCACCCTACAGTTACAATGTGTAAAACTCGAATGAGACGTGGCTTTACGAAGAGACAAATTGTTGTAAATAATTTGACAATTTTTTGAAGACTTTCTGCGATAAAAATTGTCCAAGCTTATTTCTTATATAGATATATTGAGAAGCAATTATATATATTTAGGAATAATGTACAATTTTGTTGAAAATCTAAGCAAATAAACAGTAAAATAGGATTACAATTTAGAAGGTCATTAGCAAAAGTCTGGTCTGACAATGCTGAACCCTTGTTGTTTTATTATACTGGTCTACTACTTTCACCCTAACTTGGAATTTCTCACCCCCAGACAGTGATCCCTAAAATGTTCTACAGTGAAACTTGCGTGTCTCGCATGGGTTTAGATCGTAAACGGGCATAAAATATTATTCACGCGCACATTTCTAAGTTAAAGCGACGTACATGAAATTATACGTATTAACATACATTAAGAATATTCAAATTAACGTAGAATTCATAAATGCAAAAAAAGTGAGTTTGTAAAAAAGTGTGATGACACAAAATGTATTTCTTTTTAAAGGAACACCATATATTTTTTTGCATATCCTGATTAGCTGCCGTAAATGCTATAACGGCACATCTTAAAAAATTCCACAATTGTGGGTTTCAAATTCCCGTTTGGGTCCGTTGAAAAAGATACGTTACACACAGATCCACCTAAAATATAAATTTATTTTAGGATTTTGCTTCGAAATACAATTTCCAACGTAGATAGTGGAGCAGGGGTGTGTTTCAATTCTGGTTTGGGTCCGTTCAAAAAGATACGTTACACACGGATCCACCTACTATACAGATTTATTGTAGGATTTTGCTTGGAAATACAATTTCCAACATAGATCGTGGAGCAGAGGTGGGTTCCAAACTTTGTTTATCGATATGCCAAATTGAAATCTTCAATGCTTAATAGTAGAGCTGATAACAAATTTTAGGTGACTACATAAGTTTTCAAAAATTTTCACAAAATGGTTAATAACGTGGTAACTTCGCATGCAAAATTTGAAAATAAGATGTGCAGTTATAAAAATAAATGGTGTTCCTTTAAAAAGAAATATATTTCGTCGTTACACTTTTTGCCTGCATTTGAAAGAAATTCCTAACTTAATTGCTATAGGAGCTGTAATTGATGTATATCCAAGCATACACTATGTCTAAACAGCCAATTGTGTACACATCTTGTATGTGCAAATAGCCAATTGCGTATACATGCAGTATGTATAAATAGCTAATTACATATACATACTGTATGTGTAAATAGCCAATTGCGTATACATACTGTATGTATAAATAAGCAATTACATGTACATACTGTATGTATAAATAGCCACATCCTTTTTTTTACATTAAAGGTGCCTCATCTTTTGAAATTGTTTATGAAGATCTGTTTACTTCTTAAAATGCCGTATTTTTCCAACCTTTATTATCTTATTATGCATATACCTCTTTGTTAAGACTTTTAGCTTTTTGCACTTTATTTTACGCAGTTGTGATTTCTTCTTTAAGAGATTTATTTATCAAATTAATGTGGTTTTACGTTATTTCGAGCCTCTTGTATATTTTTTTAAATCCGTGGTTTAACTTAAAGGTATTAATTTGACAATTAATCACTTTATACATGTTGCAAGTTGTCTATCAATTAAATAAATAAGGAATTAAAAACATTTTTACTTGCTTTTATTATGTTTTATTCGAAACTATTTTCGAGGCGTAATATACAAACCTCATCTTAAGTTGAACCAAAACACAAATCAAAATAACGCATATATACTAAATTGTTACAAAAACACTGTTAAAATGAATACAAAATACTATATGCACTAAAAACTTACAATCAATATTTTTTAAACTATAAAAGCTTTTAAAAAATTAATGAAATTGTGTTGAAAATATAATTTAATTTTATTTAAGATACTAATACACATTATTAGATACACATCATTACACATTATTATTAAAATTAATAATATGTAGTTAATTAAAATAAAATGAATAGGTTTAGTAATAAAACACATAAATTTGTTAAACGAATATGCATCAGCAATATATATCAAATAGATATCAGCCAACACATCCATGAAGAAATATTTTTCACTTCACTTTTGTTAGAATGGCAGTTATAGAATGTTATTCGACGTAAAAGCAATAAGCATAAAAGAACTAATAATCTTATGCCCCATAAATGAAACAAGAAAAATTTATTATTGCCAGCTCTGGACATTTAGTGATATTATGCGTAAAAAAAGATAACAAAAAATTAAAACTATTGAAAATTTAATATACGGACAAAGATTATACTTTGAGATCAGAAGAAATAGTCCAACAATTAATGGTAATGATGTAGATAGCTGCAACAACATTGAGCGTCACTGTTCACCGATTTATCCGCAATTCCAGCACCATATTATTAATACTTCTTCCACCTCACACGCTTCGTTTTGAGTTTGTAACAGTGCTTTTCGCGGTTGCCCACCTTTCTTCGACTCTAATGAACTACGTCGATTCTGCTGGCTCACGTGCCGCTTGTCCATTTGTTCGCCGTAATTAAAACTTTGCGTACCTACTACAATTGTTGCTTCGCTCATCGCCATTAGAAGGGCTGAATTTCCTTCATTAAATAAGCCTGTGCCTAAATACGATTTCCCTGCTATGACTTTTAGTCCAAAGTAGAAATGTTTACGAAACTATCGCCAAATGGTCGAATTAAAACGTTCATTCGCATTTTGTGTTTGGCCACCCAACCATCTCTCTAGCAATAATAATAATTTATTGCTTCCCAAATAATTACAATTTTACAACACCACTACAATAATACTAAAATCATTATAACAACTGTTCTGTTAACTCTCTGTATCCCTCCTTCTCCTCGCTACCATAAACTCCCGCCCTTTCTCCTTCCGCCCTCTCTCCCAATACCCGCTACCAATCTATCTCCTCCTCCCTCAATTCATTACACTCCATCAAAATATGCTGTACCGACTCCCACCCTTCCCAACAAAATCTACACCCCATTTCCGCATCCTCTATCCAATATCTGTTGGTCCTCTCCTATTTCCCACACCTGAACATAGCAACCAGCCCCTTCCTCTTCTCATCACCCTTCCTCCTCGTATACTTTGGTAGCCCCTCCGATATCACCTCCTAATAATTCGAATTATACCTACTTTCCCTTAACGCCGTTCTTCTCTCTTGCATATCCACATCCCTGTCCGTGCTCTTCAACTGTTTCCACATTTCAATCCCGTCTGTTCTCTTTCTAATCACCCTTTTCGTTAAGAATCTCAACCATCTGGAGTACTCTTCCTTTTCTTGTTGCTTATAGCGCCTATTGCTTATTTCAATCTGTCGACAGCACTCCCACAAGATCTTACAATGTCCTCTACCTTCCACCCTTTCCTCAAAAGGCACCGCTTGCTTACCCGCCTCCACCCTTAACTTGTCTAGCTTCATTTCTTCAATAACTATATATCCCGGAGTCTTCCTATCTACCAAAACTTTCTATCCACATATCTCCACCTCATACATAACTACGCTTTTTTCTTTCCAAAACTAAGAAGCAGATCCTATCCAAAACTTTATTACATCCGCCATGAATATAAGACGAATTTAAAATGTTGGTGTTGGAATAATTCGCCATGATATTCAAACATATTAACAGTAGTAAGTGATGACAGAACTAAGTAATGACAACAATAACATAAATGTGGTTGAAAAGCTATCAAAACTCCATGGCTTTTTAACATAAAAACAAGAAACTTTAGAGAATTAAATTCCCTTTCTGATAGGGTATGAAAATATGGGGCGTTCCATTTAAAATTTTCGACTTTTACCCAATTGAATACAGAGAAACGGTAATTTAATTTTTGACTAGCCTGTATAAGATATACTGATACACCAAATGACTATCTATTTAACAGCATATGAAGAGTTATCGTACCAATGGCAAACGTATTTGAATTAACGTTGGCTGAGATATGTGCTTGTAAAGAGCATGGTGATATTTAACAAAAAATACTTAAAATCAATATAACTCGAAAACAAAAAAAGGTAGGTACCAACAACTATTATCAAAGTCAACATGTTTTCTTAAGTATAGTTGAATAGTGTAATAAAAACTATAGCATTCCACTTAAAATAACGAAGTTGGGGTCTAGTTCCGGTAGACCGGAAGTGGTGGCCATCTTGAAAATATTTTAGATTAATAGATCGGAATGAACAACCCATGTAACCAAAATTTAACCACAATTTAAGCCCCTACGAATAGTGGAACCTAAAAAAGTTCTAATGAACCAGTTACGTGAGACACCCTGTATTTATACAAAAACAAAGATCACGTGCCATTTTAGTTAGTGCGCAAGATAATCTTCAACCGTAAGTATTTCTTGTCGAATAGGATACTCAACTTATCCAAATTACGTGGTACATGAGTAGAGGCAGAAGTAGAGGAAGAAATCACATATGACCTGGTCTACGAATAGAGAGCTTATGTGTGTTAGAAAATGTTTCTTTCCACTTTTTTACCGATTCAATATGACTTTGAGGCATTCTTTCACAAAGTCAAAACCAAATACTAATAGATTATTTAAAAGTTCCCTAAAAAGTTAAGAGTAACAACTCAGTATGTACGCACATGAAACAAAGAGAAATTGTTTGTTGGGAAAATATATGATGAGATAAAAAATCTACTCAAAAAACATACGTTTGACAATATCAAGCTGTATTTGTATTTTTCTTTATAGACATCTTTCTTGAAACCTTTTTACGAGCAGTTTGTTAAAAACATGGATCTTTGCCCAATTCTGCTTTGAGACCATTCACATTTTTAAGACTTTATACTGTTAAGTCTTGGTTATTTTATAAAGGTTTAGGTGCTACTATGTAAGGCTTGTAATCAATTCTAACTTTGATGATTCTGTTGTTCATTGTAATATTTATTTTTAACAAAACACTACACTACATCTTATATTAGACTAAAGTAAAACCCGTGGAAAAAAAAGCTTGAAATCGCTTAAAACATTATTCCTTAATGTAACAAATAAATCTGCACCTAATGGTTTCGTAAACATATCTGCGACATTATTTGAACTCATAACATATTCTATTCTAATTGTTTTATTCTGAACCAAGTCTTTAATAAAATGATATTTAATGTCTATGTGTTTCGACCGTTTTGAATTTTCGAATGATTTTGACATCATTATCGCGCTTTTATTATCACAATAAAGTACCGCATCACTATTCACTTCAAAATCACTTAACACCCCCTTAATATTTATCATTTCCTGTACTGTTGTTGTAGCCGCCATATACTCCGACTCCGCAGTTGACAAGGCGACACTCTTTTGTTTTTTCTGAAACCATTGTACAACATTGTTTCCATAAAATAGCACACCACCACTAACACTTCGTCTGTCTTTCTTATCAGTTGCCCAATCAGAGTCTGTAAATCCAAGTATATAATCATTATCATTTCTCTTACATGTAAGCCCCAATTCTTTTGTTCCGTTTAGGTATCTTAATACGCTTAGCTGCTTTCCATGTTTGTGTTGTTGGTTTATCCATGACCCTACTTAGATATGAGACTGCAAACATTATATCTGGCCTGGTTGTTATAGAAATATACATTAAACTTCCAATTGCCTATATGGTATTGTTATTATTTTTTCATCTGGATTTAAGCTAAAATTCACTTCCATCGGTGTTTTTATAGGTTTTGATTCTTCCATCCCAAACTTCTTCAATACTTTTTCTATTATTTTTGTTTGCGTTATCTTCATTTCTTCGTTAACATATTCTATATTCATGCCTAAATATGTTTTTATGTTTCCCAAATCTTTTGCTTTAAATTCTTTCTTCAACTGTTCAATTAATTTCTCCATTTGATCCGTTTCTCCAGTTATTATAAAATCGTCAACATATACTATAAGCCAAATTTTATCATTGTAATACAAACAACAATCGTGCCCCGATCTCATTAAATTATTCCTAAAAGCGAAATCATTTAACGTCTTGTTCCAGATTCTGGGTGATTCCTTCAATCCGTATAAAGCTCTTCTCAATTTTAGATGTTTCGTTTCTGCTTTACAACCTTCTGGTTTCTTTATATATATTTCACTGTCTAATTCGCCGTTTAAAAATGCTGATGGAATGTCTAACTGTTTGACATTCCAACCTTTCTGTACAGCATGTGCCAGCATTATTCTAATTGTTGTTATTCTTGCGACTGGTGCATACAATGGTTTTAATATATCGTTTTCTCCTAGTTGGAATCCCTTAGCTACTAGTCTTGCCTTTCTTGTACCATCTTCTTTCGTTTTAAAAATCCATTTAGTTTCTATAGCCTTTTCTCGTCTGATAATATTATTTCTTCCTAAGTTTGTAGTTTTTCTAAAGAATATATTTTCTTTTTTATGGCGTCCCTCCATTCCTTGTCTTTTATTGCTTCATTAAAACTATCAGGTTCTTCATTATTTACATACATACAATAAGCTGTATATAATTCATATTCACTCCAGTAATCTGGTTTCTTTATTTTTCTCCCTGTTCTGGTTTCAGTAATCTTTTCATTTCCTGGTTCATCTTCTTCATCATCTCCATCCTCATGTTCGTAAGGCCTTTCTTCATTCTTTTCTATTTCTTCCTCGTCTCTATTTTCTTCTTTGCTTTTTAAATTCTTCTATACGTTGTTTTCTTCCTTTTGGCTTTCATATTTTACATCATCTTCATCACATATTATATCCCTTAAAACTATTATTCTGTCTTCTTGTGGATCTCATACTCTATAACCGCTTGTACAGTATCCAACTAATCTTCCTGTCTTTGCTCTCGGTTCTAGTTTATTCATTTTTGGCATTATTGTGTACCACACTTTACTCCCAAATACTTTTTATTTCTGTAAATTATTATTACCATACCAAATTTTTGCCGGTGAAATACCATTATTACGAACTCTTGGTGATCTGTTTAATTCATACATCGACGCTCTCACCAATTCTCCCCACATTTCCTTTGGCAAGTTCGTTTCTACGAACTTTGTTCTAACACAATCTATTATCGTTCGATTCATTTTTTCTACTTTTCCATTCTGTTGTGGAGTGTATGGTACAGTATATTGTCTATCAATCCTCTAATCCTTTATTAAATCCTTTATCCTTTATTATCACAATATTGTTTAAATTTTGAAGTTAAACAATCTCCATTATCCATTCTAATTTGTTTTGTTTTTTTATTTTTCTGAGTTTTTATTAACTTTATAACTTTAATCAAATTCTGTTCTGCTTCATTTTTATTTTTTAACAAATAAACCATTCCAAAATGCGAACAATCATCCAAAATCAGTTGGAAGTATTTATACCCTTCTCTGGTTATTGGGTTATAGGGTGCACATATATCCGAATGTAGTAATTCTCCAATTTCTTTAGTGGTTTTGTATTGTCTTGTAAACGGTAACCTCGTTCCTTTTCCTTCTATACAGACACTGCAACAATTTTTACTTATTGGTAATTTTAAAATACGTAAACTCCTTTCATTAAGATGTCCAAGTTTTCTATGCCAAATATCTTCTTCATTCATATTAGTAGTTAGTGCTTTCCTATCTTGATCAAATTCTAAATCTATACTGAATAATTTTCCAAATTTCTTTCCAATTATTTTGTTACCATTTCCTTTTATTGTTACCTTATTTTTACTGAATAGAACCTCATATTGATTTTCAACTAGCCTATTTACTGATAATAAATTATGCTTGATTCCATTTACAATTAAAACTTTCATATTTATCCATTTATTATTATTCATTCCTCTAATTTTTCCCATTTTTGTAGCTTTTAATGTTTCACCACTTGCAATTTTTATTTCTACTGTTCTATCCAATTGTTCTAATTCTGTTAAATATTTCTCCATATTTTCATTCACCATATGTTCTGTGGCTCCTGAGTCAATTATGAATGTACTCTTAAATTCTTCCATTTCACAATTGTTTGCAACAAAGCTCACTTCTCTTTCTGCTGTATCTGCATGATTACTTCCTCCTCTATTTCTTCGATTACCTCTATAACCACTGAAATTTCTTTCTCTACCTCTAAAACCATTTTTCTAGTTCTTACAGTCCATTTTCTTGTGACCCAATTGCCCACAACCAAAACATTTAAAGTTAAATGCCTCAAAAGATGTTTCTCTTTGATCAGTTACCACTTCATATTTTTTTAATTTCGTTTCCTCATCTAGAAGCCTCGGCTTTACAAAATCCATCGTAAGTTGTGTATTACAAAATTGTTTTGCAACCACAAGTTTTTGGTCGCAAAAAGGCTAAGTATGTCACGAAGGAGAAGATTGCATAGTTATGTGTTTTATTAAAACATTGTTCAGAAAGACAAACCTCAATATCTATATCAGAAGATTCAGTATGGTATATATATATATATATATATATATATATATATTATATATTATTAAATGAGTTTATTTTAATCTAAAAAAATAATAATCTTATGCCTAATAATTGAAATAAAAACAATTTGTTATAACGTAGTGGTTCCTACGCAACCATTTAGAATTAACAAAATAAATTCAAACAATACTTAGAAAACAGTATTTT
This sequence comes from Onthophagus sagittarius, assembly GCA_036711965.1. Classification (NCBI taxonomy): domain Eukaryota; kingdom Metazoa; phylum Arthropoda; class Insecta; order Coleoptera; family Scarabaeidae; genus Onthophagus; species Onthophagus sagittarius. The sequence goes on from JASERS010000001.1 coordinate 49,858,467, forward strand.
ACTTACCCAAATAGCTTAATACACTAAATTTAATTCAATCAGAAGTACCGTTCCGCGAAAGAACATGTGAGGAAAAAATTAGAAATGAGCTAGCTACAGACAGTATAGAATAAAGAAACGATTCTTGGAAACAAGCAGATATCGGTAGAAACAAGTAAACAGAGTTCTTAAGAGACGAATCGTATCTTACGGATTACTTAACGTATCTTACCGGATTCGCCTGCTTTTTTTATTTTTAGTACATTGTGCTAATCAGTATTACGAACGTAGTGTTCTTAAATAATATTATTATTGAAACAACAAATTATGTCGTTACTATAATGAATAAAATACGTCGTTTTTACGTCGTACAAAATGAATGATTAAATGATTTGTTAATAATTATGTTTATCAATTTTTCCTCAATGCGCAAATTCAGGTTATGTATTTCTTCATTGAGTAATAAACGTATACATTAATACTAGAAATTCGTGTTATTAATTTGTATTATCAGAGTATAACTAAAAATTTTATTGCTGTAATGATTGACTACTTCGCCCAAATTAAAAAGTTGTTGCCAAAATAATTTTTGTGCATAAATGTCAATAAATTGAATTTGTAATTTAAATTAATGTAATTTAAGCTATTAAAAATATCTAGAAAATTTTCATATCTATGAAAACTTCGAATCCAGCCGAACTGTTCACGAACTGCTCGAACCTTTGATATCAATGCGCCACATTCTTGCGAACCCCGTCAAAATCTTGGGAATGATTAGTTGAAGACAATAAATAAATAAAATAAATTTGATTGCGAAAGTAAAGAGATAAAATAACAAAAATGCACATCTCATTACTACTAAGCGAATAAGGTGCTAAATTACAAAGTATGCACAATATACATTGTAATTCGCAATATAATTGTCTTAAATAAGTTTAACCTAGTAATTAATTTAATTTCGACAGGGATGTTATTCGAGATTCTTACCCATGAATAAAAGGGTCCTTTTTCTACCTGACACTTCAATCTCAACTATAGCTTCACCACTATTACACCAACATTTCTCAAGATTGGGCATACTTCATACTATTACACATAACCAAAAGAGGCAATTTGAGTCGCGAATTTTGTCATTTTAATGAATTACTTGGATCTGACCAGGTTCACATTTCGGCCTTCAGCCCTCAAAGTAACGACGTATTAGTGCGGTTCCACAGAATTCTCAAAACCGCCACATCGGCCAGAGGAACCGGCTATAGGTGGAATAATGACATCCCAATTATTCTATTTGATCTTAGATTTTGCCTTAAAGAAGATCTAGGTTGTTTCCCGCTGAATTAGTGTATGGCCAACCTCTACGCCTCCCATGGCAATTCTTCATTACTTCTCAATCTATTAAAACCGTATACTGCCTATATTTAGTATTTAACTATTTCAAAAGCCTCCAAGAGGCCCTTCTTAAAACCCTCTCACATTTATGCAATAACTTCTAAGTACTACTTCTTGTTATAGAAATCAATTTTGTGTACCGTATCAATCATATGTTTATATATTTTGGAGATACTTTTACATTTATGCAATGTTAATCTATTATCCAGTGTAGATTTTCAGATGTATAGATTCGGCTGATGACGAATTATTAATAAATTACCAATACTTACAATTACTAATTTCACCTTATTTAATGAAGCTACCACTTCGTATTTAATCCATGGTTTCAAAACGATCTACATCAGGTTTGAAATCACTAAAAATCATATTAATTTGGCCATAACTGCATGCGAGAAGGAATAACTATTAATTTTGCCAAGGTGAAATGTAAAGTCATGAAGCAATCAACTTTACAACATTTTACTGTATTGTAAGGTACTAAAAGAAGAGAAACGGAAAATTTTAAAACCCTCAATACATATTATAAAATTTTGGCATTTTGCAATCATGATATCAATCAACGTTTACATTATTTAGAGATGGAATAAATAACGAATGGAGTAAGAATACAGGCATCGGATTTCAGGATGGAGGATAGGAGAAAGAAAGATATGAAGATGCAGGCCTGAAGGAGAAACAAATAAGGTCAACCCAAATTAGTGGGAGATTATCGGCCCGATAACGTCCAATTTCGAAATTTTACTAACGTCCTATTTAGAAGCTTCTAAAGGAGAATCTTCTGAATAAGAGCATAAATGTTCCTTAGTTTCTAATAACAGTTTACCTATGTTAACTATAGAATTATCGCATTCTATAAACTGCACATAATGGCAGTGCAAGATAATACAAGAAAATATCATCTGCAATATAAGGTACAAATAATATTATTTAGACTGGTTACTACCATCTTCTCTTTAAGCTATCTAAGGGATTATTGCCATGGGTACGGCTTACCTATAAGATAATTGGTAGATTTAACTAAAGGATGGTAGTAATAGAGTTTAGTACAATAAATCTATAAATACGTATATATAAGACTTTTTTGATTATATCTAAATATGATTTAATAATCTGAATTTAACTGGTTTTAGTTGATTCAGATTAGTGAAGTTTTGCTGTATATTTTTGGTACGAACCCTATTATAAAACGCTTGCAGATCTTTAGTATTGTAACCATTTCTTTAACCAATCTCAACTATTAATCGCCTCTCATATATGAAATCTTGATTCCTAAGAGGAACAAGAGCAACTCTTTGAAAAAGGCAGCTTGTTATTTATACATCACTGAAAGATTGTAAAGTCAATTAAATCTTGACTCAAAAAAATTATGCTATCTATGTAAAAGCTAATAAAGGAGCTGGAACTGTTATTTTAGACACAGAATAATACATAGTAAGAGCGAATAAATTTATGTTAGAAAATCACTATATTAAATTAAATAAAAATATCCTGGTTCGAAAAATGAAACTGGTTCGAAGTGAACATAGAATCAGTTCCTGAAGAAGGTTGCAACATGGTATCCGAAACGTCAAACATTTTTTCAAAAAACGCATGGCAAAACCGGCAAGTTTCCAGTTTTAGATCTAGTATTAGTCCTAGTGAGTTCCTAGTTCTTGTGTTAGTGCTAATGTTAGTTCTAATTATAGTTCAAGCAAAAATAGATTTTTAAAAATTCAGGCGAGCAAGTCAAGATTATTTAAAAAGATATATCAACGAGCAACTAACAGAGAACATCCAAAGACTTCAAAACCACTGGCAAATAGAACCCATGCTCAAATTCGAATGATTGCCTAAATCATTGGATAATATCATCTCGAACACAGAATTGTTGTGCCACAAAAATGTGCGAAAATGTATTGACACTGACTGAGTTTTCATATCAAAGAAAATTAATACTACTATATCATTATATTTATTTTATTTTTATTAAATATTTAGACACCTTACTTACAAGGTCTGATGATATACATTTTTATTTGCTACATTTTAAATTAATTTTCGTCAATTCGCCGCTGGATTAAGTTAAATGCTCGAATCTTGATGCATAGACATATAATATAGATGAAATTTGTACAACTTAACACGTTAAGGATCAGTTATGAGTTTTCTCATGTTTCCGATGAATCGCGAATTATCTCTATTGTATGTATGTATGCAGTTTGAAGTAAGGTTGGTTAAACCACAAGTATTAACCAAAGCACCTAAACTCAAGTGGGCCCTTTACACATCCTCACCAACGCCCAGTAATGTAAGTGCACCCTATCCGTCCCGGACCTACCAGCCCGGGTACACCAATGCCCAGCGACTGAGTGCACCCCAGGCTGGTAAGTCCAACGCCCAAAAAGAGAAGATGGTTGACGTGGTTAGCATTATTAAATGGTATGGTAGGAGGCTCGGCGTGTATTCACTGGGAATCGAACCCAGTACACCGGTGTGGTTATCCCGAAAGCTAGATGACAGAGCCATTCGCCCCCTTTAACTTCACTTTCAACCTCAACTTCAACCTCAACATCGACATCAACTTCGATCTCAACTTCAACCTCAACTTCAAACTCAACTTCAACATCAACCTCACCTTCAACCTTAGCTTCAACCCCAACCTCAACTTTAATCTGAACTTCAACCTCGAACCAATCGAATCACGCCGGGTCCCGTTAAACTGGGAATCTAACCCAACACGCCGATGTGGTTAGCCCGAGAGCTAGACGACAGAGTCATTCGCCCCTTTAACTTCAATCTCAATTTCGACCTCAACTTTGATCTCAACTTCAACCTCAGCTTCAACCTCAACTTCAACTGTAATCTCAACTTCAACCTCAACTTCAGCTTCAACTTCGAAAAAAATCGAACCAATCGGATCACGCCGTGTCCCGTTAAAACACAATAGTTGCTCACAATCACGCCCGTTCATGCATGACCCATTGTGACCCGGTAGAACTCACGTAATTTGCACATCTCTAGTTTATCTGGTTTTCTATGTCCTCGAGAAAATAACATTTAAAAAATTGTTTAAAAATCATATTGTATTAACACAAAAGCCATAAATGAAATTAATGTAAATTTTCATCGGGAATTTGATTCTACTCTAAAAAAGAATGGCACTTAAAATTTGAAAGTTATTTATATTAATACGGTGTATCATTTATAGGTTAGGTCATAAATAGAAAAGGACAAAACAATAATTAACTTATTTCCTTCCTACTTCGTAGCCAGAAACAATGACAGCAGTATATAGCTATCTCAGTAACATTGGCTAAAAATGGCCACCATCAAAACTTTTAAGATTTTTTGGATGAAAGAGGGGAAAATTTCCTGTAGGATAGATATGGTTCCAGAGTTTTCTACTATCCATATAAGAAAGTTATTTAGAGGAAGAACAATTAGTCGTTTCGGCGATAGATTTTGACCAACGAAAACCCTGATTAAGATAGCTAAAGGAGCACTCTTCGTGACTGTGATAACAGTTTTTCAGAATTCAGTTTGGTAGCAATTGTACAAGAGCTTCATCTTTGGTAATTTTTAGCGATTTTAAGATCAACGCGGTGTTCTTTATTTTTTATTGATCTTGGTATCAACATATCGGCAGACAAAAATCCGGGTAGAAAAGATAGAAAGAGAATAGAGATAGAGAAAGAATTAAGTTTTAATATGATGCTTTTAATTTTTCGATATCTTTAATAATAAAGAATATATTAGCTAAAAGAGGAGATAGGAAATTACGTGTAAAACTTTGTTGCTGGGAATTTTGTTGCTATCGTGGCATGGGTCTTAATAAATAATATAATATACATAATAGACAGATAACAATAATAGATATTTTTGTAATAATATAGGGTGTCTCTGAAATGCGTATACAACGGAATACCACAGATTCCTAGGCTAAAAATAGGCCAATTTAAGTTAACTTATCTGTATCCAAAGTTGCTTCGTTTCGCCTTCGCTTCGGACCTCAAAGTTAGCAAATAAAATTCGTTTACTCCACATAACTCGAAAACGCGATAATCAATCAAAACCATTTTTGAGATGTAAGTTCCTAGGTTCAATTAACATTTTTTTATGGTTTTAGGTGAAGTTTTAAAAACACAGAAATGATCAAGAAGCCATGTCTTCAGCAGTTGTTACTCCATTTTTTTTTCTGAGTAGGCGATGACTACATAATTAAAATTTCTGAATTGCCCATTTAGTTCTGGAACTTTATTGTCCCTTATAAGATTTTGATTACTTTAGTGGTTAAGCCAGAAAATTAGATTTTTTGAACATCTGCAAGCCTTTTTTACGTCATTGCAATCACAAAATCTTATCGTAATTGGTACTGATGTCTCTGGGGGCATTGAAATCAATAGTCCTTGCCTCTACAGTTGATTATGAACAATAATTATGAGGAGAAAAATTTCCTAGTATTCAATTGCTTATTTAAGTGTCAAACACATAATGATTTTGTAGTACTTTGTAGTACAAAAACATAAAAAGACGTTAATTGAACCTAAAAACTCATTTCGCAAAAATGGTTTAGATTCATTAACGTGTTCTCAAGTTATAATGAATAAATGAATTTTTTTCGCTAATTTTGAAGTCCTTTAGCGGCGAAACGAAGCAACTTTGGATATAGATAAGTTAACTTAAATCGGCCTATTTTGAGCCAAGGAATCTGTGGTATAATACATTTTGTAATTTAAAACATTTTTTTTAATACGTATACTAAATATTAAAAAAATATCAATATTTTAATTATGGTAAAATCTTGTTTTATAAAATCATGTCAACTACACATGCTATCAATTAAACTTGCCAAATACCTACCGTATAATGTGAAAAATTCCCATGGTCTTGGAAGGTATCATATAAAGCTGCTCCTGTGCTTTAGTTCTTTGTTGACTAAACCAAACTTGGACTTAGATAGCTTAAAATGTATTGCTTACAAAATTGTTAGTTTTCTCTTAATTAGGTACCATAATGGATCAGTACATGTGTTCAACGTATTCGGTACAGAGCGGCGTTCTTTATGTTTTTCTACGGTTGTAACAAGCAAACGACAAGGTAAAGACGAAACCCGGTTTTAGATGAAGGAATGATCCGATTTTCCAGTAACGTATTTAATATTTTGCCATCCTCGATGAAAACAGAGATATTGGATTCGAAGTGGGTTAAAAAACGTAGCGCGGGTTTCAAAAAAGCCATCATTATTGTACAATAGATGAATTACGTTGGTCTAAATTTAACGTACTAATTTTAAATTACATTTTCCGCTATTCAATCAAAGTCCAAACCAAGAAAAGTCATTATTTCCTTAGTTCTGCATAATACATTAGAACGGAGTTATGGGGCACGTGGGTAATTATAACTGGCTGTGTTGACCGACTGTCAAAAGGTCGATCAATAACCTTTTTGCACGCAATTTTTAACACTGCTAACTTACACTACAGAAATAAAAAAAAAACTAAAAAGCTAGATGAGATGGAATGAAATTCATTGCGTTAAATATAATTAAGATTTACGAGATATAATGTAATTTATTAAGCACACTTTTATAGAAATCCTTATAACGCCACAATAACAGAAGTTGAATTAAAACACAGGAATAATGATGACATATTACTTTGCTATTAAAAAATGAAGTTTGTGATTAATTTAGAACATAGTAACTTTTATTTTGGGATTAATCGATATAGTTATTTTTTATACACGATTAAATAAATAATTCAAGAACTTATTCATAGTTCAAGGATAATAAAGATAAGTTTTCAATGGCAATATCGATTAATTTAGACAGAAAATCATATATAACTATAGCCTTCGGTTAACAATCATGTTTTGAAATCTTGCATGCAGATTAAGTTAGAACGTGACCAATAACATATTACGAAAACAAAGAAAATTTATGAGGTCATATAAACCAATTCCATCCATAACCTTTGCTTATATTGCTTTACCAATAATACTAACAATTGCGTACCACGAAATATTCATACCACCCCAACATAAATTAACTCGTTTGAGTTCTTTGAACTCCTCCATATCGTGTCATATCTTTCGTGAGACATTTTCAACGACGCTCTGCGACGGTAATATTTATGTCGAAACACGCTGGGGAGGGTAGAAATACCCCCACGATATAACCCTTACGTCTACAATCCACCGGTGGTGACCAAGGGTCAGCACAACAGCAATTTAGTTGGTGGGGAACCGTCGTCAAGGGAAAACAGTTTGCGTTCTTCAACGTTTTTGAACATTTCGATATGGGGTGCGCAAGTAGTAACCCACTCGTCGAAGGTGGCAAAAATCTAGTTACCACCGCGAAAGATTCCGTTAATGATGTTGTTGCCAAAGGAGAACACACTATTCATGGTAAGTTCATCATAAAAATTTTTGATTTAAGTTGTAAAGATTTTAATTGAAAAAAAGGGAAAATGGGGGTGTTGTTACGTGTGGTACAAACACGTTCTACTTCCATCTAATTAACGAAGGGTTGGTGATAATAATGGTTTACTATTATAAATGTGGGGTGGATTAGATTGAAAGTGTGTCAACAAGGAATATTTTAGAATAATGGTAAAATGACTCAACTGATTTTGTGATTTTATGGATATATAAACATAAAAATATTTAAGAACAAAATTAAAGGAACCAAAGAACATATATATTTTTTAAAATTCATGAATACATATCACTCATTTGCGAGAAAATCGACACAAGTCAAAAAATGTCAATTTGGAATAATCCAGTTTAAAAATTGTTTATTACATTATTGCATATGGGATCTTATAATCTCTTAAAGCTTTTTTTGCTGGTAATCATTGAAAATACGAAAGTGGCATCATTAGTGTAAAAGAATGAACCTCATCCTTTAACATCTTCCGTGATACATTTTAAAAAACAGGCTGGGAAAAGTTTTACTTTAAAATTGATAGGAACAACTGTTGAACTGTGTAAAGTTTATTTATTGCTTTATTATAAAAGCACTGTACATAATAACATATTTTTCCCACTAGCAACCTGGTAAGTTGCAATTGCATTCGTAGTTACATACAACATAGATTTGGCATATTCTTTATTATAACGTCCCTTGACGAGAGGAACTTAATATTTATTATTGTCCTAGGAAAATATTGAAAATTAACAACATTAGTGAAAATGATTTTTTTATTTATTTCTAATTCATTTTATAAATATTGAGCACAATGGAGCATTGCGAGAAAGATAAATGGCCAACCTCCCTATAACCTAATTCTCATTCCCGCCATCATTTTTTAATTTTATTTTCATTAAATGAAGCTGTAGTTTGTGATCTTGGATCTGGCAAACTCTTCTGAAACATAATTTTCTTTTATTTGTTTGAATTTTTCTTCCACTGAAATTTTGCCTTTATTTATTAAATTTGCTCCGATACCTCAAATTTGTTATTCAATGATTCTGCCCCATAAGCTTCCGCAACACTGAAGCTTTTCCAGCCACTGAATCGTTTTAAACCTAAAATATCCACTCCTGAATTTGCAAGTTATGTTGCCCTGTTTCGTCGAAAACCCTGAGAATTTTCTCTCTAATTTTGTAATACTTTTGGAACGTCTCCATATAATTAATATATTCTTCTGCCTTGTCTACAATTGTGAATGAACGTTGAGTACCATTTTTGGAGTCAGAAATTCTTATCACAACAAATTTTTCCCTAATATTAATATCTGCTAACTTCATAAATACACATCATCTGGTGCCTTTTGGAAGAATTGAACTATATCTTCAAGGTTAAAAACTCTCGACTTTTTCGGAGTATATCCATGATTTTTTTAAAACATACTATTAACTTGTAGAATTTTGATATATCCGTATTTTCATTGAATCACAAACAGGTCTTCAACATTGAATATTTACACCACAAACATGCAGGTGATTGCAGTTTTTCAAAGCGTTCCACCATATAAGCTAACAGTATATTTTCCTCTGCCGCGTTTTTTCTTCGCGTCCAATCTTTGAAATTAGTATATGTACCTTCATAACGTTTTTGTGATACGGAAGGTAATAGATTTTTAGAAGCAGCGTTCGAAATTTCTTCAATATCTACACTGAACTTTTTATATTTTTATTTGTTTATGAAAACAAAACGTTAACTGTCATCTTTCAATATCTCATCCACATACATACACATGACAACCAACCACTCACGATTTGTCAATTTTCGGAAATCATGCACTAATATCTGTAAAGGAAGACGTTAAATAACTATGTAATAATCAGACTGAATCAAAATGAATAACAAATTTTTTAATATAGTTTATCTTAAGCCTACTTTTACCAACCTCCAGTTAAACTAACTAGTGATGGTTATATTGATTTTAAGCGCTCTTATTGGCTATGAGCCACTTTTTAACTCTTAGATAAATATATCAAGAGGAGGTAAAAGTGGCTCTTAGAAAGATAAAATTTGGCAAACTGTGCAATATTAACATGATAAATCGTTAAAAATCCTTTTGAAAATATGCAACCGTGGGCAACTTTATTTTTTTTTATTATGTCATCAAAATTTTAATCAAACCTTTTTAAAAGGTTTGATTCTTAACGTATGTTTTTCGAGTTATAGCCAAAATTCTTGTAAGACACGCCAACCTGTACGTTTAGAGATTTCGAAATATCTAAACGGTTGATCAATCTAAGGGTTATATCAACAATACCAACAGTAATATCATCTGCCACAAAATCCAAAATGTTTTCTTGTAGTACGGGTATTCAATTTCGTATCCCACAACATTATCGTGCCGCTACATAAAGATTCTTCTAATATTAAAGCATGTTCTAAAATGTGATATTAAATGGTGACAGTGATCACCGTTTAAAACACACAAAGGTGTCCACATTTCCCCACACGTATGACAAGAACACCATTACAAATAAGTGACTCAGAATCAGTGGTAAAAGGATTATTCAACATACTTTCTAGAGTAGGCCTTAAGAGATACACACAGATCTAAAGAGAATCTGTGTTAGTAACCTACGGAATTATAAGAACAAACTTGAATTAAAATAATCTGCAGGTCTGCATACCATCCACAGTCAAATGCAGTAGAAAGATTTCATGGAGTATTTAAGAGTACACTCAGAGTTTTGAGTTACGAACACAGAAAAGAGTAGTACGAGCATTTTTTTTAATATTAATTAACAAAATTGTATATAATGACAATTGTAAATATAGAGTGTTTCACGTACCTAGTTCATTAGAACTTTTTTAGGTTCCACTATTCGTAGAGGCTTGAAATATTGGTAACATGGGTTGTTCATTCCGATTTATTAATCTAAAATATTTTCAAGATGGCCACCACTTCCGGTCTACCAGAAGTAAACCTCAAATTCGTTATTTTAAATGGAATGCTATAGTTTTTATTACACCATTCAATTATACGTAAGAAAATATGTTGACTTTGATAACAGTTGTTGGTACCTACCGTTTTTTGTTTTCGAGTTATTTTGATTTTAAGTGTTCTTTGTCAAATATCACCATACTCTTTACGAGCCCATATCTCAGCCAACGTTTATTCAAAAACGTTTTGCATTGGTACGATAACTCTTCACATGCTGTTAAATAGATTGTCATTTGTTGTATCAGTATATCTTATTCAGCCTGGTCAAAAATTAAGTTACCGTTTCTCTGTATTCAATAGCGTGAAAGTCGAAAATTTTAAATGGAACGCCCCATATTTTCATACCCTAACAGAAACGGAAATTAATTCTCTACAAATTATCTATGAATATTCCTATACCTATTTATTATAGTTTTCTTGCTATTGAGGAATTTATCAAAATTATTATTAATATTATTTCCACAATGAACTGTGATTGAATAAACTTTAGATTGCTAGCTGTTATTTACCAAAAATAACCAAAAGAAAACCAAATAAATGAAACAATGGAAAACAACAATTTAATGACAAAAATTAAAATCAATAACATCAAAGAATGAAAAACTTAAAATTATAAAGATAAATTATGGGAAATTAATTCTCTACAAACTATTTAGGACTATAAGGACAGAAGGACGGGAAAGTACTGTGCCTATTTGTTGTGGTTGCCCTCATATTTGGGAATTAATGGACGCATGCAATGCTAGAAGCTTCTTGTTTCTATGCTAGAAAGCTATGGAGTTTTGACAACTTTTCATCCATATTTATCTTATTGTTGTCATTAGTTAGTTGTGTCATCACTTACTTAAAAACTTAAAAACTGTCAAAATGTCATAGCCTTCTAATAAAAACACGAACGAGCTCCAGCATTTTGTTTAGGATTTTGATAACATACGCAACATGAAGAAAACTATAATAAATAGGTATAGCAATGTTTATAGATAATTTGTAGAGAATTAAATTCCCGTTTTGATAGACTAATAAGATATCGAGTGTTCCATTTAAAATTTTCGACTATCTCGCAATTGAATACAGGGAAACGGTAATTCAATTTTTGACCACGCTGTATAAGGTACACTGATATATCAAGCGGCAATCTATTTGACAGCATATGACGAGTTATTGTACCAATGCAAAATATTTTTGAATTAACGTTGGCTGAGATATGTGCTTTTAAAGAGCATGGTGATATTTACCAAAAAGCACTTGCAATCAAAATAACTCGAAAAGAAAAAACGCTAGGTACCAACAACTGTTATCAAAGTGAACATATTTTCTTACGTATAATTGGATGGTTTAATAAAAACATTCCATTTAAAATAACGAAGTGGTGGCCATCTTGAAAATATTTTAGATTAATAGATCGGAATGAACAACCCGTGTTACATGATCCAGTCTGCGTCATAAATAAAGTAGATAAATATTGTCATGTTTTCAAAGTTTTAAAGTTGTAACACAAAAATGCTCACACTGCAATACACATTTTGGTTACTATTGTAACCGAAATGTTACAATAGTAACCGAAGGTAGATGTCCGTTCTCGAGAAGCTGAATGGCTTCGATGTTGGAAAGATCTTTCAACATTTCTTAATATATCTATATTTAATAAATATATTTCAACCTTCTTCAGAAACTGAGTCGAAGTGACGAATTCGGAAATCGGAAAACAATATAGCGTTCGAAGTATACCATTCGAAATATAATTAATAATTAATTTATACTAATTACAAAATAATTACTAACTAATTACTGTGTCGTGTCTGGTTTGAGTATCTTGTTCTAACAATAGCACTAACACTAGAACTATCACTGGGACGTTTTTTGAAAAAAATTTTGGCGTTTCGGATGCCATGTTGCAACCTTCTTCAAAAACTGGTTCGAAGTGACAAAATCGTGAATCGTAAAACAATACATTGATCGAACATTAATTAATTATTAATTTATTCTAATTACAAACTAATTACTGCATCGCGTTCGGTTTGCGAGTCGTATATGTGTTCACTACCAAGTTCCATGTTCTGCTGAGTTCCCAGCCATATTTTCTGTTGACGATGTTTTTGTGTCTGTGGATTTGTATGACATCTTTTGTCAGTCTTTTGTGATATTTGTTAGTCCTAGCCAGTTTCTTTATTTCGTTGAAGTCTATTCGGAGTTCCTCTAAATGGCAATGTGCGGCAGCAGCCGACTGTTGGATCTTCTTCAGCCTCACATCAATCTCATGCTCCTTGTCTTTGGCTATCGGAAGTGTATTTCGAATTTTGGTAATCGTTCCGTATCACACCACGATGTTGTTTTTGTTGAAACTCTATGCAGTGAAAACAGCTAATCAGCATATGTAAAACGATTCAAAGGGGAAAGAGATTCATACAAAATTGAGTTAAGCACGGTCCTGGAATTGTGAAACACCTCTCTATAACTGAAAATAATCTCAATCGATGCACTTTTTATATAATATGTGATGAATGATGACATAAAAACATTTTTTTATTTTCAACAGTAAAGCACATTTTTAAAAGTAGTTAAGTAGATTTAAAGAAGTGAAAAGAAACATTAGTGAAAAATAAAACCAATACACATTCTGGAAATCATACCGTTCTGTTTTTGTTCCACCTGTTTTCATTAACATCATGGGGTGGACGACTTTTCCTTACTTGTTCTGTCATTGCCATGCAACATGGACACAAGGGCTGGGCGTTACCTTAAATGAGGTATCGAGTATCATATACTCGATAGTAGTATATGATACTTGATAGTAGTATATATTGAATAGCATCGATACCTTCATGGCATCGATACTATTCAATGTAGCAAAAGTTTAAATCGAATTATTGAAAATAATATTTTAATAATACAATAATAATATAATACAATCTGTAATAATAGTTATAACTTAGATCAATCTGGTAAAAGAAATCAGTGACTGTTCTTTAAAATTTGCGATGTAAACTGGCAAACAGTTGAACATTTTTTTCACTGGGTTAAAAATTGCCACTCCCCTTCTACACTAGTCTAACCTGGTATATAAGATTGAATGTATGAGTTGTGATAGTTGCTACGAAGGTCCCCCTTTTCAGTACCTCAAGTCTAGAGTTGGGCAGCATGCACACTATACCCTGAAAAAATTCGGGAGGACTGCTTTAGTTGAGCATTATGTGTCAACAAGCAAAAAAATTGATTTTGATTCGGACTAAAATTCTTTGCAAGAAAGGTGTGTGTAGTAGGAGACTCTGCATGGAGATTTTTCACATTATCTCCCTCTCCCTATATCCCGAACACAGTCAATTGCCGAACTCAGGGTCTTAGTGAAATTTACTAATCAGATGGTGATTGAACTAACCAACAAACCCCATGCTGATTCACTCATGTCCATGGATTCCTCCATGGATTTAATATGTTTCTAGTTAACCTTTGATGTTCTTTTCCATCATGATTATTTCATAAACACCGTGGTGCAGATTGAAGTACAATTAATAATTAGTAATTGTTGATGTATAATTTGTAAAAACACCGTTTATAAGTCTCTCTTCCTTTTGGTTCCCTCCGTCCTGTGTTGTTATTCAATTTCGTTTTAGAGATTGATGATTTCCTTTTTCAATTTTACACCTTTCTGTCCTGTTGGTTCTAAGCTTTTGTGACCTTCATACTCCTCAAAATTTCCACAGAGACGGTTGAGACATTTTTTAACAAGTGTTGTTCGTTTAAGAAGATTAATTATTGTCTTTTGTGTGTATTGTGTATATTTGTATTTTAGTTACGGATTCCCCAATTTAGAAAGCTTGGTTTTATTAAGTGAGGTTCTTAATTCCTACCCTTTTCTTGGTTGCATTCCCAAAAACTTGTACTCAATTTTACAAATAAGATATTTATACTTACTTCTTTGACACGTCAAATATTTCCGTAATAATAATAACAGTTTATTGTGTTTCCAAGAACAAATAATTCTCTTACACACGTCAATCAAAAATAGTGCTACAAAAATTCTACTATAAACTATACTAGACAACTAAATAATACATTCTGTATTTAAAAACTCTTGAATACTGTAGAATGCATTTCTGATTAAAAAAAGGCATAAGGCGCTTTTTTTCGAGCTGAATTAGATAAGCAACATCAGATCAGAGGCAAACGATAAAAAAAGGAATTAATACTCCTGCTTAATTTTTTTTGTGCCACTGTCCCTATTTTCAATTTTAATGCATATATCTTTTTTAGTTTTTAGTAACCCTATATAAGGCGCTAAATCCTTATAAGAAATGCGGGAATATCAGATACTTATTCGGGAAAGAGACAAAAAAGAAAATTGGAAATACAAATTATACATGGTTTTGTGTACATAAGACTACAAATTCATGTAGTCAATACATAATATCGATACGTGTTTGTAATGTTTGGGATATTGCCTAACTAATGCATTTTAATAGGATGTAAGCAGTTAGATAATACGAATAACAATAGTATTACTAGATTTATTAACGATAAATTAAAGAAATTCTTTTTGCCAAGTCTCGTTCTAAGTAAAAAAATATTGCTAGTACCTTCTGATGCGTTCAGGATAGGATGTAATTGAAAATTTTAGGAAAGAGTGACAAGTAATAGAAGATTGGGATTTTCTGTTAATAATTTAAAGAAACGAAAAAGCTAATTATTGATTTGTTATGTAATGAGTAGTATTTTTTCATGCTTTTTAAAAATTTAATGCCATTTTATAAACTTATTTTCAAACATTTTTGAGCTATTTTAAGTGCATATTTTCAGTTTTTTTATGTTTACAAATCCGCACTTTCATTATAAGTAATAATAATTTTAATCAATTATGTGAGAGATTAGCAATTATAATACAACAAATCCTGGTTGACTTAACTGGTCTCGGCTTAGATTTTTCAAATAATTTTAGTTTTTGTGATTGATAGCTGCTTTCGGCAGTTCACGTTTAAAGTAATTTGTACATCCGTGCAAATATTATAGAACCTCACTTAGAGAACCGCACTTTTATACATTATTAATATTTCATAATTGTTGAAACTCAATTTTTTTCACGTTTAAAGCTGTCATCAATGTCATTTCAACGTCTACTTTGATTGTAATTTCAGATTTAATAATTCCAGAAAACGCATTCTTTTTCGATTTTTGCTTACACAACCATATGATTCGATATGTTCATTGCGTAGACAAATTTATCGTCTATCAAAATATGCAAAAAAGAACATGCGCATTCCATTTAAAATAATAAAGTTGGTTGTCATAGCAACGAAACAAAAATATCGCTAACAAGCAAATATCGCCTGAAAATGATTCCTAATTAATAAAAAAACTTATTTGAAACATTTTTCTGTGAAACCACGAATAATAAAGTTATTTGCTATATTCCAGACAATTGACACACCATGCATAATGCCTCCGAAATTTATATCTTCCTTCTGTTTCAATCAAGATATAACGCTTTATGTACAAAGTTCCATAAAAGTCCTAATGTTTGGGTTTGTATTAAAATGAAAGGCAAGTTTAAACCTTACCACGGCCAGCTTCGAAGACATCGGCCATCTCTGACTATCCAGACATTATTATATTCTAGGCATTTGACATAACTTGTATGCAGAATGTTTCAGAATCAGAAAATCTTTAAACAACCATAATATTGGTAACAGTATACTTTTTATTATTATTATTCATACAAAAATGATTTAATGAAAAACTTTCATTGTTTTTTTTTGTCAATTTCTAAGTCATTCCTGTGTGTCCAAATATAAATCATACTATTAATTATTTTCTATTATATGCTTCGAAAAGTGATTGTAATTCGATAATTATACCTACATTAATATCACTACACTGCTCTGCCATAAGTAGTAAGCTTCATGTAAACAATGGTAATTCTAAAATTTTTCTGCCACTGTTTTATCTTCTTGTGATTTCGGCTTATGGTTTCGTGCAATATGACCCTAGTGAAGTGGAAAGTACGTGTAGCTGGAGATGGTGCCAGAAAATTCTCGTTCTAGAACCTCCAGTCTTTTTTGATCCATCAGTGTAGATGGTTAGCGTTTTGCCCCCACTTATGTTGCTATGTGTGAGTTTCAAGGAGGGGTTGTTTACGAACCGACTCGCTCCAGAGCTCGGTCGGGAATACCCCCATTTAAACAGTCTGCTTATTATTCCCTGATCGCAATCGAAGCAACACCATCACGGCTTCCTCCTGTGGCTTTTATCGCAAAAGTGTAAATCCTCGGATTTAATCACCAAAAATTCCCACTTGCCCTTTGACACTGGATTAGTACAATCGTTGTGTTTTTTCGTTTTGTAACTGATGTGTGATGTCCATGTCAAACCTTTGTCCAAGATACCAACGACCAATTTTTTTTAAATTTGAAACTGTATTACATTGTTTCTATAGGCGATTATTTGTATAAAGTAGACTACATTCTATAATAAACTTTCTGTTACATTCCGTTTTTATTGTATTTTCGTTTTTTGAATTTCTCTTATGTCCCATTTCTCACCATCCCATAAATATTTCATACAGAATCCTTCAGCATAAACAAAATCGAAATGCCGATGCGAAATGATGTCGAATAGGATTATACTCGCCGATACCAATTCTAAACGATGCCGATTACTGCCATACTCTCCGATGCCGATGTGAAACGATGCGAGTAAATAAATGTGGCACCATTATACAAGTAAGGTATAAACTTACATGTAAGTTAGGTACATGTAAGTAGGATACGGTTTGTGTGTATGCATAGCTATCTTATGAATGAAGTTATGAATGAAGCTGACGGAACTTAACAGTAGTCGGTGTGAAAGAGATGTGCACGTGAGTAAGTTTTTATGCCCACACACGCCCGCCCACAATCTAGACCCATGCAATTGGGTGAATCATGTGTGATTACTTATTAATATGATTATTAATTAATCGTGTTTCACAGAATGGCAGGATTAATTGAGTGTCTAGATTTATTTATCATGTTCTAAAACAAATTAGACTGTATAAGTACGAAGGCTTTCACGACCGGTGTTAATTGAACTAAAATTAGAACTAACACTAGCACTAACACTAGAACTATCTCATAACTATCTAACCCGAACTATCTAATACTAGAAACGTTCGGGTTTTGCCGTGCGTTGTTGCAACCTTCTTCAGAAACTGGTTCGAAGTGGTTCACTTGGATTCGAACATATACACATTGATATTGTTGGTCCCCTTCCTCCTCCTCGTTGCTATATCTATATTCTTACTGTCACAGAATGTTTTACACGTAGATTTTTTCGCAATTTATTATTTTAATTGGAGCGCATTAGATTCATACCTCATCATTTCATCCCCAAAGCAATAGAATTCTAGAAAGGTTTCACAGAACACTTAAAGACTTCTATTATTGCAAAGGGTTCACGAAACAACAATTATTGGAGTGCCGAACTGCCAATAATTCTTCTTACGCTAAGATCAATTTACAAGGAAGACCTTGATTGTTCTCCTGCAAAGTTAGTGTTTGGACAACCTCTATGTCTTCCGTGAGAACTATTTTTAAATCACACGAATCTTTCGATACTGAACTATTCATAGCTTTACATGAAACCTTTTCAAACTTACGTACTTAACCAGTTTTACATCATACATTAGAACCCTTTTGTTCATAAACATTTATTCAAATCAGATTTCGTTTTCCTTAAATTCGAAGGTATGCGCGGAGCGTTATCACCCAAATTTTAGAGATGTTATAAAGTCATTACAATCTATTTCTACAGATCAACAAAATAAAGTTAAAAAAATTGTTTTTCTTTATCATAATCATAACCGACTTTCCTTTCTTGATAAATCAAAGTTTTGTTTATGGGTGAATGGTAATCATAGAAGCATGTGACGACATGGAGGGGAAACACGGAATTTGAAGTTCATTACAGCCTTAACAACTGGAGTTCTAGTTTAGGGAGCGACGTGTGCTGGTTGAATGTCGTCCCTTGCGACATTCTATTCGACTTTTAATCATTACAGGCACATTAAATGCTCGTCAATACATCGACAATGTTTTGGAACCTGTTTTAGTACCTTGCGTGCAGAGGTTGCAGAATGTCACTTTCCTAAACTACGGTAGAGACACATGTTGTTCATAATATGTAATTATAATTCCTAAAACTCCTATAATCAAATCTGGGTATGTTACTGAAAAAAAAGGTTCCGTTCGATGACAAATGTTAAAGAATACTGATATAAACAGTTTTATAGACTATTCTGTTTGACTATAGACACTATAATAAAGTAATTACTTGGATAAAAAAAACATCGACCACCTGTTGATTTGGAATCATTAGAAGATCAGGAAATTTTATTCCTGAGTTAAATATTTCTTAATTACACTTTAAGCTTTCTGATTTATTTTCATAAAATACTCAAATTAATTAATTGCACAGAGAGTACACCTATTAAAGATTTTTGAATGATCAAAGTTTCAAACTTCTTTAAAATTCGGACTTGTTAATTCTATTATATCGTTCAATACCCTTATTCGTGTGAGTAATGTGCCACTCTTAAAAATCAATAGTAAAAGTACAATAGCTTTGCGATCAGTGCTAAAAATAACTAAACTACCTAGACGTTGTGTTGTTATTAGGCAATGGGGGTTTGGCCGCCGACCAAGAAAAACTGCCACACCTAACGTGGCCTCCGCGTTTTGTAACCTTCACTTTTAACCCTCTATGTTCGGCGATAAGCGGCGACGATATGTAAAAAGGAAGTCCATTAACTTCACTTCGTATTGTTATAACCACGCTGATGAATAATGAATGTAACACGTCCCATAAGTCATACAAGTTGATTTTTGTTCACGATTTTCTTACAAGATTTTAACGTATAGAAAGTTATGCAAATTTGTTTTTTTTTCTTTCTTTTTATCGTTAACTCGATCGAGACTTGATGATATGTTGGTGTTTTATGGAAATGAATAGGATTTATTTTTAGAATTGAATATATTCTATAATTTTCAGAAAAGTGCTAAAACACCTGTTCAATTCGCACACGCTAAACTTAAATCATAATTATGTCATTAATTATTTAAATATGTTTAATATTTTAGAAGCCGGTGATGCAGCCAAAGAAGGAATGGAACACGTAAAAGAGGCAGTTGAATCAGCGATGAATACAGTTGAAAATAGTCTTGGAAATGTAGTCGGAAAAGTTTCAAACACATTCAATTCAACAAAAAATAACGTCACCGAAACCATTGATGCCACAAAAGAAAATATTACTGAAGCTGTTTCTGACGCAGAAACGGTTGTTTTGTCTGAAAAAGACAACGCAAAAGAAATGTTGGCAACGGCCGCGTCGAAAACATTCAAAAGAATTGATAGTATGACCGATGAGTTTGGTGAAGCGATCACCGAAAGGAAAGAGGAGGTTGTGGATTCATTACATATTGAGGACATCGAACAAAGTATTGACACGATAGACACCAATTACAAGGACATGAAACGGAAAGCTGAAGATCTTGTGAATGGTTTATCAACCCCGAGCCCCCAACCACCGACATCATCGGAAATCGAACACGAGGACAAGAAGGAGGAGTAAGTGACCATCATGTGAGTGGATATTTTATACTTCGTACTTTTTTCACTCTAGATAAAGCTACGTATTAAAAAAAGAAGAATTAAACGTGAGAGTCATACTAGATAGATTAATTTAGAGCTGTAAAGATGTAGTTGTGAATGTCTTTAGTAGATGTTGAATCCGTAGAGATTTAAATGTAGAAATTTAGACAAAAAGAAGCATTTCTAGAGTAGAAATAGCACGAAATAGTATTTGTTTTTATGTGTACAAAAAGTATTTTCATAAACTGCTTTTGCGTAAATAAATTAGATCGTTATTTATAATTAATTAACTACAATAACGATTCATGTTATAATTTAGGACACCCCTGTATCTGTAGATTCCAAGAAAACCTAATTCCAAAACCTCGCGTGACTTATCTAACAACTACCTTAAATCCTTGAATTCGAAATAAAAACCTTTCTAAGAAATTCATTTAAACTTTATCTCTTAAAAAACGATACTAAACTTCGAACTTACATAAAGGTATTTTTAAAATTAAATGTTATTAAACTTATTTGGATAAATTTATTAGGCCACCGCCAACGTTTTGGGAGGCAGCAGCAGATGCAATTCTTCAACAAAAATTGAGACCTTCTTTGGACTTAGAGGACACCTCAGATATCGAAACGGAGGCCGGATCTGAATCAGAATCGGGTAAACGACAAGATTCTATCGATAGTGACACCGAATTACCGTATGATGATGACGACCCACTAGGAATAATCAATGGAACTGATTTAATGCGTCCTCCCGAAATCGTGATTAGCGAAAACCTTTCCGTAAAGTCCTATAAAAGCGATACGTAAGGAAATTGTGGAATTTTTCAATTGACTTTTTTGTGTACCAATAATATTGATGTTTTAATCAATATTTATGATATAAATGTGCAAAGAAAATCGTTACCTTCTAGGAAAAGATAATTATGTATGAGTACTATGAAGCGCTAACAGTGTGTATGTGAACGTGTGATCGATATAAACGGTTTAGAATAAAGGAATAGAAAATTGGTTTAGATACTATTAAGTGGTTTTCAGAATCTGGTAAGGTTTAAACTTTTTTTGTCATTCCAGATATGGTGCTATGTGGAATAAAAGATTATATATAAATTTTAATCCTAGATAATATTTTTATAAGATTATTGTTAAGAAGTTATTAAGAAATTTAAATTAAACTATACTTACAGATTAATGATGAACTGGTTACATGATTTGAAAAAAAAATTATAAATATATTTCAACAAACATTCTTTATAAATTTTAAGTTTAAAAAAATTTATAATTACTCTATTTAACAGTCTTAGAGAATTTCAAATTTACAACGACAATATATGTGAAATTAGCTTTTTCCAGTTTTTCCAAATCCAATTTATACTACTATTAACAACTTAGCTTAGCGGAGTATTACATATTTTAGCTTGCCTAATTTAGTTTAAAGCAGCGGTTCTCAACCTATTTTCAGGCGTGGGCACGCCTTTTTAATTTCTAGAAAATGTTCGCGACCCATTCACCTCATTTATATGGTTCTTATTAAAATTATTAGAGCAAAAAACAAATAATAACATATAGAAATAAATAAAGAAAAACAGTACATAGGTGTTTTAGATTTTAGGAGCAGATATTAACTGAATCAAGGATAAATCAATGCGACAATTGCAACTGCATTTGTCTAACAAGTTTTAAAATTTTTGGTTTTGTTGTTTAGGTCAATCTCATATCATGCTCAACAAGTTTATTTCTGGATTTTATTTGTAGTGACAAAAACCCACTTTCACTGAAATATGCAGACCCAAACTCTGGAAAATAACGCTGGATTTCACAACTAAAAGGCTTATTAATATCGTCTTTTACGTTAACAAGAAGTCCTCTTACCGATATTTCAGCTTTGGTGCAAAAGTTTTCCAATTTCCAATACTCAATATATCGGGCCAATTTTCTAGCTTTCTAGCTTCAATACCCGGATATTATCTTTAATTTGAATAATAGTAGTTTCCTTTAATTGTATTTTCAAATTTAACTTGGTGACCTAATCTCCAATATCCAGGGGCGCCGGTTTTTGAAAATATGAAGCGTATTTTTTAGGTAAATATCATTTTTAAAGTGTTGCTGCGGTTGGCATTTTGAACACACAGAGATCCTTTCAAAATCATTTGACTATGTTTACGTTTATTTTTGAGGATTTGAAATGACTCCCCGGATCGATAATCCCACAGAGTGTGAAATACGGCCGCCATGTCATTAATATTTTTAGTGCTAAAGGCGTGCAAGCAGCTGAAGTTCATCATGCTTCTTGGCAATGCCCGCCCACACATGGCCAATCGAACTCAAGACCTAATCAAATCATTCAAAGGCTGGGAAATATCTGGCTACCTTGTACAGTTCTGGTCAGCGGTTCGACAATGATGACATACAGAAGCTAGTTGTACAATATGATAAGTGACTAAATATTGGTGGTTCTCGTGTATAAAAGTAGTTGAATGTTTCATTTTACTTCAAAACGGCTCTTACATAAAAAAAACATGCCTTGTACGTATGGGTGCTGAACAAAGCTGAATTGGGAGAAGACTCAAACGACTAATGCGGATCTCAAAAAATAATCTGAATTGGGTCTGAAAATACCCCAAAAACAAATACGTGCTCACAAAAACAACGTTCACAGTATATTCTTGGACTGTATTAGAAAGAAAAAGCTCAATAGTACATTAAAACTTAAATTTAAATTAATTAACAATTAACAATATTGTATGGTTTTCAAGCATTAAGTAAGTATTTCAAGTCTTTTGGAAGCATTTCAAGTCTTCTGGAAGCAGTATCAAAGTCGTGCAGGGACACTAGCTAGTTTTTTGAGAGCAGTTCAAGTTTTCAAGTTTTCAAGAAATGGACAAACTTGCTGTTAGTACTCATGGTAATTTGCGGTTATTATTCACAAATACAGAACCTACTACAAACAATTTGATCATAACTCATCAGGCTCAACCATCAAGTTAGAACGCTGTATATAAAAAAAATATATGAGCACTGCGTTGCGATAAGAACAGTTTCAAGTAGCATGGCACTGAGTAAAGGATCCACGATTAAGTTTTGGCTCAAAAAGGTGTGTAGTCATAATAAGTTTGGGAACCACTGATTTAAACAAAGTTCAACCGTCCATTATCACACTAAAGACCATAAATATAGTATCTAAACTGAACTCATAAAAAATATTTAAACAAACTTTATAGTACTTTATGAAGAATTTGGATTGAGACATTTCTAGATTATCACCAAATTTATTTAATTCGATGTTCTAAGAAATTGATTTTAAATCTCACAATTACAATTAAACTCCAGTTCGCAATTTTTTAATTAATCTGTATGCATGTTTAAAATTTTTCTTAATAATACTATGTAACAGAAATATTTATATGTATTTAATAGAGTATCAATGTTAAAATAAATAAATGAATCTATTGGATGTTAAATATAACAAAAGAAATGAATGTAAATGATATTTAAGCTTAATACATTTTACAGATTTATTTGTAGATTAGAAATCAAGTTATTTAAATATTTTTTTATAACGCTAACATAAAATTTTCACCTAATTTACATATAAAATTTGTTTCCGCAATTTACATAAGTCTAGGTTAAGCCTTAGTAATAACATTAATATAAAATAAAAATAAATTGAGAAATGGAAATCAATCAGGGCACTAAATCTACAATAAAGTATTTTTAACATTATAAACCCGAAGTATTAATTCCATTTTTATCGTAATCTAAATGTAATTTTTATCTGTAAAAAATAATAGGTTGTATTGGGTTTCGAGTGATATTGGTGTATATGTAATTAATTATTACAATTAACCTCGTTTCTTGGTCGGATTTCTTGTGGGCGGCGCAATACACGCAAACTGCTTTATGCAAATTCCTATCAGGACGGTAAAATCTCCTTGATTTATTTTACTTTCAACTTCTTCTATTACATTACGTAGTACGCCAGTGTTTATCACCACAATTTATACTTTTAGCATCGTTTTTACGCAAATGCGTACAATACTATTCTTATTTACAATGATGACGTCTACATAAAGCTAATTGCTTTAAAAATTCTTGAAATAAGACTTCTCTTAGAAACTTGCTATTATTTTAGTTAGTTTTTTTTATTAGATTGGTATTATTGTTTAATCCAGACGATTTTGTTTAATTAGACAACAGATAAGCCACTTATTTAGAACAAATATGCAAGAATGAATATTTAAACTATGTAATCAATATACAGGATGTACCAAATGACTGGAACATAGCCAATAACTACGCTATTCATGGTTATAAAGCTAAATCTTTTAAGTTAAAGTATCTTTATGACTTGTGGCGTATTATCAGGCGATATTGGCTTGTTCGCAATATTTTTGGTTTCGTGGCTAAGACAACCAACATTGTTGCTTTAAATGAAATGCATATGTTGTTTTACATATTTTCATAGAGAATAACTCTATCTACACCATAAACGTCAAATTATATAGTTGTATAACAAAAAATGTAGTTTCTAAAAATATTAAACCCGCAAACTACAATCAAAATAGGCATTGAAATTATTCGTTGGCAGCTGTTGAAGCATTGGATCGATGGTTTTTAAAATACAACGTCACACTCTAGGACTCCAAGACTGTGAAAAAAGATTTGGAAGATATTATATCGCCTTATCTTACTCCATGCCCAATGGATGTTCACTCGGTGCTATTATATACCATTTTGTTAATTAATAATATATGAATACGTAAACACGGTTGCTTTCCTGACTCAAAATATTTTCACATATAAGGGCTGGTCCAACAAATTGTGACGACACAAGCTGTGTTTCTGTTGAATGGAACACTCTATATTTTGTACATATAATAATTAGCTGTCTTAAATGCTATAACTGCATTGCTTGTTTTTTTCTCATTTGGTAACAATTTTTGAAAATTTATTTAGTCACTTAAAATTCGCTATCAACACTATTATTAAATATCGAAGATAGCAATTCGGCACTTCGATACATTAAGGTTAGGTCTTTCGAACACCACTGACACTATTGGGTAATATTAAAGAGATCGGTTACCAAAATCAGTTAATGTATGCAATGTTTGAGGGACCATAAGTTTGTAATTTTAAATGGAACACCCCGTATTTTTCCAAGGCTTCGAAAGGCTTTAGTAATTATCTTACATTTTTTATAAGCATGGAGTATATCTAACACGTGTACTTTTTGAGATTATTAGACTATTTTACAAATATCGACTTGAACATGATTTTCTTTGCAAGAAATGAGCTATGAAAAAGACAATTTTTAACAAAAGCAAGTGAATTTATTTCATAAAAGATGAAATGGTACACATCTGTGCATATTCAGTTCAACAAATACTAGAATTTTCGGAATGAGTATTAGAAAGGTCAACAAGGGTATAATTTTTTTGATTATCTTCTATTCAGTGGATAAGCGATGTTTCGTAAGAATGTCTATGC
Organism: Onthophagus sagittarius; assembly: GCA_036711965.1. Taxonomy (NCBI): domain Eukaryota; kingdom Metazoa; phylum Arthropoda; class Insecta; order Coleoptera; family Scarabaeidae; genus Onthophagus; species Onthophagus sagittarius. The sequence goes on from JASERS010000001.1 coordinate 49,884,326, forward strand.
TAACCGCTTTAATTATCCTTATTACGATACTGTCAACACTAATTTTATACAAGAAGTAGCCCACTAACATCGATGATCCTAAAACGTCTGGGCAGTTATTGTAAGTTGGATCTTATTTGATCCGCCGTATTTTTTCAAAGCAACCGCTAACGCAGAATCTTTTTTAATTTCTCAGAAAATCAATTATCCTTTTAGAAGATGTTTCACTAGATAAGATTTTTACAACATATTTAAATAGAATGTTTGAAAAATTGTTTTATTAATGCTATTGTCTGTATGCTATTGTACTTGTATTTGTTTAAAACTATCTTCTTCATACATCTTCTTCTACATTATTTATTGTGAAAAAATCAGATATATATTAACATTTTTGAAATAGTCTAATTATTTCAACAAGTACACCTGTTGGATGTACCATATGCTTAACAAAAATGAAAGGTGCATTTAAAATAACAAAGTTATGATCCCCTAAACATCGCAAAAATTAATCATGTATTATAACAACCCTGTATAATATTATCCAATAGTATTAGTGGTGGTTAAAAAGCCCAAGCTGTGTTTAACGATATGCCAAGTTGCAATCTTCAATATTTAATAATTGTGCTGATAACGAATTTTAAGTGACAACATAAATTTTCACAAAATGGTTAATAACTTTGTAACCTTGCACGAAGAATTTGAAAACAAAATATGGAGTTATAGCATTTAAGACAGCTAATCAGCATATGTAAAAAAATTGTATGTATTTAACTCGATGTTCCAGTTAAAGAAAAAAAAACATTTTGTGTCGTCATACTTTTTGCACCAGCCAAACCATATTTTCAAGAAATACACATATATGTGTATAAGCCTACGTTTAAAAGAAATTCCTAACTTAATTGGTATAGGAGCTATGGATGCCTGACGCCCTATCGCAGGACCCTGGGTACATGTGCCCCACGTAAACAGCAAAGTACATAAATAGCGTTAGGAAGTCGAGAGTTCTTAGAGTTCTTCTTTAGACAAAAGTTATAAGAAGTTTAGCACATTATAAACGGAAAATTCTCAACCAAATATTATTTATAAGTGTTCAAATGTCTGCCCTATGTGCTCTATGCATAGATGAAGCCTATTTACGAATCCGGTTTACATATTATCCACTGTTTTAGCAGAGATATTTCTAAAATTTTTCTTTATACTATTCATCATAACTTCTTTCATCGTTGGTTTTCATTATTGACCACGGTATTGGATAAGCCAATGTCCTCTATACCGAATATTTAAAAAGTTCTGTAGGTTCTAGAAAATATACAGGTGATCTGTCGTATTGAAATATTCTTTTGAAGCACACAAGACAGATATTTGAGTACTTATAAAGTTTTGTTGAGAATTATACATCAATTCCTTTTTTAAATTATTAATACGTAATCAAGTATTTTCATGATCTTATTTCGCGGATTATCAATAAAAAAATGAACAATATCTGCCATTTATTGTATCATTTTGATTAAATCCGATGTATCTTAATAACTGCAGGTGATAGGTATAGAGTCATGCAGCAATTTATAAACACACTGATTGTCTGCAGCCTGCGGATAGGGAAATTAACGTATTAACGTAATTAACGTAAGTGGGATAATCAATGCAATGAGGTTTCTATTAGTTAACATGGAACAGATATACCATGTTTTCTTATCCGGTCGATTGGAATTGTTATGTATCTCTTTATCTAACCCACTAAAATCCTATGCCTTGTCCAGCCTTACCTAACACATTGAAAAAGCCTATCCGCAGGTCGGTGTAATCACGAATCTTGTAGTGCGATTGAGACAGAGGTAATCAACCGCACCATTTTATCCATATGGAAGGCGAGACAAAGCAATTTTATACAAATTACGAATTTATCTCTTTAATTTTATTTAAAATGACATTTTTAGGGGTTTTAAAGAAAATTAATTTTTATTTTAACAAAATATCGATGTTTCTACCATGATTCGTAGCTTTGATCAAAATTCTTATAGTCAAATTACCTGATTAACTTTGAATATTATTTGCTAACCGTAAATTTATATTTGGAATTAAAAAAATTAAGTTTTTGTGAAATTTAATGTGTTTATCTACTTGTTATGTATTTTCTAACATTTTTGCACTAATCAACCCAAAAGCACGAAAAAGTCCGGGTTTTACTCATTGTACTCCATTTATTTGTTCATGTAGGTAACATTGTGGTTAGGTTAAGGTGATTTTGCTAAAATTTGTTATTTTCTTCAAATGAAGTATTATACGCTCAATGAAAAGTTATTTATGGTTGGACTAGCAACAGTGTTAAAAATTTTGCATAAACGCAAATACCGATCTTATAAAATTTTGCAGTTAGTTTTGCCGGATGATTATTATCACCGTATGGAGTTTTGCGCAATAATTAACCCGTAACGTTATGAATTTTTTAAATAACATTTTTGAAGACTGGTAATTCAAGTCATTACTAAGTGAAATAAGCAATACAATTAACTAGGCTGCTCAAAAATAATCACTTTTTGACCATTTTTGGGACATTCAGGTTTATGATGTAGAAACTAGTTTTATAGCCGCTATTGTTAACGAAAATTGATAAAAAGGAAACGTAATAAAGACAATAGCAGGAGAAATTTTACTGGTGAATATCACCTGAACAAGGAACAACGTAAATCAAAACATGCCAAATGTCTTCTAAAAGAGTGGATGCAGCATTAAAGAATCTGAGAACCCGTAATTTAAACGATGAAACATTTCGCATTATGCACGTAGTCAAATCATTTCAAAATTCTTGGCCAGTGAGATTTAACATCTTTGTTTACTTTGTCTAATGATCTGACAGAGTAATGCTACTTATGTCGTACCATTGAATTGCATTTGCCTGAGAGTTTGGTTGGCTTGTATTGTGTTGGCTGCAGAACTGTTTCCACGGAAGCATTGCAAGTGATTGCTAGCTCAATACTAATTGAGATAATGACTAAAAGTAGGGTACCTGCGAGTGCTACAAAGGAAGATCCAGCCTCCCTGGAGGAAGAAATAGTTCAAGATTGGAACAACCAATGAACAGGCCAGATGTTCATTACTGACTAAAGGGTTAATACTTGGTGAAACATGGTTATCTCGACGAAGGGGGAATAAAATTGTTTTACCACGCAACTGTGAGTGGACACGGCTGCTTCAGAGACCATTTCTTTAAACACAAGAAAGACGATGTGGAGCACACTTTTTTGATTATGCAGATTTGTGCATCAGAATTGTATATGATAATCATAATTATGGTGAAAAGTTAAGAAAGGCGGAATACAGTGGAGATGTTTGTTCGGGTGGTCGTAGGCGCGAAAAGGAAGCTATGGCAAGCTTAATCTTTTGGCCCAAATAATCTTGTGGTATCATTTTCTTTACTTATTTTCGGGATACCCACGAAAATACATTACAAATAAGATAATTTAAAAAAACGTTTAAAATTCCGACTAATAGTGTGATTTTTGAAGTGAATAAAAACTACCTATGTTTTATGAATATAATATGACTTTAAATAAAAATGATTTAATTTTGAATTCACTCAAATTTTGTTATCCTATGAAAAACTCAATCAAAATCAAGAAATAAAATCGTACGAGATATAAAGATAAATATAAATCCCTGTATAATACACCACACAAAAGAATAGTTTTGCGAGACTGTTGGCAATCAACATTACAAGAAGCGCTAAGGCAGAGAAACCTAAACTAAACAGGCAGTCTTGATTTGAGAATGCATACATTAAAATTATTACTTTATTTCAATTACAATTTTTATACTACCAAATATTATTTAACATTTTTTTAAGCAGCAGGAACTGTAACCACATCTCCAACACCAGCAACAACCTCAATCTCAACACTTGCCCCAGCGGGTAATTTTCCAACTTGAAACGTAGATCGAGCTGGAAAATCGCTTTTGAAAACTATAACAAACATTACAATATAGTAAGTACAATATAATATATTCTATAATACAGAATAAAAGTAAATAAAAGAAATATATTAACTTACATTCTTTGTACACTTCATTAACAGTTGCAAAATCATTAATGTTATTAAGGAATATATGAGTTTTTGCTACTTTATTCAAAGATGACCCAGCAGCTTCTAATATAAGACCAAGTGATTTTAGAGCTTGACGTGCTTCTGGACCTGCTCCTCCTTCAACTAATTTCATGGTATCCTTATTCATCCCAAGAACTCCTGATACATAAACTGTTTTATCTAAGACTACAGCTTGACTAAAAAAATTAAATACATTTTTTATTAACAAAACAAAAAAAAAACATTATTTTACTTGTATGGTCCAGCTGGTTTAGGTGCAGCAGCTGTGCAAATTATTTTTCTGATCACCCTTGACATTTTTTCAATATTATTTAATTATTTTATTAATTTAATAAAATATTTTAAAGTTTAGTAAATTATGATTACATGAACTGTTGCTACAAAGGTCGTTAAAGTGATACTGAGACTTTGTTTATGTGTTAACGGGAAAGATATCACTTATAAAAAAACATATATAAATTTACTTAGATAACACAAATTTTATTTAAATCTTATTTAACGTACATTCTATATTTTATATTTTATTTATATCTTAGCTGAAATTGTGGTGACTTCCCCAACTGCCGCGACAGCTTCTATTTCAATATCAGCTCCTAAAGGTAATTTTCCAACTTGAAAAGAAGAACGTGCTGGATAGTCACCTTTAAAAACTAAAATAAAATAAATTATGATCGAGATATTAAAGAATAAACATTCCTTTACATTCTTTATAGACTTCATTAACTGCTCCTAAATCATTAATGTCGTTTAGAAATATTTGCGTTTTAACTACATTATCGTAAGAAGATCCTGAAGCTTCCAATATAACTCCAAGCCACTTTAATGCTTGACGAGCTTGAGGTATTGTACCACCTTCAACCAGTATTGATGTTTCTTTATCTATACCTAAGACTCCAGAGACGTAAACCGTTTTATCTAAGACCACAGCTTGGCTAAAAATGAAATTATCAAATTTCCAAAAATTAAACTAAAATTAAAACTAGAACATTAGAATTATCACTAAGATTGATAGTACACCGAATTAGTTTGAGAAGAAGATTTCAGCATGGTACCCAAAACGTCAAACATTTTTTTCAAAAATTAGTTTTAATATTAATTCAATTAACACCGGCCGTGCAACCTTTTATACTTACAATTCCCAAACAATTTAGATAAAAATTTATTAATCTGTAATAAATCAATTATAATTACCTATAAGGTCCAACTGGTTTAATTGCATTAGATGTACTAATAATTTTCTTAATGGCTTTAGACATTTTCTTTTCTCAGTTAAAAATTAATACTTTAATTCTATTGAATCCCGTGAGTTAACCGGTTTTTAGTCTGACCTCAGAAAAAGACTTATTTAAAGTGAATACGTCGACTGACTAAAACAGTTAATAAAAACTAATAAACCCAAGGTTATTCGCTGATGTAAGTGATAACTTTTAAGATTTTTTTTTTAATTTAATCTAACACTGTATAAAAGTAGAGAAAAGTTGAGATAATGTTAAAAATAAATAATCGAGATTATATATTGTTTAGATAACAAATGTTAACAGTATAATTAGTAATGTAATCAATCCTTTTAAGAGAGCTTCATTGCAAAAAAAATCGTTTGGCCACAAAGTTGGAATATCGATTTACAGATGGCAGTCCTAATATGAAATGAAAAAATTATGCATGATGGTTTGGTTGTCTATATTAATTATATGTAATTAATGGTTATTTATTATACGTGAGAAAAAAGTTAAATATTGGACTCATTCTGTGTACTGAAATATTTTTTTTTAAATTTAATGTAATTGTATCTTTTACTTATATTTACTTATTTTATTTCACCTTTGATATTCGCATACAATTATGTGTACGAATATCTAATTTCTAAAATATCGAAACAAAGTAAGTATAATATTTATGTGATTATTCTAATTTACCAGCGTTGATGCCAGCGTTAGGTTTCGTGTAAAATTCTGAGAACAATCTATCTATATTCAAAATAAGTAATAATTTTATAATTTCGAATAAGCATTCATTATCACTTGCTTTAATTTTCGCTTCATTCCAAATCAGATACATTTTTTCATTATACCTGCGATAGTTACTACACTAGTGTGTGACAAAAAATGAAATTACTACACATTATAAAGAATTAAATTACACGTCAAGCAAAGCTAGTCCCAATTTTTTCTGTGGAGTAGTTTTTCTGTTATTCGCCTTCAAAGTGCGGGGTAAAACCCAGACAGCAGTCCCAAGTTATTTTGACGTCTATTTTTAGTTATAATTCGTCAACGACGTCTTATGTCTTATAATATTCGTCATAATTGACGTCATTTTTTAAACCATTTTGAGACGGTTGATAAGTGATGTGATTTAAACGTTTGAAATGACGTCAAATTTTATACCAGATTTTTTATAAAAACCATAAGTTTTTGTATTACACTATTTTGTAAATTATTATATGTCGTGAGATGTTTTTGTAAAAAGTTATATTTATCCATGATATTTGAAGAAAAGTATGGATTAAATTGAGTTCAGCTTCAACTTCATACTAACACAACTAAATCCAACCCAATCTAAAGAATCTTTCAAGTTTTTCAGAAATATTCCAAGATTGTTCTTCTATATCAATATGAAGGAAAGTTTTTTTCTATGGTTGAGTGGGATTGAGCTCTAACTTCAAATTATTAATAATATAATAATTTGAATAAGTTAAGCTTCATTCATACCATCCCTCAAACAACAAGAAATCAATTCCAAAACAACAAACCTTCTAAGTTCAATTCAATATTGAGGATGAGGAGAGAGGATTTTTGAGTTTGATTTCTTTCTTTTACGGTTGGATTGGATTGAGGTTTTCTATGGTAGAGTTGGGTTAAGCTCCAACTCCATACGATTCATTATGAGAGATGGTATGAAGTTGAAGCTCAACCCAACCCAGTCATAGGAAAACAAAATCAATCCCAAAACATCCTCTAAGCTCAAATTTTATGAAGTTGAAGCTCAATTCGAAGCTCAACTCATTCATTATGAGGGATGGTATGAAATTTTTCTTCTTTGGTTGGATTGGATTAAGCACCAACTTCATACCATTCATTAAAGTTCAACCCAACCCAAGTATAGAAAAACAAAACCACCCCCAAAACAACAAATTTTTTAAGTTCAACACAATATGAGAGATGGTATCAAATTGGGTTGGGTTGAGGTCCAACTAAATATCATTCAATATAAAAGATGGTATGAAGTTAAAGCTCTACCCAATTCAATCATAGAAATACAAAATCAGCCTCAAAACAATATCTAAGATCAATTCAACATGACATATGGTATCAAATTGGGTTGAGTTGAGCTCCAACTTAATACCGTTCAATATGAGGTATGATTTGAAGTTGAAGCTCAACCCAACCTATCTCGATACCATTTCTCGTGTTATATTAAACTTAAAAGATTTGTTGGTTTGGGGTTGATTTTGTTTTTCTATGCTTGGGTTGGCTTGAGCCAACTTCATACTGTTCAGTATAAGGGATAGTATGAAGTAACCCCAAAACAACATTTTCTAAGTTCAATTCAATATGAAAGATGGTATCAAGTTGGGTTGACTTGAGCTCCAACTTTATACCATTCAATATGAGGCATGATATGAAGTTGAAGCTCTACCCAACCTAACTTGATACCATGACATTAAACTGATTTCTTTCAATTTCTTCCCAAATTACTTTCATTCAATTTATTCAATTAATTCGTGATTTTTAAAAATTTTTGCCTACTAGGATTTTCACATTGTAGTACAATATTAAATTTATATACATGGTATTCCTACTTTCGGAAGTAGAAATTTGCAACTATGGTCTATTTTAGGAAGAGTTGTTTTAAAGTTTTGTTGGGGTTTATTAGGTAATGGTTTAAATTTGTTTAGTAAGTTCTATAAATTGAAATGTAATCGTTTAAATTTGTTTGATAAGTCCTATAAACTGAAAATATTTTGTATTGTATGTCATGTATCTGTCAAAACTTACATCAAATGTATAAAAACCTACTCTGGATGAGTATCCAGAATAGGGTACTACCAAGAAGAGTTTCCTGTGAGACATATCGTAAACCATAATAGAATGATTTTAATAGGAACTTTGTCTCTAATGCGATGAGCACCATGTTGGAAAATCACCTTTAGTTGATCTACCATTCAATTTAACCTTTCTGGTACGGAGTGGGATACAACTGTATCCCAAAAAATTGTTATTTCTTCTATTTAATTCAAAAATTTTATTTTCAGTGCGCAAACTTTTTAAATTGTTTCTTGTTATTTGCTATTGCAGCAGCAATTACTTTTTCTAAAGTTTATTATTACGCCCAAAACCTTACAAATTCAAACTCTTACAACCGACGCACATAATACTATATATTATGACGTGTCATGATCTGATTTGTGTAAAAATTTGTTCAACCAACCCGACCATAATACACCGCGCATACCACTTTGCTCAGTATATGACATCACCGGCTCATCACATCAGTGTAATCAGGTTTGTACATGTTCTTGCAGTTCGGTACTACACTATGTCGAAAAGAATAAAACTAGCTTTTTCGAGAGAATGTAATATAGAGGTAGAGCAGCAATCGGATGAAGAAAATGAAGTTTTTTCGGATATGTCTGAAGTAGAAGATAATTTAGAAGTTCAAAGCGATACGGTAAGCTCTTCAGAAGACAGGTGCAATTTTTGTAAATTTATGATGTACATCAAATGCGTTTTTCTTAGGATGAATCAAGCTGTGACGAAAGCAATGATGATGATAATAACGAAAACGAAGAAGATAGTGTTCAGTTCACGGCTAAAGATGGAACTAAATGCAGTTCTATTCCACCAAAACCACGTCATCGTTCAACTCGAGACGTAGTGAATATCAAACCAGGCCTGAATGCGAAATCTGAAACCGTCAAAACAATTGTAGATTGTTGGAAGCTGTTTATAGGTAATCACTGTAATGAAAATGACCTGGATTCCAACAGATACAGTTGAAGTTTATGCTGTAATAGGTATTCTATTTACAATGTGGGCTCTTAAAGCAAAAAGAGAACCAGTGAGATCCTTGTGGAGCAAGATAATAGATTCCTCAATAAACAACAACTTAACATATCTACTAGTTTACAGAATACTTATAAAGACAGAACATATATCTATAGATCTATCAACTACCCAGGTAAAATAGCTTACAACATTCAATCTATTTTTAGGAAATTAATGTCAATATCACCGTCAAAAATTCTTTTACTCTTCAAAAAAGATTATTTAACGCTAAAGACAAAATTAATCTACTAGATAAAAATGGGGTTTACAAACTTGAGTGTGGTACGTGTGGCGCATCATATATAGGAGAAACAGGTAGATCTCTAAAAGTTAGGATAAAAGAACATAGACATAATGATAATTCTAACTTCGGAAGACACATGTTAATTTACAATCATGAATTCAATGTTCAAAATAATATTTCTATTCTGCGTCAACAAAATAAAGGCTTCAAATTGAATTTATTAGAAAATTATGAAATAGAGAAATTTATATTTAATAATGATCACCTAAAATGCCTCAGTGATCAGGTTCACACCTCCTTTACATATCTCCTCTCTTTACATGACTCCTTTATATAAATATTTATCCAAACCCTTTCCCTAAGATACTGGGGATTATTATATTCATGCCGCATATAATATTCGCATTTTTGGGGTCCCTGCGGCATACCACATTCCTCTTCCATAAACCTTCTCCTTTTTCAAAATTTGGCCTGAACCAGTTTTTATGTTTTTTCTCTTCCGCGTCGCATTTGAGGTGATTTCATAACTTGTTCTACACGTCGCCACTAAGCAATTTTTACGTCTCAAAAGTTTTAAAAGTTTGTTAAAAATTTTACAAAGTGTGATGCTATTTTCTATCATTGTAATGTATATTGATTAAATGTAATAATGGAGTTGGATATGCTTTTAATGTTATTTTCTTGAAACTTTAACTGTAAGTAATATTTTTTGTAAAGTTTTTTATGCTTATTTCTTGACAATTTATTTTCATCAATCATAATTATCATCTATCATATTTTCTTGTAGTTTATCTCTGAGGATGGTTATGTAACCGAAACTAGTCAGATAAATAGGAAGTGTCAATTATATATCCTTTCTTTACAATTTACTGATTACTTACTAATCATTACTTACTAAAATGGATTACGAAATTAATTTTAATCAATTCAAGAGATTTGACACTGCAACTGGACTCTAGCAAAGTCCGGTTGCCCAGTTAAGCCTGGCTGCTTAAAAGTTCGGGGTAACTAGGACCTACCGAATATTTACACGACTTCAATAAAACTCTTCCTTGGCATGTATATTTGTTGTGAAGCATGCAAAAATTAAAATTTTCTATTTCAAAAAACTTAAAATACATACAGTGCACTCCGCTTAATTAGTACACCGGTTAATACCGACAACCGCTCAATCGAGACAAAATTTAAAAGGCCGAAACTTTTCATATGTAATTTTAATCCGCTTATTGGGGACAATCCTCCAGTTAATTAACCTTTGCTGTTTTACATCGGCGTTTCAATGACCTTCAGTGCCGGCGCCTTTATCGAGCCCTGATCGAGCCTTTTAAATTGAATTTGAGAGAATGTAAATACGTTCAGAAGTTTATAACAAATAAACGTAAATAAACTCCAATTTAAACAGACAATCCGCACATGCACGCCTAGCCCGGTTACATCGACACCTCTAGTGACGCGTCAGTTAATCTTCTATGATTTCGGCTCAGTTCAACATTACACTTCTTATTGTGAAAACCGCCCTTACACCAAGTAGAGAAAACAGTGGGCCTTCCAAAGTCAACAGTCAGCCAATTAATAATACAAAAAAATGAACTAGAAAAACAATGGATTAATGCTGAAAACCCAGCGGAATCGCTAAAAGAAAGCGAGAGGGAAAAGAACCAAGTTGATGATACTCTCTCTCTCTGTGTTCTGCGATAACCCAAAGAAGGGTTAGTATTAGTGGCCCAACGCTGAAATTAAAAGCAGAAGAATTGGCGAAAAAATTAGGTCATCAATATTTTAAAGCAATGGAAGGTTGGTTTTCACGTTGGAAGACAAGGTGCAACATAAAATTTAAAAAATCACGTGGAGAGCGCAAATGTTGAAAAAACGCTGATAAATGGAAAAGGAAAAACTTCCAGAACTGCAAAAGTTGTTCAGTTCAGATGACATCTTCAATGGCGATGAAACTAGACTGATCTACCGTGCAACACCAGATGGATCGTTGTGTTACAGGAATGAGATATTAATCGGGTTTAGAAGAGCTATGGACCGCATAACTGTTCTATGTTGCGCCAATATGTCCGGCACTGAAAAGAGAAAACTTTTGGTAGAAGAAGAACTGTATTGTTAATCAGTTATCGATTAACAATACAATTTTTCTAGATTTTAGCCCTGCTCATCCTCATATAAACAATTTGAAAAATATACAATTAGAATTCTTGCCTTCTAATACAATTTCATTAATACAACCTATGGACATGGGTTTTATAAAAAATTTAAAATTCCACTATCGTAAAGCTTTTATGCATCACATCATTAAAAAAATAGAAGAATTTTCCTTGACATCATCATCTAGCACCAAAGTGCTATATATATACAATTTATAGATGGCAGTTGGAAAAATGTTAGTAGTGAATGTATACGTTATTTTAATTTTTTTAACCATTGTGGCTTCAAAGATCTCAGTGACATACAACTTTCTGAACAATTTGTCACTTCAAGTAAAAACATAAATGATGATGTGCTTCGGCAAGTCAACAACGTTAACGATTTTCTAGAAATAGATGCAAATTTGGAGTGTTGTAATAATAGCGAAGACTACGAGTGTGATATTGTTGATGAAATTTATCTACAAAACTGATCTCTAATAATGAAGTTCAAGAAAGTAGCGACGAAAAAATCTATAATCCTATACGTATTCTAGAAGCTGAGAAAAGTATAGAAGTTTTACGATATTTTTTTATGCAAACAGACAATGAAGGTTCCCCAATTGAATCTTTAAATAAATGTGCAGAGTAATTAAAATATTAAGAACCTTGGAAACCAAAGTACTTTGGACAAGTATTTTTTATCTAAGTCAGAAAATGTGTTTTTTTACATTATTTTTGTTGTTTATTTATTTAATGTTTTCTTATACAGAATAAATTTAATAATAGGGTGTCCCGCATAAGAGCCAACACAGAGCAGGGGCATGTAGATCAACCTAAAATGTGATGATTTAACGCCACTTGCCTTATACCAAGTTCCACCCATGAGAAGCTATAGGCCTTCAAAGTTGAGTTTTAAATTTCGAAAAAATCACAGAAAACCCGAAAAACTAAAGATACATATTTTACCAATCATAATTAAAACCACCGAAAATTGGTGATTTGAGCGAAAATGGTGGCCATTTTGCGCAATATTTATAAATTACTGTTACCAAATCATTTTTTTTAATTTAAATTGTTTGATTTTTTATTAAATTATTTCTTCTACCTTGTTATTTATTATTTTTATTTGTTTTACTGGTTATATCTTCTTTATTTACTTATAAAAACTGTTTAAAACTAGTTTTTTAAAAGTAATGTAATAAACAAAAATTTTAAATGAAATTCCCCATAAATTGTTTTAAGTCTGTCCAAGCAATCACATGCGATACTCGTCAACACTTTTTCTGCAGTTTCGTTTCACAGAAACTTAACATTAAATAACATATCATCTTATGCGCTGAATGAAAACTTACTAATATTTTCAAAACAAACAGTAAAAAATTACTGAAACCAAATCATTTTTTCCTAGTTGTCAAATATGACGTAAAATTTCAACAAAATGGAGTTTTGTCGATGTTGATTTAGTTATTTTTAGGGGCATTTATCTGATGAACTGAAAGTAGTTCGTAACGTCATAAATTAATATTCAATAATGGCGGGTTCATGCAACATGTTTTAGTTTTAGTCTTAAACGTTTGCGTTAGCTTTAGTTGTAAGGAAATGTATTGGTTCATGCAATATTTAAGCACAACATATAAAAGCAAAATTTTGACATGTAAACAGTCGTGCCAAATTAAAAATACAACAGGAAATCTGGGGGATCAGGAGTGAAACAGTTTTATTTTTTAGAAATATTTTGTTTCTAATATTATTTAATGGTGATCATGATTTAATATGAATAAAAAGAAAATTGTTGTCTCTGCTAGTGCAATGTGTTTGAATGCAGCATTATTAATCGCATAAAGATTGAAGAATAAAAGACGACGGCGTTTTGGTAGAAGGCCCACCAATAAGAATCGAGAATTAGAGGGGAATTATGCCACTCTTATTAGAAGTATGTTCGAAAAGGAAGAGGACGATTTACAATTTTTTAAATATGTCCGCATGTCATTCGAAGAGTTTAAACAATTGTTAAAACTGGTTACAGCTTTTTTATCAAAAACACCAAATAAAGGTGCAATTTCACCATCTGTAAGGTTGATAATAACCCTACAGTAAGTTTTTATTTAAACCGTGTGCATTAGCTTTAGTTTTAAGGAAAGGAATTGGTTCATGCAATATTTAAGCAAGTACGTTCAAGTATAATTTGGACATATAAAGTCGTGCCAAATTAGAAATACAAAAAAAATCTGAGTGAAAAATGGAACAAAAGAAAACGGAGTGAAAACATTTTGTTTCTAACACATTCTAACATTATTTAATATGAATAAAAATAAAATTGGTGTCGCTGCTAGCGTAATGCGTTTAAATTAGGGATTACAATCTCGGGATATTGGGAACCCTGCATCCCGGGATTGTTCCTATAATAACCAATTTTTCCGAATCTGGGATTAATATATCGTTGATCAATGATTGTCAGAAAATAATGAAAATCTCCAACAAAAAATGATGTTCATTAATGACAGTGAGTTTCAAATTATGAGAAGTTAGTTTGACTTTTAGGTCGGGTCTTATTTGTCATCGAGACATAAATACTTCAAAGAAATGCTTTCAGAAAGCTTTTGGAAGACCTTTGGAAGACTAAAAATGCTTCCAGAAAATTTCATACTACTTTTCGAAGATTTTCAAAAGACTTGATATTGCCTCGAAACGACTTAATACGGCTCCTGGACGACTTGAAATACTTCCAGAAGACTTGATACTGCATTCAAGACATTTGATGTCGCTTCCAGCAGATATGGATTACTTCTAGAAGGCTTGATACTGTTCTTTGAAGACACTGCTTCCAAAAGATTTGATAGGCCCATAGCAGACGTAATACTGTTTAAAAGTTAAAAGACTTGTCAAAATAGAAAGAAGAAATGTTCAAAATACTTGTAATGCTTTAAAAGATTTAATACTGCTGCTAGAATACTTGAAGTTCTTCCAGAAAACTTGATATTGCTTTTGGAAGACTTGAAATGCTTGATGAAGAAACTTGATATTGGTTCCAGAAGACTTGATATTATAAGTACGAAGGCTTTCACGACCGGTGTTAATTGAACTAAAATTAGAACTAACACTAGCACTACTGTTCTAACTGTCAGTTAGAACCAGTTTCTGAAGAAGGTTGCAACATGGCATCCGAAACGTCAAACATTTTTTCAAAAAACGCACGGCGAAACCCGAAATTTTCTAGTTTTAGATCTAGTGTTAGTCCTAGTGATAGTTCTAGTGATATTTCTAGAGTTAGTGCTAGTGTTAGTTTTAATTTTAGTTCAGACTTGATATTGTTTTTAAAACTTCTGGCAAAAAAACATTTTCTTTGCAAAAACAACACGATATTGTTGATAAACTATTTGATTTATCTTGACTGGCAGTTTGATCTAGGCAATTTTGAACTGTGGATTTTTTTTAACTCTTTGGATACTATAACATAAAAATTATTTTAATAGCTACATCCGATGTGGAAGCAACCAATACTAAGCGACGTTTTCTTCCTAAGATTTAACACTATTTACTTTAAGTTATAGATTAGGAATTGATAAAGCAGCAAAAACAGTCTGCATATTTCAAGAGTAAAATGGAGTAAATAGTGCATCTAGCAGAAATGAGTAATGATTTTTTATTACTCGTTTTATTATTTTTTAGTTGTAATGTAAGTTTGGCGATAAACATACGTAAAAGGAAATTAAAACATTCTAATTTTTAAACAAAACTGTTCTTTCAAAAAAACACCCCATGTTTTAAATCACCTTTTGAACTGTTTGAACATTTTAAAACATATCATACAATTTTAGAAATGTTTGTTTTAAACACTTTATTTAAAATATAACAACCCTGATTGAAATTATTATTATAATTGAGGCGCTGATGCATTTTTCATTAATTTGAATGTTTACGATTTGTTCTATCGTTAGATATAAAGAAGATAGAAAGATAGAAGATAGATAGAAATTATATTAAGTTTGCTCTTCTTTCCCTTAAAAAATTGATTATCACTCAAAACCTATGTTTGATTTTAAGCAATACGGCTAAGAGTACAAACGGCAAACACAACACGTCTGTTACAACATCTTACAACTAAAACGTCTGTACCACCGGTTTCATTTTGGATTATGAATAATAAATAAGTTTGTTTATTGTATTGAATCAAACAGAATAATCTTTTTTTTAAGTAATTAAAGTCTGTCTTTGGTGAAAAGTAATGTCTTTGGTAATGATACAAAATATCAAAGTATTAAATAACGATAGGTAGTTTATTTAGAAAAAACTGAAAACTGCCGGATTTGAGTTGATTTTTTACCTCATAACTAAAAAATGATTATTAAAAAACATTTATTTTAAAAAATTCGTACTTATGCAAAATATCAAAAACAGGGGTTTCTCAAAATCATACTTTGTTGAATTCACCCTTTCTATTCTCAACGCCTCAATTGCACTATAATAAAATAAAAAGTTAACCAATTTAACTTTTATTTATAAAATAAAACGAAACACTGCCATTAAAGGCACGAATGAGAAAAGTGTGCATGCGTTAAGTTGCGACCGAGGGTTTTAGCTTTAAGAAGTTAAAAGTTGGGAACTCTTGTGACTAGGACAAAAACCGTTTTAGTCGTAAGATGTTGCATGAACAGTGCTACTATAACAGAATACCTTAACTTTTCACTCTTATGACTAAAGACCGGATTAAAAGGCACAAAAAAGACGGAAAAAGGCACTTAAAAAGGCATGAAATTTTGGCAACAAAAGCATTAAAAAGGCATAAAAATTAGAAATCGAAAAAATTGCTTTGGCTTGTTTTGGCTTTAACAAATATTTGTTTACCGCTTTTTATTAATTTATTAACTAATGGGAACTGTAACCTTATAGTTTCTGCTACTCGATTAAGCCCGTGTGCTAAGCAAGTACAATGAATTAAATTAGGGTAAAAAATCTTCATATTAGACGCAGCTTTTACCATGTATGCCGCTGCATCTGACACCATCAGTAAAATTTTATCATTCGGTACCGGCTCCGGTAAGAAAAAATGCGTTAATTCGTCGTGAATAAATCTTGTTACCGTATTATTATTTGTTTTACTTAATTCTTTGGTACTTATTAGAAAACTTTTTGACGAATTTTCATCACTGAATACTCCAAGTATTAAATTTGCCACGTATCGTCCACATAC
Source organism: Onthophagus sagittarius (assembly GCA_036711965.1). Classification (NCBI taxonomy): domain Eukaryota; kingdom Metazoa; phylum Arthropoda; class Insecta; order Coleoptera; family Scarabaeidae; genus Onthophagus; species Onthophagus sagittarius. The sequence continues at coordinate 49,901,020 of JASERS010000001.1, forward strand.
ATCAGTTGTTTCGTCTACACTTATCCAAATATAATTATTTCCAATAATATTTTTTATTTCTTGAATAATTTCTTTGTAGACTGGTGTAATATAATTTTTGCGGAGATGGCTTTCATCGGGAATATGCATTGTACAATATGTTTGTAAAAAAGTTTTGAAATATTTATTTGTCACTTTATGGATTGGTATGTTTGCTTTTATCAAAGCTTTGCAAAGATTAAAATTGAATTTTGATTGTTCAGTGTAGCCGGATATTGGCGCCACAGATTGTATAGCTGTACCTATAGTTTGTGGTTTTTTGTATTGACTTTTAGTCAGTTTTAATTTTTCCTGATGCAATGATGCTTGACATGCTGAATTATGTAGTATTTCTTGTCACAATTAATCTGTTAACAGTAATTTAATAACGTCAGTATTTTATAATATCTTCCATAATTATTAAACAATCTAATTTATCTATTAATTTTAGTGATCGAAGTACTACATTGAATCAATAGCGAATTTTATTTCTAGTGAATTTTGGGACATGCTATTCTTTATAATTTCCAATTTTTACCGTAAAAAGATTTAAATTTCGGTTTTAAATATTTAAAAATCTTTGGTGTTATACATAATTTAATCATTATTTAAAAATATAATTAATATAATTAATTGTTTTTACTCGATTAACTCCATCAATACTTTCGATTTTTGAACAGGCTTGGCAAAATAAACGATTGCGTTCATATTTCAATTCCTTGTAATCTTTAATCCATTCTTCTACGGTTGGCTTTTGTTTCGGCATTGTACTACGCAAGAACTTCACACTGTCACTCGAGTAACTTTAATACAACTAAATGAATTGAAGACTCCACGCAAGTCAAACCACATACGGGGAATCCCGTGTAAGACGACACGGCACAACGGGGAATACCAAAGCTTAAATTCGGATCGATGAAAAACGCGGATCTTACGTCAGATGGCACAACGAGGAAATGTATAGAGGCGCAGCAAAATATTTTTTCATAATTCAACCAATTTTTGGGGAAAAGACGCCAAAAAGTTGGAATTCAAAAAAGGCAAAAAAGGCATAACTAACCTGATCTTATTTCACTTATTTTTAACTGATTCGTAAAGATATTTAAATATATTTGTAATGCCTTTAATTTTGAGCATAAGCATATTTTCAATAAATCCGGTCTTTACTTATGACTATAACTACGACTAATACTAAAACACGTTGCATGAACCCACCATAAAATACAACTGTACTGTATTTATTTTTTACAATTATAGTAGAATAAATGTTTACTGTAATATTTTCACTTTTTATTTTCAACAATAATTACCTTTTATCTGTTATCCTGTATTGTTTTCTATAACCGTTTTTTTACGATCGGATAATTGGGACAACCGCTTAATTGGAACAGATTGAATGAGACCCGATGAGACCCGTTAACTTAACCAGCAATTTAACATATCTTTTAAAACATAAAAGTTTATTTTATAAATTATTATTAAATTATTTTATGAACAAAATTATAAACAATTCAAATTAGACAACAAAAATACATTCTGTATTATACAAGATAAACTTATATATATTTTAAAAAATCATTACAATAAAAGGTCCATCTTCCTCATCTCCATTATATTCAATAGTCATCATAGAATTTAAGTCTTGAAGTTTTAACCTGAGATTTTCAAGTGCCTAAATCATATCAATTATTAAATTCAAATTAATTTAAAAGAATTCACAATTAAATTACCTTCATAACTTCACTTGCAGCATCTTTATCCTTCATTTGAACACGTTTTTGCATCTCTAACATTTCCTGGGATGATTTTCCCGCTAATTCAGTAACAACGCTATCATGAACGTTTACATTTAATTCTTCATTTTCTGCTTCAATTTTGATTTGGAGAAGCCAACCCACTGAATCTTTTACTGTTAATTTTTTTACGACGGATTTAAATTTAGCAAAAGTTTTGAAAGAGCCATGTCGATTCATTGCAATTAATTGTTTTAATTCGGGTAATGTATAAATTTTATCTTCATCTTCTTCTTCCTTTATATCTTCATTTTCATCGTTCCAAGCGGTGAAGAAATCATCGGTTAAATCAGAAATTTGTAGTTGAGTATCAAGATCATTTTCTGTTTTCAAAATTTGATTTGAATCTTGTTTAATGTTTGATTCTTGCATTAATTCTTTTTCTAATTCTAATAATTCATCAATTTCATCATCCATGTCAGTTGATTCAACTTTTTTTATATTTTTATTCAATTTAGGCTCACTTTGTGTGGTGACTTTTTTGGTTGAAGCTGATTTTATTTGATTCAGTGTTGGTTCTAACACATTTTTATTAAAGCTAACGTCACTTTTTATTGAATTATTTGCAAAATTATTGTGTACATTGCTTACATTAGAATATAAATTCACTTCATTTGATTTCATGGTTGTTATTAATTGATTTATAGTAACTTTATTGTTAATTAATCTTGGTTTAGGATTTATTGGCAAATTTAATGACTGTGCTAAAACATTTTCGGCTGCATTTGTAACTAAAATTTCTTCCACTTCACCTCCAAGTAATTGTACATGATGATTTTCAAGCATGATTGTCCCTTTTCTTATGGTTACAGGATGATTAATAAATATTTTAATTCCAGGAGATAAATTCAAGTTTAAACAATCTACAGGTTTATATTCGAAAGCTTTAATTTCTTGAACACCATCAGTTAAAATCATTTGTAGTACACCTTTATTATTAGTGACAGTGGTAACCTTGTTTTGGGCATTCTCATCCTCATCAAAGCCTCTTGTTAAAGCATGACTGTTCCTAATTTGATTAAGTTGTTGTAATTTTGATTTGGAAATGTCCACAATTGACATCATTTGTAATATTAACGGAGTTTTAGTGATTAATTTTTCGATCTTTGTTATGTTTGGTGGTAATTGGGGCACTTTTACTTCACGTAAATCGAAAATTAACCACTGATCATAAACAGATGATTTTAATTCTTTTTGAGTATAACCTGGTTTCTCCTCTTTTAACCACTTTATACAACATTCTAACCACTCATCCGATAAAGGAATGTGTAAGCTTTGAAAATAACTCTTTGTACTAATTATTTCGTTATTTAAAGACATCTTGAAATAATGTTTTGTTATTTGAGGTTATGTTTAGTTAAGTATATTATAAACACGGAGAGTGACACCATGGTTTATATGCATAAAAAATTATTATGGCGCATTTTCAGGAGATATTTACTTGTTGGTATATTTTGCGTATTGTTGCTATGGCAACCAACATTGTTATTTTAAATAGAAGGCATATGTTTTTTTGCATATTTTGACAGAAGATGCATCCCTTGTTTATAAATATCAATAAATATACAGATGTATTCAACTGGTCGTGTTGGGTTGTTGTAGCTCGTGCTTTATTATCTTACCTTATACTTCTATTATCTCTGCAATGGCAAACGAGAAAAGCTTTATTAATGAATGAAGGTGTAGCATAAGTTGCATACTCCTATTAGAAAATTTAGATGATTGAATATTGAAATTATTACCCAAAAGAGACGTTACATAGATTATGTGGAATAGATTTAGAGAACCTTCATTTTATTCCAGCCTTATTTTAGTCGTGGTAGGCGCTGAGCGTTCCTTTGAGTAATCGGTAGACACATTAAAATCGAAACGAGTAGGTACATAAACAAAGTTTTTTGCAACTATTTAGCCAGCCGCAAAATGAGACGTAAGTTTCTGATGCAAGGTGAATCCATAGACAAGATAGTAATATAGATGAGGCTTGTTCTACTGCACATCCAAAAAATCAAGAGTATTGATGGTGACCATTTCTAGCCAATGTGACTGAGATAGTTATATACTGCAGTCATTGATTCTGGCTATGAAGCAGGATGAAAGTAAGTTAGTTATTGTTATAACTAGAATCCGGATTTTCATGCGATTGCATATTTTGCATATAACTTAATATTTAGTCGGTGTAAGCGCATTTACTCGCATATAAGCACATATTTCCACACTTTTTCGTCCATATTTCAGCCAAGGTCCATAAAGCGTATTGTACCAGGTTGGCCAGACTGAAAAACGCGTTTTGAAGGGTAAGGAGGGGGGTGACGTCACGAGTTACGTAGCAGTGGGAGTTAGGTCCATTACTATCATCTTTTAGTTAAATTTATCTTATAGATAAATCCGCCAACTAACCAATCAGAATCCGTAAAATAGCCGTAACCATGGTAATAATTCCTTAGATATCTTAATCAGAAGATGGTAGTAATATAATATTGATTTAATATATAATGAGCCTTATCTATTTACTATCTCAAGTTATCTCACAGATAAAAAATCCGATATCCAAAGACTCTAATGATATTTGGGTTAAATTTTTAAATTGGTACTTTAAACTATATGGTAGTCAAAAGGCCTAATATTTTGACATTTTAACTAATTTTAGCCACAAATGACATCGCTGAACTTAATTGAGATTTTTCTAATATTTTGTATAAATTTAAAAATTCTTTAAAACCCGTTTTTTTTTAGTTGTTACGTAATTATTTTCAATTACTAATTGAAGCATCTACCTTCCGAAAATGAAGTCAATTTTAAAATTTCTCATTTAGTTCTTAAGATATAAGATGTTGAACTTAATTTGGATTTTTCCAAAATTTCATATAAATTTAAAAATTCTTGAAAAATCGATTATTGGAAAATTATTATGAAATTACTTTCAATTATTAATTGGAAAATCTATTTTCGAAAGATGAAGTCAATTTAGAGATATCTCACTCAGAACTTGAGATATAAGCTGTTAAATTTAATTGAGATTTTTCCAATATTTTGTATAAATTTAAAACTTCCTGAAAACTCGATTTTTTGAAAAGTTGTTATAAAATTACTTTTAATTACTACTTGGAGAATCTAATTTCTAAAAGTGAAGTCAATTTGAAAATATATCACTTAGTTCTTGAGATATTAGCTGCTGAACTTAATTGGGATTTTTCCAATATTTTGAATAAATTTAAAAATTCTTGAAAAATCGATTTGTTTAAAAATTGCTATGAAATTACTTTCAATTACTAATTGGAGAATCTACTTTCTAAAAGTGAAGTCAATTTGAAAATATCTCACTTAGTTCTTGAGATATAATCTTCTGAACTTAATTGGATTTTTCTCAGTATTTTGTATAAATTTAAAAATTCGTGAAAACTCGATTTTTTGAAAAATTATTATAAAATTACTTTCAGTAAACGAACCTTAGAAGTTGAATCAATTTAATTTATCTTCTATTATGTACTGCCTTTTTAATGTTGACTGTGAAAGTAATTAAACAAAATACGTAAGTTTGAAATCAGTAAAATATTAGAAATGAATCAAAAATATGTGGATAATTTAAAAAACACAATTGTGTAATATTAGAAAATATTCTTTTAAAAACTCTTAAATGATGGCACTTTTGCAGATTTTTTAACAATTCCCCAGTTGTATATCTAGGTTGCATCTGGTTATGAATTAAGTGTTTATAGTTCATTATCAACAATATTTATGCAAAAAGTATCTTTCTATTTATTTTAGGTTTTGAATTGTGAATAATTTTTGTAGTGAAAATGCGAAATTATGATATTTTGAAGATATTTGCCCTAATTATGCAAATTCTTTATTTTCAGGTTGTAACTGGTTATAGATTATACTTTTCCACACCATTATGAATAATTTTCGCGAATGAGGTCTGATCATCCATTTTGATTTTGAAAAAGTTTTGCAATAAAAATCATCAATTATGGTGTTTTAGATATTTTGACGTTAAAAACTGTAATAGCCAAATTCTAATGCGTTCTAGATTTTTAGTGTGTATTTCGAAAAATTTCTCTTTATTCCCGCAATCTTATCATATCTTGGTTGTAACTGATTATGGTTTATGCTTTTTTAGTTCACTAACTATTAAAGAACGAAAATATTAAAGCAGAAAGCCCTATTAAACAATATTCGGTTAATAGGGCATTCTGCAACTTGTTTTTGGGGATATGGTCGATTTTTGGGAAATGATATGAATGAGGAATCTTCAAAATAAATTTTCAAAACTGCCAAAATATTAAATAATCTTTAAAATAATAAAACCAAAATTAAAAATCTTCTAAATTCTTGCCCATTCAAATCAAATTCTTGACCAAAGGGTTATATAAAACTTCCAAAAACCAAAATAAAGACGGGCAGAGGATTCTTTAAACAAATAGAAAGATGATTCGAGTTTTGACTTTTTATAACAGATGTTCTTCTTTTTCTTTTAATAGAAATTATATTATCATTTATTTTATCATGCCATTTTACTTCATACTAATTTTTTTCTAAAAATTATAAGGGAGATTTCAAAATTTAAACAAAATTCATCAAGCTAGAAATTCCACCTGCAAGTATGTACCTTTTTTTTTACTAGGGCTGGGAGATACCTTAAATGAGGTATCGAGTATCGATACCTTCGTGGTAATGATACTATTGAAAGCATCAAAAGTATCGAAGTATCAATAGTATCGAAGTATCAAGAGTTTCGAAGTATCAAAAGTATCGAAAATATCGAAGTATCGAATTATTGAAAATAATATAGTAAGTACATAAAGCTAACAAAATTCACCTATAAACATTAAACTTGAAACCAACTTGTAGCTAACTTGAAGGCAAGATCCGGTCTATTTACCAACAATAACGACACTGGGAACGTGCACAGATCGGACTATCGATTCGGTCAATTATCGGAATGCTCGAAGATAATAAGTCGAAGATGAATTCATCTTATTTCAAAATGAATTCAATCCAATTGGGGTTTCCTGCCGCAACGTGATGATGCAAACCAACACATCTTGTTTCAAAATGAACCCAAACGAATCCAACCCAACTTATCTTATGTCAAAACGAAGCCAACCCAATCCAACCCGTCTCAACTTGTATCTAAATGAACCCAACCCAACTAATCTTGTTTCAAAATGAAGCCTTTTTTTCGCAGAGTAGGGGAAAATGCGTTACGCACTCCGGCTTACTGTTGGCACCTTCGTTGTTTTGTTGTGTGGGACTATCTCTAGCCCCAAAGATTACCCACTAAACCCCCGCTCTCTTCCTACTCCGGAACCGCCATATGGCATTTCTTCAGAGTAAATTTAATTTACCATTCATTTGGTTCCTCGCTCTTATCCATGTTCTCTTCACCATTTTTTTACCTCTCCGGATTTATTATGGAGGAAAAAAGAAACTTTAACTTTTTGAAATTATTATCGTCTATTACGTACCTACCTGGGAGGGGACAAAGCCCCTCCTACGTCCCTCTTCTTGTCCATCGTTCCTACTCTTCCACCGTCTGAATCTCTCTGAACCCCTTCGTGTCACCGTTATTCTCCATTTCTATTCCTCCCCTCTTGTTATCAAAACAATCAAAACCATTATCTTTTTGATATATTCATTTTAGATTACGTACCCGGCTGCTGAGAGGGGTCCATCCCATCTCATTTTTCCTCGCTCTGAACCCCTTCGTCTCACCGTTGCTCTCCATTTCTATTCCTCCGCTCTCGTTATCAAAACAAACAAAAACCATTAACTTTTTGAAACATTCATTTTTGATTACGCACCCGGCTGCTGAGAAGGGTCCTTCCCCTCTCATTTCTCCTCTCTGCAGTCCCTGTTAGATTTGTTTTCCTCCTCTTCTTTCTTCCTTCTGCTCATCTCTTGTTCTTCTCCTTCCTTTATTTTCATTATTTGTCTTAAGAAACCTACCAACAACTCAGCTGTTTTCTCCCCTTCTAAGACTTCCGCTACTGTGCTCTTCGTAATCTCACGATTCACCTCCAGATCCACTTTATTTATTTCCCTGTCGAAACTTGAGCAGGCAAAAATCGTGTGTTCCGGGGTATCTGGTACTGCGCATCCAAAACCAACATATATCCGATTCTAATTTCTTTATCTCCTAGCTTCCAAAACTGCCGTGTTCGGTGATCGCTTGCGTTACATAATAGTCTATTGGTGGGCCCGTTTAGTATATCGTTGACGCTAATACTCTTCTTTTCTAGTGCGATGGGCCCCCTATCCTTGGCATCAACCTCATCAAAATATTCTGCATATGGGCCGCCTTTCCACATATACTTCTTATATGCATGGTCATTCGCAAGTTTCTGTCCAGAGTCACACCAAGATACTTTATAGACTTTTTATTCGAAACCGTCGTGCAAATTTTCTTCGGCCTTCCAAAATTACAATTTCTGTTTTAGATTCTTCTATTTGAGGACCCATGCTCACTAGGTATTTCATAACTATTTTTACCAAGAACTCAGCCTTATCGGTAATCATCCCAGGTGTTCTTCCTTCCACCACCAATGCTAGATCATCAGCATACCCCGTGACGCTAACTCCCTCTTCCTGTTCAAGGGTAAGGACTCTGTTATAGTATAGATTCCATAATGTGCCTCCGATCACTGAGCCTTGGGGCACTCCACAAGTCATTTGCCTCCATTCTTCATTTTGTGGTAGTATTTTCCTTTTTGATAGATCCGTGTTTAGCAAGCTTCTAATAGGTGTTGTTATTCTTACTTGCCCCAAAGCATTCCTTACCTCTCTCCATGGAACCGAATTGAACGCGTTTTTGACATTGACCAATATCATCGCACTAAAGTCTCTATTCATGAGTGACACATTTTTCTTCGTTCTAACTCTATTTATTACTGTCATTATCGCGTCTACCGTTCCCCTTCCCTTCCTGTATGCGAGCAGTCGCTTACTGCTAGCGTTGTTTCGAGCTGATCTATCGATCTTTTGTTGATCAGCCTCTCTAGCAGCTTTCCTACAAAGCTTAAAAGGCATAAGGGTCGGTAGAATTGCGTTTGTCCAGGTTTCAATAGTTTTTCAATTAATAGTAGTTTAGATTCTTTCCAGATCTCTGCGAAGCACCCAGTCTCCAAACAACCATGAAACACTCGTAAAAATATATCTGGGTTCGCTTCGACACACACTTTAAGGGCTTCGTTTGTTATGTTGTCATTTCCTGGGGCCTCCTTTGGTTTTAATTGTCCAAGGGTCATCTTTAATTCATCTTCGCTGAATGGTTTATCCTTTTGTTCTATCGTTAATGATAATTCTACTCTATTTATGTCTTCAATCACTACAGGAAAGAGTTTGCTATACTGGTGCCTAGCCTTTTTGTCAGAATCTGATATGCAGCGCCTCAGATATTCCACTTCTGCTTCTCCGATCTCTTGATCATAATTGAAAATTCTTTCCTGGCTTCTCTATACAGTTGCTTTTTTTCGCTGTTACCATTTCTGTTCGTCCCCCCTCATATTTTCCTTTTGCATTTCTCTTCGCTTTCTGATACATTTTTTCCTAGCTTCCGCTATCTGCTGTGTCCACCAGTATTTCGGTTGTCTGCCATTTTTGCCTTTTTATTCTTTCCGTGGTCTTTACGGTTGCTGTGATTGATAAGGATATGAGAACATGATCACTTAGCATTTCAGCATCTTATTTCACTTCCCAGTTCATGACTGAATCTCCCCTATTTTTTGGGTATCAATGTCAAGTCTATCACTGAGGAGCCTAACGTATTGTTATTCCATACGTATTTATTAGAATTAGTCTATTTTTGGCCATCCATTACTGCAACAATTGACCTCTTCGGTTATTTATAACATCGCCTGCCATTTCCGTCCTCGCGTTAAAATCACCGGATATGACAGTCGGTCTATAACTTGCCCTTACTTTTCCTTCCAACACACGAGCAGCTCATCAAAATCTGTATCCCCCCTATTATCTTATATAGTCCTTTTTTTATTTATAGAGTGGATTAGGAAATCTGCACGACAGACATCTGGCCTATGCGTCTAAAACGGCCAAAAGTGACGGGTTGGAGTATAGAGAACACCCCGACCGTCTAAAACCCTTCCCCTTCTCTTCCCGGTACCGCCCATCGGGGCATTTCATCGGGGAAAAAGCAAAACCGAATCCTCTTACATCTCCCAATTATCTTTCTCGCCGTCTACAACACTGAAAACAGGGGGTTCACACGATTGGGACATGGTTAAATCCACTGACAGATGACTCTCCCGGTAAATTCCGTACCTCATTTCCATTGGCAGCATTACGGTACACAGACCAAAAAAAAATAAAAACAAAGACATTTCCAATTACTTTTTGTCAAGAAACCAAATCCTACCACATACCTGGACACGGGATAGTTTGAACCCCCCCGAGTCCCCTCTCCTTGTTCCGATCACTTACTGCCCTTCGTTAGGCCTCTCTCTCGCATACCAAGCTTTCTAATCAGGAATGACTCGGGGGGAAAAATAACTCGGGTAATTATTAATTTAGTTTATTCTAATATCATACATACCTGGAAGTGGAGGGGAAGCGTCCCATTCCATTTTCTCTTTCTCCTTCATTATCGTCCTGCACATTGTCGTTATTGCGTCCCACTCTTCTTCACTCTTTAACATCATCGCCTCCATGTTTTTCGCAGAAACTCTCTGGCCGCACTTCCTCTCATACACCAGTCTCGCCCCTCAAAGTGACAACACACGAAAAGAGTGTGCTCCACCGTGCCCTCTTCCCCGCAGAACCAACACTCATCGTTGTCTGCTTTTCCGATACTATACAGGTACGCACCAAAAACGCTATGACCCGTTAACGCTTGCGTTAAATAAAAGTCCACTTCACCCCATTTCCTTCCTCTCCACGGTGGTATATCAGGTATGAGCACTTTTGTTCTGCCACAGCTCATCCGTTCTAGCTTTAAGCTCATTTGCGTCTTTACCTCCTTCATATAACAAAATTCTCTCCTCGACTAGCAACTCGAGAGGTGGCATACCAGCAATGACTTCCGCAGCATCCCCCGGCACCGTCCGGTAAGCAGCTATCACTCCCAACGCCAGCCTTCTGTTCACTGCCCTGATCATCCCTTCATACTTCTTGTATTTTATGGCCCTTTTCCAGATCGATGCCGCGTACAGTATCACCGACACAGCCGCTGAGACAATAACCTTTCTCTTGCTTGCCATCGGACCGCTCACATTGGGCATATATCTTTGTCTATGAGTAAAACAAGGGTAAAACGTATAAGGCGCGAGTAATAAAATTGAATAAAACTTAAATTTTTATGAATGACGACACATTAGTTACCCTGCCAAGTAGGCATCGCAACAACTAACTAAATTCGTTGAATAACTATGTAAAATGTTATATATAGTCTGTACCACGAGAAGTGGCGGTGACTCATCGATTTCCGGAAGTAGTTTGCGCATACGTTACAAATATTATGCCCGTACGCTGACGTGTGTTAGAGTGAAATAGCTTCTAATGAATATATCTGCTGTACAAATTAAATGGACACACCGAAAAAGTATGTCTTCTAATATCGATAACTGAACAAGCTTCTATACCGACTGAAAAAAACTAACCTCGAAAAACTAGTTTCTAATTCTTGTTACTATAAAATGAATTATTATTGTTAATTATTATTTATAAAGTGTTGTAAAATGTTTTCACTGAAAAGTGCTTAACAGAAAAGCAAAATGAAGGTTTAAGTGAGACTATTCTTAACGAAGTAAGTATTTTCAATTTTATTATCCCAAATTTAAATCATATTTAGTTAGAGAATTGCCGAGGCTTGTGGGGTATCAGTAACAACTGTATACCGTACAAAGATCCGGTTTCAAGAGGCAGAGAACCAAGGCTCTTCTATAACAACACCTCACAGATGCCGTACGTCGTAAAATATAAGATTGTCATCAGAAATGTAAATAAAATATAAAATATTTAGAGGATTTAATGTGGTAAAGGTTTATTATATGTTTCTTTTTATAGGTCTGCCTATTACATTGCGCAGCCTTGTAAAAGATAACAATAGGTTTTACCTATCAAATGGATGATCAAAGAAGAGGTTTGCTGGAACAGCCGCATATAGCAACGCTAAGAGCAATATTTTTGCGAAAATTTATAGAAAATAAAGAGAAATTGCTGTTCGATCCTGTGTATATCAATGAAACCTGGATTTTTGGAAAAGGCTCTCCACGAAAAAGTTGGCATGATGATAACAGTTTGGAGGAGGAAAAAGGTATGTCTAAGAATAAAATAATGTTTTTTATATTTTAACATGAATAATTTATAGGTATATAATTCTTCATGCTGGAAACTCTCAAGGATTTGATTTATAAAGGTTGCAGAGCTATTGTTTTCTTCCACATGTAAAACAGCAGATTATCATGACAATATGAATCCTGACCTGTTTAAAAAGTGGTTTACAGAGCAGTTGCTTCCTAATTTAGAAAGGCCAAGTCTGATAATCCTTGATAATGCATCATATCATTCCAGATTGAAGGAAGAACTGCCCACCTTAACATGGTGTAAAAAGGAATTAATTGAAAATATAGTATAATTATTTTATTAGTTAAAAATATTCCATATCAAGAAACCATGTTAAAAGCAGAATTATATTCACTCGCCAAAACTCACCCAACAACAAAAACATATGAAATTGATGAAGTTGCCAATGAATGGGGCCACAAAGTTATACGATTACCCCCATATCACTGTCAATTCAATGCTATTGAATTGGTTTGGGCGAATAGCAAACAATATAATAACAAACATATTGGCAGAGATGGATATGGGGATGAAAAAGTTTTGTGGAATGAAGCTTTATGTAAAAAGTTACAGCAGAAGATTGGGCAAACTGTATAAGGCACACAGAAGAAGAAATAGTAAGATGGTGGAATCGAGAACGAAAGAATGAGGAGGAACCCCTTACGATAAAGTTGGAAGAGCACAGCAGCGATGAGGATGAGGAATCTGACGATTCATAGTACGTATATAATATAATATATAAATAATATTTTTTTTTACTTTTAACAGATTATTAAAAATAAAAAAAAAATAAATATTTTCAGAAAGCAATACGTTGTTTTTTATGTAAGATTTGTTATAATATTTGACGTAAAATTAAAATAAAATCTTTTTTATAATTAAATACACATATAAGCTGCGTATAATTGGATGCCTATCTTCAAAAAAAAATGGTTTAAGTTAGGTGCTACGTCCAAATTTTATTTCGTACGCTTTTAAACGATGTGTCACCTCCACTTCTCGTGGTACAGACTATATCTATAAACTATACTCGTCACTACTTATGCAGTGCTATAGTACATATATCTATAAATAAGAATATTATTGTTAATTTAAATTTAAAGTTCATAATTTTAATTGTTTATTTAGTGGAGCCATCTATGAAGTGTATGCTATACCAACTTTTTCTTTTTATTTAACATTTTTTTAGATTTTAAATAGTTTTAAAATTAAAAAAACAATCAACTTATCGATTGCTAATATTTATAAAGAAAAACGAATGTACGTTTACAAGATTTTTAAGAAAAAATAAGTTAGTTACCGACCGTGTAGGGACCTATATAAGCCCAATAATTTGCTCATGATTTCAATATTTTTTAAATAATTATTTTATTATTACATTAATTACAAATTATTTGTTTATAATCTTAAATTGATGTATCTTTTTTCATGAACAAATTCAATGCAAATTAAATTTTCAAAGGCAATCCGAAACTATATTCACATATATTTATAAAAAATTATTGTTAGGTTATATTTCCATATCACATGTGACAGTGTAAACAATTTAAACAAAAATTACTTCAACAATAAACAGAAATGTCTTCAGAACTTTACGAACGTGAAAATACGGAGTTACCATCGCAAATCCGTCTTTTACCATTTGCAGCAGCAAGATGCGACGAAATAATTGCAATGAAAAAAGCTCTTGGATCATCCAAAACCACAAAATTGATATTTCAAAAATTACCGCTCCACATGCGACGACGTGTTATGTCTCATAATGTGAAACGATTACCAAGACGACTTCGGGAAGGACATATGAGTCAATTTAAAAAATCTGGATTACCTCCGAAACAAAAAAGACCCTCTCGTAAATATCGAAGGCGACCAAAAAATTTATTGAATGAGTATAATAGGAGACAGAAAAAATTTAAATGGTTAGAAACACATATTTGGCATGCAAAACGATTTCATATGATTGAGCGATGGGGTTATAAGATAGCATATAGTCCATGTGATAAAGCTTTTAGGGCTTGTTATAGAGCTACAATTAAACATTGTTTATTACAGGATATTTCTTATTATGGATGTATAGAAATAAATGGTGATGAAAAATTGATAATTGACTCCTTTAAGAAGTTGTATGATCCAAAAATTAATTTGAGTTTAGGAGCCAAATCTTTTATTAATGGGAATAGAGAAGGTGAATTGATGCTGTTTGGTGAGAATAAAAAAGCCATTGGAAATGTTATGTTTAATTGGAAACCTAAAGATGATAATGAATTAAGAATGATTTGGATTTGGTGTCACCCTGCAAATTATTCCGATATATTAAACACTTTCATAAGAATTTTTGATTTAACCCCAAAAAATGAAGAAAATCTTTTATTTTGTAATGATTCAACAAAAATTACCATAAAAAATTTAAGATTTGATTTAAATAGATTTCGGTTAACTGGACCTTTATCCCATACAATTTTGCAAAGAGCTTTAAAAAGCTGTGTACCAGAATACATAACTGATTCAGATTTATTAAGTTCACAAATGACTTATTGGAATAATCTAGAAAATTTAGCATCTCCAAGTCAGTTATCACCACATATTATTTTAAATATAACAGCTGAAGATCCAAGATATAATATGCCTAAAATTAGAACAAAAGCTTTACCTATTAATGGTGCTTTCGATAACAAATATTTGTATGAATTACCACAAAATATGGGAGCTGGGCCTATTTGGGATGAAGGTATTCGAAAAGAGATTAAAAAAAATCAAATTGCAACATCAAAAATTTATGAAATGAGAAGTAAATATTTGGTACCTAACAATGAAAAGGATAAAGGAATTTCTGTGCCTTATATGTTAATACAAAGACCAGGAAATAGAAATGACTATTTAGGTAAAAAAATTAATTATTTAGACAAAGTTATAAAGCTCATTATTTTTAGTACAGTAAAATCCCAATGTAATGGTAATGATAAAATATTTTTAAGTTATAAATCTAATTCAGGTTATTCCCCAAGTTGGTATATTCCTTGTTCATTATAAACTCGTGTTATTCTATTAGTTTTGATTGATTTGCAATACTAAATTATACAGGGTGAGTTCTAAGTTGCCTGGCAAATGATAGTTACCAAACTGTTTGAAAAAGAAACAAATGTTTTATACAAACCAAAGGTAACGTAATAACGGAATTGCACGACCAAACGACAAAGGTAATTAAAAGGCTTCCTTTTATCTCTACCAAGCTTTCCGAAATTTTATTTTTCCTTCCTCAGATAACTACAAAATTGAACAAACACATCAAACTTACGTAAATATATCATACCAAACTTACAAAAGTTGATTGCGTATAAAACTGAACCAAAAGATTAAACATGAGGTCGCACAAATTTAGAAATAACCATCTTTTTTTATATTTTTAAACAGCACATTTTCAAAACATCACACAATACTAAATTTGAGATCAATTGAATTATAAAACTTAAAAAAACAATTTAAAAATTGAAAGAATAATCATTACTTAAAATTACAAAACACTACAAAACGACGTTACATGCGTGTCTCACGTAACTGGTTTATTAGAATTTTTTTAGGGTCCACTATTTGTAGAGACTTGAATTTTTGGTAACATGGGTTGTTCATTCTGATCTTTTAATTTAAAATATTTTCAAGATGGCCACCATTTCCGGTCTACCGGAAGTAGACCTCAATTTCGTTATTTTAAATGGAATGCTATAGTATTTATTACACCACTCAATTAGACGTAAGAAAATATGTTGACTTTGATAATAGTTATTGGTATCAAGAGTTTTTGTTTTCAAGTTATTTTGATTTTAAGTGTTTTCTTGCAAATATCACCATGCTCTTTAAAAGCACATATCTCAGCCAACGTTAATTCAAAAATGTTTTGCATTGATGCGATAATTCTTCATATGCTGTCAAATAGATTGTCACTTGTTATATTAGTGTACCTTATACAGCGTGGTCAAAAATTGAATTACCATTTCGCTGTATTCAATTGCGAGAAAGTCGAAAATTTTAAATGGAACGCACCATATCTTTTTAGCCTATCAAAACGGGAATTTAATTCTCTACAAATTATCTATGACTGATACTATAGTTATTATAGTATTTATATTATAGTATTTAATGACAGTTGTTGGTACTTAGCGTTTTTTGTTTTCGAGTTATTTTGATTTTAAATGTTTTTTATCAAATATCACCACGTACTTTATAAGCCCATGTCTCAGCCAACGTTAATTCAAAAACTTTTTGCATTGTTACGATAACTCTTCATATGCTGTTAAATAGATTGTCAGTTGTTGCATCAGTATATCTTATACAGGCTGGTCAAAAATTGAGTTACCGTTTCTCTGTATTCAATTGCGTGGAAGTCGAAAATTTTAAATGGAACGTTCCATATCTCTTAAGCCTATCAGAACAGGAATTTAATTCTCTACAAATTATCTATAAACATTCCTATACCTATTTATTATAGTTTTCTTGCTATTGAGGAATTTATCAAAATCATACGTAAAGTGCTAAAAACGGTTTGTGTTCTTTTTAGAAGGCCATGACATTTTTTTGTTTAAGACATTTTTTTTTATTTTGTTGCTTTACCAAATTCTTAGGTAAGAGGTGCTTCGATCGGTTTAAATGAACAATATTTTCTAAGAACGCACCGTAAATAAATAACGTGAACTCTCTAGAAATATTTCGCCCATCATTTTGTCGAATATTACGCCATATTATTGTTTTTCATTGTTTCATTTGTGCGCTCTTCTGCTGGTTATTTTTGGTAAATAAAAGCTAACAAACTAATGTTTATTCAATCGCAGATCATTCTAGAAATAATGCCAATGATAATTTAAATAAATTAACCGATAAACTGTCAAAATGTCATAGCCTTCTAATAAAAACTGCTGCAGCTACCAACATTTTGTATAGAAATTTGATAAAATGCTCAGTATGAAGAAAACTATAATGAATAGGTATAGCAATGTTTATAGATAATTTGTAGAGAATTAATTTCCCGTTTTGATAGGCTAAAAAGATATGGGGCGTTCCATTTAAAATTTTCGACTTTCTCGCCATTGAATACAGCGAAATGGTAATTCAATTTTTGACCACGCTGTATAAGGTACACTGATATAAAAAGTGACAATTTATTTGACAGTATATGAAGAGTTATCGCACTAATAAAGAAAAGATATGTGCTTTTAAAGAGCATGGTGATATTTACCAAAAAACACTTAAAATCAAAATAACTCGAAAACAGTAAACGCTAGGTACCAATAACTATTATCAAAGTCAACATATTTTCTTACGTATAATTGAAAGGTGTAATAAAAACTATAGCATTCCATTTAAAATAGCGAAGTTGACTTCCGGTCTATTTCCAGTAGACCGGAAGTGGTGGCCATCTTGAAAATATTTTAGATTAATAGATCGGAATGAACAACCCATGTTGCCAAAATTTCAAGCCTCTACGAGTAGTGGAACCTAAAATAGTTCTAATGAACCAGTTATGTGAGACACCTGTATATAAAAAAAGTTAAATTGAAGAAGCAAACGAATGTCAAAGTATCAAACCAAGCAGTCAAGATAAAGCAATAAAACGATAGGTGGCGCTAATAACCAAAATAAACATTTGAAAATTGATAAAAGAAATATTATATATCCAACCCCACCTTTCTAACTAAATTACTTTAGAAGATAACAGAACAGACTCACCATCACCAACAACCTTCCCCCTCCAATCCTTCCCAATAAGATAACTGTAAATTGAACTAAGATTTTGGGTGTCTGTTCTAAAATTCACCGAGTCAACCTCTTTGTTGATATAAACCATCTCCAAAAAGAGTCTCAAAAAGATATATTTACGTAAGTTTGATTTGTTTGTTCAATTTTGTAGTTACGATGAGGAAGGAAAAATAAAATTTCCGAAAGCTTGGTAGAGATAAAAGAAAGCCTTTTAATTACCTTTGTCGTTTGGTCGTGTAATCCCGTTATTACGTTACCTTTGGTTCCTAACAGTTACGACCGTTACTCTTCTGAAGTTTTATACAAAAGTTGAATGACTCACTATTTTCTATTGTGTAAAACTATTACCACTTATAACCAATTTTGTTATTGTTAAATCCCAGGATATTTATTTTGAAGGTAACATTACATTATATACATTTAGTTATTGGTTAGGCGGACCAACCAAGCATTGAACATGACCCAAAGGATCTGTAAATGCTATCTTTCACCATACAGTTTAATGTTCTTAAGGAACATTAGTATTTTGTTAGGTGAAAAATTTTTCATATCCGTAAGGGATTTAATCTGCGACCCAAATATCGAACATTTGATATGATTGAAAGCAAGGCAGTGGTATAAAACATGCTCAACCGTCTTCTCATCCTCTGCATATACTATATACAGGGTGAGTCAATAGAGAGAGGACGGAAGTACCCTTACTGTTGAAAATATAAAACAAAAATTTTATGTCATCATACATTACAGTTAAAGCTACATCAACTAAAATTATTTTCAGCTATACAGGGTCTTTCACAATTCTAGAACCCTACTCTACTTCAATTTTTTAAATGAAACCATATGCATCTTTTACATATGTCGATTACCTGTCGTAAATGCGTATCTTGTTTTCAAATTTTGAATGCAAGATTGCCAAGTTATTAATCATTTTGTGAAAATTTTTGAAAAGCCTTGTGGTGACTTAAAATTCATTATCACCATTATTAATAAATATTGAATATTACAATTTGGCATATCGATAAACAAAGCTTTGGTCTTTCAAACCAATAATATTATACAGGCTTGTTACCAGAACCGGATAATTTATGATATGGTTGGGGGACCATAACTTTGTTATTTTAAATGGAACAGCCTATATTTTTTCAATGCTTCAGAAGGTTTTATTAACTCTCCGTTAGGCGCGCGTGTATCCAGCAGATACATGCATAAAATTCCTTCCCGTCTGTTTAGAAGAGGTCGATATCTTTAGAACGGATGAACAAAAAAATTTGCAGTAAACTTACTTTGTTACAATTATTGGACATTTGTGTTATACTACCGTTAATTTGAACATTTTTGGCCCCTCAGTTATTTTTTATAGCGAGTTAAACATAAAAAAAGCACCCGATTTTCGAGATTTTCGTACATACTGTCACTTTATGAATTTTTTTCTCGAAAACTGTAACACGAAAGAATTTGATATTTCAACAGTGGATAGCTTAATATGTTCTGCATATGGGGCACATTTTATTTTTTTTTCATATTCTGCATAGTTTTGCGGATTTATGAGGTTTAAGAGGATGCTATTATTTTGAAAACAGCTGAACAGATTATAATGTATTTTGCACTGAATTGTGCTTAATAAATCTGTATGTCGAATTTCGATAATACCACATTCTTTGTCAAACATCTAGTGAAAAATCTTCTAAAAGGGTTGGCAATGGATTTAATAAAAGATTCAAAACGATTGTCCGTTGACGATTGCCTCGACAAAATACGATCTTATCAAATAAGAGTCTAGAATCCCTGCCCAGACATTTTAGAACCATCAATGTTAGTGGGTTACTTGTCCCCGTATTAGTGACTCACCCTGCATACTACTCAAGAGGTTGAGATGTGTCTTTAATCAACAGTACCCAGAAAACTCTAATACTGCTACAAGCAAGTCCTATGATACGCCCGGGTTTGTAGATGTCCATAAATAACTAACAGATATGCAAATGTCTGATTCCAGGAGAACTGGTCCTTAGTAGGCAAAGTCTTTCTTTGTTCACAGTCCAACCTTATGCTTAGCCATCACAAATAACACATCAACTGCTGGCTCTGGCACCAAAAATACATTAGTGCTGAGTGTGTATAAAGTTCTCTTACAGTCATTAACCAGATTGGCTTGACTGTATGAGAAGAACGATACAGATAATACCAAGCGACAACGTGAAAAACGTTTCTTTTATTTAAATTATTTCTGTAAATGGTAGTTCTGGCCACTTTGCCTATATGCAAATATAAAGGAGTTAGGCCATGTAGAACATCCGATCCTAGAGTTGGCGTTGTGTCTATCGCAGCAGGGATTGCCAATCCAGCTGCTCGATCAATTCTTGAAAGTTTGCTAATAACAAAAGCCTGACAGACTTTCCTATACCAGACATCCGCTTCATATGTAACCATACGTCTAACCATAGTCACATAGAGCCAGTGTAGGCTTTTAGAGGTAAGACGCTACTTTTTACCACAAAGACTACAGGATCCTTATGGACTTGTACGACTAGTCGTTAGCTTTATGTAAAACTCCGTGCAAATGTTCATTCCATGAGAGGGTTTTATCTATCCTACATATTTAGCTTCCTTTGAATAAGGAATTTTTTCACCTTGGATAGAAGGATAGATTAATCCTTCCAACTTACGTTTCCCGGTGAACTGTACAACGATTGTCCAACGAATGTACAACGATTGTTGATTTTAGTATACATAAATATACTAAAAGTTTTTAGTTGCTATCATTTCCTACAGACTGATAACCTTAAATAAGTATCAACTGCGATGAGATTTTGTAATTGCAATGACGTAAATTAGGCTTACAGATACAACGATTGTCTTTTGCGGGTTTATGGAGAGATTCCGTCCCTTACATCAACCGCAACTGGTATCTAGGATCGCCTGGATGACTCTGGATGCCATCATCATACGCTTGTATTTCTATACCAATGGCTTTGACTATCGCAATTAGATCATCAACCAGTAGGGCCAAAGCAGGGGGATAACATCCATAAGTAGGACGTGCTTGTTAGTAGAATTGCTATCAAGAGCTATTAGTAGAAAAGCTATCAAGAGCAGCTCTTTCAAGAGATTATGGTATTGAATTGTTAAATACATCTTTCAGAAACACACACACCAAGCCTTCTTTATCCTGGTGTGTCCTAGATACTCTACTTTCGTTCTGTAGAGCTAATTTAGCTCTACCCTTACCTTAGTCCATTGTGCCAACCCAACCCTGAATATTTGAATTGAAACAAAACTAAAACTATACTAGACCTACAACTAGAACCATTCTAGTTTAGCTGCTATGAAAAACGTACGGCTAATCAGAATGTTCCTAGTTTTAGATCCACAGATAGATTTTATAATATAAAATTAGAACTAACACTAGACCTAGAACTAGAATCATTCGGGTTTAGCAGTCTTGAGAGATGTACGACTAAAACCAAATGTTTTTAGTTTTAGGTCTAGTGATAGATGTATGATATAAAACTAGAATTAACACTAGACCTAGAAGTGAAAAGTCTTGGGTTTAGCCGTACGTCTGACGACAGTTGGGTTGGTCGGATGTTTGACGACGCACGTCTAAATCCACATCTTTCCACTTTTAGGTCTAATGTTAGTTCTAGTTTTGCTTCAATTCAAATATACAGGATTGCCATCCGTTTGTAAAGTTAAAGTATTCTATTTCAGTAACTATTCTTTGTAGAGACTTTTATCCAAAAAAATGTCTTCTAGATGTAGAGTTAGATATAAAGATATAAAACTAGAATTAACACGAGACATAGAAGTGGTCAGTCTTGGGTTTAGCCTTGCGTCTTCAGACCTATATCTGTTGTATTTGTGGTTCTCTTGCAATAAGCAGTCGTGTATTGTCAATATATACCATTCTATTTATTAAGGCTCTACTAGTAATCATAGTCAACAGAACAGTAGTACTTACTGTTAACAGTCTTCTTCTGCTAACAGTATGTTCTCTAAAGATAGTATTTCATCATCTACAGGCAGTGTTTAATTTTTCAAAAGCAGTATTTAATGTTTCCAAAGCAGTTTCTACTTTTCTACGAACCCTGTGTAGTATTTTAATGGTATCTAGTCTACTATTAACAGCATGTAGTTTCTGCATGAAGTACCTAGTTTTCTAGAAGCAAATTTCAGTCTTCCAAAACCTTATTTACTTTTCTCTAATAATCTTTAATCTCTTGCAGTATCTAGTTTTCAAAGTGCAGTATCTAGTCCTCCAAACGCAACATTTAGTCTTCTACCATCAATGTATAGTCATCGGTAAACAGCATGTAGCCTTCTGGAAAGTAGTTAGTCTTTTGCAAGCAGTGTTCAATGTTCCAAAGGCAGTGTCCAATCTTCTAAAAGCAATATTTAGTGTTGCAGAAGCAATATTAAATCTTCCAGAAGTAATATCTAGTCTTCCAGAAGCTCTATATAATCTTGAAAAGCAGTATAATTTTTACCATTGTACCTTTGGCTACCATTCTCAAGTCATTCACCAGTAATACAGTTTTCTCCATTAATCTCTAATCATCTGTTAGAACTATTTAATTCTCGAAATGCAGTATCTAGTCCTCGAAACGCAAGATTTAGTCTTTTACTGCTAATACTTAGTTTATCAGCAGTATATAGTCTATATATATAGTCTTTTATAAACTGCATGTGGTCTTCTAGCAAGCAGTATTTAATCTTTTGCAAGCAATATTTAGTGTTTTCAATGTTTCGTGTTTTGCAAGCTTAATTTAGTCTTCTACAAGCTGAGTTCAGTCTTCCAGGAGCAACATCTTGCCTTCCAGAGGGTTATCTACTTTCCTGTCAACAGTGTCGTAACACTTTTAAGTGTTTCATCCGAATTTTAATATTTAATTTTATTAATGTATGGGAACACGTACCCATTCAGAGGTATTTAGCCTTAAACACATGATGAAACAGTATATTTTTGTTTGATGATCGAATAGTTGGATTATTGATTTGATAATTTATTATTTTTCTTATTAGGTTTGAATTTTGCTGTATAATTAAGACGATATGATTCTACAAAATTAATGTTCGTGTAGCCAGAAACACATTTTTTCTATTTTTAAATGTAAAACAGATCTAAAACAATTTGAATCAGCAAAGTTTGAGTTATTTTAGGTGTTTCTATGCTTTTTTATTGTTATTGTTTATCTTAAAACCGCTGAGGCAAAAATTACTGACTGAAAACCATCAAAAAGTTTAATTTTCAAATAGTAAAGTGTAGTTTCAAACAGTAAAACAACAAGATCGACCAAAAAATAAAGAAAATACGTTTTTTCGGGTTTTCTCACGCAGTTTTTAATTTTTGTATTTGCCGCTTTGGCAATGTGGACAACAATGTGAAAAAAATTTGAAAATCAAAAAATCGGGAGCTAACTTCCCGCACTCTAATAATATTTGTTACCTATAAATGTTACCCTTTATTTTTGTCAGGGGTTTTAATTGCCTAGTACCGGCGTCCAAAAAATTCTTCTGGAACAGTTAATTGTCCCTGTTTACCTTTAATAAAAAATTGATTTTGCCATAAATAATGAAATAAAACGAACTTCGCATGTCGTCGATATATCATGCATGAATTAAACGAATGTGCTCGATTCCAGAGAATCCCAATATATTCGCTTATGACTTTTTTTATTTGTAGTATGTCCTGATTGGGATCTTGAAAACCCCGAAAGTCCGAGCCAAAAGTCATGGCCCCTCACTTTAGTGATCGATATCTTCATAACACCCCGACAACAAAAAATGTGGTAAAGATTATTATAATAAGTGAACGTTTCTGCGTATCATATGTTACTTTGGAAATTTTCGGATCTGCCGTTTTTCTTCTATCGCGAGTTAAATGAAAAGAGTATCCGAACTTTGTCAACTTTCCGATTTTGTTCTCAAAAACTATTTCACGAATAAATTTCAAATTTTAACTGGTGGTAACTTGAAGTGTTAATGTGGGGCATATTTTATTTTATCGATATTGCACGTAGTTTCGCAGAAAATCGTCGTTTAGTAATTTGCGGTTATTTCGAAAACGGCCGGACGGATTTCATCGCAGCTTTAAAAAAGATGTGTCAATTAATGTCGTTTACCGGATACCGTAATCAGTTTTTCAAAGATAGCTCTCTCAAATTTTTTACGAGCAATTTAGTGGACTTACAAAGTAAAGAGAATAGAAACAAAAAATACGGGGTGAGGGGGTTCCGCCCAATGCGATCGAAGTTGAAAAGATATAATGCTGGCATCTGCTTCAGATGGGTAAAAAAATATTTAAAATTTTAGATGCTGTAAAATTAATTTATTGCAAAATGAATAATTATGTTTCATTTTTGTAAATAAGACATAGAAATAATGCATATAATTTAATTAAAATAACGTGGAACTACTTTCTTCAAATTATTTAATTTTGATTTAATATACACCAAGAATAACAAAATTTTATTTATAAACCTCCCTCTCCCCCATGGTTTATTTCTGTTTCTCTTTAATTTATAATTCCAATAAATCGCTCATAATAAATTAGGGAGACTATTTATATTTTACTATTTAACTTTTTAAATTACAATATAAAACTTTTTGTTCAATTAGGAAAAACTAATCACGGAATCCGGCAAACGACATTATTCAACATATTTTGGTTGAATAAATCGCGTTGATATACACAAGGTCGTTTTCTAAATAACCTAATTTGGAATATTGATAAAATAAAATATTGTTCACATTAAGAACACATCGAGTTATCACTAATTTAAATTTGAAATTTTTTCGTTTTAATCGCAAAGGAGACAATGTTGCCGGCACTCTTTAAAATCGGGTAAACGTTTCACTTAAGAGGCTACTTTACCGTGCGATTCGGCAAATTACAAAAACATACATTGTCTGTTAGCAAAATCAAGTTTTTAGCAAACAGCATATAGGCTTCTGCAAGCAATATACAATAGCAATATTGTCTGCAAGATATAAATCTGCAAAAATAATAAATCTGCAAGCAATATTGTCTTCCCAAGACAATACTTGACGTTTCTGTCAACCACATGTAATCTGCAAACGATAACTAGTCTGCCAGAAGTATTATCTTACTTTCCACAAACAGAAACCGAGAGTAGTGCCAATTTTACTTCAATACAAATATGCAGGGTTGCCTAATCAGTTTATAAAGTACTCTATTTCAGAAACTATTTATTGTAAAGTCCTTTATTTAAAAAAAATCTCAGATGTATGGCTAAATCCAACCCAACCATGTATATTTGAACCAGAGTCGTCCTAACATATTCGGCACCCCAGGGTTAGGTTAGTCGAACGAACCGAGTGGTCTTTTTTTTATACAAAATTCAATGCTAATGAAAAATGTTCGCACCTAAGAGGGGAAACTGGATACATGTATGCTAGGGACACCATATATTTCATTGTAAACACAGGCGCTCCAGGGTTGTAGCTTTATTAGCCCTTAGGTTTAGAACGGCGCGGCGCTGACTCTTGCTTCGTACAGAACTGTACACAACACAACCTAAAATATTACTATGTTAAACCAGAGTAAATCAGTCGATCTGACAATTCTGAATTCAAAAATAGTTCTGTTACAGATTCCTATATCAGAACTAGGTCAAAATAGGTTTTACAATCGAAAGCAGTAGAATTAAACGCAGGTTACCCACTTAAATCAGGAGCGGATGGGCTATGATTAATATTTCGATTCTTTGTTGTACGCCTAATTGCACCATATTTGCTAACATTGTCAATTTTTGACATTTAAACCTGTCAACGCCTACTATGATTGTATTTACTGATGTAATATTTTTAGAGAATGCATTCCTTCTCGATTTTTTTTCTTACACAACCATATGATTTGATATGTTCGTCGTGCAGAGGAATTTATGCTCTATCAGAATATACAAAAAAACATATACATCAAACTTAAAATGACAATGTTCGTTGCTACAGCAACTAAACGACGAAGATGTCGTCTGAAAATGCACCACAATTAATAAAGAAACGTTTATTTAAAACATTTTTCTTTAACATCACGAATGGCGAAGATATTGTCTATATTCCAGGCATTTAACATATCTCCTGTATAATAAACTACTCACTTTCGTATGAATCCATTATATCAAGGTTTTACTGTATTCAAATTAATTAAAAACTAAATCATTTAGATTTGGTTTGATTTATATTTGAGTCTTATCTGAATTAAATTTATACTATTATTTTAGAATTATTTAATATTTGACTTTAGGTTATTCAAGTGGTTGGGATTTAGTTATTCCAAATGGGTGGGCTTTGCCAACATGGTTAACGTTGGTAATGTGGGGTGCAAGAACTGGTGGTTTGCGCGAATCTGAGTCCATCCAATTTGAAAGGGGACGCTCCAACATTTTGGAACCCGATACAAAAGCAGGTCGGGAAGAAGACGAGAGAGTAACAGAACTATATCGAAACAAATATTTAAATTTACCACCAAACAGACGAACAAATTACATTAAATATGCCGTATCAAGTCCATTTCAATTCAATTGGGATATCCTATTAAATGAATGGAATGAAAGTACTGTAAATGGAAATGATTTTTTTGTATTAAGAGATAAAGCATTGTTAAAAATGTTAAATGTAAGTTTATTTATTTATTTATTGATCGTTATTAATTTTTTAAAATTATTTTAAGGATTCAATAAAAACCACTAAAATTCCTGATATAGATTTTGCTCAATTATGTCTTGTACCAGTTAAGATAATTTTAGAAAAAGGATGCCCATCTAGGTATTCTTTAATTTGTTTACCTAACAGTGAAGATGTACTTAAATCAAATCAGGGAGTTAAAGAGCCTTTAAGACGGGATGAAAATCAAAGAAAAAGAATGAAATTACGAAAAGAACGTATCGTTATGTTGAAAAAAATGAAAAAACTTAGGATAAAAGCGAGAAAAAACGGACAAGTTCTAAAACATGATATTGAAGGAATGTTAAAACATAAAGAATCAATTGAGAAGTTGTGGTTACCAGATGTTGTGAATATTAGGAAATCTTGTTCGAGAGATATCATGGGGTTTATTACCAAGGGTGGATTTAGTTTTACCGTTGGTAAAGCAGTTGGAATTGGATATGTTGTCTTGAATAGTTTAAAATCATTATTTTCAGTAGAAAATAAATTTAAAAATAAGATTTTAATACGAAATACTAGCAGTAGGGAATATAAAATAGGACATCTTGAAATTGTTATCTAAAAAGATTCTTTAACTCATTGAGGTACATACATGTATGTAACTATTACTTACAAACCCATACTGCATGTTTTTTAACCATTTAATGTATCTAAAAAATGAAGACTAAATATACAGAGATAAGTCGTTTTGCAACTGTTTATCAGCTGACATGTATAATGAAAAATAGAATAAATTACATAAATATACTAAAAGTTTTTAGTTGCTATCATTTCCTACAGACTGATAACCTTAAATAAGTATCAACTGCGATGCGATTTTGTAATTGCAATGACGTAAATTAGGCTTACAGATATTTAAAAACACCTTTTTTTCTGTCTTAACATTTTATGTAATCAAAATCTTATAAGAGATAAAATGTTTTAGCAATTAAAACTATTCAAAAAAGATGATGTAATTGTCGTCTGGTCACAAAAAAAATATGGGACTAATATCATTTCTTAAATTGTATCGAAAACCATGATACGACATTACTTGAACCTAGAAATACACTCCCGAAGAAATAGTTTAAATTGCTTTTGAGTGATTTCTTTTTCGAATAATAAAGATTATAAATTCTTATAGTCTGTATCCGAACATTAAGGGGTGATTCTTTAGTGAATTTGAAGGGTATTTTAATACACGAATACATGGATTACTCCCGCTTCACCAAGGACATACAGTCGTATATCTATTAATAATACACTTCTATTTCAAGCACGACGTCAGGTGTAGATAAAAAACATTTCTTGTCGTAATATAATTTAAAAAATAAACAAGGAAACAAAATTTGAACTGAATCCATGTTGCAAGTGGACTTCTAAACTTGCTTTATTTAATTTAATTTTAATTTATTTTCAAATTTTTTTAAATAATAAATTGAAAAAGAAAGTTTCACAAAGAAAATATGCCCATCAGGCCTATTACTTATTGATTTTATGGCTATATAATATTTTCAAACAAATACAGTTTAATCCTTCTTTTAATATAAATAATTCATAAATTTGACCAAAAATATTAATATAACTAATTGTATTATGGTCTCTTTGGATGTCACTAATCTTTATGGTAATGTGCCTTTAGATTATACTTTAGATATTGTTTCCAAATTATTTGATTCACATTTCATTAACAAAAATAATGTTCAAGATTTTAATACAATTTTTAAACATATAGTTTCACAAAATTATTGTCGTTTCAACGATGAATTGAGATAAATAAACTTTTTCGATTTAACTTTACATCGTAACATTAATAATTTTATCGAATTTGATATACAGGTGACAGAAAAAAGTACATTGCATAGTGCCACACAATAGAGGACGCTAAAATAAGAAAAAAAGTTCCTATGATGGGTTCGCAAGCAAGGTTTATACAGCTATTAATCTAAAATATTTTCAAGATGGCCACCACTTCCGGTCTACCGGAAGTAGAGCCCAACTTCGTTATTTTAAATGGAATGCTATAGTTTTTATTAAACCATCCAATTGTACGTAACAAAATATGTTGACTTTGATAACAGTTGTTGGTACCTAGCATTTTTTGTTTTTGAGTTATTTTAATTTTAAGTGTTTTTTGGCAAATATCACCATGCTCTTTAAAAGCACATATCTCTGCCAACGTTAATTCAAAAACGTTTTGCATTGGCACGATAACTCTTCATATGCTGTCAAATGGATTGTCACCTGTTGTATCAGTGTACCTTATACAGCTTGGTCAAAAATTGAATTACCGTTTCGCTGTATTCAATTGCGATAAAGTCGAAAATTTTAAATGGAACGCCCCATATCTATTTAGCCTATCAAAACGAGAATTTAATTCTCTACAAATTATTTGTAAACATTGCTATACTTATTTATTATAAACAAAAAAGGCTAGGTACCAACAACTGTTATCAAAATTAACATATTTTTTACGCATAATTGAATGGTGTAATAAAAACTATAGCATCCTATTTAAAATAACGAAGTTGAGGTCTACTTCCGGTAGACTGGAAGCGGTGGCCATCTTGAAAATATTTTAGATTAATATATTGGAATGAACAACCCATGTTACCAAAATTTCAAGCCTCTACGAATAGTGGAACCTAAAAAAGTTCTAATGAACCAGTTACGTGAGACACCTGTATATTAAATTTATTAAATGATATCTTTTTTTCCATTGTTCTTTTCCTTCTAGAAGGCGAAACCGGTAGAGAAAAATAAGAATAAAATCCATTTAAAGTGTAAAATTATTAGCATTTTTGTTAAATAAAAATGAAAAGAAAGATATCGTTTAATAATAATAAGGTTAGTACGACCTACTTCTATCAGTACAAAAGATACAAACATAAACTTTTACAACAACTACAACATATCCATTTTCTAAAAACATGTTTGGAAGAAAGACTAAAACCAAATTTTTTAAAACATAAATATCCGAGGAACTTAACAAAAACCACAGTCGATAAGTTACAACAAAGAGAAATCAGAAGCGAAATTAAAGATCACTATAGAAAGATAAATGAATTCATCACAAGAATTTATTATTATTATCAGGAATTCACCAACAAACTTCACCATCTAGAGACCGAAGAAATAATGATGAAAGTAGGAGAATTGTTAGAGTATACACTCGCAAAGGAATGGGAGAAAAAAGAAAGAAAATTGAAAGAACTTCGAAAGGCAAAGACGAAAAAGGAAAAGATAGAGAACATATAAACACACTACAATAACCCACACAAATTTCATGATCGAGTCACAAATCTTTCAAATACCACTTTTGACACCGAAGAAATGAAACTTCTCAATAAATGAACTAAATATTCAATAACAACTAAACCAAATTTGAGAAGAATAGCAATAGAAATGGAAGCCATGGTAAGGGGGACGAAGGAAGAAGAAGAAATAAGGAAAAATTTACAACAGGTTTTAATACGAGAAGACACTAACAAGAAGAATAGGAACAACGAAAATAAGATAGCAGAAAAGGGAAGAAGAAAGATGAGGGTTATAGGTTCAATAAAAGAAAGAATTAAAGAAAACCAATTAATCTTCACTAAAGCAGACAAAATTGCAGGTTTAGTAATCTTACATAATAAAACAGAATATATTAATAAAACAGAAAAATTCCTTAGTGATAACAATTACAAACAATTTTCATAAAATAGTAAAAAAAGTTGTCAATACAGTTGAGGATACTCTTAAAAAATATAATGTCAACATTAACCATTTTATAGCAATGAATCCAAAAACACCTAGATTATATTCCCTCATTAAACTACACAAAATAAATCACCCAGTCAGACCCATAATAACATCCATAGATGCCAGCACCTATAAAATTTCAAAATTTCTCGTTCAATTTTTCAAAACCAATATATGTTTTGATCCTAAATATACAATTAAAAATAGAAAACAACTAATCCAAAAATTAACAGATATCAATTTACCAGAAAAAAGCACCATTATATCTTTATTTAATATACCCACAAAACAGACCTTAACAATTGTTGAAAATATCCTAAATACACAAATGGAAAATAAAAAAGACAGTGAAAATATTTTTAAACCTTTTCAAATTTGCTTACAACAAAATTTTTGCAATTTTCAAAATGAAACATATAGTTCGAAGACAGCGCTCAACCGCGTCGGACGTGTGTAGCCTAGCGAGTTTTACAGCTGTGCGTTCGTATAAAAATACGTTCTTCTGCAAAATTCGAGAATACATTGACGATTTTATTCTGTTGTAATACGGGAAATAAAGCCGCCTTAGGGTGAGCAAAGTAAAATTAAAACGTTATGTCCAACGCAAAACGATCTGCAGATCATTTAACACCTCCCACAGATGATTTATCGAAAAAATATTCTTGGGATCCTCCAAATATATTAAGTCAAGTTTTCAAATTTTAAAAAATATTTCTGATGAACATGGCGAAAGCTCACAGCAACAAGCCTCACATTCCAAAGCATCATCCAAACAACAAGATACATCACAACAAAATATTTCATCTCAGCAAAAAATAAAAATTCCGCCTATATTCCTACAAAATGCTCTTAATCATCAACAAACCATCAATGATCTCAAGGCCTTAACCGTTCATGATTTCACCACCACGTATAATAATAAAAACTTAAAAATTAATTTGACAGATAGCAACGACTATAGAACGGTCACTAAATATTACAAAGAAAATAATGCGCAATTTTATACATTTCAAGATCCTTCTGTTAAACCATTATCGGTAGTAATTCGTCATGTTCCCATATCACTTTCGGAAGATGAAATAAATTCTGAATTATTACCATATAACCTTCCAATAATAAAAATAACTAGATTAGTTAACAAAGAAAAATATCCTATACCTCTGTGTGCGATTGATCTTACTCCATGCGAAAAAGCGAAGGAGATATTTAAAATCAAAGAAATTTCTAAGGCAATAGTTACAGTTGAGATGAGAAGAAAGCCAAATAATGTTCCTCAATGCTATAATTGTCAAAGATTTGGACATACAAAGAATTATTGTTCATTAAAGCCGAGGTGACAAAAAACAAAGCTGACCCTCCTAAGTGTGCGAACTGTGATGGACCTCATCCATCTAATTATAGGGGATGTAAGAGTCACACTGATCTACAAAACAAAAATCCCCGACATCAAGACCGCAGTTATATTAATTCCCAAAGAAAAGATTCACAATCCAGTTTCCGCACTCTTAGTCCTGAAATTTCTTTCGCTAACGCAGTTCAAGGTAAAGCTAATAAATCCAATAATATTCCTTCCTTCACATCCCAAAATGAAACTCAAACCTCCTCTCCTTTGGTGACAGTCATTATAAATCTCCTGAAACAGGTCCTTATCCCAATTATCAATGAAATCAAATCACACCTAATCAACGAGATCTTACCTTCCCTTATTCATGTCAAATAATACAAATCTACAACGTTTAGAAAATATCACAATTTTAAACTATAATGCAAATGGGTTAAAAAAGCAAAAAGCTCTTATCATTGCTTTTCTTGCGAGATATAACATAGACATAGCATGTATCTCGGAGACACATCTTGCGCCAGGAGAAAATCTCCGAATTGGTGGTTATAACATATACAGGTATGATAGAAACTCTCAAACAGCAGCTGGTGGCGTCGCAATCATAATGACTTTAGACGCCAAATTAAACATCACTTATATAGTATTACCACCTCATCAATAGAAACTGTTGCTATCCAATATGAGATAAAAGGACACGCCCCGATAACTTTAATATGTGCCTATAAACAGCCAAACAAATCGTTGATTAATGATGATTTTAAAAAAATATTTCAAATAGTAGGACCTGTGATGTTAATTGGAGATCTCAACAGTAAATTAAAACATTGGGGATGCCGTGCAGACAATCCTTCTGGATCTCAATTAGAAAATCTGGCAAACATTCATCAGCTTCAAATTCATTGTCCAACTGATTATACGTATCACCCATTCCGTAATGATCATCTACCAGACATCCTAGATATTGTTATTACTAAAAACTTTCATCTTCCATTAACTCAAACAGTCATAACTGAATTAAACTCAGAACACCTGCCAGTCTTAATCAACTTATCAAGACAGATGTTGTACGTTCCAACTGTACCAAAACTTATAAATGGATTTGTCAACTGGAATGAATTTCAAGACCTTATGAGATCCTACCATATAAGTGAACTGCCTCCAATCCGGGAATCAATAAACATTTCAATTCGGCAACTTACCACAAATATGACAGAGGCAATCAGGCATGCTACAATACCAACAACCAAAAAACCCGTTGTAAATTATAATATTCCACCAACACGAATTCTTGAAATCATTAAAGAAAAACGTATAGTTAGACGAGAATGGCAACGTACTCGAAATCCTTTTACTAAGAAGAAATTAAATAAACTGACTCATACAATAACTCTGCAACTCGATGCTCATCGAAATCAAAAATACAATGACATGTTAAATAATTTAGATACATCGGACCCTGGAATGTGGAAAGCCACTAGATGAATATTAAAAAAATATGAAGAACTCCCAACGTTAATAGTTGACGGCATACATATTAATACAGATCATGATAAATCCCATGCTTTTGCTGATTACCTAGAAAATTCTTTTAGTCCAATTATTACGGACAAAAATACGGATTTTGCGGCTATAGTTCAACGATATAATGAATCACACCTACTAAGCGAAGGAAACTATACCGAGACAATAACAGCAGAAGAGGTTAAGGCGCAAATTAAACGTCTACCCAATCGCAAAGCTCCAGGACATGATTTGATACCAAACATTTTATTGAAATATCTTCCCGATAATATCATTGATCACATTAAAAGCATCTTCAACAGTTGTTTACAAATAAGCTACTTTCCCATTGCATGGAAGAAAGCTGAAATCTTACTGTTCCCAAAGCCCGGTAAATGCTAATCCGAAATTCAAAATTATCGTCCCATTAGTCTTCTTCCAACTCTGTCAAAACTATTTGAAAAAATAATATTCACTCGTCTGCAAGATGAAATGATGAATCTTGATATTATCCCCGATGTACAATTTGGATTTAGAGCAAACCATTCTGCGACACACCAACTTGCAAGAGTCGCAGAAATCATAGAAAAGGGATTTGAAGATAAAAAATACACCGCAGCTGGTTTCTTAGACGTTGCAAGAGCATTTGACACCGTTTGGCTACAAGGTCTTAAATACAAACTGCACCACGTGGGTTTAAGCAGGTATCTCTGCGCTATTCTGATATCCTACCTTGAAGAGAGAACATTTAGTGTTAGAATAAATGGCTGCTATTCTTCTACTAAACCCATCCGAGCTGGAGTGCCACAAGGAGGTATACTATCACCTACGTTATTTAATATCTACATGCACGACATTCCATTACAAACCGGCAACGATAAGGCTATGTACGCAGATGATATGATCATTATAACACAAAGTTATGATTTAAAAGACGCCATTGAAAAACTCCAAAATTCAATCAATATATTACAGAAGTGGCTTTCAAAGTGGTGTATTCATTTAAATGCAAATAAGTGTGAAACAAAAATTTTTACTTTGAAACGAGTGATTGATCCACCGTGCATAATAATAAACAACAAGCCTATAGTTTGGAATCAAAAAGACAAAGCGGTGAAATATTTGGGAGTTCATCTTGACCAACGTTTAACTTGGGGTATCCATATCAACACACGAGTAAATCAGGCATATGATCGATTAAAACAACTATATTCCCTGATTAACAGAAAAACTCCCCTAAGGATGGAATGCACACTTCTACTATACAAAGCATTAATCAGATCCTTGGTCACTTATGCCTGTCCAGTTTGGAGTAACGCTTCCACCACTAACATTAAAAAAATTCAAACATTACAAAATAAAATATTAAATCAATTGCATGATGAATTATGTATAGAATGTATAGCAAACTTTATAAAAATGTTGACCAAAAACTTCTACAGTAACCTCAACAAGTGTCCTAGCGCGACCAGACTGCACATTGGGCAACGTAACATTCACTCCAGAATAAAAAGAAAACTGCTTCAAGATCTATTGACTGATGAGTCGGAATAACAGATGGTGAAGTGTTTCCTCCTGTGATGTGTTATTAAGTGTAATCCAATAAGATCTAAGCCATGAAATAACATATTTTAATTGTTGAGCTGGTTTTTAATAAAGAAAAAAAAAAATGAAACATACCTATGAGGAGGAACTACCCATGGGCTCACCCCTAAGTGGTTTATTAGCTGATATCTTCCTTAATGAAATGGAGAATAACTTCATAATGAATAAAAAAAACCCTTTCATTGACAATATTCTATTATGGCAACGCTATGTAGACGATATTTTAGTAATCATTGACACAGACAACGGAAAAAGTAATTACTGGTATACATCAGTACATTAACACACTACACACGAAAATTCAATTCACATTGGAGCTTGAAACGAACAATAGAATAAATTTTCTTGATTTTACATTAAATAAAAATAACCAGAATATCCAATTTGAAATATATAGAAAATCCACTGAAAGTGACTTAACAATCCCATATGATTCTTTCCACAATATAACACACAAAATAGCGGCATTCAGATCTTATATCTACAGATCATTTAATACAAATTTAAATGACAAACTACGCCAGAGAAGTAGAAATAATAAAAGACATCGCCAAAAACAACGCATTTCCAAAAACGATAATAGATAAAATGATATACAATATCAAAATAGACAAAAATTAAATAAATATACGAAATTAGTCACAACAGACACAAGATCCCAAAAAATACAGCTCTATCACATACCAAGGCAATATAAACAACAAAATAAAACAAATAATGAAACAATACAACTTTCATATTACAGATAAACCTAACAAAACCTTGGACAATTTACTCATTAATAACAACGACAAAATTAATAAATTGGATGACAATGGGGCGGGCAGAGTTCTTAAATTCCGAATAAAAGAACATAAAATAAAACAGAATTCCAACTTTGGCAAACATATAAACTTCAACCTGAAACATGAATTCGACGAAAATAAAAATACAAAGATTTTACACACCACGTCAATAAAGGTCGCCTCATGGAAATCCTAGAAGGATATGAAATTAAGAAATTCATTATCAATAATCCCGATTTGACATGCCTAAATGACCCAATCCAAACTACGTACAGGCCATTATATTCATACCTTCAAACACCTTACACCCCACCCCGTAAACCCCCAGACAGACGAGGACTTCAAGACAAGATGTCATCTTGAGGTCGCACTGATCTGTTCTATGGACATCATCCCATCCTTCCCGCCCACCCACCATCATCAATATCCTGTCCTATAACCACACCTCTTTCCATTTTCCATATTTTTTAATACTAGACTACTAGCATTTATATAAATTCAAATTTAAAATATCCTCATTTTCAAGATTAAAAGTGTGTGGTAACAATGCAATATTTTGTTATCAAAAGCGCGCCTTTCCTAACCTATAAACACACAGACGTTTTACTATCTTCGTTTCGATTGTTTTTCTTCCCCAGATATCTTAATTTTGTTGATTTTTCGAGTGGAATATATAATTATACTGGCTAAAGTGTTTATGTTACATCTTGAGATACAACTTTGTTGTGATTTTTGACGTAAGTTTTTAGAAATTAGTTATCTTTTGATTTCGTTTTCGATTTTCGCTAAGTAATGTAACTTGTTTTTAATTTTATGATTGAGATTGTAAAAATTTATGTTAATTAAGTCCTGATGATGCCGTGTAGAAAGCGAAACCGGTAGACAAAAATAAAAATAAAATCCATTTAAAGTGCAAAACTATTAGTATTTTTATTATATATTAAAGATTATCTAGGTTTGTACGTAACCATACTTACGTCACAAGAGGAAATTTGCGGGAATTAATTCAAATTTTTAAAATGAAGTAATTGAATTGTAGAAATTATATTTTGAAATATCTAAATTAACATTTAAACTAGTTCCAATTCTCCAAATGTGGAGTTTTGGAAACTAACAAACTTGAATATATACACTTCAACTCTCACAAAATATAAATCCACGAATACGGTGTCCACGAATTCGTTGCGCAGGCTCAATCTAGCTCGATCCTCTTGTTACGTCACGAATTACGGCCGTTCTTGCCTCTCGCCCATATAAAAAAATCAAACTATTGCAACATAGGAACTTGACTACCTTTAATATATAAATCTTGGTCCGCAAGGCCTTCGCTTAAAAGATACGGGGTTGTTGAATCTTATTTTTTTTTATTTATTTGCAAAAACAATGATAAATACTTCAATAATTAAATTTTAATGGTATGATGAAAAATATGATTAATTAGAACAAAACATTAAGTTTTTAGAAGATATTCAAATTGTTGCCCTTGTACTTCAATACAATTTTCCATTCTTCTTCTTAATAATTGACGGCATCTTTGAAATATTCTTGGGTTATTATGAAATCTATCTGCCGATTCCATAATTCTTGATATTGTTTGTTTGAACCCATGTTGCAAGTTTATCAAATGTTAAATATGTAAAATATATAATAAAACAACTTCTTTACTTGCTTTTATTTATTTGTTCGGTACCGGTTTCGAGCTTTACAAACTCATCATCAGCCGAATGTCAAAATATTAAAATACAAAATAGTAATAAAAATATAAAACATTTCCACAAAACAACTTACACAAAACGCAGAGCGTATTTTGTGCTTTATTATTTTTATCGTTTGTAAAGCTCGAAACCGGTACCGATCAAATAAATAAAAGCAAATAAAGAAGCTGTTTTATTATATATTTTACATATTTGCATAATTCATATCCACGATTGTTCTTCCTTATATATTTCTACAGCATAAACTTTATTTTTCATAAATCCCCAAATTGAAAAATCGAGGGGATTAAAGTCGGGACTACAAACTGGCCAGGGTACAGGTCCCCCTCGACCAATCCACATATTTCCAAATCTCCTGTCCAAATATTCCCTTGCCACTCGAGAAAAGTGAGCTGGCGCCTGATCATGCATGTAATACATTCTTCCAATAATGGCCAATGGGACATCCTCTAATAATGTGTTTATATCATTCCCTAAGAAATTTCAATACAGTGCACCAGTCCATCGCTCGGGCAATCGAAATGGGCCAATTAAGTAATTGTTAATTATACTTGCCCACACATTAATAGAAAACCCATATTGCTGACTTAGATTTATAGTATGATGAGGATTTTCATCACTCCAATGGTGCATGTTATGTAGGTTAAATATGATATTCTGAATTCTGCCATTACGACTAAAACCAGCTTCGCCAGTGAATAAAATTGATGAAATGTTTTCTCGCAATTGAATACAGCGAAACGGTCATTCAATTTTTGACCACGCTGTATAAGGTACACTGATATAATAAGTGACAATCTATTTGACAGCATATGAAGAGTTATCGCACCAATGCAAAACATTTTTGAATTAACGTTGACTGAGATATGTGCTTTTAAAGAGCATGGTGATATTCAAGAAAACACTTAATATCAAAATAACTCGAAAACAAAAAACGCTAGGTACCAATAACTATTATCAAACCCAACATATTTTCTTACGTATGATTGAACGGTGTAATAAAAACTATAGCATTCCATTTAAAATAACGAAGTTGAGGTCTACTTCCGGTAGACCGGAAGTGGTGGCCATCTTCAAAATATTTTAGATTAATAGATCGAAATGAACAACCCATGTTACCAAAATTTCAAGCCGCTACGAATAGTGGAACCTAGAAAAGTTCTAATGAACCAGTTACGTGAGACACCCTGTATAGAAAGTCCTCCAATGTTTGCACTACTATTCCTTTCGATTCTACTCATCCTTACCAACCAAAATTTCCAAATTTTCGTTTTTTAATTAACAGATATTTCGATTAACTTCTATCTTACCAAAATAAATTTATTATTTCATAAAATTACGTTCAGAATCTGGTTCGAAGTATTTCTGAAGAAGGTTGCAACATGGCATCCGAAACGTCAAACATTTTTTCAAAAAACGCACGGCAAAACCCGAAAGTTTCTAGTGATGGTTCTAGTGATAGCTCTAGTGTTAGTGCTAGTGTTAGTTCGAATTTTGGTTCAGTTAACACCGGTCGTGAAAGCCTTCGTACGTATATTCTTCCGGTTTCTTACTACGTCCATTCTCATACAACTTGTTTATGACACTTTCTTCTTCTCGCTCCGCCAATATGGTCGTACATACCTTTTAGTTTAAATTAATCAAAATATTTCTCTGTTTTAATTAGCCCATCACCTTATCAATGTAAGTTTATCTTTCTTTTCTTTTACTTTTGACTCTATTTTACTCTTTATTTTCAGCTTTATATTTTTAACATAAATTTAACCACATCTTTGACAAACTTTTCAAACAAAAAAGACAAGACAAAATTTTCTCAACATAACTTTCGTATTAAATATAAAAAAAAACAACATTCTTGGAGATTTAAAAAAAAAAAATTATAACTTCATTAACACAACATGTTTTACGACCTTTTGCTCTACTAGGCCTTAGCTTCTTCTATGACAGTAAGTTATTTTTCAATTATCTTTGTTATATATTTTTTAATGTTTTAATGATTTTTTAATGTAATTGTAGCTTTCGGCTGGTGATGGAGTGAACTCCGAAGCCGGCACCGATTTAAATTAAATTAAATAAAGCAAGTTTAGAAGTTTTAATAACAATATAAAAACGACGATATATTTAAATTATATTACGACAAAAAATGTTCTTTATCTACACCTGATGTCGTTCTTGAAAAAGACTAACATTAATAGTCGAAACATGTAGCACTGAATCAACATTTAATAAAGTTATTTAATCATTAACTTGGTGTATTATTAATTGATATATTTACCAATGATGAAAGATGAAATCTCAATTGGTTAAAGCCCTATACCTGTGTACCTTGATAAATAACTCAAAACAATCAAACGCTTAGTAAAACACTCACAGCTAAATGTTAAAAAACCATGACAAAGGACTTTTAAAGCATACTAAGATCATTGTTTAACGGGTAGTGCTGGTTGATTTTTTTTTTCTCAAAAGTTAATCGTTTCAAAAATGTAAAGGGGGTACTTACATTTGGTAGTTTAGAATTGTAACTTGAAAGTACAAATGTTAAAACGTGACATATTATGAGTTAAACATTTCACTTTCTTAGTGTTTATAGTTTCTGAGACAAAAATAAAACCAAAATTTGCCGACATTTTTGTAGGGCTATCACTAATGTGACCATACGTCCGGTTTGACCAGAATTGCCTCGTTTTTATGTTACCAATCATGTTGTACAAAAACAAACCCGAACAAACTCCAAAACGTCCGTTTTCATGAATTGGTTGGGTTGGGTTGAGTAATAGTGCGTCAGGCATCCATAGCTACAACATTTATAATTTTAAACTTTGCTCATCTTGCTTCTTTATTTGGGCTACATGCGGCTACGAAGCTCTTTACAACTAGTTTCGTGTTTTTCAACACAAAAAAGATCTTATTCTTGCAATTCTTCCATTTTATTATACATTATGTATTATACATTAACTTTGTAATGTAACGTCCTTAAAAATTATACTTTTAAATTTTACTTTTTTTTTTAATTTTACTTTATCATACTAAATACTGTGATTGTCGTAAAAAACTTTTACATTGTGAGTAAATATAACATAATTTGTGATTTAAAATTTTGAACAATTTCTTAATTGAACCTCTCTTAAATCATCTTATAGCACCTCTGAAGATTACTAATAGTCGAAACATGTAGGCAGACTTTTTGTGAAATAAACCAATAAAAATGTACAGATATTTAAAAAATTTTAATTTAAATTTTAATATATATTAGAACTTATTTCTATATTTAATTCTATGTCATCATTTAAAAGAAGATTAATAGAATGACGGGAGCAAGCGACAAATAACGCGATTTATATTTGAAATATGTTTTTGTAATCCATTATTCTTACTTTTGATATTGGCCCATAATTTCAATGTGTCTAAAAATACAGATGCCAGACCGGCTCCTGCTAGTATCGGTTTATTGAATGCCGGCTTTTTTTGTCATTTCTATAATTTTCTTTTTAGTCATTTGTGACAACACATAACTAATTCATTTTGTAGATCTTTAATGAGATAATGAACCTCTGTCTCTTCTCCGATGTATAACTTCTAATACGTCGGAGATGTTCTTTAAGGATTAGATCATATAAATCTACACATTCAATGAATTTCTAAAAAACTCCGTTATTTTAAAGAATAATTTCTGATAGTCGTTGAAACGGTTCTCGTCAAAGCTGACATTGTTGTTGAAAATTACATTGATAATCCACATGTGCATTTAATAATTGTTAATTAAATTATGGTGTAGTTAACTATCTTCGTTTGGTAACTTTTAATATCCAATTCCAAAAAAGATAAGCCCTCTTGTATTCCTTAAAATAATACGCAATTAGCTATCTTAAACTTATCGAAAGGTGCAATTAACAAACGTTTGCTGCTGCTGCATGTGAGATTTCGCCGAATAAAGGTACGATCGTCGTAAATTCTTTTTGAGTCATACACAATAAAAGCAAAAAGTGTTTTTGTGTTGAGATATCCGCTTCATGCCAGTTCAAATTATAAACAGCTTCAGCCACACTACCAGCCTATTTAAAAGAAAACTTTAATATTTTCTAAATATAGATATGTACGTCACTCACCTTTGAAGTCATTCTTTATCCGATTGTATGGATTAGATATAATGTAACGAAGCTGACTATGATCATGTAAAAACTTCTTAAATCTGTTAAAGAATTCTTTTAGCTTTTGAAAAATTCTGCAATCAAAGAACAATACACAGTGTTAGCCAAAATGTCAACAGCAACGTCTTATATTCGATCTAAAATATTTGATAACGATTGTCAACACCTGGAGTATTACTAAAATTGATATATTTAATGTTTTTCTATCTTTGTACAAAATTTATTTATAGGTACATATATTTTTATTAGAAGGAAATTGTAGAATTGCAATTAGATACTAATATTTATGGTTTGTTTTTCCATATTTAATAAATAAACCAACGTGTCTTAAGTCTTTTTTAATAAATTTTCTACCATATCATAAACTAAAGTCTTTGAGCATGAATTTAATATATATACATGAGATTATTCTTAAAACTACAAATGATATAGTTTTTAGGATTTTCTGCTGTTTATAATTATTAATTTCACAATTTCATTTTTAATAACTTTCTCCTGAACAGATCAATAATATTCTCTTATAGCGGTTTTATTGTATCATAAACTAAAGATTGAGTAGGTCCATATATTTCTGAAGTGAAAGTATACTGTATGTTCCAGGATCGGGTTACAAAGAGGAAAACTATTATTACTAATTTTTCAAACTTACTTTAGCATAAGTTATGCCTCGGATATGTTCAAACCATTAAGTTGCTTATTAATTATTCCCGTTTTTATGAAAAATTGACCTGTTTTTCTAAATTAAAATTTTTTCGAGTGATATGTAATTATTGAAACAAATATAGGGGCAAATTAAAAAATGGCTACGTAATTGAATAAAACATTTTAAATATAAATTTATATAACACACTATGTAAGTAATACATACTACTATAAGTATTACTAAATATTATTTATCAAATATCAAATTTATCTGTTTATTTCTGTAATGAAGGCAGTACATGAAACGTTGGATTGCTTCCTGGCCAATTTCCTGCTGTAAAGGACGTTAGGTGTAACCTTGGTGGTGGTGACGGCGTCGGGCTGTACATTAAGACTTATTTAGATTTTACAATTTTGCACCATGACGAGTTATCATGGTGCAAAATGGTGCAAAATGTTGTGAATGTCTGTGGATTGCACTTATCAACAGTATTAAACCTATCGCAATTAGTGTCGGTTATATGCTTCCTGGAAATGTATCAGGATTTTTTAATTCTTTTGAGGATATTTTGTCTGGCAAGATTGCCTAGAGATCACAAGCTTTTATATGTATAGGAGACTTAGGCCTGTTTCACACACAACGATTTTCGCCGTACGGCAAAAATCGAACAGTTTTTATAGTGAACGGTTTGCTTTCACATGCGATGGTATTTCACCGTACCGTCTTCGTAGTTTCGGTTAGTTTTGTGCAACTTTTCATACGTGTTATATCTATCTAAATAAAATGAATCGAAAAAAAAAATTGCAGCACTGTGGTTATTACACCATCGTAGACAAAAGCAAAGAAATCGTCGTTACTGGGTACATCCTGTTAACATAAGAAGGGATGAAGTTGGAACATTCGTATCACTTTTTGAAGAACTACGGGCAGATGAGTCAAAGTTTTTTAATTATTTTCGAATGTCCGTTGCCTCATCTGATGAGATTCACAACCGATTTAAAGACAGTATTCAGCGACAAAATACTAAGATGAGGAACTGTATTCAGCCAATAGAAATGCTAGCTGTGACTTTAAGGTAAGTTAAAGTTATGTTTCTATCAGAGTACAATATACAGTTTAAGAGAAGAAGGTTCTCAGGGTCCATCCCAATAAAACAACGATCAACATTTTAAAATAAAAATATATAATTCAAATTATCGATTCATTTATGCCAATATAGGAAGTTATGGCAAAGATTGTGATTCTGTAATTTTTAAAAGGAGTCGGTTGTGGGAATCAATTGTAGACGGGACGCACCAGCTACCAGAAGACAAATATTCGCTAAGAACAGAGAACACCAAAGTTCCTTATTTTTACGTCGGTGATGAATCCTTTGCACTTCATAGACACCGTTTACGTCCTTTCGGCGGATCAAACCTTTCTCTTGAGAAAAAAAAATTTAACTACTGTCTTACTAGAGCTCGTAGATACGTCGAATGCGCATTTGGGATTCTAAGCAATAAATGGAGAATATTCCACCGACCGTTTAATGTAGAGCCACATTTTGCTGTGGATATTTCAAAGGCAACCATCGTACTTCATAATCTTATGCGAGAAGGGAATGGAATAAATTTTGATGACACTATTACAATTACAGCCTTCGAAGACGTATTAAGAGAGCAAACATCACGGGGAGGTTTATTACCCAACAATATAAGGCAACACTTATGTGATTATTTTTAATTAGCACTTAAAATTCTATACAAGGAGATTTTGGAAAACTAAAAACAATAAATAC
Organism: Onthophagus sagittarius; assembly: GCA_036711965.1. Lineage (NCBI taxonomy): Eukaryota > Metazoa > Arthropoda > Insecta > Coleoptera > Scarabaeidae > Onthophagus > Onthophagus sagittarius. The sequence continues at coordinate 49,944,801 of JASERS010000001.1, forward strand.
TCACAGAACTTTTTTTTTCTTTTTCCTACATCTTGCAATAATCTGCGTTTAACATATTATATACTTCCTCTTAAGCTTTCGTTGTGTCATTTTTATTTTTATAATTATCTTCACCTTTGCCCCACAACACCTGTCTGGCTTCTACAAGGGTAATTAGCAGGTCGGTATCAATATCCATTTTAATAATTTTCTCTTCACATATTAACCAACCTTTTTAAAAGGCTACTAAAGATAGCTAAAGGAACACGGCTAAAATCGTAACCTGTGTAGTGGTGGGTTCATGCAACGTGTTTTAGTTTTTGTCGTAGTCGTAGTCTTAACCGTTTGTATTAGCTGTAGTTTTAAGAAAAGTTATTGGTTCATGCAATATTTAAGCACAACATATTAAAGCAAAATTTCGACATATAAACTGTCGTGCCAGATTAGAAATACAAAAAGAAATCTGGAGTGTAGCCGTATTATTTATTAGAAATATTTTCTTTCTAACATTATTTAATATAAATAAAAAGAAAATTGTTGTCGTTGCTAGTATACTAATGTACTTGAATAGGGATTACATTCTCGGAATTCCTGGATTCCGGGATTGTTCCTATAATAACCAACTTTTCCGAATCCGGAATTAATATGTCGTTCATCAATAATGGTCAGAAAACTTTCAAGAAAAAATGAAGTCTTCAAAAATATGTAAGAGAAGATCGCGGAAAAGAATTGAAACTTCAACTTGACTGCAAAACAAGATGGAGCTAAAATTAGAACTAACACTACACTAGAACTATCACTTGGACTAATACTAGATCTAAAACTAGGAACTTTTGGATTTTGCCTTGCATTTTGAAAAAATCTTTGACGTTTCGGATGCCATGTTGCAACCTTCTTCAGAAACTGATTCGAAGTGCAGAAGTCAAGAAGTATTTCAAGTCACTTCGAATCAGTTTCTGAAGAAGGTTGCAACATAGCATCCGAAATCTTAATAAAGCAGATTTTGCTTTAGGGTAGGTTTACGTTGTAGCTGCGATAAACCATAAGAGGAGCGATATTAACATAGAAAGGTAATAATATTGAAGCAAATATTGGAATATTGGAAAATCCATAGAAACGAATTTACCGCTGCTCTTATCGTTTACCACAGCTCCAACGTAAACTAAGGGTAAGAACATATTAATGATGATTTAACGAAATGGATGTGTACAAAGTTCAAGACTGTTTAGAATTATCCAGCAGCATAGACTGTGTGAGTTCTATTAGAAGACTTGAAATGCTTCCAAAAGACTTCCAAAGAAAAGAGATACTGTCCATAGAAAACTTAATAGTGCTTTTAGAGGACTTGATACTGCTTCCAAAAGATTTGAAATGTTTCCAAAATACTTACAGCATACTTTTACAATGCCTCAGAAGACTTGAAATGCTTCTAGAAAACTTGATATTGCCTTTGGAAGACTAGAAATGCTTCCAGAAGATTTCATACTACATTTCGAAAACTTAGTACTGCTTTTAAAAGACTTGATATTGCCTCCAAATGACTTAATACTGCCCATAGACGACTTGAAGTTTTTCCAGAAGATGCAATGCTTCTAGAAGGCTTGCTGCTGCCCTTAGAAGAGTTGATACCGTTTTTAGAACACTTTATATTGCTTCCAAAAGACTTAAACTGCTTCCAGAAGATGTGATACTGCCCATAGCAGACTTAATACTGCTGCTAAAGGATCTGATTATGCTTCTAGAAGACTTGAAATGTTCAGAATATTTGTAATACTTCAAAACACTTAATACTGCTTCTATAAGACTTGTAGTGCTTCCCGAAAACTTGATATTGCTTTTGGAAGACTTGAAATGCTTCCATAAGACTTTATACTGCTTTTCGAAGATGTCAAATTGTTTCAGAAGACCTGGTACTGCTTCCAGAAAACTTGATATTGATTCCAAGTACATGGAAATGCTTGTACTTCTTCCAGAATCGATATTACCTCTGGAAGACTTAATACTGGTTTTAGAAGAATTGAATACTTCCAAAAGACTTGATACTACTTCCAGAAGACTTGATATTATTTTTAAAACTTCTGACAGAAAACATTTTCATCGCAAAAACACGATATTGTTGATAAACTATTTGAGTTTTTCTTGAAAAATGCAAAATTTTGGCTGGCAACTATGGATGCTATTCCATTAAAATTATTTTCATAGCTACATATTGAGTGGTAGCATCATCTGCCAATATTAAGAGACTTTGTTTTCTAAGACTTAATACAATCCACTTTAATAAAGTTAACCAAAAAAAGTTCAAAAGTTAACCAACTTAACCGTAATTTATAAAATAAAACAAAACACTGCCATTAAAGGTACGAAAGAGGTACATCCTATCAACAAACAATAAATACAGAACATTTTTTTTCTTTTTCCTGCATCTTGCAATAATCTGCGTTTAACATATTACATAGTTCCTCCCAAGCTTTCGTTGTGTCATTTTTATTTTTATAATTATCTTCACCTTTGTCCCATCAATATCCATTTTAATAATATTCTCTTCACATATTAACCACCCTTTTTAAAAGACTACTAAAGATGGCTAAAAGAACACGGCTAAAATCGTAACGTGTGTAAGCTTGCATAAAATCGCATACACCACTGCAAAAAATGAGCCGTTCCAGCGCCGTCCAGCTGCTTCGATTCGACCGTACGAAAAATAACCGGGTGCTGTTCGGTGTGAAAGAGTATATTTACTTTATTAGATTACCACTGATCGTTGATGATTTAAAACCGTCCGGTTTTTTGCCGTACGGCGAAAACCGTTGTGTGTGAAACAAGCCTTACTGCGCACCTTCTTTACTTACTGCGTCAATCATCGTGAGCAAAATTAACATCTAATATTTTACATTATGTCCACTAACAATCAGATGGAAAAAAATATCAGAGAAAGGTCACAAAATTCACAAATTATATAAATGTTTTACGTTGTGTTACTAACATGAAGTGATTTTTTGTTCTGTCATTTTATTTTCCAAGTTTAGGCCAGTCTGCCCTATGTACATGCTATCACAATCAGAGCAGTTAATCTGATAAACACCATTCTCTTTATTGATATTATAGTTATTAAAATGATAATTAGATAGTAACCTTATCATTGTTGTATTATTAGAGAAGGCAAGATTAGTGTTATATTTCCGAAAAATTCTTTTACTGGATGCTGTAACAAAGTTATAAGAAATAGGTTTAAAATTTTTAGGTTCATTGTCTTTGGAATCATAAAGGATTTCTAAATAACTTGTCTGTAAGGTCCAAAGTAAATCAGTCGGAACATTAGAATATAGATTTACTACATAAAAGGAAATTAAATATCTATTTGTAAGATTTATACTTTCACCTTCTTTTCTGAATTGCTTAAAATTCGATATAGAATATGTAGGTTTGAAATTTATTTCTTTGAAAATATTTAACATAAAATTTGCAAGTTTATATGTTGGGGCCTGAGGGGCATATTTGTTTATACAGTTTTGGCAAAGCATATAGTTTAGTTATGTTAGGATTCATATGAATGCATGTACTAAAAAATGATGACGAAACTATTTTACTTTTATTATCTATGTAAGTCGTAAATTTAACTAAAGTATCTTTGCATTTATTTATAATTTTCTTTATATTAAGAATTATTTTGTCGAGGTGTTTTTTAACAGAACATAAAAATAAAACCAGCTCAAAGGTATTTAAACTAAAAAGGTTTTAAATTAGATCTCTTGGAAGCTCTAGAAATCAACAAATATTCTTAAAACAAAAAATACAAACTCCTCAATGACCAGTTGGATATTAAATTTACAGCTTTATTTGGTTATCTAAATAAATTATAAACACAAAAATATTCTAATGTATTCTTATTTAAAAATTTTCTTGCGGAACCTGTTTATTTTATATCAGCGATTTTGTTATAAGACAATTCATATCTCGTTTTATCCACTATATGTTCGTGAAAGTTTTTCAATTTTATAGTGTGTATAAATTTTAATACGTAATAACTTATTTTAAAAAATGTTTAATTGTGTAATTCATGCTTCCATTTTATAAATTTCATTCATAAAAACTTTTATTTGACGGTAAGTTAATTTGTAAAAAAAAAATTTTGTTTAATTATTTTATTTCATCGATTAATTTAATTAGAAAATAATTGTAATTGTGATTAGGTTGAAACCGGTACCGGGGAAATTAATAAATAGCAAGAAAGAAGTTTATCAAACAACGTATTGTTTTATTTAAATTTATTTAAATATTGCTTCCTTAAACGTTCTTCCTTAAACGGTTTAGTGATTATTGTCCGCCGGGATACTACTAACTCACCCGGTATATATGTATATTTGACTTAAAGTTTTAATTAATTAAAATAATAAATTAAAGAAAGCTTTACAACATGCAATGGGAATCGGCCAATTTGTAGAAGAACAAGGGAGAGATTTGAAAAGTTTAATGGGAAAATTTTCTGGATTATCTTTGAACCGACCTGGAAGAACCAGTCTGGTTCAATATGATATTGATTTAGAGCATCTAGAAGTATCGATAGTAGACGTGACACTGCTTCCAAAAGACTTGAAATATTTCCAGAAGATTTGAAGTGCTTCCAGAAGAGTCGCTACTGCCCCTGAAACACTTGATACTACTTCTAGAAGACTTGATATTGCTTTTTTTTAGATATAATTCATTTATATATAGTCTGTTCCACGACCATTGAGTCGCACATCATACCGAAAACACGCTCTGTGCCACTTTCTATTGATTTTTCTAACAGTCAATGATGATTCCATTCTCTGATGATGATTCTCTGTCACCGAAACATGTTAGTCTAAGCATTTGCAAATAAAAACCAGTAAAGTACAAAAAGTACTTAAAAAAAGTACAAAAAATGTTTTTAATTAATTTGATATTCAATGCTGGTCGATCATGGATCAAATTAAACCATATTCTTTAATTTCAAAAAATTACATTTAATTTTTAAAAATCTAAAACATGGAATTCTTAAGATATCTTGATGAAAATTGCTGTGATTTATGAAAGAAAGTATGCATTTTCCCAGAAATAAAGCCATGATTGAGATGTGGCTGAAGTTAGATTCAGATTCGAATCTGAAGCAGATTCAGATTCATTTTTTTTACAGTCGACCAGACAAATACTTATAATGAACACTATATAATTATATTTCTTATTATTTAGGGAATGTGGCACACTGAAACCATGTTAGGAAATTCACTTAGCGATCTTTTAACCCCTCTGCAAAGGGACAGATGCGGACAGGGCGGGGATTAATAATAATAACTCGGTATTAGGTGTAAAACGTAAATAATTTTTTTCACAAAATCTGGAAAGTGTAGCACCCTGGAACCATATTCGAAAATTCACTTAACCCTCCTAGAACCCCTCTGCAAAGGAACACACAAAAATTTAGAGGTGGGGGCGGGGGGTGAATAATTTAAGTTATGACGGTTTTAGGTGTAAAATGTAAATAATTCTTTTCTCAAAATTTGGGAAGTGTAGCACCCTAGAACCATATTAGAAAATTTACTTAACCCTTCTAGAACCCCTCTGCTTAGGGACACACAAAAATTTAGAGGTGGGGGCGGGGGGTGAATAATTTAAGTTATGACGGTTTTGGGTGTAAAATGTAAATATTTTTTTTTCTCAAAATTTGGGAAGTGTAGCGCACTAGAGCCATATTAGAAAATTCACTTAACCCTTCTAGAACCCCTCTGCTTAGGGACACACAAAAATTTAGAGGTGGGGGCGGGGGGTGAATAATTTAAGTTATGACGGTTTTAGGTGTAAAATGTAAATAATTTTTTTCTCAAAATCTGGGAAGTGTAGCACCCTAGAACCATATTAGAAAATTCACTTAACCCTTCTAGAACCCCTCTGCTTAGGGACACACAAAAATTTAGAGGTGGGGGCGGGGGGTGAATAATTTAAGTTATGACGGTTTTAGGTGTAAAATGTAAATATTTTTTTTTCTCAAAATTTGGGAAGTGTAGCACACTAGAGCCATATTAGAAAATTCACTTAACCCTTCTAGAACCCCTCTGCAAAGGGACACACAAAAATTTAGAGGTGGGGGCGGGGGGTGAATAATTTAAGTTATGACGGTTTTAGGTGTAAAATGTAAATATTTTTTTTTCTCAAAATTTGGGAAGTGTAGTACCCTAGAACCATATTAGAAAATTTACTTAACCCTTCTAGAACCCCTCTGCTTAGGGACACACAAAAATTTAGAGGTGGGGGCGGGGGGTGAATAATTTAAGTTATGACGGTTTTAGGTGTAAAATGTAAATAATTTTTTTCTCAAAATCTGGGAAGTGTAGCACCCTAGAACCATATTAGAAAATTCACTTAACCCTTCTAGAACCCCTCTGCTTAGGGACACACAAAAATTTAGAGGTGGGGGCGGGGGGTGAATAATTTAAGTTATGACGGTTTTAGGTGTAAAATGTAAATATTTTTTTTTCTCAAAATTTGGGAAGTGTAGCACACTAGAGCCATATTAGAAAATTCACTTAACCCTTCTAGAACCCCTCTGCAAAGGGACACACAAAAATTTAGAGGTGGGGGCGGGGGGTGAATAATTTAAGTTATGACGGTTTTAGGTGTAAAATGTAAATATTTTTTTTCTCAAAATTTGGGAAGTGTAGTACCCTAGAACCATATTAGAAAATTCACTTAACCCTTCTAGAACCCCTCTGCAAAGGGACACACAAAAATTTAGAGGTGGGGGCGGGGGGTGAATAATTTAAGTTATGACGGTTTTAGGTGTAAAATGTAATAATTTTTTTTCTCAAAATTTGGGAAGTGTAGCACCCTAGAACCATATTAGAAAATTCACTTAACCCTTCTAGAGCCCCTCTGCTTAGGGACACACAAAAATTTAGAGGTGGGGGCGGGGGGTGAATAATTTAAGTTATGACGGTTTTAGGTGTAAAATGTAAATAATTTTTTTCTCAAAATCTGGGAAGTGTAGCACCCTAGAACCATATTAGAAAATTCACCTAACCCTTCTAGAACCCCTCTGCAAAGGGACACACAAAAATTTAGAGGTGGGGGCGGGGGGTGAATAATTTAAGTTATGACGGTTTTAGGTGTAAAATGTAAATAATTCTTTTCTCAAAATTTGGGAAGTGTAGCACCCTAGAACCATATTAGAAAATTCACTTAACCCTTCTAGAACCCCTCCGCAAAGGGACACACAAAAATTTAGAGGTGGGGGCGGGGGGTGAATAATTTAAGTTATGACGGTTTTAGGTGTAAAATGTAAATAATTCTTTTCTCAAAATTTGGGAAGTGTAGCACCCTAGAACCATATTAGAAAATTCACTTAACCCTTCTAGAACCCCTCTGCAAAGGGACACACAAAAATTTAGAGGTGGGGGCGGGGGGTGAATAATTTAAGTTATGACGGTTTTAGGTATAAAATGTAAATAATTCTTTTCTCAAAATTTGGGAAGTGTAGCACCCTAGAACCATATTAGAAAATACACTTAACCCTTCTAGAACCCCTCTGCAAAGGGACACACAAAAATTTAGAGGTGGGGGCGGGGGGTAAATAATTTAAATTAATTCGGTTTTAGGTGTAAAACGTAAATAATTTTGTTCTCAATATCTGGGAAGTGTAGCACCCTAGAACCATATTAGAAAATTCACTTAACCCTTCTAGAACCCCTCTGCAAAGGGACACACAATAATTTAGAGGTGGGGGCGGGGGGTGAATAATTTAAGTTATGACGGTTTTAGGTGTAAAATGTAATAATTTTCTTTCTCAAAATTTGGGAAGTGTAGCACCCTAGAACCATATTAGAAAATTCACTTAACCCTTCTAGAACCCCTCTGCTTAGGGACACACAAAAATTTAGAGGTGGGGGCGGGGGGTGAATAATTTAAGTTATGACGGTTTTAGGTGTAAAATGTAAATAATTCTTTTCTCAAAATTTGGGAAGTGTAGCACCCTAGAACCATATTAGAAAATTCACTTAACCCTTCTAGAACCCCTCTGCTTAGGGACACACAAAAATTTAGAGGTGGGGGCGGGGGGTGAATAATTTAAGTTATGACGGTTTTAGGTGTAAAATGTAATGTAATAATAAAATGTAAGGAAGGAAGGAAGGAAGGAAGGAAGGAAGGAAGGAAGGAGTATAGTGTTATTAAGGTGGTGTATAAGGCGTTTTCAGGAAGGTATAGAGAGGTCGGTCATTGGTCGCAATTTGGTCATTAAGACATGTCATGTTGTATGGTAATTATGTTTGAATTTGTTGATCTCATAGTTTTCTAATGTTTCCATAAGAATACTCTTGTTTTTGCAATGTAATATGGATGAATTTTCCTTTTCGTTGAATTGGTGGTCCTTGTTGAATATTAGATGTCTGCCGAAGTTGGATTTAGGTTGTGTTTTGTGTTCCTTTATTCGCGTTTTCAAAGGTCTTCCTGTCTCTCCGATGTAAGTTGCTTTGCAAGTCCCACACTCGAGTTTATAAACACCGTTATTTTCCATTTTGTCGATTTTATCTTTATTATTAATCAAAACTTGTCCTAATGTGTTATTACTTTTCGATGTTAAAGTAATGTTGTGTTTCTTAAAAATCTTCTTTACTTTGTTATTGATGTTACCTTGGTATTCTATGGTTCTGTAGGTTTTGTTGTTATTTTCTGGTGGTGTGTAAAGTGTTGTTTGACTATGAAGAAGTTTTTTGTTCAGCTGTTTTTTAACCATATTATCTATTATCTCTGTCCTATATCCATTGTTCAGTCCAATCTGCTTAATGATGTTTATTTCTTTTTTGAAAACGTCTGGTTCTAAGTTAGAGTTAATGGCTCTAAATATATACGTTCTAAATGCAGCCATTTTATGGTTATAGCTATGGTGCGAGTCGCTAGGAATGACGATATCAGTTTGAGTTTTCTTTCTATAAACCTCATAGTGAAAAATGTTGTTCGTTTCATTCTTTTTTATCGTTATGTCCAAAAAATTAATTTTGTTGTCTTGTTCTATTTCTATAGTGAACTTTATGTTTTTATGTAGAGTGTTTATGTAATTGTGTAAACCATTTACGATGTTGTTGTCTTTTGTGTTAAAGATAACCAAAACATCATCTACATATCGTTGCCACATTATTATATTAAAAAAAAAAAATATTATTATATTTTTGTCTCACAACGTGTTTTCGATTATGTCCGATAATATGTTTTTAGTTTTTTGTATGATTTACAAGGGGACCTTACGGGTTCGGCATCACCGATTTTGTTCATATTTGCAAGGATTGAAGATGAGTACTCGGACATCACTTTCCTGAAGCAGTACGATGCAATGCTCAAAAATACTCGAGAAAATCGATTTCAAAGTACTCAAAATATTTTGCTGCAGTAGAAATATAATAAATATTTGACTTTTTATGTGTCGTTCGTTAGTCAAGGGACTGTGAACGTAGCTTTAAATTCTAAGGTCGCAGGTTCAGATCGAACTATAAGCAATTTTTTTTAAATTAATATTTTATTTTATGAAAAAAAAGGTAAATCAGCAAGTTCGACATCATTTAACACGCTGTATAAACAAGAAATTGTTACAATTTCTTTTTAAAATACCTGTTAAAAAATATTTATATAAAAAATATTTTAAAATATTTTAAAAATTTAGATCAGACTTTTTTTTGTTTATTATCAATAAATGATTAGGAAAAGTGTTAAATGTTATTTAAAGCGTTATATTATAAGTATATAGATAATTATTGTGAAATCTATTCACGTAGAATTAAATTTGAATTGAAATTAACTTGATTTGTTCTTAAATTGCTGTTTATTATTATGAAGAGTTTCTTACAGAAAATAACCTGATAACAGAACAACTTTCTTCCACAATTAGTGAAGAATCTGTGCTGTTGGCAGAACAACTACATACACATATACTTTACTAAATCTAATTGTTGGTGGGAAACGCCAGCAATTAATAAATATTATATGAAATATATTGACAATACAAATAAAATACATAGGAATAATACGAAAATAATTAAATATATATATATGCACTTCAGGATCAATCCTAGGACACACTGTAAATATAACAATAAATCTAATAAAAACAGTTAATAACAGTTATTAATCAGTACAAGAACCAGGGTGATAATTATCATAAAAACAGCCAAAACAGTAAGTATCACGACATCTAGCACACTGTATAAAAGCGGGTTGGGTACAAGCGCAAGGTTTTTTTAAATTATCTAGTGAAAAACATGCCTGATTGACATTCATAAACACTTCTCTATTATCGCAAAGTTTAGAAGCAAACCATGCGTATTGAATCATATTAAAAAAAATTGAAGATGATAGCTGGTGATGAATGATAAAATGTATTTTAATACAATCTTCACGAGAATTAATCTCATGATTTTGCTCAATCAAAACGGAGCAATTTTGAATTTTCTTAATAAAGTTTTTAACGTGCCTATAGAAGTACACGTCCCAGGGTTGCACTAATGGAGTACATTTTGGCAATATTAAATTTATTTAATACTACATGTTGACAAACCATTATCGTTAACAAAAATTTGTTCATATATTTCGGGCTTTGTTTGCCCTCCCCATGAATCAACAAGCAAGCAAAATTTATGATCTTGTACATAACGCTTTATAGTTTTTATTAAAAAGTCTTTATATAGTTTAGACGTAAGTTTCCCTGATTTTGATGATGTTACAATGATATTATATTTTTTGACGTATTCGTCCACCAATTTTTGCACAAGGGGTCCGAATGAATCTCCTGTTTCTTGCAAACATATAAACACTTCAGGTAACAATTTTTCAGCTAACGTGATGCTGTATTGAGCTGTATACGAGTGAGTTATCTTATTCATGTTTTGTTTTTGAACAAGAATTGTTTTTGATTCTTTCGTTGCAAGGGTTCTATTAAAAGTAGTCTGGTATTGGCAGTGTTATAAATTTGTATTTTATAATCTATTGGAATGAAATACTCCTATTCTGATTTATTCTCATCGGGTTCATAATTATGTTCTTCATCTTCTTTAATTTCTTTAAAATTATTCACATTATCAGATTCCTTATCGGCGATTTGTTGAAATTTACTATTGCCACCTTCTTCATTCATTGTTAGTTCTTCCACCATAACAAATTGTTTCTCGTCTCCAATTAGATTTTGCAAAATATATTTATATAGTTGTTCTGCTAATAATACAGATTCTTCGCTAATTGTGGAAGAATGTTGTTCTGCTATCAAGTTATTTTCTGTAAGACGCTTTTCATAATAATAAACAGCATTTTTTAAAGTTAATTTATTCAATTCGATGCGAAGGGATATTTACGCGCACACAAGATTCTTTCTTTGACAGTTATTTTAAGAAAACATTGTACTAAACCTTTGTTTACACAGAGTATTAGATGTAAAAAATACTGATTTTATAGAATAAAAATTAAAAAAATTGCATATTGTGCGATTTGAGCATGCTACCTCAGAATTTAAAGCTATGTTCACAGTCCCTTGACTAACGAACGACACATAAAAAGTCAAATATTTATTATATTTCTACTGCTGCAAAATATTTTGAGTACTTTGAAGTCGATTTTCTCGAGTATTCTTGAGCATTGCATCGTACTGCTTCAGGAAAGTGATGTCCGAGTGCTCATCTTCAATCCTTGCAAATGTGAACAAAATCGGTGATGCCGAACCCGTAAGGTCCCCTTGTTAGAATTAAATGGTTGCTTTTCTATAGGTGTTCGAGGAGTCCTGAGGATGGTTCCTATAGAGAACCGAAACCGGTAGAACGATAAAATTTTTTAAAATATCCATTTAAATAAAGTACGAAAGAACAATCTTTAGTTTTATTAATTTTATAAAAAGCTTGATACATATTAGGTATTTTCCTTTTATCACAAAGCCATATCCATCATCCTTTCAATTTCTTGTCGTCTATCGGTAGTAGTTTGTCGTATAATTTTGAAGGAAACTGGTTAATGGAGGGTCGTCCTCTAGATTTTCGACCATTTTGTTTGATGTCACTGCTCTTTAAATCACCATCAAATTCATACTTGAATTGTATAGTGTATGGTTTTTGATAAGAAAACCTAATTTCCCTTATTTGGCTCACATTGAATGGGTGTTTGTTATTGTCAGTTTTCCAATTTTCAGTCTCGGTACGTATTTTAAAATTATAAAAATCATCCTGGCACATCTCCGAAACGTCGTGAAACTTTCCAGATGTTTTGGCCATTCTTATCAAGGCGACCCACTGTTCGGCCACATATACGACTGATTGCCGTTTCTTGGCGTTCTCAATAACAGCGTGCATGCTGTCACCTTCATTTTGAGTGTGCCCCTTCTCTAGAAATCTGTGCGTAATGTCAACTTGAAAATGTACGGCAGCAAAAGCAAACATTGAGAATATAAAGCGATTTCTATTTTGTCCACCGCAGTTGTCTGAATAGAATATCACGTTTTTTACTCCTTTTCTAGTGACGTAGTTTAAAAATGTCCAGAGGCAACTGTCAACTTCATTAGGACCCCTTTTTGCTATCTGTTCGTGCCACACATAGCAGTAACCCTCTTTGTTTCCTAGGTCGTAAACTGTAAAATTGTATGTTGACAACTTGCTCTTGAAATAAAAATCGCTGACATTCGATTATGGAGTAGCTAAAACTTTTTGGAGATCAAAACAAGTGACGCATACACTCTTGTCGTTTACTGCAAGATCTTTGTCGGAACTCTTCAAATCCCTAGCTACAGCTTTATTCTTTAAATAATATAAAAATAATTTTTCTTATTATTTTTTCACCAATTATTAAATTAGGGTCTTCTTTAATAATAATTTACTTCTGGTGATAATTAAAATTTATTTTTCTAGTTTCGAGCCTTGCTCTTCTTCAGTAGATACCTAAAAGTTTACAACATACGAAAAATGAACATATTAATATAAAAATAAAATAGTAAAATCTTACGTAATTATTAACAAATTAGAGAAATTAATTAAAATTTTTCAAAATTTACGTCAAAAGTTATTGTGTGACGTTAGGTTTTTTTGTTTTTGTTTTTTATTTTTGTGTTTTATGTACGGATCTCGCAGGCAACTATAGATTGGTTTTTGGGTAGGGATAATTTGTTCATTAAGGATTATAATATTACTGTTAATTTCAATAAACTTGATGATTTCGTACATTTCCATTATTTCCATAAGGTTGCTTTTATTAAGTTGGTGTAGTAATTTAATATTTTTATTTTCGTCAAATTCGTGGTTGTTGAAAATTAGATGTTTTCCGAATGCCGATTTTGAACTGTTTTTATGTTCTTTAAGCTTTGTTTGGATACTTTTCCCCGTTTCACCTATGTACGTGGCTGAACAGGTCCCACATTGCGATTGGTATATGCCACTTCTAGCGAGAGTTGTAGTCTTGTTTTTGTTATTAACTAATAATGCCTTAAGATTATTTTTGTTTTTAAATGTCATTATTATGTTGAACTTATGGAACATTTTCTTGATTTTATGGGATATTTCTCCTGGGTAAGTTATGGATCTGTACGTTGTTGGTGTATCAGGTTTTCGGTCGGATAGGGAAGTCGTTTCTTGAAGATTATATTTATTTTGTATTTTCGAAAATATTCGTTGGATAAATGTCGGTGGGAAACTGTTTTCGTTTACAATTTGGTGGATAATTTCGATCTCTTTTTCTAGATTTCTAAATTTTTCTAAATTTTTTAAAAAAGACCCTAATTATTCTTGAAACTCATATTTTCCACGAAGTTTTTCTTTTTCCTCTTCCGGTGTCAAATTAAAATCCGAGCAAATATCACACTGGTCTTTCTTGGGCTGAAAGAAACCAATATTAAATTCCTCATTGAAAATGCGTCTATACTGACGAGAAGTAGCTGGTATGGTAATATTGTTTAAGTTACAATATTCAGTGTATAATCGATACATTTTTTGTATGCTCAATCCTTCCTCAAAGTACATTTTCGTGGAGTCTTTTCGAATATAATGAGAAAGTACTATGGGAAGCAATTTAATGTGAATTCTGACAGTATCTGCAATTTCTGGTTTTAGTCTATGAGGTCGTGTAGTACGTTTCCCATGCTTGTCCTCTTGTAAGGTTCCACCTCCTTTTAATTTGCTTAATGCTGTAGTTACCCAAGATTCTGAAATATTAAGAGTTCGCAAAAAAAAATCTTGCAAATACCTTGTTCTTTACTGCGAATGTTGAAATAATATTCCCGGGAGAAACTTCTCTGAGACTGCGAATTGACAGTAAGAGTAACTTGTTTTTTGGCTACTTGTCTTACATGACGAGCTACAAAATCCCATTTTCTTGTATGATTTTGTAATTGCCAAAATTCATTGAAACTGAGCTTTCTGTTTTCCTCGTTGATTTTAGTAGTGCATTTTAACCTTCAGGTGTCTTTACAAGGTTCACCTAGCTGTCTTGCTTTTACTTTCACCCCTTTTCGGTTTTTGTGTTCAAGTCCGACATTGAGAAGGGTTTTTGATATATTATCTATCCACTCATTAACGTTTCTGGCTCGCTTTTTACCTACCATTTGTATATTGGTTTTTTTCTTTTATTCTTTTTAATAGCTGGTTGTTCTGCATTCTCAGTTCCTTCGGCTGACGTTTCATTTATGTTTTCGTCTTGTGGCGGTATATAATCTGGATCTATATCGGAACCGGCATCAAAAGGATCCTCTTGATCGTTTTCAACTACAACGTTTTTTTCGGTATTCGAGCACATTATTGTGCAACAATAGTATTTTCACCTAATCTCAACCAACCTTAAAATGACGCCGTGATAAAATTTTGGGGAATGAATACTCGTGCGCGATTTGGATCTTCCTCTTTTGGAGCCAGCGCTAATAGTGCAACGATTGTAAACCATTTTATAGTCGTTGACATTTTGAAAATTTTTCACGTCGTTGAATTTTGGGTCGAGCGAGCTATATCTGATTTTATCAGGATATAAGTTATTAAATCAATTAACTTTCGTACGAAATTGTTTCCCACGATTACGGTCTACCGGATTTATACGCACGTTAACGAATTTAAAATTTTTACTGAAAAACCTCATGCCATCTTGAGGTAGGATTAAACATTTATGTTTTATAATTCTAATTCCAACAAACTTATCCTAAAACTACTTAAGAAAAAAGCACTACTACATACTTATTAAACATAAAATCCTTAAAAAAAATTAATATACTAAAAAATTAAAAAAAATGTTTTATGTTCAATCATAAAGCATTTTATTGTTTATTTAATATACATATACAATATTTCTCTCTACATTCTAATATATAGTACGTATACATCTCCAAGTCGTCTACCCTCTTATCCTCTTCCCACATCTATATCTTCGCCACCTCCATGGGACTGATTTTAGAATAAAAACAACATTTCGCCACCGCCAACTCGAAATGTTACACGATTACGTCGTCAAAAACATGTTCAATTTCAATCCATTTGAAGATCTTTGCATAGAGAATGTCCGAAGATGAAGAATCAACCGAATCATCAACTTTCGTTGAAGTAACCGATATCGATAAAAACTCGAAGATGTTATCATCCAAAAAAGTTACAACGTCGCTTCGAAAGCGATGTACGGCGAAGTGATTTCCGACGATGTTTTTACGGACGACGACGAAACGCTGATTCAGCAATCTTCGTCTTTGGCCGAATTTTCGACGGGGACGGTTAAGGAGAATGAAGATATTAAGGAGATTGTGGAAACGGTGAAGAACGCGGTGAGAATAATAAGGAGTTTATTTAGTAATAAAGATTTTATTGAGACTGAGATTCTCTTGGTTGATGTTGGTATTGAAGATGTTGATTTATGAACGGTTGAGAAAGGGGATGTTGTTGAGAAGGAGGGGCAAGCGGTGATCAAGAAGGATGATGGAGATTTAAATCAATTTATAATGTTTTATGTTATCATACATTATAATCAAAGCTGCATTTTCTGCTATTTTCAGGGTGTTTCACTTTTCCAGGCCCGTATTCAACTTAATTTTTTTAAATGGAATCCTATGTATCTTTTTACATATGCTGTTTAGTATTAGAATTAAATGCTATAAGCGTACAAATCTTGTTTTCGAATTTTAAATGCAAGGTTGCCAAGTTATTAATCATTTTGGGAAGTTTTCTAGAGAATCATATGGTGACTTAGAATTCGTTATTAATTATTTAATATTAAAGATTGCAATTTGGCATATCGACATTCGTTCTGGTAGCCACTCTGTATAATATTACCCAATAGTATTAGTGGCGATCGAAAGACCCAAGCTTTGTTTATCGATATGTCAACTTACAGTCATCAATATTTAATAATAATGCTGATAACGAATTTTAAGTGACTACATGATCTTTAAAAAATTTTTACGAAATGATTAATAACTTAGCAACTCTTGCATTCAAAAACAAGATAATTTGAAAACAAGATATGCACTTATAACATTTAAGACAACTAATCAGCATATGTGAAAAGATACATAGGATTCCATAAAAAAAAAGTTGAATAATGGCCTGGAATATGAAACACACTGTATAGCGGAAAATAATTTTAATCGTTCACCTTTGACAGTAATGTATGATGACATAAAAACATTATTTGTATTTTCAACGGTAAAGCTATAACCTTCCCTCCCCGCACTATTGGCTCACCCTGTATACAGTGCCCACCAAAAAGTCAGCAACACTTTTGCACAACTTCGTTGTTTTAAATCGAATGCTATAGTTTTTACATCTTTTAATTACATGCGAAAGTAATACAGTAAAACTTAGAGTACATTAGAACTTTTTGGATTCCACTATTCGTAGAAGCTTGAAATTTTGGTAACATGGGTTGTTTATTCCGATCTTTTAACCCAAAATATTTTCAAGATGGCCACTACTTCCGGTCTACCGGAAATAGACCTCAACTTCGTTATTTTAAATGGAATGCTATAGTTATTATTACGCCATTCAATTATACGTAAAAAAATATGTTGACTTTGATGACAGTTGTTGATACCTAACGGTTTTTGTTTTCAAGTAATTTTAAATGAAGTGGCTATCTTAAGAATATTTTAGATTAAAAGATTAAGCAACCCATGTGACTGATTTGAACTGATTTACGACCTCATAATACTTAGGTGAGATAATGTAGTTAATAATTTTTATCAACAATTAATATATATTAGTTTTTCTGTGCAAATTATCATGTCTATAAACATATAAAAACTATATTTGACATACGTTTTTAATGAATTTATATTTAACACTAAACTTTCCGGCTGAAGGCTCATCTTCACGTCAGTGGTTACGAGTTAATTCATTGACGCTTCTACATCTTTCTTAACACCTGAAATGTGTAAACATTAAATTCGATGACCTGGCAAGTCAGGGAACTGAACCACGCTCAGAATAATTGATTCTGCATAATTCTCTGAGTAATTGATTATAAATTTGGTTTATAACATGTCATAAAATAATTTGCTGGGTTTATAACAAAGCACGTAGAGATGAATTTAGGAAATAATGACATAATTGTTTATGAAAAACAAAAATTTATTTAGGAATGTTAAATTTTTTTAAATTTGCTTTAAAATGTTTTGTTTTCTATGATGATATTAATTTGTTCTTTAGATACGATTAAAACATGCAAAGGTGTTCGTAAAAATTATTTGCGACGTTTTAAATCTACAATAAATTTACTGTTAATTATGTTAAACTTATGTTATTATGTTAAAATTATGTTAAGTTATTTATGCTAAGCGGTTCTTGAGATACGATATTTAACAGATGGAAATTAATAAATTTATAAGCACCGGCTCCTCTTGGATGTTCTTTAATTTTAGAAGTCTTCTTCAGTCCATAACACCAATTAACTAGTGAATGGTAGCGAATATATAAAAATTGCGTTCAGATATGTCACCCACTTATAATTCTTAGTGTATTCGATACTTGTTAATAACTTGAAGATTCTCTAGAAAATAATACAAAACGCATGTGAGGCTGATCGCCATGCAAGCATGTCTGCAAATGGTGTTTAGGTTTTATGTTCTGTTTATATTTTCTACAATTAAATAAAAGTGTGAAGATCAAGACGCTTCAATCACTAATAACTCTGGAATTGTTTTAATCTCTAAAATCACTGCTTTTAGCGTTTGGCAGCTTTTAATATCCAATTGTAAAAAACATAAACCCTCTTGTATTCCTTAAAATAATACACAATTAGCCATCTTAAATTTAGTGAAAGATTTGGTAACAAACTCTTGCTGCTGCTGCATGCGAGACTTCGCCGAATAAAGGTACTGCCGTCGTAAACTCTTTTTGGGTCATACACAATAAGAGTAAAAAGTGTTTTCGTGTTGAGATATCTGCTTCATGCCAGTTCAAATTATAAACAGCATCAGCTATACTACCAGCCTATTTAAAAGAATATTTTAATATTTTTTAAATATAGTTGTGTACTTCACACTCACCTTTGAAGTAATTTTTTGTCCTACTGTATGAATTAGATATAATGTTACGAAGCTGACCATGATCATGTAAAAGCTTATTGAATCCCTTCTCTAAAAGCACTTTATTCATTAATTAAAATGCAATATTGAGTGATAATGCGTACCAAAGCAAATTCGGTGGCAGAAGTTGTCAAAGAAAGCCCCAGGACAATTTTTAT
This sequence comes from Onthophagus sagittarius, assembly GCA_036711965.1. Lineage (NCBI taxonomy): Eukaryota > Metazoa > Arthropoda > Insecta > Coleoptera > Scarabaeidae > Onthophagus > Onthophagus sagittarius. The sequence goes on from JASERS010000001.1 coordinate 49,963,461, forward strand.
AGGTACAAGAAAACTGTTAAAGAATTCTTTTAGCTTTTGGAAACTTCTGCAATCATATAATAATACAAAGCTGCTGCCAAAAAATCAACAACAGCGATTTGGTTTTCTGTTCGATCTAAAATATTTGATAACGATTGTCAATATTGGGAGTAATAATCAAATTGATACATAAAGTTTCCTTCTATATTTGTAGTTTATTTATATGTTATTATTAGAAGTAAATTGTAATGTACATTATAGATTTGCAATAAACTTTATCAATTTGTCAAGTTTCTTCAGGATGAACGAGACGGACGATGAAAGAGACTTAAAAAATCTCAGTGCATGAAGAATTTTCAGAAAGAACCTCCAGCGGACAATTTACACATAAATGTTAACACAAAATATTAAGTGATCGTAAAATGAAGAAATAAAAAGCTTATCAAGGATATTTTCCTAAGATAAAATAGCTTGCTATCCAGGGTAAAATAAAAGAATCTGCGTTGATTCAACGATAGAATTTATTATGGTTTTGACGACGGACGGTACGATTAGTGAAACTTTATTGTTTCTTCTACAGGCAATTACCAAACATGATTAACGAAGTTACTAAAATAAAAAGGTTAAATGAAATCATGAATAGTTGAAGTAAGTACATCAAAACAATTCTTGACTACTCATTACGAGGCTACTTTACCATGTAATTGGGCAATTTATAAAAAAAACATACATTACTTATTAAAATAATTGAATAAAATTTTGTAAATAGGTTCTTCTAACAATTCTACATAACGCATGGTGGAAATTTTTTAAATTTTTTAAAGAAAAGCATTTTTCTTCTATATTTCACAATTTTTTCGTTTCTTTTTTAGCTTGTGTGATAATATACTTGAGAATAGTAATATTTTACAAATAAAATTTTTGAAATTGTTAGTAATATTGTAATACTTTGTAATTTGCTAAAATTGTCGTAACGTAACGTAAAACTGAATATTTTCAGTCAAGATTCCTCCCTTTTGCTGACTAAGTGACGCCGATAAAACAAGGAGCAACAGTCTTCTAGTTTTATCTATATGGTATAGATTATGTGGTATAGAAAATAATCATCTCAAGTGTATTCCGAATTCTGTTTAACTACAATTTTGAGTTCATAGATTACTAAACACGATGTTTCGGTGTCTCGGGGAATAATTTTAACCACATATATTAGAGTGAAAATGATGATAACGCACGTACAAAAAATTGGTCAAAGACCTAAAATCGCAAAGATACAGGCTATCAACTAGAGATGTGCGCGTGAGTAACTTTTTATGCCCGTTCACACCCGCTCACGATTTAGACCCACGCGAGTCACGCACTCCACTCACTGAATATCATACATGAATCAGTAACTTAACCATTTTAATGATTATTAAGTTGAATGAAATTAAGCAATTTGGGAAGAAATTGAAAGAAATCTGTTTAATATCATGGTATCAAGTTGTGTTGGGTAGAGCTTCAACTTTATACCATCCCTCATATTGAATGGTATCAAGTTGAAGTTCAACCCGACCCAATTTGATACCATTACTCCTATTGAATTGAACTTGTATCTTTTGTTGTTTTGGATTTTTTATTATATGAGAGATGGCATGAAGTTGAAGCTGAAGTTGAAGCTGAACCCAACGACAGAAGAATTTTGGATTTCATTTTTTGTTATATAAGCGATGATATAAAGAACATTAACACAACTCAACTATTTAGATTGAGCTTCATCTTTATACTTAATAATTTGAAGTTCTAGCTCAACCCAACTCAATCTTAGAAGAATACTTTCATACCACCTCTCATATTAAATGGCGTTTAGTTAGAGCTCAACCCAATCCAACAATAGAAGAAAAAGTCACGGAATATTTCAAAAAACTTAGAAGCGTTAGATTGGATTAAACTTCAACTTCACGTCATTCAATATGAGGAATGTTATGGGTTGGGATAAGTTGGGTTGAGTTTGTTTATGTTCCGCGGGACCGTTAGGGTGGATTTACGCTGCTACCAGACGTTTTTTCAAGGACGAAATATCGTAACCAAAACCTACGCGCGTTTTTCGAATTTTCTTTACAGGATATCTTAAAATAGGCACAATGAAAGCTAAGCATACTGGACACCTCAAAAGAATATACGTGCATGCGCGTGGTAACTCCGTAGGTGCGGAATACAAAAAAAGAAAATTTGGCAGGACATCCTTCGATGAGGAGGGTATTTGGAACAAAAAAGAATGTCTAGAAGTAGTAGTGCTTAAAAAACCATGAATACTATAACTAATCTTATAATAATAAAATAATATAATAATAATATAATAATAAATGAATAACGGGCTAATCTTTCTGCTGGCTAAAAAGAATGCATGGGAAAAAGTGGAGAAGATGATGCATGATGTGGACGTATAAACTAAACCAAACCTGCTACAAGAGAAATGGCAACCCAGAGTATAGATGAAAAAGCGATACAGTGTATAACTCATTGTGAAAACATTAACGGCTGAGAAAAAATTAAAGACTTCCAATGGGCGGAGGAAGTGTATACCGTAAATGACGTAATCATGGTAATGATAGTGGAACCGGACGATGAAAGCATGGACAGAGGAATCCAGAAAGCTTTTAAAAAGAGATGTCCGGAGATTACAGAAATGACTGAATATATGGGTTTTATTGAGCAGAGCTGCAGGGTAGGAACAAGAAGTGCTATGAAAGAAGGAACAAAAAGAATAATAAAAATAAGGTATGATGGAACAAAAGAAGACCTCTTTAAAAAATTAGTGTCTCTTAAACACGCCTCTTAGTCAAAATGAGGAGGCGTGCCCACTTTGTAACGTAGAGGAACACAAGACACAGAGAAGTACAAAGCTTTCGCAGCAGCATTATTCCTGGCTCGGAAAGAAGACCGAAACGAAATGGCTACTAACAAAATAGCAGTCAAATAGACACAAGTCTCCAAATCTAAAAGGCGACGCAAGATTAGGAGCGATTAGAAGCGATGAATTTATCAGAACAAAATATCATTAAAAGATGGATATAGTAGTAGCTTCTGAGCCAAGCAGAAGGAAAATAGAAACCGGAAACTGGTTGGCAAACGAGAATGAAATTGTGGCAATTAAAATAATAAACAGAGACATGGCCGCCAGGAGGGTAAGGGATTTATAGCAATACGAACGGAGATTGGAATTTTTGTGGGATGCTATTTAACGCCCAATATGACACTAGAATGTAACAGGAACAGTCAGAGGAAATATCTGGGGCGATAGCTAGACGTGGGGATGTAGGGATAACCGTAGGAGGGGATTTCAATTAAATATCTGCTGCTTGGGGTTCCAGAAATGAAGACCGTAGAGGACGGATACTAAACGAATGGATGGCGGAAAGGGAACTAGTTGTTGTAAACAGAGGTGACAAGCCAACGTGAAGAGAAAGATGACAAGAGTCGCATTTAGATATAACTAAGTGCAGCGAAGGGATGATTAATAATATAAAAGGTTGGGAGGTTGAGGACGAGGAAAATTTGAGCGACCATTTATATATAATATTTACTATAACAACAACTGAGGAAAGTACTGTCAAAGCAAACACCCAGAAGAGATGAAAAAGACGCGAAGATCGAGTAGATACTTATAAGAATAGAGTACAGGAGGAACTTCACAGAGACAGATACTCACACCTGAAAAGCTAACAAAGATAACAAAGACAATATAAAGACAATATGATGAGACGTATGGCAAGAGATGTCAGATACACAGTAGAAAAGGATCGTTGTACTGGTGGAATGCGCAGGTGAAAATAGCGAGAAACAAGAACAAACGCGAAAATACGGACCGTACAAGACAGACGGCAAACTGAAATTGATTAACAGGAGACTAAGGAGAACCTTAAAAAAGAAATTAAAAAGGCAAAAAAAAGCTTTATACGGCGAACTAGACAACAATGCATGGACGCTGCCTATATTATTGCTATAAAGAAGACTAAAAATGTTCCAAAAGTGACCATTGACCACGAACAGATAGAAGTACTTATGAAGGAACTTTTTCCGGAAGGTAACGGCGCGACTCCTTACGAAGGTAATTGGCGGATATCGTCAGAAAACATAAGAGAGCTAACGGAGGATTAGCTTTGGGCGAAGGCCGAAAAGATGAAGAACAGTAAAGCCGGAAATTCTGAAAGACACTGTGAAAGGTGGAGGAGGCAAAATGGTCGATATGTTCAAAACCCTGCTAAAGCAGAACTCATTTCCCGATATATGGAAGGTCGGTCGACTAGTTCTAATAGAGAAACAGCCTCGACAAAATAAGTATAGACCCCTGTGCTTACTAAACTGCTTTGGCAAATTATATGAGTCATTAATAAAAAATAGACTGGACGAGGAATTGCAAATGGGGAAAGAGCTATCTAAGGATCAGTATGGTTTGTGAAGAGCAGGTCAACCACAGATGCTATCGAGGAGGTTTTTAGAGAAGCTAAAACGACCGAAAAATATAAGCAGGGCGAGAGACGGAAATGTCCACTGCTTACAGTGGACGTAAAGAATGGTTTTGGAATGGCTCCGTGGGGAAAAAATAGTGGAGAAATTAAAGAAGCACGGTATATCAGCATACTTACTCAACATAATTAAAAGATATTTAAGTAACAGAAGTGTCGAATATGAAGGAGGAAGTTACTAAATGACCAGGGGCGTTCCATGGGGCTCGATCTTAGACCGGTTTTGTGGAATATTTTCTTCGACCAGCTGTTGAAACAAAACAAAATAGAAACAGTCAAATTTATTGCATATGCGACGACCTTGCGGTAATAGTAGCTGGATGGGAATTGGAGGAAATAGAACTAACAACTCAAGAACACAACACGATACAGAGAACGGTAACCGCGCTGCACAGAGTAATGGGCGCAACATACGGTCGCCGGGCGGAGAGAAGAAGGATCACATCTGTGATATATTCTCAGATGATGTACGCCTGCTATGCCTGGAGGGATGCCTTTAATGTGAAGAAGAATGTCGAGAAGCTTGGCAGAATACAGAGGAGAATTCTGATAAGGGTTACGAGCGCCTATAGCACCGTATCTACTGAGGCCTTACTGGTGATGGGAGGTACGTTGCCGGTGGATCTCATGTATGAGATTAGAAAGAGCAAGAAGGAGGGGGACACCAGCAAGCAGGAGATAACTACAAAAATACACAGCAAATGGGAAGAGAGATGGAAGAGGAATAGCGGAAAAGTCCGATGGAGCAAAAGGTTGATACCAAATATAATACCGTGGATCAATAGACGGTGGGGTGAAGTTAATTATCACCTAAGCCAGCTCAAAAGCGGGCATGAGTGTTTTAGGGGTTACTTGTACTACTATAAGAAGGTGGGTGATAAAGACTGTGTGTATTGTGGAGTTAAGGACGATGTGGAACACATATTTTTTGAATGTCACCGATGGAGGAGGGAAAGAGAGGAGATGTGTCAACTGTTGGGCTTGATCCTGACTTCGGAAAGCTGTATAGGGGTGATGCTGGAGAGTGAGGACAGATAGAATGTCGTGGAGAACTTCGTCAGGGAGGGTCGGGACAAAGGAACGCGAGGAGGGAAGTGGACAGGAACGGGAGCGTCCTTAGGAAAAAGGGGGGAGGGTTGAAACCAGAACCCCCCCGCCGACGTATGTTTTCAATAATCAATAATTTAAAAATTAATCGATAATTGTGATTTTGACTGGCTGAGAGAGAGGAGGAGAATTCGACGGGGCTATTTCATCTGGCACGTAGTGAGGAGAGAAGTGCGATGGTATGGAGATGGAGATGGGGGGAATCCTGGAGAAGAGCTGGAGAAATGCAGAAGAGACGAGAAGAGAAGTGCGATGGGGGTTCCGGAGAGAATATTAAAGAAAACCGACGAAAGCCCAAGAGAGTGATTCCGGGGAATACAAGGAAAGGGGTTGTTAGTGGGTCGGAGATCCAAAGATGGACTCCAACCCCACACTATCCGGCTCAAGAACTTCACTCCGGAAGTCTGGTTACAGATTTTTTCTGACCTCGTTAAAAAAAAGGGTTTGGTTAGGTTGGGTTGAACTCCGATATCATACCATTCAATATGTGGGTATGAAGTTTAAAAGATTATAAAAAAGTTTACACATTGCCGGTCGACAAACAGGTACCCTATGTAATCCCTTGGCATTTTATACACTATCTAGATAAACTATCTAAGGGACAATGATCTCGATAATATTTCATACATTGCCTAGATACCCCAGATATTTTGTACGTTATTTAGGCATTGTATTGAGTACTGAATTATACAGATTGACTTCCAATATGTCTATGTCCTATGTCTTCTAACACAAAAGATAGCATATGTTTCCATAGATCTTAGGTTGCTTGCGTAAAATGTAAGTCAATTAAAAAATACTACAATTTTTAGTTCTGAAATATATTGATTGGTCTTGACCAAAATTGTTCTAATTCATAAACTTCTTCGTTCAATGTATACTAAATAATTATAAATACTGAATGCTTCCCAGAAATACAATTTTCTGAAAATTTTTCAAAACAGAGAATGCGGATTATCAGTTGTGGATGCGGATATTCGTTATATCACTAATTTTGAATGTTCTTACAATTATGCACTTCGCTAAAATCGTATTTACTTAAAAATTGTTTAGAATACTGATATCAACATTTAATTAATGAAAATGTTACTAATAATACGGAAAACATCAGAAATTTAATTCGGATTCTTGATAACCCCAATAGAAACCTTAAACAATTGTCTAGTGATCGGTAAAATATTATTAAAGCAAAATTAAAAAATTGATTCAATCGGGTCACGTCAGGTCCTGTCGAAAACAAAGCTGCTCAGGATCACGTAAGTTCAATTAATGCCCACTCACGGTGGGTCAGACTCACGTAATTTGCACATCTCTATCATCAATGTTAGTAAAGTTTTGGGCAGATTTTTGAATATCTCAATCACTATTTATGATAAAGCTTTGAAATTTGGCACAGTTTAAATAAATATCAAGTAAAATCACTGGACAATTTATGAATTAAAATTTGTCTGCCAGAACAATGTGACACATACAGGGTTTCTAAAATTTGTTTGGTTAGAACTTTTTTAATCGATTATAACCCTACATTTATTTTCACGGATTTTGATAGAAAATTTATTTTAGAGACTTTTATTATTTTTAGTTAATGTTGATAAATACCGTGATAAATGTAAAATATCACCATTTCCGTGATAAATGCAAAAATGTTATGTTCCGTATTCAAATAACTCATGCTATAAAAAAATTTAAAATGGAAATGACAAGTGAAAATTAAACTGAAACGACATAACTATTACATATTATAATACATACACATTATTTCCAAATGTAGATCTAGTTAAATCAATTTTTAACTTGATTTAATAAAAGTTAGTCTGTATCATTGCCATTTTATGTCTTTGACCAATTTTTTTTACATGTATTGTCATCATTTTCAATATAGTATATGTGGTTAAAATTATTCGCTGAGTCACCGAAACATCCACCACATACTGACATTGCTATTAAAGCTGCAACGATTAAAATTATGTTCAGCTACATGGTGTTAATATGATGTTGTATATATGGTATATATGGTGTTAATAATGTGATGTTTCATTATTTCAGGACTCTACCATAGAATTATTTATTCCGTGACTCTACTAAACTTTAATCTTTAAATGCAACCCTATGCATCCCTTTACATATGTTGATTGTCTGTCTTAAATGCTATAAAGACGTGTATTGTTTTCAAATTTTAAATAGGTTTTAATGTTAATTATTAATCATTTTGAGAAATTTTTTGAAGAATCATGTTATGACTTAAAATTCGTTATCATCATTACCATTAAATATTGAAGACTGTAATTTGTCATATCTATAAACAAAGATTTGGTCTATTAAACCCTACTAATACTATTGCATAATATTATCAGAACTGGTTCATTACTGGAATGTTTGGGGGACCATAACTTTATTATTTTAAATAGAACACTAAAATTTTGCAAATGAAAATGTGCAGGTGAACTAATAAAAATGTGCAATTGTGGAAAGTTCTGTCAGAAGGATTTCACACGCCGATCTGAAGTTCCTTCTATACAAAATGATGATTGTGCAAGATCTTATTGAACGGAACTCTAAAAATCACAGAGCAATTACCTTTTGTTTTTGTTACTTATATGGCATATCTAACACGTGCTTTTTCACTTTTGAGATAATTCGTTTTATGTAATTCCATTTCGTTTGTTTCACTTTGTTGAGATAATTAAACTATTTCAAAAATGTTGGCATATACCCGATTTTTCTACAAGAAATAAACTATGAAATGGACGTTTTAAAACAAATGTGAGTAAGATTGTAAGCTAAGTAATAATTTAATACGCAATGTAATTGAATAAACATTGGGTATAGTAATGATTCATCGCATAAAAGACTACCAAACAAACGGGCATAATTTCTGTAATGTATAACGAAATTGCTCTGGTTTGGACTTATTCACTGTTTCTTCGGCATTGTTTAGAGAAAGAATTCGCCGTTTGTCTTGGGATTAAGCATTGCGTGCTACGTTTGTTTGTTCTTTTGTTTTTTAAATTATATTAAGTTTCCTTTTTGTTAACCTATTATCTATTGCGTTCAATTATTATTTTTCTGAATACAATGGTTTCGAAGTTACAACTTCATCTTCAGCTGAAAATATCAATTGGCGAAGCTAATAGATAAAATCATTGAAACAATTAGACAAATATTTATTTAGACAAATATTCAAAACATTGAATATTTGTCTAAATTTTTGAAAAAGCCAAAACGTGATACCAAAATTTAGATTTATAAAAGTTAAGAACTACTTCTGTAGAAAATGGAGAAAATAAAACGTGATGCGTTATAAAATATTATATGATAATTTAAAACTTGATGGTCGACGTTATTGAAGAAGAATAAGAGTTCAAAAAAGGTTTTTTCAAAAATCAAAGTGAAGATGTTAATAAATTGACATAAACCATCTTGGCGGGACTAGAAGAAGAGACAATCTCTTCCAGAGACTAATTTTAGTTCGATGCAAGCATGCAATAATCTAAATCCGAATAACAGCTATAAGTGGAGTTTATACTTAGAGTATAAAATTTGTGTGATTTAGTTGAAAAGATTTGGTTTCAATTTCGGCCGAAACTATGACCATGGCCGAATTTCGGTTTTGGTTCAAAATTGACTTTAGGCCGGACACTAATACCGAAAACGATGCAGTTTGTATGATATACGAGCTATACACAATAGAAATCATTTTGGAATAAAAATGACAAAGAATATTTGAAAATTAAAGAATATTTCGAGGAAGAGTTTGAAAAAATATATTGTTGATGACAAAAACTATATCAGAGAAAACGTTAAAGGACAAATATTGAAAATTTAAGAAAACAACTATAACGTTGACATGTCAGTTGCTATAAAAAACACTGAATAAGGAAAAGGTTTAAAGTAAATGTCCACATTTGTAGGATCCTACAAGGTTACTAAAATCAAACTTAACAACACTTACCAACTTGCGAAATTTTGAAACGATAAAGGACATTTATCAACAACCACGTGCTCGGAACACACGAAAAGAGATGATGAGGATGATGATGATGATGGAGACGAAATGTGGTCTAAGTCTGAAGCAGACTTTTCGCATTATGACCGAATTGTGGAATTCAGATGACATGCTCCAACATGCACACAATGAGAAGTAGAAATACCGACATGAGAGAAGACGACACGAGGAGGACAAGTTATGGTATTCAGTAGTAATGTACTATTGAATTAATGTAATGTAAGTTTACGTGTAAGCTGCTATTGTTAAGTTTAAATTTATCGCATATATCATATTATTATTATTCATAAAGCACTGACGATAACATTTTTGAAAATTTTGTGTTATTTACGCATTATATGCTTCACAATTCAATAGAATTCTTCTATAGCTGCTATATCATATCATAAACAAGAATTGTTCAGCTTTAACTTAATACAACTATATCATGAATCCTAAAAATACAGACTACATCTTGATCAAAAATATTATTTACCTGGTACGTCTCGACCGTTTTATTGATAACTTTAAAAGAAAATAATAATAATATATCTCAAGGTATCACCATTCTTTATCAAAGTCATCCCATTATTGTACATAGAATTTGAGCAAGTGAGAAAACCCATGGTTCACGCAAATAGCGACAATCTTGGATATACTTTAGATCGACAGATCGGAATCACCATCCCAGATAATTGAGATTTATCAGAAACATATACGAAATAGGGTGTTGTTCACTTTGTGATGAACACTACACGAATCTATATGATAAAAAATAACTAATAAAAGAAATACCTGAATAGATCTTGATGATAAATGACCACGGGACGCAACATTCTTAAATTTCTTTTAGTATTTCGCGTAAAATATATTTTTCCAATCATTATCTTAATATTTTCAATACGCAAAATCAATGTTTCCACTGAATACCGATACAACACATATAAAAACAATAAAACATTTTGTACAACTAGTATCGTGTACATTTGAAACATCATCATCAATGTTAGTTCCCAAGGCATTAAATTAAAAGGAAAATAATACTGAAATATTAAGCAATGTTCAACGTTTTTAAATTTAGCGCAATTTCCATCAGACATAATAAACAGCGTCATAACAAATGTTACAACAAGCCCCCCATAACGAATTAATTTCAATGTCGTTTTTGTATTTGCCTCAACAAATTTAATTTTTTCGGGAGAAACACATTCGTTAAGGGCGCTGAACTGATTGATTATTTCAAATAAAATCTGTCGATGACGCAGGAGTTGGATGACACATGCAACATGTAACACTCTTATCAGATTGAACTGCATATGAAATAAACATTTTTCCAATTTCGTCTTATAATCTGAAATAATAACGACTATAATATTTCTCCTCGATTTCACTACATCAAACTCACTTATAACTTCTAATATTAATGGGTAAACAACCCATACTGCAGTCACGATAATCAACATTGTTGCGCTCAGGAAATTATGAAGGAAATTCCGTGAGGTGGGCCAACAGTTATATATACGAAAGCTTTCTTCCAAAAGATAAAAACCTTGTGTTTTAGGCATTTTAAGTGCTGCTACACTGCAATTAAGTGGTCGACTGGAACAGTTGTATCGACTTTCAATAAACGCGATGCTTTTTACAATTGTAAACATCGATTACATTTACCCTTCTGGCGTCGTTAACTATCGGTGTGACCTTCCCATAGTTATAATATATAAAACGTTCAATTATGTTTTAAATAAGGTATTTGAAACGAACTCTTTTTAATATGTTTAAAACTATATGATAGGTTGTAAGGGGGCGTTCTTAAATTTAAGTTCCAGTACATTAACTGGGTTTATTAATTAAGTTTACAAAAATAATACTATCTTAAAAATCAATACTTTTTTAACTTTATATGAAAAATGGAAAAATATTTTATCGCCAACCGGCAGCAAAAGTATACTTCATTGTATCCATTTGCGGCAGTAAAGTGACACTTTATCTTACTGTCAAATTTGACAGCATTTAGCTTCAAACAAAGTACTTTACCTGCCGCAAATGAGTCAGACAAAGTATTTCACCTGCCGCTAATTGCTGTCAATTTGAAAAAATTTTAGCAAACAACTGGATTCGAACCCGGTACCTTTGACACGATAGCTAAATGACTTGTCACTGGACTACCGACCTTCTATGTTTAATCAAACATTGCCGATTTATATTAATGAAACAACCGTTTGTCATATATTTTGACATCTGTCAAAATATGTGTCTTAACTACTGCAAGTTATAGAATCATTATATCTTAAATTTTGCGGTTGGCGATAAAATGTTGTATGCACCACGCCACCAAAGTGTTTTTATCGAACTCGCCTTTTACTCGCCTCGCTCGCTCGACTCATAAACTCAGGCTCGTTCGATAAAAATTCACTTTGCTGACTTGGTACATAAATAACTATTATCGCCAACCCGCAGCAAAAGTATACTTTTTTGTATCCATTTGCGGCAGTAAAGTGAAACTTTATCTTGCTGTCCAATTGACAGTATTTAGCGGCAGACAAAGTACTTTACCTGCCGCCAATTGCTGTCAATTTGAAAAAAAATTTAGTAAACAACTGTATTCGAACCCGGTACCTTTGACATGACAGCTGAACAACTTGCCACTGGACTATCGACCTTCTATATTTACTCAATCTTTGCCGATTTATATTAATGAAACAACCGTTTGTTATATATTTTGACATTTGTTAAAATATGTGTATTAAATACTGCAAATTATAGAATCATTATATCTTAAATTTTGCCGTTGGCGATAAAATGTTGTATACATCACGCCAGCAAAGTGTTTTTATCGAACTCGCCTCGCTCGCTTCGTTCGCTCGACTCGTAAACTCAGGCTCGTTCGATAAAAATACACTTTGCTGATTTGGTACATAAATAACTGTTAATGTGTAATATCAGTAATCAATAACAGATTCATATTTAACTGTTTCTAACATTTTAATAATTGTAAGCCTTTAAAATGGCTTAGCAATTTGATTTCTTAATTCTGAAATTACAACAGCCCGAACCTGTATGTATGTAGTTTCACGTGTGGGTGATTATCTGTCATAGCACTTAAGCCGGCACTTAAGAGATCGGTGACTTGTTAGCCGGCCGTTTCGCCAGCCTGTTCGCATGACCGTTGTTTTTACCTTTGTTTACCTTTGCCTCCTCGAGTGATTATCGACAGGATCTCGCCTACGACGATGTGCCTTGGTGCCTACCAATCGCCAGTATAGCCTGTCTGCTATCAGTACAGATCACAACGTTTCGGCCAAGTTTTTAAAGTTTATAATCGCATTGGTTGCTAAGTTTATAGCAATTATTTTTGCTTGGGCCGTCGTGCAATATGATCCACAAGTATGTCAGTCGTTGGAATTGATGCAGCAATTTAGCTTTGTATGCATGCTTCAGAGCTGAACACTAAACTATGGCTCCATGAGCTACCATCGATCTTATCACATAAGTGTAAATACATATAGTGACCCTCAGATTCAATCTCCATGTATTCCCAATTGCCCTTCGACACTGGGCTAGTACAATCGTTGCCTTCTTTGGTTTTGGAACTGATATGTTATGTCAGTTCCAAATGATTGATAATTTAATTCAATCACGAACGGACTTTATTTCAATAAAATTCTATTTTCAATACATAAAGTGGATGACGTATTAGAAGACACACACAAGGAGATACAAACAAATGAACATTTATGATACAACAAATGAATTTAGATAAGAACGGAAAGAAAGAATATGCTAACATTAGCAGAAATGTTATTGAAGAATATTTACATTTTTTTAACGTTGTTCCCCAATCTTTAAGCATAGCCTTTGGTTCAGCGTCGTCGGGCTCATGTACAGCGGGTGCCCTTAACTTGCCTTACTTACACGTAAGGCACGGGCCACCATTAATAGAGCAAAGGACTCCTGGAGTGATTCAGACTGGCAAATATACAAGAACTATACAATACATGTACAAAAACCTGTCAGTATTTAAGAAGACCATACGTCAGAAAAAGAAGGCAGCCTGGAGGTACTTCTGTGAGGAAACTACTTCCACCACAGAGGTCTCCCACCTCAAGAAGGTGGTCGCCTCGACTGAACGATGAATAGGGTTACTAAAGAAGGATGACTGTTTATATACCGACAACCTTCCAGAAAGTATACTGCTTCTAATGTCTGTTCATTTTTCAGGTTCCGGCAACTTTAACACTATCCGACATGAGTCAATTCACATACCAATTGCCGACGATTGGAGTTTGGCAAAAGTCGTCTATGAGGGGGGGAGAAAGTTCGGTGGGCTGTAAACATATTCTCACCGTACAAAACTCTATAATCAGACGGGATTGTATCTGCTCTCCTTCAATCTGGGCTGGAAGATCTATTACCGTACTTGAAGAGAATTTTCCAGGGTTTTCTGACACTTCGCTATATACCGACAGTTGGCATGACATCACGGTGAACAACATAGAGTAATCAAGATTACTTCCTTCCAAAGTCTTTCAGAACAATCAGTCTCTCTTCCTTTCTATTGAAATCGCTAGAGAGATTTTGCGACCGACACAGCAAATATTCTTGCCGGATAAGCAGGCCATTGAAAAAAAAATCCAGGCTGACAGCCCTTCACGCAGTGACCAGCTTCGTTGATGATGCATTGGACTGCAAGGAGTCCGCCTTGGATGTCTTCATTGATGTTCCTCCGACTCTCTGTGATTAGATCGAGAACACTCTTAAACATAGAATCATATAGAGAAAGGGAGGTACTTTAACTGCTCTGTGGAATCTCACTCTGGATGGTCTCTTAAAAGGCCTAAAACTGGCCGGTTTTATGATCGTTGGTTACGCAGCTGACCTGACAATCTTTATTGGAGGTAAGAACGTTAACGAATTGGTGTATCAAACACTCTCTCACCGTCAACCGCCAAGAAGACGGAGATGATCGTTTTTAAACGTATGCGCAACACAGATAATCCTAGACTTGCTAACTCACCACTCAAACTATCTACTTCTCTAACTACTCATATCTATATCATCAAATGTTTCACTCACAAGAAGTTCTAACACTCGTGAGACATAAAATTGAGATGATATCTTGCAAAGTAATTGCTAAAATATCCTTCACTAACAACAGCTCAGCTGTCCTTTTTTTACGAGGCAGAGGAAAGTCTGCAGCAGATATATGGCCTGGAATATTGGGCGGCCAGATAGTGTGGGGTTGGGGCGAAGAGAAGCCTACATCTTGTGTGATTGCCCTTCTTTAACCGACTTCAGATTGAGGCCTGTCGGGGAGGCTTGGCCGACCACAGATGACATCTGGAACATGCCTCCGGGCGACGTCCTGGACGTTCGTAATTCCTTAGGCTGGTTGCTGTGACTGGAGGTGGTACCGTGAGAATGCACAAGGGGTCCGATGGGGTCTAAGTGGTGAGTGCGGTAGCACAGTTTACCATTTCTTCTCACAGTTCTACTATTATAGTCTGTTCCACGACCATTGAGTCGCACGTCATACCGAAAACACCCCCACTGAGTAGCGACGTTGTCAAGCATTTTTGTACAGTACCTCGATGGATAAATGGATAATGCACTCAATTCGCAATTCGTTAATCTCTTTAAACCACTTTTTCATATGCAGTTTACGGTTATTGTTAATAACATAACCTTAAAAGTACTGTTTTGAAGTTTATGTTCAAAGCAGATTGCAGGTGTTCGGAAAGTGAACGGTAACAAGGCATTTTGCTTTATTCATCTAATTACGTTTTATATTAATTTTTCTTTTTTTAATTTGACCATATTTGATCATTACGAAATCAAACCCCATATTAACAAAAATTATAAATTAAATATCCGCATTTATTACAATTAAAATTCATAAATTATTGGTTAATAAAGCAACACTGTGATGTATTGATGACGTGCAACTCAATGGTCGTGGAATAGATTTTACATACATGTGAACGGTGTCATAAATGCAAGTATGTATTTTTATAATGTGACTGTGTCTGAAATAACGGTGCCCGATAATACACGAGCGGAAGATCCGCGGATGTCGTTATATATATTTTTTTTTCCACGATTTAAGTTGGGTTTGATTTGAACATTGTCACGTAGCTGACGACCAGTGCCGATCTAATCCCAAGGGCTAATAACTACAGTTTTGTAATGAAATGCATGGTATCCCCATCATACATGTGCTCAGTGTCCCCATCTCTGTCGTTTCATTCGTCTAACAGAATAGCTCTGCTTCAAATATACAGGGTTGGGTTGGATTGGGTTTAGCCGTGCATCAGAAGACTTTTTAACAAAGGCTTCTCAATGAATAGTTTCTGAAATAGTTCTTTACAAACTGATTTCGCAACCTTGTATATTTGAATTGAAATAAAACTAAAACTAACCTGAAGACGCACGGCTAAACTCATATCTTCCCACTTCTAGGTCTAGTGTTAGTTCTAGTTTTACATCATTCAATCTAACTCTAGATCTAGAACTAGAAACATTCGGGTTATCTGAACGTCTCCTTAAAACTGCTAAACCCGAATGATTCTAGTTCTAGGTCCAGTGTTAGCTCATACAGTGAAGATCAGTTATAACGACCAGTCAAGGGACCGAAAAGATTCCTCGCAATAGACGGTACCTCGTTATAACCAAGGTTGTCGTAATATGTAACATAAATTTTAATACTAGTGCAAAAGGTAGTAACCAGCAATTTTAAAAAAGAATTAAAATTGGATTGGATATTTACCATGATTACTGGTTAAACAGCCAATCATGGCCGGTGAAATTACAGTAACCATGGAAAATACTCAGTAGTTAAATTTAACCAAAGGTGAATATACTGGACCTAAAACTAATTAACTAAACATCATACTATTATACATCTAAAATTAATTTTTATTGAAACATTCTTGAATGTTTTTCAGATTATTATTCTTGAATGTTTTATGCTTTTATGTAATAATTCCTGACAAATATTTTTGTTCATTGTATCGCATGCGAACAAACATTCAGTATTATCCGTATAGTTGGTTGCAATGTAACGCCACCCTAGAAAATGCTTCTAAAAATTCATTTTTTGATATGTTTCGTTCTACCTCTTCATCTGACTCACCATCAGATTCATTATCTTTATTCAACATGTTAGACATTATTTCAGTGTCAGATAAAATGGAACCAGTAATAACATCGTCATCGATAGTGGCAAATAAATTTAAATCGAACGTCTATTTTTAAACCGTTTTTCTCTGTCCAACTAGAAAGATTTTCTTCCATAGAGATACGCGTAATTAATTGAGCTAAGAAAATTTCTTCTTACTCGCTAAAACTCTGCAAGCTTGCCGAATGCATGACGAAAGCAATTCATTATTGTTTCTTTTTAACATTTATCCATGCGCATTATTGTAGCATCTAAAATATCGATTTTTAATTTTTCGTTCAGATCCATAGCTTCTGCTAACTTGAACAATAACTTTTGTAGGTAAAACGTTTTCATTAATTTAATTGTGCCTTGGTCCATCGGTTGTAAGACATATGTTGCATTTGGCGGAAAGTACGCAAGTTCAATACATTCTGAGTTGTTAATATGAGGATGTCCAAAAAAAATTGTCTACCAATAATAAAGTTTTTCTTTTTTGTTGTTTTAAATCACGGTCCCACTCAAAAAGAATTCTTTTTAAAGATTTCACTTGTCATCCAAATTTTGGAATTGTTGAAATAATTTAGTGGCAGGTTTTGAACGTTCTTAAAACAACGAGGTGACTTTGGCTTTCCAATGACTCATAACTTTGATTTTTCAGATCCGTCCATGCTAGCGAAAACGAAGACCGTCAAGCGCTCCTTCGATAACTTTCCTCCTACGCACTTTTCACCTTTAAATTTTAATGTCTTGTCCGGTGTAAGTTTATAAAAAAACACCAGTTTCCTCCCCAGTAAAGATGTCACAGTCTTTGTATCTTCGGTGAAACGAAAGCCAAACATTCTCTGTCCAATTATTTGTAATTTTCACATTTACAGATAGCTGCATCTCCGTGGATTTTCCTTAATTGATGTTATATCGGTTCTTGACTCTGTCGATCCAACCTTTGGAACATATAAAATCGCCGCGACTTGTAAACGGTTAATCGGAAATGGATTCACCGATTCTATTAAGTTCGTTTGCTTTGTTTTGTAAAATCATTGTAGAAATCGCGGCGGTTTGTCTTTTTGAAGAAAACCATTGCATTAGACCTTTATCAACATCAGCCCATTCAGGTTTACGAATTTTTTTCATTTTCATATTTGTTGTTATTATTTCCATTTTTGTAACGACCTATAGATACAAGTTCACGTAAATTTAGCGATAAACTAAACCGCCGATGCTGCCTAAATGGTGCGTCACGACGTTACCAGATTTTTACGTCATTCGCTCGTTATAGACGGTACAAAACACGCACAACTACAACCGAGCACTCGTTATAAACGAGCACGCGTTATAACCGAGATTTTTTACATTCTCAGGATAGGATTCTTCACGGGACTTGAAAGCTTGCTCGTTATAGAGCAGGTGCTTGTTATAGAGCATGGGCTCGTTATAGAGCATACTCTTTATAACCGGTCTTTACTGTATTACCACAGAAAAATTATGTTAGGTTATGTCAACGGTCTACTTGTGACCATTGTAGACCGTAGTGACATTTTTTGGCTACGATGTATACAATTTACAAATAAATTTTACGCTGAAGTGCGATAGAACGATTAATCCCGTCCTTCCCGTTTTAATCGATTTATAATATAGCTACTCAAGTGCTGGGAAAAATTGTGTAAATAAATTAAAAGGGCGGAGCTTCACTTTTGTATTCTATGGTATTTCTTTAAATCAAATATGCAGGCTTGGATTGGGTTAAACCCAACCCAATCCATCAAATCAATTGGGTTTAGCCATGCATCTGAAGATATTCTTTAACGAAGGCTCTACAATGAATAAAGTGTATTCTGAAACAGAGTATTTCACAAACTGGTAGTTCTGTATATTTGAATTGAAGTATAACTATAACTAATACTAGACCTAGACGTAGAAAGTTTTGGGTTTAGTCGCGAGTATGAACATTTTTTGTATCTATTATTTCTTATTTATAATTCTGTTTTTATTTCAGTGATTTAAAATATAGTACTTATGCTGATATATGTTTGTGCTTCTTGTTTACACATCATTTAAAGTGTTTTTCGGTTTATCCGCGATTTTCACTATCGGATCCAATTCTATGGTTAACCAGGGTTTTACTATAATCTAACATTTGAAAAACACATACAGGGTTAATCCTGATGGTGCTCATGTCGGATGCGAGTAGATAGATAATGCCGATTCTGGAGCGGAAGTCCTCCGGAAGGATCGGAGGATCGGGCGACGGTGGCGCCACCTAGTGGTGAGTAGTGGAACTAAGCATGCGGCGGGCGGTGGAACTACTAAAGTTAGCCCTCAGATAATCGGTCGATGGTGGCGCCACCTATCGGCGGGCGACCGAACTTGTGAAAGTAGTCCTCCGAGGATCGGTCGACGGTGGCGTCACCTAGTGACGGTCGGCCGAACTTCTGAAAGTAGTCCTCCGAGAATCCCCACAGAGGAACCTTCCTCAAGTCCCGGTTGACGGTGGCGCCGCCTGGCGGTGGGCGACGGAACTTCTGGAAGTGGTCCTCCTCAGAGGATCGGAGGATCGGCCGACGGGGTGGCGCCAAACGGGGGATCGTTAAGGAGAGAGAGAGATAGGTCGCTGTCCGACCGACCGACGCACAGTGGTTCAAAACATGAAAAAGTGACGCATAGAGGTAAAAAACAAATTTACCCCTAGGTAATTTTGGGAAAGCCCTTTTATAAATAACACTTTTTTCCAAGAAAAACCGATACCCAAAGTCAATTATATGCAAATCTACCTGAGTAAGATGGATTTGCTTATAAGGAGGTCGGGCAGGTTCTTAGGTCACTTTGCCTTATCGCTTCATTAGCGCACATTAAGATAATTTTGTGACGTTTCGAGTGATAGTTATTTCTGAAGAAAATATGGAATCCAAGCGTTTAGGTAAGTATTATCATATGTATATAACAGTTTTTCAATTGATGCCTTGATTATCAGCTAACATTATGAAAAAGTGTATCATGAATTATGACAATTTTTAAGTTATAAACTGTAATAAGTCTCGACGCCCACCTATGCCCGCTTTGAATTTTCATCGTAAATATAGTTTAAAGTATTACGTACCTGGAGGTATATGATTTAGACCCACCATGATCCGCCTGTCGAAAATATGTTACATTTTAACACTACATATCCGTAAAATACGCAACTATTAGGAAATAAGTCATAATAAATGTTTACGCCAGCTTCAGCCCGCTGCAGTTATTGATTGTAAATATAATTTTGAGTATTATCTTATCAGTGGTGAATAATTTAAAACCATCTGGATCCAACTTTTGATTTATTTTATAGTGTTTCGCTGCAAATGCGATAAACTTTGGGAAGTGATTGTTTTCCGAAAATTAAGGTAGATGATTTATATACAAGAACCACATGCACATCGACACCCCTAGGTAACTACAACCCTCAAAAGTTGGAAAAAAATTTGCTACAAATTTGTCATTCCCCGATATCATTAGAAATCTTTTTTCCTTTAATATAATCAACAAGTGAGATGATATTGATGTTCCGCTTCACACATTGCCACTATCACTGATCAAGTTATAGTAGTAAGTATAGCTAACAGTTCATTAAATTTTTGGTAATAATTTATTTCATATCATATCCTGTATAGTATAGTGCTATTATTTTTGCTAATGTATTTTTTTTATTACAGCTGAAATTACGCGTATAGATCTATGCAATAAATTTCTTAAGGGAGGTTTTAGTAATAGAACTGAAACAGAGGTATTTAACGAAATACTAACATACATGAACGGGCGCGGACTTTTTCCAAACGAAACCCAAATAAAATCTTTTTTAAAGAAATGGGCAGAAAAATGGAGAAATTCTGGATATTCTTGGGAAAAATTTGTTGCCAAAAATCAACTTTGGTTAGATGACAAACCATTTAACAAATTATGTGATGAGAATGTGTCAGAACCTGGACCTTCGAAACGAAAATGTTTTGCAGATTTGTCAACCTCTCAAAAAAATAGAGTAACCAAAGGTAATAGATCAGCACGTGTTTGATATAATGTGGCTATAAAATTTATTTTTAGAAATAAGAGATAGTTACACGTCTGAAGAATTAGTGTATGCCGCCACATCTGCCCTTAGACAAGAGCATAAAATCGATGCAGCAAAAGCTGTAAAATTGGCTAGCTTAGTCCCAGAAGACGTATTGTCCGCTGTGGAGCGCAGTGCTCCCGAACCATTTTCTCCGGAAGAAGCAATAGCCTTATTTATTATAAATGGCAAACAAACAAAGGCTCAGTATCAAAATATGCGTTCAGCAGCATTGTGGAAAAGTAATATTCATTTTATTAAGTATGTAGACCTAATTTACTTGATTGTATTTATTTTATAGAAGTTGATATATATCCAACATACCACGAAATATTGAAAGCTAAAAAGAAAGCTATCCCACTTTAAATCCCGTTAACTTTTCGGAAATAGAGGCAAAGGTATCGCTTCAGCATATGGTGGACAGAACAGCCGAAAGAATTTTGAAAAATATTCCAATAGAAAATTGCCCAAACAGGTTGAAAATAACATTTAAATGGGGTATGGATGGCAGCAGTGGTCATCCTGAATTTAAACAAAGGTTTATTAATCCAGAAAATTCGGATGCCACCGTAATGTGTACGCACATATTACCCTTATTTATAGAAGGTGATAAGGTCATTGTTTGGAATAATGACTCTCCTAATTCGTCAAGGTATTTTTTCATATAAAATATTGTAACGCAGGCTCTAATTTCCTGTTTTTTTTAATTTAGTCTATGTAGGCCAATACGAATGGCATTCTGTAAAGAAGATCCAAATTCCATATCGGCAGAGTACACAAGAATGATGACAGTAATAGAAAATTTAAGGCCATCAATGATTAAGATGTCGGAATCATACGAGGTGGAAATGACACATATTTTTCTGTTCACCATGATAAATGGAAAAGTTATCAACGCTATTATTAAAAATCCCGCAACTTCGGTAAGTGTGTTCATGATTATATTAAACGTGGGACAGAAACGAAAGAATTCTTTTGTCAATAAGATAACTAAAATTAAATGATTTTAGAGATGTCCAGTATGTTTAGCTGGACCTAAAGACTTAAATAAATTTCCAGACAAAGGAGCAATTAACAAAACTGTTTTTGGCTTTGGTATATCGCCATTACATGCGAAAATTAATATGATGCAGTTTTTACTACGATGTGCCTATAAGTAAGAGATTTACTTCTAATACTTCTTTATTTTCTATGACTAATTTCTTCTTAGATTGGACGAAAACAAGCAAACAGATGTGCGGAAGAAGGAAATTCAAAAACTGTTCAAGGAAAAAACTGGCCTAATTATAGACAAACCCAAGCCAGGTTTTGGAATTTCCCATGATGGGAATACCGCCAGAAGATTCTTTCAAGATTGTAAATTAACATCAGAAATAACAGGAATTGATGTTGAAATTATCGAGCGATTTTCAAATCTTTTAGCGGCAATATCTTGCAACACAGTAGTTAATTTCAAGAAATATGAAATGTACGGCATTGCAACAGCACAAAAGTTTTCGAAAACATACCCCTCATTCACATTTTCTCCAACTGTGCATAAAATTTTGTTTCACGGGCATGAATATATTCAACATTTTGGATCAATTCCATTAGGTAAATTATACTTGAATAGACAACAAACAAAAAAACTATAGTTTTTATTTTATAGGTGCTCTAAGTGAAGAACCACTGGAGTCTAGAAACAAAGATTTCAAGAAATATAGGACCGACTTTTCAAGAAAAACATCACGCAAAGATACACTTGAAGATATTTTTAACAGATTCATGTTAACGTCTGATCCTTTATTTTTTAAAATATTCAGAGCATTTAATAGATCATCTGCAAAGAGTAAATCTTCAACAAAAAAACTACACATAGATGATACTGCTGATTTTGAAGATGCTCCTTTGAATGAATCGTATGATTCAGATTCTGATGACGACATACAATTCGATGAGGAAAGTTCCTTACCAGTCTTCGCAGAAGAATTTGAAGACACCATTTAATATAGTAAAGTATGTTTATTGAATTTAATAAACTGGTTGTATTTCATTTTTTTGTATATATATATATACCTATATATAATACCTACACATAACCAATTACCTATGCATAAATACATGTAGGTATACTTATCTTCTGCACCAATACATGTAGGTATATTATCTTCTATATACTATTCTCATTACATATCTTTTTTTATTTTATATCGTCCAAACTACTTGAATCTATTCTATGGAATATTTTATTCCTTTACTTTCTATTAGTTCCAATTACACAACAAGACCAAACTATGATGTCAGAATATTTTGGAGGGCCATAGAAACTACAATTTTAGAAATTTTACAATTTTACAATTCATTTTATTTATTTTTATTCTAATTTAGAGTTTTATGAATAAAATTGGAGATGTGCTCAGATAAAGTACCTTCCGGTACACTTCCGGTTACGCGAATTGATTGAAATTTGATATTTGGATATTTTGCAAGATTATAATAGATCATATAAAATGGCAATCATCTACACCAATTTAAATTACAACTTTATATGAAAATGTGGAGGTGGGGTGTTGAGGTAAAGTGTCACTTCCGGTTAACTAATTTGGTCTAAATTTTGATACAAATCATCATATTTGTTATAATACCTATATACCAAATTTCATCAACGTAATAAATTTCTAAAGGTCTATGCGTCACTTTTTGCCATTTTGAACCACTGTGCGACGTTTCGATCCTCCTCGAGGAGGATCGATTTAAGGAGATGATAGGTCGCTGTCCGACCGACATTCCGATCCTCCTCGAGGAGGATCGATTTAAGGAGATGATAAGTCGCTGTCCGACCGACATTTCGATCCTCCTCGAGGAGGATCGATTTAAGGAGATAGGTCGCTGTCCGACCGACCGACGTTTCGATCCTCCTCGAGGAGGATCGATCGACGACGATGAATTGCGCAATATTACGCAATTCTTTTTTGCTAAGTGAGAATTATGAAGCGGAATTTATCCGTGAGGAATGACAATTCTGAAGCGGAATTTATCCGTGAGAAATGAGAATTCTGAAGCGGAATTGATCCATGAGGATCGAAAGGATCGATCGATTGATGGTTCTCCCACCCATTCCCCGAATCGAACTCTATATGTAGGGTTGTTGTTTGAATTTGGTGTGCAGTGAGTTCATGAACAAAGCGTCTTGATGGACAAAAAATATAACAAAAATAAACAATGAACTCTTTAAAGACATCAGATTTAGAATTCGATAATGCAGTTATTGTACCCACTTGTAATTATAACCAATTTATAGAAATCAGTGTAAAAAATGTAGAAAAAAATATCTTGAAGGAAAAGCAATTAATCGGTGAATCTAGTTATGGGCTTAATAAAACCGGAACCAAACGTGTTCGGACAGGTTTAAGTCTAGCAGGTGGAATTATACCTATTGTAAAGATAACATATGGAAGTAGATGTATATTTTTTACGAAAGACGAATGGGAAAACTTTATGGATGAAAAATTAGGTACCATTGATCAAATGAATCATCGATTGGAAGTTTTCGTCACTGATAAAGGAAAAGAGGAAATTCATCTTATAAGTAGGGGAAAGAAAATTGTATTTGAAGACGACTGTTATAATAATTTACACAAAATGAAAGAATTGATAAACAATAAATTAATTTTATTGGAAAATTGCGGATTTACTCAGTTTTATAGTTACGTGTTGATGGAATGCTTAAAACTGGAAGGGGGCTTGTATGAAAATATAAAAGCATTAATATCATGCCAATTTAATTCAGTAAATGCTTTCTATATGTTGGAAGCGGTACAGATTGCTTTCAGTAGTATGCATTACGATTTCGAGCTATTAAAAATTAGGCCAGTGTAAAATAATAAATAAAAATATTCGTTTAACTTATTGCAAATTCTATATTGACAGTATGGAAACCGTTATAAATAAAATTGGGGCTATTATTGAAATATTAGAAGTAAATGGTGGAAATTTACAGGATATCGAACCGAATCTTTTTCAGTACACTCCAATCTACATACTTCAAACCAAAGTTCGAAGCCAATCGCTAGAAAATAAATGGGATTTATTAACGCCACAACAAAAAATGGAATTAGAAACTTTTCGACCATGTTGGAAACATTTTAATCTTCCAACACAAAGTACCCATGTAGATGGATGTCCACCTCCAATTAATCGATGTCCTTCTTGTCGTAACGGCGGCGGCGGCAGCGATGGTTTTAAGTTTGAAGAAAAGAAATAAAAGTAGTATTAGAAGTCGGGAGCGCATGATGACCTCGCTCACGTTATCGTTGACACTATTTATAAATAATTTTGCTTACAGAGTGAAGAAGTATAAAATAAACAAAAAACTCTTATTACATTTACGTTTATTTATTTATTTTACATAATACATTAGTTTTAGGAATCCTACTGTTATGAGATTTATCTAAACCTAACCACTGCACGTACACCTTGTTTCCTTTACGACGTAATATTTTTTCAATTAAATAGACGTCCTCGTGTTTTGCCTTTTGTAGTTCTTCTTCATAGAAACATCCGAGTAAAACCTTCCCTGCCATGTCCTCCAGTAAATACGTCTGCGGAGATGTGTTATTTATTTTGGATATATTGAACAATTCCGTAGACCAGTTTGGCGTATATCCTTTTTCAAATGTTGTTTTATATTTACTTATACGAACTACATTACCCAATTGAAATTTCGATTTTTTGTTCGTATTATTAATATTGGTATAGTAAACGGAAGATAGCAGATGTTTTTCGTGTTTTGCGGTCACATCACAGGGTTTCATTCGGATAGTTCTATGTATAGTTGAATTATATTTCTTCGTTATTGGTTCTATTATATCGATCCATTTGAAACTACCGCGTAAACTAAACTCTCTGTATAATTTGTTTTTAATAGTTCGAATCACTCTTTCGACGATTGAGGCTTTCTTGGTGCTATAAGTTGAATAATGGTTAATGTCGTATGTCTGCATTATATTTTGAAATTGTCGATTATAGAATTCCTTTCCCTGGTCGGTTTGTAAATTTTTTGGATATCTTCCTTGACGTAAAACATTTTCCATTGCCTTCTTTACCTCAATCGCAGTTTTAGATTTTAACGGTTGCGTCCAGAGGTACTTGGAAAAGCAGTCAATTGTAAAGAGAATGTATTTGTAACCTCGATTTTGTTTATTGTAATGAGTAAATTCGCCAATATCAGATTGCCATAAATCGTCGATACCTTTAACGACAACTTGTCTCCTGGGAAAATTTATTCTGGCAGATCGATACAACTCATCTACAACGTCAGCTTTAGCCATCTATCTTAATTGAAGTTACTCCAAGGATCTCGTATAACTTATCATCATGTTTGTATAAATTAACAATTTCTTTTTTTAACTCAACAAGCTTGTTTTCGAAGTCGCTTTTATATGTGGTAATATTACTAGTCAATCATACTATTAATTTTTCGATCGTTCTATCAAGATAAATCTTATTGACAATATCTTCTTCTTCAAGTGGTGTGGCAACGTTTACGATTCGTTTATTGCCAACGTCTAGATCACCGTTCGCAGTCAAAATATATCCAACCGGTTGCTTTGATAAATACGTTGTACGGCAAAGTCAACTTTACCACGACTAAGGTGACGTCCAAATTTGTTAGTGTTCATTGTAATACTAAATTGAAATTAACAAATCAATGTATTTATTACTGAATAATTCCAATTTCCCTCAATTCTTCAATGATGCTCGCAATTTCATTGGTGTGGCTAGTGTGACCGGCACTTTGCGACGCTATCAGTAAACGTAAACGATCTACGAGTTCGTTTACATCGTCCCAATATACGTATTGGTACGGAGCCTTAACGTCCGTTTCTAGAGTTAAATTGTTTTTCGAGAGACTATATCCGGTCCAGGATTTTTTACGTTTCTTTTCCAAAAGTGGTTTTATAACATGTTGCCATTTAAACGACGTACTACCTTTCAATTGTTTATTAGGATTGAATTCTCGACGATGTACGTTCGTAAGCTTGAGAATCTTTAAGTACTCAACCCTATCGCTTTCAAGATCTCCTTGAGGTGTTACTTTGAAAACGAGTTCATACAGTCCGGGGGTTCCTTTAAATTTCTGTTGCTGAATTACCATGTCGTTGTTGTTGTTGTCAAACTCAATTACACTGTTACCTATTTTAAATTTACTCACTTCAGGGTCGTATGTTATACCATAGGTAGTATCATATTGATTAGATGTATCTTTTAAAAACCCATCGATGTATTCCTTGGCTAACGGTTGGAATGCTTCGAGATACTGATCAACTATGTGAGGAATTGTTTCATTCATATCTCGATAAAGTCGGCGATATTCCTCTAACGATTGTTTCGGACGCTCATCTTCTGCAGGTGCAGGTGGACTTGATGTAAAATGTTCTTCCTCGGTTAAGAAACCAACTCGAATCGCATTACTAGCTTTTATAATCTCCTGTTTCACTTTATCTTTCCTTTTGGTGGTTCTTTTTGGAGGCATGATTACTCAATCAGTCAGACAGAGATATAGACAGGTAGACTGACTGACAGACAGACAAACTGGCAGACGGACGGACGTACAGATAGGTCAGTGCTGACTGACTGACATCCGGCTGTTGAATGAAGAATATTTTGATAAAGTAATATTTAAATAAGAACGATTATGGTTGAATGTGATATTCAAATGTTTTCCTATAACGTCCATTGTTTAGGTCTCTGTCCTTATCGATTACGAGAAATCCATATTTATCCTTCCAGCATTCGGCACACATTGATCTGAATTTGTCAAATGGTAGATCAGGATGAACACAACATGTGTTCATCGTACACATGTTGTAAATTCAAATTATCTTGTTTGAATAGAATAATAAAATTGGCGTTATCCCGTATTAGATGTTTTGGAATTCGTGCATAAGATTGACATAAGTAGAAACTATCGATGCCTTTATGTCGTCCCATGCTAAAATACGATCTGATTTTATCCTGTTGGTGACACGATACGTCATCGAAAATGAATACTGAATTGGTTCGTGCTTCTTCGGGATCCACGACCTCTTCGCTCTCTTTAAATGCGAAATAATTGACGGTTGGTACGGTGCGCATAACATTTTCCAAAAGTTCATATTTCGGTTGGTATAAGGATTTCGAGTAGACGTACACATTCTCGAATCTGAGACCCTTTTCATCGAAGAGCAGTGTAAGGATTAGGTTGGTTTTACCACAATTCGATGGTCCACATACTAAACAACGAATGCTACCCGGAAAATTATCACCGTGTCTTTTCATTAATTTGCAACCTTTTCCCTTGATATCATCGTCTAAATTTACAATCTGGACGGCATGTTTCTGCTTCACGAGACGCATTTCGAATAGTTTACTTCACGCGTTTACCTAAATATTTATACTGGTACAAACTATAATATATATCATTTCAATGCCGTCACTCAAACGAGGTGGAGGTATTCTTAATTCTCTGATCAACAAATTACCCGTAGAACTACACATTCCATCGTATTCGTATTACGGACCGGGTACAAAGTTGGCAAAACGTTTGGCACAAGACGATCCCGGCATTAACCCCCTCGATTCAGCTTGCAAGTCTCACGACATATTCTACGCGCAGAACAAAGATCTATCGAAGAGACACGAAGCGGACCGAACGCTAGAGGAGCAAGCTTGGGAACGAGTTAAAGCGAACGACGCGAATTTCGGTGAAAAAGCGGCCGCCATGGTCGTCGCCAATGCTATGAAAATCATACGTAAATTGAGCATGGGTCTCAAGAAGAAATGCAATGCTAAAAAGAATAAGATACGTTCTGGAAACGGATTGGAATTATTTCGGTAAACTTCCATACAAAATGTGAAAGGAAGTATTATTAATAGGAAGAAGAGGAAGAGTAATGAGAAGAAGAAGAAGAAGGCGAAATTAACACCGGATGCGATCAAGGCGGCTACCAGAACACTTCCAATTCCTAAAAATGTCGGCGGTGTTCTACCCTTAATTCCGATATTCGCCGGCTTGAGCGCCCTTGGCAGTTTAGCGGGTGGTGCGGCCGGTATAGCAACTGCAGTCAACAAGGCGAAAGCCTCTCGGCATCAAATGAATGAATCGAAACGTCATAATAAAATTGTTGAAGAAGCAATAGCCCGTTTGGAAGTCGTCAAAAAAAAAGATGGTAACGGCCTTTACCTCAAACCATACAAACAAGGAACGGGATTGAAAAGACAATCTAGAAAAAAAACTAATCGAACGATTGCCTCTCCGACCACTTTCTAATTATGACATTTCCGAGATCGCTAAAAATATACCGGGTTTTAGGGGCGTATTCTTAAGAGACACTTTACCGGATTCTCCTAGAAAGAACGAGTGCGCAGTCGTTAATTTAGATTCCAAGTCGGAACCGGATACGCACTGGGTAGCCTATGTAAAACGAGGAAATCGAGTGGACTACTTCGATTCATTTGGAAATTTGAAACCACCCATTGAATTGATAAATTATTTAAACGTTAATGAGAATGTACACATTTTTTATAATCACGAAGCGTTACAAACTTACGATCAAATCATTTGCGGTCATTTATGTTTAGAATTTTTAATAAATAATTCTTAAGAACACCTTAAACGATTAGTTTCATTTAACCCGCTGTTAGAGAAACATGTCACATACGTTTACGTTAACTAGTACAGGTCCCGTATTGTCCGCCGATTTTTTTCCACCCATAGAATTAAATTCCAAAGATAATTACGCTTTGGGGTTAATCGGGTTGCACACGTACAATTCAATACCGAACGTAGTTGAGGGTGCGAATAAGTTTTACTATGACGATGATGATAAAGTTATTGAGATCCCCGAAGGATCGTATGAGATAAGCGACATTGAGGACTATTTGAAGGGTTTCTTAGGTAAAGCATCAATTTCCATTAAACCCAATAATAATACATTGAGGTGTATTATAAACAGTAAATACCGAATCAATTTCAAAAAGTCGAATTCTATAGGAAAAATGTTGGGATTTAATAGTAAAATTTTGGAGGCCGGTCGGGAACACGCTGCAGATTTGCCAGTACAGATTATAAAAGTCGTTACTATACGTATAGAGTGTAATATTACAACGGCAGCCTACTACAACACACGTCTGGTGCATACGCTTTACGAATTTGCTCCGCAAGTCGAACCGGGTTATAGTATTAACATTGAACCTCAACACGTCATTTTCCTACCTGTCAATACAAAAAAAATCGATAATATAACTCTTACTATATTGGACCAAGACGGCGATCCGGTTGATTTTCGAGGAGAAACAATTGTCGTGAGACTCGAGCTTAAAAAAGTACTATAATTATAATAATAATCGTCGTAATAATGGGTTTGGTATTTAACAACGAAAAAAACGTACTACTTCCGACCTAATTCCTTTAAAAGAGGGAAGTGGATGTAATTCTCGCATTAATCGTCCATCTCGCACGCAGCTAACATCTGAAAATATTACGTTTCTTCAATCACTCGATTTAAAGGTTAATAACAATGGAAAAATTGGAAATATTCGACAATCCTAATTTTGATGAAGTTATAACCAAACAGGAATTTCACACTTACTATCCGAGGAATAATAATTTCAATTTAAATGATGAAATACGTATATCCATCGCACATCAGGACATTTACACGTTGCCCGGTAAAAGTGAAATCTACATCGAGGGTAAATTTACTACTGTTGGAGGAGATGCTACTTCTACGGCTAAATGTCAGTTAACAAACAATGCCTATGCCTTCCTTTTTGAACAAATTCGCTATGAAATCAATGGTGTTGAAATAGATCGATGTAGTAAACCCGGTATAACGACAACTATGAAAGGCTTACTTTCGTACAATGAAAACGATTCGAAGGCTCTAATCACCGCCGGATGGAACCCCTTAAATCAGGGGCAACCAACATCCAAAGAGACTAGATTTAACGCAAGCATTCCGTTAAAATTTGTAATGGGTTTCGCTGAAGACTATCAAAAGATCTTAATAAACGTCAGTCAGGAACTTATTTTGGTGCGCAGCAGAACGGGTGATAACTGCTACATAAATGTTGAAGGTAATAGAAAAGCTACTATCGAAATTGAAAAGATCGAATGGCACGTGCCACACGTAACCGTTAACGATGAAACACGACTTCAACTGCTATCTAATTTGCGTGATAACAAACCGGTTTATATTCCGTTTAGAAAATGGGAATTGTACGAATTGCCTGCTTTACGGAGAACCAAAACCGATATATGGCCTGTAAAAACGAGTACAAACTTAGAAAAACCGCGCTACGTTATAATCGGTTTCCAAAATAATAGAAAAGATAATTTTAAACAGGATGCCTCAATTTTTGATCATTCTTCGATTACAAATATTAAATTGTATTTGAACGCGGAAAATTATCCGTATAATGCGATGAACATTGAAATGAACGAGAAGCGATACGTAATCGCTTATCGCAATTATTCCGCTTTTCAGTCGAGCTTTTATTTTAAAAACGCAGCAGAACCGCTCCTCGATTACGATGAGTTTGGAGGTAATACGCTTTTCGTCATAGATTGTTCGAATCAAAATGAATCACTTAAATCTGGTACCGTCGACATTAAATTAGAACTCGAGTGTTCAAGGTCATTTGATCCGGAAACCGTGGCTTACTGTCTGATTCTTCACGAGAACATCGTTCAGTACGAACCGTTGAGTGGTGTCGTCCGGAAGATTGTGTAAAATAAAACAAAAAAATTATGCCTCGTAAACAGGTTACTTTTGGAGTTACAATAACGTACGAGTGGTTTGATGAAGAGGATAGAAGCTCGCCTTGGTTATTTAGTGCGATTGATCGACAACGGTTTTAAGATAACATTAATCGCTTGCAAACAATACTGAATCCGATCCTGTCACCTTCACATCGTTCAAAAATTTATAACGAAAGATTTTCTACGCATAAGAAGGAAGTAACTGAAAACGTTTTAGTGATCGATATACAAGGATTTAACATACCCGATTTTACACCAAAGGAAATGAGCATAACCGATGGAAGCGAAACGTTCAATTTTCTCTACAAACCTACCACTCCGTATCAACTTTTATCGTCAAAAGTGAAACGTGGAGTTTTTTGGATAGAACGCAATTTATTAAACATAAGCTGCAATGAAGGTTATATTGATTTAGAAGAAAATATTAAAACAATATTAAATAAACACATTAAGGATGATTTTACTACCGTTTATGTTAAGGGATATCAAAAAAAGAAATTTTTAGAAAAATATATAAATGTAAACAAAATTGTTAATATCGAAAATGAACCTAATGTACCTAAGCTAATAAAAACTAATTCTTGTTGTGTTAATCATAAGAAAAATAGATTAAGCAATTGTACTCTATATAATGTGACCATTTTATATCGTTTTCTAAAGGAATAAAACAACTTTTTTTAATTTAACTTACATTTTATTTTTTTAAATTAATTCAAAATCATTAAAAAATTGATTAAAATGCATTAGAAATGTTTACCGTGAAATGCGGAGTTATTTTATTTTCAATTTCTTCATACATTTGCGGTTTTTTTGAGGTGGCATTGGTCACATGTTTAGAACCGTATATGGTTACCGCAAACCTATTTTTTTCACTTTATCATCATCGAATTTTATATAAAAGGTTGCAGATTTGAATTTCAATTCATTAGAGTGTTCTCTACGAAAATATCAACATCGAATAGAAGTATCGCGAAGAGATATAACTTCAAAATGTTCAAATGTGATATATGTCAGAAGTCTTACGCTTCCAAGAAGAGTTTATCAGAACACATTTCACGCTATCATGATGCTAGTGGTGCTCGTAATTTCCCATGTGAGATGTGTGGGAGAGAATTTTTACGTTGGGACAGTATGGTGAGACATCTAAGTCTTATACATGGGATGTTTATATCCACACCACAATCAACATCAACATCACCTCTGGGGTTAGTGTGGTATGTAACAATCAACCCGCATCCACTTCAAACTCATTAAGTCATCTACAACCCAACCCTGTTGAAGGAATGGGTGAAAATGTCGGAAAGATTTCAACTTGCTATAAGGATTGGGTAGCTTGCTATAGAATTAGAGTGGATAAATCTGATGTAGATATTGATATACCGACGTTTTTATCCAAATGTTATCAATCGGTAATTGATCTGATTGAACGATATATGAGTAATTTCGGTCCGGTTAAAGCTCAGATTGAACTCATTGCTAATTTTATGAAATTCGATAAGGGTAAGGTGGAGGGTGAAGTGGCGGGGGGAGAGGTGATTGCGAAAACCGAGGAAGTTCTCATATCCGAGAAAAACTTTAACACCAAGTTCACAATCATTAATGGGGGTAGCGACTTGGATGAGATCTATGAAAACTGGTCTAGTGCGCTTTTAGTTCAAACCGAGGAGTTCCAGGAGCGCGGCTGGGGATGGGCATTCCACTCTATATGTTACCTGCTGGCAAATTTAAATAGATTTCAACCAATTCCCGGGTCGTCATATATCCGATTACTCAAAGCTATCTCTGGGAAACATGCATGTATCAATATCCAAACCCATAGGGATGATGCATGCTTTGCATGGTGTCTGACGGCCGCTATTCAACCCACCACTATTAATCCGTAACGAACAGCGAGCTACCCGCACTATAGCGAAGGTTTAGATTTAACTAATGTAAAATTCCCTATAAATTTAAAAAATATTTCTAGAATAGAAGAAATGAATAATTTAAGTGTCAATGTGTATGAATTAGTTGAAGACTGTAAGGTGGAAAGACCAATTTATTTCACTAAACATAAACGCAATGTTCATATAAATTTGCTTTATATTTATAAGGATGGTGTGAGACATTGTGTTTTAATTAAAAATTTATCACGATTGATTTCACGTTAGATTACTCTTCGTAATTGTTGCGTAATTTGTGATGGATGTTTAAACCGATTCCCATCCGACGAAAAATTGGCCATACAACAACGTGATTGTAATCACATTAAAACCATAATTTCCAGTATAAATTATAAATCAAGACCAAACTTTTTCGGCCTCCTAACCCCTGAAAACATTTTGCAGTTTAATAATTATAAATTCGTGCAGATTAATCCAGTCGTGATATATGCCGACTTTGAATCCATACTTCAACCCATCGACTTCTGTGAGCCAAGTTCGTCTAAGTTATTCACCGAAAAGCTTGATATGCATCGACCGTATAGTTTCGCCTACTATATTACATCTAACGCCGATGTGGATTTCACCAAATTCGAAAGCTATACGGGTCTAGATGCACCTCAAGATTTTATAAAAAAATTACTCGATGATGTTGAATTTATTTATAATGAATTCTATAAGACCGTAAAGCCAATGTCTTCTTTAACTGATGAAGAGCAGCGAAATTTCGATAATGCCGAGAGTTGCCATGTTTGTCTTATCAATACACGTAAACTTTCCCCAGACGATGAGCATTTCGAATTAGTCACTAAAAAGGGTATTTTCCCCTATAATTACATAACATCCTTTGAAAAGCTCAAAGATAGAACACTACCTCCTAAAGGTTCTTTCTATAATAAATTAACGTTCGAAAATATTAGTGATGAGCAATATTTACACGCGCAACGTGTATCCTGCCCATTACTATACGGTTCCAGGCCTTTCTTGGGATGCCATGCTATACTCAACTAGGGTTAAACTTGAATTGTTGACGGATATAGATTAAGTCCATTTCATTAAAAATGCTATCCGTGGAGGTATTTCACGATGCTCTCTACGGTATGTTAAGGCCCATAATAAATACATGAATAATTTCGATCCACAATCACATTCTGAATTTCTAATGTATTGGGACGCTAACAATTTATATGGGTGGGCTATGTCTCAATTGTTACCAATCTCTAATTTCCGATGGTTATGTGTAAATGAGATTGAGGAATTAGATTTTAATTCCATATCTGATACTTCCGAAATCGGATATATTTTAGATGTGGATATTGAATATCCT
This sequence comes from Onthophagus sagittarius, assembly GCA_036711965.1. Classification (NCBI taxonomy): domain Eukaryota; kingdom Metazoa; phylum Arthropoda; class Insecta; order Coleoptera; family Scarabaeidae; genus Onthophagus; species Onthophagus sagittarius. The sequence continues at coordinate 49,998,303 of JASERS010000001.1, forward strand.
CAAAATCTACATGATTTACACAATGATCTCCCCTTCCTAGCCGAAAATATAATTCCACCTCATTAGGTGGAATTATATTACCATTGTAAATCCAAAAGAGACAGACGTTTAATACCTAATTTACTAGATAAGAAAAACTATGTGCTGTATTATCGAAATTTGAAGCAGGCCGTAGCTCATGGTCTTAAAGTGACCGCTATCCACAGAGTTTTATCGTTTAAACAGTCCGACTGGTTAAAATCGTACATTGATAAAAATACGAAATTACGTCAATTGGCTAAAAATTCTTTTGAAAAGGATTTTTTTAAGTTGATGAATAACACTATTTTTGGCAAGACGATGGAGAACGTTGATAAACGTGTCGATGTAAAATTGGTAGCCAGTTGGGATGATGTGCGTACTGTAGGTTCCGGGGGTCGCCCCTGTCTCGGAGCTCGAAGTTTAATTGCGAAATTGAATTTCAAGAGCATTCAAGACGTTCACCGAGACATTTTCAGCGATCCAAAATGGAACGACTACACGTCGTATACCCATCTACATTGGCTTTACGGTATTAGAGCTTTCCAAATTACTCATGTACGACTTTTACTATCAATTTTTAAAACCCAAGTACGGAGAGGCTGGTATTCGACTCTGTTACATGGATACGGATAGTTTCACCGTACTGATTAAATCGGGTGATGTTTATGAAGACATTAAATTAAATTTAGATGAATTTGATACATCGAATTATTGTGCGAATAACTCGGTTGACATCTCATTGAAGAATAAGGCTATTTTAGGTCTTATGAAGGTCGAAAATTGTGGTAAAATTATGACCGAATTCGTGGGTTTAAGATCCAAGGTCTATGCCAATAAGGTCGGTGGGGATCGGGTTACCAAAAAATCAAAAGGCGTTAAGAAATCAATCGTAAAGCATAAAATAAGTTTTGAAAGTTATATTGAATGTATACAATCCCACACCATTTTATTTAAAAAACAATTAACATTTCGGAGTTTTTTCCATAGGGTGTTTACTGTTTTACAAAATAAATTGGTCCTCTCGCCGCATGACTCTAAGCGATATATTACGGATGACCGAATTAATACTTTTGCTTGGGGTCATTATAGTATTGTTGATAATGGTAATTAATTTAATTTTAAGTATATTCATAAGTAGTTATTGTAATTTATCTATCATATCTCTCAATGGTTTAAATGTTTATTAGCATTATTATCTCTTTCAATACACCACCACGGCTCCGGTTCAATTCATGTAGGTAAGTAAAGACAGGGGCAAACGTTTCGCCAAGATCTCACTTGGCATCTTCAGTGCTTTGTCGTAGTCTCCTGTTGACAGACTGTATATATATATATATATATATAAGTACTTTCCTGTATCATTTTGTGCCCTTTTTTCAGATAACAGTATGAGTGAACCGAAGAAAAAATGCAGACAATACAGTGTTGAATATATTAAATTTGGCTTTATTCCGTCACTAGGAAATAGTACTTTACGTTTCTGTTTTCTATGTAATAAAACGATGTCAAACGATTCAATGAAACCTTCTAAGCTTAAGGAACATTTTTTAAAAATCCATAGTGAAAAAAAGATATGGATTTAACGTTTTTTCAAACACTCAAAGAAAAATATTTGAAAACACCGAAATTGCAAGAATTCATAGGGACATCTCATAGAGATGACGATGCGTACTTATAATATATAATATATCTTTAATGATTGCGAAGTCCGGAAAGCCGCACACTATTGGCGGACAACTTATTCTACCAGCTATAAGTGAGGTAATATGCATCGTGATGCACAACCAGCTTACGATATTATAAAAATAATTCCATTGAGTGATAATATAGTACGAAAACGGATCGACGAAATGGCTCAGAGTGTGGAAAACTCTTTATATGACTTAAAAACATCTCAATTCTCTATACAGCTTGACGAGGCAACATTACCTGGAAATGAGGCTTTACTTTTAGCTTATGTGAGATTTGTGAAAGAAGAAAAAATTTCCCAAGAATTGTTATTTGATGTTTGGAAACTGATACGAAGGTGAAGCATTATTTACTGAATTAAAAAGATTTCTTGATGTAAAAGCTATACCCTTGATTAATATCATCTCCGTTGCTAAAGATGGTGCTCCGGCAATGGTAGGACGACACCGAGGCTTTCTGGCGTACTTAAAACAAGTCATACCGTACATTGTGTTATTCATCGACATCATTTGGTGGCATTATGTCATTAGAGCAGTTAATAAAATCAAAAGGAATTCCTTAAATGAGAAGTTATTTGTTCAACACAGAAGTACGATGGTTGTCTAAAGGTGCGTTTTTGAATCGCTTCTATTCGCTTTTTGATTCAGTGTTGGAATTCCTGGAGAGTAAAGACTATGATTTGCGTCATAATTTAATTATCTCGAAAAATGACATCGCTTATATGACTGATTTATTTGCCAGATTCAACGATACTAATTTGAAACTACAAGGTGACACACTAAATTTAATCAAATCTAAACGTGTAATATCTGCCTTTGTTGCAAACTTTTGCTATACAAACAAAACTTGGGAAGAGGAGAATGTTCTCAGTTTCCAAATTTTTCAAAATTGCTAAATGGAGACGAAGATTTGCTTGCTTATTGTCAACACTTAACGGCACTCCATTCGGACCTTACTCAAAGATTTGAAGACATTCTTCACTTGGATATTATCGACTGGGTGTTGAACCCTTTTGTAAGTAGTCAAACTCAGAGCATAAATGCAGATGAGTACATGCCAATACAGGAGCAAATTATTGAATCATCCACAAATGAGGAGCTGAAACCAATGTTTAAGCAAGAATACGAAAATCTCTTGTTACAAAGACAGATCCCAATTTTATATTTAGCATTATGGGTTATTGTACAGAAGCGTGATTGCTTTTCCGTCTTCGTATTTGGTAGAACGTGGATTCAGTGCCGTTATGAGTCTCGCCACAAAGAAAAGAAGCATACTCGCAATTAGTTATCCGGGGCATTTGCGGTTGCTACTAACAAACATCGAGCCGGACATAAATAAACTCATAACATCCCATCAGGTTAATACAAGCCATTAATATTTTATTGTATTTTAGCACAAAAGTTATAATCAATAAATACTTCTTCAACAAAATGTTTACTTTATATTTTATTTTTACGTTACCATTTACCATTAAGACAACAAAGATAAAGTCTTCATTTTTCTATAATGTAGTTTTTCACCCTGGGGGTTCGTCGGCAAGGTTTGACTAAGAAATGGGTCCGTGGGCCAAAAGACTTTGGGAAACACTGTTATAATTATAAATTTTCATTTTTGACAGAACCATATCAAAGAAGATAGTGAGGGTATTACAGGTGGATCAAACATGATTAGATCATTAATAATCATTAATCGTTTGTTGTTATATAACAATGTGATAAGACCAAAATTGGAATCCTGAATATGGATGACTATACCAACTGCAAAAATCAAATGTTAAAATTGGAAAAAATACGTTACGGATCCTACAGATTAATTTTGGGATCATTGAAAATAACTCTGATAAATGCATTGATAATGGAAACGGAGAAAAATGTCATTAACATACGGAGCTGAGGTTTTGTATACAAAATTTATTCTTAATAATATAAGAGAAGAGTTGGACATAATTATCAGCGTAAGGAAATAAACAGATACAAAATACCGGATATATTTAGAATGGATTATGACATAAAACATTTTAAACCAGTGACAGAAACATACTTACCAATAAGAATCCCCAAAGAAATAGTACACAAGTATAACTAACATAAATATGTAGTTTGAGGAACTTGTAAATGAGAAATAGCCTAGTGCTTCATATCTACACAGATGGCTCTTTGAGAGTAGAACTAAACAGCGTAGCTTGTGATATTTTTTCAGAGGATTTTGGAAGAGGGGGGTATGCTATGGCATACAGCACCTTGGCCCCAGCGGGCCCTTAATTAAGTGAAATGAAAGAGCTGATCAATTGGCTAAGAAAGCATCTTTGCTGGAAAATTTTCATATTGAGTTTAATTTTATATCGAAACGCTGCGTTACGAATGAAATTAGAAAATATATCATGGGAATTTGGCAGGAAAAATGGGATAAGTCAACTAATAGTAGATTGATTTATCAGTTAAAGCAATAGAATTGATCACTGGGTATGAAAACTTTAAAGAGTATTTAAACAAAATTGGTAAACGTGAGTTTTTGCTATGTAATTGAAGTGATGTTGGTAATTCGGTTCATGTGTTGTTCAAGTGCAAGGATAGTGATAGTGATTTGAAGTGAGGTGTCGTTTAGAAAAAATTGCAGAGTAAAGGCTTGTGTTGGCTTGAATCAAAAGACGATATTAGTAACATAAATAAAACTTATTATTGGTGGTTTATTTTTAATGAATTCTCGACAAAATTAGAAAGAGTCGGTGGAACATTATGCTCTAGCAAGGCACCATTAATACTAAAGAATGTTGTTTTATCTAAAGCACCCTCTATATCTATGAAAATACCCAGAGCGAATTAATTTGAGTCCAGCGCCCCACCAACAAAGCTGGTCACTGAGCAAAGAGCCGTTAGTGTGGACTTGCCCTGAGTATACGCATGTTGATTAGGATTTACTGGTATATTTGGAGAATTCCCTAATATAGCGATCACATAGACTCTCCAAGGTTTTCAAAAGAAAGGAGGAGAGGCTGATAGGTCTAAACGATGTCTGTGTGAAATAGTCTAACTTACCCGGTTTTGGTATGAACTGCAGCGCCAGAGAGGCCTGGAAAATTCTCACTAGGTGCGGTACTACATCCTCCAAGCCCCATTATAAAAGAGATGGTATAATACCATCTGGTCCTGGTGTTTTGAACGGCGAGAAACTATTTATAGTCCACCATATTTTTTTCCTCCCTGCATTTTTTTTTCGGCTAAAGTCCAATCATCTGCAGTAGGTTCATAGTTGCTGCCTGAAGTAAACATATGGGACTTCTGGAACCTGAAAAATGTACCTCCATTAATAGATGGAGGTTCTCCAAAAGGTTTTCGGTATAAATAAGCCAATTTGTCATTCAAGGTTAGAAGCCAGTACCCGATTTAAGCGAGAGATTTCGCTGCAGGAGGAAACTTCTCCACAGAATTTCCTCCACGTTTTTCGCTTTCTTAGCTTTATTGAAGGCTGTCCTTGTTTTTTGTTAAAGCTTACCGAGTTCAGGTCACCACCAAATGGTAACACGTCTCTAATCGAAGGGGACAGGCCTTTTTGTAAGCTTTAATTAAGGAATCAAATGGTATTTAAGTACTCCTCAACTTCAAAGCTTTCAGATTGCTTACGCAAACCAATTCCGCACAAACTCCCAGTTAGTATAGATCTGAACGCATCCACATCCGTCCTCCTGGGGTTATGCTTTAGATTCTTTCCAATCTTTATGGTACTAAGGTCAAAGGTGATCTACCTATGGTCTGACATTGAAACCTTGTCAGAAACAGTCCGCTTGCCGATCGAAAATGAGATACTCATCGAAACGAGAGTGATGTCAATAACTAATTAACCTCTAGCGGTTATAAAGGTCGGTTGAGAGCCTCCAGTAAGTATATCTAAATTGCTGCTAAAAATGAATTCAAGAAGGGACTTACCTCTTTCATTATCATCGGCACTCCCCCAAGCAGTAGAATGTGCATTGAAGTCACATCCGATGACAAGATTCCAGTTTTCTTTTCTAACGTCTTCGGTCAGCCTTTTTAACCCTTGCGATGGAGGCTGGTCTTCAAACGGCAGGTAAACTAATGCCATCTTGATTTCCTTAATCTTCCGATTAACGGCACACCATACCCTAATCGATGCAACGTCTCTTCCTGTGTGCTGAGGCAACAAGTGAGCGTTTACGTGTTTTGGTACGTTAATGGTGGTTCTGACTTTGTTACTGGTAGGGCTTTAATTTAAAAACCCAAGGTTCTTGGATCAGTGCAAGAGAGTTAATCATCATATCAAGGTGGTGACAAAAGGTGACAGTTGCTGCCCTACTGTCATATAGGTTGTGCTACAATAGCTTTAATTCACCTACTTGATGAGGGCATTTTCATCAACCCCTGAGGTTGGAACCTCAATTATTTCCATTCTCTCGCCCGTCTTTTAATCTGCCAACGCTGGCCTTTAAAGTATTAAAAAGGTAGCAGATTCTACATTGGCGACATCAAGATCTCTGTTTTGGGCCGCTAGAATCTGAAGTGCTGTTCTTTTATATTCATATCCACATCATTATCCGGAATCCAGATTTGGATTCGTGATAGGGTAGGGAAGTTGATCAACTTCCTTAACAATGTTTAGACTAACCCTCTAGGGGCGGTACAAGCGGTATTGCAGCCTTTAAGCACCTTAAGGAGTGGTCATCATTGCAGGCGACCTTTAAGATCTGACCTGCATAGATCATCGATGTGAACGTTAGTATAGGCGTTGATTGTTTGAGGTTGAGCTGAGTGAATGTATTAAACAAAGCATTCGCCAGCTCGTATTTAACATGTCCAGCCTCCGTGTTGCTGAGTTTTCCCAGCTGATTTTGACCGTTGATAATGGCTACCTTAATGTGCGACAGGAACGCTTCCTTAAAGCCTTTTTTAGGGCCCTGTTCACTCGTCCATTCGGCCCCGTTCATTCGTGTCCTTCGTTTCCCTCGATGAGAGTTCGGTAGAGATGGCAAATCGCTGCCACTTGGTTTGCAACTTCGCCTGTTCCTGAGTGTCGATCGAAGAAGCGACAGGGAGGAATGTTGAACTTATAAGGGAAAGGGTAAAGGAACCGAGCTTGGCGATTAGACCTCCCACGACAGTAAGACCGGAAATTATTGTATACGACGTAGATAGAGGGACAGGCGAGGGCAGAACACCACAACAATTGTGATGTAAATGCGAATAAAATCATCGGGATTAGTTGAGAGGAATTTAAGAAGGAATGTAGAGTGGTCTTTAGGAAAGGAAGAAGAGACATGTTGTGACTATAGCCGTAGAGTTAATAGGAACAGTCAGGAAAGAGCTGATGAGGTTTGGGAAATGTTTGGGAAGGAGGGATTTGAAAGAAAAGGTATAGTGGAATGAAGGGCTATCAGGAACGTAGGAGAAATATGTATTATATGGTGTCCTGTGCTTCGAACGGACACAACAAACTCAACACAACATGCGGCACCCGGGCATAGCCCATTAACGCTCCAAATTCTCTCTCGCTCTCTCATGTATACTCGCCCTTTTTGCCTCCTCCCCGAAGGGAGAAGTTACCATCCCTGCCACGTGGAGGCGGGGCCCCACGTACCAGCGAAACCACTGCCCAAAAATCTCGACCTAATAAACAAACAAATACCAACGCAGGACAACATAACACATATGCTCATCCCCGCCCTGGCACACCCGGACTCCCACTTAATACAGTCTCTAACCTTTTTTCTTTTTTGTTTCAGGTTTCAGGTCCCGACTCATCACAGCTCACCGGATTTAACCAGTAAAGACGGTCCCATCAACTACCAGGAGCTCAGGCAGGTAAGTAATCACTACACTCCCAGACTAGAATTTTGTTTAATTTTTACTTTCCCTTTCAGGTATCGAAGACACCGGATTTTACCAGCAGCACACTATGACAGGAACTAACGTATAACAAACGACATATTGTAAATAATCTCTCTCTATAAATACACCTCTATTAATAGTAAATAATTAACACGAACAAGCATCAAGACGGACAATTAAAAAACCTATAATCTCTTTTATATTATCATAGACCTTCTCACATTGAACATTTCGTCAACAAATATTTTAAAATCAATATAACTTTGTCTCTTATCTAATAACTTATGTAGCGCTACCATATCTCAGTTCGCTAAGCCTCTTTTTGCAGAAACAACAACCTCTCCAATCTGTACCTCTCGCATTCACCCTGCATATGGGTGAATACCAGGGTGGTAAAGTGGAGACCTTACCACACTGGCACAGGTCCCACTCTTCCAATCCCAGTCTTTTGAGATTTGCTCCTATTGGACCGCGACCTGTAAAAGCAATTCCCAGATGCAGACCCATCTTCAGCCAGGCGGGTCATCTATCCCTAACTTTGGCTGCAAACAAATATATCATCCTTCCTCTCAAACTATTATCTCACCCACTCTGCCATAAGTTAATTATACATCTATTAATCTCTATTTTAATTAAACTTTTCTTGTTAACTGCAATTTCACAGTGAACCTCTAATACTGAGTTTATGTTTCTTTCTTTGTAGTATCCAACGTACCTTCCAGAAGCCACCAGCTCCAAGGGCGGACATCTGGCCAATACAGCCATGGACACAGACACGGTTCTGCAGACGGGCACCATGGCCATTAACATCACCCTTTGGATAGAACCCAGCCTACGCCTCAAGTGAGTATTTTGAAGCCTTTCTCCCCTGACCTGAACCCCATAAAGTACCACACCAAGAAACAGACCCTTGTATACTATATGAAGGGCTCCCCTACCTAACCCCCATTCGGCCCTCATAATCCCCTTTAATTTGGCCACAAACGCAACCACTTTGCCCTTAATTTCTTCAAGATGTGGAATGAAGGACCACTTCTCATCCAGCGTCACCCCTAATTATTTTACTGTCTTTGAGTATTTAACAGACTTACCATTCGACTGAATAATCGCCACCAGATGTACTCCTTCAAATTCCAGTTCCAGCAGACCATCCAGAAGGATCCCCCAGAATCTAGGACCCAGCACAGATCCCTGAGTCCATTCCCGAGTCATCTGCCCACTAACCGACTACACTGGTGACGACAAGGTAACCGTCCTTTGCCTAAAGTAATCACGCACCACCTCGTATACTTTACCTGGCACCCGAGCCCTGCGAAGTCTATCCAGAACACTGGGCCACCAAACCATGTCAAATGCAGCCGTTATGTCGACAAAAATGCCTAACATATAACGACTGCCACAAGACGACACCAACTCACGTACTCTGCTTAGGGCGTTTACCGTGCCCACCCTCGCCTAAAAACCGAACCGCTTCGAACATTCGCCCGGTAACACCCATCTATGTTATCCCATAGCATCCGTTCGAATACTTTACTCATAACCGGAAGCAGCGAGATTAGCCGGTAAGACTGCACGCTTGCAGATTCACCCTTTTTCTTCATCAGCATCACTGCCTCCGCGCGCTTCCATTCATTTATTAACCTCATGCATGCTCACCCAGGATTCATTGACATCAGTATCATATCCCAGACCCTCTATAACTCCCACCTCGTCCTCATTATATTCCACGAGTGATTCCACTATATACCTTGCAGTTTCTTCCCAGCCTTACGTCTCCTTTCCATCAATTTTTACAGCCCTCAGCAAGTTGCGCACTGGAAGCCCGCTCTTTATAGAGCACTTGAAATATGTTAGAGCAGGGTGATAGGAATGTTGGGAAGAGTGGCAGTAGTTGCAAGAAAAGATTGGGGAGAGAGTATAGAGTTACGAAAAATTATTATGGATCGAGTGGTACTGCCTGGGTTGTTGTATGGAATGGAGATATGGGAAATGCGTACGCTTGATACAAAGGTAGTCAAAGGTTTGAATGCGGCGGCATGGCGATAAGGTTCCTGCTGGGCGTACAGGACTACGTCTACGGGGGCAATAGGAATTGTGTTGGGTGTACCATCGATGCAGTTGTTACATAATATAGAAGGGAGAAATGGGTAGCACAGGTGAATGGATGGGTTAAAATCAGATGTAAGGGTGATTAGTGGTGTAGGGTTGGAGCAGATTAAAAGGATGATTATGACGAGGTTCAGGAAACAATTCAAGTGTTCACGGACGTAAGGATGATGAAGGTATGCATGTCGGATTGGTTGCGATGCAGGGCGGTGATGTTATGGAAAGGGACGGCGAGAAATAAGCAGTCATGCGACGATTCTGCAAGCAGAAATAGAGGCAATAAGGTTAGGGGTGGAATGGGTTGAAAGGCAAAAAGAAGGGGTCTACCTGGAATTTAATGATAATCGTCTGGCAATAGAAAAGGTAGGAGGAAGAGGTAAGAGGTGAATTAAATGAGGTTATTAAAATTATAGAAGAATGTAGCAGGGATAAAAAGAAGATAATAGTGGAATGGAAATCAAAAAAGAGAATGGGATGAAGTTAGTTTATGAAAATGTGAGGAATTATGCACGATAAGACCACAATAAGGGAAAGATTAACACTGATATATAGAGGTTAACGAGCTGTTTCTGGAAAAAGACAAAAAAATGAGTAAAATGGAGAGGGGAAACGGAAAATTCAATATATTTCCAGAGAACGTAGGACTTTCGAAAGTGGTTCTAGGGGAACTAATCTCCAAATCATGATTTGAGATTTGTTCATTTATTTTAAGGGATTTTTGTAGCTTATTTATATTATATTATTTATATATTTCTTGGACGTAATAGAACTGAATCAACTAAAGAAAATATGATAAGAAAATTAATTTTTCAGGGAAAGTATTCGTCTTATAACTTAACATCTTTACTAACCTCTAACAATTTAGAAATCTATATGGTGCTGTATGATTTTATAAATGATGTACGATTATGGACCATACTAATATACAACTCCATAATTTTATATACAAAAAGTAAATCTTGAAAATTTAATTAATTAATGATTAATGATTTATCCATAATAACTCCAATTTTTTTTTATTATAATCACTTGTTTGCTGTATCCTTTGTGAGATTTTGTTACTCCAACCACCACACCATAAGGTAAAGTAATAACAAAATAGCAAGAAATAGTGTTTCACTGAAAAATTAGTGTCAATAAATAGAAGAACTAATGTTCATACTCCAACACACGTCTCTCATATTCAATCAATCAATCAATAACCTGAAATTGGACAAAGAGAAACGCGTAATTTTTGAAATACAGATTCATAATAATGATGAGGTGTAATGTTTTATTTCATAAAAAAACTAAATTCATTATAAATTCATAATTCATATAAAGATTTCTTAAAATAAAAGACACCTTCCGGGGTTCGCATATCATAAAATTCGTCAGGTCTATGTCTCTTATGTTGTATTTGAACAACCTGAGTCATTCTTTTCTTGGAAATCGCCAGCGTTTTCCGATAAAGATCCGGATAGGTTTTAATCGCAGACAAAAAAGATTTTCTAGACAAAACGTAGAGGTCGCAATAATCAACGGCAACAACTGTTGCTACTCTGGACGCATGTTCTGTAATCATGCAAGATTCGCCGAAATTTCCGCCGTTTGAAATGTGGCAAATTTCTTTACCGCCCGGTGTGTAAACAGCAACCATTCCAGATGAAATAAAATACATACAATCTCCAAAATCACCTGCTCTAATTATTATATCGTTTGGTAAATAGATTTCTTCTTCCATTAACGCAGTGAGCATGGCGATAACTGAGAAGGGCATATCTTTTAAGATATCGACGTTTTCTAGGAGTCGTTCGCAAATGTGGGAATTAATTTCGGACCTTAAAGTGGACGATAAGGTTTGTAATATTTCGGATTCACGATAATAACTTTTTTGAAATTTAAAATCGAAATAATCTTGGCACTTTGAGGCGATTGTTGGTGGTACTTGTTTATTACGCACATAATTATGCAATTGTATGTTTTTGTCGTTATACTTATTTTCACTGGTTTTGTATTTTTCGACTAATTGAAGGATTTGTGAAATAAAGTACATTTGCAAAACAACGCCAACGGCTAAGGCGGCCAATTCGAACGGTAAAAGAACTAAACTTTTTGTTGGATAATGATCAATTAGGAAAAAGAAGTCAAAAATATCCACGAAGCATATCACCAAGTTTGAATTTAGATTATTTTCGTCTTCCGGGTTGATTAACCATTCCTCTTCCGATTCTCTTGCTAAAACAAACAAAACGCCCGTCGCCCATAACAGTAATAAAAATGTGAGTAATAACAACTTAAACATCTTAAATCGAAAAATGCTATATTGATAAAATTCACGAAGTCGGTTCATGTAAACAATTAATGTAAAAATTCTAAGAATTTTTAAGATGTTTAGAAATCTTATGGCATTTACTCCAGCTATTTTTGTTCTGTATGAGTTTCCTGTACATTCCGTAAAGATGCTCACAATATCAGAGCTAAATAATGGCAAAAAATCTGTAAGGAATCTACCTTTTAGATATTTTATGGCTACCTTTTTCTGTGACATTATTATTTTCTTGGTTTTGTCATTCAAATAACCACATCGAAATACGATTAATATATCTATAAAACACAAAATGTCTAAGGTTATACTGAGAATCAACATTCTGGTTGTAACCTGTTCCCAACACAACATAATCGGGACGATTATCAACATAATCGTTATTGCGAAGATCATCATGAACTCCCAGTAACATTTCATCGAACTGAAAGGATGTATCATATGATAATGATCCTCCAAGTGAATTACTTTTTCTTTGCGGATATTATAGGTGGACTTTAGGTACATTTTGCTACGCGGATTTGACTCCGAAACCATTGTTTGTCTTTTAATCCATCTCCTAAACATCACGAAATATCCACCGGAAATATATCGCACTAATATATCTTCTTCTTGAGGGAGGGTGCAGTTATGATTTCTAACATCCGCTACTGATTTTCTTGCACGTATAGGCATCTTTTATTTTGAAAATGTTATTTATGACATTTGAACGATCAAATTATTTAAAATGCCTCCTACTTTTCTTAAATTGTTAATAATAAAAAAAGATTGATATACAGGGTATCACACAAAAAATATTCCAAGACCTAACTCACATTTACATTCCGATTTTTATGAACCCGGTATCAAATGAAAGGGAGTGATGAATGCTATGCTTTTAGGTTAGATTTAACGATAGGTTGAATTTTTATAACTTTTGTTTTTCAAATTGTTTGGTGTATCCCTTATTTGTTCATTGGTTAAATGATTAAAAGCGTTAAGCGTCTGTATCTCAACAACGGTAAGGCAAAAATCGATTCAATTGTCCATATCGAGATGCGTTTTTTAAATTATATTTAGTAAATTTTAAGGCGATCAAGGGTCTGTCTTTTAAATATGGATAGCGCTTTTCAAAATAAAACCCAGTGCCAAATCTAAGTTTTGAAGATTTAGTTATATGAAAATAAAAATAGCAGTTTTAATCTACGAAAAGTGGTGATTTCAATACATTTATTCTTATTTTGATTCTGTTGTGATAAAAATGAAACCAAAATGTTGTCTTTAGAGGATGAAGACATCTCTTTTTGATTTATTATGAATCAATTTTTCAAAAAAGATTTTAAGTTTTATTGTGTAACAAAACGCAACTTTATTTGTAGTATAATTTAATCATTTTTAAATCGATAAATCTTTATTTTCAATATCAAAATCTAGTTCTTCTTCAAACCCAAAAATATAGTTTAGCGTCTTTAGGAACTAGGGGCAGAATGTTCCTTATGTCGGAAAGCTTTTAACGGATTTTTTTCTCTTCAGGATACAAAACACTCAAGTTTGCTAACAGATCACCAGCGGAAGGCTTTCTTCGTGTCGTCTTGATGATATCAATTTCGGGATAATTGTCAAGGTGATGGAAATCCTTCAGAAAGATTTTATATGGTAGGGATTTTTCTAAGTTAAATAATTTTTTAGTTCCGCTTTTGTCTTCCGCATGAGGCAGACCATAGTATAAGTTCTTCAGTACCAAGAGGTAAGTACAATATGAGCTTTTTAAAAAACCTGACTTGATGCCTTCATTCTAGATAGAAAGTTGTCTTTTGTAGTAAATAATAGTGGTAGGGAGCTTTGGCAAACTTAAAATCTTCTCCATGTCATAAATTAATGCTTCCAAGCAGTTCTCCTTCTTAGATGTATTGGTTATTAAGACGACAAATGATGACATGGAACTTAGGGTGTATCGGAAGAAGACCCACACCAATAGGTACTTAGAGGCAACATCACACCATCATCCCTAATAGAAGAAGGTCGCGATTTGTACTTTGTTGTAAAGAGCAGCGAGAATATGTGAAGAAGACAACCTAAAGAAGGATGATCGGTTTTTACGGGACCTATTGCAGAAGAATGTATATAGTTTAAGTTATCAACCGGCTCGCCGAGCAGCGGAACTGAGCAGAACATGGAAGATGGTGGTAAATACGAACACGACTCCCAAACCGGACGCGATGCAGTAATTAGTATAAATTAATTATTAATTAGTTTTCGAGCGATACATTGTTTTACGATTATCGATTTTGTCACTTCGAACCAATTTCTGAAGAAGGTCAAACATTTTTTCAAAAAAACGCACGGCAATACACGAAAGTTTTTAGTTTTAGATCTCGTATTAGTCCTAGTGATACTTCTAATGTTAGTACTAGTGTTAGTTCTAATTTTAGTTCAATTAATACTTCCAATTTATTTGATGCAGTGGCATCTTTGAGGTCAGCGGCCATAGCATTAGGAGCCTCAAATTGCAGCGTTAGATGTCGTTTTGTGTGTTAACTCAGTTTTTTTTAATTTAAATTGCCGCTGTTGTTAATTTTAGTATTCAGTATATCGCAAATATTACAACTATCTTTATTTGGTGGCTATTTTTTTTAAATTAAACTGTTCATAAAATATCTTCTGGTTTGAAATCTCTAGTCCCTCTCTCTTGAAGTTAAGTTTAGGATTTCTCTCATCTAAATAAAGATTGAACATTTTGTCCAATTTTAAATCACTGGCCAAGAATTTTGATGGTTATGTCCGGCGTGCCATCAGTCGTTGGTCTAGGGTAAGGTCATTGACATGTCGTCCGGCGGTTAACGGTCTTGGGGTTTTTCCACAGGACATGATTTTGGTGACGTTATACATGGGCTCTCTGCTCATAGCACACGTAGTATAGATCGCTGAGAAACTTGATGATTCGGTGCAATATGGCTCCAATTGCTATGGGGATCATCCTAGGATCATCATGTCCAGTTTCTCCGAATTTCTTCTCAATTTTGCTAACTATTGATCAGATGCTAATAACTTTGTTAGGGTACTTTGTATTAAACATATGTCTTGTTATGTTGGGGTTTTATCTTCACATCCAATAAGAATTAATATAAAATATAACAATAACAAAAATACAGGAATTAATCGTTATAAAACTTGTTTTAATTCAATTATGCATACAAAACTAATTTTAACATTTTTGAATAGACATTATTAAAACTAAGCAAAGCGTGTCCATGATTACCCATGGGTAATGCGATTTTTGCGATTACAAAAAAAAATAAAATTTGTACCTTTAAAACTAATTTTCTCAAAATTTGCCTTATGTAACCCACATCGATAGTTACATCGTTGATCGCAGAAAAAAATATCCTTTCAGACGTAGATATCACTGAGCTCAAAGCATTTTTGGAACTTTTAGTATACACGGCGTAATTCAATTCAAGTAATGAAAATATAGTCTGTATATTCGCAACGGACGGAAGTGAAAGAGAAATATTTAGAACAGTCATGGGTAAGAAGAGATTTGATATTCTCTTAGCGGCTATACGATTTGACAATTCTCAAGACAGGGAAGAGAGGAAGAAGAACAATCCAGCTGCAACAATTTCATTTTTTCTGTTGTGTTTAGCGAAACCAATTTTTAATAGCAATCGTAATAGTACTGCTAACAATTGTTATTCTTCTATACAACTAATTGATATGTTTACACTAAAAAAATAAGGTCGAAATCCCACCATATTTTCAACCTAATAAGAAAAGAGCTGTTAACTCAACACTGTATGGATTCAGGGATGTATGCACGTTGTTTTCATATGTTGGTAAAATTGGAAAAGCCACAATACTAATATCATCCATGCACAACAAACAATGTGATGATCCATTAGTACAGAAACCTGAAATAGTCAGAAGACTATAATTTTTCCTACAATGAAAATAAAGGCGGAATAGATTCTCTCTTGTGTGTGTATATGCGTTGAATAGAGCACCTCATGTCGTCGCAATCGAAGATGGAAGATCTTACACCAATGTTATAGGGATAATCCGACCATTAAAGAAAAAAGTATTTTTGGGATGCAGCTAGCAAAGCAATTGGTAGATGATCATATGAAACGTCGTTTGACGATGTCGGTTATCCTACGCGAATTACGCAGTACTATTGATAGAATACTTGGAGTCCCAAGTGCAGAAGAACCCAAAACATATGATCTAATTCTAGGAAAACGTAAAATTTGCTACTTGTGTTCTTCAAAAAAAAACAGAATGACAAAATACTTGTGTCTTACTTGCAAAAAGCCAGTTTGCTTACAGTGTTCAAAACCAGTATGCAATGATTGTGCTGAAGAATAAGAAACTTTGGTCAAATTTATTTTTCCTTTATTTTTTTAGTTTGTCTAATATTTAACATAACTAATAATATAAACAAAAGTTTGTTAAGTTTTTATAATAATTAAGTAGTTGCTATAAAACTAGATTTAATTAACTTTTCGGAACAAATTATAATTTAGATAAACTGTTTTTATATATTGCTTTAGTTGTGTTTATTACTATGTAGACAAGTTTCATAATATTAAAAGTAACTAGTAATGAATAAAATATTTGCACGAGAAATACCAGATACACAAATACACAATTCTCCCTCGCATTAAAAGCAGCTTTCTTGAAATATTGTGTATTAAATTAATCAAATTAAAGTTACAATAGAAACATATACAACAATGTACAAAATTCCAATCCTATCAGTATTATAGTCATTTATCTTTTTATAAATAAATACAATTTTTTTAAATGTCATTTTTTCAAGGACATTTAAACTATTACTGTATTACTATTAAGCCGAGGAAAATACTTAAGCAACATAAAATTAATATTAGTTTCAAAAGTGATAATAAAATTGACGACCAACTACATAATTATAAAACTAAAGAAGATCTTAACTATAGTGGTGTTTATCGTGTCAATTGTCAGGATTGTAGTGCTGTCTCTATATACATATATGTCAAACAGGTCGAAAATTATCTTAACGTATTGTTTTTTATTTAGTAACGAAGCAATCTAATATTTTTGAACATAAAACAGCACAATCATAATATTGATTTTAATAAAGTCAAATTGATACATAAATTTAAAAATGCCATAAATTAGATTTGCTAAAACAATTTGAAATTGTAAGAAGTACAAGAAATAACAAGACTTCACTTTAATGAACTCTAGTTCTAAAGATTTGAGTTTTTATTTCTTTTGAATCCTCCAAATAAGTTCAACTTCATCGTTTCGTTCCCCTTTTACTCTCGTATTATACATTTAATTTTAGTTGTAACATCAAAGAAGAATGCAAATGCGTATTAAAAAATTTTTATGTGAGAAACTTTCGGGTTTCTGTAAATTAAAATATTTAAAATTATCCGAAAAAGTAGGCATAATACCGCATCATATAAAGAAAAACACTCAAAATATTGATAATTTTTTTCATAACGAATATTTACAATGACAGAAATAGATTATTGAACTAAAATTAGAACTAACACTAGAACTATCACTAGGACTAACACTACATCTAAAACCAGAAACTTTCGGGTTTCGGCGTGCCTTTTTTTAAAAAAATGTTTGACGTTTCGGATGCCATGTTGCAACCTTCTTCAGAAACTGGTTCTAACTGACAAAATCGGGGATCGTAAAACAATATATAGGTCGAAACAACTAATTAATAATTAATTTATATTAATTACAAGCTAATTTCTAACTAATTACTGCGTCGCGTCCGGTTTGGGAGTCGTGTTCGTCTTCTCTCCATCTTCCATGTTCTGCTGAGTTCCCAACCATCTTCTCTGTTGACGTTGTTTTTATGTCGGTGGATTTCTATGGCTTCTCTTATCAGCCGTTGGTGATATTTATTATTCCTAGCCAGAACCTTTGTTTTGCCGAAGTTTATTTGGTGTCCCTCCGAATGGCAATGTTCCGCAACCGCCGACTGTTGAATCTTCCTCAGCCTCACATCCCTCTCGTGTTCCTTGATACGGCATTCGATGTTTCGTCCGGTTTGGCCAACGTAAAACTTCCCACAACTGCATGACAGCCGATAGACACCCGCTCCTTTTAATAGAGGTAGCTTGTCCTTGGCTACCGGGAGTGTATTCCGAATTTTGGTGACCGTCCCGTATCGCACCACGATGTCGTTTTTCTTGAGGTGTGTTGCAATTCGTTCCGTTACACCGGAAACGTAAGGAAGACAGATGAAACCAGCTGGTTCTGTACTTGCTGCAGTTTCTTCTCCCTGCTTCCGCTGCTTGGTGGCTCGGTTGATGTCCTTTAAACTATATTCATTTTTCTGTAGTACGTTCCGTAGAAATCGTTCTTCCTTCTTTAGGTTATCTCCTTTACATATTCTTGCTGCTCTCTGAAACAAAGTGCGAATTACGGACCTCTTCTGTTGGGGGTGATGGTGCGATGTTGCCTCTAAGTACCTATTGGTGTGGGTTTTCTTTCGATACACCCCCAGTTCCATGTTACCATTTGTCGTTCTAGTGACCAATACATCTAAGAAGGGCAACTGCTTGGCGGATTCTGTTTCCATGGTAAATTTGATCATGGGATGTTGAGCGTTTAGATGACCTAGAAATTCAAAGAGGCGTTCCCTGCCATGTTGCCATACCACAAACGTGTCGTCCACATATCGGAGCCATAGCTTTGGTTTCCATTGGCTCTTCTTCAGAGCATTTTCTTCGAACAATTCCATGTAAAAGTTAGCTATCACCGGCGACAAAGCAGATCCCATGGCTGCCCTCTCAAACTGTTCGTAAAACTCTCCTTTCCAACTGAAATACGTCGACGATAAACAAAATTCAACTAGATCTGGCACGTACTCTGGCAAACCCTTCGGAATGAGTTTTTGGCGAAGACCCTCTACCGCATCCTTAATTGGTACCCTAGTAAAAAGAGATTCTACATCGAAACTAACCAAAATATCCTCAGTATCTAATTTTACATTTTTCACTGATTCCACGAAATGTGTCGAGTCCCTAACATATGATTCCGTGTTGCCTATAAAAGGAGAGAGTATTTTAGCGAGATGTTTGGCTAGTAGGTACGTTGGTGAATTGATGGCACTGACGATAGAACGAAGGGGGACGTCTGGTTTATGGATCTTCCTCCTGTGGTACTGGAGCCGGCCACCTACAGGAAGATCAAGAAGGACCCTACAGACAAGATAGTAAGGAATATGAAGAGCCTTGTAAAATCCACAGCTATTCCACCAGAACATCAGAAAGGTTTGTTTGTGCAGGCTCCGACACCACTAAGAATTTATGGACTACCGAAGATCCATAATATAAGTGAAAACATCAGAAAACCATATAAATATAATACGAAATTCGATAATAAATGAATTAACAATTTTTTTAGAAAAGAATAAGTTACATAATAACACTAAATGGAGTACCGGTTGTACTGTATACAAAGATTAAAAAATCTTGGGAATAGCAACCAATGAGTAGGATTTTTAAACAACTTCCTTTTTTCGATATCCGAGCTTTCGCAATAATTTATTG
This sequence comes from Onthophagus sagittarius, assembly GCA_036711965.1. NCBI lineage: Eukaryota > Metazoa > Arthropoda > Insecta > Coleoptera > Scarabaeidae > Onthophagus > Onthophagus sagittarius. Next base: position 50,017,805 of record JASERS010000001.1, read on the forward strand.
CTTCATCAGGGAAACACTACAATATTAAAATAGATGTGCAACGTTACAAAAAATCTTAAATTTAAGTTTCTTTAAATCGACTTACAATAGAAGTAAGAAAAAAGTTGACTTCATAATTCGATGAAAATTAAATGGTAGCAAAAAAAGTTATTTTTAAAAAATTAAAAAATCACATTTGCTTGACACATTAAAATCAATGTAGAGTAAAATGACAAGGTTACAAATAGAATGATTTTTTTTTCTTAACAACACAAGTCTGGTAAATTTTATTTGAGAGTTAAGGACGTAACTCTCGTCGTGTAAAGTCGTGTAAACTCTCGTAATGTTGTTAATTATGAAACTGTAAATTGAATTTATCCCTTTTGTATTGTCAACTTCCATTTTGTATCCGTTTGTATTCACTGAATTTGTGTCTTTATTAATGTAAACCATTTCTAGAAATAGACATTTATTATAAACCGACTCTCTGTCTAAAATCTTAGCATTGTTAAAATCAAAATGGTGACCTTCCTTAATATGATGGTAAATAAGAGCACTTCTATTCTCATTTATACCCCTACAATCATTTCGATGTCCTTTTTTGATATAAACGTATTGTGGATTCCATAAAAGAGACTAAATCTAAACTTGTTGAACTTTTACCCACTCATATTTTAGTTGGGTTTGAGCAATACATCAATTTTGCTTTTGTTAAAGTTTTAATGCGGTTAAAAATGTTAACATTAAGAAATTCAAAAACTTATGTAATAGTAACAATCAGTTCGATATGGTATGTAAAACCAATAACAATTGGTTCATAAACAGAAGTGATGTAGAGATACCGACTGATATAAGTAATCTTTTGTCTCTTGGTTCTAAGTTTGGTGTCGCACCGTCTGTTTCTGATATTTTTGTACCAAAAATGTTAGCTGATATCGAATCTATAATTAAGTTAGTACCAACTAATGTTCAAGACTTTGTTAGAGCTAGACGTACTAATTTAATAACTAATTTTTTGTTAAACACATCACCTCCTAATCCAATTAAAAAAAAATTAAAAATTAACATTTATTAAGAAAACTTTAAAAAAGACTAGTTATGAACAAATCAGAATACATTACTAAATCTTTACAACTTTTAAACGATCAATCAACTTATTAAATAATTAACAAAGATCATTCACAACTGATTTGCCATAATACTTCCATAATACTATTGATTGCCTAAGGTGCATAAGTTGGACTGCCCGTTGCGTCCGATTGTTTCTTTTGCGGGATCGACTGAATATAATATTAAAGATTTTTTCACTTTTGCTGAAAGAATAAAGAACCTTATTCTACCTCCCACCTACGTGATTATATCTCTTGTTGTTGTTTCCTTATTTACGAACATTCCCTTAGAATTGGTAAAACAGACCATAGTTGATAACTGGAGCCATCTAGAAGATAACACAAGTGTGGACATTACAACTTTTATTGATTTAATTACTTTCCTTTTTGATACGTCGTCGTTTACATTTAATGGTGTATTCTACAATCAAATTTTTGGTACGCCTATGAGAAGTCCTCTCAGTCCAATTTTGGCCACTATGGTGATGGATAGTTTACTGGATTATTGTATTCCTTAGTTATATGTTGATGACATAATTTGTTGGGTACCAAGTGATCATCTCAACACTATATTAGATGTTTTTAATAGTTACAATATTAGTATTCGATTTACAATGGAGACGGAGACGGATAGTTCAGTTCCCTTCTTGGATACCCGAGTGATGAGAAGTGAGGATGAAATGATCCTCCTGGATTGGTATACTAAATCAACTTACACCGGTCGATACATCAACTTCTTTTCTAATCATCCAATGAACCAAAACTGCTATACTATACTGTGGTGGGGATGAAGCATAGAGTTCTGAAACTTTCTCATCCTTCCTTTCATAAACATAGCCTAGAAAAACTGATGAATGTTTTTGTTAATAACGGCTATCCACCGCGTCTTTTGAATGGAATTCTCAATCATTCTTTAGTAACTACCATAAGTCCTTTTGATGGTGACCAAAAGTCTGATGTTGAAGCAACAACACAGCTTAAATATGTAAAAGTACCCTTCATCAAAGGCTTTACATCTAGGTTTATCTCCTTTTTCGATCAGTTCAATATTAAATTTGCTAAATATAATTACCACTTAATAGAGTTTTTTCAAAAACCAAGGACAGCGTTCCTATTTTACAACAATCTAACATCATTGGAACGTACATTGGTACGACAGCGCAGTATTTCGGGAATAGACTTAAAAGAACATCGGAATGTTTGTAGGGGTAGAAATGAGAATAGAAGTGCTCTTATTTACCATCATATTAAGGAAGGTCGCCATTTTGATTTTAACAACGCTAAGATTTTAGACTGAGAGTCTTTTTACAATAAACGTCTATTCTAGAAATGGTTTACATTAACAAAGACACAAATTCAGTGAATTTCAGAATAGATACAGAAGGGATAAGTTCAATTTACAGTTATATAATTAACAACGACTTTACACGACGAGAGTTACGTCCTTAACTTTTTGAATCGTCTGTTTTTCTTTTTGCCCCTCCAGTGTTCCTCTCAAACAAAATTTACCAGTTTTTGAATTTACCCTTGTTTTTGAAAAAAAATCATTCTATTTTTAACCTTGTCATTTTACAGTCCTCTACATTGATTTTAATGTGTCAAGCAAATGCGATTTTTTAATTTTTTTAAAATTACTTTTTTTACTACCAATTAATTTTTATCGAATTTTGAAGTCAACCTTTTTCTTACTTCCATTGTAAGTCGATTTAAAGAAACTTTAATTTAAAGATTTTTTGTAACGTTGCCCATCTATTTTAATATTGTACTGTTTCCCTGATGAAGCAATAAATTATTGCGGAAGCGCGGATATCGAAAAAAGGAAGTTGTTTTCTTATCCTACTCATTGGTTGCTATTTCCAAGATTTTTTAATCTTACATAATAACGGCGACAACAGATATAATAATTATAAACATGTGTTTCATAAAACTATAAATAAAGATTTAAAATCGTTATAGCAATTCTTACTGGACAATAAGGATATAATAATAGTAAAAACAGATAAAACAAAACAGATAGCTATTATTTACAATGAAGATAAAGTATATGAAGATTATTATTAGTATTGACAGATAAAATAAACGATTATTTAAAAAGACCGGAGAAAATGGATACATTAATAAATTTAAAATAGAGCTGGCCCCATCTCATTAAGTCATTCCACGTATCCGCGGACTAATTAAAGCACACAAAATTGACCAACCTTTACGACCTATTTTAAATAACATAACCTGGCCTACAAGCCATGTTTCTAAGTTTCATAACAACTCTAAATTATTTATATAGCATGAACGACTACGATATAAAAAGTTCTTTAGAATTAAAGAATAAATTAAAGAATTTGGAAATAGATAATTTACAAAATTATGAAGTTTTTAGTTTTGATGTAACATCTCTCTTCACTAATATACCTTTAAAATTAATGCTCGAATTGTTAGAACAAAATTGGCATAATGTTATTGATCACACAGTGACCAAAAATAAAAATTTATTCATAGAAGAAATTAAACTATGTACACATAATAGTTATTTTAAATATAGCGACACATTTTACAAACAGATTTTCGGATTACCCATGGGTTCCAACCTAAGCGTCAATTTAAGTGGAAACACAAATAAAGCCAAAACTATTAGTAAAATATATAGATGATATACTAATACTTGATATTACCAAAAGATAGAATAGAATAAAATTTACAATAGAAACAACAAAAAAAAATCAACTATCCTTTTTAGATTTAAAATTGATTATACATAATAGTAAAAATAGATAATAGTAAAATCAAAATATACACAACGTGGTATAAAAAAAACTTCCAGTAATAGAATACTACACTCTATTATTAACCACCCAAAATTACAGATAAATAACACCAAGAACAATTTAATACGTAGCTCTACGTACCAGTAACAAATACACCTTTTTTAAAACAAATTAAATCACAAATATATTATATATTATTAGAAAACTTATTTCTTAAAATCTTAATAAATAATGCTTGGTATTCCATATATAATAAAATCCAAAATGGAAGCGTTAATCGCCCATTTACGGAAACTATGGATGCGCCAATGAACATTACTACAAACTCAAGAAGCCAACCATCTTATAATTACAATCTTAAACCGACAAAAGAAAGTCATAAGAATAAAAATATAAACTTAATAACTAATTACATAAAAGTGACGAAACCAACCATACCTACATTTGAAAGTACAAACAAGCACAATTCTTTAAACAATAATAAAACCAAAAAAAAAACTGCAAAGAAGTTTAATATATCATATTACAAGATAAATTACATCCCATAATTAACTAATAAAATAACATCTATTTTTAAACAATATGAATTCAAAGAAGTTGGATTCGCCAAATACAACAGAGATAAAATCAATACAATATATCAACTAAATTGTAAAAATTGTGACAAATTATTATATATTACTATATTATTCATTGGCGTATCAAAACAACATTAGAAGAAAAGATTACAACATGTATACGACACAAAACAAATAAAAAACATACATCAAACAGCTTTATGCTATCACAGCAAATTAAAACAACATAAATTTAACTTTGAAGAACCAAAAGAACTATTAACTAGTCAAAATGCACAGCATAGAAAAAATTTAGAATCTATTTTTATAACGAAAAATTTAGAAAATGCAGACAATTATAAAATAGATGCGGGAAAAATTGGTAGTTAATTATATAAAAAATGTTTTTCTTTATTTATTTAACATTTCTTTTAAATACGACACGTTAAATAAAAATAACATGTTCATGTTTTATTAAAAGATTCCCTTCCTCCCCCCCCCCCTAAAATACAATTCAAGTTTTTTCAATTTTCAATTTATTCGTGCTCATAAAATCTCCATTTTAAAAATAAAATGGCATTCGACTAGTGTAATAAATAACAATAGTTATTTTATACTTAAATTTACGCTTATTTTGCCTAAATTTATTGCTTATTTTATAAAATTGCAAATATTATGTTTTTTAAGATGATTTTAATGTTATAATTTAATTTTAGATTTTCTTGATAATGAGCTGACAAAAAATTGAAAAATGTTTTAATTTTTTAAATAAAATTGAAAAATAATACTGAGAAGTGGTGTTATTATAATTGAAAATAAATGTAAGTTATTCTTATATTGTAATAAGTTCAGTTGTGTATGTTGCTTGTTTATTTATCTGGACTTTTATTCGACTTTTATTTTGACTGTACATTTTAATTTTATATAAAGTTTATTAAAGTTTATTTAAACTTTGTATGTATTTAAATTGTTTTGGTTTGTGTTTATATAATTGTGTATATTATTTGCTTTCATTTACATTTAATTGGTTAAAAATATTCAAGATTTAACATAGAACCTATATCTCAACAAAAATGGGGGTTTCTATTTAACAATGTCAACTTAAATTTGGTACTCAATTTTGGGATACCTGTACATTTCAATTTTATCTCAAAGAAATAATTTCGAAGTACGCGCAAGAAAATAGAATATAAACATCCATTACGTTTTTTTTTTCTAAGAATACCAGTTGAATTTTTATCGAATTGATTAATGTACAGCATGTCGCAATTTCGATGTCCGCATAGTCCATCTCCGAAACTAAAAGAGATAGAAAAAAAAGTAGCTTACATGTCATGATCTCATTTTTCGAGAAACTGCAAATGTTTAATGTTTCTGAAAATCGTTTTGTTATGGTTTTGGACGAAATTTGGTAAAGAACCCAAATTCCATTACATTTTGTGTAAATAAAGTTAGTATTTTGAAACAGTTTAACATCGACCTAAGCCTACTACTCAAATGTAGTGAGTTAAGAAGCTTGGTTTGCATCATTTCCGAGATAACCTATGCGGGCGTCGAAATTAGGACACCTGTACACAGATACACAGATACACGCATAAAGTGTGCTACATGAAAAATGCTCACAATTTAACGTAGAATATATCTTTGTAATAAATTAAATATTTAAGAATGTTTGTATAATATAGACCACTAGGCCTTTTTTTCTAAAAACATCCTTCGAATTTATATAGAATTGATTTTTTTGGATTTGTACCTCAATCCGGGGACATACTGTATACGTAGCGACATTGTTCGTTCTATTTTTAAGCGAAAATCACATTAAAACGTCTTCAGGAGGTTCTTAAATTTCGGATAATTTGTCTATAAATAATGATTTATATTAAGTATATGTTGATAAATAATATGTAATCTAGTACAAAACGAATTTTGAAAACTAGTTTTTTGGTTAAATTAGTTTCTTTACTTGAAAGCTCGTTTTTAACATTTTTTTAATACCAGATTTTCACAAAAAACACATTATACAAACGGTACCTCATAGATTACATTTATGTTTACACACATACGAGGTTCACTTTAAATTCGAACTTTTTTGCTGTTAAATGTAAAAAGAAAATAACTCGGTTAGGTAGATATGTAATTTATGTGTTACTTTTAATAGGTATTATTTTAATAACAAATAATCATTTATCTGATACTGCAATACAACAAAATGGACAGTAAAATATTTGCATAGATTGAATTTGATAAAAATAATAAGGTACCTAGTATTAGAGAAGTCCGTATTAGTGACTTTTTATCTGTTCACGCCTGCACACGATCTAGACCCAGGCGGGTCCCGCACGCCACTCACGTGAATATCATACATGAGTCACGTCAATTCAAGTGACTCACGCTCGATCAGGTGATCCAATGTATCAATCATGTTTGATTACTGTTAATTTGATTATTAATTAATCGTGTAAAAACTCCAGAAGTTGTATTTGGATCCTAGGTAGCACCAACAGAAACCTTAAAAAATATTCTTTAAATAAACAAGTATTATAGAAACAAAACGAAATATAGTGTAAAAGTTGTAAATCTTTAAAAAGTGCGGTATAGATAACAACGAACAAGTCTTCCTTATCAAGATCGGGTTTTATAACTTTACAATGCTATGATATTTTACTTGCTAGCAAACAAATTTTTAAGGCTCAACGACCACCTAGTCACATTCACTCAGCTCGTGCCACCGGTGTCCCCAAGTAGCACCCCGCACAAAAAAGGAAGTCAAGCTTTCCAACAAATAAAAGCTAGTAGTGCTGTCAATACAATTAAATCGTAATTATTACACAATAGTAAGATAGTTTCATATAATAAAGTACAAATAACAAAAGGCTTCTCCTGCAAACCTCTCCTGTCTTCCACCAATTTTCCTTCCAACAAGAGGCACCACCAGAGGATACAGCCGATGAATTACGTAACCTTATTAAATACTACCAACAAGAGTCGAATAACAGGTCGGAAGACGATGTAATGATTAAGGATTTCTCAAAGAAATGAAAACTACCAAACTTGTAATTAAAAGAAGCTTCAAATGACGATCACGAAAAAACATTAATGAACATTACACATAACAAGAAACAGGGAAATTTACATCTTCAAACAAAGAGTTAATCGGTGAATTAAATCCCAAAATTATAAAAGAAATGCAGGTCCAACCGTTTCTTATTATTATTAACAAAAACGTAAAATCGTATAATAACGTTTAAAATTCACACATAGAAACTGTAAGACGAAATTGAAGACGGCACTTACATACATTTACATACCAACCAATAAATCAAAAATTTACCTAAGATTCTTTCTATGATTTTTAATATTTGAAGTGTATATAATCCTCCATTGCATTACAAATATTAATTTTCAACAATACGTAAATATTATAAATAATATTATAAATATTATTGTAAATAACAACAAAATAAGAACAATAACAAATAAGACACTAAACCTTAACCTGCAGTTCATTATTATAAATCTATAGTGTTTAGAACAATTGACAGTAGTTCATACAGTAAACAAGTTGGTAGACTTCAAAATCATAAGCAGGAGTTTGGTGATATAACAGCTCATGCTGTCAACCAGTTGATAGACTTCAAACTGATGATCAGAACATTGGGGACACAATAGCTCATGCTGCTAATAAATTGGCAGTGTTTAAGATAATCTACAGTGTTTGGAACAGTAGTAGCTCACGCTGCCAACAACTTGGCAGACTTTAAATTAATTAACTTTAAATTTTGGAGATATAACAGCTCATGCTGCTAACAAGTTGGTAGTCTTTAAAATAATATATAATGTATGGCACAGTAATAGCTCATGCAGCCAACAAGTTGGCAGACTTCAATCTGATGAGTAGGACATTGGAATAGTTCATGCTGCTAGCAAGTTGCCAGTCTTTAAGATAATGTACAGTGTTTGGAACAATAATAGTTTATGCTGCCAACAAGTTGGCACTCGTTAAAACTGGAATAAATCATTAAAAATTAGAACAAGTTATATTTTCAATTTCTCCAACCTATTTTATGTATTGTTATAAAAGTCAATCTTATTTGTCAAAGTGAATGTCCAAGACTTCATGTAATATAACCAAGCGTAACATTGTATTTTCAAATGATATTGAAATTTTACATGAAACAATAAACTTAATACAATAATTATAAACTTATAAATTTACTCGAAATAATAAACGTTTCTATCCATTAGCAGATGTGTTCTTGAAATGTGAAGTTGAATTGTCAATGAAAATGGCAATAAAATAACTGACCACCATCCTTTGATGGTGCCACTAAATTGTCTCAATTTGTATGTTTCATTGTGCAACGAAATAAAGAGGTGAATATATTTCCAAAATGAAAAATTAATTGAAATTATCGAAGATTTAGATGTAATAAAAATGTTTAGTTAGATCATAAGCTCTGCACTCTAAAATTTGAGCAGGAAAAAAGTTCAAGTTTTTCACTCAATTCAGTATATTCTTTTCATTTTCAGTATAATTTTGGTGTGCCTATTTCATGTTGCCAACAAGTTGGCAGATTTCAAACTGATGAATAAGATTTTGGAGGCATAATAGCTCCCGTTACCAACAAGTTGGCAGACTTCAAAATGATGAGCAGAACTTTGGAGATACAGAAACTCATACTGCCAACATGTTGACAGTCTTTACGATTAAGTACAGTATTTGGCACAGTAATAGCTCATACTGCCAACAGGTTGGCAGACTTCAAACTGATGAGTAGGACTTTGGAGACATAATAGCTCATACTGCCAACAAGTTAGTTGTCTTTAAGGTAATGTATAGTATTTGAAACAGTAATAGTTCATGTTGTCAACAGGTTGACAGACTTCAAACTAATCAGCAGGTCTTTGAAAACATAATAGTTTATACTACCTACAAGTTGACAGATTTAAAATTGTTAAGTAGGACTTTGAAGGTATAAGAACTCATACTGCCAACATGTTGATATTCTTTAAGCTAATATACAATATTTGGAACAGTAATAGCTCATGCTGCCAATAATTTGGCAGTCTTTAAGATAATGCCAACAAGTGGCAGCATTAGCTATATTACCTTGAAGATAATGTACAATATTTTGAACAATAATAGATCATGCTGCCAAAAAGCTGACAGTTATTTTTTGCTTATCTGATACTTTATTCTAAATTTCAATCAAGAAATGAACAGCTGAAGCGAACTAAGTCCAGGAGTTTAATTTTTGTTTTTCCAAATAGTTATTTTACGCATGAAAACACTTGAACAGTTATAATACTAAATATTGTATACATTCGAGAAATATAAATGTTAAATAAGACGTTGTATTTTCTCACATAACATTTAAATTGTTAAATATTATGTTTTGTATTTTTTGTTAATACGGGCCTGAACAATTTCGATATACCGGTGTGTTCGGCGTTCGGTAAAATATTATTAAAAAAATCAATCCAATCGGGTCACACCGGGTCCCGTCGATACTAAAGCTGATCACGCTCGCTCACGTGAGTGGTTCAAAAATTGATGGCCGCTCATGGTGGGTCACGCATGACCCATCTCTACCTAGTACACAGTAGTATTCGAATACAATGTTGTCACATATTTGCGATTCCTTTAAGTCCTTCCTGAGACCGTATGAAGCATGATACAACATTTTTTCATTAAAATTTTCGATTCACAGTCGAGCAAAGAATGTCAGTATGTATAGATTATCTGCTAATTTCTGAACACATACAGTGTGAGTCAATAACAATGGTAATATCGAATTTTAAGTCACCACATGATTTTTCAAAAATGTTCACAAAATGATCAATAACATGGCAACCTTGCATTCAAAATTTGAAAACAAGATATCCATTTAAAGCATTTAAGACAGGTAATCAACATATGTAAAAAGATGCATATCGTTCCGTTTAAAAAATTAAAAGTTGAATAGGGTCCCGGAATAGTGAAACATCCTGTATAGTTGTAAATAATTTTAATCTATGCAGGTTTTATTATAATATATGATGGCACAAAAACATTTTTTTTTTAATTTTCAACGATAAAGAATCAACCTTCCGTTCCCGCACTGTGACTCACCCTGTATATTTTTTTTATTTTCATTTCTTTTTGATGTATAATAGTTAGGAACAATAAAGAGTTTATTATTATTACATTTGAAATAAGCAACCCAAAATTACCTAAAAATACTTAAGTCATCAACTGTTAAAGTTTCTTACAACACAGAGTTATTAAATGAACTCAGCGCAACACAGCGGTTAAAAACGAAAATTAATTATAGGAATCGTTCGCATTACTTTAAAAAGTAGTAATTAATTGAATTAAATGTTCTGTTCGTCATTATTTATAAGCAATAATATTTCTTATCCAAGTTTCATCTTATCTTCATCTGCTCTCAAATTTTTAGAACTTTGTCCGAAAATGTAATTGAGAATATTACTTAGTAACAATGTCGGTTGGTACTTTGACCTTATTAGCCGATTAAAGTGAGTCAGTAAAAAAATGAATGTAATTCTGGATTATCTACTTATTATTACTTTAGGCGATGTTCGTAAACCATGCGAAATAACTGTTTTTGATAAATTAAAAGATAATTACGCATTAGTGATAAATAAAAGTGGGAATAACATGTTATGAGATATATATAAATAATAAAAATCGTTTTTTTTTTAATAGTAATAAGAAGTGCAGTGCGACTTAAAAATAAGAAGATGGTGAAAATGATTTTCTATCCAATACTTTTTATTTGTCTTGTTTTAATTCAACCAGTAAGTTATTTTCAATTCCCTTAAAAATTGCGTAATCTACAAAATATTTTTTATTCTGACTATATTTACATATAGTTACGCTTTCTTATAATCTATTATGTTTCTCTTTATTAATGTTTTGAAAATTTCTCTTTTGACTATATGTAATTCTTTCTTAGTGTCTCTTATCAAACGAAACTCATTACACAGCGGCCGTAATTGAGTACAACTTCTCAAACTCAAACCAAAACCAAATTTTCGAAGATCGCACCAATGAAATAATAAACGACTTCGTAAATTTAATCGCATCGGAATCCTCGAAATCCTTCGATATAATCGTCTTTCCAGAATCCGTAATCACAACCGGCATCCGTACTCGTCAAGATTTAATCGATCTCTCCCCCCTAATCGCAACAGGAAACAACCCGTGCGCTAACCCGAAGTTGTTCCCGGAGTATTACCGAACATTATCATGTTCTGCCGCAAATTTTAATACTTACATTGTTGCGAACGTCATCGAAAAGGCTTCGTGCGAACGAGAACCTTGCGCTTCGGACGGATACGATTTATACAATACTAACGTGGTGTTCGATAGAGCAGGAATTGTGGCAGCTAGATACCGAAAATTCCATTTATTTGGAGAATTTCAGAAAAATGTTACAGAACAAGTTGATTTGACCACTTTTAAAACTGATTTTGGGATTACTTTTGGAACATTTATTTGTTTCGATATTTTATTTGAGGAGCCAAGTTTGTGGTTAACTAGAAATGGGACGAAACATTTGGCATTTCCATCGATGTGGTTTTCGGAAGTACCATTTCTAACCGGTATTATTTAATTATTTACATTAGCTATTATTGATATAATTTTTATAGCATTACAAGTTCAAAATATGTTCGCTGTGACAACTGACAGTGTTTTATTAGCTTCTGGAGCGAATTATCCTGCGATTGGTAGCGGAGGATCAGGATTCTACATTGGTACATATATGTATATACAAGTGTTGAGAAATTGGTGGAAATCCTATACGTAACGAAATTTTTATGTATGAAGTTGCCATCATTTTCAAGATGTTAAAAACTCGATCTCAGTTCGGATAGCCCCACAAATAGTTTTAGAGTTCTCTGTCGGTATAAACAAACGTTAATAATTATCGTTTCGTTAATAAACACGGTCAAACACCAACTAAAAAAATTGGGGCTAACTACCCGATTGTTTACCCGATTGTAAATTTAACAGTGTCATACTATATGGAATAATATTATTTATAAGAATAATCGATAGAACTCTTTGGCAACCACTGGATCTCTCACCACAACTCCAAAATTTCCTTTGGTACTTCGAAAATTCGGTCGCGCATTTCGAAAGCTTTCGAAAATTTTTTTATTTATATATATAAATCATAGTTCCAAATTTTATAAGAATAATCGATAGACCTCTTTGGAGGCAAAGGGAACTCATAAAAAATGTTTCAATTTTTCAAGTATTATACAGGGTGGCCAAATAAGCGTGCAAAGTGCCATATCTCGGAGACAACTCATTGTAGAAACTTGTGGTAAAAAATATATAGTTAAAGTGACTAAGAGAAAATTATTACCTCAGAATTCTCCTGTATTAACATAACACAAAAGCATATGCTATCTAAAGTTTCGCTGTAGTCAATTGCGAGAATGTCAAAAATTTACAATGGAACACCCCATATTTTTTTAGCTTATCAGAAAGGGAATATAATTCTCTACAAATTATCTATAAGCGTTCCTATACTTATTTATTATAGTTTTCATGATATTGTGAAATTTATCAAAATTCTGTAGAAAGTGCTAGAAGCCGTTTGTGCTTTTATTTCAATTATTAATTTATTTAAATTATTGGTATTCTTTCCACAATGAACTGTGATTGAATAAACATTAACTTTATTTACTAAAAATAACCAATGCAAAACATTATTGAAAAACGTTGGCTGAGATATGGGTTTTTAAGGAACATGGTGTTTGCCAAAAAATACTTCAAATCAAAATAACTAGAAAACAAAAAACGCTAGGTACCAACAACATTTACCAAAGTTGATCTATTTCTTACGTAGAAATAAAAGGTGCAATAAAAACTATAGCATTCCATTTAAAATAACGAAGTTGAGGTCTACTTCCAGTGGACCGAAAGTGGCGGCCATCTTGAAAATATTTTAGATTAAAGATCGCAATGAATAGCTCATATTGCCAAAATTTCAAACCTATACAACTAGTGAAACTTAAAAAAGTTCTAATTAACCAGTTGCGTGAGACACCCTGTATACTCACATTTTTGTCCATATCAATGACTGATAGGTGCTGAATTATCGGTGTGAAAGAGGATGGTCATTTATTCCGAGAGATTGGAAGCAGTCTAAATCGGGACCACAGTTGCTCGGACCGACTCCGTAGGCGATAGCTGCGATTTGGACGGGAGCTTTGAACCGTCACTTGTCGATGGCAACTGTTTACAGAAGAATCTTTTTCCTTTGTACTTCATTCATATCGTCTTCGGTTGCTATTACCACCTCTCCATAAAGAAATCAGATTTGCATGGTGTTAAAAACTGTACATAAATGGAATGACATCGTTTTCAGTGATATTCAAGTTCCTGTATATTTGGATGATGATCTTGAAAGGATGTGGTGATATCGATAAAAAGACGAAATTTGGAGTTCGTTTAAAAACAACATGTATCCTTAACACCCCAGGTGGTTATGGTTTGGAGGGCAATACATGCAGGGCGAAAGTTGCCCTTTTTGTTCATTCCAAGCACATTTAACGTGCTTCGTTATATCGACAATGATCTGGAAACAATGGTAATACCTTTCATGCAGACTTTGCAGAATGCTACTGTCCAACAAGATAATATCAGACTCCCTACTGCTGTCGTTGCAAGAAAGTTTGTAGAGCAAATTGGATTGTAGATTTTGCCCTGGCCTGCACCGTCAAGTACGCAAGTCAAGTACCTAGGCGTCTTAAGAATCTGGATGAACTTCGACACCACAGAGGTTGCTTGGAATGAGATACCTCATAGAATCTCATAGAATCGACCACTTAATTAGAGGGCAAGGTTAGCCTTTTCTTAAAAAATATTAATTTTTGTTTTGTTTTTTTTTTTCAGTTAAACTTTTATCGTTTCTTAGTTGATATCAAAGCATTATTCTACCAAAGTTTCAAATTGTAGTCTAATTCTCAATGGGTGGTGAATTTCAGGGGAAATTAAGTAATTTCGAATGTAAATAAAAATTTTAATATGATTATTAAAATGTGGAAAATAATTAAATAGAAACAAATAATTTAAGATAATATTTTACTCATATCAATAAATAAACACTCCAACAAAAAAAAATATTAATTTTAAACAATCTTATGTAGTATGCTGAAAATAGCAATTATTATAACCGTCGGCTTTTGAAAATACTTATGGTTTTTTGTATGTGTGCACCCCCATATTGGATACCTATCATTTTTTTGCAATGGAAATGTCTTCTATCAGCAGTATTTAAAGATTTACAAGCAGTATCTACTCTTTATTTGACAATTTTTGACCCTCTGACATGAAGATTTTGTAATTTGCCAACAATATTTCCATAAACAGTTTTTGGACTGCTTACGTCAGGATTTTGCATTTTGACCAATAGTATTTAACCATTTCATGTCTTCCATACACAGTGTCAAGTGTTCTTAAAATTGTGCTTTATTATCAACTAAGATACGACGAAAGTTACTGCCGAAAAACTAAACTGTTTAACCATTTCATGTCTTCCAGAAGTAGTGTCAAATCTTTTGGAACCAATTTACGTCTTCGAGAGGCAAAATTAACCTTTCTCAAGGTATTGCAAGTCTTTCAGAGGCAATATCAAGTTTTCTGGAAGCAGTATCAAGCTTTTAGTCAAATCTTTTAGAAGCCTTAGAAAGGCTTCTAGAAATGTTATAAAGTCTTCTGAAAGCATTTCAAGTTTGCCAGAAGCAATATTAAGTTTTCTGGAAGTATTTCAAGTCTTCCAGAGGCAATATCAAGTACTCTAGAAGCAATATCAGCTCTTCTGGAATCAGTATCAAGTACCAAAAAACCTTTCGGAGCGGATGCTGGAATTGAGTTGAAAAGAAAAAGCTAACTTCAATTGAGATGAAGCCATCAACAATGAATGTTAATGTAAACCCGCATATTCTGTGCATAACTGTTCACTAGGAATACTGTAATAATAGTAGGTAGTTTTAAACGGTTAACTTGCACGACCAAATTTAAAAAGTTCTGAAGGGCTGACCTCTTCAATTTTGGAGTGATTTCATCGTAGTAGTATGACATAAATAATGTTTTGTTAAATAATACATATTAAAAGTACAGTAGCACATAAATTATGTACCTGACACAATTATTTTTGTTATAAAATTGTTCAAATTGAACTAAAACTCGTTCATGCGTTTGGTATTATAATAATTAATACTTTAATTAGTTTAGAATTAAGAGGAAATAAATCTGACTTTGATTTAAAAATCCAATAATTACAAACTTGTTCAACAATGTTGTCAAGTTCAACCAATTTTGTTAATAAAAGTTGAAAAAAAAAATAAAGAAAACCCAGTTTTCAAAATTATATTTATTTTAAATGACGTTTAGCAACAGACATGAAGAATAAGAAAAAATGAATACTAATAAATATTTTTGGACAAATTATCCGAACTTTGAGAACCCCCTGAAGACTCAACATTTTATAATTAAGATTTGCTTTAAAATCCAATGGAGAATGTCGTGTATGTCGTACAGATTATCCGCCAATTTCTCAACAGCTTGTATACCCGGAGGGGTATCTAAACTGAAATTACCACAAATTTCATAAATTATCAAATACGTCGAAAAAAGTAAGAGAGAAAACTTTCATCGTATAAAATGGATGATAAAATGGGGGTAGGGATATTTTGTGTGGTTATCATTGTATTTTAGAAGCGCCATTAATATCTTTCATAATATTTTTCATCGCCATGATAAAATAAATAACTTTTGTTAGAAATAGTTTTTATTAATGAATATTACGCATAATAGTAAGTCAATGTGGTACCAGGGAATTCTGCAGGACAGCAAATGACAATTGTTTAAATAGCCATATCTATCCAAATTTGCATTAGTTAGGCATTCGTTAGTTACGAAAAACTAAACTTGATAAGATACATGAATGTTGTAAAAAGTAAAATGATTTTTGTTTATGGGGAAGTTGCCGGCGTTGTAAATGTTATTATGCTGCCTAACAACTGAATTTGTAGTAATGTCAAAGTATCCCTTATTTTAACACATATAGATACTAAACCAACTTCCATCTATCATAACCGCCATAATATTTCCAGTCTACTTGATTTTCACCCATCACATGATGAACCTTTCATTTAAAACTTTTTTTGATAATATTGATGGTTTATGTTGTCTCAATTTAAATGCACCGTCCGGTATATTCATAAAAAATTTCTTAATTAATGTTTATTAATTCGTTAGGTGTTGAAGGCCCCAAAAATATCGGAATCGTCGCCGAAGGCGGTAATAAAATTTTTATTGCCAGCCTCCCCAAAGATATAAACGGAAATTCCCCAAGAAACACTCAAAATAATCAACAGAAAAAATCACTAGAGGAAATCGATCAAGCTGCGAAAAAATTGGACGAATTTTACTTAAAAAGGGATCAATTAGATGGTAACAAATCTCAATCATCTTAATCCCACCTTAATCTCCCCTTAATTACAACTTTTAGTTTACACAACCCATTTAATAACGGAAAATATTAACTCAACTTATTGCCACGAAGATTTCTGTTGCAATTTCGTGGTCGAGTTTACAAAAACCCGAATTTCTTTAAAAAGTTATTATTACAGAACATTCGTTTATTCCGGTGTTCGATCTTTTGATGGAGTTTATAACGGTGGTGTTGAAGTTTGCGCTGTTAGTTTTTGTAATGATACTTCTTTGGAATCTTGTGGAATGCGGTGAATAATTCTCAATTTCTCATTATTAATCCTTTATTAAACAAATCTTCTCCGTATTTTTTAGGATAATTCCATACGGAGACATCGAGTGGAACGTGATTTTCGAAAATATTGAAATAACCGGGAGTTTTGATAATTCGAAACGGAAACAACAATATCCAAATACTTTATTAAGCGATTTAGAACCTTTACAAGCGTTTGAATACACTTGGAAAAAAAGTGACGAATCAGACTTTTTGCGTAACGGAAAAATCGAACGGAAAATTAAATTGATGACTCCTCAAGAACGATTGTTGACATTTGGAATTTATGGGCGGGATTTTACTAGAGATAGTGCTCCTTAACTTACTGAAGGATAACTTGCTGATTAGTTATTATAACTTATGCTGTAATGTTATTTTATAAAATACAAGAGATTTGATTATTTGAATATTTCGTGTTATTTTTATTTTAAAAGTTTTGCAATTTTTGCTTTAATATCGTTTAGGTTATTATTTAGATATGAATCAATAGAATTAGAAACATATCACGCACAAGTTTTATATCTTTCGATGGAAATAGATAAAATAAGCTTTGTGGATTCGAACATGCACCAAGGAAATGTAAGATATTTGTAAATTGTCAAGGACGCAAGCATTTAGCAAAAGTTTGCAAAAAGGAAAAGCAAGGTAATGAAATCAACAAAGATTTTAAACCTACGAAGGATATAAAAAAAATAGTAAATAAATAAAATATAGAAGAAACCAGTGAAGAAAAATATAAAAAAAGAGATGTTAGTTATTTTGTTGCGGACAAGAAGAAAATGGATGGTTTGATAATATTAAAATTTTAAAGTTATAAAATTTAAGTTAGACACAGGTTCTGACGTAAATATTTTACCAGTAGATATTATTAACAACTAAAATACAAATAAAAAAATTAACACCTATTATATTATGGATTTATATTTGACTGACGTGTTGAACTAAAAACACTTTTGAATGAGATTTGTTCAGTTTAAAGAGGTACATTCAATGGTAATAAAGATGATTTTGTCTCTCACCCCCGGACACCAAAAGAGGAAGCAACTTACGGATTTTAAATAAGAATCCTCTTTTTCTATAGCAGAATCAGATTCTCCGGGGTAAATTACTTTGGATTGACCTATTGCTTCTGTTTTCCTTTACTTTCAGTTCTTACAATTTGACCTGGTAAGATAGAATATATCGAAAACAACTGATCGGAATAAAAAATGTTTCGGATGATCCTGTCTCTCACCCCTTCACAGCAGAAATGGAAATAATTTTAAGCGTAAACAAATTATGCTTGCTCAAAGTCAACGTAAAAACGTAATTTAAACTAACTCAAACAGACCCTTATAGCTTTAGTATAATTAGTATGACATCCAGTACAAAAATCCCCGTTCGCGCCAAACATATCTTTTGATTTCAATTATTATTTACGGATATCTTGTCTAAAATATTGTACACAGTGCTAATCGCACAATCTATGGCGAATGTGTAAGTTTCGTGGTTTTAAAGAAAAATGTTTTAAATAAAAGTTTCTTTATTAATTGTTGCGCAATTTCAGGCAACGAACATTATTATTTTAAATGGGAAGCATATGAGTTTTGCATATTCTGATAGAGCATAAAACCTTCTAGACGACGAACATTTGAAATCATGTGGTTGTATAAGAAAAAATAGAGAAATTGTGCATTTTCTGAAAATATTAAATCAGCAAATACAACCATAGTAGGCGTTGAAATGATGTCATTGACAGCTTTCAATGCTAAAAAAGACAATATAAGCTAGTATTGGTTCATATTGGCCACAATTGGCTAGTAAAAGCCTCTCTGATTGATGCATTCTGTTAATGTCTGTAGTAAGACTCTTAAATGATGACAGTTTGGAGATTTTTGACAAATCAGTCTTCATATTTAGATTGAGTCTGATCATGGATAGCGTTTATGGTTTATTACAAGCAATGTACATGCAAAAAGTATCTCACAAATTAAAAGAAAAGGGTGGACACTGAGCTAAGGAATTAAATACTACCTAAATTTTTCAAAAAGGACTTTAGACTTCAATGTCGGTAGTCGGTCAGATTTTGCAATAACAATGTCTTTAGTAAAGCTTGCAGATATTTAAAAATACCGATTTGCTGGCTTAACTGGCTTAAACTGGCCACTTATGTAATCAAAATCTTATAATAGACAGAAAAATATAGAATTTTATTTTTTGTTGTTCCCAATATAGTCCGCTTAGGAAGATACAGAACCGCACAAATTGTTGTTATCGCATGTCCGTGTCCAGTCAATAGAGAGTCCGCTTAAGTGGATACATTTTGTTTTGTAAATTATACAATTCCCTCCGGTGTCCGAGATTTTGTTCTCTTGTGAGTGGTGTTCGCCTATAAACTTAAGGGTTTGTAGGTGGTACACCTTTCATCATACCGGACATAACCGAAACACTTTTATCGTCGTCATGTACGACAAATCATTTTTAATTCAAATATCCTTTCACATAATCTAGAGTGTTTATTAGAGTGCACTTAAACATTAACCATCGATACTGACAATAGAAAAGAGACTGTTCTTATTATTAAATACTTAATTA
Source organism: Onthophagus sagittarius (assembly GCA_036711965.1). NCBI lineage: Eukaryota > Metazoa > Arthropoda > Insecta > Coleoptera > Scarabaeidae > Onthophagus > Onthophagus sagittarius. The sequence continues at coordinate 50,037,574 of JASERS010000001.1, forward strand.
TAGGAATAGTTCTCAAATGAACTGAAATATGACCCATTAATATTCTGCTTTACAGATGGCGCGTCATTATTCTCATGAATGAGTAGCTTAAAGGCATTTAGGCAAGGTGGTTGATTGGTCAGAGAAAGCATACTTACCTGGCGTAGGGGCTACCGTGATCAATAAGGCGGTTCCCCTAGGACGAGGCCCTTCCATTGCACTTCGGTCGGGCTGACCCCTGCGATTACCCCTAATGCGGGTAACTCGGGCGCGTAATTTTTGGTAGTCGGGTCTGCGTACGCGCTAACCCGGATTAAATTAATACAAACATAATAGATCAGCACCAAGGAATAGTTTTTATTCTGTAGTCAGGATTGCATGAAAAATTTAGACTGTGGATCAGATACTAGAAACTCATGCAAAAAATATATCTTATGCTAGAGTCGCTGTTATGGCTAGAATTATGGAAGAACTTAGCAATAAATGAATAATATATGAGCACAATAAGTGTGATAGCATCTTAGGATGGCCAGGGGGTGAAGCTAGTATCCAAAAGTCGGCAACGGCTATGTTAAGTCGTGCTATGTGTGCGCAAATTCCAATTTTCTCACTTTTGCATTGACAACACCGCAAATTTCACATATTTTCGCGCCGTTTACTGGCAATCTGCCCCCACTTTTGCATGATCTTCGTGTGAGTATGACATCGTTGTGTAGTGGCTGTTGTTGTGTGAGATTAAGTGATTTTAGTTTTGAGGTGGTTTAAGACGATTGATTTCGTATAAACATTTCCTATTGTAATTTTCTTGGATTGGCATATCATTTATCCTTGGATCGATTGAACTTGATTCATGAATTCTAGAATCGCGGAATGAGGAATTATTGAAAACATGGAGGAGTCCCTACACTCATTTTCATTTATATTATCGTTATGGTTCTATAAATTGTTATTATTATTACTGTTATATAACAATAAAAAGAAGTTACAAGAAGAACACTTTTAAATTTGTGTTTTATTTTTTATTTTGTAAATGAAAAAAAATTATAAACAAAGTTGACCAGTTCTAATTTCGCACGTACTGTGCGTATTGCTGATTTTAACATGTAGATGACACTTCTTCTCTATTTCTGTTCTGTGGGGTAGGTAAATTAAAATAAATTAGAGCACCACATAAAAAAAGCACCAGAATACGATTTGCCTTTGATGGTACTATAGAACCAAGATAAATTACTAGCTAGCAAGAAAGATATTTAAAAGAGTAACCCCCCACGTCGTTGCTTTGACGAGCATGGCCGAAGAATCGGACAGTAGAGAGCCATACTCATTTTGTGGCCAACCTGTGCATGAATTCGAACCTTGTTAGCTAAGAATCAAACGCGTATTGACAAGTTGCTTTTCAAATAAGTTTAAAAATCATCCCTTAATTTTCATTAGCAATATTAAATAATTAGAATTTTTATGTTATAGAACACCTTAATCATTTTAACCCATTTACGACTATTAATGCGTTTACGCACCATAAGTTGTTCCCAATATATTCCCAAATTATTTCACACCGTGAACGTAATTGGATTAATACTAATTATACTTTGTTTAAACTTTCGTAATGTTAAAAATTTTGTTACAATTTGATGTAAATATTATTCTATACTAAATCAAATCATGTTTATAGTAATATTATTATGTAAGCGTTCATAATGTAAGATGCGTCTTAGAATCTGTGTGGCTTAGATTCGGCCCATAAGGTAATATAAAATTTCTGTGGGACCTACATAAAAATTGAATTTTATAGCTTTTTAATTATTAACCAGTGTGAGGAATATTATAATGAAAAAACATTTAATTTAGTTGTTATCCCCTAAAATATCTTGCACATTCGTGCCTACTGATAGCGTCTACAGTTCATGTAATGCTGGTGATGAAGCTGGTATTCAAGTAATTAAACACCCTTCAGTTTTTTGACGTTTGACTACATTCGAAAAATATGATATGACTTTTGATGCATAGTAGATAGGATAATAGTATAAACTACGTTGTTTCCTTTGATTGGCTGTCTCTCGTGCAGGGATTACTGATATGCTTTAGTCAGTAATTCGTTTTAATGATGGTGTAAATAATCAGTTGTATTAAATTAGCTTTAAAAGAAAAATGCAAACAAATAATTAAATTTAATTTAATAATTTTTTATTCATTTTCTTTATTTTTTGTTCTTTTACACTAAATGATCCGCAACTGATACTAACTTATAACCTGTTCAGGTGGTTATGGAAAAACAATTGCTGGCAATTTGACATAACGTTAAACTCAAGTAATGTAACTCAATTAGGATAACATAAAAAGATCAAAAGTAATTGAATAAAATTTAATTGTTTATTCGCGCTTTTTGATACCACCATTGCCGGCAATTAATTCGATACCACTTTTAATAAACACAATTATTTAAAAAGAACCATTGACTAAAGCATAGAAGTGATCATTGCTGTGAAATAGCAAATAAAGAGGAACATGGTGTAGTTTATACTCTTAATGTAGCTACTATCCGTAAAAAATAAAACGTTAAAAAATAACCAAAATAATTCTTTTCTCAAAAACTGTAAGTGATCGTGAACATTTATTCAAGTAAAAGATATATGAGATTATGCCGTCTACCTACATGCAGAAAAAAAAATCTAATTTATAAAGATACCGAAATTAGTATTCACTTTCGGTGTGCACTTTTTCTACAGTTTTTTCTTATACAACCATATGATTTGATATATTCGTCGTGTAGAAGGATTTATGCTCTATCTAAATATGCAAAAATATTTATATGTTCATACATATTCATACATATAATTATCGCCGGACCTCGTCTAGGGAAGTTCTAGATTTATTAGGAGCCACGTAATTCAATAACCGCCGATACACATCAATTACGAGATGAGACTGTTGGGCTATATTGACACACAAAACAAATAGCCAAACCAAAATTGTGGAAAATAAAATAAAGGGTATAATAAAAATACCAAAAAAAAAGTTTAAATAACAAAATTAATTATAACGGAAAAAATATATCAATAAGGCAAAAGTTAGATAAATCTTCAATTTGGTTAAAGAGAAAATAAAAATTGAAAAAAGAAATAAAACAAAATTTAGTGTAAAAAAACCGAACTAATGCACCGAACGTTTTTGGTTAAGAGCAAGCTTGTCTTCAAAACGTGTTCAAAACTTAATTATTTAAATTAACTGAATTTTTAAGTTGAACTAAAATAAATAAAATTTTGAAGTAAAGTGCAAAATTTAATTATAAAAAAAATTTAATATTACTGATAATCTTATGATAACCTTGATAGCAACAAAAAAATAGTGTTCTAACCTTGGCTTTCCTTCCTTGTCGTTTAGTACCAACCTTCGAAATGGAACGATAAGGTACGATAAAGTGATATAGTAATTAAATCGTAAGAAAGTTAAATAAAACAAATAATCCTACCTTAGCTCTTCGAGGCCTAAGTACGTTGTTGTTAGAGAAAATTAGCCTAAAGAAAAACGATAAATCCGGCCACGCCGACAATCTTAAATCTCAAATGTTTGTTGAAAAACTACGTAAAATAGGTGATGATCCCGACAAATTCGGATACGAAAAATTTATTCAAACAATTCTCCAAAATGTTTACGTAATAAATTACGTACAAATCGCAGTGATACGTTTCGCATGAAGTCTCCTACCAAAAGTCAGTCTCAAATCTCGAATTTCCCAAAAAAACTTGACGTACACGTTGAAAACACTTTAAATCAAAAGTTCTTAACTTTAAAAAAAAAGAAAAACTTAACCGTCGATTTTTTTCACAAATTCAAATTAATTTAATCAGAGAACCGTCCAAAAGAGCAATTGAAATTAATTAAATAAAAAAGGAAGTAAGTAATAATCGGCATCTGCCAAGCAAAGCTTAAAGTTAAAGAGAAAAAAATTTAAAGTGTTCTAATTTCATAATAATAAATTTAAAAACGAAAAAGAGAAAGAAAAAAATTAACTAGGATCAAATATCAGGGAAAAAACTGTAAATTTAGTTGCTGAAACAAAAAAAGAACCAATTCATATAAAAATATTGAGCGTTTGCCAAAGAAGACCATACAGAAAAATACGTTCACATAACTAAAGCCCCAAAATGCAAGTTACACAGTTAAAACTTCTTAGTAGATTTTCATCTGGAATGAAAACTTTTTCATAGCATCTAATCCAATTAAAACGTCTTCATTAAAGTTTTCCTTATCTATGTTAAATGATAGTAGACTCCATCCTATCTCATTTTCAATACCAAAAATTTTATTTTAAGGGAAGCTAATCCCATTAAACATTTGTTTACTAAATGTTCTAATCCACTTATTTCGCGGAATAAATTCTCTGATGATGACAATCTTTCTCTGTCAATATTTTATTTTTTATTTATTTTCTCAGCCAATATTTTTTGCATTTACAGATTCTACGATAAATTCTGAAAATTTTCATGTATGTCAATTTAAAAATTGTGTTTTATAAGAATGTTAAGTGAGAAATATTCGCTGATTATAGTAAGTTTTACCACATTGCTTTTGTTAAGTGGTTACGAAGATATCGATCTCTAAAGTGAAGAGTCTTGAAATTTTGTCCAATCCAATTCAACACCATGAAACCTTTTCTGACAACAAACAAAAATTTTTTTTTCTCGATATTCATTCATTTTGAACAAACTCTTCTGATTGATCACTAACAACTAATAGTTTATGCACTTCTGATAGTATAAACTATCAAGATGAAGAAAAAATCTAACCCAACCCATAATATAATTTTTTTTTACTGCTGGCACAAACTAATATAAATTCAGATCTTCTCAAACCCACCATAGTTATATATTTTTTTCCTTTTTTCATAATGTAGCCTGCCAGCTACTATTAGCATTCAACGGCCGCTCATATTTTATTAACGGTACATATTACAATTTTTTTTTATGGGTAGTACAAATTGTTTTATTTTTTGTGGTCGTTCTTTAAAACGGTACTGAGAGCTTAATATTAAGCTAGCAATGCCAAGGGTTTCTCTTTATCGATACGTGGTACAATTTTTTTATTGGAGGTACAAATTAGTCGATTTTACCATTATGGTCCTGTCAGCTTAAGAGAGGTAACGTATATTTTACGAAATAAATTGTCATTAACTACTACAATATTTACTTTTCTATAATAATTTTGCAGAAAGTCATAAATGTGTTAGAGAGTACCGATGTAAATCATACTAAACTAAAATTTTATTACTAATTGTAAGTAATCAAATACAGGAAGAGTTATCAAACGAAGCTAAATGGATAATTGAAACTTCTACTTTATAGATGGTGCGTAGTTATTCTCTTTAAAGAAGTGTTTAAAGGCATTTAGGCAAGGCGGCTGGATATCTCAGAAAAGCATACTTACCTGGCGTAGGGGCTACCGTGATCAATAAGGCGGTTCCCTCAGGACGAGGCCCTTCCATTGCACTTCGGTCGGGCTGACCCCTGCGATCACCCCTAATGGGGGTTAACTCGGGTGCGTAAATTTTGGTAGTCGGGTCTGCGTACGCGCTAACCCGGATTAAATTAATACAAACAAAGTAGACAGCATTACAGAAAAAAAACTTATTCCATTTCAGTATTGTATAAAAAAATACATTTTCAATATCTGAAGTCTCGTCTGTCTCAACATCGTAGAGACTGTGCCACAATGAAATCAGGCGGTACCGCCCTCGCAGAACACCGCATGTTACCACCGGGCATAATTTCGATTTTGATGATACTAAGATTCTGTGCAGAGAAAAGTCTTACAGTAGGAGATTATTCATGGAAATGTTCCACATTGTCTCTATTAACAACACAGTCAACTTCAGGACTGATTCACAGGGGTTAAGTGAGATCTATTGTCACCTCATTGAATTGACGAACAAACCTAATAACAACTCTGTTTTGTCAGACCTCTCATGGGGCTCTGTTCGGTTCTAACATCTCACAGTCGTCTCCCTTCTGTAATTCCTGCCTTTTTACAATTTTGTGGGTTACCCACTTACTATTTAATTATATATAATTATTAATATAACGCTTTTCAGCGTTGATATTCTTACACTCTTTAACCTTTGCGTCGGCCTTCTGCCGTTTGTACTTGACTTTTAGTCGTTTTTATATATAAAAATTTCAAATTTCATATCTTTGGTTAGTTTTGGTGTTAAGAGCATTTTAATGTCTCTGTCTTTATTAAAGATTTGTTCCATCCTTGTTGCTGAGCCTCTTCTTCTTCTCGTGAAATTATATCTGGTGATTTTTTCGTCTTAAAGTTTTCCCCCAGTGTGAGTTGGCGAACTGGGTTTCGACCTGTTTTTCGCGCCTTATTGTCGCTCGATCATAACCACGATATCTTTTTGGTGTTGTCCTTTAACGATATAATCTGACGAGAAATATAGATCGCATCCTTTCTGATGTTATGTGGGGACCCTTAATTTAACAACATATATTTGCATACATTGTGATCTCTAAATGTAAGTTAGATTACTATTTCTATATAAAAAAATTGTTCAACGGTTGTTGTTTGTAGCATACCCTGAAGAAGATAAAAATAAATTATCGAAAGCTTGGTTTTGGTTAAAGAAGGTTTTTTAATTCTTCCCCGTATTGGTTGAATTCCCAATATGTCACACTTAATTCTTAACAAGTACAACCAGTACTTCCACCCTAACTTTTATTAGCAAAGCTTTCTGAGTCTGCTGCTATTGATCAAAATCAAAGCTACGCTAACTAGTTGAAAATCGTAGTCGAGTATAACTACTAACTACTTTTAGATTATCGTAGTTTGATTATTAATTACCAAGCAATTAATAGTTAAATCTGGCTTCTTCTTTAACTCCATAATAAAATGAACTTTTAAAGTCTAAAAGCTCAACGTACTTACTGCAAAATTGCATAGAAGGGTCTAGAATAGCAAATAAATGGCTCTTTAAAGGCAACTAATTTCTAATTAGTAGTTAAGAACTTGACGTAGATACTAACTTAAAATTATTCAAAAATTTAAAGTTGTTAAAAGTTAAAAATAAAATATATAATAAACAAATGAACGTAGAATCTGCAACTTTGGGTGATTTTTAGATTAAGATGGATTTTCTTTAATAAAACCGGCAAACCAAAAACCAATCACTTCAAGTCTTGTGAAAGCAATTCATGTCTTCCGGGAGCATTTAAAGTCTTTTGTAAACAATAACAAGCCAACTAGAAGCAGTTCAAATCTTCTGGAAGCAATATCAAGTCTTCTAGAAGCATTTCAAGTCTTCTGGAAGCTTTTTAAGCCTTCATGAAGTAACAATAAGCCTTCTAGAAGCAATACAAAGTCTTATGGAAGTAATATCAAGTTTTGTAGAAGCATTTCCACTTCTCTAAAAGTATTTCAAGTCTTTCAGGGGGCAATTCAAATCTTTTGAAGCACTTCACATTTTCTAGAAGCATGCAATATCCAGTCTTCTGGAAGCGGTATGAAGTTTTATAGAAGCATTTCAAGACTTCTGAAAGCATTAAAAGTGTTGTGTAAACACTTCAAATCTTCTTGGAGCACTTTTCCAAGTCTTTTGGAAGTAATAACAAGCCATCTAGAAGCAGCTCAAGTCTTATGAAAGCATTATCAAGTTTTCTAAAAGTATTTCAGGTCTTTTGGAAGCTTTTCAAGTCTTCTTGAAGTAGTATTAAGTTTTCTAGAATCATTTCAACTCTTCTAAAAGCATTTCCAATCTGCTAAATGCATTTCAAGCCTTCTGAGAGCATTTCAAGTCTTTTGCAAGCAGTTCAAGTCCTCCGAAAGCAATACCAAGCTTCTAGCAGTAATAACAAGTCTTCTGGAAGCATTTAAAGTCTTTAGAAAACAGTATCAAATTTTATAGAAGCGGTATCAAGCATTCTAGAAGCAATATCAAGTCTTCTGCGAGCATTTCAATTGTCTTTTGGAAGCAATAACAACTGCTACTATACGACTAGAAGCAGTTCAAATTTTCTGAAAGCAATATCAAATTTTCTAGAAGCATTTCAAGTCTTATGAAAGTAGTGTCAAGTTTTCTAAAAGCAGTTCAAGTTTTCTGGAAGCTTTTCAAGTCTTTTTGAATTATTATTAAGTCATCAGAAAACAATATCAAGACTTCTAACAGTAATAAGAAGTCTGTAGTCTTATATCAAATAAATTGACTCGCCAATTAACTTCTTTCAATCTATTGTTAGGATCATTCTCAGGATCACACACAATCATCGTAAAATAATTTTTTTTAACTATTTTTACAGTTAACACTGCCCAGCTCTGATCAAAATAACATCACGGTTGTAGTAATTGAATCTACAAAAAGTACCTGAGTGGAATAAAGTACAAGTGGTGGATTTATTAATCCAAAGGGAATTTTTAAAGCCAGAACAAGACTCAGCTGTGTCTAATGAATTTTTACTGATTTTGAAGTATGTGGCACTCCAAAATGTCTCAGCGTGGAATGATAAGAATGTTTCTAGTAAAAATCGTCAGTTAGAAAATACTAACACATTTTCATGCACACCAACTAAGTTATTCCAATTTCACAATTATAATAAAATATGCTATTATTAATTATGCTAACTTATAATAAATTTTAATAATTTCAAAATGCCGTTTTCAGTCGATATATCACGTCACGTTATGTATGGGTACTATTAAAGTACACGTACACGTGATTTTTCTCTCGATATTGCTCTGGAACTGAAAATTGACTTTATAAAAATAACACTTTACAAATACCTACATTACGAAAGAAATCCGAATATGAAAAATCCGGATAACTTGTTCCGAATCTTTGTTTAGTTTAAATTGCGCTAGAAAGAGGTAATGTAAATAATACAAATGTAAAATTGCATAAAGATTGAAACATTGGAGTGCCATCGCCAACGTTGTTACGTGAACATTTTATTCAGAATTCATATATATTAAGATTATTAAAATCCGCAGGGAAATCGTAGTTTCTTAATTCTCTCTACTCTTGATCTACATCATTTATAGCACTACCTTGAACTATATACACTACCTATAAACGTTCTGGAAACAATTTCTCTAAATTTAAATCTTTTATAAATTTAGTAGCAGTCTTCTATGTAAAACTGCAACATTTCCGCCGAAATTCTAATAAACCTTGATCATCTAAATCTGTCCCTTTGCCTGCAATTAATGGTGAGTAGGAGTATTTATTAAGTATTAATTTTTTAAATAACTATCTACAAGGGTTTTAAAAATATTTTCAATAATTACATATAAAATATGAATTGATATCCTCCGATTGTATTTCAATGTTCAATTTTTTAAACATTGGTAACACAAGATGTAAAAAATATAAATAAAGTTTTACTGTTGGATCGCGCAATGTTTTCAAAATTACTTCTGTTGCAGGAATTTTGTCATTTAGATGTGACCCATAAAAAGTATTAGTAATAATAAAGTAATAGTGAATTATACTGTTCTAATAATCATTGAACAATTGCAAGCAACGAAAGCCATCTGGTTTTGTGATAATTGCAGCATTTTATGGGGTTTAAGCAACTAGAAAATAAACTTATATACAGGGTGATTCACATAAAAACCGACACAGAGCAAGGATACACAGGGTCCTTCAGCACAGCTCCCGTCTTCTATAGCTCAGTTATTAATTAAGTTAAGAGTTTGATATTTTGCCGACTTGTACTGTATCTCAGACCACATTTCAGGAAATTATTTTTGATTATACAAATTGTCCCAATACCGTGTGACCCCATAATGACATATTTTTTAAACTCACATTTCTGCCCTTATAGCTATAGGGTAAATTTTTAAATTTATTTAAAAGGCACTGATTCTACAAGAAATCAGGTAACAATGAACAAAAGGTAACAATGTTTAAAATATTTACATTACTAAGGTCAAAATATATTTTGCTTAGTCAATTGTTTATCATAACCACGCTGAATTTTTATTAAGTTTGCCGTTGGAATAGATGAACTACGAGTTTTCGTCAAATAACTTCTTAAATGGTAAGAATAGTGGTGGGCTTATAATTAGAAAATATTTTTGTGTTTTAGTTCTGCATCGATTGACATAAAAATATGTAGGGGGTCTAACATAAAATAAAAAAGATAACCTGCTTTAATGTTTGAAAATTGACACTAGATTTTGGCCATCCTGTATACATTTGAATCAATAGAATTTGGTTACCGAAGACACTAGATTTTACTTAATAATTTTGTCATGAAATTTTGTTCATGAAACATTGTTTGTAACGGAATCTTCATTTTCGAAGAATTGGCTAAAGATTAGTCAATTAAAATTGTAATCGAAAGCGGACCCACTAAATATCGATCGATTATGCCGCACCATACCTTAATTCCAAAGTGGCCTTGGTTTTCGACTTCATACATCATATAAGGTTTTTAAGTGACCCAGTATCTGTCATTTTACCTATTTGGAAATCTTATAGAAAATTGCCTGTTTGCACACTTGTGTATCTATCCTATACAACATTTTTCCATATTTCTAATGGTATACCGTGTATCGCATTTAACTTGAGAGACGAGCATCGGACTAAAAAACGTGTGGGACAAAGTTTGTTCGGTTTAAAGTAGAGATGTGCAAATTACGTAATAATAAAAAAAAACTGCAAATTACGTATAATTTACGTGACTCACGTGAGTCACGTCGAGTCACGATGGGTCATGCGTCTCACCACTCACGTGAACGTACGTGATTGTGAGCAACTTTGGTTTTGACGAGACCCGGCGTGACCCGATTGATGAAGTTGAAGTTAAGATTGCAGCTGAAGAAAACTAATATACAGGGTGTCTCACGTAACTGGTTCACTAGAACTTTTTTAGGTTCCACTACGCGTAGAGGCTTGAAATTTTGGGAATATGGGTTGTTCATTCCGATCTACTAATCTAAAATATTTTCAAGATGGCCACCACTTCCGGTCTACCGGAAGTAGACCTCAACTTCGTTATTTTAAATGGAATGCTATAGTTTTTATTACACTATTCAATTATACGTAAGAAAATATGTTGACTTTGATAACAGTTGTTGCTACCTAGCGTTTTTTGTTTTCGAGTTATTTTGGTTTTAAGTATGTTTTGGCAAATATCACCATACTCTTTAAAAGCACATATCTCAGCCAACGTTAATTCAAAAACGTTTTCCATTGGCACGATTACTCTTCATATGCTGTCAAATATATTGCCCCTTGTTATACTAGTGTACCTTATACAGCGTGGTCAAAAATTGAATTACCGTTTCCCTGTATTCAATTGAGAGAAAGTTGAAAATTCCAAATGGAATGCCCCATATCTTTTTAGCCTATCCGAAAGGGAATTTAATTCTCTACAAATTATCTATAAACATTCCTATCCTTATTTGTTATAGTTTTCCTGTTATTGGGAAAGAAAAGGCTATAACATTTTAACAGTTTATCGTTTAATTTATTTGAATTATTATTTGTATTATTTCTACAATGATCTGCGATTGAATAAACTTTAGTTTGTTAGCTTTTATTTACCATAAATAATCAGCAGAGAAACGCATAAAAAAGTTCACTTTATTTATAATCGGTGCCTTCTTGGAAAATATTATTCATCTAAATCGATCGAAGCACCTCTTACCGAAGAATTGGGTAAAGCAATAAAATATGACAAAACATTTATACCATTATCTTAATCTACTGGTGATAGAAATTTATGGTTTCTTGTTGTTCAGATCTTTCCTAAGTAGAAGAGATGCTATTCAAAACTTTATTACATCCGCCATGAATATAAAACGAATTTAAAATGTTGGCGTTGGAATAATTCGCCATGATATTCAAGACATTAACACAAGTAAGTGATGACACAACTATGTAATGACAACATTAACATAAATATGGATGAAAACCTGTCAAAACCAAATATAACTAAATAGCGTGAAAATATGGGATAGATTACGCAAATAAATAGAAAATATTTTTTATTTAAATGATGAGAATTGATTATAAAACTTTATGATTAAAATTTTGTTATTCTTGGTGTATATCAAATCAAAATTAAATATTTTGAAGAAAGTAGTTCCACGTTATTTTGTCTAAATTTATATGCATTATTTATATCTTAATTACAAAAATGAAAGATAATTATTCAATTTGCACTAAATTAATTTTACAGTATCTAAAATTTTAAATATCTTTTTACCAGCTTTAGTAATTTAAAATTATGCATTGAAGGGCTATAACTCCTCAGAGACACATCCTTGTAAACTGCATTAAATGATCTTAATTTATCGTCCTTTCCATATCCCTGTTCTGTGTCAGTTGTTATGTGAACCACCCTATATTGACAATTTTTATATCCGTAATTTAATTTGCTCAATAAGTTTTTAATATTTTAGTCATCAAGCAGTGTTCACGATTTTTCGTAAATCTGTATTTACAGAAAACTAAGAACTATTGTTTTTATTACTATCTTCCTCCGAAATCGATTCATTTTACCTCAAGGGGTTTTTAATATTTTCTGGTCAATTTTATATTAATCGTAATTATAATATCGATTAATAGGTATATGTATAATAATCCTAAGAATGTTCTAAAAAAGATACATTTACATATAAAAAAAGATATATTTACATATATTTACGATAACGTAATATCAATGTCATTATTTGAAACACAAATGGCGGAAAAATCTGACGCACAACTATCAAATTCTCGAAGCCAGTTATCTTCATCCTCTTCGCAATATGCTGATGCAGGTGGTTTCATCAGTAAATTAGTCATTAATAAGCGGTACGTTGTACGGAATACGCGGGCGCTAAGGTTTCCAAAGGTTTCTGTTGTAACCATCTCTTTGACGTATCATTGAAAAAAAATTTTCCAATACGTCTTGATTTAGTTATTATTGTAGTTATTATATATATTACTCCCTGATACAAAAAATAATAGTTATAGCTAATTATAAGTTGTACATTATATATATAAAAAATCAACTTCGGAATTAGAATTACGTACCTGTCAGAATTACTCAAATCCTTCCTCAACGCAGTTCTTACGTAACATTAAGACGTCATTAATAGTTTATTCAAGACCATCAAAACACTTTGGCCTAGTTACTTTATTATTACAAACTTTCCGTAGATTTGATATACATTGCTTTGCATCTAGCAATGTAGACTTGCCTAAACTATTTTGTACTGTTAAAGCGCAACGGTATGGATTGCTGTCAAACTTGTTGGTCGAATTTAAACAATCAAAGGTGTTGTTGAGAAGTTGAATGAAATTAGTTGTATTTAAGCAGGTTCTGCTTTTTAGTTCACCGGTTTTATAACAAGTTCTTATTGCATTTGCTACGCTGTTACTTAACACTTGAACCGCAAGTTTGAGAGATTGTTTTTGGAATGCATTTAGTTTCATGTGAATTTCTGTTAATTTTGGTAGCGCTTTTACCGTATTTGATTTTTTAACAAGTTCATACACATATATTACATCTTTAAAAGAAACAACTGTTTTTTTTATCGATTTTGTTATTTACTTTGTAGACAAAATTACTAATAATCAAATTATTTGTACTGACATTTAGTTTTTCCATAATTCAAGTGTTTCCTGGACCTTGATCACAGGTGATAACTTTAAGAAAAAAAACCACAATCTTCCACATTTTAATTTTATTATATTGATTGCATTAAAAATTAGCTCCTTTAAGTTCTCACTTTTTACTCCTGTTTCGGTAAAGAAGTATGTAATTGGCAGTTTCCGATTTTTCAAAAAACCCACGGACCATAAATACCATCGCTTTCTTTACATGTAAATTACGTCGTCCTTAGCAGCCTAAATCTTCATAACCCTCTATCAAATCAAGGGCCTTCGAGTGTTCTAAAAACTCTTTTATAGACATCTCGTCGAAACAGAGAACGCAAAGTTTTTGAATTTTGATCATTGTCTGAGTCTTCATCAGTAGCTGTTTTTTTATGGTAATATTGACCCCGGGCAAGATGGTTGCGTAGCCTACCCATCGTCTTATGGTACTTAGACCAGGAAGAATACTTTGTTTTCTCATTGTACCGTACAATGGGCAGCTGGGCTGGAATAAAATAGCGATAGCGACAGTTTGTTTTTCGCCCACTTCCCATTTACATTTGTTTTTGTGCAATAATTGCATGCGTACTAAACTTTTAGATGCCTTTGTACAATAATTTAAGTTACTTAATATATTTTCAGTTGTAAGTTTAGTTATCTTATTATTTAGTTTATTTTTAAGTTTGGATATTACAATTCGTTTATTGTTTAATAACTTTCTTTGATTTTTCACTAATAGCTCTAATTTTGCAATCTTTTTATCTTTGTTAGATTTTATATCGCCAGAATAATTTTTTTTCTTGAAGATGTTTGTCTGGGAGGTGATTTAAACTCGCAATATTCTTCTAAATATTTTGTTTCTAAACGTATAGGCGAAGATGTTTAGGATGTTAACGGTTGTGGATTTGCCTATATTGCCGGAAGTATTTTCAGGAGTTATTATTTTAAAATTATCACTATCAGCATCAGAGTCCATATAATATTTATAGTTTTGTGGTATAGCACTTTCCTTTAGTCTATTATTTTTTTCTTACCCCATCGTTAAGGACCATCTTCATCACTTAACCGGCACCGATATCTCTCAGTCAGCAATTGATTCCGCCAACAACGCCAATAAAATCCAGAATTTATCGTTTACAACATTGGATATTACAAATCAAGATGAATGCAATAAATACAGCGAGAAATTTCATCGTATCTTCTCATTTTACGTTCTCCACATAGCCCATAAACCAGAACTGTGAGTGAATTAATCAACATTAATCTAGATTTGGTTTTAAGTCATCCCAACATTTGTAATTTGGTTACTACGGAACAACGCAATGATGGATCAAAGCCTTGGTCGGAATATATGAAAAATGTGTGTGATGTCTTTTATGATTTTGGACCTAAACCTTTAGAATGGTTCCAAGAAATTTTTAATCAAGCCCGGTTTTCGATTGACGCTATCGACATCGAACCCAAAAAACTGCTGTTTAAAAACTTTGAGGACTTTAAAAGTAAGAAAAGTGATTTTAACGACGGTTTTAATTAAAATTTTTATCTTACAGACACGTCTATAGCGGGTAATCATTTTATAAACTATATGCCGAAGGAGTACACGGATTGGATATTACAAATCAAGATGAATGCAATAAATACAGCGAGAAATTTCATCGTATCTTCGCATTTTACGTTCTCCACATAGCCCATAAACCAGAACTGTGAGTGAATTAATCAACATTAATCTAGATTTGGTTTTAAGTCATCCCAACATTTGTAATTTGGTTACTACGGAACAACGCAATGATGGATCAAAGCCGTGGTCGGAATATATGAAAAATGTGTGTGATGTCTTTTATGATTTTGGACCTAAACCTTTAGAATGGTTCCAAGAAATTTTTAATCAAGCCCGGTTTTCGATTGACGCTATCGACATCGAACCCAAAAAACTGCTGTTTAAAAACTTTGAGGACTTTAAAAGTAAGAAAAGTGATTTTAACGACGGTTTCAATTAAAATTTTTATCTTACAGACACGTCTATAGCGGGTAATCATTTTATAAACTATATGCCGAAGGAGTACACGATGATTATATAAACGATTTTTTAACAAAAATACTTCGATTTGTTACAGACAATATCGATGGATCTTATGAATTTACATTTGATACTGTTGTGTTTTTGATAACTAAGCCTTAATGTTACGCACTTTATTAAAATATTAATCATCACACATTTTTAGTTAAGGGAGCTCACAGTAGAGACATGGCTGTTTTTTATTTTTATGCCATGCTCTACAGATTATTACTACCATAAACTATAAAATGTTAAATCATAAAGTAATTAAATCATCTATAGTGTGTTCATAATACACACATTAGAATTGTACAGACTAAAAAAAGAAAAATAAAGAAAAACGCTAAATGAATGATGAACCAATTCAATGTTCATTCTAAAAACGCTCCTGCTTCTGAATCATATTTCTCGCCGTTTTCATCATGAACTAAAAATTGCTCTGTCTCCGAACGTAAATTTAATAAATAGTGAATATCGCGGTCTAATACTTGATATGAGCGGATCTAATGATATCAAGAGGTTGTGCATTATATCTTCATTAGCTGAGATTCTGCTTTGCTTCCGGGAATGACCCTCTCGGAATTTTTAAAATCTTTATTTCCCGCTTCCCCAGTTTCCTCTGATAATTTACTTATTGGTAAAAATTATTGCAAATTTACACCCCATGAATTAATAATTTATGTATAGCCTGACCAAATTCAGTCCCGCAAAGACAAAACTTCTAGCCAAAAAGTCACATTTTCACTTGATTTATCACTTGTGTGCGAAATATTTTGGAAGTGATTATTTCATTCCTATTTCCGGTTTATTCCGATTTTCTTCATATCACATATAAAAAAAATCATTGTTCTGGTTAAGACCATGAAAATCTAAGGTAACACTTCTTTTATTCCTTAATTTTACAATTTTCTTTAACGGTCCTTGCGTTATTCAACATATTTCTTTTATTTCAATGAATCTATTTAAAAAATCTTTCCTATTATTTCTCTCTCCTTTTCATTTTTGTTTCTTTTCCTAATTTTTTTTTTTTGAGTTTCATTTTAGGCCTTTTTTGTATTGAAGAACGTAATTTTGGTTTGTTATATTTCTTGTTGGAAGAAAATAAATTATCAAATTTACATTGGGAATTAATTTTTTTAATTCATTACTCCATCCCTTTTATCAATATCCATCTTTTTCTAAGTTCTGGAAGAAGTTACCGAGGAAGGCAACTTCTAAGTTCAGATTTTAAAAAAATCTAACATTGTGTTGTTCGTCAAGTATGGACCTTGAGGAACTACAGAACGCTGAACGCGTTTTGAAGGGTAAGGAGGGGGATGACGTCACGTGTTACGACGCTGTGGAAATTAGTTGAATCACAGTTATTTATCTTATATACGATAAATATGTACTGCTTTCTTAATGCTGAATGTGAAACTTACGTTTTTTGATTTTTATTATTTAATTAAACAAAATACATAAGTTTTAAACCAGTAAAATATTAGAAATGAATCAAAAGGATGTGGATAAATTATAAAATGTCATGTTATAGATGCGTAATATTAGACACTATTTTCTTTTAAAAACATTTGATTTTCAGAGCCGTTGTAAGTTCTTATTTAAAAGATTTCGATTAATTTTTATAGCAAAACTCTTAAATGACGACACTTTTGGAGATTTTTTAACAATTCCCCAGTTGTACATTTAGGTTGTATCTGGTTATGGATTAAGCGTTTATAGCTCATTATCAACAATGTTATCTTTATATCTATTTTAGTTTTTGAGTTGTGATTAATTTTTGTGCTGAAAATCCGAAATGATGATATTTTAAAGGTATTTGCTGTATTCTTCCAAATTCTTTATATTTAAGTTGCAACTGATTATAAATTATGCTTTTCCATGCCGTTATGAACAATTTTTACAAATAATAATATAGCTTTATTTGTCCCATTAGATATACATTGATTTATATTATATATAGCATTGTAGGGCGACAGGGATCGTCGCCCTACAATGCATCCTGAATCTGAAACAAGCAGCCCCTCACTCTATGACGAAATAACCTTAAAGAAGTGCAACATTTTATAGTTGACGGCAAATCATTAAAAATATGTGTTATCTGGTATGAAAAGCATTTCTTAAATAGCTGGTGATGATGGATCGGCGGTGTAAAAGTGCCCTTGAATCGAATAATCAAGGTGTGAACATCGGTACAAAATTTTATTCTATTAAACAAATGTAGAGGCCTCTTCAAAGTAATGATATTAAAGAACAAAACTGCCGAATGAAGTATTCGCCTGTTTTTCATGTTAAGCCAACCCAAATTCTTCAGTTTATGTGAATCATGCTGACGCCCCTCCAACCCAAATATCAAACGCAAGCAAGAATTTTGAACTTTTTGAATTTTCACGCATTATTATACGAGATACACGGATCATACAATGTATCACAATAGTTAAAATGCGACAACACCAAGGCCTCGCACAAGAGCACCCTTGTTCTGTGATTAAGGAACGACCGACCACCATAAGTTAGCTTAAGAGCAGTGTAAGCGGATGCAGTGCTCTTGTTTATGTGGTTCTCACACAATCCTTCAGCGGCAATACTTAATTATCGACAACTATCTTGACCCTATCCCGACTAGAATTATCGCTTATCACCTTCCTTGGGCTGAACAAAATCAGCTCAGTTTTAGGAGCATTCAGACAATGGCAATGACGCCTAGAAATCTGCTTCAAGTCATACCAAAACAAGCATCATCGACATCCGATGGGAGAAAAGATATATATAATTGGGTGTCATCTGCATAGAAATGATGATTACAATTTTTTATGTATTTGTTAAAATGCGATGTGTAAAGTGAGTAAATGACTAAAGTGAAAAAATGCAATGGATCCAAAATTGAACCCTGAGGAATGCTGTCGGAAAAAACGGTGAAACGGGACCGTTCACCTTTATGCACTGCACTCTGCCTGTCAAGTAATTGTACGAGAACACCGATGCAAGATCATCAAACCCAATATAGCAAAGCATGGCATACATCAAGTCATGATTAATAGTATCGAAAGCCTTTGAGTAATCTAATAGACACATCAAAGTCAATCTCCCTTGGTCTGTGTTTCCAATGATATCATCCAGAATATTGGATAGACCTGTATTACAACCATAATGTTTTCTAAAACCTGACTGTGTAGGCGGTAAAAGGTTGTATTCCATAACATAGTCCTTTAGTTGTGATTCGATTCTTCTTTCCGTAATTTTTGCTAATATCGGTAAAATGTTAATTGGACGAAGGTCTTTGGGGTGATTGACATTCGCTTTCTTTGGTAGAGGTAGAACCATGGTCCTCTTCCAATAAGTGGGGAAATGACCTGCAGAGAAACACCTGTTTATCAAATGTGTGATAAAAGACAAAATACGAGGACAACATAGTGGAATAAACTTAATGTTTAAACCATCGAGACCAGCCGAGTTATTTTTAATACTATATATGACGCGCATCACCTGGTCCTCATCAACCCGTTTAAACGAGAATTTATTTACGATTATCCCATGAGTCATATAAATATCATTGTACATTTCATTGTCGCGTGGAAAATTGGGTAACGAGTCTATAAAGAATCTATGACATCAGGATTAGCAAGAAAAAACGCACGTTTCTTTCTCCGTATCGATTTATTGGTAAGATATCGTAGTGATTTATAATAATCCCAAGAGGAATGCGACCCATTCTTTTTAAATTTCCTATAAGCTTTGTCGTGAAGACACTGCATCTGTCTGATTGTACTCGTCAACCCAGGTGCAGGAGGCCTAGTAAAGCATGGAGTTACTAGTGGTATATGACAATTCATTAGGTGCAGATCAGATCCTTCATAGTTTTTCATAGTTGAAATCATTAAGATAAGAGCACTTTAGTCGCAATGCTAAGTTCACAGCAAACTAAATCATGATCAGATATGTTTACATGTTCAGTATTTTGTTTAAGTAATGAAGTCTGATTCGAAAGGAAAATTGAATCAATTAGACTGACCGACAGACCAGTCACACATGTAGGGGAATCGATAATTTGAACCAAACCAAAAGAAGACGTCAAATCGAGCAAAACCGACGTTTGATTATCGCACTTCAATAGATTTACATTAAAATCGCCGAGTAATACCCAATCATTACATTCAGGTACAATAGCGGCCAGACTATTCTCAAGTTCCTCTATAAAACTGACAAGATTTAAATTAGGGTGTCTATATACAACACCGAAGTTTGGTTTTTGAATTATGAAAAAATTTTGGAATAAAAATCGTCAATTATGATGTTTTGACGTTAAACTGTAATAACCAAATTCTAACGCGTTATGGATTTTTAATGTGTATTTCGAAAATGTTCTCTCTATCTCCGCAATCTTGTCATATCTAGGTTGTTACTGATTACGGATTATGCTTTTCTGGTTCATTAACTATTAAAGAACGAAAAGAAAAAAAAAACTATTAAACAATATTTGTTTAATAGGGTTTTCCGTAACTCTTGTTTTTTGATAAAATAAATGTATTTCTCCATAATCCTTCTATATAAATATGTGTAGATAGAAAACATATCGTGTTTGAAGGATTAATAAAAATTCTTTATTGTTTTTAGCACTACCGGTTTCGAATTATAATCTCATTCGTCTTCAAGTGCAGCTACATATGTTAAAAATATAATTGAATGTACAATAAAAATGTCTTTTCTATATAAAAGGTCTTACCGTCTATTGGAAATTAATGGAAAAGTGGCAAAACATGTGTATATATATATATATCATTAAAAATATAACACTTATTCGTTTTTCTGTATTTTAAAAGAATATTATACGTGGAAAATGTAAACGATCAAAAGTCGTTATGTGGGAAGAGGGATGTTATTTTATCTTCAGGTGGAACAAGTATTTTTTTATATATAAAATTCGAGAAGAGACCGAAGTGGGTGATTTCGTTTATTAATATATTGTCGGGCTCATTCATATGTTTTATGATTTCAAATTCCTCAAACAAGTCTATTTTTTTTTTGATTTAGGGCAATGGCGTAACAGTGTTAAATTATCAATGTTGGTATGATGGTTGTGTTTATTTAAGTGTTTTTTATTTACTGCGGATTTTTTGTTTCCTAAATGTTGTTTGTATCTTATACCGAGGTTTCTAACAGTTTGTCCGATATAAACAGCCTCACAATCTTCGCATTTTATTTTGTAGATTCCGTTAAGTTGAGTTTTTCAAATTTGTGTTTGCAGTTAATGAGGATATTTGATATTTTATTGTTATTTTTGAGATTTGACATTTGACATTCGAATAGTTTTGAGTAAAGCGCGAAATACATCTCATCAAGCGTTGAAGTCGCTCAATCGACATCGTATTTTAACCCAAAGAAGATAATACATTGACACGTCTGTATGAGCTTTAAAGCGCAAGTCAGGCTTATAGTAAAAAAGTTATTTTGATAAAAAAAATGAGAATGTCTTGTTTTGCATCTACAGATCTTGCAGATTTAATCTCTGCTTTGTGAACTGCAAAATTTTGGATTTGGCGTTTCTGTAAAAAGACTAGCAGTATCTGCACTAATGAAATTTGGAATTGCGGTAAAAGAGATTTTAAAGAAGCTGATTTTATTGAAAAGAAGTAGAAAATTAGTTTTTTAGGTGGAAATTTAAATTCGTAAGTCAGTATCTTCTTCATTATCAGAAAACACTAGTGTGTCATTCACATCCAGCTAAGTTTTCGAAGTGTTGGCTCCAGACGTTCATTGTTTTCCCATTCTGCACCATAGTGTTTGGCTAGCAAAGGGGAAATACTTCTTATCTTGTCCGGTTTAAAGCTTCTGCCGCTATTGAATGGTTGTAAATTATTAATTTATTTTTGAGTCGTAACGATCGTTTTTGTATATTTGTTTTATCATTCCTGTTTCCTTTGCCATTTCTCTGTCTCTTTAAGTTTCAAATGCATTGCTCTATGAATATATGTTCTAAAGACTGCCATTTTGTGTGTATAATCGTGTCTTTGTGTCTTTTCTCTATATATGTAATAATAAAATGTATTGAAAAAATTTATTTACTGTATATTTACAGTAATACATTACTGTTATATTAGTAACTTATAATAGCTAACTGTGCCAGTAAAGCTAAATCGTCAATGCCATAGCCATTTCGGCGCTCTTCCTCTAACCTTTCTAATAATAAAAAAATATATAATAAACAAAAGAAAATATATAAATAAAATATAAAAAATAAATAAAATATAAAATATACATAAATGATTAAATTTTAAACTCAACAATGTGCTAAGCCACTGATTAAATATAAATTTGATTTGGAAAAGATAGAATTAAGATTATATGATGAAAAGAAAAATAACAAAACTGAACAACATTTTATAAATTCAAAATCATGTAAATAATGGATAAACACCTTAATATAATAGAGATTCTCAAACTAACTTCCCAAAGTAACTGATTAATGAAACGGTGCTTAACTGTGAACAGCTATAGCTACCGCAAAAATTAAATTACTAAATTTATTGGTTTTATTGTAAGAAAAAGAACGTATGAACAACTCCAATTTGTGGCTAGGGATGGAGACCAAGTTAGGGTGTCTTATGTTTCCTGAACGGAGGTTGTACGCGAAACGTTCAAATAAAACGATACTTCGTGCTTCAGTTGTCTATTTTTCATATTTAAGGAACCAGATCGCCTAAGCGCCTCTAACACACCACGTCATCATTGTATACCATTCATCACGTCATCATTGCCTTAGGCAAGAATTTTGCAAGCGTTCAATGCGATTCGAATATTGATTGGTTATGCAATTATTGTAAATTACATTACAATATGTAACTTTGATAACTGTGCGCCATTAACAGACACAATAGACGGTAAGAGAGATTTTCTAATTTGTTTAGGGCCAAAAGCTATAAACTGAGATACATCAGGGTTTATTGTAAGATTTAACATAGCTGCATAGCAAAACAATAAATCTGGTTGATACGCATCAATATCTCCATTTAGATTTCTTAAGGATGTGTCGAAATCGTCGGGTTTAAATGACAATACTCTGATGACACTTGAGTGTCATCAGGATAAAGGTGGTAATTACAATGATTGATTATCTTCGAGATGGATGTTGTATATAGACATAATAATAATGGGCTTATTTTGAAAATTATATGAATAAGGAGAAATTGAAGAGCAAAAAGTAAAACGACTTACTCGCTTCACAGGAAAGACAAGAAGGTCTTTGATTTACATAACAACTATACAGGGTGTCTCACGTAACTGGTTCATTAGAACTTTTTTAGGTTACACTACTCGTAGAGGCTTGAAATTGTGGTGACATGGGGTGTTCATTATGATCTTTTAATCTAACATATTTTCAAGATGGCCACTACTTCCGGTCTACCGGAAGTAGACCTCAACTTCGTTATTTTAAATGGAATGTTATAGTTTTATTACGCCATTCAATTATATGTAAAAAAATATGTCGACTTTAATAGCAGTTGTTGGTACCTAGCGTTTTTTGTTTTCGAGTTATTTTGATTTTAAGTGTTTTTTGGCAAATTATTGTTGTCAAATTAATGTTGGCTGAGATATGTGCTTGGAAAGAGCACATATCTCAGCCAACATTAATTCAAAAACGTCTTGCATTGGTACCATAAACTCCTCATATGCTGTTAAATAGATTTTCACTTGCTGTATCAGTATGTCTTATACAGGCTGGTCAAAAATTGAGTTACCGTTTCTCTGTATTCAATTGCGCGAAAGCCGAAAATTTTAAATGGAACGCCCCATATCTCTTTAGCCTATCAAAACGAGAATTTAATTCTCTACAAATTATCTATAAACATTGCTATACCTATTTATTATAGTTTTCTTCATATTGAGTATTTTATGAAAATCCTACACAAAATGCTGGAAGTTGGTCGTGTTTTTATTAGAAGGCTATGACATTTTGACAGTTTTTTGTTTAAATTATTCAAATTATTATTAGTATTATTTCTACAATGAACTGCGATTGAATAAACTTTGGATTACCAGCTGTTATTCACCAAAAATAACCAAAAGAAAACCGAATAAATGAAACAATGAAAAACAACAATTTTATGACAAAAATTAAAGTCAATAACATAAAAGAATAGAAAACTTAAAATTATAAAAATAAATTAAGGGAATTAAATTCTCTACAAACTATCTAGAAACTTTCCTGTGCCTATTTCTTCTAATTAAGAGGGTAAGAGGTACTTCAGTCGAATTAGATGAATAATATTTTCCAAGAAAGCATCATAAATAAATAAAGTTAACTCTCTAGGAATATCTCGCCCATCATTACGTCGAATATTACGCCATATTACTGTTTTTCATTGTTTCATTCATACGTTCTTCTGCTGGTTATTTTTGGCAGATAAAAGCTAACAAACTAAACTTTATTCAATTGCAGATCATTCTAAAAATAATACCAATGATTATTTAAATAAATTAAACTATAAACTGTCAAAATGTCATAGCCTTTTAATAAAAACACGAACGGCTTCCAGCATTTTGTGTGGGATTTTGATAAAATACTCAATATGAAGAAAACTATAATAAATAGGTATAGCAATGTTTATAGATAATTTGTAGAGAATTAAATTCCCGTCTTGATAGGCTAAAAAGATATGGGGCGTTCCATTTAAAATTTTCGACTTTCTCGCAATTGAATACAGCGAAACGATAATTCAATATTTGACCACGCTGTATAAGGTACACTGATATAACAAGTGACAATCTATTTAACAGCATATAAAGAGTTATTGTACCAATGCAAAACGTTTTTGAATTAACGTTGGCTGAGATATGTGCTTTTAAAGAGCATGGTGATATTTGTCAAAAAGTAAAATTATTGATATATTAATTAATAATTATTATTAAAATTATTTATTGTCAAAATTATTAAAAGGTTATCTGCCGAGACAGGTTTGTTAATCTTTTTTAAATTAAAACAAAATTACCTATCTAAAATATTATTATTTTTACAGGACTTAGCGTTGCAAGCTGTCACAAAGTAGTTTCAAAACAACTTCAAATGGATCCCTATAAAGTTACTGTAGTGCAACGACTGCAACCACTTGATTATAACAAACGAGTAACTTTTTGTCATTGGTTCAATCAAAATTTAAATAATAACGAGGTACTGGATTAATACAGAATTAATATTTGTCTGGAGAATAATGGAGAGCATTTTCAACACATGATGTAATAATTGTAATGTAATAGTTGCAATGTAATAATTATAATGTTCTTTTAATAAATAAATAACCACTTCTTTTAATATTTATTTCAACATACCACTGAATGTTTATTTTTGGTTCTAGATAGCGAAATTACACAAAAATCATTCAGGCATGCAATAGAATATCGCAATCTTGTATCAAACAAGATTTTTTCGAAAACTGTGTTTTTTAAACTTTATAAATTAACAAATCGGCGAAATGAAACAATGTTATTTAGAATTTATGTCATATTTTGTTAATTGACTGTATAGTTTTGATCCATTTTGATTCTTACATGTTTATAAATGTCACAAATTAAAAAAAGATTATAATTTTGTATTTAAACGTGAAATCAAATGATATACCATTAAAAGTGTTAATCATGTTGTGTTTACAATTTGTCCATGACAATAATACCAAATTCTTTGATTGTCGTAGCCGGATATAAATTTTTTACATTTTTTACGAACAAAAATCGATCATTTTTACAGTCGTTAATTGTTATACAAAAGTCAACTTTTAGTAGCATTTTTTTGGGAGAGGATTAACGATCTCATACTTTATAAGGATTCGGCTATCGATATGTGTGTACATATAGGATTTCAATTCGCACAGAAAGTTATTTAAATAAAAGGATTAATTAATGTTTAAAATTTTCTTGATAACAGTTTTCATTTTTGAGATTTAACCGAAAATACAGTTTCCTCCCCTAACTTCTAATCCTTGCAAAATAATCCAAAAAATTTTACTTTATTTATAAAGAAAACACCGCGTTAAATTATTAATGGGGTAGTTAATTCCCACCCACCCCAAAATGTTGAATAAGGCATTTTCTAGTAATAAACATTTTAATGCGTTGCAATAACATTTAATTCACGGTTTTGTTTAAATTCTTTTCCTCATTCCAAACTTGTTTTACCGCGTTATTATTATGAAAAGTGATTATGTATTAACCCCCATAACTTCGTCGGAGTTGGTATAGGGCGAATGGGAAAAAACACGTAACTAATATTTTTAAACGTACTATAAGCATACTTAAAGCCAAAAAAATCGATACGGTAGTTTTTAAATTATTCCAAGAAAGTAGGGGTACAGTTAACCCCTTTTCACCCTCTTGTATATGTATGATACATCAAAAGAAAGCTCTCTAAAAAAGAATAGATTTTGAATTGATCACCCCAAATTTTGATTAACCGTTTCGTTTCCAAATACAGCCGAAAAATGCTCATTTTCCCCAAACTGTCAACCCTTAAAACTCGCCCCAGGGGCTTTTACCGCACATATAAAAAATTAGGGAAACCTTATTTTGGTCCATTTTACCACTATACCAAATTGCATCAAAATCAGTGAGAGACACTTAAATAAACAAAATAGCTATTATTATAATCAATCATCATAGGTGAGTTTGGTTAATGTTTAAAATTTTTAGAATATGGGTGTTTGGATGAACTTGAAATTGATAAAATCGACTTGAATTCTTTTGAGATACAATTCTGTGAGCAGATGTTCGAATTTTCTAATACATAATACATATAATTATATTTTTGCCGAATTTTATCTTCCTTCCAGGGTTTTTTGTTTCTTCCCGTGTTAGAAAGCAATCAAAACGCAGAAGTCTTAAAATGCCCGTGAATTTATCAAGAAACATTTTCTCCCACAGATAGTTCTTGTTTTCGAGTAATACCCGGAAACGTCCAGTAATTAGTAAAATCCCACAAAATTCCTTCAATTCAAATAAAGGGATTCATTAATATTTTCCCCAATTCCTTCTTCAAATATAAAGTATTTTAATTAAAAATTAAAAATAGGAAAAAAATGAACCTCTTACTTGCAAAATTTTTTATTTACTTCGAAACTAGTTTCGAGGCAAAGATCAAATAAATGCAAAGATCAAATAAATAGAAACTAAAATGTACTTACAGTCAAAATTTGAAGTGAAACATTAGAAAAACAAGAAACATTCGAAAAATAGAATTGTTCAAATTTAATCGAAAAATTCTTTCACAAAAAAGACAGGTTAAAAATGAAGTACATCTGTAAAAAACATTACAACAGATTAAAATATGAATATAGGATAGGAATATAAAAAAACTTACATATAAAAAATTTTCTTTCTGTGATAGTTATAAAAATGTTGAAAAATATACACATTAAACAAGAATTAAAAGATAAAATAACAGCACAAAATAACGTGTCGTGTGGCAATGGCGAAAAAGGAGACTAAATATAAGTAAGCAAAACCGGAAAAATGACAAAAAAAGAAAGAGAGGGACCAAAATTCAAGAACACTCAAAAAACGTAACCGTTATGTACATTAAAATTGCTTCGAGTTAAATTCCTTCAGATAAGTAAAAATAGGTTTTTGAAAAACCTCAATTTGTTCGTTGAGGAGTTTATATTGTTTATCATCTTTATGTTTTATTATCTCCAGCAATTCCAAAAAATCAAGTTTAGGGCCTTTTTCACATTTATGAAGCAGTTTGATATTGTTGTAATTTATGTGGTGACAAAGTAAATGTGACTGACGAGGCCACATTCAATAGTGATGGTGGTGTAAGCCTGCATAATATGCATTACTGATCGCGTAACATCCCTCATTGGTGCGGGATTTTAAGAGGACGCATTATTGGTCTTTATATATTTAACAATTTCTCAGCAAATGTGCGACAAGTTTTGAACGAAACTTTTCCTACTAAGTGGATAGGCAGAGGAAGTTTACATCCTTGGCCAGCAGTAAGAGGTACCTCCTCTTACTTAGCCGTTTTTAAACGTTACAGGTCTGTAGTACCTATCATTCTGTGATACATCTAACTATTAATTTTTGTTCTCTAGATCGCTCGATTTAACATGTTTAGATTTTTATTTATGGGGGCGAATAAAAGACCTCGCTTTTACAACCAGGCCTACGATACGAGAAGACATGATCGAACGGATAGGAAATGTTATCCGCAATATTTCATTACAGAAAATAGAGGCTGCCGTCTTATCTACGCACCAGCGTGCATTGTTGCTGATGGCAAACAATTTGAACATTTAGAACATCACTGATTTCTTTTAGGATAGTTGGTTAAAGTTGTTCTTTGGAAGCTTATTATGATATTAAATAATCACCCAAACGTATTTACGTTTTAATTTATCCTTCTTTTTTGAATATCTCTTAGACTAAAACACGTACGATATTGCGGTTTTCACTGTATGGCGTACTTTTTAACGTTCTTTTCACATACCTTGTCAAAATTATACGTTTCCATTTCAATTTTTCAAGAAAATTGTAAAATTAATAGAACTGTCAAATTACGCCACCTAGCGTTTATTTTTGAATACAAAAATTCCTCCTCTTTCCAACAAGACCAATTTTGATGTATTCAGATGAACAATTCCAAAGTGAGGGCTACTTCTATAATAGTAAATGTACCCAACCCTACCCCGTACCTCACTTATTTAAGCAGTATGCAAAAAAATGACTAACGAAAGTTGTCAGAAATTATCTAAAGATTCTAAAAATATTATAGCCGAATGAAGTTTATTATCAAAATTTCACGAAAGTCTACATTTTAAATTTTGTCGTTGACATTATGCCCCCTAGCGGTAGCTTTACAAACTTGCAAATAATAAATAAATATATAAATAATAATAATATATATATAATAATAAATATTTTCAGCAGTTTCTATGGGTCACCTTGTATAAGAATTATTTTATCTGAAAACTGTGCAAACAACAGTTTCTGAGATATAACCGGCGTCCTTTCTTAGTGGCCACATGTTCGAGTTGAGGCAACGCAATGGATGGGAACACAAATTGCTCGATGCGGTAATGCTAATCGCTGAATGAGAGTTTCGGTACCAAAAGAAACTTCAGAGCCCTGGTCTATTAAAGTTCGAACAACAAAATAATCACCACGCGCAGATCGAACGCGAACAAGTGCCGATGCAAGAAGGACCGACGGATTTGTATGGTGCGCGTGTATCTGATGGCTTGTGGAAGAACTCGGTAAATTAGAATCATGATTAATTTTTTCTCTTGAATTTGAATCGTTTCTGTTTACCCTTCCAGGTGGGAAATCGTGAAGCGGTGTGACCCAACATTCGTTTAAGAAATACTTACCGAAACAGGTAAAACACCGTTTTTGTTGAAGATTCACTTCGTTGTATTGGGGTTTTTATGAGAAAAGTTTTGCATTGCATTAGAAAGTGATTCGAACCGCACAACGGGCATTTGACTTCCGGTATTGACGCACCGTGAGATTTGAACGGTTTAAAATTCGACCCTATCCCCGTAGAAAAAATTGGGAAGAATCTATCTTTTTCTCTCGGCGACCTTCTTTTCAATCGCTTCGAGCGCGAAAACCCGATCGGTTAGAAATTTAAGAAAGTCAAAGAATTTTGGAGGTAATCTATTATCAGTGATAGATTTTTCCAATTCTTCTATTGAATCTACTTCAAGCTTTTGGACGAGGATATAAATTAAAATGTCATCCCATTGGTCAATCGGACCTCCAAGAGCCGTTAAAGTGCCGAGGGATTCTTTTACTGCCGTGATGAACATATTGAGCTCCGCGGATGATTCACTTTTTAATGGTTTCGCGGAAATAAGGTTCGTTAAATGCGTATCAATTAAAATCCGAAGATTCTCATAACGTTCGACTAACAATTTCTAAGCGACCGTAAAATTTTCATGTGTCACCGAAAGATGTTTTACGAGCTGTGATGGTTGACTCTTGAGACTTACTTTAAGATACTGTAATTTTTCGATCGCAGTAATTGAATCATCATCCACGGTCATCATCGTAAACAAGTCGCGAAACTGGGTCCAATCTGAATATCGACCGCTGAACGTAGACAGATTGATTCACGGTAATTGTCTCTGACGCGGCGTAACGACTCTTGAAACAGGAGGAGAAGCCTCCTGGATAAAAGTTTTTTCGAATTCTTCGGCCATATCGATGAGTAAACCCTTTGATTCGATATAACATTCTTCGCAGATTTCGAACAAATTTTCAGAAAAATAAACTTTGTCTTGATATTGTGACCGAGATTGATTTAAAATTAAGTGATTTTTTTTTAATTCTTCCCAATTGCCGACGACTCTCTCAATTCGCGTATTTATTACGACCTGAGTTCTGTTATGGTTATTTTACGATCGTTCTCGGAAGCGCGTGAAATAACTCCTAAATGTTCATTCTGCGTTTCGAAAATTCTGGCTTCTAATTCTCTTTCGGTAATTTGTGTGGCCATGATAAAACGAATCGAAGAAGAAATACCGAAAAGTATGTCCCAAATTAATGAATAATTAAAAATTTATTTATGAATTTCAGTACTCGCCGGTAGCGAATCCTTGATTTAAATCGCGACGATTAATGAGGGTAACACTCGTAAGGACGCGTTAGAAAGTTACGGGAAAGTGTTTAAAATTGAAAAGAGTCACCTTACAGATTCGGAAACGAGAGCTGTTGGTCAGATTCGTAGAAGAAAATCCTCTTGTTGATTTTCGGCGTGATGAAGGGACATCCGCTTCTTCTCCTGGAGCGCCGGTAGAAGTAGACGGAGTAGGCCGAAGATCCGCTCAACGTAAATTTTATAATAAATTTCGTGACTCCAAATGCTTGCTTTTTCAACTTATTTTTGTTCTTCCTATTACGCTCGTTGAAAAAGAACTAAGGTGATTTTTGGGGTTTTGGTCACCCCAAAAGGGGTGACCAGAACAGTTCAGGTGGTGAAAACTTAAATAATTCGAATTCAATGATTGAATGCGAAAATAATTGAAAAATATTTTGAAAATTATATGAATTCGTAGAAATTGAAGAGCAAAAAATAAAACGATTTACTCGCTTCACAAGAATGACAAGGTTTTTTATTTACATGACACCGATATAAAAATAAAATTAGAAATTGAACGGCTATGATCAAAAATATATATACAGGGCCAAATGAGATCTTGGCGAAACGTCTGCCCCTGTCCACAGGGAACAACCAAGAAGATGAACGGCTGATACCTCGGATCAACCAGAACACATACTTCTCCATCCGTGGAGCACTACCAATTACCATAATATATACAATATGTATACAGGTCGAATATAAAACGGATTTTAAACAAATGGCATTTATGCATTTTGAGCAGGGGATATCCATTCTTCTTCAAAATGATCCCGATAAAGAGCGCAGTGTCAACGTTTCCCGTGGTATAATCACAGTTGTAAGCTGCTACCAGGAGTTGAAAAGAGAGAAGGAAAGGGCTGCAAAACAAAAAACGTTTTGGGAATATTGGTTGAAAACAACAACGGAAACTGAAAAACTACGCAGTTCCGCGGAATCAAAATAATTTTATTTTTTATCAGATTTTTATCAGAATACAAAATAATTAGTTTTAAGATTTTTTATTGTTTATTAAATCTTCTCTAGAGCTATTATTATTTGAAATATTTTGTTATTAATGAAATAATATAGAAAAGTATTTTAAATAAAAATTCACGTTATCTTAGTCGATATGTATGTATGTATGTAATTTAGTTTACACATATACAAGTACATATGTCATATAATTGAGAGCGAATATTGGGAAATTCAACCAAGGCGGGAAAGAATATGAAAAATATGCGAATATGCGAATATTATGCGTAATTAAAAATGTCTCTAAATCTTACGGCACCTTAAGAAAATAAGAAATCATCAATATGGGGTTCAACCATCAACATTGTCTGAACCCAACCCAACTCGCTTGTTAGTGCTAGATATTAATTGAGTTGGGTTGAGTCATTAATCTTAACCCAACCCAACCCAATTAGCTAGTTAGCACTAAATATTAGTTGAATTGAGCCATCAACCTTATCTGATCTCAACTCAACCCATCTAACCAATTAGTGCTAGATACTAATTGGGTTGGGATGAGCGATTAATTTTGGCCTAACCCAATTAGCTATTTAGCATTAAATATTAATAGCGTTGGCTTGAACCATTAAACTGAACTGAACACACCCCAGCCTAAGTAGCTAGTTAGTGCTGCTTATTAGATGGGTTGTGTTAAGCGTTTTTTACGATGTCGGGGAAAATCTGCTAGCAAATATCTAGCCTGGGATATTGGGTGACCAGATAGTGTGGGGTTGGGGCGAAGAAAAGCCCGACCCACTAAAAACCCCTTTCCTCGTCTTCACCGGAATCACCCTGTCGTGTTTTCTTCGAAGTTTCTTCCAGTCTGAGCCTTATTCGTAGATGTCCCGTTTGGATTTGTGCGTAACAAAAATCGTTTTAATTTTTAATTGTAATTTTATATTTTACGTACCTAGGAGAGGGACTCCTATTCTTCTTCTCCTTCTTCTCAAGGTGACATCTCATAAAACATATTATCGTATAAGCTCTTAATTATTTCCGTGTTTGCTACATACCTAGGAGAGGGGCTCGATGACGCCCATCTCCCATTCCCCCTCCTCTGCCCACGGCACATCCACGTACTGGCTCCTCATGTGTACTCGCAAAATACCAAACCATCGATTAGTTTTTAATTATTTGTCTGTTTTTTACGTACCTGGATGAGTGGCTTGGCAGCGCCTCTCTCCTATTCTTCTTCTTCTTCTCTGGGTATCATAATCCGTTACCTAACGTGCTCACAGCCAATAACTCCATCAATTTGTAAACAGTTTCTTCGTAATAAATAGATAAATAAATACTCTATATATACAACATCATATACAACATACTATATACACACTATATACACAACATCAGTCTTTCCTCCTTCTCCTTCGTTTCCACCACATCTCTTATATATCTCTCGAGGATTGATACGTTCAAAAATTTAAATTTGTTTTGTGTTGTTGACTTGTGTCGTAGGTATGAATTATGAGTTGCATAATTTCGGAAATTATTAAATTTAGTTTTATTATAAACGTTTATTACATTTATTTTGGTTGTTTAATAATTATCATTTTACAGCAGCATAGTTCTAATAATCCTAACATATTCTTTTCCTTTCTAAAAGTTATCTGTTTTCTTGAATTTCTTCCTTTTATGTTGAGAGGGTGTTGCGCACCTGTAATTTTTTTAAAAAATCCTATGAAAATGTGTTCAAAAGTCTTCTCTCTCTTTCGAAAACCAGATTGGGAAGTACTATCACGGATGATATTCAGAATTTTTGGTTGTCGCCGTTTTTGTATGTTTTACGATTTTCTAAATATATATTTTTGGGATTCATCACTCCTGATAGTGTGTGAGAAAAGTAATTTTAGTTTCTTAAATGTTTCGGATTTAAAAGTACTTTCCCACTAATACATTTTCTTTCTGGTGAAAAAGATCCTCGAATAACAACAGAGGTTTTATTGTGCTAGCAAACATTTTGTTGGGGTATATTTCTATTCCAAATTACCTTTGGAGACCAATATACATCTGGAAATAACCGAAATTATTATTAAAACCACCTCATCAGGAAGAATAAAACAAAACCTCTTACCTTTCCTGATTTATACCAGAGGAGCTGCTGTAAACATCATCTTCAAGTCATGACACAAGATCAACAATATTAAAGGTCAGATAAACTTCAACTTTTTTTTATTGGAGAACTGCAATTCCGTATTCGTATTCATAGTTTTGATTAAAAAAAAAGAGAAGAGCAATTCATTAAGATTAAGTTTTTTTTTTGATTTCAAGTTTTTGTTGGCGAGTTTAGTTTTCTTTTGCGATACATAAATTTTTTTTATACAGATTAGACTCTACACTGAGCCGGTCGACTGTTCCTTCGGTGTAAACTTTGTTTAATTTTGTTTTGTTTAGATTTTTTTTATAACTTGCGATTTAGGTGTCACAGGATCTTACAGTATTTCTCTTTTTCGATCATAATATTGATACAATTTTCTGGACTGATTACTTTTCCAATCCTTTCTGTGCCTTTCTCTCTCTTCTCTATCCATCTCGGACACTCAAACAACGTATGTGCTACATTATCTGCCTTCTTGTATTTATACAAATACTTCTTGAAGCAGCCGTGACCGCTCAGGAACTGGCTCATAGCATAGTTCACCCCCATGCTCTTTTTATCCAAGGTATTAGTTTTGGTATGATTTTCTTTGTCCAGGTTGCTTTGCCAATATCCCATGACCACTCTGCATCCTATTTTTCTATCGCTCGTTCCATAACCTCATGTTTAGAATCCGAGTTTGCAATCCTCCGTTTGGCCATCAGCTCTATGGATACGGTCCCTGCTATTACAAGTAATGCCTCCATAGATACGGTTCTATAAGCACTAATCACCCTTATCAAAATTTTTTCCTGTATCCTGCCGAGCTTGTCCGTCAGGTTCTTAGTTTCAAAAGTCTCCGGCCACGCCCTACATCCATATAATACTTGGGGGTATACGACCAAACCGATAAGTTTTCTCTTTTATTCTCTGGGTCCGTAGGATGAGTCCATCACTCTTTGAAGTGCATTAACCATTCTTTGGGTGTTGTTTATGACATATTGTAAGTGTTCATTCCATCGTAGGTCTTTTCATATCATTATACACAAGTACTTGAGTGACCTTCCAGACGTTATTTTGTGGTTTTTTATTGCTATTTCCACTTATCCGTTACATTTCCTGCTTCTTAGCAGTACCGCTTCAGTATTTTCCGGAGCGATCTGGAGATCTATTTTCTTCATTCTGGCAGTTATTTTTCTTTCCAGAATGTATTGGGCTCTCTGTTGCAGGTCTTCAAGCCTCTACCCGCTTACTACTATGGCAAGGTCGTCAGCGTAGGCTACCAGATTCCTTTTATCCAGATCGTCTCTTTATTCTTCTGTCAAAATTTGGCCAAAGAAGACAAAAGGGGTCCCAGGATCGATGCTTACGGGACCCCCATGTTGATGCGATATTCTTTTTCCCCATACTCAAACGTTCGCTCACTTAGGTAGCTTTCACGAACTTGAAGAGGTACCTTGAAATCCTCTTCCGTCTCAGCGCCTCGATTATTTTTGCCAGAAAGCAGTGCCAAAGGCATTTTTGACAGCTACTGTAATTGGCAGGCATTTCTTTCTCTTCCCCTTATTCTTGCACACGTTTGCTTTTTTCCAGGACCTGCTCAATGGCGGCTACGGTCGATTTTCCTTTCGTAAAGCTGAATTGTGATGTTGACAGGTTTATTCCCTTGTCAAGCACGTTGTCTACTCTGATTGTTTTGCAAGCAGAACCAGTCTTACCTGCATCCTGATCATTGGGAACTCGCTATTCTTGGTCAAAGCATTATACATGTCTACTATCTTTTTAATGCCTTTTGTGCTAACTGTGTCCTACTATCTCTGCAGTAAATCTGTCAGGGCCCTGCGCATTGTTGTTTTTTAATTTGGCTGCTAGTTCAAGGACCTTACTTTCAGTTACTTTTCTGTATCCAGCGTCATCACTTCCCAATTTGTCCTGATCGTATATAGTGCCTTCCCCTTCTGAAAAAAGCTCTTTTATCAGCTTTTCTGCCTGGTCCTCTTGCAGTGCTATTTTTGGTACATTCTTCGTTTGCTTCATAGCTGTAATATATGCGTCACCACATACATTTTCGTATAATTCATCACACAACTTTCTCCACGGAATTTTTAACGTCATCATTGTACAAGTGTATTTTACCCTGTGGTAGTATGCATTCTTTTGATTTCCCATATATCTCGTCAGAGGCTTCCGTTGTTAAGCATGTTTGTATTTCGGGTGTAAGCGATCTTAATCTCTGTATCTATTCATCTATTGTCTCTCTATATTGCTGTACCAGACATTATCTTTTCTCCAGTTCAAATTTGTCTGAAGTATGTTTATTTTTATCAACCCCTTGCTCCGATTTGCTTGTTGTGCATTTTGTGCATTCATTTACGATTTTTAAGATATTTATTCCTTTCTGGGCTACCCTCATCGCTCATATTATTTATGCTTTGACTTCTTCTTTCTCTATTTTCGGGAGAGGTTTCTGGAGTACTTCCAGCGTACTTGGAAACCTGCTTTTTTTATACCGAAAATTGCGTTATAATATATTTAAAGGAGTGATCCTTCATAAAACAAATATTAAGAAGAATTCACTTGGAGCATTTTAGGATACATTAAAATACTTCGTGAGAGCTAAGATACTTTGAAGATGACAAGAAGATGCAACATGTAGTTATTCCTCAAAATCTGATAAGGATTAAAAGCACGAAACAATACGTACTTACTTGGTTTTACGCCATGAGTACGGTAATCGAGGAAAATTGTCAAGAACATATGGGGAATAAAAGTTATAGCGCGGCATTTATTTCTCTTTCCTATTACCTTGTTTTTCGCCATTTTAACCTCAAAATTAAAATCTACGAAGAAAACCACATAAAAATGTACTTATTATGTACTTACTATATTACTAAAATATTATTTCCATTAAATCAATGCTTTAACACTTTCAATAATTGCAATACTTTGAATAATATCAATATCACGAAACTATCGATACTCGATACCTCATTTAAGTTATTGACCAGCCCTAGACGGTACCATGAGATGTGTAATGATTCTTCGATTTACGTTATTATTTTCCTTATACTGTACATATATTATGCCAGTAAGTTAACGTGTGTTAGAGTGAAATGGTTTCTTGCGAGTACATCTGTTTCGTATATTTTTATGCGATGAATCACTATCTCTTATCCAGGCACAGATATGCCCAATGTTTATTTAATTACATTGAGTATTAAATTAACACTCAGCTCAGACGCAACTATTTTTAGATGGAAGTTCTTGCTATAAATTACTGCACCGCTTTGGACCTACAAAAGCGACAGAAAGGTGCATCCATAAATATTTTTACAGTTTTTTACGTGTGACTCGGCACTGATCAGAGAACGTACCAGGAACATGAGAGAATTAGCTAGGAACCCGGATGTTACTAAAAGGTTGGTTCCTCGTCACAGTAACATTGAGAGCAATGAGACGGTGGACCAAACTGAAACTGATCAAGCAGACTGACAAAACCAAAAATAGACAAACGAAAAGTATGTTAACTCCATCGCAAAACTCAAAAGGTTTTATGTCTGAGTAAAGGGAATCCAAGAATGTTCTCAAGTTTCAAATACACCCTTCAAAAACCACCTCTTCCATAGTGGACAAGCTGACGATCGTTATTGACTTTGTAACCATAAGTCAGAAACAGCAACAATTTCGGTATAGCCCTTTGAAATCTACCAACATAAAGAAACAATAATAATATACAGGCTGCATCTGAATGACTGCAACAAACTTTAAAGGGTGATATCATAGTATGGGTGACTTCAGTTCCCTTAAGGAAATATATCCCTAAACCTGATTACCTTGATTAATTACTCAAAACACTCAAAGTCTCAGTAAGACAGTCAAAAACAGTCATAATAAAATGTCAAATAACATTTTCCAAAGCATACTCTGACCTTCTAGTAAGAAATTCATTCCAACTTTTGATCAACGACCGGTTGTTTAACGGATAGTGCTTGCTTTATTAGTTTTTTTCTTAAAAATTAATCGTTATTGGAAAAATTTTATAGAAGCACAATTTTTCTATTGCATTTATCATCTGCATAAAAAAATGTGAAGGGGGTCAAACCAGGCTCAAAACGTTCCCTATTATGAGCTAACCATATTCCCAAAATTTCATTTCCCTATTATTTATGGTTTTTGAGAAATAAAAGTAAGCCCTCCAAGCATTTTTGCAGGCTCCTCAGGGGATACCAAGTCGCCCATGGTTCGTATATCAAAGTATCTTTAAAATTCACTAAAAAATCACCCCTAGAAGATTGTTGCAGTATTTCGGATACACCCTGTATAACTTGGTAGGTAAAACTTTACACAATCTGTGATTCGGTGACTCGAGGAATAATTTTATCCACATATACCAGATTAAAAGTGATGACAATTCATGTAATTAAATTTGAAAGCCAGATTGAACGCGAATACATTCAATGACATACAGTCAAACTGAATACACTCTTGCGGAAAGACGTCAATGAAGAATTAACAATGCCGCACGTTGAGCAATGACGATTATAACAATGCATCAATCGCGGTAAAGGTGAGTTGTAATAATAATTAGTAGTAGAAGCAGGCAACCGGAAAGGACATTGATCTCGAGTGGGATAACTGGGAATTCAAAAAGAAATGTGTCTCAGAAGCTCTGGTTAGTCAACGAAGCCGTTCGTTAACCTGAACAAAAACATCAAATCAGTAGCAGTTCGACGTCCACGCAGTGTACGTAAACCAAATACAGTGCACCTCTGCTCGTAGGAACAATAAGGCAATGCGAACCTGTGAGCCACATATCTCACAAATCTGACCTGCAAGGCCTCAATACGATCAATGTACACAGCATATGCGGGATTCCAAACAACTGAAGCAAAATTAAGAATGCTGTTCACATAAGCCATGTGCAAAGATTTGATGCTCTATAGATTGGTAAAATCATTTACCACTAAGGAAAAAGGCGAGTAATTCCAATATTTGCTGACCACCGTCTGCCAAATTGCCATCGTGCTCCATTCAAGTCGGAAAACTGTAAGAACAACGTTTTTTATGTTTAGCATAGGACCACAGCTGTGAGGGCAAATCAATCAAAGTGGACTGTATGTTTATTAAATAGGAATTGTAGTCATTCAAGATGAATGCTTTAGACCTGCTACGTAGCACTTTGAAGGAAAGAAAATCCGCGTGATTACTCCATCTTTTCCAAAATTCCATGAAATTTTAATTTTTCTTTAATGACTTTAATTGTGGAATTAGAATACCAACTAGGGTAGCGTTGTTTACTAAAAGTGTTTACTAAAAGTAAGACGCGGAATATAATTATTAATAATTCACCAATACCAAGAAATAAATCATTCCAATCCGTATTGAGGAGAGCGGTTTTTATACTTTCATGTCAGCACGACCAAAAACTAAAGTAGACGACGGACCATTACGTAAATAGTGAGAGCGATTAGACTGATATAAAAATTCTCAAGCGGGATGATGATTATCAAGGTTAACAAGACGATCATCGCATGAGTGCAGAGTTCTTCACCGCGGGTGAGTTACATAAGATCAAATCTAAAGTCCTACTATTACAGTTAACTATGGTATTAAATTTCGTGAAATTACAATATGAGAAAATGGGTCTGCTGAAGAAACACTGAAAAGGCCAGATAATCACCATGAGGAAGATAGACATAAAATCACTCACGTCGCACCACATTGTATACATAACCATAAGCCTTCGGCCCCTGTAGTATAATATGGTAAGGGTGTAACGTGAATGTTCTTCCTAGCAGCCACAAGAACTCCACCTCCATCACACTTACGAGAACTGGAAGCATTTCTGTTCCTTCAAAAGATGTATAATCGCTACAAAGAATTTCTCCGTCAAGAATTGAATCGTTTAGAAATGTTTCCGTGATACAAATCAAGTCATACGCATAGTGAAACAAGTTCCGGTAAGACTTAGCAGTTTTTGTTCGTAAACCACGCACGTTCTGATAAAATAAGGATATCCATTGTTAACGAGGAAGAACCACAACAGTTAAAGGTAAGATCATTAAAGTTTCAGAAGGTCAGCTTCACATTTTATTTGATATTTGATATCAAATAATATTTACTTGATTTTTGTTTAATCTGCACAAAATATCAAAACTTTACCATAAATAATGTTTGAGATATTTAAAAATATGTTTTTTTTTACTTTAATGGCCTGCCTCTTTGCGATTTTAGGAGTTTGGCCAATTTCAGTTACATGTATTATAATCATTTTCACAGATTATCACCGAAACATGCTGTATAGTAATCTATAGTATCAAAAATGTTAAATCAATCAAAATTCAGAATACTCTTTTAGAGATGATTATTTTCCCTTCAGCATTAAAAAAGCTATAAATTAAACAAGAAGATCGATGCTCCTTGTTTTATTGGCGTCATTTTGCCAGCAAAAGGCGGGACTAATGCGGTGGTAATACGTGGGAATCTTACAGGAAAATATTCAGCTTTACGTTACATTACTGCAATTTTACCAAATTACAAACTATTCCTATATTAGTAAAAATTCTGAAAAATTTCATTTGAAAAATATTGCTATTTTCACAGATACTATCACGCAAGCTAAAAACGAAATGACAAAATCGTGTAAGATACAAAAACAATGCTTTTCTTTGGAAAATTACAAACATTTCCACCATGCGTTATATAGAATTGTGAGAAGAACCTAGTTACAAAATTTCATTCAATTTTAATAAATAATGTATATTTTTGGTAATTTGCCGAATTGCATGGTAAAGTAGCCTCTTAAATTTCGTTCTTTTTTTATAGACGTATCTTTTTATTCATTTAGAAAAAGGAGAATACAAAATTTGAGTTTCGGAGATGGATTCGATTTTAAAGCAAAAAATGCCGCAATTTAAAGGGGACTGGAAAAGGGGGGCGTCGCCGTCTAATATACGATCGGTACTAATGGAAAAATAAGAGTGGCTTTTTCTGTAGAAGATTTTTCTTTTCCATTTTCAATTTTTATTTATCTTTCTTTTGGGAGAACTATTTGATTCAAAATCAAAATTTAATTTTGTTAATTAACATAATTGTTTTTATAATTACGAATAATTGTTAATAATTGAAACGCCTAATAATTGTTATGACGAAAATAGTAAGTTGTAATCAGAAAATTTTTTACAATTGCTTTCTTCTGATATTTTCTCTGTCATTGTAATGGAAACCATTAATATGTGGCGTATATATTGTTAGATACATTACAAAGAACTACCGACGTAAATGTATTTGTTTCCAGAAATTCATGAAAAAACACATTAATTTAATTTAAATAGATTTGAAATAATAAAATCGCCAATTTAAATTTAGGCCCCATTTCATTTTTGCTCCTCATTGCAATCTACATTGTGTTCGATTATACTGAGAGACAGTAAGGTATATAATGGATCTCACTTTTATAATAGAGTTTTTTACTGCGTAACCCAAACAAAAAAATAACATTACCACGCAATAAAATTTAAGTAAATAATTGTATTTCTCACTAATTCATATTAAGCGGTGATTATCTATTATTAAGCTGTGTATGTATTAAATTTGATACAAAGTATCAGAATATCAACATGAGTAACGAAGAAAAAGAAAATTATCTCTTTTAAGACACTTTGGTAGGATTGATACTGCTTCCAAAAGACTTAAATTGCTTCCAGAAGATTTACTTTTGCCTCTGAAAAACTTGTTACCGCTTCTAGATAACTTGATACTGCTTCCAGAAAGCTTGATACTGCTTGCAGAAGACTTAAAATTTTTCCCAAAGAATTGCAATACTTCCAGAAGACTTGATACTGCTTCTAGAAGATTTGAAATACTGCAAGAGGACTTGAGATTGTTTATGAAAGACTTGAAATACTTCCAGAAGATTTGACACTACATCTACACCGCAATCAGAAAAGACGACCCGTAAAAGCCACTTTCCCAAGCGTTTGCTTTAAAATAAGGATCAAACGCTTGGGAAACAACTTGAGGAAATTGTCATTTATTATCATCGACGCTGTAACTGATAAGCTACCTCAATAAAAAATGTGTGTTGAAAACTAACATTCCAGACGCATCGCTATTGACTAATCCAAGTTTTACCAACCTGGTAACATCGATGTTTTATTGGGAGCAGCTGTTTTCTTTGAATTGCTGCTAGTTGGACAACTAAGATTGGACAATGGACCAATACTTCAAAAAACAAAACTGGGATATGGGATAACTTATTTCTGGCCCTATTACCGCTTCTTTGAACAATTAGTCATGTTTCTTTATCACGAATTCAAGCAAGGAAAACACAGATCTGGCAAATGGTATGGAGTAATTTTGGAAAATAGAAAAACCTGCTACAACGGTACCTTTGTGGTCTAAAGAGGAATCTGAATGCCATTTTCGCACCACTTTCAAGAGAGAGCACGATGGACGATTTTGCGTATCTTTGCCCTTGAAGGTGAATTGGCATGCATTAGGTGAATCAGTCGAGAAAACATTGATTAGAATCAATGGAAAATAAATTTGCCAAAAAGACAGATTTGAAAATTCAGTACTCAGAATTCATGTTAGAATACTAACTAATGTTAGAATAATAGAGTCTCTGGGACACATGGCTTTGATACCTGAATATCAAATAAAGCGCTACGATCAAGTTAACTACTTACATCACCACTGTGTTTTTAAGTCTACAAACACTATGACCAAGTTGAGAATGGTGTTCGACGCATCAACTAAGTTGAGGTCTTAGTGGAGTATCACTGAATGATGTACTGAATGTTGGACGTGCATTGTATTACAGGATGATTTAGTGGCGCTTTGTTAAAGATTTCGAACACACAATTATGTGTTGACGGGAGACATTGCTAAGATGTATCGTTAAATCAATATTGAATCCAATCAGAGAAACTTGCAGCGGGTTTTGTGGCGAAATGAACCAAATGAAACAGTAAGACATTACATATTGAATACAGTCACATTGACATCATTTTGAGTACACGTTGTTTACAACTATTTGTAGGGATTTCTATATGGACGATCTTCTGACAGGTTCAAACACGGTAGACTAACTGATGACATTAACGCAAGAACTTGTGGATATACTGTCTCAAGGAAAGTTTGAGTTAAGAAAATTCAAGTCGAGTTGTCAGAAAATAAATGACAACAGTGGTATCAAGGATTCGGCTTTAGTTGAAGCAAAGATATTAGGGATGCAAAGGCGGATGTATTTAAACTTACTGAAACTAACCTAAATCGAAATAGACTTAAAAACGTAGCATTCTTACAACAGTATTGCAAATTTTCGACCCTCTAGGATTGGGACCAGTTGTACTTCGTGGGAAGATGTTACTACAAAAATTGTAGCAACAAAACGCAGATTGGGACGAATCAGTTTCATATGATTTGTATGTGGAAGCACGGATTTTTTTGGAGACGTAACGAAATTGAACAACTTCACAGTACCAAGGCAGGTTACACTTAGTAAATATGTACTTTATAAAATTTATAGGGTTTGTGATGCATCGGAAATCACATGCGGCTGTTGCATTTATGCAAGAACAGTCGACGAGGACGTTCAAATTGCCCCTAGACATTTGATTGCTAAATCCAAGATAGCTTCTATACGAACCTTGACAATTCCATGTTTGGAAATATTAATAGCCCTACTGTTGACAAGATTAGTTAATGTTGTTAATCGATCATTACATGTTCCAATCGACAAAATTTTGATGTTATCTGTTTCACGCATATTGTTGCCTTGACATCGAACCTCTTTTATAATTATTAAAAAAAAAGCTTACGAAGAACTTCACTCAATCCTAGGCGAAGACACAAACCAATTCATTACCCACAATATAATAAAAATATAGATTTTTTTAAAAATAATTAACTAATCGATATTTTTAAAACCGGTTTTATTCACAAAAAAGAACAAACTTTTTTTTATAATTCCCATAAATTTCTTTAACGTTTAATTTTTTAAGTTTTTTTTTTAATAATTGTAAAAATTGTCATTTTTGAAAATTGTTTAAAATTCTGTTCAAGTTTAAACATTAATATCTTAAGAAACAATCGCTATGTTTTTAACGCTTTTATACACAAAAACTAGCAAACTTTCCTCTATAATACCCATAAATTTCATTATATTTACATTTTAAACATTCGATTTTTCACGATTTTTTAATAATTGTAAATTATTTAAAATTTGTTTATTATTTTAAATTTAAATTATCACCTTAAATTTAAATAGAAAACCATACATTTTAATTGCTTAGAGAAGGAGTACTTCCCTGATAGATTATATGTAGCTGAAGTTAGATTCAGATTCGAATAT
This sequence comes from Onthophagus sagittarius, assembly GCA_036711965.1. NCBI lineage: Eukaryota > Metazoa > Arthropoda > Insecta > Coleoptera > Scarabaeidae > Onthophagus > Onthophagus sagittarius. Next base: position 50,081,241 of record JASERS010000001.1, read on the forward strand.
GATGCAGATTCAGATTCGTTTTTTTACAGTCGAACAGACAAATACCTAAAATGAACACTAAATTATTATTTAGGGAATGTGGCACCCTCAAACCATGTTATAAAATTCACTTAGCGATCTTTTATCCCCTCTGCAAAGGGACAGACGGAAATTTAGAGGTGGGGGACAATAATTTTAAATTGTAAAATTATTGCAGTTTAATTCAATTTATCTTAGTGCAACTGTTGAATAATATCGAAGATAGTGATGGTTTAAGTTAATACATTAGTTTCGTTTATTGTATTATTTTAATAATTTAGCTTTTTCTTAAATTATAAACTTGAAAACTGGTATATTATCACCTTTTAAGACAATACATTTTTATAAATTAAGTCGCCATATTCCTCTGGGTTATTTTTCTTAGGTAGTAGAACAACCACAGCACGCTTCAATTCCCAATTTTCAATTCAAATATGGTAAAATAGTCGGACCAGATATTTTCATCATATCAATGAAGATACCACCCGCTCCAATTGCAGATGAGACAATAGAATTAAACATCTCCAACACCAAAGAGACCTCAACCTTTTCAAAAGAAAAGCTGTTTTTAAAACTGGACCAATCATAAAGTTTTAAACCAGATCCTTGAAAGTTTTTAACGATTTCTTTCACACTATCCACAAAATATCTATTAATCCGAAGGTCGTTTATTGACACGAAAGCATACCACTTCGTAGTACCAAGGACCTCTCAAATGAAATAACTAAATCAATAAGAGAAACCGTATTCAGAGTTAATCTGGTACTACGTTCGATGAGCTGCTGATATTCACTATCAACACTATCCATATTCATTATATTAATATTAAAATCACCACAACATATAATTATGATTTTTAAAAATTGAAAATCTGTCTTTTTGGAAAAAACTGTTGTTCTGGATGTTCTAATTGTTCTAGTTATTGAAGACCGGTTAATTATTTTGAATGATACAATAAAAATGATAATAACACGATATTAATTTTTGAACAATAACAATACATGGTGTCTCACGTAACTGGTTCAGTAGAACTTTCTTGGGTTCCATTATTCGTAGAGGCTTGAAGTTTTGGTCACATGGGGTGTGCATTCCGATCTTATAATCTAAAACATTTTCAAGATGGCCACTACTTTCGGTCTGCCGGAAGTGGACCTTAACTTCGTTATTTTAATTCACGAATGTGTACCACTTATTTTCATACGTAAGATATACTTTTCGCTTATTCTCTTTTTTTTATTTACATATTTTATTCCGGTTTATTATTATTTGAATTCTTTTTTATGGTTGGATTTATTTAAATTTAATATATATTTTAATTTTCTTTTTTTATTTGATTTACCGGCACCTTCGCTAGTTCACTCTATTTAGGGATTTGAACAGAAGGACATCAATCTCTTCTCCGTCCTATTTTCTTCCTCAACAGCTAGGGACTGTTTTTCTTTCTTCAGGATATCTATAATTATTTACAAAACGAAACATCCAAGCTAACAAATTTCTTCACATTAATTTGTTCTTCATCTTCTACTGCTTCAATCCCAGGACTCGAACAATCGTTTGGGAGAACGTCCTCTAGGTGGTCCACTGGGTTAATCGAACCCAGCACATGTCAAAATGCCTCTATGTTCGTCAGCACTCTCTTAATCTTCAAACTTGAACAGAATTTTGAGGAATTTTCGAATACGACAATTTTTACAATTATTTTTAAAAATCGTCAAAAATCAAATGTTTAAGATATCGTAATGAAATTTATGGAAATCATAGAGGAATGTTTGTTCGTTTTTGTGAATAAAACAGCTTTTAAAAGTATCGATTGGTTATTGAGATATTAATCTTCAAATTTGAATAAAATTTTAAGGAGTTTTCGAAGACGACAATTTTTACAATTATTTTTAAAATATCGTAAAAAAGTCGAATATTTAAGATATCACAATGAAATTTATGGGAATTATAGAGGATGTATTGTTCTTTCTTGTGAAAAAAACTGTTTTTAAAAGTACCGAATGGTTTTTGAGATATTAATCTTCAAAATTGAATAGCATTTTAAAGAATTTTCGAAGATGACAATTTTTACAATTAGTTTTAAAAAATCACAAAAAATCAAATGCTTAAGATATCGTCGTGAAATTTATGGGAATTATAAATGAAAGTTTGTTCGTTTTTGTGAATAGAAGCGTTTTGAAAAATATCGATTGGTTCTTGAGATATTAATCTTAAAAATTGAATAAAATTTTAAAAAATTTTCGAAGATGCCAATTCTTCCAATTAGTTTTAAAAAATCGTAAAAAATCGAATATTTAAGATATCGTAATGATAACCCAACCTTATATATTTGAATTGAAATAAAACTGAATTAACACTAGGATTATTAATATTTTTTAAAAAAGAAGATGATTAAAAAATCACGATATTTTCTTAAAATAGAGGTTGAGGATAAGATTATTAATATTAAAAAAAAAACATAATTTTATATTTCAAAATCTTATTTTAATTATTATTAACTTCCCTCCTTCGAATCCCAACTGTAAGCCCTGTTTCCGACCTCAAAGTAATTTCGGTCGCCAAAGTTCATGATTAACATCGACAATTCAAATGTTCTTTCAAAAATCTTTCCGGAATAAATTTCTCCTGCTCCGGATACACCTCCGGATCTAAATGCATCGCGTAAGGCAACATCATCATAGTCAATACTTTCGGGAGAATCATGCCGTCGTATTCGACGTCTTCGTGTGGTTGTCAAAAAGATTGATTCAGAAAGATTGGGTGAAGTTCTTCGTAAGCTTTTTTCTTTAATAATAATAAAATAGCGTTATTATTATTAATTTGGATTCATGTTGAAGTTGTTTTACCTAGATTTTGGGAAAAATTGCTAATTTATAAAGAACGAAAGAAATCGTAGATCCGCTTGTATCAAATCCATAAAATTCAATTGATTATGAGTTAATCGTTTTAATTAACTCATTAATTATTAACCGCTGAAATCATAAGGATAATTTGCTTCGATATAAAATCGTAAGTGACATTAGGATGTCGATTAAAATCGGTCTTTATTTTTTATTTGTATCATCTTTAATTTCTTTCTTTTTGCTCTCGATGATGTCCCGAACATGTTTCATAATTATTTAATTATTTTAAGCGCTAAAACCACCAAAAATTCCTGGTGAAAATGTACGTTATGTTATAATACTCGTTGATACGAACGTTCCTTTTAATCGCAATTTTCATATTTGTTTTGAGGGATTCTAAGAAATGCATTCGGTCTTTTGGCAAACAACTCCCTATCATCGTTTCTATTTTTTTTATTAACAAATTAAATTTGATTAAAAATTGATTAAAAATGGGAAAGAAAGTAATCTCACCATAAGCTTGATTTAAAGACCAAGTTTCAATGAAATTTTCCAACTCCGTTGATACGTTACTTAACCCGGGGGTAAGTAATTTTCTTTGATGTCTCCAAACATTGCCTAATATTTCGATAAATCGATATGATTATACCGGGCGATCAAAAAAGTTGATCCGTAAAAACTACTTTCCCATACCCTTAATACCAGGACTTACGTCCCTTGCTCCACTGACTCCACCTTTACCTGATTAAACGCTGTTATTGGTTGACAAGATGATATTGATTTTGATCCCACTTCCCCACCACTATTTAAAGCCAATAGGAATGAGGGACATAAGTATTGGTATCAAATGCTTTGGAAAATAGTTTTTATGGATCGTCTTTTTTGATCGAAATTCGTACCATTGATTAATAATAAACTATCGCCAACTAATCGCTCCAATGTTTTATATAAAGGAGGTTTATTGAGGTGTTTTGGTGACCCTAAAATTAACGAAAAATCTTTGGGGTCTTTCGTGAGTAAAATCAGGAAAGGTCCCAGCATGGCGTAAAAATTTTTACCCACACTGTTAGCATAATGGAACAAAACTCGTTAAATATCTAAAATTATTAAAGAAAATAATTAAAATTAATTAACTCACTTAATCATTAAAAGCCTCCTCACCAATAGTATTTCGCACATAAACCATAACCCCCAATAAATGGGGTTGCCACAAAGTTGGCACCACTTTTAAACACTTTTTATATTTAAAATAATTATAATACCAAGCGATTATTAATACAATCAAAACGGTTATTACTAAATCTCCAATTAACGGAATCGGCGACATCGCAAAATTGATTTGAAATCAATAAAAAAACGGTTTTTTATATGTTCCACATCGAAACAATTAAGTTAAAATTAGTTACGGTGTTAATTATATTATAGTTGAATCGGTTCGATGGCGGTTAATTAGTTTTTGATGTTTATCTCTCAATCCACTTTTATACTTTAGTAATTTAAGCATAATTATTTTAGCACGATATTATATGACAATGACTATGTAATTAACTAATTTTCTCATTTTATAATTAAAGATGAATAATGTAATTATATATTATTTAATATCAGGTTAAATTAAGTTTTACTACCAACTTGTGCCATTTAAAAAAATTAAAATAAAAAAATCGGAAAAAATCGAATTATTAAGATATCTCGATGATTTTTTTTGTTATTGATAAAGTTAAGTATGTACTTTTCCGAGAACAAAGCCATGAGTGAGTATTTCAATTCGTTTTTGAGATACCAAGTTTTAAACTCAACATAAATTTGCAACGTTTTATATATGCATCAATATATCCTTAATCATGTTTGAAAAATCGTAAATTATCGAATTCTTAAGATATCTTGATTTTCTTTGTGATTTATAAAGGAAAGTGTGCAATTTTCCGAGAACAAAATCATGGGTGAGTATCTCAATTCGTTTTTGGGATGCCAAGTTTTGAACTAAATTTAAATTTGTACCATTTCGTAAAATAAAAAAATGTTCTTAATTATTTTTGAAAATTGTAAAAATTCAAATTCTTAAGGTGGCACACGGCGCAAATATCACGCAGTCCAAAAGCTACAGACGCTAATCCAATCCACGGAGAGTTGGCTGCGAAAATGGAGAATTCAATCCAAACCACACAAAACTCAATTTTTCATCCCATTTCTTCCCATGAACACTCCTTCTCCCATCGTAACCATCCAATCCACGGTCATATCTCGATAGAATCTCGATAGATAGAAGATTAAAATTTTCAGAACATGCTATCATGGTTAAGATGAAAGCGACATTTCCAAAACACTTTAGATCGTAAACATATCAGGGACGCGGCATATCAACCGAATGCGCCGCTCATATCTACAAAACCATCTGCACACCGATAGTAGAATATATACCGCTGATTCTGGCCGGCGCACCTAGAGGAGCCCTATACCATCTGGAAGTAGTCGAAAGATCTGCCCTTAGATGCATTACCCGAATGCGAAACCCCCAAAACCCACACTTCAACCCTTGCAACTAGCTGCTGTACCATCTTACCGAGATCCCACCAATTAAATTCCGCCTTAAATCTCTATCCCATAATGCTGCCATCAACTTCCCTTTTGACTTGTTGGAAAACTTATTCATCATTTGTCATCGACTCCCTTCATCTTCTTCGTAAATTAGAACGGAACTAACTTCGAGAACAAGATTCCACCGAAGACATCCCGGGCAGAAAGACTACGGTCGATAGCCCTTTTAGGCCAACATATTTTTTTATATATACAGGGTGTGGCACTTAAGACGCCTCGGACCATAGCTCCTTTACGATGAAAGCTATCGAAAAAAATCTAAGAGCAAGGTGGTGCATCAATAAACATTACATCTAACATGTTACATAAAAAAATTTATTAACTTTAGATTTATTAACTAAGTTATTTATTAACATTAACATAACTTTAAATTTATTAACTACTTTTATTAACTAAAATTCATTAACTTTAGCGGTTTCGCTGTTATAACCCCTTCTATATATACATCTATTGTACCTCTATTGTATACCTTAAAATAATTCTTTTTCGGGTAATTTATGGAAAACATTTTTTTTTGATTCATCTTCGCATGTTGTCATTTTTTTCGAAAATTTCAAATGGCATCCCCCTAAAAAAATTACGGCGTTGAAATGCCAAAATTCTAAATTTTCCATTGGTATAAAAAAATCACACATTGGATAACAAAATTTCGGAGAAAAAAGGAATTTCATTGCAAATGGCGGAAAATGTTTTCCGTACCCAAGTGTGCCATGAAAAAACAAAAACATAAATACGGTCATCATAATATGTATTTATTCAACATTATATAAAAAATGCAGCTAAACAAAATTTAAAAACTTAAACAAAACGTTCGAAATGACGACCTGCTGGAGGAATAACCGCAACATCGACTCACAGACCCTAGACACTGCTCTGAGGACTTCTTGGTGATATACCGCGGAAAGCCGCGCGGATTTTTTCCCTCATATCCTCTGTAGTCTGGTGACCTTGGCGGCCACCTCACATGACCCCACGAGCAGTCTATCTGTCGTAGAGCCGCTAGAGGGACATTTTCCAAGAGATTATCCAAGTCGTCGCGAAGGTACCTCAAATAACTGTTGCCGTTCAGGTGTCCCTCGATGAAATAAGGACCCAAAAGGTGTTCTTCAAGTATGCTTCTCCAAACATTTAGAGATAAGATGGTCTCTGAATGTTTGGGGTTGGGTTGGGTTGGGTTGGGTTCTTCAAGTATACCTCCCCAAACATATAGAGACCATCTTTGCTGGTGGTTTATCATTCTCATGGCGTGTGGGTTTTCATCGGCGTAATAATGGTAGTTTGCTTCATCAGAAAATAATACGCGCATAAGAAATAATTCCTGCTGCTCAATTTTGTTGATAGCCCACATGCAGAAATCTTGCCTGGCATGAAAATCTTGAGGTTGCAATTCTTGGTGCAGTTGAATCTTAAATGGACGGAATTTGTGCTTTTTAAGAACACGATGTACGGATCGCGTTGAAATATTGTGATTCCTACTAATATCACGGATACTGGTCTGAGGATCTTCAATAACTGTCTCCAGAACTTGCAGTTCATTCTTTTCGGTCAAAACTGCCTTCTTTCTAACTCTCCTTGGCCGTTTCTCACTTCCCGTAGTAGTAAATCTCTCCAACACTTTTTTAAACGCACGTTCATTTGGATGTGCCCTGTGCAGTACATTCGTGACGCCAAGAAACAATTCTTGTTACATTCTCCAAGAATAAATATCATGTCAACCATTTCCTCTTGAGTCCGGAACATTTTTAGAACGTTTATCAAAAATGACTTATGACTGCTGCTGACGTCTAATAATTTACTTTGACAATTACATATCTTTTATTTTCTCATGGCACACTTGAGAATGGAAAACGTTTCCCAACATTTGCAATGAAATTCCTTTTTTCTCCGAAATTTTGTTATGCAATGTGTGATTTTTTTATACCTATGGAAAATTTAGAGTTTTGGCTGTACAACGCCGTAATTTTTTTAGGGGGTGCCATTTGAAATTTTCGATAAAAATGACAACATGCGAAGATCAAACAAAAAAAATTTCTTTTCCATAACTTACCCGAAAAAGAATTATTTTTAGGTATACGAGGTCTTAACCTGTCCCTCAATTCAAAATTTAAGCGCAGGCGTCAATTAGCTTCTCTACAAAAAAATGTCAAAAATGGGGTGCAATTTTGAAAGAAGGGGTTATAACAGCCAAACCGCTAAAGTTAATGCTATAACATGTTACATAAAAAAAGTACCACACCCTGTATACATTCATTTATTATTTTTTTTGTACACCATATATTATGTTTACTGTTAGCATAAATAAATTTTGTTTCTCTCTCCTTCTCGAGTTCTTAAGATATCTCGATGATTTCTTTTGTGGTTTATAAAAGATAGTATACACTTTCTCGAAAATAAGTCCATCCGTGAGTATCTCAATTTGTTTTTTGAGATACCAAGTTTTGAACTCAACATAAATTTGTACCATTTCTTAAAATTCAAAATTTCCTTAATTATTGTTGAAAAATTCTATAAAATCGAATTCTTAAGATATTTCAATAATTTTTTATGATTTATAAAGGAAAGTATGCACTTTTCCAAAAACAAAACCATGAGTATTTCAATTTGTTTTTGAGATACCAAGTTTTGAACTCAACATAAATTTGTACCATTTCACAAAATTCAATGTTTCTTTAATCATTTTTGAAAAATCGTAAAAAATCGAATTCTTAAAATATAATATTTTTTTTATGATCTTTTTTTCGAGAACAAATCTATGTGAGGGTATCTCAATTCGTTTTAGAGATACCAAGATTTAAACGCAGCTTAAATTTATTGCATATCAAAGTTAAAATTTTCTTTTATCATTTTTGAAAGATCGTAAAAAATCGAATTCTCAAGATATCTTCATGAATTTTTTGTGATTTATAATGAAAACTATGCACTTTGCAGAAAACAAAACCATGAGTGCGTATTTTAATTTTTTTTGGTATACCAAGTTTTGAACTCAACATAAATTTGTACCATTTCATAAAATTTAAAATTTCCTTAATCATTTTTGAAAAATCATAATTAATCGAATTCTTAAGATATCTTGATGTTTTTTTGTGATTTATAATGCATGTTCGTTCTTGCCATTATTATTATAAGGGGGGGACGAGTTGAAATAAAGCGTTCGATGAGATAACGTATCTTTTATTTACGTACAACAAAATTGCATTTTGAATCCTTCCAGCGATAGTTGGGGCAATAAAAAAACAAAACATTTTGGTCCCTACGATAATCAGCATCATTCAACATTTTACCTACGAATCACCACGAGGCGACAACGAGTCGACGGCGGCGAGTCAACAATACGGCATAAACAAAGTGAGAGTTTTTATTTTCCAAGTCGTTTTTCCTTTATACCGGTTTGAGATTGTCCTTTTAACAAGGTATGCTCCGCCGTATCACTTTCCCCACAGTAACAGCACTCATCATTGTCTGCCTTACCAATCCTGTATAAGTAGATACCGAAAACCCCAAAAAGTCTCATCCAGCAACAATTCACGCGGTGGCATACCAGCAATAACCTCTGCGGCTACCCCCGATACAGTTCGATAAGCAGCAAATACCCCCATTGCCAGCCCTCTATTCACCGATTTGATCATCTTCGAGTACTTGTTATAACTCGACTCTTGGTTACACGTATCATCGTAAGAAAACCCTGCGGACATTATATCGAGAGGAATAAATGCAGATGAAATCAGAGATAAGGACTTATGGTGGAATGGACCTTCTTGGTTGTCATTGCAATCCAATGAATGGCCCGTCTTAGAAGTCGTACCCTCAGATAGTTTATCAGAAACTAAGGTCATAACTTATACAACATTAAACATATCAGATGATTTATTCGAGAAATACTCAAGCTGGACTAAATTACAAAAGGTAACGGGATATTGTCCTCGTTGGAGAAAAAATGGTATTAGAAGACAAACACAATGATGAATTAAATAATTCCACAGCTAGGTTAATTAAACTAGCACAATCTAAGGGTTCTCAGTAAATAAAAGCAGTAGATTGCGTAGCTTAGACTCATATATTAAGCGTAGGTGGACGACTTCATAAATCGGACATAAAACTGTCACAAAAACATCTTATAATTTTACCGTCTGAGCACAAATTAACTGAACTAATAATAAGATTTAAATAATAAAATTTAAATTTACACGGTGGCGTCCAGACTTTAATAGCCATAATTAGGTTACAGTATTGACCAATAAATACAAAACAAGTAGTCAAACGAGGGCAAAGAACATGTACACTTTGTTTCCGAATAAAACCATAAGCGAAATATCCTAAGATGAGTTCTTTACCAGAGGAACCTGTAACACCTTGACGACCATTTCTTAACGTTGGCTTAGATTACGCAGGCCTAATTCTGCTAAAAGATGGGAAGTTGAGAAACTAATCAAGGCTTATGTTTGTATTTTTATGTAACAAATACACTCTTGAACGCTCTTAAAAGATTTGTTAGTAGATGAGGACTATGCCAAAAGTTATATTCCGACAATGCTTCTAATTTTAAAGGTGCTAACAATGAAATTACGAAGATTTTGGTCGAGCTCAAAAAGAAGGAAGAAATTCAAAGTTATTTAAGAACAAAAAACATCAGTTGGCACTTTATACTTCCACGAAGTCCTCATTTTGGAGGGATCTGAGAGGTAGCGGTGAAGAGCACTAAATATCATTTGATTTGCGCTACTGGAAATGAAAGATTTACCTTTGCAGGCTTATACACCATCCTGACTCAACTTGAAGCTATATGTAACTCTCGTCCTTTAACCTCATTATCCCTTGATCCTAACGACTTAGAGATACTTACACCGGGACATTTTGTGATTGGAAATAGCTTGGTGGCTATTCCTAAACGAGACGTATCTAAAACACCGATGAACAGTATGACGAATTACAACCAATTGCGGAAAATACACCAACAATTTTGGAAACGTTGGTATAGAGAGTATCTACACACTCTTCAGCAAAGATATAAGTGGAAGTTCGATGAATCCGATAGCATCAAAGTTGGCAATTTGGTGCACATCATTGAGGATAACCTTCCACCTCTTCGGTGGTTTAGGGGATGAGTTGAAGAACTACATAGTGGATCAGACGGACGAATCCGAGTAGTAAAGTTACGCACCGCCCAAGGTTTACAGCGAGAAGCGTTTATAAACTTTGTTCGTTTGCAAAAGAAGATATATAGATTCGTACACAATATTATTTAATATTGTTATTTATTTTTATTTTTTTTTTTGAAACCCTTTTAGTTTCAACGCGGCTGGCATGTTAGTTCTTGCTATTAGATGACGCTACAATACTGTATAGATTTCATTTGTTTTTCCACTTATACAAGAATGAAAGATATGTTCGATGAAACAACATATCTTTTATTTACGTACAACAAAATTGTAATTTGAATCCCTCCTGCGACAGTAGGGGCACTGAGAAAACAAAACAATAAGTTTCCCGACAGATTACATGCATTCCATGATGGTTTTAATAACTTCTTTACCATAGAATTCATTGACGGTAATAATAACTTTCCATTAACGTATTTCAACTATTTAATTTATGTTATTCCAGTTCCTCTTCCATCTTTCAGTTGTGCCTGATGAAGAATTTAAATTATTCGAAACATATGTAGCATAGATTATAACCAATAAAATAAATTTTGTGACTTATTATTAATTAAAACTACAATGACCTCGAATCCACACTGATAATGAGTAAACTTATTACTGCATTTAAATGATTTGATACTGCTTTCAGAAAGCTTGATATTGCTGGTAGAAGCGTCCAAAAGATTTGATGATAATGCTTCTAAAAGATTTGAATTACTTTTAGAGGAATTGAGATTATTTCTGGAAGACTTGGAATATTTTTAAAACACTTAAACAGAAGATTTACTACCGTTCCTAGCCTTGTTACTCCTTTTATATGACTTGATAGTGCTTCCAGAAAGCTTGATATTGCTAACAGAAGATTTAGAAAGCTTCCAAAAGACATGTAATGATTCCAGATGACTTGATACAGTATCTAAAAAACTTAATACTGCTTCTATAAGACTTGAGATTGCATCTGGAAGAATTAGAATAGTAGAAGACTTAATACTGCTTCTAGATGACTAGAAATACTTCTAGAGGACTTTAGATTGTTTCTGGACGACTTGGAATATTTCTAGAAGACATAATACTGTATCTATAATACTAGAAAAGCTTTCAAAAGACTTGATACTGCATCTCAAAGACTTGAAAAGCTTCCAAAGGACGTAAACTACTTCTAGGAGACTTCAGCTACTTCTAGAGGACTTTTCTAGAGGAGATTTCTTCTGGAAGAGTTGGTATTTCTGTAGAAGGCTTAATACAGCCTCTAGAGAAAATTTTAATTGAAAATATGTATGAAAAATGACAAAATTTTTAGCCATAAAAAATTTTATTGGTGGCATGATGAAATTGCAGAAAATAGAAAAGAATGAAATAAACTGAGAAGAACTTAAAAGAATGTGGAATGAATGGTATTATTGATTTGGAGTTACTTGAAAAATTGAAGTTGCAACATAAAAGGAAGAGAAAGGAATTGAGAAAGCTTATCGGGAAGAGTAAAGAAGAAAAATGGATTCAACTTTTTTCAGATCTAGAAGACGATGTTTCGGGAAAGGCCTACCAAACAATTACAAAAAAACTGAAAATGAAAAGAAAAATATTATTGAGGATAAGATGGTAGAAGAACAAATTAGTAAACTGTTCAACTGTTCCATAATCATAAAACTATTGCATGGTAGGCTAGGGAAGGTCCATTAAATTTAATTCCTTTTACAGTGGAGGAATTCTTATTTGCAGTAGGTAATTTAAGAAAAAAGAAAACTCCGCGTCCGGATGCCATTTCATCGAAAATAGTTGGATTGTTGGCATCGATGCATTCAAATGATTTCTTAGAGGTATATAATAACTGTATTAAAGGGTATATTTTCGAAGATTTGCAAAAGTGCAAGGCTGGTTCTGATTGAGAAGCCGAAAAAAGCAGGACTAGCCTTGGCGTACAGGCCTCTTTGTCTTTTGGATGCGACGGGGAATCTTTTGAAAGATTTACTAAGACTGCGATTAGTTTTAGGTTGGTATCAAAATAACATACCACATGAAAACCAATGTGGTGTTAGGAAGGGAAGATCCACTATACAAGCAATTGAAAAGGTGCAGAAAAGCGTTGATAGCATAAAAGAAAAGGCTTTAAAGAATAGGAAATTCTGTGTCTTAATTCCTTTGGACATCAAAAATACTTTTAATTCTGCACTGTGGAAATAGATAGTTGGATCATTGATAATTGGAAATATTAGCCCCAAATACTAGTCTCTAGTGGAAATGATTGAGACCTACTTGTTTGAAGAATCGAAAAATGAAAAAAAATTACGGTATGACTTACGTTTTGGAGGCAGTATCAAGTCTTTTGGAAGCATATCATGTCCGTTAAAAGCAGCATCAAGTCTTTTGGAAGCATTTCAAGTTTTTTAGAAGTGTCATGTTTCAACTAGAAATACTTCCAGAAGACTTGATACTGCACCTAGAAGACTTGAAATACTTGCCAAAAAACTTGATATTGCCTCTGAAAGATTAGAAATACTTCTAGAATACTTGATATTGCTTTCAAAAGACTTGTACTGCTTCTAAAAGACTTCAACTGCTTTCAGATTTACTACTGATCCTGGAAGACTTGTTACTTCTTCTAAATGACTTGATACTGCTTCCAGAAAGCGTAATACTGCTGGCAGTAGACTTAAAATATATTTATTTATTTGAAACTAAGACTAAATCAACGAATTTACCAAGATATCTGACAAATTTGTCCAAGTCGTTCTATATGATATTTGAAAATGAAAGTATACTCGGTACTTGAAGATAAGTCTATAAAAGCAACTTGGATAACTTCAATTCAGATAAAACCATTATTAACTTTCTATAGGTGCTCAAACATTTCTAGTTTTCTGAAAAAATTTCAATCTTTCCAAGGACAATATTAAGTTTCTTGGAAACATTTCAAATCTTCTAGAAGAAGTATAAAGTCTTCTGGAAGCATTTCTAGTCTTCTAAAAATTGTATGAAGTTTTCTGTAAACAATATCAAGTCTTCTGCCAGCAACTCAAGATTGCCAAAGGAAATAACAAGTCTTTTGGAAGCATTTCAAATCTGTTAGAAGCAGTATCAAGTCTTCTGAAAGCATTCCAAATCTTCTAAAAGCGGTACTTAATCTTCTAGAAGTATTGCAAGTTTTCAGGCGCAGTAGTAAATACTCTAGAAGGTTTTCAGTTAATCTTGTCCTGTAAGAAGTCTTGTACTGCTTCTAGAAGACTTGACACTGTATCTAGAAGATTTGAAATGCTTCCAGAAGACTTGATACTGCTTCTAGAAGACTTGAAATACTTCTAGAGGACTTGAAATGCATTTAATTATTTTATAGTATCTAACACAACTGGGATATGTCACATTTTACACAATTGTCATTACATTTCGTCTTTGCTTGTGCAAAAATCGAAAATTCACGAGTTAAAAATAAAAAAATTATCATTTTGCAGGAATTGTTAATTTTATAGAATGTCATAAATTTAGGATGAGTTTAACTATTTGATATGTCAAACAAATTGAGAGGATCACTCATGGATGGATTTGTTTTCAGAAAAAAACGTACTATCCTTTGTAAATCACAAAAAAATCATCAAGATATCTTAAAAACTCGATTATTTACAATTTTTCAAAAATAATTAAGGAAATTTTTAATTTTATGAAACGGTATAAATTTAGATCGAGTCTAAAACTTGATATCTCAAAAATGAATTGGGATACTCAGAGATGGATTTGTTCTCTAAAAAGTGTATTCTATCCTTTATAAACTAAAATGAAAATCAATGAGATTTCTCAAAAATGATTAAGGAAAAATTTTAATTTTATGAAATGTCACAAATTTACGTTGAGATTAAAACTTGATATCTCAAAAATGAATTGAGATACTCACCCATGATTTTGTTCTCGGAAAATTGCATACTATCCTTTATAAATCTCAAAAAATCATCGCGATATCTTAAGAATTCGATTTTTTACGATTTTTCAAAAATGATTATGGAAAAATTTTAATTTTATGAATGCCACAAATTTATGTTGAGTTCAAAATATCTCAAATACGAATTGAGATACTTACTTAAAAATGACAAATCCTGTATAAATCATAAAAAAATCATCAAAATATCTTAATAATTCGATTTTTTATGATTTTTCAAAAATAAGTAAATAATTAAACAATTTTTTTAATGAAATAAATTTTTAATTCTTTTAAATGGCACAGATTGGTATTAATACTTAATTTAACCTAATATTAAATGATTTATCAATTCGTAAATCATCTTTAATTATAAAATGAGAAAATTAGTTAATTACTTAGCCATTGGTATAAACTATCGTGATAAAATAATTTTTATGATTAAATTACAAAAGTTTAAAAGTTGATTAAGAGATAAACGTCATTCGCTTCAATAACTAATTAACCGCCATCGAAACGATTCAATTATAATATAATTAACACCGTAACTAATTTTGACTTAATTGTTTCGATGTGGAGCATATAAAGAAACCGTTTCCTTATTGCATTCAAATCAATCTCGCGATGTCGCCGATTACGTTTATTGGGGTTTTAGTAATAACCGTTTTGATTGTATTAATAATCTTTTGGTATTATATATATTTTAAATATAAAATGTGTTTAAAAGGGGTGCCAACTTTGTGGCAACCCCCTCTATTGGGAATTATGGTTTATGTGCGAAATACTATTGGTAAGGAGGTTTTTAATGATTAAGTGTGTTAATTAATTTTGATAATTTTTTTTAATAATTTTAGATATTTATCAATATTTGTTACATGTTATTAACACTTTGGGTAAAAATGTTTTCGCCATGCTGGGACCTGTCCCGGTTTTAATCACGAAAGACCCCAAAGTTTTTTCGTTGATTTTAGGGTCACCAAAACATATCAATAAACCTCCTTTATATAAAACATTGGATCGATTTATTGGTGATAGTTTATTATTAACCAATGGTACCAATTTCGACCAAAAAAAAACGATCCATAAAAAACTATTTTTCCAAGTCATTGATACCAATAATTATGACCCTCATTCCTAGTGGGATCAAAATCAATATCACTCAACCAATAAGAGCGTTTAAATGGGTTGAAGTGGAGCCAGTGGAGCGAGGGACGTAAGAATTAGTATTAAGCGTACGGGAAAGTAGTTTTTTATGGATCGACTTTTTTGATCGCTCGGTATAATCAAATCGATTAAATTTTAGGTGATGTTTGGAGACATCAAAGAAAATTACTTACCCCCGGGTTAGATTATACAAATGTAATGCAAAACATTAACACTTTTAATTCAGCCTCGGATAATTTAGTTAAAGCGTTAAAAGATGAAGCAAATAACGAATCAACGGAGTTGGAAAATTTCATTGAAACTTGGTCTTTAATTCAAACTTATGGTGAGATTACTTTCTTTCCCATTTTTAATCAAATTTAATTTGTTAATAAAAAAATTAGAAACGATGATGGGGAGTAGTGCGCCAAAAGAAGATCGAATGCATTTCTTAGAATCCCTCAAAACAATTATGAAAATTGCGATTAAAAGGAACGTTCGTATCAACGAGTATTACAACATAACGTACATTTTCACCAGTAATTTTTGGTTGGAGCGAAAAGCGCTTAAAATAGTTATGAAACATGTTCGGGTCATCATCGAGAGCAAAAAGAAAGAAATTAAAGATGATACAAATAAAAAAGGAAGACCGATTTTAATCGACATCCTAATGAAGCAAAAACAAACTGATAAAAACGTCACTTACGATTTTATATCGAAGCAAATTCTCCTTATGATTGCAGCGGTTAATAATTGATGATTTAATTAAAACGATTAACTCATAATTAACTGAATTTTTAGGGATTTGATACAAGCGGATCTACGATTTGTTTCGTTCTTTATAATTTAGCAATTTTTCCCGAAATCCAGGTAAAACAACTTCAACATGAATCCAAATTAATAATAGTAACGCTATTTTATTATTATTAAAGAAAAAAGCTTACGAAGAACTTCACTCAATCCTAGGCGAAGACACAAATCAATTCATAACCCACCAACACGCCAAAGAAATGAAATATCTCGATTTAGTAATCAAAGAATCAATGAGACTCAAAACAACGGTTCCATTCATTTTTAGACAACTTCACGAAGACGTCGAATACGACGGAATGATTCTCCCGAAAGGATTAACTGTGATGCTGGTAGCTTACGCGATGCATTTAGATCCAGAGGTATATCCAGAACCGGAAAAATTTATTCCGGAAAGATTTTTGAAAGAAAATTTGAATCCGAATCGATATAGTTATGTTCCGTTTTGCGGTGGAGTCCGGAACTGTATCGGGCAAAAATATGCGCAGTTATCAATGAAAATTGTTTTGGCTAAGATATTATTGAATTACGAGTTGGTCGATGTTAATCATGAACTTTGTTTGGCGGCCGAAATTACTTTGAGGTCGAAAACCGGGGTGAAGGTTGGGATTCGAAGGAGGGAAGTTAATAATAATTAAAAAAAGATTTTGAAATATAAAATTAAGTTTTTTTAATATTAATAATTTTATCCTTCAATTTTCAACTTTTCAACTTCAATTTTAAGAAAAACTCGTGAATTTTCTTCTTTAAAAAATATTAATAATCCTAGTGTTAATTCAGTTTTATTTCAACTCAAATATACAAGGTTGGGTTGGGTGGTAAAGATCATTACGATATCTTAAATATTCGATTTTGTACGATTTTAAAAAAATATTTGTAAAAATTGTCACCTTAAACGTTTTTATGATTTTTTAAAAGCAAATTTTAAAAATTGTCATCTTCGAAAAGTGCTTAGAATTCTATTCAAGTTTGAAGATTAATATCTCAAGAACTAATCGATATTTTTATAAACGGTTTTATTCACAATAAAGAACAAACTTTCCTCTATAGTTAATAATAATAATAAACTTTATTGTACCAAAAAACAAAACAAAATACAAATTACAGAGAAAAAAGAACAAAAACATGGATTCTTTTTTTTTGGTACAAATCACAAGGCGCCAATTCAGGAAGCCGAATCTCCTGGTTTTCCATTGGAACCTCAACAATTTAATCAAGAAAATCTCAGAAATTTTTAAACATAAAGAGAACAGAAACAATAAATTCGCGTTTATAATACTGGTTAATGCATCAAATCATAAAATAAATAATATAAATAATCATAAGATTATAAAAAAACTAAAAGCTAAGTATCATAAAAAAAATATGTTCAAAATTGATTATGTAATCCATTTACCATTATTTATGATAATAATGAAATAAAAACAGTAGTAGATTTGTATTTTTTTACTGGTTTTTGTATATTAAAATTCGGCTTTACATGTTTCGACACGTGGTCATCATCAGAAATTTTAATTATGTAAAATTTTACATAAAGACAATTTAATTAATAATAATGTAGTTCTTTGGCGAAGATATGTTGATGACATTTTGATAGTTTGGAATGATGATGGCATAAATTTGATAGATGAATTTCACAAATATATTAACAGTTTGCACAGTAACATTAAATTTACTTTAGAGGTTGAAAAAAACAAACAACTAAATTTTCTAGATCTTGAATTGATTAACACTTATAATTCAATTGAATTCAGTATTTTCAGAAAACCAACGCAAACATATAGTATCATTCCTTCTGATTCATATCATATCAACACAGATAAAACTGCTGCTTTTAATTCATACTTACACAGATGCTTTAATTACACCTCTTTCTAATGAAAATAGAAATTTAGAATTGAATATTATTAAAGAAATAGGTTTGAATAACAATTATCAACTTTCTGAAATTAACAAAATCATTAATAGATTCATTTTCAAATTGCAAATTTCAAAACACATTTTCAATTATAATAAAAGTACTGGTCTTCAAATATTAAATTCAAAACCTTCTATATATAAATCCATATCATTTCCTGGTAATATAGCTTACAATATCAAAAATATTTTTAAAAAATACAACATCAACATTTCATACAAAAACAATAACACTTTACATAAGTCATTATTTAATGTTAAAGATAAATTAGACATGTTGCAATCAATTGGAGTTTATAAACTTGAATGTAACACCTGCGGAGCCACATATATTGGTGACACAGGAAGATCTGTAAAAACAAGAATTAGAGAATATATAATCAACGCTAATTCTAATTTTGGTAAACATTTAACGTTACACAACCACAGTTTTGATATACATAACAATGTAAGTTTACTTCACAAATAAAACAAAGGTTTTAAACTCGAGTTATTGGAAAGCTACGAAGTAGACAAGTTTATGAAGACCAATACACAACTTGAGTGTCTTAATGATGAACTGTCTGAAGAAGCCCTTCCCCCAAAATACCGAGGATTAGTGAAATTAGCCGCAGCACTAATCGCAGATTTTGGGGTCTTTGCGGCTAAACCCGTCCTCCTATTTGCGTCCTTTAACTTATAACTTTTATATATAATTTACGATCAAAATTTTGCTAGTTTTAATTTCTACCTCTTCGATTAAAAAAATAAAAAATAATAAACTTTAATTTCAATCTCAAATTTTAATATCTTAAATAGACTTATATACCTACATTTCATATTTTATATTTTTGTTTGTGATACGTTTCGTTTTTCGTTTCTTTCATACAAGAGTGAATAATTTTGTAACACTGTATAATTTTTCTCGATAACAGAAACGCATGCGTTTTGGTTGTTATTCTGTCTTTCGAACTAAAAAGTGCAAGTTATTACTTGCAATTTTCAACCATTTCATTTTTAAACTTTAATGTCTGTCAACGTAATTTATACAATAATTTTAACATGTGTTTTTGAATCTTAAATTTTAAATTTTATAACGTTTATACAAAAAAAGATTTTGTTTCAAACTTTGATACAATTAATAAATTTACTGTGATGTTTTCGAATTATCAAAAGTGCATTATGAATTTTGCAACAATCTCTATCTTTTGTTAACGAGTAAGTTATTGTTTTTACTTTTATTTTTAAAAAATTTTACTTTAACACTATTTAATAAAAATTGTAGCGCTTCTGATGATGACCACGTGTCGAAACATGTAAAGCCGAATTTTAAAATACAAAAACCAGTAAAAAAGTACAAATCTACTACTGTTTTTATTTCATTATTATCATAAAAAAAGGTATAAATGAAATTTATACCTTTTGACTAAATAAAAAAAAGAAAAGAGAAAAAAAGCAAGGGAAAAAAAGCAAGGGAAGCTATGACGTGTATCGAGCAATACATTGAGATAAGACAACACCCTGTCTCAATGCCTCAGCCTGTGAATCAAACATTCGTTTAAAAAGGCGAGATCTGAATACCGAAACATTGGCTGTCCAATCCGATTCCATAACAAGGTTATAAGACTTGTAGATATAATAAGAAAACGATCTTTGAAATAACGAAGTTCTATGAGCAGGTGGTATAATAAGACAACGCTTTCTCATTTGCCGACCATTTAAATCTTTATCCTTAAATTTAATTGTTTTAAATAAATAATGTGGAGCTTTGGAAATCATCAACCTGTGGTTGAATCGAAAAGTAAGTATGCTTTATGTGGATAAAGAAGTCTCAGTGTAGAATAGGAGTTCCTAACATACTTAGAAATCTGATTAGAGAAACGAAAAGAGTTATCAATCTCCAGTCCAAGACTCTTATATTCTTCAACCAGAGGTAACTTCGAGACATTTACAGCAATATTAGTAGCTTGAGACAATTCAGCACAAATTTTTTTATTCCCAAAGAACATGACTTATCTGGATTGATTTTTAAACACTGTTGCGAAGCCGCAACAAACACATTATTAAGATCTCTATTTATATTGTCAATCGCAGAAGTAGACTCAGAAGGAGGAAAGGAGAGCACCAACTGCTTGTCATCCGCGTATACATATGGTATACAGTGTTGAATACATTTAAATAAATGACTAGTGTAGATCGAGAATAAAATCGGGCCTAAAATAGAACCCTGAGATACACCATCAGAAACCAATCTGCTTTGAGATACTACACCGTCAATACCTACACGTTGAGACCTGACATGAAGATAACACTCGATAGTACGTCGTGAAGCAAGGTCCAAACCAAACGAAGAAAGCACAGAAAGGAGGATCTCATGGTTAACAGTGTCAAACGCCCGGCTAAAATCCAACAAAACCAGAACTGCAATATTACCCTTATATAGCCTCGAAATAATATCATCCAAAAGCGCTGTCACAGTGATGACTGTGCTATAATTTTTTCGAAATCCCGACTGAAAGTCAGGCAGCAAATTAGATGTTTAAATGTAATCACTTAACAGATACTTCAATATCCCTTCCAAGATCTTCGAACATGTAGGAAGCAGACTAATAGGCCTGCCAATAATTTTTCCCCTTACATGAATTGATTTTGTCGCAACCTTCCATATATTTCTCCGTTCTATATTTCAGTACTAGTTCTTGTATGTATTTATTAAGCTCGTTAAACTATTTTTTCAAATCTGGAATCTGGAGTGCTCTAAAGTCACGGTAGAGCCGTCTCTTCTCTTTGATTAAGCGGACGATGAATGGAGGTAACGGAAAGTTGTAGTATTTACCAATTCTAGATGGACTCGCTTCGTCTACCGAATTCTTCAGGTTTTCATTAAACTTTGTTATCATCTCCGGTGTAATTACCGGATTTGCTCTTATAAAGTCTTTCATTGTGTCACATGTTGCAAAGTTTGTAATTTTTGGTTATAGATGGAGCCGGTTTAGGTAACTTTGATGTTGCGTTGATATGAAAAAGAATACTCAAGTGGTCGGAACACAGGTCAGAAACGTCTACTAGGGTGATTAGATGTTTTATCTAATCATCTGTTTTATCTGTCTGGAGTAGAGTTTGGATTGTTCTCCATAACATACGTGGGAAGAGTATTGATTTGTACAAAATTTGACATAGACAGGAATTGACTGATGTGACGTTTCTTAGTTGGATTTGGGTTAAAGTCTCCAATTATTAAGCAGTTATTGAACTGAGAGGCTATGTTAAAGATTGACTCTTCAATTTGGCTGAAAAGATGAATGTAAATCAGGAAGATGTGTATCCTGTTTGCTCCAACCATGACGGTGTTTCTTTAGTAATTTCGGACGTTATTTGATTTGTTTTTTTTTTGTTTGCCGATTTTATTCTCACGTTAGGGACGCCTTGTATAAGAGCTTTGGGACGGTTCTTACGCTTGAGTGACCAGGCACCGTGACCTTCTAGGACACAGGATTTGCACTTCTCAGGCAATAGCGAGATGCATTTTGTTGTGGAGTGTGGACACAGACATTTTGTGCGCTACACTGTAGCAGTGCATTTGTCAGAGGTGTGGGAAAACTCAGAGCATTTACCACACGGTACCGGAATTGGTGGCGGAGGACGGCTTTCATACACTGAAAAATGGCTGTTTCTGTAAAATAGTCCCGCTTGAAGCAGCTTTTAGTAGGAATCAACGCATCCAGTGATTATTTTAATCTTAAATGTAGGTTTCTTTGTGGCTTTTGAGACGATTCTTTTGCAGAATCTGTGGTCAATCTTTTGAGACTTAAGTAACTGCTGTGATAACAGCCGAATATGATGCAGCAGGTATTTTTCTTATAGTAGGTATACAGTTTTTTGTTTCAGAGAACTCCGAGATGATATTTTGTTTTTTTTTAATACCAAATTTGCGGTTTGTTGTATTTTTTGAGTTTTCGGATTTAATTATAAAACCTTGTTGGGTTTTAATTATTACGTCACGAGCGTTAAAGGAGTTTTTCGTCCAAATTTCAGACAATTGAATTCTGCTCATCAAGCTACTTGTTTTTATGAAAAATACGGTGTTATACGTTTTTAGTTGTTGTTGCTGTGAGTGCGAGCGCTCGGAGAACCGGATTGTGGTTGATGCACGTGGAGTTTGACTGCCATAAGTTGACGATAATTGTGAATCGTTATCAGTTGTATTATAATTTTTAGGAACATTCGGAACCTTAAACGTGAAATCACTGCCACTGGTGTTTGGTTTTTTATACGGACGGTCAGTGTGTGTGTGTTTTTTCAGTCGGCCGCGTTTTTTATTGGAGAAGCTAAACTCACCCTCCTTCTCGGATTCAGAGACTGAAGCCTCTGAGCCTTGCGATTAGATGGTTTATACACAGTTTACAAAACTAAACATTTAGTTTGTTCACAAAAATGAAATTAATAAACTCGTTTTCGTCGAAAGAAACACGATTCATGTGCGACTCGTACAAATGTCTCGAGAAGACTGAGAATTGTAAAAATTAAATATTTTAAAGAATTAAATAAATATATGAAAAATAAATATTCGATTTTTTACGATTTTAAAAAAATAATAGTAAAAATTGTCGGCTTCGAAAATTCCTTGAAATTCTATTCAAGTTTGAAGATAAATATTTCAAGAAACAATCGATATTTTTCAGAAAACTTTTATTCACAAAAACGAAAAAACATTCCTCTATAATTTCCATAAATTTCATTACGATATCCTAAACATTTGACTTTTCACGATTTATTAAAACTAATTGTAAAAAATTGTCGTCTTCGAAAATTCCTTAAAATTCTGTACAAGTTTAAAGATTAATACCTCAAGAACAAATCTATATTTTTCAAAACGCTTTCATTCACAAAAAAGAAGAAACTTTCCGGTATAAATTCCTTATATTTCATTACGATATCTTAAACGCTCGACTTTACACGATTTTTTAGAAACAATTGTAAAAATTGTTATCATCGATAATTCCTTAAAATTCTGTTCAAATTTGAAGATTAATATCTCATTAATATCTTGATTGGTTAGAAAAGGTGATTGCATTACGTAGTGTTAAAACTTATGTAGGTGTGGTTTTGTGATTGCACGTGATTTTACGGAATGCATTTCCTGTATTTTGATAATGGATGAAGAAAGATAGCACGAAAGACACTATTTTGGCAGCAAGTAACTCTAACCTCGATGATATGGAGTCCAATTTTAACCTTTTAATGGAAAAGATGGAAGGATATTGACAAAGAAGTCGAATAATACGATACATACTTATGGAAGTTTATGCTGGGAAAATTGCTTAAATTGGTACTCAACAGCGCAATGGGTCGCCGGAAAACGTCCCGTCGTTCGCCATCCATTGGATCGGAAAAAATAATTTTTTATATTAGCAGTCTATCTTTGTTTATTTATGAATTTACCGCAATACTACAATTTCTCATATCACCTTTGATTATTCTCATACAACTTATTTACATCGATTTTCATTTAATTATTACCATAATGTCCGAACAAAAATTAACAAAAGCAATTCTTCGACGCAATGCGTCTCTCAATCGCATAACGGAATTAATGATCCACGGTCAAAATTTCGGAGACAATTATGTAAAAGAAGCTATCTTTATTGCAAGAGCCAAAGATGCTGATGATCATTACTCTTACATTACTGTTCAAACCATTCACAATTAAATTATGGGGTTGATTGACGATGATGATTTTACTGATCATGATGGAAAACGCGCTGAAGCAGATACAGCATATTACTCCATAAAAGTACTAGCTTGTGCGCTCCAAGGAGGTGATACCGCATCTCAACCTGCATCGCATCTTCTCGCAATCCCTAAATTAACTAAATTATCAATTCCAATTTTTGTTGGCAACTACAAAAACTGGCCAACATTCTACGATTTATTTCGAACAATAGTGCACGAAAACTCATCCATATCAAATGTGGCTAAATATCAATATTTGTTGACTTCACGTAAAGGAGATGCTTTCGATTTAATAAAAGGCTTACCTGTCACTGATGATAACACTGGTCTACAAATTTAAAAAAAAAATTTAATTTTTTTTAAATTTGGGTGCGTAGAATGCTTCTTGTTTTTTTATGTCGCATGGTGGCGCTACTGTAAAGTAATTTGACAGAAACCCACATTTCTTCTCTATCTTCATAATAATATGGCTTAAATATGTCAAGTAAATCGTGTGTTACTAATTCAAGCTATTTCTGCTTTGTCTGTGGTAAATATATGGTTGGAAGAAAAGGATATGCAATAACAGAACCATTAAAATATACATATTTACATTACTTTGGTTTTGCTGTCAGAAATTTAGACAAAACGTGGACACCGACAATGTTTTACAATAGTTGTAGAACTATTTTATACAAGTGGTCGACTGGTGAGAAGAAATATTTCGACTTTCCAGTTCCAGTAATATGGAGAGAGCAAAGTAATCACCAAACCGATTGTTATTTTTGTTTATCAAAAGTTGTTGGGATCAATATGAAAAATCGAAAAAGTGTGCAATACGCAAATCTCAATACGCATGATCCATTGCCAGTCGTTCCTAATACTAAAAGCAGTGATTCGGAATCATCTTTCAATGACATTGTTCCCAGCAGTGGTAGTTCGTATGAGCCTGATGATGAATGTCATTTAGTGACTGAAGCTGAACTGAATAATCTAGTTCGTGATTTACATTTATCAAAGCAAGACGCAGAATTATTGGCTTCGCGTATGCAACAATGGAAAAATCTTGCAGTTGGGACAAAAGTAACAGTTTATAGAGAAAGAAGCTTGGGATTGGCTGCATATTTTGAGACGAGAAACACTATTCTCTACTGCAACGACATTCAAGGTTTATTTAAAACAATGAACCAACCATATGAAAAAATTGAATGGAGATTATTCATTGACGGCTATAAGTACAGTTGAAAGGCTCTTCTTTTACACAATGGAAATAAAAAACCATCCATACCAATTGCTCATGCTGTTAATACTAAGGAAAATTACGAATCAATATCTGAAATTTTAACTTTACTCAAATACGAAGATCATATATGGAAGATATGTGGTGATTTAAAGGTATTTGATTGAATATTGTATGTATATTGTAAATTCCAAGTTTTAATTAAATTAAATTGATTGAGGTCATTGGTTTATCAACTAGTATGCAAGGAGGTTTCACAAAATTTTGTTGTTTCCTTTGTTTATGGGATAGTCGAGCTACAAGTCATCATTACACCAAAACAGAGTGGCCAAAAAGAACATAATATTCTCCTGGAAAACTAAGCATTTCAAATAAACCATTAATTAATCCAAATGACGTTCTACTTAAAAGTGATAACTACAAACAAATCGCTACTGAATTATTATGAATTAGGTGCACGGATGTCGCTCAAAATGCATTTGTTGCATTCACATTTGAACTTTTTCCCACAAAACCTGGGTGCGGTGAGTGATGAACAAGGAGAACGTGCTCATCAAGATTTAATGAAAATTGAAAGAAATTATCAAGGATTTTGGGACAAAACCATGCTGGGAGATTATTGCTGGACTCTAATACGTGAAACTGACCCAGAGAAATACAAACGACGTTCAAACACTTCCATTCACTTTTGAAATTTCTTTATTTTTTATAAATTAACGATTTTTTATTAAAAACATACGAAAACAATAATATTTTATATCTCACAAACCTGATTAATTACTATTCAGGGTCTTAACAGTATAAAGTCAATCTGTAATAGAGGTAGCGTTAATTGTTTTGTCCAACCTTGTAAAGGTTTGGCACCCTCCTTTGAATTTAAGGCTCTTGTAACCCCAAACATTTGTTCCAATCAACCATCATTGAAATTAATAATTGATTCCTGTCCTCATTTAAAGAAACTAAATTTCCAACAAGATATTAATTCAACTCTGAAAGAAATAGATTTGCTTTTAGGAGCTGAATTAGTGTCAAATACTTAGTAGTGGAAAAATCCAGGGTAACCTTAATGATCCTATTGCTCTCGATTCCGTTTTCGGATGGATTATCATGAGACGTACTGAAATGTCGTCGTTTGATTCCTCAAAATCTGCCCTAGTTAATGACTTGTTTATCATTAATCAACGACTCTTTAAATAAAAAATTTTTTCTTCAACGTGTTTGGGAAATTGAAACACTTAATTTCGGAAACTTACTTACGGAAACACTCATCTACTCACTTATCAAAAGAAGAACAACAATGTGAAATGCATTTTGAAAACACTTATCGTAGAACGACAGAAGGTCGTATTATCGTAGGTTTACCCATTAAGAATCATGAGGCTGTTCTAGATCAATCATATCTCACAGTACTTAAGAGATTTAATCTTCTACAAACTCGCTTATTAAAGAATCCACAGTTGAGAAAGGATTATGTACTATTCATGAAAGACTACTTCATTGCTGGTCACATGTCACCGATTTGCAATTCTTCGGAACGTTTAGCCTCATAATACCTACCACATCATTGTGTTATTCGCTCCGAAGGCGATTCCACGAAGTGTCACGATTCCGCGACACGAAGTTGCGTGTCGTCTTTGATGTTTTTGCAAGTACAACCAATGGCAAATCACTAAATAACACTCTGTTGATTGGACCTAAATTGCAAAACGATATAATAAAAATATTACTTACCTTTCGATGTTTTAAATATGCATTCAGCTGCACCGGTTTGTAGATAGCAATAAAATGTAGCAGTATAAATTTCCGAAGATACCCGAACGTCCATAGACGTCCGTCATACCGGCAACAAGGGGTTCGCTTATTTTCATACAAAAAGCATGAAACTAATACAGTAAGAGGCTAATATACTGTGTTAGTTGCAATTAGACCAGATTAAAACATATTTAACGCGGGGTCAACCACCCCTTTCAATCCTTCAATGGGCTCTAGCACCCTTATTAGTTCGAAGATCCAAACCAAACTTTGCAAACGCTTTTTAGACATCCCATCGAACAAGTTTCCGTATAGAAACCTCACATCGGATGGGTTCGCGGGGGTAAACCACCCCGCAGTAGATTATTATTTGGTCTACTATACCCTTATTAGTTCGAAGATCAGAACCAAACGTTGTATACGCTTTCTAGACATCCCATCGAATAAGTTTACGTATAGAAACCTCACTTCGGATACGTCCGCGGGGGTAAACCACCCCGCAGTAGATTATTATTTGCTTTACTACCCTTATTAGTTCGAGGATCCGAACCAAACTTTGCACACGCTTTTTAGACATCCTAACGAACATGTTTCCGTATAGAAACTTCACTTCGGATGGGTCCGCGGGGATGAACCACCCCGCAGTAAATTATTATTTTGTCTACTATACCCTTATTAGTTCGAAGATCCGAACCAAACCTTGTATACGCTTTTTAGACATCCTAACTAACAAGATTACGTTTAGAAACTTCACTTCAGATGGGTCCCCGGAGGTGAACCACCACTTTTAATACATTAATGTAGCACCTTTGTCCTAAATAAAATGTGTAGATTGCTTAAATGTAAGGCTATTATTGTATATATCAAATAAAATCGATCTATTGAATAAACTGTTCACAGGAGCATTAAAAATACTATGAAAGATTTAATATTTTATTTAGGTTCTAATTAATTTTTTTTTGTTTCAAGCTCATTTATACATTATTTTACTAATTATGTATTTGTATAATTATTTATTATCTATTGCAATAAAGCCAACAATTTTCTAAATTAGAGCTTTCAATTAAAATTGTGTGTTTTACTTCGCTTCTATGTCCATCCATATTTTTCGATGAATTCGGCAGTATCCATCCTGTTGTGTGATATGTCCAACAGTTACAATTTTCCAGTTGTTAGGTAAAACTTTATTATTCTTATTTTTTAATGCACACACAAATAGAAATTATACAAATATTTAATATTATTTTGAGGTGATGATTTTAGCTATAAACTTCACTGAAAAACAATAATAAAATCGAAACAAATACCACTTTAAGAAACCGAAACTAAAACTTATACACAAAGATGACAAGCTATATCAATATAAGCTATAACAATAACAGATATGTGATAAATATACTGGATAACAGCCGACACGCGTAATATAACAGATATAGAATAATCCGAGTGTAAAAACCGATTTTAAAACGTATTATAGTCATGTTTTGTAATATTATTGTCGGCAGTAATTCAGTATAAAAATACTTGTATACCACAAACCCAAGCCTCTTGTATCTTCGCACTAATAAGGGTCGTAGACCAAATAATAATCTACTGCAGGGTTGTACACCCTTGCGGACCCATCTGAAATGAGGATTCTAAACGTAAACTTGTTCTTTGGGATGTCTAAAAAGCGTATGCAAAGTTTGGTTCGGATCTTCGAACTAATAAGGGTAGTAGAACAAATAATAATCTACTGCGGGGTGGTTTACCCCCGCGGACACATCCGAAGTGAGGTTTCTATACGGAAATTTGTTCGATGGGATGTCTAGAAAGCGTATACAACATTTGGTTCGGATCTTCGAACTAATAAGGGTATAGTAGACCAAATAATAATCTACTGCGGGGTGGTTTACCCCCGCGAACCCATCCGAAATAAGGTTTCTATACGGAAACTTGTTTGATGGGATGTCTAGAATGCGTATGCAAAATTTTGTTCGGATCTTCGAACTAATAAGGGTAGTGGAACAAATAATAATCTACTGCGGGATGGTTTACCCCCGCGGACCCATCCGAAGTGAGGTTTCTATGCGGAAACTTGTTCGTTGGGATGTCTAAAAAGCGTTTGCAAAGTTTGGTTCGGATCTTCGAACTAATAAGGGTGCTAGAGCCCATTGAAGTATTGAAAGGGGTGGTTTACCCCGCGTTAAATATGTTTTAATCTGGTCTAATTGCAACTAACATAGTATATCAACCTCTAACTGTATTAGTTTCATGCTTTTTGTGTGAAAATAAGCGAACCCCTTGTTGCCGGTATGACGGACGTCTATGGACGTTCGGGTATCTTCGGAAATTTCTACTGCTACATTTTACTGCTGTCTTTACACCGGTTTCAGCAGCGATATTCGACAAATGTTCAGGCAAATACTTATTGCTCCAGAACACAAAGATTTCCAAGGAATCTTATGGAGATTTTCACCTGAAGATTCTATACAAGAATACATCCTCAATACAATAACCTACGGTGTCGCTTCGGCACCATTTTTAGCCTTTGGAATGATATCAGAACTCACTAATCTCTATCATCTTGAATATCCGAAAGCTTGCAAGGCACTCAAACATAACATTTACGTAGATGATATTATTGCTGAAGCTTAATCCATTGATGAAATACTTACCTTACAAAAAGAAGAAATGTTTAAACAAAAACTTTCATTATTATCAAGTTTTAATTTACCTCGCATGATAGTATCAGATTCTTATAGCACTTGCCAACTCCATTTGTTCTGTGATGCTTCTGAAATTGGTTATGCTACAGTTGCTTATATACGATGTAAACATTTTAATCAGACAGTCAAGACTTACTTCATTGGTGGAAAGTCTCGTGTAGCACCGTTGAAGACTATTTCCATTCCAAGGCTTGAATTATGTGGAGCTACACTTCTCGTCGATTTTCTCTCAACAATAAATGATGCTCTTTCATCAGAAATTAAGTTCGAATCCATAACTGGATGGTCTGATTCCAAGGTTATCCTTCGTTGGATTGATTCCATTCTTGGAAATTGGAAAATATTTATTGCTAATAGAGTCACACATATTCAGGACATTTTACCCGCCAAATCTTGGAGACTTTATCCTGATCAACTTATTTTCTCCGATCTATGATGGAATGGCCCTAAATGGCTATCTTGTCATTCAGCCACTTGGCCCAGAAGTCATGGTAGCATGGAAGATGAAGAAGAAGTCCTCAAAGAGAAAAGAGCATTCGTAATTTGTTCTAATGAAATTCAAACACACATTTTTGATATGTTACTTACCAAATTTTTCTCATCGTCAAAAATAAGCCGAATCATATCTCATGTCCTTCGCTTCATCCAACGAACCCAGAAGAAAAAGGGATCTTACTCTTCTGTTTCATCTTCTTTCGAATTACAAAAGTCTCCTCATTCATTAATCAAATATGTCCAATCTCAACACTTTTCCGAAATTCTTTGCCTTAGCAACAAAAATCAATTATTACCCAAACCTATCCGTAAACTTGCTCCCTTCGTCGATCGAGAGGAGATGCTCAAGGGAGCTGGTCGATTACACAACGCGGATGTACCATTTGGTCAAAAACATCAAGTATTACTACCAAAAGTATCGTGTTTGACGAATATTATAATTGAAAAGACTCACTGTGAATTTCTGCATCCGTGTCTTCGTACGTTATCAGCGATACTGCCTCAAGAGTACTGGATCTTATCTCCACGAAGTGCTATATACCATATTCTATCAAGATGCATTAAATGTTTCCGTTCTAAACCCAAGTCGTATGCACCATTCATGACGGACCTTCCAAAATTACGACTAGCTGAAATCAAGGCTTGTGATACTGTGGGTATAGACTTCGCTAGACCAAGTCTCATAACAATGACACGAAATCGAGGATCTCGGTCTTTAAAGTCGTATATATGCGTATTTGTTTGTGCCAGTACTAAAGCCATACATATCGCGCTCGTTTGAGATTTATCCACAGCTGCGTTCATTGCTGCCCTCCGAAGATTAATTTCCCGTCGAGGTCATTACTCGATATTATTTTCTGATTAAGGAACGAACTTTGTTGGAGCTAATAACAAACTTGGAGAACTGGCAAACGTCACGGAAACCATTTTGGGCATACATTGCAAATTTAATCCATCGGGTGGTCCACACTTTAGTGGATTAGTTGAGGTTTGATTAAATCCATTAAAACTCATCTTACAAGAGTGATTGGTAACCAAATACTCACATTTGAAGAGATGACCACCGTATTATCTCAGATTGAAGCCGTCTTGAATTCGAGGCCATTATGTCCTTTGTCAACCAATCCAAATGCCTTATTACCCTTAACCTCCGCAAGTGGTATAGATTAGCCGATTCTAGAACCTCCTCCTCGAACCTGCGTCCGAGGAGGAGGTCCTAGAATCGGCTAATTGTTGGAAGAGGAGGAGGAGGAGGAGGTTGTAGAATCTACTAATTGTTGGAGGAGGTTGTAGAATCGACTAATTGTTGGAGGAGGTTCTAGAATCGGCTAATTGTTACAAACCTACTAACCTTAAAAGTTATAGTGTGGGAGGAGTTTCCAATTAAGTTTTAATTATTTTGCAACCTCCACCCAAGTGACACTTTTAAATAGGGAAACCAGAGAATAAAATAATAACGCTCTGTTGATAGAATGAAAAATAATCTTGTAATATTTATTAATATATACTAATTAAAATGATTATCCCATCCTACCTGATTTGGATGAAATAATGTGGGAGGGTTTAAGTGAGTAATTGAAAATCGTGTATACCGAACTTGCTTACGAAAAGGTTTTAAATCGACTGTAATTATTAAATAAGAGTAGGGTTTTTTATAAATTTATTCATGTAGTAATACTGCCCAAGCAAGTTTATGTAAAAAAAATATATGCAGATAAAAAGTGCTGTTTTGCTCGAAGAAAAGGAATGAGTCATATTTACCTGGCATCATTTGGGTTCATTATGTATACAAAAAACCTCCTGCATAAAACTGCAAAAATTGGGAGGAGGTGGAAAGGTTTATAAACGGTGGTAAAGTATCACAGGGACGTAGTTATCCGTTGAGAAGTGAAGAAGAATAAAGTCCAAAATGTTGGTGTGTGAGAATTGCGCAAAAAGTTTCACCCGATCCGATAACTTGAACAGACATCAGCGGCAATCATGCAATCATATCTAAATCAAATATGGCAAAATGTGATGCGTGCGATAAGTACGTAAATAAGCAATGTTATTCTGCACCTTTGCGCAGTAATGAGCATAAACGCAATGTGTTTGTAATAATTGACGGTGGAGTTGAGAGAATCGCTGGCATTTGGCGATAAAATAGTAAGCTATAGAATAAACGAACCGGAAACTTTTGTGGATTTGAAGGAATATTCGGATAGAATTCGTGAAAAAATCTTAAATCTAATTCAAAGCGCTATCGATATTCATGGCAGCATTAAATTAAATCTAGAATGTTTTGGAATGTATTGTTTGCAATTCAAAGAAGATTGGGAAATAAAATCGTTTAATACAAAGAATAAAGTAGCATCTTTAGCAACAGATTTATATAAAATTTATAATGACTTTATCGATGAAATATCATCAAATATGTCGGAATTTCAAGAACGTGATTCAGGTAAGCGCTCTAAGGTGCAAGGTTTGAAGAATACTAATTAAAACAATTTGTCCTGTATACAAATTGTGGACACTATTACAAATACTGTAGATGGAGGTTAATCTCAACAAATATAACCCCACAAGAGCTTCGAGCTACATGGATCTGCCGTACCATATAAAAGCTAAGCGTGCTGTAATAAATATCCAAAATGCTGATGATGCATGCTTTGCTTGGGCGTTAACATCAGCAGTGTGTGAACCGAACGGTTTACCACAACGGACAACTTCGTATCCTATCCATTATGCAAATTGTGGCTTTGACTATTCAAATATAACATTTCCGGTTAAATTGCGAGACATACCCGAGTTTGAGAAGCAGAACAAAGTTTCGATAAATGTCTATGGTTTAAATGAATATTTTAAAGACGGAGTTATGAATTATGATATAATCACCATGTACATATGCCGACAAAAGGAAGAAAGACATTTATTATTAATATCGGATGATCTTGGAAATAGCCACTACTGTTGGATAAAAAGTTTATCTAGATTACTGTCAGCACAAGCATCTAAAAATGGTCATGAAAAATTTATTTGCGAGGGATGTTTGATATTCTTTTCAACAGAGTGTCAACTTCAGCAACATCAAACGCACGATTGCGTCAAGGTAAGAGCAATTTTACCAACAACAAGTATTAAAATAAATAAATATGGAGAGCAAGAACAGGAGAATGTATTACAATTTGAAAGTTTTGAAAAACAATTAAAAATACCATTTGTAGTATATGCAGACTTTGAATCGTTACAGAAACCAATCGTCTGTATCGAGAATACAGAAAAGAACAATGAGAATTCATACTCCGTAAAATGTTTTGAACACGAGCCGTATGCATTTGTATACTATATTAAATGTTCTTATGATGATTCGTTATCGAAATTTGAAATATATCGCGGGCGTAATGCAGCACAAATTTTTATGAACAAGTTGGAGGAAGATGTTTTAAGTATATACAACAACTATTTAAGCAAGCCAAAAGAAATGTTACCATTAGAAAATCTAGAAAAATTAATACATCATATGGAAGATACGTGTCACATTTGTTCGAAAGAGATAAAAACTGGCAGCAAAGTATACGATCATGACCACCTCACCGGCTTATATCGAGGGCCTGCACATAGTGTGTGTAATATAAATTACCAATTACCAAACTTCATACCAATATTTTTTCATAATCTTTCAAATTACGATTGTCACATGTTCGTAAAAGATATGGCGTTAAAAGAGGAAGATGTTGAAGTTATAGCACAAAGTAAAGAAAAATACATATCGTTTTCAAAAAAAAATGTCGTAGGAGATTATGTTGATAGCAAGGGAAAGCTAAGAAGAGTGTCTATGAAATTAAGGTTTGTCGATTCATATAGATTTATGGCTTCATCGTTAGAAAAATTGGGATCATTTTTGGAAGATAATCAATGTGTCGAAATCAGAAAGCATTTTAAAAATGAAGAACAGTTTCGATTAGTGCGTTAAAAGGGAGTATTTCCATACTGTTTTGTAGACTCATTCGAAAAGCTAAACTTCAACTGTTTGTCAGATCAAAAAAGTTTTTATAATACATTATGCGATGAAGAAGTAACTGAAGAAAATTACTGTCGAGCACAAAAAGCGTGGAAAGTGTTTAATTGTCACGCTTTAGGAGAATATAGTGACATATATCTAACGTCGGATGTTTTACTTTTGGCGGATGTATTTGAAAATTTTCGGACCATATCGATTCAGAACTATGGTTTGGATCCGTGTCATTATTTCACATCACCGGGTTTCGGTTTTGATGCCTTACAACGCATGACTAGGGTAAAATTGGAATTGCTAACCGATATAGATATGTTGCATTTCTTTAAAAAGGGTACTCGCGGTGGTTTGAGTATGTGCAGCAAGAGAAGTGCTGAAGCAAATAACAAGTTCATGCCGGAATTTCTACCCAATAGAGAAACATCCTATATTTTATATCTTGACGCTACAAATTTATATGGGCACGCGATGAGAAGAAAACTACCAACCGGAGGATTTCGATGGCTGTCAGATGAAGAGATCCATAGGCTAGATATTGGCAATATGAATGAAGATTCAGGAAAGGGTTACGTGTTTGAAGTTGATTTAGAGTATCCGGAAAACTTGCATGATGAACACAACGATTTACCATTTTGTCCTGAACGAATTGTACCACCAGGCTCAACAAATGCAAAGTTAATAGCAAATTTATATAATAAATCAAGGTACACCATTCATTGCATGAACTTAAAGCAATGTGTACAGTTCGGTTTGAAGTTAATAAAGGTTCATAGGGCATTAGAATTTAAACAATCAGAGTGGATGCGGAAATATATTGATTTCAATTCTGAAAAGCATGCGAAAGCGACAAATGAATTTGATAAAAACCATTACAAGTCGATGAATAACAACGTGTTCGGTAAAACAATGGAAAATGTTGAAAAGCGGGTAGATATAAGATTAGTTACACACTGGGAATGTCGCCACAGGAAACCGGGCGTAGAAGCTCTGATCGCTAAACCAAATTTCAAATCTTCAAAAGTATTCAATGATAATTTGGTAGCAATTCAGCTGAATCTCGCAGAAGTACGTTATAATAAACCGCTGTACGTAGGATTCTGCATATTAGAGCTTTCGAAAACGGTAATGTACGATTTCTTCTATGGTTATTTAAAAGAAAAGTATGGAAACGACGTATACCTCTTGTACACCGATACGGATTCGTTGATTCTAGAAATATTTACACCAAACGTATATGAGGATATAAAAGAAAATATTGATGTCTTTGACACGTCGAATTATCCGTTAGACAATATACACGGTATACCCTGCGGTGTACCGGTATTGGGAAGAATGAAGGATGAATATCCAAATAGGTGAATCA
The DNA here is from genome assembly GCA_036711965.1 of Onthophagus sagittarius. Taxonomy (NCBI): domain Eukaryota; kingdom Metazoa; phylum Arthropoda; class Insecta; order Coleoptera; family Scarabaeidae; genus Onthophagus; species Onthophagus sagittarius. Next base: position 50,116,855 of record JASERS010000001.1, read on the forward strand.
CCTCATTTTTTGGAACAGGAGCCAAAGCTTATTGCATAACTTTGCTCGACGATAACGTAAAGAAGGCTAAAGGAGTGAAAAAGTATGTTATTGATAAACATTTGAGCGGAACCGATTACAAAGCTGTGTTCGAACGTGGTGGATTGATACGTAAGAAAATGTACGTATTTAAATCGGAATATCACACAATGTACACAGAATTAAAAAACAAAATCGCTTTATCATGTAGTGATGATAAACGGCACATATTATCGGATGGCTCTAGTACATTGGCTTGGGGACATAAGTCATTGAATGATGCAACACAAAATATAGATAATTAAAAAATATTATAATATAAATATTAAATACAACATAATACATATACTGTAATCTCAGATAGTAAATAAATTATTTAACCTGTACTAGTAATTGTTTTATTGTTTCTTAAATAACGTTACTTTTTGAGATCCAAGAATTATGAGACGGTTCCAAACCCAACCATTTAACCAGCACTTGTTGTCCTTTTCGTCTTAGCACTTTTTTCGCCAAGTAAACGTCTGGATGCTTAACGTTTTGTAATTCTTCTCTATAGTATCCGCCAGAAATAATTTCACCGGAAGCATCTTTGAGAAGGTATGTTGTGGGGTTTGTATTACGAACGGTATGTATAGTAAATACTTCGTTAGACCAATTTGGAGTGTAGTTTTTGGTGAAGGCGTGTCGATGCTTGCTTATTCGTACGTAATCACCGACTTTAATTCTTTTTCTAATAGGGTCGACCGTCTTTATGTAATTGTAAACATTTTTCAACAGAATTGAAGCATTTCTGCTGTTTACTTCGCTTGGTTTCATTCCTATCGTTCGGTGCTCTCGGTTGTTATAATCCTGAATTAATTTAGGTAGTATTTCCAACCAACGATAATTACCTTGCATACTAAATTCTTTCCACATCTTTTGCTTTAGTGTTCTATTGAAGCGTTCGACAATTGAACTCTTTAAATTAGAAAATGTGCTGTAATGATTAAAACCATAGCGTGTCATAAGGTTCTTAAAGTCTGCGTTATAAAATTCTGTTCCGTTATCTGTCTGTAGGTTCTTGGGTATATTGTTTCGCTTGTCTAACAGAATCGTTTTCATAGCCCGCGTAACGTCCTTACCTGTTTTGTTTTTTAGTGATACAGCCCATCCGTACTTGGAAAATGCATTAATAACGGTTAATATATATTTAAAATTACCATTAGCTTTTGAATAAGGAATCATCTCTACCAAATCAGCTTGAAATAAGTCCCTTAAACCCTTTATAACAACACGCCTGCGTCTGTAGTTTTTCCGTACTGGCGCGTGCAACTCATTTACAAGGGATCTCTTGATATCGCTCATTTTGTGGACAATTCAATGACTAATTCAATACTAAATTATTGCTTCAATAAAGTGGGCGTTACTGTAGGCTTGCATACTATTTTATTCCCGAAGGATAGATAATTTAAGTCATTTGGATCGAATTGCTTCCCATCAATTAAGAGTAGTACGTTTCCCTCAAATCGAGAAGAAACAATTTCAGCAACACAAAAATAGTTAACATACTGTTTAACGTATCCTAAATTTTGAATAATGAAATAACCTTATCTGTAGTTCCATCTCCGCTAAATGTTAATATAATTGATGGTCGTAAATATCGACGCTTCTTCAAATGAGTAACAATGTTGTGACCATGTACATGCTTACCAAACTTATCGATTACCATACTGGACGAGTGCTTTCCGAACCGGTTTAAACTCATCTTTCCTACTTCATGGTCGCTGACGTTTTAAAATAGAAAGTTTGAAACATGTATATTTATGATTTAACGTATAATTTTTGCCTCTGCTAGTTCAGGTATGATAGATGTAATTTCGTTGACAAGTTAACGAATTACCGGAATTATCTGCAGCTTGAGAAGCCATTAACAATCGCAATCTATTGACCAGCTCATTGGGATCGTCCTAGTACTCGTACTCGATAAGAGCATGAGGAACAACTTGTTTTTGCAATGCACCACCCAAGGTTTTTTTCTTAGGATTCGACCATTACCTCGCCCAATGCACCCTGGGTTTGTCACCCTCCATGATAGGCTTGATATCTTGAAACTTTTGATTTTCATCCTCCGTGGTCAAACCTGCCTCTGGAATATAATTCATGTAAGCAGCTATCTTTGTAATTGCGCACATCTTGAATTGTAAATCTGCCAGGATTGTTTTTAAATAATAAATCATATAATCCAGTGGTTCCCGCATATTTAAATTTTCCAACGAGAATATCCTTGTAGTCAAATTCAACAGGGCTAACACCTATGTAAAAGCCTTCCGGAGTCTGACGAACACCGTATACTTGATCATCATACTCATCTGCCACATCCGTAGCCAAACCAACAATATACCTTCTGGGTAAAGGATTAAACATTTCCATTGCAGCTTGTACATCGGGACTTGCCAATTGTTCTTCCAATTCATCTTTAAATCGTTCCACTCGATCTTTTCCGTAGGTTATAAGGGCTGCAGTATCATTGCTGGAATCTGAATACTCTTCATCGATATCCTCACCCGGTAGAAATAGAGTAGAAATTACTTTTTTCTTTTCAGGAGTAGATGTGATTAATTTTCGGTGTGTAGGTTTCAATGGAATTTTAGGTTTTTGTGTAAAATGTTCATCTTCGTATTTGAATGCTATGTCAGAAATATCGTCCGTGAAACGTTCTATTTTAGAAATCTTTTCGGCCTTCGGATACAGACGTGGTTTTGAGTAGGATAACAAACCCAATGTTTCTATTTTTGCAGCAATATCTTTTAATGGTTCCGCAGCAAGCGTCTTCTTCATAGTGGGATGCACTTCAACGTAATGAAGCAGGTACTGTTTAAATTGGCACTTTTAAACTTCAATGAATTTGTCAAAGCCATAGCGGAACCGACCGTTAGACAAAGTACAGTCCAGTTCAATTACTAGGACACTATGTCTATTCTTCCAACAAGCATCGGCAATTCGCTTTAGATTATTAAATTCTATATCAGCCATTAGATGATCTTCGAACACGTGTTTTAAATTTGTTAGGTCCTGTTTAAACAACACTAACAAATTGCAGTTATCACGAATTAACTGTTTAGGAATTGCGCTATAACTTTGACAAATCAAAAAACAATCAATATTCTTATGGCGACCATATGAAAAAAAAACCTTAATTACATTCTGACCGGTACAAGGAACATCGTCAAATATGACTACCGAATATTCTTTCACTTCTTCCGGAGTAATAAACGAATCTATATTAGAAAATTCATAGTAACCACAATCTTTTATAGGTTCTAACATGTTTAGGAAGCGCATACCATTACGAGCAAGTAAAACCGATAGCATGACATTCGTTTTACTGACACCAGACGGTCCCACAATTATACCTCGCTTATACTTTCCGCCGAACAAGTCACTATGTCTCACAAAGTATTCTTCGACTGCACCTTTACTAAAATTAATTATTGGTAGAGTTAGCGGTTGCGATGAACACTACCATCTCGACGATCATTACTCACGACCTACCGCATTTAAAAGTTAACAGGGTAATACTGAACTAAAAAACAACTCAACTTATAAGTAATAATATAATATGATATAATATAATATAATGATAATATAATAATAATAATAACAAATAATAATTAGCCACCCCTACCACTCCTCCCGGGTTCGCCAGGGGGTGCAACCGGCTCCGTCGGTTCAGGCGAGTAGGTGGCAGATGCATCCGGCCAAGGGTTAAGCGGTTCTATATTGCCCGGTGGCACTTCCCGGTATACATTTACCGCCTCTATATTTACCGTCGTCGCTTTTATGGTTGACGACTCCTTGACCGCTTCTTTGAGCATCTCCACCTCCGCTCTTAAATGATTTAACTGAAAATTTAAAATTAGCAAAAACATGTATGTAAATATGAATAACTAACGTACTACATCTTTCATCCCTTTTATTTCGGCTTCCATCATCGCCGCCCTCCTTTCGAATATCACAAGTTTTACCAAGGTACGAGGACTAATGGTTGTCATTCTGTTAAAAGATAATGTATTAGCAATAAAGAAAATAATTTTAATAGGTTACTGTAGAAGAGAAAGAATTTGTTTGTCCTTCGCAACCTCTGCAGTCAAATCCTGAATGGTTTCGTTAAGAGAAATTTTTAGAGGATCATCATCAACCATAAAAGACGTCATCCCTTCTTTAAGCCGCAATAAATACACTAAAGAATTATTTAACTAAGGGTACTTGTAATCATTGTGCTCTGTATTTTTGGCACATTAACGATCTTCGAAGAAGAAGAAGAAGAAAAAGCAGAAGAAGGAGAAGTATGGCTAGCGACAACCAAGAAATCTTTCTTGTTTAAAGGAACTTGAAGAGAGGGCAGGTCAGAAGTCCTTACAGCGCAGAATTGTGATACCGTCATTGCATTAAGAGAGTCATCAGAAATGTGCTCGTTAATGCTGGAGGCGACTTTTCCAGCGTCAAGTATAGACCCTTCCGTTGTATTGATCGTGAATGAGCACGTTCCCGTCGTTGCTCTCTATATGTATCCTTCGGTAACCACAATCCTACATCCTTCTTCCAATGCTCACGTTTCCTTGAATTCTGACGAAGTGACAGACTTTTCACTCCACCGGTATTCGAGGAAGCCGTGCCGCTCGGAATTGGTAAGGGCGTCTGTGCTTCATCTGTAGGTTGGACGACGCAGGAATCTCTAGCCTTCTCAGCAGAGGATATGTCCAACAACTCCACGTTGAAATTATTTAAAATTTCAACCTCTTGGCTGTTAGAAAATCCCGATTCTGTCAAATTAATTTGACTGAAACCATCCTGAGACATCTTAATGAAAAGAATTTATTAGTTTAAATGAAAATAAACAAGAGAAAAGTTAATCTCTACTTACGTTGGCGATAGATGTAAAAAAGTTTAAAAAAAAACTTAAAAAAAACTTGCAGCTGTAAAAACAATATGAAAAAATTAACTTTTGTTTGCTGATGCTCGAGATCGAACCCGAACAACTTTGCCAAAAGCAAAGCGTCCTATACGCTAGGCTATCGAAGGATATGAGATAAAGTGTTTAATTACTTTACTTACATTGACGAGGGATGTAACGGTTATAGTGGTAACCGTGAAGCAGCTGCTAAAAAAGATATATAGAATATAATAATAATTTCTTGCCAGCGCTCGGAATCGAACCCGAGCCATCTGGTCGAGAGCCTGACGTACTGTACTGCTAGGCTATCGAAGAAATCGGCTTGAAGTGTTTAAGATTACTTATAGTTTAGGAACGCTCAAATTATTCTACTTACATTGACGATAGGCGATGGAATTGTAACCGTGACGCAGATGTAAAAAATATAGAAAATAATAAAAATTTCTGCCAGCGCTTGGGATCGAACCCGAAGCATCTGAACGAGAACCTGACGTACTGGACTGTTAGGCTATCGAAGGAATCGGCGTGAAATGTTTAAGATTACTTATAGTTTACGAACGCTCAAATTATTCTACTTACATTGACGAAAGTATAGTAAATTGTATACTTTTGGTATACCTTTTGGTAAAACTTGTATACCAAAAGGTGGCGCTGTTAGTGAAAAGTGGACACTATAAACTGGATACTAGAAACTGGAAGTAGAAACTGGACACTAGAAAGTGGACAATAGAAACACTAGAACAGTAGAAAACTGTGAGGAATTGTTGTTGATTCTTCCTTTTTATACAAAAGAAGTAGGTTAGTAGATGTGGTAGGAGGCGGAGTAAGGGGGCGTGGTGGGGGAAGGGGCGAAGTTAGAGTGGGGGAACTTTTTTCCTGGCGCTTTTTTGGCCGGCACCGGGGGGGACTAAGCACATTACAAAAACCACAATTTCCTCGGGTTGGAGGTGGTCCGTCAATATGCGTATCCATATGATCCATATTGTAATGCTTGAAACAAGGTAGCTTACATTGCAGTCGTTTTCATTTCTGTATTTCGAAGGTAATTTGAACCAAACAGCTGCAAGGTCCAATGGTTTCACTTTATCCAAATAATACTCCATTGGTAAATAACAAAGTTCGTAATTTTTTATATTCAAAAACGATAAATCCCTTTCATATCTTTGCATAATGTCCCACACTTTATTTATTATGAAAGTTGAAAGCCCCAACCGCGTAACTAAACGCCAAATACGTTCCATCTCGAACTGTACGCTGGTCTGCTTTTCTCAGTTCATTTATACCCTCACATTTCTGAAGATGTATGAAAACAAGTAAAAAACGTTTGACAGAGAGCTCATGCTTAGTGTCTTTTATGGAAGGGGCACATTGGCAAGCCAACCTCTAATTTACATTCGTGTTCGGGCAATTCTTTGTCTGGTATCGTTACAATTCTTTTTAAAAAACATGCTTTTTCATGCCCTTTTACGTAAACTACTTTTGCTGATCGACACAGATAATAAACGATGTTATCGAAACTGGATACCGGGACAAAGCCGTCATTCCAATCGGTGCAGTGATGATAATTCATTAATCAGTTGGCCGTATTGCGAAATTTGGTAGGTAAAGAGGAAAAACTTCGAATTGGTTGGAATATGTAATGACTGACACGGTTCTTATTATCATAGGAGGCCAATTCTTTAGGAATAAATTCTTCATCATTAACCATAAAACCTTGAATATCAATTATAATAAAATCGTTTACCCAAAGCATGCTCAACCCACTTTTAGACATTTAATTGATTATGGTTAACAAACGTTACTATATCAGAGTAGTGTAAAAATGAGAGTTCTAGAGCGGATGGATTGAACCCGAATCCACTTTTGGATTTTGACCCTCATGCTATAAGTATAGGGAGGGGTGCCAACTGCGTCTGGAGGAAAAAAATTAGGTTGGTACGGGAAAAAGAACTAGATTTTTTAAAAAAGTCGCCAGGCGTGCGCGCCACCTATGATTGGGTGACGGAATTTGAACGAAAAGGGATCTGTATTACCGACATGAGTAGCGGAACCGTTGAACGAAAAAGAAATCTGTATTATCAACAAAAGATTTAGCGCCACCTATGATTGAGCGGTGAAAAAACTTAATTCATTGTGTTTAATGGAGTGGGTTCAAAGAAAATAAAAATAAGATTTTAAAACATTTATTAATTCATTGATGGAGAGGGTTCAAAGAAAACAAAAATAAGATTTTAAAGCATTTATTTACAGGAAAAAAGATTAACATTCTAAAAAAATTATCAAAAATTAATTGATTTAGTTGGATAAACGTTTCTGTTTATTATGTTTTTTTCGTCTTCAAAGAAGCCTTCAGCTATGGTCCTCATTTAAATATTACGTTGGTCCACACACTGCATACCTTCTGGCACGCTTGTTCAACGACAATTAAAACCAAGAAGCATTAGAGATGTTTTTTGCGCTAAAAAATGATGCAGGATGTCGAACTATAAATTGAGAGTTCTGGACCGGAAGTGGCCCCCCGGCTCCCTCTGACGTCATCAACGCAATGACGTCACCCAAGTATCCAAACACTTGGCCATCGGTTCGAAATGGGGATGATATATGCACTCACTATAACGGATGAGATTAATATGGTCCATCTGGTGCATCATCCGGTAATTTATAATAATTTAGAAATTCATGTAGAGGCGCTCGCGTCGCTCCATAATAACGCCTTCCGATGGGCTTCCGGGACGCCATGGTTCATCGCCAAATTGTCAGTAAGAACGGTCACCTCAGACGAAATTATAATTTAAATATTTCCGGTATTTATTACATTTATTGTAAAAAGGATGCGCGCGCATCCATCAATTAAAAATACATAGGGGTAACCGCAGGATAACCTTGAATTCGGGGAGCAACTTGCGCAATTACTCAACCGATTATTAAACAGGCTGTAATAATCATTTTTAATTTCGAAAAGTGCCTAGGTACGAGTTACAATTGAAACAATAATGGTTAACGTTCTTGCAGGAATCCATACAATATGTAATGCATACACAGGGCAGGCATCTAGTAGAAAGATTTTTAATTAGTAAACATGAAAAAATTAATGTTTAACCTTCTGTTATGTTCGGTTAACCTTTATCTGTCTCTATTCTTCTTTTCTTTTTTCAATTTTCAATAAAATCAGGTAATAGCAATATTTGCTTTGTTATTAACTTTTTTTTGTTTCAGCAGCCGAATTCGAGATCCCTATGTCCTAACTTTTCCTAGTATCCATTAGAGGTCGTTAATCAGTTATTTTAAATTTCGATATCTACGTTATCTTTACTTTAATTCATATTTAAATTTTTCCAAGTCATTAATTTCTTGAGATAGTGGATTTTTTTTATTGAAAGAGGTGTTTTGGGAATTAAATGATAAACTTTTATCACTTTATATAGTATTTACTTTGACTTTTCGTCGTGAGAGTTACGAGAGAGGGTATGATTTTTTTTGGACGAAGTATAAATTGGGACGGGTTTTGAGACTCGCTCTCTTTTTGAGTGACAATTCTCTTCGCCGGTGGTGAACGAAATCTGCGACAAGTATTTATCAGCTTAGGAAGACATTTTGTGAAAATTTTGGTGAAATTTTTGGAGTCTTAAGGCTAATCCGAGGGCATCGGAAATATTACTTGCGTGGAAAATTCGGGGTTTAGTATTCTCTAAAACCCGACCCGGATATTTTAACCGGATTTAATTATTCTTCACTACATTTTAATCTTTTTTTTTGGCGTAGACCTCGACCATCTGAGGTAAGTCTTTTTCTAGTTTCTCGTAATTCTTCCCTTACTATAACATCTTTCGGATTTTCCATTAATTCATTAATTCCATCCATTTATTAGAAAAGAAACCATCCACTCCTTCTTCATCCACTATTTCATTTTGATCGGCTCTAATGGGCTTATTACGATTTTTTAGGTCTTTTTTTTGTGGGAGAGCAATTTTTTTTGGTTTTCTACTTTTTTTTTTGGAATCCATTCCTTATCCTATGGTCTCGAAGGAAGTTGCTGAGGAATATAGTTTTATCACCTTCTCAAAAGAAAAAAAAAGAGTTGGCCTGCAAAGAAAAAAAAAGAAAGAAGACAACTTAAGGTCAGATCAACAATTAATTCAGTTCAATTTTGAAATTTTATTATCATTTTCATTATTGCCTTACAAGTTAATTATTTTTTTTTGTGTATACTTACCTGAAAAGAATCTAGTTAAAAAAAATAAAAAAGGTGAAATTTAACCAGAAGAAAGATACCAAATAAGGAATAGTTGTTATTTAAATTTTGATTTATTTGCTGAAATCTTGTAACATTTTCTTTTTTTTGTACAAGAATTTAATTGGTTTTTTTTTTTGAATTCGTTTATCTTGATTTTTTTTTTATTTACATAAGGTTCTGCGCAAGCGCTTGGGGTAGACAGTCGGTGTCGCGAATTTAAACAATCATTCATTTTTTTTTAATCAGTTTTTTTTTCTTTTAACCAATTAAGAATTCTTATTAGTTTTTTTAATTATTATTATTAATTTAGAACTTTGGCCATACCGTTTATTTTGTTTTTTTAATATATCTCATTTTGCTTACCTGAATTTATTGAGTTGCTTTATTCTTTTATTGTTGTTACTGTTGCCTGCTTTATTATTGTTCGATCCTGTTCTTATTCCGTCAACACTTCACAATCAGTGCCCGTTGCGAATTTTTCTTCTCCGAAAGAGCGTGCCGGGGAGTTCGCAACAAACCGGGTTGGGGTTGAATAATAATTTAGATTGTTTTGCGTGTATAGTGTACTGTCGGATAATTTTTGAGGCGTAACAAATTGGCGCCCAACGTGGGGCCAAAACAAAACAAAAAAAAAATAATAATAATAATAATTGGGGATTTTTCTTTTGCTTTGATCTTCATCAAACGTTAGTTGCATTTGAGGCTTTGATTTTTTTTTAAATTGATCTATTGGTAGACAGGGGAAAAACAAGTAGTGATGGAAGGGAATTTAGAGATAGGACGTTTAACGGCGGATGCTTTACGGTATGAGTTGAAGATTCGCGGCGTGACTGAGATCTTGGGATGCGACGCGATGCGGTGTTCGTTGCGAAAGTTTATGAGAATGGAGCGCGAGAAAAGTTTTCGGTTGCCGAAAAATCCTTATACTTACGCGGAAGATGAAAAGGCAATTAAAGATGATATCGCGAAGTACGGTGGTAAGATAGACGCGCTAGCGACGGTGTCAAGGGGCAGTGCGGAATATAAAAAAATAGAAAATCACTTGAAACATCTTGTAGGTCGAGCGAATAGAGCTAACGCGACGAAAGACGAGGAACGTGATATAATGACACGTTTCGTGGCGGAAATCGTTTCTTTGTCGACTCGTCTTGAAATGAAAGCGCGAGCCACGTCAACTCCCCAACGGTCGAATGTAGCAGCTACCGTGTCTGATGATGCTCAATCGGATGAGTCAAGCATTGATTCGAGGGCGGCTTCCGGTGATGATGAAATCGTGATTAATAAACGCGCAGTACCCGTTATGAAGTGGGGTATACACTTTTCGGGCGATGGCACGAGTTCACTTAGTGCATTTTTAGAGCGGGTAAATGAGCTAAGGGTGGCGCGGGGTGTTTCCAAAGCAGACTTGTTTACGTCGGCGGTTGATTTGTTTAGTGGCCAAGCTCTCGTATGGTATCGAGCCAATCGTGAGCGATACGTGAACTGGGAACAGGTAGTAGATGGCTTAAAATTTGAATTTCAACCGGTAGACTATGACGAAAAGCTCATGGATGAAATTAAACATAGGACACAAGGACCAACAGAAAGTATCGGTATATATGTCTCGGTTATGCGGAACCTATTCGCGAGGTTAGGTGCGACGGTGTCCGAGGCTCAACAAATGCGAATAATCGTTGGAAATCTATCTCCATTTTTCCAGCGTCAATTGGCATTAATCGATATAATTTCTGTGGAACAATTATTGCACCTTGGTCGCAAGCTGGAAGCGACACGGTCGGCAGTGAATGATTACGTTGCTCCGTCGAGATCCACGAAGAGCCTAGAGCCTGACTTGGCATATACGGTCGCGGAATGTACAGTGAAGGCGGCGCCCGTGTCGAACGAAACTGAAAGAAACACGAATAAAGCAACTAATTTTGGAAAATGTTGGAATTGTGGCAATCCGGGCCACAGAGCGAACGTGTGTCGTGCGCCGAGGCGTAAACACTGTTATCGTTGCGGGGAACCGAACGTAACTTCTCGGGATTGTCCCAAGTGTTCGGGAAATGGGAGAGCGGATCGACGGTAGGTCGGTGTCGTATCCGTCCCATAATAAAGCCGATCGGAGCGTTACTCGATTATGTGTTCGCGTACGCGAGAGACGATGAACGCCCTTATTTATATGTCGATGTTATGGGAAAGAGAATTGCGGGATTGTTAGATTCCGGGGCTACAAGGACAATTGCTGGACGCGACGGTATAACTCTATTAAAACGGTTGGGTATCCCGATCTTTGAGACAAAAATGAAATGCACGGTTGCTAATGATGATAAATGTAGTATTATAGAAGTAATGTCAGTACCAACAGCCTTGGAAAGTCGCACCAGACTCATAGAAGTTTTGTTGGTACCAGATTTGCGGCACGCGTTGATTTTGGGTATCGATTTTTGGAAAAAAATGGGCGTAGTGCCTGACCTTCGTCGGGGTGAGTGGTCATTCTCGAATATACCACCTAAAATTTCGGTTTCCGCTATCCAAGCTAGAGCGAGTCTGAACACGGATGATGAGCAAAGGTTACTCGTGCTCTTAGATAAGATTTTCGGTAAGGTAACCCCAAATAAATTGGGCCATACTAATTTGGTCGCGCATCGTATCAAAGTCATTAAAGATGTATTACCGATTAAACAACGGTATTATCCCATATCGCCGGCAATGCAAAAACTGGTTGATAAAGAGCTTAATGAAATGCTAGAGATGGGAATCGTCGAAGAATCTAGTAGTCCGTGGGCATCACCTATCTTGTTAATGCCTAAACGCGATGGAGGTTACCGATTTTGTGTTGACTTTCGACAGCTGAACAAAGTCACTCAGTCAGACGCGTATCCCTTACCACACATATCGTGGACGTTAGATAGTTTACGGGACGCGCAATACCTATCGTCAATAGATATAAAATCTGCCTATTGGCAAATTCCCATGGATGAAGAGAGTAAAATATATACTGCATTTACGGTACCTAATCGGGGGTTATTTCACTTCAATAGAATGCCTTTCGGATTATCGAATGCGCCTGCCACGTGGCAGCGATTTGTTGACGGTGTTATCGGAGGCGATTTGGTTCCCCACGTGTTCGTGTACCTTGACGATATAATTATTGTGACACCTTCAAAAGAAAAACATTTTGAAATCCTGGAGAAAGTTTGTACGCGATTGACGGCCGCGGGACTCACTTTGAATAAAGACAAATGTCAATTTTTCAGGGAATCTTTGAAATATTTGGGTTACGTAGTAGATCGCGAGGGATTACACGTAGACCCCGAGAAAGTAAGGTCAATTTTAGAGATAGCCACTCCGAAAAAGGTTTCAGAGGTGCGTAGAGTCGTAGGTATGGCCTCCTGGTATCGAAGGTTTATTCCGAGTTTCGCGACGGTTATTTCCCCGTTAACCGCGTTATTGAAAAAGACGAGTAAGCCGTTTGTATGGTCCGAAACCTGTACCAAAGCTTGGGAAAAGATTAAAGAAAAATTAGTGTAGGCGCCAATACTTACTAGACCGAATTTCGATAAAGAATTCGTGGTCCAAACTGACGCGTCAGATTATGGTTTGGGTGCGGTACTTACCCAGATGATTGACGAAGAAGAACGTGTTATATGTTATCTTAGCCGATCGTTAACGGCCCAAGAGCGTAAATTTAGCACAACCGAAAAAGAATGCCTAGCAGTATTATGGGCGGTTGAAAGGTTGAGGCCTTATCTTGAGGGTAGTCACTTCACGGTCATTACAGATCACTATTCGCTAGTGTGGCTGAATCGGTTAAAGTCCCCTTCAGGGAGATTAGCTCGTTGGTCAATAAGACTCCAACAGTACGATTTCACTATTAAACATCGGAAAGGAAAAGAGCACGTTGTACCCGATGCTTTGTCCAGGGCGGTTCCCGCGTTGGTTGATGAGATCGAGCACGAGATTAAATTGGATCCCTGGTATATCAGGATGGTACAATCGGTGAAATCGCAGCCGGAAAAATATCCGCTTTATCGTGTTGAAAACGAGAAATTGTTCAAGTCAGTACGTACTCAATATTCTGCGCTCGAAAATCGTAGCGATACGTGGAAATTAGTTGTGCCAAAATCACAGAGATTGGAATTGCTCAAAAGATATCACGATTTACCGGAAACGGGTGGACACTTAGGCGTGGCGAAGACGATTTCGAAATTGTCTCAACGGTATTATTGGCCGAAATTTCGAACAGACGTAGTTCGGTACATTCGTTCGTGTGTTACCTGTCAGCGTACGAAACCCGAGCAAAAAGCACCTGTAGGACAACTGAAAAGTCACATAAAGGCCATACGTCCTTGGCAAGTTATAAGTGTTGATATTATCGGTCCCTTACCGCGCAGTAATAAGGGCTTTTCTTATATTCTCGTAGTATTAGATGTGTTTAGCAAGTATCCGGTTTGCTTTCCGTTACGAAAAGCTACTGCGTCGTCGGTTGTTAAAAATGTGGAAGAAGGCGTGTTTCTTACGTTTGGGGCGCCACAAACCATCATTCCGGATAATGGTGTTCAATTCCGGTCGCATCAATTTGGAAAATTAATAAAAGAATATAGGGTAAAAATTAAATTTACTCCCTTTTATCACCCGCAGGCTAATCCAACCGAACGAGTAAATCGTACCATAAAAACTATGCTCACGGCGTATGTAAGTGATAACCATCGAAAGTGGGACGTCTTCCTGCCAAAGGTTACGTGTGCTTTAAGAACTGCTAAGCACGAGGGAACGGGTTATTCTCCTTATTTCGTGAATCACGGGCGTGAAATGATCCTGGACGGTGAGCTACACGAAATTGACAGGATTCATGAAAAACAAAGTAATAAAAATCGGGCGAAAGCATTTACTCAACTCTTTGCGGAAATACATGTGCGATTGAAATTAGCTTCTTCGCGTTCGGAACGGTATTATAATTCGCGGCGCCGGGATTTGGAATTTGATAATGGCGATGTGGTCTGGAGGAAAAATTTTGTTTTGTCGGATGCGGCTAAGGGCATTGCTGCGAAAATGTCCAATAAATATATAGGACCATTTAAAGTACGGAAGAAACTCGCGGACGATTTTTACGAACTTGAGAACTTAGACGGAAGTCCTTTAGTGGGACATTGGCATGTAACGCACCTTAAACCGTGTAACCACGATGATCGTGGTGAATGAGTCTTCTATATGTGTACTCGTTGTATGTTGTTTGTAAAGTTTTGCGTTTTCCTTTCTTTCTTTTCGGAACCCTATGCGATGCTTTTGGTTTTGGGTACAAGAAATTTTTGGGAAAAATTTCTTTTGGCGGGAAAGAGAGGTGTGTTATGTTCGGTTAACCTTTATCTGTCTCTATTCTTCTTTTCTTTTTTCAATTTTCAATAAAATCAGGTAATAGCAATATTTGCTTTGTTATTAACTTTTTTTTGTTTCAGCAGCCGAATTCGAGATCCCTATGTCCTAACTTTTCCTAGTATCCATTAGAGGTCGTTAATCAGTTATTTTAAATTTCGATATCTACGTTATCTTTACTTTAATTCATATTTAAATTTTTCCAAGTCATTAATTTCTTGAGATAGTGGATTTTTTTTATTGAAAGAGGTGTTTTGGGAATTAAATGATAAACTTTTATCACTTTATATAGTATTTACTTTGACTTTTCGTCGTGAGAGTTACGAGAGAGGGTATGATTTTTTTTGGACGAAGTATAAATTGGGACGGGTTTTGAGACTCGCTCTCTTTTTGAGTGACAATTCTCTTCGCCGGTGGTGAACGAAATCTGCGACAAGTATTTATCAGCTTAGGAAGACATTTTGTGAATATTTTGGTGAAATTTTTGGAGTCTTAAGGCTAATCCGAGGGCATCGGAAATATTACTTGCGTGGAAAATTCGGGGTTTAGTATTCTCTAAAACCCGACCCGGATATTTTAACCGGATTTAATTATTCTTCACTACATTTTAATCTTTTTTTTTGGCGTAGACCTCGACCATCTGAGGTAAGTCTTTTTCTAGTTTCTCGTAATTCTTCCCTTACTATAACATCTTTCGGATTTTCCATTAATTCATTAATTCCATCCATTTATTAGAAAAGAAACCATCCACTCCTTCTTCATCCACTATTTCATTTTGATCGGCTCTAATGGGCTTATTACGATTTTTTAGGTCTTTTTTTTTGTGGGAGAGCAATTTTTTTTGGTTTTCTACTTTTTTTTTGGAATCCATTCCTTATCCTATGGTCTCGAAGGAAGTTGCTGAGGAATATAGTTTTATCACCTTCTCAAAAGAAAAAAAAAGAGTTGGCCTGCAAAGAAAAAAAAAAGAAAGAAGACAACTTAAGGTCAGATCAACAATTAATTCAGTTCAATTTTGAAATTTTATTATCATTTTCATTATTGCCTTACAAGTTAATTATTTTTTTTTGTGTATACTTACCTGAAAAGAATCTAGTTAAAAAAAATAAAAAAGGTGAAATTTAACCAGAAGAAAGATACCAAATAAGGAATAGTTGTTATTTAAATTTTGATTTATTTGCTGAAATCTTGTAACATTTTCTTTTTTTTGTACAAGAATTTAATTGGTTTTTTTTTTGAATTCGTTTATCTTGATTTTTTTTTTATTTACATAAGGTTCTGCGCAAGCGCTTGGGGTAGACAGTCGGTGTCGCGAATTTAAACAATCATTCATTTTTTTTTAATCAGTTTTTTTTTCTTTTAACCAATTAAGAATTCTTATTAGTTTTTTTAATTATTATTATTAATTTAGAACTTTGGCCATACCGTTTATTTTGTTTTTTTAATATATCTCATTTTGCTTACCTGAATTTATTGAGTTGCTTTATTCTTTTATTGTTGTTACTGTTGCCTGCTTTATTATTGTTCGATCCTGTTCTTATTCCGTCAACACTTCACAATCAGTGCCCGTTGCGAATTTTCGGATTGTGTGGCGCCTTAAATAAATTGAACCTCCCCCTTCTCCGAAAGAGCGTGCCGGGGAGTTCGCAACAAACCGGGTTGGGGTTGAATAATAATTTAGATTGTTTTGCGTGTATAGTGTACTGTCGGATAATTTTTGAGGCGTAACACTTCTTACCCAAACACACAAAGTACATTAAAAAAAAATTAAATCTAGTTAGTACACAATATCTGATTTCTTGATCCAACTTCTTTCATCTAATCCAAACCACTTGACACCGTACATCCTGTTTCCTTTCCGTTTTAGATTTTTTTTCAATCAATTGGACGTCATGGTAATGAGTCCGTTGTAATTCTTCTGTATAGAAAGCTCCTTTAATGTCATCACCTTTCAAATCTTGTAATAAATACGTGACTGGATTAGTGTATTGAATCTTAACAATTTTAAAAACTTCATTACTCCAGTTGGGAGTGTACCCTTTTGTGAACACACCACGATGTTTAGATATCGTGGTGTGTGTACTTATATACTTATCCTTACAAAGTCATTCAAATGAAATTTTGTGTGTATTGTTTGATTTTGATATCTTTTTACTCCATTATAAACAGTACGCAATAATTTTTTCTCATCCGCTTCTATTGGTTTCATACATGTAGTGGAATGTTTACGGGTATTATAGATTAGTAAAATTTTCGGTAGTAAATTTAACCACTTGAAAGATCCCTGAACACTAAATTACTTCCACATTAAACCCTTTAAGGTTCTATTTAATCGTTCAACGATCGATGCTTTCAATGCGCTAAACGTAGAGTAATGATTAATTTTTAATTTACTCATAAGTGAGATAAAATCTTTGTTATAAAACTCTTCCTTGATCGGTTTGAAGATTTTTCGTTATATTTCCATCCTTTAAAATACTTTTCATTGCTTCAGTAACATCTTTACCTGATTTAGTTTTTACCGGAACAGCCCATACATATTTGCTAAAGACATCAATTACAACAAGTATATAACGATAACCTCTATTTTGTCGTGCATAAGGTATCATCTCAACTAAATCGGCCTGGTTATTTCTTTTATACCTTTAGTAAGTACATGTCTTCTTTTGAAATGAATTCGAGCAGGTTTATGAAGCTCCTCCGCTAATTTTCGTTTAATATCACCGGACATTTTACTATGATTTCAGCAAATAATAAAGCAGTACCTGTAGAAGCAGGGAATTGTAATCTATCACCTTTCTTCAAGTTGATGCCCTTCCATTTTGTGCTATCATAATCGTTTCCTATTGTTTACTCTAAGTGTTGCGTTCGATGGTGAAATATTAATGGAGTAAATTATTTCAGATTCAATAGGAAAAATATAATATTTTTTTAAATTATTCAGCGCATAACTTATACTATGCGAACTACTGGAACCAGTTAAAGTGATATTGAAGAAATAATAATGTTCTTCTTTTGGTAAGGAGGAAGAAGAAATGTGATGTCCGGACTTATGAACGGTCATAATGTAAATGAAACAATTTGTTGAAGGTTTACACAATTATACGAGCTTCACGCAACTCTTCTATAATACTATTAATTTCATTACCATGCGATGTATTACCGGCAAGTTGAGAGGCTATTAATAGTTTTAATCTACTTACTAATTCATTAGGATCATCCCAATAAATAAAATTTGACCGTTGATTATTGTACTGTTGCATAAGACCTTCTCCAGTTGTCATACGAATAGGAACGCTTTTTACTCTACTCCGTCGAACAACTTTTTCCGTTGCATTTAAAACAGGTGCAATTATTTGACGATACTTATCCGACTTGACACCGATAATTTGTTTACTTTTATCATGATTTTTGTGCAATGCTGCAGTTGATTTAAGTATTTCAACGTAATTCTTTTGATCATCACTGGTAAATAATTCTGGATCTCTTTTGAATATTAGCTCATACAGACCTTTTGTACCCTTATAGGTTTTATTTGCAATGGTTATATCGTCGGTTTTATTACTAAAGGATATTTCACTATCTCCAATGTAATACTTATCAGTTACAATATTACCACGAACTCCCTTCTTGCTAGAATCGTATTCATTGTTATTATCTCTTACATAACCCTCAATGTATGATCTTGTTAGAGGAGCAAACTGTTCCAAGTACAATAAAAATGATTCTTCAGGAATGTTCATAGTTTCTTGTAATGAGATACGTCTTCTGCTACTGCTGCTGGAGTTGGCGTCGGTGATGGTGATGGTGATGGGGATATTGTAAAAACATCATCAGCATCTCTTAATATTGGTATTACTGACTGTTCTACTTCATGTTCGTGAAGATCGTAATGAGGTTCTGGTATCCGCGCTGAAGATGATTGTATTGCTTTTAGCACTTTCCTTTTCTTTATAGGAGCTACTGTTTCAAATGTCTCAACCGGTTGCTGTCCTTGATCAGATTTAGAGGTCTCTGTCTCTTTCTCGCTCTTTACTTTAATAGGATGTTTAATTGTAGAAATTATTTTTTCTAAAGGGGTTGTTACTGCTTTATATTGCTCTTGAAGTAAATGTTCAGATTTGTGTTTCATCGCTTTTAACTTATCCAATTTTCTTTTTACATTAGCTCTAGTTTTAATAAGCTTCCGCGTTAACTGTTTTGGGTCCATGTTTTCGGTACAATGAATGAACGCTTACTGACTAATACGTTTGCTTATTTTAGTGTTTTATTGATGCTGCTATCCGTTTTAACCGACTGTGTTATCCGACCAATCGCTTTTTTTGGTCAGATCGGTTGTCCGATCATCCGCCTGTCTTATCCGACCAACGGTTTTTATCTAGTCAGATCTGTTGTCCGATCATCCGCCTGCCATATCCTACCAACCGCTTTTATCTGGTCAGAGCCGTTTTAACCGACTGTCCTATCCGACCAACCGCTTTTATCTGGTCAGTTCGGCTTTAACAGGCCGATACTGATTCTTCAAACCAAAACCCAACTTTCGTTTTACTTTCATTGCGTTAGTAACAAACCATGCGTTGGCTTTTTCGCCAATCGATGAATCTTTTACTAATACTCTCTTCCATGCATCTTCTGCTAACACTTTATCTGCTTTATGTCGATTCCGCAAATCTGTGTATTGTATATATGCTAAATCGTGTCGTTTACACGCTCTACCAACCTCATTAATACCAAGATCTCCACGTATTAATCGTTTCGTGAGATTTGTTCCCGGGCCACAGAACTGATAGCCGGGTAAATGTAGCTCACCACCTGTCCGTATCACGAGCATGACTGATATAAAAACATACACAATTACAGTTTTATATAGTAATGAAACCCATTACGATATCTGCCATTGTTCATATCATCCTCCTTATTGATTACAACAAAGCCGAATCTATCTTTCCAACACATTGAACACATTTTCTTAAATACATTAAAGTTCATGTCGGTTGTTACATGATCATTATAAATATGTCTTAAATTTAGATCATCTTGTTTGAAAAGTATTAAAAAGTTTGCATTATCACGTATTAAACGCTTTGGAATATGCGTGTAACTTTGGCATAAATAAAAACTATCTATAGCCTTATGTCGTCCCATACAAAAATAATCACGAATAATTGACTGTTTATCGCATGCTACCTATCATCAAATATAAAAACTGAATCTTCATTTGCTTTAGAAGGATGCATTATATCATCACTGCTGTTATACTCATAATATCCAATACCTTTTATAGGTTGCAGTAACTTTCTTAAATATTGATATTTGTTTTGATACAAAGTCTTTGAATATACATATACATTTCGAAATGATAATCCATTAGGATCCTGTAATAAGCTAATTATCAGATTCGTTTTACCAGAGTTGGAAGGTCTGCATATTATACAACGTAGATTATTTGGAAATAAATAACTATGCTTTCTGTTTTCCGGTGATGGATTATCAAATTGTCTTGTTACATCATCAACGTTTAATGTGTAAGGTTGTTTTATCACTTTCATGTTTATAACATAACTGACTTTTATATAAGCCTGAGTTTGATTATATACTGTTCATTTATCTATTGACCATTGAAGTGGTCGGTCGATCATGAAGAAACGAGTAAGTGGAAAAAAGATTTCTTTTAACAGAACTCTCAAAAATGCAAAAATAAAATTAAAAAAGTCAAGGACTAATGGTTTGAAATCTGCTGCGAAGTTAACTGTACATACCGTAAAAGGTGTTACCAAAAAGAACCCTAGTTCTAGAATTATTACGACTCCTAAAAGCGGCGGTATACTTCCGCTCATTCCAATTTTCGCTGGTTTAAGTGCATTAGGAGCATTAGCAGGTGGCACTGCTTCCATTATAAGTGCCGTCAACAAAGCAAAGCAAGCACAAGCGGCGCTCAAAGAAAACCAAAGACATAATAAATCGATGAAATCAATAGCTTTAGGTAAAGGTCTGTATTTAAAGCCATATAAAAAAGGATTAGGGGTTTTTTAAAGACACGCCAACAAAAACCAAACAACAGCAAAAGGCGCTAACAAACCTTGACTTGATACGTTATGCACAACTGTTAAGGATACCTGAGTTTAGAGGGATATTCATGCGAGATAAATTACCTGTACATATTAATAACAATGAAAGAGGTATTATTAACTTAGATAGTGCGAAAGGACCTGGCACTCATTGGAGAGCCTATATTAAGAAGGGAAACGTAATCACTTATTTTGATAGTTTCGGCAATTTAAAGCCAAGTAAAGAAATTGTAAAGTATTTCAAGAGTGCTGGAAATAATGTAATCATTAAATATAATCACCATCAATATCAAACCTATAACACTAGTAATTGTGGCCATTTATGTTTAAATTTCTTATCATCAGACGCAGTATAGTTCCAACACTCTAACGATGTGGACGTTTGATTTGATAGGAAAAACATCTGTTCTAACAGCAAATTATCATCTCTCAATAGAACTGAATCCTAAATATCAATATGAACTGGTACTGGTAAGCTTTGATGGTTATAACTCAATTCCAAATATTGATGAAACGAATAATTGCTTAAAAATCGATAATATGTTGATAACATTACCAACAGGATCTTATGAATTAAATCATATTTCGAATGCTATTAATAAGCAACTGAAAGAAAAGAATATTAATGGTGTGACGTTTAGCCTACAAGCAAATGAGGATACACTACAAGCTGAGATCGCATGTAATAAAACTATTGATTTTAATGCAAATAACTCCACCTCCACGGTATTAGGATTTAATAAATCCGATGTACTAGATTCAACGAAATCCCCGCACAGCGCTCAAAATATTTATATATATTTAAAGTAAATTCTATACAAGTACATTGTAACATTACACATGGAGCTTATCACAATGACATACCTGCGCACACTATCTACTCATTTTTCCCTACAGTACCTAAAGGTTATAAAATATCAGAAACTACTCACAATTTAATATATATGCCTTTGAATACACAAGTAATTAATAACATTACCCTTAAAATAGTTGATCAAAATGGATTATTGGTCAATTTTAGAGGAGAAGTCATCAAGATAAGACTACATTTGAAGCTCTGCAATAATAATGGTGCTTAAGATTAAAGGTAATATAAATACACAAAATAGAACCAACACGGCTAGTTCTCTTCAGACCGTGAAGCAGTTAACACATCAAAATAAACAATTTCTTGAATCATTGGGATTTCAACTAATAAAATAATATCGACATGAGTATCTTAAACGTTTCGGATAAAGTAGAATTTGATAATTCACTGATACGGATTCAGTACCACAATCACTTACCATACTCATCAAATTCTTTTAACAATAGTGATGAAATACGTATTGCGATTCAACAACAAGAAATTTACACGTTACCAAGTCAATCACTTATTTACGTACAAGGGAAACTACTGAAAAGTGATGGAACCGTTGATAAAGATGCGAGAATGGCAGTAAATCCAATCGGTCATATGTTTAGTGAAATACGATTTGAATGTGGAGGGACTGTAATTGACAGAGTGAGAAATCCAGGAATTGCTTGTACATTAAAAAACCTTTGCTCATTAACAAGATCAGAATACTATCATGCCTCTAATGCAGGTTTCGAATATACAGGGTGTTCCCGTGACTCGGGGCATAAAATTAACCACATATACTAGAGCAAAAATGATGATGATTCGTGAAAAAAAATTATTATAAAAGTCTTCAAATGGCCAAGATATGGGCCATCAAAGTTCAGAAATTTTAACACATTTTTCTAAATATTTTCAAAACCATTAATGGTAGAGGGTTGAAATTTGGTACAGAGTAAACAAACATCATGCAAAATCATTGAACCAATTTTGACTTTGGCCGGATGACGGCAACCATGTTATACAGGGTGTTCCTAAAATTTGTTTGCTCAGAACTTTTTTGTTTGTTCGTAACCCTACATTTATTTTTGTAGTTTTTAATAGAAAATTTATTTTCGAAACTTTTTTCACTCTTTGAAAATTTTGATAACATTAACCGTTTGCGAGTTAAACGCGAAAATATTAAGCTTCGATTTCAATGGTAACACTAAACACAATAATTTTCGAAAAAGTTGGCCATGGCAATTAAAAAAAAAACAAATTGAGCCGTCAACTTGCTTATGTAGTTTAAACATAAAGTTGTTTGTTAATGAAGTTTTTATTAATTTTGCGTGTTCAAAATGGACAATTACACATTTAGTGAACAAACTGACATGATTTTGACATTGGAAGAATGTCATGGAAACGTTTTCCGAACCGTAATTTCCGAACCGCAGAGCGCCCAATCGAAAAACATTTTTAAGAATTGAAACCCGTTTAAGGGAAAATGGGACGTTTAAGCCGAATTTTAGTAACAACGGTAAAGTCAGATCAGTCCGAACAACCGAACTAGAAGAAGATATTCTAGACTACGTACAAGAAAATCCTACAGCTAGTACTTTGGATATGGCGAGGCATTTTTTAACGTCAAAAACAACTATCTGGCGTGTTCTTCACGAGCAACAGCTTTATCCATATCATAGTTATAAAGTTCAGGAAGTTCGACAGGCTGATTACCCACTACGACTGCAATATTGTCAAATAATGCAGCACAAAATCCAAATTGATGATCAATTTTTAGAAAAAATACTTTTTGCAGATGAATCGACATTTTCTAAAGATGGAATCATCAATTTGAGAAATTCACATAGTTGGGCGGACGAAAATCCAAGATTTAAGAAAGCTTGGAAATCGCAATGGAGGTTTTCTCTTAACGTTTGGGCTGGTTGTAGGCGATGTCATTATAGGACCCGTTTTCTTGCCGTCAAGGCTGGATGGCCATACATACAGGGGACATTTAGAGCAATTAAATGATTTTTTAGATGACGTTCCTTTAAACACAAGACAAGAAATGTGGTATATGCATGATGGTGCTCCTGCGCATAGTACACATGCTGTCCAAGAATTTCTATGTGAACGGTTTCCGGAACGGTGGATTGGACGAGGAGTGGATGCACCGATAAGTTGGCCCCCCCGATCGCCGGATCTTACACCTCTAGATTTTTATTTATGGGGACGCATTAAATCGCTTGTGTACTGCGTTGAAATAACTTCAGTTGATCAACTGAGGTTACGAATTGTTGATTCATTTGATCAACTTCGAACTGAAATCAACGTCCTCAGCAGAGTGCGCTTTAATTTAAGACGGCGATATCAGGCGTGCATTGAAGCCGGCGGGAGTGTTTTTGAACATCTGCTTTAGTATTTTTTTTTGTTCTGTTTTATTTATTACCATTTGTTTATAATTTTATTGTTCTTGTTCATATTTTTGTTAGAATTTTTATTATGTTCTTGTTTGTTGTTACCGCGAAAATTAAATTTATTGTTTTGGAAATTACATTCTTTTATTCAATTAAAATAAATTAACACTGGATTTAACTAAATCTACACTGAGAAATTTATGCAAATAATGGTTATTAGATCAGTTCGTTTTTCAATTGTCATCGCCTTCTCAGATCTTGCGGAATATGTTTTATTTGTTACGATTGAAATCAAAGCTTAACAGTTTCGCGTATAACTCGAAAACAGTCAATGTTATCAAAATTTTCAAAGAGTGAAAAAAGTTTCGAAAATAAATTTTCTATTAAAAACTACAAAAATAAATGTAGGGTTACGAACAAACAAAAAAGTTCTGAGCAAACAAATTTTAGGAACACCCTGTATAACATGGTTGCCGTCATCCGGCCAAAGTCAAAATTGGTTCAATGATTTTGCATGATGTTTGTTTACTCTGTACCAAATTTCAACCCTCTACCATTAATGGTTTTGAAAATATTTAGAAAAATGTGTTAAAATTTCTGAACTTTGATGGCCCATATCTTGGCCATTTGAAGACTTTTATAATAATTTTTTTTCACGAATCATCATCATTTTTGCTCTAGTATATGTGGTTAATTTTATGCCCCGAGTCACGGGAACACCCTGTATAAATAACAAAGTAAATGAAAAGACAGGTGATTTTGATTTTTGTGTTCCATTGAAACATTTTCTTGGCTTCGCAGAAGATTACAATAAAATTTTAATAAACCTCCGTCTAGAATTAGTTTTAGTACGCAGTAATTCAGACAGGAATGTTATTGAAAGCCTCATACCTAATATAGCGATTAATATTAACAAAATAGTATGGAGAGTCCCTCATGTTTCTGTAGCTGATGTTGAACGTTTAAAGCTGTTAGAATACATAGAACAAGGAGTTGAATTAGAGATGGGATTTAGATCGTTTGATTTACATGAATATCCATCATTATCAAGGAGTAAATAGTATTCATGGACAATTAAAACATCTACACAATTAGAGAAGACTAGATACTTAATATTAGGATTTCAAACCGATAGAAAGGATAATCCATTACGTTCTGTATCACTATTTGACCACAGTAATTTAATGTGTAATTTAACAGATATGAAAGTGTTTTTAAATAGTGAGAAATATCCCTACGAAGCTCCAAATTTAAATTTTAAGACGGGTCAATTTGCAATTTTATATGAATTGTACTGTAACTTCGCAAAGACCTATTACGATCGAGAACTTGCGGAACCAATATTTAACAGAGACGCATTTATAACATATACACCGATTATTGCAATTGATTGTTCACGGCAAAATGATAATTTAAATGTTGGAACCGTTGATATTCGCATTGAATTTGACACGAGTGAAGATATACCTGATGCTACTTCCCTCTACTGTTTAATCTTACATGACCGTGTTTTCAAATACGTTCCTTCTACTGGTATGATAAATCAAATATAAATCACCATATCACTTGGATTACAACGGACTCATTACCATGACGTGCAGTTGCTTGAAAAAATTCTAAAACGGAAAGGAAACAGGATGTACGTCAGTGGTTTGGATTAGATGAAAGAAGTTGGATTAAGAAATCAGATATTGTGTACTCACTTGATTAAAAATTTTTTTATATATATGTAGATTTAGTTTATAATTTTTATTTTTTAATTGTAATCGGTGTTAATGTAACATACTCATATTTTAAAATGTAATTAATATTTTTTTATATAAATACATATATTTTTTTAAACACATACGATTGTATTATTATTCCCGAAATATTCTTAATTTGCCGCGCACGCGCATTCAGACGTGTGCCTTCGGATGTTTAATAATTTAGGTACGTTCATATGAATGTTGTAATAATGAGGGTGCTATTCACGAATATTAGATATTTATGATAAATACTGAAATTTATTCAGTACATCATCATCCTTCCGATAATAAACATGGCATAGATATGAGCCATTTATGCGCGATCAAATTTTTCCAGACGGCGGTAGTGTTAACTGAAAATGTCGAGGATGTTACATTGGATTTAAATCTTCGATAGCTAATCTATTAAATTCGCTTGAAAGTAAAATTCATATCATAAACCAAAGTATTATTGATCTGAAACGTTCGATAAAAAAGGCGTATTTCCCTACAATTATATCAACTCGCTTGATAAATTAAACCATACATCACTTCCTCCTAAGCGAGCGTTCTATAACAAGTTGAATTTAGATCACATAACCGATGAGCAAAACGTTCACGCTCAATTGATATGGGAAACATTTAATTGTCGAAAAATATGTGGGCAAGACCTCACCAACGGACTTGAGCTCCTAAATTCGGTGAAGCTTGGATTAATTTACAAGGGATATACACCGGCTACTGAACGTTTGAAATTTATACTGTTGTAATTCAACTTTTACAAAATGGGTGAATGTCTACAAACTTTCCTATCTTTATCCGCCGAAATTTTATGTAATTTAATTGAAGTCATTACAAGCGCTTTCTATAGTTTTATCATTTTGGTCATGTTTACATTAGTTGTTTAAATATATGTATTAACTTTATTTTTTGCGTTTATTATTTCATTTCGTTTTCCTATAAAAAAGAAAAAATTGTTGGTGAGTATTTTTTGTTATCACATTTCCGCTCGCCGATAAGAGCGAACGACTTCTCCTCTAGAACGTTATTTAAACGTTTTAAAAAAAATGTATATATATAAAAGGGCAGTGGGGTGGTGGGGGGTGAAGGGAGTGGTGTTGTCGGGGGGGGGGGGTTGTCCAATGAATTAATAAATGCTTTGATATCTTATTTTTATTTTCTTTTAACCCTCTCCATTAAACGCAATGAATTAAGTTTTTTCACCGCTCAATCATAGGTGGCGCTAAATTTTTTGTTGATAATACAGATTTCTTTTTCGTTCAACGGTTCCGCTACTCAAGTCGGTAATACAGATCCCTTTTCGTTCTAGTTCCGTCACCCAATCATAGGTGGCGCGCACGCCTAGTGACTTTTTTAAAAATCTAGTTCTTTTTTCCGTACCAACCTAATTTTTTCCCCCAGACGCAGTTGGCACCCCTCCCTATACTTATAACATGGGGGGTCAAAGTCCAAAAGTGGATTCGGATTCAATCCATCCGCTCTAGAACTCCCATTTTTACACTACTTATCAGTTGCTTGATAATTTTCGTCAGAGGTGAATATGTGAATGCTCAGTCATGTAATATTAACGCGTAAGCCGTAGTGCCCGCCGGAATCGCAGCTTTTGTTGAATACTCAATTTTTATTTCTACACCACTTTTATGTACTGCTTCCTGTTGGTACGTGCAATCGATTCCAATTAACGGAGCATACGTTTTTAATTCTTCGGGAGAAAACAAAGGCTCACTTTCTTGATAGTAGTACGCTTGCTGGAATCTTGAATACATATCATATAACACTGCATAATGATTATTATCAAAATCTACATTCAAATTATCATACGGGAAACGTTCGCCGTTCAGAAATACAGTTAAGTTTGTTAAATTGATGTTATCAAACAGAGACAAATTTCTTGTAAAAGTACCTTTACGATTAATTTGAAATCCAATAATTATAAATCTCGTAGTTTCTAATTGTGGTGCAGTTTTTACTGCCCACGTTTGCTTCGTAGTCTGTGGTAATTGAAGATATTCGTGTATTTCCCAAGAGCGAAAAGGAACGTGAATATTTAAATTTCTTTCAGAAATTTTAGTTAATGTCAACTGCTCCCTTAGGCCAACGACCACGTGTGGGACTCTCCATACAATCTTAGTAATAATCAATTTCAATTTTTCATCGACCGGAGCTGTTGCAGGTTGGAAAATAACGTCGGTATCATCGTGTTCACAAATTAATACGAGCTCCTGCCGAACGTTCATCATAATTTTTCTAAAATCTTCAGCAAATCCTAACAATGTTTTCAATGGAACGCTTATACCGAAATTACCATTCTTGTCTAATGCTTTCTAAATACCGACTAGATCATTCTCACCCGGTGTTATGTGCCAGTCGGCGTTCTCTAATTTTATAACCTCATTCCGGGTACATGAAAAGTATCCCTTCATACAAGATGTTGTACCGACATTTCGTACGCTATCCACTAATATTCCATTTATAAGATACCTAATGTCGCTTAGCGTTGCTAACCA
Organism: Onthophagus sagittarius; assembly: GCA_036711965.1. Lineage (NCBI taxonomy): Eukaryota > Metazoa > Arthropoda > Insecta > Coleoptera > Scarabaeidae > Onthophagus > Onthophagus sagittarius. Next base: position 50,144,955 of record JASERS010000001.1, read on the forward strand.
ATTGAGCTGTTGCACTAGCATTTTTTGTTACACTACCATCCGCAGCGATTTTACGAACGCTGCCTTCGACGTATAAATAACTCTCGCTCGGTAAAGTATAATTATCTATTTCTGGAATTGAACTTCTTATTTCATCGTTGTTATCGTATGTCGTCGAACCAAATGGTGGATGAGAATGTAGTTCGTAACTCACAATTGATTGATCAGATTTTATTTTATCAGTCACTTTTAATATATCCATTACAATAAAACTTCGTATCCTAGTTGACTTAAAGATCTTCGATTGCTAGCTGTTAATCGACTAATGGACTGTTCTCTACTGACGTTGCGCTCTCCTACAATACGCGCATTATAGTTTCGACCATTGTACGTTTTCCCGTTTCTATCTCTTCTTGCTCACCTTTTTCTTTTACTTTGGTATACTACAGACATACTCTTTTCAATTTATGGATTTCAAGTGAACTCTCACGGTTAATTCCTCTTCTCTGAAATCAACCAATTTTCCGTCCTGGTCTAGTATGCGTACTGTTACACTAAATAGGCTGCTGTGGCGACTCAATTATTTTAAAACCTGCCGGAACGTTTGGGAAGAAGTGGTATAAAACGTGAACGGAAAGTCCGTTGTTGTACGATCCTGTCACCAAGTTACAATAAATTTGTAAAGCGTTTCTTTTGTTTATGTTTACTACGTAATCCGAATACCGTTCCGTATGTTTAGGCACTATTCCAGGCTTAAAGCCCAGTAGGGATCCTATTGAATTATCGCACGCAAAATTAATTCTTCTAGTACTTTTTATACGAACGTGTTGAGTATTATTATTTCCCGTAATGTCTATAAAGACTCCTTTAGCGTATCTCCTCAATAACTGTTCATTCACAACTCCAGCAATATCATCAATATCGTACGTTCCAACCGGTATTTCTATATTGTTTTTAAAATTACCTGTCTTATCTTCGTATTGTAAAATATTGTTACTTTTATCTACGTTTACCAAACTATTGAACGTTTCGAAATTTAAGAGAGCCAACTCGTACCTTCCTGATTCATTCAAATATATTGGAGGGTTGAAATTACAAGATAACTCCGAAGATTTTCCAGACAATGTAAATGTGTAACTTGTATGTCCTGCTTCTTGCTCCATTATCTTTCTAACTGAACATGTTTTTTACCTGCTACATGTTTTATTCATTAGGAATTTCAAACATAATTCACCACGATTTTTCTCAGAACCTCTTTGATGTTGACGATAGTTATATTTTATCACATTACCCCTACCATGTGATAACAAGTACCGTTCAACTTCTAATGGTGGTCTTAAATCACCGTAACTATCAAAGTACTGTATGTCTTTACCATCCTTCTTATATGCAACCCAGTGTGTACCTCGCCCATTCGAATTGTCAAGGTTAACTATAACTCTTTCTACTTTTTTCACGTGCTTCGGAAGATCGTCTTTCATAAAAACACCGCGAAAATTTGGAATTTTCAGTATTTTTACGAACCTTTCCAATTCTTCGTTATTTAACGCATGACGGGGTATCTGAATTAGTTTTTTGAATTATTTGTAATACCACAACCTTTCTTATACGATTTAATATAGAATCCTCTACCTGCAACGCTAGCCTCTTTTCTATCTACGTATAAACCACATCCTTTCTTATATGGCTTTATATAAAACCCGCTGCCTCTCTGATCTTCTTCCAAACGTTCCTTAGCCAACTTTGCGGCAGTGACAGTTTTTACACGCTTCGTCCAATGGATTCACACCGTGATCTCCTCTTTTTAATCTTTTTTCCAATTTCGTACCCGGCCCACAGAAATTATATCCAGGCAAGTGTAGTTCTATCGGAAGTTTATCAATCAATTTATTGAAAAAACCGTGACCAATTCGTTTACCCCTCAAACGCCTACTGCGACGCTTCGATAGTGTCGATGTCATTTTATATTTTTTCACGCGCGGTCCTTCTTTCTCTACACAATTATAAACAGCAAATAAATCACCGCTTTGCTATCATATGCTTTATATTCTTTATTAAGGAGCATATTATACATATAGCTACTATTTTATAATACTGAAACGCTCTCGATACATCTTCAATCTATGTTCCACACTTAAATATTTTGCTAACAACTCATTTACGATTCTTATTCTACCTGTTTATGCACCCCAAATGTCACACACGTTTATTGTGTTGCCTAACAGCCTAACCGTTTTGTTTGTATTCATCGTTGTCATTGTTACCCTACCGTTGTTGTTTATATTCATTCGTCGGCGTCGTCGTTATCTCGACCTCTTTATGCGTCCGTCCGCCGACCTGTCCAGTCCACCTGTCATTTTGTTCGTCGTTCCTAAAATTAAATAAGCTATTTTGTTCTTCATATTTTCCTTTTATTTCTTTATCCTTGCAACCATTTTTAATTTTTCCTTTTTTTTTGTTAATTACATCCACGGAAGGGAACCTCCACCTTTTTTCTTGAACCCGGTTTTTACCGCGCGTTTTCATTGGTCCTTCGAGTCGAATCTTCCGTTTTCGTGGTTTTGAAGAAGCTTCTGTCGGCCAGCGCATGTTCTGGGCCCATTGGCGATACTCTTTAAAGGTGTTGGTTCTGGGTGATCCGGTCTTGCAACGCCACTTCTTCATTTTCTTTTTGCTTTTCTCGTTTGTCACCGACTATCACCGATGACAATTTTTGTTCTCGTTTCTATAACACTTATTAATTATTGGCAATTATAATTATTTTCAAACAATATATCTTCTCGTGGTCCTTACCACAATTTATCTTCTAGTGGTCCTTACCACAATTTATTGTTTCCTGTGGTCTTTACCACCCATTAATTATTTTAAGGGTCGTTACCAAAACAAAGGACATTTAGCGACGATCTATTTTAACGAACTAATAGCCTGCAAACCTATATCCGAAGAATCTGCTAAGGCATTTCGCCTTTTGATCGATTTATTTAGAGAGAATGTGGAAGGTTTTCGAACGCTAGGGTTCCCAGTGGGCAACTGGGACTTCCTTCTTTTCAACATTCTACTTCAAAAATTGAATATGACTTCTAAGACCAAATTCGAATCAGCTCATACAAACGTTGAGATACCAACCTTCCAGCAGTTGATGGAGTTTCTGGAACAACAGGCAAAGGCGTTAGATTCGGTTTTATTAACATCAAATCTGAAAACTTCCCTTAATAAAAATAAAATAGTCCCTTCTACATATACTGGGAAAACTGTAAGCCTAAAATTGAAGCAGAATGTTTGGCGGTTGCGCGCGATCACTATTTATGTCGTAATTGTCTGAGTAAATCTCATACAACAAATAATTGTACTTCGACACACAAGTGTCATTCTTGTAGTCAACGTCATCATACGTTGTTGCATTTTGACAACAAATCTACTACATCCACCATTCATGTGGCTACTACAATAAATAAAATGAACAATAAGCGTGGTGAGAAAATGCATCATTACGTTATCTTACCGATGGCCTTCGTTCATATTTACGATAATTTTGGTCAACCTCATTTGGCTAAAAAGCTTTAATAGATTCGAGAAGTATGTCCAATTTTATTACTAACAAATTCGTGCAACGATTGCGATTACCACGCCATTATAACTCTTCAGTGGAAATCCATGGATTAAATTCGATGAAGTCAATTTGTAACAAGGGAAGTGTTAATTGTAAAATCGAACCCTGTCATTCCAAGCACTCATCCTTCGATCTTAAAGCCATTATAACTCCTTCGATATGTTCTAGTCAGCCATCGTTATCCTCCATAATTCAATCTTATCCGCATCTCAAAAATCTTGAATTCCATCCTGAACATAACTCCCCGTCCAACGAAGTGGATTTATTGTTGGGCGCCGAATTAATGCCGCAACTATTCACTGGTGGGCGTGTTTACGGTGGTCCGAACGATCCTGTAGCCGTACATTCAATTTTTGGGTGGATATTGATGGGCAGATCTGAACACACTTTACCTACGGCATTGTCGACATGTGTGGCCACCCTTGACGATTCTTTGAACAATTCCATGCGACGTTTTTGGGAGATAGAAACTGTACCTGAAATAAGAGTTATATTACCTCAAGAGGAAAAATGTGAAATTCATTATAAAACTAATTATCTTCGAGATCTGAATGGAAGATTCATTGTTGCACTACCGTTTAAAAATGAAAATCCAGAATTAGGAGACTCGTACAATATGGCCTTAAAACGATTCACGTTTCTCGAAAAACGGCTTCTAAAAAACTCCATCCTTCGTGATAAATACATTGAATTTATGAAAGATTATTTAGATTCAGGTCATATGTCTCAACTTCCTTCCTCCATTCCTTTGCCTCAGAATTACTATATTCCCCATCACTCTATTTTTCGCAATGACGCTTCAGATTCAAAAATCCGTGTAGTATTTCATGCTTCCGCTATCTCATCCAATGGGAAGTCATTAAATGATAATCTCATGGTTGGTCCTAAACTTCAACAAAATATAATTCACATATTAATCAATTTTCGTTTATTGAAGTTTGTATTCATTTGTGATATCAAGCAAATGTATCGACAAATATTAATCTCACCTGCAGATCGTCTTTTTCAAAACATTTTATGGCGATTCTCTCCTACAGATCCCATAATGATCTATCAACTTAACACCGTTACTTATGGAGTTGCTTCTGCTCCATTTTTGGCGCCTCGGACAATTGGCCACCCTGTATTCCGATGATTATCCTCGTGTTACTCACGTCTTGAAACATAATGTTTATGTTGATGATATCGTCACGGGCTCTAACACAATTGATGATTTAATGACCTTAAGAAGTGATTTAATTCGTATCCTCCACCACGGTGGTTTTGAGCTCCGCAAATGGGCATCCAATTGTCCGCAACTCCTTAATTTGGTACCAGAAAACGATCGTCACGCACTACAATCTTTGGATTATGAAGAATCTCACTGCATAAAGTTATTGGGTCTTCAATGGTCTCCGTTTGACGATACGTTTCGCTTTAAATATCAACCTCGTTCCAATACTTCAACTAAGAAGCGTAGCATCCTTTCCGATATTGCTCGGATTTATGATCCGTTGGGTTTCCTGACCCCATGCACATTTAAAGCCAAACATTTTATACAAAAGCTTTGGGAACTAAAATGCCATTGGGATGATATCCCTCCTGATCACTTCCTAAAACGATGGGAAAATTTTAAACAAAAATTGTCATTATTATCCAACTTCAATTTACCTCGTCTTATGGTTTCCGACAACTATTCAATTTGCGAACTTCACTTATTTTGCGACGCGTCGGAAATTGGATATGCCACCTCTGCATATTTACGATTCCAAACTGAAACCCATTCAACAAAAATTTATTTTATCAGTGGAAAATCCCGTGTAGCGCCGTTAAAAACAATTTCGATTCCTCGTTTAGAACTGTGCGCTGCAACGCTTCTTGTAGATTTTTTAACAACCATTAAATCCACCTTGGAATATCAACTCAAGATTGATTCAATATTTGCTTGGACTGATTCTCAAGTCACCTTACACTGGATTAAATCAATTCCTTGCAATTGGAAGTTATTTGTGGCCAATCGGGTGACGCAAATCCAATCCATTCTACCATCCGAATTTTGGCGATATGTCCCCTCTTCGCAAAATCCAGCCGATTGCGCATCAAGAGGATTGGATCCCGATCAACTTTTGGTCATCGATATTTGGTGGGGTGGACCTCAGTGGCTCTCCAAAGATTGTGACAAGTGGCCCGATCAACGTTTCATCTTCAAGAAAAGTGAAATAGATCTGGAAAAGAAATTAACGATTGGTACAATTGAGATTAACGTCAATTTTATGGATGAGCTACTTACCAAATTTTCGTCCTTATCCAAAATTCAAAATATCATTGCTTACGTACTTCGTTTCATCCAAGCCTCTCTTAAAGGAAAAAGATTCAATTCTTCAGCTTTATCTTCTTTCGAACGTCAAAGCTCACTTTACGTTTTAATAAAACACACCCAACAGCAATGTTTTGATGACTTGATCAAGTGTATTCGGACCAACCAACTTCCTCCCAAGCCGTTTCGACAATTAGCCCTTTTCCTCGATCGCGAGGTGATGCTCAGGGTGGGTGGCCGATTGAAAAATTCGGGCTTACCGTTTGAGAACAAACATCAAATATTATTACCGCGAAAAAATCGTTTAACACAATTAATAATTGAGGATACTCACCGTAATTATCTTCATCCGGGTCTTCGAACGTTGTCGTCATTGTTGGCGCAACAATTTTGGATAATTGCTCCACGCAATACCATTTATCAAGTCCTGTCCCGATGTATCAGATGTTTTCGTGCGAAGCCCAAGTTATGTGTTCCGATGATGGGTGATCTACCGTCCTACCGCGTCACTGGAATGAAATCATTCACCACTACCGGAGTGGATTTTACTGGACCCCAATGTGGCACACGATGGTTGTTCAACCCTCCATAGCGCCGTTACCAATCGACCGCTAATCGAACTCTTAAATCGACCGTGTTTTGTTAACCGTTTTTTATTTATTTTCTTTTTTTTGTTTTCTATGAAATTAAAAAAAAAAAATTTTTTTCAATTTTTTTTGGTGGGTGGTATGTTTATGCATCCCAAATGTCACACACGTTTTTTGTGTTGCCTTGCCGCCTAACCATTTTGTACCGTTTTGTTTGTATTCGTCGTTGTTATTGTTACCCTACCGTTTTTGGTTATATTCGTCGGCGTCGTCATTATCTCGACCTCTTTATGCGTCCGTCCGCCGTCCTGTCCAGTCCACCTGTCATTTTGTTCGTCGTTCCTAAAATTAAATAAGGTATTTTGTTCTTCATATTTTCCTTTTATTTCTTTATCCTTGCAACCATTTTTAATTTTTGCTTTTTTTTGTTAATTACTTCCACGGAAGGAAACCTCCACCTTTTTTCTTGAACCCGGTTTTTACCGCGCGTTTTCACTACCCTTAAATCTAATTTCATCCAACATTCTTTCTTCCCAATCATCTTTCCTCGCTCGACACATTCTATACACTTGATTTTTAGATTCGCAAATTGTTACTAGTTTAACCATATTAAATTCACTTATTCTACAAAAACATTTAACTTATAGCTTTCTAATATTAATACATTTTAAATACATATTTATAATGAAATACTTTTAACACATTCTCAATAAAGTATACAAGTCTATATCCAACAATATCTTGTCCATACCATACACTAGCAACTCTTGAGCTATGCACGACTGCCTACTTGGTCCAGTATTACAAGCTGCCCATACATTCGATTTTATGTCACCTTGCATTCCACTCACAACCTCAATCATATTATCATAATACGTATGGTATTCAAAACTTTTCAATGCGTCTAGCCTCACCGAAACTAATTCGGTTAATTTCCACAATTCATGCAACGAGTCATAAGCTAGGTAAAATACTTCTGAACCCCTATCCATTTTGAATACTTTTCTCGTATTTTCTATCCACATACTGCTACAAGATACTCCACTTATAAGGAACTTTGCTGGAGTAGATAAATCACCAACAAAACTGTTTAAAATCAATTGTTTACTGTTTACTATGCTCTTCCATTCAGGTTCAGATAAACTAAAGCATTGCCCTTTTCCTATTAACCGTATCACGGGTTCAAAATGCTGATTCGCACACAGTCCTATAGATATCCATTTGGTTCTACTTGTGTTTAAATAATAGGTGCTTTCCGAGAACAGCGGGCCTTGGTTACCTTTCTGGAAATTGTTTATCACTGATTCATTGGATATACAGTACTACTTATTACAGATGGCTGACCAATATTGTCGATAATCTGTTGCCTGCTGGGATGCACAAACTCTCCCAAGTCTGTTGCCAATACATTGGTTGTTTCCGATACTACATTTTGCTTTGCATTTCCAGACGATATATTTGGCAATGATGAGCAACCTTCATTTTTTGTGGTCACAAGTGACTTCTTGTTTTCTTCCCTCCTCAACAAATTTGGCGCAGGTCTCTTGTTTGAGCATTTGGAGTTCGGTTTGGATGCCACTACACTTAAAAATCTTTTACGTTAATGCATTATCTACTTAATATTCAATTTGAATTACTTACTTGTATATTAATTACACTAAACGTGCACTCGTTGTGAATCTCACCACTGTATGAATCACTATCGCCAGGCATTTTGTATTTATAGCTGAAGTAATAGAGTGGGGGGAATCCTTTTCACACAAGAATTGTGGGAACACATTTTCATTGATATTAATTAATATTACAACATTATTTACATTCTATCAGAAGACGTCGATGGGTGACCATATCGAACACGTTGGCATATATAGAACGTCATAATTTGTTCTCTGGTTTCTTACTTGGAGGAGTCACTTGGGAGGAGGTTGGACATTAATTGAAACCTCATTAACTAGAAACTCCTCCCATATTGCAACCTTTAAGAGGAGTAGATTTATACCAGTTAACCGAATCTAGAACCTCCTCCTCCTCCAACAATTAGCCGATTCTAGAACCTCCTCCTCGGACGCGGGTTCGAGGAATGTTGTCGCAATGTTGTCACATGCAAAGTTGTCACATATTTGCGGTTCCTTTAAGTCCTTCCTGAGACCGTATGAAGCATGATACAACATTTTTTCATTAAAATTTTCGATTCACAGTCGAGCGAAGAATGTCAGTATGTATAGATTATCTGCTAATTTCTGAACACATACAGTGTGAGTCAATAACAATGGTGATATCGAATTTTAAGTCACCACATGATTTTTCAAAAATGTTCACAAAATGATCAATAACTTGGCAACCTTGCATTCAAAATTTGAAAACAAAATATCCATTTAAAGCATTTAAGACAGGTAATCAACATTTGTAAAAAGATGCATATCGTTTCGTTTAAAAAATTGAGGTTGAACAGGGTCCCGGAATAGTGAAACACGCTGTATAGTTGCAAATAATTTTAATATATGCAGGTTTTATTATAATATATGATGGCACAAAAACATTTTATTTTAAATTTTCAACGATAAAGAACCAACCTTCCGTCCCCGCACTGTGACTCACCCTGTATATTCTTTTTTATTTTCGTTTCTTTTTGACGTATAATAGTTAGGAACAATAAAGAGTTTATTATTATTACATTTGAAATAAGCAACCCAAAATTACCTAAAAATACTTAAGTCATCAACTGTTAAAGTTTCTTACAACACAGAGTTATTAAATGAACTCAGCGCAACATAGCGGTTAAAAACGAAAATTAAGTATAGGAATCGTTCGCATTACTTTAAAAAGTAGTAATTAATTGAATTAAATTTCCTGTTCGTCATTATTTATAAGTAATAATATTTATCGCCAACCGGCAGCAAAATTATACTTTATTGTATCCATTTGCGGCAGTAAAGTGACGCTTTATGTTACTGTCAAATTTGACAGCATTTAGCGGCAGACAAAGTACTTTACCTGCCGCAAATGAGTCAGACAAAGTATTTTACCTGCCGCTAATTGCTGTCAATTTGAAAAAATTTTAGCAAACAATTAATTTGGAACCCGATACCTTTGACATGACAGCTGAATGACTTGTCACTGGACTACCGACCTTCTATATTTAGTCAAACTTTGCCGATTTATATTAATGAAACAACCGTTTGTTCTATCTTTTGACATCTGACAAAATATGTGTCTTAAATACTGCAAGTTATAGAATCATTATATCTTAAATTTTGCGATTTGCGATAAAATGTTGTATGCACCACGCCAGCAAAGTGTTTTTATCGAACTCGCCTTTTACTCGCCTCACTCGCTTCGCTCGCTCGACTCGTAAACTCAGGCTCGTTCGATAAAAATTCACTTTGCTGACTTGGTACATAAATAACTATTCTTATCCAAGTTTCATCTTATCTTCATCTGCTCTCAAATTTTTAGAACTTTGTCCGAAAATGTCATTGAGAATATTACTTAGTAACAATGTAGGTTGGTACTTTGACCTTATTAGCCGATTAAAGTGAGTCAGTAAAAAAATGAATGTAATTCTGGATTATCTACTTATTATTACTTTAGGTGATGTTTGTAAACTATGCGAAATAACTGTTTTTGATAAATTAAAAGATAATTACGCATTAGTGATAAATAAAAGTGGGAATAACATGTTATGAGGTATATATAAATAACAAAAATCGATTTTTTTTTATAGTAATAAGAAGTGCAGTGCGACTTAAAAATAAGAAGATGGTGAAAATGATTTTCTATCCAATACTTTTTATTTGTGTTGTTTTAATTCAAACGGTAAGTTATTTTTAATTTCTTTAAAAATTGCGTAATCTACAAACTATTTTTTATTCTGATTATAGTTACATGTAGTTACGCTTTCTTATAATCTATTATGTTTCTCTTTATTAATGTTTTGAAAATTTCTCTTTTAACTATATGTAATTCTTTCTTAAAGTGTGTCTCATCAAGCGAAACTCATTACACAGCGGCCGTAATTGAGTACAACTTGTCAAATTCAAACTCAAACCAAAACCAAACTTTCGAAGATCGCACCAATGAAATAATAAACGATTTCGTAAATTTAATCGCATCGGAGAATCCTCGAAATTCTTCGATATAATCGTCTTTCCAGAATCCGTAATCACCACCGGCATCCGTACTCGTCAAGATCTGATCGATCACTCCCCCCTAATCGAACAGGAAACAACCCGTGCGATAACCTAAAGTTGTTCCCGGAGTATTACCGAACATTATCATGTTCTGCCCCAAATTTTAACTTACATTGTTGCGAACGTCATCGAAAAGGCTTCGTGCGAACGAGAACCTTGCGCTTCGGACGGATACGATTTATACAATCGTATCCGACAATCAAACTGAACAAGTTGATTTGACCACTTTTAAAACTGATTTTGGAGTTACTTTTGGAACATTTATTTGTTTCGATATTTTATTTGAGGAGCCAAGTTTGTGGTTAACTAGAAATGGGACGAAACATTTGGCATTTCCATCGATGTGGTTTTCTGAAGTACCATTTCTAACCGGTATTATTTAATTAATTACATTAGCTATTATTGATATAATTGCCAATTTTTATAGCATTACAAGTTCAAAATATATTCGCTGTGACAACTGACAGTGTTTTATTAGCTTCTGGGGCGAATTATCCTGCGATTGGTAGCGGAGGCTCAGGATTCTACATTGGTACATATATGAATATACAAGTGTTTAGAAATTGGTGGAAAATCTATACGTAGCGAAATTTTTATATGTGTGAAGTTGCCATCATTTTCAAGATGTTAAAAACTCGATCTCAGTTCGGATAGCCCCACAAAGAGTTTTAGAGTACCCAATTGTGTAAATTTAACAGCGTCATACCATATAGAATAATATTATTTATAAGAATAATCGATAGTACTCTTGGGGAACCACTGGATCTCTCACCATAACTCCAAAATTTTCTTTGGTACTTCGAAAATTCGGTCGCGCATTTCGAAAGCTTTCGAAATTTTTTTTTTTTGAAATCATAGTTCCAAATTTTATAAGAATAATCGATAGACCTCTTCGGAGGCAAACGGAACTCTCATAAAAAATGTTTCAATTTTTCATGTACTGTACAGGATGGCCAAATAAGCGTGCAAAGTGCCATATCTCGGAGACAACTCATTTAGAAACTTGTGGTAAAAAAATATATAGTTAAAGTGACTAAGAGAAAATTATCACCTCAGAATTCTCCTGTATTAACATAACACAAAAGCATATGCTATCTAAAGTTTCGCTGTAGTCTATTGCGAGAATGTCAAAAATTTTGAATGGAACACCCCATATTTTTTTAGCTTATCAGAAAGGGAATATAATTCTCTACAAATTATCTATAAGCATTCCTATACTTATTTATTATAGTTTTCATGATATTGTGAAATTTATCAAAATTCTGTAGAAAGTGCTAGAAGCCGTTTGTGCTTTTATTTCAATTATTAATTTATTTAAATTATTGGTATTCTTTCCACAATGAACTGTGGTTGAATAAACATTAACTTTATTTACTAAAAATAACCAATGCAAAATGGTATTTGCCAAAAAATACTTCAAATCAAAATAACTAGAAAACAAAAAACGCTAGGTACCAACAACATTTACCAAAGTTGACCTATTTCTTACGTATAAATAAAAGGTGCAATAAAAACTATAGCATTCCATTTAAAATAACGAAGTTGAGGTCTACTTCCAGTGGACCGAAAGTGGCGGCCATCTTGAAAATATTTTAGATTAAAGATCGCAATGAATAAAAAAAAAATTTGCTGCCAAAATTTCAATCCTATACAACTAGTGGAACTTAAAAAAGTTCTAATTAACCAGTTGCGTGAGACACCTGTATACTCACATTCATATAATATCCACCACCCACTAAAATTCAAACTACAATTTTGAAACATCCTGTACCATTGTTATCTCCAACTTTCAATAGTTTCTTCCTAACAATTAATGAATTTATGCCATAAAAATGCCAGTTTATTTAATTGTCAAACTATCAAATAGTCAGACGCCTTGTAATACTAAACTGTTTAACAATTTCATGTCATCCAGAAGTAGTGTCAAATCTTTTGGAACCAATTTACGTCTTCTAGAGGCAATATCAACCTTTCTGAAGGTATTTCAAGTCTTTCAGAGGCAATATCAAGTTTTCTGGAAGCAGTATCAAGCTTTTAGTCAAATCTTTTAGAAGCATTAGAAAAAAGGAAGAAAGGCTTCTAGAAACGTTATAAAGTCTTCTGAAAGCATTTCAAGTCTGCCAGAAGCAATATTAAGTTTTCTGGAAGTATTTCCAGTCTTCCAGAGGCAATATCAAGTTTTCTGGAAGTATTCCAAGTCTTCCAGAGGCAATATCAAATTTTCTGGAAGTATTTCAAGACTTCCAGAGGCAATATCAAGTACTCTAGAAGCAATATCAGCTCTTCTGGAATCAGTATCAAGTACCAAAAAACCTTTCGGAGCAGATACTGGAACTGAATTGGAAAGAAAAAGCTAATTTCAATTGAGATGAAGCCATCAACAATGAATGTTAATATACCCAGTGAACCCACATATTCTGTGCATAACTGTTCACTAGGAATACTGTAATAGTAGCAGGTAGCGAAGAGAGGTATTTTAATGCATTTTTTTTTGTCGCAAGGTTAGTTTAGCAAAATTAAAAACTCTGTAAGTCTTTAATAACTCCTAGTAAAATTGTTCTATTATATAAACCTGTTATCTTTAAATAAAAAAGTTTTAAACGGTTAAACTTGCACGACCAAATTTTCAAAGTTATGAAGAGGTCAGAATTTTGGAGTCATTTCGTCGTAGTAGTGTGACATAAATAATTTTTTGTTAAATAATACATATTAAAAGTACAGTAACACATAAATTATGTACCTGACACAATTATTTTTATTATAAAATTGTTCAAATTGAACTAAAACTCGTTCGTGCGTTTGGTATTGTAATAATTAATACTTTAATTAGTTTAGAATTAAGAGGAAATAAATCTGACTTTGATTAAAAATCCAATAATTACAAACTTGTTCAACTATGTTGTCAAGTTGTTCAACCAATTTTGTTAATAAAAATTGAAAACAAATAAAATAAAGAAAAGCCAGTTTTCAAAATTATATTTATTTTAAATGACGTTTATCAACAGATATGAAGAATAAGGAAAAATCAATACTAATAAATATTTTTGGATAAATTATCAGAACTTTGAGAACCCCCTGAAGACTCGACATTTTAAAATTAAGATTTTTGCTTTAAAATCCAATGGAGAATGTCGTGTATGTCGTACAGATTATCCGCCAATTTCTCAACAGCTTGTATACCCGCAGGGGTATCTAAACGGAAATTACCACAAATCTCATAAATTATCTAATACGTCGAAAAAAGTAAGAGAGAAAACTTTCATCATATAAAATGGATGATAAAATGGGGGTGGGGATATTTTGTGTGGTTATCATTGTATTTTAGAAGCGCCATCTATATCTTTTCATTACTCAGTATTGTTTTTAATGAATGCATATTTTTCATCGCCATGCTTCCCCATGATAAAATAAATAACTTTTGTTAGAAACAATTTTTATTAATGAGTATTATGCATAATAGTAAGTCAATGTGCTACCAGGGAATTCTGCAAGACAGTAAATGACAATTGTTTAAATAGCCATATCTATCCATATTTGCATTAGTTAGGCATTCGTTAGTTACGAAAAATTAAACTTGATAAGATACATGAATGTTGTAAAAAGTAAAATGATTTTTGTTTATGGGGAAGTTGCCGGCGTTGTAAATGTTATTATGCTACCTAACAGCTGAATTTGTAGTAATGTCAAAGTATCCCTTATTTTAACACATATAGATACTAAACCAACTTCCATCTATCATAACCGCCATAATATTTCCAGTCTACTTGATTTTCACCCATCACATGATGAACCTTTCATTTAAAACTTTTTTTGATAATATTGATGGTTTATGTTGTCTCAATTTAAATGCACCGTCCGGTATATTCATATAAAAATTTCTTAATTAATGTTTGTTAATTCGTTAGGTGTTGAAGGCCCCAAAAATATTGGAATCGTCGCCGAAGGCGGTAATAAAATTTTTATTGCCAGCCTCCCCAAAGATATAAACGGAAATTTCCCAAGAAACACTCAAAATAATCAACAGAAAAAATCACTAGAGGAAATCGATCAAGCTGCAAAAAAATTGGACGAATTTTACTTAAAAAGGGATCAATTAGATGGTAACAAATCTCAATCATCTTAATCCCACCTTAATCTCCCCTTAATTACAACTTTTAGTTTATACAACCCATTTAATAACGGAAAATATCAACTCAACTTATTGCCACGAAGATTTCTGTTGCAATGTCGTGGTCGAGTTTATAAAAACCAGAAATTCTTTAAAAAGTTATTATTACAGAACATTCGCTTATTCCAGTGTTTAATCCTTTGATGGAGTTCATAACGGGGGTGTTGAAGTTTGCGCTGTTAGTTTTTGTAATGATACTTCTTTGGAATCTTGTGGAGTGCGGTGAATAATTCTCAATTTCTCATTATTAATCCTTTATTAAACAAATCTTCTCCGTATTATTTAGGATAACTCCATACGGAGACATCGAGTGGTACGTGATTTTCAAAAATATGAAATAACCGGGAGTTTTGATAATTCGAAACGGAAACAATAATATCCAAATTCTTTATTAAGCGATTTAGAACCTTTACAAGCGTTTGAATACACTTGGAAAAAAAGTGACGAATCAGACTTTTTGCGTAACGGAAAAATCGAACGGAAAATTAAATTGATGACTCCTCAAGAACGATTGTTGACATTTGGAATTTATGGGCGGGATTTTACTAGAGATAGTGCTCCTTAACTTACTGAAGGATAACCTGCTGATTAGTTATTATAACTTATGCTGTAATGTTATTTTATAAAATACAAGAGATTTGATTATTTGAATATTTCGTGTTATTTTCATTTTAAAAGTTTTGCAATTTTTGCTTTAATATCGTTTAGGTTATTATTTAGATATGAATCAATAGAATTAGAAACATATTGTTGTGCCCTTATCTAGCACAAGTTAAGGGTTCTTGAGCTGATGTCCGTAAAGAAAACACTCGATGATGTTTTATTGGTTTTTATTTATTAATATTGATTTGACGATGTTCCAACGACGATTCCACGGACGACGGACGACGGACGACGAACTTATAAACAATGTGAAGACGGACGACGGACGTTCAAAAGAAGATTTTCAAATTGAGATATGTTACTTTTAGTTTTGACGAGAATTTAGAGTGGCACTTTGACCACAAATGGTCTTTTCCACAAAAGGAATAATTGAATGAATGACAAATGAATGAATGATGATCCTTAATCTAGCGTTCCCGGACTATTTATGCCCTCGGCCTACCTACGCATTTTTATCCCTACTTTACTTAAATCTAAGTGCGCGTATGGTACGCCCAAAGTCACCTTTGCATTGTTGAAGACAATGCAGCGTCGACGTTTGTATAATCAAACAAAGAACTACGAGGAATACTTGGAAAGAAACACTTATCACTATGAGAAAATATTATAAACTAATTTAAAACAACTTATCGTTGTGAGAAAATATTAGAAGGGAATTTTTATAAACTTATCGGTATAATATTTTCTTATTTTATTATTTCGATTGTAAATGCGATTTACAGGGTTCGTAACACCTCCCCCAACGAAAAAGGAGAAAAAAAATATTACATAGATTTCTTTTTCTATGATTTAATCGACGAGCGGGCACGAATAGTACGATTAGTAAGTTTCGAGACTGACGTTCTGTTAGAACTAGTAGCTAAACTTGTTAAGGTTGACGTTTGTTATAATTCTATAGCTTGATTTCTATTATCATTTGGATTCTGTACGGTTAATTTTTCGTTATCAAAAACTTCGCAACAATCAAAACTAAAATTTATAGGTGGTATATATTGAGTATAAATATATGACGCAAAAGTATCTCTAGTTGATAAAATAACAGTGCCAACAAAATTTTACAATTTCGTTTTACGTAAATACTTCCAGCACCTTGAATTTGTATATCTATCGGTTTAGGCTCATCTTTGCAAATGATAGTAGCCGTTTCTTTCACAGGAGTAACAAAAATCCATGTGTTATGAGTATACAACTGTGTCCAAACACTACTTTCTAGGACAGCAATTCTTTTATCACAATTATCTGGAATTTGATTTATTCTTTAAAGTACTAACAAAAATAGGTTTGGTTTGTGGACAAATATAATTTTCTTCAAAAATTTTAATACAAAAAAATAATGTTGTTTATTATTTGTAATTGCTAAAAATTTTGAACTTGGTTGAATAAAAACATATTGGTTATTTTTAAATGATATTGGTAAAGGGTTCAAACTAAATAAACTATAGTGATTTATACCACACAATGGAATATCTAATATATAGATTAAATTATTATCTTGATAAAATATATTTACTTTTAATAGCTTAAATAATAAATTTGCATTGTCCACTGTTAGATCAAACAGAAACCTTAATTCTGAAGGAACATGCATAATGGTTTTTGCAAGTTCTAACACTAAATTAGTAGGTGTTATAATCATTGGCTGTATAATTCCCTGTTTAGCCATAAGAATAGCATCAATTAAACTAGATGTTTCCAATCGATATTGGCGATTATCATAGCCTCAAACATTCCAAAATGTTGTTCTAATTTAAATTTAAATTCCAAAATATTTATACGCCTATCATCTACTTTCACTATGTGGGCTACTTTATCTAGATTTCGAGTAAGTCTCTCTTCATTATAATTTAGACCACCTATAGTTTGATTAAAACTCGTTATAATACTTTTTACAACGCTTATTTGTTCTTTAATTAATCGTGTTACCTCTGATTCGTTATCTACAACCTCTTTAATTTTTTCGTTATAATATTCTGCATCACTCTCATCCATAGTTCCGAATAAGAACTTAAAAGCATTCCCTACAAAATTTATCAATCCTCATCTGACTCTTAAGTTAGGCAAAGTATGTCCTACTAACTGTTCGATTATATCTTTTTCTTTCAAAGTTCTTTCTATCAAGGCTTTATTTGTTTTAATAAATTCCTGACATCTAGGGAGTTCCAAATGAAAATTAGTTATTATCTCTGGGGATTCACAAATTACAATGGTACGTTGAAAATGTTTTATTAAATTATCTACTAACTCATGATAATGCGTGAGGTTGTAATACGTAACTACTTTCCAGAAATCGTTATAAAGGCTAACTGTTCTAATATCTTCATAATGTATACCCGGTGAATGTTCGAATTGGGTAATATTATATATTGAATTTTATTCCGACTTTATTCTCCATACCATCACCCCAAGGAGAATTATCAATAAGGTATTCATGACCTCCCTCATAATCTGTAAACAAATATCGAATGTCACTCTTTCGCTACAACTGAATTAGACATTATCCTGATCATAGCAACTCAATGAAATGTATGGTTATACATAACATTCAACTTATAACACGGTTCCAAGATCTAGATCTGCTCAATTTACTGTGCTTTATATGGGTTATATGATTTTAACTTACTACAATAAACAGTGAAACAAATATGAACATTAATATAAAAAAAAACTATTCCTCCCTCTCGATTAGTGATATACCGGATATCTATTCCATCACTAATCCTCCCCCACGGCTTAACCCTATTGGTGTTAAACCCTTCACATACCAGCGGGGCCCCACTCTGTCTCCAGAGTTGACAGCCTGACTAGAAGCTGGTACCTAGGCATCACCCATAGGCCAAAATACGTGAAATAATTTTGCTACGGGGAATTATTAAACCCCGTAGTTCGGTGACGCCACTCTTATACTCGTGTGTGAAAAACATTTATAAACTCCGCCACAAGGGCACGGCCTCCTTTTCTTTAGCCTCCCGATACCCTAGGAGGTTCCCGAACACAACTCCTCTACCCATAGTACAGTTTTAATCTATTACAATGGACAGTTAGTCTTTGTTTTTTACTTTCGATGATATAATCCACATTATTAATGCGGGCAATGATTATAAAAGGACCTACCCAAGGACTGCATAATTTTTTACTTCTACCTTTACAGGTTGATTCATCTAACAATAAAACTTTATCTCCTATGTTAAACTCTTTAGTTTTAGACTTTTGATCATAATTCTCTTTAGAATTCATTTTACTTTGATTAATATTGTCTCGAGCTATCTTTCTGGTATTCTGAAATTTCAATTTGATATCATTAATTAAATCGTCATAAGTATAAACAATATCTGGTGGGTTACTCTCTAATGAAGTAGATATTTCTGGTAACCGACCATATAGTATTTCAAATGGCGTATAACCTGTGGTACAATGAGGTGTAGTATTATAAGTAAACATATAACTAACGTTTATAATAACATTCACTAATATAATAAAGCGTAACAAATATACTCGTCCCAGTTCGTTAAACGGTTATTAATAAAATGTCTTAAATACTCTTTAAGAGTTCTATGTGATCTTTCTAAAGCTCCATTTGTTTGTTGGTGGTATGCAGTTGTCTGCAACTTTTTTATTTTAAGTAATTTACAAACATCCTTAAATAAATCTGACATGAAATTAGTACCTTGATCTGTTAAAATTTTCTTTGGAATTGAATGTTTACAAACTATATTTTCAACAAAAACTTTAGCAATCGTTTTGGACTCTTGGTTAGGGATAGATATTGTCTCAGAATATTTAGATAAATCATCTTGAAATGTAAGCAAGTATTTATTTCCGTTTTCGGATAAATTTAATGGTCTTACCACGTCTAAAAAACATAAATCAAATGGATTTTGAGATGTATCGGTTATTTCCATAGGAGCTCTAACATTTGGTTTTAATAATTTATTTCGCTGACAACTATCACATTTTTTTATAAAATTCTTAACATCTTGTTTCATATTATCCCATTTATATTTTAGCTGTAATCGTTTTAATGTTCTTTTTATACCTTGATGTCCTCCGACAGGTGTTTCATGATATTCTTTTAATAACTTAACTTTTTCCTCTTCATTGGTTATTAATACTGTATGATAATAAAATATCTTTACTGCAATATTTAAATTTCTAAATATGTGTCTAATCATTAAGCGAGTTATTCCCCAATTTAATTTATCCAACCCAGCACCTATTTTTGGAACTGCTACTTTCTCTATTCCTAATTCCATTAACAAATTTTTTAAATTCATCAAAGTTTTATACATTCCCTCATGATTGGGTTTGTCAAAGAAATATTCTTTTGTTATTAAATAGAACACAAAACTGATTATTATTCTTTAGATATGCAACCTCATACAGTTCTTTATTTTGATCTTTAAGTTCATTTACTCTACCAAATTTCTCTTTAAATTGAGTAGCTATGCCTCTACTCATTTCAAAATCCTTTGATACACAATGAACTAAAGCGTAATCGTACCCTACTGAAAATAAATCACCCTCTACTTCTTCAACCTTATTATTAATAATTAAATGTGTTCTGCTATATTCTGCAAACTCTTTATAATTTAACTCTTTATTTGTGAAAAATACTCTACTCAATGCATCTGCGTTAGAATTTTGTTTACCGGTTTTATACAATACTTCATAATCATACTCTTCCAACTCTAATCTCCATCTCATTAATCTGGATGTTGGATTTTTAATATTAAAAATATAAGCTAATGGCCTATGATCAGTGAAAATTTTAAATTTATTACCGTATAAACACTGTCTAAAATTCTTAACTCCCCAAATAATTCCTAACAACTCTTTCTCTATGACCGAATAATTTTGTTCTGCAGAATTTAGAGTTCTACTCGCATAGGCAATAGGTCTATCATGACCTACAGCTCCCTGAGACAAAACCGCCCCCAGAGCTTTATTCGAAGCATCTGTAGTTAAAATAAATGGTTGTGAAAAATCTGGATATGCTAATACCAAGTCACTAGTTAACAAATCTTTTAACGTATTAAACGCACTTTCACATTTATCAGTCCAATTAAAATCATTACATTTTTCAAGTTGTTATTTATTGGTTGAGCAATTTTTGAAAAATTAGGTATAAATTTTCTATAATATGAAGCTAATCCAATAAATCGTTGAATATCTTTTTTACTATTTGGTCTCGGGAATGATTGAACTGCAATCACTTTATTTTCATCTGGTTTAATTCCTTCTGCACTAAGAACATGTCCTAAATAATTAACTTCTTTTCTCAAAAACGAAAATTTATCAGGTTGTATTTTCAAGTTTACTTCCATAAACTTTTTGAAAACTTTTTCTAATCTTTTATTATGTTGCTTTAAAGTGTTACCGAATATTACCACATCATCTAAAAATACAAAACATTCTATACTCTGTAACCCTGATAAAACCGAATTCATTAACCTTTGGAACGAGAATGGTGCACCTTTTAATCCCATTGGCATTCTGTTATATTCAAAATGTCCAAAATCCGTAGAAAAAGCAGTTTTTGACTTATCACTCTCAGCTAACGGAATTTGATGAAAGCCTGACACTAAATCCAACGTACTAAAATATCTAGACTTGCCCAATCTATCAAAAATTTCATCAATACGCTTGAATCTCTTTCCTCAGCATTTAAATCATCTAATTTCAAAGCATAAAGTATTTTCTCTAATCTATCTGACTTATCATTTGATTGATTAATAACTTGTGAAATAGCGATATCATTATTTAATAAATGTGAGTCTAAATACTCGGTGTTGACATCATTTAAAATAATTGAAGGAGACTCAATAATTTTTTCATCCTCTGTTAAATTAATTATATTTGTAATATATTTTCCATTTTTTCCATAAGTTAAACAATTTCCTAGTATTACTCCCTCAGTTAAAATCCTTCTCTCACTAAACCCTAATAATTGGCCATGATTATTTTCAACATTTGCCTTTATTATCATAATTGATCGTAGTGGTATTTTAATCATTTTATTATTATTTATTAACATCTTATCTTCGGAAAAACTAATCTTTACATTTATCTGCTTTAAAGTATCTACTCCAATAATTCCATCACAATCTAAAAATAATTCATCATCAACAATACTGAATTTGCACTCAATTTGATCAACCTAAAGTTTCTCTAACTTCATCACTTATCCCTTTATATCTGACTATCTCATTGTCATCTATAATTATATCTCTGTAATTATTATTAACACAACTTGCTTTTATCATGTTAACATCTGATCCAGTATCTATCAATAGTTTAATACAATTATTATTACTCATTTCAATATTGGAATACATTTTATTACCGATGTGGTCATCATTATAAAATTATTTTCAAACAACAATACATCATTTTTATCGGAAATCGATATCTGCTTCCAAAATTCTCAATAAATCAACACCGATCAGCCCATCAGCATCCAAGAATGATGATGAAGCATGATCAATAACATGAAATTTGAGTTTTACTCCATCTAATTCCAAGGTATAAGTACCTTTAGTGCACTGGTAATCACCCATTAAACCCCTATACTCTACTATTTGATTTTTATTAATTTTCTTTAAATCAATCATATTATCTTTTACGTCCTTTCTATTACGTCCTTTCAGCTCTCGCACTTTCGTTATCTTCTATAATTTTCAAGTTTCCAAGGATATTCCCGAAAATTATATCCCACACCGCTGCCACCAATTTGTTGTGCCCTTATCTAACACAAGTTAAGGGTTCTTGAGCTGATGTCCGTAAAGAGTAGAAGTATCGATGATGTTTTATTGGTTTTTATTTATTAACGTTGATTTGACGATGTTACAACGACGATTCCACGGACGACGGACGACGATAAATAATGTGAAGACGGACGACGGACGTTCAAAAGAAGATTTTCAAATTGGGATATGTTACTTTTAGTTTTGACGAGAATTTAGAATGGCACTTTGACCACAAATGGTGTTTTCCACAAAAGGAATAATTGAATGAATGACGAATGAATGAATGGTGATCCTTAATCTAGCGTTCCCGGACTATTTATGCCCTCGGCCTACCTACGCATTTTTATCCCTACTTTACTTAAACCTAAGTGCGCGTATGGTACGCCCAAAGTCACCTCTGCATTGTTGAAGACAATGCAGCGTCGACATTTGTATAATCAAACAAAGAACTACGAGGAATACTTGGAAAGAAACACTTATCACTACGAGAAAATATTATAAAGTAATTTAAAACAACTTATCGTTGTGGGAAAATATTAGAAGGGAATTTTTATAAACTTATCGGTATAAGAAAATAATACAATTAATTATAAATGCGATTTACAGGGTTCGTAACAATATCACGCACAAGTTTTATATATTTTGATGGAAATAGATAAAATAAGCTTTGTGGATTCGAACATGCACCAAGGAAATGTAAAATAATTGTAAATTGTCACGGACGCAAGCATTTAGCAAAAGTTTGCAAAAAAGAAAAGCAAGGTAATAAAATCAACAAAGATTTTAAACCTACGAAGGATATAAAATAATAATAAATAAATAAAATACAGGAAGAAACCAGTGAAGAAAAATATAAAAAAAGAGATGTTAGTTATTTTGTTGCGGACACGAAGAAAATGGATGGTTTGAAAATATTAAAATTTTAAAGTTATAAAATTTAAGTTAGACACAGGTGCTGACGTAAATATTTTACCAGTAGATATTATTAATAACTAAAATACAAATAAAAAAATTAACACCTATTATATTATGGATTTATATTTGACTGACGTGTTGAATTAAAAACACTTTTGAATGAAATTTGTTCAGTTTAAAGAGGTACATTCAATGGTAATAAAGATGATTCTGTCTCTCACCCCCGGACACCAGAAGAGGAAGCAACTTACGGATTTTAAATAAGAATCCTCTTTTTCTATACCAGAATCAGATTCTCCGGGTTAAATTACTTTGGATTGACCTACTGCTTCTGTTTTCCTTTACTTTCAGTTCTTACAATTTGACCTGGTAAGATAGAATATATCGAAAACTACTGATCGGAATAAAAAATGTTTCGGATGATCCTGTCTCTCACCCCTTCACAGCAGAAATGGAAATAATTTTAAGCGTAAACAAATTATGCTTACTCAAAGTCAACGTAAAAACGTAGTTTAAACTAACTCAAACAGAACCTTATAGCATTAGTATAATTAGTATGACATCCAGTACAAAAATCCCCGTTCGCGCCATACATATCTTTTGATTTCAATTATTATTTACGGATATCTTGTCTAAAATGTTGTCCACAGTGCTAATCGCACAATCTATGGAGAATGTGTAAGATTCGTGGTTTTAAAGAAAAATGTTTTAAATAAAAGTTTCTTTATTAATTGTTGCGCAATTTCAGGCAACGAACATTATTATTTTAAATGGGAAGCATATGAGTTTTGCATATTCTGAAAGAGCATAAAACCTTCTAGAGACGAACATTTGAAATCATGTGGTTGTATAAGAAAAAATAGAGAAATTGTGCATTTTCTGAGGCGTTGAAATGATGTCATTGACAGCTTTCAATGCTAAAAAAGACAGTAAAAGTTAGTATTGGTTCATATTGGCCACAATTGGCTAGTAAAAGCCTCTCTGATTGATGCATTCTGTTAATGTCTGTAATAAGACTCTTAAATGATGACAGTTTGGAGATTTTTGACAATTCCCCCAGAGTCTTCATATTTAGATTGAGTCTGATCATGGATAGCGTTTATGGTTTATTACAAGCAATGTTCATGCAAAAAGTATCTCACTGTCTGTTTTAATTCTTGAGGTTGATTTTTATGCTGAAAACCCGAAATTATAATGAAGCTAATTCGAAATCCAGCTTCATTATTTAAAATTATTTAGTTGAAAGAAATAAATCAATTGATATAGTAGAAAACATTAAAATAAACAATAATACCGTCAATATTTGCCTTTAAAGTACATTTACAGAAAGATTCAAAAGTGTAATTCTGATTAACAATCTGGTAGGTAGAAACGCCAAAGATTTTATAGTGAAACTATAAATTAAATTATAGTATAATAATACACTAGAAATTAAATAAAATTAAATTGTGTTACTCACATGTTAAATATCATCGAATAAAACAAAATAAAAGGTATTTTATGTGTTTTACACTACGACGCGGTTATAACAAAGTTGTAGTATATATTCTTAAGTTAAAATAACAAGCATGGACGACAAAATCGTTATAATCCAGTAAATGTGAAAAAGGGTGTGATGGTTAAGAGCTTAAAATTTGATTGCGCAGGTCATAAAAGAATATGAAATTAAAAGAAAAGGGTGGAAACTGAGCTAAGGAATTAAATACTACCTAAATTTTTCAAAAAGGACTTTAGACTTGAATGTCGGAAGTCGGTCAGATTTTGCAATAACAATGTCTTTAGAAGAGCTTGCAGATATTTAAAAATACCGATTTGCTGGCGTAGCCACTTATGTAATCAAAATGTTATAATAGACAGAACAATATAGAATTTTATTTTTGTTGTTCCCAATATAGTCCGCTTAAGAGGATACAGGACCGCACAAATTGTTGTTATCGCATGTCCGTGTCCAGTCAATAGAGAGTCCGCTTAAGTGGATACATTTTGTTTTGTAAATTTTACAAGTCCCTCCGGTGTCCGAGATTTTGTTCGCTTGTGAGTGGTGTTCGCCTATAAGTACATATCTATTAAAAATAAAATCATACAAATCTGTTAATTTGATATAAACTGAAGGGTTTGTAGACGGTACACCTTTCATCATACCGGACATAACGGAAACAATTTTATCATCGTCAAGTACGACAAATCGTTTTTAATTCAAATATCCTTTCACATTATCTAGAGTGTTTATTAGAGTGCACTTAAACATTAACCATCGATACTGATAATAGAAAAGAGGATTAATTATAGGAATAGTTATCAAATGAAGTGAAATATGACCCATTAACCTTCTGCTTTACAGACGGCACGTCATTATTCTCATGAATGAGTAGCTTAAAGGCATTTAGGCAAGGTGGTTGATTGGTCAGAGAAAGCATACTACCCGAGAATGCTACCCGCATTAGGGGTAATCTCGGGCGCGTAATTTTTAGTAGTCGGGTCTGCGTACGCGCTTACCCGGATTAAATTAATATAAACATAATAGATCAGCATCACGCAATAGTTTTTATTCTGTGGTCAGTATTGCATGAAAAATTTAGACTGTGCATCAGATAGTAGAAACTCATGCAGAGAATATATCTTATGCTAGAGTTGCTGCTATGGCTAGAATTATGGAAGTACTTATATGCAGGTGCGCAGATGTGTCGTTATATGGTGCTGCTTGCCCACTCTAGCAATAAATGAATAATATATGAGCACAATAAGTGTGATAATATCTTAGGGTGGCCAGGGGGTGAAGCTAATATCCAAAAGTCGGCAACGGCTACGTTAAGTCGTGCTATGTATGCGCAAATTCCAATTTTCTCACTTTAACATTGACAACACCGCAATTTTCAAATATCACACATTTTCGCGCCGTTTACTGGCAATCTACCCTCACTTTTGCATGATCTTCGTGCGAGTATGACATCGTTGTGTAGTGGCTATTGTTAAGTGATTTAGTTTTGAGGTGATTTAAGACGATTGATTTCGTATTAACATTTTCTATTGTAATTTTCTTGGATTGGCATATCTTTTACCCTTTGATCGATTGAACCTGACTCATGAATTCTAGAATAGCGGAATGAGGAATTATTGAAAACATGGAGGAGTCCCTACACTCATTTTCATTTATATTATTGTTATAGTTGTATAAATTGTTATTATTATTGATTCGAACCTTGTTAGCTAAGAATCAAACGCGTATTGACAAGTTGCTTTTCAAATAAGTTTAAAAATCATCCCTTAATTTTCATTAGCAATATTAAATAATTAGAATTTTAATGTTATAGAACACCTTAATCATTTTAAGCCATTTACGACTATTAATGCGTTTACGCACCATAAGTTGTTCCCAATATATTGC
The DNA here is from genome assembly GCA_036711965.1 of Onthophagus sagittarius. Lineage (NCBI taxonomy): Eukaryota > Metazoa > Arthropoda > Insecta > Coleoptera > Scarabaeidae > Onthophagus > Onthophagus sagittarius. The sequence continues at coordinate 50,171,491 of JASERS010000001.1, forward strand.
CAAATTATTTCACACCGTGAACGTAATTGGATAATTACGATAATTATACATTGTTTAAACTTTCGTAATGTTAAAAATTTTGCTACAATTTGATGTAAATATTATTCTATACTAAACCAAATCATGTTTATAGTAATATTATTATGTAAGCGTTCATAATGTAAGATGCGTCTTAGAATCTGTGTGGCTTAGATTCGGCCCATAAGGTAATATAAAATTTCTGTGGAACCTACATAAAAATTGAATTTTATAGATTTTTTATTTATTAACCAGTGTGAGGAATATTATAATGAAGAAACATTTAATTTTAAGTATACGATTCAGTTATGTTAAAAAGAATTTTATTAATAATGAAACATATTGTAATATTTTGGCGCAGTTATCCCCTAAAATATCTTGCACATTCGTGCCTACTGATAGCGTCTACAGTTCATGTAACGCTGGTGATGAAGCTGGTGTTCAAGTAATTAAACACCAGCTACCTACTAAAAATCTTTTCGCGGTCTCTTCTCAGGGATCACCCTTCAGTTTTTTTGTAATAAACCCTCTTTATTTATATATTATAAGTTGTTTTTATATCCAAACTCAAAGAATAATATTTTATATATTTTATTAATTAGAACGACATGTTATGTTAACTTAACAATACCTTATTCATTACTGCTTAATATCTAATTTAACGATTAGATATAGATAATAATTGCCCAATAAGCGCAAATCAACACATTACTATTGTTTTATAAAATAGGAATGTGCTTCCTTTGCACCTTTCCTCTTCAAAAAAAAAATTTGAAGTGGCACAATTAAAATTTTTTGTTATTACAATTATTCAAAAAATTAATTAAAATAACTTAGACTATCCCTTTTCCCCTTTTTTTTTTTTTATTTCACTTTACATATAATAACGCTTAACTCTATTTTTATGTACTTCTATTAACTTATTATCTATTTTTAACGTAACGTTCGGTGCCTTTTCACTGATTACCTTATAAGGTCCCTTATATAATGTTTCTAATTTATTGCCGCTTTCGTTTCTTAAAAGTACCTTATCATTAAACTTAAAATTAACATTCGAACTCTTAATGTCAAGGTTCTTTTTGCGTTTCAGCTTTGACTCAACTAAATTTTCTTTCGCGTCAATCCACGCTTTTTGAAGCCTGAACTTCAATTCGATTGGATAACTTTCAAAATTGTAAATCGGATCTAAATTATGCAATATATTGTTGGGTAAACCACATTTTTTCCCAAAAACTAACTCGTATGGGGTGTATTTCGTTTCAGTATGAACAGTATTGTTATATGCGAAACACCAAAATTGTACCCATGAGCTCCACGTTTCTGGAAATTTTGAAATTTGCATGCGTAAATATGAGCCTAAATGTTTGTGAGAATTTTCCAGTGATCCCAAAGTTTGATGATGATATGCAGTTGAATTAAGTTGTTTAATACCTAATAATTTTGAAGTTGCTCGGAATAATTGAGCTAAGAATTCTGTACCTTGATCTGTTACCATCTCTTGTGGTATACCAAATCTTAGCACAAAATTATTTACAAAAGCTTTTGCTACTGTTTCTGATTCTTTATTTCTAATTGGATATGCTTCTATAAATTTTGTTAATTCACACTGTATAGTTAATATGTATTTGTTATCATCATCATCCTGATTAATGGGACCCATAATATCTAAATAAATTTTTTGAAAAGCCGACGAGGCAGTAGTGGTGATGGTCTGAGGTTCTATGTGCGATCGCGAATGTTTATACCTCTGACAATCATCACACTTCCGAACAAAATTTTCAACATCGCTTTTTAAATTTTGCCAAAAGTAGTACTTTTTGATGTTTGCATACATTCGATTTACACCTGCGTGTCCTCCTGTAGGCAGTAAATGGAAATCATTAAGTATCAACTGTCGAGTTTCTTTACACTCTATTCGTTTTACATTGTCAATAATCGAGATTTTAATGTCGCAATCTTTTAATATTTTTGGTACCTTTGCTAATTGTTTAATTAAATTATTGTTGTCATCACATTTTAATATAAAAATTTCCGGAATTTTATACTTTTTACATACATTACTTAAGCATCTCAACACTGCGTCTAGAGCAAGTGCCGATCGATTACTTTTTATGTATATTATATTTAATTTTGTATCATATATCAAGTTATTATATTTTATTATATATTCGTTTTCTTTATTAAACGTAATATTATTCAATTCTTTTAATTCGACTGAATTTCGCGGTTTTTTCAATAATTCGACTAATCCCGGATGGCCAGTCCGTTCATTGTTATCATTACTGATGTCACTCTGTAATTAAGCATTCATTTTGGATTGATTTCGTGTCATTACAAATATTTCATTTGATAATTTTTTTAAATCAGTAGATTGTATTTGAATTCGTGATAATGCATCTGCTGTTGCATTTTCCCTTCCCCTGACGTAATTTACTACAAAATCATATTCTTCAAGTATCAATCTAAATTTTGTCAATCTGGATGAAGGATTGTTCATACCAAATAGATAAACTAACGGGCGATGATCTGTATAAATTTGAAATTTACGCCCAAATAAATATGGACGAAAATGTTTGACTGACCAGACTACAGCTAGTAACTCTTTCTCAATTGTACTATAATTTATTTCAGCCTTGTTTAAACTTCGACTTGCATAAGCTACGGGTCTCTCATTACCATTTGATAAAACGGATCCGATCGCATAGCCGGATGCATCAGTTCTAAGTATGAATTGATTATTTTCAGAAAAATCTGGATATTGTAACACGGGTGGATTACATAATTTTTCTTTCAATAATTCGAAAGCCTTTTGGCAATTTTCATTCCACTCAAATTGAACAGATTTTCTAGCAAGTTTATTTAAAGGAGTTGCAATTTCGGCAAAATTTCTAATAAACTTTCGATAATAATTAGCGAAAGCAACAAATCGTTTTACTTCGTCTGCATTTTTCGGAATTGGGTAATTTTGTACATTATTAATTTTGCTTGGATCAGGATATATGCCAGCTGATGAAATTTTATGCCCTAAGTATAATATTTCTTTTTTTAAAAATGAACATTTTAATGGATTTAATTTTAAGTTGGTTTCCCTTAGTCTCTGTAAAACTTTAATTAAATTTTCGTTATGGTTTTGCAAATCTTTACCAAAAACAATCAAGTCATCTAAGTATATAAAACAGGATTCAAAGTTCAAGCCTGACATTGCCACGGTCATTACTCTTGAAAAAGAGCTAGGGCTGGTTTTTAAACCCATCGGTAGTCTTGTCATTCGAAACTGTCCTTTACGTGTCGTAAAAGCTGTACAATTTCTACTTTCCACATCTAATTCTACTTGATAATAACCTTGTGACAAGTCCAGGTGAGAAAAGTAAAATGCACCAGACAATGAATCTAAAATGTCTGAAATATTTGCTAACGGAAATCTATCATCTTCAACATTTTTGTTTAGAGATCTATAATCTATAACAAGTCGCCATTTTTTATTTTCGCCGTTTGTTTTCTTAGGCACTATCAAAATTGGAGAAGACCAACTAGATTTGGCTTCTTCAATGATACCATCATTTAACATGTTATCAATCTGCTTATCAATTTCTGTCTTTTGAAAATGAGGCAAACGATATGGTTTCACATAAATTGGTTGAGCGTTTTGTTTTAATATAATTTTTTCTTTCATTACATTCGTAACAGTTACCGAATCATTCTCTAAAAGAAACACATCCGCATATTTTGCACAGATTTTATGAATACTATCTGTCTCTTGCTTATTCTGGTCTTGTAAATTAATTAATTTTAATAATTTATCAACGCGGTTCAAAGAATTTTGATTTTTATCTATACTGTACATAAAAAAATTCTCTAACTTAAAAGTGTTTGGTCTAAAATTTTTTTATTTTAATTTGTCTATCATTTGTATTTAATAATCGTACGGGAATTAAATGTGATTTTGGTCTAACGATAGTACTAGCAGTGAAAACACCGTCCGAAATTTCTTCAGATGAAACAACGCAATCATCGGAATCGCTTGTCCAAAAATATTTAATAATTTCACACCGCGGGGGAATTGTAACATAACTGTCATATTTTGATTCTAACGGAGCAATAACCTTTTGTCCTTCTAAATTAATCGAAAAAATAAATTTTTCATAATCGATGCAAGCATTGTGTTTCAAAAAGAAATCTGATCCTATTATTCCATTTATACCACTCATAAAGTCTTTCATAATTAAAAACTCGTGATTAAATTTAACATTATGCAATTTTAAAGAAATATTTGCTGATCCTAATGATTTTGTTGAACCAACTATACCGTTTATAATGACTTTTTTATTTTTATCAATAAATTCGGTTTTCTTTAAAACATTTAAAAAAATTACACTAACACTTGCGCCAGTGTCTAAAAGAAACAATAATTCATTCACACCATATCTCATTCGTACATAATTCATACCATCCATACTTAAAATTATAGTATTTTTCCGTTCATTCTCGAAAAAACGTATTTATTTGTTGCGAATTTTCGCTCTCGGTGTTGTGTTCTCCACTCTCGGTAAAGAACACATTTTGTGGTCTTCCTCTATTTGGAGTCGTATTACCCCTACTGGTAAATCTACCACGGAAATTATTACGTCCTTGTGATTGACCTCGCGAATAATAATTATTATATCTCGAATTTAAATATGATTGATTGCGTACATTATAATTACGATCATTGTATGACTGATTTCCTCTTTGATATCTTTGGTTACTAAATCCACGATAATATTGATTTCGACTACCTCTAAAATTGTTTCTTTGTGGTGGTCTTGTTTTATTGTACGAGAAAACATTTGATGAGGAAGGTTTAGATTTATCCTCGTCCTTAGCTACGCTAATAGCTTCTTTGAGGGTAGAACAATTTCTAGCCTTAACAATCATTTTTACATCATGATTTTTAAGACCGTTACTAAAAGAATGAATTGCTAAATTTTCGTTAACTATCCGCAAAGAATTTACAAGGTCATCGTTACCATCTGCTTGAGCCAACGGTAAATCACCAAGCAATTGCTCTATTTCTCTGCCATACTCTTCAACTGAACGATCTAGTTGTCGGGAATTGTGTAACTTACTCGCCAATACAGTGGGAGATTGTTGAGTTATAAAATTTTTTCTTAAGTCATTTAATAAAAGTTGCACATTAGTATATGATTTATTTAACCTAATTTTAGCAGATTCCGACAGTCTGGTTTTTAAAACAAAATTTATTAAGTGTTTTTGATCTTCGTCTCTTAAAAATTCGGAGTATAATTTAATTGAGTCTATTAACTGCTTAGTTGTATCTTCGTTTTCATTCATAACTGGCAGTAAACTACCAGCGGTTTTTAAGTTAAAAGATTCAGCCATTTCTGTTCCTATCGCTAACCTATTCTCTAACAGTTCACGTGTTTCATTCAAAATACCTTCAATTGCTGCACTATGTATTTTAATCTGATTAACAATTTTTACATTTGAACTATCTTTACTAGCTGTAATTTTTAACTCTGCTAATTGATTCCAAAACTCATCTACTTTATCTAAATGTCTACGTACTCTATCTAAATCACTACGTCTTTTTTTATTATCCTTATTTCTATTCGATTTAAAAGTAGAAACTACTACTAACAACGCTTCAAAATCTTCCATAACACATTATAATAGTTCGCCTACCTCAGTTTTCTGTTCTAAGATTAAGCAGCTCCTGGCTTCTTGCGACTTCAACACGGATTTTCTTCTCCATACTTTTCTTACATCGCTTTTGTATAATGTAAACTACGAATACGATGGCCAAAATAATCCCTATGATTATCGCTAATTCTTGCAATGTGTAATTTCCATTTGACGCTGATACACCACCACTATTTCCAGCTTGCGAGATAATTACTTCTTTCTCTTCTTTACTCTGGTTGTAACCCATAATGTAGACCAATATATATTTTTCTATTTTTTTTTTTTAGATGATATCGACTGGCAGGATCGCCATGTAATAAACCCTCTTTATTTATATATTATAAGTTGTTTTTATATCCAAACTCAAAGAATAATATTTTATATATTTTATTAATTAGAACGACATGTTATGTTAACTTAACAATACCTTATTCATTACTGCTTAATATCTAATTTAACGATTTATAATAATTGCCCAATAAGCGCAAATCAACACATTACTATTGTTTTATAAAATAGGAATGTGCTTCCTTTGCATTTTGATGTTTGACTACATTCGAAAAATATGGTATAACTTTTGATGCATAGTAGATAGGATAATAGTATAAACTACGTTGTTTCCTTTGATTGGCTGTCTCTCGTGCAGGGATTACTGATATGCTTTAGTCAGTAATTCGCTTTTAATGATGGTGTAAATGCAAACAAATAATTTAATTTAATAATGTTTTATTCTTTTTCTTTATTTTTTGTTCTTTTACACTAAATAATCCGCAACTGATACTAACTTACAGTGTACTATGTTTATCATACGTTATGATTTGGATTGTTTAGTTTATTTTAATTAAAACCTATTCAGGTGGTTATGGAAAAAACAATTGCTGGCAATTTGACATAACGTTAAACTCAAGTAGTGTAACTCAATTAGGATAACATAAAAAGATCAAAAATAATTGAATTAAATTTAATTGTTTGTTCGCGCTTTGTTTTAGAATTAATTCGATACCACTTTTAATATACACAATTATTTAAAAAGAACCATTGACTAAAGCATAGAAGTGATCATTGCTGTGAAATAGCAAATAAAGAGGAACATGGTGTAGTTTATACTCTTAATCTAGCTACTATCCGTAAAAAATAAAACGTTAAAAAATAACCAAAATAATTCTTTTCTCAAAAACTGTAAGTGATCGTGAAAATCTTTTCAAGTAAAAGATATGTGAGATTATGCCGTCTACCCACCTGCAGAAAAAAAATTTCAGATTTATAAAGACAGCGAAATTAGTACTCACTTTCGGTGTATCCGGAAGTACAAAATAATTTAATAATAATATATTATTAGTAATAATTAGAAAATGCACTTTTTCTACAGTTTTTTCTTATACAACCATATGATTTGATATATTCGTCGTGTAGAAGGATTGATGCTCTATCTAAATATGCAAAAATATTCATATGTTCATACATATTCATACATATAATTATCGCCGGACCTCGTCTAGGGAGGTTCTAGATTTATTAGGCGCCACGTAATGCAATAACCGTCGATACACATCAATTACGAGATAAACTGTTGGGCTATATTGACACACAATATAAATAGCCAAACCGTTCAAAATTGTGGAAAATAAAATAATGGGTATAATAAAAAAAAAAAAAGTTAAAAAAACAAAATTAATTATAACGGAAAAAATATAACAATAAGGCAAAAGTTAGATAAATCTTCAATTTGGTTAAAGAGAAAATAAAAATTGAAAATAGAAATAAAACAAAATTTAGCGTAAAGAAATTGAATTAATGCACCGAACGTTTTTGGTTAAGAGCAAGCTTGTCTTCAAAACGTGTTCAAAACTTAATTATTTAAATTAACTGAATTTTTAAGTTGAACTAAAATAAATAAAATATGAAGTAAAGTGCAAAATTTAATTATAAAGAAAATTGAATATTAATGATAATCTTATGGGTTTTCTATTTTTTTATATTATAATAGCAAAAGCTAGGTCTTCCTTGATAGCAACAAAAAAATAGTGTTCTAACCTTGGCTTTCCTTCCTTGTCGTTTAGTACCAACCTTCGAAATGGAACGATATGGTACGATAAAGTAATATAGTAATTAAATGGTAAGAAAGTTAAATAAAACAAAAAATCCTACCTCAGGTCTTCGAGGCCTAAGTACGTTGTTGTTAAAAAAAAATTAGACTAAAGAAAAACGATAAATCCAGCCACGCCGACAATTTTAAATCTCAAAAGTTTGTTGAAAAACTACGTAAAATATTTATTTTTCAAACAAAAATATTTATTCAAACAATTCTCCAAAATGTCTACGTAATAAATTACTATTACTAATTAATGAAGTCTCGTGCCAAAAGAAGGACCCAGAACACGCGTCAGTCACAAAACTCGAATTTCCCAAAAAAACTTGAGTGCACGTTGAAAACACTTTAAATCAAAAGCTCTTAACTTAAAAAAAAAGAAAAACTTAACGGTCGATTTTTTTCACAAATTCAAACTAATTTGATCAGAGAACCGTCCAAAACAGTAATTGAAATTAATTAAATAAAAAAGGTAGTAAGTAATAATCGACATCTGCCAAGCAAAGGTTAAAATTAAAGAGAAAAAAATTTAAAGTATTCTAATTTCATAATAATAAATTTAAAAGCGAAAAAGAGAAAGAAAAAAATTAGCTAGGATCAAATATCAGGAAAAAAAACTGTAAATTTTGTTGCTGAAACAAGAAAAGAAACAATTAATTCACATAACACAGTTCACATAACTAAAGCCCCAAAATACAAGTTACACAGTTAAAACTTCTTTAGAATTCTCATGTTCGTCTCTTAGTAGATTTTCATCTTGAACCAATGAAAACTTTTTCACAGCATCTAATCCAATTAAAACGTCTTCATTAAAGTTTTCCTATGTTAAATGATAGTAGACTCCATCCTATCTCATCTTCAATATCAAGAATTTTATTTTAAGGGAAGCTAATCCCATTAAACATTTGTTCACTAAATGTTCTAATCCACTTATTTCGCGGAATAAATCCTCTGATGATGCCAATCTTTCTCTGTCAATATTTTCTTTTTTATTTATTTTCTCAGCCAATATTTTTTGCATTTACAGCATTTACATTTTACGATAAATTCTGAAAATTTTCAATTTAAAAATTGTATTTATTTATAAGAATGTTAAGTGAGACATATTCACTGATTATAGTAAGTTTTACCACATTGCTGTTGTTAAGTGGTTACGAAGATATCGATCTCTAAAGTGAAGAGCCTTGAAATTTTGTCCAATCCAATTCAACACCATGAAACCTTTTCTAACAACAAACAAAAATATTTTTTTTCTCGATATTCATTCATTTTGAACAAACTCTTCTGATTGATCACTAACAACTAATAGTTTATGCACTTCCGATAACATAAACTATCAAGATGAAGAAAAAATCTAACCCAACCCATAATATAATTTTTTTTTATTGCTGGTACAAATTAATATAAATTCAGATCTTCTCAAACCTACCATTGTTATATATTTTTGCCTTTTTTCATAATGTAGCCTGCTACCTACTATTAGCATTCAACGGCCGCTCACATTTTATTAACAGTACATAGTACAAATTTTTTTTATCGGTAGTACAAATTGTTTTATTTTTTGTGGTCGTTTTTTTAAACAGTCCTGAGAGCTTAATATTAAGCTAGCAACGCCACGAGTTTCTCTTTATTGATACGTGGTACAATTTTTTTATTGGAGGTACAAATTAGTCGATTCTACCATTATGGTCCTGTCAGCTTAAGAGAGATAACGTATATTTTACAAAATGAATTGCCATTAACTACTACTGTCATAACATACAAAGAAAAGAACCCTTTATCAGACCATTTTGTAACATTGGAGGAAATGTTCTCACAATTAAAAGAATCTGGTGCGGAATTAACTGAAGAAGAAAAGATTAATTATTTGATATTATCGATGCCAAAGAGTTATGAAACGTTGATAACAGCACTAGAAACAATGGAAGATTTAAAATTGGGCTTTGTAAAAAACAGATTGTTGGGAGAAGAAGAAAAACGAAGGAGAAGAAATTTCAAAGGAGAGATATAGAGAAAATAGAAAATGTCTTTTTATGTTTTTCATGTGGGAAGCCGGGACATAAAAAATACCAGTGTTTACAGAGGAAAAGAGAAGATTAAGAAGAGGGTAATAGCCAGAAACATTATGGTTATGGACAAAACAGAGGTCGTGGACGAGGTGGTCGAGGTCCATTTCAAGGTAGAGGTCAAGGACGAAGTCAGAGTCGAAGAAGAGGGCAACCTGGAGGAGGAGTTTTTACTGCAGAGTCGAAAAGCACGGGTGAGCAAGCATTCCTGTGTGGCAACAATGATTATTCGCAAAAGAACGTATCAGATTTAATGTGGTATATGGACTCGGGATCGTCTGATCACTTAGTTAACAATAAAAACGTTCTCCAAAATTATATTAAATTAAAAAAACCTAAAGTAATTAGTGTAGCTAAGAGCGGAATTGAGTTACATGCTGAAGGAGTAGGAAATATTAACATAGAATGTCAGACATATGGAAGACCTAGTTTTATAAATATAACAGAGGTGTATTATGTTCCGGAATTGCGAAAAAATTTATTGTCTGTTTCAAAGATTAGTAGTAATGGTTATAATATTAGCTTTAAGGAAGATAATGTAAGAATTTTAGATAAATTTAAAAACTTGATAGTAGAGGGTCAAAGACAAGATTCGTTATACACAGTAAATTTAACAGTAAAAAATTCAGAAACAAATTATGTATCGAATAACAGTACAGATGAATTATTAAAGTTATGGTATAGGCGTTTTGGTCATTTACATTATAAAAACATTAAAATGATGTCAATAGGCAATATGATTCACGGTTTAGACAATTTAGAAAAAAATAAAACACAAAGTATTTTATGTGAAGAATGTATTTTAGGCAAAATCTCAGGACAGCCATTTAACAAAGTTGGATATACAGCGAATAAACCTATAGTCCAACTACTTGGGATGATTGTAATTACTTTGTGACGTTCATAGATGATTTTACGCACTTTGTCATGATTTATTTAATTTATTAAATCTCAAGTTTTCGAAAAGTTTAAAAAATTTTACTATTATGCAAATAAACATTTTGGTAGAGATCTGTTAAAATTAAGATCAGATAATGGAAGAGAATATGTATCGAAAGAGTTCCAAGAGTTTTGCGAACAGAGGGGAATTCGTTTACAATACACAGTGCCCTAATCCTGAAATGAACGGCGTGGCGGAAAGAATGAACAGAACGTTAGTAGATAAAGAACGAACTATATTAATAGAGTCAAAATTGTCAAAGAAATCTTGGGGAGAAGCCATTTACTATGCAGCATACGTGACAAATAGATTTCCAATAGCTCAGAAAAATAAGAACCCAAGTGAACTTTGGGAAGGTAGAAAACCGAATGTAGGTAACATGAACGCTTTTGGTAGTATTGCATATAATCATGTTCCAAAAGAGCAGAGAAAGAAATTGGACCCAAGAGGAAAAAACAAATGATTATGATAGGATATTGTAGTGGAGGATATAAATTATGGGATGAAGATAAACAGAAGGTCGTGATCGCTAGAAACGTTATAATTGATGAAACTCATAAGCATAATAAAGAACAGGAAATAAAAATTCTGGAAGAAGAATTGAACGAAGATTATATAATTTGGCATTATGAAAAGGATCAACAAGAAAATATGGAAAATGACGAAGAAGAAGAAGAAGAACAGACAGAACCAGAACAGGAAGAGGAGGAAACAAATAAGAAAGACGATGAACATAAAAACATAGAAGAAAACAAGTATAATAATATACAAAAAAGAAAACGAAATAAACCAAAATGGCAAAATAATTATATAGAAGACTTTGTAGAAGATGAGCCAATGTTTGCATTATATGCAGATCAAGATGATGATATACCGATAAACTATGATAAAATTGATTCCAGAGAAGATAAGCAAGAATGGAATAAAGCTATAGAGGAAGAGATAAAAGTATTGAAAAAAGTGACACATGTGTAAGCGTATGACAGCCAGATAAAACAAAATTGATTGATACAAGGTGGGTTTTTACAAGAAAAGAAACTAAAAACGGACCTATATGTAAGGCGAGATTAGTTGATCGTGGATTTCAACAGGAAACATTTGAAAATGTATATTCATCAGTTTTGAGAATGCAAACTTTAAGAATGCTATTATCAATTGCAACTTATCGAGATTATCATTTACATCAAATGGATGTAAAGGGAGCCTTTTTGTATGGCGAAATAAAAGAGGACGTATATTTGGAACCACCTAAAGGAGTAGAAGTTCCAAAAGGGCAGGTTTTGAAATTAACAAAGTTAGTATACGGATTAAGAAAATCACCAAAATATTGGTATGAACGTTTTACAAAAACTATTACGGAATACGGTTTTGAAAGATCAGAAAGTGATTATTGCCTGTATCACAAGAAAGATTTATTTCTGTTGTTATATGTTGATGATCTTTTAATATTGGGCGCAAATATTGATGAGATAAGTAAAGTAAAGCATTTTCTATCAACACAATTCAGAATGAAAGATATGGGTTCTGACATTTTAACTTACTTAGGTATTACAATAACTGAAACAACTGAAACATAACCGAAAAGGATGTATTCAGATAGATCAATTAAAGTATTTAAGAAAGGTTTCAAAACGTTTTGGTATGGAAAATTGTAAAGGTGTAGAATCCCGTATGGATGAAAATTATAAATTTAATAAAGATTGTGATATTGATATGTCTTATGAAAAGCAATGTAGATCATTAGCAGGATTTAGTAGATCATAGAGCAGGTATTGAATTATGGAAAGCATTAAAGAGAATATTACGTTATGTTAAGGCAACAATTAATCTAAGTTTATTATACACAAAAGATAGTTTAAGTTTACCGCTTGTAGGGTACGCAGATGCCGATTGGGCTAGGGAAGATGATAGAAAGTCTACCTCGGGGTATTTATTTAAGATATATGGAAATACTGTAGTTTGGCGGTCTAAAAAACAAACAACCGTTGCTTTAAGTACAACTGAGGCTAAATTTGTATCGTTATGTGAAGCAACCGTTGAGGCTTGTTGGATGAAGAAGTTATTGACGGAATTAGGAATAGATACTGAGATTATAACAATGTATGAAGATAGTCAAAGTACAATAAAATCAGTTCAAACACGAGATCGAAAGAGATTAAAGCATATGGATGTTAAGTTTAATTTTGTAAAACAAAAGGTTGAGGAAAGTATTATTTCAGTTAAATATATATGTAGTAAAGAACAATTGGCAGATGTTCAGTTTGCTATTAAATGTTTAGGTTTGTATGATAAGAATGTAAGCGTTGAGGAGGAGTGTTGAGGTTGGCAACGCTTGCATAAAGAAGAGAGAGAGAGTAGTTGTAGAGAGCGCCGAATATATAAGATTAAGGTTATGTTTTTGTAAGCGGTTTTTAAAAGCAAGGGAGTATCATTTATTAAATCATCAGTTTTTATGTACAAGATAAGGTTTATTTGTACTGACATTTAGTTTTTCCATAATTCAAGTGTTTCCTGGACCCTGATCACAGGTGATAACTTTAAGAAAAAAATCACAATTTTCCACATAATCGATTGCATTAAAAATTAGCCTTTAAGTTCTCACTTTTTACTCCTGTTTCGGTAAAGAAGTATGCAATTGGCAGTTTCCATTTTTCAAATAACCCACGGATCATAAATACCATCGCTTTCTTTGCATGTAAATTACGTCGTCCTAAGCAGCCTAAATCTTCATAACCCTCTATCAAATCAAGGGCCTTCGAGTATTCTAAAAACTCTTTTATAGACATCTCGTCGAAACAGAGAACGCAAAGTTTTTGAATTTTGATCATTGTCTGAGTCTTCATCAGTAGCTGTTTTTTTATGGTAGTATTGAACCCGAGCAAGATGGTTGCGTAGCCTACCCATCGTCTTATGGTACTTTATGCCTTTGTACAATAATTTAAGTTACTTAATAGATTTTCAGTTGTAAATTTAGTTTTCTTACTATTTAGTTTATTTTTAAGTTTGGATATTACAGTTCGTTTATTGTTTAATAACTTTCTTTGTTTATATTTTTCTTTCTTTTGCTATTTTTCACTAATAGCTCTAATTTTGCAACCTTTTGATCTTTGTTAGATTCTATATCGCCAGAATAATTTTTTTTCTTGAAGATGTTTGTCAGGGAGGTGTTTTAAACTCGCAATATTCTTCTAAATATTTTGTTTCTAAACGTATAGGCGAAGATGTTTGGGATGTTGACGGTTGTGGATTTGCCCATATTGTCGGAAACTCATTTTTTCAGGAGTTATTATTTTAAAATTATCACTATCAGCATCAGAGTCCATATAATGTTTATATGGTATAGCACTTTTCTTTAGTCTATTTTTTTTTCTAACATCTGTGAAATCACTAACACTAAAGTCTACTTCACAAATATATTTGTTTTAGCTCTTCTTTTGTCAAATAAGGTAAGTTTATGTTTCCCACGTTTTTTAACCATTGTTCACACACACACCATCATTTTTAATTGGAAAGCTGAATAATTTAAGTTCATTAAAAACTCTCGCACTTAAATTGCAATTATAATAGAAACATTTTCGTCCACTACGATGTTGATCCGTCATTTTTAATAATAATAAATTATTAATTAATTTTTAATAATTTTAATGTTATCTCACTCAAATTTCTTCAAACTAAACTTCACGTTCGCATAAATTGAGCTACTAATACACAACTAACGACTTAATGTTTTTTTGCCTGGCGCCTGGACACCCTCCTAATCAAACACAGCGAAAACGCTGCCACTTCGTTGTAAGATAATAAAAAAAGTAAGAACGTTAAAAATGTCGAATTTGAACTTTGCGTCGTTTCAGTATCATTGGAAAGTATTTTTATATCGTTACTTAGGTTTATTAACGATTTTATCATTAAGTTATTATTATTTATTATTTTATTACTGTTTTAATAAAACAATAGTAATTGTGTAGGTACTTTGTATTTTTATTTAAAAAAATAATACAGTTCTTACAATTACAACATACGAAAAAATGCAAAAAACAGGATATACCCATTATCATAAAGAACTAAAATATAAAATTATGAATTATTATTATTTTATATTTTATCATCATAAATCATTTTATGGTTTAATAACTAATTAAAACAATTAATATTCTGTATATATAAGCTACGTTGTGACACACTTCACACTTCAACAAATTTCATCACAATACTTCATATGAGGAATTGCATTTGACGAGCTTACAAATCTTACGAGGCAAAGGCTCGTAAAGCAGCTCTTATATTTGAGGTCTACCTAATTGGCGTAAAAATCGAAACGAGATTCGGTCGTAAACACGCTCTGAATCTCGATACCGGTCCATGTGATCGATACGTCGCGCCACAGCTTAGCGTAGCTGTGTCGCGTCAAGCGGGATACATTTTTATGAAAAACTAAAAACTATATAAAAAATAATAAAAATTAAGCAATGGCTGAATAAAGTGTTATTTGTGGTTTTGAGTATTTATTTACTTTTAATTAAACATTACATAATCCACTTAAAACAGAATGTTTAATAATACTTTTAAGCAGAGACATCTAGTATTGAATAGAAGAAGCTTTATATTCAGTGCCGATTACACTGCCCACTTTATCCTACTTTAACTCGCGTCCCACAGCTGTTATACTCGCGTCCCATTATATGCTATTATTTGTTTCCCATTTTTACCATTAGGTGAGCTATATATATATGTATAATTAAAGACCTAACGGAGAATGTTTTAACGCAATAAGTAAAAAACCGTCTTTTCGGATGTCTTCTTTTACCGTAAAACATATTCATGGCATTTCACACATGCACCTTTTATTGATTTTTAATTTTCGTCAATCGCGTTTTAAGTTTTTGTGACGTATTAAAAGAAGCTTAAAATGTTCAGTAACTTTTTTTGGAATAACTACAGCCCAGTTTGGAAAATTAAAAATTATGGAAATTTTAAACATTCTTTTCTTGTTCTTGCTCTATTAAATTATTATCCTATAATGTCGTAAGGAAAGAGTAGATATCGTTTTGGTATTTTTTTGGTCAGCCTTCTTGCGTCCGTCTCCTGAGCCTCTCAGAAATTCTTGTGAAGCTACAGCCTTAATAACTTAAGTAAGTAATGTATTTGCCTTTAACGTAATTTTAAGTATTAATTTTCATGTTAACTTTGTAGAATAAGGTTTTGGTAAATATGTACGATTCGGTTTTATTTGCGTGTAGCAATTACAGCACGGTCGTCCACGCAAAAGAATTCCTAACAAAATATAAGAAGTTATTTAACTTGCCGAAATCGGAAGATATTGTAGAGGTGCGATGTGCGAACCGTTACATCACCAAACATGTTCTTTACACCATCGTTAAGGACCATCTTCATCACTTAACCGGCACCGATATCTCTCAGTCAGCAAATGATTCCGCCAACAACGCCAATAAAATCCAGAATTTATCATTTACAACATTGGATATTACAAATCAAGATGAATGCAATAAATACAGCGAGAAATTTCATCGTATCTTCGCATTTTACGTTCTCCACATAGCCCATAAACCAGAACTGTGAGTAAATTAATCAATTTTAATCTAGATTTGGTTTTATTCTTTAGATCTTTCGTTTCAGATGGTCAAGGAATTTATTTAATATGTTGAAACCAAACGGGAAAATGTTTGGTTACACCGTTGTAAGCCATCCCAAGATTTGTAATTTGGTTACTACGGAACAACGCAATGATGGATCCAAGCCGTGGTCAGAATATATGAAAAATGTGTGTGATATCTTTTATGATTTTGGACATAAACATATTAAATTAAAATAAATTTAACGACGATTTCAATTAAAATTTTTATCTTACAGACACGTCTATAGCGGGTAATCATTTTATAAACTATATGCCGAAGGAGTTACACGATGAAAAATCGATATAAACGATTTTTTAACAAAAATACTTCGATTTGTTACACACAATATCGATGGATCTTATGAATTTACATTTGATACTCTTGTGTTTTTGGTAATTAAGCCTTAATGTTACGCACTTTATTAAAATATTAATCATCAGACATTTTTAGTTAAGGGAGCTCACAGTAGAGACATGGCTGTTTTTTATTTTTATGCCATGCTCTACAGATTATTACTACCATAAACTATAAAATGTTAAATCATAAAATAGTTAAGTCATCTATAGTGTGTTCATAATACACACATTAGAATTGCACAGACTACAAAAATAAGAATAAAGAAAAACGTTAAATGAATGATGAACCAATTCAATGTTCATTCTAAAAACGCTCCTGCTTCTGAATCATATTTCTCGCCGTTTTCATCATGAACTAAAAATTGCTCTGTCTCCGAACATAAATGTAATAAATCGTGAATATCGCGGTCTAATACTTGATATGAGCGAATCTTATGATATCAAGATGTTGTGCATTACATCTTCATTAGCTGAGATTCTACTTTGCTTCCGGGAATGACCCTCTCGGAATTTCTTAAAGTCTTTATTTCCCGCTTCCCCAGTTTCCCCTGATAATTTACTTATTGGTAAAAATTATTGCAAATTTACACCCCATGAATTAATAATTTATGTATAGGCTGACCAAATTCAGTCCCGCAAAGACAAAACCTCTACCTTCCTTTGTTTCTATGTTATAGCCAAAAAGTCACATTTTCACCATTTAAAGAAATGCTCGTATTTATCGTAATTTTGTTTAGATCATAATTTCCATTTTGCTTATTTGGAGGATTTATCACTTGTGTACGAAATATTTTGGAAGTGATTATTTTATTCCTATTTCCGGTTTATTCCGATTTTCTTCATATCACATATAAAAAAATCATTGTTTTGGTTAAGGCCATGAAAATCTAAGGTAACACTTCTTTTATTCCTTAATTTTACAATTTTCTTTAACGGTCCTTGCGCTATTCAACACATTTCTTCTATTTCAAAGAATCTATTTAAAAAATCTTTCCTATTATTTCTCTCTCCTTTTCATTTTTGTTTCTTTTCCTAATTTTTTTTTTGATTTTCACTTTAGGCCTTTTTTGTATTGAAGAACGTAATTTTGGTTTGTTATATTTCTTGTTGGAAGAAAATAAATGATCAAATTTACATTGGGAATTAATTTTTTTAATTTATTACTCCATCCCTTTTATCAATATCC
This sequence comes from Onthophagus sagittarius, assembly GCA_036711965.1. NCBI lineage: Eukaryota > Metazoa > Arthropoda > Insecta > Coleoptera > Scarabaeidae > Onthophagus > Onthophagus sagittarius. The sequence continues at coordinate 50,189,461 of JASERS010000001.1, forward strand.
ATCTCTTTCTAAGTTCTGGAAGAAGTTACCGAGGAAGGCAACTTCTAAGGTCAGATTTAAAAAAATCTAACATTGTGTTGTTCGTCAAGTACGGACCTTGAGGAACAACACGAAGTTTACCAGGTGGACCATAGACAGTAGAACGCGTTTTGAAGGGTAAGGAGGGGGATGACGTCACGTGTTACGAAGCAGTGTGAATTAGAAGTTGAATCACAGTTATTAAATTATGCTTTTCCATGCCGTTATGAACAATTTTTACAAATAATAATATAGCTTTATTTGTCCCATTAGATATACATTGATTTATATATATAAAATAAAGAATATAAGTTAAACTTAGGACAAATTAGACGGAGTTCAGGAACAACCGTAACTGCACCTGCTCTTCCACTCAAACCTAATAAGAAAAACAAAAAGAAACAGGAAAAGAGAAAGAAAAAGAACCGATACTGAAATCACAATAAATTATTAAAACTGCGTAAACTGCCCGATCCCTGTCGCCCTACAATGCATCCTGAATCTAAAACAAGCAGCCCCTCACTCTATGACGAAATAACCTTAAAGAAGTGCAACATTTTATAGTTGACGGCAAATCATTAAAAATATGTGTTATCTGGTATGAAAAGCATTTCTTAAATAGCTGGTGATGATGGATCGGCGGTGTAAAGTGCCCTTGAATCGGATACTCAAGGTGTGAACATCGGTACGAAATTTTATTCTATTAAACAAATATGAACAAAACTGCCGAATGAAGTATTCGCCTGTTTTTCATGTTAACCCAACCCAAATTCTTCAGTTTATATGAAACATGCTGACGCCCCTGCAACCCAAATATCAAACGCAAGCACGAATTTTGAACTTTTTGAATTTTTTTGGTTTTTGACCACCATAAGTTAGCTTAAGAGTAGCGTAAGCGGATGCAGTGCTCTTGTTTATGTGGTTATCAAAATTCAAATTATCATCCAATAAAACACCCAAGTTTCTCACACAATCCTTCAGCGGCAATACTTGATTATCGACAACTATCCTGACCCTATCCCGACTAGAATTATCACTTATCACCTTCCTTGGGCTGAACAAAATCAGCTCAGTTTTAGCAGCATTCAGACAAAGGCAATGACGCCTAGAAATCTACTTCAAGTTATACCAAAACAAGCATCATCGACATCCGATGGCATAAAAGATATATATAATTGGGTGTCATCTACATAGAAATGATGATTACAATTTTTTATGTATTTGTTAAAATGCGAGGTGTAAGTTGAGTAAATGACTAAAGTGAAAAAATGCAATGGATCCAAAATTGAACCCTGAGGAACACCGCATGCTGTTGGAAAAAACGATGAAACGTGACCGTTCACCTTTATGCACTGCACTCTGCCTGTCAAGTAATTGTACGAGAACCCCGATGCAAGATCATCAAACCCAATATAGCAAAGCATGTCATACATCAAGTCATGATTGATAGTATCGAAAGCCTTTGAGTAATATAAGAGACACATCAAAGTCAATCCCCCTTGGTCTGTGTTTACAATGATATCATCCAGAATATTGGATAGAGCTGTATTACAACCATAATGTTTTCTAAAACCTGACTGTGTAGGCGGTAAAAGGTTGTATTCCGTAATATAGTCCTTTAGTTGTGATTCGATTATTCTTTCCGTAATTTTTGCTAATATCGGTAGAATGCTAATTGGACGAAGGTCTTTGGGGTGATTGGCATTCGCTTTCTTTGGTAGAGGTAGAACCATGGACCTCTTCCTATAAGTGGGGAAATGACCTGCAGAGAAACACCGGTTTATCAAATGTGTGATAAAAGACAAAATATGAGGACACCATAGTTGAATAAACTTAATGTTTAAACCATCGAGACCAGCCGAGTTATTTTTAATAATATATATGACGCGCATCACCTGGTCCTCATCAACCCGCTTAAACGAGAATTTATTTACGATTATCCCATGAGTCATATAAATTGTCATTTCATTGTCGCGTGGATAATTGGGTAACGAGTCTATAAAGAATCTATGACATCAGGATTAGCAAGAAAAAACACGTTTCTCTGTCCGTATCGATTCATTGGTAAGATATCGTAGTGATTTATAATAATCCCAAGAGGAATGCGACCCATTCTTTTTAAATTTCCTATAAGCTTTGTCGCGAAGACACTGCATCTATTTGATTGTACTCGTCAACCCAGGTGCAGGAGGCTTAGTAAAGCGTGAAGTTACTAGTGGCATATGACAATTCATTAGGTGCAGATCAGATAGAAAGTTTTCATAGTTGAAATCATTAAGATAAGAGCACTTTAGTCGCAATGGTAAGTTCACAGCAAACTAAATCATGATCAGATATGTTTACATGTTCAGTATTTTGATTAAGTAATGAAGTCTGATTCGAAAGGAAAATTGAATCAATTAGACTGACCGACAGACCAGTCACACATGTAGGGGAATCCATAATTTGAACCAAACCAAAAGAAGTCGTCAAATCCAGCAAAACCGACGTTTGATTATCGCATTTCAATAGATTTACATTAAAATCGCCAAGTAATACCCAATCATTACATTCAGGTACAATAGCGGCCAGACTATTCTCAAGTTCCTCTATGAAACTGACAAGATTTAAATTAGGGGGTCTATACACAACACCGACAGTCATTGTCGTTCCATTGAGCCGAACCAGAATCCATACTTGTTCAATTTTATTATTAGTTGGGATAATACTAAATGTAATGTTATTTCTGATATACATCACCACTCCACCGCCACTGCCTCATCTATCTTGCCGCAAGATAGAATATGAATCAATATTTAAATAGGTATCATGAGTGACGTTTAACCAGGTTTCAGTAAGGCCCAGAATAGAAAAACTGGTCTCCAGTAGCAAGTCCTTCAAATCGCTAATGCAGGGCAACAAAGAATGAGGTTTTTAATAATCTATTTTGGTTTTTGAATTATGAAAAAGTTTTGCAATAAAAATCGTCAATTATGATGTTTTGACGTTAAACTGTAATAACCAAATTCTAACGCGTTATGGATTTTTAGTGTGTATTTCGAAAATGTTCTCTCTATCTCCGCAATCTTGTCATATCTAGGTTGTTACTGATTACGGATTATGCTTTTCTGGTTCATTAACTATTAAAGAACGAAAAGAAAAAAAACTATTAAACAATATTTGTTTAATAGGTTTTTCTGTAATTCTTGTTTTTGATAAAATAGATATATTTCTCCATAATCCTTCTATATAAATATGTGTAGATAGAAAACACATCGTGTTTGAAGGATTAATAAAAATTCTTTATTGCACTACCGGTTTCGAATTATAATCTCATTCGTCAATATTATACGTGGAAAATGTAAACTGTCAAAAGTCGTTATGTGGGAAGAGGGATGCTTTTTTTTTCTTCAGGTGGAACAGGTATTTTTTTATGTATAAAATTCGAGAAGAGACCCAAGTCGGTGATTTCGTTTATTAATAAATTGTCGGGCTCATTCATATGTTTTATGATTTCAAATTCCTCAAACAAGTCTATTTTTTTTTATTTAATTTAGGGCAATGGTGTAACAGTGTTAAATTATCAATGTTGGTATGATGGTTGTGTTCATTTAAGTGTTTTTTATACTGCGGATTTTTTGTTTCCTAAATGTTGTTTGTATCTTATACCGAGGTTTCTACCAGTTTGTCCGATATAAGCAGCCTCACAATCTTCGCATTTTATTTTGTAGATTCCGTTAAGTTGAGTTGTTTGCAGTTAATGAGGATATTTGATATTTTACTGTTATTTTTAACTGCAAAATTTTGGATTTGGCGTTTCTGTAAAAAGACTAGCAGTATCTGCACTAATAAAATTTAAGAAGCTGATTTTATTGAAAAAAAGTAGAAAATTAGTTTTTTAGGTAGAAATTTAAATTCGTAAGTCAGTATCTTCTTCATTATCAGAAAACACTAGTGTGTCATTCACATCCAGCTGAGTTTCCGAAGTATTGGCTGCATTGTCTCGAAAGGTGTTTTTGAAGAACTCCAGACGTTCATCGTTTTCCCATTCTGCACCATAGTGTTTGGCTAGCAAAGAGGAAATACTTCTTATCTTGTCCGGTTTAAAGCTTCTGCCGCTATTCAATGGTTGTAATTTGAAGTGGTTAACTGTTTTAAATCTCTTGCAGATACTTTTAGCTACACAAATATCGGTTTTGTAAAATGGTTCACCCCTGACAAGAACGGAATCATCGGTGGCCTTTGTGAAAATTATGCCTTTAGACGGTTAAAAGCGGAAGTGCCAAGATCCAAGGCTCTTCTGAACTTGTTTCACCGCACTTTTCCAGTGGAAGATTGGGTAACCTTCGCCCATTCTAAGTACTGTAACATACGCTTTAATTATCTTCAGATACATCTCTGGGTTAATTATGGTGGCACATTTTTTAATCTTCCTCTCGATTTGGCCAAAAAATCGATGTGGGGGAGGAAAGAATGACCTACTACTAGATAAACGAGTTATATGACTTGTATCTGAGGTGGAAAGCAACACTTCAGCCAGTATTGGACCATACCGATCATCGAACTATTTTTATTTTGTCCTCCACACCCATCGCTCACTAAACGCACCTCCTGTACCTCTTCATCAAAATTAATGTTCTGCAATACGTAAAAAAATTGCAGAAGCTATTTCATTTGAGCTTCTTTGGTGGTCCTTTTCTGTCCAAATAAATGATTTTACGTTTTCAGGAATGAGTTTCGACTTTGAGTACCCACTTACTAGTACATATAGTAAAATTATATACATTGATCTGCATACTAAAATAACAGGCTTGATCTGGAATTTTTGGCAGTGGTAAGTTCTTCTGACAGTCAAAGGAAGTTTTGGGTTCATTTTCTCGTAGCAAGTCATAAAATACGTTACTGCGTAGTTTGTGTACACGCTGTTTTGTCATTGCCGTTATTTTTTCTTGAGGGTCGGTAATTTTTCTTAGTTTTTCTGAAAACTGCAGGCATTTTGAACATACATCAACTTTCGGAGATCCAAAGCCAATATTGTATTGTCGTACAAAAATGTTTCTGAAAAAACGCTGTTTAACTTTTAGGGTTTCATCCATTCGGTCATTGTATATCTTCCATAATTTGACAATATTCAGCTCACATGGTAAGTATCGCCTAATAATTATTTTATTACGTACATAATGGGTCTCGTAGCAATTTAAACCCTCGATGAAATTCTTTATAGCTTGTCTTTTAGCAGCCGTTTTTTGCGATATTTGACCACCTCCTCTGTTTTCTCTTCTGGTAAACTTCCGGTCTGGTATGATATCTGCTAAGTATTCTTTCAAGTTGGTTTTTCCAATACCTAGTATAGCCACAAATGTTTTTTGTACATAGGAATTGTCCCTTTGGAAGTTTTAATGTTGTACTTGACACTGATCGCCTTTGGTTTATTACGAACATTTTCTTTAATTTTGATACCCTGCCTTTTCGGCTTACTTGTGACGCAATGCTTCAATACAAACATATCTTGAAACAATTTTTCTTCTGGTAAAAATCCTCATTGAATTTCCTTATTTCAGTCATAATTTGCAACACAAACATACCTCTTTGTCTTGGCTTTTTTACGCTTCCACTCTTACTTATTTGCTACTCTCTTTCGCCTTTTGCCACGAGGACTTGACTCAATGGTAATATTGTTATCCATTTATTTTGTCACAGATAGTCAAAACTCAGTAACACGTTCGTTACCACGTTCTTCAATGTCACGACGATCACGTGACGTAATGCGAGAACAGGATAGGTTCAAATACAAACGTCTGCTTTTGCATCTAACTACTTGGCGTAAATGTCTGCTTTTGCATTTAAATGTAATGGTTTAGTTTTCAGAGCGAGATGCATGGGAACCTACAAACGGATATTCCAAAAAAACATTCTAAATCGTATGTGGTTAAATTGTGCAAAAATAATAATTGTTATATTAGAAACAAAAGGTTCCTGCGTAAGTGTGATTACAACAACTTTGACGACAGTCAATTTAACGAAATTTTAGATTACTACATTCCTGAAAATAACCACACCAATACTGATAGTGATAGTAATGTAAAGGAAAATAAATAACATACTGACAATCGAAATCGTTTTAATGATTTTATAATGTAATAGTTTACAAGTATTAAAGTAAGCCTGTTGTTGACCTACAATAAAGATATTAAGGAAAATTTAAACCACTATATAAGTACGAAGGCTTGAACTAACGATATTGATTGACCTAAAATTAGAACTAACACTACAACTATTAGTAGAACTAATACTAGATCTGAAACTAGAAGCTTTTGGGTTTTACTTGTGTTTCTTAAAGAAGTGTTTGACGTTTTGGATTCCATGTTGCAACCGTCTTTAGAATTTGTTTCTACTTCTAATTCAATTAAACATCCATGTTTTGACAATGAAACTAAGTACATTAAAACTTGAACGGTGTCCATAATCTCTTGAGAAATTTATCGTAACTATGAGAAATGATCTTCATAGTACTTAGCCTTAATCCTCTTGATTTTAACTGCACAGAACTTCTTAAAATTTAATTCGTGTTCTTATGTGAGGACCACAGTACTACTCCGCCAGTAATGTACTAACTTCAAAAGTTTCTTATTTTAGAAACTTTTAATATCCAATTGAAAAAGATATAAACTCTCCTGTACTCCTGAAATAAACAAATGATTTTAAAATTTTCGATAATTAAAATTAATATACAGTAACTGATGCTGCATAGGACGCTTTTCCAAATAGAGGAATTTCAATGATAAGTGGCTTCTGACACAAGGTAAGTAAGATCAAAACATCTTTTCTTGTTAAGATATCCGCTTCGTACCAGTTCATGTTGTAAACTGTTTCCGCAACACCATCAGCCTATTCATTTTAAATTTTTATTATTAACTGAATAAATAAACTGACAGAATATTATTTATACCGCTGTAGTAAATCTTTGTCCGCATGTATAACATAAAAATACCGTCAGAAAAAGCACTAGAGTACCGGAAAAATTAATCAAGTCCCTCTTCTAAAAGTGTAAAAGTTGTTAATTAACGAAATTACGCACTAAATCAAAACTCAAACCAAAGTAAATGTAGTAATAAACATTGTTAAACTCAGGAAACAAAATATTTTTGTAGCGACGAAAAAAGCAGCAATAAAATTTTTAGTCAGCTGAAATAATCTGAAACAGTTATTCACATATAAAGTAATTTCATCGTTAAAGATGAGATTATTTTGAAATTTAAAATACTTGAATATGTATTGATGTTGCAAGATAACATTCCGCATTTTTTTTAAGTTTTTCTCCTTATTTTTTGTTAATCTTGTATTGTTAATCGTCTCATTTAAATGTTCTATGCGTATAACTATTAATTCCAAGGCGTACCAATAGAATAATAAAATGAGCAACGCAATGGTCACTATACACTTTACAGCATATACTTGAAATAGCATTAACAAAGTTATGAACCAGTGTTTCAACTCAAACGGAATGTAATATTCAAGGAAGAAGCAATTTTTTACATCCTTAAAACTAGCGCAGTCATCACTTAAGATAATCACGTTTGTAACATAAAAGGCGATTATAAGAGTTCCCAAATTAATAATTTTTAATAAACGTTTCAAATTTTCATCAAGCAATGTATATCTTCTCGGAATGCCGAATTCAGTAAAATCACTTAATGATTTCATTACTTCCAATAAAAGATTTTTGTTGTGCAACAGTTGAATATTGATAGATAGAAATTGATCCCCCAACGCTACAACAGCCAGATGAAATAAAATTTTCTCATAATTCGTTTCATAACCTAAAACCATTAAAATACGAAATTACTACATGATACTAACTTTTAAACTTTTTTGGATTCCATTATTCATACACTGTTGAATTTTGAGTGGTGGGTGTTTTATGTATCATCTCATGTTTTCGACCTCAAAATACTTTCAAGGTAGATGACCACTTCCGGTCTACCGGAAGTAGAAAGTTATTGGCATTAGGTGCTTTCCGTTTACATACCAATCAGCCTACGATTGGAAAGGTAATTGATCAATAGCTTAGGAATGGACTCCATTTAAAATGACAAAGTTGATGTCTACTTCCGGTAGACCGGAAGTGACGACCATCTTAAAAATATTTTAGATTAATAAATCGGAATGAACAACCCATGTTACTAAAATTTCAAGCCTCTACGAATAGTGAAACCTAAAAAAGTTCTAATGAACCAGTTATGTGAGACACCCTGTATATTGTTATAATTTATACGGAGGTGATTTAACATTGACGTCAACAACTAAAAACAAATGAAACCCCATGCAGAAAAATAAGATGGCTCACAAATACAAAATTAATTTTGTTTTATCGCATAGTATCTAAGTTTGAAATACTTTTTACATAATACATGAAATTCTACAGGGTCAACTACTGTCTTTGTGACGTCATGCGCGAACAATCGCATTTTCGAATGGTTGAATATCCCATCTTATATTCCTAGTATCATGGGCGTTCATTATGTAATTTAAGTTTGTTATTGAAAAATTATATATGAGAAGCAATTGAAATTGAAAGTGAAATTCACTTATAAAAGTAGGTTGACGTTGTGCGTGAAGACCATTTAATTTAGAATCATAATTTTAGAAACATATAGTACGGATTCTGAAAATTTCATCTTTAAATTGAAATTATTTTATTAATTTGCTATGATATTCAATGACTTACACAATAACCATTTCTAAATGTAACAAACGGCAACAAAAATACATAAATTAAAAGCAGCAAAATATTTGAAATTAACAATAATTAAAATACAAAAGCAAGCCGTCTCAGGTATTTCGTATCTGTTTTAATAATCTACCTCAAGGAAACTAGAATAAATAGCTAAGGTTCAATAAAATTCTTTGTCTGGTAGATTAAAATATAATAGGAGTTCCCCACCTCAACCCAACCCATCACATGACCATCTATTTGATATCATGAAACAGTACTGTTACGATAAAATCTATAATGAGTTATTATCACCATATAATCATATACAAATTAGTAGGGGTTCAAAATTCAAAACAACTCATAAGCGAACAACGCTGAATACCGATAACCTTCATCAAAGTAAATATATTTTTTCGCACTTAATTAAAAGGCATAGTAAAAACTATAGCGATACACTTAAAATAACGAAGCTACGGTATGCGTTCGCTAAACTAAAGGTATCATCTTGATGGTACTTTAGATCGAATCGTTAAGGATGATTAAGCGCAACTATCAAAATTTCTAAACTGTACGAATAGTGCAACACAAGAAATTAGTTGCGTTAAACACCCTTAATATATTTAACTTACTTTTAATTTCTGTTAGAAACGGATAAAATGCCCAAATCACATTAATACTCATCAAGATAATTGGTCCAAATCGACGAACACCTTGCGATGTAGGCCAACACCAAAACATCTGAAAATTTTGTTCTAAAAGAAAGAAACCGAGAGTTTTTACCATTTTGAACGTTAAAGAACTGATTCCACCGGACGACACAGTATGAGTGAAAAAGCAAAGTACACGTATAAAGGAATTAAAAATTTAATCATTAGCATTGATTTATAAACGACTCTACTTTTAATCGAGAAAGCGAGGAATATTTGAACGAGATACAATGTATATTGATAGCTCTAATTTAATCATTACTATAAAATCGTTGTCTATTAATGGATAATAGGACCTAATACGAAACATCCAACATTTGCTGGAATAAAGATTCCGTTGGTGTGCTGCTGACGGTATCTCTTGTACTCTTGACGGTGACTGCAGTACTCGGTAATGTCGGCTCTGTTATTCTCGGCGGAATATCAGAACGTGTTGTTTCGATGTTTTTAGTCAACTATTCCCTAACTGTAACCGCCCGGCCAAAGTATTTCCGAGAATCTGTTTATCCAAACGTTTTGGAGGATGCTCCTCGATAACACCAACCAGACGGGAAGACTAAAGAGAATGACACCTTATGAGTTAGTTGTTTCATAGTTGTTGATCTTTCTTTCTATTTCTATAGAATATTTCATGATTTGATAAAGATGTGTTATTACACTACTGCTTGCAATTCCGGAATCCCGGACAATTTTTATCGATGATTTAAAAACGGTGTTGATGGCAAAATACCGTTATTTCAATATTATCATTAAGAATAATCTTATAATCGATTTTGGTGCAAACAAATTGATAAGATAAAGCTATTGTATGATATCACAAAATATAGAATAAAAAATGGTCAGGAACATGAAAAATGAAGGAACGGTATCCTCAGTTTGATTATTCTAGTGTCTAAAAGTTTTATACAGCGTACACTAAAAAATTATAGGGTATGGAACAAAGAACGTTGTGCATTAATTGTTTATGTTGTTATAAAAATACATAATCTATAACCGGATATTGTTCATTTATGATTCTGTTCTAGCTAGAATCTAGAAATAAATAATATATCAAAATTGAAGTGTTGATTAATAAAGATCGATGATAATTCAAACAGTTAAGGTGTTGCAGCAAGGAATGTTGAATATAAATTGTTTGTAATAGTGTAAGAATACAGATTCCATAACCAGATATGGCTTAATTATGATTGTATTCTAGTTAGAATTTGGAAACTCATAATATATCAATATAGGTCATATTCGTTACTAACGTCGACCATAACTCAAAAAATAACGGTGTTGGAGCGAAAAATGTTTATATTAATTTTTTGTTAAATTAAAATCGAAACTGATACCGGTATCTCGGTTTTAAAAATTTTACATACCAAATACCGGTATTAAGATTTTGATCCGGTATTACATACCCTAATTATAACTAATAATGGCCGTAAATACCGCTTAAAACCGTGTCGCTTTCCAGGAATGATCGCTACGTTAATAAAGGGGATACCTCTGATCCCCTTTATTAACGTATCGTAATATAGTGATGTAGAACACATTGTTTTGAAACAATTTTTCTAATGAAATTTGTTCATATTGTTGATAATAACCCTACGAGAACTGTTTAAAGTGAGTTTTCAATATGAAAGAACTTTATTAGAAAGATCGCCTCAAACTAGTGTGTCTAATCGCTATATACCTCTGATCCGACAGATACCGGACATTCCATATACCCTTCCAAAATTCTTCTGTTTTCTCTTCATCTGCAAAATACGGTGACCTTGAAAATTTTGTAAAAATGTTATTTTTAAATAAAATCTCCAAGGTGTAAATATCTATGCAGGGTGTCTCAAAACATTACCTGCCAAACCTAAATTTTTATTTCACCTAAATTACCTTAATCCGAAATAGTCCAGTTCCTCAAATAGCGTACTATCGCTATAAATTCAATCTCTTCATTCCGTGATGTGCGCTCGTATAGCTTAATCGTACATACCGGTTATCCGCTACTTATGTTAGTTTAGTTTCGTGTAAAATCTGTTATAATGTCTTCGAGAAATTGTTCCATCGATGAAGATGCCCTGGTGCTCAGAATTATTGATAAAGTGACGAATAATGAAAGTTCTTCCATCTTCCAAACAAGATTTAAAGAAGGGAGACAAAAAGTGGTCTCTTTAGAAGAGTGAATCGTTGTTCTGAAGGAGCAACTTTCAAAACACACCTACCTTTTGAAGGAACATGGACAATATTCGCGTCGTAACAATTTACGAATTTTTGGTGTTAATGAGAAACCCATAGAAAATGTTGTGGATGTGGTTACGAAGATTTGTAAAGACAACCTCAAAATTAATGCTCAAGGATATAGGAGATATAGTCCAAGGATATCAAGTATATAGCTTGTTGCCACCCCCTTGCACCTGTTAGACCGAATGACAAGAAGCCCAGACCTATAATTGTTAAATTTTGTCGAAGATCGCTACGTAACGATGTTTATAGGGCTAAGCCACACTGAAAATCTCTGGAATGGTGATTCGTGAAGACTTAACTTATACTGTACTTAGTTAAAAAATATGATCAAAAAATGTTTTTACAGAGGAAAGGATAATATATAAGGATTTTCTTCCCAAACATCTAGGTGTTCCCGTTATTGAAATACAGTCATTCCGTACGCTCATCCTGTATATGTTAAATCGATTTTGTATATTTAGAGAGAAATGAGGATTCTCTGAAGTAAAAAGAAAACCATTAACCGTAAATCAATTACGACATTTAAATTATCAATGCGACATACATGTGTCCTGTTGAAGTGCTTCATTTGTAGGTAATAACATGTCGAAACCATTACTTGGTTATTATTATACCGTGAAGTTTATGCGAATATGCTATTGTTGACCCCAATCGCACAGATTTCGGGGATTCAACCCAACAATTATTATGGTTGTAAAATGTATTTTATCAATTTATTTCTGGCTAATGAAAGCTAACGGTGGGTATAGTTTGGCATTTCTAAGAATTAATACATTTTCTTTCTTATCCATTTTATCATTTTAGATTACAAAACATATTTTGTAAAATTTGATTCAAAAAGGATTGAAGGTCTTGATAAAAGAATAAACACTTTATTAAAAATAATTCGTTACGAAGGATTTTTGCTTGCATATTATGAATCCAATATTATATATCCTTTCTCTTTTCTGTTTGATGGCGATTGTGCACAACTTAAAAGTTCAAAATATTGCTTCATGTATGAAACATTGGGATATAATGTTATTTATGTTACTTCAAATTTATTCTTTAGCTATTACGATACGCGTAACATTCGTAGTGTTGATATTCGATGGAAATATTAATCGTACGTATTGAAATTTTAAGGGAGATGATTGCCAACGTAACTTTGACAAAGAATGAAGAGAGTTAAAAATTGAGACCTATTACAATGTGTCATGAAGATGTATTCAGGTACTGTTATTTCAAAGTTTGTTATGATATTACATGATTGATTGGCTTTAGGATGTTTCAATCCCTTAGTCAATTCATTACGAGCTTTCTTGTTTCAATGAAACTCAATATATTTACTGCTTTAACTGTTGCTACAACTGAATTTACCTTGGTTTGTATAATCAATCAATATGCAATATCCGACAAAACGTCAGCAAACTCCACTATAAATGTAGAGCCGACCGATTTCTTTTTAATTTTGTAATAAATTTGGTTGATAAACTTGCCTTTGATGACCTTTTCCTGAAAAATTCAATAATATTGTCTAATTTTTTTATTAGTCATGCAACGGATAGTGTTTTTTTTTTCGAAGCATCGATCCGGTCGTTATCTAATAATAATAACTGTCAGTTTCAGAAGCAGTTTTGTATCTTATACAAAACTGCTTACAAAAAGAATCTTCTGGGTCAGAATACATATTGATAAAATTTGTCGTGATTTATAAAGGAGATTGCCACAATTTTTCTTAGAACTAAACCATACATGAATATCTCAATTGGTTCTAAAGATATTTTATTTAAAGATATATTTGTAGCATTTTACACAATAAAAGGAACCGTTAATCAGTTTTGAAAAATCGTAAAAAATCAAATTCTTAATACATCTTCATTAAGGACCTGCCTTAATATACGACTGAAGCCAAATATTCAGATAGGCCGGATACATTACATTAACATAAACTTAGTAAATCCACAATTTTTCAATAAAATTAATTTATTGTTTATCAAATCTTTCATTTTGTGTAAAATATTGTAATCTTCATCTCGAAATAAAATTTTCTTTCCTCTACTAATGAGATGAATTTCCTCTTTTCTTTATCAGTAGCGAAAATCAATGGTACTTAATTTTTGATCCATACAGTTCTCCCAATCATCTTTCGCAAAAAATATACATCTCCTACCATATGTTATCTTTACAATTGGTATAATTCCCGCTGCTAGACTTAAACCCCTACGAACAGGTTTGGTTCCGGTTTTATTAAGACAATAACTAGATTCACCAATCAATTGCTTTCTTAACACATTTGTTCGACAAATTTTTCCTATCGAGTTTTTGGTGTGGACCCAAGGGGTGGTTTTGCGTCCCCCATGACGGTTGATGGTGATTACCGCATCGAGGAGCAGTGAGTTGCACACTGGTGCGTCGTTAGTTGCCGTGTATTGCTGTGCGGTATAACACTGTGTTGGCAGCCGTTGCAACGAAAGGCTCCTTAAAGGTATGGGTACGAGATAACGATGTATTGCGATCATTTGCAGAGATATGTCGAACAATTTCATTGACGATAGTGGACTTAGACGATTTTCTCGTGTTCCGTGTGTGTTTTTTGGACTTAGGTGCAGTGAGTTGCCGTCGGTTGCAGCAAGGATTGTGAGAGAACTTTGAATTCGATTATTTCACAGTGAAACAGTGAACTTAAAGACGTAAGATAAAAATCGGTATTATTGGGAAATTAAACTCTATCGTTTACGGATGTTACGAGGGAGATTTGGGAAAAACCAGGTTTCGGTTTTTTAGTTTTGGGAATTTGGGACGTTCGGGTTAAAAAACTTTTTAATACAAAGTTAAACGTTGGGTTGTGTTGTGCGATTGTTCCTTAATTAGCGGACTGTAAAGGAAGACTGGGTGAGAGAAGTGAATGGGAGGACAGGATAGGAAGACGAGTAGAAAGATCATACGCTTCTATTACGAAATGAAAGAAGAAAACTGAAGAAAGGAAAAGAATGGGAAAAAATGAGAAAATAGTTGTAGCGGAGGAGGGAAGTGAAGTGGAAAACAGTGGGATATTAAAAGAAAAAACAGTGAAAACTCTAGAAAAGGAAGAAGGCTGAAAGGAGATAAAAATAAGAAAAGTGGCTAAGTTGAAGGATAAAAGGGTATTGATTGAGGGAGCAACGGAAAGGGACGTGAAGATAATAAAAGAGAAGGTGAAGAGGCCGGGAATGACCAACTACGATCTGACCGAAGATAATTGTCTATGACGTGGACAGAGGTACAAGCGAGGACACGATTTTGTAACAGATCAAGTGGAAAAATGTGGAAAGAATATCCAGGGATACGGGTATTGAATGGGAGGAATTTGGAAAAAATGTAAAGTTATTTTCAAAACAGGAAGAAAGGATAGGGAGGTGTTAAATGTGATGTTAGAAGTGTCGGGGCGGGTTAGGAGGGAGGTTTTAAGGTTTGAGATGGTATATATTAAACTTCAAGCATGCAGGGTGGAGGACTCCGTGAACGTGAAGAGGTATAAAACTAAGGCTTCAACTGCCTTAGTTTTATATTCTGATTTTCAAATCTTCTTTATTCTATTACTTATTTCTCCTTGATATTCTGGTGTTATATATGTTTTACTACTGTTATCCTAGTGTGTGTTGAATGCTGTTTGATTATTTCGTGTGGTTTTTTCGGTTTGTTTCCTCACCAAATTATTAATTTATTTTTGGGTCGTAACGATCGTTTTTGTATATTTGTTTTATTATTCCTGTTTCCTTTGCCATTTCTCTATCTCTTTAAGTTTCAAATGCGTTGCTCTATGAATATATGTTCTAAAGACTGCCATTTTGGGTGTATAATCGTGTCTTTGTGTCTTTTCTCTATATATTTAATAATAATAATAAAATGTATTGAAAAAATTTATTTACTTTATTTACTTTATTTGCAGTAATACATTACTGATATATTAGATGTGGCTGAAGTTAGATTCAGATTCGAATCTGAAGCAGATTCAGATTCGTTTTTTTACAGTCGACCAGATAAATACTTATAATGAACACTAAATAATTATTTTTCTTATTATTTAGGGAATGTGGCACCCTGAAACCATGTTAGGAAATTCACTTAGCGATCTTTTAACCCCTCTGCAAAGGGACAGTTGCGGACAGGGCGGGGGATTAATAATAATAACTCGGTATTAGGAGTAAAACGTAAATAATTTTTTTCTCAAAATCTGGGAAGTGTAGCACCCTGGAACCATATTAGAAAATTCACATAACCGTTCTAGAACCCCCTGTGTAAAGGGACACACAAAAATTTAGAGGTGGGGGCGGGGGATGAATAATTTAAATTAACTCGGTTTTCGGTGTAAAATGTAAATAATTTTTTTCTCAAAATCTGGGAAGTGTAGCACCCTGGAACCATATTAGAAAATTCACTTAACCCTTCTAGAATCCCTATGCAAAGGGACACACAAAAATTTAGAGGTGAACCATATCAGAAAATTCACATAACCGTTCTAGAACCCCCTCTGCAAAGGAACACACAAAAATTTAGAGGTGGGGGCGGGGGATGAATAATTTAAATTAACTCGGTATTAGGTGTAAAAGGTAAATAATTTTGTTCTCAAAATCTGGGAAGTGTAGCACCCTAGAACCATATTAGAAAATTCACTTAACCCTTCTAGAACCCCTGTGCAAAGGGACACACAAAAATTTAGAGGAGGGGGCGGGGGATGAATAATTTAAATTAACTCGGTTTTCGGTGTAACATGTAAATAATTTTTTTCTCAAAATCTGGGAAGTGTAGCACCCTGGAACCATATTAGAAAATTCACATAACCGTTCTAGAACCCCCTGTGCAAAGGGACTCACAAAAATTTAGAGGTGGGGGTGGGGGATGAATAATTTAAATTAACTCGGTATTAGGTGTAAAAGGTAAATAATTTTTTTCTCAAAATCTGGGAAGTGTAGCACCCTAGAACCATATTAGAAAATTCACTTAACCCTTCTAGAACCTCTCTGCAAAGGGACACACAAAAATTTAGAGGTGGGGGCGGGGGATGAATAATTTAAATTAACTCGGTTTTCGGTGTAAAATGTAAATAATTTTTTTCTCAAAATCTGGGAAGTGTATCACCCTGGAACCATATTAAAAAATTCACTTAACCCTTCAAAAAATTTGTACAATTACTCATGAAGGAATACAGTTGTCTACTGATGAAGATAAAACCCAAGCATTTGTCGATTACCTTGAAGTAACCTTTATTTCTCATATACCCCGAGAAAACACGTCATTGGCCAATGCTACTGAAACATATAATGAAACGCATCTTCCACGAATAGCAATGGTGGACGAAGAAGTCACTAATGAGGAAATCGGATATTTAATTTACAATCTACTCAATCGAAAAGTTCCAGGGCATGACCCTATACGAAACTTAATTTTAACATACTTTCCCTCGAACATTACTACCTACCTAACTGATATCTTCAATTTATGCCTACAAATTGGTTACTTACCGGTCACTTCGAAAAAAGCTGAGATACTAATGTTCGGCAAACCTGGTAAAACGAGCAGTACTATATCTAATTACCGTCCTATTAGCCTCTTACCGACACTATCTAAATTGTTTGAAAACGTAATTTTGCGAAGATTTCAAGAACAGTTAGTTTATGTAAGATAGAATGGGTCATATTCAGATTCACGTTGTATCAGAGGATTTCCAAGGGGGTATATTAGCACCTTATTCAATATATTTGCATGATATACCATACCACCAAAGTTTTAATTAAAAAGGCTCTATTTGCTAACGAGTGTTGATTATAACTCAAGGTAGTGATTTAGAGAAAACAATAGAACACCTTCAAGATGTCATTAACAACATGCAGAAATGACTTACTAAATGGTGCCTATTCCTAAGTAAAGACAAGTTTTAATTCAAAATCTTTACATTACGGCGTTACCAAAATTCAATAAACGTTGCAATCAATAACTCAGAATATCGGTGGAATCTTAAAGACAAAGCTATTAAATACTTACGTCTGCATCTTGATCAGTGATTAAATTGGGATATGCGTATAAACAACAGATCAAATTTGGAATATGCACGATTGAAACAGTTATTTCTTCTAATAAATAGGAAAAGAGTTACCTAAAATCTAAATGTACAATGATACTATATAAAGTATTAATAAGATTTCTGGTAACCTATGATTGCCTAGTGTGGAGCAATGCTGGTACCACAAATATTATTTATTATAGGAGTATCTACAGAGGACGGCGGACGGCTGTAGATACTCCTTAGTTTGTTCGTAACGATCAGATACATCGAACTAAATATAATGCCTATTAAGGATTTTGTAAGATGTCCAACCAGGCGGTTCCATAAAATCATCAACAAATGTTGTAGTGCAGCTAACATTGGTTTGGGTCTCAAAAATATACATAGCCGTTTAACAAGAAAGTTGCCACAAGATTTATTGTAAATTAAAATTTAACTATTTGCCTTAGGAAAACCTCTATTTTTCCTTAATGTTATTAATCGTTATGTATATGTAAATGTGATTTGAACCATGATTGAAACACATTAGCGAATATTATATTGTATGTTGAGTTGATTTTAATAAAGTTAAAAAAAAGAAAGAGATTGAGAAAAAATTATTTACGTTTTACACCTAAAACCGAGTTAAATTAAATTATTCATCCCCCGCCCCCACTTCTAAATTTTTGTGTGTCCCTTTGCAGAGGGGTTCTAGAAGGGTTAAGTGAATTTTCTAATATGGTTCTAGGGTGCTACACTTCCCAGATTTTGAGAAAAAAATTATTTACATTTTACATCTAAAACCGTCATAATTTAAATTATTCACCCCCCGCCCCCACCTCTAAATTTTTGTGTGTCCCTTTGCAGAGGGGTTCTAGAAGGGTTAAGTGAATTTTCTAATATGGCTCTAGGGTGCTACACTTCCTAGATTTTGAGAAAAAAATTATTTACGTTTTACACCTAAAACCGAGTTAATTTAAATTATTCATCCCCCGCCCCCACCTCTAAATTTTTGTGTGTCCCTTTGCAAAGGGGTTCTAGAAGGGTTAAGTGAATTTTCTAATATGGTTCTAGGGTGCTACATTTCCCAGATTTTGAGAAAAAAATTATTTACGTTTTACACCTAAAACCGAGTTAATCTAAATTATTCATCCCCCGCCCCCACCTCTAAATTATTGTGTGTCCCTTTGCAGAGGGGTTCTAGAAGGGTTAAGTGAATTTTCTAATATAGTTCTAGGGTGCTACACTTCCCAGATTTTGAGAAAAAAATTATTTACATTTTACATCTAAAACCGTCATAAATTATATTATTCACCCCCCGCCCCCACCTCTAAATTTTTGTGTGTCCCTTTGCAGAGGGGTTCTAGAAGGGTTAAGTGAATTTTCTAATATGATTCTAGGGTGCTACACTTCCCAGATTTGAGAAAAAAATTATTTACATTTTACATCTAAAACCGTCATAATTTAAATTATTCACCCCCCGCCCCCACCTCTAAATTTTTGTGTGTCCCTTTCAAGAGGGGTTCTAGAAGGGTTAAGTGAATTTTCTAATATGGTTCTAGGGTGCTACACTTCCCAGATTTTGAGAAAAAAATTATTTACATTTTACATCTAAAACCGTCATAATTTAAATTATTCACCCCCCGCCCCCACCTCTAAATTTTTGTGTGTCCCTTTGCAGAGGGGTTCTAGAAGGGTTAAGTGAATTTTCTAATATGGCTCTAGGGTGCTACACTTCCTAGATTTTGAGAAAAAAATTATTTACGTTTTACACCTAAAACCGAGTTAATTTAAATTATTCATCCCCCGCCCCCACCTCTAAATTTTTGTGTGTCCCTTTGCAAAGGGGTTCTAGAAGGGTTAAGTGAATTTTCTAATATGGTTCTAGGGTGCTACATTTCCCAGATTTTGAGAAAAAAATTATTTACGTTTTACACCTAAAACCGAGTTAATCTAAATTATTCATCCCCCGCCCCCACCTCTAAATTATTGTGTGTCCCTTTGCAGAGGGGTTCTAGAAGGGTTAAGTGAATTTTCTAATATAGTTCTAGGGTGCTACACTTCCCAGATTTTGAGAAAAAAATTATTTACATTTTACATCTAAAACCGTCATAAATTATATTATTCACCCCCCGCCCCCACCTCTAAATTTTTGTGTGTCCCTTTGCAGAGGGGTTCTAGAAGGGTTAAGTGAATTTTCTAATATGATTCTAGGGTGCTACACTTCCCAGATTTGAGAAAAAAATTATTTACATTTTACATCTAAAACCGTCATAATTTAAATTATTCACCCCCCGCCCCCACCTCTAAATTTTTGTGTGTCCCTTTCAAGAGGGGTTCTAGAAGGGTTAAGTGAATTTTCTAATATGGTTCTAGGGTGCTACACTTCCCAGATTTTGAGAAATAATTATTTACGTTTTACATCTAAAACCGTCATAATTTAAATTTTTTACCCACCGCCCCCACCTCTAAATTTTTGTGTGTCCCTTTGCAGAGGGGTTTTAGAAGGGTTAAGTGAATTTTCTAATATGGTTCTAGGGTGCTACACTTCCCAGATTTTGAGAAAGAAATTATTTACATTTTATATCTAAAACCGTCATAATTTAAATTATTCACCCCCCGCCCCCACCTCTAAATTTTTGTGTGTCCCTTTGCAGAGGGGTTCTAGAAGGGTTAAGTGAATTTTCTAATATGGTTCTAGGGTGCTACACTTCCCAGATTTTGAGAAAAAAATTATTTACATTTTACATCTAAAACCGTCATAATTTAAATTATTCACCCCCCGCCCCCACCTCTAAATTTTTGTGTGTCCCTTTGCGGAGGGGTTCTAGAAGGGTTAAGTGAATTTTCTAATATGATTCTAGGGTGCTACACTTCCCAGATTTGAGAAAAAAATTATTTACATTTTACATCTAAAACCTTCATAATTTAAATTATTCACCCCCGCCCCCACCTCTAAATTTTTGTGTGTCCCTTTCAAGAGGGGTTCTAGAAGGGTTAAGTGAATTTTCTAATATGGTTCTAGGGTGCTACACTTCCCAGATTTTGAGAAATAATTATTTACGTTTTACATCTAAAACCGTCATAATTTAAATTTTTCACCCACCGCCCCCACCTCTAAATTTTTGTGTGTCCCTTTGCAGAGGGGTTTTAGAAGGGTTAAGTGAATTTTCTATGGTTCTAGGGTGCTACACTTCCCAGATTTTGAGAAAGAAATTATTTACATTTTATATCTAAAACCGTCATAATTTAAATTATTCACCCCCCGCCCCCACCTCTAAATTTTTGTGTGTCCCTTTGCAGAGGGGTTCTAGAAGGGTTAAGTGAATTTTCTAATATGGTTCTAGGGTGCTACACTTCCCAGATTTTGAGAAAAAAATTATTTACATTTTACATCTAAAACCGTCATAATTTAAATTATTCACCCCCCGGCCCCACCTCTAAATTTTTGTGTGTCCCTTTGCAGAGGGGTCTAGAAGGGTTAAGTGAATTTTCTAATATGATTCTAGGGTGCTACACTTCCCAAATTTTGAGAAAAAAATTATTTACATTTTACATCTAAAACCGTCATAATTTAAATTATTCACCCCCCGCCCCCACCTCTAAATTTTTGTGTGTCCCTTTGCAGAGGGGTCTAGAAGGGTTAAGTGAATTTTCTAATATGGTTCTAGGGTGCTACACTTCCCAGATTTTGAGAAAAAAATTATTTACGTTTTACACCTAAAACCGAGTTAATTTAAATTATTCATCCCCCGCCCCCACCTCCAAATTTTTGTGTGTTCCTTTGCAGGGGGGGTTCTAGAAGGGTTAAGTGAATTTTCTAATATGGTTCCAGGGTGCTACACTTCCCAAATTTTGAGAAAAAAATTATTTACGTTTTACACCTAATACCGAGTTATTATTATTAATCCCCCGCCCCGTCCGCATCTGTCCCTTTGCAGAGGGGTTAAAGGATCGCTAAGTGAATTTCCTAACATGGTTTCAGGGTGCCACATTCCCTAAATAATAAGAAAAATAATTATTTAGTGTTCATTATAAGTATTTGTCTGGTCGACTGTAAAAAAACGAATCTGAATCTGCTTCAGATTCGAATCTGAATCTAACTTCAGCCACATATATATTAGTAACTTATAATAGCTAACTATGCCAGTAAAACTAAATCGTCAATGCCATAGCCATTTCGGCGCTAAATAATAAAAAAAAATAATAAAAAGAATATAATAAACAAAAGAAAATATATAAATAAAATATAAAAAATAAATAAAATATAAAATATACATATATGATTAAATTTTAAACTCAACAATGTGCTAAGTCACTGATTAAATATAAATTTGATTTGGAAAAGATAGAATTAAGATTATATGATGAAAAGAAAAATAACAAAACTGAACAGCATTTTATAAATTCAAAATAATGTAAATAATGGATAAACACCTTAATATAATAGAGATTCTCAAACTAACTTCCCAAAGTAACTGATTAATGAAACGGCGCTTAACTGTGAACAGCTATAGCTACCGGAAAAATTAAATTACTAAATTTATTGGTTATATTGTGAGAAGAAGAACGTATGAACAACTCCAGTTTGTGGCTAGGGATGGAGACCAAGTTAGGGTGTCTTATGTTTCCTGAACAGAGGTTGCTTTGTACGCGAAACGTTCAAATAAAACGATACTTCGTGCTTCAGTTGTCTATTTTTCATATTTAAAGAACCAGATCGCCTAAGCGCCTCTAACACACCACGTTTTCATTGTATACCATACGTTAGCCTTAGGCAAGAATTTTGCAAGCGTTCAATGCGATTCGAATATTGATTGGTTATGCAATTATTGTAAATTACATTACAATATGTAAACTTTGATAATACTAAAGAATCGCAAAACAGACGCATGGTATCGGAATCAAATAGGTGTCGATTATTGATATATTGATTTTAATGCACTAATTGCCTTTCTGGTCATAGACGACGAGTGTTCCTCAATTCGTAGAAAATTATCAAGAAGTAGGGCCAAGTTAAATACAGCAGAGTCCATGATAAACTGTGCGCCATTAACAGACACAATAATAGACGGTAAAAGAGATTTTCTAATTTGTTTACGGCCAAAAACTATAAACTGAGATACATCAGGGTTTATTGTAAGATTTAACATAGCTGCATAGCAAAACAATAAATCTGGTTGATACGCATCAATATCTCCATTTAGATTTCTTAAGGATGTGTCGAAATCGTCGGGTTTAAATGACAATACTCTGATGACACCTGAGTGTCATCAGGATATAAGTGGTAATTACTATGATTGATTATCTTCGAGATGGATGTTAGACAAAATAATAATGGGCTTATTTTGATAATTATATGAATTCGGAGAAATTGAAGAGCAAAAAATTGTTACATTCCGAAATTATTTTGTTTTATTTGTTTGGTGTTTGTGACTTGTCTTTAATCGGTGGATGTTGAGTTGCATAAATTCGGGAATATTTAATTAATTATTTTGGTTCATTTAAGCATTTATTTGTTTTACATTTTGTTGTTAATTTAACATTTATCTTTCAGCAGCAAATTCTGGGTTTTTCCTTTCATTCCCTATATTTCCTAAAACACATTTTTATTTTCGATTTTTTCTCTTCCCTCTGAGAGGGTGCTGCAAAATTTTTATTTTGCGCAGATGTTAATTTTTTTTTATAATTTCCTTTTCTTATATAAGGCCTTTAAAAATTTTTCTCTCTCTCTTTTACTGATTGACCAGTGAGATACTCATGTTACGGGTGACATAGAATTGTGTGTGGTTTCGCCATTTTTTGGATTTTTAAGTGAATTTTTCTATTTCCATTTTTGTGGGATTCATCACCCGTAATATATTTTTGGAAAAGTGGTATTCTTTTCTTAAAATCTACGGTTTATCCGGATTTCAACGTATTTTTCATTCAATTCAACTTTAATTCTGATTAATAAACCTCGACCATCAGAGGTAAGCATTTTTTTAAGGTTTCTTTAAAAAAACAATTTTCATACATCCCTTTCACCCATTCACCCTTTCTTTCATTCAAAACTTTAATCTATAGTACTAAAAACTACTTCCTTGAAAAAAAAAAAAACAAACCTTTTTCTTACAAAAAATTTAATAATAATAATTTATCCTACGAACTATCCTAAACCTAATTCTAAATTTCTTAATTTTGTTTTAATGTTTTTCTTTCTTTTCAAATTCATTATCAGGTTTTAACGAGGGGAGCAATTCCTGGTTCATTTATTTTGGGAAATAATTTTCAATCTAGATGGTTTTGGAACCAGTTGTCCAAGTGAGACTTCTGTTCAGTTTTTTTCTGAAAGCATAAACTTTAATCACCCGAGAAAGAAACGAACAACCTTCTTACCTGTCCTAAACCACCAGAGGTGCTGCTGAAGGAGATCAGATCTTTTCAGACCGGTGAATTTCTTGGGACAAAAGGTCAGATAGTTTATTTATTTTCCTTTAACTTTTCTTTCACCGAAGAAACATCGTGAAGCTTGAGTACGAACTTTGAGATTTTCCTTAAGAAAATTTTTTTCATTTTAATTTTTTTTTTTTGATTTGTTAGCAATTTAAATTTGATTATTTTTTTGTTTGTTTGTTGTAAATTCCTGTTAGCGAGAATTTTTTTTTAATTTGTTTTATTTGTTTAGCGTTGAATTTTATATTTTTATTTTGGACTTTATGTTGAGCTCAACTCTACGGAGTCTAGACGCGAGTCAATTTTCATTTTCTTTTATTTCGGTAATTTTTTTTTTTGGTTTATTTTTCTACGGTTATTGAACTCGCTAACTGCAATATTTTCTTGGCTAACGTAACCTATAATAGTGTTAAT
Organism: Onthophagus sagittarius; assembly: GCA_036711965.1. Classification (NCBI taxonomy): domain Eukaryota; kingdom Metazoa; phylum Arthropoda; class Insecta; order Coleoptera; family Scarabaeidae; genus Onthophagus; species Onthophagus sagittarius. The sequence goes on from JASERS010000001.1 coordinate 50,213,960, forward strand.
TTTCATAATTTTCTTATACATTTATCTGCTTTCAACTTTTATTTTACTTACCTGTTATTTTTTTTCGTATTTTTTTTAATAAATTTATTTTTTGCAACTCAAAATCACGTGTCAAGGGTTTATTTATGTTGTGTTGTCCTATATGTTTACATCAACAATCTAAAACTCACGTCACAGTTCGTGTACCACGCGGTAAACTGTGTGGCGCCAAATAAATCCCCCTCCCTTCTTCACTGAGCCGGTTGAGGACCCGCGTGCGCTTTAATTTTGTAAACATATCTTTTGTTGTTTTTTTTTGTTGTTAATTTTTTTTTATTTACCGAAAGTTTTGGCGTCATAAAATAAAACGACTTACTCGCTTCACAAAAAAGACAAGAAGGTCTTTTATTTACATAACAACGATATATAAAAATAAAATTAGAAACAGAACGGCTATTATCAAAAAAATATATATACAGGTCGATTGGTCCCTACATCCAATAATATTGGCTCTGGAACAACTGCTAATGTTGATCCAACGAGAAAATTGAAAAAGAGATGGTGATAATATATCAAAATTATTGGGGTCATCGGAAAGCGAAATCAAAGGACGAGAATTCAGAACGGCCTCAATTTGAATTATAACAGTAGAAAACTCTTTATACGTGAGTATAGTTGAACCCAAAATCTTTTTAAGGTGGTTTTCTACAAACCGAACTCCAGTCTCCCACTTGCCACCGAAATGAGGTGATGAAGGAGGGTTAAATTTCCATCGAGTTCCATCATTAGCAAGAATGGATGCTAATTGATTCCACTATCGGGAAGCTGCAAAAAATAGTGAACGCAGTTCTCTGTCAGCGCTAACGAGGTTCGTCCCACAATCACTATAAAGGCGTTGACAGAGCCCCCGACGTCCAGAGAATCGTTTGTAAGCAGTGAGGAAAGCCTCGGTAGTGTAATTCGTTCCCAATTCAAGATGGACTGGGATGTGGCTAAACATACGCAAATAAAAAGTAAGTTTTATATGTTTTAGAACCTCGTCCTTTGGAAATCTTGATTATTAATGGTCCTGGGTAATCGACCCCAGTGTGTAGAAAAGGGCGTGCAGGAACAACCCGGGTTGGGGGGAGCTGTTCCATTAATTGTTGTCCAGCTTGTATCCGAAATCGGGCGCAGACGATACGTCGATAGATGAAAGAACGGATGGTAATACTTCCTCCGAGAACCCAGAAATGTCTTCGGATAGATGATAGAGTAAGTTGAGTTCCCCCATGTAGAGTTCTTCGGTGATTAGAATCGATTATTAAATTAGCAAAATGACAATTCTTAGGAAGTGTTATTGGATGTTTTTCATCCTAGTCGAGGATCGCAAATCGTGGACGTCCTGTAATCCTCATGATACCATTTCCGTCAATAAAGGGAACCAAACGATATAAAGGGCTAGACGTTGGCAGCGTCTTATTTTCTTGTAAAATTTAAATTTCGGCTGAGAAGTAACAATTTTGCACGTCTTTAATCCAAAATAGTAAAGCGTGCTCGATTTCATCTGAAGTTATAAAATTTGAAACATATTTGGATTTAGAAAGTCGTATAAATCGAAAGCATCAAGCCGTTATTCGTAGCAATTTAATTAAATTAGAATATTTTTTTTAGGTTCCAGCCTTGAATAGGAACGGCATTTAAAGATGCGACTCGTCGAATTTCATTGTTGATCTCAATCGGACAATTGATTGGTTGATCAGGCCAGTTGGTTGAAGAAGTGGCGAGCCAAGAAGGACCGGACCACCATATGGTTTGATCTTGGAAGGTATGAATGCGTACTCCTCTCGAAAACAAATCAGCTGGATTTTCTCGCCCAGGAACGTAATTCCATTTTGCTTCGGGTAGATTTTTTTGAATTTCAATTACAAGATTACGTACGAAATCCTTCCATCGATTCGGCTGACTTCGAATCCATGACAATGTCACCATTGAATCAGACCATAGAAAAATAGTAGTATTATTAATTTATAAAGCATTCGAATTCCTTTTACGAGTCGAGTAAGGAGCACAGCCGAGCAAAGTTCCAATCGGAGAATTGACACAACTTTTATGCCCGGTTTCTCGTACGTTATAGTATTGAATAGATATCATTTATCGAGTCGATATCGCTTGTTGGTGTTCTGGTAGGAACTGATCGACAGATATTGCACACAAAAGTTATGGAACGGTTTTTGACAGTTTTGTCAAAGAATCGATTACTTGTTTATTCCCGTTGATAGGTGGCGGTAAAAATTGTGCATAACAATTCGTAACATTATTTATTACATTTGAGATGAAAACTGGAAAGCCCAGCGAAGCATCCAGTAATAGATCACAATAAATAACATAAATAAATAATTTCTTAACAAGAATAAAAAATTGCTAAACCAGAAATTGAAAATGTAAACGAACATAATTAACAAATAAGAAAACTTTTTAAAGGCTCAATTACACAGGGAACAGTTGTAGGTAAATTATATTTATTATTAATTTCAAAAAATCATAAAAAATCAGGTCAACTTAAATAACCTTTATCTCAAAAACGAAAAAAGATTTTCACCATGACAAAATGACACTTACCTCTATAAATTTTGAATGTTTCATTAAAATATTTCAAGAATTCGATTATTGGTGATGTTTAACTAACTTGAGATAGCCATAAATGTTCACGTTGAATTTAATGATTTATATCTCAAAAACGAATAAATATTTTCAAGATCCGCTTTCATCACGAGAAAGTAGACACTTTCCTCTATAAATCAGGAATAATTCATTAAGATATCTTAAGAATTCGATTTTTTGTAATTTTAAAAATTACAAGATTATTAATTTTAAAAAATCATAAAAAATTAGGTTAACTTCAATAATCTTTATCTCGAAAACGAATAAAGATTTTCTAATTTGGTTCTCACCATGATTAAGTAGATACTTAGCGCTATAAATTTTGAATGTATCATTAAAATATCTCAAGAATTCGACTTCCGGTGATTTTTAATTAATTTGAGATAGCCCTAAATATTCACGTTGAATTTAATGATTTATATCTCAAAAACGAATGAATATTTTTAAGATCCGGTTTCATCGCGAGAAAGTAGACACTTTCCTCTATAAATAAAAATAAAAATTCGATTTTTCGTGATTTTTTAAAACAAGATTATTAATTTCAAAAAATGATAAAAAATTAGATTAGCTTAAATAATCTTTATCTCAAAAAAGGAATAAAGTTTTTCTAACAAAGGAAGTATCACAAGTAAAGTGGACCAAAATAAGGTTTCCTTAATTTTTTATACATGCGGTAAAAGCCCCTGGGGCGAGTTTTAGGGGTTGACAGTTTGGGGAAAATGAGCATTTTTCGGCTGTGTTTGGAAACGAAACGGCTAATCAAAATTTGGGGTGATCAAATTGATATTCTTTTTCAGGGAACTTTCTTTTGATGTATCATACATATACAAGAGGCTGAAAAGGGGTAAACTACCCCTACTTTCTTGGAATAATTTAAAAACAACCGTATCGATTTTTTTGGCTTTAAGTATGCTTATAGTACGTTTAAAAATATTAGTTACATGTTTTTTCCCATTCGTCCTAGACCAACCCCGACGATGTTACGGGGGTTAATACATAATCACTTTTCATAATAATAACGCGGTAAAACAAGTTTGGAATGAGGAAAGGAATTTAAACAAAACCGTGAATTAAATGTTATTGTAACGCATTATAATGTTTGTTATTAGAAAATACCTTATTCGACATTTTGGGGTAGGTAGGGGTTAACTACCCCATTAATAATTTAACGCGGTGTTTTCTTTACAAATAAAGTAAAATTTTTAGAATTATTTTGTAAGGATTAGAAGTTAGGAGAGGAAACTGTATTTTCGGTTAAATCTCAAAAATGAAAACTGTTATCAAGAAAATTTTAAACATTAATTAATCCTTTTGTTTTAATAACTTTCTGTGCGAATTGAAGTCCTATATGTACACACATATCGATAGCTGAATCCTTATAAAGTATGAGATCGTTAATCCTCTCCTCAAGAAGAGTGGCATGGATTCAATATCAAGTCTTACAACATGTACTCTCTTCAAAGCGTTTGCTTAGTATAAATAGATGAGTATTGTTTTGGACAATTTCAGTTTTAAAGCAACTGACAGAAGCAATGGTTCTCATCAATCCAATTAACGTTTTAAATTTACTGCTAACAGTTTTTACTGTTATGAACATCCCGAAGAGTCCTATGAATGAAGACGAAGTCAAATTAAAGGAAAGAATTCAACATATATTAATGGAAAGCATGGAGAATTCTGATATGCAAATTGAAAATGAAACTGTGTTAGTCTTTGACACGTTCACTACCATTAATGATGGTCAAGATGGTCAAGTTATAGAAGACAGTGAAGGCCAAGGGATGAGCGAAAGTGTACAGGTCACATCAAAGAAACAATTGCAAAGGTGGGCGAAACATATTGAAGAGAGAGGTACTTACCGAGAAAAAGTAAGAGATATTGCGGAATTCGTTATTAATCAAGCTAGAACTGCCATAAATAACAGATTGCCTCTACATGACATCGACATCCGCAGATGGGCTTTACAAGCCAGAAACGACTTATCACTAAAGACCGGATTAAAAGGCACAAAAAAGACGGAACAGGGCACTTAAAAAGGCATGAAATTTTGGCAACAAAAGCATTAAAAAGGCATAAAAATTAGAAATCGAAAAAATTGCTATACCTAATTAATAATGTATTTTAATAACGTTTTCATTAAAAAATACATCGTTAAACTAAACATTCATATATAACTATTAAACCACTAATCACGAAAACAACTAATTATTAAATATGTTCCATTGTGAAGTTGTGTCTTCTCTCACTTAACGTATTCTTGTAAGCCGAAAAACTTCTCTCCACGTCCACACTTGTAACTTGGTGCATAATTGAACTTTGTAATTAATCCGGGATCCATAATAAATCCAGTAACAATTTCACCACTTAAAATTGATGCAATTTATTGTAATGTGGCAAATCCTTCATTTTTACACAGAACGTCATTAAATTTATTCGTAATTATTTGACCAATATGTCCTGGTACGCTATACGTGCTGTCTTGAAACTTTTTAATCATTTCTACTGCAGTCACTAAAGGTAAATCCTGTTTTTCAAGTGATTTTATAGATTCACTTATATAACTGTAATTGCTTTTTATAAATGGCAAATTATTTTGTAGCTCCACTTCTTTTAGGACGGCCTGGCAATCTTGTATTGCTTTACTACTTGTAGCCGAAAATTCATTTATTAATTGTTTAAAATAATCTAAGGCGTTTGTGTAGTAAATAGCGGCATCTAGCCATGTTCCCCATCTTGTTAGAACTGGTTGTGGTGGTAATGGGGTATTTGGTAACCTCTCTCTAAACAATTCTACCCTTAAAGGGGCTTTAACAAATATTTGTTTACCGTTTTTTATTAATTTATTAACTAATGGGAACTGTAACCTTATAGTTTCTGCTACTCGATTAAGCCCGTGTGCTAAGCAAGTACAATGAATTAAATTAGGGTAAAAAATCTTCATATTAGACGCAGCTTTTACCATGTATGCCGCTGCGTCTGACACCATCAGTAAAATTTTATCATTCGGTACCGGCTCCGGTAAGAAAAAATGCGTTAATTCATCGTGAATAAATCTTGTTACCGTATTATTATTTGTTTTACTTAATTCTTTGGTACTTATTAGAAAACTTTTTGACGAATTTTCATCACTTAATACTCCAAGTATTAAATTTGCCACGTATCGTCCACATACATCAGTTGTTTCGTCTACCCTTATCCAAATATAATTTTTTCCAATAATGTTTTTTATTTCTTGAATAAATTCTTTGTAGATTGAAGTAATATAATTTTTGCGGAGATGGCTTTCATCGGGAATATGGATTGTACAATATGTTTGTACAATGAATCAAAAGTTTTGAAATATTTATTTGTCACTTTATGCATTGGTATGTTTGCTTTTATCAAAGCTTTGCAAAGATCAAAATTGAATTTTGACTGTTCAGTGTTGTCCGGACGTTGATGCCACAGATTGTATAGCTGTACCTATAGTTTGTTGTTTTTTGGATTTTTAGTCAGTTTTAATTTTTCCTGATGCAATGATAATTTTTCCGGAGCAATGATGTTTTGACATGCTGAATTATGTAGTATTTCTTGTTACAATTAATCTATTGACAGTAATTTAATAACGTCAGTATTTTATAATATCTTCCATAATTATTAAACAATCAATATATTGTTCTATTAATTTTAGTGATCGAAGTACTACATTGAATCAATAATGAATTTTATTTCTAGTAAATTTTGGGACATGCTATTCTTTATAATTTCCAATTTTTACCGTAAAAAGATTTAAATTTCGGTTTTAAATATTTAAAAATCTTTGGTATTATACATAATTTAATCTTTATTTAAAAATATAACTAATATATTAATTGTTTTTACTCGATTAACTCCATCAATACTTATAATTTGAACAGGCTTGGCAAAATAAACGATTGCGTTCATATTTCAATTCCTTGTAATCTTTAATCCATTCTTCTACGGTTGGCTTTTGTTTCGGCTTTGTACTACGCAAGAACTTCACACTGTCACTTGAGTAACTTTAATACAACTAAATGAATTGAAAACTCGACGCAAGTCAAACCACATACGGGGAATCCCGTGTAAAACGACACGGCACAACGGAAAATTCCAAAGCTTAAATTCGGATCGTTGAAAAACGCGGATCTTACGTCAGACGGCACAACGAGGAAATGTACAGAGGCGCAGCGAAATATTTTTTCATAATTCAACCAATTTTTGGGGAAAAGACGACAAAAAGTTGGAAAAAGGCTTTAAATAGGCATAAAAAAAATAATAGGTATGAAAATTCAAAAAAGGCAAAAAAGGCATAACTAACCTGGTCTTATTTCACTTATTTTTAACTGATTCGTAAAGGTATTTAAATATATTTGTAATGCCTTTAATTTTGAGCATAAGCATATTTTCTATAAATCCGGTCTTTACTTACCACCGCAACAGTTTAAACCATCTCATGCATGGGTTTAGCGCTATAAAAAAGCAAATAGGTTGGTGAGTAGAAAAATTACAAAATTTGTGTCACAAAAACAATTAGCAAATGTTGATCGAGTAAAAGTCCTAGCTAAAGAATTTGTAAAAGATACGAAGAAACATATCGAAATATATGGTCCTGAAAACACCTACAGTTCAGATCAGAGTGGTTTTAACTTGGAATTTCATTCAGGTAGAAACTTTAAGTAATTTAGGTGTTAAAACCTTAGAACGTGTAGTGGCATCAATGTCTTCGACGACGCATAGTTACACAATTCAGCCTATTATATCTGCGGATGGGAAACTTCTTTCACCCCTTTTAATTGTTCTAAAAGAATCTCTGGATCCTTTGGACCAAAGATAGCAAACACAATGTTTAAAGCAAACATATATACGTTTTAGCATCCAAATCTGGAAAGCTAACGTCAGGACATATGAAGAATTTTCTACAAAATGTTTATTTTGTTATTATTATTGGACTCTTGGAGTGGTCACTGTCCTGAAGTTATTAATGAAATAACCCCATCAAATACCGATTTTAAACACTTGTCTATTCCTGCAGGGACAACGGGACAAATACAGCCCTTTGAAGTATTTGGATTTAGAATATGGAAAAATTTGATCAGAAGATTTTCTACTCAGATGCTATATCAACACGATGTAAATTTACATCAACGCGACAACATTTTGAAACTCCAATCCCTATCTCAAAACCAGTTATTTACCCCCGATTTATCAATCTTTTTAAATACGCATGGTTTGCAAGTGGATACATTGAAGAAAGACCAGAGCAGTTTGAAAATGCAGTAGAGGTTTGTTTTTCAAGTGAGAAGCCAACGTGCGATGTTTGTTGAGATATTGAGATATAGCCGTAATAACTTGTGCTTGTGCAAACAGTCGCTATGTTAAAAAAATCGATACGGTAGTTTTTAAATTATTCCAAGAAGGTAGGGGTATAGTTAACCCCTTTTCACCCTCTTGTATATGTATGATACATCAAAAGAAAGCTCTCTAAAAGAGAATAGATTTAGAATTCATCACCCCAAATTTTGATTAACCGTTTCGTTTCCAAATACAGCCGAAAAATGCTCATTTTCCCCAAACTGTCAACCCTTAAAACTCGCCCCAGGGGCTTTTACCGCACGTATAAAATATTAAAGAAACCTTATTTTGGTCCATATGTGATACTTCCCTTGTTAGAAAAAGAAAAAAGAAGGAATCAAAAACCTTGAACAAAGACATATTTGATAAAACAAAAACCGCTAAAAAGGGAAAGAAGGAAAGGAAAAAGTGAAAGTAAAAGAAAATTAGGAAATCAAATAAATATATGGATGAGTCCAGTTCAGAAGATGAAGAGACATTTTGTCTTCTTTGTGCGGAATCGTGGTGCAACAGCTTACCCAAAGAGAAGTGGATTGTCAATGTTTGCACTTCGCCTTTCTCTGTTAGGTCCGTCACTAGCATTCATAGATAAAATTGTAGTTAGCGCCTTCTAAAACTTAAAGTAAAAATCGATTGCTACCACTGCATTTATCTCATAGTTAACGTTACCTGAAAGATAACTATTGTGTTAACCACAACCAGTGGATTCGGTTCGGGATAAATTGGTGTCTAATGGATAACAGAACAAATGAATAAAATTTAAAAAATGAATAATTTTATGGATACTTGGGACGAAGAAATGATCCAGGAGGAAATAAACAAGTTATTCCCAATAAGAAGTGAACACCTAATTCGCAGAAGATTGAAACATTTGAATCGACATTTGGATATCGAATTTGTGAAAGGATTCCATCTTTGGAAGGAAACTTTCCATTTTCTTCTCCATCAAATAGAAGAAGTGTTTAAACCGCTATCCATAACGTGATTAATTTGATATAATTTTTATAATTTAATGTGCCAACATTTACATCAATATTTTAGCAATAACGCTGTACCTGCTGCAAACCGATTGTTGCTGACAGATTTTGCAGGAGTGAGCGAGCATTTTTCATCTACAGTTAAGCACGACGTTAGTTGCGTCATCGCCAATTTACGTCCAAGGTACTGCAAAATACCGATATATCATGAGATGACTACTGCACAGAGAGAATTTCATAATGTTGCACGATTTCCATGCGTGATTGGTGCAAACGATTGTACTCATACACGCATTCAATTCCCTGATATGTGAATGCCAGGGGATTGAGTTTGATTCAGTTTTGATTTTTATTGTATGTAAACAACATTTCTATTTAATTTTAGGTAAAGAAGTAGCTGAAAATTTTCGAAACCGAAAAAATTATTTTTCAATTAATGTACAAACAGCGTCTGATGCTAACATGAGGATATTAGATATCATTGCTAGCTGGCCAGGGTGAACACATTACCAACCAATATTTAATAATTGTACAGTTAAACACCCTTTAGAAATTAGCCAATTTCGAAACTTAAATTTATTGAGAGATGGTGGATACCAAAATAAGTAATAAAATATAAAATGTTGTAACATGTCAGATTAGACAATGATAAAACAGCAAAATCATTAATTCATTTTTGAAGAGTTAAATGGAAATGGAAAGTGTAATTTATCTATGTACTTCAAAGTTAATATTTTGAATGATTAAGCTCGTGCTTAAGTTGTCCAAATTAAGTTTACTTTCAATGTAATAATTAAGGCAACAAACATAGATATAGAACATACGAATTTTTAAGCACACCCATCTGTTCAAACAAAATTCCATGGTTTAAAATAGGTTTTGAACTGTTTAAAACAAATTTGGTTTGAGACATATGGCACAGTTTTAAACAGTTAAAAACTTATCAATTCAAACATTTTATTTAAACAACACAGGCGATTTTTTGTCAATCTTTTAAGTCATCCTCTCAACCTTGTTTAAAACATAACAACCCTGGTATAATCAATGAAGCCTTTAACTAATGAATTGCTATTTGTAGATCATTTGTAGCTTATATTTTTGTTGCAACTTGTTCAATAAATAAATAAAAATGACTCAAAATGCATTTTTGAAGACAATGTTATATCCCATTTTCGTTTTTAAAGTTATTCTCTCAATATGTAAAACTACAACTAAGTGTTCAATTTAAAAACACTTTGTTTCCAACATAACAAACCGGGTATAAACAACAAAACCATTAACTAGTGAAGTGCTATTTTTCTAGACCATTTGTTGACCACAATGTTACGTCCAATCTTCTCTCTCAAATTTTGTTGTAATTCAATATCAATTTCTTTATATGCATTTTATTTCCGCGGGAAAGTTAGAGTTTGATTCTTATTTATACTTTTCTTGGATATCTCCTTTCTATATTAGATGTCGATTATCTCAATATTATTAGTTATATTTCAAATTTAAGTGTGCACAGGCGATCTTTGTGTCTCTTAAGTCATCCTTTCAATATGTAAAGTTATAATTTAGTGTTCAATTTAGAAACACTTTGCTTAAAGCATAATAACCCCGGTATAATCAATGAAAGCATTAACCAGTGAAGTGCTAATTCTAGACCATTTGTAGTTTATATTTTCATTGCAACTTGTTCAATAAATAAATAAAAATTAATCAAAATGCATTTTTGACGACAATGTTATGTCCCATTTTCTCTCTTCAATTGCCATTTTGTTGTAATTACAAGTCACAATTTGATTCTTATCTATTGTTTTCTTGAGTTTTTCACCTCAATATTAGATGTTGATTATCTCAATATCATTAGTTTTATCTTAAATATAAGTGTGCACAGGCGATTGTTTGCGTCTCTTTTAAGTCATACTCTCAATATGTAAAGTCAGAACTATATCTTCAATTAAAACTAAATTTGGGATCTTCAGACATTATGAAATAGTTATTTATGTACCAAGTTAGCAAAGTGAATTTTTATCGAACAAGCCTGAGTAAAAGGCGAGTATACTTTTATCGCCAACCGGCAGCAAAAGTATACTTTATTGTATCCATTTGCGGCAGTAAAGTGACACTTTATCTTACTGTCAAATTTGACAGCATTTAGCGGCAGACAAAGTACTTTACCTGCCGCAAATGAGTCAGACAAAGTATTTTACCTGCCGTTAATCGCTGTCAATTTGAAAAAATTTTAGCAAACAACTGGATTCGAATCCGGTACCTTTGACATGACAGCTGACTGACTTGCCACTGGACTACCGACCATTTGTCATATATTTCGATATCTGTCAAAATATGTATATTAAATACTGCAAGTTCTAGAATCATTATATCTCAAATTTTGCGGTTGGCGATAAAATGTTGTATGCACCACGCCAGCAAAGTGTTTTTATCGAACTCGCCTTTTACTCGCCTCGCTCGCTCGACTCGTAAACTCAGGCTCGTTCGATAAAAATTCACTTTGCTGACTTGGTACATAAATAACTATTATCGATATTCTTTGTTAAGGAATATCAATTGAGGTAATTTAATCCACAGTATTTTGGAAAATATTGATCTTTGATTTGATTCAATATAGTGATATTTAAGACCCTTTGTTATCAGTTATTACTTCCGTAACATAATGTTCCTATGCAATCCATCAAACTTATTACCATTGCTAAAGCAAAAGTGTGATTTGAAACCATGGCGTCTCTCCAGAAGGGTTCTAAAATTAAAAGTAACATGATCGAAATTTTAAAGTTAAAATTAAAATTAATTTAATTTTAAGCAGTATATTAAATAAATTCCAAGGTTTAAGGTAAATTAAGCACATTTACTGGTTTAAAATAATTATAATTAAAAAAAAAATTATTGTTTCAATTGACATACGTCGTCTAATCTATGTAGGTATCAAAAAAAACAAAGATCGATTGAAAAACTGTTTAATGTTTAAAGTTTAAATAAATTTACTTACAATTGAAACTATATATTATTACACATGTGTTCCGTAATGGTATGCGGATAGTGAAGGGGGTGATTCTACATCGAAAATTAATGATAGTTTCTTATATAAACTATGGTCCCAAAATGTTCCGTTATTAAAATACAGGGTGTTAAAGTTTTTTTTAAAAAAAAGGTATTAACAGTAAACAGATTTTAACTACAAAGAGTTGTTTGAAATATCAAACGTACGTAAAACAACAAATGATATGTACATACATTTAGGCTCAGCCACCTACATTTATTTCAAAATTGTAGCCTTAATAATTACATTACGTATTATTATTGTTGAGCAACCGACGGTTTTTAATTTTTCTCTCAAAAACGGCGCTTTGCAGTCCAAAAACTCAAGAGGGCTTTTATTTGTCAAATTGAAGGAGGAGTTCAAAAATATTTTTTATTTGGGAAAAAACCATTGGCGTACCATATTTTCTTTAAAAATATTAAAGTCAGTGCTCGTACGCACGCCATTGTTAAAGATAGAGATTAGATTTGTATTGAAAGATATGCGTCTTTATTAATAATCACTATATGCCAAATTTCATAAAATACCTAAAGCGATTCCGAAAATATTAATTAATATCCTTTTTTTAACTTTAACACTCTGTATTTTAATAACGGAGCATCTTGGGACCGTAGTTTATATAAGAAACTATCATTAATGTTCGATGTACACTGTGTTAAATAATTATCGTAACGTACGTCACGTTGTAATGTTGGTTATCTATCTCATTGTGTAGTGGTAACGGCGATATTTTTAAATTATTAACCAGATTTTAACCAGATGTTGACAGCAGATCGAACTTTATTAGGTTATTATTGTCGCGATTGTCGTATGCTTTGTATGCTTCCGGATTTTCTTTATTCTTTAACCATTTTTTTCTGCCTTTATAATTCTCCAAACAGTTCTTCTTACAGCTATCGTTGTTTCTAGCGATTGATTTAAGCGGTAAGTCAATAAACAGATTAAAATAACGAAAACGTTCAATGAGAATTTCTTTCAGATTTTGATTTCTTTCGTTATGACGTTCACACCGGAACATGATGCCATGATGCCAACGTTTCCCAGATTTCGATGTTGATTATGACGCTTTTAAGCATAGGAAACACGTGGTTGTAACTCGTTTTGAAGAGCGAAGTTGCATTTGCAAACAAAAACCTGGAGGTAGAAAAGTTAAAATCACTGATGATGTGGTAGATAACATCCGTGAGCGAATGGACCACAGTCCTAACAAATCAATGAGAAGGTTATCTGCCGAGACAGGTTTGTTAATCTTTTTTAAATTAAAACAAAATTGCCTATCTAAAATATTATTATTTTAACAGGACTTAGCGTTGCAAGCTGTCACAAAGTAGTTTCAAAACAACTTCAAATGGATCCCTATAAAGTTACTGTAGTGCAACGACTGCAACCACTTGATTATAACAAACGAGTAACTTTTTGTCATTGGTTCAATCAAAATTTAAATAATGACGAGGTACTGGATTAATACAGAATTAATATTTGTCTGGAGAATAATGGAGAGCATTTTCAACACATGATGTAATAATTGCAATGTAATAATCATAATATTCTTTTAATAAATAAATAACCACTTCTTTTAATATTTATATCAACATATCACTGAATGTTTATTTTTGGTTCTAGATAGCGAAATTACACAAAAATCATTCAAGCATGCAATAGAATATCGCAATCTTGTATCAAACAAGATTTTTTCGAAAACTGTGTTTTTTAAACTTTATAAATTAACAAATCGCCGAAATGAAACAATGTTATTTAGAATTTATGTCATATTTTGTTAATTGACTGTATAGTTTTGATCCATTTTGATTCTTACATGTTTATAAATGTCACAAATTAAAAAAAGATTATAATTTTGCATTTAAACGTGAAATCAAATGATATACCATTAAAAGTGTTAATCATGTTGTGTTTACAATTTGTCCATGACAATAATACCAAATACTTTGATTGTCGTAGCCGGATATAAATTTTTTACGACATTTTTTACGAACAAAAAAAGATCATTTTTACAGTCGTTAATTGCTATACAAAAGTCAACTTTTAGTAGCATTTCTCGAAAAAATTATTTAAAATAATAGGAACATTCGTCGCGTTGCAATACCAATACTGTGATATTGGTTGCCTAGATTTCGGGTATGATAATTAGTTAACACACTGTAGAATCACGCCCTTCAATTTTCGCATATCATTACGGAACAGCCTGTATATTGTATGAAACTATAAAGTGAATCTTCTTCATAAAACAATGTGAAAACTTTTTATATAAAAAATCAATGAACAGTTAAATAATATAATGAAAATATTGTTCTAAATACTCCAAAGGAATGTAATAGTAAATAAATTAAAATGTCTGAATCAAGGAGCAATTTAAATTTAATGTGAATCAAAGTAACTGTTAAATTGAGATGTGTAGGATAAACCAGAAAACACGTATTTCAAAACAAGTTTCAATATAAAAAACTGGAAATACATAAAACTGAACTGCGCATGTATAAATGTAGAAAATAAACAGAAATATCATGACTAAAACATTTGAGTATATATAATATAGAAAGCCCACACTTACGTGAGCTTGTTAATATAAAAGTTTTCGTTTTATTTTTTAGCTCGTTCTCAGACATTCTGAATAATATCGAAAACAGTGGGAAACACTTAATTTAATTGTTTAATATGGGTTAACTGAAATAGCGGCAAAGACAAATGTGGAAAACAACGACATCCCCATTATCAAAATGGTCATCTATTCTAAATAAATAAAATCTTAAAAGGGTTTCTTATTGGACGCCTCATAGTAGTCATGTAGGCCCATGATTAATGAATAACACACTATTGCGGTCACGACACGGTATGAATTCTTTGAACTTGAATTCATTAAGGATGAGATGATGTTCGGATTACTGGGATTTGGATAATCTACTATAATGCAAAAAAAATAATGTAAAGAGCAATTTAAAAAACTTAATTACAGTTTTTTAAAACTTACAAGGGAAGTATCACAAGTAAAGTGGACCAAAATAAGGTTTCCTTAATTTTTTATACGTGTGGTAAAAGCCCCTGGGGCGAGTTTTAGGGGTTGACAGTTTGGGGAAAATGAGCATTTTTCGGCTGTATTTGGAAACGAAACGGTTAATCAAAATTTGGGGTGATCAAACTGATATTCTTTTTTAGAGAGCTTTTGATGTATCATACATATACAAGAGGCTGAAAAGGGGTAAACTACCCCTACTTTCTTGGAATAATTAAAAACTACCGTATCGATTTTTTTGGCTTTAAGTATGCTTATAGTACGTTTAAAAATATTAGTTACGTGTTTTTTCCCATTCGTCCTAGACAACCCTGACGAAGTTAGCGAGGTTAATACATAATCACTTTTCATAATAATAACGCGGTAAAACAAGTTTGGAATGAGGAAAAGAATTTAAACAAAACCGTGAATAAATGTTATTGCAACGCATTAAAATGTTTATTACTAGAAAATACCTTATTCGACATTTTGGGGTGGGTGGGGGTAACTACCTCATTAATAATTTAACGTGGTGTTTTCTTTATAAACAATGTAAAATCTTTAGGATTATTTTGTAAGGATTAGAAGTTATGGGAGGAAACTGTATTTTCGATTAAATCTCAAAAATGAAAACTGTTATCAAAAAAATTTTAAACAGTAATTAATCATTTTCTAGTAATAAGAAAACAAATAGAAGTTATCTGTATAAATAAATATTTATTTATTTTATGAGTTTAAAAGCAACAGACAGAAGAAATGATTAAATTTTTTGTGTTATTAGTTATTATTAAATTTCTGCATATATTTTATTTCATTTTACTTTACATTTTATAATTTTAATTCTATTCGACATATTGTTGGCAAAAATGGTAATCGTGAAAGAAATGTTTTAAACATAGCGACTGTTTGCACCAAGCACAAGTTATTACGACTATATCTCCACAAACATCGCACATTGACATCTCACTTGAAAAACAATTCTCTAGTAGATTTTCAAACTGCTCTGGTCTTTCTTCAATGTATCCACTTGCAAACCATGCGTATTTAAAAAGATTGATAAATCGGGGGGATAATAACTGGTTGTGAGTTAGGGATTGGAGTTTCAAAATGTTGTCGCGTTGATGTAAATTTACATCGTGTTGATATAGTATAATCTGACCAGAAAATCTTCTGACAAAATTTTTCCATATTCTAAATCCAAATACATCAAGGGGCTGTATTTGTCTCGTTATCCCTGCAGGAATAGACAAGTGTTAAAATCGGTATTTGATGAAGTTATTTCATTAATAACTTCAGGACAGTGACCACTCCAAGAGTCCAATAATAATAACGATTTGGATCCCGTATTTGGAAAATAAACATTTTGTAGAGAATTCTTCATATGTCCTGACGTTAGCTTTCCAGATTTGGATGCTAAAACATCTATATTTTCTGCTTTAAACATTGTGTTTGCTATCGTTGGTCCAAAGGTTCCAGAGGATTCTTTTACAACAATTAAAAGGGGTGAAAGAAGTTTCCCATCCGCAGATATAATAGGCAGAATTGTGTAACTATGCGTCGTCGAAGACACTGACGCCACTTGAACTACAGGTACTACGGTTTTAACACCTACATTAATTAAAGTTCTACCTGAATGAAATTCCAAGTTAAAACTGCTCTGATCTGAATTGTAGGTGTTTTCAGGACCATATATTTCGATATGTTTCTTCGCATCTTTTACAAATTCTTTAGCAAGGATTTTTACTGGGTCAACATTTGCTAATTGTTTTTGTGACACAAATTTTATGATCTTTCTACTCATCAACCTATATGCTTTTTTAAAGCGCTAAACCCATGCATGAGATGCTTTAAACTGTTGCTGTAGTAAGTTCTTCTCGTTTCTGGCTTGTATAGCCCATCTGCGGATGTCGATGTCATGTAGAGGCAATCTGTTATCTATGACAGTTCTAGGTTGATTAATAACGAATTTCGCAATATCTCTTACCTTTTTTCTCGGTAAGTACCTTTCTTTTCAATATGTTTCGCCCACCTTTGTAATTGTTTCTTTGATGCGACCTTTCTGTATTTACTTTGGATTGTTTCTAGTTTTAGATACCTTTTCTTCCCACTTGTCCAATAATTTAGAGCTTCCAATTTGTAATCGTAGTCAATATCATCGTTTAATGGGCAGTGAACTTCTGTGCCTGCTAGTACACTTTCGCTCGTCCCTTCGCCTTCACTGCCTTCTATAACTTGACCATCTTGACCATCATTAATGGTACGTGTCAAAGACTAACACGGTTTCGTCTTCAATTTGCAAATTAGATTTCTCCATGCTTTCCATTAATATATGTTGAATTCTTTCCTTTAATTTGACTTCGTCTTCATTCATAAGACTCTTCGGGATGTTCATAACTGTAAAAACTGTTATCAGTAAATTTAAAACGTTAATTGGATTGATGAGAACCATTACTTCTGTCAGTTGCTTTAAAATTGAAATCTTCCAAAACAATACTCATCTATTGATACTAAGTAACCGCTTTGAATAGAGTACATGTTGTAAGATTTGATTGAACCCATGCCAAACTTTTTTGGGAGAGGATTAACGATCTCATACTTTATAAGGATTCGGCTATCGATATGTGATATGTGTGGACTTCAATTCGCACAGAAAGTTATTTAAATAAAAGGATTAATTAATGTTTAAAATTTTCTTGATAACAGTTTTCATTTTTGAGATTTAACCGAAAATACAGTTTCCTCCCCTAACTTCTAATCCTTACAAAATAATCCAAAAAATTTTACTTTATTTATAAAGAAAACACCGCGTTAAATTATTAATGGGGTAGTTAATCCCCACCCACCCCAAAATGTTGAATAAGGCATTTTCTAGTAATAAACATTTTAATGCGTTGCAATAACATTTGATTCACGGTTTTGTTTAAATTCTTTTCCTCATTCCAAACTTGTTTTACCGCGTTATTATTATGAAAAGTGATTATGTATTAACCCCCGTAACTTCGTCGGAGTTGGTGTAGGGCGAATGGGAAAAAACACGTAACTAATATTTTTAAACGTACTATAAGCATACTTAAAGCCAAAAAAATCGATACGGTAGTTTTTAAATTATTCCAAGAAAGTAGGGGTACAGTTAACCCCTTTTCACCCTCTTGTATATGTATGATATATCAAAAGAAAGCTCTCTAAAAAAGAATAGATTTTGAATTGATCACCCCAAATTTTGATTAGCCGTTTCGTTTCCAAATACAGCCGAAAAATGCTCATTTTCCCCAAACTGTCAACCCTTAAAACTCGCCCAGGGGCTTTTACCGCACGTATAAAAAATTAGGGAAATCTTATTTTGGTCCATTTTACCACTATACCAAATTGCATCAAAATCAGTGAGGGACACTTAAATAAACAAAACAGCTATTATTATAATGAATCATCATAGGTGAGTTTGGTTAATGTTTAGAATTTTTAGAATATGGGTGTTTGGATGAACTTGAAATTGATAAAATCGACTTGAATTCTTTTGAGATACAATTCTGTGAGCAGATGTTCGAATTTTCTAATACATATAATTATATTCTTGCCGAATTTTATCTTCCTTCCAGGGTTTTTTGTTTCTTCCCGTGTTAGAAAGCAATCAAGACGCAGAAGTCTTAAAATGCCCGTGAATTTATCAAGAAACATTTCCTCCCACAGATAGTTCTTGTTTTTGAATAATACCCGGAAACGTCCAGTAACTAGTAAAATCCCACAAAATTCCTTGAATTCAAATAAAGGGATTCATTAATATTTTCCCCAATTCCTTCTTCAAATATGGCAACATTTCCAATGCAGATATTGTATACAACTACACATGCAGAAATTGATGTAAAAGTAAATTAATCGCATTTTTATCGATAGGCAAGGAAACCTCCTTTTTAAAAATTTCAAAATAATGCAGAATGTTTAATTACGTAAATATTTATGTAAATATAAATTAGAAAATAAAAAACTATCTATCACTTTTGACATACGTCATTGTCGATAATCACACATATCGAGTCGATATACATAGGTACTTGTTGCATGCGATCGGTTCTATATTGGTCCGATATCTAATATCGGCCTTTTCAGAAAACCAATTGACGGATTTCGCTCGAGTGATCGATCAACAGCACAATATCGGTTCGATATCGACATGGGAATGATGTGAATACGTACGAGAAACCGGCCATTAGATGGGCTATTTTGGTTTTTGAACCGATGAGCGCAACCCGCACTTCCGCTTTTTCAACACGCACATACGCGACGTAAGCGCTCATTGACGCGTCATAGAAACAGCGGATTTGTATGTTTATTACGGAATTATCGAGTCCAAACCACCGAGGTACGCGAATTATGTCGATTTTTTGAAAGTTTTGTTGAAAACAAAGCCATTTTTTTGCTAAATCGTCCGGAAGCTTATCGTTCCAGTCAAGACCACGCACCCATAATTCTTGCATGAACATTTTTGCTTTGATTAGGAACGGAGATGGACAAACATGCAAACAATCGTTTAATGACACTCCCGTCGACGTTGAGGCGGATCCATTCAAGACTACGCGTAGTTTCGTGATGGAACTTGATTCACGAATAACACCGTGATGTGGTAAATAATAATTTAAATGATCTTGAGCTGAGGAAACTGGCTTCATATGGCTAAGAGTCAAATATTCTTGCATGAATTTCCGGTAAGCATTTGCAAGGTTTTGATTCTTAACGAATTGATATTCCATATGATTAAATTGCAACCGAACTATAAACCGACCCAAAATGTCTCTTGAGTGGGTTTGGAGGAAATGTTTTTCGCATTCTATATCATCGGACGACAATTTGTTTATTGGAAGAGAATCATCTTCCAATTCCCAAAAATTTTTAATAGAATTTAATAATTCATGATCAATTGAACAATGTAATCCGAATTTACCCGGAGTATCACATTTGTAGAATTTGAAATTGAACCGAACAAATCTCTCCCATCCATTTGAACCCTGTTTCTTGTGCAATGGTAATTCCTTCATTAAATTTGATAATTTGTTCGCGCACGATTCGCGAATAAATTTTTACGAACTAACACATTTTGATGTAGGATGCACCCGTCTCCATCAGGCTCTGACTGCAAG
The DNA here is from genome assembly GCA_036711965.1 of Onthophagus sagittarius. Taxonomy (NCBI): domain Eukaryota; kingdom Metazoa; phylum Arthropoda; class Insecta; order Coleoptera; family Scarabaeidae; genus Onthophagus; species Onthophagus sagittarius. Next base: position 50,234,093 of record JASERS010000001.1, read on the forward strand.
AGACTATGATATTCGTCTCGATTACCGCCACTGGTTAACAAACATGTTAATAGAAGATCCTCAACCGCTTTCAAGGATACTGTCGACTGACGAGGCCACATTCAATAGTGATGGTGGTGTAAGCCTGCATAATATGCATTACTGATCGCGTAACAACCCTCATTGGTGCGGGATTTTAAGAGGACGCATTATTGGTCCTTACACATTTAACAATTTCTCAGCAAATGTGCGACAATTTTTGAACGAAACTTTTCCTACTAAGTGGATAGGCAGAGGAAGTTTATGTCCTTGGCCAGCGAGGTACCTCTTCCTTAGCCGTTTTTAAACGTTACAGGTCTGTAGTAACTATCATTCTGTGATACATCTAACTATTAATTTTTGTTCTCTAGATCGCTCGATTTAACATGTTTAGATTTTTATTTATGGGGGCGAATAAAAGACCTCGATTTTACAACCAGGCCTACGACACGAGAAGACATGATCAAACGGATAGGAAATGTTATCCGCAATATTTCATTACCGGAAATAGAGGCTGCCGTTTTATCTACGCACCAGCGGCTACAGCAGTGCATTGCTGCTGATGGCAAAGAATTTGAACATTTAGAACATCACTGATTTAAATAATCACCCAAACGTAGTTACGTTTTAATTTATCCCTCTTTTTTGAATATCTCTAAGACTAAAACACGTACGATATTGCGGTTTTCACTGTATGGCGTACTTTTTAACGTTCTTTTCACATACCTTGTCCAAATTATACGTTTCTATTTCAATTTTCAAGAAAATTGTAAAATTAATAGAACTGTCAAATTACGCCACCCAGCGTTTATTTTTGAATACAAAAATTCCTCCTCTTTCCAACAAGACCAAGTTTGATGTATTCGGATGAACAATTCCAAAGTTAGGGCTACTTCTATAATAGTAAATGTAACACCCCGTACCTCACTTATTTAAGCAGTATGCAAAAAAAATGACTAACGAAAGTTGTCAGAAATTATCTAAAGATTCTAAAAATATTATAGCCGAATGAAGTTTATTATCAAAATTTTACGAAAGTCCACATTTTAAATTTTGTCGTTGGCATTATGCTCCCTAGCGGTAGTTTTACAAACTTGCAAATAATAAATAAATATATAAATAATAATAATATATATATAATAATAAATATTTCCAGCAGTTTCTATGGGTCACTTTGTATAAGAATATTTTTATCTGAAAACTGTGCGATCAACAGTTTCTGAGATATAACCGGCGCACAGTGGGGTATTTGACCTAAAAAGCTGGTCAAAATTCAAATTTCCAAAGTTTTATAAAAACAGGTAAAAAGCGGCAAATATTGTAGTACAATAGATAGGGAATACCAGAAAAACATTTCAGGTACTGTACCTATAAAACCCACGGCGTGAAGTCATTTCAAAGTTAATCTTTCGAATCATCACTTCGGTGCGTGATATTTTGTGCTTCTGAGTTTTATTTATCAATTGTGTATTTTTTTCTTCACGTCATGGAATTTTCGGAACAAGGTAAGTTATAATGTGTACTATCTGGTCCATTAAAATCATTTTTTTATTAACGCTATTACCAGTTAAAAAAAATCTTAATTGTAAACCATTTTCTGTGATCAATTTTTATGTTCAAAATGATTTTTGTTGTAGTGTACCCCTATGTACCGCAGTATATATTTTTTTAATCTGTTCAGTAACTTATCTACGACAATTTTAATCAAGAATTTCTCGCGGAAATTCGCAGATCCACTTTTTATGAATTTTTCTTTGAGCACCTACCTTTAAAAAAAAAAAATTTAATATTCTTGCGTTGCATTGTGGGTAGGCTTTTGACATAAAACGATTAAAATTTACTATAAATTAATAAAATATAAAGTCTGTAAAATCTATCTAATAGATAATTTCAATATAATTTTAGGTTCATCTGGGATGAAAGTAGTAACCCGTAGGCATCTTTACGAAATCATGCGAAATTGTCCAGAAAAAAATTTCTCTAAAAAATTAGATTTTATGGAGAAATATTTAGTTGAAGATACAAATTTTACCAAGGAAAAAAGTGAAAATGTTTATCTACAAATAAGAATTCTAAAATCGAAATTTAGAACTAAGTGGCAAGCTGCTCATAAAAAACACGAAGTGTTTTTAAAAAATAATGCCGCTTGGCTAGATGGCACTATCTGCATACCATTTGAAAGACAAACTTCAGGCACTGTTGGTCGACCAACAATACATTTTGATGAATCAAGCGAACGAACAAAGAGGAGAAAAACTAAAGAATTGAGAAGTTCGTCGGTAGCTGAATTAACTTATGCTACACAAATGAAGCTACGGGAATCTGGCAATGTAGCTGCTTCTCGTGTAGTGAAAGATGTTACAGTTTCTCCAACACGAGGACAAAAATATCAAGCTGCATTTTCGCAAACTGCAAAAAGTAACGTTAGAGGATTGTCACCGCTAGAAGCTTTGGCAATATTTGTAGAAGCAGGTTCATCTCGAAGAGAGTACGAAATTTATAGGAGTGCTGACAAGACATTATATCCTTGCTATAGTATATTGCAACGAGAAAAGAAAGCGTGCTATCCATCCAAGGATGCGATAATTGTCAGCGAAACTAGTGCTGAAATAAAATTACAAAATTTACTGGACCACACGTCTTCACGCTTATGCGAATATCTGAAAGACGTATTACTAATGTTAAGCGATGAGGAAATGAAAAGCTTAGAATTAATATATAAATGGGGATGTGACGGCTCTCATCAGTCACAATATCAACAAAAATTTGAAAATACCACGTCTTCTGATGCACATATTTTCCAAAGTTCCATGGTGCCATTAAAATTGTTGGCCAAGAAAAAAACCATTTGGTTGAATCCTAAACCATCTTCTGCCCATTATTGTAGACCTATAAGGATTAGATATCTACAGGAAACTGTGGACGTCACAACAGAAGAGGTAGATTACATTAATGACCAAATTAGAGAATTAAACCCGACTAATGTTGCAATCCAAGGAATCGATGGAAAAATTAAACACACTTTAATTTTTTGTATGGTCGATGGCAAAGTATGTAACTCCGTTACACATACTACATCAACCATGAGGTGTTATATTTGTGGCGCAACATCAAAAGAGTTTAATAACATCGCTCAGAAAAAACCCATAAAGCAGGACACGTTAGAATTCGGGTTATCTATTCTCCATGCGAGAATTCGTCTATTCGAGCATATTTTGCACATTTCATACAAAATTCCCATAGGAAAGTGGCAGGCCAAAGCAAAAGAAGATACTGAAATTGTAGCAAACACAAAACAAAAAATTAAACAATTATTTAAAACGGAAATGGGATTATTAGTGGACATACCTAAACCCGGTTTTGGTAACACTAATGATGGCAATACCAGCAGAAGATTTTTTAACGACCCTGAAGTTGCTGCTAAGATTACTGGTGTAAATCAAGAATTTATATTTCGTATTAAAGTAATCTTAGAAGTAATATCGTCTGGAAAAAAAGTAAATGTAGAAAAGTTTGAGGCTTACACTTTCGAGACGGCTCAACTTTACATTAATTTATACCCATGGTACCCAATGTCTCCAACTCTCCATAAAATTTTGATCCATGGACCAGAAATTTTAAAAAATGCTCTGTTACCTATAGGGCAATTATCAGAAGAGGCAGCGGAATGCAGAAACAAACATTTTCGAAATTATCGAGAAAAATTTGCGCGGAAATATTCGAGAGTAAAATGTAACGAAGATGTATTAAATCGCTTATTATTAACTTCAGATCCGCTGCTCTCTTCGATGAGACAAAAAAGAAAAACTCTTTCAAAGCCATTTCTGAAAGAAACTGTAGAAATGTTGCTTCCCGATGAGAAAGAAGAAGATGATGATGAAGAAGAACATGAAGAAGAAATAGAAGAAGATTTTGATTAGTAAATGTATATTGATTTATATTGCAAAAAAAAATATTGTTTATGTTGTAAACAATATTTATATTGTAAATAACCAATTTATATTGTAAATAAATAACCTATTTGTAATTTATATTGTAAATAATTTAATATCTTAATTTACCTATATTTTTTAGAGCTACTTCTCATACCTGCTATTTCCGAGTAGATTTTTAAACAAGTATTTATTGTGAAGTGTCTTTTTTAGCTTTTCTCAAAATAAAACGGAGCAGTAAAAGTAATGAGTTATTTTTCTTAGAACTTCTCAAAAGGGTAGGTTCTGTCACAAAATATTTTATAGCATTTTTTTGTTTACATTTCCCATATATACCTGCAGTTCAATTTTAAAATAATTGGTACCACAAAATAATAGCAATCTATTGTATCCGGAACTTCTTTACAAATTAGCTTGGTATTTCCTATCCTTAAAAATTTATAACAGAAAATAATTAAGGACCTATTTGTTTAAAGTAGGTATTCAAGTATATCATCTCTACCTTCAGGTCAGGTTTATACAAGCACAATTAATAGCCAAAGAACAATTAATTAATACAGCGATTTTGTTCGTAAATATATCTTTTTTGTTATTTATTTTCACATTACTTGGCTCCTAGATTTTTTTAAACATTTTTTTCAAGTTTATCATATCAAAACATATAAAATAAAACCATAAAATAATTTTGGCCAACTTTTTGGGTCAAATACCCCACTGTGCGGCGTCCTTTCTTGGATCGGAACACAAATGGCTCGACGCGGTAATGCTAATCGCTGAATGAGAGTTTCGGTACCAAAAGAAACTTCAGAGCCATGGTCTATTAAAATTCGAACAACAAAATAATCACCACGCGCAGATCGAACGCGAACAAGTGCCGATGCAAGAAGGACCGACGGATTTGCATGGTGCGCGTGTATCTGACGGCTTGTGGAAGAACTCGGTAAATTAGAATCATGATTAATTTTTTCTCTTGAATTTGAATCGTTTCTGTTTACCCTTCCAGGTGGGAAATCGTGAAGCGGCGTGTTGTGGCGCTTTGAACAACATCAACCCAACATTCTTAAGAAGTGCTTACCGAAACAGTTAAAACACCGTTTTTGTTGAAGAATATATTCACTTCGTTCTATTGGGGTTTTTGTGAGAAAAGTTTTGCATTGCAATACAAAGTATTTCGAACCGCACAACGGGCATTTGACTTCCGGTATTGAAGCACCGTGAGATTTGAACGGTTTAAAATTCCAACCTATCCCCGTAGAAGAAATCGGGAAGAATCTACCTTTTTCTCTCGGCGACCTTCTTTTCAATCGCTTCGAGCGCGAAAACCCGATCGGTTAGAAATTTAAGAAAGTCAAAGAATTTTGGAGGTAATCTACTATCAGTGATAGATTTTTCCAATTCTTCTATTGAATCTACGTCAAGCTTTTGGACGAGGATATAAATTAAAATGTCATCCCATTGGTCAATCGGACGTCCAAGAGCCGTTAAAGTGCCGAGGGATTCTTTTACTGCCGTGATGAATATATTGAGCTCGGCGGATGATTCACTTTTTAATGGTTTCGCGGAAATAAGGTTCGTCAAACGCGTATCAATTAAAATCCGAAGATTCTCATAACGTTCGACTAACAATTTCCAAGCGACCGTAAAATTTTCATGTGTCACCGAAAGATGTTTTACGAGCTGTGATGGTTGACTCTCGAGACTTACTTTAAGATACTGTAATTTTTCGACCGCGGTAATTGAACCATCATCCACGATCATCATCGTAAACAAGTCGCTAAACTGGGTCCAATCTGAATATCGACTGCTGAACGTAGACAGATTGATTCGCGGTAATTGTCTCTGACGCGGCGTAACGACTCCTGAAACAGGAGGAGAAGCCTCCTGGATTAAAATTTTTTCGAATTCTTCGTCCATATCGATGAGTAAACCCTTTGATTCAATATAACATTCCTCGCAGATTTCGAACAAATTTTCAGAAAAATAAACTTTGTCTTGATATTGTGACCGAGATTGATTTCAAATTAAGTGATTTTTTTTTATTTCTTCCCAATTGTCGACGACTCTCTCAATTCGCGTATTTATTACGCCCGGAGTTCTGTTATGGTTATTTTACGAGCGTTCTCGGAAGCGCGTGAAATAACTCCTAAATGTTCATTCTGCCTTTCGAAAATGGCTTCTAATTCTCTTTCGGTAATTTGTGTGGCCATGATAAAACGAATCGAAGAAGGAATGTTGAAAAGTATGTCCCAAATTAATGAATAATTAAAAATTTATATATGAATTTCAGAACTCGCCGGTAGCGAATCCTTGATTTAAATCGCGGCGAATAATGCGGGTAATACTCGTAAGGACGCGTTAGAAAGTTACGGGTAAGTCAATAATAAAACGTGAATTTAATTCGCGAATCGAAATAACACTCGTGAAAGAAAGTGTTTAAAATTGAAAAGAGTCACCTTACAGATTCGGAAACGAGAGCTGCTGGTCAGGTTCGTAGAATAAAATCCTCTTGTTGACCGGCGTGATGAAGGGACATCCGTTTCTTCTCCTGGAGCGCCGGTAGAAGTAGACGGAGTAGGCTGAAGATCCGCTCAACGTAAATTTTATAATAAATTTCGTGACTCCAAATGCTTGCTTTTTCAACTTATTTTTGCTCTTCCTATTACGCTCGTTGAAAAAGAACTAACGTGATTTTTGGGGTTTTGGTCACCCCAAAAGGGGTGACCAGAACAGTTCAGGTAGTGAAAACTTAAATAATTCGAATTCAATGATTGCATGCGGCTCGAAGGACCAAACATATTTTGAAAATTAGATGAATTCGTAGAAATTAAAGAGCAAAAATAAAACGACTTACTCTTCTTCTCTTAAATAGAACGGCTATGATCAAAAATATATATACAATAATATATACAATGTGTTCTGGTTGATCCGAGGTATCATCCGTTCATCTTCTTGGTTGTTCCCTGTGGACAGGGCCAAATGAGATCTTGGCGAAACATCTGCCCCTGTCCACAGGGAACAACCAAGAAGATGGATGATACCTCGGATCAACCAGAACACATACTTCTCCATCCGTGGAGTACTACGAATTACCATAATATATACAATATGTATACAGATCGAATATAAAACGGATTTTAAACAAATGGCATTTATGTATTTTGAGCAGGGGATATCCATTCTTCTTCAAAATGAGCCCAATAAAGAGCGCAGTGTCAACGTTTCCCGTGGTATAATCATAGTTGTAAGCTGCTACCAGAAGTTGAAAAGAGAGAAGGAAAGGGCTGCAAAACAAAAAACGTTTTAGGAATATTGGTTGAAAACAACAACGGAAACTGAAAAACTACGCAATTCCACGGAATCAAAATAATTTTATTTTTTATCAGATTTTTATCAGAATACAAAATAATTAGTTTCAAGATTTTTTATTGTTTATTAAATCTTCTCTAGAGCTATTATTTGAAATATTTTGTTATTAATGAAATAATATAGAAAAGTATTTTAAATAAAAATTCACGTTATTTTAGTCGATATGTATGTATGTATGTAATTTAGTTTACACATATACAAGTACATATGTCATATAATTGGGAGCAAATATTTATTTAAATTCAACCAAGGCGGGGAAGAATTAAAAAAAAAAAATTTTTTAAATCACAAAAGACAATTTTATTTTATAAAAAATATGCGAATATTATGCGTAATTAAAAATGTTTCTAAATCTTACAACTTATGAAAATAAGAAATCATCAATATGGGGTTCAACCATCAACATTATCTGAACCCAACCCAACTCGCTTGTTAGTGCTAGATATTAATTGAGTTGGGTTGAGCCATTAGTCTTAACACAACCCAACCCAATTAGCTAGTTAGCACTAAATATTAGTTGCATTGAGCCATCAACCTTATCTGATCCCAACCCAACACATCTAACCAATTAGTGCTAGATATTAATTGGGTTGGGATGAGCGATTAATTTTGGCCTAACCCAATTAGCTATTTAGTATTAAATATTAATAGCGTTGGCTTGAACCATTAAACTGAACTGAACACAACCCAGCCTAAGTAGCTAGTTAGTTAGTGCTGCTTATTAGATGGGTTGCGTTAAGCTTTTTTTACGATGTCGGGTAAAATCTGCTAGCAAATATCTAGCCTGGGATATTGGGTGACCAGATAGTGTGGGGTTGGAGCGAAGAAAAGCCCCAACCTACTAAAAACCCTTTTCCTCGTCTTCACCGGAGTCACCCTGTCGTGTTTTCTTCGAAGTTTCTTCCAGTCTGAGCCCTATTCGTAGATCTCCCGTTTGGATTTGCGCGTAACAAAAATCGTTTTAATTTTTAATTGTAATATTATATTCTACGTACCTAGGAGAGGGACTGGTCAGTGCCCCTCTCCTATTCTTCTTCTCCTCAAGGTGCCATTCGGTTATTCTTCTCCTTGGTGTCGCTCATAAAACATATTATCGTATAAGCTCTTAATTATTTCCGTGTTTGCTACATACCTAGGAGAGGGGCTCGATGACGCCCCTCTCCCATTCTCCTTCCTCTGCCCACGACACATCCACGTACTGGCTGTTCATGTGTACTCGCAAAATACCAAACCATCGATTAGTTTTTAATTATTTGTCTGTTTTTTACGTACCTGGATGAGGAGCTTGGCAGCGCCCCTCTCCTATTCTTCTTTTTCTTCTCTGGGTATCATAATCCGTTACCTATCGTGCTCACAGACAATAACTCCATCAATAAATAATAAATAAATACTCTTACTCTATTCGTAATAAATAGATAAATAAATACTCTATATATAGACAGGCACAACATCAGTCTTTCCTCCTTCTCCTTCGTTTCCACCACATCTCTTATATATCTCTCGAGGATAGATACGTTCAAAATAAAATTCTTAAATTCAAAATTTAAATTTGTTTTGTGTTGTTGACTTGTGTCGTAGGTATGAATTATGAGTTGCATAATTTCGGAAATTATTAAATTTAGTTTTATTATAAACGTTTATTACATTTATTTTGGTTGTTGAGAGGGTGTTGCGCACATGTAATTTTTTTAAAAAATGCTATGAAAATGTGTTCAAAAGTTCTCTCTCTCTTTCGAAAACCAGATTGGGAAGTACGATCATTGATGATATTCAGAATTTTTGGTTGTCGCGGTTTTTGGATGTTTTACGATTTTCTAAATCCATATTTTTGGGACTCATCACTCGTGATAGTGTGTGAGAAAAGTAATTTTAGTTTCTTAAATTTTTCGGATTTAAAAGTACTTTCCCACTAATACATTTTCTTTCTGGTGAAAAGGAACCACCTCATCAGGATTAATAAAACAAAATCTCTTACCTTTCCTCATTTATACCAGAAGAGCTGCTGTAAACATCATCTTCAAGTCATGACACAAGATCAACAATATTAAAGGTCAGATAAACTTCAACTTTTTTTTTTTATTGACTGCAGTTCCGTGTTCGTATTCATAGTTTTGATTAAAAAAAAAGAGAAGAGCAATTCATTAAGATTAAGTTTTTTTTTTGATTTTAATTTTTAGTATCTTTTGTAAGTTTTTGTTGGCGAGTTTAGTTTTCTTTTGCGATATATAATTTTTTTTTATACAGATTAGACTACACTGAGCCGGTCGAAGACTCTCTTGCGTCTGTTCTTCGGTGTAAACATTGTTTAATTTTTGTTTTGTTTAGATTTTGTTTATAACTTGCGATTTAAGTGTCACAGGATCTTACAGTATTTCTCTTTTTCGATCATAATATTGATACAATTTTCTGGACTGATTACTTTTCCAATCCTTTCTGTGCCTTCCTCTCTCTTCTGTATCCATCTCGAACACTCAAAGAACGTATGTGCTACATCGTCAACTATCTTTGCAATATTCGCACATACCATCCTCTGCCTTCTGGTATTTATACAAATACTTCTTGAAGCAGCCGTGACCGCTCAGGAACTGGCTCATAACATAGTTCACCCCCATGCTCTTTTTATCCAAGGTATTAGTTTTGGTATGATTTTCTTTGTCCAGGTTGCATTGCCAATATCCCATGACCACTCTGCATCCTATTTTTCTATCGCTCGTTCCATAACCTCATGTTTAGAATCCGAGTCTGCAATCCTTCGTTTGGCCATCAACTCTATGGGTACGGTCCCTGCTATTACAAGTAATGCCTCCATAGATACGGTTCTATAAGCACTAATCACCCTTATCAAAATTTTTCCCTGCATCCTGTCGAGCTTGTCCGTCAGGTTCTTAGTTTCAAAAGTCTCCGTCCACGCCCTACATCCATATAATACTTGGGGGTATACGACCGAACCGATAAATTTTCTCTTTTATTCTCTGGATCCGTAGGATGAGTCCTTCACTCTTTGAAGTGCATTAACCATTCTTTGGATTTTGTTTATGACATATTGTACGTGTTCATTCCATCGTAGGTCTTTTCATATCATTATATACAGGAACGTTATTTTGTGGTTTTTTATTGTTATTTCCACTTCTCCGTTACATGTCCTGCTTCTTAACAGTACCGCTTCAGTATTTTCCTTAGCGATCTGGTTGCCAGCGTAAGCTACCAGATTCCTTTTATCCAGGTCGTCTCTTTATTCTTCTGTTAAAATTTGGTCAAAGAAGACAAAAGGGGTCCCAGGATCGATGCCTACGGGACCCCCATGTTGATCCGATATTCTTTTTCCCCATACTCAATCGTTCGCTCACTTAGGTAGCTTTTCACGAATTTCAAGAGGTACCTTGAAATCCTCTTCCGTCTCATCGCCTCGATTATTTTTCCCAGAGAGCAGTGCCAAAGGCTATTTATAGGCTATAAAGGATATTTATTCCTTTCTGGGCTACCCTCCTCGCTCATATTATTTATGCTTTGACTTCTTCTTTCTCTATTTTCGGGAGAGGTTTCTGGAGTACTCCCAGCGTACTTCTCTTTTCTCGCTCCTTTCTTACTTTCGGTGACGATTTTGAAGTCTTGGGTTTCTTTTTTAAATTTTTCTTGAGTTTCTAATTTATTGTTTTCTTCATTATCTTTCTTTCCCACCTTTCTGGCTGATGTATTTTGTTGTTTAGTGACTTTTATTGTCTCTCCGGCTTCCATACTTCCATTTGAAACTGTCGTTTTCTTTGTGTGTGTTTCTCTCCCGTCCTTTAATTCGTTTATTTTTTTCTGCTCATGCTCGTTTCTTTTCATTTTCCTCTCCATTACTATTTTCCTGTACACTGGACATTCTCTTATACCCGCCCTGTGTCCTTCTGTTTTACAATCCGGGTACCTCCTTTTATTCCTACATTCCTATTCCTTATAATCACTCTGTTCACAATTAAAGCACCATCTGCTCCTATCTTCACCCGTATAATCTTTCGCTAAATGGATTATCGACCAGCATCTTGTACACTTCCTTTCTATTACTCACTTTTCCACGTGACACATTGTTAATCCCACTTTCATATTTCTTTCTTTTGTGAGGATCTTAGCTCCCTCCTTGCTGATTTCGACTGTTATGGCCTTCATGTAGTTAGCGGAGTGTCTCATCTTGCTCAACTTAAATTCTAAGTTCCCCTGTTTCTGTTACTATTGCCCTTTTCACGTCCTCTATCTCTGCGGCTATCGTCAACCCTCTAATATTGATCGTTGACATCTCCTCCCTTTTTCCTCTTTCGGTAATTCTCTGTTCCTCTCCATCCTCGAGTATTTTTATTGTCTCTGTTTCTTCTTTGTCTTGTTTTGTTTTTATCAATACTCTACCGTCCCTTGTTTGTCGTACACCTTCTATTACTTCTACTTCCCTCCGTCCTTGGATTTGTTGCTTAATCCGTTTTGGATCCGTTTCTTCACACGTCTTTCCTTGACTCTGTACTATCAGAGCATACGTTGACCTTGTTTTGTTCACCTTTTCTTCTTCTTCAAGTTTTTTCCCCGTCGTGTATATTTCTATGTCAGTTTTTTTCTTCATCTGATGATATTTCCTTAGGCGTCTGGTGGTGAACGTCCTATTAGTGTGCTTCTCCTAAAAGCGAGCTCCTCTTCTTTACCTTGGCTGGCAAGGCCCTGTAGTTTATGGTCTTTATAGTCGCGCGAGATCAACCATTTCTCGTGTGCAGTCCGCGGCTCTCCTTGTCCGGTGGACCCACAATTACCATATTTGGAGATGTTAAGCGCCTACCTTACGCTCCATTTTCCAGCTACCGGCAACCATACACTCACACAAAGAAACTTCACTATTACACCACTCTACACTTAACACTGAAAAACACTTACTCCCGTCTCCCCTGTATCTTCGGTCAGTTAGTCAGTTAGTGCTAAATATTAAGTAAGTTGGGTTGAGCCCTTAATCTTAACCATCAACCTGAACTGAACCCAACCCAACCTAAGTAGCTAAATGGCACTAAATATTAGTTAGGTTGAGCCATCAATTTGATCCTAATTAGCTATTTAGCATCAGATATTAGTGGGGTTGGGTTGAGTCGTCAAAATTAAAAATTGACCTGACGAGCATTCATAATTTTATTCAATTTATTCCTTTCATCATGAAGACACTTTATTAATATTGTTCAAAAATTAATATCATTTCATTTTAATTAACAGGACATTGTCGAAAATAATTAATCGATCCGCGCAATTTTTGGACAAATTCTATAGGTCCGCAGGTCAAAAAAGGTTGAGAAATGTTGATCTACGCCGTAGTTTTTACAGGTTTACAACTTCCGCACCATACGATAATTTTATAACAGTCTCCTTTATTTCAGAACATGATAAATAAAACTAAATACCCAATGAATTCTGCCAATTTGTTAAACACGATTATTTAATAATCAAATTAAAAAGTCATAAAACATGATCATTGAGGTGAAATTACGGTGATTTATAATTTCCGTAAATTACTGCTGTAAATTACACTTTTTTTTCTCAATATTTATTCTCGCGTAATTTAATAACACGTTTGATTTAATAACATGTTTGATAACAAGTTTAATAACATTATTTCGGAAATCTTTTTATTATTTTGATTCAATAAAACCTTTATACAAATAACAAAAGAACATTTAAATGTATCAACGCATGCGCGTAAACAATTTTCCATTATTTTGATTTAATAAAACCTTTGTCTAAACTTCAAAGGAGCACTTGAATATTTGTGCGCATGCGCAGGTCATCCTGCCAGTAATTTATAAAGAAATGTTGGTAATTTATAGTAAATTACGGTAAATATTCTAGTAATTTACAACGTAAATTACAAACTCACATCACTGAATTGTTCCATATCTGTTCTATATTAACGCTCAAAAAAACATTGGGCTGGTTTTCTGACCTTTGAATGAACGATTAACTGTGGGGACGTACACAGGGCCCGCTGGGGCCTAAGTGCTGTGATAGTTTTTACCCCCACATGCAACTACATACATACATACTAGCAAAGTATGGAAAGTATCGAAGTATCAGCAGTATTGAAGGTATCGACACGCTATGGAAACTTGCCTTTTTGCGCGGCATTTATTTGTCTTTACTTTTACCTTGTTTTTCGCCAATTTAACCTCAAAATTAAAATCTACGAAGAAAACCACATAAAAATATACTTATTATGTACTTACTATATTATTAAAATATTATTTCTATTAAATCAATGCTTTAATACTTTCAATAATTGCAATACTTTGAATAATATCAATATCACGAAACTATCAATACTCGATACCTCATTTAAGTTATTGACCAGCCCTAGACGGTACCATGAGATGTGTAATGATTCTTCGATTTACGTTATTATTTTCCTTATACTGTACATATATTATGCCAGTAAGTTAACGTGTGTTAGAGTGAAATGGTTTCTTGCGAGTACATCTGTTTCGTATATTTTTATGCGATGAATCACTATCTCTTATCCAGACACAGATATACCCAATGTTTATTTAATTACATTGAGTATTAAATTACCACTCAGCTCGGACGCAACTATTTTCAGATGGAAGTTCTTGCTATAAATTACTGCACCGCTTTGAACCTACAAAAGCGACAGAAAGGTGCACCCATAAATATTTTTACAGTTTTTTACGTGTGACTCGGCACTGATCAGAGAACGTACCAGGAACATGAGAGAATTAGCTACTAACCTGGATGTTACTTAAAGGTCGGTTCCTCGTCACAGTAACATTGAGAGCAATGAGACGGTGGACCAAACTGAAACTGACCAAGGAGACTGACAAAACCAAAAATAGACAAGCGAAAAGTATGTTAACTCCATCGCAAAACTCAAAAGGTTTTATGCCTGAGTAAAGGGAATCCAAGAATGTTCTCAAGTTTCAAATACACCCTTCAAAAACCACCTCTTCCATAGTGGACAAGCTGACGATCGTTATTGACTTTGTAACCATGAGTCAGAAACAGCAACAATTTCGGTATAGCCCTTTGAAATCTTCCAACATAAAGAAACAATAATAATATACAGGCTGCATCTGAATGACTGCAACAAACTTTAAAAGGTGATATCATAGTATGGGTGACTTCAGTTCCCTTAAGGAAATATATCCCTAAACCTGATTACCTTGATTAATTACTCAAAACACTCAAAGTCTCAGTAAGACAGTCAGAAACAGTCATAATAAAATGTCAAAGAACATTTTCCAAAGCATACTAAGACCTTCTAGTAAGAAATTCATTTCAACTTTTGATCAACGACCGGTTATTTAACGGATAGCGCTTGCTTTATTAGTTTTTTTTTCTTAAAAATTAATCGTTATTGGAAAAATTTTATAGAAGCACAATTTTTCTATTGTATTTATCATCTGCATAAAAAAATGTGAAGAGAGTCAAACCAGGCTCAAAACGTTCCCTATTATGAGCTAAACATATTCCCAAAATTTCATTTCCCTATTATTTATGGTTTTTGAGAAATAAAAGTAAGCCCTCCAAGCATTTTTGAAGGCTCCTCGGGGGATACCAAGTCGCCCATGGTTCGTATATCAAAGTATCTTTAAAATTCACTAAAAAATCGCCCCTAGAAGATTGTTGCAGTATTTCGGATACACCATGTATAACTTGGTAGGTAAAACTTTACACAATCTGTAATTCGGTGATTCGAGGAATAATTTTAACCACATATACCAGATTGAAAGTGATGACAATTCATGTAATTAAATTTGGTTAAGGACATAAACTAGCAGAGATACATAACAACAATGTAAAAAAATTTTAAGACATTTAACTAATCTTTTATTAAATCAAATTAAAAGTGGATTTAACTAAATCTACATTTGGAAATATTGTGTTCATAACAGTTGTGACGTTTCAGTTCGATTTTTAATTGTCATTTCCACTATCAATTTGTTTATAGCATGAGTTGGTTAAATATAAACCTTAACAGTTTTGCATTCATTACGGAACCGGTGATATTTATCAACATTAACTAAAAGTAATAAAAGTTTTTAAAATAAATTTTCTACCAAAATCTGTGAAAATAAATATAAGCACAGAATATCTACAATCAGAATGTTGACAGAATGTCAACTCTCTGTCGGCACGTTTGAAGTATAAGACATAGAAAATATTTAATACTTATATAGAAGCATTTCTCCCCTCTATTTTAACGACCAAGTTGAAAGCAGCGCCGCCAAGGGGATTGTTATAAAAGTAATTTCAATAAACCCCGAAATTTGAATGCCATTGAATGCTTGAATTAACCGCCATCGAACGATTCAATTATAATATAATTAACACCGCAACTAATTTTAACTTAATTGTTTGGATATGGAACATATAAAGAAACCGTTTTCTTCTTGAGTTCAAACTAATCTCGCGATGTCGCCGATTACGTTTATTGGAGTTTTAGTAATAACCGTTTTGATTGTATTAATAATCGCTTGGTATTATATTCAATTTATCTTAGTGCAACTGTTAAATAATGTCGAAGATAGTGATGGTTTAAGTTAATACATTAGTTTCGTTTATTGTATTATTTTAATAATTTAGCTTTTTCTTAAATTATAAACATGAAAACTGGTATATTATCACCTTTTAAGACAATACATTTTTATAAATTAAATCGCCATATTCCTCTGGGTTATTTTTCTTAGGTAGTAGAACAACCACAGCACGCTTCAATTCCCAATTTTCAATTCAAATATGGTAAAATAGTCGGACCAGATATTTTCATCATATCAATGAAGATACCACCCGCTCCAATTGCAGATGAGACAATAGAATTAAACATCTCCAACACCAAAGAGACCTCAACCTTTTTAAAAGAAAAGCTATTTTTAACACTGGAACAATCATAAAGTTTTAAACCATAACCTTGAAAGTTTTTAACGATTTCTTTCACACTATCCACAAAATATCTATTAATCCGAAGGTCGTTTATTGACACGAAAGCATATCACTTCGTAGTCAATTTGTGCTTTGACAGTAAAATTATAGGATGTTCTTGTGGCAGTTTTAAATCTGATTTATGAAGTCATCCACCTACTCTTAATATATCATCATTGTCCAAATATGGGTCTAAGCTACGCAATCTGTTGTCTTTATTTACTGTGTCATATTTCTTCAACTGCTTTAAATCCCCTTACGCTTAGCTTGTGCTAGTTTAATCAACCTAGTTGTAGAACTATTTAATTCATCATTGATATAATGTCCGCAGGGTTTTCTTGCAATGATACATGTAACCAAGAGTTACTAGCAGTATTACGAAGATTTTGGTCGAGCTCAAAAAGAAGGAAGAAATTCAAACTTATTTAAGAACAAAAAACATCAGTTGGCACTTTATACTTCCACGAAGTCCGCATTTTGGATTGCTCAGATCAATCAAAAGGCAGCGGTGAAGAACACTAAATACCATTTGATTTGCGCTACTGGAAAAGAAAGATTTACCTTTGAAGGCTTATACACCATCCTGACTAAACTTGAAGCTATATGTAACTCTCGTCCTTTAACCCCATTATCCGTTGATCCTATCGACTTATAGATACTTACAACGGGACATTTTGTGATTGGAGAAAACTTGGTGGATATTCCTGAACGAGACGTATCTGAAACACCGATGAAGAGGATGACGAATTAACGAAGATAAGAAGAGAATAAGATACTCTCTAGAAACGTTGGTCTAGAGAGTATCTACACACTCTTCAGCAAAGATATAAGTGGATGTTCGATGAATTCGATGGCATCAAGGTTGACGATCTGGTGCTCATGGTTGAGGACAACCTTCCATCTTTTCAGTGGTCCAGAGGACGAGTTGAGGAACTGCATAGTGGATCAGATGGACGAATCCTAGTAGTAAAGTTACTCACCGCCCAAAGGTTTACAACGAGAAATGTTCATAAACTTTGTTCTTTTACAAAAGAAGATATATAGATTCGTACACAATATTATTTAATATTGTTTTTTATTTTTATTATTATTTTTTTTGAATCCCTTTTAGTTTCAACGCGGCCGGCATGTTAGTTCTTGCCATTAGATGGCGCTACAATATTGTATAGATTTCATTTCTTTTTCCACTTATACAAGAGGTAAGTGGGAGAGAAGAGTGGAAATAAAGCGTTCGATGAGAAACATATCTTTTATTTACATAGAATAAAATTGCAATTTGAATCCCTCCTGCGACAGTTGGGGCAATGAGAAAACAAAACAATAAGTTTCCCGAGAGATTACATGCATTCCATGATGGTTTTAATAACTTCTTTACCATAGAATTCATTGACTTTAATAATAACTTTCCATTAATGTATTTCAACCATTTAATTTATGTTATTCCAATTCCTCTTCTATCTTTCAGTTGTGCCTGATGAAGAATTTAAATTATTCGAAACATATGTAGCGCAGATTATAACCAATAAAAGAAATTTTGCATCGTCTGTTTTGTGACTTATTATTCATTAAAACTACGATCTACCTCGAATCCATACTGATAATGAGTAAACTTATTACTGCATTTAAATGATTTGACACTGCTTTCAGAAAGCTTGATACTGCTGACACAAGACTTAAAATGCTTCCAAAAGACTTGATGATAATGCTTCTAAAAGATTTGAATTACTTTTAGAGGAATTGAGATTATTTCTGGAAGACTTGGAATATTTTTTTTATATTTATATTTTACACATAGTTCAAGTAAGAAACTTTCACGAGTTAAAAAGAAAAAAATAATCATTTTGCAGGAATTGTTAATTTTATAAAATGTCATAAATTTAGGATGAGTTTAAAATTTGATATGTCAGAAATATTGAGAGAATTGAAATACTCATGGATGGATTTGTTTTCAGAAAAAAACATACTATCCTTTAAAAATCACAAGGAAAATCATTGAGATATCTTAAGAATTCGATTCGTTACGATTTTTCAAAAATGATTACGGAAAAATTTTAATTTTATGAATCGTACAAATTTGTGTTGAGTTCAAAATATCTCAAAAACGAATTGAGATACTTGCATAAAAATCTATAAATCCTGTATAATCACAAAAAAATCATCAAAATATCTTAATAATTCGACTTTTTACGATTTTTCAAAAATAATTAAATAATAAATAATTTTATTTTATTAAATAAATTTTTAATTTTTTAAATGCCACAGATTGGTATTAAAACTTAATTTAACCTAATATTAAATGATTTATGATTACATAATTCATCTTTAATTATAAAATGAGAAAATTAGTTAATTACTTAGTCATTGGCATAAAATATCGTGCTAAAATAATATTTATAATTAAATTACAAAGGTTTAAAAGTTGATTGAGAGATAAACGTCATTCGCTTCAATAACTAATTAACCGCCATCGAACGATTCAATTATAATATAATTAACACCGCAACTAATTTTAACTTAATTGTTTGGATATGGAACATATAAAGAAACCGTTTTCTTCTTGAGTTCAAACTAATCTCGCGATGTCGCCGATTACGTTTATTGGAGTTTTAGTAATAACCGTTTTGATTGTATTAATAATCGCTTGGTATTATATTCAATTTATCTTAGTGCAACTGTTAAATAATATCGAAGATAGTGATGGTTTAAGTTAACACATTAGTTTCGTTTATTGTATTATTTTAATAATTTAGCTTTTTCTTAAATTATAAACATGAAAACTGGTATATTATCACCTTTTAAGACAATACATTTTTATAAATTAAGTCGCCATATTCCTCTGGGTTATTTTTCTTAGGTAGTAGAACAACCACAGCACGCTTCAATTCCCAATTTTCAATTCAAATATGGTAAAATAGTCGGACCAGATATTTTCATCATATCAATGAAGATACCACCCGCTCCAATTGCAGATGAGACAATAGAATTAAACATCTCCAACACCAAAGAGACCTCAACCTTTTTAAAAGAAAAGCTATTTTTAACACTGGAACAATCATAAAGTTTTAAACCATAACCTTGAAAGTTTTTAACGATTTCTTTCACACTATCCACAAAATATCTATTAATCCGAAGGTCGTTTATTGACACGAAAGCATATCACTTCGTAGTCAATTTGTGCTTTGACAGTAAAATTATAGGATGTTCTTGTGGCAGTTTTAAATCTGATTTATGAAGTCATCCACCTACTCTTAATATATCATCATTGTCCAAATATGGGTCTAAGCTACGCAATCTGTTGTCTTTATTTACTGTGTCATATTTCTTCAACTGCTTTAAATCCCCTTACGCTTAGCTTGTGCTAGTTTAATCAACCTAGTTGTAGAACTATTTAATTCATCATTGATATAATGTCCGCAGGGTTTTCTTGCAATGATACATGTAACCAAGAGTTACTAGCAGTATTACGAAGATTTTGGTCGAGCTCAAAAAGAAGGAAGAAATTCAAACTTATTTAAGAACAAAAAACATCAGTTGGCACTTTATACTTCCACGAAGTCCGCATTTTGGATTGCTCAGATCAATCAAAAGGCAGCGGTGAAGAACACTAAATACCATTTGATTTGCGCTACTGGAAAAGAAAGATTTACCTTTGAAGGCTTATACACCATCCTGACTAAACTTGAAGCTATATGTAATTCTCGTCCTTTAACCCCATTATCCGTTGATCCTATCGACTTATAGATACTTACAACGGGACATTTTGTGATTGGAGAAAACTTGGTGGATATTCCTGAACGAGACGTATCTGAAACACCGATGAAGAGGATGACGAATTAACGAAGATAAGAAGAGAATAAGATACTCTCTAGAAACGTTGGTCTAGAGAGTATCTACACACTCTTCAGCAAAGATATAAGTGGATGTTCGATGAATTCGATGGCATCAAGGTTGACGATCTGGTGCTCATGGTTGAGGACAACCTTCCATCTTTTCAGTGGTCCAGAGGACGAGTTGAGGAACTGCATAGTGGATCAGATGGACGAATCCTAGTAGTAAAGTTACTCACCGCCCAAAGGTTTACAACGAGAAATGTTCATAAACTTTGTTCTTTTACAAAAGAAGATATATAGATTCGTATACAATATTATTTAATATTGTTTTTTATTTTTATTATTATTTTTTTTTTAATCCCTTTTAGTTTCAACGCGGCCGGCATGTTAGTTCTTGCCATTAGATGGCGCTACAATACTGTATAGATTTCATTTGTTTTTCCACTTATACAAGAAGTAAGTGGGAGAGAAGAGTGGAAATAAAGCGTTCGATGAGAAAGATGTCTTTTATTTACATAGAATAAAATTGCAATTTGAATCCCTCCTGCGACAGTTGGGGCAATGAGAAAACAAAACAATAAGTTTCCCGAGAGATTACATGCATTCCATGATGGTTTTAATAACTTCTTTACCATAGAATTCATTGACTTTAATAATAACTTTCCATTAATGTATTTCAACCATTTAATTTATGTTATTCCAATTCCTCTTCCATCTTTCAGTTGTGCCTGATGAAGAATTTAAATTATTCGAAACATATGTAGCGCAGATTATAACCAATAAAAGAAATTTTGCATCGTCTGTTTTGTGACTTATTATTCATTAAAACTACGATCTACCTCGAATCCATACTGATAATGAGTAAACTTATTACTGCATTTAAATGATTTGACACTGCTTTCAGAAAGCTTGATACTGCTAACAGAAGACTTAAAATGCTTCCAAAAGACTTGATGATAATGCTTCTAAAAGATTTGAATTACTTTTAGAGGAATTGAGATTATTTCTGGAAGACTTGGAATATTTTTTTTTGTATTTATATTTTACACATAGTTCAAGTAAGAAACTTTCACAAGTTAAAAAGAAAAAAATTATCATTTTGCAGGAATTGTTAATTTTATAAAATGTCATAAATTTAGGATGAGTTTAAAATTTGATATGTCAAAAATATTGAGAGGATTGAAATACTCATGGATGGATTTGTTTTCAGAAAAAAACATACTATCCTTTAAAAATCACAAGGAAAATCATTGAGATATCTTAAGAATTCGATTCGTTACGATTTTTCAAAAATGATTACGGAAAAATTTAAATTTTATGAATGGTACAAATTTGTGTTGAGTTCAAAATATCTCAAAGACGAATTGAGATACTTGCATAAAAATCTATAAATCCTGTATAATCACAAAAAAATCATCAAAATATCTTAATAATTCGACTTTTTACGATTTTTTCAAAAATAATTAAATAATAAATAATTTTATTTTATTAAATAAATTTTTAATTTTTTTAAATGCCACAGATTGGTATTAAAACTTAATTTAACCTAATATTAAATGATTTATGATTACATAATTCATCTTTAATTATAAAATGAGAAAATTAGTTAATTACTTAGTCATTGGCATAAAATATCGTGCTAAAATAATTTTTATAATTAAATTACAAAGGTTTAAAAGTTGATTGAGAGATAAACGTCATTCGCTTCAATAACTAATTAACCGCCATCGAACGATTCAATTATAATATAATTAACACCGCAACTAATTTTAACTTAATTGTTTGGATATGGAACATATAAAGAAACCGTTTTCTTCTTGAGTTCAAACTAATCTCAAATAATCGCTTGGTATTATATTCAATTTATCTTAGTGCAACTGTTAAATAATATCGAAGATAGTGATGGTTTAAGTTAATACATTAGTTTCGTTTATTGTATTATTTTAATAATTTAGCTTTTTCTTAAATTATAAACATGAAAACTGGTATATTATCACCTTTTAAGACAATACATTTTTATAAATTAAGTCGCCATATTCCTCTGGGTTATTTTTCTTAGGTAGTAGAACAACCACAGCACGCTTCAATTCCCAATTTTCAATTCAAATATGGTAAAATAGTCGGACCAGATATTTTCATCATATCAATGAAGATACCACCCGCTCCAATTGCAGATGAGACAATAGAATTAAACATCTCCAACACCAAAGAGACCTCAACCTTTTTAAAAGAAAAGCTATTTTTAACACTGGAACAATCATAAAGTTTTAAACCATAACCTTGAAAGTTTTTAACGATTTCTTTCACACTATCCACAAAATATCTATTAATCCGAAGGTCGTTTATTGACACGAAAGCATATCACTTCGTAGTACCCAGGACCTCTCAAATGAAACAACTAAATCAATAAGAGAAACCGTATTCAGAGTTAACCTGGTACGATGTTCGATGAGCTGCTGATATTCACTATCAACACTATCCATATTCATTATATTAATATTAAAATCACCACAACATACAATTTTGAGCCTCACTTTTGATTTTTAAGTTTTGAACTAAATTTAAATTTGTACCACTTCGTAAAATAGAAAAAATTTCTTAATTATTTTTGAAAATTGTAAAAAATCGAATTCTTAAGGTGGCACACGGTGCAAATATCACGCAGTCCAAAAGCTACAGACGCTAATCCAATCCACGGAGAGTTGGCTGCGAAAATGGAGAATTCAACTCAATCCACACAAAACTCAATTTTTCATCCCATTTCTTCCCATGAACACTCCTTCTCCCACCGTAACCATCTAATCCACGGTCATATCTCCCTCTATAAACTGCTGCAAATATCTGGGAATCTCGATAGATAGAAGATTAAAATTTTCAGAACATGCTATCAAGGTTAAGATGAAAGCGATATTTCCAAAGCACTTTAGATCGTTAACATACCAGGGACGCGGCATATCAACCAAATGCGCCGCTCACATCTACAAATCCATCTGCACACCGATAGTGGAATATACACTGCTGATTCTGGCCGACGCACCTAGAGGAACCCTATACCATCTGGAAGTAGTCGAAAGATCTGCCCTTAGATGCATTACCCGAATCCGAAACCCCCAAAACCCATTCTTCAACCCAGCAACAAGCTGCTGTACCATCTTCCCTCTGTACCTCAACTTCCCTTTTGACTTGTTGGAAAACTTATTCATCATTTGTCAATCATCGCACGACTCCCTTCATCTTCGTCGTAAATTAGAACGGAACTAACTTCGAGAGCAAGATTCCACCGAAGACATCCCGGGCAGAAAGACTACGGTCGATAGCCCTTTTAGGCCAACATATTTTTTTATATATACAGGGTGTGGCACTTAAGACGCCTCGAACCATAACTCCTTTACGACGAAAGCTATCGAAAAAAATCTAAGAGCAAAGTGGTGCATAATTAAACATTACATCTAACATGTTAGATAAAAAAATTTATTAACTTTAGTGATCGCGCGACAATTAGTCGGGATCGTGAAGGTGCTGGTTTCCGCTTCCCGCGGAGAATTTGTTAAGAAATATAAAATAAAAGATGAAAATAAATAAAATCTTACTATATTGCTCTCCCTCCCTTGTTCCCCAACACTTTACAGCCAGGTCGTAATTGTGCACGTGACGGTACGATTTAAACAATAATAATTAAAAGACACTTGTGAACGCTTCGATCTACACGCTCAATCTCTTCGGGTTTTTAAACGTGCGCGCCAGCGACGCGCATGTGCCGTAAAGAAATAACAAGTTTTGTGTTGGCCTCAACATTAGCCACCCACCAAAATTAAATTTGAACAAATTGAATTTTAAAGCAAATTGGAAGTTACAATAAGTAAAGCGAAAATAAAGAATAAAATTTAACATTGATCCTAGCGAATTAAATAGAGGTTAGGTTGTTGATGTTTCTTCGGTTGGTAGCGGGCATATCTTCATTGTCGGTCTTGTGAGGAAACCGTTACGGGTTCGAATTGTCACAACTCTAACAATTCCATCGACTCCGGGGTGAAGTTGTGTTATACGACCCATTTCCCATTTTACCGCCGGAAGCTGTTCGTTTTTTACAACCACCATATCCCCGATAGCCGGACTAGTAGTGGATGAGTTCCATTTTTCTCGAGCTTGAAGCGTCGACAGGTATTCTACGTTCCATCGTCTCCAGAAATCGTGAACCATTCGTTGAAGAAGTTGCCATCGATCGAGTCGATTGATTGGAATATCGGTGAGGTTAGGATCTAAAATCAAACTATTAAGTGGTTCTAAGTGTAAAAAGTGACCTGGGGTTAATGGTTGAAGATCGTTTGGATCGTTTGACATCGGAGTGAGAGGCCTGGAGTTGAGTACGGCTTCTATTTCGGTAAGTACTGTATAAATCTCCTCAAAAGTGAGACGTTGATCCCCAATAACACGTAGTAGATGAGTTTTTACAGACTTGACGCCCGCTTCGGCTAGTCCATTGAAATGAGGACCTCCGGGTGGATGAAATATCCAATTGAGTCCAAGGCGTTGACCCGAAATTTCTACCAGCTCCTTCAATCGATTATTCGCTCCAACAAAGTTTGTTCCCTGATCGGAGAGAATTAAAGAGCAGGGACCTCTTCTTGAAATGAAACGCCGTAATGCTGCTAAAAACGCTTCCGTAGTCAAATCTGTAACTAATTCAATGTGAATGGCTTTGGTAGATGTACAGACAAATACGCAAAAATAGGATTTGATAGACTTGGATCCTCGACAGCGATTCAATGTCGTGTAAATCGGACCAGCAAAATCCACGGAGACTGTTGAGAACGCCTTCACTTGAGACACTCTGTACGACGGAAGATCTGCCATAAATGGAGCGTAGGACCTTGGCCGGCATCGAAAACATCGAACGCATTGAGATGTAACTTGACGAACCAGTTGTCGAGCTGAGATGATCCAAAACTGCTGTTGTACCAAGGATTGCAGAGTTCTTAGTCCCGGATGAAGGTAAGATTTATGAATATCTTGCACGATTAGTTCACTTAAACGTGATGTTTTAGGTAAAAGCACTGGATGTTTATGGTCGAACGGCTCGATCGCGTTTTTTAGTCTGCCACCCACCCTGAGAAGCTTGTTTCCATCCACAAATGGAGCCAGCTTACGGAATGGTTTAGCAAGGAATTGATTTGATTTAATAGAATTGAAAAGTGATGAAAAATGTTGTTTTTGGGTGAATTTTATGAGTTTATAGAAAGCATTTTGAATCTCTAGTGGAGATAAAACTATTGATGAGAAGCCGTTTTGTTTTCTACAATGAAGAACGAACCGTAAAACATATGCTACTATACGTTTTATTTTATTGATAGAAGAAAATTTATTCAGAAGAATATCAAAAAGGTTACTTTGAATCTCTAGAGTGTGAACTTGAAATTTAAGATTGTCTTTGAACTTTTGCCACTTTTGACATATATCTTTTGATGGTGCTTCATCCCAACCAATCTGTAATTGCCACAGTTGTTGTATAAAGTGTTTTGCCTTTAATGTGCAGGGAGTTAGAAAACCCAGAGGATCATAGATACGAGCTATGTCCGATAACATGGATCTTTTGATGCATGGAGTATTACGGATGAAATGGGAATAGGTAAACGTATCCGTAGTAGGATTCCATTGAAGTCCCAGAACCTTGATGCAACTTATTTCATCATAATCCATCGAAACGGGATGTTGTAAATCATTTTCTGATACTGATTGTAAGATCTCCAAGCAATTGCTTGCCCATTTTCGTAATTCAAAGCCTCCTTTCTTTAAAAGATCAATT
The DNA here is from genome assembly GCA_036711965.1 of Onthophagus sagittarius. Taxonomy (NCBI): domain Eukaryota; kingdom Metazoa; phylum Arthropoda; class Insecta; order Coleoptera; family Scarabaeidae; genus Onthophagus; species Onthophagus sagittarius. The sequence continues at coordinate 50,259,979 of JASERS010000001.1, forward strand.
AGTTGCTGTTGTAATTCACGAACTTCTTTCATCGAATAAGCGCCAGTAACGATGTCATCAATATAAACATTGTTTTGTAAAGCCTTGGACGCCATTGGAAATTCATGAGCGTAAAGGTTCGATAATTCAAGAAGCGTGCGTAGAGCCAAAAAAGGTGAAGATGCTACACCATACGTCACCGTATTAAGATGATATTCTTGTAAAGGTTCATTCGGTGAAAATCGCCACAGAATTCTTTGAAAATCTCTATCTTTCGGAGTGACAAGAATTTGTCTATACATCTGCTTCACATCGCAAGTAAATACAAATGGATAGCATCGAAAAGTTAATAAAATTTTAACAATATCTTGTTGGAGTTTAGGTCCTATTAAAAGAACATCATTTAAAGATTGCCCATTAGATGTGATAGCCGATGCGTCGAATACAACTCGCAATTTGGTGGAGGCGCTTTCAGGCCGAAGTACACAATGATGAGGAATATAGAACGCTGATTTTACTGTTACTTCAGGATCTCTGACCAACGACATATGACCCGAATTCAGGTAATCTCTCATAAAATTGATGTAATCCTGTCGTAAAGTCAAATTCTTTAGCAATCTGTTTTCTAATGAATGAAATCGCTTTACTGCTAATTGATACGACTGCCCTAAGACGGGTGCTGACTGTTTAAATGGGAGTGAAACGATAAATCTGCCAGTCTCGTTACGTGTGTAGGTTTCTTGAAAATACGTTTCACATTGACGCTCTTCAGAGGTCAAGGGTAAGACCTTCTCTATGGATTCAATTTCCCAAAATCGTTCAAGGAATTTGGCCAAGGAATCATCAGTCGTGGACAAGCACGTTGACAATGAAGAAGGTAGATGTGACGAAGAAGTTTTTCCCATCAAAATCCAGCCGAAGATAGATTCCAAAGCTACTGGATCGTTGAGATTATTTTGAATCCGTCCCCCCAGGAGAATTTGGGGGACTAGTTCTGCGCCCAGCAACAAATCAACTTCCATGGAAGTGGAAGCTAATAATGAGGGATTAATTGTTTTAAATGAGGATATGATTCAAGGATAGATGTCAGTGACGGTTGAGGAGAACAGATGCTCTGAGTGACAATTGCTTGGAAGGTTAAGTCCGGTTCAACATTTTGGATAGGTTGAATGTGACAAGGAACGGAGCCTTTGTTGCAAATGGACGTCATAAAGTTGAGTCCTTTTATTTCCAAAGAGGAATGATATGAACGTGGGAGACGTAATTTTTTCGACAGCTTATCTGTGATGAAGTTGGACGTGCTGCCCGAATCAATCAAAGCCCTTACGGTATGACATTGTCCAAATTGATCTTGAATTTTGACATAAGCAATGGGTAGAATGACTCTTGAATAAATTTCTGATTTTAGTTTTGGTGGGTTGTGCCAAGAGGTTCCCACATGAACTGAAGGCGTAGGCGAAGTGTCAAAATGAAGTAAAGTATGATGATGTTGTTGGCATTTGCGACATCTATGAGGTGATGTGCAGTTTTGTGTTGTATGCTTGACGCTTAAACAATTGCGACATAGATTATGGTCTCTTGCGATTGAGAGGCGCTCCGACGACGATTTTCCATTAAACTTTGCACAGTAGTAAATTGGATGAGATTCTTTGCAGAGAACGCACTTAAGATGGGATTTAGTTTCAATCTTCAAATTAGTAACGCTCTCTCGAGGAGTGGTTTTTGAACGATTAAGGATAGTTGTTTCCGATGACGTTACTGATACAGAATCTAATGCTTTGGCTCTCTTTTCTAGAAAATCAATCAACTGATTGTACGTTGGAATGTCGAAGGATGTATGATCTGCTTCAAATATGGTTTTCGTTTTTGTGTCTAACTTCAATAGAAGTAAATTGAAAAGCATAAAATCCCAGGTATCAACAGGAAACTCCAACATTCGGAAACCTTCAGTGTTTTCTTTGAAAATATCAATCAAGCGGCGAAACGTTTTTGATGATTCGTCTTTAATTGACTTGAAATTAAGAAGTTCATGGAAGTAAAGCGTAGCCAAATGTCTTTTATTTTGATAACGTCCCTTTAAGGCGTTATATGCGATTTCATAATTGTCGTTGGTTACAGGAAACCCTTTTAGAAGATTATAAGCTTCTCCCTTTAAAGAGGTGAGTAAATATTGATACTTGGCAATGGGCGATAAAGAGGCATTTTCGTGCACCATGGTTTTATATAAATCAAAAAATGTATGCCATTCTTTATGATTGCCATCAAAAATAGGCAATTGAAGTTTATTGAGCTTCGGTGTAGTGGTTAACGAAGAAGTTGTCGCAGAAGAGGCTTCTGTAGGGCGCATTTGATGACATAATGCCTTGATCATATAATAGTCAGAGTCTACCCTTTTTCGGATGCTGTCTTGAGCAGGAAAATCTGCTTCTTCAATAAGGCCAACCATTTGATTGTGTACAGTTTGGAAATCTTTGTAAGTAGTTTCAACATCTTGAACTCTTTTCATGAAAATAAGGTTTTGTATAGGATCAGGAGGATCATTAGGTAAGTTGTTACCGAATGCAAAGGTTTCTGAGATTCTATTAATAAAGATATTGCGTTTGAGAGTTAATCTTGCAATCTTGTCCGCCATGATAGGGCAAAGAGAAACCTAATTCACAAGAAAAACAAGAATTGAATAAAGAAGACACAGATATGAAGTTCCAAAGGGAACGAATCGATAAAAGAAGAGGAGAAACGAGTACTCCAATGAGAGACGTAAAAACGCCGAGAAGAAAAGAAAAAAAATGGATTTGATTGTTCCAAAGGGAACGAAATCGATAAGTAATCGATAAAAAAAAAGAAGAGAAAATAATAATCCACGTGGAATGACTGAGGAGCGTAGAGACGAAAGAAACAAAGAAATTCAGTTATTTTAACTGAATAAATAAATGGAAGTGAATGTTCCAAAGGGAATAAGCTGTAGATGTCGCTCGATAAAAAATAAAATAAATTCCTAAAGTAAAATAAAGAAAATTCTGATGGTAAGTTAATTAAATAGCCTTTCCTTTTCCAATTGATGGAAGAAAAGAACGAAAATATATGGGAGATAATTTCAAGAATAAAAGACTAAAGAGTCGAAAACAGTTTTTTTTTTTTTTTTTGTTTTAGGTGACCAGATGTGGCTCGTGCTCGAATTGAGGAACGAAGGCTCGTTGTTGAAAGGTATGGAGACCAGATGTTGAGATTGGCGACCGGTTTATCGAGGTAATAATCAAAAATGAACAATAAGTTTAATGAAAATTGATGAGAAAAGGCGGAAAAATCCGGCTCGAAGGACCAAATGATCGCGCGACAATTAGTCGGGATCGTGAAGGTGCTGGTTTCCGCTTCCCGCGGAGAATTTGTTTTAGAAATATAAAATAAAAGACGAAAACTAAATAAAATCTTACTATATTGCTCTCCCTCCCTTGTTCCCCAACACTTTACAGCCAGGTCGTAATTGTGCACATGACGGTACGATTTAAACAATAATGATTAAAAGGCACTTGTGAACGCTTCGATCTACATGCTCAATCTCTTCGGGTTTTTAAACGTGCGCGCCAGCGACGCGCATGTGCCGTAAAGAAATAACAAGTTTTGTGTTGGCCTCTAAACTGTTGGCCTCATTAACTAAGTTATTTATTAACATTAACATAACTTTAAATTTATTAACAACTTTTATTAACAAAAATTCATTAACTTTAGCGGTTTCGCTGTTATAACCCCTTCTATACAGACTGTTCGCGCTCGAGCTGCGGATAGGCTTAACGTAAGTGGGAAAAGAACGGCATAAGGTTTCTATTAGTTAACACAGAACAGATATACTATGTTTACTTCTCAGGCCGATTGGAGTTGATATGTATTTCTTTATCTAACTCATTAAAGTCCTATGCCTTGTCTAACACATTGAAAAGCCCTATCCGCAGGTTGCTGCAACCGCACGAAACTCGTAGTGCGACGGAGACAGACGTAATCAACCGCACCGTTCTAGCCGTGATACTCGTACGGAGGGCGGTACAATGCGATTTTATACAAATTGGGAATTTATCTTTTTAATTTTATTAAAAATGAAATCTTTAGAGGTTCTAAAAAATTGATTTTTATTTTAACAAAATAGAAATTCTCTTACTTTTTCGCACAGAGCTATGACATCATTCCTAGACAGGCGTCAAATCATCCCAGAAGAACGATAAAGAAGAACTCATTTACTGCATTTGTTTAGCGATTGTGGTTGGGTTAGTGTGCCTAGCGATTTCGCTAAAATTTGTAGTGCACAATTTCTCAAAATGGAGTATTATACGCCCGAAGAAAAGTTGTTTATGATAAAGCAATTTTATGGTGGTAATTCTGCGGAAGTATGTCGCGATTTATTTGCTGTGAACTATCCGGAAAGGCCAATTCCTTCTGCAAATACCATACGAAATACAGTGAAATATTTCGAATCAAATTTCACATTAATAAATAATAAAAACAAAAATGAAGCAGAAGATAACATCAGCACTTTGGAGATTGCAATATGTGCATTAGCAGAATTGAATCCGCACAAATCTTCTCGCGAAATTGCCCGTGAAATTGGTATTGGAGCAACAACAGTGCTAAAAATTTTGCATAAGCATAAATACCGGTAAATTAAATTTAAATAACATAAATTTGTACAACCGGTTGGGTTATTGTTCAGCTCAAGAGGGTGGTTTATTTGAACATTTATTAAATAAATGAGGAGAATTATGTTTCATTTTATTTGTTTTATATTTTTTTTTATTGGTATGAAGTTATGATGAAAATTTGTTGCTGTAATATTTTTGCACTAAAATGATCTGATGCTTCATAACTAAGAAAATTACTAGTACTGTGTACCTGGGATTTATTTCTTTTTAATTTTAACAAATCCTTCTTATTTTACATAATTTTACAAATTGTGGTTAGTAAAAACAATTGATAACTAACTTTAATAAAAACCACCCGTTCTCAAAGCATTAAAGGTTTCGATATCTGAGAGCCCAAGCTCCGCCCACTTACGGTCGCCCAGCTATTGCTAATGCATCTATCCGCAGGTCGGCCGCGTGCAGTCTGTATATATACCTATTGTACCTCTATTGTATACCTTAATTTTTTTTGATTGATCTTCGCATGTTGTCATTTTTTTCGAAAATTTCAAATGGCACCCCCCTAAAAAAATTACGGCGTTGTATAGCCAAAATTCTAAATTTTCCATTGGTATAAAAAAAATCACACATTGGATAACAAAATTTCAGAGAAAAAAGGAATTTCATCGCAAATGGCGGAAAATGTTTTCCGTTTCCAAGTATGCCATGAGAAAACAAAAACACAAATACGGTCATCATAATCTGTATTTATTCAACATGATATAAAAAATGCAGATACACAAAATTTAACAACTTAAACAAAATGTTCGAAATGACGACCTTCCTGCTGGAGGCATAACCGCAACATCGACTCACAGACCCTAGACACTGCTCTGAGCACTTCTTGGTGATATACCGCGGAAAGCCGCGCGGATTTTTTCCCTCATATCCTCTGAGGTCTGATGATCTTGGCGGCCACCTCACAGGACCCCATGAGCAATCCAGCAGTCTATCTGTCGTGGAGCCGCTAGAGGGACATTTTCCAAGAGATCATCCAAGTCGTCGCGAAGGTACCTCAAATATCTGTTGCCGTCCAGATGGCCCTCGATGAAATAAGGACCCAAAAGGTGTTCTTCAAGTATGCTTCTCCAAACATTCAGAGACCATCTTTGCTGGTGGTTTATCATTCTCATGGCGTGTGGGTTTTCATTGGCGTAATAATGGTAGTTTGCTTCATCAGAAAATAATACGCGCATAAGAAATAATTCCTGCTGCTCAATTTTGTTGATAGCCCAATGCAGAAGTCTTGCCTGGCATGAATATCTTGAAGTTGCAATTCTTGGTGCAGTTGAATCTGAAATGGACAGAATTTGTGCTTTTTAAGAACACGATGTACGGATCGCGTTGAAATATTGTGATTCCTACTAGTATCACGGATAGTGGTATGAGGATCTTCAATAACTGAATCCAGAACTTGCAGTTCATTCTTTGCGGTCAAAACTGCCTTCTTTCTAACTCTCCTTGGCCGTTTCACACTTCCCGTAGTAGTAAATCTCTCCAACACTTTTTTAAACGCACGTTCATTTGGATGTGCCCTGTGCGGTACACTCGTGACGCCAAGAAACAATACTTGTTACATTCTCCAAGAATAAATATCATGTCAACCATTTCGGAACATTTTTAGAACGATTATCAAAAATGACTTATGACTGCTGCTGACATCTAATAATTTACTTTGACAATTACATATCTTTTGTTTTCTCATGGCACACTTGGGAATGGAAACAACCCAACATTTGCAATGAAATTCCTATTTTCTCCGAAATTTTGTTATGCAATGTGTGATTTTTTATACCAATGGAAAATTTAGAGTTTTGGCTGTACAACGCCGTAATTTTTTTAGGGGGGTGCCATTTGGAATTTTCGAAAAAAATGACAACATGCGAAGATCAAACAAAAAAAAATTCTTTTCCATAACTTACCCGAAAAAGAATTATTTTAAGGTATTCAAGGTCTTAACCTGTCAAAAAATGTCAAAAATGGGGTGTAATTTTGAAAGAAGGGATTATAACAGCGAAACCGCTAAAGTTAATGGTATAACATGTTACATAAAAAAAGTACCACACCCTGTATATATTCATTTATTATTTTTTTTGTACACTATATATTATGTTTACTGTTAGCATAAATAAATTTTGTTTCTCTCTCCCTCTCGAGTTCTTAAGATATCTCGATGATTTCTTTTGTAGCTTATAAAGGGTAGTATACACTTTTTCGAAAATAAGTCCATCCGTGAGTATCTCAATTTGTTTTTTGAGATACCAAGTTTTGAACTCAACATAAATTTGTATAAATTCATAAAATTCAAAATTTCCTTAATTATCTTTAAAAACTTGTAAAAAATCGAATTATTAAGATATTTTGATAAATTTTTTGTGATTTATAAAAAAGAATGCACTTTTTCGAGAATAAAACCATAAATGAGTATTTGAATTCGTTTTTGAGACACCAAATTTTGAACTCAACATAAATTTGTACCATTTCATAAAATTTAAAATTTCCTTAATCATTTTTGAAACATCGTAAAAATTCGTATTATTAAGATATCTCGATGATTTTTTATTGTCATTTATGAAGGAATGTGCGCAATTTTCCGAAAACACAACCATGAATGAGTATTTCGATTCGTTTTTGAGATCCACGTTTTAAAATCAACATAAATTTGTACCATTTCATAAAATTCAGAATTTCCTTAATCACTTTTGAAAAATCGTACAAAATTCGAATTATGAAGACATTCTGATGAATTTTTTTTGTCATTTATAAAGGAAAGTATGCACTGTTCCGAGAACAACATTTTTGAAAGATCGTAAAAATTCGAATTCTTAAGATATCTCGAACAAAACGATGAGTGAGTATCTTAATTCGTTTTTGAGATATTAAATTTTGAACTCAACATAAATTTGTACAATTTCATAAAATTAAAATTTTTCCTTAATCATTTTCGAAAAATTGTAAAAAATCGAATTCTTAAGATATCTCGATGATTTTTTTATAATTTATAAAAGAAAATATGCACTTTTTTAAAACCACGGGTGAGTATCTCAATCCGTGTTCTAGATACCAATACTTGAACTTAGCTAAAATTTGTAGCATATCAAAGTTAAAATTTTCTTTAGCATTTTTGAAAACTCGAATTCTGAAGATATCTTGATGAATTCTTTGTGATTTATAAAAAAGAATGGACTTTTTCGAGAATAAAACCATAAATGAGTATTTGAATTCGTTTTAGAGATACCAAGCTTTGAACTCAACATAAATTTGTACCATTACATAAAATTTAAAATTTCCTTAATCATTTTTGAAAAATCATAAAAATCGGATTATTAAGATATCTTTTTGTTCTTTTTTGCGGCTTATAAAGGACAGTATACATTTTTTCGAGAATAAATCCATCCGAGAGTATCTCGATTAGTTTTTCGAGATATCAAGTTTTGAACTCAATATAAATTCATAAAATTAAAAAAAAAAATAAAAATTAAAATCTTTTAATTTAATTTAAAAAATTAAAATTAAATTCATAAAATTAAAAATTTCCTTATTCATTTTTGAAAAATCGTAAAAAATCGAATTATTAAGATATTTTGATGATTTTTTTTACCAAGTTTTGAGCTCAACATAAATGTGTACCATTTCATAAGATTAAAAATTTCCTTAATTATTTTTGAAAAATTATAAAAAATCGAATTATCAAGATATTTTGATGAATTTTTTGTAATTTATAAAGGAAAGTGTGCAATTTTCAGAACACAAAACCATGGGTGAGTAACTCAATTCATTTTTGAGATACCAAGTTTTGAGCTCAACATATAATTCAAAATTTCCTTAATTATTGTTGAAAAATTGTATAAAATTGAATTCTTAAGATAATTTCAATAATTTTTTGTGATTTATAAAGGAAAGTATGCACTTTTCCAAGAACAAAACCATGAGTATTTCAATTTGTTTTTGAGATACCACGTTTTGAACTCAAGATAAATTTGTACCATTTCATAAAATTCAATGTTTCTTTAATCATTTTTGAAAAATCGTAAAAAATCGAATTCTTAAGATATAGCGATGATTTTTTTATGATCTTTTGTTCGAGAACAAATCTATGTGTGGGTATCTCAATTCGTTTTAGAGATACCAAGATTTAAACGCAGCTTAAATTTGTAGCATATCAAAGTTAAAATTTTCTTTTATCATTTTTAAAAGATCGTAAAAAATCGAATTCTTAAGATATCTTGATGAATTTTTTGTGATTTATAATGAGAGGTATGCACTTTACCGAGAACAAAACCATGAGTGAGTATTTCAATTTGTTTTTGATATACCAAGTTTTGAACTCAATATAAATTTGTACCATTTCATAAAATTCAAAATTTTCTTAATCATTTTTGAAAAATCATAATTAATCGAATTCTTAAGATATCTTGATGTTTTTTTGTGATTTATAATGCATGTTCGTTCTTGCCATTATTATTATCAGTAGGACCATTTCCGTCTTGGATGCTGCAACAATTAATCCCATATCACGTATCTTTCGAATGACCCTATTCGCCGCATAAGTAACACGATCTTTCAATTGACTTCTGTCCCTTGCCCTAACCACCAACGCCAGATCGTCAGCGTACGCCAACATCTGGACACCCTATTCCATTTTCACCCTCAAAACAGCGTCATAGTACAAGTTCCAAAGGGATGGACTCAAAGTGGATCCCTGTGGCATACCATTTATGACTTAGAATCTTCTACCGTCCATATTCAGCACAAATCTATCAGATAAATATGATTTGATTGGATCGATCAGATATTCGCTTATACCTCCCTCCTAGAGACTTAACGATTCCTCTCCAGGGTGCTGAATTAAAGTTGTTCTGTATATCCAGTATGATCATTACACAAAATTCCCTATTCACCAGTGCTTTCCTTTTAATATCCTCCATAATGCACTGCACTCTCTGCATAGCTTGGATCGTCGATCTTCCTTTTTTGAAACCGTACTACTCCCCGTACAATGGTCGTTTGTCCACAGCTTCCTGGTGCAACCTTTCCCTAATAATTATCTCAAAGAGTTTCCCCATGGTATTGCACATACATATTGGTCAATATACAATGTGCATATTGTGTTGGTGTTTTCTTTGGTTTCTCGATAAGAACCAGACTTGCAACTTTCCATGGCCTCTGGAATTGCTCAGTCTTCAAACAGCTGTTACACATTTTCATGAAAGCGTCTTTATTTGCCAGTACGGTTTCAATTAAGATTTCGGGTACCTTCTTCCTTCTGACATAAGTCAATGCCCCTTCTAATTATCCCATTGTAATTTAATCAAGGAGCTTTCGTCCTCCTGTCTCTCTGTCCGCTGCCAGACCACCTCTTCATGTTTAGGGAACAGTTTATTTATCTGACGTAGAACTTCGTTCTCTTTAATCGGGATTCTATTTCTTAGCTTTAGTTTCATTGTCACGAGCTTAGACGCTTTCCCTCATACATCCTGATCCAAGCTTTTTCCTAGGTCATTCCATTTTTCATTTTTGCACTTCCTTACTTCTCTCTTCAATTACTAAGATAAGCTCCGCAATCCTAGTTTTCGACCATTAGATGGGCTCTATGTCTTTATGTGTTGTTCTTGACTTTCCAAAAACAAGGTCTACATCACAGTATCAAGACAGGTTACTCTTAGTAAATATGTACTTCGGAAATCGCATACGGCTGTTACATTTATATAAGAACAGTCGACGAGGACGGTCAAATTGCCGCTAGACTTTTGAGTGCTAAATCCAAAGTAGCTCCTATACGAACCTTGACAATTCAACGTTTGGAATTATCAGCAGCTCTACTGTTGACAAGATTAGTCAATGTTGCTAAGCGATTATTACATGTTCCAATCGACAAAATTTAGAGCTTTTCTGATTCACGCATAGTGCTGGCATAGCTACGAACTTCGCCACATACTTTGAAGACGTTCGTTACAAATAGAGTATGTGAGGTACAAAATAATACTGCTAGTGACTCTTGGTTACACGTATCATCGTAAGAAAACCCTGCGGACATTACGGCAGATTACGCAGGCCCAATTCTGCTAAAAGATGGCAAGTTGAAATACTAATCAAGGCTTATGTTTGTATTTTTGTGTGTTTCAAAACTAAAGCTATCCATTTATAACTGGTTAGCGACTTTGCAAAAGATACACTCTTGAACGCACTTAAAAGATTTGTTAGTAGACGAGGACTATGCCAAAAATTATATTCCGACAATGCTTCTGATTTTAAAGGTGCTAACAATGAAATTACGAAGATTTTCGTCGAGCTCGAAAGAGCTCGAAGGAAGAAATTCAAAGTTATTTAAGAACAAAAAACATCAGTTGGCACTTTATACTTCCACGAAGTCCTCATTTTGGAGGGATCTGAGTTACATATAGCTTCAAGTTGACCTGACTCAACTTGAAGCTACATGTAACTCTCGTCCTTTAACCCCGTTATCCCTTGATCCTAACGACTTATAGATACTTAGACCGGGACATTTTGTGATTGGAAATAGCTTGGTGGCTATTCCTGAATGACACGTATCTAAAACACCGATGAACAGTATGACGAATTACAACCAATTGCGGAAAATACACCAACAATTTTAAAAACGTTGGTATAGAGAGTATCTACACACTCTTCAGCAAAGATATAAGTGGATGTTCGATGAATCCGATGGCATCAAAGTTGGCGATTTGGTGCTCATCATTGAGGACAACCTTCCACCTCTTCGGTGGTCTAGAGGATGAGTTGAAGAACTACATAGTGTATCGGACGGACGAATCCGAGTAGTAAAGTTACGCACCGCTCAAGGTTTACAGCGAGAAGCGTTTATAAACTTTGTTCGTTTGCATAAGAAGATATATAGATTCGTACACAATATTATTTAATATTGTTATTTATTTTTATTATTTTTTTTAAACCCTTTTAGTTTCAACGCGGCCGGCATGTTAGTTCTTGCCATTAGATGACGCTACAATACTGTATAGATTTCATTTGTTTTTCCACTTATACAAGAATGAAAGATATGTTCGATGAAACAACATATCTTTTATTTACGTACAACAAAATTGCAATTTGAATCCCTCCTGCGACAGTAGGGGCAATGAGAAAACAAAACAATAAGTTTCCCGACAGATTACATGCATTCCATGATGGTTTTAATAACTTCTTTACCATAGAATTCATTGACGGTAATAATAACTTTCCATTAACGTATTTCAACCATTTAATTTATGTTATTCCAATTCCTCTTCCATCTTTCAGTTGTGCCTGATGAAGAATTTAAATTATTCGAAACATATGTAGCACAGATTATAACCAATAAAATAAATTTTGTGACTTATTATTAATTAAAACTACGATGACCTCGAATCCACACTGATAATGAGTAAACTTATTACTGCATTTAAATGATTTGATACTGCTTTCAGAAAGCTTGATATTGCTGACAGAAAACTTAAAATGCGTCCAAAAGATTTGATGATAATGCTTCCAAAAGATTCGAATTACTTTTAGCGGAATTGAGATTATTTCTGGAAGACTTGGAATATTTTTAAAACACTTAAACAGAAGATTTACTACCGTTCCTAGCCTTGTTACTCCTTTTATATGACTTGATACTGCTTCCAGAAAGCTTGATATTGCTAACATAAGATTTAGAAAGCTTCTAAAAGACTTGTAATGATTCCAGATGACTTGATACAGTATCTAGAAGACTTGATACTGCTTCTATAAGACTTGAGATTGCATCTGGAAGAATTAGAATAGTAGAAGACTTAATACTGCTTCTAGACGACTAGAAATACTTCTAGAGGACTTTAGATTATTTCTGGGCCTACTTCCAGAGGACTTTTCTAGAGGAGATTTCTTCTGGAAGACTTGGAATTTTTGTAGAAGGCTTAATACAGCCTCTAGAAAACATTTTAATTAAAAATATGTATGAAAAATGACAAAATGTTTAGTCATAAAAAATTTTATTGGTGGCATGATGAAATTGCAGAAAATAGAAAAGAATGTAATAAACCGAGAAGAACTTAAAAGAATGTGGAATGAATGGTATTATTGATTTGGAGTTACTTGAAAATTTGAAGTTGCAACATAAAAAGAAGAGAAAAGAATTGAGAATGCTTATCTGGAAGAGTAAAGAAGAAAAATGTATTCAACTTTTTTCAGATCTAGAAGGCGATGTTTCGGGAAAGGCCTACCAAATAATTACAAAAAAACTGAAAATGAAAAGAAAAATACTATTCATAAAATACCATAATCATAAAACTATTTACTACTACATTTCCCCTTGTCATTAAAGGGGAAAATTATGACGAGGTTTTGGATAGGGCTGAACAGGCGTTAGCTAGAGCAGAGTATTGGTGTGCAGTTAATAAACTTTGTTTAAATAACAGCAAAACAGTTAAAACTCTTTTCACATTAAAAAAGAACGACTATCCCAATCCGCGTTCAACTAAATTTTTAGGTATATATTTGGGGCCGCCTAATTTAAATTTTGCTGAGCATGTTCAGGAATTAGGCAGTAAGATCAGTAGAAACATCTTTATACTAAGAAGGCTAAAAACTGAAATAACTCAGGAGGCGGTTCAGAGCGCGTATTATGCACTGATTCATTCCCTGTTATCATATTCAATACTCACTTGGGGAAGCAGTCCAAGTAGTGCATACATCTTTGCATTGCAAAGGAGAGCGGTGAGAGTAGTGGGGGGTCTTCGGTACACAGAAGACTGCCGTGATGCTTTTAATAGATTAAAGATTTTAACTCTACCCTCACTTTTTATTCTCGAATGCGCTCTGTATGCTTTTGATAACAGGGAACATTTTAAGGTACATGCAGATATTCATGAGCATGATACTAGGAATAAGAATAAAATTTATAACAATTATTGCCGTTTATCCAAAACACAGCTTGGGCCAAAGTACTTATCTCGAGTGGTACTCAACAAGCTGCCGAATGAATTAACGGAAGTGTCTAATAGAGGGATTTTCAAAGGTAGCTTAAAAACATTTTTATGTCAAAAAACATTTTATTCGGTGCAGGAGTTCCTAAATGCAGGGATCGGATTGTAATCACCACACGCTATTGTTTCTTTTTTATGCTAGTGTGTTGAATTGTATTGAAGGTGTACTTATTTGGACGAGTGTATGAGCAGCTGCTTAGTAACACAATAATGTATTATTATTATTATTATTATTATTATTATTATTATTATTATTATTATTATTGCATGGTAGGCTAGGGAAGGTCCATTAAATTTAATTCCTTTTACAGTGGAGGAATTCTTAGTTGCAGTAGGTACTTTAAGAAAAAAGAAAAACCCGGGTCCGGATGCCATTCCATCTAAAATAGTTGGATTGTTGGCATCGAAGCATTCAAATGATTTCTTAGAGGTATATAATGACTGTATCAAAGGGTATATTTTCGAAGATTTGCAAAAGTGCAAGGCTGGTTCTGATTGAGAAGCCGAAAAAAGCAGGACTAGCCTTGGCGTACAAGCCTCTTTGTCTTTTGGATGCGACGGGGAAACTTTTGAAAGATTTACTAAGACTGCGATTAGTTTTAGGTTGGTGTCAAACTAACATGCCACATGAAAACCAATGTGGTTTTAGGAAGGGAAGATCCACTATACAAGCAATTGAAAAGGTGCAGAAAAGCGTTGATAGCATAAAAGAAAAGGCTTTAAAGAATAGGAAATTCTGTGCCTTAATTCCTTTGGACATCAAAAATACTTTTAATTCTGCACTGTGGAAATAGATAGTTGGATCATTGATAATTGGAAATATTAGCCCCAAATACTAGTCTCTAGTGGAAATGATTGAGACCTACTTGTTTGAAGAATCGAAAAATGGAAAAAATTAGGTTTTGGAGGCAGTATCAAGTGTTTTGGAAGCATATCATGTCCGTTAAAAGCAGCACCAAGTCTTTTGGGAGCATTTCAAGTCTTTTAGAAGTGTCATGTTTCAACTAGAAATACTTCCAGAAGACTTGATACTGCACCTAGAAGACTTGAAATAGTTGCCAAAAAACTTGATATTGCCTCTGAAAGATTAGAAATACTTCTAGAATACTTGATATTGCTTTCAAAAGACTTGTACTGCTTCTAAAAGACTTCAACTGCTTTCAGATTTACTACTGATCCTGGAAGACTTGTTACTTTTTCTAAATGACTTGATACTGCTTCCAGAAATAAGTAATACTGCTGGTAGTAGACTTAAAATTTATTTATTTGTAACTAAGACTAAATCAACGAATTTACCAAGATATTTGACAAATTTGTCCAAATCGTTCTATATGATAGTTGAAAATGAAAGTATACACGGTAATTGAAGATAAGTCTATAAAAGCAACTTGGATAACTTCAATTCAGATAAAACCATTATTAACTTTCTATAGGTGCTCAAGCATTTCTAGTTTTCTGAAAAAATTTCAATCCTTCCAAAGACAATATTAAGTCTCTTGGAAACATTTCAAATCTTCTAGAAGAAGTATAAAGTCTTCTGGAAGCATTTCTAGTCTTCTAAAAATTGTATGAAGTTTTCTGTAAACAATATCAAGTCTTCTGCCAGCAACTCAAGATTGCCAAAGGAAATAACGAGTCTTTTGGAAGCATTTCAAATCTGTTAGAAGCAGTATCAAGTCTTCTAGAAACATTCCAAATCTTCTAAAAGCGGTACTTAATCTTCTAGAAGTATTGCAAGTCTTTCAGGCGCAGTAGTAAATACTCTAGACGGTTTTCAGTTAATCTTGTCCTGTAAGAAGTCTTGTACTGCTTCTAGAAGACTTGACACTGTATCTAGAAGATTTGAAATGCTTCCAGAAGACTTGATACTGCTTCTAGAAGACTTGAAATACTTCTAGAGGACTTGAAATGCATTTAATTATTTTATAGTATCTAACACCACTGGGATATGTCACATTTTACACAATTGTCATTACATTTCGTCTTTGCTTGTGTAAAAACCGAAAATTTTTCGGTTTCGTAAATGTCATGAAGTAGATGTATGTATATCAATTTGAGCATTTGCTCAACGAACTAGAACATTTCCCTTTAACATGGGAAAAAGATTGCACGAGCCATAATACGAAATTTTTTAAAGTGTTACACCTAATTCTGCTTTTACACATAGTTCAAGTAAAAAACTTTCACGAATTAAAAAGAAAAAAATTATCATTTTGCAGGAATTGTTAATTTTATAGAATGTCATAAATTTAGGATGAGTTTAACTATAGTCTGTACCACGAGAAGTGGCGGTGACTCATCGATTTCCGTAAGTAGTTTGCGCATACGTTACAAATATTACGCCCGTACGCTGACGTGTGTTAGAGTGAAATAGCTTCTAATGAATATATCTGCTGTACAAATTAAATAAACACACCGAAAAAGTATGTTTTTTCTAATATCGATAACTGAACAAGTTTCTAAACCGACTGAGAAAAACTAACCTCTAAAAACTAGTTTCTAATTATTGTTACTATAAAACGAATTATTATTGTTAATTATTATTTATAAAGTGTTGTAAAATGTTTTCACTGAAAGGAAAAGTGCTTAACAGAAAAGCAATGGTTATGTTGATGAACGTTCACAATTACTTACGGAGAACCAATGAAGGTTTAAGTGAGACTATTCTTAACGAAGTAAGTATTTTCAATTTTATTATCCCAAATTTAAATTATATTTATTTAGAGTTCTGCCGAGGCTTGTGGGATATCAGTAACAACTGTATACCGTACAAAGATCTGGTTTCAAGAGACAGAGAACCAAGGCTCTTCTATAACAACACCTCACAGGACAGTAAATCGACAAAAAACTAAATCAACAGATGTGGATGATTTTGTGAAGGATGCAGTACGTCGCAAAATATATGATTGTCATCAGAAATGTAAATAAAATATAAAATATGTTAGATATCACTTTATTAAATATTCTCAAATACAAGTCTTTATTTTAATAAAAATAATATAACTTTTAACGCCTCACACTTTCGTCCTTTTCTAACCTCTCTAACCTTACACTCTTTCGATCTCGCATTAAACTAAAACTCTCCCAACCGTTCTTCCCACTCCCTACTCTCTCTATCTCTCTCTCTCCATCTCTCTCTCAGCGGTATCGATCTTCACACTCGGCTTGCTACCATTTGGGTCGTCCTCGACCCTGACTTCTTCATCTTCCGAATTCATTTCTTCTTCGCTGTCTGTCGTCTCATCTTCTTCTTCGTCCAGGTCTGTTACGACACACCATGGTTTCATACGGTCTGATGCAAAAACAGAATGATAAGGTTTTTGACTTCTTGGTGCTCCAGGTATATCTTTCAACTCGTATCTATCGTTTGATAAAACCTTATGGATAACGTAAGGTCCTTTATAACGTAATGCCAATTTTCTAGATTCGCCAGTAGCTGTTGCTTCACATTTTACTAACACCAGGTCTCCCTCTTGATATTTTCTTGGTTTTATACGTAGTCTGTCAAATCTTTCCTTTTGATTTTGCTGTTGTTTTCTTATTTCATGTAGTGCGTCTGCCCTTAGCTCCGTTATCTCTTCCTCACTCACAGCCTCATCTTCTGCCAGCGTCAATAGCAATTGATTTTGCAAAGCATCTCTAGGTTTATAAGCGAATAATAATTCATGAGGTGTTTTCTTCGTGACACTATTTGGTAAGGAATTTAAAGCAAATTGAATCTCACATAGTCGTTTATCCCAATCTCGTCCATCTTCATTTTCACTTCTTGTAGATATTGCTGTCATTAATGTTCTGTTATAACGTTCCACTTGTCCATTTGCACGTGGTGTGGCAGTTGCGTTTAAAATATGTATAATTTGATTCATTTTACAATATTCTCTAAATTTCTTTGATGTGAATGCCGTACCTCTGTCGGACACAAGTCTAGCTGGTGGTCCAAAAGTATTATGTATCTCTTTCATAATCCTCACGACTGGTTCAGTTTTTGTATTCTTCACTGCTTTTATTATTAGATATTTTGTAAAGTTGTCTATATACACCAGAAGATGTGTGTTACCTTTCGTACTCTTCGGAAAAGGTCCTAAGTGGTCGATATTAACTGTATGGAAAGGTATTGGTTGTCTCTCGATGTTATGTAACTCTCCTTCCTTTCTACCTCCAGGTATTTTTCTACATGCACATTCTACGCAGGCTCGTATAATTTGTGACCTTCTTCCTCATTTTAGGGAACCATACATATTGCTTAAGGTGACTTATCGTTTTGTCCACGCCATAATGACCCATACGATCATGACTATTTTGAATTACCTTCCATATACTCCCTTTGGGTACGACCCAACGTTTATCATCTCCCAATCTTCTATATAATCTGTTCTTGAATACTTCATAATCGTGATGTATTTGTTTCTCTTCGTTATTATTCGGATGTCTCAGCAATATTTGCGTTATTGTCTTTAATTTTACATCTTGCATTTGCATTGTTATAAGCCAATCTTCTTCATTAAAACGTTCAAACTAGCTATCTCTGGTTCACTAGCTGCTTCTTGAGGACATCTACTCATGCGTCAACATGCTTCATTTGCTCGGCTTTTCGATGCTCAACCACATAATTATATTCCAACAATTTCAAACACCACCTGGCAATTCTTGGTGATATATCTTGTTTCTTTACTGTTTGTTTAATCGAATTACAATCTGTTATTATTCTAATCTGTTTTCCCAGCACGTAAACTCTAAATCTCTCTAAACTTTCAACTATAGCAAGTATTTCCAATTCATAACTATGGTATTTAGATTCAATCTCAGATGTTTGTCTACTATAAAAACATATTGGTTTCCACATACCTTCGGTTTTCTGCATTAATATTCCAGCAACACCAATCTTGCTTGCATCAGTATGTACTTCGAGCTCAGAATCAGGATTGTATAATGCTAAAACTGGTCTTTCACATAGCTTCCCTTTTAGTAATTCAAAAGCGTTTTCTTGTTCACTTCCCCAAATAAACTTCTCATCTTTTCTAGTTAATATTGTCAAAGGCTTAATAACAATGGAAAAGTTCTTAATAAATCTTCTAAAAAAACTAGTTAACCCAATAAATTGTCGTACTTCCTGCACCGTTGTCGGTCTCGAAAAATGAGATATAGCTCCAATTTGTCTAATTCCCTCTTCGCTAATCTCGAACCCAAGGTAGTTAATCCTATTATACAAAAATTTACATTTGCTCATTCTCAATGTGAGTCCAGCTTCTTTCAACACTTTAAGTACAATTTTCAATTTCTCAAGACCCTCCATAACAGTTTCGCTTGCAATCAATATGTCATCCATGTACACAAGAGCAATATTTGGTCCTACCTTCCTCAAGACTTTACTCATTACACGGTTGAAAACACTCGGGGCGTTAACCAGTCCAAACGGCATCCTATTAAATTCGTACAAACCATCTGTCGTCACGAAAGCTGTCAAATGTCTGCTTTCTTCACTAATCGGTACTTGGTAATATCCATTAGCTAGGTCAAGAGTAGTGAAATATTTCTTACCAGCGAGTTTATCTAGTTGTTCATCTATCAGTGGCATTTGTGTATGTTCCTTTCGGGTCACCTCGTTTAGTCGCCTGTAATCAATACTTAACCTCTTTCCTCCTGTTCTCTTACTCACCAATACAACAGGGCTCGCATATTCCGATGTTGAAGGACTAATAATACCAGCTTTCAACAACTCATTGACTTGATCATTAACTATATCTCGTTGACTATATGCTAATCTATATGGGCGACTTGATATTGGTTTTGTATTTGTTACTCCGATCTTCATCTCAAATAGATCTGTGCATCCCAAATCAGAATATTTATCTGCAAACATTTGGTCATGTTCTTCTAACAATCCAACTAACTCCATTTTGTCACTTTCCTGTATTTCCGAATTTACATCAACGTTTTTCTCCTGCACTTTCATCTGTGTTTTCGGTTCATCTACCATCTCCAGTTCTGCTACACCTTCATTATAACTTTTATTGAAATCTTCATTATCCAAACCAACTTTCCAACAATCAATTTCTTTAGTTTTCTCTTCTTCAATCTGACTTATTGTCAAAGTATTATATTCCTTGATGATGCGGATATTAGGTTTATCTAAAACACTTCTTCCAATTATTATTGGTTCATTCTGGGTAGAATCAGGTACAACAAGTACTTCGGATGTCATCTCTATTCCATCTATTACCAGTTCACAATTGGATTCTCCAATTGGTCGACATTTCCCTCCCCCAAATCCTGCCAGTCTTACAATAGAGGGTTTATAACGTAACTTTAATTCGTCTGCTTCCTGTTAACGTATTGTAACAACATCACTACCAAGATCGATAAATGCTACAATGTCTGTTTTATTAATCTGAATAATTTTATGATATTCATCGCTACATGTATATTGTTCTACTTTATTTACTTGCCTCGTTGTAGTACAATCTCTCGCAATATGCCCATCTCTATTGCATTTAAAACATTTTCTTTGTTTGGGTTTACTGCAATTTGTCGCCATATGACCGGTTTCACCACAATTGTACCACCTTTTTTCATTCCGAGAAGCATTGAATGACTTATTACCCTGTGAATCGTGAAATGTATCTCGTTGAGTATTTCCCCTTCGATCAGACATATTTTTCATAGTTGCTTCATAATCTTTTATTTTTGTTAATAAATCTTGAGTATCGCATGGTGTACTAATAGCTAACAACTTCCCAAGTTCCCTATCAGGTATTCCCATTATGATATATTTTACCAACGATTTTTCATTTATTTCACCTTTATTTCCAATAGCTTTCACGAAATATATATAATTCTCGTATGATTCATCAGGTTTCTTTTTCTTTCTTGATAATTCAAAATGAATATCAACGTCATCAACAGCAGTTGGAAAATCAGCAACGATCAATTTCCCAAATTCAGCCCAACTTGATATACGATCTTGTGCTCCATTAAACCATAATTGTGCAGCTCCTTTTAGTTTAGACACAGCGTTAAACAATAAGGTATCGTCATCCCAATGAAACACTTGTGCCATATTTTCGACTTTTTTAATCCATTGTTTCGCTGTCAATGAATGTAATTTTCCAGGGTCAAACTCAGGTACAACTTGATTTCCAGCATTATAAAAGTAGTTCACGCTTCGTCCGGAATCGTTTAATTTTCTTTCTCTTTCCATCAGATCTCGTTCCCTCCTTAACAGTTCCCGTTCTTGTTGCAGTAATCTTCTTTCTCTATCAATAGACGTTTCTTCTAACCCATTGAAATCTCTTACTGTCGAACAACCAAATTCGCCTGTCGCTTCTATCGTTTCTCCGTCTTCAATCATTGTTCTTTTTTTTTTTCAAAACAACGGGTATACAGTATTAAACCGATGCGACGCCAGTAATCTTCCTCGAATATACAATGACGTCACCACAATCCGTTAAAGTAGCGCCCACACTCGTTTCCAGAATCGTCCACGTTTATATTGTTTCTTTTTACTCACTGGTTTCGATTTCTTTATCACACCGCTGCTCTGTTAGATATCACTTTATTAAATAATCTCAAATACAAGTCTTTATTTTAATAAAAATAATATAACTTTTAACGCCTCACACTTTCGTCCTTTTCTAACCTCTCTAACCTTACACTCTTTCGATCTCGCATTAAACTAAAACTCTCCCAACCGTTCTTCCCACTCCCTACTCTCTCTATCTCTCTCTCTCCATCTCTCTCTCAGCGGTATCGATCTTCACAAATATTTAGAGGATTTAATGTGGTAAAGGTTTATTATATGTTTCTTTTAATAGGTCTGCCTATTACACTGCGCAGCCTTGTAAAAGATCTCCAAGATGATGGCATATATGAGTTCTCCACAATGAGCTTAAAGAGATTGTTACCAACAATAGGTTTTACCTATCAAATGGATGTTCAAAGAAGAGGTTTGCTGGAACAGCCACATATAGCAACTCTAACAACAATATTTTTGCGAAAATTTATAGAAAATAAAGAAAAATTGCTGTTCGATCCTGTGTATGTCGATGAAACCTGGATTTTTGGAAAAGGCTCTCCACGAAAAAGTTGGCATGATGATGACAGTAAATCTGTTAAGAATAAAACTATTGGAGGAGGAAAAAGTTATGTCTAAGAATAAAATAATGTTTTTTATATTTTAACATGAATAATTTATAGGTATATAATTCTTCATGCTGGAAACTCTCAAAGATTTATAAAGGGTGCAGAGCTATTGTTTTCTTCCACATGTAAAACAGCAGATTATCATGACAATATAAATGCTGACCTTTTTATAAAGTGGTTTACAGAGCAGTTACTTCCTAATTTAGAAAGGCCAAGTCTGATAATCCTTGATAATGCATCATATCATCCCAGATTGAAGGAAAAACTGCCCACCTTAACATGGTGCAAAAAAGAATTAATTGAATATTTAAACGTTAAAAATATTTCATATCAAGAAACCATGTTAAAAGCAGAATTATATTCACTCGCCAAAACTCACCCAACAACAAAAACATATGAAATTGATGAAGTTACCAATGAATACGATACATGAATACCAATGAAAGTTACCAAAGTTATACGATTACCCCCATATCATTGTCAATTCAATGCTATTGAATTGGTTTGGGCGAATAGCAAACAATATTATAACAAACATATTGGCAGAGATGGATATGGGGATGAAAAAGTTTTGTCAATGTGGAATGAAGCTTTATGTAAAGTTACAGCAGAAGATTGGCAAACTTTATAAGGCACACAGAAGAAGAAATAGTAAGATGGTGGAATCGAGAACGAAAGAGTGAGGAGGAACCCCTTACGATAAAGTTAGAAGAGCAGCGATGAGGATGAGGAATCTGACGATTCATAGTACGTATATAATATAATATATAAATAATATTTTTTTTACTTTTAACAGATAATTTTAAATAAATATTTTCAGAAAGCATTAGGTTGTTTTTTTTATGTAAGATTTGTTATAATATTTGACGTACAATTAAAATAAAATCATTTTTATTTTTTATAATTACACATATAAGCTGCGTATAATTGGTTGCCTATCTTCAAAAAAAAAATATGGTTTAAGTTAGGTGCTACGTCCAAATCTTATTTCGTACGCTTTTAAATGATGAGGCACCTCCACTTCTCCTGGTACAGACTATATTTGATATGTCAAACAAATTGAGAGGATCACTCATGGATGAATTTGTTTTCAGAAAAAAACGTACTATCCTTTGTAAATCACAAAAAAATCATCAAGATATCTTAAAAACTCGATTATTTACAATTTTTCAAAAATAATTAAGGAACTTTTTAGTTTATGAAACAGTACAAATTTAGATCGAGTTCAAAACTTGACATTTCAAAAATGAATTGGGATACTCAGAGATGGATATGTTCTCTAAAAAGTGTATACTACCCTTTATAAACCACAAGGAAAATCATTGAGATATCTTAAGAATTCGATTTGTTACAATTTTTCAAAAATGATTAAGGAAAAATTTTAATTTTATGAAATGGCACAAATTTACGTTGAGATTAAAACTTGATATCTCAAAAATTAATTGAGATACTCACCCATGATTTTGTTCTCGGAAAATTGCATACTATCCTTTATAAATTTCAAAAAATAATCGCGATATCTTAAGAATTCGATTTTTTATGATTTTTCAAAAATGATTATGGAAAAATTTTAATTTTATGAATGCCACAAATTTATGTTGAGTTCAAAATATCTCAAAAACGAATTGAGATACTTACTTAAAAATGTATAAATCCTGTATAAATCACAAAAAAAATGACAAAATATCTTAGTAATTCGATTTTTTATGATTTTTCAAAAATAATTAAATAATTGAACAATTCTTTTAATGAAATAAATTTTTAATTTTTTTAAATGGCATAGATTGGTATTAATACTTAATTTAACCTAATATTATTTGATTTATCATTTCGTAATTCATCTTTAATTATAAAATGAGAAAATTAGTTAATTACTTAGTCATTGGCAAAAACTATCGTGTTAAAATAATTTTTATGATTAAATTACAAAAGTTTAAAAGTTGATTGAGAGATAAACGTCATTCGCTTGAATAACTAATTAACCGCCATCGAAACGATTTAATTATAACATAAATAACACCGTTACTAATTTTGACTTAATTGTTTCGATGTGGAGCATATAAAGAAACCGTTTTCTTATTGCATTCAAATCAATCTCGCTATGTCGCCGATTACATTTATTGGAATTTTAGTAATAACCGTTTTGATTGTATTAATAATCTTTTGGTATTATATATATTTTAAATATAAAATGTGTTTAAAAGGGGTGCCAACTTTGTGGCAACCCCCTTTATTGGGAGTTATGGTTTATGTGCGAAATACTATTGGTAAGGAGGTTTTTAATGATTAAGTGTGTTAATTAATTTTGATAATTTTTTTAAATAATTTTAGATATTTATCGAGTTTTGTTACATTATGGTAATAGTTTGGGTAAAAATGTTTTCGCCATGCTGGGACCTTTCCCGATTTTAATCACGAAAGACCCCAAAGTTTTTTCGTTGATTTTAGGGTCACCAAAACACATCAATAAACCTTCTTTATATAAAACCTTGGATGGATTAATTGGCGATAGTTTATTATTAACCAATGGTACGAATTTCGATCAAAAAAGACGATCCATAAAAAACTATTTTCTCAAGCCATTGATACCAATAATTATGTTCCTCATTCCTATTTGCTTTAAATAGTGGTGGGAAAGTTGGATCAAAATCAATATCACTCAACCAATAAGAGCGTTTAAATGGGTTGAAGTGGAGCCAGTGGAGCGAGGGACGTAAGTATTGGTATTAAGCGCATGGGACAGTAGATTTTTTTTGGATCGAATTTTTTGATCGCTCAGTATAATCATATCGATTTATCGAAATATTAGGCAATGTTTGGAGACATCAAAGAAAATTACTTACCCCCGGGTTAGATTACACAAATGTAATGCAAAACATTAACACTTTTAATTCAGCCTCGGATAATTTAGTTAAAGCGTTAAAAGATGAAGCAAATAACGAATCGACGGAGTTGGAAGATTTCATTGAAACTTGGTCTTTAAATCAAACTTATGGTGAGATTACTTTCTTTCCCATTTTTAATCAAATTTAATTTGTTAATAAAAAAAACTAGAAACGATGATGGGGAGTAGTGCGCCAAAAGAAGACCGAATGCATTTCTTAGAATCCCTCAAAACAACTATGAAAATTGCGATTAAAAGGAACGTTCGTATCAACGAGTATTACAACATAACGTACATTTTCACCAGGAATTTTTGGTTGGAGCGAAAAGCGCTTAAAATAATTATGAAACATGTTCGGGACATCATCGAGAGCAAAAAGAAAGAAATTAAAGATGATACAAATAAAAAAGAAAGACCGATTTTAATCGACATCCTAATGAAGCAAAAACAAACTGATAAAAACGTCACTTACGATTTTATATCAAAGCAAATTGTCCTTATGATTTCAGCGGTTAATAATTGATGATTTAATTAAAACGATTAACTCATAATTTATTGAATTTTTAGGGATTTGATACAAGCGGAACTGCGATTAGTTTCGTCCTTTATAATTTAGCAATTTTTCCCGAAATCCAGGTAAAACAACTTCAACATGAATCCAAACTAATAATAGTAACGCTATTTTATTATTATTAAAGAAAAAAGCTTACGAAGAACTTCACTCAATCCTAGGCGAAGACACAAATCAATTCATAACCCACCAACACGCCAAAGAAATGAAATATCTCGATTTAGTAATCAAAGAATCAATGAGACTCAAAACAACGGTTCCATTCTTTTTAAGACAACTTCACGAAGACGTCGAATACGACGGGATGATTCTTCCGAAAGGATTAACTGTGATGATGGTAGCTTACGCGATGCATTTAGATCCAGAGGTATATCCAGAACCGGAAAAATTTATTCCGGAAAGATTTTTGAAAAAAAATTTGAATCCGAATCGATATAGTTATGTTCCGTTTTGCGGTGGAGTCCGGAACTGTATCGGGCAAAAATATGCGCAGTTATCAATGAAAATTGTTTTGGCTAAGATATTATTGAATTACGAGTTGGTCGATGTTAATCATGAACTTTGTTTGGCGG
The DNA here is from genome assembly GCA_036711965.1 of Onthophagus sagittarius. Taxonomy (NCBI): domain Eukaryota; kingdom Metazoa; phylum Arthropoda; class Insecta; order Coleoptera; family Scarabaeidae; genus Onthophagus; species Onthophagus sagittarius. The sequence continues at coordinate 50,285,769 of JASERS010000001.1, forward strand.
CCGAAATTACTTTGAGGTCGAAAACCGGGGTGAAAGTTGGGATTCGAAGGAGGGAAGTTAATAATAATTAAAAAAAGATTTTGAAATATAAAATTAAGTTTTTTTAATATTAATAATTTTATCCTCAACTTAAATTTTAAGAAAAACTCGTAAATTTTCTTCTTTAAAAAATATTAATAATCCTAGTGTAAATTCACTTTATTTACTTTATGATTTGATGCATTAACCAGTATTATAAATGCGAATTTATTGTTTCTGTTCTCTTTATGTTTAAAAATTTCTGAGATTTTCTTGATTAAATTGTTGAGGTTCCAATGGAAGAGCAGGAGCTTCGGCTTCCTGAGTTGGCGCTTTGTAATTTGTGCCCAAAAAAGAATCCATGTTTTTGTTCTTTTTTCTCTGTAATTTGTATTTTGTTTTGTTTTTTGGTACAATAAAGTTTATTCTTATTATTAACTATAGAGGAAAGTTTGTTCTTTATTGTGAATAAAACCGGTTTTAAAAATATCGATTGTTTCTTGAGATATTAATCTTCAACTTGAATAGAATTCTAAGCACTTTTCGAAGATGACAATTTTTACAAATATTTTTTTAAAATCGTACAAAATCGAATATTTAAGATATCGTAATGATCTTTGCCACCCAACCCAACCTTGTATATTTGAGTTGAAATAAAACTGAATTAACACTAGGAAAGTCAGGCAGCAAATTAAATGTTTAATCATTTAACTGATACTTCATTATCCCTTCCAAGATCTTCGAACATGTAGGAAGCAGACTGATAGGCCTGCCAATAATTTTTCCCCTTACATGAATTGATTTTGTCGCAGGCTTCCATATATTTCTCCGTTCTATATTGCAGTACTAGTTTTTGTATGTATTTATTGAGCTCGTTAAACTATTTTTTCAAATCTGGAACCTCAAGTGCTCTAAAGTCGCGGTAGAGCCGTCTGTTCTCTTTGATTAAGCGGACGATGAATGCAGGTAACGGAAAGTTGTAGTATTTACCAATTCTAGATGGACTCGCTTCGTTTCAAATTAAACTTTGCTATCATCTCCGGTGTAATTACCGGATTTGCTCTTATAAAGTCTTTCATTTCTGAGTTAACCCTCTCCTTGTTGCAAAGTTTGTAATTTTTGGTTATAGATGGAGCCGGTTTAGGTAACTTTGATGTTGCGTTGATATGAAAAAGAATACTCAAGTGGTCGGAGCACAGGTCAGAAACGTCTCCTAGGGTGATTAGATGTTTCATATTTCTTGTGCAGAAAAGCAGGTCTGGAGTAGAGTTTGAATTGTTCTCCATAACATACGTGGGAGGAGTATTGATTTGTACAAAATTTGACATAGACAGGAATTGAGTGATGTGACGTTTCTTAGTTGGATTTTTGTTAAAGTCTCCAATTATTAAGCAGTTATTGAACTGAGAGGCCATGTTAAAGATTGACTCTTCAATTTGGCTGAAAAAATGAATGTAAATCAGGAAAATGTGTATCCTGTTTGCTCCAACCATGACGGTGAAGTTGAGTGCATTATTCAATGGCGAGTTGATACATGGAGGATTTGACTTTCCTAATTGTAGGATGGGGAGTTCCATAACCGCTGCTCCGCCCCTGACGCTCTTATTAACAATATTACCTTGTTTTTGGATTGTCGTCCAATCTTTAAACTTGATATCAGATTTTCGGGTGGTAACTATTGATGTTTGCATATAATAGTTTTATGTTAGACATTGTTGGTCTTGTAAAATCGAGGATTGGTTCGGTTGGTGAAGGTTTAGAAGTGTCCTCAAGATCAATCATGATGATATACATGTAGTTGCCAGAGAATGAGACAATAGTGTCTACTTGGTGATGTTCTATAAATTTACGTTTGATTGAATTTATGAACACTTGGCGATCTCATGGTTTAGGAGAATTGATTTTTGATAAATAGGTATCGATTATGTGATCATGTAAAGTGACTGGCTTGTGTATACGTGTTTCTTTAGTAATTTCGGACGTTATTTGATTTGTTTCTTTTGTTTGCCGATTTTATTCTCATGTTAGGGACGCCTTGTATAGGAGCTTTGGGACGGTTCTTACGCTTGAGTGACCAGGCACCGTGACCTTCTAGGACACAGGATTTGCACTTCTCAGGCAATAGCATGGGTGGAGAGGTGCATTTTGTTGTGGAGTGTGGGCACAGACATTTTGTGCACTGCACTGTAGCAGTGCATTTGTCAGAGGTGTGGGAAAACTCAGAGCATTTACGACACGGTACCGAAATTGGTGGCGGAAGACGGCTTTCATACACTTGAAAATGGCTGTTTCTGTAAAATAGTCTCGCTTTTTGGTTGGAATCAACGCATCCAGTGATTATTCTAATCTTAAATGTGGGTTTATTTGTGGCTTTTGAGATGACTCTTTTGCAGAATCTGTGGTCAATCTTTTGAGACTTAAGTAAATCGCTGATTTCTTGGTCGCAAATTTCGAGGTCAACTGTTGTGATAACAGCCGAATATGATGCAGCAGGTATTTTTCTTGTAGTAGGTATACGGTTTTTTGTTTCAGAGAACTCTGAGATGATATTTTGTTTTTTAAAATACCAAATTTGCGGTTTGTTGTATTTTCGAGTTTTCGGATTTAATTATAAAACCTTGTTGGGTATTAATTATTACGTCACAAGCGTTAAAGGAGTTTTTCGTCCAAATTTCAGACAATTGAATTTTGCTCATCAAGCTACTTGTTTTTATGAAAAATACGGTGTTATACGTTTTTGGTTATTGTTGCTGTGAGTGCGAGCGCTCGGAGAACCGGATTGTGGTTGATGCACGTGGAGTTTGACTGCCATAAGTTGACGATAGTTGTGAATCGTTATCAGTTGTGTTATAATTTTTAGGAACATTCGGAACCTTAAACGTGGAATCACTGCCACTGATGTTTGGTTTTTTATACGGACGGTCAGTGTATGTGTGTTTTTTCAGTCGGCCGCGCTTTCTATTGGGGAAGCTAAACTAACCCTCCTTCTCGGATTCATAGGCTAAAGCCTCTGAGCCTTGCGATTGCATGGTTTATACACAGTTTACAAAACTAAATATCTAGTTTGTTCACAAAAATGAAATTAATAAAATCGTTTTCGTCGAAAGAAACACGAATCACGTGCGACTCGTACAAATGTCTCGAGAAGACTGAGAATTGTAAAAATTAACTATTTTAAAAAATTAAATAAATATATAAAAAAATAAATCTTCGATTTTTCAAAAATAATTGTAAATTGAACTAAAATTAGAACTAACACTAGCACTAACACTAGAACTATCACTAGAACTCTCTCTAGGACTAACAATAGATCTAAAACTAGAAACTTTCGGGTTTCGCCGTGCGTTTTTTGAAAAAAATGTTTGACGTTTCGGATGCCATGTTGCAACCTTCTCCAGAAACTGTCGTCTTCAAAAAATTCCTTAAAATTCTGTACAAGTTTAAAGATTAATACCTCAAGAACAAATCTATATTTTTCAAAACGCTTTCATTCACAAAAAAGAAGAAACTTTCCGGTATAAATTCCGTAAATTTCATTACGATATCTTAAACGCTCGACTTTACACGATTTTTTAGAAACTATTGTAAAAATTGTTATCATCGATAATTCTTTAAAATTCTGCTCAAATTTGAAGATTTATATCTCATTAATATCTTGATTGGTTAGAGAAAGAGTACTTCCCTGATAGATTATCATAAAACGTTTGGTGACCGTGACAAAACACAAGATTGCATTATGTAGTGATTTACGGAATGCATTTCCTGTATTTTGATAATGGATGAAGAAAGATAGCAAGAAAGACACTATTTTGGTAGCAAGTAACCCTTGGGCTGGGTTTATACTGGGGAATTGCTTAAATTGGTACTCAACAGTGCAATGGGTCGCCGGAAAACGTCCCGTCGTTCGCCATCTGTTGGATCGGAAAAAATAATTTTTTATATTAGCTGTCTATCTTTGTTTACTTATGAATTTACCGCAATACTACAATTTCTCATATCACTTTTGATTATTCTCATACAACTTATTTACATCGATTTTCATTTAATTATTATCATAATGAACAAAAATTAACAAAAGCAATTCTTCGACGCAATGCGTCTCTTAATCGCTTAACGGAATCAATGATTCACGATCAAAATTTCGGAGACGATTATGTAAAAAAAGCTATCTTTATTGCAAGAGCCAAAGATGCTGATGATCATCTTCAATTGTAATTACTCTTCATTACTTTTCAAACCATTCACAATTGAATAACGGGGTTGATTGACGATGATAATTTTACTGATCATGATGGAAAACGCGCTGAAGCAGATACAGCATATTACTCCATAAAAGCACTAACTTGTGCGCTCCAAGGAGGTGGTACCGCATCTCAACCTGCATCGCATGTTCTCGCGATCCCTAAATTAACTAAATTATCAATTCCAATTTTTGATGGCAACTACAAAAACTGGCCAAAATTCTACGATTTATTTCGCACAATAGTGCACGAATTACGATGAGTATCCATATCAAATATGGCTAAATATTAATATTTGTTGACTTCACTTAAAGGAGATGCTTTCGATTTAATAAAAGGCTTACCTGTCACTGATGATAACACTGGTCTACAAATTAAAAAAAAAAAATTGACTGGAAAAGATGAGGAGGTTCTTTAAGTAATTTGGGTGCGTAGAATTCAAATTTAACGCCAGTATTACGCTATTAGGTCTAGTTCTCTTTATGTCGCATGGTGGCGCTACTGTAAAGTAATTTGACAGAAACCCACATTTCTTCTCTATCTTCATAATAATAGTGCTTAAATATGTCAAGTAAATCGTGTGTTACTAATTCAAGCTATTTCTGCTTTGTCTGTGGTAAATATATGGTTGGAATAAAAATATATGCAATAACAGAACCATTAAAATATGCATATTTACATTACTTTGGTTTTGCTGTCAGAAATTTAGACAAAACGTGGACACCGACAATGTTTTGCAATAGTTGTAGAACTATTTTATACAAGTGGTCGACTGGTGAGAAGAAATATTTCGACTTTCCAGTTCCAGTAATATGGAGAGAGCAAAGTAATCACCAAACCGATTGTTATTTTTGTTTATCAAAAGTTGTTGGGATCAATATGAAAAATCGAAAAAGTGTGCAATACGCAAATCTCAATACGCATGATCCATTGCCAGTCGTTCCTAATACTAAAAGCAGTGATTCGGAATCATCTTTCAATGACATTGTTCCCAGCAGTGGTAGTTCGTATAAGCCTGATGATGAATGTCATTTAGTGACTAAAGCTGAACTGAATAATCTAGTTCGTGATTTACATTTATCAAAGCAAGACGCAGAATTATTGGCTTCGCGTATGCAACAATGGAAACATCTTGCAGTTGGGACAAAGTAACAGTTTATAGAGAAAGAAGCTTGGGATTGGCTGCATATTTTGAGACGAGAAACACTATTCTCTACTGCAACGACATTCAAGGTTTATTTAAAACGATGAACCAACCATATGAAAAAAATGAATGGAAATTATTCATTGACGGCTGGAATGTCTGAAATTTTAACTTTACTCAAATACGAAGATCATAAATGGAAGATATGTAGTGATTTAAAGGTATCCGATTGAATGTTGTATGTATATTGTAAATTTCCAGTTTTAATTAAATCAAATTGATTTAGGTCATTGGTTTGTCAACTGGCATGCAAGGAAGTTTCACAAAATTTTGTTGTTTCCTTTGTTTATGGGATAGTCGAGCTACAAGTCATCATTACACCAGAACAGAGTGGCCAAAAAGAACAGAATATTCTCCTGGAAAACAAAACAATTCAAATAAACCATTAATTAATCCAAATGACGTTCTACTTCCATCACTGCATATAAAACTAGGTCTTTTCAAAAACTTTGTCAAGGCTCTGAATAAAGATGGTGCTGCTTTTAAACATTTCTTAGCAGTTTTTCCTAAAATTTCATATGCTAAAATTATAGAAGGCATATTTGTTGGTCCTCAGATCAAGAAGTTATTGAATGATGATTATTTTTCACAATGTTTATTGGAGAATGAATCTGCAGCCTGGCAATCTTTCAAAAGCATCGTATATAATCGCTACTAAATTATTGAATAATTATTGTGAATTAGGTGCACGGATGTCGCTCAAAATGCATTTTTTGCATTCACATTTGAATTTTTTCCCACAAAACCTGGGTGCGGTGAGTGATAAACAAGGAGAACGTGCTCATCAAGATCTAATGAAAATTGAAAGAAATTATCAAGGATTTTGGGATAAAACTATGCTGGGAGATTATTGCTGCACTCTAATACGTGAAACTGACCCAGAAAAATACAAACGATGTTCAAACACTGCCAATCACTTTATAAATTAACGATTTTTTATTAAAAACATACGAAACCAATAATATTTTATATCTTACAAACCTGACCTGATAGAGAAAAACCAGTTACAGATTCGAATTCAGCGCACCAAATTACCTTAAAAACACTATTTAGTTGCTCCAGTCCATAACCTTGTATACCAGTGTAATTATTCCATCGCGTATGGTACATTGACGGGAAGATATCAGAACAAAAGATATCTTGCTACTATTTACTTCAATGAGATCATCCTTTTGAAATTCGCTACAGATGAATCTGTAAAATCATTCCACCATATGATTAACACATTTAAAGAGAACGTTGAAGGGTTTCGTACCTTGGGATTTCAAGTCGATTCTTGGGATTTACTCCTTTTTAATATTTTACTGCAAAAATTGACTTCAATCACGAAAACTCAATTTGAAGAACATCTGGCTTCAGTTGAAATTCCTACATATGTCGAATTGATTAAATTTTTAGAGAGTCGAGCAAAAGCTTTGGAGTCAGTTCAACTCACATCCGTAACTAAGACAGCTCAGCCTATATCCAAACTAAAGTCCAAAGAAAGACCATCAATTAACTTCAAAGTTGAATCTACTTCATTCGCTAAAAAATGTTTACCGTGTCCTGTAACTCAAAAATTTTTTAAATTTTGTTACGTTTTATATAAAAAAGATAAGTTTTCAAATTTATTTGTGATGATTTTGAAATATCAAAAGTGCTTGATGAATACTACAACAAACTTTTATTGACGACGCTTCAGAAGATGACCACGTGTCGAAACAAGTCAAGCTGAATTTTAAATACAAAAACCAGTAAAAAAGTACAAACCTACTATTGTTTTATTTCATTACCAAACATTTGTTCCAATCAACCATCATCGAAATTAATAATTGATTCCTGTCCTCATTTAAAGAAACTAAATTTCCAACAAGATATTAATTCAAATCTGAAAGAAATAGATTTGCTTTTAGGAGCTGAATTAGTGCCACAAATACTTAGTAGTGGAAGAATCCAGGGTAACCTTAATGATCATATTGCCCTCGATTCCGTTTTCGGAGGGATTATCATGAAACGTACTGAAATGTCGTCGTCTGATTCCTCAAAATCTGCCCTAGTTAATGACTTATTTATCATTAATCAACGACTCTTTAAATAAAAAATTTTTTCTTCAACGTTTTTGGGAAATTGAAACACTTAATTACGGAAGCTTACTTAGGGAAACACTCATCTACTCACTTATCAAAAGAAGAACAACAATGTGAAATGCATTTTGAAAACACTTATCGTAGAACGACAGATGTTCGTTTTATCGTAGGTTTACCCTTTAACAATCATGAGACTGTTCAAGATCAATCATGTCTCATAGTACTTAAGAGATTTAACCTTCTAGAAACTCGCTTATTAAAGAATCCAAAGTTGAAAAAGGATTATGTACTATTCATGAAAGACTACTTCATTGCTGGTCACATGTCAAGGCACTTAAACATAATATTTACGTAGATGATATTATTACTGGAGCTTAATCAATTGATGAAATACTTACCTTACAAAAAGAATTAATTAAGATTCTAGAGGAAGGGGGTTTTGAACTCCGCAAATGGGCTAGTAACTGTCTACAAGTACTCAACACAGTATCGCAGAATCAATTAAAATTATCATTATCACCGATTACGAAGAATCCATTTGTGTCAAAATACTTGGTCTACAATGGGTCCCAACACCGATAATTTTAAATATTCTTATATACTTCGACTTTCATCTTCAACACAGAGATCGAATTTTTCCAATATTGCCAGAATATATGACCCACTATATATGACCCACCTCTTCAGCTCGTACACAAATGGGAAATGTTTAAACCAAAACTTTCATGATTATCAAGTTTAAATTTACCTCGCATGATAGTATCAGATTCTTATAGCACTTGCCAACTCCATTTGTTCTGTGATGCGTCTGAAATTGGTTATGCTACAGTTGCTTATATACGATGTGAACATTTTAATCAGTCCGTCAAGACTTACTTCATTGGTGGAAAATCTCGTGTAGCACCGTTGAAGACTATTTAAATTCCAAGGCTTGAATTATGTGGAGCTACACTTCTCGTCGATTTTCTCGCAACAATAAATGATGCACTTTCATCAGAAATTAAGTTCGAATCCATAACTGGATGGTCTGATTCCAAGGTTATCCTTCGTTGGATTGATTCCATTCTTGGAAATTGGAAAATATTTATTCCTAATAGAGTCACACATATTTAGGACATTTTACCCGCCAAATCATGGAGATATATTCCATCTAGTGAAAACCCGGCCGATTGTGCGTCACGAAGACTTTATCCTGATCAACTTATTTGAAGAAGAAATCATTAAAGAGAAAAGAGCATTAGTAATTTGTTCAAATGACATTCAAACACACATTTTTGATATGTTACTTACCAAATTTTCCTCATTGTCAAAAATAAGCCGAATCATATCTTATGTCCTTCGCTTCATCCAACGAACCCAGAAGAAAAAGGGATCTTATTTTTCTGTTGTATCTTCTTTCGAATTACAAAAGTCTCTTCATTCATTAATCAAATATGTCCTAATAACAAACTTAGAGAACTGGCAGACGTCACGGAAACCATTTTGGGCATACATTGCAAATTTAATCCATCGGGTGGGCCACACTTTAGTGGATTAGTTGAGGTTGGGATTAAATCCATTAAAACTCATCTCACAAGAGTTATTGGTAACCAAATACTCACATTTGAAGAGATGTCCACCGTATTATCCCAGATTGAAGCCGTCTTGAATTCGAGGCCATTATGTGCTTTGTCAACCGATCCAAATGACTTATTACCCTTAACCCCCGCACATTTTTTGATGGTCCACTTGGGGCACAAATTCCAATTCCAAATCTTATCAATTAACCATTGAACCGTTTGGATCAATGGAATTTACCACAACGTATCGCAAGATTTCTGAGGACGTTGGCGGATTGAATATCTGTATACTCTACAACAACGCTAGAAATGGAATAGATATACTCATCAAATTCGAATTGGAGAACTAGTTATTATACATAATGAATTGAAACCGCCACTGCAATGGACTACGGGACGGGTGGTGAAAGAATACCCTGGTAACGATGGTCGTATCCGAGTGGTAGCCGTCAAAACTCCGAATAGAATCTTAACGCGAGCAGTCGGCAAATTTTGCATTCTGCCCTTAACATAATCTAAAATTGTCAAGATTTATTTTGTTTCATTTATTTTATTGTACTTACCTGTGTTCCATTTATAATGTAAATGTAAGTTATTATCAATTCACTACTAGTTGTTGTAAAAATATATACACTTATTTTTTGATGGGTGGAAATGTTTATATATCGCAATTAAGGTGGGGCTGAGTATAATTTCGGCCGACTAAAAACTATCCGACTATTCGGCCCTAAAAGGCATGACTAGTCGGCCGAATAATCGGCCATTATCGATCATTCCGATCAAAGTGTTAGTTCAGATGTATCCGGTTTTTTTTCGTAATACAGGTGTTTGTAGTAAAGTGTTATTTTTATAAAGAGAAAATTCAGCTCCTGAGCAATGTGGAGAAAAATATTGCGTGTTACCCGTACTTGGGGACTGAAAACGGGATTCTAGGGACTTTTGTTGATAATAAGGAGCATTTTAAAATCATTAAAATGTGTTTTTAATTTTGCATAATTAATAATAGCATATTTTATTATAATTATGAAATTGGAATAATTTAGTTGGTGTGCATGAAAATGTGTTGGTATTTCTATCCAACGATTTTCACTAGAAACATACTTATCATTCCACACTGAGACATTTTGGTGTGTCACATACTTCAAAATCAGTAAAATTTCATTAGATACAGCTGTGTCTTGTTCTGACTTTAAAAATCCCCCTTGAATTAATAAATCCATCACTTATTGTACTTTCCCTCACTCAGGTACTTTTTGTAAATTCAATTATTACAATCTCAACTTTATTTCGACCAGAGCTGGGCAGTAGTTAGCTATAAAAAATAGTTAAAAAATATTGCTTTACGATGATCCCGCGCAATCCTAAGAATGATCCTAATAGCAGATTGAAAGAAGTCAATTGGCGAGTCAGTTTATATCCTACAAGACTACTTGTTATTATTGCTAGAAGTCTTAATATTGCTTTCAAAAGACTTCAACTACTTCCAAAAGACTTGAAATGCTTTCAGAAGACTTGAAATGCTTACACAAAACTTGAAATGCTTCTAGAAAATTTGATACTGTTTCCAGAAGACTTAAGATTGCTTCTAGGAGATTTAATAATACTTCAAGAAGACTTGAACAGCTTCCAGAAGACTTGAACTGCTTTTAGTAAACTTGATACTGCTTTCATAGAACTTGAAATGCTTCTAGAAAACTTAATTTTGCTTTCAGAAGATTTGAACTGCTTCTAAATGGCTTGTTATTACCTCCAAAAGACTTAGAATTTTCCAAGAAAATTTAAAATGCTTCCACAAGACTTGAAATACTTCTAGAAAACTTCATACTACTTCCAGAAGACTTGACATTGCTTCTAGAAAACTTAATAATACTTCATGAAGGCTTAAAAGCTTTCAGGAGACTAAAAAGGCTGTTAGAAAATTTGATACTGCTTTCAGAGGATTTGAAATGCTTCCAGAAAATTTAATTTACTTCTAGGTGGCTTGTTATTACTTCCAAAAGACTTGGAATGCTCCCAGAAGACTTGATGAGATTACACAAGACTTAAAATGCTTTTAGAAGACATGAAATACTTCTAGAAAATTTGATACTACCTCCAGAAGACTTGATGTTGCCCTTAGAAGACTTGAAATTGTTCCAAAAGACTTGATACTACTTGTAAAACTATTTGTAAAATCTGGTTACTGTTGATAAACCAACTGAGTATGCTTTAAAAATATTAAATATTATTCTACAATATGTACAATCTTTACGTTAGTAGCCCATAAACTGTTAATTAAAGGCTAAATACTACAGACAGAAAACATTTTTATTGTAGAAGGCGAGGGATTGTTAATAAAATTTAATTCTGCTTCCAAAAATACTAAATACTGTTGGCAAAATGCGATGTTCATCATATCAAAAGTTTAAACTGACAAAGATTAGATACTGCTTGTAAAACACTTTCTTTCCAAATTAGCCAAGCCAACCCAACTCATTCCATACGTATTTTCAAAAATCCTGATGATTATTTTTATAGGTTTTTATATTTTTAAATTCCTCGAAATAATCATCCTGCTTTGGGTTGGGTACATACACTGGGAATTTTCAGTTGAAAATAAATACATCAATATACCAGCAGTTGAACGAATGTTCATTTTTGCATCCTTGATTAATTCATCAAGAAGATATGCTACCTCTGACAATCCTTTTGAGCAGATGGGGATACTCTTCAATAATACTCTTTAAGTGCAGGTCATCATCATTAATGTAAGCCATCTAGTTTTACTGTAGCCCAACATTTATTTATACTCTGTACCTATCGAGTCATAGAATTCTTTTACAGTTTCAATGCGTACGTACACTGTAAATATAGCAAGGAGTAAATTTTGACAATAATGCATTCAAAATCACTTGGCAAGCAACCGGCAGTTTTAATGGTATTATGGACATTATGAGCTCCACAGCCAATCCCTATTCGTACTCGTTCCAGTAATGTGCTCGGTTTTGTATAAATATTGCCGTGCTTGATGCTGCGTTTTGATATGACAATATCAAATATGTTTTTTGATTTTAAATGTTGTTAACATTTAAGTCAAAAAGAAGTTGCCAGTGAAATTGTTCAAGTAATTTTCCATTTTGTAATAAATAAATACTTAAATTATTTTTCATTTGTATGTTATTTGCAGCATTATAATAAATGCCGTCTAATCGGTGCTTTTACTGTTTAATCACCAATTAATCGCCGACTAATCGTGGATTGAAAAGTGGTCGAATAATCGATACAACTCTAATCGCAAGTATTCTGTGCGCACCATGTGAATGAGATTGTCTTCGCAACCACCGAACGAGAAATTTCAATTCAATTTGTTGCAAATACCGCGTGTTTATAAATTTTGTGAGAATAAAACCAGGTAAAATATTTCATTTTATTGTTTATTTCTAATAATAAATGTGAACCACGCCTTCAGTTTGTCCTGGCAATTTGCCGCGTGCACAAACGGCAATGGGCAAAGCTTTGACACGGGGCGCTGTAATCGCTCATGCATTGTTTTGACCTCAACGACTCGTACAAACAATATTCTACGAACATTGTTTGCAATGTTCTACTCTTCCCAATTTCCAGCTGAGCGGTGGTGAGTTGTCGCTCTAGATGATTACTAAGGTACCAGGTTTAATGTTATGATTCTCCATATTCCATTTATTTCTCTGTTGTAGGGTATGCAGATACTTATTACTTCATCTTGTCCACAAATGTTGTACCATTTGTAAGAACGTTCCATCTGGAAAGTCGGTTGGAAGGTATATTCTGAAAATCTTAACAAATGATTTCAGTGTTAAGCGGTGGTAAGACAAGGACATGGCCTGGTGTAACACCTTTATGGTGTTGTCAGGTAAAATTGTAGGAAGGTAGGCCACCACACAATAACCCACTGCTGAGGCATCGCAGAACAGATGGGGTTCCATAGTTTTGCTTGAGGAGGGTTGGATTTGCCGAGGAATTTTTAATCTGGATAGGGATGAACGTTGATACTTATGTCGGAACCAATAATCCTCTATTTCTTGCAATGGACGATCATCCCAATCCAATTTTTCGACCCACAATTTTTGCATAATACATTTGGCTGCTAGAATGCATAGAGTAATAAATCCCACGGGATCATAAATGCGAGCTATGTTCGATAGTATTGCCCGTTTAGTACATGGTGTCTCTCGAGGTGTGTATTAAAATCCAAATGATTTTATTCGAGAATCCCGATTATGTCCTAACACTTTTATGAAGCCGTCTTCTTTGTGGTCTAGTGACACAGCAGCCCCATCTTGATCACCATTAATTATCCTCAAAAGTTCTGGTGAATTACTTGCCCATTTGTGCAACTCAAAACCACCCATTGCTAATAATTTTATCACTTGTTGCAGATTCAACGCATCTTCGATTGAAAAGCCACCCGTAACTATATCGTCGACGTACATGTCATTTAATACCGCCCGAGATGCTGCAGGAAAATCTTCCGAATACAATAATGCGAATTGCCTTACCGTTCGCAGTGACAAGAAAGGAGAAGATAACATAAGTAACCGTATTTAACTGATATTCATTTAGCTCATTATTTTCGTAATCTTTCCATACAATTCTTTGATAATTGCGGTGCTCAAGTGTAATTAGAATTTGACAATACATCTGTTTGATGTCATAAATAAAAACGATAGGATAAGACCGAAAATTAATATATACAGAAATCATATCATGTTGCAGTTTGGGACCAGTGAGTAAAAGAACGTACAAGGAATTGCCAGAAGAAGTCCTAGCGGAGGCATCAAATGCGACACGCAGCTTAGAAGAATTTGGATTGATGACACAACGGGATATGTGATTATATACGATAGGATTTGAGTGGTCATTTTTAGGAACAACAGACATAGGCCACATTTGACAGGTAATCTTCCATAAATTGTTTGTATTTGTTAAATATTGCTGAATCTTTTATTAATCTCTTTTCTAGTGAAATAAATCTGCGCATGGCCTGTGAATAAGATTCACAGATGTTTTGCAAACTTGGATTCCGAGATGCGATATATTTGGGCCTTTATGAAATAATAAGCAATATCATCTTGACGACGCACGTCATCATGTGTAGCAAAATCATCGTCAGGAATTAGAGTTATGATAGAATTATGCAATTTATGAAATTCTTGATAAATGTTACATCATTTATCAAGTATCATCAGCTCGAGCAATAAAAATTGATTCCAGCTCAATATTTCTAGGATCAGCCAGATTTCATAAACCGTTCCTTTTTAATATTAATTTTGGCAATTTTTCAGCGGCAGTCATCTTTATAATTGTTCTAAAGATATCACATTTAAATTTAAAAACAAATTTAATAATAATGAAAGGACCTTTTTTTTATTGACAGCTCTGAAACAAAAATTAACCTTGAATAAAATCGAACAACACCAGATATGTTACCGAAAATGGCAGCGGTAAAAATTTACGAATGACTCGAAAATTAAAAAGAAAAAAGAAAAGAAAGGAAGGAAAGAAAAGCCAAAATAAAGACGAGGAAGGGGATACTTTACGCAAATAGAAAGATGATTCTGGTTTTAACTTTTTATAACAGAAGTTCTTCCATTTACTAAAAACTATATTAGCATTTATTTTATCATGCCACTTTACCTTATACTAATTTTTCTCTAAAAATTATATGGAGGGATTCAAAATTCAAACAAAATTCTGTTTTGGAATCTAAAATAACACCTACTTTTTCCTTCATATATCGGTTTTTAATATTTTTTTAAGTTATTCTAGCTTCTAATACCTGTTAAGCTCACAAAAATAAGTTTGTTAACCTAATATCGAGATATAGCTCAATGTGCGTCACGTTACTCCTCAGCGTCTGTAACATGTGACGTCACGACTAGGGCATGTCGGGGAGGTTAACTTTTCATACGCTAAAATCCTCCGTCTGGCCCACCTGGCCAGAATATTTTTGGTTCTAAATAGCGAAATGAGACTTTTGCATGCGAGAATGGTCGTTCGAGAAAGCAAAACAATTTCGCTATCGTATATCAAACAAGATTTTTTCAAAAACTGCGTATTTTAAACTTTACAAATTAATAAAACAAAAAAAAATAAGTAATGACATTTAGAATTTAGTTACTGTTTTGTCGATCCACCATTTATGTTTAAATGTCCCACATTTACCATAATTAATTTGCTTTTTAACATGTAATGAGATGATAATATAGTTTGTTCTACGACCATTGAGTCGCACGTCATCAATACGTCAAAGCGTTGGTTTATTGACCAATAATTTATGAATTTTAATTGTAATAAATGCAGATATTTAATTTGCAATTTATTAGTATAGGATTTAGTTGATTCCGTAATAATAAAATACGATAACTGATACAAATTAAAAAAGGAAAAATTAAAACAGAACGTACTGCAAATTAGATGAATAAAGCAAAATGCCATGTTCCCGTTTATTTTACAAACACCTGCAATCTGTTTGGAATATTAAACAAAACAGTACTTTTAAGACAGAAGTAATTAAGTATTTAAGAAATTAGATAACCTTAGAAAAGAAAAGAAAACACAGATAATAAAAGAAAATGGAAAGATAACTAAGGACTACAACGTGAAACATGTATTCCATAAAAGAATGACCAATCTAACGAACATAACATTTAACCTAGAATAATTAGAAATTCTTAACAAAAGCCACAAATATGCATTGATAACTAAACCCAATTTGAGAAAAACAGCTATTGAATTGGAAGCAATAACGAAGAAAATGGCAACCAAATAAACAATAAATAGAGAACTTCAACAGATATTAATTAAAGAAGAAACAAATAGAACAACAAAGAAAAAAGAGTTAATGAAAGAACGAAAAATTAAGAAAGAAAAATAATTAATAAATAACATAAAACATAAAATCAAACAAAACAATCTAACTATCACCAAAGCTGATAAAAACGCAGGTTTAATAATAATGAACAAAGAAGACTACATATAGAAAACTGAAGATTTTTTAAAAGAAAACGGGTTTACAACTATTTGAAAAGATCCGACTATAAGTTTCCACAAAACAGCTAAAAAAATTATATTTGAATCCAAAGAAACACTACAAAAATTTAACAAAAACATATATTCTATGTTGCCAATGAATCCAAAAACACCAAGATTGTAGGGTATGCCAAAATTACATAAGCAAAACATTCATAAGCAACCGATTCGTCCTATCATTTCCTCAAACGACTCTTCCACTTACAAAACAGCAAAATTTTTGGTCAATATATTTAAAGATATAACAGGATTCGAAATTAAACACATAATAAAAAATAGATACGATTTAATTAATAAACGTACAAAAATCAATCTACCTGACAAATACAAAATGATCTCATTCGACATCGCAAATCTATACACCAACATTCCAGCTGATGAAACCTTTCAAATATTGAACAACATACTTAAAGATAGAATTAATAATGAAACCAACAGAAAAAATATATTTAACCTGTTTAAAATCTGCATACAGAAAAACTTTTGTAAATTTGAAAACACTTTCTATACCTACAACAAGGGCCCTCCAATGGGATCACCGCTAAGTGGATTACTTGCGGATATATTCTAAGACAGACTGGATAAAGAACTTATAATGATCAATAACAACCCACATAAACACAACGTCATAACATGGTTAAGATATGTAGATGATATCATCGTTTTCATCGACAATGACAGACAAGACCCCAACTTACACAACTACATTAATAATTTACATAAAGACATCAAATTTACAACCGAAATAGAACATAACAAGTGCATAAATTTTTTGAACATAACAATTTTAAAAACAGACAACGGACTTCAATACAGTATCTTTAGAAAACCAACACAAACAGATATTATCATTCCAAATGATTCTTTTCATGATTATGCTCATAAAATGGCAGCTTTCAACACAAAACTAAATGAAAAAGAACTTAGAATAGAAATATCCATTATTAAACAAATTGGCCAAAATAACGGATATCAAACACAAATCATCAACAAAATGATTGACAAATACAGAAGCAACCAGAATCACATAAAACATACCACACTTGCAGATACAACAAATATCACAAACAATATTTATAGAACAATAGAATATCAAGGTAACATACATAATAAAATCAAAAAAAAATAAGAAATACAATATAACTATAACATCCAAAAGCAACAACACACTAGGTAAAATATTAATTAACAACAAAAATAGAATCAATAAAATGAACGATAATGGAGTTTACAAATTGGAATGTTATACATGTAAAGCCACTTATATTGGTGAAACGGGCAGATGTTTAAAAATTCGCATAAATGAACGTAGAACACAACAAAGATCAAACTTTGGAAGACATATAATATTTAACAAACAACTCCAATTTCATGAAACAAAAAACACAACATTACTTCACATGAAAAATAAAAGTAACCTTTTGGAAATACTTGAACTATATGAAATAAGAAAATTTAAACATAATCATCCACACATTTTATGCTTGAATGACCAGATAATAATATATGAATTTGAAGAATCCTTTTACTCCACCTAAAAATAAAAATTAAAAACCCAACATGTACGAGGAACTCAAACCGCAATAACAACATATCCCCATATTTCCCATCCCAAATTCAAACCCCCTTTGTACCTCCTTATTATTAATTATTAAATTTAAATTATATTTTTATATTTTTTATTTAAAACTTTAAAAAGTTTAAAATTTTCTTTTAAAATTTAAAAACTTTACAATAGATCTTTGAATTTTTGGGTGGGAAATACCTAATTTTATTCACTTTATTTTAATTTTAATCCTAATTTTAGTTTTACTTAACGAACTTCACAATGTCACGTCATGTCATAAATCACGTCATAAAATAAAACACGATACAAAACAAATTTTAAATAGATTTTCAAGATCAACAATACTCTAAAGATGAACTTCCTGAAGATGGCCTAAACAAGGCCGAAACCGGTTGAACAATAGAAAGCCAATAACATTTGTCTTAATAAAAAAGTACAAAAATAATTAAATAAATATTTTATTCGTTTAAGACGAAAAAACATTCCTTTAACAATAGCTTTAAGGTTATGTTATTGTTATTTACACCAACTGTAAACTGCAGATAAAAAAGCGGTTTAAAGAGATTAACGAATTGCCAATTGGGTGCGTTATTCATTTATCCATCGAGGTGCTAAACAAAACGCTTGGCAATGCCGCTACTCAGTGAGCATATTTTCTGTATGACGTGCGACTCAATGGTCATGGAACAAACTATACATTTAATTGAAAACAGAATGAAACTCTATAGAGTTTTATTAAATTCTCTATATCTGTTCTGTGGAAGGAAAGAAATTTTACCTAATACACGCAGAGACAGGAGTAACCATGAAAAGAATGATAGCAGCGCGATAATTGTTAGTTATGGCGTGCGTGCCATAACTAACATACATAACTAACAACGTCTATAACAATAAATCAACTATAACATTAATAGTACCAAATTTTTGGATTTTCGTAGCTTGACGTAATAGTTATTTGTCCAATCCTACCTTCAAAATTGTCAGTTTCTAGCGTAGATATGAGTGTTGAAAGTTGTTACTTTCACTCACTCTGCTAGCATTCATAGCAACGAGTGAGTGAAAATTTTTTTCACTCACTTTAATTTTCTTCAATCACTATCAGCTAAATATAAAACTTTTAAAGGAACAACTCTTTGTTTAAACGTAACGGATGTTAACTAAAAAACAGTAGAGAGCACACATAGAAAATTAAATTAAGTATTTCACTTGTGTAAATTTTTAATTTTAATTAATTTATTAATTTTAAGCAGCACACGTGTAAAAGTCTCATTTCGCTATCTAGAATCAAAAATAACTATTTTTGAAAACTGCTATTAAAAGTTCACAAGGCGTAACAGTTATCTATATACCAAGTCAGCAAAGTGAATGTTTACAAGCAAAAAAAAATCGTTCGAGAATGCAAAAGAATTTCGCTATCGTGTATCAAACAAGATTTTTCGAAAACTGCGTGTTTTAAATTTAAAAATGAATAAAATAACCAATTTAATTAATGACATTTAGAATTGGGGTAATGTTTTGTCAATCCACCATTTACTTTTGAACATCAGATATTCATAAATGTCACAAATATACTATTATAAATTTGCATTTTAAAAGCAAATGAAACGATAATACTATTAATTGTTAGTTATGCTGTGTTTGCAATTTGTCCATAACAATAAATCAACCATTAGTAGTACCCAATTCTTGGATTTTCGAACTGGATGTGTAAGTCTTTTACGTCCCGCACGTAATAGTTATTTACGTAACCAGTTATGAAAAGACTAATTTTGTTTAACGAACGCAATATTTGCCAAAACGAGCGAGCGTAGCGAGCGACTTTTGTAAATTGCTAGAGTTAAACACAATTGGCAATTTCTAAACGTAAAGTACAAAATTTTATCTACACCCCTTTAAAATTGAATGAATTTAAAATGAAAGAATTGACTTGGGCGTTGCTACGAATATCCATAGTGACATTCAAAACAAATCAATGTTCAGTTAGGTAATCATTACATTACATTACATAGGTTTCATTACACCACTATTGGTGTAATGAAACGGCGGTTGTGTAAAATGAAACGCTACAAAACGTTAAAATAACATGTAAAACCTGACATTTCCTAGCGGGGTTAGGTAAAAGACTTTTACGTCCTGTGAACAAAAAGCATCGGTTTGACAGTCGGTGAGTATTACGCAATAATGAACTTTTAATAGCAGTTTTCCAAAAAAAAGTACTTTTTTAATAAAAACTACTATTAAAAGTTTATGTTTCAGAATGTGTCTCGTGTATGTGGTGTTGTAAATATGTGATTCTTCTTTTGTTGTTGTAATTAAGGTGTCAAAAGTGTCTACATTTTGTTGTGTAAATTATACAATTCCCTCCGGTAATCGACAATTTGTTCGTTTGTGAGAGGTGTTCAGTTATACCAGACCTAAGGCTTCGGCGCCAAACAACTTCAGTTTCAGTCATTCTCGATCGATACTTCTATAACATAAAAGAGGCTAACTATTATGAACATAATTTAGAGAGTTTATTACAGCGCATTTAAATATTATTCATCGATACTGATAATAGAAAGAAGACTGTTCTTGTTATTAAACAGTTAATTATAGAAATAGTTAACAAATGAAGCGAAACGGATAAATTAAGCTTCTACTTTATAGATGGCGTGTAGTTATTCTCTTTAATGAAGTGTTTAAAGGCGCATTTAGGCAAGACGGCTGGATGTCTCGGAAAAGCATACTTACCTGGCGTAAGGGCTACCGTGATCAATAAGGCGGTTCCCTCAGGACGAGGCCCTTCCATTGCACTTCGGTTGGGCTGACCCCTGCGATTACCCCTAATGCGGGTAACTCGGGCGCGTAATTTTTGGTAGTCGGGTCTGCGTGCGCGCTAACCCGGATATATTAATATAAATATAATAGATCAGCATCGCAGAATAACTGTTAGGCGAGGCGCGCACATGCGATTATCTGTCGCGCGACTGTTTGGTCGCAAAAATAACACACATAGCATTAAATACAAATGCGCGCATATGCGACTAAATAATAGCAGCGATTAAAAAGATGTAACCTGCTCCATTTTTGTAACGACGCGATTGTCGCGTCTTTAAATGTATCACATGAACATGAATGAACATGCACGCACATGCGACTGTTCAGTCGTAGTCGCATGTGCGAAATTTAAAGGAAAAATTGTGGGGAGAAGTGTATAGCAAAGTTATATCCACTTGGAACAAGTTATCGGCCGAAGAAAAACACAAGAGAGGTACGTGATATTGTTTTTATTTAATAGTTTTTAATAATCTTATGTAATAAATGTTGTGCAGATAAGTATTTAAATTTTATCATATTGCCACGGAACTGAACCTTCGGGGGATGTAAAGTAATTTGCCATATAGTCTCTTATATTAAGACCAACTCTGTTAGGTCTTATTCCAGCTGGAGGACAGCTCTGTAATAAACACTCATAAAATTCGTCCTCCATTTGCACACCGTCTTTCTTTCGCACGAAGTTATGTAGAATGCAACATGTTTTAATGATAAGGTCGGCAAATTCGACTCGCACGTCTAATGATCGATGCAAAATACGCCATTTGTTCGCTAAAATACCAAAGGTACACTCTACCATACGCCGTGCACGAGTCAGTCTATAATTAAAGACTCTTTGTTTCATTGTTAAGTTTCTTCGAGGATAAGGCCGTAAAACATTTTGTGATAACGCGAATGCTTCGTCTCCTACTATCATGAAAGGTATGGGTTCTCCCATCTCGTTGCTTGGTAATTTTTGTGGAGTAGGAACATTTAATTGGTTATTATGTAATCTTTGACCAAAATTCGAATTCTTAAAAACACTGGAATCGCTTCCAGCACCATATGCTCCTACATTTATTGCTGTAAAACAGTAGTCGGCGTCTACTATACCCAAAAGAATAGTCGAATAAAAGTTTTTATAATTATAAAATTCGGAACCAGTATTATTTGGTTTCTGTAATCTAATGTGCTTGCCGTCGACTGCACCGATACAGTTCGGAAAATTTGTCCTATCGTAAAACTCTTTGGCAATATTTATCCAATCTTCTTCAGACTTTTCTGGCATGTATAAAGGCTGTAAATAGTTCCATAATTGGTTACACGTGTCTTCAACAATTTCCCTTATCGTGGTAGCCCCAAGTAAAAATTCAAAGTGTAAAGAATTGAAACTATTGCCGGTAGCAAGGCATCTGAACAATAAATAATAACTGTTTTTTATTGCAGGAAAAATTATTCAAAAAAAAATGGAAAAATTTAAAAGATTGTTTCACTAGGGAATTAGCAGCCCAGCGTAAAGCAGTGTCTGGGCAAGCAGCAAAAAAAAAGAAGATATATTTATTTCGACCAATTGTAATTCCTTTTCCCAATAATGAAAGATAGACCAACTACCAGCAATATCGGACCTTCTCAATCAATTGAGATTGATCAAGAAAATCAAGAAATGATATCTTCTCCTTCTTTAGCAACCAATACAGAAAATTCGGAAAGTACATCCATATCTAAAAGAAGGGCTGCAAGAAAAACTGTGCTTAAAACAATTCCATATGAAGAAAAGTTACTGAAAATATTGGAGGATAAGCAATGTGAAACAATCGACGAAGATAAAAATTTTTCTCTTATGCTTGTTCCAATGTTCAACAAATTAACTGATGACCAAAAACATTATGCGAAAATTGAAATCTTAAATATCATGAAAAATGCAAAAAACGTCGGAAATCCTCCAGTTTTTTACAGTTCAATGCAACAATCTTATTCTCATCTTTATCCTAACCGTCCGGTAGACCAAGTGCAATTTCCAAGATCAAATTTTCAACAACAGCAACAAGGAGGCAATGAAAGTATTTACTCTGCGCCATCGACATCAACGGTCAACTCTGCACAGTCCACACCATCAGCAACCATTTTTTCTGATGGTGACAATGCATATTTTGACTTGTCAAATCAATAACTTTTTAGTACATTGTAACTGCGTAGATTGCGGTGATGTAGCCGATCGATAAAAATAAGCGCGAATTTGAAAGCTCGTTTAAATATAAATTTCATTATTCTTTAGTCTTTTTTAATAATAAGTTCGAAAGAATCAAAAATTTTCGTCTTAAAACCTGCTCAAGTTTTAAGATAAAAGAAAATCACTGATTTTCTAAAACTTATTATTAAAGAAATCTAATAAAATATTTTTAATTAAAAATGCAAACTTTAGAGAAACAAATATATGTATATTTATAGACAAATATTTACAACTATAAATTTTTAAATATTTAATCTTAAGGCTAGCCAAAAATTATGAAAAACTGTAAATAAATTTAGTAAAATAAATTTAATAAGTCAAATAAATTTCTAGGCAAATTTAGGAATACAAATTACAATTACAAACAACAGATTTAAGACAGCCTGAATAAAGAATACTACAAAGCAATTAAAATTGAAAGTATAACAGTGAATATGAGAAGTACACAGAAGTAAGAATAATATGTTGTTTTACTTATGAAATAGTTATTGTTTACACACTAACAATTAATATAAAACATTTATATTTCTTTAATTTATTTCTGTTTGTACCCATTAGAATGGAAAAATATTTGAAACTTAACTAGATAATGCTTTGTTATGATTGCTATAACTTAAAGTTAACAAGTTGACTGCCCTATATGACCGCCTATATAATTTATAAGGGGCAGTCAACCTCTTAATATTAAATTTAGCAACACTTTTCAAATTATTCTACTTAATTCAAATTATTGGAAAATGGATAATAAAAACTTCTTGACTTACTAATAAATCTATTTAATCCGTACCGGTTTCAAGTGACAAAAGCACTCATCATCAGCCGAATCAGTATAAAATTGAAATCATATTATATTAACAAAATAAAAGCATAAAATAAATTTAAACTTACTGTCAAAGTTAAAATATTAAGTTATATGATAAAACACACATAGAACTGTGAATACAATTAAAATATCATAATAAAACGGTTTATACACAATAACAAAACTGTTCTTTAAAATATTTAACGAGGATTATTTTAATATTTGTAGAGGACGACATTACAACACAGATTGAAAATAACAAACTTGAAATTGAGCGTAAAAACAGGAAAAGATACACGGTTACGAGAACAAGTTAATACTTCTCACTTCTTTATATGTTTTTAGAATGTAAATATGTAAATAAAGGTTTGTAATCAACATCAATCTGACCATTGAGAAGTGCGTATTTACTATTTCTGTTGTATTTATTAATTTCTAATTGTTCAAGTAGATCAAGTTTATAACCTTTTTTACATTCATGAATAAATTTCGTGTTTTTGAAATGTTTGACATATCCAGTTTCTGTATAATGTTTATGGACATTTGAAGTGGCTCTATTTTTATGTTCATTTATTCTCATACTTAACTTCCTCCCAGTCTAGCCGATGTAAATACCATCATAGTTACAACATTCAATAGAATATACTCCAGATTTTTCGAGAATGTCTCTATGTTCAATGTGATAGTTGGAAAATATTCTCAATATAGTGTTATGATTGGAGATACCTAAGGTAACATTGTATTTTGATAAAATCTTGGTAGCTTGAGTGGAAACTATGTTATAAGGCAGAGATTTATAGGTAGTTGCGAGTTTTTCTTTAGAATAATGAGGATCTTTACTAAGAGTGATTTTATGAAGAAGTTTATCTATGATTTTAGATAGAAATTTGTTCATCTAGGTTAGATTATATATATATATATATATGGTATCATCCGTTCATCTTCTTGGTTGTTCCCTGTGAACAGGGGCAGATGTTTCGCCAAGATCTCACTTGGCATCTTCAGTGCTTTGTCGTAGTGTCCTGTTCACAGACTGCCCCTGTCCACAGGGAACAACCAAGAAGATGAACGGATGATACCTCGGATCAACCAAAGCACATATATATATATATATATATATATATATATATTTGAATTCTTTTGTTCTACTTTCTTCAGTTAAAGGATAATTAAAGGCTCTATTGATTAAAAATCGAAAATTTGCAAATTTTTGTGTCAGAGGGTGAGCAGAATCATATGGTATGGTGGTGGGAACATTAGTGTCTTTTCTAAAAATATCAAAAAAAATTTTGTTGTTTAAGTTTGTTAAATGCATATTGAGAAAATTTAAAGATTTTTGTTTTTCTATCTCAATTGTGAAGTTTAAGTTGGAATGAAGTTGATTAGTATACTTATGAAACATTTCTTATGAAACATTTGTGACAAACCATCTCCTTCCCATACGCAAAAAATATCATTAACGCACCTAATCCAAGTGATTATGTGTTTTTTAAAGGGATTATTATCATTGATGATAAAAATGTTTTCAATATGATCAATGAATATATCAGACAATAGACCTGATAATGGCATGCCCATTGGGAGGCCCTCGGTGATCTTGTAAACATTTCCATCAAAAGACCAATAATTTTGTGTAACGACATGCCTCCTCAATATAGTATTCAATTGATTACTGATCTTCTATGTACAGAAAATTTAGGAACAAAATATACATATTTACATTCTAAAAACATATAAGGAAGTGAGAAGTGTTAATTTGTTCTCGTAACCGTGTCTCTTTTCCTGTTTTTACGCTCAATTTCAAGTTTGCTATTTTCAATTTGTGTTGTAATGTCACTTTCTACAAATATTAAAATAATCCTCGTTAAATATTTTAAAGAACAGTTTTGTAATTATGTATAAATAGTTTTATTATAATATTTTAATTTTATTCTAATAATAATAAGATATAACTAAGAAATAAGATAAATTAGGCAATAAAAGCAAAGAATTAAAAATAATCCAACTTCTGAACTAGAGTTCAATGACCTAAAGGTAACCCACAAAACCAAAACAGTTTTATGTTTATAAAAATTAACGCTATATAGTACGACATGAATGAATAAACTAAATGCAAATAAATTTAATCAACACTATAAACCAAATTCTACTATAAAACTCAACTTAAAACCGTTAAAAATTAACTATTCCTACGACAACAAACCATAAGATTAAAACTGTGGAAAACTAGGTTATGCGATTATACTGGACCATACTGGACGTAGCTCTGGGCCATATTGTTTTCTTTAAATACTACGAGTATGCGAATTAAAAATTTTAAAAAACGTGGTGCCACCTGTTGGTTTCTTTAAGTACAACTGTAACGCGACAAATGCGCCATCTACAGGTCTGCAAACCATGTGAAAGAGAAAGTACTATACGAATTTTTCTTTAGTTGAACAAGGATAGTTAGAGGTGTCAATTTATTGGCCGGAGTCCGGCCTCTGGTACTCTGTGCGGACATCGGTCTCCTGACGAGCTATAGTTATATTATACCGTTCAGTACTTATTCGATTGGTATTGTTGGTGTACAATCATGTCGAAAATAAAGCGAACCATCGATACTGAACAGCTAATAATTAAAATGCGGTTGCATCCAGAATTATGGGAATTATGTCAAAACTTGTATAAAGATAGGGATGCAAAATTGAAAGCATGGGTCGAAGTGTATAAGGCTTTATGTTGTAATTGGTCAATTCTAATGGAAAGTGGAAAAAAAGATGTTGGTAAGTAAAAATTAAAAAACGATTCAATGTTAAAAGCTCATTCATATTTAATGTACCAACAATTCCTAAATCAGTTTTAATTTTGATCAATTGTAAATGATTTTCATAAATCTAAAGGATTTCGATCTGTAGGATCTATTGAACTGAAAGGAGACATCGCAGTTGACTCTTCACAAATTTTGATGAATTTTTCTGTGGTGAGTCTATATTGAACATGTATCACTTTTACCAGAGCTTTTTCGAAATTCGAAATTTTATACCTTCTTTGAAATTAAAAAATGCAATTTTCTTGCCAGGGCACGGCACCATTGGGAGATATAAAATAATTAGCAAATTTATCTCTCAACATATCACCTGTTCTAACAGTGCAATTGCGATTGCTAAGGGTGAAGTCTTGTAGACCTTTAACAACATATGTATCCTCTCATATGTATCTGCAACCGTCACGCTCTCTTATGAAATTATGCAAAATACAGCAAGCTTTGACTATATCTATACTATTGCACTGAAGTATTCATAATAAGTATTCACATGAACCCACATTCACGTATGTGAAGCGATAGTCAGCATCACACATTGCCAAAGAATGTGAATTGCCAAAGAACAATGGAGTAATGTTTTTTGTAATTGGCGAACAAGCTTCCACTATGTTCGGGACGAATAATTCTGACGTACTTTCCATCTATGCATCCAACAGAATTAGGGAAGTTTGCCTTTTGTTCGAAGCCGGTTGCTATTGTGAGCCATCCCGACTCAGTCCTAGGGAGCGAAACCAACTCTTCCTGCAACACTCGCCAAATATTTCTGCATACTTCTTTCACAATACCACTGACCGTTGATAAGCCAAGACGATAACTAAAATGAAGATCAGCAAATGTTTGTCCAGTAGCAAGATATCTGAAATCAAGTAACACATTTATTTTTATTCTTTTAGGTAACAGCGTACAACAAAGATGGAAAACAGCGCGTGATGCATACATCAGGTGTAAAACTGCATTAGGAAGTTCCAAACCTGGTTCAGGAGGGGCAAAGGTTACTAAATATGTATACTTTGACCTAATGCAGTTCATGGAAAAAAATATGTAGTAAATACCGCAGATTCGCTTAACACATGCCAAAACAGTGAAGCTGTTGAAATAATGAGGAACCAAAGGAAATCACTAATTTCGAAGATATCACAATCAACAGATACTGCAGCAGGGGCTTCTCAAGCCAATACTACTGTAACAAGAAAACGCCTAAAAAGGAAAAATGACAACGAATTTGAAAGAGAGATGTTAAAAATGTTTAAAGATAATGCAGAAGCTCTTCATAATGATGATATGGCATTCTTCACGTGATTATTACCAATTACTAAGAAATTCAATTTGAACCAGAAATTGCGCTTCCGCTCTAGCGTACTCACAAATGCAATTGAAATATTAAATGCAAATAGTGATGGTAGCCGCAGTACATCTTCAACTTTTGTTCTTCTATCATCAGAAGAAAAACCGTTCTATCGGCAGAGAATTGTGAACTACTGCTAGATAAGGAGTCTATTATATACAGTATCATTAATGAATCTTTGGATTGAATCGACCTAACATTCAACCATAAAATAAATTAAAATAAATATAAAAGAAAAGAAATGAAAGATAAAAAAATAATTTTTCCTTTTGTACCAAATATTTCAATTTTAATAAACATTGCCAGTATAAAAAAAATCTTTTATAAGTTTACGTAAAATGTTTAATCATAAAATATAAACTAGAAAAATAACAAACCTTAAAGTCACAGCGACTCTTTCTGTTGGCGATACTAAAGCCCTGAACCTATTTTCATTTTTTATATTGCGTTCAAGTCTTGCTACTAGTTCATAAAAACTTCTAGTAGACATTCTAAAGTAATTGAAAAATTTGTCTTCGTGATTCCGTAGTTTCAAATATAGGGTAATAAATTCTCCTTGTAGCGCTCTTTCTTCAAGTATTGGGTGGACGTGATAAAGCCTTCGTTTTTTATGTCGAATTCATTTTAGAAGATAATATCCAACTATAATACAATTTAACATATTCATGTTGGTCGAGAATGTACAGGGTGAGCAAATTTTGATGTTATTATAGGGTATCTCGGAAACTATAAGAGATGCTAAAAACGTAGGTGCCATGTCTCGGTCTCTTTTTTCGAGAAATATTCAATCCCGCAAAGACAAAACCTCTATCTTCTTTTGTTTCTAAGTTATAGCCAAAAAGTCATATTTTCGCAATTTCAAAAAAATGCTGGTATTTTGTTTATTTTTTAAATTGAACCCTAAAACTAAACAAAGTAAGAACACCCTAAGAGAAGAAATTCCAACAAAAAAAGTTATTCAAAATAGAAAACGCTCACCTCGGCCAATTTTAGATGAGGATGAAGATATTAGAAATATTAAATAGCGCCCCGAGTACTTTGGCTTGACGTACCAGTCAAACTGAATGATGTTTTTTCATTTCTTATCATTTTCGGATTTAGGAAAGAAATACAATTATCGTATTGTTGTGAATTGTGAACTGAATGTTCAGATGAAAACTGTTAATTACACTAGTTTGCAAGAAGTATCTCAAAGACTGTGATATATTTTTATAACCTTGAATGTTGGGCTATAACAGGATAGAGTAGCTAACCCTTTTGTTTATATGTAATTATTTTTCGCTACAATGCGTTTAAGTGAAAAGAAAATAAGAAAAATCTCAAAAACTCTGATTTTGTTGAGTTGTTTTAGGCTGTAGCAAAGTAACGGAAAGTCCGTCTGTGGATGTTCGGCTGTATCTCTACTTTCATCATTTTCATCATTCATCGTCCATATAGCTACAAGAAGCACAGTATGCCTGTATGACTGCTTTTTACTTACGATTTTCCACATTTTTGCGTATATCTCGAAAACTGGACGTGATGGAGAAAAACTGAAGACAGTTTCAGAATCAGCACAATATTCTCCATTATAAAAAATAGACTTTGATTAAAATGTGTAAACTAGTGTTATCGCAGTTAGTACTAAATTTATCTTTGTTTCTTTCAAGACTTTCTACGACCGTCGGCATCTCCCGTATGTAAGTGGTAGTTCACCACATTGTTCTTTGTATGGTTTATACCAGTTTTAAGGATAATTTGGACTCTAAGCACATCGTTAAAATTTATAATGAATAAAACCTTAGTATTTGGTTTAACGATGTTTATTATATTTATACAGGGTGTCTCACGTAAGTGGTTCATTAGAATTTTTTTAGGTTCCACTATTTGTAGAGGCTTGAAATCTTGGTAACATGGGTTGTTCATTCAAATCTATTAATATAAAATATTTTCAAGAAGAAAATATGTTGTCTTTGATAACAGTTGTTGGTACCTAGCGTTTTTTGTTTTCGAATTATTTTGATTTTAACTGTTTTTTTGTCAAATATCACCATGCTGTTTACAAGCCCATATCTCAGCCAACGTTAATTCAAAAACGTTTTGCATTGGTACGATAACTCTTCATATGCTGTCAAATAGATTGTCACTTGTTACATCAGTGAACCTCATACAGCGTGGTCAAAAATTGAATTACCGTTTCGCTGAATTCAATTGCGAGAAAGTTGAAAATTCTAAATGGAACGCCCCATATCTTTTTAGTCTATCAGAACAGGAATTTAATTCTCTACAAATTATCTATAAACATTGCTATACCTATTTATTATAGTTTTCTTCATATTGAGCATTTTATCAAAATCCTACACAAAATGCTGGTAGCCGTTCAGTTTTTATTAGAAGGCTATGACATTTTGACAGTTTATTGTTTAATTTATTTAAATTATCGTTGGTATTATTTCTAGAATGATCTGCTATTGAATAAACTTTAGTTTGTTAGCTTTTATTTACCAAAAATAACCAGCAGAAAAACGCATAAATGAAACAATGAAAAACAATAATATGGCGTAATATTCGACAAAATGATGGGCGAAATATTCCTAGAGAGTTCACTTTATCTATTAACGGTGCTTTCTTGGAAAATATTCGATCGAAGCACCTCTTACCTAAGAATTTGGTAAACAAAATATGTCAAAACATTTATTCCATTACCTTAATCTGCTGGTGATAGCGATTTATTGTTTCTTGTTATATTGATCTTTCCAAAACTAAGAAACAGATCCTATACAAAACTTTATTACATCCGCCATGAATATAAAACGAATTTAAAATGTTGTCGTTGGAATAATTCGCCATAATATTCAAAGGCATTAACAGAAGTAAGTGATGACACAACTAAGTAATGACAACAATAACATAAATATGGATGAGAAGTTGCCAAAACTCCATGGCTTTCTAATATAAAAACAAGAAGCTTTCCAGCATTGCATGCGTCCATTAATTTCCAAGTATGAGGGCAACTAGAATAAATAGGTACAGGAAAGTTTCTAGATAGGTTGAAGAGAATTAAATTTCCTTAATTTATTTTTATAACTTTAAGTTTTTGATTCTTTTATGTTCTTGATTTTAATTTTTGTCATTAAATTGTTATTTTTCATTGTTTCATTTATTTGGTTTTCTTTTGGTTATTTTTGGTAAATAATAGCTAGCAATCTAAAGTTTATTCAATCGCAGTTAATTGTAGAAATAATACTAATAATAATTTAAATAAATTAAACAAAAAACTGTCAAAATGTCATGGCCTTCTAACAAAAACACAAACGGTTTCTAGCATTTTACGTATGATTTTGATAAATTTCTCAATAGCAGGAAAACTATAATAAATAGGTTTAGAGAATACTTCAGTTATTTACGAACAGTTTGTCTACGTCCCTTTTTAGTGAACCATCTCGTTTTCGTGATCTGTAACCTGTAGTTTTTTCAAAAAATACGTTTCTATTGTTAATACAATTGTGTTTGTCAAGCAGAAATACAACGAAAAATTACTTTTATTTATGTAGAAAACTTTGTTTATACTTATATTTTTTAGTATCGCATGGGCTGTCGATTTTTTAATTCCAACCTTAATTCAATTTCCCTACATGATATTTTAGGCGCGGCTTCCACACATCCTAATACAATAATTACATTATTGTCTCGATTTTCTTTAGGGTATATTTTTGGTCTGGGCTTCAAAAAAGTTCTACAATTAAATAAATTGCGCTTTATACGTAGAAAATTTTGTGGATTTGGTTACGCCCTTTCTGCATATCTGAATTGAAACAATATACTCTAAAATATTGTGTTCTATCTATTTATGTATAATTCAGCAGCTTGATATTAATACATTCATTCGTTTAAGTTTTATTGATGCTAATATTTGTGATATTTGAAAGCACCAGAAATCAAGTAACTCGACTTACTGTAAGCACGAAAATTAAGTTTGATAGTAGTTAACTGAATTTACTGTATTTATTCTGGCCCACTTATAAAATAATGTATTTTATTAAATTTCGAAATTAATTATAAAAGTAAATATAGCCTGTTACACATTTTTAACAAGCTTGAAAAAATTCTAGTTCAATAAAAAATAAAAAATGGGTGGTTCCATTTAAAAAAAAAACCTAAGTTGTATTTATAACTCAAAAACTGTGATAACTAGTAAACTTCTAGGTGCACCTTCGAATTCTATGTGAAAAAATCTATTAGAACCCGTTTTTCTTTTTTGTTAAGTTTCCAGATAACCGATATACAGTGGTGTCTGAAAATCATATATTATCAAAAACCCCTGTATGACTATTGTATGGCCTGTATGGCTATGACAATTTGGTTTGCGGCATTATAATTTTCAAAAAAAGTAACTCAGATTCATAAAAACCGCAACTTTCTATCTTTCATAATTACCCTGCAAAAAGATACCCTGCAAACCCATCAAAATTTGGACACCCTGTCCACGATAAGTACACATAATTTATCTTTGGCATTGAAAAAAAAGGTTACTCGATTTTAAAAATTTCTTCCTAAGGTGTTGGAGTCTTTCTTGGGCCAATACTGACTTCTGAAGTAGTTTGTTATACTTGTAGTTCCAGAAAATTTACAACAATCTAGAACTAAATAAGTCTAAAGACGCATGGCTAAACCACAACTTACTAATTCTAGATCTAGTGTTAGTTCTAGTTTTAATTCGACACAAATATACAATAATCTAAGACTGAATAACACCGGGAAGTTGAGCTAATACTAACACTAGAACGAACACTAGATCTAGAATTAGAATCATTCGGGTTTAGAAGTACGTCTCTTAAAACGGAGCCCAATCCTAGTTTTAGAACTAACACTAGACTTAGAACTAGAAATATTAAGATTTAGCAATCTTATGAGACGTACGGATAAACCCTAATGATTCTACTTCTCGTTGTTCAATCTTCTCTAACCGTCGAGTGTTCTAATCTCAACTCTCAATAATCTCTCTTTAATTCTTTTTGTTGTCGTGATCGGTATTTCTACTGACGTCATCGAGGCCAAAGACGGCAACAGCTTGGCCTCTCCACATTCTGTGACGTCCTCATCCTCCCTTCGTCTTCAACCTTTTTATCCTCTCCATCATCAATCTGTTTACCCTCTTCGTATTACCGAAAATTTATTAAAGATTTCGCTAGGATTACTAAACCATTTACAACTTGTCTAAAGAAAAATGCTAGAATGCTAGAACTAACGACCCCATATTAAGATACCCGGATTTTACAAAAGAATTTATTGTAACAACAGATGCGTCAGATATCGGTCTAGGAACTGTTCTTTCACAGGACATCTGCGGAAAAGATCAACCTATTTGCTATGCATCTCATACACTTTCAGAGGCTGAAAGGAGATACACAACAACGGAGAAAGAACTTTTGGTATAGTTTATGCAGTCAAACAGTTTAGACCATACGTGTATGGGAAAAAGTTTACCATCTTCACAGATCATAGACCGCTAGTGTGGCTCTGGTCATTAAAAGAACCCAACACTAAACTAATGCGCTGGAGAATAAAATTGGAAGAATACGATTTCGATATCGTTTATAAAAAGGGAAAAGCCAACCCAAATGCAGATGCACTGTCACGAATTAAGTTAAATGACTTAAACATAATAACGCAAAGTGATCTAGATAGCGTCTTACCAAATTTTAATGACACAGAATTGTTAGAAATAGCAAGTGAAATGTCAATTGCATTAATGGACTCATCACAACCTCCACCTATCCCTAGGAGACAAGGAATTGCTCGAAAAGAAATAAAAATTTCAGACAAGCCAACCAGACAACTAAGATCAACACGTCGAATGAATGAAAACAAAGAAGATTTGGATAATGAATCCATTCGTAGTACACAAACAGTAGAGCCAAAGAAATTCATTGAGATTCAGGACACTATTATTGATAACAAAAAAAACGCAATTTATTATAACAAAGAGTTATATTAATTATATAAATATTATTATTATTAATTATATTATACTTTAAATAAAACGTTTTATATTCATACAACTGATGATGAACTCTATCAAGAAATATGTAACGTTTATAACGATGAAATGTCTGATAGAGGACCACGAATAATTAGGTTCCTCCGAAGAGCAGAAGTTATCTTGGATGAGGCAAAGAAAATTGAAATCGTAACAACATACCACACAGGAGTAACAAACCATTGTGGGATTCAAGAAACTTTAGAACACCTAACATGAAAATACTGGTGGCCGAAAATGGAAGAAACAATTACCAAAATTATTAAATCTTGTGACATCTGTAACAGAGCTAAATATAATAGATGGCCCGATGTACCATTATTACCGATAACTAATGCTCTAGACGCTCCATTTGAAACATTATTTGTTGATACTTTCTCTTTCGCAAATAATAAATATTTAACAATTGTGGGTTCACTTACACGTTTGGGACACGCCATCAAGGTTAAAAGCAAAAATCCGACAGATATTGTCGAAGCATTTTTAAAATAAATAGCAATAGAAGAATTAGCAGAATTACATCGAGTTACTTTGCACTTTGGGACAGCAAAGAACCCCGAAAATCAAGCCAATGTAAAGAGATTTCATTCTACCTTATTAGAACATCTGAGATATCTTGACGAAGATCCTAATATAACAAAAGAAAAGATAATTCGATCTGCTTCAATTGCGTACAATAACACCACTAATAGCGCTACAGGATTAACACCATTTGAAGCACTTTTTGGCCATACTAAAACGAGGAATCCACTCGACTTATTTTACACAATAAGTAAGATAAACACAAAAGTCGAATGGCAATTATATACGAACGTTTAAAAGAAAAAGACGAGAACAGGAAAATAAAAACGCAAGAAAAACAACGAGAACACGTACGAGTTTCTACATGGAAAATTGGAGAAAAGGTATATGTAGGAAACATAACCAAAAGTAATAAAATGGTCAAACCTTATTTTGGACCCTACACTATTATCAAGCTAAATGATAACAATACTGTAGAAGTTCAAACAAGAAGAGGAGTATAAACGTATCATACCAGACATCTTAAACATGGTATTGTTTCAGATGCTTCTGGGCAAGATCCGACGTCCGAATAACTACGTTAGAGGGCCCGTTATTCCCATTACATCTGGGAACAGCCAAAAATCAGATCAGCCAATGGAAGACAGTGGTACAATGTGATCTTGAACCATTAATAACACAAATTGATAAATTAACAAAAGAGTATAATGAACTCATAAAACTCGTAGAGACAATAGAAGACGGTAACGAACAAACATCGTTCCAGACCCTTATGAGGAATCTCAAAGACCTCCTTCAACAATTAAATTTTGGAAAACAACAACTTATTCCAACAAGTAGATATCACAGAGGAGCGATGAATTTCTTGGGCT
The DNA here is from genome assembly GCA_036711965.1 of Onthophagus sagittarius. Lineage (NCBI taxonomy): Eukaryota > Metazoa > Arthropoda > Insecta > Coleoptera > Scarabaeidae > Onthophagus > Onthophagus sagittarius. Next base: position 50,320,863 of record JASERS010000001.1, read on the forward strand.
CAATTATAAAAGCAGTATCTGGTAATCTAGACGCAGAAGACGCTGTAAAATATGATAAAGTCATTATGGAAATCGCAACAAATCAATATGAATTGGCAACAACAATACAGTCTCAAATCTATCTCTCACGAGGAACTCTTAAAATATTTAACGATAACATCAAAACGATTGAAGAAAATTAACATGAAGAAGCCCAACCTATAAACACCATTACACAACACATTAAAGACTAAGGTTGATATGCAAGCTTGCTTTAATCTGTTGATGAGAGCACAAACATCATTACATCATTAAATCAACAACATCATTACATATGGCTATTAATTCTGCCTTAATAATCGTCGATCGTCTAGCGATTGCAAAGACATTCGCCAAATTACAAAGATCCTTCCAACAATTATTCCGACACAAGAACTTTTAGAAGATTTACGTTTCATTCAGTCTTCAATAGTAGAACAACGTATCTTATTCTCTCCAACAGAAGAAAATTTCCACACCCTTACCTTCTTGTTAAAAATTCCTTTAATCGAAATTTCCACCTACCAATATTATCATTTAATGCCATTACGGATCAAACAACAATCTCAATATCTTATCTATTATTATTTAAATACTTTACAACAGTATCAAAATGTAAAGAATTCCAACGTGAAGAATATTTATGCCAAGCGGCAAGTCCAGATGCAAGCAAGCGACCATTATGCACATATGAAATATTGCGACACCTTCCCATATCAATGTGCACGTACAAAAGAATGTTTCGACTATAGGAAGAAAGTATACATCCCACCGAATCAGAATGGATTCTGTTTCAAGCGAATTCAACAGGAGAAACAGTGTGTGAAGATCGACAAGAAGTTCGTCCGCTGGAAGGCATTCTTCCAAATTACTCCCGACTGTAGTATCTACCTGGGAAAAGAAATCTTGCGAACAACAACTTACCAAATCGTCAAGCAGAAACGGATGATGCAAGAACCAACCTTACCGAACTGAAACAAGGATTACGAAAATTCAGTGGCAACCACTTTCTTAGTCTAGGGAGCTCGATTGGAACCGTGGCCATAATTATTATCCAAGTTACAGCGTCAGCATTTATTTCATATAAAAACATGCAAGTACTGACATAAAGGCAATTGTAATTCCAACTCCGAAACGGACTCAAATCGTCGACGCGGATCTCGGGTTACTTTTCATTAATTTAATTTTAAATCAAATTGTATTAAATAAAATTAAATAATAAATAAAACCTTTTTAATAAAAATCTTGTTTAAAAAATATAAAAATTTTCTAATATTAAAATCTTAATATTTTTTCTAATAAAAATTTTTTTATAAAAATATAATTTTGTAGGTAATTCTCTTAGGATATCCACAAATTTTGAATAATCTTTGTAATATCTTTAATGTTTCTTCCGTTTCTCTTGCTTTTACTGCTTCCAAAAATGTAAACTTTGTGAATGGATCAATTACTGCCAAAATGTGTTGGTTCCCGCAGATGTTTTTTTTCTAAAGGTCCCAGATGGTCTAAATGCAAAGTTATTGCATTCACGCAGTGATTGTGCTCACTGCCACTAATATAATTCTGCAAAGTATTGTTAACGTATTTTTTCATATTTTAAAATAGTACTTTTGTCTTAATTCTTGATTGTAAACCCATGTGTGCGAGTTGTCCAGTCTATATCACCAATGACTTTCTCATCGCCCTAGCTACAACATACATTATTCTATCATTATTTTGTCTCACCACTTTATCGTTTAAAATAGAATATCCTTAATGTATGACGAGTTCTTTTCCGTTTAGGATTTTTCGTTTCAATTCTCTTATCCCTTTGTTATTCTTTTGACAATCCACTAAATTTGCTAGTACTTTAACATTTATTATATTAATTTTGTATGCTCCACTTGAAAAGGTAGTCAAGCGACTACCTTACTGTTGTAAAGGAGCAGAAATATTTTTTAAGGTTGTTAATTGGGACCCTTTTCCGGCAAAATCCAGGGTGGTTTTCAAAACATTTTACCAAAAGCAATTAATTAAGAAGAACCTTAAAAAGTCATTTGTTTCAAGTTACTTATTTACTATTAAATTAATTATTGAAAACTATTTTAATTATTAAAATTTATTTAGAAGTTAAAATTATTTATTAAACAATTTTATATTTTATATAGTTAATTTTCTATAACATTTTATCATGGGATTGTTTATTTTACTATTTTTAAATTTTAATATAATATAAGGAATATATAAAGCTCTATTAACAACTAATTTGTTGATACAAAAAAAAATAAAATTCGAATAAGACTCTGGATGATTTCAACAGTGAAATTTATGGTATCGGTAAGTTTTACTACACTCCCCTTTTATTTTGGTATACAATGGGCGAAAGACATAAAACCCAAATAGCTTTTGGACGACTATACCTACAATTTCCCTTCACCCCACCAAAAACACCCAGATGGACGAGAAATTCTGAACATGGTAGCAAGCTAAGTGTTGCACTAATCTGGGTCACTTAGCTACCAAATCCTTTCCTCTTCAATTCCCTCTTATTCCTACCAAAATCCTTTAATCATTTCATCCCATCTATCAAGTTTTGATTAAAACATAAAATATGTTTATATTTCCAATATCACATGCTATCATCCAATATGATTTTTATGAATGACGGCTAATGTTTTCGTTGAAAATTTAATTTCAATACAAAGAATGAAGAAATTATTATTTTAAAACATTAACTGTATAACAATAATCATAAAAAGAAAGATTGAATTTTGATTTTAATTATATATCAAAAGAACCAACTTAATTAGTTTAAAAATAACTTCGATTTTGGTTGTAATAATGATAAAAAAATCTAGAAAGGATCTAAATTTTATTTGAAATATGTATTCATCCTCACCCAACATAGTAAAATGTATCAACATAAAATACATTCCATATAACGTCAAACAGAACAAAATCTAAAAAGAACAAGACTTCGCGCCATAAAAAAAGAAGAATTTACAAAGCAAATTAATTACACGAAATAAAATAACAGATAAAAACTAGGAACAAGTTAGAAAGAAATAATGACGGGAAGTTTTATTTTCTGTTTTATTTAGCAAGATTTAGAATGAGTTTAATCTACTGATAAATAATAATGTAAATAAGTTACTTTAAATGTTTAAATTGGTGGTTTCCTGATGATGGCAAAACGTCGAAACCGTTAGAAACCAAACAAATATAAATTCTTTTCACTATTAAATACGAAAACTTTTTGCAATTCCTTCCTTAACAAACACACAAACACAATAATAACAAGAAATCAATAAACAACAAATTATAGGAATAGTTATAAAATTGGGCGAAATATGACCCATTAAGCTTCTACTTTATAGATGGCGTGTAACAATTCTCTTTAATACTATGTTCAAAGGCAGTTAGGCAAGGTGGTTGGTTGGTCAGAGAAAGCATACTTACCTGGCGTAGGGGCTACCGTGATCAATAAGGCGGTTCCCCCAGGACGAGGCCCTTCCATTGCACTTCGGTCGGGCTGACCCCTGCGATTACCCCTAATGCGGGTAACTCGGGCGCGTAATTTTTGGTAGTCGGGTCTGCGTACGCGCTAACCCGGATTGTATTAATGCAAACACAAAATATCATCACAGAATAGTTTTTGTTTATTTGTGTCATATGTATTATATAAAGAATCCAGACTGTTCTACAGATGTTACAAACCTATACAGACTGAACCGCAATAAGGCTTCTATTAGCAAACACAGAACAGATAATTTTTTTACTTATCCGATGGATTAGAGCTGATATGTATCTCTTTATTTAACTCATATATAACAATTTTATGCCTTGTCTAATACATTGAAAGCCCTATCCGCAGGTCGCTGTGAGCAAGTTTCGTAGAGATTAGCGTTGTAACGATTCATCGCCGACTATTCGTCCACTTTTTAATCAACAATTAGTCGGCGATTAAATAATAAAAGCACCAATTAGTCGGCATTTATTATAATGAAAACGAAAAAAAAACAAAATATTTTAAGTATTTATTTGTTATTATTACAAAGTGGAAAATGATTAATTTTTAAATGTGGTTATACTTTTAGTACCCCATAACTTTGATAGGGAGTCAATAAACCAGTAAGATAAGCGGCCTTTCTCTTTCAGTCGCTAAAGTATGACAGCACTGCTTCACTTGTTTTGAACACTCGCTTTGACTTTCTGAAAATCCTAAATCTCTGTTAATTGAAACAATTCTCAACTGCCGGAAGAGGGGCTGAGAATTGCTGGTATAGATATCAACGTATCATATCAACATCAGTTTTTATAACTTAAAATCGATTCAATCACACACAAACAGAATTACCGTTCTTATACAGAGTGTCTCAAGTAACTGGTTCATTAGAACATTTTTAGGTTCCACTATTCGTAGAGGCTTGAAATTTTGGTAACATGGGTTGTTCATTCGGATCTATTAATATAAAATATTTTCAAGATGGCCACCACTTCCGGTCTACCGGAAGTAGGCCATAACTTCGTTATTTTAAATGGAATGCTATAGTTTTTATTACACCATTCAATTATACGTAAGAAAATATGTTGACTTTGATAATAGTTGTTGGTAGCTATCGTTTTTTTGTTTTCGAGTTATTTTGATTTTAAGTAATTCTTATCAAATATCACCATGCTCCTTACATGCCCATATCTCAGCCAACGTTAATTCAAAAACGTTTTGCATTGGTACGATAAGTCTTCATATGCTGTTAAATTGATTGTCATTTGTTGTATCAGCATATCTTATACAGGCTGGTCAAAAATTGAGTTACCGTTTCTCTGTATAAAATTGCGTGGAAGTTGAAAATTTTAAACGGAACATCCCATATTTTCATACCCTATCAGAAAGGGAATTTAATTCTTTACAAATTATCTATAAACATTCCTATACCTATTGATTACAGTTTTCTTGCTATTGAGGAATTTATCAAAATCATACGTATAATGCTAAAAACCGTTTGTGTTTTTGTTAGAAGACCATGACATTTTCACAGTTTTTTGTTTAATATATTTAAATTATTATTAGTATTATTTCTACAATGAACTGTGATTGAATATACTTTAGATTGCTAGCTTTTATTTACCAAAAATAACCAAAAGAAAACCGAACCAATGAAACAATAAAAAACAACAATTTAATGACAAAAATTAAAATCAATAACATAAAGGAATCAAAAACTTAAAATTATAAAAATAAATTAAGGGAATTTAATTCTCTACAAACTAACTAGAAACTTTTCTGTGTTGTAGTTGCTCTCATATTTGGAAATTAATGTACATATGCAATGCTGGAAAGCATATTATTTTCATGTTAGTAAGCCATGGGGTTTTGGCAACTTTTCATCCATATTTGTGTTATTGTTGTCATTACTTAGTTGTGTCATCACTTAATTCTGTTAACGTCTATGAATATCACGGCGAATTATTCCAACACCATCTTTTAAATTCGTCTTATATTCATAGCGGATGTAATAAAGTTTTGAATAAGGTTCTGTTTCTTAGTTTTGGAAAGATCAAAATAACAAGAAACCATAAATTTCTATCACCAGCAGATTAAGATAATGAAATAAATGTTTTGTCATTCTTTATTTCTTTACGAAATTCTTCGGTAAGAGGTGCTTCGATCGATTTAGATGAATAATATTTTCCAAGAAAGTACCCTTAATAAATAAAGTGAACTCTCTAGAAATATCTCGCCCATCATTACGTGGAATATTACGCCATATTATTGTTTTTCATTGTTTCATATATGCGTTCTTCTGCTGGTTATTTTTGGTAAATAAATGCCAACAAACTAAAGTTTATTCAATCGCAGATCATTCTAGAAATAATACCAATGTTAATTTAAATAAATTAAACGACAAACTGTCAAAATGTCATAGCCTTCTAATGAAACACGAACGTCTTCCAGCATTTTGTGTAGGATTTTGATAAAATACTCAATATGAAGAAAACTATAATAAATAGGTATAGCAATGTATATAGATAATTAGACAACACCCAAATTCCCGTTTTGATAGGCTAAAAAGATATATTCTGGCATTTGAATACAGCGAAACGGTAATTCAATTTTTGACCACGCCGTATAAGGCACACTGACATAACAAGTGACAATCTATTTGACAGCATATGAAGAGTTACTCGTAAATATTGGTTCAGGATAGGACAAAAGAATTAATGACAATCAATTGAACATTCCTATATTTCGATTCAAATTGAATCTTATTCAGGGAGTGAAATTTTCTACAAAATTACAAGTTAATAAAAAGTAAGTAATAACAAATAACACTTACGATTGTAATGAAACTGGCTAAAATAAAACATTAAATACCAGAGTATTTCGTCCTAAATTATTCTTAAAATTATTGAGAAAAACATGAAACACGTTGTTACACACCATAGCGCTTTTTTTTATAATATGAATGACAGTCATTGAGGTCTTATATATATATATATATGTGGTGGTGGTGGGGGCAATCAGAAAGTCAGACATGTTGGATGTACCGACCTGAACTTAGCAATAGTTTCAAGTCGCTATTGTCCCTAGAATTATAACCATTATAACCAATTATAAATCGAGATACACCACCAGGAGACGAACATGTACTCATACATTTAAAAAATATTGTTTTTTCAGATGTATATTCATCCGTTTTTCACAATTTAAAATTTCATGTTTTAGATCAAGACTTGCCCTCACAACATATAATTCAATTGATAAAGGAAATTGCTGCAGTATATATCAGAATAAGATTAAATTACATAAATAAATGTTTTAATTTAAATGCAAAAGGTCGTCCTCTCCGAAATAAATTTAACAAATTAATATTATTTCATAATCAGTAACAATATTGTTTTAAGTTTCTTTTATTTTGTTCTTTTTATTAAAATTTTATTTTTGTTGAAGGTTTTCGAATTCTTGTTTCATATCACACATCCAGTTCAATAATGCCGTATGTACACTTCTAGAAAACTACAAAAATCAAGAAAACAATTTTATCTGTGCAGCTTTTTGAAATATTTTAGAATATAAATATATGAAAATATTGTTATGCTTTCTGTTCAGAAGTACAATACAATATACCCGTGCATACCGAGTGCAATAAACTGTAGCAATACAGTCTTAAGTGAAAATATGCAATTTTTGCATTTATGGCACTATTGAACTAGGTGTGCGATATATATTTTTATAATTTGATAGGTTGGGAGATTATTTACAACAGTCCACAATGTTTCTGGTTACTTGATTTGAAATTAACAAGTGAAGTTTAAGTAAAGTTTATTATTAAGGAATGTTTAGTTCTTTTAAAACAAGCTAACAAATATTTATAAAGATAAAAATTAAGGTGATCAATCAGATTTTTTTAAATATTTCCTTAGTTTATGTTAATTTATAAGGGTTATTGTTAAAAATTATTAAGTTCTTCTACAATATATAATTCATAATTATTTATCAATAATTGTGTTTTGTTTTGGTTATTATTTTCTGTCTTTTCAGTTTATAATAATGTAAATTCTTGCATAAGTTATATAAGAATTTCGAAATTCCCGCTAACTTGGTACATCTAACATGGCGATCTTTCGGGAATCATTTTTGGCGTGGTGGGGACAACAGCATACGCACTCTAGATATATATATAAGACCTCAATGATGACAGTGCAACCCACCTTGTAAAAGTAAAACGGCAACTTCACGTGAAGCGGGAAGCGCCAAAATTTAAATTCAAATGTTTGAAATATTCAAATTTTTAAATTCATCTCTACAAAAATCAAAAATTAGGGCATATATAGAACTTAAGGAGCTGATATCAGTTCTGTAATTGATAGTGTTTTTTGTGGTTGCTATGTGGAACATCTCCAAAAATAATCTGTTGTGATAGTTGTTAGTTGCATCTATAATTTTAGTATTTTCAAAATCAAAAATATGACCACTGTCCAAACTATGTTGGGCCAGAGCACAAGATCTTTTGTTACAACGTATATCACTTTTATGTTAGTATAATCTTCTTTTAAGCCATTGGGAAGTTTGTCCCACATAGCAACCTTCACAACCACCACATGAGATGTTATAGATAACCCCAGACCTGTATAGTAAGGGCGTGGGGTCTTTAAGGTTTGTGAAAATTGATTGAGATTTTAAAGGATAATGTTCTACGATCTTTAAGTTGTTAAGATTACAACAATGTTTAAACATGTTGGTTAGTTTGTCAGTTAACTCAGGGATGTAAATGAGTTTTTTGTATAGAGTGGGTTCATTAATGTTATCATCATGTCATCAGTCAACATCCACACCAGGGTCAAACACAGTAGTACTGAAAAGCAATCTGTTTAATAACTTAGGAGGGTACATGTTGTCTATAAAAATAGTTTTTAATTTATTTAAATTTATATTAATTAAATTAGGTTCTGAAATTTTTTCCATTCTATATTTCATTGCTAACACTGTGCTAATTTTGTTTTATTTTATGTTTAGATGTAAAATGGATATATCTTCCAGAAAACGTTGGTTTTGTGTACCAATCAAATTTGATTTTATTGTCTTTATCACGAATGACCTTAGTATCCAAAAACGGAACTGAGTTGTTGTCTTCTGTCTCAAGAGTAAACTGTATGAATTTGTTGTGTTTATTAAAACTATTTAAAATTGAATTTACGTAATTACCCGGGATAGCAGTTATGATATCATCCACATATTTTTTTTTTAAACGGAACTTCAAACTCCAACGTTGGTAAAATTCTTTTTAATACATGGTCCATAACAATTTGGGCCAAAATAGGTGATAGCGGAGAATGGGTTCTCCGTGGTGTACCGAAAATTTGTTGGTAAGTAACACCGTTGAAAGTAAAATAAGTATTAGTGCAAATTGTTGATATAGTTTTTAGGAATAAATCCTTTTCATAATCATAATTTTCTGAGATGTAATGGAAATTCTCTTCTATAATTTCTAACACCAATGTAATGGGTATGTTGGTAAACAGACTAACAACGTCGAGTGAGATGATAACATAACCTTCAGGAAGTTCGAAACCTCTCAATTCTATGCTGAGATATGTGCCTTTAAATAGCATAGTGATATTTGTTAAAAAACACTTAAAATCATAATAACTCGAAAACAAAAATCGCTAGGTACCAACAACTTTTATCAAAGTCAACATATTTTCTTACGTATAATGGGATGATTTAATAAAAACTATGGTATTCCATTTCAAATAACGAAGTTGAGGTCTACTTCCGGTAGACCGGAAGTGGTGGCCATCTTGAAAACATTTCAGATTAATAGATTGGAATGAACAATCCATGTTACCAAAATTTCAAGCCTCTACGAATAGTGGAACCTAAAAAAGTTCTAATGAACCAGTTACGTGAGACACCCTGTATAATAATATAAATACTATTAAATAACAGGAATTTTCGTCGCCTACAATACCAATCCTTTGATTCCTGGGCAAGGTTTATATATTAAAGGTTGTCCAAGTTCCTATGTTGCAAAAGTTTGATTTTTTTATGTGTGGCGAGGGGCAGGAGCGGGCGTTTTTCGTGACGTAACAAGAGGATCGAGCTAGATTGAGCCTGCGCAACTACGAATTCGTGGATAGCGTTTTTATATTTTGTGAGAGTTGAAGTGTATTCAAGTTTGTTAGTTTCCAAAACTCGACATTTAAAAAATTGGAACTAGTTTAAATGTTAATTTTGATGTTTCAAAATATAATTTCTACAATTCAATTACTTCATTTTAAAAAATTTAATTCCCGCAATTTTCCTCTTGTGACATAATGCGCAGTATGGTTGCGTACAAACCTAGACAACCTTTAATATAGAAACCTTGATTCTTGGGTACATAATTATTTAACACTCTGTACATCATACTTGTTACAAGAAGATTATGTGTATCCGAACGAAAGTTTCCAACATCGTCCTTTTTACGGCCGATTAGTCGGATAGTCGTTATTCGGCCAAAATCGTAGTCGGCCCATCCTTAGTAGAGATTGTACTAAGTTGGCCAGACACAAGAACGCGTTTTGAAAGGAAAAAAGGGGGGTAACGTCACGAATTATCTATATGTATGTACTACTTTATTAATTCTGATTATGAAAGCTACGTGTTTAATTTGTACTAGTTAAATACATAAGTTTGAAACAAATAGAATATTTGAAATGAATTAAAAAGATGTGGATAATGTAACAAAACATAATGGTATGATCTTAGACAATTCTTTTGAAACATTTGATTTTCACAGCCGTTGTTAAGTTTCAGAAACGGTTAAAATTTTAAGTGATGGTTAACGTCGACGTATATCCACCCGTAGTTTAGAGTTATCTTATAGGTAAGTATGACATTTGGATACCAACCAGTTTGAACTACAATTTAAGTATTTACCTGTTAGAAAGGATAAAAAAAATATAACCTAAAGAAAAGTTATTGTTGTTGTGGAGACACCCAGCTTAAATATTTCTTATATTTCAAATGGACAAACAAGATATTAATTTATCTTGTTTGTCCAACGATCGTCGAATTTTAATTTATCTGAAAAAAAATTCGATTTGGCAAACAATAAGAGAATTGACGCCGTAATCTGAAGGCAAAAAATGAAGGTTGAGAAAAACTTACTTCAAAATTTAATAGTTTTAATATTGAAATAGTGAGTAATAACTTTTGAAACCAAACATGTAAAATAATTTGAATTTATTGTTTTAGCCAAGAACTACAAAACAGCTTCGAATAAAGTATGATGGAATTGAAAAAGAAATTAGAAAAAAATTATTCAGCATAGGTGGAAAAGTAATAAAAGAGTCAACTCCATTCATTGAAAGCGAAAAAGAACTTCCAGAAACAATTTTGTTGTCCGTAACAAAACTGACATGATAGTGACTCTCTTTATTTATAAAAAAGGCGATCGCTTATTTTAAATTAAGTGTATTTTGTTAAAAGTCATTTGTTAGTTATGAATGGTATGGACATTGAGCACATCAATCCGAACATAACAAAGGAAAAAGAAGAAATTATGTGCCATTGGAGTAATTTTGAAGCCTCAACGTTTCAAACGGAAGAAAACTCAGTTTTACAAATTGAAAATATCCAGGATGTCACTTCTTTTCCTTTAGAAACAGAAAATATTCCTTCAAACTCAGAAGTAATACCTTCCCATGATGTTATACAAAAAAAAATGTGAAAAGGATAATGAGTTGAGAGGTAAGTCTGATTATGTATAGTTGTGATTTATATGTTGTATTATATATTACTTTTTTAGAATAGTCGAGCTGTAGGGGCCCTGCAATAAAAAAGGTTCAAACAAATCGGTGCTTACACAATTCGAAAAGTTGACAGAGAGAAAAGAAGGATTATTAACAGCGATTACGGAGTAAACTACCAGACAAAATATTTGAACAGAGGAAGAACACAAAATAAAATTAAAATATTTTATTTACAAAAACAACAAAAAGGGGTAAAATTACAGACATTACAACTGGAATTAGAGATAACAAGATTGAAGTTACAAAGATATCAACCTGGATATTAAACTCTCATTAAATTTTTTTTTTAATTGTATATTTCTTGTTATTTTTTATTTAGTAAAGTTAAGTTTTTCTTGTGTTATAACTTATAAGTGATATTAGAGTTTAATTTTTTTGTTTTTTAAATACTTACCAAAATTAATATTTTTTTGTTTGTTATTACATAAGTGATATTGAGCCACTAGTCAGTATTTAAGTTTGTTTTTGTTAAGTAGTAATATTTATTAAAATCAATATTTAGTCATATGTTTTATTTCAATTTGTTTTTGTTTAATTTCCTTATTTAAATTCAACTGTTTACCTATAGAAAACGTATATGTTAATAAAGAACATGTTGTCACTGTATTACACAAAAATCAAACCACAAAATACTCACTTTTTATCCCACCCAAAACCCTAATTTTAATTTTGAAAAATTGAATTTATCGCGGCACCTCGATTAGCTCAATAGAGAAGGATGATTCATTTATACAGTGCCACGCCATTTCACGATCAAACATTAATGGCAAATAGAAGATATTTAATATTTCAAAATTTTTGTTATTAAGGATGAGACAAACACAACAACAAATAATTGAAATTCATGAATAGCAAACAAAATAATATATATTAAAAGAAATTAGAAAAAAATTGTAATTCACAATTCAAGTGAAAATTTAAAAAAAATGAAAATTAGAAAAGAAAAATGAGAAATGAAATTGGAAAATGTAATTGTTTTAAATGAAACTATGAAAATTAAATTTAATTTTGAACGAATTTCCTTAATACGAGTCGAAAGAAAATTTCCAATTAAATTCTTACAAAATAAAAAAATAAATGAACTTAATGATAATAACAAGTATGAAAGTAATTTAGTATAAATCAAATTGAAAATGGGTTTTCCGTTGTTTGAATAACTTTGAAACAAAACTTAACGTCTGACCTGTTCTTTGTTTTATTGTTACCACGCAGATTTCCAGATGTCAATCCAGGAAGAACTGAAGGTAGGATATTTCTTTTATCAACGTCTTTCCCCAGGATAATTACTTTTCGTTTCTAAGTTCGATGACTTTATTTTTCCCAAACCCAAGAGGATAACTTAAGAATGTTCCTTAGTTAAAATACTCCCTCTAAAGCCTATCAATTAAAATTTATTAAAGCAAAATCTTTAGTGTTAAGTGTAGTTTTAACCCCTTTTTTTCAATATTTGTCAAACTATTTGTTTAGTTACTTATTTATTTTTAATTCAATTTAATTAGTATGAATGGTTTGAATGAAATAAAATGTATGACTGACTGTATGAATGAAATCAGAGTAAGGAAAATCGAAAACTTTTAACATACCTCGTGGATGTTCTCAGGCTATCAAACAAATTGTTTCTTTGCGGTGAAACTAAATCCAGAATAACTTCTGTGACCAGAATCAAAGCTATTGATTATGATTCTTTCTTTATAACTTCCGTGATACCCCCACAAAATATGAATTAATAATCTCGACGGAATACTCAATGTCTCCAATTTTCAAAATCTCGACGATTAAATCGTTCTCACTACGTTATATGTCTCACCACTGGTTGACGAAAGAGAGTTAAATTTGATCCTGTTTTCGTTTTATACCATCAAAAAACTCATACTCCCAAAAAAGCGATACGTTTTAAAATTTTCTCCAAAATATAAATTTTAACTTCATTCTTTATTATTAAATTGCTGTGATATTTTTTTTTTAATAAAATGGACTAAATGAATTATTTCGTATTAATTTAAACCAAAAAAATATTAAAATACTGAACTATTAAACTACAAATTATTTTACCCCATCTACATCTCAAAATCATAAGTTTTTATTAAAGTTGTTAGGAAAAAGAATAAAGGAAAGTTCCCCTTAGATGGCTCTGAAACAAAACAAAACAAAACCCGAACAAAATTTGATATTCATCAACTTGCAATAAAAAAACGTAACAAACAATGCACATTTACATGAATTGTTTATTTATTCAAATGATATCTAAATAAAATTGATTATTATGTTACATTTTAGTTTAAGAGGTTAGGGAAATAATTTGCTGAAAGCTGATCTCTAGCATTACTTAGCAATTGACCTTCTTCAATCAAGATTGTTTACCTCGAGAATATCAATATTAATTCCAGGGTCATGTGGAGGTATTTCCTTCTTTGCATCTATTGCTGTATTATGTTGCACTGCTGTAGCAATGATGACTGTCATTGTAATTTCTAATTTCAAGCGGAGCTTGTGTGCAAGTACTGGAAATCTACGCTTCCATACACCATATTGCCGTTCCACTGGATTTCTAGTTATTATTAATGATTCATTATACAGTTCTTCCACTCTAATTCGGGTATTTAGCAAAGGTGTTACTAAATATTTGGTATTACGGTATCCGCTGTCACCCACTAGTGATGTATTACCAAACCCATTATTCTCAAACCTCTGCTTTAATAATGTGTTATCAAAAATATGTTGATCATGGGCCGAACCTTGCCAACGAGCAACAATGTCTAACATTTTTAAGTTTACACAGTTAAGTTATGACACAGTTTGAACATCCAACGATAAAAAGCTTTTTGATTGCGAAATGTCTCTGCACGTTGTCCACCTATAATTATTATACACCCATTATTATTAATATTTAATTCTTACATTATTTATGATTAGAAGGAATTCTTTACCTGGCGATATAATACTAATATGAGTACAGTCGACACTGCCTATCACCTTTGAAAATCTCGCTTTTACATAAAATTGTTCTTGGGATATTCTTACTTACAGGTACTACTCTTACTGACATTAAAATTATGAAATCAAAAACTTTCCTGTAGCATGGAATCTTACAATTAATGCAAGGAGCAATTGATCGATAGTGTGCTGAACCCGGCGCGACTATCGAAAGGTTAATAGTTTCATTTCATTTAATTTCAAGAAATGACCTTATTTTTATTTATATTAGTATTTATGTGTGTAATTGTGGAAATTTCAATTCAACGGACCTGTTTTACTCGCCTTTTCGCACGAAATACGTCATGGGAACATTTGGTGACATCATAAGGAAACTTTTAAGGAATTTTTCGGTAAGTTTGAGACTCGACTTCGTTGATTTTATTTTTGAAAGGTGGTTGTTAGGCCATTCTGCATCAGTTAAAAAGAATCATCGCAAAAATCGCTTATTGCTAAAACTTCGCATATTCCGGAGAGATGCAATGATTCCTGAAAATTCAATTATTTATAAATTATAAAAGTCTTATTAAATTATCACTACGCAGTGCAAACCTACCTGTTTGGAATTCTAATTTCGACTCAATATTGACAAAACTGTGTCCTTTTTTAACCGATATCTAAAAAAAATCGTGGTCGTCCAACTCCTTAAAGTGGTTTCCTCATCTCCATCGCTGTCTAATAAATACTCATGTAAGAATTCCATTATAAAAGAGATTTTCGTAATCATCCCACAATACGGAATGTACACAGGAATGATAACCTCTAAACACGATCAGTTGTTGATACTAACTTCACAAAACAATGTCAATTATTCAAATTTAACCAATCACGTTTCATTTCCGTTTCTAAAGTTAACACTCAAGGGTTCCAACTACTTTTTCTCTTCTAGCTGTGTCTGTTACCTGTCGGGTTGAAAGTGCGTGGATAAACACTTCACTGATGTCAACTGTTAGGCAAGTTTATCTATTTTTGCATACCGAATAGATTTAACTCGATGTTGATAAATCGGTCCGACGACTGTTAAATGAAGACACTTTTGAAGATTTTTTAATAATTCTTCCAGTTTTATATCTACGTTGTATCTGGTTATGCATTCAGCGTCTATACTTCATTATCAACAATGTTTATGCAAAAATATCGTTCTATCTATTTTAGTTTTTGAGTTGTGATTAATCTTTGTGCTGAAAATCCGAAATTATGATATTTTGAAGATATTAAGTGTATTCTTACAAATTTTTCATAGTCACATTGTAACTGATGTAATTATACTTTTTCACACTATTATAAGCAATAATTTTAGCGAATGAGGTCTTTAACCATCCATTTTGAATTATGAAAAAGTTTTGCAAATAAAAATCATCAAAGATGATATTTTAACCGCACCGTTTTAGCCGTGATCTCATCCGGAGGGCAGTACAAAGCGATTTTATACAAATTGGGAATTTATCTTTTCAATTTTATCAAAAATTAACCTTTTAGAGGTTGTAAAGGAAATTGATTTTTATTTTAACAAAAAATCGAAGTTTCTAGCATTGATTGCAACTTTGATAAAAGTTGTTATAGTCAATCAAACTTTAAATTATCTGATTAATTTTGAAAATTCTTTTCTAATCGTAAATTTGTATTGTGAATTAGAAATTGTAGTTTTTGGATAAAAATGAATAGTTACAACGTAAGACAGATGAATTTTTTGTATGTTTCCGGTGTAACGGAACGAAAGGCAAGACAGCTCAAGAAAAACGACATCGTGGTGCGATACGGAACGGTCACTAAAATTCGGAACACACTCCCGATAGCCAAGGACAAGCTACCTTTATTAAAAGGAGCTGGTATCTATCGGCTACCATGCAGTTGTGGGAAGTTTTACGTTGGCCAAACTGGACGAAACATGGAATGCCGTATCAAGAAACACGAGAGGGATGTGAGGCTGAGGAAGATTCAACAGTCGGCGGTTGCGGAACATTGCCACTCAGAGGGACACCGAATAAACTTCGAGAAAACAAAGCTTCTGGCTAGGACTAATGAATATCATCAACGGCTGACAAGAGAAGCCATAGAAATCCACCGACACAAAAACAACGTCAACAGAGAAGATGGCTGAGAACTCAGCAGAACATGGAAGATGGTGATGAAGACGAACACGACTCCCAAACCGAACGCGACGCAGTAATTAGTTTGTAATTAATATAAATTAATTATTAATTAGTTTTTTCGACCTATATACAGGATGTCTCACGTAACTGGTTCATTAGAACTATTTTAGGTTCCACTATTCGTAGAGGCTTGAAATTTTGGTAACATGGGTTGTTCATTCCGGTCTATTAATCTAAAATATTTTCAAGATGGCCACCACTTCCGGTCTACCGGAATTAGACCTCAAGTTCGTTATTTTAAATAGAATGCTATAGTTTTTATTATACCATTCAATTATACGTAAGAAAATATGTTGACTTTGATAATAGTTATTGGTACCTAGCGTTCTTTGTTTTCGAGTTACATTGATTTTAAATGTTCTTTGGCAAATATCACCATGCTCTTTAGAAGCACATATCTCAGCCAACGTTAATTCAAAAACGTTTTACATTGGTGCGATAACTCTTCATATGCTGCCAAATAGATTGTCACGTGTTACATCAGTGTACCTTATACAGTGTGGTCAAAAATTGAATTAACATTTCGCTGTATTCAAATGCGAGAAAGTCGAAAATTTTAAATGGAACGCTCCATATCTTCTTAGCCTATCAAAACGGGAATTTAATTCTCTACAAATTATCTATAAACATTGCTATACCTATTTATTATAGTTTTCTTCATATTGAGTATTTTGCCAAAATCCTACACAAAATGCTGGAAACCGTTCGTGTTTTGGTTAGAAGACTATGATATTTTGACAACTTATCGTTTAATTTATTTAAATCATTATTGGTATTAGTTTTAGAATGCTCTGCGATTGAATAACCTTTAGTTTGTTAGCGTTTACATACCAAAAATAACCAGCAGAAGAACGCAGAAATGAAATAATTGAAAACAATAATATGACGTAATATTCGACAAAATGATGGGCGAAATATTCCTAGAGAGCTCAATTTATTTATTAACAGTGCTTTCTGGAGAATATTCATCTAAATCGATCGAAGCACCTCTTACTGAAGAATTTGGTAAAGCAACAAAATTTGACAAAACAGTTATTCCATTATCTTAATCTGCTGGTGATAGAGATTTATTGTTTCTTATTATTTTGATCTTTCCAAAACTAAGAAACAAATCCGATCCAAAACTTTATTACATCCACCATAAATATAAAAGGAATTTAAAATGTTGTCGTTGGAATGATTCGCCATAATATTCAAAGGCATTAACAGAAGTAAGAGATGACACAACTAAGTAATGACAACAATAACATAAATATGGATGAAAAGCTAACAAGATTCCATGGCTTTCTAACATAAAAGCAGAAGTTTTCCAGCATTGTATGCGTCCATTAATTTCCAGATATGAGGGCAACTACAACAATTAGGCACAGGGAAGTTTCTACATAGTTTGTAGAGAATTGAATTCTCTTAAATTGTTTTTATAACTTTAGGTTTTTGATTCTTTTATATTGTTGATTTTAATTTTTGTCATTAAATTGTTGTTTTTCATTGTTTCATTTATTCGGATTTCTTTTGGTTATTTTTGGTAAATAACAGCTAGCAATCTAAAGTTTATTCAATCGCAGTTTATTGTAGAAATAATACTAATAATAATTTAAATAAATTAAACAAAAAACTGTCAAAATGTCATGGCTTTCTATCAAAAACACAAACGGTTTTTATCATTTTAGGTATGATTTTCATAAATTCTTCAATAGCAAGAAAACTATAATAAATAGGTATACGAATGTTTATAGATAATTTGTAGATAATTAAATTCTCTTTCTGATAGGGTATGAAAATATGGGGCGTTCCATTTAAAATTTTCGACATTCACGCAATTGAATACAAAGAAACGGTAGCTCAATTTTTGATCAGCCTGTATAAGATATACTGATACAACAAGTGACAATCTATTTAACAGCATATGAAGAGTTATCATACGAATGCAAAACGTTTTTGAATTAACGTTGGCTGAGATATGTACTTTTAAAGAGCATGATGATATTTGCCAAAAAACACTTAAAATCAAAATAACTCGAAAACGAAAAACGCTCGGTACCTATAGCTATATCAAAGTCAACATATTTTCGTACGTTTAATTGAATGGTGCTATAAAAACTATAGCATCCTATATTTTATATTAATATTTTTTTATTCTAATATTTTAAATTAAAAGATCAGAATAAACAACTCATTATACCAAAATTTCAAGTCTCTACGAATAGTGGAACCTAAAAAAGTTCTAATGAACCAGTTACGTGAGACACCCTGTATTGTTTTACAATTCCCTTTAGAATTTCCCAGATTTTGTCACTTCGAACCAGTTTCTAGAGAAGGTTCCAACATGGCCTCCGGAACGTAAAAAAATTTTTCAAAAAACGGACTGCAAAACCCTAAAGTTGCTAGTTTTAGATCTAGTGTTAGTCCTAGTGATAGTTCTAGTGGTAGTGCTTGTGTTAGTTCTAATTTTATTATTTTTTATTTGTCCTATTAAATGGCCAACAGGATTCAATAACTTAGCTCCCAACAATAATTTGTGGCTCTTTTTAAGTGATATGGGTAATGGAAGTTAAGCAAATTTAAAACAGTTACACTAGATATATTTGTTAACATCGGGCAAAGTTTTTATAAGTGGTTGTTTTACTGCTCAGCTCAAGAGAGAGGTTTGTTTGAGCATTTATTATAAATACATGAGTAGAATTATGTTTTATTTGAAAGGATCTGATGCTTAATAACTAAGAAAACTACTAGTACTGTGTACAATAGATTTATTTCTTTGTAATTTTAACTACATCATTTTTTACATAATTTTATAAATTACGGTTAGTGAAAATAATTGATAACTAATTTTAACAAAAATACCGATTTTCATACCAGTACATATTTCGATATACGAAAGCTCAAGCTCCACTCACATGCGATGGTCCAAGTCATGGCATAAGAAATATTCTTATACCATGGACCAGTTATTACTAATCCATCTAACTAACCGCGTGTAGTCTGTACCACCAGAAGTGAAAATTACTCATTGATCACTTTTATCAGATCACTTTTAGGTAAAAAGTCACTGTCACTTCTCGTGGTACAGACTATAAAGTCTGCGCCCAATCGACCTGCGGATAGATCATTAGCAATAGCTGGGCGACTGTAAGTAGGCGGCGCTTGCGCTCTCATATATCGAAAGCTTCAATTGCTTGTGATTTTTGTTAAAGTTAGTTATCAATTGTTTTCACTAACCACAATTTGTATAATTATGTAAAAAAGGATTTAGTTAAAATTAGAAAGAATCTAATCCCTGGTACAGAATACTGTTATTTTCATGTTGCTGAAATCTAATATTATCCATATCATAGCATTCCTGAATTGTAAGAAAAACATTGTTTTCAAAAATTCTTTGTATTATTGCTATTTGACGTTTCATTTATGAAAAAAGGCCCGATGATTTCATTTGCAATGATTCCTGCTCATACCATTTAGTTTTTGAAGGTATTGTGTTCTCGTTAGAATATTCAAATGAAAAATTTCCCGGTACCAACACTGGCAAATCCTTGAATTATGACGGCCAAGTAAATAAAACGTATTTCATCCCAAAATAAAACGTTTAAAAACAATACATTTTGATGGCGTTGATTCATCATTATTTCGTTAAACCCTATGCGACGATAATAATCATCCGGCAAAAGTACCATTGAAAGACCTGCGGATAGGACTTTCAATGTGTTAGATAAGGCATAGATGATTTTAGATTTTAATGACTTAGATAAAAAGATACATATCAACTTCAAGCGGCCGAAGAAAAAACGTCCATCTCTTCTGTGTTAACTAATAGAAACCTTATTGCCATTCTTTTTCAACTTACGTAAAAATCTATCCGCAGGTTGCAGACGATCAGTCTGTATATGTAACATCATAGCGTCGTGCAACTAGTAACGTCAGTTACCTACTCAGTGCAAGACCCAGAAACACGCTAGCCACTGAAGAAGCGAAGATAACGCTTGTATAAACAACCACAAGGGGTGACGATAAGCGATGAAGTCATACAATACAAGAAGAACAAGTAAGACGGTGATAAACGACGAATCAAATGCACTTGCGCTTGAAATACAATAAATGTGAAAAGCGATAAATAAAATTTTAATTTTAACGCGGTCTCTTCTCTTTTCGGCACAAACTTAATTTATAAATAATAAATTCTTGTTTTTCGTAAAATCACGAGGCATTTCATCACTGGTATCAACTAAAAAATGTAATCAATACAAGATATAGTATAATTTAGTTCTTACAAAACAGTTGAAACATCTTATAAATAAAATTACATTACTTAATTTACTATTAAAATGCTGCATACATCCAGAAGTAGTATAAATATCAATAAAGTCTAACACAACTCCATTAGTCGAACCAAATCCACTCGACCGTGGAAAATCGCTGGCTCCACCGTATCTTCCAGGTAAATCTGCGTGGTATCTATCATAAAACGTACCAGTTGATTTAAGCCCAATAAGACAAGCATTCAAAAAATTATTAACGAAAGTGTTGGTTAACTCCAAAGCTTGTTTTTCGCCCGTATCCTTCAAACCATGCACAATAATGTATTGAAGATATGGATAAACATACGGATAATCCCAACTACCATGTTGCGTTTTAGTCGCGGGTATTCCCCCGCTATAATTAATGATGTTTTTCCGAATTAAGTAATCACTAACTCGCCTCCCGATCATTTGCTGATCATCATCGTCATAAACTTTGGTCCAAAGCGGTACAAAATTGCTACAAGTAAACATTCGTACCCTCTTATTCGTCAATAAGTTATAATCGTACCAAATTCCATCCTCTTCGTCCCATAACACGGATTTAATTGCTTTTTTTAGTTCCCGCGCTCGTTCTGCCCACGCGGTTTTGTTCTGCAACTGGCCGATTTTCGAATACATTTGTGCCATGTCGGTGAAAGCTCCATAAAGAATTCCGTTTAAATCGGCGGGAATCACTGACATAACTGAAAAATTATTCATATTTTTGATACTAAACCGAGTCGAGACCTCCCAACCACTTTCCGATGCACTTTTAATTTCGTTGTAAAGTGTTTCTTTGTCTAAATCGTTGGTGTAATGTTTAGTTAAAGTTAAATCTTTACTGTATGCTTCGGGTCTTGGACCGGTACTGTTAACGTAATAACGAGCTAAGTTGTATGTTTTTTTATTCACCGTAACAGCGGTAAAGCGTTTTATCCAATAGAATAATTCTTTTTCTAATAAAGGTATGTTGGGTCTTAGCCAGTCTAAATCGCCGGTTCTGTCGAGATATTCCCGGGCTAATTTCATTAAGAGGGGTGGGTTCGATCGGCTTACGTAGTAAATTCGACCCCCTGTAGGGATAAAACCGAATTTCTTTAACAAATAACAATGATTACTTAAAATTCCTCGAACCGTTTTATCCATGTCGGATAATAACAGCCCTTTCGCTGTAAAATAAGTATCCCAATAATGATACTCTTCTAATTTTCCACTGGGAATCATAAACCCATAAGGGACGTAAAGTAATGTGTGCGATTCGGGGGAATCCAGAACTTCCTGCCGTATTTTTCGCCCCAATCGGAGCCAACTTTGCATTACCTTCTTCACCATATCTTTGTACTCATCGTTTTTGATTTGAGATAAGATCCGCGGGTTATCTTTATAATCATCCGGGCGCCAAACCTCGATCAATCGCGATTTTTGGAAGTAAGTTTCCAAGAAAGCGAGCATATCGAATTTCGATGGTTTTCCTTTGTGCTTTTTCATCAAATCGTTGAAACTTTTTAAGATGGAATCGGCGGTTTCTCCCTCGATGATGCTCATATCCAAGAATTCTTTTAATGAATTGTAAATATCCGCGTTATGGATGACCGATAAGAATTGTTCGTTACAAAAAATGCGGTGGTTGCAAGAAGCGATCAGTGTCGTGTTAATTTCTTCTTTGGGGTTACCAGAAAAAACGAACATCATTAAAATTTGAATTAATAAAATCATACTTTTCGTGATGTATTTGTAGTTGGTTATTTTTCTTTTAATGTCTTAATGACATTATTTAGTAACGATGGTAACAGTATCATCGCGTTCAGAAAGAGTTTGAAAGATATCAAACATGATTTGATTCATTGATGAGTCACTAAATTGTAGCCATAAATTTTTGTACCACACATTTGAGTATGTGTAACTTTATTATACCGCATAGTTGCTGAAGCCAGAGCCCTAAATTTGGGCTGATATTAGCGACATTTGTTTTCCTTATACAAATGGTCGTTAAGTATGGCACCGGCTTATTATCTCGAAAACTATGTAATGGCACTAAAGAACCGAGATGCAGAGTTCTTCCTTAGGGTACATACCCTTAGATAAAACTTGCAGGCAAACTACAACACTATAAACAGAAAATATTTTTATACAGTTTTCACGACTTGACGTACAAAACTTAGCCTAATTCAACTCAACACAACCTAAAATTAATCCAACCCAAAACCAATCCTTTACATCAGGCCTGCAGGTCTTGAGCGGCCGGAATGTGTAGGGTTGGAACCGAAGGTCTCGACACACTAAAAACCACTTTCCTCATCTTCTCTGGAACCGCCGAAGAGGCACTACTTCAGAGATCTCGTCCTTCCTCTAACCCTCGGCTTTCGTCCATTTTCTCCATTTTCCGTCCTGTATCACATCAGTATCACACAGTGTATCAATGTTTTCAAATAACAAACGTATTTTACTACTTATAGAAATTCTATTATTCCAATACATACCGGTGGAGGGGAACGATCCACTTCCATGCGTTATTACTTCTCTGCAAACCTAATAGTTTCCAGTCCAGGCTTCCGCATCATTTCATGGTTTGTCAGGCCAAGAGGGTTTAAACAACAAACATCACTTTTTAGCTTTTACATCTACATTATCACTATCTAATCCTCTCTTCTCTCCATTCTCCTCTAACACTTTTGCTTAGTAGACCCCTCCCTCGCTAGTTCTTTCTCGTTCTCCTCCTCTCTCCTCATTATCTTTGTCACCATCTTCCTCACAGCGTCCCACTTCTCCACATTTTCAAGCATGTACATCACCTGATCAGTTGCATTAATCAGTTCCAATCAGTCCCACATTGTCTTTTACACTCCTCTCTTATTACTAAAAACTTTTTACAATTAAATAGTGTGTGATCCGGAGTATTTTCTCTTAATTCCTTTGTTTCCGACACATGTTGCGATCAGGATCTCCAGTGTTATACCGTCGGGTCCGGGTATATTCTTTCTTCTAATATCTTGGTCAGCTCCTCTGTATCTAACGGCCCCACCTCATTATTTCCTACAATCGCTTCCTCCCATATCACCCTGTTATGTCATGGAAAAAGATTTTGTCTTTGTCTCAATACTGTTCTTTCTCAATTTTATTCCTTCCCCTCAATTTCAGTCAATTTTTGTTATTGTTTCATAGGCTTTACCTCTTACGTACTCATCCAATTCTTTTCTTAAGTCGGTCCACTTCTCTCTTTAACTTTTCTTAATTTCTTTTTGCAAATCTTGTTTACTTGCTTTATATGTATGCTTTAGTTCCTCCAACGATCCAACGAAACATCCTGATAATTTCGCTTTGTTCTCCGAGTTAACTCTCTTCTAAGTTTTTTGCATTTTCCGTGAAGTTTCGCAATCCTGCATATGGTGCATTGGTAGTGTTGGTGCAATCCTTCGATTCCACCAATCATTGGAATTGCATTGGTCGTATATTGTTTTGAATATCATATTTTTTGGTAAAAATGAAATATTATTGTTTTAAATTTTATTCTTCGCGCTTTCCGGTGTTACCTTTACGTTTTCAAAAAATCCTGAGCATTCTTGCTCATATGTCAGTAATAACTCCAGACTAGATCGGCAAGTATAGTTTCCAGGTTCTTTCATTCCTCTATGACAGACACCTAATATCTCAAATATAATTGTCATATGGTCGCTCATTTTTTCGTCAACCTTAACACACCCTGTGCCAATTCACTCGCACACCCTCTCCGAAGCAGCCATGAAGTCTAAGATCAATTATTCCTTGACTACTACAAAAATGAGATCGATTCCCTCATTTATCACGATAAAATAATTTGAAGTCGGCCACTTCTCCAGTATTCGTCTTCTTTCATTGCTACCAGTAGATCTAATTATCATGTTTTTCGCGTTCAGGTCACCTCCAACAATCTCATTCATTTTTCTTCTTTGTTTATTCATTTCATAGAATACAATAGCTCCTCAAAATATCCTAATAAACCGTTTGGAGTTTACTACACCAACGTAAGCTCTGCCGCTAAAACTCTCCAATACTTTCACCTCACCATACACATTTATAAAACTATCACAGCTCAAATCACAGACATTTACAGCATTGCATTTCTTATTATATATTTTTATTTATTATATGTTTTTAATATAATTGCCATTTTACTTGCGTAGATCTTTGTATGTCTAGAATAGCGTTCCAATTCATATGTGGGGTATGCTTCATTGTTTTTGCGTTCCTTCTGACCGTGATGTTTCCACACAGACTAATTCTATCTTTACCATAACAATGTTTAATCGTGTGTCCATACTCTCCTCATCTGTAGCATTTACTAGACGTAATTCTTTTTTCCACCTTACATCTCGTCAAACTTATTTTCACCGTGCCCTCCTTTAATAACAGTTCCTCTTTTCCAATTTAACAGTCGCCGCCTGGGTGTCTTTCCTCATCGGTCTTAGGCACTTATATGAAGAATATCAGTGGGTTCTCCAAATGCTTTGTGTAAGGCTCCCCCAACCTCGTCTTTGTCAGTGATTGCGTAGATATGGACCTTGGCTCCCGTTGAGTGAAAAATTTGCTCTACTATTTTCCTGTATCTGTCAATTTTATTTTGTTGTATTTTGTCATCTCTTTCTTTAGGAGAACAAATTTATTAAAAACATCCTCGTACGTTTCACCAAAATTTATTTTTACAATTCTTCGTTTTCTTTCCATGGTTTGTGCTTTTGTACCTATTTTGTATGACTATTACGCAAACTCTATCTATCAAATCCAAAACCAATTCAATCCAATCCTTTTTTTTTGGTGCAGAGGAGGGAAAAATGCATTCCGCACCACGACCTACTGCAATCATACTTCCACATCATCTCTTCTTCCGTTCCTCGTCCATTCTTCTTCCACAAAACAATGCGATGACTAGTTCGGCGATCAAAGGCGACGTACGACTGCTGATCGCTTATGTGACTTAATAATCTGTAGAAGATCCCTTTTTCATCACCCTGATATGTCTTTGATAAAAACGCTAACCCATCCCGTGTATTTCTGCCATCTATTGCGCTACTTCTTCATCAACTCTTGCCGCGCTACTTTATTTTGTTGCCTTTATTTCTCCCATTAGTGGCTCTTTCCCAGATCATGAGGCCCGAGAGTGAGCAGCTTGCAAGAGCTCCAACCTCTTCCGTTGCAACCGCACGGTACTCAGATGTTACTGCAAGGGTATATTTTCCGCCTATGTTTTCTCTGTATTTTAAAACATTCTCCCATTCAGGGACACCATAGAGAACCACAGAACTTATCGTAGAAGACAAAATTTATCTTGGCTTGTTTTAAGCCATTTCTCTTTTTAGAAATGGCTTAGGTCTGAAGCATATTTCAGACCTAAGAAGCTTTCCAAGAGACTATTGGTAATATTAAAAATATAAAAAAATGTAACAAGTTGTGTAATTTTATTAATGGATCTATACCAATATCTCCTTTACTTTAATGATTTCGAAGTAAATCATCATTTAAGTGCTCATGTTTTATTATATGGGTATAATGTACCATAAAATGGTGTTTAGGTTTCAGTTTGTCATTCAATAAAGTAATATAAATTTGAATCCATTCTCCACCAGGTTATTAATTATATAAATTAAAACTTCAAATAAATACTTTGGTGATATAATTTTATATTTGTCGTCTAGACCGGTTTCGAGCCCAGCTCTTCTTCGGTAGACCCTACAAAACGTAACAAAAAGGGAAATTTTATTAAGATCTAAGTAACATTAAAAAAGTTTCAAAGTAATAAATAAAAATAGATTCTTACGTCAGGTTGTTACAAAAGTACGAGTGACATTTACAAAACGAATGATGTTACTAATTAGTACAATATTTTTACAGATTTAAACAAATTTCACTGACATTGTTGAGAACATAAAATGCGGGAAAACATTGCAAGTTTGAGGTTATGTAAATGACATATTATTGTCGGTTAGTTCAGTCGGTAAGTATGAGAATAATGTTTTCAAAATTAAAAATTTAAATTCAAAAGCTAAAATTGGACTATATAATTCAACAAACTAAAAAATCAAACAATAAAATATTAAACCTTAAGAAATTAAAAGTTGAGCATAGCCGTAAAATTAAATGTCATTGGGGGATGGGGTGCAAGTGGTGCAGAACTGGGTCCCCGTCAAATCCAGAACTCTCGTCCACTTACACGATATTTATATAATTAAAATTAAATAAAAGTTATAAAATTCAAAAGATCAAGTAACAGACATTGACAATCAAAACCAAATCGTAAAATCAAAAAATCAAAAAATTAATTAAAAGTTTGGATATGTTAGGTGTCGTTGGGGCATGGGATGTAAGTGGTGCAGAACTGGGTCGCCGCCAAACCCAGAACTCTCGTCCACTTACACGAAAAAATTATTGTTTGAGGAAAAAGGGGTTTCGCAAACAATTATAAAGTGGTTGTTGCGTTGGCAGAATTTGTTCATTGAGGCTTGTGATGGTGGTGTTATTTTTTATGAACTTGTTGATTTCATATGTTTCTATCAATTCCATTAAATTGCTTTTGGTCATTTGGTGGAGCAGCTTAACATTTTTGTCCTGATCGAATTCGTGTTTGTTGAACATTAGGTGTTTGCCAAAATTTGATTTTGAACTGTTTTTGTGTTCTTTTATTCTAGTTTGAATATTTCTTCCTGTCTCACCAATATATGTGGCCATACATGTTCCGCATTGAAGTTGGTATACACCACTCTTTGATAAAATTGGAGTTTGGTCCTTGTTATTTACTATGATGTCCTTCAGTGTGTTCCTGTTTTTGAAAGAAAGTAAGATATTATTTTTATAAAATATCTTCTTTATCTTATGTGCTATGGTTCCTGGATATGTAATAGATCTGTAAGATTTTATTTTGTTTGTTTTATCATTTGTTAAAGTCGTTATGTTCGTGATGTTGGATTTATTTTGGATTTTTGAGATGAGTTTTTGTAGTATTGTGGGTGGGAATCCATTTTCGTTTGCAATTTGTTCAATAATTTGTAGTTCTTTCACTAAGCTTTGTTGTTCTAAACATGAATTGAAAGCTCTATGGAGATAGGCTCGTAAAGCTGAAATTTTATGAGTTATGTCATGGTAAGAATCAAATGGTATGATACAACTTGTTAGTGTTGGCTTTCGGTGAATGTTGAATTTAATTCTGTTTTCTATCCGTTGTAGTGTGAAGTCTAAAAAGTTAATTTCATTGTTCTTTTCTTCTTCAACCGTGAAATGAATGTTAGGGTGTGGTGTGTTGATGTATTGATGGATTGGATTTATTTGATGATCATTTTTAATGAAGACTAAGATATCATCTACATATCTAATCCAGGTAATTATTTCACTATTGAACGGGTTAGTATCGTTGATAATAAAATCGTTCTCAAGCTTGTCCATGAATATATCAGCCATTATTCCACTCAATGGGGAGCCCATTGGTAATCCATCGTGATACTGGTAAAATTTGGAATTAAACTGGCAGAAATTTTGTTCAAAGCAAAGTCTAAGCAATCTGATAATGGACTTAGTTTTGGTATCATTATTGAGTTCAATGTTTATTCTTTCTTCCAGTATTTTTAAGGTTTCGGCTACGGGAATGTTAGTGTACAAATTGCTAACGTCGAAAGATATCATTGTGAAGTTATCCGGAAGGATCAATTTGTTAATGATGTCTGGGAGTTGGTATCGGTTTGTAATGGTGAATTTGGGTGTAAAATTAATATTGTTGTAAATGTATTTCTGTAGGAATTTTGATAGTTTGTAGGTACTTGAGTTAATGGAACTTATAATCGGTCTAATTGGTAGGTTGGTCTTGTGAATTTTGGGAAGGGCGTACAGTTTAGGAATTTGTGGGTTCATGGGTATAAGATAGTTAATGTTACCTCCTAGTTCAATGATGGTATCGGAATTTTCTTTAATTATAATTTTGGTTTTTTTATGAAAATTGTTAGTGGGATCCTTGTTAATATTTTCAAATTTATTTTCTATCATGAAATTTTTTGTTTTTTCGATGTATTCATTTTTGTTCATGATTATGATACCAGCATTTTTGTCAGCAGGAGTAATTATTAAATTGTTTTCTCTAATTTTTCGCTTAATGTCGAGAATAATTTGTTGTTCATCTTTTTTCTTGTTAGATGCCTTTTTTCTTCTTTTATTCATTTGTCTTTCTTCTTCTTTGATGAGAATTTGTTGTATATCTCTGCTTATTAAGTTTTCATTCTCATGATCCTTGATAACTGACTGAATTTCCATTGATAACATTGGGAGATTGGTTTTCATTTCTGGTGCATACTTTAAGCCTTTTGCCAGAATTTCCTCTTCTTTACTTGTAAAGTTTATAGAGGTAGTGTTTGTGAGTCGGGGGTAAAATTTATGAATTTCTGTTCGTTTTTCTATCTTCTCACGTTTCAAATTCTTTTCAATTCTCAGCTTATTAAGCTTTTTAAGTTTCTTCTTCATAATGTCGTTAAGGATATTTGTATCGTGTGATTTGGCTGCTAAAATGATTTTGTCGACTATAATAAAATGATGTTGTTGACAAAGAATGTGGTAACAATTGTAAACCAATTACCAATTAGACCGATTATAAGTTCCATTAACTCAAGTACCTACAAACTATCAAAATTCCTACAGAAATACATTTACAACAATATTAATTTTACACCCAAATTCACCATTACAAACCGATACCAACTCCCAGACATCATTAACAAATTGATCCTTCCGGATAACTTCACAATGATATCTTTCGACGTTAGCAATTTGTACACTAACATTCCCGTAGCCGAAACCTTAAAAATACTGGAAGAAAGAATAAACATTGAACTCAATAATGATACCAAAACTAAGTCCATTATCAGATTGCTTAGACTTTGCTTTGAACAAAATTTCTGCCAGTTTAATTCCAAATTTTACCAGTATCACGATGGATTACCAATGGGCTCCCCATTGAGTGGAATAATGGCTGATATATTCATGGACAAGCTTGAGAACGATTTTATTATCAACGATACTAACCCGTTCAATAGTGAAATAATTACCTGGATTAGATATGTAGATGATATCTTAGTCTTCATTAAAAATGATCATCAAATAAATCCAATCCATCAATACATCAACACACCACACCCTAACATTCATTTCACGGTTGAAGAAGAAAAGAACAATGAAATTAACTTTTTAGACTTCACACTACAACGGATAGAAAACAGAATTAAATTCAACATTCACCGAAAGCCAACACTAACAAGTTGTATCATACCATTTGATTCTTACCATGACATAACTCATAAAATTTCAGCTTTACGAGCCTATCTCCATAGAGCTTTCAATTCATGTTTAGAACAACAAAGCTTAGTGAAAGAACTACAAATTATTGAACAAATTGCAAACGAAAATGGATTCCCACCCACAATACTACAAAAACTCATCTCAAAAATCCAAAATAAATCCAACATCACGAACATAACGACTTTAACAAATGATAAAACAAACAAAATAAAATCTTACAGATCTATTACATATCCAGGAACCATAGCACATAAGATAAAGAAGATATTTTATAAAAATAATATCTTACTTTCTTTCAAAAACAGGAACACACTGAAGGACATCATAGTAAATAACAAGGACCAAACTCCAATTTTATCAAAGAGTGGTGTATACCAACTTCAATGCGGAACATGTATGGCCACATATATTGGTGAGACAGGAAGAAATATTCAAACTAGAATAAAAGAACACAAAAACAGTTCAAAATCAAATTTTGGCAAACACCTAATGTTCAACAAACACGAATTCGATCAGGACAAAAATGTTAAGCTGCTCCACCAAATGACCAAAAGCAATTTAATGGAATTGATAGAAACATATGAAATCAACAAGTTCATAAAAAATAACACCACCATCACAAGCCTCAATGAACAAATTCTGCCAACGCAACAACCACTTTATAATTGTTTGCGAAACCCCTTTTTCCTCAAACAATAATTTTTTCGTGTAAGTGGACGAGAGTTCTGGGTTTGGCGGCGACCCAGTTCTGCACCACTTACATCCCATGCCCCAACGACACCTAACATATCCAAACTTTTAATTAATTTTTTGATTTTTTGATTTTACGATTTGGTTTTGATTGTCAATGTCTGTTACTTGATCTTTTGAATTTTATAACTTTTATTTAATTTTAATTATATAAATATCGTGTAAGTGGACGAGAGTTCTGGATTTGACGGGGACCCAGTTCTGCACCACTTGCACCCCATCCCCCAATGACATTTAATTTTACGGCTATGCTCAACTTTTAATTTCTTAAGGTTTAATATTTTATTGTTTGATTTTTTAGTTTGTTGAATTATATAGTCCAATTTTAGCTTTTGAATTTAAATTATTAATTTTGAAAACATTATTCTCATACTTACCGACTGAACTAACCGACAATAATATGTCATTTACATAACCTCAAACTTGCAATGTTTTTCCGCATTTTATGTTCTCAACAATGTCAGTGAAATTTGTTTAAATCTGTAAAAATATTGTACTAATTAGTAACATCATTCGTTTTGTAAATGTCACTCGTACTTTTGTAACAACCTGACGTAAGAATCTATTTTTATTTATTACTTTGAAACTTTTTTAATGTTACTTAGATCTTAATAAAATTTCCCTTTTTGTTACGTTTTGTAGGGTCTACCGAAGAAGAGCTGGGCTCGAAACCGGTCTAGACGACAAATATAAAATTATATCACCAAAGTATTTATTTGAAGTTTTAATTTATATAATTCAATAAAGTAACATACAGGTGATGCTTTTGTATTAAACTTTCAAGTTTTATTAAGTCGATATCAGAAAAATTTTCCTGCAAAACTAAATCGACTATCTCTATAAACACAATAAGAAATTGATATATTTTATCTGTATCTGGTACTAAATCACCTATCATTAATAAAATGAACCGTAAAAACTTCTCATTTCAGAAGTTGTCATTTTAAAATGTTTAGATTTTATGTGCTTTTGTTGTATAGGCGGGCTTATATCCCCTGTTTATGTACACCCATAATTAAACAACTGTTTACGATTATTTAAAGTGTTCAAGGGAAACTACTAACCTTATTTCTAAGAAGGTTAAGTTTTCAGGTTGTGTAGTTGTGAAAGACTTAATTTATAAAGGTAGCAAATATCAAAAAGGTTTTGTAATTTTTGATAACACTGAAAAGCATTCAGACATTTATGAAATAATTGAAATTGTTCTTCTTTGCGTTCAATGGGAAGTCCTAGATTTCCTCCAACACTACTTAATTTACATAATCGCTCTTAAACATAATTCTCCTAATGTGGAGAATTATGAGAATGTGGACAAAATGTGTTTTGACATTACTAACTTATACGCCGTAGATCTGACACTGCAACTAACATCTAAGATATTTAAGAACTTTTTCAATGATATTACCGATCACCTAGATAGTATCCTAGAACCCTTGTCCGGACCCCCTACAGTTACCCCCGATGACCCCTTAATTTTTATTTTAAATTTATCATTTCAAAAGATGACTTATTTATAATAAGGAATAAGGTATTTAACCTGTATATGTTAAAGAAATAAATAATCTGTTGATTTTGATATTTTTATTTTTACATAGGCCTATAGAAACGTTGAAATAAGTAGAGCCTACCTACTGGAGTAACATGACTCCAATAACTTCATGACATGTTTCTTTAGTGCGAACAATGGTATTGTTTTTTGGTTTTAATAATCTCTAAAATGTTGGGATTTATCTTACTAAGCTTTAATCTTAAATCGGTTTCAACATTTTTAAGTCTATTTCTCTTTGCTGGTTTCAACTTGCACAGTTCAGAAAATGTTCTTTCACACAAATAAGTTGTATAAAAAAGAACTATATATTCCAGAGCTTTTTTGGCAAGTTCGTGTACTTCAACTTGAGCAAGTAGCCAAAATCTTTTGAAGTTATTTTTTTCATAAACAATCTCCCGGGCTCTGCTGCACAAGAGTTCAACGAATTGGTCCTGCTCAGTATCAGAAAGACCAACAAGGGCACCAATACTTATCTTCTTGAAAGGATATTTAATCCACTCCGCGGACCATACTTTGAAAAAATCTGTCCTAGAACATATAGTGAAACAAAACTATTGTACTTTCAACAATTAACATTATAAAATTGCAGAGGGTCTCCCAATGGGAATGCCTTTACCTGGCTTACTTGCCGATATATTTTTAGATTTCATTGAAAACACTTATGTATGTAATAATGTGAATCCTCACTATCAGAATATTACTAAGTGGATACGTTATGATGATGATGTGTTTTGTATTTGGAATGGAAATATTAATTCTCTTAATTTGTTCCATAATTACATTAACGATCCTCACAATAGTTTGAAATTTATAATAGAATTAGAACAAAACAAAACATTAAATTTTTTTGATCTCACTATTTACAATAAAAATAATCACCTTTGTTTTAGCATATATAGAAAACCGTCTTCTATTCCTGTCATTATACCTTTTGATTCGTTTCACCCTTTAACTCATAAAATGGCCAATTTTAGATTTCTAATAAACAGAATTTATAATTACCCTCTTAAACAATTTAGTTATAATAACAAATTAATTGTTAAAATTTGCCACCATTTACTTCTAAGCAAAAGTCAAGACGTTTTCTAATATTATGTACAGAGTGTGAAAGCATATCAACTGAAATTTCCCCTGTATCAGCACTTATTCATAGTTTATAAATCCACAACTTTTTCACGTTTAGTTCAATTGTTCACGCCATGTTAACGCTTACTTCGTTTCTTTATACTGTATTAATTTAAAGGCTGTTTTATCGCCTACTTTGATTAAAATATCTGACTTAATAATTAAAAAAATAATTTATCAGATTTTTTCATTCTGTAACCTTATGATATAATATGCTCAACACACAGAGAAAAATATGCTCTACCAAAAAGATAAGAAAAAAAATTGTCCCGCTTCAAATAAAAAACTTTGTCACCATGGTAACCAAACTGTAAACAATACAAACAATCAACAAACAACTTTTATAAGAAAGATTTTTTGTTTAAACTAAAAATAGCAAGGTATTTGCTATATTCCAGACTTTTGTGTTACCCTGTATAGGACAGACTGGTCGGAAATTACAAATCGTAATTAAAGAACACCAACAGAAACTTAATTCAAATATATTCCAGCATCAAGTTAAAAATAACGATCATAAAATTACTTTAATTTTAATAAATTAATTTTGTAGCGTGATAGAAGTCATTTATTTATTTATAAAAATTTATATTTATAATACGCAATATGGATTTCCAAAGATTTTTTTAAATCAATAAGTTATTCTGTTAGCTGAAAACTCTGGAAAAAATAAAATGTTGAAATACCAAATTTCTTTGGAACTCGCTATAAAAAATAACTGAGGAACAATTTTCAAATTCATGGTAGTATATCAGATATATCTAAAGGCTATAAGAAAGTAAATCTCTTCTCGTCTATTTAGACGGGAAGGAATTTTATGCATGTATCTATTGGATACATGCGTGCCTAATGGTGGGTTAAATTTGAAATGTAAAAATAAAATAATTAAATGTGAAATTGTAATAAACGCCATCTTTTAGTTATTATTCGAACGTCATGAGTGGGTTGCACTCTGGCATCTTGAGATAGACCTATCCTCGGCCAAGGTCTGTAAAGCGCATCGTACCAGGTTGGCCAGAGACGCTAAAACGCGTTTTGAAGTGTAAGGAGCAAAGGCTGGTGACCTAACAAGTTGCGAAACGGTGAGAGCGATACACTGAAACATATGATGAAACACTTTGATTCTGAAAGTTACGTTTTTTTTTTTTGTTTTTTATTGTTTATTTAAATTATACATGATTATAAGATATATAAGCTTAAAGAAATAAAGTATTTAACATGAATCAAAAAGATATGGATAATGTAAAAAACTCAATTATTAACATCATAAATATTTTACTTATTTTTGTTTAATATTTGCCTAATTTTAGACATTTTTCTTTTAAAAACATTTAATTTCCTAATGAAAATTCTAACTATGTGGTGATAATTTTCATCAAATTTAGATGATATTTATTTAAATATTTTTTTAAAATTTTTTTGTCTACGCCCGTTCCCCATAGTTGTAGTAAATTCTGTTTCCAAATCAAATAATAAATTTTTAAAATTATCCGAAGGGATGGTTAGACCACCAAGAGATAATCTCTCTAACCATGAAGGCGCACATGGTCACATTTCCGCTTATGAGAATAATCTGCTAATTCAGGATACAACAATTTAACTTTTCTTGCAATCCAACCTCCTAAATAAGAAAGTCCGCCCTGCTCAGACTTGATTGTTGTACTGTCTCCACTATTTAAATTATTTTCATCTTCTTTATAATCATTGGATAAAGAAGATGTATGTGGCGATGTTTGTTTATCAAGAACAATGTCTGCTCTGCGAAATATTTTTCCGACAATAAACTCATCTTGTTTTTCTTTTGTCATATTAATATTTTGAGATAAAGCGGGTTTACCTAATACAATAAATCGAAGTTTTTTTAAAGCGCTTAGCGGAGTAGGGTGATCATTTAATCCTCCTCTTGTGGGTACTTGCAAAACAAATTTTCCAGAACATCTTGGTTCAACCGATGAGTTAATATATACTCTATATTATAATCCATTTTTAATCATCATATAGGCCTTTTAATGAATTTATTGATAAAGGTATTCCTTTTTGAAAAGTTTGCAGCGTTCTTTTATTTTTACATTTCATATTTCATATTGTTATGTACATTGCATTTATTGAATTAGTTTGTTATTCAAAATGTTTACCACAGCCACATTTTAATGGAATGTTGTGATAATAATAAAATTGCTAAGTGCCAGAGCTTCTCTACTGTTATTGTAATAATGCCTTGAAGCCATAGCAGTAGAATGTGACAAAAGTTCTGAAGCTAATTTAACACTTTGCCTTCTAGCACCTTCACAGGAAATGTGTTCTGGTGTTAGTTTGAAACAACTGCTTATTTCTGTATTACAATCTATCGGTATCTTCAACTTGAAATTCTGAATCTAACAACCAATTACTGACTAATTTTAAAAGATGTGGGGCATCAGCAAAAAAATAATTTTTTTCTAGTCATTGGATGTAACATATATGGATGTTCATAACTGATCCTTAATTTTCACCACAATCCAATGTTTGAGGCTCCACAGTCTGATACACAAGCTACCACTTGAAAACCAATCTCGTACAATTTATGGATTAATTGATTTAACAGGTCTAAACTCATTCTGAAGTCGGCAAATATAGGCTGCTTCCATGACCCCATTAATTCCCCTGGCCTTCACACCTGCATCTGGGAATGCGGACCAATTATTTGGTCAGCCTTAGCATCTTATTCATAGTGCTTTGCTACTTTCATTTCATCATATGACAAAATTCATTTCTTCCTGCCATTGATAGTAAGAGTAAAATGTGGTGTAAAATTCCCTGCCTCATGTTAATTTTGGCGCACCAAGATTTAAGAGTTGATATACCTAATAGCAAAAACAAATAATATGGATAATATGTAATATGCACATAGTTTATATAATAATTTACCTAATAGTGGATAGTTTAAATTATTCCGTTAATATAAATAAGATCTCTTACTAACCTTATCCAGTTATGTTTTTGTAAATAAACTTTTTAATTTATTATTTAGAGCTATGTTTAGCTTCTTAATATCGCCACGTTTAGCACGTTTCATAAAGCGTTTAAATTTTATGTTTAAA
This sequence comes from Onthophagus sagittarius, assembly GCA_036711965.1. Classification (NCBI taxonomy): domain Eukaryota; kingdom Metazoa; phylum Arthropoda; class Insecta; order Coleoptera; family Scarabaeidae; genus Onthophagus; species Onthophagus sagittarius. The sequence goes on from JASERS010000001.1 coordinate 50,357,365, forward strand.
CAGTTATATTGAGCTGTGACTTTCTTTACAAGAAGGTTCTTTTTAAGTACCTGGGCTTTCAGCAATTCATTTTCTGTCTTTAAGGCACATATTTTTGATTCCAAATCATTTATTATATCATTAGGTGTTTCAATATACTCTGTTTGACAAAAAAACACTACATTTGCTTCGATTATTTGCTTCAGATAAAGCTTCATCAGTATGCTCAGTCTATGTACTACAATGGTTTGGGTTGTACACAACTTCATAGTGGGTATAGTTTCTCTCTTTAAAAGCAATCTTGGTTTCAAATGTAATAACTCTGCACGAAAGTCACGCTCAAAATCATCTGGTCGGAAATGTAATGAACAAACTCGTGCAGTATTTGCTATAGTGCCCTCATTACATTCCTGAAGCCAAAATCTACGTCTGTTTTCTTCCTTCGGAATACAAATGAATGATATATTTAACCCAATAACCCTTGACACATGGTAGGATGAGCGACAATTTTTAATTGCACAAGAAATAGGCATCTAAAATTATAAATTTATGCAATTTTATAGCAAACGCTTAATTAAAATATCACATGTACACTTACTTTGATACAGAAAAATTATTTAATAAATAGTAACTAATGGGTGAAAACCAAATAATGTTTACGTAGCTCTATCACCTAAATATTAATCCTAATTTACATCAAATTCTTTGTTTTATACTCCTTTAAAAAGGCCATAAATCACATCTTTTTTTGTTACATTTCACATTCCACATCAAAATTAATACTTTGCATTCACTATTTGGAGTTAATTGATTAAAATATTATAATAAATAAAAAAGATGGGAATGTTGAGATTTTTATAATAATAAATTAAATGGAATACACACAAATAAATTGAACACTTATTATAAATTGTCTTGTTAAAAAAAATAATCCAGAACAAAATCACCACAATAAAATAAGCACAAAAAAAGAACGTTAGTAAAAATTATTTAATTAAAACTTTTTAATTTGTTTAAAGTTCCAAAAATTTTACTTGTGCTTTTGTTCGTTTCTCGTGTTTTAGTTTTAATTTGTATTGTGCTTTTAAATTGTTCGTTTATTGTTTGTGCTTTAAATAGTTTACATAGTTTACATAAAACTGACGGGTTGTTTGATAATGTATTAATTTGCGAAACCGGTACCAGTAAATAATTTTAATAAACAAATTAATCTTAATTAATTAACTGGTTCAACATATTAATTGTAAAATTTGCAACATGGATTCCTATATTAGACTAGATTTATTTCTACTTTGTGTCTCTCTGAGGCAAAGTCTGTATTTTTCATACACCACTTATGCAGAATAACAGATGCTATGTTATGTGATGCTGATCTATTACAGTAGAGCGTTGATTATCCGAACTAATTGGGACCAAAGTGCGTTCGGATAAACGATTTTTTCGGATAATCGATTAGATAGAAAAATAAGAAAAATCAATGGAGGATCAGTACGGAAAGATTTTTGTTTGAAACTCTCTGTAGGTTCCCCATCTAAAAAACATATGTATTTATTTTTTAATTGAATAAAAAAAACACATTTTGGAAAAGAAATATTTTTTATATTCTAATCAACTTTAATACATAGTAATTAATTACTACCTAATTTTACAAAATAATCATTTAATTTTCTTTGAATTAATTTCTGTCCTCTTTTCTTGACAGCTAAGTCGCGCATCCTCTTTAACATGAGTAACTGACAGGAGTACACTCTTCTTGACGCTTACACCAACACATTGCTGTTTCCACCGCAGCAGAAGCTTCTTCATTACTTGGTCCAGTTTGCATTTGTTCTAGATCTTGTATCATCTATCAGAATGCTATCTATCTATCAGCCGCCAACCACAGTTGGACAACATCTTTATCGCATTCTTGAAATCCGGGAACGTTTGCACAAATTTCTATAATTTCATTAACACCTTCCTCCAGTTCTTCATTGTTGTTTATAGTCTCCAATAATTTATGCCACGCAATTGTAAGATTCTGTTGTGTTAAATTATTCCAGGAATCAGCGATCATATAGGCACACTCTTTAAGGTTTAGTTTTTTTGTAAATGCGATCACGCCTTCTTCATCTTCAGCAAATAACAAACGACGTAACATTTGTTTTCTGTACATTCTTTTCAGCTTTTCTGTAACACCTTGGTCCGTTGGCTGGACAAGTGCGGTAACATTGGGTGGTAAGTAAATGACCTTAAAATTTTCATCAATTGAATTTAACTTACCCAATTCCGGGTGTGAAGGGGCATTATCTAAAAGTAGAACTACTTTTCCAGTTTTATTTTCTTTCTCTTTAAATTTTTTTACTTTTGGAATAAAGTTTGCTGTGTACCAGTCCATAAACACCCCACGATTAATCCAAGCGTTCTTCTGGATTTTGTAGCATACTGGAAGGCATTTCACATTTTTAAAACATCCAGGTCTAGCAACTTTTCTTATCATTAACAAGGTAGAGCATGAGTTCCCATGGGGTTTGCGCATACCATTATTATTGGAACACGCTATTTACTAACTTTAAACCCAGAAGCAGCTGTTTCACGCTTAGACGCGAGAGACTTTCGGGGCAATGATTTGCAATTTAAGCCTGTTTCATCAGCATTGTACACGAGATCTAGAGAATAACCTTCTTTTTTAGGAATTCTAAAAATGCTGCTTTAAAATTTTCAGTTATCTGAACGTTCCCAGATAGAGATTATCTGGGAACGAGATTATCTCTTTAACCACCCTATACTTGCCTTGAAATCTGTTGAACCACCAAGCTTCTTATTCATTTCTAGAGCTTTTTCGCACAATAATGGTCCAGAAACAGCTTCTCCCAAACTTCTCTTCTGAACGAACCATAAAAAAACCGCGTCATCTAATTTTTCATCTTGTGCTTTTTTCATAGTTTTCCTTCTTTTGGATCCCTTGCACTATTCAAGGTGAACGCAAAATTTAAAATGCCCTCCTTGCTATTTTTAATATCTGTCGATTTATCGATATTGAAAGCTTTCGCAATTGCTACAATACTTTTCCCCTTTTTCTAGCCGACTTATTATTTGAATTTTGGTTTCAATAGATAACACATTTCCACTTCTTCGTGAAGGAATCATATTTCTTTTATTTTGCAGCCTAAAATATCTTAAAGGTCTACTCCAGTAGGTGCAACAAACTAAACGGAAATTATAAAAATAAAAATCGTTCGAGGCATAGTAAAAACCGGAATAATAGGACTAACAACTAACGTGTCGACAAAAATACGTCGCGACCTGCGACGACCGACGCCGTCTTAAGGTGCAATTTCGTTGGTGCGACTGATCGCTGCGTCCGACCGCTGCGATTGATCGCAGCGTTTGATCGCATGATCGGAACGATTTTGTTACTGCGGTTGCGATTATGGTTAGTTTGCGATACGTTTTCGTAAGGTGATGACGACATGAGCTTGTGTGCTAAAAACCGACGTTTGTGTGCAGCAATTATGCTTTTAAAAGATGAGGAAGAAGATGATAAGGAGCAAATAATGAAATTACGGGGAGACATTTAGATTTTAAGTTTTATTGTATATACTAGATATGTATATGTATATAAATTAAAAGTTGAAAAAATTTTGTTTTCAAAGTACATTTATTTTCTTAAACCTATTTAACTAAAATCATTATAATTAAAGGTATTATTATAATTCGCAGTAACTGAAGCTTGCTGGAGTGGGTCCTGCATTCCAACAGCGTCTGTTTGCTGCTGACCCTTGCTTGCAGTGATGTCACTGTCGATAAAATACTTAATTTAGGTTCTGCTTATCAAATGTGGTAATCTCTTTACGGACAAAGCTATGCTTCGCATAAATAAATCAATATCATCTTCTTCATTGTGTGCTGGTTGTAATAGACTTTCAATGACCTTCATCCGCTGCTCAGATCTTCTTTGAAAGTTTTCTTCAGCCTTTCGCTTTCTTGTATTCGACGATGTCTTGCTTGTAAGAGTTGCTGATGTAGTACAAGCATCTATTTCACAAGATTGTGATGTGCTTGGAGCTGGTGACATAGTTGGCGTTTCGTAATAATTTGGGTTTTGTGGGATTTCTGCCTGTATTTCATTTTGGTTTTCCTCGTTCTGTCCACAATCTGGTATAGCAAAGGTAGATCTATTAAAATAACAATACAAAACATTGCCTGAAGGTTAAAGTTAAGTGTTTAATTGATTATGGGATCGATTCTGTATTGTTTCTATTAAATTGAAGAGCCCGTTAAATGTTATTAAAAACAATTAGTAACTATAAGGAAATTAGTGTTGTAAGTACAGTAAAACCTCGATGTAACGGATCTCGGTATAATGGGCTTCGGATATAACGAAGAAAATAATTTAAATTAATTATTTTTAATAACGTATTTTTTTTTTAATTTGAAATAACAAAATTAAGTTTAGATAGAAATTGAAATAAATTAAATTGATAACAGTACATATTTATATCGATGAATATCAATTATCGATCAAACCCGACATTCGGGATATAACCCGAGTTTCTCTATGCGATGTTTTGTATGAAAAATAAAACTCCGGGTATTCCCAGAGTTGTCTATTACAGACTGATTGTAACGGCCATGTACAGCTGTTTTTCTGTATGACGATGAATTCAACGAAATATGTAATACGCGTTTTTAAATTTACCTTTTCTACCTACAGCTTTTGCTATCATCTCCCATAAATTTTCTTTAATTTGAATGTTTTTAGGAGGTTCGGATAACCGACGTTCCGGATGGATAATTGACACTCTGCTGTATATGTTTGTATTAATATAATCCGGGTTAGCGCGTACGCAGACCCGACTACCAAAAATTACGCGCCCGAGTTACCCGCATTAGGGGTAATCGCAGGGGTCAGCCCGACCGAAGTGCAATGGAAGGGCCTCGTCCTGGGGGAACCGCCTTATTGATCACGGTAGCCCCTACGCCAGGTAAGTATGCTTTTCAGAGACATCCATCCGTCTTGCCTAAACGCTTTTGAATATTTTAGTAGAGAGAATAACTACTCGCCATCTATAAAGCAGAAGCTTAAATTACCCATTTCGCTTCATTTAGTAACTTCTCCTGCATTTGATTACTTATAAGATGCTATTACGTTGTTTATAAATATACATAATTATCTTAAGAATTTAGTTTATGGTCAGGGCAGGGTGACTTATGTGTCGCCATTCATAAAAATTTAAATTGTACTATTCGCGCCTTGTACATTTTGCTATGAGATTGTTAAATAAGTTGCATATATTTCAATATATCTTGTATACAAAAAATACAATGTGTCCCTCAGAATAATACTGAACTGTTGCAGAGCTTTTGTTGGTAAAATTAAGGTCCGTATAGCGTATTGTACCAATACGCTTTATGGGCGGGCCTTGGTTCGAACGTCAAACCTTTATTTTACACGGTTTCATTATATTTTATGTATGCAACTTATACTACAAGTTCATTTCTAATTAAGTTTCTTTTATTTGTCATTAGAAGCAGCACGAACTAGGACAACCCAACTCGACCGTTTGTTAATCATGCATATTATTTTCTATCTCGATATTCAGCACATTTTTAATTAATCCAGTACATGTTCTTTAATAATTTTAGTACATTTCGAAAATCATTGTGGCAACACTGCCCTTCATCCGTTTCCTGTCCTCTCTTCTAACGTCGTTGCGCGTGCACATCAATGCAAGTCAATGCACATACATTTCCACGTGTTAGATCACAAATATACAAACAACACAACAAAAAAAAAGGTAAAATAAATAAATTAAGTACTGCAGTTATAGATTTAATAAAGATAAATAGAAATAATAAAAAAAAATTATACAATTAATTTACATGTGTTTGCAGTATGAAGGAAGAAAATGGAATAAATCTTTTCTCATCAAAACCCAACTTTGGTAAAATTTTGGAGAAAAATGGTTCATGTCTCTTAATGGACTTCCTCTGTTTTCTATTCAAGTGAATCACATGTAAATGTAGTAAGGTAAGACTTGTATCTTAATTAATGATATTGTATATCCATATCCAAAAAAAAACCAGTTTTCGGCCATAGTCAGGCCATCATCAGTTTGAATCTACAAAAGCACCAAAGACACCTAATGTATTCAAACCGAATTATAATTTAAAATCTTCTTTATAATAAAGAAAATATTAAATCGAACATCTTTAAATACTATTGCATAATTGAAAATCAACAATAATATTCTGAAGGGCGAGAAAGGGAGGCATTTCAAACAACTCAACCTAATGTATTCAACCCGAATTATAATTTAAAATCTTCTTTATAATAAAAAAAATATAAAATCAAACATCTTTAAGTACTGCTGCATAATTGAAAATCAACTGTAATAGTTTGAAGGGCAAGAAACACAGGCATTTCAAACAACTCAACCATGCATTAAAGCAACTGGCCATACATCGAAGCTTCCGAGATATATACCATCACATAGAACTGGAAGAAATCCTCACCCAATTAAAAAATCAAGCTAATGATTTCATCTAATGTAATTTAAATAAAATTAAATCTAATGTTATGTGTAAGTGAATGAAAGAAGACATGCATTTAAGGAGGCATAAAAACTTAACCATAGAAAAAGAGCTCAATTCTAACAACCCTGTTTAATCCACAAAACTGAAATTAGTAAGCAATCTAACTGATATTTCTTTCACAGACCCTGAACTAAATTTGTAAAATGATTTATTACCTGTTATAAAAAGGTTGGAGAAGCATAATATTAACTGCGATTCAAAGCAACATTGGAGGATTAAATCTATAAAAACCAAAATTAATAAAAACAACATAATTTGGGTTAAGGCAGATAATGCTGGTCTTGTTATCATTGATAAACATTCATATACAGTGTATTCCGGATATAACGAACCCTCAAGGGACCTGAAAATCGGTTTGTTATAACCGGAGTTCGTTACAACCAATAATTAAAGAAAAAGTGATGAAATAATTTTATTTAAATTCAACTGACAATTTAATCATTAAATTGAATGATAGTAAACAATTTGGAAAGAAAATAAAACGAAATCTGTGAGATTTATTTATTTAATTTATTTTTAATTTATTTATTAATTTATTTATTGAGATTTATTTCAACAATACAAATAAAATTTAAAAAAAAATAACTTATTTAAAAAACTCTGTAATTTAATTTGAGTTTGCGGATTTTTTGCAAACATATTTTCAGCATTCTACACTAGTAAAATTATTTAAAATATTTTCTGGTAATGCTAGCGATTGTAAATACCGTCGAATTTCATACAATCTTTGTATGGCAGAACGATTTGACAATGGTTTTGGGATTTGCTAGTCACCACTGGCCTCCTTTTCATCATCTAGTTCGCAAATCTCTTTATGCAGGACTGTAGCGGCTTAAAAATTCAGATGTTGCTAAACTTTCATCACAGTTTATATATTCTTCTGTAAGATTAATTTCAGTACAATTTTTTTGGAATATACTGTGTAAGTGGTATGTCTTCTTCTCCATCACACATTTCTTCATCGTTGTTGACCGGCCGATAGAATCCGGCTTTTCTGAAGCAATTTTTAATAGTGGACTCAGTGACAGTTTCCCATGCTTTATGAATAAAATTAATACCGTCAAGTAATGTCACTTTAATAGACAAATTAGAGTCTATTCCTTCTACAATTTTTAATAAAAGATAATGCCTATAATGACATTTGAGAGAATGAATTATTCCCTGATCAATTGGCTGAAGTTTACTGCTTGTATTTGATGGCATAAAGATTAACTGGATTGAATTTAAATTGAGGATGTTCGGGTGAGCAGGGCAATTATCAACCAACAAAGCTATTTTACGTTTTTTCTTGGTTAATTTTGTATCCCATTCGCACACAATTTCAGTAAAAATATCTCTCGTCATCCAAGCTTTAGAATTGGCGGAATTGGCATAATATTTTACAGGTAGTGTGCGAACGTTTTTAAGGCACCTTGGATTTTTCGCTTTGCCTATAACCACTCATTTACGCTTCTCAGTGCCAGATATATTGGCGCAAACCAACACTTTTTTAAATTTTAAAGTTTTATTAGGAGTAAGTTTATAAAATAAAGTCGTTTCATCACCATTAAAAGTATAATTATCTTTAAACTGGCTCCTAATTGTTGGTAAAATTGTGGATATTTAGTTGTCAACGACTTTGGGATCTACCGCTGCTAATTCTCCGACTATTGTACCGCTACAAATGTTATGACGAGCTTTCCATCGTTCTATCCAACTTTGAGTACATTCGAAGTCATCATTCAACTTTTGACCGAATTTCCTTGCTTTCAACCTTAAAATTTTTGACCTGATTGTTACATTTTGTTGGCGTTTCTGCGTGAACCATTTTAATAAAGCTTTATCTACATCATCGTGATCACATTTTCGGATTTTTTTAACACTTACGCTAGTTGTTTCGCACGCTTTTAGTAAATCATTTTCTTATTTTATTTATCATTTTCTTATTTTTCCAAGTCGTGGTTACTGTAGATTTACTCAAATTTCGTTCACGGCACACCTCACTCTGTTTCTTCCCTTCTACAAGCTGACGTATAATTTCACATTTGTCTTCTAATATAAATAAAATAATACACTGATAACACAGACAATAAATAAGAAATTAAAGGTACAATTGTTTCTAAGTAGTATTTCTCGATAGATAAGAAAAACATCGTGGAGCCATCTTTTAAAAACTACTGTATAATGCTAGGGAGTTCACTTGAAATCAGGAAAAAAGTTCGTTATAACCGGAACCACTTCAATAATAACCAGTTCGTTATAGCCAGAAGTTCGTTATAAGTGGATTCGTTATAGACAAATTTATTTAGATTGTGTGAAATACAGATATATTCCGGACTTTTACGTTACCTCGTTATAACCGGAAGTTTGTTATAACCGGGTTCGTAAAAACCGACTTACACTGTATTTCAAAAAAAATTCTCTCTACAGGAGCTGATGAACACACTGTACACAGAAATTGCTTTAAAATCGGTAGAAGCTTGTCAACTTCAGGAATATTTTTCAGTGACATCCACCATTGTAACCCACTGACATTACTTAGAATTTCTTCTGAAAACATTATCGCTGCAAATGGGTCAAAATGGTTCATTGTTCGCTTCTAGTTTTACAATAAGTGGTAGTAAATTCGTATTGTCATACTTCACTGCATTTAAAGCTTCTTCTTTTTCGGAATTTGTTAACTTATGTTTTTAGTTTTGGTAACACCTAAAAGGTACGCTATGTAGTGATTTGATGTAGGTTCTTACATTTCTTTATATCATTTCTCAAAAAATTTTAATTGGGTTAGTGATAAATGCTCTACTAATAATGTGCCTTGTTCTTTCCAGGCTTCCATTGCATCGGAGAGAAAAATATTTTTTTTGCAATTTGTCCAATGTTATAGCTATTGGTATAATCAAATCTTCAGAGAGCAATATCAAGTTTTCTAGAAGCATTTCAGTCCTATGAAAGCAGTATCAAGTTTTGTAAAAGCAGTTTAAGGCTTCTAGAAGCATTTCAAGTCTTCTGAGAGCATTTCAAGTATTTTGGAAGCAGTTCAAGCAGTAATAACAAGTCTGTAGTCTTACAGGAGATAAATTGACTCAGCAATTGACTTCTTTCAATCTGTTGTTAGTATCATTCTCAGGATCACGCGGGATCATCGTTAATTAATGTTTTTTTAACTATTTCTACTGTTAACTACTGCCCAACTCTGATCAAAATAACATCAAAATTGTAGTAATTGAATCTTCAAAAAGTACATGAGTGGGATAAAGTACAACAAGTGATGGATCTATTAATTCAAAGGGGATTTTTAAAGTTAGAACATAACACAGCAGTGTCTAATGAATTTTTACTGATTTTGAAGTATGTGAAACTTCAAAATGTCTCAGCGTGAATGATAAGAATGTTTCTAGTAAAAATTGTCGGGTAGAAATACTAACACATTTTCACGCACACCACCTAGGTTATTCCAATTTCACAATTATAATAAAATATGCTATTATTAATTATGCTAACTTAAAAACCAATTTTAATAATTTCAAAATGCACCTGATTATCAACAAAAGTACCTAGAGTTGTGCCGTTTTCAGTTGAAATAAAAACGGTCACGTTATGTATGTATGGGTACTATTGAAGTAGCCGTACACGCGATTTTTTCTTAACATTGCTCAAGAGGTGAAACTTATCCTTATAAAAATAACACTTTACAGATACGAAAGAAATCCGAATACATCTGAATTTGTTACACCAAGATGTGTCATATAAGGGCTGATAAGGGCTTCCAAAAGTATACGAACGAAAGTATCCGAACTTTGGTCGGAATGATCGTCAATGGCCGATTAATAGGCCAACTAGTCATCTCTTTTAGAGCCGAATAGTCGGATAGTCGTTAGTCGGCCAAAATCATAGTCGACCCAACCTTAATATGAAGGGCATAGGGAATAAATGAGCTGAGTCAAAATACAATATAATCTAGAATATCGTGTTAAAAGTTTCAGACTGTATAAGTTCGTCTGTAAAAGTAATTTTAGTGTTTGAGCATCATTAAAGGAAATGTAACCCTTGATACTACGGTAAAATATAACGGCAAACTTGATTGCGGTTGCATAACGTTGATGATTCTCAACACCCCCAAAAGCTGGGAATTAAATAGCTTAGTCCGAGCGTCAACGGTTTTATAATATTTTATTAAATAAGGAAACAAGAAAACATTCATTTATATTTCTATATTTTTTAGACTTTTCAACAGGTTGCTTCACTTGCTTCAACAGGTCCGGGTTACCCATTACATAATTATGAAATTCTGAGGGCTGGTTTATTCATCTTTGGTTAAATTTAACTACTGGTTATTTTCCATGGTTACTATAATTTCACTTACCATGATTGGCTATATGACCAGTAACTATGGTAAATATCCAATATAGTCTCTACCACGAGAAGTGGAGGTGACTCATCGCCTAACAGTGTACGGAACAGACGTACGCCCTAGAAATCATTCCACTTTAACACACGTCAACGCGCAGACGTAATATTTGAAACGTATGCACAAAATACTTGCGGAAATCGATGAGTCACATCCACTTCTCGTGGTACAGACGTTATATTTAACCAAAGATGAATAAACTGGGCCTTAGCATGTCATTTTAAAATAGAATTTAATTTGAATTATACTTACGACCATTTCTATTTGAAGACGATTACATTATTTCATCCACTGTGCAGCTATTAAAGAAAGAATCTTTTCGACATTAGCATTGACCAGGGATGGCTTATAGGTATTGGCACATCAATAATAATATCTGTTTCCTTTCTAACACGTCTGTGGAAAAAAATCTTGTTGGAAAAAATTCAACCATTTTTCATGCCGGTCCTTTGTGCCCCAATCTTCATTATCTTTACGTTTTTCTATAAAATCTTTCAAGTATGTTATTTCTTCAAATGCGCTATCGCCAATAATTATTCCCCTTTCTTGTAAATAATTTACCGTTTTTTCAACATCATGCCACTGCGGTGAAGCAGCAAGATTTATCCATGAAAATACTTCATACTTTGTGAGTGGATGACTCCACCTCTGTAAATATTCCAAAGCGGTTTTGTAATATTTATCTCTTCATTATTATTTCTTCATTGCACAGTTTTGTTAAGTCTGAATGCTGAGGAATGTTTTTTAACTTGTCATATTCAATTTTTCTTTGGATTCCTAAAAACTTAGCTGAAGCTCGCTCTGAAAGTGTTTTTTGGAGACAGTTTATAAGTTCCTTAACTTCAATAATTGTTATATTTAACTTTTCTATTTTCTTAATTTGTTTTTCAAATAAAAATGACTGGCTATGTAAAAACAGAATGTAAAGTTGTGACAATGGGTGGTTCAAGAAATTGACTATTGCTTTAGGAGGTCTGGTTTTTGCAAAAAAGAAAGTCTTTCAATGGTTCCCACAGCTTCAAGATAAGTTCAATGGCCGGCAAGAATGATAACCACCTAGTTCTTGAGTGAGATTGTAAATTAGCATGAGTCAGCTGCTTTACAAAAAGATTTGAGACGTTTATTACGTACTGTATATTTATATAGAAAAATATTTATGAATCTTCAATACTATTGACTCCACATCAATAGACAGTACGTCAGCGGCTTTGGATGCTGTGTTATGTATTATATGAGCTGGATAACCTATGCCTTCGATGTCTTTCGCGAGATTTGATTTCAGTTTGAAGTATACATTGTTCATCCTGTACCTGTCTCGTCCCCAAAAATTTGCATTTGTTATCAGCACTGTACTCCACTAGCTTTTCTAATGGGATATTTAAATTATTAAGTGTGTTTATACAGAAGTTGATTACTGTATCTGAAGTTTCATTTTCTAAAGCATCTAATTTAATTAATTTCAGCTGCATATCTTTGGTTTCTGAGAAATACTGTGTAAGAAGAGGAAATAACTTTTCAGCGTTATGATTACTAGCGTCGGTTAAAATTCCATAAAAAAGAATTGTTTCAATTTCGTTTTTATCTTTTGCACAGAATGTGGTGCCAATATATTTTTTATTATTACTGTAGCTTTTGTTCGTGCAGTTGACTGTTTCGCTGCAATTTTAGAATCAGAATATAGGATTGCATTCAATTTAGTATTGCAGTCCAATGAATTAAAAGAATGATGATGGTTAATAACTTTGTAAGCTGTTGTTAACTCTGCCGCATACACTAAAGTATCTTCTGGTGTGCTTTCTTTAACCATGAATGAAGAAATATCGCGTGAAGTAGAAGCTGCTGATCTTGTAGAAAAGTCTTACCACTGTGGCTCACAGAAATAAGTAAATTACATACTATGCAGTGGGCTTCAAATTCACTTCTCCCTTTCTGTATAAACGATCACACTTTTGTGTAATCATCCGAGAAATGGCACTTCCGTTTTGGCATTCTTATTCTCCTAAATTGTCTTCTACTTCTTTAGTATCAGACGTCGTTGAGACAATATATTAATCGCTGCACAATACTATAAACAATAACGTCACGATAACTTGATTAAATACTGAAAGTTAGTGAATGAAAGCACATATTAACTAGGAGAATAAGAATGCCAAAACGGAAGTGCCATTTCTCGGATGATTACACAAAAGTGTGATCGTTTATACAGAAAGGGAGAAGTGAATTTGAAGCCCACTGCATAGTATGTAATTTACTTATTTCTGTGAGCCACAGTGGTAAGACTTTTCTACAAGATCACATCAAATCGAATGGGCATAAGTCTAAGATATCGGCAGCTTCTACTTCACGCGATATTTCTTCATTCATGGTTAAAGAAAGCACACCAGAAGAATTGTCTTCTACTTCTTTAGTATCAGACGTCGTTGAGACAATATATTAATCGCTGCACAATACTATAAACAATAACGTCACGATAACTTGATTAAATACTGAAAGTCAGTGAATGAAAGCACATGGATTATAAAAGTAGATGCAACCACCAAAGTGCGCACGCATAGAGTAATCTGTTTGCGCTGGTTAGATACTCGTTGTCATTAAATCTATTAAAACATCACCTTCTATCTGGTAGAAAATGTCCTGATAGATTCTACCGGGACATTTTGTAGTTCAGCCGGGACAGAAGTTGCAAACAGGTGACATGTCCCGGTGTACTGGGACGGATGGAAACCCTACATTAAGCTTACTTAATTCTTTACGTTGTACAACCAGTACTTCCACCTAAATTTATTTCGTATGTTATTACATTCCAATTTATCGATAAATGTGTCTGGTACTAAACCATCTTCAAATTGATAATATTTACCATTACACGGAAATGTTGATCTAAGTATAATTTGAATAGCATTTGTAAAGTTTCTGCTTCTTTTTTGTCTTCCAATTCTTTTTTGATTATGTTATCCAAGAGTTCTAATGTTTCTAAGATAGAAGTATTTGTATAATTTTTGGTTATATCAAAAGATAGCATTTTGAAGAAGTTTGGAAGACATAACTTTCCAATTAAACCGGGTAAATGATTTCTGTTTTTGATGGTGTCTTTAGGTATAAAATTTATATTCTTATTAAAAAAGGTTAAAATTGTTTTCGAAAGTTTATGAGTACTTGAATTAATCTAGCTTATTATTCATAGGCAGGAATCTGTTACAATTACCGAACACTTTTGCAATAATTTCTTTATCTTCTTTGAATATTTGTTTAGTTATTTTGTGAAAGTTATTGGTTTGGGTCTTTTTAATTGTTTTGAATTTTTTAAACAATTTTTAATTCATTAATTTTTAAACCTTTTTTTTTAAGTTTTGATTTGTCTATTTTTGTTTCATTGAATTACTGTGTTTGACTTTGATCACAATACATATAACGAAATCTAAAGTTTTCAAATTTTAAAAAGAAAATACAATTGTAACCACGAGACTTGAAGATTGTTTACGCTTTCAATATCCAGTTCCGATGTGTCTATAGTTTTGTGATCTTCGTTATTGTTCTCATAAAATCAATTTTTATGAATATAATTTTTTTGTTGTGTAATTCGTATACAGATTTGTGTTTAAATGTAATTTATAACTTCACTACTTGACGTAACTTTATAATTCCAATTTTATTAAATAATTTCTTATAACCTTAATTTTAATCATGTAAACATGCAGTTTAACTGTAATAAGTTTTTGTTAAGATAGGCAATTATATATACAGTAGGTTATAGCTAAGTACAAGAGATGGCGAAAACCTAACGTCTAGGTTTTGATAGCGAAAAAAAATTAAGGTTAGAAAAATAAGAACCGACGCGTGGCGTATTAATGTGTTTTTGTATTAATGTAAATTAAACGAAGATATAATAAAACAGTTATCATTGGAAATAGTAAGTCGAAGTGTTCATTTCTACGCCTGTAATTTATCAGGTTATGGGCCCAGTACACGATCTATAAACGAAAATTAAAAGGTGAGGTTAAGGGCGAATCTGGAAGCTTCTGAAGAAGAAAAATGGCTGACCAAGAAAGAGCACGAGTTCCATTGTTTGATGGTACGAACTTTGATAACTGGAAGTTTCGAATTACAGTTCTACTGGAAGAAAAAGATTGTGTTGAGAATTTAAAAGAAATGCCTGCGGAATATATTTGTACGGAAAAAGATACAATGGTTCAAAAGGCAGAAAAAGAAAAACTTAGGGAAAAATGGATGAAAGCAGATAAGAAATGTAAATCTATTATTACTCAATTAATAGCTGATAGTCGTCTCGAGTATATAAAATATAAGAAAACAGCACATGAAATGTGGAAATCTTTGTTGTTGAATTTTGAGCAAAAGGGCATTGCAAAACAGCTCTTACTCCGAAAGAAATTACTTACGATGAAGTTAGATCCAACAAAAGGGAGTATGGAAGAACATTTTATGGAATTTGATAAACTGGTAAGAGAACTTAAGTCGACTGGAGCTACGTTAGAAGAATTAGATATCGTTTGTCACTTCTTACTTACTATGCCGATAGAATATAATGTGGTTGTTACTGCATTGGAAACTCTTTCTCCAAACAGTCTTACATTGGGCTTCGTTAAAACATGTTTAAAAGATGAAGAAAACAAACGAAAAATTGAAATTTTGAAATCACCAGAGACGGAAGGCCAACAAGTAGCATTCGCTACACGAGGAAATAAAAATTATAGAAGAAACGCAACTGAAAATAAACAGTTTCCATATAAATGTCATCATTGTGGTAAAATTGGACACAAGAGGACCGATTGCTGGAAATTAAATAAAGATAATAAAAGCAAAACAGCAAACGTGGCAGAAACTGATGATAAAGAACTCAACAGCTTTCCGGCGTACACCGATGGTGAAATTTTGAAATGGTGCTTAGACTCTGGAGCATCGGAACATCTCATCAAGGATACAGAAGGTCTGGAAAACATCAGGAAGCTGGATGAAGAGGTGAAAATCAAGGTTGCCAAATCAGGTGAACAACTCAAAGCTAGAAAACTAGGTGATTTGAAGGTAATCTCATTGGTAAATGATAAAAGACATGAAATTGTAATAAAAGATTGTTTAATTGTACCCGGACTCGATTTTAATTTGTTATCGGTAAGAAAACTTGAAATGGGCGGATTTATTGTAGTATTTAAGGACGGGGTAGGTAAAATAATTAAAAATAATAAAGTTATAGCGGAGGCAATCCGTACTAGTAAATTGTATGAGCTTAACTTTGTAAACGAATGTAATTACGGTTTAATAACGAATAAAGAAAACAATAATGAAATTTGGCATAAACGGTTAGGTCATATATGTAATAAAAATCTGTTCAGATTACCCGAACTTGTAAAAGGAATTGTTTTAGAACCAAAAACAGAAATAAAGTTTTGTGAAACTTGTATAAGTGGTAAACAAGCTAGGTTACCACACAATAAAGAAAGAATTCGATCAAAAAGACCGTTGCAGTTAATTCATAGTGATTTGTTTGGGCCGGTTAATGAATCTCATGATAATAAAAAATATATATTGACATTTATAGATGATTTTACTCATTTTACTGTAGTGTACGCATTGAAATCAAAAAGCGAAACGTTTAAGTATTTTAAAATCTATGAATCAATGGTAAAAGCGCATTTTAATTTGCCAATAAGTAGGTTTAGGTGTGATAATGGTCGCGAATATATATCGAACGAAATGAAAGATGATTTTGAAAGGAAGGGGATACAATTTGAATTTACAATAAGGTATACTCCTCAACAAAATGGCGTTGCTGAACGCATGAACCGAACCATAATTGAAAAGGCAAGATGTATGTTATTAGACACTAAGTTAAACAAGAACATGTGGACGGAAGCGGTAATGTCTGCGGTATATGTAATAAATAGGTCTCCTACGGCAGCATTACAACAAGCGGTTCCAGCTGAATTGTGGTATGGAGAAAAGCCGAACTTGGAAAAACTAAAAGTGTTTGGATGCGTTGGATATTTGAAAATACCAACAGAATTAATGAAGAATAAATTTCAAAACAGATCAATGAAAGTATTTATGGTGGGCTATTGTCCCAATGGATACAGACTTTATAATCCTGAAGAAAAGAAAATTTATCTTGGAAGAGATGTATTATTTAATGAAACAAAATATCATTTTGATGAAGAAGAACGAATACATGAAAATAATATTATCATACAAAATGAAAATGATGATGAAATGGAAAATAAAAGTGAAGACGAAAAGAATGAAGAAGTGGAAGAGAATCAAATCAAAACACAAGAAGAATAGAAAAGACAACGGAGGAGACCAAAGTACCTAGATGATTATGCTGTATATGCATTGAATGCAGAAACCTATATTGACGAAGTACCTCAAAATTATGATGAAATTTGTAGCAGAGAAGATAAAGATCATTGGTTAAAGGCGGTAGATGAAGAAATAAAATCGTTGAAGGAAAATAATACATGGACCCTACAAGAACTGCCTGATGGTAAAAAGGCTATAGAGAGCAAATGAATTTTTAAATTAAAAAGAAATGAAAACAATGAACCAATAAGGTATAAGGCACGATTAGTAATTAAGGGGTGTTCACAGCGAAAAGGATATGATTATCACGAAACATATGCACCAGTGGCACGTTTGACATCAGTAAGAACGTTGTTGTCAATTATAAATGCTCATGGATTGTATGCGAATCAACTAGACGTTAAAAATGCTTTTTTACATGGAAATTTACAAGAAGAAGTATATATGGCGATTCCACCAGGGATTGTTAAAAGATCAAACATGGTTTGTAAATTAAATAAAACGTTATATGGATTAAAACAAGCACCGAGAGCATGGAATGAAAGATTTAATAATTTTATATTGTCACATGGTTTTGTAAGATCGGAAAATGAATTTTGTTTATACGTAAATGCTAGAGATAAACTTTATTTGTTATTGTATGTAGATGATATTATCATGGCAGGAAAAGATAGAGTGAAATTTGAAAAGTTTCGTCTATATTTAAATGTTAAAACGATTTAGGATTATATAATTGTGGGGGGGTGTTAAGATAGGCAATTATATATACAGTAGGTTATAGCTAAGTACAAGAGATGGCGTTATTATTCCTCAATCATAACATTTTTTAACGTTTCCTTCGACGTTATGTTGTGTTGCCGAATCTTGCGTTCCAGTAAACCCCAGAGGTGTTCGATGGAATTCAAGTCCGGCGATTGTGGAGGTGTTTTAAGTTGCTTTGGGGTATTGTATAGTAGCCAAAGCTACTAAGCTTTGGCTACTATACAATACCTTGTTTTCAAATTATCTTGTTGAAAAAAGTATTCGGGCCCCAAGCCCAAGTTTTCGATGCTAGGCTTCAAATTTTCTTTTAAAATGTCTATATACATTTTATGGTCCATTGTCGATGTTATGAAAACCAACCTTCCCACCCCTTTGGTGCACATACACACCCAAACCATAACTCCACCACCTCCGTGTTTTACAGTCGCTTTCAAATTTTCGGGATTAAGGGCAGTATTAGGTTTTCTCCATACAAGTTGTTTACCCTTAATGCCGAAAATGCAAAATTTGCTCTCATCTGTAAAGAGAACTTTCTCCCAGAATTCAATGGGCTTGTCTAAGAGTTTTTTTGCAAAGGCGATCCGCTTCTGACGATTGACCTCTGACACAAATGGCTTTTTTCGTGCAACGCGACTGTGATAGTTAGCTTTTTTTAACGTCCTTCTCACCGTATCTTTGCTGATAGTTTTATGAAATTCTTCTTGTACATTTTCTACTATTTTTTTTGCCGTCAGCCTAGGTTCTTTTCTAACCTGCTGTACAATTTCTCGCTTCTCTCGGTTTGTTAAAAGGGGTGGTCTACCAGATCGCGGACGTGAGAGGTAATCTTCAGTGTCTTTATAATTATTAATTACTCTTTGAATGGTAGAGTGTGACCTGCCGACAGTTTCTCCTATTTTTCGAAAAGATTTTCCCTCTTTCCATAACTTTACAATAATTTTTCTCTCTCCCAATTCAATTTCCTTTCCTTTCGTGTCCATTCTAACTTTTAGCTTCTAAGCCTCTGCTAATATAATTGACACCGATTATCTTTTATTTAAATCGGAAAGCGTACATCGCCAACTACGTATTTAAGTAAATAAGTATATTTTGGAGAAGGCGTCTTTATTTGTACGCAGATTTTTGCATTATTTGGAGAATTTTTAATTTTAATTTTTTTTGTAACTAATATTTCTGTTTTATTGATGCATATTTTGTTAATAGAATTATATGTAGTTAATACACAAAATAAAAAAAAATTGAAGTTTATCACATTAGATCATGACCCTTATTTTTTCAGTTAAAGTGTTAGAAGTTTTTTGTACGCAGACTTCTGCTGCTAAGTGTAATAAAACAGTTATCATTGGAAATAGTAAGTCGAAGTGTTCATTTCTGCGCCTGTAATTTATCAGTTTTGTATGTTAATGTTTGTAGGTTCTAAATCTACTAAAGGGCTTGTGCCTGAAACTAGTTTAAAGAAATAAACATTAAAAAATATCACCAGACTATAAATAATTTTGGTCTTTTATATTATTATCTTCCTTTAATGTAAATTCGATTTTATAATTTGAATATTTTAATGTTTCATTTCATTACGCCTATTGCTGTTTTTAGATTGTGTTGATGTGCTCAATATTAATTTTTACATGATACAATTGTCATGGTTCAAAATCTCTTAATTTTTGACTGTAAATTTTATTTTTTTTAACTATTTCTTTATTGTCAAAAAAATTTTAAATTGCAATTAGGTTCGAATACATAAGGTCCTTTGTTGCTTTTGTAGATTCAAACTGATAATGGCCTGATTATGGCCGAAAACCGGTTTTTTGAGTAAATTAAAATTATTTAGCGGGAAAGAAGTCTATATTACCTTAATTAGTCGATTAAATATAAAGTATAATTGAATTATTTTCTGTTTTAGCTAATAATGAATTAATAGTGTCAACCTTGTAGAGTCTGCTTACCAATATCAAACTAACAAGTTCATCTATTTCCAAACGATTTGATGTAAAATTAAGGTAAGAGATTATTATACTGTTTAAATTTGACCTCTCAATCCTAATACAACATTACTTTTAATAAATTCCAAGGTTTAAGGTAAATTAAGTTCTTTTACTGGTTTAAGTTATTAAAATTAAAAATATATTATTGTTTCGATACACATGTTTCGCCTATTCTATGTAGGCATCATCACAACTATAAAAATATTTAAATTAACCAAAAACACAGATCGATTGAAAAGCAGTTTAATGTTGAAAATTTAAATAAATTTACTTACAATGAAACTATAAAGTGAATCTTCTTCATAAAACAATGTCAAAATTTTTTATATAAAAAACCAATGAACACTTAAATAATATAATGAAAATATTGTTCTAAATATTCCAACGGAATGTAATAGTAAGTTAATAAAACTGTTTGAATCAAGGACCAAGTTAAGTTTAATGTGAATCAAAGTAACTGTGAAATTGAGATGTGTAGGATAAACAAGAAAACACAAAAATGTATAAAACTGAACTGCGCACGTATAAACATAGAAAATAAATTGAAATAAAACGGATAAAAATTATCATATGACTAAAACTAAATAATTTTAATGAAATATTAAAACAAGAAAATAATTCAGTTGAATAACGACAAAGGACTAGCAACTATTATTATAAGTAATATAAATCAAATCAATATTACATCCTAGAAAAAATATAAAAATAAAAGATATGGCTTCTAGGATCCTCAATATCTGCATTTCTTATATGCAATTATTTATAAAATGCTCAGTGTATTGGGAAAGGGATCATATCAATAATTTTAGCACTAATAAACTGATCCTAAGCTACAAAAAGTTGAATTTTCAAATAAAACAGATCTTCCAACATATTAAATTTGATAAAATTTGCAAGATAGGAGAATTAACCACAAAATTTATCGATTGTAAACTACCAAAACATTTAACTTCAACTCAAATAAGATTTATACACACGCACACCATTTGAACAAGGAAATTAATAATCATATAGTAAGATAGACTTTATGACCAGTGGCATGTAGACCAACCTAAAATATGATGATTTAACGCAATGTGCCTTATACAAAGTTGCATCCCTGAGAAGTTACAGGCCTTCAAAGTTGAGTCTAAAATTCCGAAAAAAAAAAAATAATATCTCAGTAATGGATTAAGTTAGAAAAACCAAATTTTGTACACGTTATGAGTGTACCAAGGGCATTAATCGGTAGAAAGCAGGGATCATTTAAAGCATTTTAAGGAGTTGGTTAGGGATGATGGTTCTCTAAAATTTGAGAGACTTTTAATCCATCGGCAGATTTAATATCTTATAATTTCATTTTATGTGGAATTTAATTCTAAAACTTTTTTTGCTCTTAAAAAAAACCCGAATAACTAAAGACGTGTATTTTATCAATTTTAATTAAAACCATGGAAAAGTTGGTAGTTGGCTATGAAATTTTACTTCAAATTTGACTAGGAAAAAATTATTTGATTTTAGTAATTTTTAAGTATTTTTTTTGAAAATATTAGGAAGTTTTCATTCAGTGAATAAGATGATATGTTATTTAATGTTAAGTTTCTGCGAAAGAAACTGCAGAAAAAGTGTTGAAGAGTATCGCGTATGATTGCTTGGACAGATTTAAAACAATTTATGGGGAATTTCATTTTAAAATTTTTTTTTATGACATTACGTTTTAGAAAAACTACTTTAAACAGTTTTTGTAAATAGATAAGAAAGATACAACAAGTAAAGCAAATAAAAATAATAAATAACATGGTAAAAAAAATAATTTAATACAAAATGAAACAATTTAAACAAAGAAAAACGCTACTGTTACCAAAGTAATTTATAAGTATTGTTCAAAATGGCCACCATTAGTTAGTATATTTAGAGACTTTCTTGTGCCTATTCGTTGTAGCTGCCCTCATATTTGGAAATTAATGGACGCCTGCAATGTTGGAAAGCTTCTTGTTTTTATGTTAGAAAAAACAAACCATAAAAAACATAAGAAACAAGAAACCATAAATTTCTATCACCAGCAGCTCAAGATAATAGAATAAATGTTTTCTCGTATTTTATTGCTTTACCAAATTCTTCAGTGAGAGGTGCTTCGGTCGATTTAGATGAATAATATTTTACAAGAAAGCACCGTAAATAAATAAACTGAACTCTCTAGGAGACTGGGACATGGCACCTACTTTTTTAGTATCTCTTATAGTTTCAGAGATACCCTATAATAACACCAAAATTTGCCCACCCTGTACGTTTCATACAAAAGTTAAAAAGATGGTAAAGAATTCTTTAGCTTTTCTTAAGAAAAATTATTGTTCAATGTTTCCCCTGTGAAATGAACCCTAGAGTACCCGTACTATATTCGTTGACCAACCTTTACACTAGCTAAATGAAACACTAGATTTAAATAGAGAATTGTTAATTGATAAAGTAAAAATTTGCACTGAACAAAATTTTTGCTAATTTAATAACAGATTCTATAAGTATGATGAGAGATTGCCTATGGGCTCTCCTTTATGTGGTCTTTTACCTGATATTTTCATGAATCATTTGGAACAGCTCATACTTGATAACAGAAATTACATAAATGTTAATGTTGTCTTATGGAGGAGATATGTGGATGACATTCTAGTTGTGTGGAATGATGATGGACTGAATTTAATAGAAGACTTCCATTCTCACATAAATAATTTACACCACAAAATTAAATTTACAATAGAAATTTAACATAATAAAAAACTTAATTTTTTAGATTTAACTCTTTTAAATAACAGTTTTTCTATTTCTATTCAGATTTTAAAATTGTGTGTTTTGTGTTTTTATTTTGTTTCAGTGGCGAAGCCTGAGTTCGATCTCCTAAACTGTATTTCCCTTAAATATTTCCTTTTTTTATATGTACATTTAATTAATTCTAAACAGATTTATTAAGTATTTTAAATTTTTATTGGGATGTTTACGTGTGCGCAGGCGGAAGTTTTTTTTGTATTAAATTTTGGAGAGTTACAGAAATTCAGACTTGATTTGCTCTCTTTTGCGCCGTGCTCTCGGCAAGTAATGTCGCTTTCGTGCCAACGCATCGAAGTTTAAGATTTTGGGTGTTCAGACATTTTGGAGAAAATTTCCATAGTTATCCGTTTTAACGGGATCAAGGAGTTGAGACTTTTTATCATCAACGTTAATTTGGGAAACGTTGACCATCGACGTTGTCGAATATTAAAATAATTTTTTTTTAAATCTCAACACATCGGCGACAGGTCTTGAACATCAGAGGTAAAATTTCTAACATTTTTAATTTAATATAAAACAACTATCCTCTAAATTAAAAAAAAAGAAACTACTTAAAAACAAATTTCAAAAAAAGACATAAAAAAGTATGTTTATAACAAATAGAAGCGTTTTACAAAAATAGCATTTAAAAAAAAATTGGTATAAAAATCATCCTATTTTCTTTACGTTTTTTAGCCTTTTTAGTTTGGATTATTATTTTGGGAAAATTAATATAGTTCAAGGAAATTATCCATAACCTTTCTTAACACCATCGAACGCAGGAACGCCATTGAAACGAACACGTGTTTGGAAACTGTGGTACCTCTCTGGAAGGACATTCATCACACAGTAGTGTTTGGTAAAGTCCAACACGGTGTTTATATATTTTTCTTGATATTATATTATCTTTTTCTTTTGCGATCAATTTGTTAAAATTAATTTTGTTACCATTACGTTCAGTTTATATTTTCGGATTGGTATACAGCTTCTTAAAAGCCGGTACCTGCTTTTGTTATCTAAAATCAAAATGTATTTAGGATTCAGTTCATTTAATTATATATATACAAATTTTTTTTAGTTAATTTGTTCGGGTTTGTTAGTAACTTTTCATATTTTACTTACGGGTTAATTTTTACATACATCCAAGAAAACTCATTGAGCTCAAGGAATCATTTTCTTAATTCGAGTAAGATAGAGCCAGTTCATTTCAATTAATTCAGTAATTTTTCTTTTAAGTATATTATTTTTTTCTCCCTCTTTTGCTAACAAACAATTTCTAATCAACTTGTACAAACACAAGACATTAGTTTTCTTTTATTTTACTTGTTTTATTTTATATATTTGTTTATTTTTATTTTCAATTATTTTTTTTACCTTAATAAAAGTTGTTGTTCTGGTAATTTGGCAATTCAATATTTATCTCTTTTGTGGTGTGCTTGTGTTGGTCATTATCACAAACTATCCCGCGTCACAGTTCGCCAAAAATACGAGGTTAACTGTGTGGCGCTTTAAAAATAACCCCTCCCTTCGCCGGCGAGCTGGTCGAGGACTCGTATTTCCACCGTTAAACTTGATTTTGACTGATCCTTTTATAATAATTCATTTTAATAACGTTTTATGTTATTATTTAAAAGAAAAGGCGTTACACCCCGCAGACGGACACCATCATCCCGCAAGATTCTTTCCATTGCCATTTTCATAAAGTTGCTGCTCTTAGAGTATATTTATTTAGATGTTACAACATTCCATTATCTACTATAGATAGATATAAAGAATTGGATTTAATAAAATCTTTTGGATTAAATAATGGTTTTCAAGTTGAACAAATAAATTCTTTTATTAATAAATTTTTAATTAGATAAAATGCCATAAATTCTACTAGTCTTCAACATATAAAATCTAATAACGAAATATATAAATCTATTCCTTATCATAGTAGAATAGCCTACAATTTTAAACACATTTTTGAAAAACATGGCATTAATCTATCCTTTAAAAATGGTATTTCATTACAAAAAATCCTTTTTAACGTAAAAGACAGCATTGATAATTTGGAAAAAAATTGGAGTTTACAGGTTCGAATGTTCGTACTTGTGGTGCGTGCTTAGTATATAGGGGAGACTGGTCGTAAATTGAAATCCAGCATAAAAGAAAATATCCAAAGAGAAGATTCGA
Organism: Onthophagus sagittarius; assembly: GCA_036711965.1. NCBI lineage: Eukaryota > Metazoa > Arthropoda > Insecta > Coleoptera > Scarabaeidae > Onthophagus > Onthophagus sagittarius. Next base: position 50,382,322 of record JASERS010000001.1, read on the forward strand.
ATGCTATATTTTTTATTACACCATTCAATTACACGTAAGAAAATATGATGACTTTGATGACAGTTGTTGGTACCTACCGTTTTTTGCTTTCGAATTATTTTGATTTTAAGTATTTTTTGTCAAATATCACCATGCTCTTTACAAGCCTATATCTCAGCCAACGTTAATTCAAAAACGTTTTGCATTAGTACGATAACTCTTCATATGCTGTTAAATAGATTGTCATTTGTTGTATCAGTATATCTTATACAGGCTGGTCAAAAATTGAGTTACCGTGAAAGTCGAACATTTTAAATGGAACGCCCTGTATTTTCATACCCTATCAGAAAATATAAAGGCAGTAAAAAATGGTTAAAGAATAAAGAAAATCCGGAAACACACAAAGCATCCGACAATCGCGACAATAATAACCTAATAACGTTTGATCTGCTGTCAACATCTGGTTAAAATCTGGTTACTAATTTAAAAATATCGCCGTTACCACTACACAATGAGATAGATAACCAACATTACAACGTGACGTACGTTACGATAATTATTTAACACAGTGTACATCGAACATTAATGATAGTTTCTTATATAAACTATGGTCCCAAAACCCCTTCAATATCCGCATATCATTACGGAACACCTGTATAATAATATATAATTTCAATTGTAAGTAAATTTATTTAAACTTTAAACATTAAACAGTTTTCAATCGATCTATGTTTTTTTTTGATACTTACATAGATTAGGCGACATATGTCAATTGAAACAATAATTTTTTTTAATTATAATTAACTTAAACCAGTAAATGTGCTTAATTTACCTTAAACCTTGGAATTTATTTAATATACTGCTTAAAATGGACTTTAAAATTAATTTCGATCATGTTACTTTTAATTTTAGAACCCTTCTGGAGAGACGCCATGGTTTCAAATCCCAGTTTTGCTTTAGCAATGGTAATAAGTTTGATGGATTGCATAGGAACATTATGTTACGGAAGTAATAACTGATAACAAAGGGTCTTGAATATCATTATATTGAATCAAATCAAAGATCAATATTTTCCAAAATACTGTGGATTAAATTTACCTCGATTGATATTCCTTAACAAAGAATATCAATAAAAGATTTTTCATAATGTCTGAAGATCCCAAATTTAGTTTTTAATTGAAGATATAGTTCTGACTTTACATATTGAGAGTTTGACTTAAAATAGACGCAAACAATCGCCTGTGCACACTTATGAATCAAATTGATTTCAAAAATCAAAAAATCAATTCAAAATCAATTGAATCTATGAAAAACTCAAGAAAACAATAGATAAGAATCAAATTATAACTTGTAATTACAACAAAATGGCAATTGAAGAGAGAAAATGGGACATAACATTGTCGTCAAAAATGCATTTTGATTAATTTTTATTTATTTATTGAACAAGTTGCAATGAAAATATAAACTACAAATGGTCTAGAATTAGCACTTCACTGGTTAATGGTTTCATTGATTATACCGGGGTTTTTATGCTTTAAGCAAAGTGTTTCTAAATTGAATACTAAATTGTAACTTTACATATTGAGAGGATGACTTAAGAGACACAAAAATCGCCTGTGCACACTTAAATTTGAAATAAAACTAATAATATTGAGATAATCGACATCTAATATAGAAAGGAGAAAAGTATAAATAAGAATCAAACTCTAACTTTCCCGCGGAAACAAAATGCATATAAAGAAATTGATATTTAATTACAACAAAATTTGAGAGAGAAGATTGGACGTAACATTGTGGTCAACAAATGGTCTAGAAAAATAGCACTTCACTAGTTAATGGTTTTGTTGTTTATACCCGGTTTGTTATGTTGGAAACAAAGTGTTTTTAAATTGAACACTTAGTTGTAGTTTTACATATTGAGAGAATAACTTTAAAAAAGAAAATGGGATATAACATTGTCTTCAAAAATGCATTTTAAGTCATTTTTATTTATTTATTGAACAAGTTGCAACAAAAATATAAGCTACAAATGATCTACAAATAGCAATTCATTAGTTAAAGGCTTCATTGATTATACCAGGGTTGTTATGTTTTAAACAAGGTGTTTCTAAATTGACTTAGTTCTGACTTTACATATTGAGAGGATGACTTAAAAGATTGACAAAAAATCGCCTGTATTGTTTAAACAAAATGTTTAAATTGATAAGTTTTTAACTGTTTAAAACTGCCATATATCTCAAACCAAATTTGTTTTAAACACTTCAAAACCTGTTTTAAACCATGGAATTTTGTTTGAACAGATGGGTGTGCTTAAAAATTCGTATGTTCTATATCTATGTTTGTTGCCTTAATTATTACATTGAAAGTAAACTTAATTTGGACAACTTAAGCACGAGCTTAATCATTCAAAATATTAATTTTGAAGTACATAGATGAATTACACTTTCCATTTCCATTTAACTCTTCAAAAATGAATTAATGATTTTGCTGTTTTATCATTGTCTAATCTGACATGTTACAACATTTTATATTTTATTACTTATTTTGGTATCCACCATCTCTCAATAAATTTAAGTTTCGAAATTGGCTAATTTCTAAAGGGTGTTTAACTGTACAATTATTAAATATTGGTTGGTAATGTGTTCACCCTGGCCAGCTAGCAATGATATCTAATCTAAGCAATGTTAGCATCAGACGCTGTTTGTACATTAATTGAGAAATAATTTTTTCGGTTTCGAAAATTTTCAGCTACTTCTTTACCTAAAATTAAATAAATGTTGTTTACATACAATAAAAATCAAAACTGAATCAAACTCAATCCGCTGGCATTGACATATCAGGGAATTGAATGCGTGTATGAGTACAATCGTTTGCACCAATCACGCATGGAAATCGTGCAACATTATAAAATTCTCGCTGTGCAGCAGTTATCTCATGATATATCGGTATTTTGCAGTACCTTGGACGTAAATTGGCGATGACGCAACTAACGTCGTGCTTAACTGTAGATGAAAAATGCTCGCTCACTCCTGCAAAATCTGTCAGCAACAATCGGTTTGCAGGAGGTACAGCGTTATTGCTAAAATATTGATGTAAATGTTGGCACATTAAATTATAAAAATTGTATCAAATTACTCACGTTATGGATAGCGGTTTAAACACTTCTTCTATTTGATGGAGAAAAAAATGGAAAGTTTCCTTCCAGAGATGGAATCCTTTTACAAATTCGATATCCAAATGTCGATTCAAATGTTTCAATCTTCTGCGAATTAGGTGTTCACTTCTTATTGGGAATAACTTATTTATTTCCTCCTTGATCATTTCTTCGTCCCAAGTATTGTTACCGCGGGCGTTTTTGTTTAAAACAAGCGGTTCTTTCTACTAATCTATTTATTTACAAAAAATGGTTTATTTACATATATATATATATAGTGTTAGAGCGTCGCCTATGGTCGACGTAGGGCGTCGGTGGCAAGCGTCGCCGATGGTTGACGTAGGGCGTCGGTGGCAAGCGTCGCCGATGATTGACGTAGGGCGTCGGTGGCAAGCGTCGCTGGTACTTGATGAGGTTGAAAGTTGTAGCTTGTTACTGTTTGGTTGGAAGTGTAGCTGTTCGGTTGAGAAAATGAATTCTTTCTCGCCCTTACCATCCTTTTAACCCCCAGGGTGGCGAGGGCGAACAAAGGCGGCCAATCCTGGAGCGGCCCAGCCGTCCGACCCGCCGGACCAATGGCGTGGGCCGAACAGCACCCTGTGGAGGTTGCTGTTCGGCCCATGACATGTTCCTTCGCCGGTTCTGCTGTCCGGGCTCTCCTGATCCAATATGTTGTTGGACCTGCTTCTTCGATTATCGTGTGAGGCCCTGTCCATCTGGGCCCGAATGGAGCTATCCTTTGGTGGATCCTTTCTAGTACCTGCTGGCCAGCCACGAATCTAATGGGCGGAGGATTTTCTCCTGCGTATCGTTGCCTGTATCGGTGTTCGTTCAAGTGGGCCCTGCGCCTTCTTGCCTCTCTCCCTCTTTCTCCGTTGGGTCGTTCTTGGCCAGGTTGGGCATCCGCAAACCACTCGCCCGGTCGGAACAGTTCGTAGCCGAAGAGCAGCGCCGCTGGTGTTTCGAGGGTGGCAGCGTTACGTCTCGTTCTGATGTTAAAGAGTGCTTTTGGGAGGTGAAGATCCCATGCACTCTGGTTTCCCCCTTGGAGCTGTAATCTCACGCACTTTTTGATTTCCTGTATCCTTCTTTCTGCCGGGTTGGCTTGCGGATGATAAATAGGTGTTGTCCAGTGCAAACACCCCCATCGGCGAAGGGCTGAATCCCAGTCGATAGACAGAAATTGGGTGCCGTTATCGGAGAGTATTGCCCGTGGGTAGCCGTACCGTGAGAATACTTGATCGTCCATGAGTTGGATGATTGTTGGGGTTTCACTGTCTGTCATAGGAAAAGCTTCCACCCACCGTGTGAACATGTCTGTTATGACAACAACAAACCGGTTCCCCCGTTCCGTCCTTGCGTACGGTCCTATAATGTCGATTGCCAACACTTCCCAGGTGCTTTGTCCTGTAGAGGGCCTCGCTTCAGTGCGGAGCAGGACCAACATCGTCTGACGTAGTCGCGCACGTTGTTTGCCATTCCTAACCAGTAGTAATGCCTCGAAATGGCACGTAGTGTTTCTTCGGCTCCGGGGTGCCCGGCTGTTGGTGAGTTGTGGTACCCGTGTAAGACACTTTCATGTAGATCTTGTGGAACCACTAGCAAGTCCCCGTCCGGAGAGCGTCGCCAAAGGAGGTTGTCGTGGGTAGAGTACTGTTCCATTATGCGGTGCTCGGCAGGATCCGCAGCCCCTCTCTCCTGAATCTCAGTCAAAGTCCGGACGAGATTCTGCGCGTGAGGATTTTCGCGCTGGGCTGCCTTAACTTCATGCACCAGTTCGGCCAATTCTATGAGGGCTATACACGGTTGACAATCTGGTAGAGTCGTAGCGTTGTTCTGCAGGTGACTCAGTAGTCTATCCGTATTTGGCGCATCGTCTTTGTTCATTTCGCGGTCGGCGGGCTCGCGAGATAGAAAGTCTGGTAGTTCGTTCTTTACGCCTGGCACGTGTTCCACGTGGAACTTGAATTCCTGCAGGAGGAGGGACCAGCGCGTTAACTTAGCGTTTCGGTCTTTAAGCGTTTGCAACCATAATAGAGCTCTGTTATCTGTTCGTAGAGTGAACGGTCGATCCTCAAGGTAGGGTCGGAAATGGCGTATTCCCCAGACGACCGCCAGGCACTCCTGTTCATTGATATGGTACTTCTGTTCGGCGGGTGAGAGTTTAGCGCTGGCAAATCCGACGATGCGACGGTCCGGCTCCTGGTAAAGGACTGCCGCTATGCCCCTTCCGCTTGCGTCTGTTTGCAGCACAAACGGCTTCTCAAGATCGGGCCGGTGTAGCTGAAGATCTTTGGTAAGAATGTTCTTGATATCGTTGAAGGCCTCCTCGGCTGCATCAGTCCACCGGAATGGTCGACGTCCACGAAGAAGATCAGTCAAGGGAGACAGGATTTCTGCGCAACGGGGAATAAATGCCCTCATCCAATTGGCGAGTCCCAGGAAGGATTGTAGTTGCCTCTTCGTTTTGGGTCGCTGCGCTCGTAGCATCCCATCGATGTGCGTTTGGAGCGGTTTAATCCCTTCCGGGGTTATTCTATGTCCTAAGTAATCTATGCTTGTGGCACCAAACAAGCATTTTTCTGGCGAAAGTCGCAAGTTGTGTTGTTGCAGCCTTTCGAAAACCAAGCCGAGGTGTAGCAAGTGCTCTTCCCAGTTTTTGCTGAAGATAATAACATCATCCAGATAGACCAGAGCAAATCTTCTCAAGTACCCGGGTAGCACTTCCTGGGTCATGAGCCGTTGAAATGTTGCCGGGGCGTTCTTCAGACCGAAGGGCATGACCCGGAATTGGTAGGTGGCACCATCGGGTGTGGAGAATGCGGTTAGGTGCTTCGCCTGCTCTGACATGGGAATCTGCCAGTACCCAGAGCGCAAATCCAGTGTTGAGAAAACCTTGGCGTGGCTTAGGTCCCTTAAGGTTTCGTGAATTATGGGTAAGGCGGACGATTCGTCGCGGGTCTGGCTGTTTAGGCGCCGGTAGTCTACGCACAGACGAGTACCCCCATTCTTTTTTGATACCAGCACAATTGGTGACGAATACTCGAAGCGACTTGCTTACGCCCTCGCTGAGTTTTTTCTCCACCTCCATCGTTATTATTCCCTTTTTTGTGGCCGAGTATCGGTAGGGTGGTAGTCGGAATGGTGTCGCCCCCGGGACCAGCTCGAGTTTGTGTTCCGTGGTCCCCGTGGTTGAGCCTGCAGCACTGGAAAACAGGTCGCCAAACTTGCTCGTCAGATGTTCGAAGTCTTCACGGTGTCTCTCCGGGAATTGTTGTTGAAGGCCTTTGGTATCGTAGACCGCTTGTCGGGTTATGCTGTGGCGCTTCCAGAAAATGGTGGCCCGTTTTTTAATCCCGAAGTGAACACAGCCGAGCTGGTAGTCCATAACGGCTGCTTGACGGAACAACCATTTCTGGCCAAGAATAATGGGGTGTGACAATCACTAGAAACTCATCTTCTAGCGGAATTCCCTGAATGGTGAATCGGAGGCGCGTCTTGCCCAGGATCGGCAGTGTGGTGTCAGGGTCTGCTTGCGTGGCGCAGGTGACTTGCAGAGGTTGGTAAGATGAGACGTGGTTCGCATGAATAAAGTTACTTGTCGAGCCGGAGTCGAGCAGAGTAAGGTAGCGTTTGGCGGCAACCTCGATAGTCACTGTAGGTCGGTTGAAGCGGCCCGGTTCCTTCAGGTATGAAATCCCTGCGGTCGTCTTCTCGTTTCTCGAATTACCACTTCTTTGTAGGGGACAGTCGCGGTTCCAGTGGTACTCGGGGCAGTACCAACATCGTGGCACCTTTTTCTTGGAGTCTTCTTCAGGAGCTGAATTCCCTCTTGTAGGTGGCGTTGTAGACTGTTTGAGAAGACCCGACTTCTTAAGAAGGGTATCCGTGCGCATCGCTTTGTGTCGCAATTCTTGTATGTTGGCCGGCATAGGGAAAAGATGTAGCTGTAACTGAGGTAACAGTAAAGCAACCATCATTCCTATGTCGTTGTCCGGTCGTCTAACAGATGATCGGCTTCTCGTCGTAGGAGCTTTTGGCATTGCAGAACCCCACGTTGTTGGGCGCCAATTGTTACCGCGGGCGTTTTTGTTTAAAACGAGCGGTTCTTTCTACTAATCTATTTATTTACAAAAAATGGTTTATTTACATATATATATATACAGTGTTAGAGCGTCGGTGGTAAGCGTCGCCTATGGTCGACGTAGGGCGTGGGTGGCAAGCGTCGCCGATGGTTGACGTAGGGCGTCGGTGGCAAGCGTCGCCGATGATTGACGTAGGGCGTCGGTGGCAAGCGTCGCTGGTACTTGATGGGGTTGAAAGTTGTAGCTTGTTGCTGTTTGGTTGGAAGTGTAGCTGTTCGGTTGAGAAAATGAATTCTTTGAACGGTGAACTTGACGGGCCTCTTGAGGTTCCTAGAATTTCTTCTTTAACCCTCTTCATCGGATCTAAAACAGACGGAAAATATATTAATTAATGTTCACTGATTTAGTGATATCGGGAGTAGGTATTGAAAGGATCGTCGGGTCCTGGATTGTTAGACTAGAAGCAACCTTGGCCGTTTGTAGCGAAGGTGTTCTGTGTCATAATCCATTAATCCCACTAGGAGGGGATTGGGGTGGTTTTCGAGTCGCGTCAACTCGGTACTGGCCTTGTCCCGAATGAATTCCTCGATGGTCGCCATCTGGGAATCATTGTGCAGTGTCGTATTGCTGACAAACCAAGGTGCATCAAATGCCATCCTTAGGACCTTGTTCTGAACCACTTGGAGTTTTTGCACGTGCGAGTGCGCGGCGTAACCCCAGACTGAAGAGGCGTAAGTCATCGTAGGCCTGATAACCGCTTTGTAGAGTCGAATCTTCCGAAGAGGATCCAACTTACTTCGACGATTAATCAGAGCGTACAGATTGACCAGAGCTGCCTTCGCCCGGTTCGCCATCGCGTCGATGTGACCTTTCCAAGTAAGTTTAAAGTCCAGAATGACACCCAAATACCTGGCTTCGGGACTCTAGGGGACCTCGTCCCCTTGCAGTACCAACGCATCGGGGGGTCTCTGTCTACGCCGAGTAAAAAGTACTGCGGTACTTTTATCAGCGTTGATTTTGACCCGCCACTTTGCGAAGTAGTCGAGCAACTCGTCCGATGCTGCCTGCAGTCTACGAGCGGCGACCTCGGGGGACCAAGATCTGCTGTAGATGCACACATCGTCGGCGTACATCGCTAACTGTGTTCCCTCGTAACGGGGTAAGTCGCTTACAAAGATACAAAAAAGTATCGGTGAAAGTAACGACCCCTGAGGGACGCCAGCAGTTAGGATTCGCTCTCTCGAACGCGTACCTTCCAGTTTGATGCGCGCTTTCCTGCCGTCAAGGTAGGAGGCGATCAATTGGACTAATCCCAGGGGCACGCCCGCCTCTAGCATTTTGAACAAAAGTCCTTCATGCCATACTTTGTCGAACGCTTTGGCAACATCGAAAAACACAGCACAAGTGCTTTGCTTTCGATTGAAGCCTTCGGTTATATGTTCGACAAGTCGCAGTACCTGGTGTACGGTCGAATGTTTGGGTCGGAAACCAAACTGTTCGTCCTAGATGAGCTTAAGATCTCTAACGGATCTTTGTAGCCTCGTCTGGACGACCCTCTCGCATACCTTGCCGAGACAAGAAAGCAAACTGATGGGCCTGTAGTTTTGCGGGAACGTCAGGTTCGCTCTGGGTTTCGGTAACACGACGACGTCAGCGCTTTTCCACGTGGTGGGAAAGTGGCGCAGCCGGAGCGTCGCATTGATGATCCCCGTTAGCGAAACGACCGCCTTTAAAGGCAAGGCCTTTAAAGCGGCGTTTCCGATTCCGTCCGGTCCCGATGCCTTCTTCGACTTACATCTCGCGATTGCCTCTTTCACTTCGGTCGGTGAAGAGAGCTCGATATGCAAACGATCTTCTACCGCCAGTCGCCTACTCACTACGCGCTCGACTCGATCGATGAAATCTTCATCTTCGTCATCGTCGCATAGCGGGCTGCACTGGGTTGCGAAGTTGTCTGCATGAGCCTCAGCCTTCTCCTGGAGAGTGAAAGCCATTCCGGTTTCACCGTGAATGGGCGGCATGCGTGACGTGTTCCCCTTCAGCACTTTGACCATCTTCCAACAGGAGCGATCGCCTTCGGTGTTCAGGGCGTCGAGTTTGGCGTCGAAAGACGCGTATCGGAACTCTGCCAGTTCCCTTCTCACTTCATCGCGTAGCCGGTTATAGCGTCTTTTGAGATTGGGATCCCAATTTCGCTGATAAGTCCGTCTGACGCGATCACGCTCTCGCATAAGTTCCCTGATGCGCGCTGGTAGCACCCATCGACGGTCACTTCCGGAAATCGTGTTTGTCGCGTATCGAAGAGAATCCTCGATTGCAACAGTGAGCCTAACTGATCGGTCGTATTGGTCCCATGTTGTGATGCATGTGGTCGGTAAAGGCCGGCCACGATACAGTGGAACGTACAACCGGGACGTGAACGTCCGGGACGTCTCCTAGCTGTAGCAACACAGGGAGATGATCGGAACTAAGTTCGTTGAGCGTGGTAACTCGATGAACTAGTCCGACATCTTTCATTACAACCACGTCCAAAACGTCAGATCGTTGCCTATCGTTCGACGGGTAATACGTGTGGTCGGGGGGGGGCATCCGTGAGAATGCCCGTCTCGTCGGTAAAACTCCGCAGTATTCTACCGTTCGCGTTTGCGACCCGACTGTTCCACGATGGGTGCTTGGCATTCAGATCGCCGGCAATAACCACACCTTTGTCCGTATCCAAGACACCCGTTAGATCGCCTTCCAACAACCGCCGGTTCGGCGGATTGTAAGCGGCGACCAAGCGGACGCGCCCCGATAGTGTTCGCACCACAATCGCGGTAGCTTCGAGATGTTGAGTCAGATCCTCGTAATGATCCAAACTGGTCCTTACGAAGATGGCTGTCCCGCCGCCTCTCGCGCCAACTCTATCGTTTCTGTAGAAGCGATAATTGGGCAGCCGCGGCTTATCGCGAGCTCGCAGATGAGTTTCGCAAACGAGTATCGCGTCAAGGTCGTACCTTTCTGCGAACTCGCGAAGCTCATTCTGCTTATTGACGAGGTCGTTGGCGTTCCAATAAGCTATCTCGAGCGAATGAGGTACTCTCGGTCGTCGATGCGTCAACATAAGAGTTTCAGCGTCTCGGACACGAGTTGAACACACAAAATAAATCGTGCGTCCCTATCGGTTTTGTCCAACGCGAGAACCTGACTAACCAGCTTCTGTATGCAGAGTAGGGGGTCAGTTGGGGGTTCAACTACCTCCTGTTCCGCAACATGTGCCGGCGTTTCGGTCACCGCGATAGACCCGCTTTTGCGCAGCCTCCTGTTGCGACGCCTCCTTTGCGACCTCGACAGTTTCGGCGGGTCGTCGGTCGCCTTTTGCTTCTGCTCCGCCGACTGGCAGAGTTTGGCTTTAAGCGCCGCGACCTCTTTCCGAACTACGATAGTAGCTGGGGCGTTCGCGTTGGAAGCAACCTTAGCGTTGCCTTTGGCTTTTTTCGCCGAACTACTAACCGCCTGCACGGGTTTCGCTGCGACTACTGGAGCCGGTTTATCACCCTTCTTCGCCTGGACAGGCGTTTTCGGGGGAACGGTCGCTTTGACCTTGGGGATCGCCGCCTTAGGGTGTTTTGGGCACCCTTTGTAGTTGGCGGTGTGAGGGCCACCGCAAAGGACGCACTTGGCGGGCGCATCCTTTGCTTTGGTACAGGATGCGGTCGAATGCTCACCGGCACACTTGACACAACGATGTGCGCCTTTGCACATGCGTTGAGCGTGGCCGAACCGCTGACAACGGTGACATTGACCGACCTCCGTCTTTTTCTTGGCGCTCTCGACCGTAATGGTTAAACCCTTTACAGTCTTGAGGTCAAAGATTCAAAGAAGTCAAAGAAGAAGACAGCTCGATAAGTCTCCGCATGATGCGGATAAGCCTTTCTCTTTTTTGAAGGACATTTCTGCCCTTCAAGAAGAAAAAGTAAGCGTCGAAATTCTTTTTTCGTTCCCTTACGGGAAGATACCCTAAAAAGGGCGCTTTTAGTTTCGAAAGAAACTATCTCGCTCGAAATATCGCTTTGACGAGGGCACCTAGTGGAATCCGAATCCTTTCCCCTTCCTTGGCTTGACAAATTCTTCTTACTTCTCTCTAGGTGATGTTGCTCTCTTCAAGGCTCGCTTCGGACTGATCCTGTGTTATCATGAATTCTTTCTCGCCCTTACCCTCCTTTTAACCCCCAGGGTGGCGAGGGCGAACAAAGGCGGCCAATCCTGGAGCGGCCCAGCCGTCCGACCCGCCGGACCAATGGCGTGGGCCGAACAGCACCCTGTGGAGGTTGCTGGGGTAACAGTATCCATAAAATTATTCATTTTTTAAATTTTATTCATTTGTTCTGTTATCCATTAGACACCAATTTATCCCGAACCGAATCCACTGGTTGTGGTTAACACAATTGACAGCCTAAGCCTTGACGTCACAGAAATGGGCGGAGCTTATACTGACTCCAAACAAACGCGTTGTTAATGGTAAATCGCCATTTACCGTTGTTCTATGTCGTGTTTTCGTGTTTTGTGTGACAAAATAAGACTTTTCATTTAAATAAATACTTAAAGGAAATTACTAATTAAGTGATTTTTATTAGTGTTTTGCCCGGGTAAGTTAATTTATTGCAATAATTGCTACTTTAAACCTTTTAGAGGTTATGTTTCTAATTGTTTTAGAATTTCTTTTACTGTAACGAAAATTTTAATAATAAGAATTTATAAACGCATCCATTTCGATGGTAATAAAGCACCCAATTATAAAAAATACATTGAAATATTAAAAACTTACAATTACATTTTGTTCAATAATTCATATGTCATATGTATTGAACATATAATAATATCATATGTTCAATAATTTTCTTCAACTTCTTTAATTAAAGGATATTGAAAGTTTGTAAGTGCTGCACACAACTGAACAATTACAGATATTTGTGGTATATAAAAGGATGGAACTTGGTGTAGAATATTATAACATTTTATTCTCCTAATGGCCCGTTCTACATGTATCCTTGCTTTTGCTATTTGCTGTGTCTCATATACTTGCGATTCAGTAAATTGCGGAGTTGTTAGAAATGGTGGAATATTTAATGACACCCCTGCAGGAAGAAGGTCCTTAATTAAAAAACCTTTATCTGCTAGTATTAAGCGAGGGGGTGTTGCAATATTTACAAAAAAAGGTTTACCAGCAAAGGAATTACATGAAATAAAAACAAATTCTATTGAAAGGGACATAGAGATATGTGGGATAAAATTGGGGAAAAAATTTATAATATCAATTTATAGATCACCAGACGGCAATTTATATAAATTTAATGAAGGTTTTTACACTATACTAGAAAAAATAAAATGCTCATTTACGAACGTTTTTATTGCTGGTGATTACAATATCAATTTCATGCAAACTAGCACAATACAAACTGAGTTTGAAGAATTATGTGCTTCCTTTGGGTATCATGTGTTAACCAGAGAGGCTTCCAGAGTTACATGTAACACAAAATCATGTATAGACAACATAATAACTAACACACAGAGCGATACTCAGCATGTTGGAACAATTAACCTACATTTGGCCGATCATTTCGGACAATTATTGACCATCGATTCGAAAAATATCTTCAATCAAAGTAGTCTCCAAAGGCAAAGATTAATATCTAGAGAAAACATATTAAAATTTGAAAGTAAAGTAAGGGAAAATGATTGGATATCTGTCCTTGAAGGGTTGAAGTCCGATTTTAACAAATTTCACAAGCGCTTGTTGGAAATTTTTGAACAATGTTTTCCAATTGTAGTAAGAAGGTGGGAAAATGTTGCTAGAAAACCAGTCAAATGGTGGTCAAAAGAATTACGCCAAATGAAATATACTTTGGAAGCACTATAGGTTATTAATCAGGTTAAGAAAGATCAACCATCATCAGAAATATACAAACGATACAAAAAAGAATACCTAAAAAAAGCAAAAGATACCAAAAGATTCCACATTACCAGGGAGATTAATGAGTCTGATAATAAACAGAAGACAGTATGGAAAGTAATAAAAAGAGAAAGTAACAGAACGCAAATCACCTCAAAAGATGGTAATATCACGGTAGAAGAGTTGAACGACTTCTTTACCAGCATCGGTGAGCATACATCAGCAATGATCCGTCAGGCGAGTTGTCCATACAGTTTGCTCCAAAACATGTCTTACACTACACGATATTCATTATTTTTTCAACCTACTACTAAAGAAGAAGTAATGTGGATAGTTCATAAAATGAAAAATAAAGCAACTCCGGATGCGTATGGGTTTTCCGTGAAAATACTGAAAATAGTTATACCATATATAGCTGATGCTGTTTCCATTATGATTAATAATTCTTTTTTATATGGACATTTTCCTGACCTATTGAAAAAAGCTAGAATTGCTCCCATCTATAAAAGTGGTGATCGAAACGATTTGAAGAATTATAGACCAGTTTCAATTCTTCCTACACTATCAAAGATATGGGAAGTTGCCATACGTAACCGTATAGAAGAACACTTTGATAGCAGCAGTATGTGGAACGAAAATCACCACGGCTTCCGCAGACAAAGATCGACGATAACTGCAGGGGCAAGCATTCTCGGATCTATATTAGAAGCTTTTGATAAAAACTTGAAGATAGAAGCAGCATTTTGTGACCTCAGTAAGGCGTTCGATACAGTTGACCACAGGATACTGTTGGGAAAGTTAAGCTACTATGGCATAAGAGGCGTTGCTAATAAAATAATGGAATCCTATCTAACAGATCGTACACAATACACTGAGTGGAACAATGGAAGATCCGGTGAAAGCATGGTACATGTGGGTGTTCCGCAGGGTTCAGTGCTTGGTCCTTTGCTATACATTATATACACCAACGATTTACCAATAAACGTACAGGCAGCAATTACACTTCAATATGCTGATGACACATCATTTCTAAATTATAATATTACAGAAGAAGGTCTACACAGAAAAACTGTAACTTCAATGCAGGACGCAGAAATTTGGTTTAATAGCAATAAAGTCATGCTAAATAGAGAGAAAACAAAGATTATGAAGTTTTGTACGCGACTTGAAGGGGAAAGAGAAACCGTAAAATTTCTGGGAATTGTGTTAGATAGTACCCTTACCTTTCAAAACCATGTACAGTATATGTCCGGTAAGCTCAGTTCAATAATCTACACTATCAGGGTATTAAATAGAACACCAACGTATGAAGCGGCTCGTCAAGCTTACTTTTCACTGTTTCACAGTGCTGCAACATACGGAATCCTTCTGTGGGGCGCATCTCCTCATGCACGAAAAATATTTATAAAGCAAAAAGAAGCAGTAAGAGCTCTTTACAAATTAAATTCTAAAGAAAGCTGTAGGAATGTATTCAAAAGTAATATACTTACCATCCCAGCAGAATATATATTTGTGTGTATTATGTACGTGCACGAAAGAAAGGAGCAATGGGAGAAAGGATCCAATGTTCACTGCTATAAAACTAGAAATGCAGAAGAGTTTCGACCACCTAAACGCCGTTTGCGGAAGACTCAGCATGGAATTGATTATGTTGGAGTCCGTCTGTACAATAAATTACCGGAGTATATTAAGATAATGTCACGGAAAACATTTAAAAAACAGTGAAAAGTGTACTACTGAATGGTGGGTTTTATTCAGTAGACGAATATTTGGAAGCTGAAATTGTGTGATTTGTGTCATTATATTTATATATTCAGAATGTGACGAGCCGAATATTCTTTTGTTTGTATGAATTTTTAGGCAATAAAGATTATTATTATTATTATTAAATCTCCAGGTATCATTTGCTCCAAAACTTTGCTCTCCTGAACAATTTTTTTATCTGATGTTGACCCTGGATAAGCTTTGCTAACAAACGTGATTACACCATTTGGCGCAACACCTACCAACATTTTCCATGTGTTTCGATGTTTATAAGAGCTATATGTCAATCTTTGATTAGTCATATTTGTTGGCACTGCAGAATAAATCTCAGTGCAATCCAAAATAATCCTACAACTTTTAAAATTCGTAAATGCAATAGGGAGGCAGGCCTGATTCCGCTGTCGAGATGGTATTGCTTTCATTAAATTTTTGAAAAGAACTTCATGAATCGCATAAATCCATGTCATAATAATATTGGTCACTGTAGCTGTACTACAATTGAATCTGATACTTAAATCTTCATGTGGAAGATTCAGCCTCAACTTCATTAAAGTCATAAGAAGCTGATCTATTTTCGGAATAATTTTTACGTTCCATCCAGCATAATATTTTAATTTTATGTTTTCCATTAATTAAAAAAGCACCATAAATAATTCATTGGTTGGGATGCCAGTGTACATTAATAAATGCGCATCATTTTTTTTCACAACATTATAGCTGAATCGTGTTGATGAAGTTTCCAGCTTTTCTGTTAATTCAGCCACCTCTTGCCTTAAAAAATAAATCTCCGCATCTTGCGAAGCAGATGATGGACTTAGGAGTGAACTATCAAGTTTTATCTGCGTTACTTGTTGATCTGGTTTTAAAGACCATGGTAGTAGCTCTGTTGAAGGTCCTGGTACTGGTTCGGTTGAAGGACCCGGTAGTGGTTCGGTTGAAGGTCCCGGTAATGGCTCAGTTAAAAGATTATTCCTTGAATGAACCATCTTTTTTACGGTTCGCCTCCTAAAAAACTTCTTGACTAATGGACTTTTTTCAATAATATATATATATATATATACCTTTGCTCCGGGGATTGTACATTAAACTTTTTTTTAATGTTAAAATCGAATAAAGTTGGCCCATTTTGCTTTTCTCTATTTATGAAATGGCAGTCACATACCTTCGCAAATTCACTTGGGTCCCTATCTTTTCTCCTGTACCAAATAAATTTAAAGCATAAATCTTTGAAACGAAACTATTATCCTTTTACCTTATGAGAGATATCCATCTATTCTTCTCCGTTTTGTTTTTTGGGAATCGAAAAAACTTGCAGGTATGCTTTGAACTGTAATGTTTACAGCCGGGAACAAAACACATTCCCATTCTGAAGCAGTCCTAGAAGCTTAAAAATTAATTAATTAAACTCGAAAACTCATAACTAATAGATTTACAAAAATAAACATCTAAAACAATTAGAAACATAACCTCTAAAAGGTTTAAAGTAGCAATTATTGCAATAAATTAACTTACCCGGGCAAAACACTAATAAAAATCACTTAATTAGTAACTTCCTTTAAGTATTTATTTAAATGAAAAGTCTTATTTTGTCACACAAAACATGAAAACACGACATAGAACAACGGTATATGGCGATTTACCATTAACAACCCGTTTGTTTGGAGTCAGTATAAGCTCCGCCCATATCTGTGACGTCAGACTTAGGCAGTCTATAGTTATCTTTCAGGTAACGTTAAGAGACACCGCACACTACAGACTTTTAATCGGCCGATTTTTTGGTCGGATTGGACTGAATGCTAGCACACTGTTCAAACTAAATTGTCGGGTCTGAGGCAAGTACGCACACTGATTACGATAGTCGGCCAATTATCATGATGTCGCGAAGACGTGTTATAATTGCGCTTATTATAAAACGAAGAAAGAAAAAAAATAGTATGCGGAGAAACCGAGAATATTGGGTGCATCCGATTTACTCTGATCGGCTATTGCGAGGACAGTTTCACACCCTACATTATAAACTATTAGAGTATGGGATACTCTAATAAAAAAAAAAAGTTTTTTGCTTTTTATAGAATGAGCATTACCAGTTTTAATGAACTTGTCCGTTTAATTGGACCAGCTATTGTAAAACAGGATACAATTTTACGACGTGCGATATCTGTCGAAGAGAGATTGAGTGTGACGTTACGGTAAGTAAAATAACATAATTTATCGTTTTTTTAGATTTATTTTATGTTTTACTTTTACAAATTTATTAATTCTGAATCATCAAAATTTGAATAGTAAGATTGGACTGTATCATTTGAACATCCTGGAGAGGTAATTGGACTTTGTATATTCACTACGTTCGGTGCTGTAGAGAACTGTGATTCAGCTAGATAATTTGCTGTGCGTTGGTATGATGTCGTGGTTGTTTGGTGATGCCGCGTTGCTATGATCTTCTTAAATATGTTTAATATATCGATCTTAGCATCCAGTTTTTCTTCTGGGCTAAGAGCACGGAGAGACGGAATGATTGATAATGCGAAGTTGGTGTCTTCATCGGGTTTTGTTTCTTCTAGCGCTTGCAATAATGCCTTGTCTACATCGGCCTTGTCATCAATAGCTGAGCGATTTTTTTTTAGCCGTCTTATTTTTTTAGGTTGAGAGGTTGGTATAGAGGTAGATGGAAGAGGTCCACTTTCGGTGTCATCTCCATCATCATCATCATCGGAAAGTAGTTCTAAGTTGCTTTCCGTAGGACGATTATCACAGCATGGTAGTAAAAATAACATTTTATCGAAGTAAACATATTTGCGTCTCTTGCTGGCAGCCTGACCTGATTTAGTATTTTTTTGTGCATTTAATTCCCTGCGGAAACAAGTCCGCAAGTTATTCCAACGCTTTTGAACCTCGTTACCTGTAATTATAAAACCACAGTTATGTTGATAATATAGAGAAACACTTATTCTTTTACAGATATTTGGCAACTGGATCTAGTTTTTATAGTTTGTCCTTCCAATATCTTATTGGATCATCAACAATTCGAAATATTGTAAAAACCACGTGTGAGCAAATATGGAACATACTTCAACCACTATACATGGCAAGTAAACAAGAGGACGATTGGCTGCGAATTGCTGATGAATTTTACCGCCGCACTAGTTTTCCAAACGTAATTGGAGCGATCGACGGTAAGCATATACGGATGGTGCAGCCAGAACATTCCGGGTCTTCGTACTTTAACTATAAAAAATACTTCTCATGTGTGTTAATGGCTTGGACCGACGCTGATTACAAATTTGTTTACATAGACGTCGGTTCTTATGGAACAGCTAGCGATTCAGAGATGTTTAAAAGTTCTAACATAGGAAAAAGACTAACAAGAAACCAATTGAATATTCCGATTGCAAAAAGATTGCCAAATGATGAAATCGGAGATCTCATACCATTTTACGTTGTAGGTGATGAAGCGTTTGGTCTTGGAAATCACATTTTACGTCCATATGCCAAAAAAAATTTAAATTACAGCAAGAGAATTTTTAACTACAGACATACTAGAGCACGACGCATGGTGGAATGCACTTTCGGTATTCTAGCTAATAAATGGCGCATTTTTCACCGACCAATAGACGTGAATATACGTTTTTGTATCTACATCATCAAAGCTTGTTGTATTCTGCATAATTACGTAAGAATAAACGATGGTGTCAAGTTTATTGATACCCTCTACGATTGCACAATGGAAAATTTAACTATGAATGAAAATAACCGAGGAAGAAATAATATGATTAACACAAGACAATATTTAGCGTCTTATTTTACGTCACCACAGGGATCAATTTCATGTCAATATGACAAAGTCAATAAAGTGGGTAGCTTGTTTTATTTACCTTGTTTTGTTGTTTCTTTGGAATCAAGTTGGTTCCATTCAGGAACAACTGCTTCGCAAACTTCCAACCATAATTTTCTTTTAATATTTATATCAGAGTATTCCTTCATACTCTTTTTATACAATGCAGGTCTCTTCTCCACTTCCTCAATCAACTTTTCTACCAAGTCTTCGGAAATTAGCGACATTTTATAATAACTGACACAAAGAAATCGGCTGGCCCATTAAACTTAACCCTGGAATACATACGTATACTTCACAATCATGAACACATACTGGGGTATTTCAGTACCCCACTAATAAAAACTCAATAAAAATATTTTTTGTAAATCTATATTTGAAAAATAGATAATAAAACTTTTATTTATAATGTATTAAATATTTACAAACATGATTTGCACATATCAATTGTATGGTCTATGCATATTGGCTTCTCACATTTGACACAGTAGATTTTTGTCTTTCGGTCTTTACTTCTGTCACATAGGTGACATCGGGCATATTTAGTTTTCTTCTTTGGTATTTCTGACACATCTTGAATAGGAGTAATGCACAGTATATCTTGTATATCATTTCTAAGTTTTATATTGATATTACCACATAACCGTTTTTGCATGTATGGTTGAGCCAACTGCAACCCAAGTTCACATAAAAATTTTTTTCTGACTGGTTTTTCTGGCTTTAGAACTAAATTATGTAGCACATATGCATTTATTCCTGCCTGGTCAAGCATTCCAAAGAAAAATCTCAAAGGCCATCTTCTGGTTTTTCGGGCAACTGTGTAATTATGGACCATTTGGTCCAAAGTATCTACACCTCCTTTTGTAGAATTATAAAAAGTTATAATTTCTGGTTTTTTGTAGCTTCGTCGATAGACTTGGAAGAGTGGAAAATTGATAATAATATAACTGATTTAGATTTTTTTGGTGTGAATGACACTATTGTAGTTTTGTCTGAAAATCCAAACTGTGAAGAGAAAATTTCTTTCTTGGGATGTGGGAGAAAAGATGGTGGAATTTCTTTCTTATTATGCCGAAGAGTACCAACAATAGTCAATTTAAAATTATTAAGTAATTCTTCAGCTAAGGGAATTGATGTGAAATAATTGTCCATTGTTATGTTACGATTAGTCCCTCGTATTGATTCTGATAATTTTTTTACTACTTGAGTCGCAATTGGCTCCTGCTTTTTTGACTGGCCCTCTTTACCAATGTATGGTATAGCATTCACCATGTAGTATGTTCTACTATCACATAAAGTATTTATTTTTATTCCATATTTATCTGGCTTAGAACCAATATATACCCGAAAAGGACAGTTGCCTCGAAACCCAAGTAACTGTTCGTCAATTGTGCAGTATGCGTGAGGTGTATAACTTTGCTTGCAATTAAAAATAAATAATTCCCATAATTCCCTTATTGGTGAAAATTTATCTTCGCGATTTCTTACAACCTTGTTGTCAAAACGCAAGCAAGTTAGTAGAAAGTTAAATCTACATTCACTCATTATCGCTTTATATATTTTTGGTCCCTGTTCAGAAAACATTTCTCTAATATCAAAGTGAGCATCTTTTCTGGCTCCAGAAATATATAATACACCTATAAATGCCAATATTTCACTAGAATCAGTGTCCTGAGTGTATCTAGTACCTTCAGCATAATTTAATTTCTGTCGAGCTATTTCCTGATTGGTGAATATAACAATCTTTTCTATGATTTCATTCTCAAATAGAATTTTCCATGCTTCACTTTCGCTTGTAATCTGTTTTGCTTGTCCTTGTGCCCCTGGTAGTTTTATGACTATATTTCTTCTTTGTGTTTTTGTCCGTGGTGGTTCTTTTTTTGACCATTTATAACCACTTTTTCCCAATATTATGTCATTTGGCCTCTCTTCAATAAAATTATCTTCAACATCAGAAAGACCAGTATCCGAAATAACACTTTCATGTTCTGATTGGGTTTCAATTGCATCTTCACAATCGCTAACAATTTCTTCATCCGATTTAAGCTCATCATACCATGCGGTCACGATATTTTCAAAATTAGGGTCAGTAAGTTTAATACTTTTCCTCACAGACATTTTCTAAAATGATTAATATGAAGATGTATTATAAAAATATATCAACGGTAAACACATACAGGGGTATTTCACTACCCCAACTTACCTTTTATTCTAAAACTATATAAAAAATATTTCTTACTTATACAACATATGATAGTACATAACCTCAAATAAGTATACACGAACGAACAGTAATGCCAACCCACGTATAACAAAATTATATAAAATATAAAATTTCACTGGGGTATTTAAATACCCCGTATATATATAGAATATCCTAGAATATTCTAGGGTTAACTGTCGGATGATTTCAAATCGTTTGAATGTGCGCCCTTATATATACCCTAATAGTAATCAAAACACCGACCAAACTATCGGCCGATGAAAAGTCTGTAGTGTGCGCTGTCTCTAACTATGAGAAAAATGCAGTGGTAGCAATCGATTTTTACTTTAACTTTTATAAGGCGCTAACTACAATTTTAACGCTAGTAATGAATGCTAGTTACGGGCCTAACAAAGAAAGGCGAAGTGCAAACATTGACAATCCACTTCTCTTTGGGCAAGCTATTGCACCACGATTCCGCACAAAGAAGACAAAATGTCTCAAAAAACTCCAACAGCGCTTTTTTTGGGACCCGGTAATATTTTCACTATATTTTTGGCTGGCGTGCGAGTATTTTTTTTCAGCAAAGACTTCTTTGACCACATAATTTTTTCACCTTTTCCCATGTAAAACTCCACATCCGATTCCATGATCTCATCGGTTTCATCATCACCACTTTGTTCGGTTTCACTGTCGTGGCTATCGAAGTTCACTTGTTCATCTTCACCATCAGACCAATCGGAGTCGTTATCCAAACTGTCGTAACTGGTTTCTCCTCGTTCATTTGCTTCTCTTTCTTCATCGAATAATAACACGAAGAACTCGTTCAAATGACTCTTCTCTAAGAAATTTAGGCCTGTAATAAATGATCGTATTTTGGTGCTAGTTTTTATTGATTAGTTTTTCAAGTAAACAACAAACATTCTACAAGCAATAATTTATGTGTAAATTACATCAATTACACGGAAACGCATTTTCGTTGCTTTCATACATCAAATAAAGCAACAAATACATTCTGCTACAACAACAATTACAATATTTTAGCGAGATAAATACTTACATGACTACACGCATAGGCGGACTAACACTACTGCTAAGATTTACACTGTTATTACTTGAACACTCGA
This sequence comes from Onthophagus sagittarius, assembly GCA_036711965.1. Taxonomy (NCBI): domain Eukaryota; kingdom Metazoa; phylum Arthropoda; class Insecta; order Coleoptera; family Scarabaeidae; genus Onthophagus; species Onthophagus sagittarius. Next base: position 50,404,398 of record JASERS010000001.1, read on the forward strand.
CAACGAATGACTCAACTAATGCACTAGCTGAAATGAGCAGGGTCTAAGTGGAAGGTACTGAAGAGCACAAAACACGAAAACCACGGAAACGGACGTCAACAAACGAGACATAGCGCATGGTGGACAAAGTCCGCCAACCCGTGTAACGAAGGGTTAATAATAGTGGTCACTTCTTGACAAAATTGTATTCTTTTGTCAAAATCGTCTTCAGCTAACTCTTGATGTACTTGCAATTTATAAGGATGCAATTTATGAACTTTTACAACTTTATAATAGAAGCCAAGGATTATACCAGTTGCTATATATACCTGACGCAATGAAGTACTGGGATTGATACCGAAATGACCCAACACTTCCAGTTGTGCGGTTTCATTCAAAACTCTCGGCTCATTTTGTTTTATGTTCAGTCTGAGTAAATTTCTTCATGAGATTCAGGACGTATCTATGAGATACGTTGTTATCTGGATGCCTTTCGTTGAAAACTGCGGCAGTTCGTCGAGCACATTCATTTTGGGCTCCATACATCAAAACAATTTCAATCCTTTCTTAAGGTTTCCTTAATTTTTTATACGTGCGGTAAAAGCCCCTGGGGCGAGTTTTAGGGGTTGACAGTTTTTGGGGAAAATGAGCCTTTTTCGGCTGTATTTGGGGTCAACTAGCCCATTAATAATTTAACGCGGCATAACTAAAGTAAAATTTTTAGGATTATTTTGTAAGGATTAGAAGTTAGAGGAGGAAACTGTATTTCTCGGTTAAATCTCAAAAATGAAAACTGTTATCAAAAAAATTTTAAACAGTAATTAATCATTTTCTAGTAATAAGAAAACAAATAGAAGTTATCTGTATAAATAAATATTTATTTATTTTATGAGTTTAAAAGCAACAGACAGAAGAAATGATTAAATATTTTATATTATTACTTATTATTAAATTTCTGCATATAATATATTTTATTTCATTTTACTTTACATTTTATAATTTTAATTCTCTTCGACATATTGTTGGCAAAAATGGTAATCGTGAAAGAAATGTTTTAAACATAGCGACTGTTTGCACCAAGCACAAGTTATTACAGCTATATCTCAACAAACATCGCACGTTGGCTTCTCACTTGAAAACAAACCTCTACTGGATTTTCAAACTGCTCTGGTCTTCCTTCAATGTATCCACTTGCAAACCATGCGTATTTAAAAGGATTGATAAATCGGGGGGAAGATAACTGGTTGTGAGTTAGGGATTGGAGTTTCAAAATGTTGTCGCGTTGATCTAAATTTACATCGTGTTGATATAGGATAATCTGATCAGAAAATCTTCTGATAAAATTTTTCCATATTCTAAATCCAAATACATCAAGGGGCTGTATTTGTCCCGTTGTCCCTGCAGGAATAGACAAGTGTTTAAAATCGGTATTTGATGGGGTTATTTCATTAATAACTTCAGGACAATGACCACTCCAAGAGTCCAATAATAAATAAAATAAACATTTTGTAGAAAATTCTTCATATGTCCAGACGTTAGCTTTCCAGATTTGGATGCTAAAACGTATATATTGTTTGCTTTAAACATTGTGTTTGCTATCCTTGGTCCAAAGGATTCTTTTAGAACAATTAAAAGGGGTGAAAGAAGTTTCCCATCCGCAGATATAATAGGCTGAATTGTGTAACTATGCGTCGTCAAAGACACTGACGTCACTACACGTTCTACGGTTTTAACACCTAAATTACTTAAAGTTCCAACTGCATGAAATTCCAAGTTAAAACCGCTCTGATCTGAATTGTAGGTGTTTTCAGGGCCATATATTTCGATATGTTTCTTCGCATCTTTTACAAATTCTTTAGCTACGATTTTTACTCGGTCAACATTTGCTAATTGTTTTTGTGACACAAATTTTGAGATTTTTCTACTCACCACCATCTGCGGATGTCGATGTCATGTAGAGGCAATCTGTTATCTATGGCAGTTTTGGCTTGATTAATAACGAATTCCGCAATATCTCTTACTTTTTCTCGGTAAGTTAGGTAAGTAAGTCTGTTCAATATGTTTCGCCCACCTTTGTAATTGTTTCTTTGATGTGAGCTTTCTGTTTTTACTTTGAACAGTTTCTAGTTTTAGATACCCTTTCTTCCCACTTATCCAATAATTAACAGCTTCCAATTTGTAATCGTAATCAATATTATCGTTTAATGGGCAGTGAACTTCTGTTACTGCTAGTACACTTTCGCTCGTCCCTTCGCCTTTACTGTCTTCTATAACTTGAGCATCTTGACCATTATTAATGGTAGTGGACGTGTCAAAGACTAACACAGTTTCGTCTTCAATTTGCATATTAGAGTTCTCCATGCTTTCCATCAATATATGTTGAATTCTTTCCTTTAATTTGACTTCGTCTTCATTCATAGGACTATTCGGGATGTTCATAATAGTAAAAACTGTTAGCAGTAAATTTAAAACGTTAATTGGATTGATGAGAACCATTGCTTCTGTCAGTTGCTTTAAAACTGAAATCGTCCAAAACGATACTCATCTATTATCTATTATCTAAGGAAACGCTTTGAATAGAGTACATGTTGTAAGATTTGATACTGAACCCATGCCAAACTTTTTTGGGAGACGATTAACGATCTCATACTTTTTATAAGGATTCGGCTATCGATATGTGTGTACATATAGGATTTCAATTCGCACAGAATTAATTACAGGATTTATTAATGTTTAAAATTTTTTTGATAACAGTTTTCATTTTTGAGATTTAATCGAAAATACAGTTTCCTCCCCTAACTTCTAATCCTTACAAAATAATCCTAAAAATTTTACTTTATTTACAAAGAAAACACCGCGTTAAATTATTAATGGGGTAGTTAACCGCCACCCACCCCAAAATGTTGAATAAGGCATTTTCTAGTAATAAACATTTTAATGCGTTGCAATAACACGGTTTTGTTTAAATTCTTTTCCTCATTCCAAACTTGTTTTACCGCGTTATTATTATGAAAAGTGATTATGTATTAACCCCCGTAACTTCGTGGGGGTTGGTCTAGGGCGAATGGGAAAAAACACGTAACTTATATTTTTAAACGTATTGTAAGCATACTTAAAGCCAAAAAAATCGATACGGTAGTTTTTAAATTATTCCAAAAAAGTAGGGGTAGTTTACCCCTTTTCACCCTCTTGTATATGAGAACATCAAAAGAAAGCTCTCTAAAAAAGAATTTCAGTTTGATCACCCCAATTTTTGATTAGCCGTTTCGTTTCCAAATACAGCCGAAAAATGCTAATTTTCCCCAAACTGTCAACCCCTAAAACTCGCCCCAGGGGCTTTTACCACACGTATAAAAAATTAAAGAAACCTTATTTTGGTCCATTTTACCAGTATACTAAATTGCATCAAAATCGGTGAGGGACACTTGGGATACTTCTCTTGTAAGTAATCTTTAGCCGATACTGCATTATATCCAATGTAATTCTTTTTTTCTGCTAAGATTATTTTGCGTATTGCACCAGTAGTTACCGCAACTAGATGGACTGTATCCTTATTCCTGTCTTAAATTTGATATTAAATCCTTCATCGTACTCCTCTTTATTTAAAACATCGTAGAAGTTTTGTTCATAAATTGTGTCTTTCACCTCTTGCAATTCCATCGACGATTTTACGTCGTATAGAATTATCGGTGGTTTTCTCTTTCTTGGTTCAGCAATTTTTTATTATTTTTTTTTGTTGATCTAATTATGATTCTTAATGTTTTCCATGTCAGACACGTTCTCTGATTCAATAATCAACGTATTTTTTGTTGTTCTTATAGCTTTAATTTAGATCCTATCCTTAACCGTATTGATGGACTTCGTGAAAGTTTTTGAAAGTCATTTCCTTCATTTCAATGTTAAATTTACCCGTTAAGAAAAGAGGGGGTTGTTTCTTTACATTTGGAATGGTCTTTTGGTTTTTCGTTGTTTCCGTGCTTTTGGCAGCCGCTGCTGTAAAGTTCATTATCGGCATAATTTGGTTTCCTTTTAATTCGGCTTTTAACTTTTCGTTTTCGTTTTTAACGAGTTTGTACTGCTAAATTAGTTCAGCTTGGGCTATTAGTCACGCATTTAGTCTTGTCCGTAGACGCTGCATCATGTGGTCTCCCATAGAGGATGCTTGCGATAGTGTTGCCGATCGCTTCCGCTAGGTTGGCAAAGCCTAGCTTCTTCGTCGGTCCCCTGATGGCCGGGGTGATCAACAGTGGCGGTGCTCTTAGCCGTGGAGAAGACGCTTATAGTTCGTTACGTTTTCCTCAACCACAGGTCCACTAACGCGCCTGTCTTTCGTTCCCGAAGCTTACCACGGGGAGATAGAACCTGACTAACTACGACAGTAGCTGGGACGTTCGCGTTGGAAGCAACTTTACCGTTGCCTTTAACTCTTTTCGCCGAACAACTAACCGCCTACACGGGTTTCGCTTCGCAGTGTTGCCAGAACCGTTTTGGAACGGACTCCCGAATTGGGGAGAACGGATTGTCCATCAGGAATTGTAACAATCTGGGGATTCGTTCATTTGAACTCCCGGGGTACTCTTGATCTTTTCCTTCAAACATGCTACCAGATCCCATGCCTGCTCTTCCACAGAATTGGTCACTGAATGTGGTAAAGTCGCCTGAACTCGTACCGACGCCTTCTTCCACTACATATTCGGATCCACCGTTCGAATTTCCGACATCGGAAATATCTTCAGTTGAACCAAATATTCGGCAGTATTTTCGCCCTGACACTTCAACGAAAATAGCCTCCCTTTCTCTCGAGCATAAATATACACCGATACTCCGGAGGTATTCGGGAGAGAGTCGTTGAATCGGAATAATTGTCCGACTCGACTCCCGTCGGTAACCCTTAAATATTTTGAGACGGACGCATCTACATCTATTCCTAATGGATCACATAGTTCTCTAATGGATCTTGTGCTGCTGGCAGAAGATCCGGATCGTCTATCTCGGTGTATACCAGTTGGGATCTCTCGTCCTCTTCTTCCGAATCGGATATGACTTCCCTGCGCCTTTTCTGCACTTTCTCTAAAGAGTCGGTTGCCATAATCGAAGAAATCACGAATCGAAACTTTATCGAAACTAGATGTACTGTCTGAGCGTGAACTCATAATGAAGTAAAATAAATTTTAATCATTATTTATACCAAAAATATTATATAAGCGTAATTACAATTTAACGACATAAGTGCTTAATATTTATTTTATAATTCTTATCTTATGAACTTTTGGCGGTAATGATCTGTAGCAATCACCAGCACCACCGGCGCCTCCCCTGGTACTAGACCCCTATCCAGGGGCCCAGCAATTAATTAATCATAATGATATGTTAACAAAATTATATGGCGGCTATACAAATGCAAATGATTTTGCAATGAATATGGGTCTTCCTAGAATTGCTCCAATGTACAGGGTGGGCAAATTTTGGTGTTATTATAGGCTATCTCGGAAACTATAAAAAATACGAAAAAAGTAGGTGCCATATCCCGATCTCTTTTTCCGAGAATCTTTTCCTTTTGTTTTTAAGTTATAGCCAAAAAGTCACATTTTCGCAATTTCAAAAAATGCTTATATTTAGTTTATTTTTAAAATCGAAGAAGAACGGTTAATACATTCTTAAGACACTTTTTTGAGTAGAATATAATACCGTTGAAAAACTTTAAATACTGTTGATAGTTTTTGAGATATGACACAAACTTGTGTTTTTTTAAATACAACCAATAGTTGATTATGATGTTACTAAAAAGAGCACATTTTTAGCTTTCCAATGATGTATCGCGGATGGTATCTTATCGGAAAATAAGCGTTATTTTTCAATTTTAAGATATTAAATGACAAAAAATTTTCTTTTGTTATAGTAGGCTGCGGAAACGTAAACTACCGCTTAGTTACTATAGTAACGTGAGTTTACTTCTCATTTCATTCGTAGTTTCTTTCGTCATGAGATTTCCAATTAATAAGTTCCGCATTATCTTTAAATAAAACGATCAAATTAAGTAAAGAATATATTAGTATTTAAAATTTAATCTAACGGATAAAGCTAGTATTACAGATGAATTTTTCAAACAATGAACAAATTTAACTATCAAATTTATTGTTTAACTTAACCATAAATTATTAATTAAACTACATCAAATTTTCAAATTGTTCCCCGTTATTTTGGATACATAAATTGCATCTCTTTACTACACTATTAATGGCATTGAATATATGAATGTTCGAAAGTGAGGTTATACATTCTTCAAAATTATCTCTCAACTGAATAATGTTTCTATTAGACTTTTTGTAAAGTTCGTTTTTTATGTGACCCCAGAGAAAAAAATCTAACGGAGTTAAATCTGGTGAACGAGGTGGATATTTTATGGGTCTATTTGTTGCAATTACTTTATTCCGAAAATTTGTATATAAAAGCTTCGAAACAGTTCTGGTATTGTGGGGGAAGCTCCATCTTGTTGGAAATAATATTGGTCTGCTTGCATTAATGGGATTTGATCCATAAAATTATTGATAATGTTTTCATTAATAATATGGTGGTATCTCTGGCCATTCAATTTTTCATCATAAATTTTATCACCTAAAATACGATTTCCGAGCAGTGCACACCAGACGCTAAAGCCAAATCGTCCCTGATTCTGAACATCGACATGTTGGTGAGGATTTATGTCGGACCAGTAATGGTTATTACGCCTGTTAAAAATACCATTGTTTGAAATGTAACATTCATCTGTCCAAATAATCTTTCTTGGAAACGATGGGTCTTGTAAATATTGTTGTTCGAACCACATACAAAATTGAAGGCGTCTTTGAGAATCCCCTTCTAAATGTTGCTGTCGTTTCTGTATTACGTATGGTTTAAATTTATTGTTTTTTAAAATAGTTAGAGCTCGACGTCTGGAAATTCCTGAGTCAGTTTCAATTTGACGACTGGAGATAGCCGGATTTGCAATGACGGCTCCAATTACATCAATTACGGTGTTCTCAGCATCTTGAATGTGATATGTTTTTGGTTTTGGCTTTTTGAAACATCCATAATTAGTTAGATTTTCTTTCAGCCGCTTAAAAATTGATTTATGCGGCTGTCTCCGTTCTGGGTAGCGATTTAAATATGTTTCACACGCAGCATTAGCATTGTCGTCATTGCGAATAAAACATTCTAACATATCATATTTCTCGTAGCTACTAAATTCCATTTTTGAATGTTTCGTTTGAAAAAACTTAAAACACTAGGACTACCGATAACGATTCTCACTGATTTTGACTTAAGTTATTTAAGTAGTAAACACACGTTACTATAGCAACTGAATAGTATCACTGTCCAAACCCGCCTACTATAATCAAAATTTTAATAACTAATATATTCTTTACTTAATTTGATCGTTTTATTTAAAGATAATGCGGAACTTATTAATTGGAAATCTCATGACGAAATAAACTACGAATGAAATGAGAAGTAAACTCACGTTACTATAGTAACTAAGTGGTAGTTTACGTTTTCGCAGCTTACTATAACAAAAGAAAATTTTTTATCATTTAATATCTTAAAATTGAAAAATAACGCGTATTTTCCGATAAGATACCATATATGCGATACATCATTGGAAAGCTAAAAATGTGCTCTTTTTAGTAACGTCATAATCAACTATTGGTTGTATTTAAAAAAACACAAGTTTGTGTCATATCTCAAAAACTATCAACAGTATTTAAAGTTTTTCAACGTCATTATATTCTACTCAAAAAAATGTCTTCAGAATATATTAACCGTTTTTCTTCAATTTTAAAAATAAACGAAATATAAGCATTGCACCTACTTTTTTCGTATTTCTTATAGTTTCCGAGATAGCCTATAATAACACCAAAATTTGCCCACCCTGTACAGTCATGCTCATATGTATTAGACACCCCCCTGTTTATCGGTTTCAGGTAAAATAAAAGGTATTAAATAAATTTACATCAATGGAAACGGGTTTGAAAGTCTTTATTTAAAGAATTTTAATATTTAGTTATACCACCCCTTGCTTTAATTACAGCAAGCACCCTGCTTGGCATGCTTGCTACAAGATTATGACATTCTTCTTGGGATAAAGTATCCCAAGCTTCAAGAATTTTATTTTTTAAAGTTGTTTTTGATGTGCATTTGAATTTTGCTACTTTAAGCTTTAATTTATACCATAGATGTTCTATTGGTGAGAGGTCAGGGGACTGGGCTGGCCAATCTAACACCCTTACACGGTTTTTAGTAAAGCAGCTCATTGCTTCGCGTGATTTATGGCAGGGTGCGTTGTCTTGTTGGAAATAATAATCCGGCATTTCTTCGTCAAATAATTTTAAAGCCGATGGCTCCAAAACCTCCTCTAACATGCCGATGTACTGGCGTGTATTTATGCGATCTTCGCACAAAAAAAGTTCTCCCACTCCTAACGCAGACATGCAACCCAGCGTTGCCAACTCAAAATATGTCTATACTCTGTTTTTAAACTAGGAGGAGTGAATCCGAAAGTTAGATTTACACCAGGAAATATCACCAGAAAATATCCCTAGATATTTTTAGCGGTAAATTTAAATTAACAATTATTATTATTTATTTTATTGCTTTATTGTATTTATTTATCGTTTAATTGTTATCATCAACTCTAAACATACAAGTTAACAATGAAGTTATGAGTGTATTTATTTTAACCCTCTATTGCATAATTTATTTTATAGTTTGAAAAAAATTTTTTTTTGCATTTTTTGTGATAAATGTGCATAGAAATAAGACACCTATGAGTTTTTTTTTTCAAAATTTGTATTTGTAGAGAAAAAAAAAATGTGTTCCCAAATGGGCACATTGTGGGCTCAAAGTACATTTTTTTTTACATGGTGTGAAATGACTTGAAGCAATTATTTACTTTATTTAAACACAAATGTATTCCACATTTTTCGCACATTGTTCTGGATTTACCCTTGCAGTTAGGTTTTTTGCATCTTTCTCGGTTTTCTGTCTGTAAAGGCCAATGTCCAGTATTATCCAATATTATGTTTCTTGTTGGACGTGGTTCCAAACATTTTCTTTTAGGTGTGAAAGGAATGGGCGAGTCGATGGGCGTATTGGCGCCACTAGTGTTAGGTCGGCCTCTCTTTTTTGCCTTTATTTTTCCCACTAGACATAGATCTTGTGCTAGTATTGTTTTGAATTCCAATACCTTCTCATTCTTGTTTAGTTGTTTATTGATTCTTCTTGAAAGTAACCATGAATTTACTACCACAACGTCAAGCATGTGGCAAAATATGCGCATATACCATTTGCGGCTCTTCAATTTTATGGGATACAATCCTAATAGAGAATCCTGTAAATCTACCCCTCCCATGTGCATGTTGTAGATTGAAACAATGTCGGGACGATCAATTTCTTTCTTGCAGTTCTCCGACTTGAAAAAACGCTTTACTTTGGTAAGTGGAAATGTACCAGAGAATGTAGAAACTAATGTAACTAATCGATTATCATACCACTGCACAACATGAACATCTACTCCAGCAACATTTGCAGTTTTCTCAATGTGTGAGCCTTGTCCCTTTTTTTTCATTTCTTTTTCACTAACCATTTTTAGGCCCTTTTATGACGCCAAAAAAAAAATAATAATAATAATTAAATGAATCCAATTAAATCAACTCCTACTTTGATGTGAATAAAAAAAAATATTGATAACCACAATAAGACAAAATAAAATACGGTTTACTCCTAAAGACGCACGCGAGTCCTCGACCGGCTCAGTGAAGAAGGGAGGGGTTATTTGTTTTCGGCGCCACACAGTTAACCCCGCGTGGTACACGAACTGTGACGTGAGTTCTTAAAATGGTGAAGTAAACATGTAATACAACACAACATAGGTATACGATATACAGACAATGAGTTGTACAAAACGAAATGAATTTATTAAATAAAATTATAAAAAAAAAATCCCGTATTAACAATACAGGTAAGAGAAAAAAAATCAACTGTTTAACTTTAACTTTAAATCCTATTCTAGGTTATCACAACAAACGACCAAAAAAAAAATAATGCTAGCGAGCCTTGAAAAAAAATTAAACTTGAAATGATCGAGATACCAAAAAAAATAAATAGTGGGTATATTAATTAAATGAAAATTAATCCGCGTCCGGACCCCGTATGGTTGAGCTCAACGTAAAGTCCGAACAAAAAAAGAAATTCTTTCGGAAAAAAAAAAAACAAAAAAAAAAATTAATCTCGCCAACAAAATTACAAATAGTAAGTGAACCCGAAAATTAGATATTTGATTGATGATTAAAAATAAAAAAAAATGTAAATAATTTGATGTACTTGTATATTCTTGTTGGTCTCAAAATAAATTGGTGATCATAAATCTGACCTTAATTCTGTTGTCCTTAAATGATTGGAAAGAAATGATCTTGTCTCCGTCAGCAACACTTCTGGTGTTAGGTGGAGGAGAAGGAAAGGTGTTGTTGAAATCCTCCCCAAATTATTTTGGCCTACGTCCACAATATCGCATAGAAAACAAACTCCCGAAGAATTTATTCCGGAGAACCAAATGGACGCAACCAGAAAATTGCTCCCCTCAATAAAATCTGGTTAAATAAATGGAAAAATAGAAAACCTTTTTTTTTTAATAGAAAAATAGTTTTAAGATTAAAGCGATTTTTTTTTTGTATGAATGAATAAGAGAAGATTGGCTGAGTAAAAAGGTGTATGCGTTATAAACTAGAATAAAATATGCTTACCTCAGTTGTTCGAGGTTCTTTTTTTTTGATAAAAAATTTTCGATTCGAAGATACCAGGAAAATACACTTAAATCCGGATTTACCGTATTAATAGGAAGTGAAAACACTTTTCCCCAAAAGATATTACGGGTGATGAATCCCAAAAATATGGAAAATGAAAAATTTCTTTAAATTCCCAACATGGCTAAACCACACCAAAATTTCAATTTCACTCGTAACACGTGTATCACTCTGGATCTTACATAAGAGAGGAAGAGAAAATTTTTGAAAAGAACTTTTATGTTCTGCAGTGCAACTCAAAAAAAATTACACCTGCGCCAAAACTCTTAAGTCACAGCACCCTCTCACAAGGAAGAGATGAAGTAAGAAAATTACAGAATTATTAGGAAGGATAGATAAAAAGGAAGTTATGCAAAGTACCAGAAGATGTTGCTGCAAAATAATTTTTAAATTAAACAAGATGTAAATTAAATTAATGTAAATAAACTGAATACAAAACTACTCAATTTTATACAACTCACCATCCAACACATTAACACAAGACGTCACATTAAACATGGTACAACAAATGAATTTTTGGAATGTAACAGCCGATTAGATCTTATTGTTGCCACACTTTGTATGCCTAATTTTCCCAGATAGGATAACAAATTTATACCAGAAAAATAATTGTCATAGTAAACCTTATGATTTTTGTCTCTCGGAATTGGTCTACATAAACGGACGATGATATTGCTGGCAGCTCCAAGATTTGGTTCCCCTGGCAATAGATTTTTGTCAGCTTTACTATTGGAAAGCTCAAAATTTGTACTGAAGCCACTTACTCCTGATAAGACATACATTTTGTAACCCCATTTATGTGGCTTTTTGGAATTATATGTCTTTAAAGATGTTCTTCCCTTGAATGGAATAATTTGTTCATCACAGGATAAATTTTCCTCAAAAGGGATTTTTTGGCAGGATTTCTTTATTTGATTCAATACCGGCATAATTTTATGTGTGCTTCCAGTGGCTAAGGTATTATCTGAGAAATGCAAAAAACGTTTCAGCTCCTCAAATCTATTGAGAGGCATGATGTCTGCTATTTGTGGTGTTCTAGTATTGGCCGACCAGTACCTACGCGTTGAGTGCTGCCTTATCAAAGACATCCATATACCTATCCCCAAAAACTGCTCAATTTCTTTAGCATTAGTTCTCAAAGGCCTGTCAGGTCTTCTTTGTGTGCTGTACAAACATGTTTGCTCAACCACCATAGATATAAAATCATCAGACATAAAGAATTTGAATAGACTATATGCACTTTGTAATTCTAAAATATATTCTGGAAGATCGCATTCTCCAAAAAACTTATTATCCTGTGGATCTCTATTAGTTTTTGAAGATTTCCAAGTAACATTTTCAACATTTGAAAAGAAAAATCTCGTATTTGGGGGAAGATCAAATAACTGCGTCAAAGGTATGTCGTCTGGGTCCTCAATATCCTGGGATTCAATCTCGTCATCATCTAAGTCGTGAGGAACCTGTACTTCCACTGCAGAGAAAAATATGCATATGAACATCAAGACCAAACTATTTTTACTGGCATAAAATTTACCTGCATCATCATCTGATAGCTCAGAATCCTCGCTATCTGAAGGAATATCTCGAATTGCATCAACTTGAACTTTTTTCTTCCATAAAAAGCGCTTGGTCTAATTGTTGGAAAATCGCCCGGAAAATCCATTGTGGATCGTCTGTGTGTAGAAATAAGAAATAATTGCACACTTTAACTTTTTGAGCATAATGTTCCCAAATGGGAACAAACAAGTTATGACCTGCTGCAAAAAAAGGAACGAACGAAATATATCGAATTATGCATTATTCTACTCCTAACACTTGAAACTAAGTATAAAAAATACATACTTACCAGAAAATAACCCTAGAAACTAGATTTGATCTTCTAAAATCAATCAAAATGATCAAGTGGCCATTGATTCGACGCGAATTGTATATAAATGCAACACACCAACACAAACACCACCTCTCGGACAAAAAAATTACGAAAGGTAGAAAACTATACTAGATATTCATAATGTATCTATCAGTTTCGCCGCTTAATACAACATATGGCCACTTTATTGGCTTAGAATGTTGTGTTCCCGAAAGGGAACATTATGCAATAGAGGGTTAAAACATAGTTTTACAAAAGTATATAATATAAAATTAATTGCAAAACGGAAAGCTCAAGTATGCCAATTTTGTGGTCTAAATATCATCCTCGTCTGAAGCTCAGCCATGCTGGTATCACTATCGCCATTTACACAAATTAATAATGGTTCGACAACTTTGTCTATAATTCCGTCCAAATCATTCATTTTCTCCTCTTTGATAATGGTGACTTTTTGAATAGCTTCCAATAAAAGTTTTTTTAACATCTACCAATTTAAATGTAGTATTTTTAGAAGCCACCTCATTTTTTATTTGAGCCCATATTAATTCGATGGGATTTAACTCCGCATGGTATGGTGGTAACCGCAACACAACTTTATTTTTCTTCCTTGCTAACTCATCGCATGCATACAGATCATATTTAGCTTTATGTGCTTTTATCAAAGTCAATAATTCGGATCGCACCATGTTTTCTTCATATACAATATTTTTTAAAGCAAGCCAACTTTGCATTTGTTTTTTAGTTGAGGATGTAGTTGGTGTTTTCTCGATCTTATGACTATGGTATGAAGCATTGTCCATTATAATAACTGCATTCTCAGGTAATTTTTCTAATAGATTTTGAAACCATTCTTCAAATACTTTCGCATTCATTTCTTCGTGGTAATCTGTAGTCTTTTTACCTTCAAACACTAACAGGCCTCCATTAACAAAACCAGATTCAGAACCAACATGTAATATGATTAATCGTCTTTTAAGTCCAGTAGTTAACTCTTCGATAAATGCTTGCCTCTTGGTCTGAATTGATTTATCTACCCATACTTTCTCTTTTGTATGACCTTCATTAACCCATGTCTCATCTAGATAGTAAATTGGTCGTCCTTCACAGCGATAGTTTTTAATACTCCTTAAATACTGTCGTCGCCAAACAATTATATCGTCACGTTCAGTTAGAATACTTCTACGATTTCTCTTCATGTATCTATAAAAAAAAACTTTATAACATAACTCTTATTAAAGTTTGTAAAATTATTAAAATGTGATGTTTGAACACAGTGGTTACCTGAAATTAATTTTTTTCATCACTTTATACAGTGTTGAACGAGATAGTTTTGGTAACTCTGGATTACTGTGTAGTTCCTTTAAAACTTTGTTGAAAGTTTGAATTTCGTTTTTATAAAAAAAAACTGAACAATTTGGCGTATGGAAACCTTAACAAAATCATCAAGCTCCGTAGTAATTCCAGGTCTCCCTCCAAGCTGTTTGGGATTCGCAACCTTTCCGGTTTCTTTATATTCTTTCACTACACGGTAAACGGTTGATTTTGCTACCCCTACAAATAGAACATTGTTATTTGGCTTGATATAATTTTTAAAACGTTTAGCTTACCAGCAGCCTCCACAATTTTATCAACAATAGCAGTCATTTTCATTGGGCTTTCGCCAGTAATGTATTGCTAGTAAAGATTTAGAATACTTTGCTTTTCAAGCAAAGCCAAGTGTCCCAAATCCAACAATTTACGCTTTTTCGGAGGCGAAACATGTTGTGAACTAGTATTAGGCTCACGAACCATATTTTGTTCTAAAAAGAACAGATTTCACTCGATTAAATTGAAGTATTACACGCAAAAAGGTTTAAGAACACAAAATTGACAATAGCGATACGAATCGTCCGAATATCAATAAACTTAACCTCCAAACCAGGGTTGCCAGATTTAAATTATGCCATTATGGTAGTGGAAATTACAAAATATGGTATAATATGTGAAAATATGGTATATATTATTTATAAAAGGTTTCTCAATTTAATAACTAAACAAAAATAGATTCTTTGTCATCCTCCATATTTTCATTATTTATCGATTTATCAGTAGTGGTAGTTGCAGTGCGAGGATATAAGTTGGCTGATGTCATTTTATTAATAAGGGTTTTATCTGGCGTGCAGTTATAGCATCCATTATTTCTTTTTAGTTCGTCCGATGTAATTATAATTGAATTTATTGTTTTTGTGGCTAAACGTGACCTGATTTTCGTGACGTTTAAATTTGCTTTTGAAAAAACACGTTCACAAGCTGCGTTAGAATGTGGCAGAGTAAATAATTCAAAAATAAATTTTACTAAATCTTTGTATAGATAAGTCTTGCATGTTATAAACATTAGCCCAGTAAGCACAAAAGTCTGTGATAGCAGGTTTTTCAGCATAAAGCACAAAATGTTGCCACTGATCATTAATAGTATCAGCCCTACAGGTTTCATTTCTAGTAACAATGCGTGGTACTAAGCTAATTACATCCAGAATGCTGCACGGCTTATTTATAAAACGTGGAGCAAATATGTGTAGCTTACTTAATAATAGGTGATCAAAATCATATCGTTTTTTTAGTTCCTCGCAAGTCGTAATAAGGAATTTTCGTACATGTATCAAAAATTTGTCTAGCTCTTGTTTACTCAATTTGGATTTATGATTCAACACATTAGTACCTAGGTGTATATTAATGGGATTGATAAAATATCTACTATTGTTTGGGTTTATTACATTTAGTGGTGTTCTGTTGACATAATCTTGATTAAGATATATTGACAGTATTTCTTTATAGGAGTCACACATCTTTTTATGCAAACCTACTACTACAACTTGGTCACTTTGAAATTTTTCATTTAAGGTTGTTAGTTTTGGAAGTATCCATTCTAAAAAGTAATAATACAACCGTAATGAAATGTCGTTTAAATAACAATAATTTTTTCGAGCAGATGGTAACTTAAGTATTTTATGCGGTTCTGCATTGCAAAATTCTTGAAATTGTCTAAACGAAATTATTCTTTTTGAACTTTGTTTAAAAAACCCATAAATATCTTTCGCCAAATCTTCACACTCCTGCGGCAACTGTTTGCAAGCCTCACTTGCACATAAGTGGATCGAATGGCAAATACATTTTAAAATAACAACTCCTGGAAAATCAGCTTGCAGTTTTGTTATTACTGAATTATGTGCCCCCATCATCGTATTACATCCATCGGATGCAAACCCAACCATATTTTGTAGAGGAATGTTCTGATTTTTAAACGTTGTCTTGATGAGATCATACAATTTTTGAGCTAGAGAAGAAATACATCATTATTATAACTATTATTATATAACTATTTTTTAAAAAACATACCAGTAGCACCCTGATTTGCACCTTCAGGACTGTTTTCAGAAAAAACCTCGATAAATTTTAATGTACGAGTATCTATTTCTTTCAAAGAATCGTTAAAAAACCGAACACAAATACATAAATGCTTTACAGCGGCTATGCTTGTTGACTCATCGATAATAATGCTAAACTTGTTCCTTCGTAAATGTTCAGCGAGTAAATGTTCATAATGGGGGGTTAAAACATTATTTAAAATATTTGTAGTTTTCGTACGGTTAAAACTTATAGTTTGTGCAATTTTGGAATCGGGAAAAGCTCGTTTGACTATTTTACTTAACCCTTAAATGGACGATTTTTTTTTTACGTTTTAAAAAAATATATTTGTGTAATAGACATGTATTACTGTCTAGGAAAAATGAGTAAAAAAATCTAGACATGAATTTACTATTTTTTTTTTGCAATAATGTGAGTGTTGTTTATAAACTACATTGCGCATTCAATGACATTTTGCAAGTATGGGTAAAATAAGAGTGGATATTGTTTTTGAAATGTGTTTATTTATTCTAAATTATGATATTTATAAAAACAATTGCTTTTTTTCGTATCACATAAAGATACACGACATTTTTGGCACATTTTGAACGTAAATCCTGAACATTTCGGGAATTTGCACCTCTGCTGCTTATCCAGCCAAACTGCCCAATGACATGTCTGATCCAATCTGACGTCTTTCAAAGGAATTGCTTGAGCTGGTCCTCGGAACTTCTTCATTACAAGTTCTCTTTGTATTGTGCTCCCACTAGGTCGACCACGTTTAGCGCCATTTGCAGGTAGACCCAATTTGCAGAGGGTTTCGGCAAGTTCTAGTCTAAATGTACCCAAATTGAGAAGTTGATCATTTCCTTTTATATTATTTACCTTCTTGAACATAACCCATGAATTTATAACTGCGAGGTCCAGGAAATGATAAAATAAGCGCATGGTCCACTTGCGGCTCTTTATTGTGATGTGATAACGACCTATAAATGAATCTAATAAGTCCACGCCCCCCATGTGAGCATTGTACTCCTTGATGACTTTGGGGCATGGAATAGCAACTCTCTCTTTCTTCGATTTATCAAAGCGCGTGACTGTGGTTGCTGGTTCTGCTCCTACGTAAGTGGAAAGAAGGTTAACGGGCTTGTTATCTTTCCACACAACAGCACTTACGTCAATATCATCCACAGTCGCCACGTTTTCCTCATAGAATCCTCTGGGTACGTTCTTTTTCATTATAGTGTTTTTGTCAGGCAATTTGCAGTTTCTCAATCGGTTTACTCTTACTGTTCCCAGTGAGAAAATTCCTTCCTTAGCTAAATAGGTGACGAGAGGCACAGAAGTATAGAAGTTGTCGAAGTATATAATGTGATTCACATTGCGTGGTACCATTCTTACCATTCTGACGACTGTATTTCCAGACTCTCCCAAATCTGGCTCACCAGGTAAGATGTTATTTTTGGAGCCGCCTCCACTGTAAACCTCAAATCTATGAGCATATCCTTGTAGACTGCAGATGAGATATAATTTGAACCCCCACTTGTGGGGTTTATTGGGCATGTATTGTTTTATGTAATGGCTCATTTTGGTTGCACACATCTGCTCGTCTATGGAAAGCCTTTGGTCTAAGGGAACCTTTCCAAACTGGCAGTTGAGCATTTCCTCAAGAGGTCTTATTTTGAATAGCCTGTCATAGTCTGGATGATCTTTGGGTAAGCATAGCGTATTGTCGGCAAAATGGAGAGTGGATCTTATTTTTTCAAATTTTTTTAACGGCATCGTATTTTTTATGTGATCATAACCAAATTTATCACTCCAGTAAGCCCTGGTGTTTGGAAATTTTATGACTGAGGTGTAAATCAGAATGCCTAGGAATTTATTTAGGATATTTTCATTTATAATTTCAGGATTGGATATTTGTTTCTGGGCCGCGTATAAGTTACTTTGTTCTACAATTTGCTTTTTTAGATCTGATGTAAAATAAAATGAAAAAAAATCATACGGCGTGTTACAAGACATCAATGCTTCCGTTATCTGAGTTTCTCCCCTAAAAATAAGGCTGTCTTCAGCAGTAACAAGATTCCGTTTTCGCCAAACCAGAGGTCGCTTAGAAATCCCTTGTGATCTACTCTGGGGTACTGCTTCTCCGGCTTCCAAAATAGGAGGGTCTGGCATATTTTGATCGTTGTCAATTACGAGAGGAGGATCAGCATCCACTTTATCAGACTGGGCATTCTCACCTTCATCACTATTTTCAAGGTCCCGAAGAACATCTCGAGCTGTTTGATAATAGTGACCTTCATCCTCTACTTCGGAGTCCGAGCCGTCTAAGCCATCTTCTGAATCTTCAAGAGTTTCTAAATACTTTGTAATTTCGCTTTCTAGTAATCGCGGCATGCTGAAAAGCAAAATAAAAACCCTTCACCAAACATGCATTTATTTAGCAGGCAATGCGCATTGTAGTTTTCCTACAACATACCAGATTTCGCGTAATTCGACAGTAGCATCAAGTAATTTTCAATGTTTTACAACATGAACATGTAATTGAAGATATAATCAAGCAAATAAAAATATGTTATATACTTACATTATATTTTATCAAAGTCCGAACACAGCTTCAAAACTTAGTTTCGCGCCACTAGAAAAGTTTTCTTCAAAGTGACATTTGACATTCATTTATTTTTAATGCATAAAAATATTGGATAGTGCCAACATTAAAAAAAGTACAAAATTCGTTCAGAAATAAGAACTAGTTGTCAAAATTAACAAAAAAATAAAATAAAGATAATTTTATCTGTGATGTTTAGTATGTTGTTTAAAAACAACATTGTCCATTTAAGGGTTAACCCTTTCGTTACGGCATTTCGCTCCGCTGGAATAACGCCACCAAACGGGGCACCGCGCCGTCGGAGTAGCGCCCCTGAACGGAGAGCTTCTCCGCAAACTGTGCATACTGTGAGTCGGGAAATTGGTCTTTGGACTTACGTCTTTCAATGTTACCGTGTCTTTTTCCAGATCATACTCTTCTTTACGTGTTACATAGTGACATGTTTATAGGTCTTGCAATTAATATTGTCCAGGGTTATCTTAATCAGCAAATCTAATTGGCTGACCCTCTAACAATAGTTTGCAATCTCACCTGTTACCTTATATATCATATTACTTGCGATTGGTTACTTGAAGACGTTAAAAAGCTTAAAAGGCGTCATTTTGCTAAATAAATGTTTAAATATTTTATAATCTTGTCAACAATTATAAAAGAAAATACAATTTAGGATAAATGAAGAATCAAATTAAATTCTTAGTAATTTATTTCACAATGATAAATTTTAAAACAAGGATCTATGCACAAACCCACATTACAGTCTTTGCACTCATACTTCGATTCATGTCTTTTGTCGTTTGCACTGCAAACGACGCACCGTCTACTTCGATTTCTCCCTGCCGATTTGTAAACAGAAGGAAAATGTCTTTCCGTTAATCTTCCCGGATTATTGCCTGTTAAAGGTTGACGCTTTGTAGCTTGGTGATATTTTCCCAATATTTCCCGGATTAACTGTAATTGGAATTTTGCCATGGATATCGGTTCTTTCATTTTGTCTTTGTAAAGGCAATAGGCATTCCACACGCAAATGTCTAACAAGTGGAAGAAAAACTTGCGGTACCATTTTAAGGTTTTGCGTGTGGAATTTACTGTGCTGATGACCATGTCTGCTTTATCTACTGCGCCCATAGAGTTATTATAATCCAATACGCATACAGGTTTTTTTATAACTTTCGTTCCTCCGTGCTTGATTATAGTTCCAAATTCTGACGTATGCATGGTAGACAACATATATACTTCTTTTTTGTCCATCCACTTTGTGACTAATAAATTAGTGCATGATCGAAATGTGGCCTCTCCTCTTTTTAACCGTTCGTCAATTTTCGGCATTCCCTTCCTCCGTTTTCTAACCGTTCCGCACGCATTCGTGCAATTATTATGTAGAAAATTGAATAAAGCAGGACTTGAATACCAATTGTCTACATAGAGGGTATGACCCACTCCAAGATACGGTTTCATGAGTGTTTCAACTATTGCGCCAGATATTCCAATATCCTGATTTTCACTATGTACCATTGTAGATGATCCAGCGTAAACAAGTAAATCTAGTATAAATCCTGTCTGACAATCGCTGAGAATAAAGGATTTTACACCAAACCTATTTCTTTTAGACGGGATGTACTGTTTAAAAGACAGCCTTCCTTTATATAAAAGCAAGCTTTCGTCAATGCACAGACGTTCATAAGGTTGAAATGCTTGACTAAATTTTGTTCGTAATATATCAATGACGTTCCGTATTTTGTGTAAACGATCATTCGTAGGATTGACCGTATGGGTGAAGTGTAATATCTGTAATAATTTGAGGTAGCGGTCTCTGGTCATTATTTCTCCAAAAATCTCACTACGAAGGAGTTTATCTTTACTCCAGTACTCTAATAGTGATAATTTTTTGTTGCGGTCATTAAAAATGACACAGCAAAGAAACGGTATAGTTCTGCTAGCCCTGTTCCTTCTGAATTGTTTATATTATTATTATTTTTTTGTGAACAATATTCATTTGTTTCTCTCGCAATCAGTTCTACGAGCTCTTCAGAAACAAAAAGCTGGAAGTAATCTAAGATTTTGGCTGATCTACTGATGTTTTCTTTAATTCCTGAATCTTTTGACGAAAATTTATGTATTTTAGGGAGAAATCGTTTTGACGTCCATATATCACGGCAACTGTCATTTGCTTCAATCTTCTCTGATTCTGAGTCGGAAGTACTACATATAGTTCTTTTTCTTTTCTTTCTCTGTAGTGTAACATTATTTTGATTTTGATCATCTGAATCGTTTTCTGAATCAGTAGATCGGTCATGGAATAGAATTTTTCGTCGTGACATTCTGACAGGGGGGTACAAAAAGATTTTATAAAACAAACTAAACAAAGCTACAAATAAAATTTTTAAATAAATATTACGAACCTTGAAAAATTAATAGCTGTTGTCCAGTCTCTTGTAATACTTCAAGGAAGATTTCTTTTTATATTACTATATAATTCGGACCAAATACTTCACTCTCGAATAGAACACACGGAAGAAATTTGTTTGGACGTACAGAAGATATTATTTGCGTTTGAAATATACTTTTATTTCAACGGACTGGTTTGCGCTTTGAAGCTTCGCGAACACTGTTAGTTTGAAGAAGAGTGGAGCGTGACTGTTGTCCCGATTGTTTCGAACCCAGTGCATGTCTTATTTTTGGAGTAAAACAAATGAAAACGAACTAAAGAATGACAAGTGCTATCGATGTGCTACGTGCATACGAACGAAAGAAATAAAAGTATCGCGGGGACGTTTGGTGAGCTGTATCACGCTGGCGCCGGCTACAGCCGGCGCTCGTACACACAGGTCATCGAATGGATGCCGGCTATATCCGGCGCTCGTACACAGAAGTCATTGAGTGGATGCCGGCTAGATCCGGCGCTCGTACACAGAAGTCATCGAGTGGATGCCGGCTATATCCGGCGCTCGTAACGAAAGGGTTAAGTGGTCTGCCGTACGGAGAGCAATGTTATGTTTCGTAAAAAAATTCGTAAATAAAATTTCAGCCGTTTTTTTACTATTATTAAGATTTTCCTGTTCATTACTCATTGTTAATGTCTCAGTTATAGATTTTTGAGATCTTCCAGGTATCAATTTAATATTCTGCGCGTGTTGTTTGGATATACTATGGTTTTTAATTACTGAAACATCACATTTTAACGACACATTACATACGATGCATTTAGCTTTATTTTTACAATTGATATCTCGTTTTAACCATGGTTTAAATTGCTGTTCCCATTCAATTCGATAATTCTGGGTTATTTTTCTTTTTTTTAATATTGGTTTGTCACCGCCACCACTATCACTGCCGCTACTCATTGTTTTATAATGCAAAAACGAAAAGCAATTTAATTAACAACACTGACCAATTTAATCGTCTCACGTCTGTGACCGTTTGTTGTTTTAATGGGAATTTGGGAAATCCCCAGTTCTATTTCAACATCATTTTATTTGGGATCTTCAAATCTAGATGACGCTAGTTCCTCTACTAAACAGTTTCCTGTATAAATCAGTATCACACTTATTATTAAATAAAAATTACATTTTTATAAAAATAATGTAATTATAAATATGTAATAGTGAATATAGTATAAAAAATGTTAAAATTATGGTATTTTCTTTCTGCGAATTGGATAATGGTATTAGCTATAATGTTATGGTAGAAATACCATAATTATGGTACATCTGGCAACGCTGCTCCAAACTAAAAATCGTTGTCAACAAGAAATAAAAATTGCCTGTGTGTAAACCTTCCTCGCTTTTAACCAATCACGTACAAGGTCAATCTGGTGAGAAATTTAAAATGCTCCTCCTAGTTTAAAAACAGAATATAACAATAAGACCGTGAGCAACGGCTTGCTTTAAATTTCTATAATGAATCACATAGATATATCATATATCACACACTTATCGAATAAATTTGGAAATAGTCTTTTATCGCTCTCACATTTACAGTTTGGAGGGATTAAATTCTCCGCTAAAAAAACGGAAGATCATTATGTACATCATGTAAATCTTCGTGATAAGCGATATCTACATCTAAAATATAACCAAAGTCAGAATCATCGGGTACGTTATTAATATCTAAACTTTGAATTTCGTTTTCAGCCAACCATCTAAAATCTAAAACAAGTAAAAATTGAGACAATGCCCACCCATACAAATTGTTAGCGTCCCAATACATTAAAAACGTTGATGGTGAATTGTCTTTAGGGTGTCGTAGGGAGCATTGTGAAATATCCCCACGAATACCTTTCTTAATAAAATGGACCTGATCTATATCCGTTAATAATTCTAATTTAATTTTCGTGAATTTTAATATGGCATCCTAAGAAAGTCCTGGCGCCGTATAGTAATGAGCAGGATCTAAACCATAAGTTTGAAAACAAACTAGCCTGAATTTTTCAAATACATCAGCTAGTAACAGAACATCGGTTTTTAGATATAAATCGGAATAGTCTTTTAAATTTTGACAATTAAATTTTTCCCGCACACATTGAGCATGGGAATACTTCTCATCGGTTATATCTTGGAATGTTAGTTTGTTGAAAAAAGCGCTTTTAGGTGGTAAGGAAGTTACGTTTAATTTATCGAGAGAATCCATATAACCGTAAGGAAATATTCCTTTTTTTACTCAATAATCTAAACTGATCATTGTGTGGAAAAAATTTACATATATTTATTAAATCAAATTCTTCAAGGTTTCCGGCTAAAGAATCCAATGATGATGCCATAAACCTAAATGAATCTACAAATCTTAATTTGAAAAGAACATTTTCGACGATATTGTTTTTGTCAAATTCTTTATCAACTAACACTCTCTTCCTAAAACTGATGTATTTTTCTTTATTGTTCGGTAATACATCAAGCCCATCATTATCTGCATCAGCCATTTCTTTAATAAATAAATGGCAATCATAACCGCTAAAATTATGAAAAAATAATGGAATGAAATTCATGTTACAATTTGAATGGGCTGGTCCTCAGTATTTACCGCTTATATGACAATGGTCGCGAACCTGTTCTGAAGTAAAAGGATTTTGACAAATAAAACAATTTTCAGCCGAATCAAAATTCCGTTGCTCATCGGCCGTTAAAGGTAGCATTGGTTTTACGGTTTTAAAATATTCGTTAGAGATAAATTTGACATCATCGATTAATTTAGGGATAAAAACTTGTGGCGCTTCCGGTCCCGTATACGTTTCAAATTTGTTGAAACTATTATCACTAGTGGAAACGATTTAGTACGCGAATCTATACTGTTGATGCATTTCAATTTTTTCAGTAAAAGATTTAGAGCTACTTTGTTTATAATAATTGATCGGTTTTAATATCGATTCAAAATCGGCGTATATGACAAAGGGAGCCATCTCAGCGAATTTAAAATTATTAAACTCTAAAATATTTTCCGGAGTTTTGAAACCGAAAAAATTTGGTTTTGATTTTAAATCGGTTTTAGGTAAAACGGCCATTACATGATTGCAATCATGCAGTTGATGAGCGTTTAACCGTTCTTGTGATAAAAATCGCGTTAAACATCCATCGCAAAGGTGTACAGAATGACCATGATTAAATACTTGTTTAGAAATCAACCTAGAAAGATTTTTAATTAAAACGAAATGACCTTTACCGTTTTCGTATAGATAAAGTAAATTTATATGAACATCACGTGAATATGCCCTTCCACCGTGAATAGATCCCTACTACTATTTAACAACTCGTAAACATTAATACTTAAATTATTTAATTTTTCTATCTTAACAATATCTCTTAAAGTAATTGGGAAAGTGATACCTTGTAAATTAAGTACTTGGCTATAATGACGGTAACTTGAAGTCCGGTCTCGATGATGTTCAGTGGGATGAAGAGCTGCCGTCAAACACCACGCTAGGCATGCATCGTCCTCATAGTTTTTAATATTGATGCACGCATGTTTTCCGGAAATCACCTTAGGTAGACGTATATACGATGATCCGAGTATTGGCTCAAATTTGTTTATGTTAAGGAGGAGGTGAGATACGGAGAAAGAGGCCCCCTCAGAAAAAAACAAAATTTAGCTCATCCAAAAGATTCAATTTATAGTTAATTATCGTCTCCATTGCTAAAATCTTATCAGCATCCGTTGAATCAAGTAATATCGGTATAAATACGTTACTTTCAGAATCCTCGATCTCATATTTTAGATATAGGTAATCATCATCGTCAAATTCGATCTTTAGGTTCCTTTCAGCCAATAGCAGGATCTGTGGGAAAATCTCTATATTGAAACGCATTAGTTTCAGGGTAGAAATTAGTTGCTCCCAATCTTGACGTAAAAAGGTAATTTGATGTGATTGAGATTCCAAACCCTTGCATGTTTTAACTATAAACTTTACGCAAGTTATACCTCCTCTAGCGACACTAATTCCAACTTTAATGTTGAAAGCTTCACTTGAAAATTGTGTTTCACCGATAAATGTAGCCTCATTCTTCATCAATTCACGATACCGTTTGGAGTAGATAGAAAATGAGAGTTCTGGACCGGAAGTGGCTCCCCGGCTCCCCCTGACGTCATCCGCGTCATCGACGCAATGACGTCACCACCCCTCCCCGACGACACCACCACCCCCTTCACCCCCCACCACCCTAGTGCCCTTTTATATATATATATATATTTTTTTTTTTTTTTCTTGGCGAGCGTTGGGATCGAACCTAGACTAGGTTTGGTCGAAAGCCGGGCGTCTTACGCTCTCGGCTACCGAAGGAAATTGGTTAAGACGTTTAAATAACGTTCTAGAGGAGAAGTCGTCCGCTCTTATCAGCGAGCGGAAATGTGATAAATAATACTCACCAACATTTATTCTTTTTTAAAGGAGGAATGAAATAATAAACGCAAAAAAATAAATTTAATACATATATTGAAAATAAAAAAACATACAGAAAATAAAACAACATGAAAATTAAATTTAATACAAACAAAAAACATTACATTTTTCTTGAGATCTACTTAACTATTAACATATATAAAACATACTTAAACTCTACTCTTAATACTATGATGACCCCAAGCTAATGTGTTTATACCATCGGCATCGACACATCGCTTGGAGTCATTGGGTGAAAGAGCCAATTTATTCTGCAAAACAGTAAAAATAGTGTGATTAAAACTGCGAAATAATAACTGCTCCCGACACAAAACAGATTTCGAATTTAAACAATTTAAATAATTTTGAAAAGTTAATTTTTCCCTAACTATGGCCTTCTTAACCCCTTTCGACTTTTTGGTAACCCTCCCATCGGCAACCCGATTCGCATAAACTTTAGATCTCAAACCCACAAATTCCGTCATTACCTTTCCGCAATTTTCATCCTTCATCTTACCTAAAACCGCTTTATTTTGTAATGGGATGTCAAACCGATTATCGGGACCGTAGTTGGATGTGTCAAATTTATCTATATGTGATTTAACATCTTTATATACATCTTCAGAATTAATCAAAACGGTAAAACTGTCGGTGTCCATATACATATAATATACATATAACATAAGCGAATTTTCTCACCATACTTTGGTTTCAAAAAATCATAATAAAAATTATACATTAGTAATTTTGAAAGTTCCAAAACCGTAAAACCAACGTATATAGGTTTGTCGTAAACGACATGAAGCCGCTCCATTTGAATAGCCGAAAACGATTCCGTAAATATTTTAATATTTTTAAAATTTAATTTTGCGATTAAACTTCGAGCTCCGAGGCGCGGTCGACCTGCGGTTCCGTCAGCCCGGATATCCTCCCAACTGGTTACTAATCTTACATCGACTCGCTTATCGACATTTTCCATCGTTTTACCGAAAACCGCGTTGTTCATTAATTTAAAAAAATCCTTTTCAAAATCATTTTTAGCCGATTGTCGTAATTCCGTATTTTTGTCGATGTAACATTTTAACCAGGGGGATTGTTTAAACGTTAAAACTCTATTAATTTTGCTAATAATAAGACCGTGAGCAACGGCTTGCTTTAAATTTCTATAATGAATAACGTAGTTTGGCTTGTCGAATAAATTTGGAATTAATCGCTTATCGCTCTCACATTTACAGTTTGGAGGTATTAAATTCTCCGCTAAAAACGGCAGATCATTATGCGCATCATGTAAATGTTCGGGATAAGCGATATCTACATCTAAAATAAAACCAAAGTCAGAATCATCTGGCACATTATTAATATTTAAATTTTGAATTTCGTTTTCAGCTAACCATCTAAAATCAGAAACAGGTAAAAATTGAGACATTGCCCACCCATACAAATTATTAGCGTCCCAATACATTAAGAACGTTGATGGCGAATTGGGGTCATGATTTTCCATGTATTTATTATTGGCTTTAGCGTGTCGTAGGGAGCATTGTGAAATACCTTCACGGATACCTTTCTTAATAAAATGGACCTGATCTATATCCGTTAGTAATTCCAATTTAATTTTTGTGAACTTTAACATGGCATCCCAAGAAAGTCCTGGGGCCGTATAGTAATGAGCCGGGTCTAAACCATAAGTTTGAAAACAAACTCGTCTGAATTTCTCAAATACATCAGCTAGTAACAGAACATCGGTTTTTAGATACAAATCGGAATAGTCTTTTAAATTTTGACAATTAAATTGTTTCCACACACATTGAGCATGGGAATACTCCTCATCGGTTATATCCTGGAATGTTAATTTGTTGAAAAAAGCGCTTTTAGGCGGTAAGGAAGTTACGTTTAATTTATCCAGAGAATCCATATAACCATAGGGAAATATTCCTTTTTTACTCAATAATCTAAACTGATCATTGTGTGGAAAAAATTTACGTATATTTATTAAATCAAATTCTCCAAGGTTTCCGGCTAAAGAATCCAATGATGAAGCCATAAACCTAAATGAATCTACAAATCTTAATTTGAAAAAAACATTTTCGGCTATATTGGCTCTGTCAAATTCTCTATCAACCAACACCCTCTCACTAAAACTGATGTATTTTTCTTTATTGTTCGGTAATACATCAAGCCCATCATTATCAGTATCAGCCATTTCCTTAATAAATAAATGGCAATCATAACCACTAAAATTGTGAAAAAATATCGGAATAAAATTTTGAAGTTTGAAATTTAGATTACAATTTGTATGGGCGGGGCCACGGTATTTACCGCTTCTGTGACAATGGTCCCGAACTTTAACCTGTTCTAAATTAAATGGATTTTGGCAAATAAAACAATTTTTAGCCGAATCAAAATTCCGTTGCTCATCGGTCGTTAAAGGCAGCATTGGTTTCACGGTTTTAAAATATTCTTTATAGATAAATTTGACGTCATCGATTAATTTAGATATAAAAACTTGTGGTGCATCCGGTCCCGTATACGTTTCAAATTTGCTGAAACTATTATCAATAGTAGAAACGATATAGTAAGCAAAACTATACGGTTGATGCATTTCAATTTTTTCAGTAAAAGATTTAGAACTACTCTGTTTACAATAATCGATTGGCTTTAATATCGACTCAAAATCAGCGTATATAACAAAAGGAGCCATCTGAGTGAATTTAAAATTGTTAAATTCTAAAATATTCTGGGGGGTGTATAAGCCGAAAAAATTAGGTTTTGATTTTAAATCGGTTTTAGGTAAAACGGTCATTACATGATTGCAATCGTGTAGTTGATGTGCGTTTAACCGTTCTTGAGATGAAAATCGCGTTAAACATCCATCACAGAGATGTATAGATCCGTTACGATTCGAAATCTGGTTTGAAATTAACCTTGAAAGATTTTGAATTAAAACGAAATGACCTTTACCGTTTTCATATAAATAAAGCAAATTTATATGAATATCGCGTCGCTGTTTAGTAAAATAAATTGGCCCTTCCACCGTGAATTTATCCTTACTACTACTTAACAACTCATAAACATTTATACTTAAATTATTTAATTTTTCAATCTTAACAATATCTCTTAAATTAACGGGGAACGTAATACCTTCTAAATTAAGGACGTCACTATAATGGGGGTAGCTTGAAGTCCGGTCCCGATGATGTTCGGTGGGATGAAGAGTCGCCGTCAAACACCAAGCCAGGCACGCATCGTCCTCGTAGTTTTTGATGTTGATGCACGCATGTTTTTCGGAAATCACCTTAGGCAGACGTATGTATGATGATCCGGGTATTGGCTCGAATTTATTTATGTTGAGGAGGAGGTGTGATACGGAGAAAAAGGCCCATCCAGAGTCTCGTTCTTGAAATTCTTCTGTTTGGGTTAAAATTTTCCTACACATTTCAACATACGCCTCATGCAAATCCGTACCTGATGAAATCACTTGAAATTTGCAGTTAAAGTTTTTCTCCGACATCACCACATCCTCATCCCCATTCTCATCAAACGCGGCTTTAACAAAATTCGCCAGAAACTCAATTTGAGCCTTTATTGAGGGGCCATAGCGATCTAAACTACCCTCAATCAGTCGTTTAACGGGTGCTTCCGATCGTGCTAAGAATGTCGGTACATCATCATCGGGTAATACATCAGCGATTCTATATGTGCAAACCCTGCCTTTAAAACATGACTCCAACCTGTCGACGCACTCTTCACCCTCGACCGGCGATGTATGCTCCAATCTGAGATGCGCTCGTAGGTGGGTGGCGGATATGAAGCCGACACCACAAATCGGACATACATTGGGTGATCGCTTCTTGGGTGAAGGAGGCAATATTACCGATGATGATGATGCGCCTGTATTTTCCAACGACGTGAGGGGTTGGCGTTTAGGTGGAGGAGGTGATGTTGATACCCCACGCTTAGCCGGACCGGAACCGATATTCTTCAAAGGTGGCGGTGGGTGTTACATAACGATCTTTACACGGAACATTTAACCCATGGACCGTTCTGATGTGTCGGTTCAAATGGTCAACTCGCGAAAAGTGTTTTTCACAGATGTGACAGGTAATGTACAATTCGCGCACATCGCCGTGTTTCACCCGTAAATGTCGGTTGAGGTTGCGTTTAAGGCTAAACACGCTATCGCACTTTTCGCACGGAAACATTTTGGAGAGGGTTTATGATAAACGATCGTGATCGGTGCTAATACTGAACTAATGCATCGCTGGACTTGTGATTAGAGTTATATTAGACGTTATCACGAAGTGGCCACGTGATCCAGTAGAACTTACTTGGGTGCGGCAGGAAGCTTACACGCGGTGATCACGTGATCAAGTAGAAGCTAATTGGGTGCGGCAGGAAGTTACACGATGTGATCACGTGATCCTGGGTGCGGCAGGAAGTGACTCCCCGGTTCGTGCTGATTACGTGATCAAGCGGAAGCCGATGAGGAGTTTATTCTTTCCAAGTATTGCATCACATAGAAATTAATTTCCGACAAATTATTTAAACATCCGAAGGCACACGTCTGAATGCGCGTGCGCGGCAAATTAAGAATATTTCGGGAATAATAATACAATCGTATGTGTTTAAAAAAAAATATGTATTTATATATAAATATTAATTACATTTTAAAATATGGGTATGTTACATTAACACTGATTACAATTAAAAAATAAAAATTATAAACTAAATCTATATATTAAAAAAATATTTAAAATCTAGTTAGTACACAATATCTGATTT
Source organism: Onthophagus sagittarius (assembly GCA_036711965.1). NCBI lineage: Eukaryota > Metazoa > Arthropoda > Insecta > Coleoptera > Scarabaeidae > Onthophagus > Onthophagus sagittarius. Next base: position 50,434,724 of record JASERS010000001.1, read on the forward strand.
CTTGATCCAACTTCTTTCATCTAACCCAAACCACTTAACGTACATCCTGTTTCCTTTCCGTTTTAGAATTTTTTCAATCAACTGAACGTCATGGTAATGAGTCCGTTGTAATTCTTCTGTATAGAAAGCTCCTTTAATGTCATCACCTTTCAAATCTTGTAATAAATACGTGACTGGATTAGTGTATTGAATCTTAACAATTTTAAAAACTTCATTACTCCAGTTAGGAGTGTACCCTTTTGTGAACACACCACGATGTTTAGATATCCTTACAAAGTCATTCAAATGAAATTTTGTGTGTATTGTTTGATTTTGATAATATCTTTTTACTCCATTATAAACAGTACGCAATAATTTTTCCTCATCCGCGCTTCTATTGGTTTCATACCCGTAGTGGAATGTTTACGGGTATTATAGGTTAGTAAAATTTTCGGTAGTAAATTTAACCACTTGAAAGATCCCTGAACGCTAAATTCTTTCCACATTAAACCTTTTAAGGTTCTATTTAATCGTTCAACGATCGATGCTTTCAATGCGCTAAACGTAGAGTAATGATTAATTTTTAATTTACTCATAAGTGAGATAAAATCTTTGTTATAAAACTCTTTTCCTTGATCGGTTTGAAGATTTTTGGGTATATTTCCATCCTTTAAAATACTTTTCATTGCTTCAGTAACATCTTTACCTGATTTAGTTTTTACCGGAACAGCCCATGCATATTTACTAAAGACATCAATTACAACAAGTATATAACGATAACCTCTATTTTCTCGTGCATAAGGTATCATCTCTACTAAATCGGCCTGGTATAAATCTTTTATACCTTTAGTAAGTACATGTCTTCTTTTGAAATGAATTCGAGCAGGTTTATGAAGCTCCTCCGCTAATTTTCGTTTAATATCACCGGACATTTTACTATGATTTCAGCAAATAATAAAGCAGTACCCGTAGAAGCAGGGAATTGTAATCTATCACCTTTCTTCAAGTTGATGCCCTTCCATTTTGTGCTATCATAAATCCTATTGTTTACTCTAAGTGTTGCGTTCGATGGTGAAATATTAATGGAGTAAATTATTCCAGATTCAATAGGAAAAATATAATATTTTTTTTTTATTATTCAACGCATAACTTATACTCTGCGAACTACTGGAACCAGTCAAAGTAATATTGAAGAAATAATAATGTTCTTCTTTTGGTAAGGAGGAAGAAAAAATGTGATGTCCGAACTTATGAACGGTCATAATGTAAATGAAACAATTTGTTGAAGGTTTACACAATTATACGAGCTTCACGCAGCTCTTCTATAATACTATTAATTTCATTACCATGCGATGTATTACCGGCAAGTTGAGAGGCTATTAATAGTTTTAATCTACTTACTAATTCATTAGGATCATCCCAATAAATAAAATTTGACCGTTGATTATTGTACTGTTGCATAAGACCTTCTCCAGTTGTCATACGAATAGGAACGCTTTTTACTCTACTCCGTCGAACAACTTTTTCCGTTGCATTTAAAATAGGTGCAATTATTTGACGATACTTATCCGACTTGTCACCGATAATTTGTTTACTTTTATCATGATCTTTGTTCAATGCTGCAGTTGATTTAAGTATTTCAACGTAATTCGTTTGATCATCACTGGTAAATGATTCTGGATCTCTTTTGAATATTAGCTCATACAACCCTTTTGTACCCTTATAGGTTTTATTTGCAATGGTTATATCGTCGGTTTTATTACTAAAGGATATTTCACTATCTCCAATGTAATACTTATCAGTTACAATATTAACACGAACTCCCTTCTTGCTAGAATCGTATTCATTGTTATTATCTCTTACATAACCCTCAATGTATGATCTTGTTAGAGGAGCAAATTGTTCCAAGTACAATAAAAATGATTCTTCAGGAATGTTCATAGTTTCTTGTAATGGAGATACGTCTTCTGCGACTTCTGCTGGAGTTGGTGTCGGTGATGGTGGTGGTGATGGGGATATTGTAAAAACATCATCATCATCTCTTAATACTGGTATTACTGACTGTTCTACTTCATGTTCGTGAAGATCGTGATGAGGTTCTGGTATCCGCGCTGAAGATGATTGTATTGCTTTTAGCACTTTCCTTTTCTTTATAGGAGCTACTGTTTCAAATGTCTCAACCGGTTGCTGTCCTTGATCAGATTTAGAGTCCTCTGTCTCTTTCTCACTGTTTACTTTAATAGGATGTTTAATTGTAGAAATTATTTTTTCTAAAGGGGTTGTTACTGCTTTATATTGCTCTTGAAGCAAATGTTCAGATTTGTGTTTCATCGCTTTTAACTTATCCAATTTCTTTTTTACATTAGCTCTAGTTTTAATAAGCTTCCGCGTTAACTGTTTTGAGTCCATGTTTTCGGTACAATGAATGAACGCTTACTGACTAATACTATCCGATCATCCGCTTTTATCTGGTCAGTTCGGTTGTCCCATCATCCACCTGTCTCATTCGACCAACCGCTTTTATTGGTCAAATCGGTTGCCCGATCATCCGCCTGTCTTATCCGACCAACCGCTTTTATTGGTCAGATCGGTTGTCCGATCATCCGCCTGTCATATCCGACCCACCGCTTTTATCTGGTCAGTTCGGTTTTAACAGGCCGATACTGATTCTTCAAACCAAAACCCAACTTTCGTTTTACTTTCATTGCGTTAGTAACAAACCATGCGTTAGCTTTTTTCACCAATCGGTGAATCTTTTGCTAATACTCTCTTGTACGCATCTTCTGCTAACACTTTATCTGCTTTATGTCGATTCCGCAAATCCGTGTATTGTGTATATGCTAAATCGTGTCGTTTACTCACTCTATCAAGCTCATTGATACCAGGATCTCCACGTATTAATCGTTTCGTGAGATTTGTTCCCGGGCCACAGAACTGATAGTCGGGTAAATGTAGCTTACCACCTGCCCGTATCACGAGCATGATTGATATAAAAACGTACACAATTACAGTTTTATATAGTAATGAAACCCATTACGATATCTGCCATTGTTCATATCATCCTCCTTATTGATTACAACAAAGCCGAATCTATCTTTCCAACACATTGAACACATTTTCTTAAATACATTAAAGTTCATGTCGGTTGTTACATGATCATTATAAATATGCCTTAAATTTAGATCATCTTGTTTGAAAAGTATTAAAAAGTTTGCATTATCACGTATTAAATGCTTTGGAATATGCGTGTAACTTTGGCATAAATAAAAACTATCTATAGCCTTATGTCGTCCCATACAAAAATAATCACGAATAATTGACTGTTTATCGCAAGCTACATCATCAAATATAAAAACTGAATCTTCATTTGCTTTAGAAGGATGCATTATATCATCACTGCTGTTATACTCATAATATCCTATACCTTTTATAGGTTGCAGTAACTTTCTTAAATATTGATATTTGTTTTGATACAAAGTCTTTGAATATACATATACATTTCGAAATGATAATCCATTAGGATCCTGTAATAAGCTAATTATCAGATTCGTTTTACCAGAGTTAGAAGGTCCGCATATTATACAACGTAGATTATTTGGAAATAAATAACTATGCTTTCTGTTTTCCGGTGATGGATTATCAAATTGCCTTGTTACATCATCAACGTTTAATGTGCAAGGTTGTTTTATCACTTTCATGTTTATAACATAACTGACTTTTATATAAGCCTGAGTTTGATTATATACTGTTCATTTATCTGTTGACCATTGAAGTGTTCGGTCGATCATGAAGAAACGAGTAAGTGGAAAAGAGATTTCTTTTAACAGACCTCTCAAAAATGCAAAAATAAAATTAAAAAAGTCAAGGACTAATGGTTTGAAATCTGATGCGAAGTTAGCTGTACATACCGTGAAAGGTGTTACCAAAAAGAACCCTAGATCTAGAATTATTACGGTTCCTAAAAGCGGCGGTATACTTCCGCTCATTCCAATTTTCGCTGGTTTAAGTGCATTAGGAGCATTAGCAGGTGGCACTGCTTCCATTATAAGTGCTGTCAACAAAGCAAAGCAAGCACAAGCGGCGCTCAAAGAAAGCCAAAGACATAATAAATCGATGGAATCAATAGCTTTAGGTAAAGGTCTGTATTTAAAGCCATATAAAAAAGGATTAGGGGTTTTTTTAAAGACACGCCAACAAAAGTCAAACAAGAGCAAAAGGCGCTAACAAACCTTGACTTGATGCGTTATGCACAAGTGTTAAGGATACCTGAGTTTAGAGGGATATTCATGCGAGATAAATTACCTGTACGTATTAATAACAATGAAAGAGGTATTATTAACTTAGATAGTGTGAAAGGACCTGGCACTCATTGGACAGCCTATATTAAGAAGGGAAACATAATCACTTATTTTGATAGTTTCGGCAATTTAAAGCCAAGTAAAGAAATTGTAAAGTATTTCAAGAGTGCTGAAAATAATGTAATCATTAAATATAATCACCATCAATATCAAACCTATAACACTAGTAATTGTGGCCATTTATGTTTAAATTTCTTATCATCAGACACAGTATAGTTCCAACACTCAAACGATGTGGACGTTTGATTTGATAGGAAAAACATCTGTTCTAACAGCAAATTATCATCCCTCAATAGAACTGAATCCTAAGTATCAATATGAACTGGCACTGGTAAGCTTTGATGGTTATAACTCAATTCCAAATATTGATGAAACGAATAATTGCTTAAAAATCGATAATGTGTTGATAACATTACCAACAGGATCTTATGAATTAAATCATATTTCGAATGCTATTAATAAGCAACTGAAAGAAAAGAATATTAATGATGTGACGTTTAGCCTACAAGCAAATGAGGATACACTACAAGCTGAGATCGCATGTAACAAAACTATTGATTTTAATGTAAATAACTCCATCTCCACAGTATTAGGATTTAATAAATCCGATGTACTAGATTCAACGAAATCCTCGCACAACGCTCAAAATATTGTAGATATATTTAAAGTAAATTCTATACAAGTACAATGTAACATTACACATGGAGCTTATCACAATGACATACCTGCGCACACTATCTACTCATTTTTCCCTACAGTACCTAAAGGTTATAAAATATCAGAAACTCCTCACAATTTAATATATATGCCTTTGAATACACAAGTAATTAATAACATTACCCTTAAAATAGTTGATCAAAATGGATTATTGGTCAATTTTAGAGGAGAAGTCATCAAGATAAGACTACATTTGAAGCTCTGCAATAATAATGGTGCTTAAGATTAAAGGCAATATAAGTACACAAAATCGAACCAACACGGCTAGTTCTCTTCAGACCGTGAAGCAGTTAACACATCAAAATAAACAATTTCTTGAATCATTGGGATTTCAACTAATAAAATAATATCAACATGAGTATCTTAAACGTTTCGGATAAAGTAGAATTTGATAATTCACTGATACGGATTCAGTACCACAATCATTTACCATACTCATCAAATTCTTTTAACAATAGTGATGAAATACGTATTGCGATTCAACAACAAGACATTTACACGTTACCAAGTCAATCACTTATTTACGTACAAGGGAAACTACTGAAAAGTGATGGAACCGTTGATAAAGATGCGAGAATGGCAGTAAATCCAATCGGTCATATGTTTAGTGAAATACGATTTGAATGTGGAGGAACTGTAATTGACAGAGTGAGAAATCCAGGAATTGCTTGTACATTAAAAAATCTTTGCTCATTAACAAGATCAGAATACTATCATGCCTCTAATGCAGGTTTCGAATATATAAATAACAAAGTAAATGAAAAGACAGGCGATTTTGATTTTTGTGTTCCATTGAAACATTTTCTTGGCTTCGCAGAAGACTACAATAAAATTTTAATAAACCTCCGTCTAGAATTAGTTTTAGTACGCAGTAATTCAGACAGGAATGTTATTGAAAGCCTCATACCTAATATGGCGATTAATATTAATAAAATAGTATGGAGAGTCCCTCATGTTTCTGTAGCTGATGTTGAACGTTTAAAGTTGTTGGAATACATAGAACAAGGAGTTGAATTAGAAATGGGATTTAGATCGTTTGATTTACATGAATATCCATCATTACCAAGGAGTAAACAGCATTCATGGACAATTAAAACATCTACACAATTAGAAAAGCCTAGATACTTAATATTGGGATTTCAAACCGATAGAAAGGATAATCCATTACGTTCTGCATCACTATTTGACCACTGTAATTTAACAGATATGAAAGTGTTTTTAAATAGTGAGAAATATCCCTACGAAGCTCTAAATTTAAATTTTAAGACGGGTCAATTTGCAATTTTATATGAAATGTACTGTAACTTCGCAAAGACCTATTACGATCGAGAACTTGCGGAACCAATATTTAATAGAGACGCATTTATAACATATACACCGATTACTGTAATTGATTGTTCACGGCAAAATGATAATTTAAATGTTGGAACCGTTGATATTCGCATTGAATTTGAAACGAGTGAAGATATACCTGATGCGACTTCCCTCTACTGTTTAATCTTACATGACCATGTTTTCAAATACGTTCCTTTAACTGGTATGATAAATCAAATATAAATCACCATATTACTTGGATTACAACGGACTCATTACCATGACGTTCAGTTGATTGAAAAAATTCTAAAACGGAAAGGAAACAGGATGTACGTCAAGTGGTTTGGATTAGATTAAAGAAGTTGGATCAAGAAATCAGATATTGTGTACTAACTAGATTTTAAATATTTTTTTAATATATATGTAGATTTAGTTTATAATTTTTATTTTTTAATTGTAATCAGTGTTAATGTAGCATACCCATATTTTAAAATGTAATTAATATTTATATATAAATACATATTTTTTTTTTAAACACATGCGATTGTATTATTATTCCCGAAATATTCTTAATTTGCCGCGCACGCGCATTCAGACGTGTGCCTTCGGATGTTTAATAATTTAGGTACGTTCATATGAATGTTGTAATAATGACGGAGCTATTCACGAATATTAGATATTTAAGATAAATACTGAAATTTATTCAGTACATCATCATCCTTCCGACAATAAACATGGCGTAGATATGAGTCATTTTGGTCCCATAACTCAAATTGAAACATGCCCGCATTGTAGGCATGGTGGCTTTACATTGACTATACCTGAAACCTCATCTAAAACTCATTTATTTGCTCTAATACTTTGTGTGTTTGGGTAAGAAGGTTAAACATTAATCTTTTCATGTTTACTAATTAAAAATCTTTCTTCTAGATGTCTGCCCTGTGTATGCATTCCATATTGTATGGATTCCTGCAAGGACGTTAACCATTATTGTTTCAACTGTAACTCGTACCTAGGCACTTATCGAAATTAAAAATTATTATTACAACCCATTTAAAAATCGGTTGAGTGATTGCGGAAGCTGCTCCCCGAATTCAAGGTTATCTTGCGGTTACCCCTTTCTATTTTTAATTGATGGATGCGCGCGCATCTTTTTTACAATAAATGTAATAAATACCGGAAATATTTAAATTATAATTTAGTCTGAGGTAATCGTTCTTACTGACAGGATGTCTCGTCTAAATATTTTGGGTTCATGCGTTTTCACACCAAAACGTTCGCTTTCATCGCTGCAGATTGATCGGCCTTATCCCATTGCGATGGCCAAAAGAATTGCGTCGAACAAATGGCCCTCCGTTATTGTCGAATTGGAAGATGGTTTTTCCATATATCTACCGTTGAGAATTGCGGAAACTATAACTGATGAAGAGATAAGGGCCCTCGAGGGGATGTCTTTGGTGTATCTGGGCACGCAAGATTTTGGGAAAGAGAATCCTGCAAATTTAATTCGATTTGAGCAAAAAATTAATAGCAATTGCTCCCCGACATATGGACGAATTGAAAATTTGGTGACGGACCATAGTGTTCCGAAAGTGACTACACCCATCGGCAGGTGTTATTATGGAGCGACGCGAGCGCCTCTACATGAACGCGGACAAGGTGGATTCTATTATAAATTAGCGGATGATGCCCCGGACGGACCATATTAATCTCATCCGTTATAGTGAGTGCATATATCATCCTCATTTCGAACCGATCGGCACAGTGTTTGGGTATGCTTCCACAAGACTTGATGAACGCTATAAATGGTTTAAATAACCTGAGCGTATATGCAAATAAACCTAAAATTTCCGTTTCTTCATTGAAAAAGAATAAAGTATATCGGGTGCGACGTTTTGTGACCGTTCCGGAATCTTTTGAAGATCTTTTGGTCGAATTGGACCACGTGAGAGTATATTTACCACAACTTTACGCGGATTATATTTGGAAAGACCTCACCAACGGACTTGAGCTACTAAATTCGGTGAAGCTTGGATTAATTTATAAGGGGTGCACGCCGGCCACGGAAGGTTTGAAATTTATACTGTTGTAAATTAACTTTTACAAAATGGGGGAATGTCTACAAAGTTTCCTATCTTTATCCGCCGAATTTTTATGTAATTTAATCGAAGTCATTACAAGCGCTTTCTGTATAGTTTTATCATTTTGGTCATGTTTACATTAGTTGTTTAAATATATGTATTAAATTGATTTTTCGCGTTTATTATTTCATTCCTCCTTTAAAAAAGAATAAATGTTGGTGAGTATTTTTGTCGTTATCACATTTCCGCTCGCTGATAAGAGTGAGCGACTTCTCCTCCAGAACGTTATTTAAACGTCTTACCAATTTCCTTCGGTAGCCGAGAGCGTAAGACGCCCGGCTTTCGACCAAACCTAGTCTAGGTTCGATCCCAACGCTCGCCAAGAAAAAAAAAAAAAATATATATATATATAAAAGGACACTAGGGTGGTGGGGGGTGAAGGGGGTGGTGGTGTCGTCGGGGAGGGGTGGTGACGTCATTGCGTCGATGACGCGGATGACGTCAGCGAGTTGATGACGTCAGGGGGAGCCGGGGAGCCACTTCCGGTCCAGAACTCTCATTTTCTATCTACTGACTTCATATCCAAGTCCGTGTTTTCGTGACTTAGTAGTATCAGATTTTTCTTTAGCCCCCTTGCAACAGTAAAAACTAAAAACAATATTTCGATACTGCGTCGCAAAGCATCCAAAATTTGATTATGTTTGTATGACATAAAGTTCCTACCAAGGATTCGTCGATAGATAATTCTTTATGCGGTTTGTAATACAATTTGAATACCCTATTCGCGTGTTCAATTATTGGCATAAATTTTATAGATGAGTCGTACTTTTCATGGCCTGGTGGGAAACATTCTTTATTATCAACTAAATGAAAACATCGAAGAATAAGTTGAAATCTATTCCGCGAAAACATCTTGGAAAACCAGGGTATGCTCCTTGAATTTTCGGCCCAATAAGAAAACATTGTTGGTCGCTTCGTTATCCCCATTTCCAATAAAACTGACAAAAACGTCTTCATTTCGACTAAAGTAACTGGTTTCCATTGCTTCATTCGAGATCCGCGGGTGATGTCATGTGATTTTATTAGTTCTTCGGCATACTTATTTGTTTCGCAAACCATTAATGTTAACAAAGACGAATCGATAAACAGATTAAAATAATCAATAGGGTTAGATTTGTTAGTTAGCGATGTTTGTGGCCCAATTTCTTCAGTAAGGTGAACTGAATTCTCTTCTTCATCTATACCATCCGTAGAAACACTTTCACATGTTGCAGAACGGATAAAATTGCACGGAATACTATCCTCGCTACTAGATGTATCCAAAGTGTTTAGTCTCTTCCTTTTTGAGACTGGAACGATCTTATTACTATCGTCAGAATCAGAAATTGTATTATATCTCAAATGTGACATCGTTATTTTCTCTTTTGTATGCATTGCCCTAAAAGGGATACACAAATAATAAGTAAAAAATTAACACATTTGTTGCCCATATTTTAACTACTGCTCTACGGAAATATATCCTTCACCCATGTTCATGTGATGTGGCGAAGAACGTGTTAAATAAAAAAAAACTAATGTATAAATTACCTCTTCAATTGGAAGACTAAAACCTTTATTATAACACGTTGTCACGTACAAAAAACGTCAAACACAAATATTTCACAATTTTTTGACTGCTCAGTATAACGGTTCTGATGCAACTTCTTTAATCGTTACAATTAAAAAATGCCTATCAACCCGAAGCGCGAGCGCGCCGGGCGGCATATTTCGACGAAAAAAAAGAGCAGCGCGACCGCGTCGATTGGCATTATTCGCAAATAAATGAAGGAAGCGCTATCGCGCTTCATGGCACAATTCAACACGGATTTTTAAAAACCTCTGGCACTAAAACGGTTAAAACATCGTAGAAGTTTTGTTCATAAATTGTGTCTTTCACCTCTTGCAATTCCATCGACGATTTTACGTCGTATAGAATTATCGATGGTTTTCTCTTTCTTGGTTCAGCAATTTTTTATTATTTTTTTTTGTTGATCTAATTATGATTCTTAATGTTTTCCATGTCAGACTCGTTCTCTGATTCAATAATCAACGTATTTTTTGTTGTTCTTATAGCTTTAATTTAGATCCTATCCTTAACCGTATTGATGGACTTCGTGAAAGTTTTTGAAAGTCATTTTCTTCATTTCAATGTTAAATTTACCCGTTAAGAAGAGAGGGGGTTGTTTCTTTACATTTGGAATGGTCTTTTGGTTTTTCGTTGTTTCCGTGCTTTTGGCAGCCGCTGCTGTAAAGTTCATTATCGGCATAATTTGGTTTCCTTTTAATTCGGCTTCTAACTTTTCGTTTTCGTTTTTAACGAGTTTGTACTGCTAAATTAGTTCAGCTTGGGCTATTAGTCACGCATTTAGTCTTGTCCGTAGACGCTGCATCATGTGGTCTCCCACAGAGGATGCTTGCGATAGTGTTGCCGATCGCTTCCGCTAGGTTGGCAAAGCCTAATTTCTTCGTCGGTCCCCTGATGGCCGGGGTGATCAACAGTGGCGGTGCTCTTAGCCGTGGACAAGACGCTTATAGTTCGTTACGTTTTCCTCAACCACAGGTCCACTAACGCGCCTGTCTTTCGTTCCCGAAGCTTACCACGGGGAGATAGAACCTGACTAACTACGACAGTAGCTGGGGCGTTCGCGTTGGAAGCAACTTTACCGTTACCTTCGACTCTTTTCGCCGAACAACTAACCGCCTACACGGGTTTCGCTTCGCAGTGTTGCCAGAACCGTTTTGGAACGGACTCCCGAATTGGGGAGAACGGATTGTCCATCAGGAATTGTAACAATCTGGGGATTCGTTCATTTGAACTCCCGGGGTACTCTTGATCTTCTCCTTCAAACATGCTACCAGATCCCATGCCTGCTCTTCCACAGAATTGGTCACTGAATGTGGTAAAGTCGCCTGAACTCGTACCGACGCCTTCTTCCACTACATATTCGGATCCACCGTTCGAATTTCCGACATCGGAAATATCTTCAGTTGAAGCAAATATTCGGCAGTATTTTCGCCCTGACACTTCAACGAAAATAGCCTCCCTTTCTCTCGAGCATAAATATACACCGATACTCCGGAGGTATTCGGGAGAGAGTCGTTGAATCGGAATAATTGTCCGACTCGACTCCCGTCGGTAACCCTTAAATATTTTGAGACGGACGCATCTACATCTATTCCTAATGGATCACATAGTTCTCTAATGGATCTTGTGCTGCTGGCAGAAGATCCGGATCGTCTATCTCGGTGTATACCAGTTGGGATCTCTCGTCCTCTTCTTCCGAATCGGATATAACTTCCCTGCGCCTTTTCTGCACTTTCTCTAAAGAGTCGGTTGCCATAATCGAAGAAATCACGAATCGAAACTTTATCGAAACTAGATGTACTGTCTGAGCGTGAACTCATAATGAAGTAAAATAAATTTTAATCATCATCACCAAAAATATTATATAAGCGTAATTACAATTTAACGACATAAGTGCTTAATATTTATTTTATAATTCTTATCTTATGAACTTTTGGCGGTAATGATCTGTAGCAATCACCAGCACCACCGGCGCCTCCCCTGGTACTAGACCCCTATCCAGGGGCCCAGCAATTAATTAATCATAATAATATGTTAACAAAATTATATGGCGGCTATACAAATGCAAATGATTTTGCAATGAATATGTATATTTTAAATACTAATATATTCTTTACTTAATTTGATCGTTTTATTTAAAGATAATGCGGAACTTATTAATTGGAAATCTCATGACGAAAGAAACTACGAATGAAATGAGAAGTAAACTCACGTTACTATAGTAACTAAGCGGTAGTTTACATTTCCGCAGCCTACTATAACAAAAGAAAATTTTTTGTCATTTAATATCTTAAAATTGAAAAATAACGCTTATTTTCCGATAAGATACCATCCGCGATACATCATTGGAAAGCTAAAAATGTGCTCGTTTTAGTAACATCATAATCAACTATTGGTTGTATTTAAAAAAACACAAGTTTGTGTCATATCTCAAAAACTATCAACAGTATTTAAAGTTTTTCAACGGCATTATATTCTACTCAAAAAAGTGTCTTAAGAATGTATTAACCGTTCTTCTTCGATTTTAAAAACAAAACTAAATATAAGCATTTATTGAAATGGCGAAAATGTGACTTTTTGGCTATAACTTAAAAACAAAAGGAAAAGATTCTCGGAAAAAGACATCGGGATATGGCACCTACTTTTTTCGTATTTCTTATAGTTTCCGAGATAGCCTATAATAACACCAAAATTTGCCCACCCTGTACAGTCATGCTTATATGTATTAGACACCCCCCTGTTTATCGGTTTCAGGTAAAATAAAAGGTATTAAATAAATTTACATCAATGGAAACGGGTTTGAAAGTCTTTATTTAAAGAATTTTAATATTTAGTTATACCACCCCTTGCTTTAATTACAGCAAGCACCCTGCTTGGCATGCTTGCTACAAGATTATGACATTCTTCTTGGGATAAAGTATCCCAAGCTTCAAGAATTTTATTTTTTAAAGTTGTTTTTGATGTGCATTTGAATTTTGCTACTTTAAGCTTTAATTTATACCATAGATGTTCTATTGGTGAGAGGTCAGGGGACTGGGCTGGCCAATCTAACACCCTTACACGGTTTTTAGTAAAGCAGCTCATTGCTTCGCGTGATTTATGGCAGGGTGCGTTGTCTTGTTGGAAATAATAATCCGGCATTTCTTCGTCAAATAATTTTAAAGCCGATGGCTCCAAAACCTCCTCTAACATGCCGATGTACTGGCGTGTATTTATGCGACCTTCGCACAAAAAAAGTTCTCCCACTCCTAACGCAGACATGCAACCCAGCGTTGCCAACTCAAAATATGTCTATACTCTGTTTTTAAACTAGGAGGAGTGAATCCGAAAGTCAGATTTACACCAGGAAATATCACCAGAAAATATCCCTAGATATTTTTAGCGGTAAATTTAAATTAACAATTATTATTATTTATTTTATTGCTTTATTGTATTTATTTATCGTTTAATTGTTATCATCAACTCTAAACATACAAGTTAACAATGAAGTTATGAGTGTATTTATTTTAACCCTCTATTGCATAATTTATTTTATAGTTTGAAAAAAATTTTTTTTTGCATTTTTTGTGATAAATGTGCATAGAAATAAGACACCTATGAGTTTTTTTTTCAAAATTTGTATTTGTAGAGAAAAAAAAATGTGTTCCCAAATGGGCACATTGTATGCTCAAAGTACATTTTTTTTACATGGTGTGAAATGACTTGAAGCAATTATTTACTTTATTTAAACACAAATGTATTCCACATTTTTCGCACATTGTTCTGGATTTACCCTTGCAGTTAGGTTTTTTGCATCTTTCTCGGTTTTCTGTCTGTAAAGGCCAATGTCCAGTATTATCCAATATTATGTTTCTTGTTGGACGTGGTTCCAAACATTTTCTTTTAGGTGTGAAAGGAATGGGCGAGTCGATGGGCGTATTGGCGCCACTAGTGTTAGGTCGGCCTCTCTTTTTTGCCTTTATTTTTCCCACTAGACATAGATCTTGTGCTAGTATTGTTTTGAATTCCAATAGAGAAACCTTCTCATTCTTGTTTAGTTGTTTATTGATTCTTCTTGAAAGTAACCATGAATTTACTACCACAACGTCAAGCATGTGGCAAAATATGTGCATATACCATTTGCGGCTCTTCAATTTTATGGGATACAATCCTAATAGAGAATCCTGTAAATCTACCCCTCCCATGTGCATGTTGTAGATTGAAACAATGTCGGGACGATCAATTTCTTTCTTGCAGTTCTCCGACTTGAAAAAACGCTTTACTTTGGTAAGTGGAATCGATTATCATAGCACTGCACAACATGAACATCTACTCCAGCAACATTTGCAGTTTTCTCAATGTGTGAGCCTCGTCCCTTTTTTTTCATTTCTTTTTCACTAACCATTTTTAGGCCCTTCAGCCGATTAGATCTTATTGTTGCCACACTTTGTATGCCTAATTTTCCCAGATAGGATAACAAATTTATACCAGAAAAATAATTGTCATAGTAAACCTTATGATTTTTGTCTCTCGGAATTGGTCTATATAAACGGATGATGATATTGCTGGCAGCTCCAAGATTTGGTTCCCCTGGCAATAGATTTTTGTCAGCTTTACTATTGCAAAGCTCAAAATTTGTACTGAAGTCACTTACTCCTGATAAGACATACATTTTGTAACCCCATTTGTGTGGCTTTTTGGGATTATATGTCTTTAAAGATGTTCTTCCCTTGAATGGAATAATTTGTTCATCACAGGATAAATTTTCCTCAAAAGGGATTTTCTGGCAGGATTTCTTTATTTGATTCAATACCGGCATAATTTTATGTGTGTTTCCAGTGGCTAAGGTATTATCTGAGAAATGCAAAAAACGTTTCAGCTCCTCAAATCTATTGAGAGGCATGATGTCTGCTATTTGTGGTGTTCTAGTATTGGCCGACCAGTACCTACGCGTTGAGTGCTGCCTTATCAAAGACATCCATATAACTATCCCCAAAAACTGCTCAATTTCTTTAGCATCAGTTCTCAAAGGCCTGTCAGGTCTTCTTTGTGTGCTGTACAAACATGTTTGCTCAACCACCATAGATATAAAATCATCAGACATAAAGAATTTGAATAGACTATATGCACTTTGTAATTCTAAAATATATTCTGGAAGATCGCATTCTCCAAAAAACTTATTACCCTGTGGATCTCTATTAGTTTTTGAAGATTTCCAAGTAACATTTTCAACATTTGAAAAGAAAAATCTCGTATTTGGGGGAAGATCAAATAACTGCGTCAAAGGTATGTCGTCTGGGTCCTCAATATCCTGGGATTCAATCTCGTCATCATCTAAGTCGTGAGGAATCTGTACTTCCACTGCAGAGAAAAATATGCATATGAACATCAAGACCAAATTATTTTTACTGGCATAAAATTTACCTTCATCATCATCTGATAGCTCAGAATCATCGCTATCTGAAGGAATATCTCGAATTGCATCAACTTGAACTTTTTTTTCTTCCATAAAAAGCGCTTGGTCTAATTGTTGGAAAATCGCCCGGAAAATCCATTGTGGATCGTCTGTGTGTAGAAATAAGAAATAATTGCACACTTCAACTTTTTGAGCATAATGTTCCCAAATGGGAACAAACAAGTTATGACCTGCTGCAAAAAAAGGAACGAACGAAATATATCGAATTATGCATTATTCTACTCCTAACACTTGAAACTAAGTATAAAAAATACATACTTACCAGAAAATAACCCTAGAAACTAGATTTGATCTTCTAAAATCAATCAAAATGATCAAGTGGCCATTGATTCGACACGAATTGTATATAAATCATTGAGGTCTATATATATATCTAGAGTGCGTATGCTGTTGTCCCCACCACGCCAAAAATGATTCCCGAAAGATCGCCATGTTAGATGTACCAAGTTAGCGGGAATTTCGAAATTCTTATATAACTTATGCAAGAATTTACATTATTATAAACTGAAAAGACAGAAAATAATAACCAAAACAAAACACAATTATTGATAAATAATTATGAATTATATATTGTAGAAGAACTTAATAATTTTTAACAATAACCCTTATAAATTAACATAAACTAAGAAAATATTTAAAAAAATCTGATTGATCACCTTAATTTTTATCTTTATAAATATTTGTTAGCTTGTTTTAAAAGAACTAAACATTCCTTAATAATAAACTTTACTTAAACTTCACTTGTTAATTTCAAATCAAGTAACCAGAAACATTGTGGACTGTTGTAAATAATCTCCCAACCTATCAAATTATAAAAATATATATCGCACACCTAGTTCAATAGTGCCATAAATGCAAAAATTGCATATTTTCACTTAAGACTGTATTGCTACAGTTTATTGCACTCGGTATGCACGGGTATATTGTATTGTACTTCTGAACATAAAGCATAACAATATTTTCATATATTTATATTCTAAAATATTTCAAAAAGCTGCACAGATAAAATTGTTTTCTTGATTTTTGTAGTTTTCTAGAAGTGTACATACGGCATTATTGAACTGGATGTGTGATATGAAACAAGAATTCGAAAACCTTCAACAAAAATAAAATTTTAATAAAAAGAACAAAATAAAAGAAACTTAAAACAATATTGTTACTGATTATGAAATAATATTAATTTGTTAAATTTATTTCGGAGAGGACGACCTTTTGCATTTAAATTAAAACATTTATTTATGTAATTTAATCTTATTCTGATATATACTGCAGCAATTTCCTTTATCAATTGAATTATATGTTGTGAGGGCAAGTCTTGATCTAAAACATGAAATTTTAAATTGTGAAAAACGGATGAATATACATCTGAAAAAACAATATTTTTTAAATGTATGAGTACATGTTCGTCTCCTGGTGGTGTATCTCGATTTTTAATTATTATTTATTTTATTTAATTATTAAACCTGTATTTTTGTCGGTACACAACCTACTTTAACTCGGACATTAGGCCCCGATTTGTCCAAACTCTCATTATTAAAATGATCACTACAAATAAAAACAGTTTGTACAGTGCGCTTTACATTCCCTTCCAAAATTTCTATCCACTTTCTTTTCAAAATCTCATTGTCTGGAATTCTAAATAAATAAAATAGAATTATTTATAAGGTTATTTAAATTCCGAAAAAAGCAACTTACTGGTGGAACGTAATATTTTTGTTTTTATAGGAATTATTACAATTGACAACACTACATGTTCGTCCCATGTTATCACTTCCGCTTGATAAAATTTGTCCTAAGAAATACAATAACACAAACCAAACACAACACTGAAAAATAACCGAAATACGAAACCGTATTCGAAACTACGAAAGTGACGTTTATGAGAATTGTTAGGTTATAATTGGTTATAATGGTTATAATTCTAGGGACAATAGCGACTTGAAACTATTGCTAAGTTCAGGTCGGTACATCCAACATGTCTGACTTTCTGATTGCCCCCACCACCACCACATACGCACTCTAGATATATATATAAGACCTCAATGATATAAATGCAACACACCAACACAAACACCACCTCTCGGACAAAAAATTTACGAAAGGTAGAAAACTATACTAGATATTCATAATGTATCTATCAGTTTCGCCGCTTAATACAACATATGGCCACTTTATTGGCTTAGAATGTTGTGTTCCCGAAAGGGAACATTATGCAATAGAGGGTTAAAACATAGTTTTACAAAAGTATATAATATAAAATTAATTGCAAAACGGAAAGTTCAAGTATGCCAATTTTGTGGTCTAAATATCATCCTCGTCTGAAGCTCAGCCATGCTGGTATCACTATCGCCATTTACACAAATTAATAATGGTTCGACAACTTTGTCTATAATTCCGTCCAAATCATTCATTTTCTCCTCTTTGATAATGGTGACTTTTTGAATAGCTTCCAATAAAAGTTTTTTTAACATCTACCAATTTAAATGTAGTATTTTTAGAAGCCACCTCATTTTTTATTTGAGCCCATATTAATTCGATGGGATTTAACTCCGCATGGTATGGTGGTAACCGCAACACAACTTTATTTTTCTTCCTTGCTAACTCATCGCATGCATACAGATCATATTTAGCTTTATGTGCTTTTATCAAAGTCAATAATTCGGATCGCACCATGTTTTCTTCATATACAATATTTTTTAAAGCAAGCCAACTTTGCATTTGTTTTTTAGTTGAGGATGTAGTTGGTGTTTTCTCGATCTTATGACTATGGTATGAAGCATTGTCCATTATAATAACTGCATTCTCAGGTAATTTTTCTAATAGATTTTGAAACCATTCTTCAAATACTTTCGCATTCATTTCTTCGTGGTAATCTGTAGTCTTTTTACCTTCAAACACTAACAGGCCTCCATTAACAAAACCAGATTCAGAACCAACATGTAATATGATTAATCGTCTTTTAAGTCCAGTAGTTAACTCTTCGATAAATGCTTGCCTCTTGGTCTGAATTGATTTATCTACCCATACTTTCTCTTTTGTATGACCTTCATTAACCCATGTCTCATCTAGATAGTAAATTGGTCGTCCTTCACAGCGATAGTTTTTAATACTCCTTAAATACTGTCGTCGCCAAACAATTATATCGTCACGTTCAGTTAGAATACTTCTACGATTTCTCTTCATGTATCTATAAAAAAAAACTTTATAACATAACTCTTATTAAAGTTTGTAAAATTATTAAAATGTGATGTTTGAACACAGTGGTTACCTGAAATTAATTTTTTTCATCACTTTATACAGTGTTGAACGAGATAGTTTTGGTAACTCTGGATTACTGTGTAGTTCCTTTAAAACTTTGTTGAAAGTTTGAATTTCGTTTTTATAAAAAAAAACTGAACAATTTGGCGTATGGAAACCTTAACAAAATCATCAAGCTCCGTAGTAATTCCAGGTCTCCCTCCAAGCTGTTTGGGATTCGCAACCTTTCCGGTTTCTTTATATTCTTTCACTACACGGTAAACGGTTGATTTTGCTACCCCTACAAATAGAACATTGTTATTTGGCTTGATATAATTTTTAAAACGTTTAGCTTACCAGCAGCCTCCACAATTTTATCAACAATAGCAGTCATTTTCATTGGGCTTTCGCCAGTAATGTATTGCTAGTAAAGATTTAGAATACTTTGCTTTTCAAGCAAAGCCAAGTGTCCCAAATCCAACAATTTCACGAACCATATTTTGTTCTAAAAAGAACAGATTTCACTCGATTAAATTGAAGTATTACACGCAAAAAGGTTTAAGAACACAAAATTGACAATAGCGATACGAATCGTCCGAATATCAACAAACTTAACCTCCAAACTAAAAATCGTTGTCAACAAGAAATAAAAATTGCCTGTGTGTAAACCTTCCTCGCTTTTAACCAATCACGTACAAGGTCAATCTGGTGAGAAATTTAAAATGCTCCTCCTAGTTTAAAAACAGAATATAACAATAAGACCGTGAGCAACGGCTTGCTTTAAATTTCTATAATGAATCACATAGATATATCGATATATCACACACTTATCGAATAAATTTGGAAATAATCTTTTATCGCTCTCACATTTACAGTTTGGAGGGATTAAATTCTCCGCTAAAAAAACGGAAGATCATTATGTACATCATGTAAATCTTCGTGATAAGCGATATCTACATCTAAAATATAACCAAAGTCAGAATCATCGGGTACATTATTAATATCTGAACTTTGAATTTCGTTTTCAGCCAACCATCTAAAATCTAAAACAGGTAAAAATTGAGACAATGCCCACCCATACAAATTGTTAGCGTCCCAATACATTAAAAACGTTGATGGTGAATTGTCTTTAGCGTGTCGTAGGGAGCATTGTGAAATATCCCCACGAATACCTTTCTTAATAAAATGGACCTGATCTATATCCGTTAATAATTCTAATTTAATTTTCGTGAATTTTAATATGGCATCCTAAGAAAGTCCTGGCGCCGTATAGTAATGAGCAGGATCTAAACCATAAGTTTGAAAACAAACTAGCCTGAATTTTTCAAATACATCAGCTAGTAACAGAACATCGGTTTTTAGATATAAATCGGAATAGTCTTTTAAATTTTGACAATTAAATTTTTCCCGCACACATTGAGCATGGGATTACTCCTCATCGGTTATATCTTGGAATGTTAGTTTGTTGAAAAAAGCGCTTTTAGGTGGTAAGGAAGTTACGTTTAATTTATCGAGAGAATCCATATAACCGTAAGGAAATATTCCTTTTTTACTCAATAATCTAAACTGATCATTGTGTGGAAAAAATTTACATATATTTATTAAATCAAATTCTTCAAGGTTTCCGGCTAAAGAATCCAATGATGATGCCATAAACTTAAATGAATCTACAAATCTTAATTTGAAAAGAACATTTTCGACGATATTGTTTTTGTCAAATTCTTTATCAACTAACACTCTCTTCCTAAAACTGATGTATTTTTCTTTATTGTTCGGTAATACATCAAGCCCATCATTATCTGCATCAGCCATTTCTTTAATAAATAAATGGCAATCATAATCGCTAAAATTATGAAAAAATAATGGAATGAAATTTATGTTACAATTTGAATGGGCGGGTCCTCAGTATTTACCGCTTATATGACAATGGTCGCGAACCTGTTCTGAAGTAAAAGGATTTTGACAAATAAAACAATTTTCAGCCGAATCAAAATTCCGTTGCTCATCGGCCGTTAAAGGTAGCATTGGTTTTACGGTTTTAAAATATTCGTTATAGATAAATTTGACATCATCGATTAATTTAGGGATAAAAACTTGTGGCGCTTCCGGTCCCGTATACGTTTCAAATTTGTTGAAACTATTATCACTAGTGGAAACAATTTAGTACGCGAATCTATACTGTTGATGCATTTCAATTTTTTCAGTAAAAGATTTAGAGCTACTTTGTTTATAATAATCGATCGGTTTTAATATCGATTCAAAATCGGCGTATATGACAAAGGGAGCCATCTCAGCGAATTTAAAATTATTAAACTCTAAAATATTTTCCGGAGTTTTGAAACCGAAAAAATTTGGTTTTGATTTTAAATCGGTTTTAGGTAAAACGGTCATTACATGATTGCAATCATGCAGTTGATGAGCGTTTAACCGTTCTTGTGATGAAAATCGCGTTAAACATCCATCGCAAAGGTGTACAGAATGACCATGATTAAATACTTGTTTAGAAATCAACCTAGAAAGATTTTTAATTAAAACGAAATGACCTTTACCGTTTTCGTATAGATAAAGTAAATTTATATGAACATCACGTGAATATGCCCTTCCACCGTGAATAGATCCCTACTACTATTTAACAACTCGTAAACATTAATACTTAAATTATTTAATTTTTCTATCTTAACAATATCTCTTAAAGTAATTGGGAAAGTGATACCTTGTAAATTAAGTACTTGGCTATAATGACGGTAACTTGAAGTCCGGTCTCGATGATGTTCAGTGGGATGAAGAGCTGCCGTCAAACACCACGCTAGGCATGATGCATCGTCCTCATAGTTTTTAATATTGATGCACGCATGTTTTCCGGAAATCACCTTAGGTAGTTTATGATGTTTATGTTAAGGAGGAGGTGAGATACGGAGAAAAAGGCCCACTCAGAAAAAAACAAAATTTAGCTCATCCAAAAGATTCAATTTATAGTTAATTATCGTCTCCATTGCTAAAATCTTATCAGCATCCGTTGAATCAAGTAATATCGGTATAAATACGTTACTTTCAGAATCCTCGATCTCATATTTTAGATATAGGTAATCATCATCGTCAAATTCGATCTTTAGGTTCCTTTCAGCTGTAATAGATATTCTTTTACTTAGGGGTTGTTTTATTCAGGAAATAATAGATACTTTTTCTTTTATAATTTAAAGTGCTTTATTTCTATCTTTTACCACGGTCGGTGCTCAAGTCCCGTTTTTTGTCGCAGTCATTGGACTCTTTTTTATTATTGCAATATCGTCAATTGCTGACAAACGATTTTTGGTTCAATGACCGCAACACGGTACCACTACACCTTCCCGGATTCTTAAAAATAAAATTAACTTTACAATGTTTATTTTATTTATTACTATTATGAATTTTTTTTTTTTTTTTTTTAGCTATAATAAGGTTTAACTCTATTCTTATGTACTACAACATGTTTATTATTAATTTTTAAAGTTACATTAGGCGCCTGATCGATTATAACTTTAAAGGGTCCCTTATATATTTCTTTCATTTTATTTTGTCCTTCACCTTTTAATAACACTTTGTCATTGAATTTATACTTAACACTATTAATCTTATCATCTAACTTACATTTTCTATCAGTTTTTGATTGTATTAAGTTTTTCTTCGCATCATTCCATGCAGTGCCTAATCGGTATTTAAGTTCGTTCGGGTAGTTGTCAAAATTATAAATGGGCTCTCTATTGTTTAGAGTGTTGAGTGGCAAATTGCAAACCTTTCCAAAAACTAACTCATGGGGAGTGTATTTGGTTTCACTGTGAACCGTGTTGTTAAAAGAAAAACACCAAAAAGGTATCCAAGAACTCCACGTGTATGGAAATTTGTTGGTTTGTATGCGTAAATACGCTCCAAGGTTTTTATGCGTATTTTCGAGAGAACCTAAGGTTTCATGATGGTAAGCGGTAGAGGTTAAATGCTTAATTCCCAATATTTGTGCTGATTGTTGGAAAACTTTTGCTAAAAATTCGGTTCCTTGGTCGGTAACAATATCTTTTGGAACCCCAAATTTTAAGATGAACCTATTAACAAATGACCTTGCCACTGTTTCAGACTCCTTATTTTTAAGTGGATAAGCTTCCACGAACTTACTAAGTTCGCATTGAAGTGTTAGTCCAGTGTTAGTCCAGTTCGCATTGAAGATCCTGGCAGGATCGCCATGTAATAGATATTCTTTTACTTAGGGGTTGTTTTATTCAGGAAATAATAGATACTTTTTCTTTTATAATTTAAAGTGCTTTATTTCTATCTTTTACCACGGTCGGTGCTCAAGTCCCGTTTTTGTCGCAGTCATTGGACTCTTTTTTATTATTGCAATATCGTCAATTGCTGACAAACGATTTTTGGTTCAATGACCGCAACACGGTACCACTACACAGCCAATAGCAGGATCTGTGGGAAAATCTCTATATTGAAACGCATTAGTTTCAGGGTAGAAATTAGTTGCTCCCAATCTTGACGTAAAAAGATAATTTGATGTGATTGAGATTCCAAACCCTTGCATGTTTTAACTATAAACTTTACGCAAGTTATACCTCCTCTAGCGACACTAATTCCAACTTTAATGTTGAAAGCTTCACGATACCGTTTGGTGTTGTTAGTATCGATAAATTCGGGCGTACGTTACACACATCTTCATGGAGTAAGTTAATTGACGGAGCTATTATATACAATTTTCTTTGTGTGTAGTTCTTGCACCATGTTTAAATAAAGCGTCTTTATCACTTTTTATGTTAATGTGCTTATCACAACACTTATATGTTGCATATTGTTCAGATTTACTACTTCTTTGTAACCAGCCTTTAAACTCGGGTATATTTTCCCATTCTACTATATAACTTTGAAAATATTTAGCTGCTTTTACACTTTTTTCAGTGTCACTATCGGAAGACGACATTTTCACACATATAACATTTGCAGGAAAAACGACATGCCATGTCGAAAGCCAGAAAGCATTTCCTGTTCTGTATTACATTATAGATGGCGACAGCTATTTTTATTAACCCGTCAGTAGTCGCGCATTAGTTGTGCGAATGTCTGGTCGCGCTGGGTCCAGTAGACCCAATATACGTATTTTCATAATTTCAAGAGTAGGACTTGTTTTTATGGTTTGAACATTGTCAAATAATGTACCTATAAATAATAATTCATATAAATAAAATAATTTATTTACTAAATTAATTTTTATGTAAAAAGAAACTTAATACTAAATTATTCAGAATCATCAGTAGTGTGGTTTTATTGTCACCGACAGTATTTTTGTTGGTACAGGCGTTTTACAACGTATACATACGTGCTTAAGGCATAAAAACTTGAAACATTCACCACAAAAGTAGCTTGTTTTACTATCGGAACCAGTTATCGGTTGTAACATTCCTACCTGTTTTTGAAATTGATTCAATCAAACGTAGTACCACATTTTTTGGGTTGTTAGGTAGTTGGTAAGGTCCCGGAGGTTGTTGACCAACATATACTTCTTGATTGTAAGTGTAATACATTTTTGCATCTACTAAAGCGAAAATTTTAATTCCATATTTACTTGGCTTCGATGGTATATACTGTCTGAAGCCACATCGTCCTCTAAATGCTTCCAGTTTTTCATCCACTGTCGTAAATGCGGTCATGGTATAGTGTTGTTGACAATTTTTTGTAAATGAGTCAAAAATGTCTCGAATGGGAGCCAATTTATCGTATAGTTTACGCTCTGCTCTTGTATTTTTGTCGTCAGTTCGAATTACTCTCAAAAGGAACCGAAAACGTTGCAGTGACATAGTCAACCAAAACATGTCGATTCCTGTTCCATCGTCGTCGTCGTCTGGTTCTTCAGTATTTTCTTCTTCAATAACCTCTGTCCAGAGACGCAACAGCCTTTCTTGTTCCTTCTCGTATGTATTCATATCTATAAAATTGGCACTGTGCTTTTCGATATGTATTCAAACGCGAAAAATTTATCTTGTAACCTGTTTACTATTCTCGTTCAGAATTTAGAATGCCCCTCACACAAGTAGGGGCATTCTAAAATAGTACAAACATAAAACTACAACAGCTAAACTGAAACTTTTTGTTTAGGTTAGGTTACTGCGCATATATGAATAAGATATATTCAACCACTAATAATTTCAAATCTACGGCATACGGCCGGTCGGATTTGATCGCGCCGGGTCTGATATAAAATACTTACTGTAAGTGAAATATAATTGTGAATTGTACAGCAACAACCAATTTATTATAAAGCTTTGAACAATAAAATAAGCTAAACGAGGATACAAAATAGTTGGTTCATTTATAGGCTTGTAATGGCTTATTCACAATTCACTGAGTCTTGTAGACCCGGCGCGACTACTGACGGGTTAAAAAGGTTTTTTATGATATGTATTTTAGTTTTTATTATTTTTTCTACTTTGTAACAATACTGTTAAAGAAAAATACAAAAATTAATCTTAAAAATCGGTAGATAGTATACAAAATCGGTATATCGGTAGATGGATGACAAAATCGGTAGATCTAGCGATAAATCGGTAGGAATGGCAACACTGTCGCTGCGACTACTCGATCCGGTTTATCTCCATTCTTCGCCTGGGCAGGCACTTTCGGGGGAACGGTCGCTTTGACCTTTGTGATCGCCGCCGGCGACTTCGTTTCTGCCGTCGCCTTAAGATGTTTTGGGCACCCTTTGTAGTTGGCGGTATGAGGGCCACCGCATAAGACGCACTTGGCGGGCGCACTTTGGCTTCCGAAAAGGCGATCCTAAGTCTCTCCATCTACCCCGAAATTGTATCCAAGTTCTCTCTCGTATGAAGGATAACTGGGGGGACGCGCTTGGAAACATGTTCCATGCGGGAACGCACTGTGTCAACGGGGTCTTCCTCCAGGGCGATGCTGGCCTTCCGCTTTCCTCCGGACTTCGACGAGCACCCTTTCTCATCGACCTCCATTTCTGCGGATGGGGTGGAAGTTACCACCTCGGCGAATGACTTGGGGCGGATGGTGGAACCAGTCGTCTTCTTCGCTGGTGGTGGTGGACGGAGTTGTAGCGCTGCTGGTCGGTTTTGCACGGTGGATAAATCTCCACAGGATGCCGATAAGCCTTTTCCTTTCCTAAAAGACATTTCTGCCCTTCAAGTCGAATTATTCTTTTTTGCATCGAAGTCTATTGGTTTCACTTATAAATGGCTTTTTCGTGCCACTCTGCCATGGTAGCCGGCTTTTCGCATTACATTTCGAACAGTTTCGGAATGTACAGGTTTTCCTGATATTGTTCCGACGTTTACGGCTAAAGTTTGTACACTAATACGATTTTTCTTCATTTCGCGTAAAGTGTACCTCTCATTTTGTACGCTTAACACCTTTGGGCGTCCGGAATGTTTTCGATTATCAACACTATTAGTGGTTTTGTATTTTTTTTATGATGTACTAGGCGGTTTTTTTACCAAATCAGCAATTTTACGGACGCTTTTTGTTGTTTGTGCATATTTACAATGCATTGTTCCAAGTCTACACTAAGTTCGCGCCGTTTTACACTCATTATGTCACTAGCTTTAGCAAACAACTAAACTCAACTGACGTTTTAGTATTTTTGAGGTTAGGTTAAATCAACGTAAATGATGGTGGCAAAAGAATGATAAATAGAACGATAATTTAATAAAGTAAAAAAAAGAAAAGATTACCATTTCTTGCTAAGTGCTGCACATAGCTGAAAAATTACATACACTCAGCAGCAGAAGTCTGCGTACAAAAAACTTGTAATACTTTAATTGAAAAAATAATTATCTAATGTGATAAACTTGATTTTTTTTTTATTTTGTATATTAACTACATATAATTCTATTAACAAAATATGCTTCAACAAAACAGAAACAGTAGTTACAGAAAAAAATCAAAACTAAAAATTCTACAAATAACGGGTATGCAAAAATCTGCGTACAAGTCGGGACAGTATTTATAAAAAATTCATAAATGAGATCATTGTTTCTATATTAATATGAGGTCGGATAACCTTTACGTTTAATGACCTCCCTTAAACGTTTAGGCATGGAGTGCACTAATTTCTTCGTTTCGTCCGAACTGATTTTGGCCCATTCCTCAATCATAACATTTTTTAACGTTTCCTTCGACGTTATGTTGTGTTGCCGAATCCTGCGTTCCAGTAAATCCCAGAGGTGTTCGATGGGATTCAAGTCCGGCGATTGTGGAGGTGTTTTAAGTTGCTTAGGGGTATTGTATAGTAGCCAAAGCTTAGTGTTGTGGGCGCAATGTTTGGGGTCATTATCTTGTTGAAAAAAGTATTCGGGGCCCCAAGCCCAAGTTTTCGATGCTAGGCTTCAAATTTTCTTTTAAAATGTCTATATACATTTTATGGTCCATTGTCGATGTTATGAAAACCAACCTTCCCACCCCTTTGGTGCACAAACACCCCCAAACCATAACTCCACCACCTCCGTGTTTTACAGTCGCTTTCAAATTTTCTGGATTAAGGGCAGTATTAGGTTTTCTCCATACAAGTTGTTTACCCTTAATGCCGAAAATGCAAAATTTGCTCTCATCTGTAAAGAGAACTTTCTCCCAGAATAGACTGCCTAAGTCTGACGTCACAGATATGAAATTAAAATGTTTAAGGTTTGTACGATGAAGTCTAGTTTATTCTTAAAAACGGCTATTCGGTGCTATAGCTGTTTCAGTGTACAAAAATACCTTCTTCAGGCACGACTAAAATATTTTGTGAAAGAATATTATTTAAATATTACAAATGTAAAATTATGTAGTAGTTACCGTCAGTTTGAGGAAGACATTGTTTGGAAGAATATACAATTAAACGGGTTCATCGAACATCGAGTACGTTTGGAAGTTGAAACTGTTGAGGAAAATTGAAAAGGCCTGAGGGGCGTGTTATAAAAGCAAAATTGAAGGCTTGAAGAGCGCGTTAACAAATTGTAGTAGTATTTTTTTAAAAAAATTAAAAGCTTGATGAGCACGTGTTCGTAGGTTATAAACTGTAAAATATGAAAATGTGTTAAAGTAGATTGTAATATTAAATGAACTTATTACCTAAACTTCATAGTAAAATTTAGTAAAAAACAAAATGTCGCAAAAAACACAAAAGATTAAAAATGTACGTAGAAATTACAAAAATTAACAAAAAGAGTCCATCTGCGTGAAGCGCTTTATAACGACCATAGATAAAGAAGGTAATATAGATATGCCATTTAACGATATATTTTTGTTACCGTGTAAGCGCCATCTGTTGGGTTATTTCCATCCGTTTTAAAACAATGGGCAGCCATCTTGCTTAAATTAAGAATAATTTTAGAATTACCTGCAATTACAAGTGTAATTTGCTGAATGTGTAATTTCATATTGCATGTATATTCTTGTTATAAAATAAATACATATAACAAATGGAATAAAATTATGAATTTACACAGTTAGCAAATTACCTACATAGAAAATGGAACAGGTCATACAATAAAAACATTTTTACTTTATTTAAACCTCCTTTTATTTTTATTATGTATGTTTTCAGCTTGTGCTAATAAAGCAGAATTAGAATAAAATTTTCTTGTATCCTTCCCGGTTATTACCCGATTTATACCATTGCAAAGACAATGTAATGTTATAAGAACAATGTTTTCAATTATATAATTTATAATTTCGTCTTTATGATTACACATAAATGTGAATTTTACATATTTTTTTATATAAAATATAATAATTTTTTTTGTATTGCTATTTATAAAAAATTTATTAATTATGATTTTGCAAATATTATAACATTTTTCAATACTTTTTTTTACAATACTGTAACATTTTATAATTATTACAGTATTCTTTTTCACTTACAAAACCCATGTAAATGGTGTCTTCATTTTTGTTATAAATTAAATGTTGCTTGCAAAAGTTGCATGAAAATTTTTTTAGTAATTTTTTGGAAATAAATCCACTAACGTAACCAATTGCTGCTTGGTCTATAACCCTTATATCAACGTTAATCATTCTTAAAATCGTCCTATTAATGTTGTCATCAACAGTGACTTCCTCTTGTACTACACTTTGCTGAGGAGCAGCAACAAAATCTCTTAATTGGAAAAGTGAACTATCCAAATCTTCTTCACAATTAGCTCCTACAGAATGAGTGCTAACCATTTTTTTTAACAATAATGTTTTGAATGTTTCTCCAAACTGCTTCGGGGTGGGGTTTATATTCCGCAGTCTGTTCTGACGCACTTGACCAAAATAATTCTCAAGTGGGTCTTGATTTATAGACCGCAGAAAAAAATATAGAACTCCTTCACTCAATAACTTATTCCTTAAATCTATAAAACCATCCAGGTTTGACATAAAATTTTTTAAGCTTGGGGGAATGATTTTTTCATTAGTTCCTTCCCTTTGAAAATATATTTGTTTCAGATGTTCTGAAAACACAAAACAATTGAAACATCAAAATAATCAAAATAATCGAGTTACAAAGAGGAAAAAAATTTTATTACTGATTTTTCAAAATTATCTTGCCATAAATAATGGGTTGGACATGTTCAAATATTCAAATCGTACAAATTTTATTTCTAACTGTCAAAGTTAATCAATTATTCTCATTCTTATGTAAAAATTGGAGTTTTTTTTTTTGGGGTCAAATCAGTAATAATTTTTTTTGCCTCTTTGTAACTCAATTTGGGGACATTATATGTATTCGATTAATATAGAATATTATATGTAAACCACTAGAATTATTCTATATAAATGGAATAGTTCTTTACTATATGAATGTTACCTCTTGCTTCAAGCCAAAATGTGAGGTGCCTTGATTTAACAGTAACAGCACTTCGAAGTGGTTTACCTATTGTTCCTTTTTGAGAACCTCCATTTAAACTGTCGAACAATTTATCAATAAATTTTAAAAGTACTGCAGTGTCTTGTGCCCTTAGTTCCATTCTTATTTTGCCGCTAATATCTGTGGCGTCTAAAAAAGATATATTTTACTTCAAAACTCTATGAAAAATTATTTTATTTAATATAATAAAGGTGTGTGTAACATACTTGTTTTAGACATATAAGAAATAGCTGCAGCCGTTGTGTGGCTAAAAACTTGTGCAGCACAAGACACCTTAATTTTTTTAATTTGATTAATTTTTACATGAAAGTCTGACAACTTAGGTAATAACCTAAAGTCACCACTGCAACAGTCGATATCATATGCTTTTTCAATGTCCTCCCATTTCGCTTTAATCACTTCCCCATCTTTCTCCCAAATCATATTTTTTGTTAAGAAATTATTTCTTAATCCTTTTAAGAGATGGGGTGTGTCATATAATGGAATTATTACATCTTTCCCTACCCATATTCGACGTTTTGGTTCACAATTGTTTTGTAAAAACCTTGCTTGTGCATCAGTAATAAGACCTACAATAATAAAAGCATTAAAATATTTTACTGTACATTAAACATCTACTAGTTACCTTCTATTGCAGTTCTATTTGTGGTTGCCTGGTCACATACCACTGCCACAACTTTAATATTAGATTGTTCTAAATTGATAAGGATCTCTTTAATGTATTTCCTTAAATCTTGGGATTTCGTTGCACCTTTACAAAAGTAATATGCTAAAGTTTGTTTCCATTTCTTTGTTATCCCCCGCACCATGAATACTAGTGCATGGTTTTCCATCTTCCAAACCATATATTTTATCACTATGTTTGTTATACTCCAGATGAGGCTTTAGTGCGATTTCATCAAACATTAATATACAAAGTTTTTGAATTCCCTTTAGTTCACTAGCAGCGTTTTTTAAATTTTGGAATAAAATACTGTTAATTCCACATTTTATCGGGATATTTGTTAACAATCTCATAATAGTACGTCGTGAAGAAAGATTAAACATCTTTGATAAAAATTTATAGGCAGCGCCTGAATGTTTATAAAGTGCAAGCCACATTAGTTTTTCATCCTCAGAATATCTCCTTCCCCTGAGCTTTCTTTTTTTTCAATTTAATTGTGATATGCAAAAATTAACAGCTTCTTTTCGTAAACAACTGCTTTTTACTTGAAAATGCTCAGTCGCCAGTTTTAATCTCCTCTTAAGCGTAGCAGTACGTTTTTTGTAAATAGCTACCTTTTTTGTTAAATATTTAGCTCCTTTATAGAAATGTTGAGCTTTGGGTGATAACTCTGCAGATCTGCTAACACCAATAGCCTTCAATAATCCACTTGATGATGCTGCAACACAGTACAGTTTCAAGATAATTTGTTCATAATTCATAGTACTACATTTTTATAATAGTAATACAGGGTGATTCAGAAATTGGCAGCAAATCTGAAACCTCATAATGAACAACTAATTACATTATTATTACAATTATATAATATATTATACAATTATAAAGTGCGCCTGTAAGGTATGGAAGTCATTTTAAAACATAAAAAAGTCGTTTTAACAACCTGATCAATTTGCATAAAAAATTGTGTACATTGTCAAGATTCAGAGATAAAATCATAAAACCCTATTTTTCTTTTGGAACACCATATATATATATATATGGTGTACATTTTTTCAGAGATATTATGATTACCTATTCAGTGGTATTTTTTTTTGTATATGCAATTACTGAGGAATTATGATTTCTAATTTTTATTTTTAAATCGCGCACACTGTATAATATATTATACAATTATATTATATTATTATTATAAATTGAAATGAACTGAATACATTTTTAATATTTTAATACTATTGAAAACATACCATTCACTACAACATTAGTTGATGTGGTTGGTTGGAAATCATCTATTACCTCAGATTGTGAAGTAGCCTTAAGAGATGGACATATATAATCGTGGAACAATAACGACTGTTGTAAATCTTGTACCAAATCAACTTCTAAAAATAAAAAAAAAATATTAATTTAACTTCCAAGCGCCTACACTATCATAGAAATACAAATCCAAATATTTAATTTAATTTCATAGATAAAATGGTTTGGATTTAAATATTGCAAATTTTCTACTAAAAATATATTTATTATTTATGAAATAATCTAGCATATACGACTCGACAATGGAGAATACCCAAATCTCACTCGGGTTCTTGTGGTGTTTCAGGCAATATATCAATATAATTAATATTATTGAGTATTTTCAATTGTCTGGTGCATAATGTATGAAAATAAATTATTTTCTATTTCATATATACTAATATTAAAAACATACCATTTAGTGAACCATTAGCTGATGTGGAAGGTTGAGGGTTATCTAAGTTCAAAATGGGCATAGTGGTTGGGCTGATATAATCGTGAAATAGTAATGACTGTTGTAAATCTTCGTTAATAAATTCAATGTCTAAAAATAAAACAGTTGCTAATTAAAATAAATTTACACAATTTATTTTATAAGTCCAAAGTGTCAACATTTAATTTAAGTTCATTTATCATGGTTTTGTTGTAAAATAAAACAACACATACCTTTTGAAGGCAAACAAAGTGTTGGTATGGTGCCTGGTTTTAATCTCTTGTTTGCAGCTCGATCACACTCTTTGAAGTGTTTATGACACACAAGATACGATCTATAAACTAGTTGTGGACATAAATTCGAAATTTTTGGGTTGCCACATCTAGAAATCCACTCATTAAATAGGCCCTCTTCTTTTAATGGATTGGGGAATAAATGACGACTAGATGTCATATCATTACAGCCCAATACAGCACAGCGACGGTACTTCATAATACACTTCATTCTAAAAAAAAAACACAAATCACAAAATTTAATAAAACAATAACAATTACACTTACATGTATTATAAGTATCCTTACTACTAATAAGCTTAAAACTACTACCAATTAAAAACTACAAAGAACTAAATAATAACTACTAAAAATACAAAGATCTTAATAATAACTACCAAAAATACAAAGAGAAATTATTATAAGAAAACTATATACTAGACAAAACTGATAATAGAAAACTAATAAATACAAGAAAAACGCTAAAATAATCTATTTCACAAATGCAGAGGCGACTAATAACCCAAACTACAGACGAAACGAGAATGAAAAATTATTTGAATTTTACTCACCACCAAGAAACATTTTACGACTTGGGACACTTGTTTACAATCCTCTTTCAACATCCTGTTGCAGGTAGAATTCTCATGTGCTTATTCCGATTTTGCTCCACTAATACCCTTAAATATTTAGCGTTTTATTTGTCCTAAACCTGAGTTCATAATAACTTTTTCTATATTTCCTTTGTAATAAAATAAATTATTCACGTTGTTATTTCATTGTATTGACATCTTACCACAAAAGCTGGTGATTTTAAGCGCTACATAAACTTCAAACTTTTATATAATAATAGCTTTTTTTAAACATTTTACATATATAATGAAGTAAATACAAATTACAATCATTACAATGTCTACATGCGAATCTTATTTTTAGGTTAGTTTTTGCTATTTGCCAAATTTGTGCAGTAGGTGTCGGTAAGTGTGTAACGTTTAAGCATAGACAAAGAAAAGAATATAGATTGCGCTTTCTTATGCGCGTACGAAATAAAACTTAAGAGTTTTGGTCGCCGCCATTTTTATCCAATGTGACTGCAACAGGAATATATAAGCATATTGCTGTCTTCCTCAATTTAGTGGCTAAGCAGCTGAAACAGGTCCGTAACAAGAGTTTATCAATTAGGCTAGGCGCCGACAGTGCAATTTTTAGTTGGCCGATTATTTGATCGGCCGATCGCAATTCCGCGCTCACAAGTGCAACCGATTAGTCGGAAGAACGCGACGTACGCACACATCGCAACTGAACGGTCGCATATTTTTAGTTAGTTGATCATGGATTTTGAAGAGATAGCATGTATCTGTGCTCTAGAAATTCGAAGAAGGAAAATTCATCGAAGAAGAAAGTATTGGGTGCACCCTGTTACCTCCCAACGTTTAACCAAGGGTCAATTCCACAAGTTATATGAAGATTTACGGTGCCATCCACAGAAATTCTTTAATTATTACCGAATGAGTATATCAAGCTTTGATGAGCTTTTGCACTTAATAGGGCCGTCAATAACGTACCAAGATACCAAATGGAGAACTTCCATCCATCCAGAAGAAAGGTTATCAGTTACCTTAAGGTAAGAAAATAAATATTACATTTACTTCAGAAAATTTTTATTTAATAAATTTTGAATTACAAGTCAAAAAGATCGGGTTGTGGAGATATTGTGTTTGATGATGCACAACTAGTTTGTGAAATCTCAGTAGGAGTAGGTGTACTGGAACAATATGCATTTACATTAGGTATTACAACGTTATCAAGGCGAGGGTGATGATACATCATTTGACCGTAAGAATATTCCGGCAAACGGTAGCCAACACTTTGCTGCATTCTCTGGTTATCACTTCGATGTTCTTGAAAACCTACATTAACTGAAGTTGCAGTGGTAAATGAACTCAGTGGTGGTGGAGTAAAGCTTTTCATTACTGTCAAAAATTGAATTTTTGCTTCAATTTTTTGGTTAGCGGTTAGCTTTTTAAATGAGGGTAGCAGAGACAGTAAAAACGACTTATCTTCGTCAATTTCCTCATTTGTCTTATTTTTTAATATATTT
Source organism: Onthophagus sagittarius (assembly GCA_036711965.1). Lineage (NCBI taxonomy): Eukaryota > Metazoa > Arthropoda > Insecta > Coleoptera > Scarabaeidae > Onthophagus > Onthophagus sagittarius. Next base: position 50,469,131 of record JASERS010000001.1, read on the forward strand.
AACAATGACTCTTCGTATGACACTTTCTTTGGTTTTTTTAACGGGGTGCGTTGTGATTGACCTGTTTTTTGAGTTCGGTCAGTTTGATCTGACTGGTCACTTTGTTCACACTGAAGGGTTTGCTGTTTGCCGAGAGAAACCCTTTCATTGGATACGACGTTTTCATTTTCAGACTCTTCATCGTCCGTGTCGGGAGGACTTATATTGCCAACTGTATTCCGGTCCTGAAGAGTTGGCATTAAAAACAGAAGCTGATCGAAGTAGACATATTTTTTACGCTTTTTAGCGGCTTGGCCCGACTTGCCTTTTCGTTGTTTGTTTAATTCTCTTCGGAAACATGTTCTTAAATTATGCCAACGGGTTTTTAATTCTTTACCTATAAATAATAAATTGATTTTTGATTAATTACTGCAAGAAAAAAAAATTAAAATTTGATTACTTCATTTACAGATATTTAGCTACAGGAAACAGTTTCCATTCGTTATATTATGAATATTTGATTGGAACTACAACTATACGGACAATAGTTAAGGATACTTGTGAAAAAATATGGATATATCTAAAGCCGATATATTTGCCAAAAAGAAATGAAAATACATGGAGAGAAGTAGCGGACAAATTTGCCATTAGAACCAATTTTCCTAACTGTCTAGGAGCCATAGACGGAAAGCATATAAGAATACAGAAGCCGAGCAATAGTGGTTCTTTATTTTATAATTACAAAAACTATTGTTCAGTTGTACTTATGGCTATTGTTGATGCAGATTACTGCTTTATTTCAATTGATGTTGGGTCGTATGGAGGTGCTAGTGATTCCCACATATTTAAGCGCTCAAACTTTGGACAAAAGCTTGAAAAAGGACAACTATCCATTCCAAAGGCACAACTCTTACCAAATGATAGTGGAACCGAAATGCCATTCGTTTTTGTGGCAGATGAAGCATTTGCGTTATCGGAACATGTTTTGAGGCCATACGGGAAACAAAATCTGAATCCGTCAAAAAAAAATATTCAATTATAGGCTATCTAGAGCCAGAAGAATGGTAGAATGTGCATTTGGTATTATGAGCAATAAGTGGAGAATATTTCATAGACCTATCAATGTATCGACCGAATTTTGTGATAGTATCATTAAGGCATGTTGCACTCTTCATAACTATGTGCGTAAAAAGGATGGGATACAGTTTGAAGACACTTTATATGAATGTCCACATCCCAGTATTCAACGAACTAATGTGCGCGGTTCTTATAAAGGAACAACAACACGAGAATATTTTACAAAATATTTTACATCCCCTCAAGGCTCTGTTCCCTGGCAATATGAAAAAATATAATTTTGTTTTCTTACATTTCAGTTTTTTTTCTTTTGGTGGCATTTGCTTCCATGAGTCAATCATTTCATCGCAAACTTCTTCCCATAATTTGTCGATGATGGTTCGGTCAGAATGTCTTTCTTGGCTTTTATCGTATATCGCTGGTTTATTTTGTACAACTTGGATAAATTTCTCCGTCCAATCATCGCTATTTTCAATATCTAAGAAATAACAAACATACATATTATTAAATAGAAAGCTCTATAACTCAGCAGAACTAATATATTATATTATACTATCTACTATATTATTACAAAATTAAATTTAAAAAAAATGAAAGTCGAAATCATAACCTTGCTTAAATACTTTGTAAAAATAAATGATTTAATAAAGATGTATTGATTATTATATATTTTTGTTTTACTTACCTCCTTCGAAAGACATTTTAGCAAACACGAAACACGAGAAAAACCACCAAACAATGCAACTGTTTAGACCAGTGGTTCTCAACCTTTTCACTATTGAGGACCACTTCGTACCCTTCAGAATCTGAGGCGGACCACATACGATAGAATTAAGATTTACACAACAGTTACATAGGACGTGTGATTCTGTTTACATTTAGTTCGTCTGGAACTTGAATAGACTATAGGTAAAATGAAATGAATCCTAAAGTTTTATCAATGTATTTTATTAATTACAAAGTAAAAAATATATTGATAAAGACATATTGTGGGCATAATAATTTCATTTATAGTGTGGCCAAATTTCCATTCTAATGACTTCCTTGATCTTGCATTTCACCTGAAAGTTTCTCAATATTTGGCTTGAAAGAGGTCAGTGCCAGTCTCATTGGAGCATTCAAATTTAATAAACGATTTCTATGTTTATTCTTGATAACACTCAAAGTCGAAAATGCTGTTTCACAAAGATAAGTGGAATGAAAAGGAAGAAGAAGTTTCAGTGCCTTTTCACTGAGTAGTGGACTTTCATCAATCAATCCAACCCAAAAGTCTGCAACGTTTTCACAGTGTGATTTCATCACTTTTAGATGGGTATCAGATGATATTTCAATAAGCTGTTCCTGTTCTCGAATAGATAGATTATTATCACTGCAAGCTAAAAAGGGATCAAGTACCCACAGATTGTTCTTCCTTACATCCGTATCAACCGGGAAGTACTTCTCGAAATAACTTTCAAGTGATTTAATGTAAGACTTAACCACTGTATGTAAATTTTCTTTATTTAAGCCTTCATTTTCAGAAATAAAATCTGAAAACAAATTGAACATTTTGTTCGAATTGTTCGAATATATCGGCCAAAAAAGCTAACCTAGCGATGAATTCATCGTCACGTAGTGTTTTGGCTAAGTCAGGCTTTTTTTTTCATCAAAGAACATACATACTTCTTCTATAAGTTCATAAAATCTGGCTAGGACTCGGCCTCTGGACAGCCACCGAACTTCAGTATGCAGAAGGAGATTCGAATGAATAGATCCCATGTCCTCGCATAACAATGTAAACAGTCTCGAGTTGAGAGCGTTACTTTTTATTAAGTTCACAGCCTTTACCACAGTAGTCGAAACCACATTTAGTTCAGGACTCAAACCTTTGGCAGCAAGCATCTCTCTATGAATAATGCAGTGTGTTAAAACAATATCACTGTTTGCTTTTTTCCTGACTAAACTTGGCAAACCTGTTTTGTGTCCTGTCATTGCCGCGGCACCATCGGTGCAAAGTCCAATACAGTCTTTCCAGGAAAGGTTTCTGAGTTTGAAATATTCGTCAATGCCTTTAAAAATTAATTTGCCTGTTGTGTGAACTTGCAACGCAGTTGAAGTCAGGAACTCCTCAGATAACTTTTTGTTATCTTTGTCTATGTATCTTACATAAACAAGTAGAATAGCTTTATTAGTATTATCTGTAGATTCATCAAGCTGTATAGCAAAATTTTTCGAGGTATGAATTTTTCTTATAAGTTGGGTTTCAACATCTGAAGCCATATCTTCAATTCTTCTTCTAACGGTATCAGTGGAAAGAGGAATATTCAGCATTTTTTTGGGCGTATTTATCACCTACAATTACTTTAGTTGCATCTACAATACATGGTAAAACCAACTCTTCTCCCACAGTAAAAGGTTTTTTGGTTTTAGCGATTCTGAGAGAAAGTTGATATGATGCTTTCAAAGTAGCTTTATCATGAGTTGAGTACGATTTAAGGATATTTTTTGACGTTTTCAGCTCAGCTTCCTTCCGCTTAAAAAAATCTACATGTTTAGCGGCAAAATCTTTATGCTTTGTTTCAAAGTGTCTACTTAATTTTGCCGGCTTCATTGCCTCATTACTTAAAACCTCCGCACAAATTACACATTGAGGCAACTTGATCCCAAATTCTTCAATGAATGTAAATCCAAGCGCTATGTAGTCAGGGCTGTACTTACGGTTGGCAGCTTTTCTTTTAGGTGCACTTTGAGTTAATTTTATGTTATCACTGGCACTATTACTAGTAGAACATCTTGCATTAGTGTTCTCATTATCCGTCTTCTTAAAAAATCCCGATAGTTTCATCTGTTTGCTCATTTTAGTCAGATACAATCACCAAAGAATAAAACTGTAACGTATTTGGGTTCGGCGTGAAAAAGTTACTTAAAAACGAAAAACTAACTTTTATTTATTTAAACTTTAAGTAAATACAAGTTAGTAATTTTGTTTCTTTAAATTTTAAAGAAACAAAATCACACAACACTAAACAATAAAACAAGTCCTATTTACATTTATTTGCACGCTGACTATTTATTTTTGCTGTCGTAGCACTTGTAAACTATCTCGGTGCTTCCAACCAGGGTGAGGACACGCAACGGTAAAAAGTTTATCCTGCTAGTTTAAATAAATTTAAAATTTTACTGCTGTGTGTCTTTATGATGAAATGAATGTATGAAAATAATAGAAGTGCATAAATTATTTAAAAATATTTATTTAAGACATAAATAATATAATAATTATAATTTAATTACAATCAAATAATATTTATTGTAACTCTATATTCTCGGGAGCCTAACCACTTAAAACGTCAAAATAGTTTATTTAAATAACAGTTGTTATTATTACGCGTTCACAGACTAAATAAACTTTGCTTCGCGGACCACATGAAAATTGCCTGCGGACCACAAGTGGTCCGCGGACCACAGGTTGAGAATCACTGGTTTAGACCATGTGAGCGCGAACACGTTTAAACAAGCAGTTCACATGGTAGTTGCGCAACTATTTCGTTGCCTTGAATTTGTGATAAAACACAAACTAAATAATCGGCCGACTACGCGGTTGCATGTGAGCGCATTCCCTAAGGATTCTGTAGACTTACTTATGCAACCAAACAGTCGGGCGACTAAAAATTGCACTGTCGGCGCCTAGCCTTAGACTCCAGGGTAATATTCAGACATTTGCACTTGCAGTTAGTTGAATAACTATATTAGTCTCAATGTAATTATTTTCGTTCTAGGGTTATTTAGAATCGTAAATAAATGGGCGTTAAAATATTAAATAAGGTAAAAAAAAAACAATAAAAAACCCTTTTTTGTATAAAACGTTTATTGATGGCTAAATAATATTAGTTTATTTAATTTTTGCCTCACAGGAGGACCTAAGATTGTTTCGTTGTATAATTTACTTAAATTATACAACCGAATTTTCACATACGATTTTATAATACTTTTCACCAAAAAATATGGATGCTCATCTAATACATCATTTTCCATAAAATGCCTTGTTAAGGTAGGAAATAAATTCTGAATATTCCCAGATATTTTGTCAAAAATACTTTGTGTAATATTATTTACAATATTTCTGTCGCTGGGAATTTTATTATTAGTTAAAAACATTATTTTTCTAATTAATGTTTCAGTTTTCATGCACAAATCCACAACTCCTCTTGATGGTATTATCAATCCACCTGAAATTACAAACAACATAATTAGTGCTGTTCCAATACAATGAATTTTTAATTTACCCTTATTTTTTAGCAATACAAATTTGTAATTTTGATTATTACATTGGTTGTTGTCACTATGAAGGCCATTCACACATGTATCGCAATGGACAATCTTCTTAATCATTTTTATTACATAACCACATATGTATGTTACAACATTTTCTGCATACATGGTTATAGGGATTTGCGTTGGTAATATATAGTCATGTTCTTCCAGTAACTTAACATCGATCTCCTTATACCGATTGGTATTACATGTGACAACATTATATTTAGCAAGAGATGATGGAATACTTAATATTACAGTTGTGTCCAGTACCTTTGCATTACCTCCTTCTAAGTTTGGAATATTTCCATGTAGAAGCAGTTTTTTAAAAGAATAATAAAATTCTTGACAAGAAGGATTATGAGGATTATGTGATAACTTGGTTCTTTAGGGTGTATCATGTTTAATATTTGATGTTGATATTTAATAAAACCATAAATAAAAAATCGTTGTACAACTAACTTTATTAAAAGGTAAAACTATACTACTTTGCAATATGTAATAATTGCATTATTACAATAGTTCACTTTGCGTGCTCATCAATTAAGCAACCGGTCGATGACCAAAATGCTCACTCCACAAGCCGCAAAGTTCACTGTCTTTTTACTTAATGCTACTTATGCTATTTTTTATAAATTAAACTTATTTCTAATTAATTTCTAATTTAACTTGCAGAAATAATATGACCTAAATATAACATTTTTTTTTCTAGAAATTGACATTTTACTGGATTTAATTTTAAATTTACTGCTCTAAGCCTATTGAGTACTTTTATTAAATTTTTGTTATGATTTTGTAAACTATTTCCAAACACTATAAGATCATCCATATAAACAAAACATGAATCATAGTTTAATCCTGACATTGCAATTGTCATAACCCGTGAAAATGAACTGGGGCTAGTTTTTAATCCCATTGGTAGCCTAGTCATTTGAAACTGACCTTTGTTGGTAGTGAAAGCTGTACAATTTCGACTGGATGGTTCCAATTCTACTTGGTAATATCCCTGAGAAAGATCTAAATGGGTAAAATACAACGCGCCTGATAATGAGTCAAAAATTTCAGTAATATTAGGTAACGGAAATCTGTCATCCTCAATATTTTTATTTAACAACCTATAATCGATAACAACTCGCCATTGTTTGTTTCCCTGACTATCATTCTTCTTAGGAACTATTAGCAATGGTGAGGACCAACTTGACTTTGTTTCTTCAATTATTCCGTCATTTAGTAATTTAGTTATTTGAGAGTCAATTTCAGTTTTCTGCGCTTGAGGTAAGCGATAAGGTTTGACGTAAACTGGATGTGCGTCTTTTTTTAATTTAATAGTTTCTTTAATTATATTCGTAACACTCAAAGGATCATCCTTTAATAAGAAAACATCTGCATATTTAGCACAGATTTTGTGAATTGCGTCTATCTCTTCTTTGTTTAAATGTTTTATATCAAGTAAATCTAAAAGTTTATTTACCCTATTTAAATTAATATTAGTGCTTTCAAAATTTAGCAATTCGAATTTTGATAAACTAACATTTCCTGGTTTAAAATTTTTAACTTTAACTTCCCTATCGTTAGTGTTTAAAATTCTAACTGGGACCTTGTTCAAGTCTGGTCGAACAATGATTCCTGCAGTGAAGACACCCTCAGATATCTCACTTGGCAAAATCACACAGTCTCCAGAAGCGTCTGTCGAAAAATACTTTATAATTTCGCAACGTGGCGGTATGGTTACAAAACTGTCAATTTTAGATTCTAAGTTGATCGTAATTTTACAAGAATTAATCCAAAATAAAAATTTTTCGTAATCTATGGTTGCACGATATTTCTCAAAAAAATCCGATCCTATGATGCCATTCACACCACAATGCAAATCAGTCATAACAACAAATTCATGAGTAATATTGTAATTGTAAATATTTAAAGGAATGTTTACTAAACCCATTGATTTTACTGAACCTGCAATTCCTCTTATATCTATTTGTTTAGTAGTATCAATTATTTCATTACTTTGCAAAAATTTTGAAAAGATTACACTTAATGTTGCACCAGTATCCAAGAGAAATAATAAATCATCAGTACCGTATTTCATTCGCACATAATTCATACCATTCATACTACATATTACTTCGTCTGGGGAATTATTCACGAAAAAACCGTTGTTCGTTTATTTCATTGTTGGCTGTGTTCTTATTGGTAACCTCAGGAGTTCCCATCGCGTCAGATTCTGCAAAATACGCATGATTTCCACGAAAAGAACCTGAGATTCCTCTACGACCTCGAAAGTTACCGCGACTGCGATACGATCCTCTCTGACTTCCACGATCGTTATTTCTATATTCAGCATAATTACCTCGGTTGTTATTGTGGCTATTGAAATTATTATATCCGCGATTATTGTTATGAGGAACAAAATTATTATTTCCTCGATTGTTTCGGTTATACCCATTAAATGGTTTAAAATTCCGAAAATTTGTTCTACTATTATGACTACCTCTACCATTCATTTGAAAAATAGCAGATGAAGGGGGTCTATTTATCTCCTCATCTAATGCAACATTAATTGCATCTTTTAAGGTTTTACAATTTCGCGCTTTAAGAATTGTTCTTAGTTCCTGATTTTTTAAACCATTACAAAATGAATTTATCGCGAGTTTTTCATTAACAATGCGTAACGAACTTAGTAAATTTTCATCATCACCCGCTTGTGCCAAAGTTAAATCAGTAAGTAACTGTTCAATGTCCCTACCAAAATCATCAACTGGTTTACTCTGTTGCCGAGAATTATGGAGTTGATTGGACAGAGTAGTGGCAGATTTTCGAGTTGTAAAATTTTCTCTTATATCTCTTATAAGCATTTCAACAGAATTGTAATTTTTATTTAACCTAACTTTAGCATTGCCAGATAGTCTGGTTTTTAAAACATAATTAATTAAAAGTTTTTTACCATCTGCATTTAACAGCTCAGAATATAATTCAATTGAATCTATTAATTGTTTTGTAGTTTCCTCTTTTCCATTCATTAATGGCAGTAAACTACCTGCTGTTTTAAGATCAAAAGTTTCCATATTTATTTCTAAAGGTTCACTATTTATATTTAATCTATCTTCTAAAATACCCTGAATTTCTAAAACTATATTATCTATCCCTGAACTATAATATTTAATGTCTTCAATTTTATCAACATTTGAAGTATCTCTCTTTAATTCTATATTTAATGATTCTAACCTATCTCTAAATTTATTTAATTCGTTCAAACGTTTTTGAGTAGATTCTAAATTTTTTCTCCTCTCTTTATTATCTTTTAAAATATTAGTTTTAAATGATTTAATCTCTACTAGCAACAGTTGTAATTCGTCTATGATTGTCATAATATTAAAAAGTTTTTTTTTTTTTTTGTTTCACTCACACATCAATCAAATTTTATTTATCGTCACAACGAGCACTTCCGATGTTGAGCGAAAGGAGTTCATGACTTCTTGCAACTTCTCGTCTGATTTTTCTTTCCATATTTCTTCTACATTTTCCCATACCATGTATCCCAATGTGCAGATTACTACGAAAACCAGAAACGCCATACCAACTTCCCATAACGTAAAAACTGTTCCAGTAGTTGCTGTAGTTCCACCACTGTTTCCCGCTTACGATATGATGATTTCCTTTTCTTCTTTCGATTGGTTGTAACCCATGATTAAATTTTTCTTAAATTTTCGATCTTCTTTCAAACGACTGGCAGGATCGCCATGTGATAACTTGGTTCTTTAGGGTGTATCATGTTTAATATTTGATGTTGATATTTAATAAAACCATAAATAAAAAATCGTTGTACAACTAACTTTATTAAAAGGTAAAACTATACTACTTTGCAATATGTAATAATTGCATTATTACAATAGTTCACTTTGCGTGCTCATCAATTAAGCAACCGGTCGATGACCAAAATGCTCACTCCACAAGCCGCAAAGTTCACTGTCTTTTTACTTAATGCTACTTATGCTATTTTTTATAAATTAAACTTATTTCTAATTAATTTCTAATTTAACTTTTATTTATTCCACTACAATTCCACCCATTTCTTGTTCTACCAAAAACAGAAAAAAACAATATTAAGCTAGCTATTAGTACCCATAGTTAGCTTAGCTTACCTTATACAACAGAAAAATAATTCCAAATGATCCTGACTACATTTGTATGTCAACAGGTAAGGAATTTTATTTTTTTTGACAAATTCATCATATATGCCAATAATTGAAGTGATTGTTATAAGGAGGCCAATTATGGGAGTTCTTTTTCTTGACATATGTAGATAGTTTCCGGCGCTATCTCTTAATAACAATAACTCTTGTTTGGCAGATAATAAATATGGTCTCCAATAATATTCATTTCCTTTCCGTAGGGGTGATTTGAAATTTTTCGCAAATGGGTTAATAGAATTTAATATATCAAATATATTATTAACTTGTTCTAAAAAGTTGATGGTTGCCTGACTATCTTTAAAATCATCCAACATCAAAGAGTTTTTTAAAAATTCTAAAGCTTTAGCAACACTGTTGCTAAATACCTGTGCCGCCAAATTGACCTACAAAAATTTTGAACAATTAGTTAAAAAAATATTTTCAAAATTCTATTGTCTGTAATTTACCTTCATTTTTTGACTTTCCCAGTTGATATGGTTTTTCTTAAATTTTGCGGCTATTTTCAACCCTTCTTCTTCTTGCAATTTTTGTAGCTTTACAATGTAATCCCATCTTACCATTTCATTTCTGCCATCCATTATAATATTCAAAGTTGAGAAATGGTTTCTTAATAATTTTAACATATGTGCTGCATCAAATACAGCATAAACCGCTTCTTTTGTTGTGGGATGAGTAAAGTATGGTCTAATATTTTGCAAGTCTGACCAATCACACCCAACTCTTTAAACATTGTAAAGTTAGTATTTGGTCCATCACAAGTAATTGATGGAACTATGACGCCCACTTCAGCTAATCGTATTAAAGCTTCTTTAACAAGATTTGCTTTTTCTTGTCCATTTAAGGATTTTATGAAAAAGTAGCCTATTGGCAGTTTCCATTTTTGTGTGAAACTAACTACCATAAAAACTAAAGCTTCTGATGCTGGTTCACGGTCATCGTCTTCAGTTGGTATACCAAAATCCACATAACCAAACCCATTAATATCTATTTTTTTCTTTATTGCTATTTCGTCAAACATTAAAGAGCATATGTTTTTATAACCTTTTCATTGTTGTTGTTTACTTATATTATTCAGTGTATTAAAAGAAATTTGCTGAAAACCAGGTTTGCAATCGACTGCTGTGTACCATTTTCTAATAGTCGCTTGATGTGGCAATGTTAATTTAAATTCTCTTCGGACATATTCATATGCTCTACTTGAAAAAAAATTTAATGTCATTGCAAATTTTCGCAGATCAGGGGGATACAATTCTCTTGTAACAGCGTCTCGTTGGCTGTTTTTTATGTAGCGTAAAATTAAACTTTTTGGAACACCATCCAATGATCTTTCCAAATACTCAACACATGTTGTTGAAACAAGATTGGTATTACGTAATTTCACAATTACTTGTTTTAATGACCGAATCTGTTGCCTAAGGCTTTTTATGACTTTTTTTCGGTAAGCTAATTTCCTATCCTTTTTAGCAATTTTTTTAACTGTTTTTCCCTTTATACCACAAATTTTTTCTAAAGAAGAACTAAAACATAAGGGAATTAATTTAAAAAAACAAAAATAAAACAAATATTGACTGCATACCTATAATTGTGAATACTTTGGATGAATTTCACACGTTTCTTCTTGTTCCGCTAGATGTTCCACTTCCAGATGAATCTAATTTCCTAAAATATTAAAAGCATATAATAATTGGAATAAAATTTTGGAAAAATCAATATTACTAACCGTTTACCAATTCTTTGGCTACCATCTCCACTTCTATAATTAAGTAATGGATGTATTAAAATGATACACTTTATTACAAACTTCATATAAAGGCAGACTTACGAACTACTCATCTCCAGTGGTGTGGAATCTTCCATTAGTTGATTCGATTCAGGAATATTAAGGAAAGGTAGCGCATTAGGACCTAAACATTTTTTTCCACCTTTTACAACAAAATCATCTTCAGTGAAGTGTGTAGAACAAATACGTAATGAATTTTTCCATGTCAAATGTTCCATTCCAATAAGCAATAAATATTTCTTAAAGATTTGGCCATCAGGTACTCTACAACATAAAATTTATTTTTTTTATTTTTATTCATTTAGTGTTAATGTTTATATCTATTTCTACAAAATTTGTTTAAAAAAATATTATATTATTACCTGTGAAATGATATTTCACTCTCTGGAGGGAGTAACCTCTGAACATTTTTGCAATTTGGCACAAAACAAGTCATACTGAAAAATAAAATTAAAATAATTAAAGAAATACAACAAATTCTACACACTCTACTACTACGGAAAGTAATCGTAACACATTTTTTGCTTACCTTTGAAAATTAACACTTCTTAACGAATTAAAAACTTTAGAATCCAATAACTATACCACTAAACTAAAAAGACTGTACTAAGGAAACACTAACTAAACTAAAAAAATATATACTAAGGAAACACTAACTAATGCAAAAACATAAAAACTATAAAAATGAAAGTAAATAAGCTATGAAACTATAAACAAAGATAAACAAGACAAATGCTAAGGCAATGAAACAACTAGAAGGGCGGATGGATTAAAAGTGAATTGAAAGACACAAAGTTAGTCTTCATAACTGTTTTAGGCCAAATATTTACCCAGCCAACAAAGATATTTTTTTTCGTACTCCGTTGTTACCTGCTAAGGACTGAAATCTATTTTTACATTTTTCAAAAAACTTGTACATTTCAGGTAGATTTCTTTCGCAGTTTATGTAATGCTTTTATTTCAATATTTAATTCCACTATTTCTGTACATTACATGCCTTATGATTAAAGACAATAACATCTTTTAAAGTATTCTTTTCATTGGTATATATTATTAAGAAATGTCTTTGCTAATTTTATTAACATTAACTTATTTATTTATCAAAATAATTTATGACTTTTTTTTGCTGGTATTTGCAACAATTTGCAATTATAAAAATATTCGAGATTCGAATGAACCACTTATAGGTTAGGTTACAGATTATTTATTGGGTTAGATCATCAATGAAAAAGGACAAAACAATAAGAAACTTATTTCCATCCTACTTCGCAGCCATAAACGATGATGACAGTATATTGCTATCTCAGTCACGCTGTGTAAAAATGGCCGCAATCAAAACTCCAAAGATTTTTTGGATGCGCAGTAGACCAAGCTTCATCTATATTACTATCTTTGTCTATGCGTTTAAGTCATGTTTACGTAGAATATTAGATACTAGTGACATCTATTGCCTTATTCCCCTTGAGAATCGAGGGTTTTGTTTAGGCTATCTGAGTGCACGCACCCTGATAACGACTAGCGTGCGTTTAAAGTAAGGTTATGTCGAGAGTTACTGAACTGAATGCGCATGTGTACAGAGTTTGAATTTTAAAAAATTATTAATAAACTTAAGTTTAAAATGTAAAGCCTTGTAAAATAGTAAAACAGAGAATTAAAAATTAAAAAATTAGAAAATTAATATTAAAAGACAGAAAAAACCTCATCTATATGTTCATGTCTGCAGTGGGGGATCAGACTCAGGGAACTGAATGTATTTATAAAAGTAGCGATGGTGGTTAAAGTCTGTAATGTCATTAAGTAAAATGTTGTTTTTATTATTTATATGTATGAAAAGTTCTTCATAAAGATCCAATTCTTTGGATTTGTTTGCTCGTTTTAGAAGTTTAACGTTATTGAAGTTGGTATTATGTTTTTCTTTGTTTAAGTGTTTAAATACAGCAGAATTATCTTTTTTAATATGTTCCCTGAATCTGACCCCCAAACTGCGACCAGTCTGACCTATGTAGAGTTTGTTACAATCTGAACAGGCGATACTGTAAACACCACATTTTTTCGCTAGGCACGCTTCTGTTTTAGTGTTATTCAATATTTGTCCAACCCTCTGACACGAAGTAAAAACCGGGTTAAAATTAAGAATCCTCAGGTGTTTTCCCATATCATGTTGAAGCGAGGGTACATAGGGAATTGATAAAAATTTAGAAGGTGTTGTACTATGTGGGTATATAAGCCTGTTAATATTGGATCTGTGAACTTTATTGTATACTCTTTGAATGTCATCTATATTGTAACCATTAGTAAAACCGATGTGTAAAATCTTCTTGAGTTCGACAATGAAGTCTGGTTGATTGAGTGGAATGTTAATTAACCTATTAATCATGAAACGAAAAGAGGCTTCTTTATGGGAAGTACAGTTATATGAGTTCTTAGGAATGATAGCATTAGTTGTGGTAGGTTTTCTAAAAATATTAAAATTTAGTTTATTATCTAAAAGGTTTTTTGTAATTGTAAGATCTAAGAAATTTATACTATTGTCATGTTCATGTTCTATGGTGAATTGAAGTTTTGATAAATTATTAAAAATATTAAGTAAAGCGTGAAGTTTAGCGTTGTTACCATGGTAGATGATCAGAATGTCATCTACATAGCGACCGTAAAAGGTAATATCTGAGGTGAAAATTTTATATTTATCTGAGAATAGAGTTTGTTCGAGAGAGTTAACAAAAATTTCCGACATAATGCCTGAGATGGGTGACCCCATTGGTAAACCATCTCTCATCTTGTAAAACTTATTAGAGACACCGCACACTACAGACTTTTAATCGGCCGATTTTTTGGTCGGATTGGACTGAATGCTAGCACACTGTTCAAACTAAATTGTCGGGTCTGAGGCAAGTACGCACACTGATTACGATAGTCGGCCAATTATCATGATGTCGCGAAGACGTGTTATAATTGCGCTTATTATAAAACGAACAAAGAAAAAACATAGTATGCGGAGAAACCGAGAATATTGGGTGCATCCGATTTACTCTGATCGGCTATTGCGAGGACAGTTTCACACCCTACATTATAAACTATTAGAGTATCCCAAAAAGTTTTTTGCTTTTTATAGAATGAGCATTACCAGTTTTAATGAACTTGTCCGTTTAATTGGACCAGCTATTGTAAAACAGGATACAATTTTACGAGGTGCGATATCTGTCGAAGAGAGATTGAGTGTGACGTTACGGTAAGTAAAATAACATAATTTATCGTTTTTTTAGATTTATTTTATGTTTTACTTTTACAAAATTATTAATTCTGAATCATCAAAATTTGAATAGTAAGATTGGACTGTATCATTTGAACATCCTGGAGAGGTAATTGGACTTTGTATATTCACTACGTTCGGTGCTGTAGAGAACTGTGATTCAGCTAGATAATTTGCTGTGCGTTGGTATGATGTCGTGGTTGTTTGGTGATGCCGCGTTGCTATGATCTTCTTAAATATGTTTAATATATCGATCTTAGCATCCAGTTTTTCTTCTGGGCTAAGAGCACGGAGAGACGGAATGATTGATAATGCGAAGTTGGTGTCTTCATCGGGTTTTGTTTCTTCTAGCGCTTGCAATAATGCCTTGTCTACATCGGCCTTGTCATCAATAGCTGAGCGATTTTTTTTTAGCCGTCTTATTTTTTTAGGTTGAGAGGTTGGTATAGAGGTAGATGGAAGAGGTCCACTTTCGGTGTCATCTCCATCATCATCATCATCGGAAAGTAGTTCTAAGTTGCTTTCCGTAGGACGATTATCACAGCATGGTAGTAAAAATAACATTTTATCGAAGTAAACATATTTGCGTCTCTTGCTGGCAGCCTGACCTGATTTAGTATTTTTTTGTGCATTTAATTCCCTGCGGAAACAAGTCCGCAAGTTATTCCAACGCTTTTGAACCTCGTTACCTGTAATTATAAAACCACAGTTATGTTGATAATATAGAGAAACACTTATTCTTTTACAGATATTTGGCAACTGGATCTAGTTTTTATAGTTTGTCCTTCCAATATCTTATTGGATCATCAACAATTCGAAATATTGTAAAAACCACGTGTGAGCAAATATGGAACATACTTCAACCACTATACATGGCAAGTAAACAAGAGGACGATTGGCTGCGAATTGCTGATGAATTTTACCGCCGCACTAGTTTTCCAAACGTAATTGGAGCGATCGACGGTAAGCATATACGGATGGTGCAGCCAGAACATTCCGGGTCTTCGTACTTTAACTATAAAAAATACTTCTCATGTGTGTTAATGACTTGGACCGACGCCGATTACAAATTTGTTTACATAGACGTCGGTTCTTATGGAACACCTAGCGATTCAGAGATATTTAAAAGTTCTAACATAGGAAAAAGACTAACAAGAAACCAATTGAATATTCCGATTGCAAAAAGATTGCCAAATGATGAAATCGGAGATCTCATACCATTTTACGTTGTAGGTGATGAAGCGTTTGGTCTTGGAAATCACATTTTACGTCCATATGCCAAAAAAATTTAAATTACAGCAAGAGAATTTTTAACTACAGACATACTAGAGCACGACGCATGGTGGAATGCACTTTCGGTATTCTAGCTAATAAATGGCGCATTTTTCACCGACCAATAGACGTGAATATACGTTTTTGTATCTACATCATCAAAGCTTGTTGTATTCTGCATAATTACGTAAGAATAAACGATGGTGTCAAGTTTATTGATACCCTCTACGATTGCACAATGGAAAATTTAACTATGAATGAAAATAACCGAGGAAGAAATAATATGATTAACACAAGACAATATTTAGCGTCTTATTTTACGTCACCACAGGGATCAATTTCATGTCAATATGACAAAGTAAAATAATAATAAACATTTGCACTAAACATATGTGTCAATAAAGTGGGTAGCTTGTTTTATTTACCTTGTTTTGTTGTTTCTTTGGAATCCAGTTGGTTCCATTCGGGAACAACTGCTTCGCAAACTTCCAACCATAATTTTCTTTTAATATTTATATCAGAGTATTCCTTCATACTCTTTTTATACAATGCAGGTCTCTTCTCCACTTCCTCAATCAACTTTTCTACCAAGTCTTCGGAAATTAGCGACATTTTATAATAACTGACACAAAGAAAAGACGTAAAGTCAAAGACAATCGCCAGACAGGCACCAGATTAAAAAGTCGTCGGGTGTGCGCCTACACGTATAAACCAGTGCTGTTTAATCGGTCGGCCGATAGTTGGCAAACTACGAAGTTGAAAGGGAATCGGCTGGCCCATTAAACTTAACTGTCGGATGATTTCAAATCGTTTGAATGTGCGCCCTTATATATACCCTAATAGTAATTAAAACACCGACCAAACTATCGGCCGATGAAATGTCTGTAGTGTGCGCTGTCTCTTATTGAACTCAAAGAAATTTTGATCACAAACCAACCTCAACAGGCTAATGAAAGCATCTAGCTCAACCAGGGATAGGCGTAAATTATTAGTGTTATTGTGTAGATACTCGTGAATAAGTTCAATTGATTCCTGTACAGGGATGTTGCTATAAAGATTTTTAATGTCAAGAGATACTAAACGGTGTTTACTGGTAATCTTTAAATTTTTTGTCTCGTCTACAAGATGACAAGAGTTTTTTATGCTATGAGTGAAGTATTTTTGAAATGTTTTATAAAGAAATATTTGTAAGGATTTAGCTATTTTACTAGTGGGTGTGTTTTTATTAGAGATTATTGGTCGTATACTATGATCAATTTTATGAAGTTTTGTAAGACATTTTAGGTTGGGAATTTGAGGGTTCATGACTATTGATTTAAAATTGTTAATGTTAAAAAATGTTAGTGCTGGATGATTTTCTTTAATGAATTTTTTGATTTTATTATTGAAGTTTTGATTTGGATTATTTTGAATTTGTGTGATGTTGTTTTCTCTAAAAAACTTCTCTGTCTTTTCAATATAGGTGTTTTTATTTAAAATAACGTACCCTGCATTCTTGTCACCCATTGTTAAGATCAGGTTGTTGTTAGAAATTTTTTGTTTAAGAGTTTTGGTATCTCGGTGTATGGATTGGTAAAATGAGTTACGATGAACATAGAATCAAATTTGTCAAAAAAGTCACAGATATGGGCGGAGCTTATACTGACTCCAAACAAACGGGTTGTTAATGGTAAATCGCCATATACCGTTGTTCTATGTCGTGTTTTCGTGTTTTGTGTGACAAAATAAGACTTTTCATTTAAATAAATACTTAAAGGAAGTTACTAATTAAGTGATTTTTATTAGTGTTTTGCCCGGGTAAGTTAATTTATTGCAATAATTGCTACTTTAAACCTTTTAGAGGTTATGTTTCTAATTGTTTTAGATGTTTATTTTTGTAAATCTACTAGTTACGAGTTTTCGAGTTTAATTAATTAATTTTTAAGCTTCTAGGACTGCTTCAGAATGGGAATGTGTTTTGTTCCCGGCTGTAAACATTACAGTTCGAAGCATACCTGCAAGTTTTTTCGATTCCCAAAAAACAAAACGGAGAAGAATAGATGGATATCTCTCATAAGGTAAAAGGATAATAGTTTCGTTTCAAAGATTTATGCTTTAAATTTATTTGGTACAGGAGAAAAGATAGGGACCCAAGTGAATTTGCGAAGGTATGTGACTGCCATTTCATAAATAGAGAAAAGCAAAATGGGCCAACTTTATTCGATTTTAACATTAAAAAAAAGTTTAATGTACAATCCCCGGAGCAAAGGTATATATATATATTATTGAAAAAAGTCCATTAGTCAGGAAGTTTTTTTAGGAGGCGAACCGTAAAAATTTTCTAATAATAATAGATTTTCCTTCCAGGAATCGTCGTACTCTACAAGAGCCATAATCGTTTCTTTCAATGTATATATACATAAATAACATTTTCTTTTTTTCATAATATGTAGTGCACCTTGAATTTGGTGATAATAATTATGGCATTTGTTTATCATTAGTATGCCATTATCATCATAAAAAATTATGTATTTATTATTGTTCTTCAGTTTCTCAGATAGGGGAGAGGCTGCTACAGTGGCCACATTTTCATAAAAGGTTCTGTAACTGGCCTGAATATGAACATTTTGAAATGTGTGTTCTAATATATGAAGGTAACGTAGTTAGCCGATAAATTTATAATTCACAATAAACATTTTCATAATTCCTAATATAAATACAAAGCATCAAAAAATATTTCACCCATGTGGCCACTGTTCATACGGGGTTGCTACAGTGGCCAGTGACATAAGGTACAGTGGCCACTGATTGTAACTAATAAGCCGGTGGATATTACTACTCCATGGTTAATAATACACGCATTAAATATGAATAACACTTTATTATTATTGCAGATAAATATTTAAAGGTAATAGTGAAGAACATTATTTTTCTAAATTCAGTTTTGATATATATTTTAAAAACAATACAATATCTATAAGTTGAAAATTATAATGAAACTTAATCTGCACTGTAACTAACTTAAGACTTACACAGTAGATGTATAAATGAACAATATTTTTCTAAAGCTATTAGTATATGAATTATTAAGAAACATAGTAAACGGAAACTTTAGAAATTAAAAACCATGTAATAGTCACCTATCCTACGCTGTAACTGGACAAGTTTACAGGAAATGAAAACACACTTGAAGCTCGGGATGTCCCCCCAACGGTTATAGGCGCGGGTAAATGCATTATAATATCTTGTGCCGCCACTGTTGCACAGTCAGGAACAATAGGATAAGAAAATTTGTTTCCTCTTCTTCTCAAAAAATTTATATTATATTCATTTCCAGGGATTTCTTCTGTAATATTACCCACGTAATATTTACATGTTTTCTTTGTAACAAATTTTACAAGAACAAAAGATCCCTTTTTAATATTTTGGAGGTCAGTCTCCTCTTTCTCTGATTCATAAAAAATAGCCATATCATGAGAATCATCAGTCAAGTCACTCATTTCTACATCACTTTCACTTTCATCGCTTGAGTGATTCTTTCTATTCAGATTTTGTATATCACTAGAACCATCTATGACCTTGCGTACGGTTTTTCGTTTCGTTACATTAACTTTTCTTTTTCTTTTTGCTTGGTCTTCTTCAAGTCGTTTGTAAACTGGTGTGTTAGTTAGGATCTCTGTAGTTTTTTTCTTGCGTTGATTTTTCTTTTCAGAAGCAGACGTAACTTTAGGAAAGGGTTTTATAACTTCTGGACTGAAAAATTCTCGTTCTGGTGTTTTGTCAAATCTTGTAGGTGATACTCTAAAACTTGTTGACGGCATATTATTTCCATCTAGTTCTTCACTCTCATTTGGAACATCTGTAACTGAAGCAGCTAAGAAATCACTGTCGTCAAAAATGTTATCGTTATAGGGAAATATCCCGGTTGCTTTAAAAGCAGAGATGCAGTTTTGAAGAGAAAATGCACGTGGGTATGCGCTACCCAGTATTTCGGCTATGTCATAAATAGAGATCCTTTTTCCGGGGTTGTTCAATAGCCATGTGTTGCAGGCCTCATTGTAGTAGGTTTTCAAAGGTCCATATACACACCTATCTAAAGGCTGTAAACGATGGCTAGTATGGGGTGGTAAGGTAAGCAATATAATTCCAGTTTTCTTTGCTAGTCTTATTACTTCAAGAGAAACATGACTTTCGTGATTGTCCATTATTAACAGTACTGGAGAATCTGTGGTTGGTTTGACATGTTGTATAAAATGTTGAAGCCACTGTATAAAAATTTCATTGTTCATCCATCCAGAAGGAGAAGCAGCTCCTATAGCTCCAGGTGGAGCATTTTTAATCATATGATCTTTAAAGAATTTTCTAGGAAAAACTAAAAGAGGTGGAATTGAATTTCCGATAGCGTTGATTGCTCCGCACATTGTTACCAACGTTCCACGTTCACTTGAGACAATTTGTCCTACCTGTTTTTGACCTCTCGTGGATACAACTTTCCTAGTACTTTGTACGGTTGTTAAGGCCGTTTCGTCTACGTTATATATTTGACTAGCATTGAAGTTATGCTTTGTAAATAATGTTTTAAGATTATTGAAAAATCTTTCAACTACTGGTCTATTAAAGCCCATTGCTCGGCCAAGAGATGTCGATTCTGCAGAGCGTATGGATAACTCTTTATTCCTCTTCAAAAAAATTGTAAACCAAAATTTTCCCGCTGTTTGGTTTTTCTTCCACGAATTTGGTATCTTCTTTTTGTTTGCAACAGCCAAATCATACGCAAGTTTACGAACATTCTTTGGACTAAGTCCATGATGTAATCTACTCATTGTCTGAAGATATTCACACAGAATTTTCTGTTCGTCGTAAGAGAAGATCTGATTAACGGTATAGTTTGGCGTCAACTTTGGAGCCCCTTCCAATATAGGTGAAGACCAGTCAATATTTTTATCCTTGCATTTGTTTAAATATCTTCTTAAGGTAGTACGGGGTATATCGTATTTTAAAGCAGCGGCTTTAACTGACAAACCACCTTTTACATGGTCGTAAATAGCACGTCCCATTATTTCTGCTGATGTGTTTCCAATGCGCCGTGCATTAGACATTATTTTCTGTAATAATTATAGATTGCTACAGTGATAAATATACCATAATTGATAAAATTTTACATAACTTATAAAGAAACAACAGTGGCCACCCGTTGTTGTAAACCGAAAGTAGTGGCCACTGTATATTTCATTTATGTGGCCACTGTAGCAAAAACTGCATTCAGATAAACACATAACCTATACAATAAAAAGTTAAATATTTGTTGCTTATTGATACACTGACATATACATAATAGAACTCGAGGTAATAATACCACAGTGCATTTAATATTTAGTTGCTGAGGAGTTCGTAATACACACGTAAACCTACCTGTAAAATTTAGTTCAAGCATCAGAAAAACACAACTGTTTAATTTTCACTAGAAGACATAAGTAACGAGGCAGATTTCTGCAAAATAACTATACTGGGAGTGTTACTATATTTATATACTAGATGGCATTTTTCTAAGAAGTTTTTTTGCCGAGGTAAGTTATAGTGGCCACTGTTGCAGCCTGGCCACTGTAGCAGCCTCTCCCCTAACCTATCGTTTCTGAACGAATATGGACATTTTACTTCGACAATAGCATCCTCTTCATTAATTAGTCCATCAGGACTAGCACCAAGAAATCCAGAATTGGATAACCATACACCAGTTGGCTGAATATTTAAACCATAATGTTGCTTGAGATGATCTAGAGCATCTTTTTCATGAGTTCTACCCCACTGGATTGCTTTAATGCCATCCAAACTGTATTTCCCTGGAAAAATAATAGATTTATTATAATAAAGAAATATTAGAGCAATTTTAACAGTATTTAAGCAACGTTTTAAGAGATATTTTAAGTCTTTATATTTGAAAACATGCATGGCGGAAATATCAATAGATCCATTACTCACCTAAAAGTGTTTTGAACAAACTAACTGGGTACCTATTTTTTGTTGAAGCTGCAATAACGGCACCAAAGTTGCTAGCAGTCAAACGAAATTTTCGTACAAGGTACCATTTTTCATTTGACACCTGCCCAATAGTTGCTGCTGCAATATTTTTTATTGAGTCATCATCAACGACCAATCTTTCTTTAAACAGAGAGACTTTATCTGTAGCCTCCAAAAACTCCTTTGAAGAAATGATGTCTTCAATTATTATAAAATTGTTTTCTACTGGATTTATTGACTCCTCATTCAACAGCCAAGTAAAGCCGACAGTATTTCCAAAGCTGCGTAGCCTCTCCTTCAATCTTTTTATTGAATCTTCTGGTACCCCACCTTCAAGGGCTGTATATGGCTTTGGTGGATAAAGCTCCTCAGCAGATTTCACTGGCGCATGTTTTAGTTTAGCTGGTGCATTCCATGAACATGGTTTATCTGTCACAGAGATGTTATAATGTCCAAAAAGAGCCAATGCTGCTATGTGGTGACATTTTATACCTCTCGGACAACTACATGCGGCTGATGAAATTTCACCATTCTTTTTCAATTCTATAATAAAACATAACCAATTTAATTGATTATTTTATTAACAAGGCAATTGTTATCACATACCTATTGATACCTTGTAGATTTTATCTTTCATACTAGCTAATATTTCTCCTCTAATAATTTGTAAATCGGAGTCATAGTTCATTGTTTTAACATGGCTGGATTCTAAAGCATTTTCACCCCTCTTTATTATCCTATTATCATCTATAAAATCATTAATACATGAAAGTCTTAAAACATGTTTTAAAGCCATTCTTTTCTTTAATAGCAAAAGATCTGTAAATAAAATAAACAGAGTACTTTAAAAAACATAACCTCTAAAAGGTTTAAAGTAACAATTATTGCAATAAATTAACTTACCCGAGCAAAAAAACTAATAAAAATCACTTAAGTAGTAACTTCCTTTAAGTATTTATTTAAATGAAAAGTCTTATTTTGTCACACAAAACACGAAAACACGACATAGAACAACGGTAAATGGCGATTTACCATTAACAACGCGTTTGTTTGGAGTCAGTATAAGCTCTGCCCATTTCTGTGACGTCAAGGCTTAGGCTGTCAATTCAATGGGCTTGTCTAAGAGTTTTTTTTGCAAACAATTAGAAAAACAATTACGTTATGACCTATAAAAGGTTTAAAGTAGCAGTTACTGCAATAAATTAACTTACCTGGACAAAAAACTATAAAAATCACTTAATTAGTAACTTCCTTTAACTATTTATTTAAATGAAAAGTCTTATTTTGTCACAAAAAACACGAAAATACTAAGAGAGGTCGCACATTAATATATGCTCACTAAACGCCTCCAGAAGCATTCGATGCGATTCTTCAAGGCGCGTACACATACAGCGAACGAAGGCGAACGAATTCAATCGAACAGATTTGGACGAATTCGTTCGCTGTTTGCTGAAAATATCGGCTTGCGTTCACATAAAAACGAATGTGTTTCGCGCTCATTCGCTTGTTTTCGGTAATTAGTGGAAGTAATAATGGCAACAAATGATGACTTAATTATTGTTGCAAGTGCAGCATGCATAATTATAAGTGACGAAGAGAAAAGGCAGAAACGAAGACGACGCTGGTGGATGACATCTTTATTTAAAAGCAGAAGTAGATATAGGGGAATGGATTTATTGAAAGATTTAACGACCGAAGTAGAATATGGGCTCTTTGAAAATTTCTATAGAATGAAATCTGTAGATTTTGAATGGCTACTGAATCGTATTGGCCCAAAGATAGCAAAACAAAATACATCATTCAGAGAAGCGATACCACCAACGGAAAGATTAATGCTTACATTACGCTACTTAGCCACCGGGGACTCATTCACTAGTTTAATGTACACCTTTAAAATTTCCAAACAACTAATTTCTTACATCATACCGGAAGTTTGTTCAGCAATAATTGAAAGCCTCGATTATTATGTGAAGGTAAGTGAAAAAAATAAGCAAAAATAATATATTTTCTTAATACAAGTTTATTACCAAAAATACAAAAAACAGTCATTATTATTTGAATTAAATTAAATTAATTTTCGACATCGTTAAAAGTATTAATGTAATCTACTAAAGGCGCCAAAGAAGTTGTAGTATCAGTTTGAGGTTGTTGATAGGGAGTGTTAATATATGAGGGTTGGTTGTATGTCGTTGATGCGTTTGAGGGTGATGGAGCAGAAGAACAAATACTTCGTAGGTATGATAAATTTTGATCATATTGTGAGCATGATGAATCTGTGGGTGAAGGTGAAGGAATGGGTACTGTAGCAGGGGCATTGTATTTACCCATATCAGCATCAAATAAAATATTACCAATTAGGACCAATAGGAGTTTGCAGATTATTTTATGAACGAAGGGAGAGTTGACTGGCAAAACAGTTACGCTTAAATATTCTGTAATTACTCTATAACATTTAATAAAATATTGCCTAAACTTCAACAATATGTACGTTACTAGCTATACTTATCTACTGTATTCTTGTGTACTAAAATATAACAATGTCTTCACTTACCTCGGTATTTTTTGTTTTTTTCGGAATAAACTTATCCATTAAAAATAACATAGGTTTGAAAGCAAACCAAGTTGATGTATACACATCACTGGTGCCAGAGCCAGTTTTCATGGTTTGTTTGTGTTTCATTCGTTCTCGCCTGAATGAAATTAAAAGGGACCCCATTTTTTTTTTGCTGCGTCTGCTTCACAATTAAACTGCTTAGCAATTTTATTCCAAGCGTCCATTTTTTTATTCTATCTTTATGATTATCGTCAGGCGGATTCCACAGGCATTCATTACTGCGGTATTCATTAATGAGTTCTAGAGCTTTAGAATTACTCCATTCCATTTTAAACTACGAGTATCAGAAAGTGTACTATGAACTGAAATGAATATTCGGCCAATCGCCACAAAATCACGTATATATTAAAACAAATTCGTACGAATTTTATGGCAAATATCCTTTTATGTTTACCAGTTTACCGCCTCGCAAGGGAACCGCAACGAATGCGAACAAACACGTTCAAACGTGTTCGTTGATACGTACACATCAACCGAACGAATTCGTTCGCGACCGTTCGTTCGCCTTCGTTCGCTGTATGTGTACGCGCCTTCAGATGAAAACAGAAAAGTAGTGCTGTCCGCAAATCGTAATTTGTTAGCTCAAAACTTGACATGTTTATTTGTAATAAACTAATGCTACTGAATGAAACTTGTGTTATTGTGAGTTGGAAATCTTTGTCGGATATCAGACAAGACACCGCTGACGTGATGTGTCGGTAACTGCATCAACATCTAGCGCCACCGATGGGCAAATTTCGATTTCATACCTACACACCTGGTATGCTTCATCCTAAAATATTGGGTTGTTCGGAAAGTCATTTCGTTTTTTTTTGGGGAACATGAAAGACAGTTTTCGTATAATGAATAAATATTTTATTAGATTATATATTGGCCATTCTGGTTCAACACCTTTTGCCATCTTTCATGCAGTAACATAATTCCCCTCTCATAAAAGTTTTGGTCCTTGCTGGCAAAAAACTGGTTCAGGTGGTTTTTGACATCTTCATAAAAAGTTTTTGGCGAGTGACCAAACTTGTGTGAGCTCTCGCATTATCCTGGTGGAACACTACACCCTTCCTGTTGATTAATTCGGGCCTCTTCTCTTTAAGTGAATCATTCAATTTGTCCAGCTGATGACAATAGACTTCTGAATTAATCGTTGTATTGTCCGGCAAAAGCTCAAAAAAAAACGATTCCTTTGACATCCCACCAAACGGAGAGCATCACCTTTTTTTGGTGAATGTTGGCTTTTGACACGCTTTGAGCCGGTTCATCTTTTCTGCTCCATGACCTCGTGCGTTTAACATTGTTGTATACAACCCATTTTTCGTCCCCAGTAATAATCCGCTTCAAAAATGGATCATTTTCTTGACGTTTGAGGAGCGAATCACACACGTCAACGCGACGACACAAATTTCGCTCCGTAAGGACATGGGGCACCCACACATCGAGCTTCGAGGTTAAGCCCATGCCTTTCAAATGGCCATAAACAGTCGAATTCGACAAATTTAATCTCTCGCCGATCTCTCGTGTGGTTATTCGCCGATTTGCATCAACTAATGCCTTTATCGCATCTTTGTCAGCTTCGACCGGCCTTCCAGACCGTGGTGCATCTTCGACATCAAAATTGCCGGATCGAAATTTTGCAAACCAGTTCTGGCACTGGCGTACTGTTAACACGCCTTCTCCATACACATCCGTCAATTTTTTTCTCGCTTGGACAGCATTTTTACCTTTTCTGCAGTAAAAAAGTAAAATATGACGAAAATGCTGCTTATTGCTCTCCATATTTAAAAGGGCACCAACCAAAAACTACTGTGTAGAATTAATAGAACTTTTTCACACACAAGCCTTGCAATATCAGCTCTCAAGACATATAATGGTTATGCGGCTTAAGTGTGAAGTTGGTTTCGAAAAAACGTAATTAAGTCCTCTGACTGAATATTCAACTCCAATATTCAAAATAATGTGCAAGTGCTATTATTAAAATGTTGGTAATTAACACTAGGTTTACGGGCGTTTCTTATATACCTATCTCTACGAGCATCCGTCAAATTGACGGGTGGATGAAAATACGTATTTACTTTAAAAAAATCAATTTATTCAAACTAAATCTGTGTTTAACAATATAAAGCTTCACATAAAAATAAAATATTATAATTCAACATCTTTTATTGAAGTTATTATGAAAATGATAACAATAATATAACCGCACATAATCATATTTATCGAGGACATTTTTTACATACGTATTGAATTTCTTTTGTGCATTTTCCGCATACGATCTTTTTACAATACATGCAGCAATTACTGCTTCTATTTTTATTACAATAGCCCACTTGACAACTTTTTCGCACTCCTGATGTTGAAGGTGACTGATCTGAAACCTCTGAACTGTGACGAATGTTCTCCTTGTTTTCTCCAGCTAAATCATCGGCTAAAGAAAATATGAACTCCTTTCTGGATATTTTCAATCTGGTACACTCTTTGTACAATATCCACGCGTTTATCGCTGCTAAATTTAAAATATTATAAAAAACTTGAAGAGGCCATCGAAAACACCCTGCTTTTACACTATATTTGCGTGCCATCTGGTCCGCGACATCGACACCAAACTTTGTTTTATTATAAAACGTAATAGTTTCTGGAACACGTTTCCTATTGTCCTCTATCTGTATATTTCTATGCTTGGTGCTTGGAAGAAGGACTTTTATTTCGGTTTACTTTTATACACAGTAAGCGTGCTGTCTTCTGATTTATATAAATTTGATGAAAATAACGGCATTTTGTCCTTTGTTTCTTTCGCTGGTTTTGGCAGTTCTCTCTTGTTCGAGCGAATTGTCCCAATCAAGGTTGTCTTTAGTTCAAGCAATTTTTTGGCCAGCGGGATGCTTGTAAAAAATTGTTGGTCGTGATATTTCTTCCTCGATGTAAATACGGTTCGATTAATTTCAACACAACAAACTGGCCCAACGAATTTGAGCATCGAGTGTCATCTTTTCCCAAGTAAGGGAAACCATTCAAAATATTTTTTGATTCAATGTCAGCCGCTAACCAAAACTTAATACCAAATTTATGCGGCTTATTTGGCATATATTGTGTAAATCTGCAACGGGCTTTTGTTGTAAACAGTTATTCATCTACTGTGATATTTTAATGTGGTTTATAACAAGCCTGGCTGTTATTTATAAATCTGTTCCACACTTCAGAAATGAGTGCAAATTTATCGGTTTGTAATCTTTCGGATCGTTCGGTTCTTTTATCAAAGGAAAAAAGGTCCCCATTTTTTTGACCATAGATAAGATGCTTTCAATGCTCTTACTTCGTACGCGCTCCGGGCATATAGTATTGCTAGAAAACTACGTAATTCGGAAACTGTAATTCTCCAGTCGTTCTTCAAAACTCGACGTGCCTCGGTTTCGGTGCAGTCTTTTATATGTTTCATAATGTGAGCGTCAATTATCAAATCAAAAGCACTGGTTACAGAACCCGACATAATATTTCTTTTTGTGTAACCAGTAGGCCCTGCGATATTCTTAAATATAGTATGAACGGACGGCCGACCCCTAGAATTCCCTGCTTTCAGTTTCACCCACCGTGTCCCGTCAGCGGCAATTTCAATTTCTTCTATTACGTCTCGGGATGTACTTGGAATACTCGTCCTCTCATCCTCGGTGTCAGAACTAGAAATAATCCGCGTCCTTTTCTTGTTACGACGCAAATTAAAGTTTTCCTCTTCACAATTCGAAGATCCTTCTATTTCTCCAGTTTCAGTGGATTCAGAATATTCACTGTAATCATCTCTTTCGCCTAATTCATATTGATCTTCGGAGTAGTGATGTGCCGGGTCGTTCCTTTCGTGGACCCGTTCCTTTCGTTCCGGCTCCATTAAAGGAACGGGTCCGACCCGATCGGTCCTTTGGACCTGCAGATGCGTGGAGTTATCGGCCCAATAGAGTCACGAAACACTCGGAGCTGTTAGCATTCGCGAACCTTGCCTTTTTTGTTGCATTGTGTATCCAAAAACAAATAAGAATTGGAACTCAAAATGAAATTTTTATTATTCTTACATTTTAAAAAAATATAAACTCATTTTAAGATGTATTCATATAACACATATTAATAAAAACTATATCTATAATAAAAAATAATAAAACAATATATGGGTATAAACTAATACTCAACCGGTTTTCTGAAATGTTTTAAATTTGCATTCAAAAAAATTATTTTTTCAACTTTTTTGTGAGATAGCCTATTTCGACGTTCTGAAATAATTTGACCAGTTTTTGAAAAAATTCTTTCACACGGAACTGATGTAGCTGGTACTGATAATATTGTCGTCATAATTTTATATAAGTTTGGGTACAGCTGTTTCCTTTTTTCCCACCATACCAGTGGATCTTCTTTTCTATTAAGTAGTGGTTTTTTCAGGTCTACCTCTGAAGTTGCAGCTTCATTTGGATTCTGAACAATTCTTTCGTTTAAAGCCTAGCCAAATTATTTTATTATGTTCGTAATTTTATATAACAATTAAATATACTTACAGTGCTATCGAAAACGTGCCAAATAACATCGTCATTTTCCTCCATTGGTTGGTCAAGATTATATTCTACTTCGGGTTGGTTTTCCTTGATCATTGCCTCCACTTTTTGGATTATACGTTGACGAGAAGATTCAAACAACGCATCTTCTTTGTCCGTTTTGTGTTCATTCATAAATCCTGCTTTTTTAAACCGTGGATCTATAAATGTCGCATCGGCATATATAAAATCATTTTTTATGTAATTTAAGCGTTTTTCTAACTGATTTGTTATAAATTTACATAAATTTATAATTTCAGCCGGCATGATTGTGGTGGATTGGTTATCTATATTTTTTATATAATCTAAAAGCATTTTTCTAAATAACACCACTTTGGAGATGGTAACCGCTTTTTCACTACTTAATTCTTCGGAAATTATCTTGAATGGTTTTAGTACCTTACAGGTCCAATTTATTATGGTTAAATCTTCTTCGGTTAATCTTATGTTGCAGTTGGTTATAGCTAACGCTGATTGTAATGCCTCCTTAATAGTTATAATTCGCTCAAACATTTCCAATGTTGAGTTCCAACGTGTAGCAACGTCCTGCTTCAATTTTAATGTTTTTTGATTTCCCAGTTGTGTTTGTAAATTTATTAATTTTAATGTTGCCTGTGGACTGTGCTTAAAAAACTGAACCACTGCCTTTAGTTTTTTATGAACTATATTAATATGCGATAGAGATTTTTGAACTATTATGTTAAGGGTATGTGCAAAACATGGAATGTGTTGATATTGCAATAATCGCACTGCAGCGGTAATGTTAGCTGCATTGTCTGTCACCATTGCCACGATTTTATTGTTAATTTTCCACTCCAGTAATATCTTTTTTATTTCGCTTTCAAGATTTTGTGCTGTATGACTTTCGTTAAAACGACGGCACCCTATTAACAAAGAAACTAACTTACAGTTACTGTCGATAAAATGCACAGTGATAGCCTGGTACGATTCGTTATTTATTGATGTCCATCCATCTGTTGTAATTGCTATGTTTTCTGCATCTTTCAGTTTAGTTTTCACCATTTCTTCTAATGAGTTATATAATTGGGGCAATACAGAATTGGAAATTATTTTTCTACTAGGAAGCTCATAATTTGAATTTAATATTTGCAGAAGCTTTTAGATTCCACATTATCGACTAAACTGAGGGGTTGATATTCAGAAACAAGCATTTTCACAAGTTGTTCGTCTATTTGTTTTGTTGTTTTCAAAGGCAATGGCCTTTTTATATAACATGTCAGTGTTGTCTGTTTAGTTGTTTGTTGATGGCTTTGTGTTGTGGCAATATCGTCGGTATCTGTGTTTATTTGCATTTTGTGTCGAGGTTTGGGCCATTTCTGTCGAAGACGATGTTTGTACCAACCTTTGTTCTAAACATAGTGGGTGCTTTCGTTGTAAATGACGTTTTAAATTACCGGTAGATCCGCTTTTGTATGAAAATAGAATGTTACACAAATTGCACTTTGCAGTGTGTGAATTTACTGCAGAAAAATGTTTCCAAATATCACTACGCTTCTTATCCATTATTAGTGATGCGACGAGTCAGCGAGAATCGAGTTTCGACTCGATTCTTCCAACTACTCGAGTAGAATCGGTTCTAAACATTCTTGTACTCGATCCTAAGAATCGATTCCTACTCGATTCCGACTCGATTCCTACTCGATTTCGACTCGATTCCTACTCGATTCCGACTCGATTCTAAGAATCGATTCCAATTCGATTCTGAGAATCGATTCCGACTCGAGTCGGAGTATGAGTCCGACTCGATTCTAAGATCGATTCCCACTCGAATCGGAATACGAGTCCGACTCGATTCTATGTGTCAAGTTGGACTCGAGTCAAAATTCAGTTCCACTCGAATATATTAATTCTAAAAATAGCTCTTAATTAATTTATTATTTATTAATGTCATGAATGAGAAAACGACAAAATGACCTTTTACTATTATACGATATTTATTGTTTTATTGTATGGCAGTTACGTTTCTATAAATTGAAAATCCAGGAATATTGTTTTACTTTAGATAATTTAAGACATATAAAATTTATAAAATGCATAGATGAGATCGATTTTTGGAACCCATTTATGTATGTAATCCGTCACGACGTCGCGCCGTGCCAAAAGACGGTGTCATAGAGCTATCAACTGATATTTGATTGAATATACTTCCATCATTCAAATCATTTTATTTTATTTATATTGTACAGAGTGGTAATGAACGACATGCATATGTTATATTCTTCTAATGCATATATGGTGTGCATCAGAAGGAATGCTCAGACCAAAAAGCTGAAGAAAAGCACGAAGTTTAAATACAATGTCAAAATTAATTCAAACAAAAATTTGTGTTTGATATAACAATGAGGACCACGATAAAATGGTATATTAATTTGAAATAATTATTCAAACAAAACACCAAAAAAAAAAACGCAAAATAAAAAAGTTGCTTTACCACTTTATGGTAACCATGCGACGCATTTTTGATCGCATGTTTTTCAGAAAAAAAAAAGTATTTTATTTTTATTCATTTATTGATCTTATCTATTAAAAGGTTGGGATGGATTACAAAATAGAAAATAAAATGCAACATAACTACAAATAATATAAGATAATAAATAATAAATTTACTGTTTGCAACTATTTAAAAATAAAATCATGTCAATTTTTTTTGAACCTAAAAGATTGCGCCTACGATTGCAAAGCAAACCAGCTTTAGAAAAAACGCGCTCAGATGGCACCGATGTGGCTGGTATGGAAAAATATTTTGTAGATATTTGATACAAATCTGCATTTATATCTTTCCGCTTCAACCAAAATAAAAGAGGATTTGAATTTCGAGGCTCATATGGTAAATCCAAATAGTGCAATAATTGTCCTGCCGCCGATGAATCCACATGTTTTGTATGTGCTGACACTTTGCTGTCTAAAAAGTTCCATAAACTTGATTTTCCGTCACAATTTCCGGGTTCCACATTTTCAACAGTTTCCTGCATCTCCGGCGGCGCAATTGTACATAATTCGTTTTTAAGCACATCCTTAGCTTCGTTTGCCTTTGCAACATCCAAAAATGCAGCGATCTTAAATCTGGGGTCAAGTAAAGTGCTCACTGCATACATTGCCGTACTCTCTACTTTATCAAACCTGACATTTAAGTTATTAATGATATTTCTTTTTAAATTCATGCCAAGCGTAGTAGATGGCCGAATACTTTCTAAAGCATGATGTAGCCCTCTTATCAACGGAATTATGCAGGAGAGTGTGGGATATTGCTCTCCTGATAAAATTCTTGTCATTTCTTGAATGGGTTGTAATATATCGATGCAGTTACCGATTTGATCCCATTGACATTCACTTAAATTATTAGGTGCTGCGGGCAAAGCTGATAACGCAGCTGCCAACGGTACTCTTACAAATTTTAGTCTTTCATGCATGAAATAGGTTGAATTCCATCTAGTGGTTACATCTTGCTTCAATTTTAATTTCGGTAGGTTCATTTTTTCTTGAATTTCTGCTAAAGTATTAGCGCCCGGTGAACTTCTTTTAAAATAACCTACTATTTGCCTACATTTATCAATCAAAATGCAAAGCTCGTTGTCAGCTTCAATTGAATTTTGAACAATCAAATTTAATGTATGCGCATTACATGAAATTTGTTGAATGTTTAAAAGTGTAACAGCTTTTTTTTGTTTTTTTTTGATGTAATGACACGTTATTGCAATAAAGGATTTTGTACTGTCAGACGTCCAAGTATCAGTGGTGATAGATACATAAGGCACATGCTTCATCTTTTCCAAAAAAGCAGCCCGCGCAACAGAATATCTGTCTGTTAACAACGTTTCAGATAATGTTTTTCGACACGGTAAGGTATAATTAGGGTTTAAGGAAGTTACAAAATTTTTAAAACCTGGGTTTTCTACAATTTGTAATGGTTGAAGATCTGTGCATATCATATTCACCAAGGCTTGATTAATTTTATTAGTATTTTGATTTGAAGAAAACTGGAGCTTACGTTGTGTTACCGATTTACGAACACTACTTGAAATTAATGCAGTAGTTTTGATACCATCACATGTTGATGTTGACGCTTCTAATATATTTTCACTATCGATTTCCATATTGTTTTCCCCGGTATTGCTACAGTATTGTATGGGGTGGCTTGTCTTTAAATGTCTCGTTAAATTGGTTGTATTTCCAAAATCTTTAAAAGTTTGTTTACACAAATTGCATTTCACACGATGTGTTGTTTTGTCCTTTATAAAATAATCCCATACCACAGACTTTTTTGGCGGCATGCTAAAATCTTTGTAGGTAATACACTAAATTTAAACTGTTCAGGTGTTGTCCGAATTCAAGATTATCTAGAATTAGGTAATTGTTAATTGTTATTTTTTATCTATTCTATGTTATGAATTTACCTCATTGACGGAAGATAATAACAGAAAATAATTAAATATTTTAAAACAATGTGCAGTTCTCAACTTACGACGACTCGTTCTATCGGCGACTGACAAAATCCGGTATACATACGTATATTTTTTTTAAGTCTAGGCAGTGCGGCGCGCCGAGTTGTCGTCACGATGCGGCGTCTTGTTTAGCCTATTTGTACATATACAAACGATATAAAATATCAAATCAATAGGATATACAGTCAACGCCCGCTTAACGTACGTTCGCAGATACGTGCAATACGTTTTTTGCCCTCATGTTAATAACTTGTCAATAACTTATTAATAGAGTCCGGAATTTTATGCACAAAATTTATGCAAAATATGCGCATATATATGTACTAAATATAAGAAAATATGCAAATTTCATATAAAAATATGCAAAATGTATGTAAAAATATGCATAATTTATGTAAAAATATGCATGCATTTTATACTACTGTTAAAATAGTATATTAATTTTATTATAAAGGGTTTTTCATTAAGAGCGACGCATTTTGTTTTTAACATTTCTCGATTAGGAGTGAAGATGGCTTCGCAATTCTGTTACATTTTGAAACGTCAGTCTATGCCATTTAATCATGGAAAGATACTCATCATGGAAAGCTCTTAATGAAGAACCCTTTATATAAAGTTGGTATTTTAATAGGTTCAATTCAAACTAACATCTCAAGATTTAAAAGCTCTATTTTATTAAGAAAAAACAACTAAATAAAATATATTTATAGACAGGCGATTACAAACTTCAGCATACTTAAAAATCGATATATATATACAAATAATTAAATGCCTGCAGTAATGTTATAGTTTACAATTATATATTTTTCAATATTTTCAACTAAGAAGTTACGTCGTCTATCAGACAGTATCTGTTTGTACCTTGAGAAACTCCTCTCCACATCTACAGATGTTATGGGTGCATATTTAAATTTACTAATTAAATTTGGTTCAATATTAATCTGATCGCTTAAATATCCACCAATTATTTTAGCAGTCTTTGATAACAATATATAACCATGATTTTTTTCTAATACTTCATAAAACTTTTTATTAATAATTTGGCCTACTTTACCATTTACTTTTTTAACGCCAGTCTGAAATTCCTCTATTAATCCAACAGACTCATTTAATGGCATTCCTTGCGTTTCTAAATTTAAAATAATTCTACTTACAAACTCATAATTACTTTGAATAAACGCTAATTCAGCACCTAATGTCTCTTTTTTAAATAGTGCTTGACATTTTTTAATCGCTTGATTATTTACCTCTTCCAAATCCATGATTAATTCCTTTATAGATGTAAAATGTAGGGCATAAAATGTTGCAGCATTTAACCAAGTACCCCACCTTGTAATGACAGGCTCTGGTGGTAGATTAACATTAGGCAATTTTTCCTTATATAATTGGATTCTGAGGGGAGACTTCAAAAATATTTTTTTTACATTGCCAATTAACGCATTTACGTCTGGAAATTGATTCCTAATTTCCTCTGCTACTCTATTCAAACCATGAGCTAAGCACGTCACATGAATTAAATTGGGGTACAACATTTTAAGTTGTTGACCTGCTTTAACCATATATGTGGCAGCATCCGAAAGCAAAAGCAAAATTTTTTCAGTTGGTACAATTTCCGGACGAAAAAAATTCATTAACGCTTCATTTACGAAACGTAAAATTGTAAGATGGTTAGTTTTGTCTAATTGTTTGCAAGCAATTAAATATGATTTGCCACCAAATGAACTACTTAAAACACCTATAAGCAAGTTCGCAATATATCTTCCACAGCAATCGGTAGTTTCGTCAACTGTTAAATATACGTAGTGGTTTTTGACTACTTCTTTGATAGACCTAATTATTTTAATATACTCCTCATTTACGTAGCCCTTGCGCAAAGTACTTTCGTCCGGTACAGTACGCCCACAATACAGTTCTAAAAAATTTTTTAATTCAGGATTTTGTAATTTTTGAAATGAAATGTTGGCCGCCAAGAAGGCTTTGCATAATCCTGCATTAAATATTTGCTGCTCATTTTTGGTTGTTTCCGGTTGAATAGCTTGCTTAAAAGATTGTTGAGCCATTTTAGTTTGACTCAGTTGGTGAGTTTTTTTCTTATGTAAATCGGTAGCAACGTGTTGCGTGATCTGAGATTTGCGGTCACAAGCAACCTGCAACAAGAGCTTAAGAGTAAGAAACAAACATTTTGGAATCGACTTTAGCCATACAAAGTTAATTTAATATAAGACCCATGGAATAAAACAGATTAAGAAAAGTATTAAAAATTATAACAACAATCTTAAGGATGACTTAAATAAAAGTGTCATTGGTGTAAATAATGGAAACGTTCTTCAGCTCTTTAATTGGTCGGTGGTTATAGCAGCACGTTTCCATTATTTACTCCCGTAACTGCAATTCAAACTTGTAGAACAGATTATTATTTCAATCTAGACTCTATAAGGTGTAATTATTAGTTTAAATTGATAATATTTAAATTTACATTGAAAAATATGACAAACATAAACTTGCGGTAAAACGGTTACCGCATGCTTTACAAAACACACTTTTTCTTGTAGAATAAGTTCAGGAATTGCTTTTATCCAAGACAACACCAAATAATTTTTCACCTTCGGCATATTTGAAATACTTAAAAATTTGTACGTAAAGCAAAAACACATAAGAGATCTGAACAGCTTCAGAACGACTCTTAGAATAATGTGTTTTCAAATAAATTTAACTTCGTGGATACCACTTTTTATTTTAGACGCTAACTACATCCAGATCCGCGTCGGGCCTAAGTCGCCGACAACGACGGCCGTCAACGAACGTGCGACGCCCGACAGTGCGTCTCGACGGTCGGCCTGTCTACCTCTGGCGAATATCAGAACAAAAAGTTGACCATAATATGAATTACACCTCAAATAATAAATAAGAAATCGACGTTGCACTTTAAAAACTTATAATACTGTAAAATATATGAAAATATGTGAAAATATGTGAAAATATTCAAAATATGCAAAAATATGCGAAAAACTTAGAAATATGCAAAATATGTAATAATTAATAGGTGTCAATCAATTCCTATTCACGCAATTCGTCTAGATCCGAAAGCATTTAATCGTACAATCAGCGGTAAATAATATGCAATTTGCATAAATTCCGGACTCTACTTATTAAATAAGCGGTTATTGACTGGATTGTTAGGCTTTACTTCAAAATCTTTTTATTGTTAATTGTCTAAAGCCAATCTTCATTTTTTCTACATATGTACATGGTTTTGTAACAAGTAAACGCATCACGAAGCATATGTACAACATCAAAACTTTGTTCCAAATTTGGGTCTACAACATCGATGAGAGTTTCCATTTTATTTCACTTAAAGTTTAATTTTAATACAATTTCTTTGAGCAGGACAACGTTGAAGATGACGTTAAAAGGAATCTATATTTTTTGTTGAGAACTACTGTCTGCAATATGTCCATGTTTTTATCAAACCTTTCTAAGATTTTTTTAAAGTATTTTTTTCGTTAACAGGAAAAACAGTTGACATTTCATCTCTGTTGATAGATGACACTTTTTTCTCATCTAATATTTCACCCAATTTTCGTTTTGATCACATAATATGTTGCATGCGTTCTAACGTAATATAACAAAAAAAAATTATTTTAACAATATACTTTACGAATCGATACCGCGTTGGAATCAATTCGAACTCGATTCTCAAAAACGGAATTGATTCTTTAGAATCGAGTTCGACTCAATTTTCAAAATAGATAGAATCGATTCTAAAGAATCGAGTTTGACTTGATAAAGGAATTGATTCTTAAGAATCGAGTCCGACTCGATTCCGACGCGGTTTCGATTCCAAGACTGGATCGAGTCGGACTCGATTCTCAAAAATGGAATCGATTTTTAAGGATCGAGTCGAGTACTCGATTCTTTTTAAATCTGACTCGAGTCGACTCGATTCCAAAAGTTGCCGACTCGTCGCATCACTATCCATTATGTAATAATACTCCATCCGATTGACTTAGAAAAATGTGGTGTTGTTTTGGTCCCGTTCAACGACTGTATCGATCGTTATTCGGATTTCTTCGTTTTAATTCCGAACCTGAATTCATTTTTACAATTTACGAATTGTACGGGCCCAGCACGAATGGCACGACGGCAGGTCGGTTCAAAGGAATGGATCCGGATCGGCACATCACTACTTCGGAGGACACCTCAGAACAATCGTCATTGATGTTGATAATTTTGGACAGTTTCTTATTATATCTCGTATTTCTACTCATGATTGCTAGAAAAGTGTGATCGTTGAAAGTAAAAAATACTGTACTCAAATTCAATTATCCTATTGTAAATACTTACAATAAGCGGATACTCTCTGCAATGTGATTTTTGGCTGATATAGGCTGTCTAAAATAACTGAAACCTTTGCACACTGTTTTTGAAAAATGTTCTTACAACTGGCACTGCAGCAACCGTACTGAAGATCGTCTCTTGTTTTAGAGGTTGTTTTCGGCGATAGGTATAAGCGATTTCATTGAATGCTAAATACGATAGCACTCAGATCATATAATCCGCTTTAGTTCACATTATCGAAGCGGTATTGGCACAACGAATTGAGGGTATCGCAATAAAAACTTTTCTTTCATTCTTATATTTATTATTCGAAGAATGAAGCAAATGTATAAGGATTGTTTATGAAATCAGCTAACCCGTCAATTTGATGGGTTTCGTACAGATACAGTATGTAAAAACCGTATTCGTACACCCACCAAAAAATTAGAAAATCACGAATTCCTCAAGAAAGATAGTACAAATTTAAAATTTTTTTCATGATTTATTTTACTTAGGAAAATAAAAGCAGAATTAACATACATATCTTGGATATCAACTTCAAAAACTGAACATTAAAGGGCATAGTATTCATACAGGAGCAACAAAAACCGTATTCGTACAGTAAGAGGTTAAATGAAATTAAGCAAATTATATGTTTGGAATAACATTAATATTTTGTTGGGTATCCTCTATGCTTGAGAACAGCATTTAAACGCCTTGGCATCGATTCTACCAATTTTATTGTTAATTGAGTTGGTATTTTAGCCCATTCTGTCTTTGACGCCTTTTTAAGGTCGATTACGTTTCGAATATGGTAATATTTCAATTTCTTCTTAAATATTGACCAAAAATTTTCGATAGGGTTTAGATCTGGGCTTTGTGGTGGTGTTTACGGGTATTTTGGGCAATTGTACAAGATCCAAAGTCTACTATCTAGCGCGGTATGCTTTGGATCATTATCCTGTTGAAAGATAAAATCTCGCAAACATCCCATTTTTTTCAGCACTTTCCTTCAAATTTTTTTTTAATGTTTATATACCCTTTCGCAGTCATTATTCCATCTATAAAATCTAAATTGCCAACTCCTGCTGCTGAAAAACACCCCCACACCATCACCGACCCTCCACCATGCTTGAATGTAGGTATCATGTTATGTGGATATAGGCCCGTGTTTTTCTCTCGCCAAATTCTTATTCGTCCATCTGATGTTTTAATGTTGAATTTGGACTCATCTGTAAAAATTACCCGTTTCCAGAAGTTAAAACTCTTATTTTGGATTTTTTTTGCAAATGCAATTCGTTTTTGTTTATTAATCCTACTTATGAATGGTTTTCTAACAGCATACCGACTTTTAAATCCAAATTTTTTTATGTAATTTCGCACCGTTTGAGGAGTAACGCGAATTCCAAAATCTTCTTCAAGACTAGCAGCTAGTGTTACACCACTTACGGAAGCATCCTTACGGATTTGACGACGTAAGAATGAACAATGTCTTCTCGTTAGCTTCGACCGATTTACGTTTCGTCGTGCTTTGTTAACTTGGCCTGTCTTTTTATAATTCGATGCCACGTATGCGTAGTAGCAGGACTACGTTTAAATATTTTTGCGATTTCACGCAAAGATTTTCCTTCTATATGAAAATTTATTATTATTTTTCTTTGTTCATCTGTAAGTTCAGCCGACTTTTTAACCATTTCGAATTTTCTGCAGCTAAGAAAAAACAGGAAAATCAAAATTTGGAAAAGTATTAAAACACTCATTCAAACATCTAAATAGATTCAAGCCTAAACCACGAACTGTAGAACTCAAGAAAATAGTATATTGTTGGGGTTGAATCTTTAAATTTGATAGCAAATGTGCAATTCCACCGAATTCACCATACTGTGTAGTCTTTAGTGCATCAATCGGTGATGACAAATGGAGATTATTTTTTCGGCCGCTAGAGGTAAAAGTGGACACAGCTATAACATTAATTAAAGCGGCTTGTGTATTGCATAACTTTTTGCGAACAAAAAAGTTGATCAACAGCAAAATTTTCCAGATAATAGTGATAGACCAGTACAATCATTCAATAACCTTCCGGTCGATAGAAGAAGGGCCGTAAACATGGCCTTCGATATACGTGAAAAATTTGTCACATATTTTAGCAATTTGTAAACAATAAATTAAAAATGTACTTACCTGTTTGTTTTGTTACCTGTCTGTTTATTTTTTCAACGAACATTTTTGTAGTTGGAATGTGACATATCAAATAAAATTTTGTGCTTTTTTAACATTTTCAATTAATTTATCAGTAATGTCAGCCATTTCAGCAATTTCTACTTGGTAAACAAATTCACTAACGATCATACACTTCAGTATTTTAGCACAAAATAAACAAAACAATATGAGTTATTTTTTTATATTTTTTTTTATTAATCAATATAGTAAACAAACTCAAAAAAAGTAAAGTGAAAAAATATTACATTCAATTTACAGAACATTAATGAAACATACATTAACAAAAATAAATATCAAAAATTAAAGTTGTGCAAAATTAATATTTAGTTGGTTGATAAATTTGAGACACTTCAATTATGGTTACATAGTTATCTTCGTTGGAATGTTTGTTTGGTAAAAACGCTGTAAGTAGTGTATTTTTTGGACAATGTGTTAGCGGTCTTAGAATGATCATTACTATTTAAATGAGTTTTTAAAGATTTTTCACCATCATGTTGAACAGTAAATTTTATGTTGCAGATATTACATTTAGCTGTAAACTCATCGATTTTGTCTCCAACTGTCCTTAAAGTGCGTTGCATACTTGGCCTTTTTATTTTTATGGAAGGATTCAAATGACGTAGATGCACTCGAATTTTTTCTGTTATTGTTCTCACTCATTGCAAATTACAAAACTGTAAATAACTACAAAACTTTTTAAAACTCACAAAACAAATCAAAAAATTGCACTGAAACTTTACGATTGCAATCGTTATTAATAATAAAAGGTAGCGGTAAACAACAAGTTCACGTGATGAACATCGGAAAGAAGCGAATAAGTGATTATATCCTATCTATTAAGATAGGATATATTAAGATAAGATAAGTGATTATATCTTGATCTCCTCCGTCTTGTAGATTTTGAGTTGTACGATATATTTGGATTCTTCTCCCAGCGATTTTAATGAAGTTAATTTCTCGTGTCCCCTTATCCACATATAAGAGGACACTCCGGAGGGTAGCTTCGTTGAAGTCGGTTGGGTTTCGAATTCTGCGAGAAGTCCTACGGTAAGTTTTGATCTTTTCGAAGAAGCTGCATCGACAGCGGCCACCCGCTTGGGGACATGCATGGACGAGATGGATGTGGTCGTCGTGTACGAAGGTGTATCGGTACGGGCCTTTAAAGATGGCGGCTTCCATCTCATACATAGCTCTTCGAAAGTCTCGGAAACTTCCGTCTGAAGGAACTCGCAAAATGTCTTGTACGAAGAAGTGTCCATGAGCATTTCTAATAGCTCGTTCCAATTCTGTTTTGATTGCTGGTCTACGTGAGAGGTTATTTCTTTTAGAATGGTTTGGACGAAAGCTTTCAAGAAACGTGCGAGCGGTTTCTCCTTGCTCCACAGTTGAAGTTGAAGTTGATTGATCATTAGAATTAAGGTTGAGATTGATAAAATCTTGTCCCAGTTGGATTGTAGGACGTCGCCGAAAATTGGTGTTTCTTCGAATTGTTGAAGGGTTAATGTTTGTTTCTTCATCTTCCTCTTCACCTATATATATTATATCCTATATATATATCCTATCCTTTTCCTATTTCGATTACAGATTACTACGTAAAAGGACTTCTTTAGTGCAACAGATAGTACAGCTTTGATGAAAATAACAATAATATGTGTTTTCTTATAACTTCAACAAAAAATTAGTTCTGTTAAAATTAATTACTCTTAAAATTTAAGCGTTATTTTTAATTTTTAACAGGAATAAATGATTCTCTTAGACGCAAAAAAACTTTATTAAGCATTACAAATGTTAACGATTTACCCGATAGACAATAGTTTGAGTCTTAATATTTATTATCTTTACCATTCTTAATATGTTTTCCTGTTGTAAAAAGAGTTTTAGATCTTTTCCATTATTCTTTTGTTAAATACGTTTTTACCCGGAGAAAATGTGTAGTGAACCAGAGCCTGGAGACCGCATGTCAAAACCCGGAGTCTCCGGGTCAAACCCGGAGAGCTGGCAACCCTAATGACTTCTATTTAAGAGTTTTGCAATATCTCGATAGCTATTGCCGGATTTATGAAGAGAAATAACAATATTCCTTTCTTCCGTAGTGGTTTGCTTTTTAGATGCCATTTTCACGAATTTACACTGACGAAATTCACAAAACTGAATAACAACGCGCGTAAAAAAACTGGTTAACCTAAAAAAAATACTAACAGTGCTTACTAATATGAGATTTTTAAAATGTAAAAAGGGTGTATGCTTTTCACTGTGAGCTTTCTAGATGCATAATATAAGTTGCGTTACTTTTTGTGCACTAGTTTCAACTAACTATTGTTCCTGTTTATTTTATATCGATCTACTTATTTTATTTTATCATGAAAAAGGCTTAGGGAATGATGGTCACCGTTCCAGACACAAAACACATCGTCCACATATCGTATCCATTTGGTGATGTTTTTGGCAAAGGGATTGTTGATATTGTTAATGAAGTTTTCCTCAATATAATTTAGATATATATCAGCCAGTAAACCAGAAAGCGGCATGCCCATAGGTAAACCCTCGCCTATCTTAAAAAATTCATTATCAAACGTGCAGTAATTCTGAGTGATGATATGCTTAAGTATCAAATTAAGATGTTCTGAGATTTTTTGATCTTTAAAATAATCATTGAAGATATCAAATACTAATTTTGAGGTTAAATCAGTAGGGATATTAGAATATAAATTGGTGATATCGAAAGATATCATAATTTTATCTTTAAGATTAACATCCTTTATTCCATTTATAAAGTTCAATGAATTGGTCACGGTATAATGTGGAGTAAATCAAAATTTAATTGTTTAGTGGTCTTTGCAAGTTATATTTGTCAATTTGTCATGGTTCGTCGATCTTTTAATATTTTAATACTTGACTGTAAGTTTTTTATTTTTTTATTATTTTATTTTATTTAGGATGTGGCTATTTATACATACAGTATGTATACGCAATTGGCTATTTATACATACAGTATGTATACGCAATTGGCTATTTATACATACAGTATGTATACGCAATTGGCTATTTATACATACAGTATGTATAAGAAATTGGCTATTTATACATACAATATGTATAAGAAATTGGCTATTTATACATACAATATGTATAAGAAATTGGCTATTTATAGTTTTTTGTTGTATAACTTTTGTTGTTGTAAGAATTTTTTGCTGCTCTTTTACAATTAAGTAGAGAATTGAATAATGATTTAAAAAATTTAAAACGTTAAATTTAGTCGTGTATTAAAAGACTGAAATAAAAACAATATCATAACAAATGCTTGTGTACACTTTATTTTGACGCTCACAGTATGTGTGTGGAACGCTTAAAGAAACACGATTAAAAATCTTTCATAATAGCCGTCATCTGAATCAAAAATGTAGGCTTGCAACCTGTACGAATACGGTTTTTGTTACCAACTGTATGAATAAAACGCCCTCTAGCGTTCAGTAGTTAAGCTAGGTAACCAAGATGTTTTAGTATTGTTTCTATTTTCC
Organism: Onthophagus sagittarius; assembly: GCA_036711965.1. NCBI lineage: Eukaryota > Metazoa > Arthropoda > Insecta > Coleoptera > Scarabaeidae > Onthophagus > Onthophagus sagittarius. The sequence continues at coordinate 50,512,663 of JASERS010000001.1, forward strand.
TAAGTGAAATAAATCAGCAACAATATTTGAAATTTGTACTCTGTTTCTTGAGTAGTTCGTGATTTTCTAATTTTTTGGTGGGTGTACGAATACGGTTTTTACATACTGTAGGTATACTACATAAAAATTTCAAAATTTCGGAAGCTTAGGAACATAATAAATGTATGTATAAATTCTTTTGATGAAATAATTAATTTACGATGCAAAATTGTTAAAATTAATGCTATGGTTTTTTGCGTGTTTCATTTTAAAGTTTGAAATCCGTCAATTGATGGGCCCCGTAAACCTAGTGTTAAAAATAATTTAATTTAACTCATTGCTGAAAAAAAAACCTTAATTTTATGTTAATGTTGTTTGTTCCACAGAGAATGAATAAATCTGCATTTCTCATTATACAAGTTTGAAGAAAATACAAATTGAATCATTCTTAAACCACCCAGGAGGTCACATTCTAGGCTCCTTTTCCTCGTTATTTTAAATGGCGAGTACGCTGACAATATTATCTTGAAAGCCCTATCCGGCCATTCACTAAAACAATAATCTGTCTTATCTAACGAAAAAGCTAAATTTTTTGCTGAACTATAAAACTAAAGTTATCTTCGTTTACATTTGGATTTGGCAATTCCTGCAGCCTGAAGGAAATATTTCGATTGTTGTCCTGATGATCGGTTTTCTTTCACTATCATGGTACAATTAATTTGTTTGATGTAATTCTGGATAACAATTTGGACAAAATGGTTTAATATTTTCTTCAAGACATTATTTGTATGTTCACAAGATTCTAAATTGTATTATTTCCATAATAGTATTTATAATTTTTGTTTTTAGATTTTTCTCATGAAGATGATGAGCCATCACATACAAAATTACCTTGTATGTATCATACATTTTTTCTAGAAACGTTTTTCTAACGTATACCATTTTCTTTCTATCTGCATCATACGCCTTCTCTAGCTGGGTGATATTTTAAATTATCATTATGAAGAGAAAATGTTTCTTTAGTCAGAGTTTCATTCATCTGTGACTGCGGTAACTGGAAAATAATTAATAAAATTAAATAAGTTTTATTACAAGAAAAAATTAATATATTATATGTGTAATAAATCTTTTTAAAGTTAGAAACTCACTTTAAAATTGAATGTTGTTAATTTTTTATAATATAAACGAAAGTTCTTAATTGAAGCATGGAAATCAAAAAGCAGTTATGTCCACATAGGCAATTTTTTCAGGAGACATAAAAAACCGTTAAAAACGAAAAGTACATAACTTTCCTCATAATAGATAGTCTTCAACTTTAAAATCGTTATCAGTTAGCTACTACTGAATATCTACAGCAACATTGTCGAATTAGTTTTCTCTAAAAAAAATAATAGTTGGGGTGGACTTATGGGTTTTTTTATTTCCACAAAATGAAATACAAAGAAAATGTTATATAAATTCAGTATCTGATTCGCTTTCATCACCTGGGACACTCTGACAAGCTGCAAAAAGTTCTACGTAGTACTGTTGAGCTTCCGCGGAGAGATATCGTATTAAATTTTTAAGGTTGTCTATCTTTGCTTCCTTCATTGGTAGATAACTATTATAAAGTGGTTGTTTAGGAAAACTGACAACACTTTTATTTTTTTGTAAACCAAACTGGCTCCAAACTGTACCTTTCATTGTTTTACTGACATGAATTTCATGCTTATGAGATGCAGAATATTTTACTATCTTGCAGTCCTATATTAAAAACTTTTCAGATGGTGTACCCCGTGAGCCATTAGAAGTAATAGTTTTTTTAAAAATACTTGTAAAATGATTCTTAAAATCAAAAATCATGTCTTGTCGAACATCAACAACTTCAAAGTGAACATTATTGCGAACAATATCATACCATTTCTCAGGCACTTCTACTTTCTCCTGTCGCCTTTTTTGAAGTTCTATTTTCGTAAAATCTCTGTCATAGGTAAATAACTATGGCCTCTTATAGGATATCGTTGTTCAATATAGTCGAATCTTCCCAACTGAATTAGGCAATAAAAGAATTCAACTAGTGTATGATTTCGATTCTGGCCTGTGCACCCGTCAGAAAAAACATAGAGTTTTTTTACTGTTTTAGGTACATAGTTCTCAATAAAGTGATTAAGTAGGCTAACCACCTCTGAACAACCTTTCTTTGCATCGGTTTCTTTGAACATGTACATAGCTTGTTTATTGTCCGACATCATATGCACTCCAAAGTTATATACCCACATCTGTCTAGAGTAGAACTCGTCTGTGACGTTTGTTACGGGCACAGGAAAATTCTGCTGATAATCAAAAGTTATCAGTTTCGGTATCTTGGTTATCCTCAGCCAGCTTTTTACATCGGTTAATTTCTTCATAAATGTGCATGTCCACTAGCAACAAAATTGCGACACTGGTCGCAGAAATAACTTTCAAAAGTATATCCACTAGACGCAACTTTTTCCGAAAGTTACTCTCCGCAATTAAGTTCTGAAATTGATCTCGGGAGTTATTGCTTGTAAAGTGTAGGATGTGTTTACATTATAAAAAAAATTATCAGAACTATAATAACGTAAAGTAGATTTCTTGATTATTTAGATTTATACTAAAGTTATACTAAAATGGCATATCAAATTAAATGTAGTGCTGCATATATTGTAATTCATTTATTACAACAAAAGAAGAAAAAAAGAAAAATGTGGGTGAGGAACTGGATACTACGGAGATGCGATCTTGGAATTTATGAAACGCTGTTGTCGGAATTAAAGTCGGAAGATCCTTGCCAACTTGATAATTTCTTTCGAATGACAGCTACTGATTTTGAGCATCTTTTGGAAATTGTAGGACCCACCATTACGAAGCAAGATACCAAAATGCGTTGTGCCATCACTGCGCGAGAGCGTCTGTGTGTGACACTGAGGTTCTTAGCAACAGGTAGGTTTTCAATTGAAACAACAGTTATACGTAATTATTTATTAAAGATTACTTAAATAAGAATAACATTATAATATTTGTAGGAGATTCATATCATTCGTTGATGTATCTGTTTCGGATACCAGTGTGTACGATTGCTCGTATAATACCTGAGTGTTGTGAGGCGCTCGTTGAGGGTCTAAAAAATACATATATGAAGGTAAATAGTATGATATGACATGACATTTTTTTAGATTATTCATACCTTGATCAGTAGGACTAGAGACAAAACTTGAATAATAAGATGCAGTCGAGGAAGGGCGAGAAGTATCTTGTTCAGCTACTTCTAGTATTGCACGTTGAATCATACGTTTTAACCTTTGTTGATTTTGTCGATTCTGTAAATTTCTTAATTCACAAGCCACAAAATCTCCAAATATTTGAAATTCATCGGCCGGTTTATCGATTATTTTCATTGCTTTATTTAAAAGATCATCCTCCTTTAATTGACTGTTATCCTTTCGTTTTACCCTTTTCTTTTTCATGTTGTCAGGATTCTCGTTTACATTAACAATCGCCTCAGCATTTTTTGATTTGTCCTCTTCTTCCTAGAAATATACAGCCAGTTCGCATTTAGTTTTATCTCTAAACCAATACTTTATATGTACATATAAATAAGTATAACTTTAAAAATGTTTTTGATTTGCTAACTATATTTCAGACCCCAAAGACACCCCAAGAATGGCTTCAACACGCAGAACTTTTTGAAAAGTTATGGAATTTTCCGCATTGTGTAGGAGCAATAGACGGGAAGCACATAATGATGCAAGCTCCTTCAAATAGTGGCAGCAATTTCTATAATTACAAAGAATTTCACAGCATCGTATTAATGGCATTAGTTGACGCAATTTATAAATTTTTGTATGTGGATATCGGATGTAACGGAAGGGTATCAGATGGTGGTGTATTTAATAACTGCAATTTGTCACGTGCTTTGAAAAATAACACTTTAAATTTTCCAATTGTCCAAAGTTTACCTGGACGGGAAATGTCGGTACCTTACATCATAGTGGGTGATGATGCCTTTGCGATGAAACCTTATTTATTAAAACCATATCCATTTCGAGGTCAACCGGCGCATAACCGAGTATTTAACTATCGCCTATCCCGGGCAAGACGAGTAGTGGAGAACGCTTTCGGCCTTATTGCTAATAGATTCCGTATATTAAGAAAACCAATTGAGCTTTGCCCTGAGAAAACCACAGTAATTGTCTCAGCAATATGTGTACTACATAATTTTCTGCTGTCGCATGGTAGTAAATTTTATGCACCACCAGGTACTTTTGATACAGATAACAGACCGGGTGAATGGAGAACCGCAGGGCTGTCGCAATCTAATCTTTTAGATTTAGAACATGGAAATGCTCATAACTGTGCAGCAAATGCTAAAGAGATACGTGACGAATTTAGAGATTATTTTATTACCCCACAAGGAGAAATACATTGGCAGTATCAAAACATCTAAATTAAATTAACTTCTTTTAGTTAATGTTAGGAACTAATAAATATATTATTTAACTCATTGTGTTAAGTATTTTAAACGGTTATTTAGTATAAAAATTCATAAATCATTATACGTATTATTTAAAATGATAGTTAATAAAAGTACTTACAAGATTATCAATAGTCTGTTTATTGGAATGATCAGCTTGAATAAACTTTATAGCTTCAAAAAACTCCCAATTGGTTTCATATTTATCTTCCGTTCCGTCTCCACTATGGTTGGCTTTTATTTTTCTTAATTCGCTATGAAATTGAGTTCGTAAATTATGCAATTTCTAACGACCGATTTCATTCTCATTTGTATTTAGCGCAGCTCCTATGGTTCTCAATGCATTTTGTTTTTTTATTCGATTTCTGTAATTTTTATTTTTCACATCCCATAATACGGGATGTAATTCCCAATGAGAAATTAAAGATAATGTCTCTTCTTTAGACCACGACTTCTTATCAGCCATTTTTTTTTCTCTCGTTTCTTTCCAGATGGTATACAGTGGCTGACTGTATTGTTGATGTAAATATTGAACTTGAGTGTTGGAGTTTCTTTGTTGATTAATGTTTGCAATTAGTTGCAACACTCCCATCTGAAATTGTAAAATTTCCCCTTCATTAAATTGGTCCAAAGCGGGTACAATCCCATTAAAAAATGAAATATGCCGATTTGGGCGATTTTCAGCTTCTATTGCCCTTAATATTCTGTCATCAAACTCGTCAATCTTACGCCGCTTATGTCGTGTGGATAAATTATCTGTTGACGAGGTTGATGGAAGAGAATCAACACGGTTTTCTGATTCGTTTTCAGAAATCATGATTTCATCATCTTGTATAGAAACATCCTTCTCTGTCTCGAAATTATCACTGGTTTCTCTATTAACATATAATTTTTTTAAAAAGTCCATTTGTTTGCTATAAATATATTGTTTGCTTTTAGATCTTGCCGCACCACTTTTCTTTTTCTCTTTTTCTTTTTTGCAACTTTTTGCAAAAGAATCGCGAACGTTAGCCCATCGTTTCATGATTACTTTTGCTGTAACAATAAATAAGTGTACCTATCTTAACCGAAACAGAATATGATTTTTTATAAGAAATAATAAAATAAAACATTCTAACGGTTTTGTTTCTTATTCAGGTATCTTGGTAGTGGGTGTACCTTCACTGATCTTCATTACATCTTCAGAATTGGAATTTCCACAGCTAGCTTAATAGTAAGAGAAGTTTGTAAAGTGATTTGGGTGGTACTACAAGCCGAAACTCTTCCAATGCCTTCGAATAACCAATGGGAGAAAATTGCATTGGATTTTGAAAAAAACGCAAATTTTCCTCATTGCATAGGAGCCGTCGACGGAAAACATATTCAATTAATTTAAGCTAGTGTTTTCTCCATTTTTTATCATCTATTGAATTCAAAATAAATAAATAAGATTAAATCTCGTTGGTGATGATAAATTATTTATTTTTCATAAGTATTCGGTGTTACACGTGTTTCGGTTATAAACCGTCTTCAGACACAACACGACGTCAGAAATACAAATTAACCACTAAACAATCCATTTCAATTCCAGTTTGGCGATACACAACTAAAAAAGTTAATGTTTGCAATTTGTTTAAAAATTATAAATCTTGATAACTTTAAAAACGAAGTATTAAATATTTGAGATTGAATAATAAGTGTGGAAAAAAAAAAAAAAAAAAAAAAAAAGAAAGATTTTTTTTTTACTTCGTTTTATAATTTTTAAACAAATTGCAAACATTAACTTTTTTAGTTGTGTATCGCCAAACTGGAATTGAAATGGATTGTTTAGTGGTTAATTTGTATTTCTGACGTCGTGTTGTGTCTGAAGACGGTTTATAACCGAAACACGTGTAACACCGAATACTTATGAAAAATAAATAATTTATCATCACCAACGAGACTCAATTAATTTGTCCACGTGGTGGTGGCTCAATGTATTTTAATTACAAACATTACCATTCGATCGTTTTAATGGCAATTGCTGATTCAAATTATCGATTCATTTATGCCAATATAGGAAGTTATGGCAAAGATTGTGATTCTGCAATTTTTAAAAGAAGTCGGTTGTGGGAATCAATTGTAGACGGAACGCACCAGCTACCAGAGGACAAATATTTGCCAGGAACAGAGAACAACAAAGTTCCTTATTTTTTCGTTGGTGATGAAGCCTTTGCACTTCATAGACACCTTTTACGTCCTTTCGGCGGATCAAACCTTTCTTTTGAGAAAAAAAATTTTAATTACCGTCTTACTAGACTCGTAGATACGTCGAATGTGCATTTGGGATTCTAAGCAATAAATGGAGAATATTCCACCGACCGTTTAATGTAGAGCCAGATTTTGCTGTGGATATTACAAAGGCAACCATCGTACTTCATAATTTTGTGCGAGAAAGGGATGGAATAAATTTTGATGACACTATTGCAATTACAGGCTTCGAAGTTGAAATTGTGTATTAAGAGAACAAACATCACGGGGAGGTTTATTACACAACAATAATACAAAATTCTATACAATGAGATTTTGGAAAACCAAAAACAATAAATACTCACAGAACATATTTTTTTCTTTTTCCTGCATCTTGCAATAATCTGCATTTAACGTATTGCATACTTCCTCCCAAGCTTTCGTTGTGTCAGTTTTATTTTTATAATGATTTACACCTTTGTCCCACAACACGGGTCTGGCTTCTACAAGGGTAATTAGCAGGTCGGTATCAATATCCATTTTAATAATTTTTTCTTCGCAAATTTACCAAACTTTTTAAGTGACTATTAAAGACGGCTAAAAGAACACGACTAAAATCGTAACGTGTGTAAGCTTGCATAAAATCGCATACACCACTGCAAAAAATGAGCCGTTCCGGCGCCGTCCGGTTCAGTCGTTGAGACGGCTGCTTCGATTCGACCGTACGAAAAATAACCGGGTGCCGTCCGGTGTGAAAGAGTGTATTTACTTTATTAGTTTACCACCGACCGTTGACGATTTAAAACCGTCCGGTTTTTTGCCGTACGGCGAAAACCGTCCGGTTTTTTGCCGTACGGCGAAAACCGTTGTGTGTGAAACAGGCCTTTGTGTAAGCGCACACGCATCGATTTCGGTCTTACGGAAAAATATCGTACGTTATTTTATCGTCTGTGTACGACTTGCACACACATTCGATTTTCGAACGTACGAGAAAATATCGTACACTATTTTAACTATGATTTTGTCTGCACATAAAGTAATAATTTGCCTGCGAAAATGAATTGGAAACGTGTCATTGCCATGTGGTTGTTGTACCGTCGATTCAAACAGCGCAGGTGTAACCGAAGGTATTGGGTTCATCCAATTAATGAAAAAAGAGAAAAAGTAGGAACATTTTATACACTTGTGCAAGAACTTCGAAAGGACGAAAAGAAGTTCTTCAATTATTTCCGGATGTCAATATCATCTTTCAATGAATTGCATGAAGGACTTAAGAGTAAAATCGAGCACACGAATACGAAAATGAGAAACAGTATTCCATCAGAAGAAAGACTTGCTATAACGTTAAGGTCAGTAAAAAAATTTTAATTGTTGCACGTACTCTTAATTGTTTATATTACTTTTAATTTATTGATGTAATATACTCTAATATCGTGAAATTTGCATCAGTGTACATTCTGAACTTCTTTGTAAGTTTCCAGTAGGCCAAGTTAGTATATCGAATTAGTGTTACAATATGTCGTTAAACGAGATACAGAAAAAATGTGACATATACCGCATTATTTATTTTACTACGTAAAAATAAAAAAAGAAAGAAAGACGTTATTGTTTTCAATTTAAAGTGGTAAAATCTATTGCATTTTGTGAAGATCCAGATGGAGCTGGGGGCGGATCGTCTCTTGGATAAATATCGGGAGACGTGGCTGCTGACGAGTGGCTGAAGTCATGATAATATTGCGCAGCTGGCTGCGTACGCTGGGTGATAGATGGCTTGCTTTGGAAGAGGTAATTTTTTTGGATGTTTGGATTGGGATTATCTTGTGAATCAAATGACTGATGCTGTTGAGTAAATGAGGTGTAATAAGCGGAAGGTGAGCTAACATAGTTTGAACACGAAGGCTGTGTATTGGAAAATGAAGGAGGTTGAGGGACAGAATGGTGTTGAGGATGATAGGGAAATATAGGTGGATGAGATGTTCTTTTCTTCTCGTTGATATTCGAAATTAGTCGAAGAACACCCATTTGGAATTCCAAAACTTCGCTATCGTCATATTTGCTTAAATGAGGTATTATGCCTTGAAAGAATGCCATATGGGTATTTGGCTTTTCTGGCTCCAGTGCCTTTAATATCCTTAATTCCACTTCATCCTGATTGCGGCGTTTTCTGTTGCGAACTCTCTCGGCCATTTTCTCTTCATTCGTGACTAAATTGTGGCGATCTACGCCTTCGTTCTTGTCTGAAGCAGGTTGAATTTCGGTATTATCAGCAAGTCCATCTTCGCTATTTCTTATGCTGTCTGCAGTTTCTCCTAAGTCATACACTTTATTTAGAAACTGCATTTGGTCGTTGTACACATATTTCTTTATGTTTGGTGCGCCCGAACCACTTTTCTTGAAATCCTGCTGTTTTCTTTTAGACTTAGAAAATGCATCTCGCAGATTTGTCCATCTTCTTATAACTGCTTTCCCTGAAGCAATGACAGATATAATAATTTAAAATCTATTAAATTATTTTATGTAGTTTTTAACAATTATCTAGTTCGTGATGAAACACACTACTATAGAGTAATAATAACAGTGTTTTACCAGTTATTTATTATCAGGTATCTAGCAACCGGATGTTCTTTCAAAGAACTACATTATTCATTTCGAATTGGCACCATTACAGCAGGAAAGATAGTTAAAGAAGTATGCAGAGCTATCTGGTCGGCCTTAAGAGAGAAATGCATACCTCCACTTTCAAAAGAAAGATTTGAATCAATTGCTAATGATTTTGAAAAAACAGCCAATTTTCCACACTGCCTAGGCGCCGTCGATGGGAAACACATTCGCATAATAAGTCCAGCGAAAAGTGGATCCATGTATTTTAATTACAAAAATTATCATTCAGTGGTGTTAATGGCAGTTGCAGACTCAAAATACCGCTTTGTGTATGTTAACTTTGGGAGCTTTGGTAAAGATTGCGATTCTTCCATTTTCAAACGAACCAGCCTTTGGAACTCATTAATATCAAATACACTACAACTACCAGATGAGAAATGTCTCCCGGGCACAGAAAGTCCAAAAGTTCCATACTTCTTTGTTGGAGATGAAGCGTTCGGGCTTAACGCACACTTAACGCAAGAGAAGAGAATTTTTAACTACCGGTTGTGCAGAGCTAGACGTTATGTCGAGTGCGCCTTTGGGATATTGAGCAATAAATGGCGAATATTTCATCGGTCTATTGACGTAGATCCTGATTTTGCAGTTGACATTATTAAAGCTTGTGTTGTTCTTCACAACTTTGTTCGTGACCGGGACGGGTTTTTGGCTGAAGATACTACAACAATAGCCGGACTGGAAGATTTACCAGAAGAGAGCATAGTACGAGGTGGTCTTCAAGCAAACAATATCAGAAATTTATTAAGTAAATATTTTGTAACAAGCGTTGGTGCCGTTCCCTGACAAATGACTAAAATATGAAAAATGAAGTAGCCTATCAACACTCGCAAAGTCAGAATATTTTAACATTATTCACAGATAAAATAGAATGCCGTAATTATAGGCGGATGTACTAATATAGAAGGTATAACAATTAAAATAATTAAGGTGAAGATTTTTGGCCTAACCAACAATCAAAATGAAAATATTGTTTCAATTTTTTGTTAACACTTTACATTTATATATTTTATTTGTAGGTAAATACAATACAAATATATGAAAGCTTACCGAACTCGTTTTTTCCTTGTCTTCCATGTTTTCAAAATTGGTATTTATTTCGCAGCAGACTTCCTTCCACGCATTTTTTGTAGCGTTTCTATCTTTATAAATTGGTAGCGTTTTATCCCACAACGCTGATTTCGTTTGAATTAATGAAATGAGGATTTCGTTATCCAGATTTTCTTCCATAGTGACAGCAACAGATTATATTTAAAAAATTAATAACTAACACAAGGCTAGTGATATATTGCTCTATATAACTCTTCTATATTGCTAATTACGGCAGCGAAGACGAGCAGATAATGTGAGATGTAGAATGATAATGATGTAGACGTACGAATAAAAATCGTTGAGTGTGCAAGCATTCGTTGGATCATATACGCCACTGTATTCACGGCAACGGCACGGTGCCCGTCTATCGTAGTGGCAATGCACGGCATCAACACGGAAACCGTACCATATCGTGCGGAGATCGAATCGTGTGCACGCTCCTATGCTCTTCTTTGTTCCACTAAAAGAAATTGATCGTACGATATTTTTCCGTACGACCGAAATCGATGCGTGTGCGCTTACACTTTCACACCGGACGGCACCCGGTTATCTTTCGTACGGTCAAATCGAAGCAGCCGATTGGCGGTAGAACGGCTCATTTTTTACAGTGGTGTATGCGATTTTATGCAAGCTTACACACGTTACGATTTTACTCGTGTTCTTTTAGCAGTCTTTAGTAGTTTTTTAAGAAGTTTGGTTAATTTGTGAAGAGAAAATTATTAAAATGGATATTGATACCGACTTGCTGATTACCCTTGTAAAAGCCAGACCCGTGTTGTGGGACAAAGGTGAAGATAATTATAAAAATAAAACTGTCACAACGAAAGCTTAGGAGGAAGTAATACGTTAAACGCAGATTATTGCAAGATGCAAGAAAAAGGAAAGAATATGTTCTGTGAGTATTTATTGTTTTTGGTTTTCCAAAATCTCATTGTATAGAATTTTGAGTGTTAATTAACCGTTTTAGTGCCACGCAGCGCGATCGCGCTGTTCGCGTACTGTGGTGAACCGTGTCGCTATTTTTGATGGCGATTGTCAATTCGCAACGCGCTCGATTCCGCATGTAGGTATCTTGCCGCGAGTCTGCTGAGTTTCCTCTCGTAATTACAAACTTTCATTAATTAATCGTAAACACCCTGCATAAGTAGCTGTCTTTCTTTAACATATTGAGTCTACTGGTTTATTATTAACATTATTTTAAAAAAACAAATTGTAACATTTTCTTTTATGCATATTTTATTTATTAAAAAAAACATAATGTAATACTTTATTTATAATCGACATAAAAGAACATTTCAAATGCTTACTTTAAACAGACATGTTTATGAAAACATAATGGATGAAGCCCTTTTTTACATTTTACACAAATTAAATTCGATCTTTTTATACCAGTACGTTTATTACTGCAAACTACGCACTGTCTTAAATTTCTGCCTGGTAGTTTCTCTAAGCCAAGTATTCCCTCCTTATAACTTATTATTTGTGATTGTTTGGCTTGCATCCATTCATGCTCTATTTCAGTTATAATGCTTGACGTAAATTCTAATCGAGTCATTAGCTTCTTTTTGCTAACTTCTTTATAAAGTAAGTATGCATTTAACACCATACGGGCAATGACGTTAAACGTAACTTTTTTCCAATATTTCACTGTGCGGCGTTCATCCAAATAGACGTACAGCATTTTGTCTGATTCGTCAACTCCCCCCATATAACGATTATAACAATCAACGATGCACGGTTTTACTTTACTTCGTTCATTTCCGCTTCGTTTTTTTATTGTAATAGTATTGCCATCAGAAGCATGCGTCGAAATTAACAATACAGGTTTTTTTACAGACTTATTTTCGCGATAGCCACACAAAAGTACTTCACCATCTCGAGCATATTTTGCTTCATTAGTCTTAATTGTTTTTATATTGCTAGGTACACCTTTTCTATTATTTCTAATTGTTCCCCCTTAAGTATGTATTTTTACGATATAAATATTTGGCTAAAGCGATACTACTAAAATAATTATCGACAAATACATGATGCCCTTTATTTAAATATTGACTTTGCTCCAATAAATTTACAACGACTTCATATCCAAGTCCGTGTTTTCGTGACTTAGTAGTATCAGATTTTTCTTTAGCCCCCTTGTAACAGTAAAAAGTTAAACAATATTTCGATACTGCGTCGCAAAGCATCCAAAATTTGATGCCCCACCGGTGGTGTTTTTTATTCGGCATATATTGCATTATGTTTGTATGACATAAAGTTCCTACCAAGGATTCGTCGATAGATAATTCTTTATGCGGTTTGTAATACAATTTGAATACCCTATTCGCGTGTTCAACTATTGGCATAAATTTTATAGATGAGTCGTACTTTTCATGGCCTGGTGGGAAACATTCTTTATTATCAACTAAATGAAAACATCGAAGAATAAGTTGAAATCTATTCCGCGAAAACATCTTGGAAAACCAGGGTATGCTCCTTGAATTTTCGGCCCAATAAGAAAACATTGTTGGTCGCTTCATTATCCCCATTTCCAACAAAAGTTACAAAAACGCCTTCATTTCGACTAAAGTAACTGGTTTCCATTGCTTCATTCGAGATCCGCGGGTGATGTCATGTGATTTTATTAGTTCTTCGGCATACTTATTTGTTTCGCAAACCATTAATGTTAACAAAGACGAATCGATAAACAGATTAAAATAATCAATAGGTTTAGATTTGTTAGTTAGCGATGTTTGTGGCCCAATATCTTCAGTAAGGTGAACTGAATTCTCTTCTTCATCTATACCATCCGTAGAAACACTTTCACATGTTGCAGAACGGATAAAATTGCACGGAATACTATCCTCGCTACTAGATGTATCCAAAGTGTTTAGTCTCTTCCTTTTTGAGACTGGAACGATCTTATTACCATCGTCAGAATCAAAAATTGTATTACATCTCAAACGTGACATCGTTATTTTCTCTTTTGTATGCATTGCCCTAAAAGGGATACACAAATAATAAGTAAAAAATTAACACATTTGTTGCCCATATTTTAACTACTGCTCTACGGAAGTATATCCTTCACCCATGTTCATGTGATGTGGCGAAGAACGTGTTAAATAAAAAAAAACTAATGTATAAATTACCTCTTCAATTGGAAGACTAAAACCTTTATTATAACACGTTGTCACGTACAAAAAACGTCAAACACAAATATTTCACAATTTTTTGACTGCTCAGTATAACGGTTCTGATGCAACTTCTTTAATCGTTACAATTAAAAAATGCCTATCAACCCGAAGCGCGAGCGCGCCGGGCGGCATATTTCGACGAAAAAAAAGAGCAGCGCGACCGCGTCGATTGGCATTATTCGCAAATAAATGAAGGAAGCGCTATTGCGCTTCATGGCACATTTCAACACGGATTTTTAAAAACCTCTGGCACTAAAACGGTTAAAAAACATACCTCTTTCACACTTTATTTATTTGCCATGGAACTGACCCAATTCCTACAAAATAATGACATAAGTGTTGCCTTATATTATTGTTGGGTAATAAACCTCCCCGTGATGTTTGTTCTCTTAATACGTCTTCGAAGCCTGTAATTGTAATAGTGTCATCAAAATTTATTCCATCCCTTTCTCGCACAAAATTATGAAGTACGATGGTTGCCTTTGTAATATCCACAGCAAAATCTGGCTCTACATTAAATGGTCGGTGGAATATTCTCCATTTATTTCTTAGAATCCCAAATGCGCATTCGACATATCTGCGTGCTCTAGTAAGACGGTAGCTAAAAAATTTTTTCTCGATGTAAATTCTAGTACGTAAAAGGTATCTATGAAGTGCAAAGGCTTCATCACCAACGAAAAAATACGGAACTTTGTTGTTCTCTGTTCCTGGCAAGTATTTATCCCCTGGTAGCTGTGCGTTCCGTCTACAATTGATTCCCACAACCGACTTCTTTTAAAAATTGCAGAATTACAATCTTTGCCATAACTTTCTATATTGGCATAAATGAATCGATAATTTGAATCAGTAATTGCCATTAAAACGATCGAATGGTAATGTTTGTAATTAAAATACATTGAACCACCACCACGTGGACAAATTAATTAAATATGTTTTTCGTCGACGGCTCCTATGCAATCAGGAAAATTTGCGTTTTTTTCAAAATCCAATGCAATTTTCACCCATTGATTCTTTGAAGGCATTGGAAGATTTTCGGCCTGTAGTACCACCCAAATGACTTTACAAACTTCTCGTGCTATTAAGCTAGCTGTGGAAATTCCAATTCTGAAGGTGTAATGAAGATCAGTGAAGGTACACCCACTACCAAGATACCTGAATAAGAAACAAAACCGTTAGAATGTTTTATTTTGTTATTTCTTATAAAAAATCATATTCTGTTTCGGTTAAGATAGGTATACTTATTTATTGTTACAGTAAAAGAAGTCATGAAACGATGGGCTAACGTTCGCGATTCTTTTGCAAAAAAGAAAAAGAGAAAAAGAAAAGTGACGCGGCAAGATCTAAAAGCAAACAATATGTTTATAGCAAACAAATGGACTTTTTAAGAAAATTATATGTTAATAGAGAAACTGGTGATAATTTCGAGACAGAGAAGGATGTCTCTATACAACATGATGAAATCATGTATTTTGAAAACGATTCAGAAAACCGTGTTGATTCTCTTCCATCAACCTCGTCAACAGATAATTTATCCACACGACATAAGCGGCGTAAGATTGACAAGTTTGATGAAAGAATATTAAGAGCAATAGAAGCTGAAAATCGCCCAAATCGGCATATTTCATTTTTTAATGGTATTGTGCCTGCTTTGGAGCAATTTAATGAAGGGGAAATTTTACAATTTCAGATGGGAGTATTGCAACTGATTGCAAACCTTAATCAACAAAGAAACTCCCACACTCAAGTTCAATATTTACATCAACAATACAGTCAGCCCCCTCCATCCCAACCTAACAATGAACATTTCTTTAATTTATGAATAATTTAAGTTTGTTAGTTATCCATAGTATTTTGTTTTGTTAGTGTTAAGAGTATTTATATTTTTTGTTTATTTATTTACAAAAGGATTTTGTTTTTGTTCTATTGACATATATTTTTATTTTTAAATGTTGATCGTTGTTTTATTGGGATGGACCCTGAGTACCTTCTTCTCTTAAACTGTATATTGTGCTTTGACAGAAGCATAACTTTGACTTACCTTAAAGTCACAGCTAGCACTTTTATTGGCTGAATACCGTTCCTTATCTTAGTATTTTGTCGCTGAATAGTGTCTTTAAGTCGGTTGTGAAGCTCATCAAATGAGGCAACGGACATTCGAAAATAATTAAAAAACTTGAACTCATCTGTCCGTAAGTGATACGAATGTTCCAATTTCATCCCTTCTTATGTTGATGGGATGTACCCAGTAACGACGATTTCTTTGCTTTTGTATACGATGGTGTAATAGCCACAGTGCTGCAATTTTCTTTCGATTCATATTATTTTGATAGGTACAACACGTATGAAAAGTCGCACAAAACTAACCGAACCTACGAAGACGGTACGGTGAAATACCGTATGTGAAAGCAAACCGTTCACGGTAAAAACCGTCCGGTTTTTTGTCGTACGGAGAAAACCGTTGTGTGTGAAACAGGCCTTAAGGTGCGTACTGACTTGAGCATTTTAGTCCGAACGAACCAAGCGCGCACAAACAAAGCGAATAATAAAAATGTTCGCTGTGATCGATGAATTTATTTGTTCGTTGTGTTCCCATGTTTGCCGGTCACAATTAAACATGGACGCAGAGAGTGTTGTCGTAGCTGCTGCTGCGTTTTTCCTCGTGAAAACCATGGAAGATAATAACAAAGAAAAGAAAAAAAATCAAAACGAGTGTGGACAAGACGTTTATTTTTACGACGTAAAAATACGACCCTTCTAAAAGACATGGACAACTGTCATTTTACAAATTTCACACGAATGTCTGCAGAAGACTTTGAAAAGTTAATACTACTAGTCGGTCCCAAAATTGCCTTAGCATTAACTTTACGATTTTTAGCTACAGGAGATTCGTATACCAGCTTGCAATATTTATTCAAAATTTCCAAACAACGCATCGGTGTCATAGTTACAGAAACCTGCGACGCTCTAATACAAGGTCTAAAGGATCAAGTCATGGTAAGTTTTCATATTATTTTATTATCTTAACACCTAAAGCTACTAATTATTATATAAAAAACCTAAAACACGAACTTTTAAAATAAGTAAAATATTTTTAATTATTCACCAATCGTGAAATCCTGTGATGTCATCCTGATCTAAAACTGTTCCAATGACTTGAGTGGTGAGAGTATGGGATGGGTTTGTCGACGTATTACCTGATACTGCCGAAGTTTGTACATTGGGTAAAGGGGTTATAGCCATTTGGTAGGAAGTACAAGGAGAGGGCGAAGGAGAAGATATTGTGCTTAAAAGTTACGGAGATGGCGTTTGATTGGCTGACGATTGGTTGGCTGATGACGGGTATGGTAAAATAATATATTATTAATGTGGTCCTCAACAATATTTTGCACCCTTTTTGTGTAGCATCTTAATTTATTAGCTACATGCTGTCCATATATGCTGCATCCATCGGTCTTAAGGGCAGTGTTTTCAACAGCACTTCTTAATATGCCCAATGCCTCATCGATCTTTGGACTATTCGTCTCACGTTCCAGTCTTTTTCTTTTAGCTGTTCCCACTGTTCGAGGCGTTTCTTCAAACACTTCTTGACTATTCATTGTAGTACCTTCATTCTCCAAGACACTTCCTGTCTCCAACGTAACTTCTCTTTCTGGTTCAGTATTTTCATTCTGAAATAAAAAAAAAAGCCTAGGTTTGAAAAACGTTTAAAGGAAAACATGTGTAAGGTATATAAGAAAAACCACAAGTATAAATTTTAATCGGTTCGCTGCGACTACTGGAGCCGGTCTATCTCCTTTCTTCGCCTGGGCAGGCGTTATCGGGGGAACGGTTGCAAACAGAAGCCACCGCCTTAGGCCGGTTTCACATCGGGCGATCTTTACCGCGGCGGTAAATTTGCCGTCGTCGCTTACAAAATTTAAAATCTTTACATATTCAGCGGTAAAGTGCCGCTTCTTATTAGGGGTACAAGTGCCGCTTGACGAACAAAAATCACTTGTTAACGCGACCCCGCACCTTTGTTTGACTTTCTAGAGATTTGTTGTTCACGTATGTTATTTGGATTATTTTGAGAAATTTAAATAAACCGGCAACAAGTTATTGCTTTATTACTTTTTCGTCGTCGGAGGAATAAGAAAAGAAAAGAATCGTTTGATATGGATTCATGAAATCAACCAAAAGAGAAGAGAATTCGGAGCTTTTAATACCTTATTTGAAGATTTGAGGAATGACGACACCAAGGTTTTTAATTATTTTCGAATGTCTGTCTTGTCATTTGATGACAAGACAGCTCGGGAAGCTAAAAAATACTATTCAAAGGGAAAATACCCAGTTGAGGAATTGTATTCAACCTGTGGAAATGTTAACAGTTACGTTGAGGTAAGTGGTTTTTAAATATTAGGTAATAATAAGCATTTAGTTTATTTAATTTCAGTCTGCTATATTTGTTTTATGTTGATTAGTACAAAAACTTAGTTGGAAGATATTTTACATTACTCTATATTACATTACGTTTTCTTACATATTTTAGCCTAAATACATGTCAAGATAAATCATAATAGGTCATTGACGAAGATGCAGAGTTGACTGAACAGCTGCTCTCACTGCTGTCGTTACTGTTACTGTTATGTGGCAAAAAACTTTTATAGTATCGTGTAACAGAATGGGGGTCCTTTTTTTTCTCTTGAGCATTCGACTGTAGCTGAGCTGGTGGAGCAGGTACTGAAGTTAGATTATTTGTCATTGAAGTAGAAGCTATTGGTTGTGGATGCGATTGATGTTGTTGATAGCAGTTTGATGGTTGGTTGTTATACTGGTAATATAAAGTGGTGGAAATCACTTGAAGAACGCTCATTTTGAAATCAAGCAGTTCATTTTCATTAAATTGTTGTATATGTGGCAGCAGGCTTTGGAAAAATGACATTTCACTATTTGATTGTTCTTGTTCTAATGCCTTCAAGATCTTCAAATTTATTCCATCCAATTTTTTGCGCTTCCTTGTTTTTGGTGCGCATTTAGAAGCGGTGGTTTTCTCGACTTCTTCGTTAACAGTAGACATTTGTACAATATCATCTGTTGTGTCCTCTTGATTGTTTACATTGTTGTAGCTATCAGCTCTCTGCCTTTCATTGTACACTTTGTTTAAAAATCGGAGTTCCTCATGGAATATGTATTTTCGTTTTTTTGTAGATTTAGAGCCATTAGCTTTACACTCTTTGGCTTTCACGAATGCGGCTCGTAAATTTTTCCATCTTTTCAATACTTCTTTATCTACAAAGAAAATCAAATAAAGCGTACGTACGTATTTTTTCAGGTATTTGGCTAGTGGATGCACATTTACCGAACATTATTCCTACAGATTAGGAAACTCAACTATATAAAAAATTGTAAAGGATGTTTGTCAAGCCATATGGGTAGTAAACAAGAATGTATACAACCGATCACATCAAACGTATGGGAATCAACAGCAAGTGGATTTGAATCAGCAACAAACTTTCCACATTGCATTGGAGTGATAGACGGCAAGCATGTTCATATAGTTGCACCGAATAAAAGTGGATCCATATATTTTAATTATAAAGAATACAATGCAATCGTATTAATGGGCATTGCGGATTCAAAATACCGGTTTATTTATGTCAATATTGGAAGTTATGGAAAAGATTGTGACTCTTCGACTTTAAAAAAAAAATCATCAATAGAAAGTACAATAGAAAATAACTCGCAAAATATGCCCCATGAGAAGTGTCTACCTGGCACTGAAACTCCTTAACTGCCTTATTTTTTGATAGGCGATGCAGCTTTTGGACTGCACAAACATTTACTTAGGCCTTACGGAGGCACACATTTAACAGTTGAAAAAGAATATTTAACTATCGATTGTCTAGAGCAAGAAGGTACATTGAGTGTGCATTTGGAATACTCAGTAATAAATGGCGGATATTTCATCGGTCAATTGACGTAGATCCTTGTGTTATCCTTCACAATTATGTTAGAGATAGAGACGGATATTTAGTTGAGGACACAATGTCGATTGCAGGGTTCGCAGATATTAAACGCGAAACAACAACACGAGGAGGTTTGAATGCAAATAATGTAAGGAACATCCTATGCAAATATTTTGTATCTAGTGTTGGAAGTGTTCCTTAGCAATGGTCTAAGATACAGTGTGTTAACTAATTATCGTACCCGAAATCTAGGCAACCAATATCACATAATTTTTTCGAAAAGTGCTATTAAAAGTTGACTTATGTATAGCAAATAACGACTATAAAAATGATCTTCTTTTGTTAAAATGTCGTAAAAAATTTATATCCGGCTACGACAATCAAAGAATTTGGTATTATTGTCATGGACAAATTGTAAACACAACATGAGTAACACTTTTTATGGTATGTCATTAGATTTCACGTTTAAATGCAAAAATATAATCATTTTTTAATTTGTGACATTTATAAACATGTAAGAATCAAAATGGATCAAAGCTATACAGTCAATTAACAAAATATGACATAAATTTATAAAGTTTAAAAAACACAGTTTTCGAAAAAATCTTGTCTGATACAAGACTGCGATATTCTATTGCAAAAATAAACATTCAGTGATATGTTGAAATAAATATTGAAAGAAGTGGTTATTTATTTATTAAAAGAACATTGTAATTACATTGCAATTATTACATTACAATTATTACATCATGTGTTGAAAATGCTCTAAATTATTCTCTAGACAAATATTAATTCTTTTTTGTAAATTTTTAAACACTCGTTGCAATTCCTCTACAGTTATATTATTAATTTCCTGTCGAATTGCAGCTTCTAAATCGTCCAGATTGTGAAGTCTATTTTTGTAAATCTTATTTTTTAGATTTCCAAACAAATAAAAGTCGAGGGGAGTTAGATCAGGTGATCGTGGTGGTCATAGATTTTTGCTTATAGTTCTATCAACAAAGTACTCCGATAAGTACTCGATTGTTTACTTGGCTGTATGGGGTGGTGCATTATCTTGTTGAAAATATCCATCTTGTAGCTCGTCATCATGGAGTTGCTCTATAAAATTACCCAAATTTCTCGGTATCGTGCTGCATTAATTCTATCGTGGAAAAAAATAGGTCCAATAATTCGTCATCTTGACATTGCGACCCATATGCCAACTTTTATTGGATGCAGATCCGTTTCTACAAATTAATTTGGGTTTTCGGTAGCCCATGTTCTATAATTTTGCGAATTGACATAACCTGATAAATAAAACCATGCTACGTCGCTGAAAAAGTTTCTATCCAGTACCTCGTCATTATTTAAATTTTGATTGAACCAATGACAAAAAGTTAATCGTGTGTTATAATCAAGTGGTTGCAGTCGTTGCACTACAGTAATTTCATAGGGATACATTTGAAGTTGTTTTGAAACTACTTTGTGACAGCTTGCAACGCTAAGTCCTGTTAAAATAATAATATTTTAGATAGGCAATTTCGTTTTAATTTAAAAAAGATTAACAAACTTGTCTCGGCAGATAACCTTCTCATTGATTTGTTAGGACTGTGGTCCATTCGCTCACGAATGTTATCTACCACATCATCAGTGATTTTAACTTTTCTACCACCAGGTTTTTGTTTGCAAATGCAACTTCGCTCTTCAAAACGAGTTACAACCACGTGTTTCCTATGCTTAAAAGCGTCATAATCAACGTCGAAACATGAGAAACGTTGGTTGAATTGCTGTATACAGCTTTGTAAGGAATAAACCCAACAATCGTCCGCATTCTGCGTACCGCTTCGATAATGTGCCATTAAAATAAAGGCATCATGTTCCGATGTGAACGTCATAACGAAAGAAATAAAAATCTGAAAGAAATTCTCATTGAACGTTTTCGTTATTTTAATTTGTTTATTGACTTACCGCTTAAATCAATCGCTAGAAACAACGATAGCTCTAAGAAGAACTGTTTGGAGAAATATAAAGGCAGCAAAAATGGTTAAAGAATAAAGAAAATGCGGAAACTATAATGACTTTTAAAAGCTTTTATAACACCTTGATCTAAAGGTTTTAACAACATTCACTTTTTACGCTATTTCTAATTACCTCTTCTTGTTTCTTTATAGATCTTATCGTAGATTCATTGACACCGAAGACCCGGCCTACTTCGGTAGCTCTTTTCCCTTCCCGGAGCATATCAAGAACTTGAATTTTTCTTTCTAGAGTCATAACTGACTTTGCACGTTTGGCAATTAAATTTATTTCCATCGCAGGCCTTTTTGTACCCATTTTGAGTACTGTTGTGAGATTAATTTATTGTTTATAAAATTATAGTAAAAAAACGGGCGAAACACTAACCTGAACGAAATACAGAACACAAAAATAAGCACCTAATTTTATGTTTTGTTCGCGTTTTTAAATAAAACATCAATCGTTGCTTAACTCTATTTATTTTACTTGTTGACTTGTTTACAACCGTTACAACACGTCTTTTTCTCTGTCGCGTTCCCTCCCCTCGATCTGGCTTGCTACCAACCTCTTAAAACTAAAACCTCCTACATTACACTCCTCCCTTCTTAACTAAAAAGCACATTATTATTATTTTTTTTTTTTTTTTTATATATATATATATATATACTACAACTAACATAATTATAAATTTAAACGATCTGGAGCTTTACTCTGTCTTTGCGAACGTCTAACGCCCAAATCACAATTAGTTTTAGTTTCTTTGACAGAATTCTCATTAGTTATTGGTGTGATAGTATTCTCAATAGGAAGTAGAGTAACATCAGGAATAGAACTTTCACACACAGTAGTGTCTTGAATTGGGTTTTGTATCGGAGTCTGGTTTTCCCGCATGCACTCTTCATTGACATCTTGAAAATTTGAACCTTCTACTGAAGTTAAGTCCTGTTAAAATAATAATATTTTAGATAGGCAATTTCGTTTTAATTTAAAAAAGATTAACAAACTTGTCTCGGCAGATAACCTTCTCATTGATTTGTTAGGACTGTGGTCCATTCGCTCACGAATGTTATCTACCACATCATCAGTGATTTTAACTTTTCTACCACCAGGTTTTTGTTTGCAAATGCAACTTCGCTCTTCAAAACGAGTTACAACCACGTGTTTCCTATGCTTAAAAGCGTCATAATCAACGTCGAAACATGAGAAACGTTGGTTGAATTGCTGTATACAGCTTTGTAAGGAATAAACCCAACAATCGTCCGCATTCTGCGTACCGCTTCGATAATGTGCCATTAAAATAAAGGCATCATGTTCCGATGTGAACGTCATAACGAAAGAAATAAAAATCTGAAAGAAATTCTCATTGAACGTTTTCGTTATTTTAATTTGTTTATTGACTTACCGCTTAAATCAATCGCTAGAAACAACGATAGCTCTAAGAAGAACTGTTTGGAGAAATATAAAGGCAGCAAAAATGGTTAAAGAATAAAGAAAATGCGGAAACACATAAAGCATACGACAATCGCGACAATAATAACCTAATAACGTTCGATCTGCTGTCAACATCTGGTTAAAATCTGGTTACTAATTTAAATATATCGCCGTTACCACTACACAATGAGATAGATAACCAGCATTACAACGTGACGTAGGTTACGATAATTATTTAACACATTGTATAAGCTAACATTTGTACAACAGTGAACATGAAAATCTATATATAATATATCATTATTATTACTTATCTATTAAGTTAGTCCTATTATCTATTATTACTATCTAGGTTATTATTATTATCTATAAATATCTATGTGGAATAGATAACATAACAGGAAATCAATGAAAAACATAAATGAAATTGTGTACTTACCAAATGCATTTTCTCTTCATCTTCGAGTTCGTTAAAGTCCTTTCGAATTTTCGAGCACACTTCTTTTCACGCAATATTCGTAGCATCCCTATCTTTAAAAATATCTAAAATTCTGTCCCATAGTACTGGTTTCGCTTCAATTGCCGAAATTAGAAGATCGTTATCAATAACTACTTCAGTCATGTTGCGATTTTTCAATTCATTTAAAAAATACAAGGGCGGCAGAACTGCCGATAGCGCCAGTAGCAGTCGATGGCTGCACAGCTGCCGTCGGCGGCAAATCTTGCGCCCGATACAGTAAGGCCCCAACATTCGCGAGGGTTAGGTTCTAAAAATACGCCGCGAATGTTGAATCCGCGAATATTGAAGCACTAGATATTATGAAGGATAAACTATTACTTCTATGTTCTTTTAACACGTTAACCGCCAAATGGTCACCGACGCCAAAAGTTTCATTTAATTTAATTTTAAAAATTAAAAATTTCAAAAATTAATAAATTATACATACTAAATAAAACGCTTAAAATTGCAAAATAAAACGACTGGTCTTAAAACTTTTGTATTCGGAACTAATACAGATATTAAAATAATTACAATTGTTTAAAATATAAAAAAACCTAAACTCGATAGCAATAACAAACTGCAACAAAATAAACTAAAAAAAGAAATAAAAGTTAACATTTCTACTCATCAATAATAATTGCTTTAGAACACGATGGTTTAAAAAATGAAAGGATAATAGGTTGCAATGCTTTGTGTTGCATATCCTTTTGAAGCTCTTTGTAAGGAGCAAGAAGAGTATTCAGACCATTCTTAAATTTTGTGCTTCGTTCCGTTGATGGATCATATTCTACTATTTTTTCAGCAAGATTATTTGCTTCTTGTATAAATAAATTAAGTTCCTTCAACGTTAATTTATTACATAGGGAATTACTATTATCTTCTTCATCCGTTCCTGAAACATTTTCTATTAGTAGCGCTTCTAAGTCTGCACTGGACAACTCTTCCTCTTGATCATTGACGAGAGATTCGATATCAGCTGGTACAATGGTATGAAAATCATCTCCCGGTAGCAACCGTGCAGAAAGAACAGCTCTCTCTATTGCCTCATCAATTTCGCTTACACTTTGCGCAGTCTTTTTTCAACAGTTTTTTCCATGCATTACTTACGGTTGACACTTTAATGTCATTTAAAGCAAGTTTTATAGATGTAATCGCATGGTCCATATTGTATAATTTCCACACATCTTTTATTGAGAAAACACTATCATTTTGTATTTTCTCATGTACAAAATCGAACATGTGCCGGATATAATGACTTTTAAAAGCTTTTATAACACCTTGATCTAAAGGTTTTAACAACATTCACTTTTTACGCTATTTCTAATTACCTCTTCTTGTTTCTTTATAGATCTTATCGTAGATTCATTGACACCGAAGACCCGGCCTACTTCGGTAGCTCTTTTCCCTTCCCGGAGCATATCAAGAACTTGAATTTTTCTTTCTAGAGTCATAACTGACTTTGCACGTTTAGCAATTAAATTTATTTCCATCGCAGGCCTTTTTGTACCCATTTTGAGTACTGTTGTGAGATTAATTTATTGTTTATAAAATTATAGTAAAAAAACGGGCGAAACACTAACCTGAACGAAATACAGAACACAAAAATAAGCACCTAATTTTATGTTTTGTTCGCGTTTTTAAATAAAACATCAATCGTTGCTTAACTCTATTTATTTTACTTGTTGACTTGTTTACAACCGTTACAACACGTCTTTTTCTCTGTCGCGTTCCCTCCCCTCGATCTGGCTTGCTACCAACCTCTTAAAACTAAAACCTCCTACATTACACTCCTCCCTTCTTAACTAAAAAGCACATTATTATTATTATTATTTTTTTTTTTTATATATATATATATATACTACAACTAACATAATTATAAATTTAAACGATCTGGAGCTTTACTCTGTCTTTGCGAACGTCTAACGCCCAAATCACAATTAGTTTTAGTTTCTTTGACAGAATTCTCATTAGTTATTGGTGTGATAGTATTCTCAATAGGAAGTAGAGTAACATCAGGAATAGAACTTTCACACACAGTAGTGTCTTGAATTGGGTTTTGTATCGGAGTCTGGTTTTCCCGCATGCACTCTTCATTGACATCTTGAAAATTTGAACCTTCTACTGAAGTTCTTTTGTTATGAACACATTCGTTATTATAGTTACATTGTCTTTTCTTAAGTTCTTCTGCATGAACTAAACTTCTCATTCCGTTTGATAAAACAAAATATGTCAATTCGCTGTTTCGATGCAATATCTTCCCTTCCAACCACTTTTCTTCTTCTCCTCTCTTGCTTTTTACATAAACTAACTCTTCAGGTTCATAGCTTGTTACTTTAATATTTTTCTTCTCTTCCTTCTTCAAAATCTTCTCTTTTAATATAGACAATCTCGTTCTTGGTGAACGTTTAAGAAATAGTTCAGCTGGAGTTTTCTCTGTTGTTATTTGTGGAGTGTTTCTATAAGCAAATAATATATTATCTAATTGATATTGTACTCCTTGCTGTACCGTATTTTCTAATTTTGTTTTTGCCAGTTGTTTTTTTATTATTTGCACTGTCCTTTCCGCAGCACCATTAGAACGAGCATGATATGGTGGTGTTTTCATATGTTTAATTCCATTTTGTTGACAAAAACCTTCAAACTTCATCGAAATCAATTGAGGTCCGTTATCAGACACTAATTGTTCAGGAAGACCATATCTAGCGAATATTGAACGAAGATATTCAATAGTAGCTTCTGTTGTCGTTGTTGTCATTAAATTTATTTCGACCCATTTTGAGAATGAATCGATTAGAATTAAAAAATCATTTCCGTCTTTTTTTGCAAAATCAATATGAATTCTTTGAAATATCCGTGTCGTTTTTGGCCAATCCGTCTTCAATGTTGGATTTGCATTTTGAACTTTTTGGCACACATCACAACTTCTTATTAATTTCTCTAGATCTTCATCAATCTTCGGCCACCAAACATAACTTCTCGTTAATAATTTTGAACGAACAATGCCAGGATGTTGTTCATGCAACATTTGTAATATTTTTGAACGAAGTTTTTCTGGAATAATAACTCTTCTACCCCAAAGCAAACAATTCTTATCTATGGAAATCTCCGATTGACGTAAAAAGTAAGGTTTCAAGTTATCATCACTTGTATAGTTTTTCCAACCATTTAAAGTATTGTCATAAACCTTTAAAAGAATTTGATCTTTTCTCGTATATTTCTCAATTTCGTCTGCTGATATCGGTAATTCATTTACAGTCGAAAAATAATTTATCTCTGCTTTAGACATAGGTTCAATTTCTGGTAACGGTAATCTCGATAATGAATCTGCATGAGCAATTTCCGTTCCTTTCTTGTATTTTATTTCATAGTCGTAACCTGCCAAAATTAAGGCCCACCTCTGTATTCTTGCTGCCGCTAAACTTGGTATGGATTTATTTGGATGAAAAATGGTTTGTAATGGCTTGTGGTCTGAATTTATAAAAAATTTTCTGCCATATAAATATAAATGAAATTTTCTAACTGCGAAAATTATAGCTAAAGCTTCCTTTTCCAATTGAGAATAATTTTTTTCCGCGTTATTAAGTGTTCTAGATGCAAAATATATTGGTTTTTCAAAATTATCCACAACTTGAGCCAATACTGCACCGATTCCATACTTCGAAGCATCACATGTCAAAATCAATGGTTTCTCTGGGTCATAAATTGTAAGAACACCACAATCTCTTAACATCATTTTACTCTCCGTAAAACATTCATCACAACTCTTTGTCCAGTTCCACTTATTTTCCTTTTCAAGTAATCTATACAAAGGATGTAACTTTGCAGATAAATTTGGTAAAAATCGACCATAAAAATTCAACATGCCCAAGAAAGAACGCAAACTAGTTAAATCATGTGGTTTAGGAGCTTTCATGATAGCTGCTATTCCTTCAACCGTTGGACGAATTCCTTCGGCACTTATTTCAAATCCCAAATAATTTACATTATCTCTAAAAAATTTACATTTTTCAAATTGAACTTTAAATCCAGCTTTATCTAATTTCCTCAATACGTTTTCTACATTTCTTTTACAATCCTCTAAATTTTTCCCACAAATCAGAATATCATCTATGTAACACACTGCATTTTCTACATCATTCAAGATCTTATCCATTGTAGCCTGAAATATAGCCGGAGCACTAGTAATACCAAAAGGCATTCTCTTGTATCTATATAAACCTTGATGAGTGTTTACAGTTAATAATTCTTGTGCTCGTGGTGACAATTCTAACTGTTGATAAGCGTTAGATAAATCAAGAACTGTATATATCTTTCCATCTTTTAATTTATTGAAAATTTCGCTTGGATTCGGAAGTGGATAATGTTCTGATTTTGTTATAGAATTTATTGATACCTTGTAATCACCACAAATTCTAATCTTCCGTTGTTCCCCTTTACCTTTTTCAACTACCACTATTGGAGAAGCCCACTTGCTATGCTTTATCTTTTCCATGATTCCCAATTTCTCTAACCTATCTAATTCTTGTGCTACTGCAGTTCTCAAGGAATAAGGTACAGGACGAGCTTTAAAAAATATAGGAGTAGGCTTCCCTTCTAACACTAAATCTACCTTAAAATCTTTAAATGTCCCATTTTCCGAACTAAATACTTTAAATTTTGACCTAAATTCATTAATTATTTCATTTATTATCTGATTATCAGTACTAATTTTATTTACGATTTCTAACTTAACCTTTAATTCTTTTATCCAATTTCTACCCATTAACAATGGACACGGTTTTATACAATCACCTTGTACTACAATTAAGCTAAGCTTTTTACAAACATTTCCATACATAACTGGTACATAAATTTCACCTAATACTTTTAAAACACCGCCCGAAAAAGTGCGTAAACTTGTTTTAGATGAACTAAGCTTAAACTTAGAGAATTTTGCTTTATATGTTGTATCACAAATAATTGAAATTGAAGCTCCTGTATCAACTTCCATTCTAAATCTTTCAAAATCAATTTCTACTTCTACTACAAAAGGATTTTTTAAGTTAAATATTTTATGAGACCTTACGAAATACAATTTCTCTCCCACGTCACTGTCTTCTGACTGCTCATTCTCCTTTTCCGAATGATCAGTGTCAGTTAAAAATTTGATGGATTTCTTTGAATCACAAACCCTTTGCAAATGTCCAACCTTTCCACACTTCTTACAAGAATATGTTACATAACGACATTTTCCTAAATGAGGTTTCCCACAACATTTACATTTCTTATATTCTTGATCCCTTTCTTCATTTTTCTTCCAATTTTCTTTTGATTTTTCATCACCTTTCTCATTTCTACATTTTCTTCCTTCTTTTTGATTCCTTTTTAAATAATTTATTTCCCTTTCCTGCATTCCCTTTGCTTCTTTGTCTACTAATTCTAAACTTGTAGCTAAAGTTAATGCTTCGTTAAATGTTCTTTCTTTCAACATAATTTCTTTTTGTATTTTCTCATTTCTCAATCCGGTAATAAATCTATCTCGTAATGCTTGTTCCAAAAATGCTTCAAACTTACATTCAATCGCCATTTTCTTTAATTCAATTGCATATTCATTTACGGTTTGACCAGCCACTTGCTCTTTCTTCCAAAATTGAAATCGTTCTACTATGGTTAATCTTGTTGGTTGAAAATGTTTTTTTAGCACCTCTTCAATTTCTTCAAATTTTAATTCTTCGGGTTGTTTCGGCATTACCAAGTTTGTCAAAATTTCATAAATTTTTGTCCCCATTAGTAACAAAAAAATATTCTTCTGTTTTTCTTTGTCTGTATTGTTAACCAAAAAGTATAATTTTAACCTCTTCAGATACGTTACGAATGATTCCTTAATCGGATCGAACTCTCCCATTTTTCCAATATCTGCCATTTTTCTCAGTTTTCCTCGTCGCCACTTTTATGTTTTGTTCGCGTTTTTAAATAAAACATCAATCGTTGCTTAACTCTATTTATTTTACTTGTTGACTTTTTTACAACCGTTACAACACGTCTTTTTCTCTGTCGCGTTCCCTCCCCTCGATCTGGCTTGCTACCAACCTCTTAAAACTAAAACCTCCTACATTACACCTAACACAAACATTAAAATCGATCATAAATGAGGGATTCCCAGAGAAACGCATATGTGAAGCTGGTTGCTTGTACAGTAAACCTACGGTAAACCGTTTTAAATTTTTAAAAAATGACATACATACTTGCTATGTATTCGCGAATAATCGAGTCGTGAATGTTGAAAAAGGCAGCAAAATTTAAAACGCGAATATGCGAATCCGTGTAATTTGAAGCCGCGAATGTCGGGGCCCTACTGTACTTTTACCGCCCAATGTGTAAACTCCCATTTGTTTCTTCGTGCCACTAGCAGAATGATGGCGACGGCAAATTTACCGCCGCGGTAAAAATCGCTCAATGTGTAACCGGCCTTAGGGTGTTTGGGGCACCCTTTGTAGTTGGCGATGTGAGGGCCACCGCAAAGGACACATGGGCGCATCCTTTGCTTTGATACACGAAGCCGTCGAGTGCTCAACGGTGCATTTAATACAACAATGTGGGCTTTTACACATACGTTGAGCGTGGCAGAATCGCTGATAACGGTGACACTGACCGACCTCCGTCTTCTTCTTGGCGCTCTCGACGGTAATGGTTAAACACTTTATCGTCTTGAGGTGGAAAATCCTTTTGGACTCTGCGCTCTTTTTCAAGACGCACAAAACCAGTGGGATTGACCTTCTTTCAGAGCCTTGGCCTAACCGTTTCACGGTTTCGGGCCAGAATCCCTGCTTTCTTAGATCGGTAGATATGCTATCCTCTCCAATGCTGATAGGGACGCCTCGAAAAACCACCTGTAACGGCTTCTTGTCGGGGAGGGTGAATGTGTGATACTGGTATTTACCAGCATCCAACATCTTCACCAGAGCGCGGTAGGCTTCCGCGATGCGAAGCTCTACCTTGATTCTTTGCGGAACCGCTCTGGCTTTTGAAAAGGCAAGTCTCGCCATCTCCGCCGAAATCGTATCCCAGTTCTCCTTCGCATGAAAGATAACCGGGAAGCGCACTTGGAAATAGGTTCCATGCGGGGATGCACTGCCTCACTTCTTTTCTCATTTATTTATTACAGAGGATCTAGTAACTAAAATAAAAGGCTATATCGCTTTAATGATACAAAACAAAGAATTTAAAACATTATTAATTAATAAAGCAGTTTAAAAAATAAAATAATTTAGCAATAAGCAAGCAAGTATGTTAATTGAATTGTAACTACATTCTGAAGTGATAACCAAAATAGTTCTTCATTAAGGTAACATATGCAGTTTCATGCTTATTTGTCTACTTCAAATTCCCAAAACTACAATTCCTATTTTTATTGTCTAACATATTCTAATAGCTAAAGCAAAACTAATTCTAAACTGATTGGAATAAAAAAAATATAATAAAATATAAAAAAAAATCATTTTTATGCAAGAATTGCAGAAATTCAGAAAATTTCAGTTTTTTAATGCTGTTT
The DNA here is from genome assembly GCA_036711965.1 of Onthophagus sagittarius. Classification (NCBI taxonomy): domain Eukaryota; kingdom Metazoa; phylum Arthropoda; class Insecta; order Coleoptera; family Scarabaeidae; genus Onthophagus; species Onthophagus sagittarius. Next base: position 50,543,654 of record JASERS010000001.1, read on the forward strand.
CATGCAGTAATTTTGAATTTTTACCATTTATTTACCTAAACCTAGTTTCCATATCCCGCCAACGTGAACGCGCACTTGTACCCACTATCTAGTATTATATATCGCTGCCTTCCCAAAAATGTTCTTTTATATTAGTTCCTTTTTTGTCTAACAAAATAAAAATATGGTCCTAATCAACTAAACTAAAACTACTTAAAAAACTAAGAGCTTTGCGCTCGTCTTGATGGGTAAAATGTCAAATCCGGTGTTGTCGTCCATCTATTTCCCTCGTCTGGTTCTTCATGTTACCAGTATCCTGCGTCGAGGAATTGGAGTGACCTGGTGGAATGGTCTCAGAATTTTCTTAAAAAAATAAAAACATTTTCTGTCAATTTCGTGGTAATCTTCCGCTTATTTGGTTTTTCTGTCTTCTGTCGATTATTTCTTATTGGCTCATTCCCAATTTCAGATCTTTGTTGCTCGACATTTAGTACGTTATTTCTTTGCAATCATACACCAGATGTTCCCTTGTTCCAATTTTGCCACAGTCACATAGATTGTCCGTTTTCATTGTCCTGTCGCTTAACTACTGCGGGTACGGTCCATGCCCAGTCAAAAAATGTATTATTCTATTTATGTCTATTGCTTGTTTCAATCTTTGTCTAATATCTGGGAAAATCTGATAAGTGCTTCTGCCTGTATTCGAGTTCGTCGATCGTTTTTGCCACATGTCCAAAATTGATTCCGAAATCTCGTCTTGGTTTTGCACCTCTTTCCCTAGCAGATTTTTTATTTTTACTTGGTTTTCTTTTTTAAACCAGTAATTTGCAGCTCTTTTTATAACCTCCAGGTCCATCGAAAGCGTTCCCATTATCACCGCAAGCGCATCCGTAGGTGTTGTTCTATACGCTCCCGTCATTCTTATAATAGTGGTTCTTTAGGCTCTATTCAAACGCTTCCTGGGTTTTACCTGCAACGCTTTTTCTCCCCAAACACTCGTTGCGTAAGTCGTAATGCCAGTGGATTTGCCCTGGTATGTAGGGGGATTTCCTGGTCGGACCTCAAGTCCTAGTTACTCTGTCATTTCCTCCACCTCCTTTCCTCTTTCATTTGTTTCATACCTGTGCCACAATCGTGATCTCGCATTTACGTCCACTGTAAAAATTGTCGGAGTGTCCACACATGTCGGTATCACCTGTCTTGTTTTGTCTATATGTTGGGTTATATCGTCCGAGTATTGGTAATACTAGCTGATTATCACCCATTTCCTTGTTCCTCTTCTTATTTCAGCCACAGCACTACAGCACAGTGGCTGTCGTTGTGCTGAGTCAGACTGGTGACAACCAAGGAGCTATCCAGCATTATGATCAAGGCTTGAGGTTTATTTCCCCGTTCCACCTGTCTCGCTGTTTGCGGAAGTCCAAAATAGCGGCCATTTATCATGTAAGGTTCTTGTATACACAAGATAGCGTATCTATTTCTGTTTGCAAGTTACACTAGTTCCTTCATGACTGTCTTGCTTCCTTGTGTATTTATCTGGCACACTTTTTACACACAATTTAGTCATTACGGATGCCTTGTTGTGTGTAGGTGGCTTTGAGGCCACTTTTGATCAAAATTAAAAGCCAGTCTTTCATACGTCATGATAAAGTCTTCATATAAGGCCTGCACATCTAAAACTTCCTCTCGTCGTTTATACACCTCTCTTATGTAGTACTTTAGTACATCCGGGTCAGTAGGCAGATTCGCACATTTAAGATGAATACTGTCTACCGCCTCAGGGACCGGGAAGGTAATCCTTTTATATTTTTGGTGTTTCATTCAAATTAAGTGCCTCAATGCCGTCGTCAGCATTTGTGGTTCCTCCAGTCTACTCACCTTGTATGTCTCCTCTAGTCGTATGTAGAACGACGTGGGGTCATTATTTATGTCTAAGAATTCATACGTCTCACCAGGTGTTTTGTTATCTATTTGGCCTTCATTTCGTTCAAATCAATATTGTCATCTTTCAGAGGTCGTTTTTGTCGTCTAAAAACCTTATTAAGAGGATTTTTTATATTGTTTAAAAATACAAAAGTCCGTAATGGATGATCGACAGGATGCCGATAAGCCTTTTTCTTTCCTGAAAGACATTTCTGCCCTTTAAGTAGAAAGTAGTCGTCGATATTTTCTTTTTCGCTCCCTTGCGAGTAGGAACCCTACAAATGGCGCTTGCAGTTTCGAAAGAAACTTTATCACTCTACACTTCGCTTCGACGGGTACGATATTTTATCGCTTATTTCGTCCCATTCCTCATAGTTTTTCATTTATGTTATCTTACTAACACAGCGTTTTTGTCCATGGTCCGAGTTCCGATTTCTCGTGTTTTCACTTTTGTTTGCACATACAGGTCAAACATCATTTTCTCCACCTTTTCTTGGCTATGTCTTATGATGACCGAAGTTCGTATTATTAAGGTGGTTTCATTGGATTATTAATTAAAGAATTAATTCGTTTTCATTGCAGTTTATTGGTCGTACATCGGTCAGCAACTGCTTCCTTTTATTGCATTCATAATGTTTTATTAATGTTTGCAATAATCTTTATAATGGACCAACATCATCTAGAAACACTGTTTTAAAAGACGTGGATGCAGTTGTTATTGTCAAAGGAGCTTTATTCGGTAAAGAATGCTTGTACCGTTGACAATCGTCACATCGTTTTATGAATTGTTCAACATCTTTTGACATTCCTTTCCAATAAAAATATTTTTTGATATTATTGAACATTCTCTTAATACCTGCGTATCCACCTGTCGCTATTAAATGAAAATCATTTAATATAAGAGTCTCTTTATCAGAATTTTTTTCTACTCCGTTAATAATTGCTATTTTTATATTTTTAAATTTTTTTCGTCGTTTTGAGAGCTCTCCAATGAATTGTTCAGTAGCTCTTTTATTTTTGACAATAAATATTTCATTAATACCATATTTGTTACATAATAAATTCAGATTTTTCAACGTTGCGTCTAAGGCTGACGTTGATCGAAAATTCTGATTTAAATAAATTGTATATGCTTACAAGCTATAAATTAAATTATTGTTTTGGTATTTAATCTTTAAATTTTTATTTTTCATCATTAAATTAAATTCGTCTTCATTCGTGTTGCAGTTCTACTGCTGTCAATGGTAGTTTTAACCATTCAACGAATCCAGTTGAAGAGTGATTAAGGTTGTCAGTTTATGAAATTGTTTCTTGGTCAATATCTGTTTCAATAATAATTTTGTTTCAGACCTAGTCATTACTAAGACCGATTGGTTCAATTCAATTAGTTTAGCTAAAGTTATCCATGATAAAGCATCAGCAACTACGTTTTCTTCACCTTTTAAATATTCAATTTCAAAATCATACTCTTCCAGTGTTAATCTAAATTTTGTGAGACAACTCGATGGGTTGGTCATCCAAAACAAATAAACCCAAGGGCTTATGACCGGTTAAAATTTTGAAATGTTTTCCAAACAAGTAAGATCGAAAATGTTTAACTGGCCACACTATAGCAGGAGTTCCTTTTCTATAGTGCAATAGTTTTTCCCCGATTTATTCAAGTTCTGCTAGCAAAAGCAATTGGTTTATTGTTGATAGCAGCGCTGGGATTCGAACCCAGGTCTCCAGTTTTCCGGACAGTTGCAGTACACCTCTATGCTACGCTATACGGTGTTGAAATGTTATTAAACAAGTAATCCTTTCAAACCTGTACATTTCTGGACCGATTTAATGCTATTTACATGCACAATTAAAGGACCAACATCATAAGGTTTTAAGTTCCGGAAAAGGCCGGTATCGCCGAATTAATAAATATTAATTGGAATTTTTACGCGTAACACATATAAGTGAAAACAGAAGGAAAGAAATTTTACCTAACACACGTAGAGACTGGAATAAATATGAAATTTAATGATAGCAGCGCTGGGATTCGAACCCAGGTCTCCAGTTTGCCGGACTGTTGCATTAACCTCTATGCTACGCTAGAAGATGTTGGTAACCCTCCAACAGATGTTGGAGGGTTATTAAACAAGTAATTCTTTCAAACCTGTACATTTGTGGACCAGAAATAAACCAGAAATGGACTTGAAAGCGCACTAGGACTGATTTTCAGACCCATCGGTAATCTAATCATTTGATATTGGCCTTTTCCTGTAGAAAAAACTGTTATCGATCTACATTTTAATTCTTTAATAAAACGGAAATTTATCACTGTATTGACCCCATTTGGGTTTCCAGGTTGTTGATATTAAAACACTTGTTACTATCATATATATATATATTAGTTTATTCTAATTGTTGTTACATGTTAATGGTTTTACTAATACTATCTGGCTACGAATGCTCTCGCTTAGAATTATTGGTTGCTTATGTATTTCATTTGCGCCAATAATTCTATTGCTCAGCGTTATTGTAGCGTCGCGCCGATTTCCACTGTGCAACTTAACACTTCCGCTGGCTAGGTGCATTGGACTTTATTTAACCTTTGTTATTTAATAAAAACTGTTTAATTTACAATTTATGTAACAATAATAATTTACATAATTTGAATATTACATATGTCCATCACACCTCCCATGGGGAAAGAAAAAAAATGTGTACATAGTGCAAAATTTTTTTTTTTTTTTTTTACCCTTGATACAATTTTACTCTATCTTTATGAACTTCTACAAACTTACGATCTACTTTAATAACTATATTTGGATTCTTAATATCTACCACTTTATATGGTCCCTTAAATATAGAGTCCATTTTACTACCACTTTCATTTTTTAATAATATCTTATCTCCTATTACATAATTTTCTATTTTACATCTTTCATCATATTTCGTTTTACGTTTAATTTTTGATTCCAGCAAGTTATTTTTTGCGTTATTCCACGCCGTTTGAAGTCTAAACTTAAGTTCTTTGGGATAATCATCAAAATTATACAAAGGATCAATGGTACTTGTTAAATTTGATGGTAGATGGCACGGTTTCCCATAAACTAATTCATGCGGGGTATATTTTGTTTCACTATGGACAGTGTTGTTATAGGAAAAACACCAATATGGAACCCAAGAGCTCCATGCATTTGGAAATTTGGAAGTATAAATACGTAAAAATGTACCTAATGATTTATGAGAATTTTCTAAAGCTCCGAGGGTTTGGTGATGATAAGCTGTAGATTTTAAAGTTTTTATTCTTAATAATTTACAAGTTTCCTGAAAAATGGAAGCTAAAAACTCTGTCCCTTGATCTGTAACTACTTCATGTGGTATACCGTATCGCAATATAAAATTGTTTACAAATACTCTAGCAACCGTGTCTGCTTCTTTATTTGGAATCGGATATGCTTCAACAAATTTCGTTAATTCACATTGTAATGTAAAAATGTAGCGGTTGTTTTCAAGATCGTTATCAATTGGGCCCACTAGATCTAAGAAAACTTTTTGCATTGCTGTACTAGCAGTGGTGGTAACTGTCAATGGTTCTTTGTGCACTTTTGAATGTTTGAATCTCTGACAATCATCACACCTTCCTATGAAATCCTCTACACTTTTTCGCATTCCTGCCCAAAAATAATATTTTTTTATATTATTATATGTTCTTTTTACACCAGCATGACCGCCAGTTGGTAATAAATGAAAATCATTTAGTACTAGTTGTTGAACTTCTCTATCAATTATATGTTGATTTTTACTGATAACAGTTATTTTTAATTTACTCTTTTTTATTTCATTCTTAAACTTCGACAAATCATTTAATAACGTTGCGCAATTATTAGATTTTATTATTATTAGTTCCGGAATATTATATTCTTTACATATTATAATTAGGTCTCTCAACGACATATCCAATATTGACGTTGATCGAGTTGCCTGTTTTATATAAATTATATTTTTAGTTTTATCATATATGACATTATTTAAAACATACATATTTTTGTCGAGTTTTTTAACATCTTTTGTTGATATTACCTTGAGTTCTACTATGTCTTTATCCACAGAAGGTTTCAATAATTCCACAACACCAGGGTGATCAAGCCTGTTGTCAATATGGACTTTATTAATATCAGCTGCAGATCGATTGTGTATTTTAAGTTGTTGAGCTCGAGTTACTGCGAATACTTTTGAACTTACGTTATCATTTAGCTCTTTCAATTCACTTGATTCAATGCTAATTCTAGACAATGCATCAGCTGTTACGTTAGTTTTGCCAGTTACATAACTTATTACAAAATCATATTCTTCTAGAGTTAACCTAAATTTAGTTAATCTGCTTGAAGGATTTTTCATACCAAATAAATATAATAACGGTTTATGGTCTGTGAGAATTTGAAACTTTCTACCAAATAAGTACGGTCTAAACTTTTTAACTGCCCAACAGATACCTAACAACTCTTTCTCAATCGTACAATAACTTCTTTCTGCCCTATTCAATGTACGACTCGCGTACGCTACAGGTTTATCATTTTTGTTAGAAAGCACTGCACCTAAAACAAATCCCGACGCGTCTGTTCTTAAAATGAATTGATTTTTGTCTGAAAAATCAGGATACTGCAGGATTGGAGGTTTCACTAAAACTCGTTTTAACGTTTCAAATGATTTTTGACATTGTTCACTCCATATAAATTTAACTCCTTTTTTTGATAATTGATTTAGTGGTGTTGCTATATCTGCAAAATTTTTGATAAATTTACGGTAATAGTTTGCAAACGCAACAAATCTTTTAGTTTCATTAGCATCTTTGGGTGTGGGATAATTTAACATAATATTGACTTTTTCTGGATCGGGAAGAATTCCTTCAGATGATATATTATGACCCAAGTACAAAGTTTGTTTCTTTAAAAATTCGCATTTGTTAGGATTTAGTTTTAAATTTACTTTCCTTAATCTATTCATAACTTTAACTAAATTTTTATTGTGTTGATTTAAGCTACTACCAAAAACAATTAAGTCATCTAAATAAACGAAACAACTTTCATAATTTAATCCTGACATTGCTAACGTCATTGCTCTAGAAAAAGCATTTGGGCTTATTTTTAATCCCATAGGTAACCTTGTTAATTGGTATTGTCCATTATCTGTAGTAAAAGCAGTGTACGGTCGTGATTTTGGATCTAGTTCGACCTGATAGTAACCCTGTGACAAATCTAAGTGAGAAAAGTATATCGCTCCTGACAATGAATCTAAGATTTCATCTATACATGGTAACGGAAACTTATCATCCCTAATCTGTCTGTTTAAAAGTCTATAATCAATTACTATACGCCACTTTTTATTTCCATTTAAATCCGGTTTTTCGGCACAATTAATAATGGTGCTGACCATTCAGAAGATGTTTCTTCGATGATACCAGATTTAAGCATCTTGTGTACTTGTTTATGAATTTCGTCTTTTTGTGACACAGGTAACCTGTATGGCTTTACATATACAGGCATTGCATCATCTTTCAAATGTATTTTTTGTGAAACATTATTAATTACTGTAAGTGGATCATTTTCCAAGTGGAAAACGTCATGAAATTTTGCACAAATTTTGTCAATAGACAATTTTTCTTCTTTATTAAGACCTGTTTTATTTAAAGTCTTTAGTAATTTATCAATTCTATCTACTGAAAACTCAGTTTCAACAAAAGCACACACATTATAATTTGATAATTTATCTATTTTTGGCGAAAAATTTTTTATATTTATTTCTCTGTCATTGATGTTTAAAATTTTAACCGGTAACAAATTTTTTATGGATTTTGTAACAATAGCTGCAGAAAATACTCCTTCTGCAATTTCTTCAGGTAAAACAATGTAATCTGAATCACTATTTACTTTAAAGTAACATATTGCTTCGCATCTTGCGGGAATTGATGTAAAATTATTACAATTTGACTCTAATGGCAATAAATGTTTTTTCCCGTTATACCAAAAAGAAAAATTAAAATTTTCATAATCTATGATTGATGAGTATTTAGTAAAAAAATCAGAACCCAAAATACCATTAAAATTTTGCGAAAAATCATTTAAAACAAAGAATTCGTGTTGAATTTTTGAATTACCTATTAAAAAGAAAATATCTGCTGATCCTAGCGATGAAGTGGAACCCGATATTCCTTTTAATTCTATGCGTTTCCTTTTGTCATTATTGTAATCTGAATCCGACATACAAGACGTAAAGATAACGCTAATTGAGGCTCCGGTATCAACTAATAATTTCAATTGATTATTTTTGAAATTAACTGTTATAAAATTTGCACCGTTTAATTCTAAAATTTTAGCATCAATAGAACAATCTCCTTTAGGATCGAAAAAATTGATTTTCGTCCTCTTTTACTTCTGAACTTATATTATTTAATTCTTGTGCAGTATAAACACTTCTATTATTATTCGAATAATTGAATTGTCCGCGACCTCGTTGTGTTCCTCGAAAATTATTAAAATTACTGCCACGATTTCTGAAACTATTTTGTCCTCTAAAACTATTCTGTCCTCTGAAATTACTTCTACCTCTGAAATTATTAAACCTATTGAATTGATTTTGATGTGAACTGTTATAATTGTTATTATTTTGGGAAGTTCTAAAATTGGATGGTGCATTACGCATATTGGGTCTACGAAAATTAGTTTTCCTTTGAAAATGACATACTTGCGCAGATGAAGAACCTTTTTTAGAGTTTTCCTCATCTTTCGCACCAGCAATCGCGTCTTTTAAAGCAGAATAATTCCTAGCCTTAACTATTGTTCGTAAATCATGATTTCGTAATCCGTTGGCAAATACATTAATAGCCACTTTTTCATTTTCTACACGTAAAAATTTTGCAGCGTCATTGTTCCCGTTTGATTGACTAATAGTTAGATTAGTCGCTAAATTTTCTACTAACCTACCAAACTCATCTATCGATTTATTTTCTTGTTTTGAGGTGTTTAATTCTAAAGATAAGGCGGGAGCTGATAATTTTGTTAATAAATGTTGTTTCATATCACGAATTAAGTCACCATTACTGTCATAGGTGGTATTTAATCTTAATTTCGCGCTTTGTGAAAGTTTTGCTTTTAAAATAAATGTTGTTAATAACTTTTTACCATCATCATTTAACAAGTCATCATATAATTCGATGGAATCAATTAATTGTTTTGTGGTTTCTTCCGAATTGTCCATTGTTGGTAACAAATTGGAAGCGGTTTTCAAATCAAATTTTTCAGCAATTTTGGTACTGAACTTTGTTACCTTTATTTTTTCAATATTAGTTTTTCTTTCTACTAAGCAACTTCTTATTTCCTGAACTAATTTTTCTATTTCTACAACATATGTCCTAGCTCGCTTAATTACATCAATACTATTTTGTTCTTTATTAAATTCTAACCTAACAATCGAAAACTCATTTTCAGTTTTATCCAACTTTAAACATTTCTTATTAGTTATATCTAAATTTAATCTACGTTCTTGATTATCTTTTGTTAAATTCCTACTAAAAACTCTAACCTCTTCATAAAGTTCTTTAATTCTATCAAAATTACTCATTTACTAAATGTTAAATACATACATCTAAATTTTCATTGTTCCAAGTAATCCATTTACTGACACTTTTCACGTTCTTTTTTTTTTTTTTTCACTTCACTTACACTGTTTCATCCATGAGGGATTCCCTACTTTTCTTCATCTCACGATGGACGGACTTGACAATCTTCTTTTCCATTCTTTTACGATATAGACGACATCCAACGAAAATTAGTAGCATTACAATCACTATGGATATAGCAAAAGCTGTCATCCCCAATATCTCTCCAACTGAATGATTTCCACTGGTTGATGAATTATTTGTTTGGCCTCCACTATTGCCTGATTGTACTATTAGGATTTCTTCTTGTTTGGATTGATTTTTACCCATTTTTGTTCTTCTTAATTTTTCTTCTTTGTTATTTTAATAATTTTATTTTTCAAGACTAATCCTGGCAGGATCGCCATGTATTTACCCCATTTGGGTTTCCAGGTTGTTGATATTAAAACACTTGTTACTATCATATATATATATATTAGTTTATTCTAATTGTTGTTACATGTTAATGGTTTTACTAATACTATCTGGCTACGAATGCTCTCGCTTAGAATTATTGGTTGCTTATGTATTTCATTTGCGCCAATAATTCTATTGCTCAGCGTTATTGTAGCGTCGCGCCGATTTCCACTGTGCAACTTAACACTTCCGCTGGCTAGGTGCATTGGACTTTATTTAACCTTTGTTATTTAATAAAAACTGTTTAATTTACAATTTATGTAACAATAATAATTTACGTAATTTGAATATAACATATGTCCATCACATCACCCTGAATTTGTTTATTAAGTAATCTATAATCAATTACAACACGTCACTTCTTCTCACCTAATTTATTTGATTTTTTGGGAATTATCAATACAGGTGATGACCATTGTGATCGTGTCTGCTCTATTATCCCGTTTCTCAACATTTTGTCAATTTGTTTATTTACTTCAGATTTTTGCGAATATGAAAATGTAAAACCATATAAGTTTTACATAGACGAGTTCTGACTCATGTTTTGTTTTGCTACGTTAGTAACAGTTAATTTATTGCCTTCGGGAAACCCCAGCAAAACATTAAATTTCATGTCGCATAACTTTAATTTTCTTTAAATTTAAAACCGGACTATAGGAATCCGGATTGTTCGAAGCCGGACTATGCGTGGTATTACTGTATTTTATTTTTTTATTTAAAACGAACGTTTATACATAAAAAAGATAAACTTAAAACTAAACTATTTATTTTTCGTTTGAATAAAATCTAGCATACTGCTTTGCCACAATGAAGTTTCTCTTTGTAATAAGAAAGAACGTTCAATATGTGTTTCTAAATTTTTCACATGTTGAAATGCAATAGAATCATTTTTCACGAATGATTTTAGCTTGGAAATTACATTCAATGCTTCTTTATAAGATATGATTGGATTACGTTACTCTTCATTCTCTTCCTCTTCTATCTCATTTTCAACATTTTTTGTTAAATATTCTTCTGCTGTTTTTACATTATCTATTCCCAGTCTTTTACTACATTTAAACAAATCAGCTATTCTCGCAAGTGGTAAATTATCTTCAACATTGTAGTTACTGTCAGTTGAACTTCCTTGATCCATCAGAAATCCAGCTTTTTTAAAACAATTTCTAATTGTCTTTGGAGTGAGCTTCTGCTACGCAGATTTTATAAAGTACAAGCTCTCTAATATTTCAATAGATTTTGATCATTTAGAAGCCGATTCTGCGAAATCTATTTTTGATAATAGGTGACTCACTATTAAATCGCGATAATAAAATTTATAATTGCGTATGATACCCTGATCTAACGGCTAGCAGACAGATGATGCATTAGGATATAAAGATATAATTTTTGTATTTTTTAACTTTAAGTCATGTGGATGTTAAGTGGCATTATCAAGAAATAAAATGATTTTTCTTTTTTTATACCCACGTTTTTATCGAAATTACTTAACCACTCCGTCATAATATCTCGTGGCATCCATGCTTCTTTGTTTGATTTCCAGATAGCCGGTAAATCTGACATTCCAATAACTAGCAACTCCTCTTTTTTACCTACACTATTTACACAGAACATCGTTCTTTGGACAGTTTTCCTCCTGTGCATTTTTGCGACTTTAAAGCTAAAGTTTTATTTGGTAATGCACGAAGAAAGAGCCCGCTTTCATCTGCGTTGAAAATGTCCTCTAGTCGATAGCCTAGTAAGAAGGTCGGTAATTTTTTCGTAAATTCATTAATGCCCTCTTCATTTACATCTGCTGCTTCTCCGGAGATACACTTAAATACAACATTATTTCTCAAACGCCACCTTTGTAACCACCCATCAGACGCTTTAAAGGTACTCACTGCTAATTTTTCTGCAATTTCTTTTGTTTTTTTCTTTACGAATGATCCTGATACGGCAATATTTTGATTTTTAGCTTTCACAAACCATTCGAAACAGGCTTTGGCGATCTTTGAACCCCCACTACTCAAAAAGTTTTTCTTCGTTTTTACATTGACTCCAGACTGCCATTTCTTTCCAATTTTTTCTTTATCTTTGACTATTTTTGCCGCTGGTTTTCCCGATTTTACATTTATAACTTTTCTTTATCTAATAAACACACTATTTCCATTTTCTCTTTTATCATAAGCATCTTTTTCTTTACCACCTTGGAAACCATTTCAACGCACGTTACGCCGAAACGAACAAACTAATAATAACTATGTACTACTGTTTTGGGATTCGTTAACAAGCGGAACTCGTAAAACGAGGAATCGTCGAACACATGTCGGTAAATATCTATTACAGATTACTTTGATGTGTGCATTTAGTTACCTACGCGTCCGTTTATTAGAAATTTTTGCCCGTTTTGTAAAGGAAAATAGTTTATTAGAGCGTCCGTTTATAGGAAATAAATATGTGCATGAAAATATAGATTTGGGGTTGGTTCCAAGATTTTTGTCCACTTATAAGAGATGTCCGCTTGTTAGAGCTGTCATAAGAACAGTGCTGCGTTCTTATTTTGAGGAGAAGAAGAAGAAGACGTAGGAAGGTACTATCACTTTGGATCCATCCACTTCTACTTTCACGACGACAGGAAGGAAGTTATGCATTATTTTTTTCTATTTTGTTGCTATACGATTCACATTTGTAATTCCATATGCAATCATTATTTTGTATTTCACTAATAGAAGAATCGGTGTCAAATGTATCGTCCATTATTGTTTGTGGAAACGTCCCTTCTATACGATGTTCGATATTAAAATGAAATCGGTCGCGTTGCGGTTGAGTACGACCGCAAGTTTATAGTTCGTATACGGCAGGACATAGATTAAATATATATATACTTATATAGATGGCGTGTTCTCCACCTTTAGATTTAACGCTGCTCTTATTTTTTTAGTTTTAGTTTTAGTTTTTTGAAAACTGTGAATTTTCGCTCATAGCGAATATGTTTCTGTAAAATTTCAACATACACAATTATCAAAAAACATTTAGATAGTGTAATAGGTATTATGTTAAAAATAAAATAAAATTTGATGAAATAAAGTGCAAGTAAAGCAACTATATTTAAAAAAATATATAAAATAAAGTAAAAAAAAACAATGATTTAAAATAAAAAACTAAATTAATTATTGTAACAGTATAATCGAATTTTTGTTTGGAAAAAAATATTAAAAATAGTCTGGTTTTAATGTAAAAATAAACTAATTAAAAATATTGTAACTACTAAATTAAAAAAAAAAGTAAAATAGAAGTTTTAGAATTAAATCAGTTAACGGAATTAATTTTCTGATAAATCACAAAATTAAATTTGTAGCTGTTTTATTTCAGCGATTTTTCTTGTTTTCGTCCGCATTTTTTTACATTTTTTAATGCCATTATTTTCACCGAATCATTTACATTTCTTGTGTCTTTACCTTTGAGAATTCTATTAATATTTTTTCTCCACATATTTAAGTAAAATTTTACAAATAAATTGGAAAGTAATATAAATAAATTATGTTTATTACAATGAAATGAAATATCAATATTTTTTAAATAAGTTATTAATCTCTTTTTAAAAACACATTTATTAGTCATTTTTAATAACTTGTTATGTAGAATTAAATTGGCATTTGAAAAAAAACTTAATAATTTTTTGCTAGGTTTTAGCAATGCTTTAGCGCAATATGCGCGTTCTTCAATTAATATGTTAGTTGCATTTGTTTCCGAAATTAACTCACTTCGCCACATTGCACACCTAAGCTTTTGCAATAGCTTTCGTGCCATATAGCCAGCAATATATGCATGAGTGTTTGTTACTATATCACTTGTGCTATCTATGTCTGTTTCAACTTCAGTTGAATCTACTTCATCCTCTTTTTTCTCCTCTTGAGATTGTATGTTGCTTGTTTTTGTTATAATCATAACATCGTTTTTTAATTTTTCAAAGGCTGACCCCGGCTGTCGTCTTCTTCACAATTTGCCCCTGGTGAATGTGAGGACGCGAAGTTATTATCCAGCAAGGTTTTTATAACTGTTTTTAAAAGCTGTGCATGTGGGATTTATATTACGCACACCATGTATACAGCCAAAAAAATTTTCCAGCGGATCTTGGTTCAAATTTCTTGGCATGAGAAACTTAAAACCAAGACCCCCTAGTTCCTTCCACAATACTTTTAGGCCCTCAAGCGTTTTTATGAAATTTATTATTGTGGGTGGCACAAACTCTTTTGGTTCTTTCTCATTTTTGCTAAGAAATTTAATCGTCTTCAAAACGTCAATGGCTTCATTCCCAAACATCATGTGAGACGACGAGTTGGTGATAGCACTTTTCTTAGCACTTTAGCATGGTTGATCCATTGACAGAATCAAAAAGCTTGTCTACAAATAGCAGAAACTTTGCAGTACCCTCTGCTGTTGGTAGTAACTTTCCAGGTGCTAAAATTAGAAAAATAATGCAATTACTTAAAAGCTAAAAAAAATCCAATCTTCTTTCTCTTCTGGTTAACCAACTGGTTCATAAAAAAAGTATAAACATTGATTCGGTCGGTAAAGAAGCTGTTGTGTTGTGTGTTATCAGCGCCACAGGTATCACGGGTTTCAACTACATTTAATATCGATGGATATTTATACGCAATTAACATAGCCTGCGGCAGGAGATGCGCTCGCGATTGTGAATCACCCGGCGGGGATCGGCCGCAAGTTGACTGCAAATGCCCGTTTCGACTTTTGTAAACGCCAATAACGTAAATAATAACGTAAATATAGTATTTCTTATGGTGGGCTTCAGTTCGCTGGAACGCGGCGAACTGAAGTTTAGTGCGGCCACCAGTGACCCGCACTAAACTTTCCTATCGGGCGGCGCGGGTCAGCGGCCGTTCGCATTCGATTGTGTTCTGAATTATTAGACTATTAGACCTTGAGGATTAAAATAATGAAAAATTAACGTTTATTCATTAAAAACATTTATTTTTAATAATAATTATAATCAATAATGTATCAGAAACATAAGTTTTGTTCAATAACATAAACATAATAATACAGTATTATACAAAAAATTCAAATACGGTTAAAATAACATAAAATCTAATATTGTTTTATTTATAACTGCATTATTTATTGTTTTCTGTGTAATTTGTTAAAACATTTCAAGCAAAGTGCTGGCTGTCCCTCACAAAGCCCACAATACGTCTTAACTCTTTTAGTATTGTTAGTTGCATAAACTCTGCCCTTTTTGTTGAACATATTTTTATAGCAGCCCGTATCCTGTCGAACACATCTACTTTAGGGATTAGCTCTCCCTTGTGTGTTGGCGAGGATACGGGCGACCATGTCCTGGATCGATTCTATGGCAGGAGGAAGGGCTCTTCCTTTAGATCGGATGAATTCATCAACCACTGGATCTAAAGTTGTTGTCGACCCAACAATCTGCAGCTTTTCCTTCATTAGCCTCTTCATCTCCTCCTCTTTTATCGTGAGCTGGGATGTTTGTCCAGACTTAAAGTTTTGGAACGTTTGGGAACCATCTTTCTTATCTAAAATTGCGGCATACACGAGGTTGGGGTAATGCTTATGCTCGAATACGTCTTTTTGGCCCGCGAGCGAATAATAGTAATCTTTAAGTACCCTAGCTTGGTCTCTTGTAACTCCCAAGTCGTGTCTGGTGTATTCTTCCAGTCTGCCCCAATGATGGATAATGTATTTTGACTCATCGACTATTACTCTCTTGGTATGGAGCATTGTGTCACATGACTCCGCATACTCAAAGGCGACCTGAGAGGCTTTCATCCCTGCAAATTTCAAGATCATTTTGGCCTGGCTTACTATACCATTCCATGGTGGGAGTTTGGGAAGCCTCGAGCCTCTTTCGTCGAGGAACGGGAGTATCAGGCACCTCCTAGCTAGTACCCGGCGTTCAAAAAATCTCCCGACTACTCCGAAGTCGTGTTGATGTTCGGAGGAATAGTTTATTCGTTCTTTTATGTTGCTCTGTTGAGCAAGAGTTTTGGCCCTAGCCTTCATGAATCCTAGTAGGTGTTCTTGAGAGACCTTGCAAAATGATACAAGAAGAAAAAGTAGATGATGGCTAAGATCAGTTCTATTTTGCTCGTCCCTAGGAGTCATTCTTTCTTTCACAGGGGAAAAGAAAGTCACATTTCCCCCACCAATGTTGGCCGCTTCTAATGCTAATGACTCGTGAAGAAGTCTCCCAAATTGTTCAGGAAGGAAGCATATGATTGAATTTACATAGTAGGAGACAATCTGAGATATTTGGGTATCTGTCAGTCCTGAGATTGCCCCGTCAGTTAGTACAAAAGGCGGATTGGTATATCTACCAATGCTCTCATCAAAGCAAAGCTCTCGGATGACTGACTCGCTACCCTCATAATCTGGGTGAATCAGGATGCTGGCATCATCTTTATCTATTATTACTTCTTGGAATGGGATCTTTGGTCTTTCATTAAGATTTTGATATTGAATATAAAGACTCCTAGTCTTTCCATCTCTACAATCTTCGATATCTAGTTTTAATACCTTAAGTATTCCGTAAATTTGGATGACTGCACTATGCATGTTTGAGAAGTCTATGAACATGCAATTACTTGGATCTCTATTTTGCTCTGCTGCATCTAGGTTATCCAGCCCGACAACATATGGTAAGGGCGATTCAAAGATCACCTTTCCTTCATCTTTTGTTCTTAATTTTAGCCCAAGAACCCCTTCTCCATATTGATTCTTATAAGCTATATATCGATCTGTATTGGATAATAAGCCCAAATAAGGCAATTATATCGTTTTATTCCAAGCAATATTAGGATTTCGATATTCTGGGTCTAACATTGTGAGATATGTTGTTTGATCTATTACTATAACATATTTTGAAGGTATTACAGCTAAAACATGACGAAACCATTCCCCCTAATGTTGTTTATTCATTTCGTGATGGTATTCAGTTTTCGCTTTCTTCTTTCTTCTACAAAACATTTTAGGCAATCGTCTGTTCCTATCATCAAATCCATTTTTGCTACCTTTTACGTAAAATTATAACTCTGTCTAGAGCCAGATGGTTGCACAATTCCTCTATAACCGTTTATTTCTTCTACTTCTACACGATAATGATCGAATGTGTCCATGGTTCCTGGAGATACCTTTTCAACCTATTCAAACTTTTTCGAGCTTTAGTTCCACATCATGTTTCATTCGTATGATAAATTTTCCAACCTTTATTTCTATATCTTTCCATATTCAACAAAAAGTCAGGCCCTTAAGATGACATTTTCAAATGCTGCATTAGAATAGCCGGTTATAGCGTCTTTTGAGATTGGGATCCCAATTTCGCTGATAAGTCTGTCTGACGCGATCACGCTCTCGCATAAGTTCCCTGATGCGCGCTGGTAGCACCCATCGACGGTCACTTCCGGAAATCGTGTTTGTCGCGTATCGAAGAGAATCCTCGATTGCAACAGTGAGTCGTTCAACGGCCTCTTCCAGTTCCTGAGCGTTGTGGATCGGTCGTATTGGTCCCATGTTGTGATGCATGTGGACGGTAAAGGCCGGCCACGATACAGTGGAACGTACAACCGGGACGTCTCCTAGCTTTAGCAGCACAGGGAGACGATAGGAACTAAGTTCGTTGAGTGTGGTAACTCGATGAACTAGTCGGACATCTTTCATTACAACCACGTCCAAAACGTCAGATCGTTGCCTATCGTTCGACGGGTAATACGTGTGGTCGAGATCGCCGGCGATAACCACGCCTTTGTCCGTATCCAAGACACCTGTTAGATCGCCTTCCAACAACCGCCGGTTCGGCGGGTTGTAAGCGGCGACCAAGCGGACGCGCCCCGATAGTGTTCGCACCACAATCGCGGTAGCTTCGAGATGTTGAAGAGGGGGAGTCAGATCCTCGTAATGATCCAAACTGGTCCTTACGAAGATGGCTGTCCCGCCGCCTCTCGCGCCAATTCTATCGTTTCTGTAGAAGCGATAATTGGGCAGTCGCGGCTTATCGCCAGCTCGCAGATGAGTTTCGCAAACGAGTATTGTTGTATATGTAAACAACTTGATTTGTTCAAAATCCTTTTAATTAAAACTATTGTTACAATGGTATATCATTACAATTTTCTTACACCGTGTTCACTGTAATTTTTTAGGTTATGTCCGTTATGTCGAACGTGTGTATCTGTGTATATATGTGTGTGTGTGTGTGTGTGTGTGTGTGTGTATATGTATGTGTGGTTGCATATGTAACAATCTCAATTGTATATTTAGGATATCGTTAGTTTTATTTCCATTGGTAATGTCTATGATGGCAAACACATCGTCCACATATCTTTTCCATAATATAACGTATTCATAGTATGGGTTTATAGAGTCAATGATTTTTTCCCTTTCTAGTTTATCCAGAAATATGTCCGCCAAAAATGCGCTTAACGGTGATCCCATGGGCAATCCATCAGAGAATGTATATATTATTTATCAAATAAACAAAAATTTTGGTCAACGCATATTTGAAATAATTTATCTATCTATTTATCTTATAATATCTTTGATTATTTCTAATGTATGTTTCGTAGGGACATTAGTGTATTAATTCACTATGTCGAATGATACCATAAGGAATTTATTAGGTAGCTTACATTTTTCAAGTGCTGCTATTAGATCTCTTCTGTTTGTGATTATGTATTTTGATTTATAGGTTGTGACAGCAGTGAAGATATTTAATAACGTTCTGGAAATTTTATATGTACTTGAATTAATTGATGTGATAATCGGTCTTATGGGATAATCTTTTTTTTGTGCAATTTGGGTAACGCATATGGCGTTTTTGGGTACATTGGAATCAGATAGTACGGTGTTATGTTATGTCTCAGTAAGGTTTCTTTTGTGTCATTAATGGTTTTTTTAACTTTGTTGTGAAAAGTGATGGTTGGATTTTTTGTAGATATAATGAAATTGTTATCCTTCAGGAAGGTATAAGTTTTGTGAATATATTTGTCTTTGTCCATAATTATCAGACCTGCATTCTTGTCTGCTTTTGTTACTATCAGATCGTTGTCCTTAATCTTTTGTTTTATGTCTTTCAACAGTAATTCTTCTCTTTTTGTTCATTACTTTTCATGTTATTCTTATTCTCTTTTCTCCCATCCGTCTTCATGTCCTCTTTAATTAGCAATTGTTGTAGTTCTCGATGTATTTGCTCTTCTTTAGGGTGATTATGTATTGCTGCTTCCAATTCGATAGCAAGTCTTCTAAGATTTGGTGTTGACTGTACGTTATATTTTAAGCCCTTATCGAGGAATTGTGTTCCTTGTTTGTTGAATGTGATATTTGTGAGGAAAGTTATGCGGTCATGAAATTGATACGGTTTCATTATTGTCTTATTTCCTGTAATCTTCTTATTTTCGTTCTGTTTTTCATCTCTGAGGATTTCCATTTTTCTCTGTTTAATTGTCCAATTCTGTGTGAGTATGTGCCTGTGTTGTGTGTGTAAATATTTCCTTAATCTGGATATGGTGGTTGTTGTATATGTAAACAACTTGATTTGTTCAAAATCGTTTTAATTAAAACTATTCTTACAATGGTATATCGTTACAATTTTCTTACACCGTGTTCACTGTAATTTTTTAGGTTATGTCCGTTATGTCGAACGTGTGTATCTGTGTATGTGTGTGTATATATATGTATGTGTGGTTGCATATATAACAATTATCCCTTGGGAAATTTTAAAGATTTAATCTATTAGGTGGTTTCCTAATTCTTTTAGATCGTCGTACTTCGGTAATTGGTGTAGTTGTCATCTTTAAAGGAACAATTGTTGTTTTCTCGGGAGTTTCTTTTCTTTCCTGTGGAAGTTTAAGCGGCGTTTCTATTTTCGGAATTTCTTTTGTAACTCCTGGGTTTCCTTGTTGAATATTTCGCGTTATTTCTTCTTCCGGTAATCGTCTTTCTTGAGTAATAATCTTCCCCTCGTATGGCAAAAGTTGGTCTCTATGCCTTCTTTGAATTTTACCTTGAATTTCAATATCATAATGTAGAGTTCCTCTTTTACCCACTATGGTTCCAAAATTCCATTTATCAGTTGGATTTGTATAATTCCTAGCTTGTACTTTAGTTCCGATTTCTAAGATATCTTTTCGGTCTCCGTTTGGCATGAAATTTCTTTCATTAATTTCTGTTCCAACATGTCCTCGTATTAAATCTATTCTAGTTTTTATCTTTCTGTAGAACAACATTTCTGCTGGGCTAATCCCAGTTGTTGCATTCGGCGTTTTTCTATATTGCATCAGAAATCTACATAGATTCAGTAACAAATCACCTTCGCCAATTTGTGCTCTTAAACTTTTCTTGACTGTTTGAACATATCGTTCTGCCTGTCCATTAGTTGCTGGATGATAAGGGGCAGTTAATTTATGATTTATTCCATTGGATTTTACGAAATTTATAAATTCGTGTGATGTGAAATTAGTACCATTATCTGATACAATTGTATATGGTAATCCAAATCTTGAGAATATTTCTCTAAGAATATTAATAGTAATTGTTGATGTTATTGACTTAGTAGGTATTACTTCTATCCATTTCGAGTAAGAATCGACTAAGATAAATAAATAAGTACCATGAAATGGTCCAGCGTAGTCTATGTGTAAACGCTACCATGGTTTGGTTGCATAATCCCAAGGATGAACAGTACTTTTAGTAGGATTATTTCTATTTCGTGCACAACTGATGCATTGTTTAGTTAAATTGTCGATATCGGCATCAATACCTGGCCACCATACGTAACTTCGCGCCAGAGATTTCATTCTTACGATTTCAGCATGTGCCTGGTGTAATTCTTCTAGAATTTTTTCTCGCAATTCCTCTGGTATCACTACTCGAATTCCTCGTAATAAACATCCGTCTTGAATAGTGAACTCTTCTCGTGGGAATCCTTTCGGCATTTCACCGTCTGTTTCGATTGCAATATAAATCCTCTTCAGCAATGGATCTCGAAGTGTAGCTTTTCGTATTTCATTCTTCGTTACAGGCAATTGTTCGATTTGGTTGATTTGGAATAATTCATGAGAATCATGATTTAGACATGACGCTTTAGAAACTGGCGTTCTGGATAAATAATCCACATTAGCATGGGCCTTGGAGTTGCGGTACTTGATGTCATAATTAAAACCTGAAATATAGTTAGCATAATGGATTAAACGAATAGCTGATGTAGCAGGTAAATCTTTTTGTGGATGAAAAATTCGCACTAATGGTTGATTGTCAGTTATCAGCGTAAATCGTCGTCCATAACAATAATAAAAGAACTTCCGCATTCCCCAAACTATTGCAGTTGCTTCCCTGTCCAGTTGACTGTAGTTTTGTTCTGCTTTCTTTAAGGATCTTGAAGCATAGACAATTGGTCGTTCACTTCCATCTGGCATCGTATGGGAAATAACAGCATCAAGTCCCGTGGGTAAAGCGTCCGTAGCCAATGTCAATGGTAATTCAGGATCGGATGGCGTTAGAACTTTTGTACTTGTAAGGGTCTTCTTTAGGTTAACAAATACATTTTCGCATTGTTTACTCCACATGAATTTAACATTGGTTTTTAATAATTGGTATAAGGGATATAATTTAGATGCTAAGTTCGGTAAAAATGACTGGTAATAGTGAACCAATCCCAGAAAACTTCTTAATTGTGAAACATTTGTTGGCCTTTCACTTCTTAAAATTGCTTCAACTTTCTCAGGTGCAGTATGTAAACCCTTTGCATCTATTATGTGTCCCAAGTAAGAAATCTGTTTTCTAAAAAACTGACACTTTTTCTTGTTTAAGTGTAAATTGTTCTGACTCAGTCTCTGCATAACTGCATGTAGACGATGATATAATTCTTCCATAGTTGCACCTTGAACTGCGATATCGTCGAAGAAACAAACGACACCATCCAAATCTTGCATCAACTTATCCATGAATCGTTGCCATGCAGATGGAGCAGTTTTAACTCCGAACATTAATCTCTTCACCTTGTAAACACCTTTGTGCGTAGAAATCGCCTGGATCATGGAACTTTCTTCGTCCATCTTCATATGAAGGTAAGCGTTTGCTACATCGAGCGTACAAAAATACTTGCCGCCCTTCATTTTATTGAAAATATCCTCTATTCTTGGAATCGGGTAACGGTCATCTTGCACATATTTATTTATGGTAATGTTGTATGCTGCACATATTCTTATTCTTCCATCTTTTCTTGAAACTGGTACGATGGGTGTACCCCACATTGAATGGATTGTCTTCTCTATGATTCCTTGCCTATCCAATCTATCCAATTCTTCCTCCACCTTTGGTTGTAAAGCGTACGGTACAGGTCTGGGTTTGCAGAAAATTGGTCTAGTATTTGGATCGATGAATTTATGGCTGTATTTATAATTTGGATTTTCTCCCAACTCGTTGGACAACACGTCTCTGTATGAGTTTAGAAACGTTTCCAATTCTATATCCATGTGTACATTATTGATTTCTGGCCAATTTATTTTTATTTTCTGTAACCAATCTCTTCCGAATATGGCATCAACTTGTAAAGGTAAAACATATAGCTTTCCTTCGGCTGTTTGATCGTTGGTAACGTATTTTGACCATCGCAGAACCAGTAGGATGTATGATTTCTCCAGTATATGTCCGTAATTTCACGTTAGTAGGATGTATAGTTGCATTGGGACATATTTTCTTAAACTGTTGTACAGAAATCGTGGAAACAGCTGCGCCAGTATCCAATTCCATGTTACATTTTCCGTCGTTTATTCGAATTGGTAATAGAATTTTAGATGTATTTAATGAATTAATTGCAACAATTTCGTTGACTGGATGAATTTCTTTTTCTTCTTGTTCGTTTTCACTTGTAGTATCGATTTGTTTATGTATTTTTGCTTTTGTGTTTCGCTGCATACAAACCGATTGTACATAAGGACTTCTTTCTTGCATTTGTAACATTTTAAGTTTTTCGGTTGACAATTATTAGCTTTATGGCCTGTTTTGCCGCATCTAAAACATTTACCAACCAGGTTTTCTGTATTCTTTGTATAGTTTTTTCTGTTACCATTAAAATGATTTGATTTCTTCTGAATCGCATTTATTTGTCCCGGAGCTTGCATTAATGATGATTCTCTTTTGGATACTTCCATTAATTTTGTTAATTCTGTTTGTACAACATCATCGAAAGTTGGATTTTTTTGTTGTAATAACCGTTCTCGTACTTCTGTATCACGGACTCCTCTAATAAATTGTGCGCGTAAATGCGTTTCTATGGTTGATGTTTTACATTTTACACAATTGAAATCGCAATTTGTGGTAAGTTTTCGTAATTCAGCAACATAGCATTGAATTGATTCTCCCTCTCCTTGTAATCGGGTGTAAAATGTATGCTGCTCGGCAGTTACACTAGCCTGAGGTGCTAGATATTCACGTAAAAGTTTGATTAATTCATCGTATGATCGTGTATTAGGAAGATCTGGTGCAGTAAGTTTAGTTAGAATTTGGTAAATTTTAGGACTAAGACAAGCTATTAAAATTTGAACGCAGAGTTTTGTTTGTGTATTTTTATTTACGCCACGTAGTTGTAGATGGTTATCTAAACGCTGTAAGTACGAATCGAAATTTTCGTTATTTTCATCATAGGGTTGTAAATTGTCTCTTCCCATATAATTTGTTTGTTTGCTTTCAATGATTTGGTTTTGTGTA
Source organism: Onthophagus sagittarius (assembly GCA_036711965.1). Taxonomy (NCBI): domain Eukaryota; kingdom Metazoa; phylum Arthropoda; class Insecta; order Coleoptera; family Scarabaeidae; genus Onthophagus; species Onthophagus sagittarius. The sequence continues at coordinate 50,567,364 of JASERS010000001.1, forward strand.
TCTTGAACATTTTTCAAAATTTCTGCAATTTGTACCAAAACGTTCGTCAATTCAGCCATTTCAAGTAACAATGTAAAGGATTTGTATTTATAGGAAAATGATTGTGCCTAGAGGGCTATCGAGGCAGGTTTTAGGACGCCCTTGAAACACGGGTGTGGCTTTTGGAATTTGTAAAACGGCGTCTGTACGCGTGACCTTGAAAAAGTAAAAAAAAATTAACGTACTCTTTCTGTATTTTTTTTTGCGTAATTTTCTTATTGTAAACGTATCTTTGACTTTTTATTCGCTTGTATTCGCGTTAATGTATAAAATCCGTAATCGTACCTGTAATTTTCGTCGTGTAATTTCTCGGAACAATAGTTTCTTCGTATAATTTTCTTCTCCTCTTCTCCGTCTCGTCGCCAATTTGTTGTATATGTAAACAACTTGATTTGTTCAAAATCCTTTTAATTAAAACTATTGTTACAATGGTATATCGTTACAATTTTCTTACACCGTGTTCACTGTAATTTTTTAGGTTATGTCCGTTATGTCGAACGTGTGTATCTGTGTATGTGTGTGTGTGTGTATATATGTATGTTTATATGTATGTGTGGTTGCATATATAACAAGTATCGCGTCAAGGTCGTACCTTTCCGCGAACTTGCGAAGCTCATTCTGTTTACTGACAAGGCCGTTGGCGTTCCAATAAGCTATCTCGAGCGAATGATGTACTCTCGGTCGTCGATGCGTCAACATAAGAGTTTCAGGGTCTCGGACACGAGTTGAACACACAAAATTAATCGTGCGTCCCTATCGGTTTTGTCCAACGCGAGAACCTGACTAACCAGCTTCTGTATGCAGTGTAGGGGGTCAGTTGGGGGTTGAACTACCTCCTGTTCCGCAACATGTGCCGGCGTTTCGGTCACCGCGATAGACCCGCTTTTGCGCAGCCTCCTGTTGCGACGCCTTCTTTGCGACCTCGACAGTTTCGGCGGGTCGTCGGTCGCCTTTTGCTTCTGCTTCGCCGACTGGCAGAGTTTGGCTTTAGGCGCCGCGACCTCTTTCCGAACTACGATAGTAGCTGGGGCGTTCGCGTTGGAAGCAACCTTAGTGTTGCCTTTGGCTTTTTTCGCCGAACTACTAACCGCCTGCACGGGTTTCGCTGCGACTACTGGAGCCGGTTTATCACCCTTCTTCGCCTGGACAGGCACTTTCGGGGGAACGGTCGCTTTGACCTTGGGGATCGCCGCTGGCGCCCTCGTTTCTACCGCCGCCTTAAGGTGGGATTCCTATGATGCGGCTGACGCAAGCGGCGGACGCAATACGTTAGACGTATGCGGCTATGAGTTAGCCGCAAATGTGTTGGTGATTCCTATAAAGCGTCAGTCGGGTGCGGCCCACAAAAGCGAAAACACGATACTTGCAATGGACAAACAAAATTTATTGTCATATTTATTATTGGAAGAAAATGAAGAAGAAGAAATTCTACTTCAACAGCTAGAAGGAGAACGAAATGCTGAAGTACATCCCATGTATAAAACAAGACGCGAGGAAGGGTGTTTTGCAACACTTATTAATCGACATCTATTAGAAGATGACAAGAAATTCCGGGAATATTTTCGCTTAAACATTCAACAATTTAATTATGTTTTGAACCTGATCAAAGAAGATCTTAAAAAAAAATCTTCTAGCAGATATAAGTATCCTATAACACCCGACGAAAAACTGGCTATAACTCTGAGGTAAGTAAAGTAAAACTGCACTGTTTATAATATAACAAAAATAATATTTATTCATATTAAAATAATAACAAATATGTATTCAAATACGTATAAGTATATACCATAAAAAAATAATTTATCACTCTTATAAAACTAATATTGTATATTTCTTCATAATTGTGTGTAATCTCTTGAATTGCTATCTAAGCTTGAAAATGTTGGTGACATATTGGATGTAGATGCTGGAGACTGATTGAGCATGTATTGATTCCGTTGCTCCAACTCAAATACTAGTTGCAGTGAACGCATTTTCGCTTCGTTTATAAACTCTGGCTTGAGTTTTTTAACTGACATTGCTACACTTCTGAAAAACAAATCAATTTCGTCCTCTTTGTTTTGAATAATTGAGTTCATAATTTGTTGGCGTTCAACACGTCTAATCTCCAGCAAATCGACAATCCTATCGTTCCTTGCTCTTAACCTTTTGATTGGAGGTTGGAATGAATCCATCTCGATAGCATTTTCTTTTGAAGAGCTATCTTCAAAATTATCAATGGCTGTTTCTACACATTCGGCCACTGCCTCAGCTTGATGATCTTCAACAGATGCACATGGAATGTTGGACGTGCTCCTTTGAAATCAAATCAAATTTAAAACAAAAGAAAACACCGTCATAGAACAACTTACTGTCGCTTATGATCCACTTTATTAAGAAAAGTCAACATTTCTGCTAGAGGCCACTTTTTCCCTTTAGATGCTGCAGAAGATCCGGTTCCCTTTCCTTTTTTTTGTCTTTTTTGATAAGTATCTTTTATATTCCGCCATCTCTTTTTACAATCTTCTACTGCAATTAAAATTAATGAATAAAATCTTATATTGTCGTTGTTTAAGCAAAATTAGTTACAACAGCAATAGTAATTGACAAAATTGAAAATTTAACAGTAACAGCACTAGTAATAAAAAGTCAGCGGTGTGTGATTTATGTTTATGTTTTCAGGTTTATAGCAACCGGCGAATCATTTAAGTCACTGGCGTTTGCATTTAGAGTCTCTTCGAGTTACATCAGTAGAATCGTCCAAAGTGTACTATCAATTTTGCGAGAAAAATTATTGCCTCTGTTTTTACCACCTCTTTCACCAGACGAACTACACAAGAAATCGGAGGCATTTACAGAAAAGTGGCAGTTTCCCAATTGTGTTGGAGCTATTGATGGGAAACATGTGCGAATTTTTGCTCCTGTACACAGTGGCTCACTATTCTTCAATTACAAGAATTTTTTTTCTATCGTTTTACTTGCTGTCGTTGACGCAAACTACAAGTTTACATTTATTGATGTCGGATCTTATGGCAAAGAAGGCGATAGCGGAATTTTTGAAAAAAGTAGCATTGGGAAACTATTTCGGTCTGGAAATATGCTTCCCCCTCCGTGCAAGCTTCCGAAATCGGATATGGTTTTGCCTCATGTTTTTGTAGGTGACGAGGCATTTCGATTACATACAAATTTAATGAAACCATTTTCCCGACCAGTCGCACGTAGAGACAATGAAAAAGCCATATTTAACTATCGCCTTTCAAGAGCTCGAAGAGTGTCTGAGAATGCATTTGGTTTATTAAGCCAAGTATTTCGTATATTTTATACCACCATTGGTATAAAACCAGAAACTGCTGATGATTTAGTTATTGTAGCCTGCTGCCTACATAATTTACTTAGAGATGCGTTCTTAGAAAAGGAACAGAAACCGTACTACGACTTCGACTTAAATGAACCAGATTTAACTCCAAATTTTATATCAATTGCAAAAGGTGGAGGTTTTGCAAATTCTGATGGTTTTGATGTTAGGAATTCATTTATGAAATATTTTAACAGTCGCGTAGGGGCAGTATCATGGCAAAATCATGTTACAAAAACTCATTAATATGTATTTTCTAAAATACATATATTATTTATATACATTTATTACATATAAATAAATATGAATATGAATAAATATTTTTCGTACCTGATCTTCCCATAATTTCCGATATTTCTTTCAACGCGTTGTCTACTATGTTTTGGTCCTTATGAGCTGAATTTGAAATGTCGTAAATACAGGGAAACTTTTCAACTATTTCTATAAGCTTTTCGTCTTCATCATTACTAAATAAACATTTAGATTGCGACATTTTTTGCGGAGAACGTAAGAAATACAAACAAGTTGCAACAGGTTTTTGTTTGCGGCTATCTAACGGCTGCGTCTACACTGCTATCGAAGCGGTACAGACGCACGCCGCTGCGTTTCAAACTATCGCCGCAACCTATTGACGCTACATAGGAAACCAATCCGTAAAATAACATTGAAGCGGATAGTGCGTCTAACGCACTGCGTCCGCCGCTTGCGTCAGCCGCATCATAGGAATCCCACCTTTAGGGTGTTTTGGGCACCCTTTGTAGTTGGCGGTGTGAGGGCCACCGCAAAGGACGCACTTGGCGGGCGCATCCTTTGTTTTGGTACAGGATGCGGTCGTATGCTCACCGGCACCACAGTATAGATATAGACCCAGTAGGGTCACGCAGCGTCGGCACTTTTGATGTTGGGGAGGACAGGATTTTCTCAATATGGCTAAGTGGGTTGGCGTTTGAATAAAACTCAACAGATGGCGTTTATCATAATTTCAATTTGAATTATTTAATTTTTACATTTCAAACTATCTTTTATTGAAATTGTAAGTATTGTTGTAGAAATAAAGTAACAAAATGTGGGAAAATGACGAAATTATTTATTTTTAATATTATGATTTTTAATAAATCTTATTTAAATTTATATATAATTTAATGTAGTTATAAAACAATTTATACATATATGAAATAATATAACAAATAGTTGAACACTATAAACATATTCATAACTAATAAATATATGTTATATATTACTTAAATCTTCATCAGGCATGCTTCCATATAATTATTTCTCTATATGATTTCTCACTTTTGCTATTACTTCTCTTAAGGCCTACTGTCCACGTAGCCGCACGTCATACACACAACATCGTCATTCTACGCTTGTGTGTAGCTTGCTTGCTTCTTGCTTAGAAAGGGACGAAGCTGTGTCCACGGTACGGCATAGTCGCATTTGCGTGTCGTCATACGTTCGTCATGCAGCGCGTGCGGCAGCTTGCCACTACTCAAGCGTACTTCGAGATGCAAACACGTCTGTGTCTACAAAATGGCGGCCTCGGCAGCCAAATTTGTTCGGATGATCGAAGAACATCCTTGTCTATACAATAACAAATTAGCAGAATATTCGAGAAAAGACGTCACGGATAAAGCGTGGAGTGAAGTGGCTCAAAAAACAAGCGCTTCTGGTAAGTAATATAATATTTATTTATTCAATTACACAGTAATTCCATTGCCACGATAGTGCACAGTCCGGACTCAAAAAATAGTTCCCTAAATAATTACGTAAACCATTTGGTGTGTTTACAAAGGTCATATTAGGTATTAAAATTGGTTTGTTTTTCTGTGTTGCTTCACCGATTGTATTAATTGCGTACTGTATTCCTTCATGTTTACGTATATAATTATGTAAAACACATATACATTTTACTATTGAAACTATTGTAGCATATTTGCGACATGTTATAGGTTTTAAAAGAACTTGAAATTTTTGTGACATCATACCAAACACACATTCAATTGTTTTTCGTCCACGACTCAATCTATAATTGAATATTCTTTTGGTATTGTCTATGTGTTTCACCGAATATGGTCTCATTAAATACTTTTGTAAGGGAAATGCATTGTCCCCAACAAAATAATATGGAAATATATTTCCAGAATGTTCGTCATGCGGCAACGGTGGACCTGAATTAGGAATATTTAAGCCATCTCTTTGTAACCACTTTCCTAAATTTGACGCTTGAAAGACGCCACCATCACTATTTCTTCCAGATAATCCACATTCTATAGTCGTAAAATAACCGTCTGCATCGCAACATCCTAATAAAATAATTGAATGATATCCTTTATAGTTGTAATTTGCAGATCCTGTGTTAGGATACTTTTGAATCCTTATGTGCTTCCTGTCCACAGATCCTAAACAATTTGGCAGATTCCAAAGTTCGTAGTATCTTGTTGCAATAGCCTTCCATTCATCTGTAGTTGGCAGGGGCATATAGATGTCTTTAAGTGAGTTCCATATAACTTCTGTCGTTTCTGCTACAACTCGTGATATAGTGGATTCTCCTCGAGCAAAGTAAAATCCTAGTGCTCGAAAACTACACCCAGTTGATAGGTATCTGGAAGAAAAGACATGATATTTATGTTTCTTTGCAGTGAGTGATTGTCAAACCAGGTGGAGAAATATAAGGAATGGATTTGTTCGCAGCCTAAAACCAACTCCTAGTGGCTCATCAACGAAGGAAAAGAAATTATACTATCTACATGATGAATTACAGTTTGTTCTCCCTTTTGTAAAAGCAAATGTTCACACTGATGAACCAGGCAATGTCCCTTTTTTTCTAGAGGTCCCCACCTCGGAAAACATATCAAATTTTACACCCAACGAAGAACCTGCTGAATCTGCTAAAATTGCTGCCGGGGAATCTTCTGAATCGGTCTTAACCAAATTTAAACGTACCAAAATAAGAAAAGTTACTAACGAAGCTGATAAAGCATTTGTGGACTGGATGAAAAAAAAAAGAAACAAAGCAGGGCAATCCAAGAAAAATGTTTTTACTTAGTTTATTGTCAGATATTGAAAGTTTGTCTGAGGAACAAATGCGAAAGTTTAGAATTAAGGTGCTATTATTACTCGAGGATATTCAGTCGGGCTCATCACAACAATGCGAAGACAATTATTCACCAATACAGCATTCGGAACAGTACAGGGATTATTCGTCAACTCAGCAGTTACAATACAGAGACAATTATTCGCCAATTTCTTCTGTAGGATCTAATTCAAATAACCCAGTCTCTCCAGTAAATTATACTACAAATACAAATTTTACTGGTGATTTACTACAACTACAAAACCTTGAAAACTTGTGATCTGACCTAACTTTGTATATCCGATGACTGTTTTTTCTTTAATAAAGCATATTCTATTTTACTTTGTGTTATTTTCATTTTATAGCAATAAATACTATACACATAGAAAAAAACTGTTTAAAACTTACCTCAAAGTTATAAGTATCCTTTCTTCCGGGCTGACGCAATCTCGCATTACAGTATTTTGTCGTTGTATTAAAGGTCCAACAATAGAGACTAATATTTGATACGTATTTTTAGTCATTCGGTAAAATGATTGAAAATAGGAATCATCTTGTGATAGCTCTCTTGCCGCAACAAATAATCTACAATTAACGTTTTTTTCAATATATGGTTGAAGCCAATATAATCTACGTCTGTGTCGTCGTCTTCTTATATAGTTATACGCTACAATCACGTCTTCATCTTCGCTTGATGACATTTTCGCAGTGAAATAAAAACGTGCTTACGATGCTGAACATGAGAGTCCGTTTTGTAGTTTGCAGGACGATTATATGACGATTGCGTGGACATATCTAAGATGCAAATTACGCCTGTCGTCATTTGTAGTTTATATGCATTCGTCAAATGACGCCTTAGTGGACAGTAGGCCTAAAGTTTGTATTAATGAATTTTAATGTGTAATATAATTTCATGCGTGCGTATAAATTTATTAAGTATTTTTTGGGAAATAATGTACAGGGATGATTAAGTTGCGCGCTATTGTAATTATTAATAAAATGTTGTAAACAATTTTGTAATAATACTAATTCTTCAAAATTATTATTAAAAATTTGTTCCAATTCTGAAATATAAATAAAAAAGTTGTTATGAGGCATAAACAGAACACTTTCGGAAGAAAGTGTCTTTTGTTGCATTTTCATAGGCCTTAAATTGACAATATAAGGTTGTGTCTTCTAGTACAGTATATTGATTTGCATATACTTTGCAAACATCACAACTATGTTTCTAAACTATCTAAATTGTGTAGTTGATAATCAACCTCTCTCACTGATATGTTATCAATTTGGTTTTGTGGTGTTTCTACTTCCTCTATGTTAACATTTAATATTTTATCAAAATCTGGTAGACAATTTTGGTGGTTAGATTCCATAAAATGTTGAGTAAATAATTTTTTAAAAGCTCTCTGGAATTGAATTGGAGTTGGGTTGAAACAATTTCCACTTTGTTGTCTGATAGCGCCAAAAAAGTTTTCTAATGGATCCTGGCACAACCGTCTGGTTAAAATATATTGAAATCCGTCCAATTTTAAATCCTCCCACAAAATCAAAAGAGCATTAATTGAAATTTTCCAGCAATTTATAGATTTGACACGTTTAGTAATATCTCTACCATCTCTAGTAAACACAGTTATGTTGTCGAAAAATGAAATCATTTCTTTTAAGAATGTTACTTGATATTCTGCACCTGTAAAAGGTTTATTATACATTTTCTTTGCAGTCATAGATGAAGAATTTGTTATATCAAATAGTTTGTCAAATTTTTCTACAAATTCAATAGTTGAATATGCATTAGATGGTAAAACATTTAAACTAACGTAAGTGCTCAATGCTGCTGCAACCGTTCCACTCATAACTTGCGTAGCCCAATACACCCTCATTTTTTCCAGGTTGTTTGGAAAAATATGCTGATCTGTCAACTTAGGAGCCAATCGGTTTGGTAAGCTCCTATCTATAGAAGAAAATTGTTCTATATGTTACCACGATGTTCTTTTGTCCTCATATGAAAATATATTCTCTATCAAGTTATTCCGGGTGACTTTAATTAAATGTGGAGGATCATAATAATATAAAATCTTTTTACCTTCTATCAAAAATGATGGATTATTCAACGTCACATTTAACATTGCAGCAAGTTTTATATTATTTGATCCCATGTCACTTACAAGTAAGCGAATCTTTAAACCAATTGAATACAATTTCTTTATTATTTCTTCGATGAAATTTTTCATGTGGTCTGCTGAACAAGTGGTGTTTGACAGTAAATAATCCAAAGGTAACTTCCAATTTGTATAAATTCCTTTAACCATTATTACCAATGCGCTCAATGCAGGTCGTAACTTTTTTTCATTTCCATTGTTTTCCAAACCCACGACTTCATCTTTCCCAATATTATAGAATAAATGTGTTTTCAATGAAATTTCGTCGATACATACAACACTATTTCTTTCTATATTTGAAAATGTTTCTACTTTTTTTTTCAAAGCCATGAAGATATTGTCATTCACGCCGGCTTTAAAATGGATGTTTTCGGTTAACCTGTTAATTGTCCTTTTTATTGGTAAAATAAATATTTTACTTAAACCTCTATAGGCTTTTGGTCCCAAATAATATAAACTTAAACACAGTTCTAGAAACTCTCTAGAGTAGCGTCTTTGTGTGCGACATCGCATATTTAACTCTGCTTGTAATTTTACAAATTTTGCGCATGTTGATGTTAAAAATTTACCACACATCCTTTTAAACTGCTCTAAAGATTCTGCAGAATAAGTAGGTGGCGATATACGTTTCTGTTTCAATGCAGCAACTTTGTTGTGTAATGCATGTATGCGTTTTCGTAGTTTTTTAACGGTAGGTGTGGAGTTTTCAAAAGCATGAGGACTTTGTAATCCAATACTGCGACCATTCGGCTTTCCTGCAGAACCACTTGATGATGAACTACAACTTTCTTTTAAATCTATGTCCATCGCTTTAGTTGCATCATCCATATCTGTATTGATATGTAAGGGTACCATTTTATTACTTTGTGCATATGTATCGTTTATCTCTTCTAATCTTGGGAAATGTTGGGAATTAACCTCTTCATCCTTATCCCTGTTCAACTCAAATGCTGGTGATGTGCTATTGCAGTCAGGTAGATTTAATGTAGGATAGCCATTTGGAATCAATCTAGGTATTTTCGAAAGGCTTTTTATAAACATTTTCTCTTCAAAATGTGAACTGCATACACGATTGTATGAAGACACATATGGGAACGATGTCCTCAACAAATAATGACACTTTGAAGCATCCACCCATTGTATACATCTATTATTACAAAAAAAAGTACATTAATATATTGAACTTTTTATGAAGTATTATTATAAGTTAATAAATAAATTTTTGTAAAAATTACCTGTTCAAATCTTTGGGAAATTTAAAAAAACTTATCCCACGAGTTTGCGATGTTGATCTGCAGTTTTTTACAGCACATACACAATTAAGTGCTAAATTCTTAGGAAACGGTTGTTTTTGTTCCATAACTACGATAAGTAAATAAAGTAAATCAAAAAGTAAAACTACTATTAGTTATACTTACTAAATGCAATCCAAAAACAATCAAAAAATAATCAAAAAACAACTATTAAAACGTCTAGGGTAATATCGAAACGATAGAAACAAAGCGACTATAGCGCCACAGACGTTTAACTTCGAACTAAAACCGGGTGAAGCCAGCCGTAATACGCTTGCGCTAAAAGTCTGTCCTTCATAAAAAATGTCTTGTGTCTCTACTGATTCTATATCTATACTGTGCCGGCACACTTGACACAACGATGTGCGCCTTTGCACATATCCACCTCCGTCTTTCTCTTGGCGCTCTCGACTGTAACGGTTAAACCCTTTACAGTCTTGAGGTCACAAATTCTCTTGGAGTCTGCGCTCTTTTTCAAGACGCACAGCACCAGCGGAATTGGCCTCCTTTCAGAGCCCTGGCGTAACCGTTTTACGGTTTCGGGCCAGAATCCCTTTTTTCTCAGGTCGGCAGCTATGCTGTCCTCCCCAATACTAATAGGGACGCCTCGAAAAACCACCTTTAACGGCTTTTCGTCGGAGAGTGCAAATGTGTGATACTGGTGTTTACCAGCATCCAACATTTTCAACAAGGCGCGGTAGGCTTCCGCAGTGGGGAGCTCTATCTTGATTCCTTGCGGAACCGCCTTGGCTTTCGAAAAGGCGATCCTAAGTCTCGCCATCCATCGCCGCCCACGGACGGGGTGAAAGTCACCGCCTCTGTGAATGACTTGGGGCGGATGGTGGCACTGGACATCTTCGCTGGTGGTGGTGACGGTGGTGGACGGTGTGGTACCGCTGGACGGGCTGGCATAGGTGGATAGATCTCCACAGGATGCGGATAAGCCTCTTTCTTTCCTCTCCACACATTTCTGCCCTTCAGGTAGAACGTAGGCGTCGCAATTCTTTTTAGTTTCTTCCCTTGCGGGAAGAACCCCTAAAAAGGGCGCTTTTAGTTTCGAAAGAAACTTTATGTCGCTCGAGAAATCGCTTTGACGAGGGCACCTAGTGGAATCCGAATCCTTTCCCCTTCCTTGGCTCTCGCTCCAGGCAGGACAAATTCTTCTTACTTCTCTCTAGGTGATGTTCCTCTCTTCAATGCTCGCTATATTCTATCCTGACTGTTGACGGTGAACGGTGAACTTGACGGGCCTCTTGAGGTTCCTAGAAATTCTTCTTTAACCCTCTTCATCGGATCTAAAACAGACGGAAAATATATTAATTAATGATCACTGATTTAGTGATATCGGAAGTAGGTATCGAAAGGATTGTCGGGTCCTGGATTGTTAGACTAGAAGCAACCTTGGCCGTTTGTAGCGAAGGTGTTCTGTGTCATAATCCATTAATCCCGCTAGGAGGGGATTGGGGTGGTTTTCGAGTCGCGTCAACTCGGTACTGGCCTTGTCCCGAATGAATTCCTCGATGGTCGCCATCTGGGAATCATTGTGCAGTGTCGCATTACTGACAAACCAAGGTGCATCAAATGCCATCCTTAGGACCTTGTTCTGAACCACTTGGAGTTTTTGCACGTGCGAGTGCGCGGCGTAACCCCAGACTGAAGAGGCGTAAGTCATCGTAGGCCTGATAACCGCTTTGTAGAGTCGAATCTTCCGAAGAGGATCCAACTTACTTCGACGATTAATCAGAGCGTACAGATTGACCAGAGCTGCCTTCGCCCGGTTCGCCATCGCGTCGATGTGACTTTTCCAAGTAAGTTTAGAGTCCAGAATGACACCCAAACACCTGGCTTCGGAACGCCAGGGGACCTCGTCCCCTTGCAGTACCAACGCATCGGGGGGTCTCTGTCTACGCAGAGTAAAAAGTACTGCGGTACTTTTATCAGCGTTGATTTTGACCCGCCACTTTGCAAAGTAGTCGAGCAACTCGTCCGATGCTGCCTGCAGTCTACGAGCGGCGACCTCGGGGGACCAAGATCTGATGAATCTGATGATTCCAGTTTGATGCGCGCTTTCCTGCCGTCAAGGTAGGAGGCGATCAATTGGACTAATCCCAGGGGCACGCCCGCTTCTAGCATTTTGAACAAAAGTCCTTCATGCCATACTTTGTCGAACGCTTTGGCAACATCGAAAAACACAGCACAAGTGCTTTGCTTTCGATTGAAGCCTTCGGTTATATGTTCGACAAGTCGCAGTACCTGGTGTAGGGTCGAATGTTTGGGTCGGAAACCAAACTGTTCATCCTGGATGAGCTTAAGATCTCTAACGGATCTTTGTAGCCTCGTCTGGACGACCCTCTCGCATACCTTGCCGAGACAAGAAAGCAAACTGATGGGCCTGTAGTTTTGCGGGAACGTCAGGTTCGCTCTGGGTTTCGGTAACACGACGACGTCAGCGCTATTCTACGTGGTGGGAAAGTGGCGCAGCCGGAGCGTCGCATTGATGATCCCCGTTAGCGAAACGACCGCCTTTAAAGGCAAGGCCTTTAAAGCGGCGTATCCGATTCCGTCCGGTCCCGATGCCTTCTTCGACTTACATCACGCGATTGCCTCTTTCACTTCGGTCGGGGAAGAGGGCTCGATATACAAACGATCTTCTACCGCCAGTCGCCTACTCACTACGCGCTCGACTCGATCGATGAAATCTTCATCTTCGTCATCGTCGCATAGCGGGCTGCACTGGGTTTCGAAGTTGTCTGCATGAGCCTCAGCCTTCTCCTCGAGAGTGAAAGCCATTCCGGTTTCACCGTGAATGGGCGGCATGCGTGACGTGTTCCCCTTCAGCACCTTGACCATCTTCCAACAGGAGCGATCGCCTTCGGTGTTCAGGGCGTCGAGTTTGGCGTCGAAAGACGCGTATCGGAACTCTGCCAGTTCCCTTCTCACTTCATCGCGTAGCCGGTTATAGCGTCTTTTGAGATTGGGATCCCAATTTCGCTGATAAGTCCGTCTGACGCGATCAAGCTCTCGCATAAGTTCCCTGATGCGCGCTGGTAGCACCCATCGACGGTCACTTCCGGAAATCGTGTTTGTCGCGTATCGAAGAGAATCCTCGATTGCAACAGTGAGTCGTTCAACGGCCTCTTCCAGTTCCTGAGAGATGATCGGAACTAAGTTCGTTGAGCGTGGTAACTCGATGAACTAGTCTGACATCTTTCATTACAACCACGTCCAAAACGTCAGATCGTTGCCTGTCGTTCGACGGGTAATACGTGTGGTCGGGGGGGCATCCGTGAGAATGCCCGTCTCGTCGGTAAAACTCCGCAGTATTCTACCGTTCGCGTTTGCGACCCGACTGTTCCACGATGGGTGCTTGGCATTCAGATCGCCGGCGATAACCACGCCTTTGTCCGTATCCAAGACACCCGTTAGATCGCCTTCCAACAACCGCCGGTTCGGCGGATTGTAAGCGGCGACCAGGCGGACGCGCCCCGATAGTGTTCGCACCACAATCGCGGTAGCTTCGAGATGTTGAAGAGGGGGAGTCAGATCCTCGTAATGATCCAAACTGGTCCTTACGAAGATGGCTGTCCCGCCGCCTCTCGCGCCAACTCTATCGTTTCTGTAGAAGCGATAATTGGGCAGCCGCGGCTTATCGCCAGCTCGCAGATGAGTTTCGCAAACGAATATCGCGTCAAGGTCGTACCTTTCCGCAAACTCGCGAAGCTCATTCTGTTTACTGACGAGGCCGTTGGCGTTCCAATAAGCTATCTCGAGCGAATGAGGTACTCTCGGTCGTCGATGCGTCAACATAAGAGTTTCAGCGTCTCGGACACGAGTTGAACACACAAAATTAATCGTGCGTCCCTATCGGTTTTGTCCAACGCGAGAACCTGACTACATTTACATTTACATTTATTTATTATTACATAGATCTAGTGACTGACAATAAAACTAGATCGGAAATTGATACAAATTAAGTTTTCTAAAAAACATTATCAAACATGCATTTTAATAAAAAATAAAATTAAAAATTAAATAAAATAAAATGAATGAATCTACTGTTAAGCTTACTTGAATAGCTATTAATAAGCGAGCAAAGTAATTATTTATTCTATCTAAACCTAAGCCCTTTGTGTTAACATGCTACATGCAAAAAGAATCAAAATAAAATAATTTCCTAAACTAATTAACCCCTTCAAACAAATTAAATAATTAATAAATCAATTGCTAATTGATAGGTTATAACTAAGCTAAATCTAAAACATGCAAATTCACATGCAATAAAAAGAAACAAAATTAAGTAAAATAATGTAAGGATATGTAATTGATTAAAGGAAAATGACATGCGATCGGAAAAATAAATTATATTAGATTACATGCAGTTTCACATGCGGTAAAAGTAAAATAATAAGCGAAATCGGCATTGTTTACCATTCAGATGTTAAAGATTTGTTCTTCTTTTAAGTGCTTGGCCGGGTTTAGGGATTTTATTTCTGTTGCACAGTTACCTAAGCCTCGTTTCCATGTCCCGCCAACGTGGAGGCGCACTTATACCCACTATCTAGTTTTCTGCCGCTTAATAATGTTCTATCATCCTGCTGTAATATCTTAATTAATTTAATTGAATTGAAATTGAAATAAAAAGAAGTCCTACTCAACTAACTTACATTTAACTAAAACTACTTAAAACTAAACTACAACTAGGCGCTTTGCGCTTGTCTTAAATCGATGTTTTGTCAAATCCGGGTTTTAATCGTCATCCAATAGATTCCCTCGACCGGTTCATCGTAGTACGGTATCCAGGTACGAGGGATTGGAAATGACCAGATGGTTTGGTCACGGTGTGTTTTTATCTCTTTTCTCTATTGCTTGTAGTATTTGTTCTAACGATTTTATCTTGTCAACGTTTTGAAGAATTTCCGATATCGGCACATCTCTGAGTTCCGCTCTCTTATCCTCAACGTTTACAATGAGACCGCATTCAAGAAGTACGTGTTCTGGAGTTCCAGTTTCACCACACTCGCACAAGTTGGTTTCCTTAAGCTTCCTTTCATACAAATATTTCGGAAACGGGCCATGTCCGGTAAGGAAGTGTATGACTGACCTGCTAAGTTCTAACTGTGTTTGGAGTCTTAATCTGACGTTAGGAAAGATGGCATAAACTCTTCTACCTGTTTCCGAGCTGTCCCATCGTTGTTGCCACTTATCTAAGATGGTTTCCAGGATATCGTTCTGATCCCTTGCCTCCTTTCCTAACAGACTTTTGATTTTAGTTTGGTTTTCTTTCTTTAGCCAGTACGTAGCAGCTCTTTTGATGACCTGAAGAACCTGACTAACCAGCTTCTGTATGCAGAGTAGGGGATCAGTTGGGGGTTCAACTACCTCCTGTTCCGCAACATGTGCCGGCGTTTCGGTCACCGCGATAGACCCGCTTTTGCGCAGCCTCCTGTTGCGACACCTCCTTTGCGACCTCGACAGTTTCGGCGGGTCGTCGGTCGCCTTTTGCTTCTGCTCCGCCGACTGGCAGAGTTTGGCTTTAGGCGCCGCGACCTCTTTCCGAACTACGATAGTAGCTGGGGCGTTCGCGTTGGAAGCAACCTTAGCGTTGGCTTTGGCTTTTTTCGAACTACTAACCGCCTGCACGGGTTTCGCTGCGACTACTGGAGCCGGTTTATCACCCTTTTTCGCCTGAACAGGCGCTTTCGTGGGAACGGTCGCTTTGACCTTGGGGATCGCCGCCGGCGCCCTCGTTTTTGCCGCCGCCTTAGGGTGTTTTGGGCACCTTTGTAGTTGGCGGTGTGAGGGCCACCGCAAAGGACGCACTTGGCGGGCGCATCCTTTGCTTTGGTACAGGATGCGGTCGAATGCTCACCGGCACACTTGACACAACGATGTGCGCCTTTGCACATACGTTGAGCGTGGCCGAACCGCTGACAACGGTGACATTGACCGACCTCTGTCTTTTTCTTGGCGCTCTCGACTGTAATGGTTAAACTCTTTACAGTTTTGAGGTCAAAGATTCTTTTGGAGTCTGCGCTCTTCTTCAAGACGCACAGCACCAGCGGAATTGGCCTCCTTTCAGAGCCCTGGCGTAACCATTTCACGGTTTCGGGCCAGAATCCCTTTTTTCTTAGGTCGGCAGCTATGCTGTCCTCCCCAATACTAATAGAGACGCCTCGAAAAACCACCTTTAACGGCTTTTCGTCGGGGAGTGCGAATGTGTGATACTGGTGTTTACCAGCATCCAACATTTTCACCAAAGCGCGGTAGGCTTCCGCGGTGGGGAGCTCTACTTTGATTCCTTGCGGAACCGCCTTGGCTTTCGAAAAGGCGATCCTAAGTCTCGCCATCTCCGCCGAAATTGTATCCCAGTTCTCCTTCGGACAGCTCGATAAGTCTTCGCATGATGCGGATAAGCCTTTCTCTTTTTTGAAGGACATTTCTGCCCTTCAAGTAGAAAGTAGGCGTCGAAATTCTTTTTCTTCGTTCCCTTACGGGAAGATACCCTAAAAAGGGCGCTTTTAGTTTCGAAAGAAACTATCTCGCTCGAAATATCGCTTTGACGAGGGCACCTAGTAGAATCCGAATCCTTTCCCCTTCCTTGGCTCTCGCTCCAGGCAGGACAAATTCTTCTTACTTCTCTCTAGGTGATGTTGCTCTCTTCAAGTATTGACTGTGTGACTGTTGACGCCAATCCACCCCCTTTTTTCTACCCGTCTTTGTCCGAGGCGATGAGACCAGTCTTCGACGGGGTTGGTCGAACGGCGCCCGGCTGGACAGAATTTCCATTGTGCCCCTGTCCGACGTTTAGGGCCAATCGGGGCGGTCCTACGAGGGTAGCCGAGCGGCGCCCACGTGGTGGTTGACTACTTCCATCTTTTCTTGGTTAGGGTAATTTTGTTTATAAAATTGATTTGGTTGGTTTGACAATTTATTGGGATATTGATTTGAAAAATGATTATTGGTCTAATATTTCGACCTGGATTTGTTAATTCATATGTTTTATTAAATTTATCTTGTGGATATTGAGATTTAAAATTTGATTGAAATTGGCAAGGAAAATGGCAAGCATAGCTGATAAGCAAGATCTTTTAAAAATTTTCTTCGTTGATCCTTTCTTCGTAAATGTGGGTTGTGTTCTCTATAATATAGGACACTAAACCACCGATATCAACCATATTATAAAAAAATGCAAGAGGCCAACGCGTCGTCCTTTTTTTCACAGTGTACTCTCCCAACATTTTGTCCATAACATCAACTCCTCCTTTCGTTTTATTGTAATACTGGATTATTTCAGGCTTCTTTGTTTGCGTGTCTTCCACTTCTCCAGTCATGTGCATGGACGATAAAAGCACTACCGCTTTATTTATTTTTTTTTTGGTACATATGAACACACTACAGCATTACGATTATACGCAAAATTCGTTGAGTACACAATTCTTTCTTTACTGCTCTGCATATTGTTCGGTAGGAATGTTTTATTTTTTCTTATTGTACCAACTAGTGTCATGTTCCAGGAATTCAAAACCTTTGCCAATTCTAAAGTTGTAAAAAAATTGTCAGTAGTGACGTTTCTTCCAGATTTCTTGTACGGGCTAACTAAGTCTAATACTGTTTGTTCACCAACATTCACTTGTCGAGGACTATCTAGTGGTTTGCCAGTGTAAAGCCGACCTCGTAGCGGATAAGTAGAAGATGCATCACAAGCCCAGAAAACTTTTATCCCATATTTTGCTGGTTTGGGTGGTATATACTGTGTAAATTTAGTACGACCTCTGTAGGGAAATAATTGTTCGTTGATAGTAATGCATTCATGCGGTTTATATTCTTTTTCTAAATTTTTGTTTAGTATTGACCAAATATCCCTAATCGGTGCTGCTTTATCAGTTTTAGCCCGTTCTTCACGAGTATTTGCATTGTCAAATCTGATAAATCGCAACATCATTTTGAACCGGTGACGAGACATTGCTGCACGGACTAGAGGGCTAGCAGGACTAGCAGGGCATCAATTTTCCACATGTCGTCCAAATTTTGCTTGTTATCTCTGTGGACGCCACTAATAATCAATGCACCTAAAAATGCGTCAAATTCTATTTCAGTGAAGTTCTTGAATGTCTTTGGTAATGGCCGCTTCGAAATATTGGTAAATTTGTTTACCAACTCAGTGTTATAAGCTTCGCAACTTTTGTTAGCTTTTCTATTTATTTCTTCTAATATAATGGTACAGATCTCTGGAGATATTATTGATTTGAAAATTTCTTTAGGTGTATACGTTTTACTCTTCGCCGAAGGTCCACCTTTTTGGCGTAAAATATTCCTGGACTTTGTTTGAGTTTTCTGATACGGTGTCGTAGTACGCCACTCTGTTCCATCTTTAGCAGTAACACTTTGGCATTTATATTCAATACTGTCGTCAGAATCGTATTCACTTTGTTCTTCTATAACTATTTGTTGTTCACTGTCTGATTCCTCAATTGTGGATACATCTAATGGCAAATAGTTTTCTTCATCAGATGCAACATATGCCTCCTCTTCTTCATACTCAGAGTCAGAACCTTCTTCAATGATTTGTCTGCACATGAATCCAATAAAAATAAACAAATAAATAATGTAATAGATAATTATAAGAAACAATTTGAAATGTAACAGTAACTAAACAATACGCTGGGCCCTGCTATACTGTCACTCATGATCACTGAGTATAATTTGATTTTTTTTAAACGTTACTTTAACTTCCTTAAATCAAGAATGAGTGTATTTTACCAAAACCCTCTTTTATAACGCTTAAAAGGATTAGTGGGGGTTAAGTTAAGAAAAAATCTAAATATATAAGTATTTATATTGTTATCTTATCTGCGCTGGAAATAACAGGGTGATGTAAACTTTATGACTGGGTAACAAAAGGACAATAGGACTAAAATGAGTTAAAAATAACAACTTGGTACCTATTACTTCATGGGGTTGCTTTTGTAAGAAAACAAAACAAAAAGGTACAATTGTACCTGCTCCGCCTGTTAAGGTTTTAAACTTATGCAATCGGATAAGGGTTAAGACTTACTTTAATATTTATTTTATTTCCTATTTGTACTATTTTCTTATCTCTATCGAAACGTTCTAGAAAAATACGTAATTCAATATAAAGAAAAATAAGTTTGTTTACAAATTAAGATTATTCTACGTCTTCTTAATATTATTTATTTACAGCAGGACACCTGCTACCACATAACTTATATTTTTGTTGTTTCTATATATATGTTGTGCTTGTTTATATAAATCAGACTTAAAAATAACTGCCTTCTATCTTAATTAGGTGGTGTATTGTTATTGTGACTATATTGTTTAAAATTAAATTTATAATTTCATCTTTATGTGTACACATAAAAGTAAAGTGTACATAGTTTTTTAAATAAATGATAGTCTTTTTCTTAATATTCCTACTAAATATCGAATTGATAATGATATGTTTCGTAATATAGTAACATTTCTATAAGTCCTCAACAAATGATGTTTGGCAATATTGCAATGTGCGGTATTTATACAATTTTTTTGCTTTTGTAAATTCATGATACATGTTTGTATTTGCATCGTGTTGGTTTACAATAATGTGTAGTTTGCAAAACTGGCATGATATTGACAAACTGAACGCCCGGGGATATCTTTTGAGACAAGTAAATGGAACGATAGTCCCACCACTCGAAACATTTTTAAGTGGGAGGCAAAAGTAAATGTGATGTATCTCACAGATCGGTATTAATTCAATATCATTATTACACCATTACACTGAAATAAGATAAATTTAGGTTTATAGTTGACATTAGCTCCATATTTAAGAAAAAAATCATATCCCTAAATACCATCAAGAGATAGAGGGAATTCCTTTGGTACGATATGGAATGAAAGGGTAAAACTTTTCATACTTTTTATCTTTAATTCAATTTGAGCGATTCCAAGAGTTTTAATAGATTCGTTAGTAATACCTTTAAGATTTATGCGCTTATCGGTATTAAGGAGGGGAGATGCTTTGCCGTTTTCGAAGTCATTGCTATTAGCGTGAATATATGAGCAAGAACTCTGCTATTTGAAATCAACATTATAAACAATTAAACTTTGGATGTGAAAAGAGGAACTATAAAAACTGTTTGAACGATTTAGAAACGACTTAGAATTATAAGAATTTAAGGATTTAGGATGATTTAACATATGTATTTACGATCCGTTCTTGATGCTTTAGAAAAGTATTAGAATTATAAGAATTATACGAGTTAGAATTTGACGATTTGGGAACGACTTTGTGATTTCTTTTCGACGATTTAGAATTAGATTTATACGAGTTATGATTTAAATAGAAATTACGAGTATCAGAGGTAGATGAACGTGATGTCCCATCGCGACCCAAGTGTTGATAAGACAGATTTTTTGAGATGACACGCTATCTGTTGTAGCTGGAGTAGAAGCGTTTCCCTGAATCGGATTGAACGAACGGCTTTGACCTAACTTCTCATTGTTGTTTTGTCATTTACGACATTGTTTAATATAATGACCCTTCTTTTTGCAGTATGCACAAGTAATTGTTCTAACATTACCAAACGCTGGTTTCTGTTTTATTTTTACAGGTAGTATGGAATGACCCATGACATTGCATCGAAAACATTTGATATTAGGTTTATTTTTCTGAGTGAACTTGGAATCGCACTTTTGCTGTTTATAATTTCGCTCTTTTAGGACTGCGGATTCAATGGCATCTTCCCTAACCCCGGTGAATTTTGGTATAATTTTAAAACCAAACTCGGGTTTCAAAGGCATGATAAGGTGGTCTAAAGGGTAATTGCTAGCATTGGAGTCACTTTCTGCCATAAAAATTGTAAGTAAACATGAGAGACTCACATCTTGTTGCAACGTTGTACTGCACGGCATTTGCACTCATTCGGTGGTTGTCGCAGCTATTTTTCGCCTTCCATAGGTATATAAACTTCACCGGACAGGTTACCATGTATTTGTGCTTCAGAGGTTTGTTATGTGTTTGGGTAGTTGCAGACACCGTAAAGTTCATAAACAGTTTTATTTTTGCACTTCTGGTTCGTTGTCCAGACTTCTCTGAATAGTTTCACTTAAGTGAATTGGACTTCAACAGATTCTTGGCGTTGTGTTGTTGTTGAACAAGGGAATTTCCTGACGACTTTCCCCAGTTTTTCGCAAAATATATCTATATATCAGATTCCACGAAGTTGAGAATCCCAATATATATATATTATTTACTTTCTATTTTGTATATATATATACATATTTTTGGGATCCACCGCTGCCACCAATTTTTGTTGTAGAGTTCGTTGAGTGACATTGCCATGCTTAATTTAGATAATTGTGATTCCAAATCCATCGTAAAGTTATTATTAGGAACAAAAAATCAGAAGTATACGATGATGAAAAGTTTTATTAAAAAACTGGCAATTTGGTGCTACAGCTGTTTCGGCGTGACAAAACGCCTTCCTCAAGCACGACGTCAAAAACTGAAGATTATCGAAAAGTTACACATTTTTTCTCTCATACACCGGAAGCGATCAGGATGCAGTTGAATATTATTAAAATTAAAATTAACAAAGCGAAGGATAGAAGGGCATGTTACAATAAAAACTTAAAGCTTGAGGAGCACGTGGTTTTTTTTAAGAAAACTGTTCTTCAAAGTAAAAGTTTTTTAGTATGAAACAGAATGTCGCAATAAACATAAAAATGAGCTTTAAACAAAAAGAACAAAAATTAAAATAATAAAAAATGAGAACAAGTGCGTGTGCGTGTCGTGCAAGCTAATAAAAAGCCAAGTTTGTTTTTGATTTCAATTTATTACACTATCTATCTTCTACAGTAGTGTTTACAATTAATTAGTTAATAGGTAAAGTCAAAATAAAAGAGTTTTTATACTTTGGTGGTGTTATTTTTATTTTTTCGTCTGTACTAGTTTCGAGCCCTGCTCGTCTTCAGCAGAACCCTACAAATTACACATTTATTACACAAAGGTAAAAGATAAATAAAAAAATTAAAGAACAATACAAAAGACGACTGTAAGTTAATAAGAAAAATATAGTAGTAAAATTTACGGAAATTCAAAATAGAATATAAAGTAAACATTCTTAGTTAAATTCTATAAAGGGCCATTGGAGCTTGGGGTGCAAGTGGTGCAGACTCAAGCCGCCACCAAACTTGAGTCTCTCGTCCACTTACACTAAAATTATGGTTACTTTTTGATGTATGGATTTCTTAGACAAGCATATAGAGGTTATTGAGTTGGGAATATTTGTTCGTTGAGACTTATTACTGTGTTGTTGTTAATGAATTTGTTTATTTCATGTGTTTCAATTATTTCCATAAAATTGCTTTTTGTCAATTGGTGCAAGAGTTTCACATCTGTATTTTCGTCGAATTCGTGGTTATTAAATATCAGGTGCTTATCAAAGACGGATTTTGAACTATTCTTGTGTTCATTAATCCTAATTTTCAAACTTCTTCCAGTCTCGCCGATATATGTAGCTGAGTTGGTAAACTCCACTTTTGTCAAGTATCGTTGGTTGATCTTTGTTGTTTATCAGGATGTTTTTTACGGTATGGTTGTTTTTAAATGTCAGGATGATGTCGTTTTTTTGAAAAATTTTCTTTAATTTGAAAGCCAGTTCTTCTGGGAAGGTATATAGCTATTATAGCTCGGTATGTGGATAGGTTGTTTGCTATTTTACTAATTAGGGAAGTGGTGTTTGCTATATTGACTTTGTTCTGTATTTTATGTATTATTCTTGGGATGTTTGTGTTTGGAAAGTTGTTTTCACTGGCGATTTGTTATATAATTTGAATTTCATTTTCCAGGTCCTGCTGTTCAAGGTGTGAATCAAAAACTCTATGTAGGTGTGATCGAAGTGCGGAAAGTTTTTGTGTTAACATTAACAAACGAATAATATATAACAGAAACATAAAAATTAACACAAAAAAGTTTCCATACAGGAGATTTCTAACGTAAAATGATCAAGATACTCGACCAATTTTATTTTTTTAATAGCTGGTACTACCTCCTTTGGCGTGTAGAACTTCTAATAATCGTTTTGGCATTCCGTGAACCAATTTTCTCGTAACCCCTTCACCTATTTGATTCCATTCTTGTAAGATTGCTGTCTTTAGCTGTTCTTTATTCCTAATTTCGTGTTTTCTAACCCTTCTTCTAATTTCATCCCACAGATGTTCGACTGCATTCATATCTGGTGATTGCGGAGGTGTATAGAGTTGTTTACCCACCCTAAATATCAACCATTCCTTTACACATTTGGTGGTGTGTTTAGGGTCATTATCTTGCTGAAAGATAAATGACACCCCTAACTTCAGTTTTTGAGCACTTACATGTAAATTTTCTTGTAAAATCTTTAAGTACATGGATCCATTATCCCTTCAATATAAATTAAACTTCCAACTCCTGCAGCATTCATACACCCCCACACCAGTACATTTCCTCCTCCGTGCTTTACTGTAGCGCATAATTTTTTTTCTTTAACTGTTCGTTCTTCTTTCGCCAAATTATAGTCATCCCATCGGATCCAAACACGTTAAATTTTGATTCGTCGCTAAAAATGATAGATTCCCAGAATTATATCGGTTTATTTATGTGTGTTTTAGCGAATTCGTAACGTAACGATTGGTTCTTCTTGCTTATGTAGGGCTTCTTTTTAGGAACTCGTCCATGTAAACCCTCTTGTCGTAACACATTTCTAACTATTTCCGGTGCAACTACTACGCCATAATCATCTATCATTTTCGTAAGAATAGGTGCACTACATCGCGGATTATCATGGATAACTTTTCGAATAGCACGTTTATGAATAGCGACTAATTTACAAATAAATTCTAATTTAGTATTTCAATTGTTTGGTCTACCCAAACGAGGTCTACTTTCATAATTCTGCAATTCTTTATGTCTATTTATTATGTACTGCACTATTACATGAGATTTTTTGACAATCTTACCAATTTCTCTAAAAGATTTTCCTTCTTTTCTTAATGTAATAATTAATTTACGAATGGGTTGCGGAACCTTCATGTTTACTGAAATTATGGAATAGAAACGCTTCTACGTGGGTAAACTAAGTGATACCATCGTCCTGAAGACACTACCGATGCGTAAACAGATATTATTAAGCGAAGTAGGTAATTCCCCGTGCCTTGTTTGTTGTGTATGGAAACTTATTTGGCATCGCTCTCTGCGCGGTTCGAAGATTATATTTTTTTAAATTTATTTTTATATATAAATGTTATAATTAACATGTCCATCTGTTTATTTATGTGTTACACTATGTAATTGAGTAATATGTTTGTTAGAAATACAATATTACATGAACTAGAGCCAAAAATTCAAAATGCTTTTACGTGTATGGAGACTTTTTTGACCCAGTGTATATATCGGGCCCCCTTGGGACTTTTGAATCTCCAAAAATTAGTCTGAATATTATGCTTACCTCTCGTCTCATAATGATGAAGATTAGAAGAGATATAGGAGTGTTTATTCTTATTGGCATATAAAATTGCTTCTAAATTAAAAAGTCACTTGGATGATCAAAAATAGGTGATAAATAGGTGATATATAGAAAGCTGAAAAAAAAATAAAAATTTGTTGCAAATTTATATGTTATCATTAAGTGCCAGTGGGGCATGGGGTAAAAGTGGTGCAGTTTATGTGTCGCACCAACCACATAACTCTCTTCCATATTTTTGTACTTTATGTGGTGGATCTTTCAGACAACTGTAGATAGGTTTCTGGGTCGGGCTAATTTGTTCGTTCAGACTTATAATATTATTGTTGGTTTCAATAAACTTGTTGATCTCGTACATCTCCATTAAGGTTGCTTTCATTAAGCTGGTGTAGCAATTTGACAGTTTTATTTTCATCAAATTTGTGGTCGTTGAAAATTAGGTATTTTCCGAATGCCGATCTTGAGCTGTTTTTATGTTCCTTCAGCCTATATTAAAATATACAATAAGTCAAAAACGAATGGACTAACATAGTACGCTATTCTCGCAGTTTCAGGAGGAACCGTATCAGTGTGTATATGTTTCCGCCCTGGTCCCCACAGCTTGGATGTGCTCGTTAACATTTTATTTTGGAGCGGTTACAATTATGCCTAAAAACTAAGTGCTGCTGGGATTCTGAAGGGAAACATCTCTAAGGCCAAGTGACGTATGTACTATTTTAGAGATATTAAGAGAAAGTATATTTGTCACAGTCCAATCGTAAACTCTACGCGTCACATTATTCGATATGGTTTAATATATGGTGTAAATCATCAACATAAAGAAAACTTCAAAGAGATTCAACTAACTTTTCAGGTAAATCGATCAAGTACCTATTTAATGTATCAGGATCAAAGGTAGCTGAAAATTTCTTTCGATGGCATATATTTCTATTTATTTATATATTTATATATATAATACAGGGTGAGTCGGGAAGATCGCACCAAACTCTATGAAAAATAAAAAAATCATATGTTCTTATCCGATTCTCATTTGTTTTCAAGTTATAGCATAGTAACAAATAAACAAATTTTACACATTAACATTTTATTAATCATAGCGTTCTTTTAATAAATGTTCAAAAATACCGCCATTGACTTCTAAACATTTTCTGCTTCGTCTACGAAGAGCGCTTGTTGCTCTCCGAATTGATTCATTTCTTTCTTCTTTAATATGGGCTGCAGTATTCCTAATTCGTTGAATTAATGCATCCCGTGTGTTCACTTTGGTTTTGTACACTTCATTTTTGATCCAGCCCCATAAACAAAAATCTAATGGTGTGAGGTCTGGAGATCTTGCAGGCCAATTAATAGGACCTTCACGACCAATCCAATGCCCTGGAAAACGTTCGTCCAAATGTTGCCTGACCTGTCGAGGGATATGGGCAGGACTCCATCGACCATACCACACCACACGTTTACAGAAAACTTATGTTGAAAATGGCTTTCGACTGATGCGTGGGGATTTTCGTCGCACTATACATGACTGTTACGAGTATTACTAATACCATCACGGATAAATATAGCGTCGTCCGTAAAAAGTATACGCGATACAACACGATGATTACTATGATATGATGATGACACTATGATGTTGTAGGTGCTGTACTGTTTGTATGTGGTACGGAGTGTGTAATACACTCATAGAGTTTGGTGCGATCCTCCCGACTCACCCTGTATATTATATATATTTATATTATTTTCCATTTATTACATTCCAACTAGCCTTCATCCTATTGGCTGATTGTTTTATATATTGTGAAGCTGTTTGTGTTTTGGCAGTCCCCAATGCTGTCCTGTATTGAGAGCGAATTCAATTTTTCGGAGTTAGCAAATTACCGGCCTTGTACTTTTTATTTAAATTGCAAACAAATTGAAAGCTTTGTCTCATTTTTTTTTAAAGAGTCATTAAACAACCATACCATTATCTACTTTGGTGTTCCATAAAATTGAAAATACGTAGTTAAGCCGTCGGCTACATCGGTAGCATTTGATCTCTTGAATAGATAACTTGACCCATCCTAGAAAATACATAGATGATTATTAAGTACTTTTTGTTATTAGTAGAAAAAGTGTCCATGAATAAATCTCACATGTTATTCCACCAATGTCTTGTTTTTAAATATGACAATGTTTCTTCTATTCCTCTGTGATTTGACTTTTCTTCGTGATGATTTTTACGTGTTCTAGTTAATCGCCTCTATCACTTACAACAGTGACACGCTTTGTGCATCTGACAAGTGTTGGACCATTTTCGTTAAAATATTTAGCATAAACACTACAAAAGTCTGTGTAAAATGTTTCGTTATAAAAATACAAATAGTACTTTTCTTATGCTGCCATGTATTCCTTTATAAATTCCAACATCAATTTTTCGTTGTTATCTTTTGGTATTCGTACGGTTATTACTTCTCTATTGTCTTTATTTATTTTGCTTTTTAACAATTCTATTGATGTTATTTCTTCTCCTCGTTCAGCATAAATGAGGAATTGTGTTCTTTGCTTGTCGATTGGTTCATCAATAGTTTTGATATTTTTATGTGATTTTATAGATAAATTAGTATATCTTGTATCGTTATCTTCTCCGGGAAATAAGATTTCTTGACTGTCGCTTCCTCTTAATTTTCCTTCAAATATATGTAATAATAAAGAGGCAACTTGTGGGTTTCGTTTTCCAACAGGATTATAAAATGTGTCGACTAAGAATTCGCAAGCTGATATGTAGGCATTGAGAGTGGTTACATCTCCATCATAGGATGAAATGGTGTCTTGATAAACGTTGATATCCTTTGATGTGTAACGCATTTTGTCGGATAATGAAACGTCACTTATTGCGTTTATAAGATCGCTGAGTTCGTTCATACAAGGAACAAAAGAACAAAGGATAAAGGAAACAATCAATAAGTATTGTACATTTTCTACACGTTCCGATTTTAGTGGTCGAAGGATGATAAACTTGGTTAGGTGATCCTGATACACAAGAATGTATTTGTACAGTCCATCTTGTTGGGCTTGCATGTCGATTAAATCCACTTGACACCTAGCATTCATTTCGCTGAAAATCAATGGCTTTACCACTAATCCTTTTTTCAGCGAACTAATTTATCTTGTAATGTTTTTATATATATTTTGCAACACTTTTTCCATGCCACCGTGGCCAATACTGATGTGAACTTTATCTATTGTGTTTAGTTTTATGATTGTACAAATAATATTATAATAATATATTAATATTAATATATATTAATATAATAATATATTAATAATTTATATTCTTGTGGGATTTTCCCCGTATTTTCGCTTTGACTATATATTTACTTTTAGTAAAATACACATTGTTAACACCCTTTTGTCCAAAATATTTTTTAATTTATCACTAAACACCTTCGCAGTTTCCACTTCGTAGCACAAAACATACAACGTGACAGCATAATGTATGCAAGTGAGGTTAGATATTTAGATTTGTTGCGGTAAACAGACAATCTACTTTGCCCATTTTAGTGTGGGCATTGTTCACATTGACCGGTTCAAGCTGGAAATAGTGTGAAATATTTCGCACAATGTCTACATTGTTCGGTCTTTACCAATAGTGCCCTCATTTCCCACTATACTCGTAATATATCTATTATTTTATACAACACAGAATATTAGACCAGCCATAAATTAGAATTGAAATCGACAGTTTTTGCATTTTCAATTTGTTTAGTCAGACTTTTTTAATCTTGACATATTCACTATTTAAAACTTTATTTGGTAATTAATACCTCCAGGGAAGTTTCAAGGAAGGTCTCATTTTTACTTTCTCTCTGTTTAAATTCGTACATATTGATAGAGGTTTAATACAACACAAGCTTTGAAATTCTTGAAAAAAACACTAGCTGTTTTAGACTATTTGCAGAAAAATTACATACGTCCCGATAAAATTGTTCGATTTCGCTAGGCAACTTTGCGCAGGCATAAGAAGCGCATAAATTGAAACTGTGACATATACATATAAAAAATATAAATTAGGCACATGGTTTTTAAATTTAGCTACTACAGAATTCATATTTTTCATATTTTGGCCAATATGTATAAATAAAAGACTTCTGTTCCTTAAAATGTATATTATATTAGTAGGTTGCAATTGTATTTTCACTTTTAAAAATAAGATTAACTTTTTGTTATTTTAGTATTTTCTTTATTCTGCAATTTATTTGGTTATAAAGTAAAGAACGATAGACAAGGGTGGTGTCTTTTTTATTAATGGTGAATCCGTCCTGTTTAATAATGATTTGGCGTAATAAGTTGTCTATTGTGTGATCAGGATATCCATTCAAGATGGCCAGCTCATAAATGAAATTGAATATATTCAGTTGTGAATCGTAGTTTATAGAATATTTTAACAATCTGTCAATGTAACAACGAAAAGCCGCAAATTTACGATTGTTTGGATGAAAAGAATCATAAGGTATTAAGGTGTTAAGAAGTAGGTTATCTGAATATATCAAATTTTAGCTTGGTATTATTTCTACATATGGTTAAGTCTAGGAAATTTATTTTCAAAATTGCTACCACCCCCGAGTTCAGGGTTGATAAAAGGGTTTGAACAGTTTAAAATTATGAATTTTAAAATATTAAAATTTGGTATCCCTCCTTACTACAAAATTTATACAATAATTATTAAAATATTTACCATCAAGTCAGCTTTGCAGTTTGAATTCATTAAGTTTGGTTTGTAACGTTCATTTTCATCTTTTAATTTTAATTTTCTTTTGTTTCGGTTCTTTGCTTTTATTAAAGGTCGTTGATCGAGTGAGATGGTGGATACATGAGGGTTTTGGTGGATTTATCGATTTTTTTAAGAGCTATTAATTTTAGGAGTGGGGATGCGGTTAGATTCTTCCGTACCGGACTTCCTCTTCCTCTTTTGTCATCGAGCATTGGCGTAGTCAAGTGGTTTATAATTTGTGATAAAAGTAACCGTGTGGTGTTAGGAATTTTGGAAAGGAAATCTCAGTGTAGATTTTGGAGATCCTTTCGTCGATTTATTCGGATTTGTTCTACATCACGTTCTGCGATCAATTGTTATTGATGCGATCGGATTTTGTTCCGGCTTTTAATGGTTCCGCTTTATTACACACGTGTAGCCGATTAACAACTTACGGTAGTATAATTAATATTTTCAGGGCTCGATCTTTTAGTTTCTGTTCTCTTTCAGGCTTTAATTTTATTTTATTTTAGCTTATTGTTGTTTTAAGTTTATCTTAAAAATATTATTTCCCCGTCTGGTCTTGATCGGCGATTCCGATTATTCTGGTTGAATCGTAAAATTCGTATCAGAGACGCCATTTTGGACGCCACCTAAAAGAGCATGGTTTTGGCTTCGGCGTAATTTGTGATATCCTTGACTGGGTCGCCCTCTCGTCAATCAACTTGGTGACCAACTGTACATCCATCACTCTCACTCATCAACTTGCTCAACGTCTTGCCAACGTCACTGTAACTAGATAAGTACCCCTCGACACCCCAACGACTTCGTTTACTCAATTTTTTTTTTGCTTTTCAAAAGAAAAAAAAGAAAATAACTTGTTGAACGGTATTCTTGATTGAATTTATTAATTTTGAAAATAATTTGTTAAATCATATTCTGAATTGAATTTATAAATTTTGAAAATATTGTAGGTGTAATATTTCATAAAAAAAAACAAAAGCTTGTAAATCATTAATTGGATTTTGTAACATTTCATAATTTCATTTTTTTTTATTATTAATTGTTTTGTTCACCTGTTCGCTCGTTTTGTTTGATTTCATTTTTTTTGAGACACCGAGGTAGTGTCCCATACATTATTGACTCAGCTGACTCAATTTTTGGTGTTAATTTTTTTTTTTAGGTTTTAATTTTGATTCTATTTTGGGAGAATCGTTAGAGCGGTCAGGTTTCTTTTTTCTAATTTGTTGTTTAATAATTTTCATTATTAGTTATAAACCAAATTATTTTTTTTTTGAACTTACATATTTTCCTTATATTAATAATTATTTTTTTATCTATTTTGATTTTCAATATAGTTTTGAATCTCATTTGTATGAGTTTATCTTTTGTGAATGTTTTGTTGAAACCTCGTGACTTGATTTCGAACTTAGTTAGCTGTCCGAGGAAAGCTAAGTGGGTAGGTATCGGTATAAGTTCGTGGCGTCCTTTTATTAATATCGTAACCCCCCGTCTCCATTGAGTGAGCTGGAGCCCGAACCTATCCAATGTACTTGGTTTTGTTTTGTGTTTTGTAATTTGAACTTTAGCAGTAGTCTTTTTTAATGCCACAGGTTTTATTTATGAACATTTCACTTTCTTAATCACGCTGTTGTTTTATAGGTTATGTTATCAAACTATTTTATAGAAATTATGTGAAAAATCGTTAATTCTAATCAAATTGGGGAAATGTTGAGATAAATTTATTATTACAAATAACTGAAGGAAGACTGGAGTCCTTTATCACAAATATTCCATTTCTAAGGTGAAATTAAGCTTTGTGTGTATATTATTCATATAAAACTGTATGTTATCAAGATCTTCGCTCTTACCTTCCCAAATATACGATATTTTTAGTGGACGATATTTTTTGTAAAAAATACTACTTTTCGAAAAATGTTTACAGGTAAACCGCTTAAGCTCGCGTTCTCGACTTGTCTACCATTTTTCTCCTCCCTTAGGGAAGGACCCGAACACTGCGCCTGACAATCTGTAGTAGAGGTCGGTTCCCAGATTACCTGTCCATATAATGCGTCGATACAGTACCCAGCCAAATAAGAATAGGTCACTCCGCCACGTAGTTTAATTATATCATCGTCCAAAATTACCGCAGTTCAGTAGTCTGCTAGGAGTGTTTTCGCTGTACCCTGTATAACTATATTCTCTCAAGTTTCACCATTCTCTGAATAGACTCCACCAACGCAATCGCCGTTCACATATAGTTTCCCATGAAATACTTTTGGTATTGTTGTTAACGAGTTTGGTTCTAATTTACTTAACATATGGATACTCATCAAGTTAATAATGTCAGATTTATGGGCTTTAAGACATTGGTTTGTTCCCAGGGAGTATATATACGGTAACAACCCTCGTCGTACCTCGGAGGAATGACTGTTGCATACCGCAGTATGTAATTTGTCTTCTTATTTCTACTAAACACTCGTACATCCTTTGGCGATGAATATATGCTCTTTGAATTACTTGTGCATTAATAACATGTTCCATATAATTGAGCAATCGGCCAGGTTCCTTCGGGATATTCTGGTAATATTTGTTGAAGGGCCATCATAGTCATACGCGATAATAGCTAAACCCATACGTACATGGAATCCGATGACAAACCAGACAATGACGTAAACTGTAACATATAAACAGTCTGAATTTGCCTTTCCCCCTTTTAACATCTAACGTTCTACATTTAATTAGATATATCTAATCCCTCCGTTACTCGTAATATAACTGATCGGTATACATAAGGTTAATATGCTAATTTTTATTTTATTCTCTGAATTTTAAGTGTACAATAGCAAGGACTACCTGTTCCTACCTACGAAAATTTAAATACCTACAAGGAAACGTGGTCATTAGTCTCCTTTTAACTGAATTTAATAATTGGCTCTTTTTTCATCTATATATCTCTAATCCAAGTATCTGGTTGGGGGTTTTATTATCCTCCCTCCTCGAGTCGCCGCTAGCGGTATATGCTGCAAAACCTTTGATATTTCGTCTAGTATACTGGACGATTTCTCCTCTACCTCTAGTAATTCTCCATTTGCGTCGTCTCCTTTCAGCTCACTACTACTATTACTTATCGTACCGGTTCTCGTGCAATCAAAATTTAGATTTCTCGGTTGTTTCGTTATCGTCGAGCAAGGCTTATATCCTTCATTACCCTATGGTTTCATTCTATGAGTCCGTTACATTGAGGGTGGTAGGGGGTGATTTGTATCTTATCGATGATTAAGACTTTGCAAATTTCTCTCATAAGTGATGAAACGAAATTTGTTTCTTGGTTCGTTAAAAGCTGGAGAGTAGTACCATGTCGGCTTATTGTAAGAGTCTCAAAAGCCCTGGCAATAGTGTCATCCTTTTGATCAGGCATGGCTATCGCTTCCACATACTTCGTGAAGTAGTCTTGGAAGATAAGGATGTATTTATTTTCCTTATGAGTAGTTGAGGTCCTCCTTAGTTAGAGGACCTACAACGTCCATTGACGTTCTCCCGACTTGGTCATGTCGTCTCCTAGCGCCTTTAGACACTGCCTCAGAGTACAATACGTGGGTTTATTGTACTAATGGTCCTCCGACTCCTTTCTTTTAACGTTTTAAATCTTCCACATGACCAAACCTATCCTTAAATTCCCTTATTATACCAGCTCCCATTTCGAGATCTGTAGACACACAATATGCTAATTCCCCTCCATTCGGCGCGTCAAATATATCTCCTTCCTTCTCTTTAATTTGACAATTCCCCTTTTCAGGTTCTCGAATGAAGGAAATTATATTGTTACGACTCAACGCGTCCACGTTTTTATCTTTCCGGCCTTGGCCAGGCCGGAAACATGTTCCGACTTCGAAGTTACTTCGAAGTTATATTCCATCAGTGATAAAGCCCATCTTTCTAATCGTGACCCGGGTCTTTTATATTCATTAACCACCGTAACGGTCGGTGATCCAACAACCGTAAAGCGTTGCCCGTATAGGTAACACCGGAATTGTTTAATTCCGAAAATCACGACCAGGTACTCCTTTTCGGTGGTCGTATAATTGAGTTCGGGCTTTTTCAATCCTTTACTAGCGAATACAACTGACCTTTTATAACCATTCCTGATGTGACTTAGAATAGCACCCTACCCTTGATCGCTTGCATCAGTAGCCAAAATAAATGGCTCAATGAAGTCCGGAAAAATCAGTACAGATGCTGACGTTATAGCCGCCTTTAGATTATCGAAGGCTTGCGTTTGTTCTGATTCCATTTTAAAAATAACGTCTTTCCTGGTCAATAATAAAGTAAGTGGCGCCGTCAGTCGAGAGAAATCGGAGATAATTTTTCTATACCACCCTACTAACCCCAAGAATTCTACGATTTTTAACAGTTCGAGGTAAGGGAAAATGTTTGATAGATAAGATCCTTCCTGGGTTTGGCTGAATTTCTTTAGCTGAGATTATATGCCCTAAATAAGACACTTCCAGGATCCTTATCTGCCTTTTCCCTATTTTCAATTTAAGACCTGTATTTTTAATTTTGTCGAAAATAATTGTGAGTTTAGCTAAGTGGTCGTCTATCCCGGATTCATAGTGGTAACATCGAATTTGAATCACAATTCGTCAGTTAAATTCAAACTTTTAAATCTATTTTTACAAAATTTAAAAATTAAAGAATAAATGTTACTTAAGGAATCGATTTCCGTTCAGTGATTAACTATGTTGGGTGTGATTGCAATGTGGTACATTTCCAAAAAAAGACTGTTGTGATAACTTTTACTTGTAAAATGTTAATATTATCAAAATCAAACACGTGACCTGTTTCAATTCTATGTTGAGCCAAAGCACAAGATCTTTTATCACAACGAACGTCACTTTTGTGTTGACTAATTCTCTTCTTTAACTACTGACAAGATTGCCCCACATAACAGCTCTCACATCTACTACATGGAATACAATAAACTACATCTGATTTGTACAGTAATGCTGTTTTATCTTTAAGGTTTTTATCTTTAATTGATTTAGATAACGAACTTCGACAAAGACACTGTTTAGTTTTTCTAAGTTCTTTTTTAAAAATTTGGGTTCCGAAATTTTTGAAGTTCAATGCTTCATAGCCAAAATGGTGTTAATTTTGTGTTTAATTTTATGTGATGTGAAATATATATATCTACCTGAAAAAGGTGGTTTTGTGTACCAATCAAATTTATAGGTTGAAAGTTAAAAATATCCATTCTACCAGTATGTCAAAATTGAAAAATATAAATATTAGTTCAGTACTTTTAACTGATTTTATTGTTTAAATTAGTCTGACTAGTTTCGCTTTTTACAGCATCTTCAGAGACTCTACAGGAAAAATGTTAAAGACTAAATAAATAATATGGAAATTTAAAGAATAATTATTATCTAAATATAAACTATTTCCAATAAAATGACAATTTTTAAAAATATTGTATTAAATACTTACACGTGTGAAATCGTTTAAAAACATGTGGATAATTAATTCCAAATATTTACTTTTATTACAACCATTTACAACCATTCGAACCAATTAGACTTAAATGTTAAACTTTTTAAAATATAATATCTTCACATCACATTACCATGTTAAAATTATGAATGTCGATAAAAATTACATTCTATTAAATGTGGAGATAAATCTCTCATACATCAAATATTAAACCAGTTTTTTGTACCATACTGGCTCAGATTTATCTTCACATTTAAACTCTTCCACGAAATCAAACGTATTTTTTACGTTAAACTCAGTCGGAAAATAAGCTTTCAGTTTCTCAGAAAGAAACTGTAAGCATCCTCGCTCGTTAAGTTTAAATATTATATTGAGATGAAATAAAAAAATTTTATTCTGCACTTTGACAATGGATTTATTGTTGAAAAAAAGCAGCTTTTACCAGTTTCGCCTTGTGGGCATCATCAGAAAGCTTTCTATATCAAAATATGAACATTATCCTTATAAATTTTTTTTAAAATTAAAATATAAAAAATGTAAAAAAAGGAACTTACGTCAATCGAATACGTGTGAAGATAAAAATAAAATATGATATTAAAATACAATTATATAAACTTGACGAACGGCACTAGATGTAAAATTACGAAAAAGAAAACGGTCTTAAATGTATATCGATACAGACACTCAACATAACCTCCAACATGAAAACAAAATCACCAGATCTGTTTAATACCAACATAAAAATCGAAAATAAAAATAAAATTCTGATATAATAAGGAAATAAGAGGGGGGAGGACAAGGATGGGATTGTAGCAGGGGTGCCAGATGTTGCGGTGAATTACTTGCTACCAGAGTAATTACCCTCGTTCATCTGGCGGTTTTTGTTTTTTAAGTGTAAAAGGATTCCTTAAATGCATATATAATGGCTTTCTTGCCGGTTTTACTTGTTCATTCAAGCATCTGTAGTTGGGAAAATTGTTTTTAAATTTGGTAATCTCATAATATTCCAGAAGTTCCATCATATAACTTTTATCAGTTTTATGTAATATTGTAGAGTCATTATTATCATCAAATTCATGTTCTATGTTGAATGTCAGGTGTTTACCAAAATTTGAATTTTGTTTTGTTTTGTGTTCACATATTCTCTGTCCGAGTTTTCTTCCTGTTTGTCCGATGTATGTGGCCATACATGTACCACACTGTAATTTGTAAATTCCGTTTTCTTCTAATTTGTCAATTTTGTCCTTATTGTTAATCAATCTTTTTCCTATTGTGTTGTTATTCTTGCATATTATTTTCATTTTGTGTTTGTTAACGATTTTATTTATTTGTTTGTTAATTGTACCCTGGTATTGTACAGATCTGTAGTTACTGTGTGCTATTTGTCGAATTATATTAAGCTCCTTTTCCAATTTAATTTGATTTAGGTTAGAATTGAGAGCTCTATCTATAAAAGAGTGAAAAGCAGCAAATTTTTGAGCTGGCTCATGGAAAGAGTCATATGGTAATCTATGAAGTATCAAATCTAGGAAGTTAATTTTATTTGTCTGTTCTGCTTCCATCGTGAAGTTTAGGTTCTGATGTAGTCCACTAATGTGGTTTAGGATATCGTTAGTTTTATTTCCATTGGTAATGTCTATGATGGCAAACATATCGTCCACATATCTTTTCCATAATATAACGTATTCATAGTATGGGTTTATAGAGTCAATGATTTTTTCCCTTTCTAATTTATCCAGAAATATGTCCGCCAAAAATCCGCTTAACGGTGATCCCATGGGCAATCCATCAGAGAATGTATATATTTTTTATCAAATAAACAAAAATTTTGGTCAACGCATATTTGAAATAATTTTATTATATTTGAGCTGTCTATTTTGTCAGTTAGTTGTTCATTTAAAATATCTTTGATTATTTCTAATGTATGTTTCGTAGGGACATTAGTGTATTAATTCACTATGTCGAATGATACCATAAGGAATTTATTAGGTAGCTTACATTTTTCAAGTGCTGCTATTAGATCTCTTCTATTTGTGATTATGTATTTTGATTTATAGGTTGTGACAGCAGTGAAGATATTTAATTCTATAATTAAATATCTTCTATATGTACTTGAATTAATTGATGTGATAATCGGTCTTATGGGATAATCTTTTTTTTGTGCAATTTGGGTAACGCATATGGCGTTTTTGGGTACATTGGAATCAGATAGTACGGTGTTATGTTAAGTTTCAGTAAGGTTTCTTTTGTGTCATTAATGTTTTTTTTAACTTTGTCGTGAAAAGTGATGGTTGGATTTTTTGTAGATATAATGAAATTGTTATCCTTCAGGAAGGTGTAAGTTTTGTGAATATATTTGTCTTTGTCCATAATTATCAGACCTGCATTCTTGTCTGCTTTTGTTACTATCAGATCGTTGTCCTTAATCTTTTGTTTTATGTCTTTCAACAGTAATTCTTTTCTTTTTTGTTCATTACTTTTCATGTTATTCTTATTCTCTTTTCTCCCATTCGTCTTCATGTCCTCTTTAATTAGCAATTGTTGTAGTTCTCGATGTATTTGCTCTTCTTTAGGGTGATTATGTATTGCTGCTTCCAATTCGATAGCAAGTCTTCTAAGATTTGGTGTTGACTGTACGTTATATTTTAAGCCTTTATCGAGGAATTGTGTTCCTTGTTTGTTGAATGTGATATTTGTGAGGAAAGTTATACGGTCATGAAATTGATACTGTTTCATTATTGTCTTATTTCCTGTAATCTTCTTATTTTCGTTCTGTTTTTCAGCTCTGAGGATTTCTATTTTTCTCTGTTTAATTGTCCAATTCTGTGTGAGTATGTGCCTGTGTTGTGTGTGTAAATATTTCCTTAATCTGGATATGGTGGTATATTGTTGTGAGGCTTTGATATAATTTAATGTTTATTGTGTTAATATGGGAGTGATGTTTCTTAATTTTTGGTCTCATCGATCGTTTCATTAATTTTTGGATGGTATGTTTTGGTCATTTAGGTGCTTCGGATATTTACTTCTAGCGAATTTGGGTATCAAGTTCTCTTCCAGATAGATTTAATAAAAAGGATATGTTGTTGCTTTTGTTTTAATTTTAGTTGTTGGCTTCTGTATTCGAAAATGATATTGGTCGTACTAACCTCTAAGTTATTCTGTTGATAATGGATTTATTGTTGGAAAAAAGCAGCTTTTACCGGTTTCGCCTTGTGAGCATCATCAGAAAGCTTTCTATAACAAAATGTGAACATTACCCTTAAAAATTTTTTTTAATTAAAATATAAAAGATGTAAAATAGGAACTTACGTCAATCGAATACGTGTAAAGATAAAAATTAAATATCATGATATTACACAATCTTGACACATAAATCTTGTACTGGTTCTTTTCTTCGCTCTTCTTGTGGTGTGCTTACACACATGACCCTGTCTTTGTGTCTTTGCTTCCTTCCGTCTGTGGTACAGGTGCTGGAAAATGTCTCTTCTTCAACCGAAGTGGGTTGTTATCACTTGAAGGCCTTTCGCTTCTCCGTTTTTTCCTATCCGTTACGTGATTTTCGATAATTTGTCTCACCAGCTCAAATCTAAACTTTGCTAGGTGAGGCTTTGCTCCTGTTCTCATTTGGAACAAGGTGAATGCCCCACATAACAACCCTCACATCCACCACATGGAATACACTAAACTACATCTGATTTGTACAGTAATGCTATTTTTATCTTTAATGTTTTTATCTTTAATTGATTTAGATAACGAACTTCGACAGAAACTTTTTAGTTTTTTTAAGTTCTTAGAGAAAACAACAGCCAAGTCCATCAAATGCTTAAAAAACTTTTTGTACCATTTTATGGATATTTTGGCCGTAACAGAAAAACTTATAATCATGACTGCTTTATCTACAGCTCCCATTTTCAAGTTGTAATCGACTATACAGCTTGGTTTGACAATAGATTCACGGGTTGTAAAATTTATTTTTCCCGTGTGTTTTATTTCATTTTTATGAACAGTTGTGAGCATATGTATGTAGGACTGTTGGGAAAATAAAAACGCTAGGCGCACATTATTTGTAAATATAATGTTTTAATGAAAAATAAATGTACACTATAACCAATGTCTTTTAACTATAAACTTGTTTTATTTCAACGGCTACGGTCTATGATATTGATTTTTTATATCTTTAACGAACGTGTCTTCCGTTAAGCGCGCGCGTCTTCGTCCTCTATCTTCTACCGACTGACTTTGGCCTATCTCCCGTCCACTGCTCAACAGCCGACATTTCCCGACTCCATTCCCACACGTATGTCTCTTTTATCGTGCCATTTTATCACCATCATGTTCTTTTTGGCGATTGTTGACTCCAGGTTCATTGTGTATATCAATAATAAAAGAAGAAGGAAAGAAAATCCTTTTTTTCACAATGATATAAATATTTATTTATTTCTTTTCAATCTGTACTACACGTGTTTCGCTTTTTTCTTAAAAGCGTCATCAGGTACAACTATATTAAATTAAAATTAGAAAAGTTAAATATAAGTTGATTTTATGAAATAAAAATATAATTACCGTCAGTTACATCAAAGGTTGCAAGAAATTAAGCGAAGAGAAAAATGCGAAGACATTGGGTGATCCTGAACTCTCGTTATTAAACGTTGAAGAAGCAAATACCAATCTTTTCTTTAATTTAAAATTATTGAAAAATATGAAATTTTGTTTTTTTGTTTGACATTATTAATGTTGAAATGCAAAAATCTGAATTATAACTAATTATAAAACATTAATAATGAACGCTGATGTTAACGTTAAATTATTATTAAAGCCCAAGGGCGGCGTGACTGTAATGGCTGATGGCAAAACGTGGTAATTTCTTTTTCAAGTAACAGTAAAAGTTAGATGAAGAACATTTCTAAAATAATGTTTAATTAATTAATGTTTTATTGACATTTTATATTTTATTTATTTTATATCATCTCCTTAAATCGATCCTCCTCGAGGAGGATCGAAACGTCGGTCGGTCGGTCGGACAGCGACCTATCATCTCCTTAAATCGATCCTCCTCGAGGAGGATCGAAACGTCGGTCGGTCGGTCGGACAGCGACCTATCTCTCTCTCTCCTTAACGATCCCCCGTTTGGCGCCACCCCGTCGGCCGATCCTACGATCCTCTGAGGAGGACCATTTCCAGAAGTTCCGTCGCCCACCGCCAGGCGGTGCCACCGTCAACCGGGACTTGAGGAAGGTTCCTCTGTGGGGATTCTCGGAGGACTACTTTCAGAAGTTCGGCCGACCGTCACTAGATGACGCCACCGTCGACCGATCCTCGGAGGACTACTTTCAGAAGTTCGGTCGCCCGCCGATAGGTGGCGCCACCATCGACCTGGACTTGAGGAAGGTTCCTCTGTGGCGATTCTCGGAGGACTACTTTCAGAAGTTCGGCCGACCGTCACCATCGACCGATCCTCTGAGGACTACTTTCAGAAGTTCGACCGCCCGCCGCTAGGTGGCGCCACCATCGACCGATCCTCTGAGGACTAACTTTAGTAGTTCCACCGCCCGCCGCATGCTTAGTTCCACTACTCACCGCTAGGTGGCGCCACCGTCGCCCGATCCTCCGATCCTCCCGGAGGACTTCCGGTGGCGCCACCGTCGTCCGATCCTCCGTGCCTCCGATCCTCCCGGAGGACTTTCGCTCCAGAATCGGCATTATCTATCTACTAACCTGGATTTCTGAATCTTCAAATGCACTATTCCCAATTATTATAGAATCATCTTGACATTCGTCTGGGACAATGAAAATTTCGACTTCCATCGTTACATCATCAATTTTAACTGTACAAAGTGTCTTTCCTATTGTCTTCCCTTCACCTCCACCAAAACCTCTTAGATGAATCACACATGGAATATAGTTGAAATGTAACCTCATCGCATCTCTTTCTCTTACTGTCACTACTTCGCTTCCCAAATTGATAAAAGCTACGATTTGTTCACCATTCACCTCTACTATTTTCCTCAAATCTCCCAATGGTTTGTGAATTTGTATTTGATGAACTTCTTTAGAACTTGTTTCTCTACAATGTTTGGCAATGTGTCCCGTTTTATCACATCTAAAACAACGGTTTTTATTTTGAGGTTTAGTACATTTTAACGAAATGTGTCCAATTTCATTGCAATTGTAACATTTTCTGTTA
The DNA here is from genome assembly GCA_036711965.1 of Onthophagus sagittarius. NCBI lineage: Eukaryota > Metazoa > Arthropoda > Insecta > Coleoptera > Scarabaeidae > Onthophagus > Onthophagus sagittarius. The sequence continues at coordinate 50,608,165 of JASERS010000001.1, forward strand.
TCAGAACTTATTACTCTAATTATTACTTTTATTACTCTATTAATATTCTACTCTATTATGGTTACTTGTGGACGGCATCTTGACATTATTTGTTTTTATTGTACTTTCATAACTTTTTATTTTCAATAATAGATCTTGAGTATCAATCGGTAAACTAATGGCTAAAAGTTTACTTAACTCTTTATCCTGTATTCCGGCAATAATATATTTCAGTACGGCTCTCTCACTAAAATCACCTGCGCTAGCAATAGCTTTCATGTTATAAATATAATGTTCATACGTCTCATCTCCTCGTTTAACACGTTTGGACAAATCAAAATGAATATCAGCCTCATCTACTACAATCGGAAAATCATCAATCAGTCGTTTTTTAAAAGTTTTCCAATCATAAATCAGGTGTTGAACACTTTCAAACCAAAGTTTCGCTACACCGTTCAATTTAGTTATTGCATTATACAATAACGTTTGATCATCCCATTTAAAAATCATTGCTAAATTTTCTGCGCTTTTAATCCATTGTTGGGCTGTCAACGAATTTGGTTTACCTGGATTAAAATCCGAAATAATTTGTTGCATTGTGTTGTGGTAATGTACCGAAGCTCTAGCGCCGTCTGCGTTGTCTAATCTTTGTACTCTTTGAAATAATTCTCTTTCTTTCCTCAACAAATCATGTTCTTGTTGCAAAAGACGTCTCTCCCATTGGATGTTACGATCAAATTCACCAGTTGCATCTAATGTAACCTCCTCGCCTTCGTTTCCACCGTCTGTGTTTGATACGAAGTTGCTTTGATCCATTGTTACCAATTTTGTTTTAATAAAAATTTCCACCTTGATTAAACTTTATCTACTTATCCCTCCGCTGCAATTGTTAGTTTCTTTTTCCCTCTTTACCCGGTTCCCGTAAATAAAAACGCACCACACAAGTTAATCGTTTTACTTCTACTTCTACAACTCGACATAACCTCTCATCACATAACATCTTTTTTTTTTTTAGTTTTATCTTTTCACTAATAGATGGCGTTACACATTTATTTCAAATATCGATTTCATCTAAAAGAATGATCTTCGTCAATTTTAATAATGAATATTAAGTTCCGTCGTCACCATTTCCAGAATCAGAGCTATCACCCATGGAAAATTCAGCCCCATCACTGCGATCTCCATTTCCATCAACTTCCGCAACTTCCAGACCACCATCCCCTTTAATACTATCTCAATCCGTATGGACACCTCCTCGCACCAAAAGAAGAAAAAAAACTGATACAGTTGATAACTTGGCCGACAAAATTTCCAAATCAATGGATCAAATAACAAAATTTATAGATGAAGAAGATACAAATGCTATATTTGGAAAATTGGTAGACCAACTGTTAAATGAAAAACCACGTAGATTACAAAGCAATCTTCGAATTAAAATCTTACAGCTCCTTAATTATGACGATTGTTAACACTGTCTCATGTTTTATTTAGCGATGTTTTGTGCTGGATTACTTTTTTCTCATTTTCCTAATTATTGTTCTTTTTGTGACGAAATGTTACATTTCTTGTGATTTGTATGTGCAAATATTTTATAAGTTAAGGTTAAATGTTTTAAGAAGTTATATTTGTTTAAAAAATGAAGTTTTATTTATTTTTGAATGTGTTAGAAATAATAAACACTTAAGTTAAAAAAATTCTTATTTATTCTCATTAACCTAATATTACTAAAGTGTAGGTTACAAAATAATATACCATTATTACTTAATAAAAAATAAACAAAATATAAAAAAATACTAAAAAGGATTTATAGTCCAGTTCTTGACACATATTCCAATTGCCAAGGAACTGCACCTTCATTATTGAAATATTGGCCCAATAAGTTTCGATTTTCCATATGTTTTCTTGAAGAATTGTTGCTCCCTAGTCGGTGTACACCTTCTAGAGAAAATGATTCTGAACGCCATTGTCCTTCGATTATTTCGCCATTTGCTGCCCCTATTTGGTCGCCATAACCAGGTGAACAGTAATATCCGCCATTCCTATATTTTCGAAGATAATTATGAAGAACAACAGTAGCTTGAACAATGTACCCAACCATTTCAGTTGAAGCTACTATGGTTCTTCTTAGTATGCACCACCTCTGACGTAAAATTCTAAAGGCATTCTCAACTTTTCTTCTTGCCCTAGAGAGGCGATAATTAAAAATAGTTTTTTCAACGCCTGGATATATCGCCCTGGATATGGGCGCATTATATTTTCCGCCAAAGGGAATGCAGCATCCCTTATTACAAAATGTGGGAGTATGATATTACTACCTGGCAGTTTCTTTGGTGGTGGAATGGAGAGTGTTCCATTAAGCAGTGCTTTGCCGAAACAGCTTTCTCTTAGCACTGTATTGTCATGGTTTCTACCTGCAGCACCAATATCTATTGAAATGAAGTTGTATTCTGCATCTACTGCTGTCACTAAAATGATACTGAAACTATTTTTGTAGTTATAAAATTCACTTCCAGACTTTTGAGGTGCTTGAATGTGAATATGTTTCCCATCTATTGCACCAATGGAATTCGGATGTTGCCACCTTTCGGAAAACTCTTTTTCAATTTTCTTAAAATCATTAATATCGGGCGTTGGCATTACTTTTGGCTGTAAAATATGCCAGAGAACAGCTATTGTCTCCTTAACTACAACATGTATAGTAGCTTTTCCTACATGATAATTCCATGCCATCTCTTGCATTGAACAACCTTCAGCTAGATAACTACAAACCAAACAAAATAAATAAATGAAACATACAATTATGTATATGTTAGGAGCACACATTTCAATCACGCATACGTACTGTAAAGTAATTATCAGACGATGAGCTGGAGACAAAGCTTTTCTTTTTGGTGTTTTTGTCAAAGAAGTATTACGTTCTAAAATTCAAATTAAGTCTGTGTTATTAAGTGTTAGTAATTGTTGATATCTTAAGATTTATGAGTTGCATAATTTGGATTAGTTTAAAATTATTTATTTTGTAACATTTGTTATATAGTATTTTATTAATTAATTTTTTCTACAGCAGCACACCTCTGGTAATCCTAAATTTTCTTTTTCAGTTCCTTTTAAAAAAGTTCCCTAACTTATTGAAATTATTTCTTTCATTTTTGCGCAGGTGTAATTTTTTTTGCTCTCTGATTCATATAAAAGTGTTGTCAAGGTCTTCTCAGTCTCTTTTCAAACCAGATTTAAAATACTAAACACACGTGATATTGGAATTTTTGGGTTGGATCGCAATTTTGGGTCGTTTTGAAAAATTTCCTAAAACCATATTATTGGGATTCATCACGTGTGAAATATTGTTAGAAAAGTGATTTTCATTTCTTACATTTTTCGGTGTATCCGGATTTTAAAAGTATTTTTATTCTACCACATTTACTTCTGGTTTAAAACCTCGAACAGCAGAGGTAAGTTCTTCATAATTTCTTTAATTCATACATCTTTCAACAATTCACACACCTTTCATCTATGCATTCAACACATCCTAAATCTACTTAGTTAAAAAAAAAAGAAAAGAAAGAATTATATATATTGCATTAAAAAAAATCTTACCTTTATATTGTTGTTTTGATTACGTTTATTTTTTTTTTAATAAAATTATTGCAATTCATAAATCCTGTGTGTAACTTTCTGTTGTTTTATTTGTTTGCATCATCTTACCAACATCACACGTCACAGTTCGTGAACCACGTGAGGTGAACTGTGTGGCGCCTAAGAAATCACCCCTCCCTTCTACACTGGGCTGGACGAGGACTCACGTGTGTCTCTTAGATGTAAACAACGTTATTCTTTTTTTGTTTTGTCTAATTAGTCAATTTAGGCGTCATAAATTTTGGCGCCCAACGTGGGAAATATATTCAAAGAAAGATTTAAATGAGAACCTTTAAGTTGAGTAAATGGTTCTCCGATTATATGAGATGTAGAAATTATCTGACCTTTAGGATCGTAAGTCTTCTGATCTTGATCCGATGTTAAATTTCCAGCAGCAGCTCCTCTGGTACAGGTTAGGAAAGGTAAATATGGTATAGATTCTTCCCGATGAGGTTGTTATGACTAACGTTGGTATTATCCCCAATAGGTTTCGGAAAATAGAGACTCCTTGGCGGAAAATGTACCAGGAATATTTTCCAAAAACAAGTTGGAATTGTTCCAAAAAAAAAAATTATGGCAAAATTGCTCCCCACAATAAAACCTGTATAGATAATTAGAGAACAAAAGAAAATTAGATTTAGGATAGTTGCTTCTTCTTTTTTTTTTGCTTGTAGGATAGATGGCTTTTTTTTTCAAAAAAATTTTTTTTGCATACATTCATTTTTTTTGTTGTTTATTTAACCTAAAAGAAAAGGAGGTTAAGAGTTTGTTTACATTTAAATTTTTATTATCTTATTTTATCTTACCTTTATTTTGTTGTTTTGATTACGTTTATTTTTTTTTTAATAAAATTATTGCAACTCATGAATCCTGTGTGTAACTTTCTGTTGTTTTGTGTTATTTTAAATCACCCCTCCCTTCTACGCTGGAAGAGGACTCACGTGTATCTCTTAGATGTAAACAACGTTATTCTTTTTTTGTTTTGTTTAATTAGTCAATTTAGGCGTCATAGAAGGTCCTACCAATTTTAATAAATATTTAAATTCCTTGAAGGACATTCTGACGTACTTAAAAAACTGTGCTCCATCTTTTTCTGTTCTTAGCATATCTGCTGTTAGGGTTGCAAAATGACCTTCTGTTTCACGATTTTCATTAATAGGTTTTCGTAAAAGTCGTTGACGAATTTTTAATTTTTTTCGCATGACAACGGTAGCTGCAGCTAGACATGCCGTTGTTGCAGCTAAAACAATTTTTTTCCGATCCATAATCGCGCGGTCGCTTACGACTTATAAACGATTAGTTGTAATTTTAAAATCTTAAGTTTGCTCGCTAAACGGGTCAGTTGTAAGCGTTAAGTTCCTTGCGTTTACGCTTACGACCACTGCTATGGTTGCGGTTACGTTTGATATCCTAAACCAGCCATTACCAGCGGAGTCTACAGTTCTTAGGTAAACGCACTCGCCATATGCCTTTGTAGATGCATCGGAAAACCCGTGCAATTCAAAATCTATCGCGGATTTTAATTAAATATGACGTGGAACCTCAATTGAATTCAATAAATTCAAAACATCGCGAAACTCACGCCAACGCGTATGTGAATGAATTGGAAGCGTTGCATCTCAATCTAAACTCGCACTCCAAATATCCTGGAGAATAATTTTTGCCTTGATAATAACAGGGCTCAAAAACCGGAGGGGATCAAATATCTGAGCAATTTCAGAGAGAATAGTGCGCTTGGTTACCCGAATGTTAGATGAGCTCTCTGGTATCCTAAATTTAAACACATCTTGAGACGGGCCCCATAATAAATCTAATGTACGCGTATTTCTTTGACGGCCTAGATTAAGAATATCATTCGTTTGGGTACCCGAGACGCTTTGCAATACTGCTGGATTATTTGACACCCATTTGTGAAACGTAAATCCACCAAATTTAACGTACACGATACGCCCTCAATAATTTGTAGTACGTCATCGAAAGTATCTGCGCCCGTAAGCAGACCGTCAACATAAAAATAGTTTTGAATAACCTGGGCGATTTTAGGTTGAGAGCTTTCTAAACCAAGCTGCTTTAAACATGCTGCATCCCTTTCCAGCAGGGTTGCCCCATTCCCCATATGCGAGCTATACTATTTTAGTACTATTTCGATACCAAATTTCATTGTGTAGATTATACAGGATGTGCTCGTGAGTTATGTCCAACAGTGTATATCAATTATAAACTCATGAATTCTTTTCCATCAAAGAAGCCATAAAATACCTTTTCTAGTGTTTATAAAGTGTCAGTAGCTACCACAATGATAATAATGGGCAAGCAAACAAACACGAGGTAGACTCATTTCAAGTTCTGTATGTGAACAACAACTTAAATAATCCAGAACCTGCACCAGCGTTGATTCTCAAGCTTGACTGGACGGTAAGGTTTTTTTTAAGTAATGACCTTACTTAAAAAAAACGAAACCAGAAATCCTCCAAAACGTAAAAATAAAAACTGTGGAAGACGAACTGGTTACATTTATGAAAAATGTGAAGAGCCTTTATGCGCAGAATGCATAAAATCATTTCGTTTACAAATTACCACAAACTTTCAGTGGCCATAAATGTGGACGTTATTTTCTTTTGTGAAATATTATTGTTTTCGCAACAATGTTTGTTATTGTTTATTTTCCACCTTGTTTTGGCGCCAACGTTGTTGATAAGATTTAGAAAAGATCGCAATTTGTATAATCTATCACAAGATGGCATTTAGTTATCAACTAAAATAGCATAGTAACAATTGAAATCTATCCCGATTCATATATGATCACTAAACATTGCGTTATAGAATATATAATAGTCTTCGATTCTATCACCAGTTACCAATTAAGTCGAATATAACAACTATTCGATGATAAGATTTATTCATTCGATCGGTTTCGGTTTCTACGAAACTATCTTCAGGAATTCCTATAAAAAAAGAGTGAAATTATAATGGTTAATATTATTTATAAACAGTTAAACACATTTAAAAAACAGAATTTTCTTTTCCTTTTAAAAGAACTGCTTACGTCAAATAAAGTGAGAAATATTTGGTTGAGTAAGCAGAAACATGGAAACAAACAAAACAAAAATTTATAAATTCGGAAAAGAACGCTAACAAATCAAAACAATCTACTTAAAAAAACTAATACGTTACGAATATGTATTAATCATAGACAAAGAAAAGAATATAGATTGGGCTTGCTTCTGCGCGTACGAAATAAAATTTAAGAGTTTTGGCCGCCGCCATTTTTAGCCGTTCTTCCTCAATTTACATAAGCAGCTACAACATCTGTGTAATGGGAATTTGTGAATTCATTTCCGGGGTAATACTCAAACTATTTTAACACTTAGAGATCGTAAGTGTCTTTTTTCATATTTCAAAGTAGTTTCGTTCTAGGATTACTTTGAATAATAAAACAAAAAAAAGATTAGTTCTGATAGTAATGGCCCTCATACATTATTGGGAAGTGCACTACATACTGGCGAAATTAAATGCTTCATTGCCACTTTGTTCGTGTGAGGACATCTTCAAGATTCTTCTACAATTCGTTGGTTGCAAATGCAATCAGAACACTAATCTCTTTTTGACGTCCTTAACAAACGATACTTAGCACTTGTAGTCCTAAATGAAAAAATAAGTATTGACGAAAGCATGCTTATTTATTTATTATTTATGCTGATTCAATTTGAACCATATCAGGGAAGACAAGAGCACAGACCTCAAATTAAACAACTAGGTGTTGGCGGTTCTACTGTTATCTCATTAATATCAAAACTTCAAAAATATAGTTTAACTCATTCTTTACAAGACTATACATTTCTTCACGTGTATTATCTTACAGAAACCGAAGTTGTTTATATTCGGGCCACAAGAATGCAGCTGCTTTATGAATACGACGTGGTTGAAATTTTATATAAAGAAGAAAACATTGCCGAATAACCGCTTGAACGGTAGTTTCTCCGTTCTGCAATTTGATCAACTTTTCTTTCAAAATGTGTATAGGTGATATACCGGATAGGGATATCCGTCGATATTCGCAGAAATAAAAAGGTCCGTATCTCTCCGTTTTTTTCCACGGATCTTATTATAAAGGCTGTTCATAATAAATGCTACGTTCATATGAACGTATATTTTTCCTTAAAAACACGACCCTTAAGAATTAGTATGCAATTATGAAACACTGTATAGAAAAAACAAATCCACAAAAAAACAACATGTATGTAAACAATATGAGTATTTGATAAAGATTATTATGATTTAAGTACGATAAACACAACTTTTTCAAAAGTGTTATAATTAACTGTAATCAAAATTTAACAGGGGTAAATTATATTTTAGAATAAGCAACTTGGCAGTAAGTTTGTTGTTTTTTTGCCCGTAAGTTTGTTTCGATGAAGATTATTAATAATTCCTGTTGTACTGAATAGCTGTCCACTTGGAACACTAGTAGCTGGTGTCGATAAATATGTACGAGCAATTTGACTTAAACCTGCAAATTTCTTACTATTTGTTTCCTAATCTAGTATCCTAGTAATCGAATTCATTAAGTGAAAGGATTCTTTTTTTCGTTATGTGATCTTTTGGTTATTTGAGTTGATGTTCTTGTTAATGTTATAGTGGTGTGTTGTACTCCTTCATTTAATGCCTTAGATAAGTTTTGTTTAACTTCTTCGTTTCCCTTATATCAAGGATCTAAATATGTTGCCATTTGATAGAGGTTAACATTTTCTATTTCACTAAATCGATTATTTAATTGCATTTTTAAAGTAGTTATAAAGTCGTGAATAGCAAAGCAAACTTGATTATTTTAAACTGGTTCTACATTACTATTTCTCGAAGAAGCGATCATTTCATCATATAATGTGTTCAAAACCCGTACAAGTGGAATAACATTTGATAAACAAGAATGTAATAAACTCAACTTTTGAGTAACTGCATCAATAGGTTTAAGAATTTTTTCAATTTTTTGAAGCAATCCCCAGTCCTCAGAATCTATTGGCTCTATTTTATTTCCCGTTGCATAAGGTGACCAAGAATCTTTAATACACAACAGTCTTTATAGATAGCACTTTATACATGGTACAAACATGATTTAACCGAATCTGTACATTTTTAAATCTTTTATTGGGATTGTAGAATGGTTGAAATATCCTGCAATTTTGTTTGCATTTTACTAGCACTATCGAAATTAACTCAACTTTGTTAATAAATTTTTATACATAATAAATGGATAAATGTTCACCATAACGAACAATATGGTGCACATTATGTTGTGAAATTTTCCATTCTTGAAACATAGACCGAAACATTTCTGAAATATAATCTCCTCTCTGACGGTCTTCAAGAACCTTCGCCAGTAGAACACTATTTTTTCATTTAAAAATGTGTTTTATACAATAACAAGTGAAGACTGATGATATTCCTGTCAAACCAAATATGAGCAGTAAATGACATTTTATGAAAATTCTTCAACATATCCTTTATTTTTATAGAAACCCTGTTATATAACTATTAGACCATAATTTGGTGTGATATGGTTCATCAACTTCCGAAATCCTAACTCTTTAACATGTTGAAATGGCAAATCACAAAGAGCTAACATTTCTGCAATTAATTTGTAAATTGTACTGTTGACATATTAACTTTAAAAACGGAACATCTTTCAATATTAATATAAAATGTTATAATAATAATCCAAAATAACACCAACAAAATGAAAAGATGTAAATAAGATTATGTATTATAAAATAAAGGGTAGGCAATTATATCCACTGTACTTTGTATTTTAAATTTATTTAGTTATATTCCCAAACAATAATTTGTTTTATTGTGGCTTTTAAAATTACGGTTAATATATTTTAAAGTGTAAAACAGTGTTTTACTCAAATGTGCAATTTTTGACAATATATACATAGGGGAATGATAGACAGGGATGTTTGTAGTTGCAACTTATATTAAATAAATTGAAAAAACATTTTAAAACATTATTTTTGGTAGCAAAATTTTCAAAATTATTTTTAAATAATATCTCTAGCGATGCCCGTAATAAACTTTACCTTCACAATATCTATTACCACCTAACTTTAATAAAACGGCGTCACTGTCTCCCTCGCAATTTTCGTTTCCGGAATTTAATAATTTTACACAAATTACTTTTTTTAAACTTCTTTGAAATTGAATTGTGGTAGGATGGACACAATTACTGTTGCTTTACCGAATCGATCCGAAGAAATTGTCCAAGGCATTAATCTTCTAGTTAACACATATTCTATGTTGATAGTCGTTTTTAGTAATTGCCATAAATGAAAAACCCATTTATACTAATTCTAAAATATTTTATGAATTTCATTTGCTTCGTTTTTTCTGTGTCTATTGAAAAACCATTCAGTTTTTAAAAAATGAGGTTTGATACTCCAATCCTTTAAAATGGTATGTTGTATTCTTTTGTGTTATATGTTGCAGAAGAATTTAAGATGTCAAATAATTTGTCAAGTCTTTCTGCAAATTGTGACGTTGCAACTGCAGATGCTTGGATGAAACCAAATCTTATATACAAATTTAATCCAACAGTAACTGCATTGCTAAACACTTGGGTTGCCAATTTCACTTTCATCTTCTTAAAGTTGTTTGGATCGGTTAATTTGGATGGCGGCTCTTGTTGGGTATTGTTTGTCGTGGTTATAAAATTTTACAATATACTCCCATGAAATAGTTGCCCCTTCACTTACAAACGTATATTTTAATAAATTATTCCACAGTGCTTTAAACAGATGTGGCGTGTCAAACATAAATATGACTTTTTCATCATATACATAAAGATAGCGGCGATCAACATCAATATTTAGTAGCCGTATAGCTTGTAAATTATTGGAACCTATATCACATACTACGACTGCTACTTTAATACCAATTCCTTTTAATTTCTTAATAGTTTCTATAATAAGTTCCTTCAACAATTGGCCAGGACATCCAGAATTAAAAACATAATAGGACACTGGCTGGCTCCATTTCGAATATATTCCACGCATCATAAAAGTGAAGGCACTTAACGCATGTTTTAGTGGCCGAGTAGCGCCTTGCCCATCATCTTCAAATCATATCACATTATCGCTCGCAATTGAATAAAATAAATTTGATTTTAAGCTCATTTCATCGGTTCAATTCAAAGGACACATATTTTATTTTATTTATTAAAGTTATTTACTTTTTCTTCTAATGTTTCGTAAAATTGTGGGTTATCTAAACCAGGGTTTAAATTCATATGTTGAACAAGTTTCAATAAAGTATTGGAACTTGGCAAACAAAATTTTTTTCTTAGTCATGTTTTGTAAATTTTAGGGTTTCCAAAATATAATGCCAAACATTGTTTCTTAAATTCAAGTGAATATCTCCTTCCTCTCGGTTTTAGTTGTCCTTCAGTAATTTGAACATTAATAAATTTTGCAACTTCTGCTGATGGGGCAAATTTGTTTGTTATCTTTTTATAGTCTTCCAAACTCAAAAAATTGACAATATCGTCTTTCATCAAATTTAGTTTAAGAAGAATGTTTAGAAAGTTTCTTATTTTTCATCCGCAACTTACATATTTTACCTCTCTGTTGCTTTATCGTCATTCTTAACTTGTCCTTTTTTGGCGAATGAAATGTAAATTGGTGAGGTGTTTGAGTTCTGCTGCTTGGCAACAACAGTGGTTCACTTTCTGAATTTTCATCTTCTTCGGGAATTTCAAGTTCTGGTAAGGTAATCTAAAATTTTTAATTTATTTCAATTTTTTTTCCATCTGTTTTTGCGGCAAAATTGGGAAAATTTTGGTTATCGACTTTAAATAAGATATCATAAAATGTTAGTTACATGATGCAAAACAATGGACAGTATCAATTTTATGAAGTGATATTCACTTCTCAGAAAAAAAAGTCTGTTATATAGACTTCTTCAGTTGTAGATATTCTGTGCATGTGTATTAATGACATCCGCTTAATGTCCACTCCGAAGGACGGGGGCGACCCAACGTGGTTTCACCGGGATTCAATCCCGGGACGTCTGTGTGTTAACTCGAGAATTAACACGCTGAGCCATTGCGCCCGCTGACATTGCTTTAAATTTAATATTAACTAAATTTAATTACGTACCACTCTATTCTTTCTGTTCAACTCTATCTGTTCTTAATAGACTAAAATCGGATCGCGACTTTTAGTGTTCCGGCATATCACTAATGTGTATTAGCACTAAATAAATGGCCTCTTGTCTTCCTCAAACAGTAAGGTAGTCGTTTTAAAGGAGTGTAAAAATAGAATCATAAATAGAATCAATCTATCTAAGACACATTTCTCAATGCCCTTCAATCTTCTAATATTTTTTCAAATTTCATGTTCCATCGTGATATGCATTCTGGACTAACTGTCCTATCTAACTTTTGACAGATACCACTTCGTTTAGTGTATTTTGCTAAGGATTTACAACGTATGATCAACTGCAAAATACCAGGGGCTATTTCTTCCAGTACTGTTTTCTTAAATGTATGTGTTAAAATCAATTTTGTTTCCAGTGCTTTTATGATATAAAACCTTGATCGGTAGTAAAAGTAAGTTTTTCAAGCACCAAACTTGGTAAATTTAATGTATCCACATTCGCTTCTACCGCTTAGCTTAGCTCTGTTAGTACCTGTTTCTTTGACTGCGTTTTGTTCCTGGTCAAAGGTCATGAATTCGATGGTACACAGTACACGACTATAACACACAAAATAAATAAGACAATGTAATTCATTAGTATTTATATACGGTATAGTTATATAACTTACTTAGTTACTTATATTTTTGAAACATAAATTTTCATAAATTGGATGGAATCGACCCTTTACTTTACACATTTTCAACACCGTCAACTTCTTCTATAATTGTTTTAATACAGACCCTCACTTTCACCGGACGCTTCTTTTGATGTATATCTGCCAGATTTTATTTTTTCTAATGTTAACATTATTGTACGAGTTCCAAATCTGATCAGAAATTAATGATCTGTAACGTACAACTGTTCAAATATTTAACATAGCGCTTTTTTGTTTATTCATTGATCAAATAATTAATAATAAAATACTAGAAAAATAACAAAAATCTGGTATATTTGATTGTTGAAAATGACAAACTAAGAAATAAGTCTTACCGTTCCGCTTGGGCGGTTTTTAACACACGATTTTTTTATATCTATACTTTTTACAATTTTTGATAAGTAAACGTTCTGCAAGTCGTAATTTTCTCATTATGAACGTTTTCCGCACCCACGTTATTTAAGGAATATTTGTCAACCTTCCCTCTCCCAACAGCACTTAGAGCCTTTGTTTGCCATGACACATCTGATAATGTAACTAGTTTATGCAGTGTAAAAGAGTAGAAAAACAGGTGATCCGTATCTGCTAGTTAAACGTACTACTTTCAAGTAAATCGCGATCAATCACTCATTCAATATTTTATCTTGGTTCACCAATAGAGGCGAAATATGAAGATTTTTGTTAGATTTCTGTGTTGCACCTACCACGAACTACGAACCAAAAAATTTTTCATATACCTTCATTGTAACGCAAGCCTGCAATGTATTCTCTGTATTGAAACGATCCCCGTTGAGTCAAGTTCAGCCGTTTCCCACAATTTATCTTTGCTTCTAGGCTTTTTATAGCCTTATTACTAGTTTCCTTCGCTATTAATCGGGGCGCTTTACTGACAAATTTTCGAATGTACCTAAACATTAACACTTGATGTAAAAAGGTATAAATAGCATTAATGTTATACATGCCATTTATGTGATAGAATAAACCGATGGTTTTAAGGTGCAGCAATTTTTCGTTAACCTTCCCTCTTTCAGAGCAGAACTCCTCCGTACAATTTTCATGGTGATCAAAAACATGAAATACTGACTTGCTGATCTCAAATTTCATTTTATGAGTATCTCTTGAATTTCGGTAAATGGCTTTTTGAGCACATTTTTGCAAATTAATGGTGTGAAATTTGGTTAAGTATTTTCGACCTTGAGCATTAATGGAGGTATCGGCCTTAATTTTATATAAGGCTTTTCCATAGTTTTTTAGAACATGATTGGTGCACTCTAATTTTTGTATTTGACCTCCGTACCAACAACAGTGTCGCCATCCGCCACAAATTTAAGGTACTTAACTCCGTACATCTCATTACTTTTATTGAAGCCTTTCACAACAATATCGGCTTCCATCGCCGATGAGGATTCACTTCAATTTTTAAAACACAAATGCGTTGGAGTAATTGTTACGGTGGTAGTCGTCGGAGAAAACAAACCGTTGTTTAAACAAACTATTTATTTACAATTTTTACAATATTTACAAGTAATGTCTTGAAGAATAGGTAAAACTCATGGGCGAGTATCGTGGTTAGTTAACGTCGTTGTTCGGTCGGGAACTGGAATGAATTCTACCTCGCCCTCACCCCTCTTTTATCCTCCAGGGTGGCGAGGGCGAACAATGGGGACCAATCCTAGAGCGGCCCAGCCGTCCGACCCGCCGGACCAATGGCGTGGGCTGTAGACCAATAGCCAAGCAGACCGGACGGCGCTCAATTTGGTCTTGGTGATATAATGTCACCGGGGACGACGATAACGATGAAAAAAAATGAGAGACGTAGTCCTGAAGTACGAAATGTATATTTAACGAATATTATTTACAAATGTACAGTGTTAACTAGGTCGATTGGCTGAACTGTCCTGTGGTTGAATTTCGCCGCTTTAAGTACTGGCGGACCGCCAGCTCTCCTCCGGCGTCGACCAACCGCGATCGTAGCTTACGGGTGGGCGTGGCCGGCCGGTCGGCGTCCAGCCGGATGTGGTGTCACCCTCCCCCTCAAGACGCCGCAACGGACGGCGATGTTGGTTGTTGGCGTGGACGGCGAGATCTCGGTGGAGGCGCCGGGCGGAGGTCGTTGATGTGAGTTTTCGTTGGTTCTGCCGAACGATGTCGTCTTATCCAGTAGGTTGTAGGGCCAGCTTCTTCTATGATTGTATGTGGTCCTGTCCAACGTGGTCCAAAGGGCGGCTTCAAATGGCCATATACTCGTTCCATGACCTTCTGACCCGCAACGAAACGTTTTGGTGGTTGGATATCTCCTGCGTAACGCTGCCGGTAACGGTGTTCATTCATGTGGGCTTGTCTTCGTCTTTGTTGTACGTCTGATCGGGAATCTTGTTGATCTTCGCCTTCCGCAGGGGCGGCTATGAACCATTCGCCAGGACGTCGGAGTTCGTATCCTAGTAGCAACCTAGCGGGAGTTTCTTTGGTGGCGGCGTTTCGACGACAGCGCACGTTCCAGAGCGCCTTGCTCAAGTGCTGATCCCAGGTAGAAGGGTTTCGACCTTGGAGTTGGAGGCGAATGCACTTTTTAATTTCCTGGATTCGACGTTCTGTCGGGTTGGCTTGTGGGTGGTGTATTGGCGTTGTCCAATGAAGGCAACCCCACTGCCGCAAAGATGAATCCCAATCTATTCCCGTAAATTGGGGACCGTTATCGGATAGTATCGCTCTGGGGTAGCCATAGCGAGGAAATATTTCCCTATCCAGAAATCCTATCAGCGTGGTTGCTTCGCTGTCTCCGGCAGGAAAAGCCTCCACCCAACGACTGAAGAGGTCGGTCGCCACAAATATAAATCGATTACCGTTTGCCGTTTTTGTGTAGGGGCCCATCACGTCGACCGCAAGGACTTCCCAAGGGCCGGTTGGCTCGCGTGGTCGAAGAGGTGCCTTCCCTTGTAGTGGTCCGCGTTTCAGCGATGCGCATAACCAGCAGCTTCTAACGTAGGAGTCCACGTCATCCTCTAGTCCCATCCACCAGTAGCATTGTTGAATGGCTCGCTTGGTCTCCTCGGCGCCTGGGTGGCGGGCCAGGGGGGAATCGTGGTATGCGTGTAGCACGCTTTCCTTCGTCTCCGTCGGGACTATAAGGCGATTTCCCTCCGGATGGCGCCTCCAAAGTAAGCCATCGCTTACAATGTAATTTTGTAGTATTCTGGTTTCTGAAGTTGAGTTGGCTCCTGCAGTGCTGATGTCCGTCCATGCTTGTATTAGGTTTCGCGCATGGATGTTGTCTCGTTGCTTCGCCTTTACTTCGTCCCCTAGGCTTGACATGTCGATGTGGGCGATTCGGTGTGGTTCCCCTTGTTGTGGTTTGGTAGGTGCGAATAGATGTAGTCGCTCGATGTCTCCGCTTGGTGCACTGTCGGGCTGACGAGACAGGAAGTCCGGCAACTCGTTCTCGTGGCCTGGAACGTGTTCCACGTTGAATTTGTACTCCTGGAGAAGCAACGCCCAGCGGGTTAATTTTGCGTTCCTGTCCTTCATGGAGTCCAACCAAAGGAGAGCCCTGCTGTCCGTCTTGAGTGTAAATCTTCGGTCTTCCAAGTAAGGACGAAAGTGCCGGATTGCCCATACGTCCGCCAGACACTCCTGTTCGTTTGCGTGATACCGTGATTCCGCTGGAGACAATTTCGCGCTAGCGAACGCAATGATTTGTCGACCAGGGTCTTGATAGAGCACCGCGGCAACACCCTTGGCGCTGGCGTCTGTCTGAAGGATGAAGGGTTGGTCGAATCTCGGACGGTGGAGACCTAACGGCTGACTTAGGAGCCGCTTGATTTGAACGAATGCGCCTTCGCAGTTTGACGTCCACTTGAATTTTTGGTTTCCGCGCAGTAAGTTGGTTAAAGGAGCTAACACTTCTGCACACCGAGGTACGAAAGAACGGAGCCAATTGCACAGGCCTAGGAATGAACGGAGCTGCTTTTTGTTTGTTGGTCTTTCTGCGTTATTAAGAGCGTTCGTGTGGGTTGGAAGAGGTTCGACTCCTTCTGGTGTTATGACGTGACCGAGATAATTTATTTTGTTCGTCCCGAAAACGCACTTTTCTCCGGATAACCGTAACCCATGAAATTGTAATCGTTCAAAGACCAGTCGCAAATGTCTTATGTGCTCTTCCCATGAGTTGCTATACACGATTACATCATCCAGATACACCAACGCGAACCGACGTAAGTATCCCACTAACACTTCCTGAGTCATTAGTTTCTGGAACGTAGCAGGCGCGTTTTTTAAGCCAAATGGCATGACTCTGAATTGGTAGGACGCACCGTCTGGAGTCGTGAAGGCTGTTAGGTGTCGGGATGATTTCTCCATGGGTATTTGCCAGTATCCTGACTTCAGATCCAGGCTGGAGAAGACGGTGGCGTGGCTGACATCTCGGAGAGTTTCTTGAATCACAGGAAGGGCGGATGATTCATCTTTTGTGATTTGGTTGAGCCGACGGTAATCGACACAGAACCGATTGTTTCCATCTTTCTTCTTAACGAGTACTACTGGTGAGGAGTATGCGGAGTGGCTTGCTTCTATTATACCTTCTTCTAGAAGTCGTTCCACTTCTCGTGCTATAAATTCCTTTTTGGGCGCTGGGCAGCGGTATGGCGGCACACGGAATGGTCTCGCCCCCTCGATTAATTCCAATTTATGTTCGGTGGTGGTTGTTGTGGCCGTTGTGTTCTCGTCGAAGATTTCAGGAAAAGATTCCACCATCTTCCAAAACGTGTTTTGGTGTTCCTCTGGAAACACCTGCTTGATGGAGCTTTTGTCGATACTGTAATGTGTGGGTGTAGGTGTACTTCGTTCGAAGTAGGCTGTGCGTCTGTGTGTGGCGCCGAAGTGTAGGCAACCGCGTTGATAGTCCAACACTACATTGTTACTGAAGAACCACGGGTCGCCTAAGATGACTGGACTGGCAAGACGGGGAACCACAAAGAATTCTTGATCGCAGGAGCAATCGTCGATGACAAACTGAACGTGCGTCTTCCCTAGGATTTGTAGGTGCGTGTTGGGATCTGCCTGACTCACAAGACAATTCTTCAGCGGCTCGTAGTGGGAGATAATATCAGATCGGATGAAATTAGCTGAAGAACCAGTGTCGATGAGGGCGTGATGATCTCTTCCGAGGATGTTTATGATTATTATTGCCCGAGTTGACCGTGGCGATTTTTGTAATGTGGAAATTATTGCGGCCGGCTGGGGTTTGGTCTTGTTCTTCCAGCGGCCGCTTGCCCATTTCCCGAATTGTCTGATTTATTCGCTGGGCAATCCCTGTTCCAGTGACGTTCTGGGCAGTACCAACAGCGAGGCGGCTGTTTATCCGGCTTCTCATCAGATTCTGTGGGTTTTGGCGCTTTTAGGAGGCCAGACTTCCTCAACAATGTCTCGATTTTTTGTGTCGATAGGCGCAGTTCTACGGTGTTGCAAGGCATGACGGCGAGATGAAGCTGCACTTGAGGTAGCAGCAAGGATACGATCATGGGGATGTCATTATCCGCATTTCGGTGAAGGCGCCGGGCCTGGCGATGTTTCCTCTTCAAAAACGTTTGGCAGGACTCGGCGGACTGCTGCTGGCGGCTAAAGTATTGGCCGTTTATCTGCGCTATTCGCTGCGGGTCATTGAATTTCCCCAGTAGTGTTGTACGGAATTCTGCGAAACTTAGCTTCAGGTCATCGAATGCAAGCCACCAATTTTTAGCTTCGTCGGTTAGGAAATTGGTGATATGTTTTTGCCAATTCGTCGATTCTATTCCGGCCTGCACGAAGTATTCTTCCATGCCCTGGAGAAACTCTTCTGGGTCTTCCAGCGGATCGCCTGAGAAGGTGGGTGGTTGTGGACCATCGGCGATTCCTAGTCCTGAGACCAGCTTCTGTAAGTATTGCAGGTTTGGCTTGATGTTTGTTTCCATGTTCTGTGTCTGTATCCCGGTTGTCGTTTTTTCTTCTCTGGGTAGGTCTTCCTCACCGGAGGAAAGTGATGCTTCTTGTAAAACGTTGAAGTAGGGCTGCTCTGGTGCTTTGGTACTTCTAGTTTTGGGCAACTTCGGCATCGTGGCACGAAACGTTGGGCGCCAATTGTCACCGGGGACGACGATAACGATGAAAAAAAATGAGAGACGTAGTCCTGAAGTACGAAATGTATATTTTACGAATATTATTTACAAATGTACAGTGTTAACTAGGTCGATTGGCTGAACTGTCCTGTGGTTGAATTTCGCCGCTTTAAGTACTGGCGGACCGCCAGCTCTCCTCCGGCGTCGACCAACCGCGATCGTAGCTTACGGGTGGGCGTGGCCGGCCGGTCGGCGTCCAGCCGGATGTGGTGTCAATAATTATGTTTTTGTTTTCGGCACGGCAGCAAACTGCGCAATACGTATTGCGTATACCAACAAATAACAGTTTGCCCGTCCGTTTTCCAATAACTACAGCCTAGAAATTGTATGTTACATATTGTCAGTATTATAAATTCCCTTCCAACAAACCACTCCAGAGGCAGCATTATAGTTATGCCCATAGGAACGCTTGTTCCAACCGCCATCGACAAAGACTTGTATCCATGGTGTGCCTTCTGCGTCGATATCACATTCATTCCTTACCTACTGTTTCCATTGATAACCTGAGGTGGTCCTTCCAAGTTGTTTGTAATGGCCGCTTTATTTTATTACAGGAAACTCTAAAGACTATAATAACTCGTTGCGAAAACGAACTACCTCTAACAACTGTTCCCCATATGTTCGTCGTATTCAATGATAGCGACTGAGGTTTTTGAGTAGAGCAAGTAAATGTTTTATCACATCCCTTGGACACCAGTACGACTTCGAACACCAGTCCGTAATGCTTTTCTTTTGAAACAGAAAATGTTCCGAATGCACACTTTCTCGCGTGCTCGCTTGCTAAGCGTAGTTTGCTTAAATAATTGTATATCCACAATCTTGTTTCCACGTGATGGATTGGTATTAGTGAGAACTTCTTTTTCGGTACATATTTGATGATTTTGAATACTGTATAAATAAAGTAAGAGGTAAGATATTACTTATAGAATACCTGTATTTAGTTATTTACCTCTGATATTCCGCGTTTGAGATAAAATGCTCACCAATTGTTTTCTTTCGCTCGTAAGGCTTCATACCTACCCTAAATTAGTTAAATGAAAAAACAAAAGTTTTATTGGCATCCATAAGTTGAATACACACCTTCGTTCAGACACGTCTAAGACATATCTATCGTTCAAACTAGAAATTGTTCTTTAGTAAATGTTAAATTATATAAAAAGCAACTAATTCTTACTTATCTAGGTTTTTATTTGTAGTTATTAACGGATTTTCTAAATGACGTAAATCCTCAAAAAATTCACAAGAGCCTCACCAAAAATAAATTAAATAAACTGTGTGGACAATGCTAGAAATAATAAAAGTAAGGGTACATCACAACTCTTATTAAAATAAACAAAATATAACTCCTGAAAATATAAATAATAACACAACAAAAATGAAAATAATATTCTTAATATGTTTGTAAACGTTTTTAATGTTTCAGTCGGCCAAGTACATGTATCCATGAACTATGGGAATACAAATTAATCATCTTTTGAATTTAAGAATTCCTGATCTGACGAAGAAGCATCTGTGTACATGTTACTTTTAAAAGGAGTCCTCATTGTATCTCTTATTTGAAACATTTTGGGAGTACTTTTACTTATATTCATTTCTAATTTAATACGAGTGATGGAGCTTAATGTTTTAGTACCTAATTTATTTCTTTTTTTTGTCTTAATATCTGAACAAATAGAAAATAGTCTTTCGATACATGCGTTCGAATGGAGTGGTGCAAGAACAATTCTCGAGAGCTTGGAAATATTGTCAAATACTAACTTATTTGAAATAGCTCTTATTTCAGAAATATGATACCAAAAATTTTCAATAGTGACATCACCAATATTCGAAGTTTCATCTTCTGAAAAATAAAAAGGTAACATTTTATATTCAGATAATGTCAAATCAGTATTTAATATCATCGAATATTTTGCACAAATATTTTTAATATTCATTTTATTCGTTTTTCTTAAAGCTATCTTCGGCAAAATAAATTGACATTCCATAATAAAATCATTTTGAAAAGGTAAACTTTGCTGTGCTTCTCTCATTGCAGTTGGATAAAATTTTAAACACCTTGATCCAAATTCATTGTATATATCATTGTATGGGTTTTATTGTTTAGTTCGTTTAAGGTGGCCACAGCTTTAACTCCAATGTTTACTTCATGTAATGGAAAAACACTACTGAATTGTCCATATCGCAAGTTTCAACAGAAGACAGATACTCTGGTTTGATAAAATTCGACGCCAATATTCTAATAAATCGTATACATTCAATATATAAATTTCCAATAAAATTTCTATCAGATTAATATAACAAATTAAAATTTTGGAAATATGACAATATGTATTGCATAAATCCGAAATAAGCTTTAGTATACATATTGTTCAAGTCGTTCAGAATGATTTGCGCCTGGTGACTTCTATCTTCGACGCTAGCTAATAAAAATGTCATAAATTTCTGCCCGTCGTAATATTGGAATTATCGCTGCAATATCCTACGATATTCTTAGTATCTAAATTATTCTTTTTTCTACAATTTGTAAAAGAACTGTACATACTGTCAGCTGTAGCACTTTCATTGACATTAATTAAGTCTAATGCACTTGCTTTTTATTTTGTTTTAAAAACATAACTATAATGCAAAGCAGTATGTTGTTGCTGATATCGGTGCTTTCATCAACTAATATAGAAAATAATTATTTTTTAACGTATTATCACATACAGTACTTAATGCTTTCCATATCACATTATTAATTATACTTATACAATTTGTTCTTTTCATTTTAACTTCTTTGTTCAGTTTGCTTTCTTTAAATACATTTAGGACAATTAATTTTGAAAAAGATGATTAAGTTGAATCCAACATGATTATAATAAAATAATATTTATTTCTGACCACAGCCTGTAATCCGACATGGAAATATGAAATATAATAACAGAAGTAATGTTACTCTTGCGTATAAGAAAAATAATCAAATAAATAAAATAATAATAAAATGAAAGTAGGTTGAAACAAAATTACTGACCACTGAATTAAATACTGACCATGAAGGTGCTTCAGCCTTTATAAACAGAAGCAGTGACATATTTTTTAAGGGTATAAAATATGTTTGCCTGTACTGATTATAACCGGTTTTATCCATATAGATCGGCCCATACAATAGAGTCCAGAGATAATGGAATGAACAAAAAAAAAACAAAATGTTCAGAGAAGATTGGACTATCGTTTGATTCCAGTTAGTCAAAGGTTCCAGGTATTACAAATTTTGGGAAAGACAAGTTTCCCTCATGCTTGCACCCCGTATATACTTAAATTAAACTCTGAATGAAAATTTCTATAGCAGAATTATTACCGAAGTATCAACCTTTCGATCTAAAAAAGAATCGTCTGAATCGAATGCGTGGTTTTCTGTTGTGGATAATTTATAATGGCTAGTTGTTTCTTGTCGGTCAGTATTTATACATTAAAAGTGACAATTATGTTTTAAACATTATAATTGTGTTGGTTCTATAATTTGTGGAAGCATGACATCCATATAAAATAACTTTAATTTTGGCAACATCACGTTTTTCCATAATTCTACATCTCGTTCAATCATTTCAACGAATAGTGGTTCCTTGTCATTAATATACGTTACAAAATTGCATTGAGCTCTCTCACAAATATTCAATTGCCCTTGTACCTGCAATCAAAAAATATTAATTATGAATATAATATAATAAACTTAGGTAGTGTAATTGGATAAAATTTGATATGGACTATTGTAAGAAAATACTTAATTGATAAAAGTAATTATGGTTTCTTTTCAGCCATTGATATTTTCTAAGCATATTTTTTTTACCGTAATGGCTTCAGATAATGTAATTCCACTTTTACGAACACTATACAAGCTCTTTATTTCAATAATGGAATCGTCGCCTATAAGTCCTATATATCAATTAATAATAATTACTTGTAAATTTTAAGTAAAGCTTAACTTATTATAGGCTTAACTTAATAGCCATCCGGTATGCTCCCAAAAAACCATTATCAGTATCTATAAATAAACCAGCACACTTTACTGTAATGCCAAACTTCCTTTCAAATTTGGTACTGACCACTTTTGCAAAATCCTTCCACAATTATATCAGCTTCCATAGCTGATGAGGATCCTTGCCAGTTTTAAAACAAATGTGCTCAACTAAAGTTTCTTGGTTTTGTGCATGAATACTCGCCGTATTTACCGGGTTTCAAAAAAGGTGATGGTTCAATTCGTAAACGTAAGTTCGAAAAAATAAAAGAAAATTAAATGAATGAGGAAATAATAAAATAAAAAGAAATATAAGAAACAAGAAAATACCTGTTTTTAATTAACGAGCGATTGACAATCGACTAACGGGACGGCGGTCGGACGGATAAGATGGTCGTGATAACGACGGCGAATGACAAGTAAGCAAAATACGGTTGGCGACATAACAAACACAAATGATACTTAGGGTGCATAAACAGTGCACGAGCACAAATGGAGCAATATTACCTACCACTCCATAAGCCGCGTTGTAGTTGTGCCCATACGACCACTTACTCCCACCGTATTTAGATCCACGTCTCCTACATCCTTAGCAAGCCGGTACTCCTCCTTTCCTGCAGTTTCCATTGTTTGCCACATTTGCTCTTCCCATGAACGGGAAAGAGTGCGCTCTATTTTTGAGAATTTATAATAACTCAACGTTGGAATATCTAACGTTGATAACAATTCATTAGTTTGGGTATATGTTCCCCCATTAACAATACTACCCCATACTACACCTACATTGGGCGATAGTAAATTTGTCTTGTGGGTCGAAGATATACTGGTACTAGATAGACCATTTCTTTTCTCGTGGTCCACTACTACTTCTCCAAAAGCACATTTCTTTAAGTAATCGTATTGAATATTCAACAAAGGTTGAGTAAAGTGGTGAATATTAACTAGTCTACATGGAAATGTACCTTTTGGCCAGGAGTATCTACAGATTCTTTCTCGCACGATAATTGGCGGTTCATTATGCTAAAAAATACCAGTAGAAGGTAAAATATGTTCAATAATAAGAGTAATATTTGAATAAATATGTATCAAACTAAATAATAATGTTCTGCTTAATATAATAGTATAGCGCAGACAGAGAAAAATCTGCAATAAAATTTTTGGAGATGTTTTAGAGAGGTTTCAATAAGAGCATGATAGGATCGTTTCGTGCTTAACTTTGAATTGGCCATAGATATAAAGAGTTGTTTTACCTGTTGTACTCTGATGTTAACAAAAACTGTTCACCAATAGGTTTCTTATGGGTATAAACCTTAGCTGGTTTTACTGCTATGAAAACATCATCATTGCAATCATGTTAATGATAATAACGTAAAAACTCCGAAAAGATACAAACAGTGTTTAGCGTTTATAGAAAAATGAATTTTGATTTACCTGTCGACATCCATCACATTCACATCAGTAACATCCTGCCAAGTAAAAATTAAATTATATGATAAAATTTTTTGCTAGAACAATGGTGTAGAACTACGCTAACTTTACCCGCCAAATTTAAAAATTAAATAATATTTTAAAAAAATAACAAATATTGTTTTCAAAATAGAAAATAAATATATTTTTGTCAATAAATCAACATAATTATTAACTTATAAAACAACATTGTAATAATAACTTATACTAAATAAGAATAACTATAAGAACTAACTACTAATGAACTTTTTTCTTAGTTTTAATTTTTTTAAATATATTTTATATGCAGCTGCTGCTAAATTATCTAATTGTATATATTTTAAATCTCTGCCACTTAAAATATTATTAACTATTTTAACATAATAAAATAAAATATTAACAAATATTAAAATAAAATCATTAATGCAATTTTGAAATGCGGAGATACGTAATTATTTATTGCTAAAGATTTAGCAGAAGAAATGAATAATGAACATGTGGGATTAATGTTTCTTACTCTATGGTTTCTTATACTTGAAAAGAAATTTTCAACGGGATCTTGATTAAATGACCGTGGAGCCATATGTATATATGATACTATTGTCTGTGCACAGATCCATACTTTTACCAAATAAAATTACTTGCATTTGTTTAAAAATGTCTTCTTCATAGTTTATGTCTTGTGAAAAAATCAAGTTTAAGCCAACATTTTTGAAATAGTGTAATTATCTCAAAAAGTACATATGTTAGATATACCATATACTTAACAAAAATGAAAGGTGATTAATAAAGCCTTCTGAAGCATTGAAAAAATATAGGAGCGTTCGAAAGTCCCAAGCTTTGTATATCGATATGCCAAATTACATCCTTCAATATTTAATAATGATGCTGATAACGAATTTTAAGTGAGCACATGATTCATCCAAAATTTTCACAAAATGACAAGATATGCACTTATAGCATTTAAGACTTAAGAAACTAATCAGCATATGTGAAAAGATACATAGGATTCCATTTTAAAAAATGAGGTTGAATACGGGCCTGAAATAGTGAAACACCCTGTATAGCTGAAAATAATTTTAATCGATGCAGCTTTGACAGTAATGTATGATGACATAAAAAATGTTTTTAAGTTTTCAATAGTAAAGCCACAATTTTCCTTCCCCGCACTATTGACTCATCCTGTATATAATATTAAATTTGGTATATATTGAATTATGTAACTATCAATTATGAAACTAAATAATTAATTTCATACCATGCAACATACCTGAAGTATCTGGAGTTGGTTGATCTTATTCTGATAAAAAGCAATAAACAACTGTCTCTTCATATAAATCTAAAGAATATAATATATTAAAAAACGACCATTTTCTGTAAAACTTCATTTACCTGGTAAGAATAATGTAGGTAAACAACGCTTTTTCAATTTGTCACCTACACTTTTGTACATTGGTGCATTATGTTTCGAACACACAATAGTTACACAAATGTTTTTCATTAATTAACTCATATAATTTAGGATTTTTTACTCGCGAGAGCCAAGCCTTTCGAATGGAAGGGTCGATAGGAATATAATATCTAGAAATATAGAAATTGTAACGTTCGTTTTCATCTTTTAATTTTAATTTCCTTTAATTTCTGTTCTTTTCTTTTATTAAAGGTCGTTGATCGAGTGAGATGATGAATGCATGAGGGTTTTTGGTGGATTTATCGATCTTTTTAAGATCTATTAATTTTAGGAGTGGAGATGCGGTTAGATTCTTCCGTACCGGACTTCCCCTTCCTCTTTTGTCATCGAGCATTGGCGTAGTCAAGTGGTTTATAATTTGTGATAAAAGTAACCGTGTGGTGTTAGGAATTTTGGAAAGGAAATCTCAGTGTAGATTTTGGAGATCCTTTCGTCGATTTATTCGGATTTGTTCTACATCACGTTCTGCGATCAATTGTTATTGATGCGATCGGATTTTGTTCCGGCTTTTAATGGTTCCGCTTTATTACACACGTGTAGCCGATTAACAACTTAAGGTAGTGTAATTAATATTTTCAGGGCTCGATCTTTTAGTTTTTGTTCTCTTTCAGGCTTTTATTTTATTTTATTTTAGCTCATTGTTGTTTTAAGTTTATCTTAAAAATATTATTTCCCCGTCTGGTCTTTATCGTCGATTCCGATTATTCTGGTTGAATCGTAAAATTCGTATCAGAGACGCCATTTTGGACGCCACCTAAAAGAGCATGGTTTTGGCTTCGGCGTAATTTGTGATATCCTTGACTGGGTCGCCTTCTCGTCGATCAACTTGGTGACCAGCTGTACATCCATCACTCACTCATCAACTTGCTCAACGTCTTGCCAACGTCATTGTAACTAGATAAGTACCCATCGACACCCCAACGACTTTGTCTACTCAATTTGTTTTGTTTTCAAAAATAATTTGTTAAATCATATTCTTGATTGAATTTGTAAATTTTGAAAATATTGTAGGTGTATTATTTCATATTTAAAAAAAAAAAGAAACTTGTGAATCATTAATTTCATTTAACGGATTTTGTAACGTTTCATAATTTCATTTTTATTATTAATTGTTTTGTTCACCTGTTCGCTCGTTTCGTTTGATTTCATTTTTTTGAGACACCGAGGTAGTGTCCCATACATTATTGACTCAGCTGACTCAATTTTTGTGTTAATTATTTTTTTTTCAGGTTTTAATTTTGATTCTATTTTGGGAGAATCGTTAGAGCGGTCAGGTTTCTTTTTTTTAATTTGTTGTTTAATAATTTTCATTATTAGTTATAAACCAAATTATTTCTTTTTTGAACTTACATATTTTCCTTATATTAATAATTATTTTTTTTTATCTATTTTGATTTTCAATATAGTTTTGAATCTCATTTGTATGAGTTTGTCTTTTGTGAATGTTTTGTTGAAACCTCGTGACTTGATTTCGAACTTAGTTAGCTGTCCGAGGAAAGCTAAGTGGGTAGGTATCGGTATAAGTTCGTGGCGCCCTTTTATTAATATCGTAACCCCCCCCGTCTCCACTGAGTGAGCTGGAGCCCGAACCTATCCAATGTACTTGGTTTTGTTTTGTGTTTTGTAATTTGAACTTTAGCAGTAGTTTTTTTTAATGCCACAAACTTTTGGCGCCCAACGTGGGGCCATTTAATTTTTTTTGGGGCCATTTAATTTTTTTGGGCCTTTTCATTTCTTTTTCTTGGCCACTTTTCACGTTTTGGGGATATCCTTTCACTTTTCTTGGAATTATCTATTTTCAATAGGCTTTCTTTATTTGAAGTTATTTTAAAATGGCACTTAGGGTATCGGTAGGTTATTTGAGCAAGGATGAGTTGATGTATGAACTGAGCGTGCGTGGTCAACCCCATGGTACGTACGATGAGATGAGAAAGTCTTTGACGTCAGCTTTGCAAAAGGAAAAATTAGAATTGCCCGAGGTTCAGTCACCACCCGATTATCCGTTCACGAATGAGGAGGATATTGCTGCGATCGAGAGAAAGATGGGTATGATTAGGGATTTGTTGAGTACATTTTCATCTAAGGATAGTAGAAGAATTGAAACGAAATTATGGCATTTATTTGGTAGGATTAAGCGTATGTCGTCTGGCTTAGATATTCGATCTACTTTCACTGAAGAGGCTATTGCATTGAAGGAAAATTTCGATAAATTAGTAACTGAAGTAGCTAAACCCGTTGAATTGGCAGTGCTAGAAGAAAGTTTAAATCGTGTTTTGAATGTTACGGCTCCTCCGAATACTTCTTCTCCTATTCCCGTTCAACCTCTTACGAGTGTTTCGGCTAAACATGTACCAGTTCATAAGTGGGGACTTAAATTCTCAGGATGTGGTGGAATGTCAGTTTCTTCTTTTCTAGAACGAGTGGATGAATTGTCAGTAGCACGAGGTGTTTCTAGACAGGGTGTGTTCATGGAAGCGATCGATTTATTTGAGGGTCCAGCTTTGAGTTGGTATAGGTCCATTCGACGTTCGATTGATTGCTGGGAAGATCTCGAGTGTTTGTTGAGGGATGAATTCCAACCTTCTGATTATAATGAGAGGCTCATGGAGGAAATTCGTCAGCGCACTTAGGGTGATAGCGAACCGACTAACATTTATATTGCGAATATGCATGCACTTTTTTCTCGTTTGACGTGTTCCATTTCTGAGGAAGCGAAATTAAAGATTTTGCGACGTAATATTACACCATATTTTCAGACCCAACTCGCTCTCCAAGATATTAGTAGCGTTGAACAATTAAAGACATTGTGTAAACGACTAGAGGAAAATCGTAGAACTATGGAAGCATTTGTTCCCCCTCGTAAAAGGATTGCTAATAAATCGTTAGAACCAGATTTGTCCTATGTGGGTTTACCAGAAGTTTCTGGGGTCTCCGAGAATTCTCAGATTCCTGATAGATTGAAGGCTCCTTCCGTTAGTTCTTCTTCTGCTCCAAATAGTCGAGGTAACATTAATTGTTATAACTGTGGTCAACCTGGTCATCGAGCTTTAGGCTGTACTGCTCCTAAGAGTATGAAATGTTATCGTTGTTTTAAGCCTGGTTATACTATCAATACTTGTCCTTCCTGTTCTAAGGGTAATGTTAGGTCTTCGGGAAACGGGAACAACCGCTCATAGATCATCGAGGTTTGGGTGGTTCGTTTTCAAAGTCCTCGACCGATAGGTTTGTCCATATTATAGATTTCATTTTAGACCAAGTGGGTGACGATAAGAGACCTTATCTTACAGTAGATGTGTTGGGTTATAATATTTTAGGCTTACTAGATTCAGGTGCTAGTCGAACTATTATAGGACTCCCTGGTTATAGTTTCTTTCAAAAATTAGGTTTCAAGTGTAGAGAATCGTCTTCAAGGAATTGTAAGGTCGCTAATGGTAACATATGTTCAGTATCCGGTGAATTGTGTATCCCTTTTCGGTTGAAAGAGCGAATGATTTTATTAAATGTACTGATTGTGCCTTCTTTGCCACATACACTCATTTTAGGTCTAGATTTTTGGGTACAAATGGGAATTGTTCCAAACTTACGTCAGGGTGACTGGAAGTTCTGTGACATGCTTGAGTGTTCGGAATCTGAAAACCTTTTGTCGGAAAAACAGGTCTTTATCTTGAACCAGTTCCTTGATGAAATTTTTCCTTCTCACGAACAAAAATTAGGTTGCACGACTATGGTCGAACATGTAATTCGTACCAATGCCGATCCTATTAAGCAACGTCATTATCCCATATCTCCGGCTATTTTGAAACGTGTTAATTCAGAACTTGACACAATGTTAAGTGATGATATAGTTGAACCTTCTAATTCTGCCTGGTCTTCCCCTATTGTTATGGTTAAGAAAAAGGATGGTTCTTATCGGTTCTGCGTTGATTATAGAAAGGTTAATGAGGTTACTGAGAGAGATGCTTATCCTATTCCTTTTGTTTCAACTACTTTAGATAAGTTGCGTGATGCCAAATTTTTAACGTCCCTTGATATTAAATCCGCTTACTGGCAAGTACCTGTTGCTAGAGAATCGAGACCTATTACCGCATTTACAGTTCCTGGTAGAGGCTTGTTCCAATTTAAAAGAATGCCCTTCGGTCTTCACAATGCTCCCGCTACTTGGCAACGGTTAATTGATACAGTGTTAGGTATAGACTTGGAACCCTTTGTATTTTGTTACTTGGATGATATTATTGTGGTTTCCCAAGATTTTGATAGACACTTAGAAATCTTACGCGAGGTATTTAGACGGTTGAGTGCTGCAGGTTTATCAGTGGGTAGGGATAAATGTCATTTTTGCAGACCACAATTGAAATATTTGGGCTATATTGTTGGTAAAGATGGTCTCGCGGTAGATCCTGAAAAGGTAACGGCTATAATTAATATACCTATCCCCAAAACTGTCCGCGAGATTCGACGTATTCTAGGTATGGCATCATGGTATAGGAGGTTTATTCCAAATTTTTCCTCAAAAATTGCTCCCATGACAGCTCTCTTAAAAAAATCTTCAAAGTTTGTTTGGTCCAGTGAAGGTAACGAAGCCCTTGATCAGATTAAATCCCATTTAATTTCCGCTCCGATTTTGACGTGCCCAGACTTCCAAAAACCATTTATAATTCACACAGATGCGAGTGATTATGGTCTTGGAGCTGTTCTTACACAGACCGATTCAGATGGTAATGATAGAGTTATTGCGTACATTAGTCGCTCGTTGAATAAGGCAGAGAAACATTATACGACGACAGAGAAAGAATGTCTAGCAGTGTTGTTTGCGATAGAAAAGTTTCGTCCATATGTTGAAGGTACACATTTTACGGTTATTACCGACCATTATAGTTTGAAATGGCTGAATAAGTTAAAGGTTCCTACTGGTCGTTTAGCGAGATGGAGCGTCAAACTTCAGCAATATAGTTACACCGTTATTCATCGAAAGGGTAAAGAGAATGTTGTGCCTGATACACTTTCTAGATCAGTCCCTGTGATCGACTCTATTTTACCTGATGGTAATCACGAATTTGAAAACATTGTGGATGGGTGGTACAAGAAAATGTGCGATAATGTAGTGAATTTTCCAAAGAAATATCCTTCATGGCTTGTGGAGAATTGTCTTCTGTATAAGTTCGTTCGTGATCCCTATGAACAATTGAATGATCGTAGTGCACAATGGAAATTAGTCGTACCTTATGAACACAGAAAAAGAATTATAATGGAATGTCATGATCAACCGACTTCAGGACATGGTGGAGTACGTAAAACGTTTCACAGAGTTCTTCAACGGTATTATTGGCCGAAGATGTTGTATGATATAACCCGTTACATCCGTTCCTGTACAATTTGTCTTTCTACGAAACCTGAACCAAAAGCACCGATAGGTCAAATGTTAGGAAGACCCAACGTTTTGAGGCCTTGGGAGTTGATTTGTATTGACTTAGTCGGACCATTACCGAAATCTTCTCATGGTTTTATGTACATACTCTCCATAGTTGACTACTTTTCGAAATTCTGTTTATTCGTCCCCCTGAGGGTAGCAAATGCCAAGAACATTGTCAAGGCGTTGGAAGAGAATGTTTTCCTACTTTTTGGAGTTCCAAACGTTATCGTTTGTGATAATGGTCGACAATTTATCAGCCGAGAATTTAAAAGCCTAGCCACGAACTATAACATCAAACTCTCTTTCACTGCTTTGTACCATGCACAATGTAATGCTGTTGAACGTGTTCATCGAACTTTGAAAACAATGTTGTCTGCCTATGTCCACGAAAACCATAAGACATGGGATCAATACCTTCAAAAAGTTGCTTGCGCTGTTAGAACATCGAAACATGAATCGACTGGTCACACACCTTACTTCATTAATTTTGGAAGGGAGATCAATTTGAGTGGTCATGCTGAAAATGTGTCTTCGGAATTTGGCAATGATTTTAATCGTAATGGTGATGAATTGAATAAACGTTCGAAAGAGTTTCAAGAGTTATATAAGGATGTTCGACGACGCATGGACATAGCTGCAGAGAAGAACCAGATTGGATATAATTTAAGACGTCGAGAAGTTCAGTTTAGCGTGGGACAAAAAGTTTGGCGAAGAAATTATGCAATATCAAATTCAAATTCAAATTCAAATTCAATTTATTTTGTCTACAAAGGTAGTACAATTCGTTAAGAAAGGAAATGGACCAACACAAACACAGAACAATGTAGAAACGCTTATACTACTGAGTCAAACAGATTTTTGCAAGTTAAAATTTCATCAATTGAATAGAAACATTGATTAATGAACTCCTGCTTAATTTCTTTGTAAAATTTAACATGATTCAAAGATTTTATACAATTTGGTAATTTATTATAAAATTTTGTGCCGTGATAATCAACACCTTGTTGTGTGGTTTTAAGACGATGGGACGGTACTTTAAAGAGTAATCTATTACGTGTATCGTAGTCATGCAGATGACAGTTTTTGTGATAGTTAGCTTTATTTTTATGCACAAAATCTAAGCATGCCAACAAATACAAACACGGAATTGTTAAAATGTTATGCCTTCTGAAGGACGGCTTACAACTTTCCATCTGACCAAGTCCATCAAGCGCACGCACACACCTCTTTTGAAGTAAGAATATTCTCTGCATTGTCGAGGCCGATCCCCACACTGCAATACCATATCCTGCGACGGCATGAAAGCACGCGAAATAGGCCGCTTTGGCGACTTCCAGCGTAGCACAGTGTGTCAATCTGCGCACCAAGAACACCACACCCGCCAACCGAGTACATAACGCACTTATATGTTGCCCCCAATTTAATGAGGAATCGAACAGCAGACCCAGAAGCTTTACCCCACTCTTATCTTGTTTGTGGAAGATGTTTAGTGTTTGAGTCTTTTCATTATTCATTATCAACCTATTTGAACATAACCAGTCACCAGCAGAGACGAGAGTATCGTTACTACCATTCTCAATATCCTCGGCAGCTCGTCCTCGAATCACAAAAGTGGTATCATCCGCATAGAGACATGACATAGCACTTTCTACATTTCTTGGGAGATCATTCATGTAAACTATAAATAGAAGAGGGCCAAGTATTGATCCCTGAGGAACTCCGCATTTGCATTCTGTCATCTCAGAAAGATTCGAGTTCCACCCGACACACTGATATCGTGCGGATAAATATGATTCTAATAATCTATTTGCTTTTCCCCTGATGCCATAATAATCAAGCTTTGACAATAGGATGGCATGATCTACAGTATCAAAAGCTCGGCTAAGGTCACAGCAGATTATTCTGACCCTATCATGTTCATCGTGTGCTTGCGTGACGTAACTAATGAGTTCGATAATGGCTGATGTTGTTGATTTTCCCGTTCTATAGCCGTGCTGCTCTTTCTCAAGAATGTTATGTTTCTCTAGATAGTCTAAGAGACGGCGCTTGATTATTTGTTCAAATACCTTAGAAAAGGTCGGCAAGAGTGCAATCGGGCGATAGTTGCCGTAACTGTTTTTGTCCCCTTTCTTATAGACCGGAGTTATTTTGGCAATTTTGAGTTTTCTCGTAAACACTCCATCGTCCATACACTTATTGAAAATTATAGCCAGGGGCTGCGCAATTACCTCAGCCACTTCCTTGATCATTATCGCGGAAAAATCATATATGTCTTGACTATGGCTTTGTTTCATATTTTTAATAATATTTAAGATCTCTTCAGCATCTGTAGGTCTAAAGAAGCAAGAATTGGGGTTGTTTTTGTTGACTTTTCTTAAGTAATCCTCAGGATGAGTCGTAGACATCGTCATCATGTTGAGCAGCGATTGTACTTCCGTGGAAAAATGCTCACTGAAACCAGGAGCGTCTAAATCATTATTAGCTTGTGATTTCTTTTCATTAGTACCTTTTTCCGTGTTTATTATCTCCCACATTTTCTTATTTTTGTTGGCAGCTCTTTGTATAGCTTTAGAATTCTTTTTCTTTTTTTCATTATTCACCAGTAGTAAATATTCCCGCTTACAGATATTATAAATTTCGTAAGATTGTGCATCTCTCTTACTCGCAGCCATCATACCCAGCGAATTCAACAAAGCCTTTTTTTCTAATACAGGTTGCGATAATCTACATCTGCTTCTTACATTTGTTTTAACCCGTTTATTAAGTACTGGGAAAAATTTGTTATAGTTGGAAAAAAAACATTCATGAAATAGATTGTAACAGTCATTACCAGAGGTCTTCTGAGAAAGCAGACTCCATCGAAACCCCGCAAACTCTTCTTTGAAACCATTTAAGATTCGCTCGCTTCGCGCTCTGATTTTTATGCTTTTGTATTGCCCAGGAGGAGTGCCCCTATCACCCATGATCCGCAATAACTGGCCCCGGTGGTCGGAGATATGTAGTTCCGTGGTTGTGGCGGCCAGTATTGAAGAACATACATTACTGAAGATATTGTCAATGCAAGTTGCAGATTTTTCCGTGACCCTGGAAGGCGATACAAAATTGTACGATAGCCCAAAGCCCTCCATCAGATCTATCAGTTCATTCCTTGACTTGTTTTCCACCATAAAGTTAATATTAAAATCTCCAGCCAGAACAATTTTATGATTTTTATAGTCATTTTCCAACATATGCAGTGCTTCGCTAAGTCGATCATAGAAAATTTGAAGACTACCGTCAGGGGACCTATACACTGTCATTACAACAATATGACTTTTGACCAACTCAACAGCGACAATTTCCACGTGTAGTTCCACACTTAAACATTTAAACGCCGGCAATTCCTTAGCCCCGATTCCATTTTTTACCAGAACGCCAACGCCTCCATGTATCTTACTTTTCCGACAAAACATTGACATCCATTCATAACCATTTAATTGAGCAGAATCCTCTTGGCGCAGCCAGTGTTCGGTTATGCAAGCAATGTCCACGCTATGCTCATCAAGAATGATTTCAAACGCATCCATTTTCCTAAGTAATGATTGAGCATTTACATTTAGGATGGTCATTTTAACTTTTTTCTCCTGGTTTTTATTTCCGAAAAAACCGATAAGTCTTAACAACAACACCTTTTGGCCAGAAATCCTCCGTCTCAATTTCATCCAAAGCAGCAAAGTCGAAGCCTATTTTGAAAGACTTAGTAGTGCTTTTGTTATTGTTACCTTTTGGTATCTCCTCTATAATAAAACGTAAATTCGATTTTTTTGTTTTTAAATATTTTTCCAAGTCTTCCCTCGTCGTGTCACTATTCAGCTTTCCAACATAAAGCCACGCTCTCTTTTCAGCTGCTCTCAACGATAGGTTTATTTCCGATGTTCCCGTTATTGACGAACGTTTATTACGAATTTTACTTCCTTCTTTAATTTTGTTTTTTGACTCGTCAGTAACAGATTTTACCAGTTTATTATTTTTATTTATATCTTTATTTTCTGTAACACTCCCAGTTTGTTTTCTATTTTTTTTTACTTTTCGACATCTGCTTGTCAACGACTGCGTCTCTATAAGAAACCGGCTTAGGTTCACGCGACAACTGTTCTTGTCTCTGTTCCGCGCTACCCGAACATTCACTGACTTGTTTCTCTTTGTCAACACTAATTTTTGGAATATCCGCACCACTTAACTTCACAAAGGCATTTAACAACGATATTTGTTGTTTTAACGTATCTATATACTCACGCAAATCACCAATCGTATCGTCCTTTAATTGTAAAAGTTGTTTCAAGTATAATACTTCTTTATTATTAACACAATCCTTCTCGATCACTGTTCCAAACGACAACTCTAACTCTTCCACATTATCAAGTTCGTCACAACAGTTTACCGTGGTTTCATTAATTACTTTGACTGATTTTAAGTACTTGATACAGCTGTGGTGTGATACAGTATCACATTTTATACACTTTAAACCGGTATGCGCAATTTTATTACACCTTTTACAAGGTTTAATCTGGAGCTCCGTCGAAACCGAACCACCTAGCGCCATGACAGTTTATATTTAAATTGATCAAAAGCAGCAAACGATTTTACGGCTAAATTTGCACCTAAGTTCTTGGGACCCTTCACCATCAGAAATAAAGTTTCACCTTGGACTTATGAATTGGAAGACAACAATGGGTTTAAGAGAGCAAAGGATTTAAAAGCCCATCCTCCAGATTTTTAATCTCCTTTTGTCCCTTCCTTTGATTTTGTTGGTAGACGTTTTGGCACGATTGGGTTTTGATTTTGCTTTGGTATCTTTTCGCATCTAGCCCACCTGGTAGGGGCTTTAGAATACTCCAGAAGACCGGCTGATTCCAACCCCCCATTTCGCTTCATCTTTGGGAGGTATTCGATTGATCTTGGAAGGTCAATATGTTGAGGTAGTTTTGGCATTTGTGCACGGTGAGTTTTGGGGGTTTGTTTTGTTTATTTTTTTGGGGTTGGGAACGAAACCTCCCTATCTTTGCGTCCCTTATCATTTTCCTTTTTGTTATCCTTTATGATTAGTAATAAACCTTTTTTTGTTTTGTCCTGATAGAGTCGTTATTTTTTTTGTTTCCGGGGTTTCTTCGCTTCACGAAGAACTCTGTTTTACGGATTTTGGTTTGCGATGTGTGGTTTGGAGCGTGGTGTGGCCGTCGCTTGATCTCTTGTAAGCCGTATGTTTTGTATAAACTTTTCCTTTTCATTTCTACCTCCTTTAGGTACCTCTTAGCCTTTACCGGTCTTGTAAACTGCGGTTGATTGTAAATCCGGGTAGGTCTGTTAACTGTCCTTTTTCTAATCTTCTCTTTTTATGCTATTTTATGATTTACATTTTTTCCTCTTCCTCTTTTGTCATCGAGCATTGGCGTAGTCAAGTGGTTTATAATTTGTGATAAAAGTAACCGTGTGGTGTTAGGAATTTTGGAAAGGAAATCTCAGTGTAGATTTTGGAGATCCTTTCGTCGATTTATTCGGATTTGTTCTACATCACGTTCTGCGATCAATTGTTATTGATGCGATCGGATTTTGTTCCGGCTTTTAATGGTTCCGCTTTATTACACACGTGTAGCCGATTAACAACTTAAGGTAGTGTAATTAATATTTTCAGGGCTCGATCTTTTAGTTTTTGTTCTCTTTCAGGATTTATTTTAATTTAATTTAGCTCATTGTTGTTTTAAGTTTATCTTAAAAATATTATTTCCCCGTCTGGTCTTTATCGTCGATTCCGATTATTCTGGTTGAATCGTAAAATTCGTATCAGAGACGCCATTTTGGACGCCACCTAAAAGAGCATGGTTTTGGCTTCGGCGTAATTTGTGATATCCTTGACTGGGTCGCCTTCTCGTCGATCAACTTGGTGACCAGCTGTACATCCATCACTCACTCATCAACTTGCTCAACGTTTTGCCAACGTCATTGTAACTAGATAAGTACCCATCGACACCCCAACGACTTTGTCTACTCAATTTGTTTTGTTTTCAAAAATAATTTGTTAAATCATATTCTTGATTGAATTTGTAAATTTTGAAAATATTGTAGGTGTATTATTTCATATTTAAAAAAAAAAAAGAAACTTGTGAATCATTAATTTCATTTAACGGATTTTGTAACGTTTCATAATTTCATTTTTATTATTAATTGTTTTGTTCACCTGTTCGCTCGTTTCGTTTGATTTCATTTTTTTGAGACACCGAGGTAGTGTCCCATACATTATTGACTCAGCTGACTCAATTTTTGTGTTAATTATTTTTTTTTCAGGTTTTAATTTTGATTCTATTTTGGGAGAATCGTTAGAGCGGTCAGGTTTCTTTTTTTTAATTTGTTGTTTAATAATTTTCATTATTAGTTATAAACCAAATTATTTCTTTTTTGAACTTACATATTTTCCTTATATTAATAATTATTTTTTTTATCTATTTTGATTTTCAATATAGTTTTGAATCTCATTTGTATGAGTTTGTCTTTTGTGAATGTTTTGTTGAAACCTCGTGACTTGATTTCGAACTTAGTTAGCTGTCCGAGGAAAGCTAAGTGGGTAGGTATCGGTATAAGTTCGTGGCGCCCTTTTATTAATATCGTAACCCCCCCGTCTCCACTGAGTGAGCTGGAGCCCGAACCTATCCAATGTACTTGGTTTTGTTTTGTGTTTTGTAATTTGAACTTTAGCAGTAGTTTTTTTTAATGCCACAAAATAAAAATGATTGCGCCGTCTTAATTAATATTTTTTTTAGTTTACCTTTTGTTGTCTTTCTCACTGCAAAAAGGCACACAACAAGGTTTAATAGAAGACATCTTTAAAAATTAAAATCTTACTTAATTGGAAAATGTTGATCTTCCTTCGTGTTGAACCCTCCGATTCAGCCAGAGGGTGGAGAAGGGTCTTGGAACCATTCTTGATGTGAATGGGGAGGACTCTCTCTCGTCTACACCGAAGAAGGAAATGCACGGAGAAGGTCAACACCTTCAACAACAATTTAGGTTTTAAGGTTTTAAACCTTGAAATAGAGAATACCTTTACAACCATTAAACGTTTAAAATCCGAGATGAGTGATTTAACGTGATTCCCCAGAGCGTTACTTGATTCCAACGTTGTTAGGGAATTTGAGACCCGCCTTTCTCTCTCTTATGATAAGATTTTTAACAATGTAAAAAACAATAATTTAAAGAAGTTTTTAAACCTAAAAAAGACTGCTCCGGTCCAGCAATTGTTTCATGACAATTCGGCTTGGTTTGTCAATCTTTCTAATACCAGAATTCCGGATAATGTAAAGCAATGCTTGTCTCTAGGACCTAAATTTGGGCTCCCTGTACGACCAAGAGATGTTTCCATATCGAAGTTACTATGTGATTTGGAGTCCATTCATAGATGGTTGCCCCCTGGCGATTGCAATATCCTGAGAGCCAGGTCGACGAATATCCTTACAAACTTTGTTTCTGACAGAAGCTCCCCTAAATCATATGACTCTCTAATTGGGAGACTGTACTCGGAGACCCGTCTGTTTCTTGCATCTAACCGAGGCGACCCCTTGCTTGTTTTGCCTGCTGACAAGGGACAGATTTCGGTTGTAATGAACAAATCACAATATTTAACGAAATCCCTCCAACTACTGGATGATCCACACACTTACCAAGTGTTAAAATCTGATTGTACGCCTGCAGTTCAAAGGAAATCCAATTCCATCTGGAAAGATCTCCACGATAGTGGACTCATCCCAGGAGAAGTATACAAGAAACTAATCTGCAATAATAAAGCTGATGTCCCATTGCGTCCCATCGTCTCTTTCGTCGGCTCTCCTACGTACGCCCTCTCTTCCTTTTTGGCCGTAACTCTATCTAATGCCTTATAGACCGAACTGCATATAACATTAAGGATTCATTCATCTTTGCCACTAAAGTTAGGGGTTTAATGTTACCCGTTGGGTTTGTCCTGGCATCCCTTGATGTGGTATCTGTTTATCAACATCCCCTTGGAGATGGTAGTTGATAGGATTGTATATGATTGGTCCTTGGTGTCCCACCACACCCCCATTGATAAAGATCGTTTTATCCGGATAATAATGTTCCTATTTGAGTCCTCGATGTTCTCCTTTAATGGAGTGACCTATAAACAAAGTTTTGACACAACAATGGGCAGCCCACTAAGCCCTATTTTGGCTACCATCGTCATGGACCACGTCCTCGACAATTGTCTATCTACTCTACCCTTCCAGGTCCCATTCATATATAAATATGTTGATGATATCGTCCTCGCAATACCTTCAGACCGGATTCATGAAACCTTAGAAACCTTCAATGGGTTTAACCACCACATCCAGTATACTGTAGAGTCAATTTCATTGGATGGGTATCGTAAACCTACATACTCTGGAAAGTTTATAAATTACTTCTCGTGCCATCCTTTCAGTATGAAGATCAACACACTCAGGGGCATGAAGAACCGTATAACCCGCATTTGTGATGAAGCCTTCCGCTTAAAAAACCTTAGGTTGCTAGCTGACATCTTTCGTAGCAATGGTTTCCCTGTGCCCTTGGTTGACAAGATTTTGTTTTCGTTAGATGAACCTCGGTTGTCACCTGCAATTGTGCGGGACACAAGTCCTGTAGACGCAAATTTATCTCTCACCCATCCATCTGATGGAGAGGAAATACCTGTTAATCCTTTCGTAAAGTTACCCTTTATTCCAAGCCTTGCAGATAATCTAATTAAGGTCTTCAGTGGCAAACAATTTCGATGGGCAAAATATACCTTGAACCCCCTGCGGTATACCTTCTCCAACCTCAAAGACTGCATTCCTGACGATGTCAAGTCCAATTTGATTTACAGAATCAATTGCAAGGGTTGTTGGGGCTCGTATGTAGGTATGACCAGTCAATACCGAAAAAATAGAATTAAACAGCATATAAGAGACTGCTGGTTGAAAAAATCAAATGCTACAGCCCTCGCTGAACATCACATTTCTACGTGCTACACATGTTTTTCACTTTGAAAACTCCTGCATAGTCTGTTGTGAACCCTCCTGTTACAGACTTAGATTCTTAGAAATGTTCTATATATGTAAAGAAAATAACTCCATCAATTTTTGCACTGATGTACAAGGGGTGAGTGACATCTACTGCTACTTAAGCAACTCGTGTGACGAGTACCACCCTTCCCCTCAGGACGACCATTTCATTGGTGCGGTGTGATTCTGACATTGTGTTATATATGGACTGGATTTTGAATTTCCAGGTCTTTTCTCCTCTCGGGTCTCTTCTTCTTATGTTGTGGAGGTTGGTACTATTACCTCTTCTCTTGCTCGTTTCATGTCGTGTTTTTGATATTGTCACGCTGCCTCGTGAAGTGCTGGTTATTATTATTGTTTTTACGGCTCTTTCACCGTTCATGTTTGTTCTTGCTGTGATAAACTGCAATCCCAACTTGGTCATTACTCTTGGTATAACAAAAAAGAAGGTTTTTACGTCCTTGGTTTCGCTACCAACCTTAACCTCGTTTATGTAAGTTAGGTTATTTATATATTATAATTGTTTGTTTTACTTTGTATTTAAGGTCTTTAAACACCTTGCTTTCTTTCTTTATAGCGTCCTCTGATGAAGAATTTAATAAAATTCGAAAGCTAAGGTTACAATAAAAAAGAGGTTAAATTGCCAACCCTTGGTTGAACTCCCAATAAATAATGTTAATGTTTATAATGATATATATTTATAAAAATAATGTTTATTAATTTGAATAAGTTTTGATTTTTCATTTATACACCGTAAATGTCATTATATATTTACATTTATATAATACATTTTCTTTTGTAATTATTTTGTACTTGTTTCTTTTAATTAATTTCATTTTTGTAATAT
Organism: Onthophagus sagittarius; assembly: GCA_036711965.1. Lineage (NCBI taxonomy): Eukaryota > Metazoa > Arthropoda > Insecta > Coleoptera > Scarabaeidae > Onthophagus > Onthophagus sagittarius. The sequence goes on from JASERS010000001.1 coordinate 50,649,004, forward strand.
ATTTTGCATATAATGCACCTTTTATAGCTGTATTAATTTCGCTGTTTGACTAAAATGGTATTATACTCAAATTATTTCTAAAACAGACATGTAAGAAAATGATAAATATTTTAGTATAAAATGTGTAGTTAGTGCAGTTTACTTTTGGGATATAAAATATGCATAGTTTAAAAATAGGATACAACGGCAGCGCCATTGGCGGTAAAAGATGAACTAATATTAGAGAGAAAGAGAATCGTCAGGATTGGCTATTGTAATACCGGTAAACGCCAAAAATACCTGTACATTTTTTTACTGGTAATTGGTCATTTTTATCGGTAATTCGATATATTACATACAGCAAATCTACCCAGGCATCAATTCGGTCACCGCCAGTCACGACTGGTTTTTAACTTGGGTGATTACCCTTGCTTTCTACACTATAACCTTCCTCCCTACTCCCCATTCGTAACTTGATTAAGTAGTTCACGCATCCTTACACGCCTACACAGATTATAACAGTTATAAACATACAAACGAGGAGTGCATAGTATCGCAATCAATAGTCGTTAGACGATTTATTATATGATCAATTAGAAATCTGAGGTAGGAAATTCCTTTATACAATTCTTATTTGGGTATAAATATTTATATATTGTTGTAGCTATGGATAGAAATTCAGTGTGGTATTATTTTACTCGAACGGTAGAAAAGATGTAGCTACTTGTAAACGGTGTTCTAAAAAAAATTAAAGCAGCAGGAGGAAGTACTAGCGGTTTACATAACCATCTCAAATGTCTACATAAAATTAATATATTAAAACGAAAACAGGAAAAGGCTGATGATTCAGATTTATATATTTCTTTTAATTGTTGAAAAAAAATAACTTCATATTTTAAGAAAACAATTGATTCTTTTCCTGCGGTACTAGCGCGAATAACCGCACGAGATGGAATCCCGTTTATGAAATTCTGTACATCTCAATATTTGCAAATATTATTAATCACTAAAGGCTATATAGACATTCCTAACTCTCCAAATACAATTCGAAAAATCGTATTGCAATATTCAGAGAAAGTCAAGCAGGAACTTGTAGACGAAATCACCCAAGAAATAATTGATAATAAAGCGTGTAGTCTTAACATTAGACGAATGGACATCTATTAAGAACTATATGAACATTATCGATATGTGAACATATGTTCACAGAAGTGACAACAAATTTTGGAACCTTGGTTTATGTCGTATTCATGGATCTATGCCTGCTGAACGATGTGTAATTCTCATTGAAAGTAAACTGAAAGAGACGGAGCTCCGGTAATGAAGAAAGCAATACGATTGACTAATGCAAATCATCAATTATGTCTTGTACCTAGAATATAGTTGGCTGTAATCAAAGTTCTATATAGTAAAAATAATTTCAGCGATATTGACAACGCGTCTGGCCACACTGGTTGAAGCACACAAAATCCTTCAAAAGCTTGTACATCTCCGGGCCAATCAACGTTATAAAGAGATGTACCCTTCGTTTATCGTCTACTTCGTTACAAGAAAAAAAAAACGACTCTTCGCTCAATATAGTCGTTTAAGTCCGATCCATACTTAAATGGTTCAATATTGCCCACCAACGCCATTTTTATTGATTTTACTTCAAATGTTTGTTCCGAGGACGACATCGGTTTTAGGTTTAACACGTTTTTCTTCAATACCCTTTTTCTGCCACATTTGCTTTCGAAATCACTTTTCGTCGCCAAATAAATGTTGTATATGCAGTAGGAAATAACAATAAAAGGACAAGAACACTTTAATATTGAAATAACACGAACACGCTGCCTTCCATCCTGTTATTATTATACACTGTGTTACATTTTCTTATGCGCAAGCGCTTATATCAACTTGGTTGCTTACACAACAGTTTATATTGTTCTTTGCTTCGTGGCTATGGCAACATTGTTATCTTAAATGGAATGCATATTTTTTGCATTGCTTTTTGTGTAATCCGTGTATAGGCGTAAGTATTATTGAACAGTTTACAAACTTCACTTTAAGTTTGTTTTCAATCACCATACCCATACATCATTAATAGTTCGATTCTTTTTTCTTCGCTTAATTGCGCCATATTTGCTTATACTGGCCAATATTGGCTTAGGGCCGGTTTTATGAAAATGGACATTGACCGGCGGTTATCAAACCTCTGGTTGAGAGGTTAACCTCCGGTTGCACATTGTCACGTTTTATGTCAAGATTTTAACCTCCGTTTTATTAGCTTGCCGTCAACCGACCGCGGTCGATGGTGGCTGCACTGCACACTAATTTCAACCAATGAAATGCGTCCATTTGATAGCGTTAACATGAATACGTTTAGTGACTATTTTGAGTTATTAAGTGCAATTGCGTGGTTATTACTGTGACATCTTGTATTCATATAAAAAATGTTACAAGTTTATTGTGTTATTCATTTTCAAGTAAATAAGATTTTTGTTCATAGGTAAGTCATAATTTGTGATAGCAGTATTTAGGTATATTTTGTTACCTATATCTGTTACATATATTTCTATATTTTCATTATTAAGAAACGGAAATTATTTCTGAATCATGAATGATTCGGAATTTAAATCGAGGTTCCGCTTAAATAAGCAAACTGGTTTGAAGCAATACGGAACAGTTTAGCTCAACCGCTAAACAGGTGTGAAATATTATAACTTATTAATTCATTTAACACTTGCATTTCATAATATATAGAAATTATCAAGTATTGCCAATTACACAGCTGCTATTGGTATTGCGATTTTTAGTTACAGGCAGCATGTACATAATTTTACAATTTGCCGCATTGTTAAAAAAGTGCTTCATGGTATTTGCGGACTGGCTGCTGAACATATAAAACTGCCTTCAGTTCCTGACTACATAGCCACAAAACAACTAGAAATTTTTGGAATTGCTAAATTTCTTAAAGTGATTGGAGAAATAGATTATACACATATAAGGATTCAGTTACCGGCTAAAAATATATATTATAAAATATCATATATATTATAAAAATAATATTAGAAAAAATAGTCTAATAAAGTTTTAAAATCATTGTAACTAGACTGACTCGATAAAGTGTATAATGAGAAGGTATGCATGTAACATATAAACAAATTAAAATTGTATATATCAATCTGAGTCCCCACAGGGAGGAAGGTTGGTGGATGGTGTAACACTTGTAGGTTGTTTCTGAACTTGGCTGGTGGTTGTCGAATAAAAAGCGGGGATTTTCTGAGGAGTTGAGGGTTGTAAAGTTTGTATATTGATTTTAGGAGGGGGAGGTTTGTTGCCCATCACCATCTGCAGGTTATTTAATGAGGTTGTTACTACTTGTAGTAATGCAGATTGACTCTTTTGTTCTGTTTGAATCCCTGTAAGAATAATCCCCAGTTGGCTTGAGGATAACATTTTTTGATTATTTCTAATTTCAATTACATCTTTTCTTATGTCTGTCAGGTCTTTGATCCCCCCGTCTTCTAGAGATGTCCTTACAGAATCTCTCCCTTCTTGCTCCCCTGTGATCCTTCCTGCTTCGTACCCAATCGCAAGACTTACATAAGTCAAAATACCTAGGGCTATCCGACTCAATGTCTCTAATCCGGGTGTCCATACCCTCGTGGGATTGATTCTAGGCTATATGTTACTAATGGGGTATTTTGATGGGGCAATGTTATAGACGATAGAGAGCCTAGAGAGGTCATAGAAGTGTTATAGGCATCTAGTGGGCAAGGTGGCTCTATTCTTGGGATTTTAGTTCTCCCTTCAGTATTATCTTCCCTTTTGTGTTTAGATTGTTACTCTTGTATAGAAAAACTGCCGATATTAGGAAAGGGGATTCCATTATTGTTCTCATAATTATCTTCGAATGTACCAAAAATCTGCAAACTTGTATCAAACAGGCCATGCCTTTTCAATTGATATGCAACTGTAATATCACTCGGGAGCTTCTTACTTTTGTTGGGTTGTTGATTTAATAATAAAAAAACACACTTATTTTAATAAATCTTTACTTAAAGAGTGTTTCGACGTACAAAATGCTTGCTTGCTTCTAACCGTTATATCGAGCGGCAACTTAACACTATCCGTCATCGACAACGTCGCTAGATGGCGTTACATACTAATATTTTTTATTTTATTTTTATATAAACTAAATTAAACTCTTACAATTCGGCCTAACCTGACACTTAGTTCGACCTCGAACTCTTAATGCATATATATGTATAATTTTTATTTATTCTTTTCAATCCATGGCCTAATGTTTGAACATTCCCAAACGCCTTGATATGGTTTATTGGTTTTTTGAAAACCCTCAACATCAGCTACAATATATCTATCATTTCGCAATACCTTGACTATCTTATAAGGTCCTTTAAATTTAGGGGTTAACTTTCTAGATTCTCCCACGCCTACTTGAAAGTTTCGAATCATGACTAGATCTCCTGATTTATAAATGGTTGGTTGCTTGCGTTTCTTGTTCACAAAATTTTCGTTTCGGGATTGACTTTGTTGTATCTGTTGTTGCGCATCGGATCTGATTAGATCTAAATCCCTATTGTCAGACTTCAAGTCACTTAAATATTGAGCAATAGCATCTTGCACAATTCCTCTCTGATTCAATCCAAAAAGAAGTTTACTTGGAGTCTCACCAGTACTCTTATTTACGCTATTATTTAAACTAAATTCAACTTCTGGCAACACTTGATACCATTTCTTTTGTACATTGTTGTTGTGTAATTTAGCTATCATTGGTGTTATTGTACGGTTCATTCGTTCCACCTGACCGTTTGCCTGTGAGGAACCAGTTGCAATTAAAACGTGCTGAACATCATTATCGTTCATAAATGTACAAAATTCTTGAGAGGTAAATGCAGTACCTCTGTCAGATATTAAAACTCTTGGAGCACTATAATTTTGAAAATATTGTCTTAAATGTTGTATTACCTCCGCGCTATTCGTAGTTTTGGTCGCGTAAAGCTTAATGTACTTTGTAAAAGCATCTATTACAACAAAAACATGTTGTTTAAATTTACATTGTTTATCTATTGGCCCTAAATGGTCAATGTGAATGGTGTGGAATGGAAGTTTCCCTTTTGGAATACTGTGTAACATTCCTTTTTTTCTTTCCTGCATTTGGAGAATAACTTATACATTTCAGACAGTTTCTTATATGCCGTTCTAATTTTTGTTTCATTTTAGGGAACCAATATGTTCTTTGAATATTAGTCAAAGTCTTGTCAATCGCTAAATGTCCTAATTCATCATGATATTTATACATTATATTTGCCTCCATTGCTTCAGGTACATAAAAAAATAAGTCATTTTCCCTTTTTTTATAGAGCAATCCATTTATTATTTCATATTCGTTGCTATTTACATCTCCGATCCTAGCAATTAAGTCTTTTACTGCATCGTCCTCGCTTTGACAAATTGCTAAGTTAAATTCTAAAGAGTCATCATTTATCACATGAATAGTAGTTACTCTGCTTAACGCGTCAACATGTTGCATTTTACTTCCCGACCTATGTTCAACTTCATAATCATAGTTTTGTAACTCTAATGCCCAACGTGCTATTCTTGGATTTATTTCCTTTTTGTCTAATGTTAATTTTAATGAATTGTTGTGTAAAATCCGGGTAATGTAACACTGGTTTTGTACAAAGTGCTTTCTTTAATGTATTAAAAGCTACATCTTGTTCTTTGGTCCAATTAAAAATCTGATCCTTCTTTGTTAATTGACTTAATGGTTTGGCCACTTCCGAGTAATTTTGTATAAATTTCCGATAGAATCCTGCTAACCCCATAAATGCTCTGACATCTTTTACTGTTTTCGGAATTGGATAATTTACTACTGCTTTTATTTTATCCGGATCCGGTTTAATTCCTTGTTGCCCAATTATGTGTCCCAAATATTTTGTCTCCTTTACCATAAACTTACATTTAGAGGGTTTTAACCTCAAATCATTTTCCCTAAGTCTATCAAAAACTTCTCTTATCCGTTTTAAATGTTGTCCAATATCGTTTTTACTAAAAATAATAACATCATCCAAGTAGACCATGCACTTTGACCCTGTAAGACCTGACAAAATCGTATTCATCAGTCTTTGAAAGGTACTTGGCGCATTTACCAACCCGAATGGCATTTTCCTACATTGATAATGGCCCTCTGGAGTACTAAAACCTGTTTTCTCCCGATCATCTTCATCAATTTCTACCTGCCAATATCCCGAAGCCAAATCCAACGTAGTGAATATCATTGATTTTCCCAACTGATCTATTGTTTCATGCAAATTTGGTAATGGATAATAGTCCTTTTTAGTTATGGTATTTAATCCTCTAAAATCTATACATACTCTTACTTGTTTTTCCCCATTATCTGATTTCTTTGGCACCATTACCACTGGTGCCGACCACGGAGAGTTTGATTCCTCAATTACACCCTCTTCTATCATTTTATCGATTTCCTGTTTTAACATTTCTCGTTGACTGTAAGGCACTCGATACGGCGCCTTTGCAATAGGATGTACATTTTCAGTAATAATCTTATGTTTTACTCCTTTTGCAGTCCCCAATTTAACGTCCCCATAAAGAAATATATCTTTATAATTATGAATAAGATTTTTAACTTGGTTAGCTTCCTCTTCGTTGAGATGTTTAAGATCAAATTGTTCTTCCAACTTCTCCTTGATTGCTGTTATAGTATTTATCGGACAAGCTTTTGACATTTCTCCCCCATAAATTTTTATTTGAACATCTGAACCCTTGAAAACTTGTTTAATCATGGGTAAAACCATTTCCCATTTCAATCCATCCAACCCACATCCAATTCTTGGCATAGCTAATTTGTTTATTTGATGTTGATTACAAAATTTACGTAAAGAATTCAGAGTAACTTGCAAATCCCGGTAAGATGGTTTCATGTAATATTTTTCTTTAGTTATCAAATAAAGAATGTATCTATCATTCCTTTTCAAACTTACTACTCCTTTTATTCTTGGTTGTTGCGACCTCAATTCTTCAATCCCTTGAAATTTTTCTTTAAATATTTTAGCAATCCCTGCTCCCATTTTTAAATCTCGGGTTACACAATGTGCTAAGCTGTAATCTTCTGGTGCTCCAAATATATTTCCCTCACACTCAGTAAGATTTTCAGGTGTATCAACCCTTTCCCGATTAACTTTATGATAGTTTAATGAACTATCTCCCGATATATCCCATTTATTCTCAGATAAATTAGTAATATTAATATTTTTCCCAATTTTCTCAACTTTTCCCACACAAGTTCCCCTATTTAAGATCAAGGGTGTTGCAGTAACGTTGATCAGGCGTACTGGAACACTTTGATTTATATTTGCTCGTGTAACAACACGTGCTGCCATCAACCCATAATTTTTCGTATCGACGGGTTCAATAATTCCGTCCTCTCCCTCCTTTAAATGGTTTTGCATTGCTTCACAAATGATTTCACATCGCGCCGGTATTTCTAATAACTCGCTCAACAGTACCAAACGGGAACCAACCGTTCTTCCTGTATCATCAATCATTTTTGGTTCCAATGATGATGATTCCCCTTTATTACCACATTCCTTTCGTTGTTCATTCATTTGCACTCCATTTATCGGTCCTGCTTCTTTACTTTTCTTCTCCTTGCCTGATGACTTCCTTTTGATCTTTAACCCAAGAGATTCTTGTGTTTTCACTTTAGTTGATAATATGTTCTCCTGTTGATTGTGCATACCCATTTCTGATTTGCCTATCATGGGTATTTCAAACTTTCCCATACAAATTTTATCCTTTCCGTAATCTAGTACGGCCCTGTATTTAATAAGAAAATCCCGCCCCAAAATTCCATCAGTATCGGTTGCTAAATTTTCGCATATCGTACACTCCATTTCAAATTTATTTTTCCCATAATTGAATTCTAAGTCGCTAACCCCAAAACTCTTCATTTCATCCCCAGTAACTCCTTTTAGAAGAAATTCTCTTCCAATATCGATTTTATATTTTGCTCCGTTTTTTATTAAGCTGTCCAGTTTCATTAATGAGATTGCAGATCCCGTATCTATTAAAAATGAATATTCATGTTCCCCTAACATTAAAAATATAATAGAAGATGATTGATCCCTTTCCAGTTCTAAACTTCCCACTGTATAATTGGTAGGAATTTCTATAGGTTTTCCCATCCCTTTATTTTCTTTTCGGACAATCACCCTTCTTTCCTCCTTGTTTAATTTTTCTTTTCCCCGAATCGGAGAGCATTCGAGGTGGACGGCTCGTTTAAATTATTATTGCTTCGCCCTTCTCCCCTCCAGTTTCCCTTTGAATTATTGTCGCATTCATTTTTAGAATTAACTCGACCTTTTAATTCAAACATTTGTGATTTCGACGATCCTGGTTTCAGATAAGGATTTTTAATCCAGCATTGTGCTTCTTTATTTCCCTTTTTATTACAACCACGGCAGACAATAGAATTTTTGCATCCCGATGCCATATGACCATGATTATAACATTTGAAACACACCAGTTCTTTTCTTCCAACGTGTTCAGTTGACGGTTTTAATTCCCATTTATCTCGCGCTTTGTTTATGAAACCCGATTTTGTATCGTTCCCTAATCTGGGTTCATTATTCACATCTCGAGTCGATGGTTTCTCAGAATAATAACCTCGACGAGTTTCTTGCGTTAACTCTTTAAAATTATTTACATTCTGTAAAGTATTAATTTCGAAAGCCATTCCACCCATCATCATTTGGTTTAACTCCTCCTGACTCGCTATCTCAGCAGCTTTGTCAAGATCCAGCTGTTTTTCTCGCATTCTCGACCCAAACGAAATTGTGTTAGTAATAACTCATTATTTTTCTTAGTTATCCCCTCAAATTCACCCACAGTTGCTTCTTGTAAATCTTCTTGCAATACCTCCTGCCCTAGTAATTTTAATCGCGTCAGAAATTGTGAAACAGTCTCGCGACTTAATTGTGCGCAGCGACCCAATTTCAGCTGTGCCGCCCCTGGTACCGCTATTTGTCGGAATTTTTGAATGAATTTAGATTTAAATGTATTATAATCAATCGTATCAGTACTCAAAATCGGTTCGCTTTTATAAAAACTGTAAGCTTCTCCAGTTAATCTGCATCTTATCAATCGAATTAGATCGGCATCACTAATACCATCTAATTGCCCCCTTTGTTCAACTCGTTCGAAATAGTAATTTACATTTTCTTTTCCCGAAAATGTTTCAATGGAATTTAAAATAGAGCCCTTTGGAATGTCTATTTTAACAATTTGCTTTTCTGGTTCCGTCATTATTTATTTATAACCTTTCTTCTCTTTTTATCTCTTCTTATCCATACTTCGTATGCCCGTCTACTTCCCTCGTGTTGAGTTAAATAAACAACCGCCCGCTCTCCAACACTTGTGTGGTCTACGTCAGCACAATCTTATCGTCTCCCGGTCCCCAAACTCAAAATATATTATACATAAAATTTTAATTTGATAAATGAATTAAATAAAATTGACCCCAAAAAAAAATTGTCTGTTTTGCCCCAAAAACAACAAAATTATTCTTTTTCCTCATCCTCTGAATTAACATGATCATCCCACCGCTGCCACCAAATATGTTACCACCCCCCGAGCTCAGGGTTGGTAAAAGGGTTTGAGCATGTTCAGGGGTTCCCTTGGTTCCCCACGGGTCCGCTCTGTCTAACCCTTGTAACGTAGTAATCTTATATTCTTCAGGGATGAGGGCAAAGATCAAGAAAAGAAAGAGTTTATATCCATTATCTCAACTTAATTTATTTAACATATTACCATAAATCTAAATTTAACGTACACGAGTAGCTAAAATTAAAATGGAACTATACAACTTAAACTTATAGATCTAACCTATTAAATGAAAACCCGATAAATTAATGACAATACTAAAACACCCAACAAAATTAGAAATAAAGATTGTAAGAAAAAACCCACTTACGTATTTAAGCTCTATCCTTAAAAAAAAAACTCCCCCCGGCTCACTCTAAGGCACCCACACGACCCACACCACCGCTTACCACACTCTGGCTCTCTCCTCTCTTTTTTCCTCGCTCGACTCCCGGCTCACCCTAAAGTGACGAGTCAGCGAAAAGAACAAAGAAGAAAAAACATGCCATAAAAATATAATTATGAGTTATTTTAAAAAATATAAAAATTTGGTACTCCTGGTTACTACATACACGTTGACGTACAACCAAACTAGGATGGCTATTTTCGTCAACCATTTATTGATTATTTTGCCAACTTATAGATTAACTGTTTATGTTTTCGGATAGGTTTCTTATCTCTCGGATCAGAGGTATTTACGGATGTAATAACACATTATTACGGAAAATACTCTGATCTGGAAAATATCAAATATTCTCTATATGTAACTAAATAAAAACAAATTTGAGTTTTGTAAAAATTTTATTTTTATTGAGTTCTGTTTTTAAAATTTCAGTTTTCAATCGTCGCTTTTCATTTTTCAATACTTCTTCTTCAATTCTTATATTGTAGACCTCCCTTTCCTGTTCAGTCCGTAATTTGTGGAGTTCTTGCTCCCGATGATTTTCTTTGTTTAAAAGCTCTTCTATTGATAAGAGGACACGACTTTTTAGTTCTGATATTAATGTGTTTCCTATAAAATTATCATACAATAATGTACTTATTTGAAATATACCCTTAGGTGTTTTCTTCACCCGTAAAAGGGGATTTTTCTGGGTTCTTAATTTCGCTGGTGTGTACTTTTGCCAATCTAGGTAGTATGCATGTTAATTTATAAACATTATTTTTAATTTTATAAACACTCGTGATTTTGACGAAGTCGGTGTTTGTAGATCCGCTTTTTGTGCAGGCGACGGCTGTGACCATGACTGTGATGATGTGACCCAAGCAGAGTTTTCAGTCATGGATGGTATGACTGAAACATAAAATAATTCTTAACAATTTTACTATCACTTTATAAAATATCTGCACGTCGTTCATTAACACCATGTATAAAGTAACTTTAATTCTTGTTTCATTGATATGCTGTTACGTACTGTTTATATTGCTAGGGTGATTCAGTTAGGCTTCTTATTTTTTCATACAAAATTTGTCGGTTTGGCTTTATGATTATTTCGGAGTTTTCTCCTCCAGTGGCATACATTTGCTGTTTTAGTTGGGCAAAGTATTTGCGCACCTCTTTTTTCAGGTTGTCAAATTTACTGCGTAATTGCTCGGCAGATCGTGAGTCGGTCAGCGCTGCATTATATTCATTCGCAATTTTTTGCCATGCGTTATTCTAAAAAATCTATCTTATTTATTTCCATTTCTTTAAAATTAATTGTAGCTTTTCCTTCCACGTAGTTGCATCCGTTTTTGCATTCAACTATTCTGTGTTTGTCGATAATACCTACTAATGGAGATATATCATTGTTGCTGTACCACATACGTTTACTTTTAGCTGAGTCGCCCATATTACAGTATTTTTAATTAATTTATTATGCGCCGGTCTAAGCAAGAATGACATCAAATGACATATAGTGTCAAAATAATGACAACTTTGCCTACTCAGCCGCCCGTTAACCTCGGCTTGAACCTGCGGTTGAAATAACCTCGGTATTTTAAAAATCTTTTTTAAATTTTATCGAATAACAGACAATGCGAAATAATACAATAATCAAATTACATGACCATACTCCAGCCTTGGCAGAACAAGCTTAGTTATAGTACATAGCCTTGTTTCTACAGCTATGTACTATAACTAACTCTACAGTACTACAGTACTACTACTATGTACTATAACTCTACAATAATATAATTATTTATTACTTGTTAATTTTTAAGACCCTGCTTAATAGCATTCAGACAGAACTTTCTTATTGTTGCGAGATTATGTTATTCTATTTTGCTCTCTGTTTCTTCCATCTTTTCCAGAAATTAATTTTCATCCGTTTAATCAGTTCATGGGAGTTTAAGTAACATCAGGTTCTACAGATTGATTAATGGACCCTATCCACAAAAAATGAACCGGTGTTAAAGGTTGTAAATCGTTGGGATCCTCTGATATAGGAATTAACGGAATTGAATTAAGAATTGCTTCCACCTGAGTAAAAGTATAGAGTAGACTTCATCAAATATCAGGCGCTGGTCACCAATTACTTTTAGAATATGTGTTTAACTCCGGCTTCAGCTAAGTCGTTAAAATGTGGAGATCCAGGTGGATGGAATTTCCATAGTAAACCCAAACGTTCCCAAGTGGCTTCTGCGAATTCTTTTATTTTACTTACTGCACCTATAAAATTTGTTCCTTGATCAGACAATATCATCGAGCATCGTGCTCGTCGTGGAATAAATCGTCTTATTACCTGAAACTTATTCCAAATGTATTGCCTTGGTATAAGTACATACAAAAACGCAGATATATGATTTCACAAACCGGGAACCTCGACAACGGTTTATGGTGGTGTAAATAGGGCAAGCGAAGTAAACCGCAACCGAATGCCTTCACTTCGGAAAGTTTACACGAAGGAAGATTTGCCATGAATGTAGTATAAGTTTTAGGCTTGCATCGAAAACATCCAACACTCTTAGATGCTTCTCTGTCGATTACACTCCTGGATGATAGAATCCAACATTGTTGAAGAATCAAAGGTTGGCGACTTCGTTGCCCAGGATGGAGGTACTTACGATGAACCTTTTCCACTACCATTTCACTTAACATTAAAGTTTTAGGTAACAACACTAGGTTTTGCTGTTCAAATGGGACTACGATATTTTAACTGACTACCCACCATGAGGAGCCCGTCCCTCTCAATAAATAAGGCAAGCTTTCTAAATTCTTTGACAATTGAAGTGATGGAATGTGTTTTCGTTTATGACTTATGGTTATGAAGCATTGAAGATATGCAATTATATGTTTAATCTTTAAAAGAGATGAAAATCTTGTCAATAGATAATCAAATATATGAGATTTAGTTTCAACAATATTAACTAGAACAAGCTTTTGTTCATTAATTATATCTTGTGTCTCAGTAGGAATTAATTAATTATAAGGCCAATTATCCGGGATGACTACCAAGCCATGTAGGACCTCGCCATATATTACAGGAGATAAATTGATTTGCAAACAGACCATGGAACCCAGGGTCAGCTGCGTTGTCAAACGAGAGAACATATCAGTTGTGTTCTAGTGATTCTAATAATCAGAAGACAAGATTTTTTTGATCTTGTAGGCACAGATCAAATCCGTGCTATAGTTACTTGTGAATCACACCAAGCAGTAATTGAATCTAAATTAACTATGGATAATATAATGGGTTGAATAGTTTTAACCATCTCAGTTAATAAAACAGCTCTGCACAGCTCATGCCGAGGTATCGATAGAGATTTTAGTGGGGCTACACGTGATTTGGCACATAGAAATAACACGGTTATTGTTCCATTGAACTTTTAGCAGCGTAAATTCGCGACTGAACAGTAACCCATCTGGAAGGCATTTGCTAAATAGGTAAAGTTGAGCATTAGTAAAAGCACTTTACTAATGTGCACTTTACTAAACTTACTTTAGTTTAAGCACTTTCGATAATGACGATAATGATCTATCTTTACAATCTATCCGGATCACGAACGGGAAAGTCAAATATCTATACATTAGGGGTATTTTGCAAATTCTTCCCGCGTTGTAGTATGCACATTTTCTCGGCCTTCTAATTAAATAAAATTCAGAAATCATTAACAAAATATAAACATTTCAAGCTACTACTATATATTTAACACTTAACTATCTGATCTAATAAAAACAACTTTTTAATAACTAAACTACGATCTACGACTAGACCATAAGATTATTCCTCTTTCGACAGAGTCTGAACTCAGCAATATTAATGATAAAATAAACTCCTTAAACTTTTTTGTATTGCGGATTATTACAACTAGGAAGAATTTTCGTCCTTGAATCACCGATAATATCAAACTGTTGATTAAACCTAGGAATGATGCGTGCACAAAAATTAAGAAAACTAAGAATCCAGAACATTTCAAGTACTACAAACAGTTGCGAAATAAAGTATTTTACCTATATTGTCTAAGATTCTGGAAAAAGTAGTAGCTGCTAGACTTAGTCAGCATCTAAATAAATTTAATATTCTACCAGTTCGTCAGTCTAGTTTTCGCTCAGAACGCAGTTATACAACAGTTTTTCTCGATGTCACGGATGATATTTTCTAACCTAAACACAAAGTTATTTAAATCATTTAAACGTTTATAAGTTGACTTTAAATTTTTGCGTCTCTATTATCTTTTAAAACATTATTTTTATATGCTTTAACCTCATTTAATAACACCTCAAACTCATTTAAGATTGGCATAATATCAAGTTCATTTTAAAATGTTACTTACAAATTTATTTAGATTTTCATAATTACTTGTTAGTATTTACAACATTCAACGCTAGGAGTTTTGGCTTCTCATAACTTCTTGTCGGATTTTCCTTCCATCTTCCTGCATCATTTTCCATGCCATTTAACCCAGGACGCAAATAACAACAATGCCGATAACAATGATACCCAGCTCCCATAATGTGAAGACTCTTTCTGTCGATGCCGTAGTACCACCACTGGTTCCAGCTTGTGATATGATTATCTCATTCTCTAGCTTGGATTGATTGCAATCCATAATTTTTTTTCCACTTTCGTTGGTCAACGGCTGGCGGGATTGCCATGTAATTTCTATGGTTCAGGTGGAAGATGGTTAGGTTAAAAAAACTTATTTGCCATTTTTATATTCCTCTACTTACTTCTTACTACTTATTTTCATTATCGCTGGTGTCAAGTATTATTCCCAGGTCGCCAAAATGTCATTTCAGCACTACGATGCGGAAGTCATTGCACCGGACACTCACCGACAATCACTTTACCTATTTCATCAATCTTATAATAACATATATTATTACATATTTATCATGATACCACACTTCCATTCCGTAGACACATTTCTGCACTAATTCGCAGAGCACACGTGACGCTTAAATTATTGTACAGTAGCAGGAGCTTACTTAACCAACGCTTAAAGTCTAATTATTTGAAGTTCTTGTTCTGTCTATATTCAATTACGGTGATGCTTTATACCATCCAGTCCTCGACTCTATAACTAATGCTCGTATTCAAAGAGTCTCATGAGACTGATGTTTGAGGTTTATTATGGTATATTATTTTAGGTATATTATGGCGCAATGTAGAATCTTTTACTGTGCTTGCCTCTTTCACAGAGTCTTGATGAATAAATGTTCACCATATTTGATGAACCGAGTATTGCAATGACGTGCACAATATTAATATACGACATCGGCACATGTTATGCATACCTCGCTATAAAGTTCAGATCTTTAAAAGATCTTACTCTTATAATACAGTTGCTATAATGAATAACATTCCCGATTCAGTTAAACAGCAGAGTGAGCAAAGATTCAAGTCAAACTATAAAAAGAATCTCTTGATGGTTTAGAACAGTATTTAATTTAATATAATTTAATTTACTTTCTAATAGAGAGTTAATTTTCACATTTTTTGAAATGTGTCTTAATAAGGCAGGTAGAGATTGTTCGTGGTAGCTTCTTCTACCTTCACTTGAGACATTTGATGATGTTTTTTCTCATTAATTTTAAGTATTTCTTTAATTTAGTTAAATATTTTTCTTTTACTTTGTTATTCTTATGCTACTCATTGAAATTAATTTAATTATGATTTCTAGTACAGAAAGGGCCGATGAAAAACAATGGCAATCAAGCTACGTCTGTCATTGACTCGGCTCTTTTTGGTGATGCGCATTATTAGGTCTTGTCGTTTTTATTATAATGACAAGACCTTTTTTGGTTTATATTAAAACCAAAAAAAAAGGTATGTATTTAATAATAATATATAAAAATATAATGTATTAACTCTGTGTATTTGTGCTTATTAAAAAAATGAAGATGTTTATATCGTTTTTAAAATTAAATTTGTAGTGCTTACTTTCTAGTGATCAAAAACATAGAGATAAACAAAGAAGTATTGATTAGTTTGGTTATAATGCATGATGTTATGTACAATAAGAAATCAAAACATTATAAAGATTCCTTACGAAAACAAAATGTTTGGTCAGAAATAGCTGCGACGCTATCTTCAACACAAAGTAATTACATAGAGTAATTAAACCGTTCTAAATGACATATTTAGATGTAGCTGACAACTTTTTGAAACTGTGGACAACTTTAAGGAAAAAATACACTAGTGAAAGGAAGAAAGGCAAATACATTCCCAGTGGAAGCAGTTCAAAAAAATTTAATAAGTGGCCTTTTACGAGGCCATGAACTGTTTACATATGCATGTGCAAGAAAGACAGTAGGAAAACAATCAATTTGTTTATTTTTCAAGTTGATTATGATCATCTCAATCTATTTTCATAGAAGAACTATTATCAACATGGGGAGAAATGTTAGCAGTAATTCGCTAGAAACTTCATTAGCGTGCTCAGTAGAGGCAGAAGAATTTATTCAAGAGGGAGAAGAAACTGATGAAGTTTTTAAGATATTTTATTCTAGATAAATAATATATTATTTTGTCGGCTAATATTTTTCAACTGTATATTATATTATATATTATTAAAAACCGACGAGTACATTCACAATCTAACACTCACTGCAATTTGAAATAAAAAAATTCACTTTAGGTTAAAAATTTGGACAACTAGTCACTGTAGAATTAGATGCGATTGAAGACCATAATCTTAGAAAAATTAATAAAACAGAAAATATTGTAGGTGTTATATGTATTTTACAATACACTTGCGATGATTCATAGAAATGTCACAAACCTAGCCCTTAAGATCTTCGTTTGCTCCTGGAGAGGATTTCCTGGCCAGGTCCACAGAGCGGCTCGCGTACCCGACAGTCAACGATCTCCTCTGCCTCTTGGTTGCTAGTAGTGACAAGATTAGGGTTTGGCACCCTGCATGCGTTCGCTTGAAAACGAACAGCAGGAAGTTGTTAATGAAAACTAAAAGAAATAATGAAAAAAAGGAAATTTGCCTTTATAAAAAGAAAATTTTATTCTATCAGTAAAATAAACGTCTGTAACACGTTTCTTTTACAGATAGAAAAGAACGGTGTAAAAGAATAGTAAAAATTAAAAAAGAATGAAGCGTTTTCCAGCTCACAATGATTCGAGCCTTAAGATTTCTGAGGTGATCAGTAGGTGCCCGCCCAAACAAAAATAAGAGAATAAAGAATTTTTGAATTGTTCACCTATATGAAATACTGTTCCTGGATAACACAAAACTTAACGAAATAACAACTAATTTTAAAAGTCTAATTTCCGCCCGTCGCGAATTTAAAACACACAAAAATATAAGAAAATAATGAATCTACTAACCGACTCCTTTTTCATCTCAAAAATCCTTCCCTTCTCCAACCACCCAATATCATCACCCTAGCAATAATCTCCAGACTCTACCTACGCAAATCTGTTTGCAGATTCGTCTTTTCTCCCGGCACAACAATGCACTTAAATTACAAAGTTGTGCCTTACAATAGACCTTGCTATTTCACGTTTCACCTTCTACAATGTCGAACTAATAATGTAATTTAATTACAAAGTTGTAATTTACTAGACTAATTAATTAATATTTTCTTATCTGCTTAATATTTTAATCGGATCCTAGAATGCGGTTTGTTACATCCGTCCCACCTTTTTAAAAGAAGGCTCCCAATAAAGCCTTATTTATAACACCAAATAAACAAAAGAAACGGCATTCTAGTATCCCCAATTTATACTTAGAATCCTAACAGTTAACGATTCTGTTAATCTTTACGGTCACTATAATCACTTAAAATTTACTTCGAGTCCAATTTTCACAAACTTTGAATTAAGTAAACACAATTTTATTATTATTGATATTTATTTTTATCAAACAGTCCATTATCAAGTACACATTTTAGTCCCTTTTTTTAAGTTTTCCACCGATTTTAATACTTTATTTATTAAAAGTTACATGAGTTCTAATACTAAACATTAAAAATTTTACACTGAACATTTAAGAATTACCACGCACTCACAAGCAGTCGTCGTAGTAGACCTCGAGGAAATAAATAAACATGTTCTGAATAACCATGTTCTCAGCTAGATCAAATTACATGTCGACGATAAGGCAGTGTTAAAAAAATTTTTTTTGTTTTCTTTAAGGATGATAAAGTTCAGAATTTTGCAAAATGAAGGACAATTAAGGAATAAATATTATGCGATGGTGCATAGTATTACAATGGACGAGGTTACTATTTACGTTCGCATCCAACTGGGAACAGTCGATGCCTCTGGATATATATTGGACACAACCACTTCAGGGCTTGTAGGACTGGTTCTTTCAGATGTTCTTTCAGTCACGGTGGTCGGCGGTTCTGGTGAGGCTGGATCCTCACCCCTCTTCTGATTAAGAAGCCACATCGTCAAATTATTCCATAAACTAGCCAAGATGATGATACCGCATCCCATGGTTTTATATATTGCGTAGCCATTCAATAATACGCTAGCGAGTCCCTTTATAAATCGCAACAAAACAATTGCTGAAATAATTGCTAACCGCCATACCGATTTCTGTAAACAATCCCCACACATAGGACAACGTATTTTTTGCAAATTTACGTAATTCTTCCGTGTTAAATAATTGACTGGCATCCAGCTCTTGATTTTCTATTTTCTTTCCCTGGATTTTTCTGATAATGATGTTATTTATAGCTGGTGGTTCTAAGCCGATTTGTACTAGCTCTTGCGCTTGTCTGACGTCGTCATTATTATAAATTCCAGCCACTCCCAAATTCATGATAGTACTGAATTTCATTTGTGAACCTTCGTAAGGTCGAAGTTCATCTGGTGGTGTCTGGGTTATCGGTAACGGAGTTAAAGTTTCCATGACTTTTCAATATGATACATTGGTGGAGTAATAGGGTTGCAGTCAACCTCTTCTGCATAATCTAA
This sequence comes from Onthophagus sagittarius, assembly GCA_036711965.1. Classification (NCBI taxonomy): domain Eukaryota; kingdom Metazoa; phylum Arthropoda; class Insecta; order Coleoptera; family Scarabaeidae; genus Onthophagus; species Onthophagus sagittarius. The sequence goes on from JASERS010000001.1 coordinate 50,668,011, forward strand.
GAGTACACGTATCACCGGTGACATAAAATAAGACTGGTTGTCTGCGTCAGAGACAGGAAATTCGTGATAACAATTTTTCGTTTTTCTTACTTGCACTCTCTTGGGTACACATTTCAATATGTACAGGACTTCTCCTATTGCACGGCCGATATACCCCATTTCATTCTTAACGAGCAAACCAACGGTTGTTGGTGATAGCGGAGCAAACAAGCGACTTTTAAGTATTTTCCTCTTCAATTCACAGCGGCGATATATGGTATCTATATATAACTTTTCCAATGAAGAGAAGCCTGATCGTATCGCCTTCCAAATTGACTGAGCTCAGGTAGTTTTGTAAAATGATTTTGACTGTGCCTTGTACAATTACATTTTCCCAAGTTACTTCATTCTCGGTGTAAACTCCGCCCACACAGTCTCCGTTAAGGTTTAACTTCCCAAGAAATACTTTCGGAACCACCGTCGACGAATTTGGTTTGAACTTGTTTATCATATGGGCTCCCATAAAATTTATCGTGCCATACTTATGAGCTTTTAAGCATTACTCGGCGCCTAATGGATGTATGTGAGTCAATGTACCCCCTCGAACTTCCGAACTGTGCCTGTACATACCACAGTGTGTTATTTTTCTAGTTATTTCCACCAAACAACTGTTACGATCTGTCGATGGATCTGGGCTCTTTGGACTACTTGCACTTCTAGCATTCTCTCTTCGTAATTGGACTCGATTTGTGAACAATCACCAACGTTTCTTAACGATATCCGACTAATATTAACACTAGGAGCACTATAGTCTGTACCACGAGAAGTGAATGTGACTCATCGCCTAAACGTGTACGAAACAGACGCACGCGCTAGAAATCATTTCACGCTAACACACGACAACGCGCGAGTATAATAGTTGTAACGTATGCGCAAAATTCTTACGGAAATGGATGAGTCACATTCATTTCTCGTGGTACAGACTATACAATCATATGCGAAAATTCCTACTCCTATCTTTACATAGCTGCAACAAACAAGAACAAACGTCCGATTTTCCGGTGATTATTAACAACAGAACAGAAAAATAAAAAAAATAATAATAGAAAAAATAATGTATTTAAAATAATAATGTATTTGAAATTAATGTAATTGTGATGTATATTTTACTTATTGGTTCGTTATCATCATCGCTCTCTTCCAAAATTAATCGTCTGGGGCGCTTATCAATTCCGGGGCAGAGGGTCTCGTTTAACTGTTCTATTGCCTGTGAATGTTCTCCAAGAGTCAACTCCGGCGTAGAGAAACCGATTAGTGGCATTGGTGATTCATAACACTAGTCTTCCGTTACTTTTTCGGTTTGTCCTTTGATTTTCGTGATGATGTACGGTCCTATCCAAGGTTGGGCCAATTCTTTATTTAGCCCAGGTTTAATAGCTATGTCTTTTAAAAATACTAATTCTCCTAGATTGAAGTCCCTAAGCTTACTTTTTTTATTGTAATACTTGGCTTGTCTTAGAGCAGCAAGTTGTCACATCTTTGATCACCTGATGGCTTCTCTCGATAAGACCGTTGCACTCGGGGTGGTACGGCGTGGTTTGTATTTTATCAATACTCAGCAACTTACAGATTTCTTTCATAAGGGACGACACGAAATTTGTACTTTGATCTGTAAGCAGCTGAAGAGGGGTACCGTGACGTTCTGCAAGGGTGCCCTAGACATATGGGGAGAAGTTTTACGCCTGTTGCATGACTCACAATTCAAGCAGTAATTTTTTACATCACGTGTCATAGACGGCCAAAATGCTCTATCGTTAAGTAAGGCAAATGTTTGCGCCTGACCGCCATGGCCTGCAAATGGTAAATCGTGATAATCATGCAGCGCTTTCCTAACAAGTGATTTCGGTAAAAGTAGCAGTTCCTTTCCTAATTCATCAATTTTGAATAAAAGGTTATCACTATCTATAAAGTAATTATCCATGAGTTCCTTGTTTGTTGAAAGGGAATCTCGTATCTGTGAGCAAAACTCGTCTTTACATTGTTCCTCGGCAATAGTTGTTTTATCCCAAACTGGAGTTGTCATACCTTCTCGTATTTGACATAGTTTTTCATGTTTGACAATAGGTAATATATATATACATTATACATTATGGTGGTATTCGTTTCATCAAAACACATTTTCAATTCTTCCTTAACTAAATCCCATTTTAGCTTATCGAGTCCACACCCTATTCTAGGTATTGCCAAATATTTTTCTCCAGATTTACTCATTTCATCACGTAAAGTTTCCAACCACTGTCTTAACGTATGATACGTTGGTTTATGATAGTATTCACCTTTTGTGATTAAATGATAAATTTTTCGAGTTTCTGCAAAATTGCGACACCACCTTGCCAAATCCTTTCTTTTCCAATTTTAATTTTTCGACGCAACCCAATCGGATTTTAAACTCCTTTACAATGCCAGCTCCCATCGCAAAATCAGTTGACACACGAGCTAACACCCATCCTTGAGGAGCATCAAACAAATTTCCTTCTACTTCGTTTATAAATGAACTATCCTTCTCATTCTTTCGGATCAAGGAAACTATATTTCGACTAAGTGCATCCATGTTTTCGTGCTTTCTGCCAGGTCTGTGTATAATCTCGAAGCCATACTCCATTAATGTTAACGCCCATCGTGTCAGTCTTGAGCTGGGGTCTTTGATGTTCATCAGCCATCTCAACGGTCTGTGGTCCGTCAGGATGGTAAAACGACGTCCATATAGATAGCAACGGAACTGCTTAAATCCGAAGATCACAGCTAGACACTCTTTTTCCGTTGTAGAATAATTTAGCTCAGCCTTCTTTAACCCTCTGCCAGCGAAAGCCACAGGGCGTTCATTCTCTTCCCTCACCTGACAGAGTATTGCACCTAGTCCTGTGTTGAACGCATCCGTAGCAACAATAAAAGGTTCACTAAAGTCCGAGAAAATTAATTCCGACTGTGAAGTTATCGCGGCCTTTAAGTTTTCTACCGCCCCAGTTACTCTTGTTCAAATTTAAACACGACGGCCTTGTTAGTTTAGTGGAGCTGCTACTTGGGAAAAGTTTGGTATGAATTTCCTTTACCAACCTACGAGCCCTAGAAATTCTCGACAATTTCTAACATTTTATTATATAATCTTATATTATATATATTATATTATATATAATTTTTAATATATTCATTCACGCATTCTAATTCTTCTTCCTGACTGATGCCTAATTCTGGTAATATGGATTCTTGACATTCGAGAAAGTCTTTTTCCTCAATAAGCTGCGACCCCAAACTTACATTCATAGTGCTTGAAAACTTAAGGTATTTAAGCTACCTTTACTAAAATCAATAGTTACATCATGACGTTCCATAAAATCGCGCCCCAATATTCCATGTGTTGTTAATGGTAAATTGTCCAAACATACGTAGCATAAAAAATTCCCGAAGTTCAATTCATTCCTCAATGATAAATTTAATTCGATCGTACCTAGCAAATCAATTCATTTTACTTTACACATGAATATTTGATTATTCTAACCGGCGAACCAGTGTCTACTAACATTGTTATTGGGTTGTTATCTTTGTATAATTTAATTGAAAAAGGTTAACATAGTTTTTGACGGGATTTACTGACCTATCACAACCCTTTAGTTCGTCTCCCGCGGTTCGGATATTTACTGCAGGACGATATGAGTTTAAAGAATTTGTCTCATTAATAACATTATTCGAGGGAATTTGCGATAACCTAGTAACGCGCGTAGGTGATTGTCGATTCGCATAATTGTTGTTTGCGTTATGTCGCGGTTCATTTTGATACTCTCGCTGCTGGTAATAAAAATTTCGCCGGTCACGATTGTTTATGTTATCGGATGAATGACCCTCTTGGAAATTAACTCGGCGCGGAAGGTCAGGCCTTTGGTCGTAGTTCGGTTGAGATCTGTTAAACAGAGACCTACATGGTTTGCTAACGCGGCCAGGTTTTCCGCAATTATAACAATTAATCGCGTTTACAACAATTAACCCTGGGTTTCCGCATTTGTAACATACCCTGTTCGTGTCTATTGTACCTACATTTATGCGACTAGGGCGATTTCGGCTCGTAGCCTGATTGGGTTCCTCGAAGGATGCAATTTCTTCCGCTTTTTCTAAAGTTAATTCTGTTTCGCGCATTAGCAACGTCCCTACCATTTGGCTTAGTTTAAAACTAACTCTGAAGTATATATAAAAACTTGTTTTGTACTTTTAACTGGTCTTTTATTATAAAATATCTAACTAGTTTCGGCTAGCCGCCATCTTCAGAGATAAGTCAATAATAAGAAATTAACATATTTCATGTAAATCAGTCTCTTCTCACTCACACAAATTACAAAAACTTTTCCTCTTTCGTTGAAAAAACTAATTAAACATGATAAAAATGATTTTTATATGACATTTTTATCATGTGTTCGTCAACTCTGTAAAAACTGATATCCATGTTACTAGAAATTAGATATTTTATAATAATAGACCAGTTAAAAGTACAAAACAAGTTTTTATATATACTTCATTCACGACACTGGTAAAATGGATTCTCAAACCAATTCTAATCAAATAAAACTAACTCGTTTATTTTTATGACAACTCCTGGTAACTCGGTCGGTGATACTTTCGCTTTATCTTCTATAATTTTATTCGCGATTGACTTTAACCTTGTCACGTAAGAAGAAACAGACTCCTCGTGTTTTTGAAATGCGCGCATTAATTGGCCTAACGGTTCTCCCGGTAATTTCCGCGGGGTGAACCTTTTAATTAATTTCTCGGGTAACTCTGCGTACGTAACCTGATTGTGGTGTAAATTTGTCTCTGCTTTTTAAAATTTATACGTTAACCTATATCGCACGATATGAAGCATTTGTTTGTCGTTCCAGTTATCTAAAATTGCGCGTTGTTCTAATCTTTCAAAGTATAATTTAGCGTTTTCACGACCTGACAAAGCCTCAACCGTTGCTGCCAACATTCCTAGAGAAACCGGTGTAACCATCATCGGTGTTGTTGGAATAGTTACATCAGCCACGCCCGAAAATCCTGCTACATTGTTGTTAGAATTCATAGTGACAAAATAATAATAAAAAGAAAATAATTTCACTTTTAAAGTTTTTTGTAAAATAATCACCTACTGACCTCTTGACTACATAATTTATTATATTTAACTGAAAAACAAGAGAATAACTCGCAAAACATCAAAGCAAACTAACTTGAAAATTTTAAATTTGAGAATAAGAAACCGTAACAACAAAAAAAAGTAAACATTATTTTTGTTTTACTTTTATACGAAATTGTGCCAACCCCACACCTGACACTAGTTTGTCACAAACCTAGCCCTTAAGATCTTCTTTTGTTCCTGGAGAGGGTTTCCTGGTCAGGTTCACGGAGCGGCTCGCATACCCGACAGTCAACGATCTCCTCTGCCTCTTGGTTGCTAGTAGTGACAAGATTAGGGTTTGGCATCCTGCATGCGTTCGCTTGAAAACGAACAGCAGGAAGTTGTTAATGAAAAGTAAAAGAAATAATAAAATAATAAAAAAGAAGGAAATTTGCGTTTATAAAAAGAAAATTTTATTCTATTAGTAAAAGAAACGTGTTACAGCGTTGTAAAAGAACAATAAAAATTTTAAAAAAATGAAACGTTTTCCAGCTCACAATGATTCGAGTTTTAAGATTTCTGAGGTGTTCAGTAGGGGCCCGCCCATACAAAAATAAGAGAATAAAGAATTTTTGAATTGCTCAGCCATATGAAATAATATTCCTGAATAACACAAAACTTAACGAAATAACAACTAATTTTAAAAGTCTAATTTCCGCCAGTCGCAAATTTAAAACACACACAAAAATAAGAAAATAATGAAAAAGAAAAATTAATTTGAAGTTACAGTATCGCACGGTACTTTCCCGATCAAAATCTACTAACCGACTCCTTTTTCATCTCAAAAATCTTTCTCTTCTCCAACCACCCAATATCATCACCCCAGCAATAATCTCCAGACTCTACCTACGCAAATCTTTTTGCAGATTCGTCTTTTCTCCCCGCACAACAGTACACTTAAATTACAAAGTTGTGCCTTACAATAGACCTTGCTGTTTCACGTTTCACCTTCTACAATGTGGAATTAATAATGTAATTTAATTACAAAGTTGTAATTTACTAGACTAATTAATTAATATTTTCTTATCTGCTTAATGTTTTAATCCGATCCTAGAATGCGGTTTGTTACAGAAACGAGACTTACTCTTTTCTTGAATTGTTGTTCAAACTCTTGTATGGCCATAGTTTCGTGATCATTGTCCCAATTCAACATTTTAGAATTTATAGCTGGTGGATATAATAGGTTATCTATAAATTTTTTGGATTTGTTGATTTACGCATTTTACAAACACGTCCAAAATTTGAAGCAGTTAGTAACTTCTTTCGAATTTCAATCCAGAATTCATTTCTATGCTGCTCTCGAATTTTCATTTCTATTTCAGATATTTTCACTCTTTGTTGTTCTAACTAGTGACTGTAAAGATGTTGCTTTTTCTTCTTCCGTGCACTGTACGGACATTTGTTCTTCCTCATCTTCAACAGAACCATAGTCTTTATCAGCTATTGACATTTTTCTCCACTTTTTTATTTTGAGATAGTGAGTTCGTCTTGTAGTTAGCTGCTACTAATTTTCGTTTGTGCATCCATTCTACATAATTTGTATTATATTATCCTCTATTATTATTAATTATTTTAAGATAATTTGCATCAATATGATAGGCTACTGCAGCAGCATTACACCTAACATTAGCATTACACCAACATTATAGGCAACACAACATTGATACGTTTCCCCCCACAAACTTGGAAACTACAGAATTATATGTTTCCGCAGCATTGTTGTTCATATTCAATACAAGATTGCTGGCATGTTGAACCAGTCTATTGCCAGTTACTTCTATGTTATCGAATATACCACATTCCTTCATTTTGTCCACGCGTTTTAGTCCATGTTCCTTGGAACCGTGACATAAATAAGAAGCACACCTATCAATATGATAGTCCAAAAACATTGTATGGAGTGAAACATAAAATCTTACCATGTACTAAGTGATATTTAAATTTATTTTCGTCTTAACCGGTTTCCGTAATTATATCACCATCTTCAGAACACACCTACATATAAAGAGGTTTACACATATTTAAATAGAGAATTTTATGTTTACTTTAAAACTTACGTCAATTAACAATTTAAAAAGTTAAAACAATCACTATATTATTTTAAGCGCACACAAACATACATTTCTTAGAATATATCGTTCGGTTAGTGCATTCAACTTTTTTTATGACATTATTTAGCACCGTAAGGTTTGCAGTTGTAAATCTTTTTATATACATTGCTATCTCCATCGCCAATGATGGTAACATACTTTAATTTATGCATTTCTACACTTATTTTAAACCTTTCCAATATGATGTCATGTTGCTGTAGATGTTCCTGTCCAATTATTTGCATATTGATGGTCTCTTGGAGTTTCGTCTTTACTAGCAGATCTAGCGCATATCGGGCAATATTTATTTCTGAAAGCGATGAATAGAATTTTTCCTGTTCTTGCTCCAATTATGCAGCCCTAAAATTATGAAAAAATTGGATGTTTAGTTTAAACCTTTTTAAACCACGATGTGAGATAATGTGAGATTTGAGACGTAAAACAATAATACTTACTACTCCAGATAATGCATCATACCGACTTTTATGATCTTTTAGACCAGGCACGCTAATACAAACGTTTCCATCAGAATCTATATCACATAATTCTAAAGCCAATTTATATTCCTCTTTTCCAATTTCATGCATTGTTTGTAGCATTTGCTCATGTTTAGGTTATTCAATAAAACACTAACTTTTAGTAGAACTATTATTATTAATTATTAATATCAAACTAAGTACAAACTATTGTAAAACATGACTTTACAACTCTAGCCATTTTATCTTAAGAGACAGAAGCGAGCTACTTCCATATGTGTGTGTATGCAATACTACCAACCTACTAATATTACATATTCCTAACACTCCCCCTCAATTCACATTTTATTTTAATTAACAAATAATTGAATTGCTAAGTGACAGTCTTTTTACAAAATTTTTTAATTTTTCTTTACATAATGGCTTTGTAAAACCATCAGCTGTATTATCTTCTGATCTAATAAATGTACTGTTATTTCCTTTTTCTCTACTAAGTCTTTAATAAAATTAAATTTTATATCAATATGTTTTGTACGTTTTGAATTTTCAGCATTTTTGATTAAACTTAAAGCACTTTGGTTATCGATCATTAACTTATTGTCTTTAATAACAACTTTAAAGTCTTTTAACAGTTCTTTCACAAATACTATTTCTTGCGCTGCATTTGCTGCTGCCATAAATTCAGCCTCTGCTGTTGACAATGCTACACATCCTTGTTTACGACTAATCCAAGTAACAATATTAGAACCATAAAATATAGCTACACCACTAGTACTTTTGCGATCCATTTTATCACCAATCCGAATCAAAAAATCCATTAATTTCACTGATGTTTTCTTGTTTATAAATTATAGAATAACTTTTGGTTTCCTTTAAATATCTTAATATTCTTTTTCTTTGAATTTACATTTCTACTCAGATATGACACTGCAAAAGCAATATCAGGTCTTGTACAAGTGGCTACATACATGATACTTCCCACTAATTCTCTATATGGTACCTCTTGTATTTCCTCCCCCTCACTAAAATATCCAGTGATCATAGGAGTTAATTTTCCTTTACAATCTGTCATGTTAAACTTTTTTAGGATCTTATCAATGTATTTTGTTTATTTAATATACATTTTATCTTTTTCTTGTTGTATCTCCACTCCTAAGAATTCGTTTATTTCGCCTAAATCTGTTGCTTTAAATTTTTTTTCTAACTTTTCCAATATGGTTTCATAATTTCCTGCCAATAATATATCATCAACATATAACAACATCCATGTATCATCACTGACATATAAACAATAATCTACCTCTGATCTTTTAAAATTGTTTTTAATTGCAAATTCATTAACTGTTTTATTCCAACATTTTGGTGATTCCTTTAATCCATAAAGTGACTTATTGTCTTAAAATTTTTCTTGGTGTTTCTCTAACTCCTTCAGGGATTTTTATATAAATTTCCGATTCTAATTTTCTGTTTAAAAATGCGGACGGGATGTCTACTTGTTTTATTGACCAACCATTATTCAAAGAATTAATCAAAAATAATCTTATTGATGCAATTCTTGAAACTGGAGAGTATGTTAAAGCATCTCCTTGATTGAATTGGAAACCTTTTGCAACCAATCTAGCCTTTTTGGAACCATCTCGTTTTTGAGTAAATACCCATCTCGTATCAATCACTTTTGTTTCTTTCGTTGCATTTATCGCTGTCCACGTTTTCTGTTCATTTAGGGAACTAATCTCTTTTTCAATTGCCTCTTTCCATCCACCCTGCATAGCTTCTTTGAAATGTTTGGGTTCTTGTATTGTTAAATATGCATAGTATAAATCATAATCATTCAATGTTCTGGTTTATTTATTTTTCTACCATATCTTGTCTCTACCTTCTTCCCTTCACTTTCATTTTCTTCTTCATCCCCAATTTCCTCAATTTCATTATATTTTGGTTTCTCTTTTCTTTCTTCATTTTTCTGGTTCTCATTATTTTCCTTATTGTCTTCAATCATTTTTATTAATTCATTTTCTGTGTACTTAACATTTCTTTCATCAAATATAACATCTCTTGTTACTAATATCTTATCTTCTACAGAATTTTATAATCTATAACCACCGTTATGATAACCTACAAATCTTGCTGGCTGTGCCCTTACAACTAATTTACCATTTTTAGGTAAAATTGTCATCCAACGATTTTTCATTTTGTAATTTATTAATGTTTTCGATACTTGCAATTAACTCATTTGTTATTAAATGATTTGTTGCACCAGAATCAACAATAAAAGAAGTTTTCTCATACTTTTCCATACTGTTAAGTGCCACAAAAGAAATTTCCTTCTCCATATGTGCAACATTTCCTCGATATCCTCGGCCTCTCTGATAGTTTCCACGTTTTTGATAATTTCCTCTACCTCTTCCTCTATAATTCTCTCGACTTGTTTCTTTTTCATTTATCTTACAATTTATTGCTTTATGACCAGGTTTCTTACATCTAAAACATTTTAAAATGGTTGAATTAAATGCTACTTCTTTATTAATCATATCATCCTTGTTGATTTCTTTCAATTCTTCGTCTAGTAATCTTGACTTTACAAAATCCATTGTAACGGTAGTGGTGATTGTTTCAATGGCAGTTATAACATGATTATATTTTTCGTTTATAGTCAATAAAAGATGACAAACTTTGTCGTTTTCTTCCATTTTTGTCCCTAAGTTTTCCATCTCTCTCATTATACCACCAAATTTATGAAAATGTTCCTCCATGTTTGTACTTCCTTGTTTTAATGATAAGAGTTTTCTCATTAAATGTAACTTTGATACCACACTCTTCCTTTCAAAAACATCCTGTAATGATTTCATCATTTCTTTAGCGGTTTTACAATCCTTTATTAGATCTATATGCTTCCTTAGTCAAGTCACGTGCTAGTTGTAGCAAATATTTTCTTTTGGTTAAATCTACGGTAGGATTATTTGCGGAAAATATTATATGGGAGTTTATACCTGCTGTATTGAAAAGTGAATATAGCACAACCATAGGCCATCGTTTTGTGTTTCGTGCGCAATTGTAATTGGCAGACAGCTCATCAACTTTGTCAACGCCAGATTTAGTTTTGTTATAAAACGAAATAATGGCCGGTTTATTTTTATTTCCTGTATCACTATCTATATCATCCGTGTAATGCATGCTAGAAATGAGGTTGACATTTTTTCTTTTACGAGGAATGTAAGACACAATTATCTTATTTTTTTAAAAAGTGAACATGCTGGAGAATACTGGACGTTGTTTTGTGTTCACGAAGTCAAGAGGTAGTTCCTTTTTATTTTTTCTTATGGTACCCACAAGTGTTAGATTATGATTTTGTAATAACTCCTCAACTAACGGATAACTGGTGAACCAGTTATCGGTTGTAACATTCCTACCTGTTTTTGAAATTGATTCAATCAAACGTAGTACCACATTTTTTGGGTTGTTAGGTAGTTGGTAAGGTCCCGGAGGTTGTTGACCAACATATACTTCTTGATTGTAAGTGTAATACATTTTTGCATCTACTAAAGCGAAAATTTTAATTCCATATTTATTTGGCTTCGATGGTATATACTGTCTGAAGCCACATCGTCCTCTAAATGCTTCCAGTTTTTCATCCACTGTCGTAAATGCGGTCATGGTATAGTGTTGTTGACAATTTTTTGTAAATGAGTCAAAAATGTCTCGAATGGGAGCCAATTTATCGTATAGTTTACGCTCTGCTCTTGTATTTTTGTCGTCAGTTCGAATTATTTGAGAGTAATTAAAATAAAAAAAAAAAGAAAAAAAGAACCGAAAACGTTGCAGTGACATAGTCAACCAAAACATGTCGATTCTTATTCTATCTCGACTCCATAAGTCTTCTGTATTCATTCTACTGCTTTTATGAATACCAGCTAAGTATATTAGTCCTATCAACGCTTTTATTTCAACCAAGTTAGTATAGTTCGCATCTCTAGATCTTCCGTAATTATTAGAATTAACTATGTGGGTTAGCATAGAATTATCAAAGAACAGTTGCCAGCATTGAATCGGTGTTAATGCAGATTTTGCAAGTCCTTTTACTCCAGGTAGTTCACGTAAAATATTTGATTTTGATTTACGTACCCTTTGAGTATAAGGTTGCTTATTCCATTTAGTAACGCCATCTTTCCCCATAAAAAACGGTTGTAGGCTGGATTCTACATCTTCGTATTCGTCGTTACTATCGTCCTCTTCTTCGCTATTGGAGTCGCCCCTTTCTTCAACAACATCTTCTTCGTTTTCTTCTTCGTCATCGTCTGGTTCTTCAGTATTTTCTTCTTCAATAACCTCTGTCGAGAGACGCAACAGCCTTTCTTGTTCCTTCTCGTATGTATTCATATCTATAAAATTGGCACTGTGCTTTTCGATATGTATTTAAACGCGAAAAATTTACCTTGTAACCTGTTTACTATTCTCGTTCAGAATTTAGAATGCCACTCACACAAGTTTAGTAAAATAGTACAAACATAAAACTACAACAGCTAAACTGAAACTTTTTGTTTAGGTTAGGTTACTGCGCATATATGAATAAGATATATTCAACCACCAATAATTTCAAATCTACGGCATACGGCCGGTCGGATTTGATCGCGCCGGGTCTGATATAAAATACTTACTGTAAGTGAAATATAATTGTGAATTGTACAGCAACAACCAATTTATCATAAAGCTTTGAACAATAAAATAAACTAAACGAGGATACAAAATAGTTGGTTCATTTATAGGCTTGTAATGGCTTATTTACAATTCACTGAGTCTTGTAGACCCGGCGCGACTACTGACGGGTTAAATCGGGCTTCTCCGATGAGACCTACAACACTAAAAAAATATAACTAGGATATTATACCTAATATTTTGTTTAGTTCTTACTTTCTATTGGTGTAATATTTGTGGACGCCTAGTCACACACTGTCGCTGCCACTCTCAAATTTGAATTATTTAATTTTATTATGATTCCTTTAAATGTTTTAAGTTCCTCAGCCTTCGTCATTTCTTTACAGAAAAAATACGCAATTGTGTGGAGTGGTGCATTTTCGCACCACTCCACGTACCATGAAAACTAGGGCAGGATCCACAATTTTGCCATTTTCTAAACCAGTAATGTTATCACTGTGCTTATTGTATTCGAGATGTGGTTTGAGGACCACTTCGTCAAACATTACAATACAAAGGCGTTCTGTTCTTTTTAAATGAGTTGCTGCCTTAGCTAAATTCTCAAACAAAGCTGAATTTATCCCAGTAGTTATGGGTGTATTGGATAACAGCTTCATAATGGCTCGCCTTGAAGGGAGGATGAATATCTTAGATAAAAAATTTATAAGACGTCCCTGAGTGTTTATATGTATAGTGCAAAGCACATTAACTTTTTATCGATAGAACATCGTCTTCCTCTGAGTTTCCTTTTCCACGCTGTTCATACCATACGGCGTTCAACGTAGATAAAATGAAAAATATGTGAAAGTATATGAAAAATTGTGTAAATTGTTTTACTTATTTAAAAAATTACAAAGACTTATAAACGTCCTTTCTCTTTTATTTGCGTTTCACATATTCTATTTGTCCTTGTGTGAAACCCATTGGGAGTTATAAAGTATTTAGCTAATTTATCGCGCTGTTCATATGCAGTAATAGATGCTTTATTGCTTCCAAGTTGATAATAACTATCTAGCACACACCCTTCAACTTCTCCCCATTTGCCAACTACATCATCATTGACCACAAAATTGGACAGTGTATATCGCTCACAAGCTTTTTTGCTACTTCTTATAAAATTATGAAGCCAAACTGTAGCGTTAATGGTATTATCTACAGTATCGGGTGCTGCACAAATTGATCGATGAAATAATCGCTATCTATCAACCAATATTCCGAATGTGTTTTCTACATCACGTCTGGCACGCGACAATCGATAATTAAAAACAGCTTTTAATATATTCAGATATTTTCCAGCATATGGTCGCATTAGATTCTGTAGCAAAAGCTGCATCTCCTACAAAATAGTTCTTCATGAATATATTACTGTTGAGAAATTCATTTTCTTCAGGAAAAATTGCGGGAATTTTGATGATTATTATGGATTGTTCAAATGTTAAGCTATTAAAAGCTCCCCCGTCGCTTATTAATCCGAAACCTTTAATATCAGCGCACAGGAAATTATAGTTAGCATAGTAAATACCTGGTAAAACTATTCTAAAATAATTTTTTTAATTGTGATATAGTGAACGTCTGTTTGACGGTGCGAATATTTTGATGTGCCTTCCGTCAATACTTCCAACACAATTAGGCATACCCCATATTTTTAAAAAAATTAGATGACACGTCTTTTAATTTTCCTTTGTTGGAGGAGTTAGATAAATGGGTGCTAATTTTTCCCAAATAGTTTGTGTTACTTCTCTTGTACTATAGTTACACACTGTAGATGTTTATATACGATAACCACTGGCTATTGCAAAATAGTCCCTAGTTGCAAGAAACCTATAATAATATGTAAAAAGTCTATTTTTCATAAGCATGTGTTGTAATGTCACCTTAGAGTCATTGCCAAGCGCTGAGGAGGTGATAAAGGTTTTTGTATACTCTTCTTTAACTTGGACGAAGTAAACCTAACAATTGTTCAAGTAATTCTGGAGTCATTTTTGTATACATAAAAAACCGTTCCTCATCGTGCATTTTCAGTTCTAATACTAATCTGCGATGTTCTCCACTTTCTTCCCTCTTTCTATTTCGATTAATAGTACACACCTAGCAACGGCGATATATATTTTTTTAAACTGATTTTCTTCCATCTCTTGTAATAACAGTTGCTATTTCTGAATGCATATATTACGAATTACGTTTAAGGTTTAATTAGCCCTCGTTCGCAATGAACGTAAACGTAATACTATGTGATGTTCACATAGAACGTAACATATGCATAAAATAAATGTCATTGTGAATTACAACATTTATGGAAAAAGAATCACCAAATTGAAACAACTAAACACAGGATATAATTCGAGAAGTCCACTTATTTCTAGTAGGATACTAACCTATGCAAGTTCCAATCCAGCAATAGATGTATTTTTTAATAATCTACAAGTTCCACATTTCGCGAAATATTTGTGCCTATTATCCTTGACTAGCAAAAAATTAAAAGCTAATTCCTCTAAAGCTACACTTCTTTTATGTCCTACCATATGGCTATTCGCAACAGCGATAAATAAGAACAAAACTTTAAATTTTGACGTACAATTCAACACAATATCTACATTGTCTATATCATTTTCTACGTAAAGATCAGTTTGTTAATTTTATACAAATTTTCTACGTATAAATATAGATATTGTAGACATCACTATCATTATTTCAGACACAGTCACATTATAAATATATACACTAGCATTTAGGAATTCATCCGTCGTACATGAGCACGGCGACGCGGAATCAAAGGCTAAGCTTAAAGATTCGGGAACAACGTTTACAAACAAATTACGGTAATGAGAGCAGCATTCAGCTAGATCCGCGATTAATTTAGCGTCTATTACTAAAGAGTACTTGAAGTAGTACTCTTTACCGAATTTATTTTTTACACACTGCCAGAGCGCTTTTGTACGATTATCTTTTGTACGATTTATATATTTTTGAACGTGGATATTTATAAATGTCACAAATTTACTATTAGAAATTTGCATTTTAACAGGAAATGAAATGATAATACAATTAACTGTTAGTTATGGTGTGTTTGCAATTTGTCCATAACAATATATCAACCATTAATAGTACCAAATTCTTTGATTTTCGAGCTGGACGTAAAAGCCTTTTACGTCCCGGACCAGAGACAAGGAAGGATAGAGATGGCCAACTCAGGCTGATTAAATTATACATGCGTACAGCACCATCAGATGTCAGCCCAGTGTACTAATCACAGATCAAAACCAATTTTTGTTAGAACAATGGTGTAAAACTACGCTAATTTTACCCGCCAAATGCAAAAATTTAAAAAATATGAAATAATAATCATCCGTTCTTTACCTTACAACCACACAATTTATAAAATTAAACATATTTTAAAACAAAATAACATCAATATTGGATTCAAAACTAACTACAAACTTATAGATCTATTATCAAACTACAAAAGCAAAAAAAAATTATTTAAATTGCTCAAAAAAGAACTTACTAAATGAATAGATAAATGTGATAAAAAAAATTTAATTAAAGAAAATTATATCAAACCTACCTCTGATCGTGTCGAGGCCTTAGTCAGTTAATAAAGATTTTTTTCGTTAAATAAATTACTCCGGAATAAATCCGTAAATTTATATTCCCTCAGGAATTATAAACAAAATAAGTATAGTGATGACTTTCTCTAACAGCGGATTTGCTCACAAAATTTCAAAACTAAATTTTACAACGTCGAAAAGTTTTGCAAAAATTCACTCGATACGCCTCTAACGACCGACTCGATAAAAGAGAACAACTCTGATATCCGGATTTCTTTAAATATCGAAGCAATAAGAAATGTAAATTAAACGTCTCATCTGGTACTAACAAGATCAAAATATATCCAAAATAAATCTATTTAATAAAATTACTATATGAAATTTATGAAAAGTTATTGTAAAATACTACTAAAATTAATTAAATGAAATTGAGAAGTAAAAGAAATAAATTAAACAAGTTATTGTTTAAATAATTGAAATTATCAAAAATTACATCAGAGACAACTATTATTTAAAAGGAAAAATCAAGGAAAATAGGATTCTGCATTGCTGTGAAGATCGTCATTGGTAATACTATAACAAAACTAAAAAAAAAGTTAAAGAACATTCCTTACAACAACAAAAAAAATAAAAAAAAAACTAATTTGCATCTCCAAAATAAATTTCCCCCCCTTACTTAAATAAAAGAAATTTACAAAGTACATTTCTGCAAAACGAAATCCTAATTTACAAAGTTTTGTCGCATCAGTTTCAGCAACGTAAGCTGTTGCAAAGTCATATTGCATTTCAGTGCCTTTTAATGCATCTGAAGTCTGATAAGACATGGTTCTATGAAGTGGCGGGGATAAAGTGCCTTTGAAGCGAACATTAATAGAATGCACATCGGATCGAGTACGCACCTTATTGAGTAGATAAGGAGGAGTCTCCGCTGAAACTATTTTATAAAAAAGTACAGCAGTGTGGATGGTTTGTCGGTTTAACGTATTGAGCCAATTTAAATCAAGCAACCTATGAGATACGTATTCTCGTCGCTTTATTCCATAAATTAAACGAATGCAGGAGTTCTGAACTCGCCGAATTCTACTTCGCAAGTGATAGGTAAGGAAAGGAGAGTAGAGGACATCGGCATAATTGAAATGCGATAATATTAGAGAGTCACATAATAACGTTTTTGATTTTTGAGAGATAATTTGTCTCATATTATATATTATATATAAATTTTTATGTACGTTTTCTTCAAACATGCACTGATATTACCACAGAAGCTTAGAGCCTCATCAAGAATTACTCCTAAATTCCTGACCTTTTCCTTTAACTCCAATCGTGAACCATCAAGCACAGTATTTAATCTATTTTTAACTCGGTTTCTAATCTTTTGAGGGCCAAATACAATAAGTTCAGTTTTATTGCTATTGATATGTAAACAAATTTAAATCTTCCTGAAATTCAGCAACACCGTCCTCTACCTCCTCCTCTCTAGCTGACATATATAATTGTGTATCATCCGCGTAACAGTGATAATCGCAATACTGTAAACAATTTGTTAGACTGTTGATATAAACTGAAAAAAGCAAAGGTGAAAGGATTGACCCCTGAGGGCAGCCAGAGCCGGTATGCAAGAAATCTGACAAGTGACCGTCAACATACACCGCCTGTTCGCGATTGGATTCAAAATCCATAAGTAAGCTAATTGCCCGTGGACCCAGACCGTTAAATTGCCACACTGCTTCTAGAATTCGGTGATCAATCATATCAAAAGCTCTGCTATAATCCATTATACACATGATTGTTATTTTACCGTTATCTAGCGCCCGAAGAATATCATCCACTATATTTAAGAGAGCAGTAATGCAACTGTAACCCCTGTGGAAGCCTGACTGATATTGCGGTAAAATCCCTTCTGAATAAACGAAGACAGTAAGCTGTCGCATTACCGGACCACCATATGGATTGGTTCGGAAGATTATGTAGAGATATTCCTCTTGAGGCCAAGTCAGCGAAATTTTCACGCCCAGGCACGTCATTCCACTTGGCTTCAGGTAAATTCTCTTGAATTTCGATTACTCGGCTGCGCACGAAATCTTTCCATTGGTTTGGTTGGCTTCGAATCCATGACAGTGTCACCATTCAATCAGACCATAGAAAAATAGAAGTATTATTAATTTGTAAAGCAATTGAGATTCGTTTTACGAGTCGAGTAAGGATAACCGCTGCGCAAAGTTCCAATCGGGGAACCGACACAACTTTTGGGGGGGGGGGGGTCACTTTGGTGTTTGATTCGATGATCGCGACTAGCACTCCAACCGCTTTTTCGACCAGCACATACGCGACAGCACCGTAAGCACTAATCGACGCGTCTGAAAAATCATGAACTTGTATGTTTATCACGGAAGTATCAAAACCATATCACCGAGGTACATGAATAAAGTCGATTTTTTTGAAGGTCTTGTTGAAAACATACATTTTTTATTATAATTGTAAAATAATTTATACAGTAAAATTCCTCTTGTATTTCATTGAATATCAATTTATGACGTTTCGAACTACTTTCAGTTCATCATCAGATAATGCTCCTAAATATACCTAAATCAACATCGACAAAACTCCATTTTGTAAGACATTACAGTAAATTGAACAAATACATACAATTTTAACAAACAATAAATTTTTTTTAAAAAACACATACCTTTATCGAGTAACTTTAAAAAAATAAATTTGTCATTTTGATTAAAATAACACAATCCATAAAACTCCAAAAATTTCTCAAAGACATAAACAACTTATATTGATGAATTCAATATAATTTTATTTTAATTCATTTATTTATTTTTTATTTACCCTTATCCAATCATATATCTAATTTGTTAATTATGCCAGCATAAAAACTTCCTATATTCCCTGAATCCGATTTGAAATGAATTGATTTATCAATGTTTTTTGTAATATAGATAGCTTCAATATTCTTCATGGTTGAATGCATCGCCTACAGTGGTCAACACATTTAGCGTTTCGAATTCAAAATTATGTCGATTTTATATAGCGTGTTGGCAAAGAGCAGTTTTACTGTTAATTTTATGCTGATTAACATTATATTTATGTTGCTTTATACGCTTATGTAGTTGTTGTTTACTTTCTCATATATGTAATTTATGGCAGTTATTGCATTCTAATTGGTATACAGTATTAACTTTATGTTGTATATTTTATCTTTCATATTACTCAAAACATTTGTCAATTTATTGTTATTGTACTGGGCTAATTTGACTTCTCGAAATTCATATTTTTTAAGAACTGATTTAATTTTATTTGTTATTGAGGGGATATATTTTATAGAACTTACATTTTTTACCCTTATCGACAATATTTTGTGCATTTAAAACCTATACGACGTATACGAATACTTATACATTTTTGTGCTAGATCGTCCGGAAGCTTATCATCCCACTCAAGACCACGCACCCACAACTCTTGCACGAATATGTTTGCTTTAATTAGAAAGGGAGATAGAAGTCCGAGGGGGTCATATTTATTGTCATTTTGAACTTTATTTAGCATGAATAAAAATTCATCCGAATTATTGTTCCAACATAGGCCAAGAGTACGAGAAAGATCTGTTTCGTCGAACTGTAAAACTGAAATGTTGGAAACATCCCCGCATGGCAAATGTTTCAGAACGGAAATGTCACTGGCATTCTATTTCCGCGGATGAAAACCGCTCGCCTTAAGAATGATGTATAATTCGTTTATAAGTTTTTGAGCTTCATTAATGTTTTCGGCGCTAGACAAAATGTCATCGAAATAATTGTCCTTCTGGATCAGGGTAGAACCGGAAGTATAAAGTTTAGAATGTTCATCGGCTAAGAGTCTTAAACAACGGATTGCCTGAAACGGTGCACATGACAATCAGTGGTTAATTCAAAACTCTGAACTTCCTTTTCACCGTAGAAGGACACCAACTATATCGTTCTGAAGCTTTGGACCAACGTACAAACAGTCATTTAATGTCACTCCAGACGTCGTTTGGGCGGATCCATTGAAAACTACACGTAGTTTAGTGATGGAACTTGCTTCACGAATAACACTGTGATGCGGTAGATAGTAATTTAACTGATTATGAACTGAAGAAACCGATTTCATATGACCAAGACTCCAATACTCGCGCATGAATTCCCGGTATGCATTGGAATCGATATTCCATACGATTGAATGATTTAATTGCTTGATGATATGAATTACCAAGTATAAATGGAGATTATTTAAATGGTAAGCGAACTGTAAACCGACCCGAAATGTCTCTTGAGTATGTTTAAATAAAATGTTTTTCACATTCTATATTATCCGAAGAAAGATTATTTATTGGAAAAGAATCATCTTCGAGTTCCCAAAATTTTAAGTAGAGTTTAATTATTCATAGTCTATGGAGCATTGAAAATCGTATTTTTCTGGAGTAGCATTTGTTGAAGAATTTGAAACTGAACCGAAGACAATCCAACCGAACAATGTTTCTTGTGCAACGGTAAGTCCTTCATTGAATTTGATGATTTGATCATGCACGATTCGCGAATAAATTCCGAGAATTAAATCAAATTTTCTATTTGAATCAAAATCAGGATCAGCGAGTTGGTGTTGATGGATCTCGGAAGGAATCAAGCTTGAACTTTTCGGCGGTGTGTAAGAAGAAAGTTTATGTAAAACTAAAGCCTCTTCATTTATCGAAGCGTCACTATAACGTGAAAATAAATCAACGGAGGCGAAACCATTAGATATGCATGCTTGAGTTGATCCAACGCCATGAATCAGGACACAAGTAGCTCGACGCGGTAATGATAGTCGCTGTATGAGAGATTTGGTTCCAAAAGAATCTTCAGAGCCCTGATCTATTAAGGCTCGAACAACAAAATAATCACCACGCGTAGATCGGACGCGAATAAGTGCTGTGGCAAGAAGAATAGAAGCGTTTGAATGGAATGTATATACCTGATGACTAGTGGAAGTATGTGATGACGTCTTGAACACGTACGGCAGCGTGAATTTACACGGGTTCAAGGCAATTAAAACAGCGTTTCTTCTGAATTACATATTCGCTGCGTTGTTTTGGTGATTTCGTTAAAAAGGTTTTACAACGCATAAGGAAATGATCGGCGTTACATAATGGACATTTTTTAACTTCGACACTTTTTCTCAGAGATCCTTTTCTCAATCGATTCAAGGGAAAATACTCGGTTGGTAAGAAATTTGAGAAAATCACTAAATTTAGGTGGTAGTCGACTGTCGATTATTGATTTTTCCCATTCTTTTATAGATTCAACATCGAGCTTTTGTGAAAGTAAATAGACAAGGACAACGTCCCATTGAGCCATTGGACGCCCTAGAACTCGTAAGGCAACAAGAGATCCTTTGATTTCGGTAATGAACTGACTGAGATCTGAAGACGATTCACCTTTCAGTGACTTTGAAGAAAGAAGATTAATTAAATAAGTGTCAATTAAAATGCGTAACTTTCCACCAGCACGTCCTAGGCGACTGTAAAATTTTCATGTGTTATTGTTAAATGTTTGATTAGATATGCTGGCTGTTTTCGAGACTAATTTTTAAGTATTGAAATTTTTCAATCGCAGTTAATAAGTTATTATTAATTATCATTGTAGTGAATAAATCTCGAAATTGGGTCCAATCAGAGTATAATCCACTGAACGTCGGCACATTGATTTTTGGCACATGTCTTGGACGCGCAGCAACGATATCATCAATGGGTGGACCTGGTTTTGTCCGAACAGAAGCCTTCTCCCGGCATATCGTGTCCGATAGGAAATTAATGACGAGTCATTGGTCTCATTGAACTCTGTCTAACTTTCAACTACTCTACTTTTTCTAGTCGAATTGATAAGAAACCTCGCCGTATTTCGACGGCGAGGTTTGAGTCGAAAATCCAAAAGAATCCAGGCGATCCTCGAAATTAGGATCCGGCTCGAAGGACCAGAAAATGTTTGGAAGTTTAAATATATTAATTCAATTCTATTTCAAATTATAATGAAATTTTAAGCTAGAAATAAAAAAAACAACTCGCTTTGTGAACAAACTGGTAAGGAGAGAGTTTATTTTCTTGACAACGATACAAATATGAAAAAAAAATGCAAACAAAACGGCTATGATCAATAATATAGAACATGAATTTAAAACGAATTTTAAGCAGGATTAGATCTGGGGTACTGGTCCAGTTTTCCACAAAATGCAAGCAAACTATTTGCTTCCATTTTCTATGAACCCCTTTTACCATGAATAATAATGCATGATTGGCAAATTTAGGTTTCTTATTTGACCCACCCATGTCTACAAAACCATCAATATAAGCTAAGGTGGCATTATACTGCAAGCCAATACTTAATGACACTTCGTCAAACATTAAAATCCAATTTTTATTTAAATCATTCTGCACTTTATTTACAGAATGTTTTAGATATACCAAAATAGACTCATTATTTCCAGAGTTAAAAGGAAAATAAGCTAAAAGCTTCTGTAGAGTTTTTCTAGATGGTAAAGAAACCAAATTTGATAAGAAACGGTATCCTTTACCATCTTGCTTGTAAATCGAAAGAGCCAGCATCTTGTCGTCCTCGTACTTCTTTTTTTGTTTTATGCACCGGCTGCTACAGAAATTTATAGAGGCTTGCTTTAAATTGTTGACAATCACTAACAGCTGAGGATTTTTCCTCAATTCCATTAGCTTTTGTTTTATGGTTTTAGCATTTTTCTTAGCTTGCCACAATGCCCTTTTACTACAGCCGTGTTGCAATTGCTGCAGTTTGCAATATACTTGAAGCATCTGGAGTTGGTTGATCTGATTCAAACAAAAAACAATCACTAATTGTTTCTTCCTATCAGTCTAAATCGTCATTAATTCCCTATTTCTTCCTATAAGTCTAAAGAATATAATATATTAAAAAACGAACTTTCTCTGTAAAACTTCATTTACCCAGTAAGAGTAATGTAAGTAAAGCACGCATCTCAAATTTGTCACCTACATATTTGCACATTGGTGCTCATATAGTTTATGATTTTTTGTTCGCGAGAGCCAAGCCTTTCGAATAATAGGGTTAATAGGAGATAATATCTAGAAATATAAAAACAAAAATGATTATCTTCTTTGAATGTTATTTTTAAATATTTTTTGCTGTGACGAGTCTATAAGAAATTTTCTTAATATCACAATAAAGAAACTATCTTCCTATTATCATTTTCAACCATTTTTAGAAGTTACTCGCCGCTCGAATTGCACTTTCCGAAAAACTTGCGACTTGGCAAAAAGCACGTAATGTGTACGATTTACTTCATCTCTGGCGAGTACTTCCCGCGTTTATTTCAAGTCATAACTTATGGGTATAGTTAACTCGTTAACAGATAAGGTGATAAGGAAAACTGACTAGCAGGCTTAGTCAGGACTTGTATTACGATGGAATCTTCTCGGGATAATTCGGGAGGAGTTCTTTGCCACACACACACACCAACTTCACAAATGGACTTGACAAGTGGTTCATAACGTCTGGTTACGTCTGGGGCCAATCCAAAACACGGGGCAGATATTTTACAATAATTTTCTAAATCTATTAGGCCTGTTACTACCACTCATAGATAAAGTTGTAGTTAGCGCTATCTAAAAGATAACGTAAATATCGATTACTACCACTGCATTTATCTCATAGTTAACGTTACCTAAAAGATAACTTTTGTGTTAACCATAACCAGTGGATTCGGTTCGGGTTAAGACGGTATCTCATAGATAAAAAGGAAACCTAACCTCACAAATCGCCCGGTGGTGTAACGGTACGCGTGGTTTTTCAGTGAAATATTTAAAAATGGATAATTTTATGGATATTGGGAACGAAGCATGATTCAGGAGGAAATAAACGAGATATTTTCAATAAGAAGCGACCGCATAATTCGCAGAAGATTAAATCAAATAAATCGACATTCGGATATGGAATTTGTTAAAAGATTCCGTCTTTCGAAGGAAACGTTTTGTCATTTTCTTCTCCAAGAAATAGAAGAAGTGAAAAAACCGCCATCCATGACGTAAGTAATTTAATACAATTTTTATAATTTAATGTGCCAACATTTACATCAATATTTTAGCAATAACGCTGTACCTCCTGCAAACCGATTATTGCTGACGTTACGTTTTTATGCAACAGGCAACATGTTGTTCATTGCAGATTTTGCAGTAGTGGGTGTGCAATTGGCATCTACAGTTGTGCATGATGTTAGTTGCGCCATTGCCAATTTATGGCCAAGGTATTGCAAAATACCGGAGGGTGATGAAATAACTGCTGCACAGAGGGAATTTTATAATGTTGCACGATTCTCATGTGTGATTGGTGCAATTGATTGTACCCATGTACGTATTCAATCCCCTAGTATGTCAATATATAAGTTTTGATTTTTATTGTATGTAAACAATATTTCTATTTAATTTTAGGTGGAGAAGTAGCAGAAAATTTTCGAAACCGAAAAGGTTATTTTTCTATTAATGTCCAAACAGTATCTGATGCTAATATGAGAATATTAGATATTGTTACTAGGTCGCCAGTGTCAACACATGATCAAACAATATTTAATAACAGTACATTGAAACACTGTTTAGAAAATGGCCAATTTCCAAATGGTATTTTATTGGAAGATGGTGGATACCAAAATAAGTAATAAAATATAAAATGTTGTAATACATAAGATTTTTCTAATTTATATTGCTGTAGGAACTATCTGTTGGTACCAATAGATATAATAGACCAGCCACAGCGGGAAGCGGAGGGGCTGTATAATGAGTCACAAATTAGGACAAGGAATGTGGTTGAACGCCAATATGGCACTTAGAAAGGAAGATTCCCAGTGTCGCGGTTGGAATTAAGAATTTCAATTGAAATTTATATCATTTCTTTATAATGAAATAGTTGATCATATCCTATTCCTGTCTCATTATTTATAGAGTGCAGCCTGTAATTGTCGCCACTGCAGTAATACACAACATGTGTATCAACACGAAGGACAATTTACCACCTAATAAGGAGGAGATTGAGATGGAAGAATGGGAGAATAATCTTCTACCAGAGAGGGGCAACGAAAACAAAATACGTAGGGATGAAATAATTGGTTATTTTGAAAATTTACAATAAAATATTTTGTTTTAAGAAAAGAATTTTTTTATTAAAAAAAATTTAAATACTACTTAAATAATAATGTGTTTATAATAAGCCTGCTTCTCTTTTTTTAAATAATATTTTTTTGGCATGCTCTTCTTTAGCTTGCTTTATTAATAACTCTGTTAATTCCACTCTTTTTTCCATTAATCTATTATAATCCTAATGGATTTTTTGGTTTGATGTTTCTAGAAATTAAAAAAATAATCAAAATGATTTAACTCTTTAAATTTTTGGGTGTGTATGACGACCAATTGTTGTCATCCATATGTGATGTATCCATCTGCTTTTCCATATCAGTGATTGGAATGTCACCTTTCGGTTCCGTTACAAATTCTAATTCAGCCTAACCTGTTTTGACATCTACTGATGTAGAAGCCAACACCACATCGTTCTGAGTTGGGCAGTCTAAGATAGAAGTAGTAGCTTCTACATTAGTAACTGCCAACCCAGTTAATATTGAATTGGAATTTGTAACGTCATCAGAATCATATATTGATTGCATTCCAACAACTGATAATAATATTAGACCTAAAGCAATAACATTTTTACCTGTTTTAACATCATCCCAAATGCAAATTCACCTTTAACTTTTTCTTCAAGAGGGGTTAATAATATAATTTTCTCGAGATCCAGTTTTCGTTGCTTTTAATCTAATTTTTGCATTTTTTCCTAACATCCTTTTTAATTTGGTCATATTTTTGACGCTTTTA
Source organism: Onthophagus sagittarius (assembly GCA_036711965.1). Taxonomy (NCBI): domain Eukaryota; kingdom Metazoa; phylum Arthropoda; class Insecta; order Coleoptera; family Scarabaeidae; genus Onthophagus; species Onthophagus sagittarius. The sequence continues at coordinate 50,693,900 of JASERS010000001.1, forward strand.
CATCCCGGACGATTCCAGTGGTTGCTGTCATCGACTGAGCAATTTCACTCCAGGTCTAAAATAACAAACATATTTTCTATTTAAGGCACTGCAGCAGGTGTAGATATATTACTGTAAATGGCTTGAACATTGTATAAATAAAATTATGTACATAGTTTATGTTTTCGTTGCCAGTGCACATTGTCACTTTTTTTATTTTCTATATGTAGCAATTTAGAATTTTTAAATTTATTTACATATTTTTTTAAATGTGTTTTTGAAAGAGAAATGAAACGTACGAAGGTTGTTTTGACATTGAATTTTTATTTTCGACGCACAGGACTTTTATATACAAAAACAAGTTTCAACAAAAAATATAAAGAAAATAAAACTTATTTGAAAAATCTCTTAAACTTAAAAATCTTAAATAAATAATATAAATTAAAATTAATGAAATTTTAAACATACCGCCCACCTTGCCGTTACGGCAAAGGAATGAACAGAAACTAAGACAGGTCAAAATCTAACGATAACTGTAAAGATAAAAACAAAGGAAAATTCTAACTAAAGGAACTTAATTCAATAGCAAATAACAAAATGACTTCGAAAATTGAAAAAAATTGAAAGTGAAATTAAAAGTGAAACTGTGAAATTGGAAAATAAACAGATAAGTAAAATTTTATTATTATTTTTTATAATAATATTTTATTTTTTCTCTTTTAAACAAATTCATAATTTTTTTTTTGAATAGACGCATCCAAAATTGTCTCTTAACAAGGGAGGAGACATAATTTTACAATTGGACGGACTAATGTGGTAGTGGGCGTCTTTATAGTTGCTACATGTGGCTTCCCGTCAATGCCATCGTGGAGTTGAAGAATCCTGGCTATCATCCATTTTGCTGGAGGAAGGCGTTCATCTTTTATCAGGACCAAATTACCGACAGCAGGTACGTTTTTCTCTTCGAACCATTTGTTTGAATTTTGAATGTATTGTAAATAATACCTTTCCCATTGTTTCCAAAATTCTTCGATTAATTTACATAGAAATTGGTAACGGTTGAGTCGATTTGTATTTATGTCAAAAACTGAAGAACCCAATTAAGAAATGCGCTGGGGACAAGATATCATAATTACAAGGGTCATCTGATAACGGACATAATGGACGGGAATTCAAGATGGATTCGACTTGGATTAGAACGGTGTTGAATCCTCGTATGTGAGTAAGGTTGAACCAAGAATTTTACGTAAATGGGTTTTTACTGAGCGGACATCGGCCTCCCATTTTCCACCAAAATGCGGAGCTGAAGGTGGATTGAACTTCCAACTTGTTCCATCGCTGCTGAGGATATCGACAATCTGGGACGAAAATAAAGATCTAAGCTCTCGATCGGCTCCAATAAGGTTTGTTCCGCAATCGCTATACAAACATTGACAGAGACCACGTCTTCCGGCGAATCGTTTGTAAGCTGATATAAATCCATCTATCGTATAGCTTGTAGCCAGTTCCAAATGAATTGCGGAGGTTGCTAAACACACAAACAAAATTAGGAAACTTTTGTAAGTCTTACAACCTCTTCCTTGGTTCATTTTCAGGATAAATGGACCAGCGCAGTCGACCCCGGAATGTAAAAACGGCCTTGAAGGGGTTACTCGTGACGATGGCAGTTGACCATCTGTTGATCGGTTTTTAAATGCTGACAAGCGCAAACGATGCACCGGTGTATGAAGGATCTGACAGGAGATCTTCCACCAACAATCCAAACAAATTATCATTCTTAGGAAGAATCATAGGATGCTTCTCGTCCCAGTCCAAAACCCGTGAATTTGAATGTTTAGTTTATTATTATCGATGCCGAACCATCGAGGAATACTTATCGTAGTAATATTTAGAAGGTCTTTTTGGAATTCTTGCCACCGTTTCGCGAGATCTTCTAGCAAATCATCATCCCACTCGAGTCCAAGCACCCACAATTCTTGCATGAGTATTTTTGCTGTTATTATGAACGGAGAAAGAAGTCCGAGGGGATCGAAAAGTTCTGCGATAAATGAAAGAACTGATCGTTTTGTAAAGTTTTCATCGGTGTGAGTAGCACTTAGGTTATATAAAAACTGATCTGTTTTATTGTTCCACAGAAGACCTAACGCGCGTGGAGTTTCGATATCGTCTTCGAATTTTATAGTATCGTTCATGGAAATATCACTGCGCGGTAAATTTTCAAGCGTAGAAGCTTGATTTGAAATCCACTTTCGCGCATGAAAACCACCCGCCGCAAGTATATTGTTTATTTGAACATGAGAGTTTTAACATCCTCAACACGAATATTGTTTAAAATAATTCGCGAATAAAATTTCACTCCGAGAATCAAATCAATGCGACGATTAGAATTGAATTCTGGATCGGCTAAATTCAAAGATTTTACATCGACCGGAATGGCGTTGAACGCGTTAAACCGACACCATTTATTGGTACGCATGTGACGCGGCGCGGTAACGATAAACGCTGTACAAGAGACTCACTCACGAACGAGACTTCCGAACCTTGATCGATCAAAACGCGAACAAAAAAAGAATCACCGCGGACCGATTTTACCCGCACTAAAGCGGTAGCCAAAAGAACCGATGAACTAAGATGAAACGTATGAATTCGGTGACTCGTGGATATACCAGGTACGGTTATTGTATTTTCGACGACTTCGTGGTTTTTATTAGAATTTAAATTTGAACTTTTATTTAATTTTTTAGGTGGAAAGCCGTGCAAGGTAGTGTGATGACGTTTTGAACACGTTTTACATCGTGTTATTACACGATAGTCGGGAAGGTAGTGATTTCCGAAACAGTTAAAACAACGTTTGTTTTGAACTATGAATTCGCTCCGTTGCTTCGGAGATTTTGTAAGAAAATTTTCACAGCGAAATATGGAATGGTCAGAACCACAAATTAAGCACTTTTGTACCGCTACCGACACGTTATGGGATTTGAAGGGACTGGGTTTTTGAACTGACCCAGACGAAACTGAATAGTTTTTCTTTTTGATAGAAAGTTTTTTGATCGCTTCAAGAGTTTTCTTAACTCAGTCGTTAAGAAAACTCATGAATTCGTTAAATTTTGACGGAATTTTGCGATTATTTACCGACCGCTAACATTCTTTACTCGTTTCGTTGTCGAGTTTACGAACAAGAATATGTATTAGACCAAGATCCCAATGTTCGACTGGACATTTTAAGGCTTTTAACGCACCTATCGATTCTCTGATTTCGCCGATAAAGCTGTTCAATTCTTCAGACGAATCGGTTTTAAGAGAATTTGAAGATAACAAAATCGTAAGTTGCGCTTCTATTATAACGCGTAAGTTATCATAACGATCTTCTAAAATTTTCCATGCTACATCGAAGTTGTCGTGAGTTATGGATAAATTTTTAATTAACCTAGCCGGCTCTCTTTCCAAACTCATTTTTAAGTACTGAAATTTATCGACGTTAGTTACTGAAGTGTCATTCGTTATCATTGTAACGAATAAATCGCGAAACTGACTCCAGTCAACACATCGACCATTAAATTTTGGTAATACGCGGAAGCTGTCGCTGACGAGGAATCACGACATCTTGTGCTACCTGAACCGGTTCCGATCCAGTTGCCGCTTTACTTATGTCGCTTAACATGTCCAACATTAGATCTTTTGCGTTAGTATAATTTTCTTCACATGTACCGAATAAATCATCAGAGAAATACGCCGTGTCTGAATGGTCCGACCGGTACTGGTTTAATAATAAATGGTTCTCTTTGAACTTTCCATTTATCAACAAGACGTTCGACTCGCGTATTCATTAAACCGACCGTACGACGCGCATGCGGCAATTTTCGGAGATTTTCTTCGGATTTTGTGATGAAACTAAAAATTTCATTTTGTCGTTCGAAAATATATTCCAATGCTTTACCTTTTTTAGCCTTTACCTCTTTAGCCATTTAAACGAAAATCAAATCAGAGAAATTGAAAACTAATTTTAAAAATTTGAGTTTTACCACTCCGACGCGAAACAAAAGTTAATTAATTTATTAATTAATTTAAGAAATATCACCGTTTTTTGTCGATCCGTAGAACTTGGAGAAGTTGGAGGGCTCGACGTCTGTACTGTCTGTGATGAAGATTGAAGAAATTGAATAGACAAAAAAAAATTTTCTTTATCTTTTTTTTTGAATTTGAAAATAAAGCACAAACGAAGTTCCAATGTAGATTCTTCGAATAGCAGTGACGAAAACACAACACTTTTTCGAAAACGCTGTCACTTTTTCACGACACACGCGTTTTTCGATAATGAAAAATGGCGAACACTCGCGTGCAATTTTTCTTTTATCGAACGAAACTTTACTGATCCTAACTTGAATCCGGCTCGAAGGACCAAAAATATGTTGCAATTCAGAATTAATTTGCTTAGTTTATTTATTTTTGAAATTATTGAAACGAATTTTTAAATCTGTTTTTGAAAGAGAAATGAAACGTACGAAGGTTGTTTTGACACTGAATTTTTATTTTCGACGCACAGGACTTTTATATACAAAAACAAGTTTTTTAACAAAAAATATAAAGAAAAACTTATATATATAAAACTTATTAAACTTAAAAATCTTAAATAAATAATATAAATTAAAATTAATGAAATTTTAAATACTATAATGTCTTTGTTTTTTATCACTAAATCAAACAAGAGGTCCATTTCATCTTTGGAATAATTCCCGTTCCTTTTTTTTATTATCGTTTTTCATTTCGATAACACGCGATAAAAGAACAGTGGTAAAACGCTTGTAAATACACGATTTGCGATGACGTTTGAGGGTAAAATTAGTTACAATGTCAAAATATTAGGCCTTTTGACTGTATGGTTACCAATTTTTAAATATACCCCAAATAAAATCACTAGATTCTTTAGATATCTCAAGGATTCTCTACCTATGAGATAACTTGAGCTGATAGGACTGACGACTTCGTAAACTATTAGTTTAGCGGAATCTTATAGCTAGGTTATCTAATAGATTGCCATGATTTGGTAGTAACGGCCCTTAGGCAATTTGGGGAAGGGAAGTATTCTTCAACTATAAGGCCAGAAGATAACATCCCAGACAATGCAAACCATTAATCATTCTTCGTGATGTAACATGTAAATTTTTTATCGACTTCTTCGCGTCAATTCGTATCTACCCCATAAAACATCGGATACATAATATTTTCCAAAATTATTGCAAAATCTGGTCTTTATACCGAACGTTGTATCTTGAGACATGATTTTTGACTTTTAAAATAAAGAGGTTGCAAGCTAGGAATTTCTAATTCGGATGGTTTATTCCCAAAATCACTAAATAATATCCAAATTATTAGATAAGAATTATGTTAAGTAAGTGGGGGTATAGGTATGAATTTGGCTTTTATTTTTCGATTTACGAGCGGTACACAATAGTACACAATATTGAGTTGTGTCTATTCTAAATTTTATTTAAAAGTTTTAATCCATAAAAATTGTTATTTTAATGTAAATAAATACATATTTTATCTACTACTTAATAAATGGTTCAAAAAACGGTTACATAATTACATCTATTAAAGTAGTCATTTTAACATAAACTAATAATTACTTTGCCTACTATTTAATAGTAGATTTACTGAATTATTTTTGGCATTACATCTATTAAAATAGTTATTTCAATGTACATTAATAGATATTTTATCTCCTAGATAGTAGAGATGTGCAAATTACGTGAGTGAGAGAATAATAGAAAAAATATTTTCAATAAAAAATCATTTTTCTTTATATGCTAAATTAATAAAATTCGTCATAATGCTATGATTTAACATAACAAAACCTTTTATATCAATCAATTTTTGTTGTACATTATTCAGAAAGACCACCTTAACCTGCAACTTTGGTACTTTGAAAACATTTGACGTAAAACTTGATTATATTTCGTTTTATGACATTCAGACTTTAATTGCAAAAGATTGCATTCAAATTCAAAAATCTATCGTCAATTATACCTTACGAATTACCGGATCAGATTGGTGATGTGTGAGTGATGAAGGGCCTTTGTGTGAAGCATGCTGTTTATTTATAACCTTTTTCTTTAATTTTGTCATTAATTTTATTAATATTGGTGTTCAGTTTTTAGTTTATTTATGTTTTGATTTTGTATCTAATTTGTTCTTTTTGTTAGGTTGGATGGAAGATCAGGATTGACCTCTACTCCGACTAAATGTTCATGTTGTTTTTTTCTTCTTAATAATTAACATTTTTTCTTTTATGACATTTTATTTTATTATTCTTTAGAAAATCATTTCTGTTTTAAATATAATATATTATTTAAATATTCATATAGTTAGTTGAGTACATTAGAGAGCTATTAATTATACGCACTTTTGCAATATTTTTAACATTAGAGTAGAATTCAAGAGAGGTTCTCTAGGTAATCTAAACCGCATTTAAATGTACAATAGAAATGTTAGAAAATGGTTCAATAACGAAACCCATTTAACTAATCGTTTTCTCTTTAATGGTATACGAAAATTATCATTATTGTGTTACATAAACATACGGTATAATCGACTATTTCATAATATGTATTGAAACCACACCACAAACTGTTTCCTTCGATTCCATATATCAGTATTGCAGCGTTCAAAATGCTGAAAACAACAGGTTTTTATCTTTTGGCGCAAAATTTGGGTGACTTTAGCTGTTGGCCATCACATATTAGCGTTCGTAATTCGCTCGGTGCAATTATCATGATTTTTGTGAATACCATCTTAATTACTTACCCATTACTATTAGAAATTAAAAGTGAGTATTGCCTAATAGTATCGAGGTGAGATTATCTTCCTTATTATTTCAGATTACAAAACGAAATTGGATAAATGCTTATTTCATATGCAATTTACTCTATTGGGAATGTTATTTGTTTCTGGTATGGTACAAATGTTCCGTAATCGACGACTTTTATTTGAAATTATCAATCAGCTGGGCGATCTTAACGAATTTATTAGTCCACAGAGGATTAAAATTGTTGACAGAAAAATGAAAACTTATTTGAAAATAGTCCGATATTTTGGACTTTTTACAGCAGCTCTTTCAACAGCTTTAGGTATATGTAATGGTGGTTGCGCAAAATTTAAAAATATTGACTATTGCCTAATAATCCAGTACTATTTCCCTTTCGACTTAAAACATTGGGAAATTCCATTGATGATGATGTTTCAAATGTATACCATACGATTTGCAACAAATGTTTTATTATTATTCTATATATTCTATTGGTATGTAGTCGAAAGAATAGTCTTGCGTATAGAAAGTATCCAAAGTATGATTGCCAATATAAATTTTTCACGAAACAAGAAAAGAAATTCGGAAATGTTGCGTCCTGTAATCGCGAGTTATCAGGATATGTTCAGGTATTAATCGAACACAATGTAATATATTCATCAATTTCTTTGTAATTTGATACAATTATAATATACACCAAAGTAAGGTTAATACGTGGTAGTAAAGCACCTACGGCTTGCTATAAGGGATGGAAGTCGGAAAAAATTTCTATTGATATGTGATAAACGTAGACTTATATTAACTTTTAAGAAGCGTTTATGTTATATATGATACATATTCTCAGTTTTGGTTTCTCCTTATTTAATTCTTTTATTTCCATAAGTTTCTCTTTGAATTCTGTAGCAATTTCTTCTCCCGTTTTTTCAAATCTTCATTCATAATATACCAAACTGTATTTGTCAGGTGTATCAAATAAAGTACTATTATCTTCAATAATATCTCAATTTTCTCAACTTTCTTTGGTGTTATAAGTACGAAGGCTTTCAGGACCGGTGTTAATGGAACTAAAATTAGAACTAACATTAGCACTAATACTAGAAATATCACTAGATCTAAAACTAGATACTTTCGGGTTTTGCCATGCGTTTTTTGAAAAATGTTTGACGTTTCGTATGCCATGTTCTAACCTTCTACAGAAACTGGTTCGAAGTGAAGTGTGTCTTTGGTATTCTTGCTTCGTATTCCCTGTAATTACCGTAAACTTTCTCCCTTTTATGATTTATGCTATATATATCATTTAAATTTTTAAGTTAAGATGGCCTTTCTCACATCTGCAGATAAATCTCGTCTATCTTGAAATCGGCCAAACTATGGCTTTAAGCATATATGATCAATTAAGGCAGAACTCAAGCTGCTGCAAAGAGATAATGTATACATATCAACAGTGGCAAATATGTCCACCGTCCTCTCCATGCGAAGTATTGGGGAATTTTTATAGGAATTTTTCCGAGGAGTTCGTGTATAAAACAGTAAGTAATAGCGCAGTCGGCGAGGGGGAACATGAAGATCAATACGTGAAAGAAGATAGGAATAATCACAGGAACCTCTGATCAACCTGAACAGAAAGCAGGCATCATTGCAAGTTCTACGCATAATCTGCATAAGGATGTCGGCATTTATACGAGATACTTCAGAAGACCTTATCTGAATCTTCTCTATTCTGTTAATGTATGTGTCATACTGAGGGTTCCAAACCGTACTGCCGAACGACAAAACACTATTGACAAAACCATTGTGTAAGGAAATAATAGGTCTACGGCTACAAAACGATTCAGAAGAGAGCATTACAAATCCCAGCATCCTATTAGCTTTAGCCAACATGTCTTTAATAGTGTCAACACGATCCAGTAAACATATTCCGCACCAATAATCAAATTTACTGAACCACTTTCATCTCGTAAAAGTAACAGTCCGACACCTCGATATGTTAAGTCACAAATTATTAATCTGACAAACATCAAACAAACTGATTAATGGATAAACATCTATTCAGGTAATTCTGAAGGTTATTGCAGCCTAAAACAGCAGCCACAGGAGAAAATATTTTAATGTCGTCCGCATATATAAGGCATCTTGAGGTAAGAAAAGACTTAGTGATGTCACCTTTGTGCACCGTAAATAGTTCATAAACTTCATCCCCATTCACCGAGGAGACACTTTTTTGTCTTAGATATGACCAAAATTGTTTAATGTCAGCAGCAGAGAGTTCATGTTCAGGACGAACATGAACCATATAATTCGTGTGCATCGGAAAGGTGCGGTAGTCAAATTGATTTCTGTTATTGTTTCCACTTTTTACGTACATTTCTTATCTTACGTAACGTATTAATTGTGTCCCGAGAGAACCAGGTGAAATAACCAACAACCCGTACTCCCCTATGGAATGTATCTGTTTATAACGTCATAGACGTAGGAATAAAATGTATCTACTACAACATCAACCGAAACGTCGTCCAAAATTTTAGACCAGTTGAAACTAATGAGGTAACCATCGATTTGATTATAAGAAGCTCTAGAGAAATTATAAGCAACGACAAGTACGGATTAAGGTTGTTAAGTTAAGGTCTCGGGGCACATCACAACAGAATGCGGAGTGAACAGTACTCTCGAACATCAGAAGATTATCACACTTTTCAAGCTTCGTTAACGTTACAAGGCGACTAAATGCCAGATCGAGCGTATGCCCATAAGCATTCGTAAAATGATTATGTTGATCCAACTCACCCAATGACACAGCATCATAAGTTATAACACAGGGGAAACTTATCAATAAACGTTTGAAACTTATCATCTACGCACATACAATCAAGAGCACATGATCAGTTTATCCTACCAAGATCAACCCTCAAATTATTCAACGTACGATAGGAAAGGATATGACACTAAAGTGACTTAATGCATTTTTTTTTAAATTTTATTTTAATTTACCCGCAGGGTGAACCGCCATAGTAGCATTAAACAAAATATATTCCCATCTGTTTCTATCATAATTTTTATGCTAGCTGACAGTAGTTGGAGCACCGAAATCACCAATTAAACAATGCGCATCAAGCAAATCGAATCGTATCTAAATTACAATTACCAAATATAGAATTGACAATTGTATCTGCATACATAAATAAGTACAGCTTCAAAATGTAAAATAAATTCAATATCGTTTCGTGGTCAGCGATAAACACACATTATAACACAGCTTTTATTATTAATTTTAAGCTTCACCGCAACACACGCAAATATACTTTCCACCACAAAATGATCCTTTCTAACAGAGCGAGAGAACATGGAAACCGTCCTGAAAGCCGGCACATAGACTATGCTTCAGAATCTACACAAATCCAATACTCCAAGCAACATATCACATCAGGTCAATGTTTCACAATCATTAATTCCAAACTGTCGAATTTATTGAAAATTGATCCAACATTTACATGGATATCTTTGAAACAGACGTTGTGTACGTTTTTTGAGAATAAACCCGAAGATATCCCGCTGACATCATCACCACAGATAAGAATCACTTCACCATCATTACCAGCATCAGGGAACTACCCCATCTAACAAAATAGATCGTGGGTTATTGACAGGGCTTTCTATTAACTCCACTACACACTTTCCGGGTTGTGCTTCCTTGCATGACGAAAATTGGTTAACTTCAACGTATTTTAAATTATTTTCTGGAATACAATCATTTACTGGTGAAATTATATTATGAATTAGACAACAACTTCAAATTTACCCTTTCTATTGAAATGCAAACCATATTTCATAAAATATTGATGTTTCGTTAATCGTGTTATGTGTGACACGATTGGTATCGATATAATGAACGCTGTTAATTAAAAATCATAGGAATAGGTATTTAAGTCAAAAATAAAATTAATTAGAAGTGGCCTCACTTTCCAGTATGGAGTTGAAGAAGAAGAATAAGAGAAAACACCATTTGTAAATCTGCGCTTGATTTTTTTTTTTAAGATCGTCATTGGTACCACCAACAATAACAATGTAATGAGAAATTGCCAAACCTTCACATTGTGTTTCAGTACCATCAATAACATCACCGAATTTAACATTATCTTTAATTGTGCTTATTAATTCATATTTTTAGCGTTACTCCTAGATATTTCGTTTCCTTTTTGAAATGAAACTTCTTCACCTTGGATGGTAGGGTAGATTAATCCATTCAACTTTCATTTTCTTCTGAAAGGTATGAAACGATTGTCTTCTGCGGGTTTATCGAGAGATTCTCTTCTTTACATCAAGTGCAAATGATATCTAAAGTCGCACGGAGGACTTTTGATATCCTAGCCAAACAGCTCTTTTAAGAATTTGTGTTATTGCACTGTTAACTGCACCTTCTCTATCCAGAAACGCACAAGCCAAGTAACCTCTTTATCCCGAAGTGTCCTTGATCCAGAATAGGTCCCGTTGTAGGCAGGTGCACACGTGCGTTTATCGTACCTCGTATTTTGTGATTTTTGAATGATTCCTCGTACTATTTTATTGCTGAAGCACCTACAATCTGCATTTCTATCATTGTTTTATCAAGACTTTATCGATATCTGTGCTGTAAGTGCGTTATTTAAATTTTTTTTCGATAAATATTTTATAGTTACGAATAACTTCCTGCTTAATAAACCAGTTTTCGGTCTCAATTATTCTTATACTTTGTCTCCTTGTGTATCCGTACCGTGGTCCAGATTTTCCTTTTCTTTAAAAGTCTCCATGACGGAACCCGTGGAGTGAAGCGTGTTTTCCCCTTTTTTCCCCTTTTTTTCCCGATTTTCTTTTTTCGTTTGTTTCGGTTTTCTTTTTGGTACTTTTGTTTGATTCTCTCTCGCTTAAGACCGCAATACCTGCTTGCAAATGTTGTAATACTAAATGTAAAGATGGCGACTTTGTGAAATGTTTTGTCTGCGATAGTTGCTTTGCCAGTGCATATTTGGGTTTACCCGTCGGCGAATCTAGATTACTGAGCTCTGAATCTAATTTTAAGTGGACATATGACAATTGCGCCAAGTGTAACAGTCCTATAGTTGCACTGAAGGCAGTCATTCAAGATCTAAGTGTTAAAGTTCAGTCTTTGTCTGATTCAGTTAAGAATATGAATGACAATTCTACCAATCATCCCTCGTCGGATGTAGACTCCTTGGTTAACAATGTAATACTTGAAATTAACGAACAGGAACGCAGATCAACTAACGTAATTTTAACCAATGTGTTTCGGATAGGGAATTTGTCACAATCTTCGTTAATTGAGGCGAGTTCGAGTTAAACAAGAGAATCTAAGCCGAGACTGATTAAGGTTATGTTGGAGAACAAGGCTGATGTCCTATCATTGTTGAGTAAATCAAGAAATCTACGTAAATCTACAAACTTTATAAGCATTCACATTCATCGTGACCGAACACCCAATGAGCAATTATATGACCGAAATCTTCGTGCTGAGCTTGCTAGACGTAACGAGCTCGGAGAGAATGATCTCTACATCAAGTATGTAAATTGCATACCAGTTATAAGAAAATTTAGAAGCAGTCAGAAAAACTGAATACTACCCAACAAAGCCTATATCAGCTTTATTATCAAAAGAGGTGTTGCCTAATCCTTACACAGTAGTTAGAGCAGATCGCAGTGAACGTCGTGGAGGTGGTGTATTGCTGGCGGTTGATTCGAGGATCGCTGATGTGTTATGTCGTAACTTATCTTCTCCAATCGATACCATTGATTCTGTTTCTGACAAGATCCGCTTTAAAACTTCGGGTTATTGTTTGAAATTAATTCTTTGGTACTTACCACCCACCACTCCGCTTGAGTTATATAAGCATCGCCTGTCCTATATGGAAGCTGCTCTCGATTTGTCGTCTGGAACTGTTCTTCTTGGTGACTTTAATATTCCAAAATATCCCGATCCATGCTGTAATTTTAGTAGTTTGCTTAATGACTTCACAAGTTACAACAATCTGGATCAATTTAATCATGTCACAAATAATATGAACCGCACACTTGATTTGGTATTTGTTCCTTCAGATGTACAACTAAACGTATTTAAGTCCTCATTTGAACTTGTCTGCAGTGACAGTTACCACCCTGCACTTACGATGAACATGAATATGTCTTCTGAGGATGTGGGTCATTATCAAATTCGTCAAGATTTCAGCTATGGTAGAACAATTGAATTTAAACATCTAACATGATTTAGTCTAGGTCTGAGGCCCCTGTTTAACAGGAGAAAACCTTATCATAAAATGTATAGAAAAACTAAATCACAGTTTCACCGTCAAATGTACTCCCGTTGTAGATGTGAATGTAAGTCTCCGTCTGGACCGTCAAACGTACGTCGCTACTGTGGGGAGAGATGTAAATGCCGATCCAAAGAAGTTTTGGTCGTTTGTAAATTCATCGCGCAAAAATCATCACCTTCCCATTACATTATCGGATGGCGATAATACACTGACCGCTACTAAAGACATTGTAGATCTGTTTGTCTCTCATTTTGCTAGTTCTTACAATTTACCTTTGGAATATTTGAGATCAGTAAAGAGGAATTATGGACGTCACAATTAAGTCAAAATCCACAACAGGTTCGGACGGTATTCCGGCTTTCTTTGTCAGAGACTGTGCGATCCCTCTTCAAATACCACTGCGCCATACCTTCAATTTGATTATCAAGGCATCATACTTTCCGCTGGTCTGGAAACAGAGCAGAATTTGTCCAGTTTTTAAAAAAGGTAAAAAAGGTGACATTGTACCGCTAATTACCGACCCATTGCTATTATAAATAACTTTGCTAAGTTGTTTGAGGAAACCATTGCCAAGAAAATAAAATTTAACCTAAATTCACGAATATCGACAGCACAACACGGATTTTGCAAAGGTCGTTCCACTACCACCAATTTAACAGTTTTCACACAAAACGTTTACGAAGCTTTAGATTGCCGTTTACAGACGGGCGTTATTTACACTGATTTTTCACGTGCATTCGATCAACTTGACCATGTTATTGTGTTTCGAAAAATTAAGGAATTTGGCTGCGATCTAAGTCTTTCGTTGCTTCTGAAGTCGTACCTATCAAATCGAACGAAATATGTCGAGATGTCTGGAATCAGGTCAAAGCAAATAATGGTAATAAGTGGTGTGCCACACGGTTTATATTTAGGACCTTTACTGTTTACGATGTTTGTGAATGAATTGCCACATTTGTTCAAGAGTTCAACATTAATGTATGCCGACGATCTGAAGTTCTGAAGTTGTTCTCTACTCAGAACAATTGAAGCGGACAATGAGTGTACCAGCTTGTAGGAGGACTTGACCAAATTTTATTCATGGTGCCAATCAAATGGGTTGTTGTTGAACGTTGCAAAATGTCAAGTCATGACTTATACAAATAAAGGAGAAGTTATTCATTATGATTATCGGCTAGAAGATACAAGTCTTGAATGTAAACTACTATTCAGCGGCAACATAAGTAAGCTGTCTTCTGATGCCCTGAAAGTCCTCGGATTTATCGCTCGAAACAACTGTGGGTTTTCCAGGTTGAGCACAGTGTCTAGTCTTTACAAAGCGTTTGTGAGAAGTAAATACCTACACTACCAGGGATGTCCTGTGTTTCATGGTTCTAACTTGCGGTTGCATCAAGACCATGAAGAAATGGATCACTCCTACCAGGAGGATGTGGATGACGATTTTGTCATTTTATTGTAGAGATTCACAAACATGAGGTGTATACCAAATTTGAAATAATTTTTCGCATTTTTGACCACATGTTTATTAGCATTTTTTCCTATTTTATCGAGTACTAGCGTCCCATGAAATATGTACATGGCGTTAATTATCACCCTGTATATACATTTCCTAGAATTGGAACATTATCCTCCTAGAGGAAGTGATTACTATCACGAATTACTTCAGCGATATAATCTTAGATCACTCGAATCAAGACGACAGGAACTATGCACTTCGTTTGTAGACAACTTATTGCTTGGCCGTGTAACAGCACCTGAAGTTCTGTGCCGATTAAATTTCCGAGTGCCAAGGATTGAGTCCAGGAACACTAAGACATTCTTACCGCATAGGGGTAACACCAATTGGGGCCTATATTCGCCTATCAATAGAATCATGCGCGCTGCCGATTTTGTAGATGATGGATTGTGTTAATTTTAATTTTGTTTATATATTCACTTTTTACATACACATTATCTAATATTCAATGTGTCGTTTGCGCACCCTAGGACATCCTAGAAACCTAAAAATAATTTTCAGGTTTATTGTTAGCCACTTTAGTCATAAAATTTTTCACCGTAATCTATTACCAAGATACGGCATCTTTCATGATTATTTGGCCACCTATACAATCATACGGACTGAAAATGTCAGTTAAATCTTAACAATTCAAAGAGTGATGAAATGTTATAGAGCGTTGCGAAAACATAAGAAATGAAAATATCAGAAGGCAAACAAAAGGTTATTAATGACAGCAACAAGGTAGTATAGGCGATTTTACGGAAATATTTAATTACAGCACAATATGTTCAGAACTGGCAGAATGCGGAATTGATTCAGATTCAAGATTGTTTCCTTTTGTCATTATGCAGATTCTCTTTTGTAAGTTATATATAATTCCGACCCATCACTCTAAAGGGAGTTAGTAGTCTCTATAAATTTTTTTCAAACCTTGCAAAAATTTCTCCAGGCTAGCCCGACGTCGATCCTATCTTCAACCGCATCAGCATCAATCGGAATTAATCGTCACCAATTCATCCAATTCAATTTGCCCGACACCTTTTTCGCTCTTATCGCATGTATATTTTCCACCTCAACATTTATTACCATGAATAAAGCTTATTTTGTTGTATAATTTCTTTTCAAAATCGGTGAGACACGGTCGAGACACTTTCCCTGTGAGATACAATTTATTTACTTTTTTATTTGTAGAATTTTAGAAGTGTTTAAAGAGCTCGTAACTAACTTTCATGTACCTACAAAGATTTTCGCTTTGCTTTCTTTAACAGCCTCTACTACCGAATTTGCTTTGGTATGAGTGATTAAAGCGTGTTAACAATTCAATTAATTAAAGTAATACTTTTAGAAAAACGATTTAACAAGCTTTTACGTCATGATAAGCAACTTCATAGGATTATTTCTAACCCATGCAACTGGAGAAAGACTTACTTCAATGGTTCGTGTAAGTACTTGTCTAATAAAAGTATTAAAGTGTTTAAATAGGTTGGTAGTGTAACCGATGTTGTTTATGATTTAAACTGGTATGAGGCGGATATTTCAACACGAAAACACTTTTTACTTTTATTGAGTATGACCCAAAAACTGTTTTCTACGAAAGTACCTTTATTTGGAGAAATGTCACATGCAGCTGCAGCAAATGTATGTAAATTGCTTTCTACCATCAATTCAAGATAGTTAATTGTTTGTTGCTTTAGGAATACAAGAAAGTGTATGCTTTCTACAATTGGATTTTAAAAGTTAGAGCAGGATTATTTAATTAGCAATATTATAATAGTTATTTATGTTAAGACTAATTTTATTTAACGAATGTAATATTTGTTAAAACAAACGAACAGAGTTTTATAAATTACGTGAGTTAAGCAAAATTGGCAGTTTCATGGTACTTACATAGTACATAGTACCAAATTTTATTTAACCCCGCTTTAAAATATAGCAGAACCATACAAATCCAAATCTGTTAACGTTTATGTGTTTAATTTTATGAATTCACTTGTGTGTAGCTATTAATATCTATATTAATATATATAATCATAAAATGATTTATGATGATAAATTATAAAATAATAATAATTCATAATTTTATATTTTAGTTCTTTATGATAATGGGCGAATTGGTATATTGTTTTCTTGCGTTTTTTTCGTATGTTGTAGTTGTAAGAACTGCATTAATTTTTTTAATAAAAATAAAACGTGCCTACACAATTATTATTGTTTTATTAAAACAATAATAAAATAATAAATAACGATAACTTAATGTTCAAATTATTAATAAACCTAAGCAGCAAAATAAAAATATTTTCCAATGGTACTGAAACGACGCACGTCGAATTCGAACTTCTAACGTTCTTACTTATTTTTTTACCTTACAAGGAAGTGACAACGTCTTGCTATGTTTGATTAGGAGGCACCAGGCAAAAAAGCATTAACTCCTTATTTGTGTATTAGTAGTGCAAATTGTGCGAACGTGAAGTTTAGTTTGAAGAAATTTGAGTGTGATAACATTAAAATTATTAGAAATTAATTAATAATTTAATATTAATAAAAATGACGGATCAACGTTGGAGTGGAAAAAACAACTGTCGCTATCGCTATTTTATTCTAGTCCAAGAGCCTACTGTAAAATGAAAATACAAATTATTCTTTCAGGTCTAAGTACCGTAAGACGATGGGTAGGCTACGCAACCATCTTGCCCGGGTTCTATATTAGCATAAAAAACAGCTACTGATGAAGACTCAGACAGTGACTAAAATTCAAAAAGTTTGCGTTCTCTGAACTAAAATTAGAACTAGCTCTAGATCTAAAACTAGAAACCTTCGGGTTTTACCGTGTGTTTTTTGAAAAAATATTTCAGGTTTCGGATGCCACGTTGCAACCGTCTTCAGAAACTGGTTCGAGGTGTTCTCGTTCGAAGTGTTCAAAGTGATTTTTGCGTTCTCTATTTGCGACGAGATATCCATAAAAAAGTTTTTAGAATACTCGAAGGCCCTTGATTTAATCACAAAGAAAGCAATAGTATTTATGATAAGTGGATTATTTGAAGAATGGAAACTACCAATTGCATACTTCTTTACCGAAACAGGAGTAAACAGCGAGAACTTACAGGAGTTAATTATTAATGCAATAGATTATGTGGAAGATTGTGGTTTTCTTCCCAAAGTTATCACCTGTGACCAGGGTCCAGGAAACACTTCAGTTATGGAAAAACTAAATGTCAGTACAAATAAATCTTATGCCGTACATAAAAACAGTACAACATTTTGCATTTCTGATATACCACACTTGTTTAAAAATTTTAGAAACAATTTTATTACCTGTTTGTCAATTTTGACGTCTTGATTCAGGCTTTCACAGCTGACTACGGAATTTTCAATGATTTTAAGTAACATTAAAGAAATACATGTTTTTTTGAGTTGTCTTATCCAGCAGATACATGCATAAAATTGCTTTCCTTCTGTTTGAAGATCGATATTTTCGCAATAGCTCAATGAAAAAATTTTCAGTAAATTTTGTTGTAATAATTAGGGTTTTTAAAAAAAAACCCAATTAATAATTGGTGAAAAAAGAATTTCAAAAAGTTATTTATATTTGTTATAATAAGTGATCTTTTCTGCAATTTTGACTTGAATTTAAAAATGGTTGGTTCCTCTGTTCTTTTTTATGACGAATTAAACATAAAAAACACCAGACTTTTAAGATTTTCGTACATGCCTTTACTTTATGAAGTTTTTAGCAAAAACTATAAGACGAAAAATTTGATATTTCAACAGGTGATAATCTAATATGTTCTGAATGTGAGGTATACTTTTTTTCATATTTTGTCTAGTTTTGCGAATTTTGGCGGATTAAAAAGTTGCTTTTATTTCGAATACGTGTAGACGGTTTTCAACGAGTTTTGCACTGAATTATGTAGAATTATTTTGTATGTTGAATGACGATAATAGTTTTTCAAAATCAATTTTTTTTGATTTTTTAACGTGAGTAAAGTGTCGCCCCCGGAGAACCAGATAAACCGGAAGGGCCGCGGTGACTGAATGTCGGCTTCAGAGATACTTAGAGATACTTAGAGGCAGTCGTAAAAATAAAAGACAGTTGCCCCCACCATTTGTCTTGGCCAAAGGAAGGAAACAATATACCAGCATGTTTGGTTTCAATAATAGAAAAACTTTAGCATCTTACATACCACGAGCAAAGAAGAATGTAATTCTCGTATCTACACTACATGACAACACCATCGATCCTAAATCTGACCTTTTATAATTCCATCAAGGGCGTTGTCGATACTGTACGAAGGGTTAATATGCTGCTAAAATATTTATTTTACTGATTAAGCGGATTTGACTAAATATGGAATGTTTAACTTTCACCACAATCACAATTGATCCAGCACCCTTGCATTATTAATTTAGTAAATCAATTATTAATACGTTTATTAACGTATTAACGTATTACTTAGTTAACGTATTACTAATACGTTTAATACATTTTAAGTAACCGAAACATATTTCATCTGCAACTAACAACAATTGATAGAGTGGATCAAAGGATATCTTTACATAGCATCTGAAAGACTAATGACTAAAATTACTTAGATTTCAGCAAGTGGGCTATAGATTAGTTGAGAAGGATATAAGTATTATAAACCAACGAAAAATTAAAATAACATAAATTTGGTAAATAGCATAAATCTTCATATTCAACGTATAAGTCGTCTTGGCATCAGCAAGGGCAAAACATTTTATGCCGTACATGTTCGGTTTGGATGGTATGAACTGCCGAAATGAAACCTGGTAGCATCTTATCGATTGTCACGTTTTCTCCGACGTTATAACTCTTTTGACAGTTTTCTACAAATTAAAAGTATTTGGAGCCAACCAAATTTATGGACTTTTTTTATAATTTCTCAAAAACTGCTTATGACAGATAATGCAAGTTTTGCAATTACATCTAACCCGCATTGTCCCAACCCGAATTCTACGAACTTTGATAATTAGAATGCTTTTGCATCGAAGAGCGATGATGAATGAGAAAATGTCAACCTCGGACAACGCAGAAACCTCAAGTCCTAGTTACGAATCGGATGATAAATCTCAGAATTAATTAGACGAATCAACAAATTCAAATAAGATGCGGCTAATTTATAATATCCTTATTAAAAAGTCCCTACTAAGGAATACAGTATGTCCGAAAAGTTATAATACACTTTTGATAATTTCAAAGTTTCAACCACACAATGAAGCATTGGCAGAAATAATGCAACTAACGAATTTTTGCCAAACTTTTAATTTGTGATTTATTTCGATCTTTACGTTATCACTAGATATTAGTTAGAAATCATAGTACCATAGGACTATATTAGCGCAAAATATTAGTTGGGTTGAGTTAAGCCATCAATCTTATTTTAACCCAACCCAACTAGTTAGTTAGCGCTAGATATTAATTGGATTGGGTTGCGTCATTAACTTTAACCCAACCCTACTAACTAGTTGGCACTAAATATTAGTTGGGTTGAGCTAACAACTTGATCCCAATTAGCTGTTTTGTATTTGTACTAAATATTATTATAAATTTAGTCGGGTTGGGTTACGCCATCAAAATTAAAAAATTGACCAGACGATCGTTCAATATCTTATTGAATTCATTCATTTCATCATGAACACAGTGTATTATTATTGTTCAAAAATTAATATCTTTTCATTTTACATAATTTACAACTAACACGATATTGCTGAAAATAATAAGTCCGCACATTTTTTGGACATATTCTTTAGGTCCGCAAGTCAAAAAGGAAACGTTGGTCTAAACCGTTGTAAAACCTGACATTTCGTAGTGGCGTTAGATAAATTCATTTAATGCACCATATTTTAAACTGACATTTAAATACAAAGATGACAACATAGATGAATTAACTTATAGTTAAATTAATTAATAAAATGCACGTTGGTATTATTGTTGAAATTCATTTCATGTTGCATAGGTGGCTAAGTGATAATTAACTCGTCAGTTAATTATCACTTAGCTACCTATTAATTAATTATAAGAAAAAATGGAAGGACCGTAAAGGAAGATTAATAATAAGGAACGAAGAGCACACATTAAAAAAAATTATCTGTTTTTGGAACTTTTATTATCATTAAGCTTAGATCTAGCCTAAGGGAATCGTTAAGTTGCCTTTTGTTTGTGGGAGATTTGGGTTTAGATTAGCTAATGATGGACGTACTAGGATGGCATCACGTAATGCCATCAGCCAATTCGCAGAAAGCTCCAAGTATCCAAATTTCCAAATCTCTCTAGTACAAAATGCAGCATTAAATATGTTATTTAGAATTTGGTTTTATAAACAAATATTATCGTCACACGTATTACTACAATATTACAAATAAGTTTACCTTTAGTATAGGTCTTACAATCATATTTAAATAATTATTAATAAAAACATTAAATTACGTTTAAGAAAATTCTTGTGTAGTAAATAAAAGTGTAAAACATAAGTGTATCTTTTATTCTCCACTCGATACATCACACTGGCGACGAGGATAAACTAAAGAGGAGGAAGGAACAACTTAACGAAGATTAAACTGGAAGAAAAGGGTTTAAAAAAAAATGGCGACGCTCGGGAGCATCGAACCATTCAACATCAACGTGCCAAAAGCGTGGGATACGTACGTTGAAAGATTTCAATTTTTTGCTAAAGCGAATAGAATCGTAGACGCAGAACAAAAGAAAGCGGTTTTCTTAAGCATATGTGGTTTCGAAACATACGAGATACTGAAATCTCTATTAGCACCTGTAAAAGTAGAAGATGCTGCCCTAAAAGACATCCTACATGCATTAAGTAACCATTTCGCACCGAAGACATCGGAAATTGTAAGTAGATTTAAATTTTATAGACGCGATCAACAAAGCGGTGAATCGATTGCTACTTACGTAAAAGAATTACGCAAACTTGCGGATAATTGCGGTTTTGAAACGTATTTAGACACCATGCTTCGCGATAGACTCGTATGCGGAGTTAGGGATGAACATCTACAAAGAAGATTATTATCCGAAACAAAAATTTCATTAAACAAAGCGTACGAATTATGTGAAGCACACGAGATGGCGTCGCAAGGGTTCCAAGAATTAAAAAACGGACCTATGGCGCCAGACTCTGTAAACAAGCTGACTTTCAAAGCAACAGAAAAAAAAGGCGGAAGAAAAAAATGTTATCGATGTACAGGCGACCATACTCCAGACGGTTGTAAATTTAAAGAAAGCACATGTAGGTTTTGTAAGAAACTAGGGCATATTGAAAAAGCTTGTTTCGCTAAAAAGAAAGGCGCTCGTAAGGTAAATAAACAAGACGCGAAGGAAGAATCCGAAGAAAAAAACTGTGATTCGGGAGAATCAATGAACAACGTAGACGTCTATCAGTCTCCGATAAACAAAATAAACGGGAAAATGTGTTTGAGTAAATTTGTCGCGAATGTTCGCGTAAATAAAAAAAACATTTCAATGGGAATTGATAGTGGTGCGGCGAATAGCGTGATCGGGAAAGATACTTTCGAGGATATTTTCGGGAAGAATTCAAACGCGTTAACGAAGTCAAGAGTGATTTTAAAAGACTACCAGAATAAAATCATCGATACTTTGGGAGAGTGTATCGCGACGGTCGAATACAAAAACAATAAAATAAAGTTACCTTTGTTAGTAATAGCGGAAAATCGATCGAATTTACTCGGGCGAAACTGGTTTGGACCTCTTGGGTTAACCATTAAAGGAGTGAGTGAGATAAATAAAGTGATTCAAACGAACGATTACTTGAAAGATTTTCCGGAAGTATTCAGCGAGGATATTGGTACGTACCGCGGTCCTCCGGTATCATTCGATATTAAAAATGACGTTTATCCGGTTCTGTTAAAAGCGAGAAAAGTTCCGTTTGCGTTAATTGAGCGCGTTAACCGCGAAATCGATCGGTTAAAAAAACAAGGAGTCTTAGAACCAATTGATCATCCGAGATGGGGAACACCTATCGTCGTCGTAACGAAGAGTAACGATGAAGTAAGAATTTGCGGAGATTATCGTGCTACAGTAAATCGAATGCTACATGTCGATAAATACCCAGTGCCATGTGTCCAAGATATTTTGGCGGTACTGGCGGGAGGTAAGATTTTTGCAAAGCTAGACATGGCTCAGGCGTATCTTCAACTGAAAGTAGACGACGCGGCGGCCGACGCCCAAACTATAATAACACATCGGGGAGCATTTCGATGTAAGAAGTTACAGTTTGGAATAGCGGCAGCACCGCAGATATTTCAGAGATTCATCGATTCCAGACTTAACGGAATCCAAGGAGTATTACCCTATTATGACGATATTTTAATAATTGGTAAATCAGAAACAGATTTAGATACAAAATTACGAGAAGTACTTAGTCGTTTCAAAGACGATGGACTTAAATTAAACTTACGTAAGTGTATTTTTAAAACAGATAGTTTGGATTTTTTGGGGTTTCGAATTAATTCTGAAGGTCTTAAACCAACCAAATCTAAAGTCAGTGCAATCGCAAATGCGCCAAATCCGGAAAATAAAACGGAGTTACAAGCATTTTTGGGTTTGATTACGTTTTACCATAACTTTTTAAAAGACAAAGCTACCATAGCTGAACCCTTATTCAGATTATTACAAAAAATGTTGAATTTAAATGGGGAAATGATCAACAAACAGCGTTTAAAAGAATTAAGGAATTATTGAGTAGTGAACCTATCTTAGCACACTTTGATGAAAAAAAGAAAACAATATTAACTTGTGATGCTAGTGCTTATGGTGTGGGTTGTGTACTAAGTCAAATACAAACAGCCGGTAACGAAGCACCAGTAGCGTATCACAGCAGAACGTTGTCAAGCACGGAGAGAAACTTCGCTCAAATCGATAAAGAGGCATTAGCAATAATGGTCGGAATAAAAAAGTTTCATAATTACTTGTACGGTAATCATTTTGAAATCCGGACTGATCATAAACCATTATTGGGACTTTTGAGATCGGGAAAACCTACCCCAGAAGTCGTATCTCCAAGAATGTTGAGATGGATTATCACTTTATCAGCATATGATTACGATTTAAACTACGTACCAGGGAAACTATTGGGAAATGCGGATGCTCTAAGCAGATTACCAGAAAAGAGAAACCAAATAGAACCTCCGATAGCATCGGACGTACTTCTTTTAGAAAACGTTCCAGAAAAGTTTTTAACGGCAGAAGAAATTGCTAAAGCATCAGCAAAAGATTCAATTCTATCAGTTGTTTTGGAATGGAAAAAGAAGGGATGGCCGATGGATTCCAAACAATTTCCAGACGAATTTAAGACACATATAAATAAAAAATTGGAAATATCTTCATATCAAAATTGTTTATTATGGGGATCAAGAGTGATAGTTCCACCAGTGGGCAGGAAAAGTACGCTCGAGATACTGCATACGGCACATCCAGGTATGATAAGAATGAAGTCGCTGGCTAGATCATATGTTTGGTGGCCGGGGAAATTGTCAAACATGCCAAATGAGTCGAAATCAACCAGGAAAAGCACCAATCCATCCATGGGAATGGGCAACAGCTCCATGGTCTAGAATTCACATTGATTTTGCGGGACCAGTGAATGGAAAATATTTTTTGATAGTAGTAGATTCTTACTCAAAATGGTTAGAAGTTAGACAAGTTTCCGGACCATCGACTCATGAAACAATAACAGTGCTGAGAGAATTATTCGCGACACATGGATTGCCAGATGTTGTCGTATCGGATAATGGAACGGCATTTACATCCAAAGAATTTAAAGAATTTCTTGAAAAGAATTTAATCAGACAAGCGTTAGTTGCACCTTACCACCCAAGTAGCAATGGCCAAGCAGAGAGACTTGTGCAAGAATTTAAGCAGGCTTTAAAGAAAATGGCAGGTGAGAACTTACAAATACTAATGGCAAGATATCTGTTAGTACAACACGTGACTCCAAGCTCAATAACGGGAAGATCACCGGGCGAATTGCTTATGGGAAGAAGACTATCTTGCCTATTAGATCGACTAAAACCAGACTTCACGAAGACAATGAAGACAAAACAAGAAAAGAAGTGTACAACAACACCACCTAGAATGTTCACCTTAAATGACCCAGTTTTCGTGAGATCCTATGGTACCCAAGAAAAGTGGCAACCGGCGGTGGTAACAGAAGTATCCGGTCCACTGAGTTACAAAGTGATGACACCAGACGGTAAACATCAAAAGAGACATATAGATCAAATGAAACAAAGGGGCACTAGGATTGAAAATCCTGAGGTAGAACCGTCATTGGAGGAAGAAACAGTGGCCAAACCAACCGAACCTGAGATGGGGACAAGGGAGGTTACTCCAGAATTTACACGACCAGGAAGAGTACGGAAAATCCCTAAATATTTGCAAGATTATGAAACAGATTAATTTCTACTAGGGGTGAGGAGTGTAGTGTATGCGCATGCGTAAACAGTTATATAGGAAAACGCTAAGACGTGTCGAGCGGGAGATAGTTGGTTTCCAGCGCTAACACGAAGGTACGCGCATAACCTCGAAATAATAAAAACATTAAATTACGTTTAAGAAAAGTCTTGTGTAGTAAATAAAAGTGTAAAACATAAGTGTATCTTTTATTCTCCACTCGATACATCACAATTATATTAGTGTTTAATTTATTTTATTTAAAATAAATTACTGTACAAAGTAAATTCTTAAAGATAGACATTACTCAATTAAAAAAAAAAACTTTTTCACTGAAGGTATTATTTATAAATGGGCACGAACTGTAAACTTTAAGTATTAAAAATTTACGTTGCAACCCCCATTCTGTATGCACTGTATATTAATCAAATTGGTTAAAGAACAGTGGCTACATGGCTGGTTTCCATGGTACCGAGCGGCTGTATTTCAATAACGGTAAGAACTTTTGGTTTGGGAGTGAAATCCTTATCGGAAAAATAGCTATGTAATGGAAATATCTGGAAATTATTTTGAAGTTCGGAAGTTCGTTTATTTGGTGACTTAAAACTAGCCTACTTTTAGTTCCTCTACTGAGTCACGTCTAATTGGGAAGGGGAGGAAGTATTGCTCGTGTTCATAACTACTTTCATGTTCTGCTAAGAAAAGTGCACGTCTCTAGTCTCGACACCACTCTTGATCTCGAACTCCCAAGATGATTTTCACTCGTCCAAAACTGCAATTTTCTTTTGCTTTTCCCCAATATTCTATCGGCTTGGCTAGGGACTTCACACAATCCTCGTCGACCTTCAGTTAAATCCTTGGCGTCAGACGTATACAGGGTGAGTTATTAGTAGGCGGACGATAGTCACTAAACCGTTTGACAAGGAGAAAAATGTTTTATACCAAAGTTATTTGAGTCACCACCTTCTAGTATTTAAAATTATTTTTATTTATACAGCGTGCTCTATGTAGGCGTAACGGACAGTATGTCAATTTTTTAAATGGAACACCCTATATATTTTATCGTATTATAATTAATAATTATAAATTTATTATAATTAAATTTATTATATTTTTATTATAAATTTATTATTACAACCGTATATGTTACTAACTTATAAAATGTATAGTTTCCAAGATATACAGTTGTTTCTCCAAAATGCGCCCAATAAAAAGACCTTCTTAAAAACGTTGTAAAAACGACATTTTATCCGATTTTGTTAAATTTAGTTTTAGTTTTATTAAGTAAAATAAAAAAACTTCTAACTTGCGTTTATGTATTTATAGACGTACTAGTTTCGGGTTATCCCATCATCAGCGATAACTATAACAGTAAAAATCATAAAAAACTTATATATAAAACTTTCGTAAACGCGAGAACAAATATTACATTTCAAAATATATATTTTTTTATTTATAGTTATTATTTCTTTTAAACGTAAATAACGAGAATGACCATGTGGAAGATGGGGAAGTGAGGAAAAACCACCAAAATTCTAAAAAATACTTACAGTCAAAGAAGCTACGAAAGACGTAGACTGAAAAACTTGTGAAAGCATTTTGCAATCTGATGGATAAAAAAATGATGATTGAAAAGTTGATTTAATAGCGTTGTTGCGAAAATGATACCTGTAGATAAATGAAAAGTTGAAAGATTTAAAAAATAGAAAATTTTTAGATTAAAAAAATTAAAAGATAACTATTAAGTGTTTAAAGTAGATTTCAATGAGATTGAAAATCAATTAATATTATTCGTTAAAAAGAAAGAAATTCAACAAAGTTCAAATGAATACAAAAATAAAAATAAAATTAATCCTAGCATGCTACAGTGGAAACTTATAAAAAATATAAAACAAAAACTCGATGAGGGTGATAGTATTTTTGTTAAAGCGGATAAAGGCCCCGGTGTAATGCTAATTGACAAAAACGATTACATAAATAAAACACATGACTTTATGTCTGTGAACAATTATAATAAACTCAAAACCAATCCACTTGAAAGGGTCATAAGAAAGACTAGAGAAACAATAAATCAATGTAAGGAGACGCTGATTGAATACACACTTTCTTTACAAAACCAAAAATTTTTTAATAGTTTACATTTTATTCACATGAACCCCACCATACCTAAGTTGTACTCACTTCCCAAACTACATAAGGAAGGTATGCCTATTCAACCCATTACCTCTTTTAATAACTCAACAACAGAAGAATTATCCAGTTTTTTGCTAAAGATTCTTAGAACTATAAATTTCAAACCTAAATATTCTATCAGTAATTCAAAAAATTTTATAGAACAAGCTCAAAATTTAAACTACAAAAACAAAATTCTAATATCGTTTGATATAACTAATTTGTATTCTAATGTTCCTATAAATTTCACTTTACAACTTGTTTCTGATATTTTTAAAAATTCGTTCAACAATAATAACACTTCAGAACATCTTGAAATTGTACTTAAACACGTAGTTTCTCAAAATTATTGTTCTTTTAATAATGAATATTACAATATCAGCGAAGGTCTTCCTATGGGCTTGCCTTTGTCAGGTTTACTTTCAGATATTTTTCTTGATCACATAGAAAATAGCTATATAATTAATGATAATAATTTATATAAAAACCATATCCACAAATTACTTGAATGATTTATATCCAAAACTTAACATTCCTCTAGAAATAACTCCGATTGTTTGAAATATAATATTTTCAGGAAACCTAGTGTAATTCCAACTACAATTCCTTATGACTCATGGTATTCCATGTCTCATAAACTAGCTAATTTTAGATTTCTAATAAATAGAGCTATCTATTACCCTCTATCTGATACGGATAGAGTCAAAGAATTTAATTAGATTTACGGTTTAGCTTCTCATTTCGGTTTTCCTTCCAATATTATTAATAAATCATATAACAGAATTCAACAACAAAAAGATCCTGTATTTGCAAGAAGTCGTATTGAATCCGTGTATAAACCTATTTCTTTCAATCACATTACTAAAATAACTAATATTACTACAAATATAACTTTAGCCTTTTCAAATAATAATTCATTACTAACTTTTATCTAATTATCATCACAAACAATTTGATATATTGAAGGATTCTGGGGTGTATTCGATCGGATGCTTTAATTGTAATGCTATATATGTGGGACAAACTGGCCGCAAACTCGAAAATAGAATTAACGAACATAAAACCAAACTTCAATCAAATATTTACAAACATAAATTTCAAACTGGACACAATATAAATTTTAATAATATTTCTCTTATTCACAAATGTCAAAAGGGTTATAGACTTGATTTACTGGAATTATTAGAAATCCATAAACATATTAACAATAATAAACATACCTTACTTAATGAAAAATTCAAAATGTTTATTAAAATTTGTTTCTTATTATCAAATATTTAAAACTTGATTCATAATCTTTATAGTGTTTATCAAAAATTTTTAAATTTTACCGCGGACTGTTTCCCATCTTTTAGTCGTTGTTTTCTCTCTTTTTCCAAATCAAGTTGTACATTAAATTTCGATTTTCGCTTCAGTCTCGCCTCTTCTCATCACGTCAATACAACTTTAATACGATGATAAAGTTTTTTAATTTCATTGTTCTAATTTATATCGTATGTAAATTTCTACTTTAAACACTTTTAATAGTTAATTTTCTTTTTTTAAATATTTCAACTTTTCATTTATCTACAGGTTTCATATTCGAAACAACGCCATTAGAATAATTTTTCAATCATCATTTCTTTTATTCATCAGATTGCAAAATGTTTTCACAAATTTTCCAGTCTACGTCTTTCGTAGCTTTTTTTACTATAAGTATTTTTTAGAATTTTGGTGGTTTTTCCTCATTACCCCATCTTTCACATGGTCATTCTCCTCATTTACATTAAAAAAAATAATTACTATAAATAAAAAAAAAATATTTTTAAATTTAACACTTGTTCTCGCCTTTACGAATGTTTTCTATATAAGTTTTTTTATGATTTTTACGCTTGTAGTTGTCGATGATGATGGGATAACCCGAAACTAGTACGACTATAAATAAATAAACGCAAGTTAGAAGTTTTCTTATGATTTTTATTTGATCATTAATCTTGCAACATAGATCATTTCTTCAGTTTTATTAAAGCTAGACATATATCATAGTTACTATTAATTAAAGGAAATCTGTTAGGCAATTCAACCAGCACATAATATACAGCGTGTTCCATTTAAAAAACTTAAGAAAAAGCCATTTGAAAAACATCAAAAGTAGTTGAACTTTATGAACACGCTGTATAGCATATCTAACATCTTTCAATAGTATAATTTACCCATTGGCTTTAATTATTATCTGGCATAATTTCAAAGCAAAATCTGAAAATATGTCGTTTTGAAATCATTTTTAAAAAGATACTGCAATAGGCACATTTCGCTGAAATAATTGAATATCTCGGAAACTATGAACTCTATGAGTTAGTAACGTATACGGTTATATTAACAAATTTAGTAGTAATCATAATATGATAAAATATATTGTAATGTTTGTTGACTTTTTTGTACTTATTTAAAGATTGGCATGTAAAAACAATTTTTGTTCAAACGGTTCTGATTTTAATTAAATCATCTTCAAGAACATTCGGGAACAGCTATAGATTATATAATACAAGTTTAACAACTGGTTATAATTAAGTAAAACTAAGGTTATTATAGGTCGAAATTATCTAGCTATATGAATTGGTGTCTATTGTTAATGTTTTGAAAAGGACTATTACAAATATGTTAACTTACGTCTATTTATGTAATCTTTCTATTTTATCTAAATAAATTTTAGTTTATCTTGAATTATTTTAGGTTATGTTATAATTGTGAAAAATATATTATATATTATAATTATATATATTATACATTAAAAAATAATTTAAATAAATTATATAATATATTATTTTTTATATATAACCGAGGGCCCTACAAGTTGCGACCTCAAGGTGTTACCATGACTTAAGGTCCTTGTTCTTGTAGGGGTTTTTAGGATTTTTTAGGGGGGCTGTATGGGGTCTTCAGGTACAGGTAGAGCGGTTTGTCGGCATTTGTTAGTTTATCATTGAGGCATTTGATTTGTGGGTGAATATGTTTAAATTTTCCTATTTCGTAGAATTCTAGTGTATCGAGGAGGTATCCTTTATTTTTGCAGTGAAGAAGGGTGGTGTTCTTATCTTCGTTGAATTGGTGGGTTTCATTAAACATCAAATGTCTACCGAAATTAGACTTGGGATGAGTTTATGCTCTTTGATGCGTGTTCTCATTGATCTACCTGTTTCTCCAATATATGTAGCATTACAAGTTTCGCATGTTAATTTGTAAATATTATAATAATTTGTAAATGTTATTGTCTAGTTTTTCAATTTTGTCTTTGTTGTTTATTCAAATTCTTTCCAGTGTGTTGCTGCTTTTAGATGTAATTATTATGTTGTGTTTTTTAAAGACGTTCTTAATTCTTATGTGTATGTTTCCTTGATATTCCAATGACATGTATTTGTAATTCTCTTTATTTGGTGTGTTTGTTAGTGTTGTCAATCTATTGTTGTTTATTTTTCTTTTTTGTATTTTGATCAATCTATCTATCATTTGTATGTTGTATTCGTTGTTTTTTCCTGTTTGTTTAATTATATTGATCTCATTATTAAGTTCTTCTTTTGATAGGTTGGTGTTGTAAGCTCTGTGTATGAAAGTTGAAAAAGCTGCTGTTTTTTGTGTGTGGTCGTGAAAAGAATCTTTTGGTATTATTATATCCGTTTGTAGGTATTCTAAATATTTTGTATTGGATTTTATTGTTTGATTTTTGTATTGTCAAGTCTAGGAAATTTATTTGTTCATTCTGTTCTGATTCTTTTGTGAGCTGTATGTCTTGATGTAATGAATTTATATAGTTGTGAAGTTCATTAATTGTGTTGTTGTTATCATTTTTTATAGGATACTTGTACTTCCTATAGGATTTATAGGAAGTACAAAAAAAAGACAACAAACATTTTATTACAATAAAGATGGAAGAAATAAACAAACTTAACAATATGAACAAGGTGGGTACGACCTTTAACATATACACCTTCAGAGATTTACATTTCAAGTTACAACCCGAACTTCAACACATATGTTTCCTTAAAACATGCTTGGAAGAAAATTTGAAACCCACATTTACAAAACATAAATATCCCAATAATTTAACAATATATCAAATACAAAAGTTAACAAGAGATACTATAAAGAGGGAAATCAAAAAACATTACATAAAATTAGATAGAATCAATCTAGAATAATATTACAACTACCAGACAATTACTAAACAATATCACAATATTGAAATATAAGAGATAATGAACAACATAAATAAAACAAGCAAACAGAAAGAAAAGCATGCATGGTCAAATAAGATGAAAAAACTAGAAAAGCTAAGAAAAGAAAAAAGACTTCAAACTCAAATTAAAACAACAAAGTGCCCAATGGTAGAGCAGCATACATTCCACAAAAGAATAACAAACTTAACAAACATAAAATTCAATACACAAGAAATGGACATACTCAAAAAAGGCCATAAATACCTACCAAACTTAAGAAGAACCGCAATTGAATTAGAAGCCATAACGAAAAATATCCCAAATAGAGAAGAAATACATAAAGAACTGCAACAAATGCTAATTAAAGAAGAATCTAAGAAAACAACCAAACTAAAAGAAAGGAAGATGGAACGAAGAATAGAGAAGAGGGAACGAATAATAAATAACATTAAACATAAACTTAAAAAACACAAACTAATAATTACCAAAGCAGACAAAAATGCGGGAATTATCGTTATGACTAGACAAGAATACACAAAAAAAACTAAAAGCTTTCTAAAAGAAAACGGATTTAATACCATTCCAAAAGACCCAAAATTGACCTTCCATAAATCCGCTAAAAAAGTTATATATAATGCTAAAGAAACTCTAGAAAAGCTAAACAAAAACATACGAACAATATTACCCATGAACCCTAAAACTCCAAGGTTATATGCATTACCAAAACTCCATAAAATCAACATACCAATTCGACCTATTATAACATCGAACGATTCAACTACATATAAACTTTCAAAACTTCTAGTTAACACATTTAAAGAATTAACAAATTTCCAAACCAAACACAATTAAAAACAAACAAGACCTCATAAGAAAATTAAACAATCTGACCCATTGCTTTGATATCACTAATCTATACACCAACATCCCAATTAATGAAACCTTAAGTATACTTAAAGAAATCTTAAACGATAGCATAAAAAATGAAATAGATAAAGAAAATTTATACAATTTATTTAACATATGTCTAAAACAGAATTTTTGCAAATTTGGTGACGTCTATTATACCTACAACAAAGGTCTCCCTATGGGTTCACCACTTAGTGGACTCCTTGCAGATATTTTTCTAGACAAAATAGAAAATGAACACACTACATAACAAAAATCCTGATAGACAAAACATCATCTTGTGGCAACGTTATGGTGATGACATTATTGTCTTCATAAAAAATAATAACAACAACACAATTAATGAACTTCACAACTATATAAATTCATTACATCAAGACATACAGTTCACAATAGAAACAGAACAGAATGAACAAATAAATTTCCTAGACTTGACAATACAAAAATCTAACAATAAAATCCAATACAAAATATTTAGAATACCTACACAAACGGATATAATAATACCAAAAGATTCTTTTCACGACCACACACAAAAAACAGCAGCTTTTTCAACTTTCATACACAGAGCTTACAAGACCAACCTATCAAAAGAAGAACTTAACAATGAGATCAATATAATTAAACAAATAGGAAAGAAAAACGAATACAACATACAAATGATAGATAGATTGATCAAAAAACAAAAAAGAAAAATAAACAACAATAGATTGACAACACTTACAAACACACTAAATAAAGAGAATTACAAATACATGTTATTGGAATATCAAGGAAACATGCACACAAAAATTAAGAACATCTTTAACAAACACAACATAATAATTACATCTAAAAGCAGCAACACACTAGAAAGAATTTTAATAAACAACAAAGACAAAATTGAAAAACTAGACAATAACGGAGTTTACAAACTAACATGCGAAACTTGTAATGCTACATATTTTGGAGAAACCGGTAGATCATTGAAAAAACGCTTCAAAGAGCATAAAACTCATCCCAAATCTAATTTCGGTAGATATTTGATGTTTAATGAAACCCGGCAATTCAACGAAGATAAGAACACCACCCTTCTTCACTGCAAAAATAAAGGATACCTCCTCGATACACTAGAATTCTACGAAATAGGAAAATTTAAACATAATCACCCACAAATCAAATGCTCAATGATCAACTAACAAATGCCGACAAACCGCTCTACCTGTACCTGAAGACCCCATACAGCCCCCCTAAAAAACCCTAAAAACCGCTACAAGAACGAGGACTTCAAGTCATGGTAACACCTTGAGGTCGCAACTTGTAGAGTCCTTGGTTACCTCCATCCTTATTCCTAATCCTTTTTTTTCCTTTTGACCTTCAGTTTGCTTATTACAATAACTGCAACATGATATAAAATCTATTTTACAGTTATATAACTTTAACTACATGTAAGTTGATTCCTCATTGTATAACATTTAAATTTGAATTTAAATTTGATGATTTAATAAATGAAACTCCCTTGCTTCTATTAATAAGTTCACTTTATTTTTCGTATTAAACACTTGACTTAATCCTTACTTAAAAACCGCTTACAAAAACATAACCTTAATCTTGTATATTCGGCGCTCTCTACAACTATTCCCTCTCTCTTCTTTATGCAAGCGTTGCCAACCTCAACACTCCTCCTCAACACTTACATTCTTATCATACAAACCTAAACATTTAATAGCAAACTGAAACGTTTTCTTATTTTTTGGCTTGGTCAAAACATCTGCCAATTGTTCTTTACTACATATATATTTAACTGAAATAATACCTTCCTCAAACTTTTGTTTTACAAAATTAAACTTAACATCCATATGCTTTAATCTCTTTTGATCTGGTGTTTGAACTGATTTATTGTACTTTGATTATCTTCATACATTGTTATAATCTTAGTATCTATTCCTAATTCCGTCAATAACTTCTTAATCCAACAAGCCTCAACGGTTGCTTCACATAACGATACAAATTCAGCCTCAGTTGTACTTAAAGCAACGGTCGTTTGCTTTTTAGACCGCCAAACTACAGTATTTCCATATATCTTAAATAAATACCCCGAGGTAGACTTTCTATCATCTTCCCTAGCCCAATCGGCATCTGCGTACCCTACAAGCGGTAAACTTAAACTATCTTTTATGTATAATAAACTTAGATTAATTGTTGCCTTAACATAACGGAATATTCTCTTTAATGCTTTCCATAATTCAATACCTGCTCTTGATTGAAATCTACTGAGTAAATAAACCGATGTTGTTAAATCTGGTCTAGAACCTACTGTTGCATACATCAAAGAACCTATCAATGATCTACATTGCTTTTCATAAGACATATCAATATCACAATCTTTATTAAATTTATAATTTTCATCCATACGGGATTCTACACCTTTACAACTTTCCATACCAAAACGTTTTAAAACCTTTCTTAAATACTTTAATTGATTTATCTGAATACATCCTTTTGTTTCAGTTATTGTAATACCTAAGTAAGTTAAAGTGTCAGAACCCATATCTTTCATTCTGAATTGTATTGATAGAAAATGCTTTACTTTACTTATCTCGTCAATATTTGCGCCCAATATTAAAAGATCATCAACATATAACAACAGAAATAAATCTTTCTTGTGATACGGGCAATAATCACTTTCTGATCTTTCAAAACCGTATTCCGTAATAGTTTTTGTAAAACGTTCATACCAATATTTTGGTGATTTTCTTAATCCGTATAATGACTTTGTTAATTTCAAAACATGCCCTTTTGGAACTTATACTCCTTTAGGTGGTTCCAAATATACGTCCTCTTTTATTTCGCCATACAAAAAGGCTCCCTTTACATCCATTTGATGTAAATGATAATCTCGATAAGTTGCAATTGATAATAGCATTCTTAAAGTTTGGATTCTCAAAACTGGTGAATATACATTTTCAAATGTTTCCTGTTGAAATCCACCAGCAACTAATCTCGCCTTACGTATAGGTCCGTTTTTAGTTTCTTTTCTTGTAAAAACCCACCTTGTATCAATCAATTTTGTTTTATCTTTTATCTCTTCCTTTATAGCTTTATTCCATTCTTTCTTATCTTCTCTGGAATCAATTTAATCATAGTTTATCGGTATATCATCATTTTGATCTGCATATAATGCAAACATTGCCTCATCTTCTACAAAGTCTACTA
This sequence comes from Onthophagus sagittarius, assembly GCA_036711965.1. Classification (NCBI taxonomy): domain Eukaryota; kingdom Metazoa; phylum Arthropoda; class Insecta; order Coleoptera; family Scarabaeidae; genus Onthophagus; species Onthophagus sagittarius. The sequence continues at coordinate 50,729,391 of JASERS010000001.1, forward strand.
TATAATCATTTTGTCATTTTGGTTTATTTCGTTTTCTTTTTTGTATTTATTATACTCGTTTTCTTCTATGTTTTTATGTTCATCCTCTTTCTTATTTGTTTCCTCCTCTTCCTGAAGAGACAGAACCAGTTCTGTCTCTTCTTCTTCTTCCTCGTCATTTTCCATATTTTCTTGTTGATCCTTTTCATAATGCCAAATTATATTATCTTCGTTCAATTCTTCTTCCGGAATTTTCATTTCCTGTTCTTTATTATGCTTATGAGTTTCATCAAACATAACGTTTCTAGCGACCACGACCTTCTGTTTATCTTCATCCCATAATTTATATCCTCCACTACAATATCCTATCATAATCATTTTTTTACCTTTTGGGTCCAATTTCTTTCTCTGCTCTTCTGGAACATGATTATATGCAATACTACCAATAACATTCATGTTTCCTACATTCGGTTTCTACCTTCTCATAGTTCACTTGGGGTCTTACTTTTCTGACCTGTTGGAGATCTATTTGTCACGTATGCTGCGTAATAAATGGCTTCTCCCCAAAATTTCTTTGACAATTTTGACAACGTTCTTTTTTTAACGTTCTGTTCATTCCTTCCTCCACGCCGTTCATTTCAGGATTATATGGCACTGTGTATTGTAAACGAATTCCCCTCTGTTCGCAAAACTCTTGGAACTCTTTCGATTCATATTCTCTTCCATTATCTGATCTTAATTTTAACAGATCTCTACCAAAATGTTTATTTGCATAATAGTAAAGTATTTTAAACTTTTCGAAAACTTCAGATTTGTCTTTAAATAAATAAATCATGACAAAGTGCGTAAAATCATCTATGAACGTCACAAAGTAATTACAATCATCCCAAGTAGTTGGACTTATTGGCCCATATACATCGGTATGCACCAGTTCTAAAGGTTTATTTGCTCTATATCCAACTTTGTTAAATGGTTGTCTTGACATTTTGCCTAAAATACATTCTTCACATAATAGTTATTTATGTACCAAGTCAGCAAAGTGAATTTTTATTGAACGAGCCTGAGATAAAAACACTTTGTTGGCGTGGTGCATACAACATTTTATCGCCAACCGCAAAATTTAAGATATAATGATTCTATAACTTGCAATATTTAAGACACATATTTTGACAGATGTCAAAATATATAACAAACGGTTGTTTCATTAATATAAATCGGCAAAGTTTGATTAAATATAGAAGGTCGGTAGTCCAGTGACAAGTCATTCAGCTGTCGGGTCAAAAGTACCGGGTTCGAATCCAATTGTTTGCTAAAATTTTTTCAAATTGACAACAATTAGCCGCAAGTAAAATACTTTGTTTGACTCATTTACGGCAGGTAAAGTAATGTGTCTGCCGCTAAATGCTGTCAAATTTGACAGTAACATAAAACGTCACTTTACTGCCGCAAATGGATACAATAAAGTATAATTTTGCTGCCGGTTGGCGATAAAATACTTTGTTTTATTTTTTTTTAATTGTCTAAACCGTGAACCATATTGCCTATTGATATCATTTTAATGTTTTTACAATGTAAATGACCAAAACGCCTATGCCATAACTTTAATAATTCATCTGTACTGTTATTCCATACATTCACTTAGCAGCAAAAGTCTGCTTACAAAAAACTTCTAACACTTTAACTGAAAAAATAAGGGTCATGATCTAATGTGATAAACTTCAATTTTTTTTTTATTTTGTGTATTAACTACATATAATTCTATTAACAAAATATGCATCAATAAAACAGAAATATTAGTTATAAAAAAAATTAAAATTAAAAATTCTCCAAATAATGCGTATGCAAAAATCTGCGTACAAATAAAGACGCCTTCTCCAAAATATACTTATTTAGTTAAATACGTAGTTGGCGATGTACGCTTTCCGATTTAAATAAAAGATAATCGGTGTCAACTATATTAGCAGAGGCTTAGAAGCTAAAAGTTAGAATGGACACGAAAGGAAAGGAAATTGAATTGGGAGAGAGAAAAATTATTGTAAAGTTATGCAAAGAGGGAAAATCTTTTCGAAAAAAAAAGAAACTGTCGGCAGGTCACACTCTTACATTCAAAGAGTAATTAATAATTATAAAGACACTGAAGATTACCTCTCTCCGCGATCTGGTAGACCACCCCTTTTAACAAACCGAGAGAAGCGAAAAATTGTACAGCAGGTTAGAAAAGAACCCAGGCTGACGGCAAATAAAATAGTAGAAAATGTACAAGAAGAATTTCATAAAACTATCAGTAAAGATATGGTGAGAAGGACGTTAAAAAAAGCTAACTATCACAGTCGCGTTGCACGAAAAAAGCCATTTGTGTCAAAGGTCAATCGTCAGAAGCGGATCGCCTTTGCAAAAAAACTCTTAGACAAGCCCATTGAATTCTGGGAGAAAGTTCTCTTTACAGATGAGAGCAAATTTTGCATTTTCGGCATTAAGGGTAAACAACTTGTATGGAGAAAACCTAATACTGCCCTTAATCCCGAAAGTTTGAAAGCGACTGTAAAACACGGAGGTGGTGGAGTTATGGTTTGGGGGTGTATGTGCACCAAAGGGGTGGGAAGGTTGGTTTTCATAACGTCTACAATGGACCATAAAATGTATATAGACATTTTAAAAGAAAATTTGAAGCCTAGCATCGAAAACTTGGGCTTGGGGCACGAATACTTTTTTCAACAAGATAATGACCCCAAACATTGCGCCCACAACACTAAGCTTTGGCTACTATACAATACCCCAAAGCAACTTAAAACACCTCCACAATCGCCGGACTTGAATCCCATCGAACACCTCTGGGATTTACTGGAACGCAGGATTCGGCAACACAACATAACGTCGAAGGAAACGTTAAAAAATGTTATGATTGAGGAATGGGCCAAAATCAGTTCGGACGAAACGAAGAAATTAGTGCACTCCATGCCTAAACGTTTAAGGGAGGTCATTAAACGTAAAGGTTATCCGACCTCATATTAATATAGAAACAATGATCTCATTTATGAATTTTTTATAATTATTTGTAGAATTTTTAGTTTTGATTTTTTTCTGTAACTACTGTTTCTGTTTTGTTGAAGCATATTTTGTTAATAGAATTATATGTAGTTAATGTACAAAATAAAAAAAAATCAAGTTTATCACATTAGATTATGACTCTTATTTTTTCAATTAAAGTATTACGAACCTTGTCTTTGACCCTCTACTATCAAGTCTTTAAATTTATCTAAAATTCTTACATTATCTTCCTTAAAGCTAATATTATAACCACTTACTATTAATCTTTGAAACAGACAATACTTTTTTTCGCAATTCCGGAAAATAATACACCTCTGTTATATTTATAAAACTAGGTCTTCCATATGTCTGATATTCTATGTTAATATTTCCTACTCCTTCAGCATGTAACTCAACTCCGCTCTTAGCTACACTAATTACTTTAGGTTTTTTTAATTTAATATAATTTTGAAAAACGTTTTTATTGTTAACTAAGTGATCAGACGATCCCGAGTCCATATACCACACTAAATCTGATACGTTCGTTTGCGAATAATCATTGTTGCCACATAGAAATGCTTGCTCACCCATGCTTTTCGACTCTGCAGTAAAAACTCCTCCTCCAGGTTGCCCTCTTCCTCGACTCTGACTTCGTCCTTGACCTCTACCTTGAAATGGACCTCGACCACCTCTTCCACGACCTCTATTTTGTCCATAACCATAATGTTTCTGGCTATTACCCTCTTCTTGATCTTCTCTTTTCCTCTGTAAACACTGATATTTTTTATGTCCCGGTTTCCCACATGAAAAACATAAAAAGGCATTTTCTATTTTCTCTATATCTCTCCTTTGAAATTTCTTTCGTTTTTCTTCATCTCCCAACAGTCTGTTTTTACAAAGTCCAATTTTAAATCTTCCATTGTTTCTAGTGCTGTTATTAACGTTTCATAACTCTTTGGCATCGATAATATCAAATAATTAATCTTTTCTTCTTCAGTTAACTCCGCACCAGAATCTTTTAATTGTAAGAACAGTTCCTCCATTGTTACAAAATGGTCTGATAAAGGGTTCTTTTCTTTGTATGTTTCATCATTTAATTTTCTTCACGAGTATAACCTACTTCGAATACCTTTCGTCTTAAAATTTTCTTCCAATTTTTTAAACATTTCAAACGCCGTTTTATCTTTTAAATATTCCAAATGACTGTCAGCCACGCTACTTATTATTAAAGCTTGAGCCTTTGCTTCTAAAGCTTCATTTTTAATATCTTCAACAAACTTTTCGTCTTCTATCGCCTTTAAAACACCTGCCTCTCGTAAAATTGATCTCATACGAAAAGACCATGTTGTAAAATTCTCTCCCGCAAACTGAGTTATTTGATATCTTTCTCTTGATGTCATTGTTAACCAATAAAATTTTCTTTAACCTCACTTTTTTTTGCAACGGTTTTTCTTGACACTATGGCCCGTATGCATAGTCGATCGCCAGGGAATCTCCGGTCGGCAGCCAAAAATTTCAGTGCATAGTCAATCGTCATTCGTATCTCCGCAGGTTCGCCAGAAAACAGAATTGTTAAAATGGATCGCGATTGAAATGTTATACAACGCAAAGAGAGATATTTTTGATTTAGAAATCGCTGTATAACATAGGTAAATAGAAATAAATGGGATGAGAATAAAATTAAAATTTAAAAATACTTTTAAATGATATTAATGAGTTAAGCTCCTATATTAAAGATATATTCAGATATGGGCAATCCAATGGAAGTCTATAATGACGTTGAATTTATAAACAGATGTATAATTTATAAAAAGATAATTCAATAAAAATACGGTGCGGGATATTATATTACCAATGGTAGAAAGAAAACATAAAGCAACTTCCCTTTTTACAATGTTCAGTATACAACTTCAAAACTTTATATTATAATATTTCTTTATCTTAATATAGATACTTTATGGAGACTTAACGGGCTTCAACCACAGTTCCATGGGTCAATATTGGCTGTGTTGCCATTATTGGTTGTTCCAAATTCTGACTTAGACATATGAACCAGAAGAACCATTTTACGAGGAATTCTTTGTTGCATTTCTCTTTTTCTTGTTTCTAGCTTGATTTTTTTCCTGACTTTCCATTTACATATCTCCTACAGATTAGGCGATATACAAAATGCACGTTTTTATCCAAGCATGGACGGTTGAACATCCATGTTCCAAATTATCTTCTTTAAGCACTCTGTTTTATACAACATCTATATCATTCATTTGCGTAGGAGAAATTCCACAAAGGTGATAGTTGACCGACCATATCAGACAACCAACTACAAATTTTGCCATCAAATTCTGCTTGTTTGAAATTCAGTAACCATTGGAGGATGTTCATCTATTTGTTTTTTTAATATTTTCAATTTCATTTTTGACAAATTCCTTTATTTCTTTGTAGGAAATTATTTTTTTTTCTATTTTTTCATTTTGACAAACAACATATTCCTGTTTGTCTATCACAACCCCAATTGCAATAAATGTTCATTTTTCTAATAGAACTGATACTGTTGGTGATATGTTCATTTTGAGCGGACACCAGTCTTGAATTGTGTGTTCAACTAATCATTGTAGGCGGACCTCGGGTGAAAACTCACTAATTGTTATATCAGTTTGATAACATTGTTTTTTGCAAACAGCATTATAATTTGGATAAATGTATATAGTTTTAGTGTGGGTCAATACCATGGGTCATACTAAAAATCCTTAAATATAAATGCATAAGTGCCCAAAAAAGGTAGTTTTCGTAACTCGACTAACGCACTTAAAACATTCCAACGCTACACTATAAACAATTTTAATAATATAATTCTAAAAACTAACAATTTGTATATAAGGCATTGAATTAATAGGATATAATCGTATACTACAATATTTTTTAACGTAAATTATCCCAAAATTGAGTTACCATATTTGAATTAAGATTTTCAAATAAGATTTTGCGCGCTCGTAAAGTGCACGTCAGCTATTGGCTCTCGTTTCGAATTTGAGCATATTGCGCATGACTACGTCGCCGGCGACGTTCCGGAGCGGCGAACGCTGAGAGACGGACTATGCAATACAAATTTTGATCTGACGGCTCTCCGTCAACTTCTCCGGAGAGTCGCCGAAACAAACTTCGGAGATTCGCTGGCGATCGACTATGCATACGGGCATATAGGCTCGTATAGGCCCTCTTCTTTCGTACGTAGTCTGGGCTCATAACCCTGATCAGCCCTGATGATTTATAAATGAAACTAATAGAAGCAAGGGTTCTATTAATAAGTTCACTTTATTGTTCGTATTAAACACTTGACTTAATCCTTACTTAAAAACCGCTTACAAAAACATAACCTTAATCTTATATATTCTGCTCTCTCTACAACTACTCCCTCTCTCTTCTTTATGCAAGCGTTGCCTACCTCTACACTAGTTGCTTACTTCACAATTATAACATAACCTAAAATAATTCAACATAACCTAAAATCTATTTAGATAAAATAGAAAGATTACATAAATAGATGTAAGTTCCAAATTATTATAAAAAAAAATTTTTTAACATATTTGTAATAGTCCTTTTCAAAACATTAACAATAGACACAAATTCATACAGCTAGATAATTTCGACCTATAATAACCTTAGTTTTACTTAATTAATACTAGTTGTTAAACTTGTATTGTATAATCTATAGGTGTTTCCGAATGTTCCTGAAGATGATTTAATTAAAATCGAAACCGGTTGAACAAAAATAGTTTTTACATACCAATCTTTAAATAAGTACAAAAAAAACAAACATTTTATTACAATAAAGATGGAAGAAAGAAACAAACTTAACAATAAAATATATTGGGTGTTCAATTTAAAAAAATCGACATACTGTCCGTTACGCCTATATAGAACACCCTGTATAAGTGAAAATAATTTTAAGGCTCAAAATCACAAAGGTTACAAATGACAAAAACGGTTTTACGACGAAAATTATTACGAGATATATTGATGATAATTCGTTTATATTAACGCTTACTTCACATTTAAAAACACTTCGGAAGAGCTGCACACAATTCCTTAATCAATGAAGAAATAAATTGAAGTCCTTAATCAAAGTATGTATCCAAAGAGCTATACCGTACGGTTTACGGTATTGAGATGTTGGATCATCTGAGTAGACATAGAGGGTGTCAATATCCTTATTTTCCAAAATCATGGTTAATATCGGTTTCATATGAGCCCATTCGGCATGAGCTTGGTGATTTGTATTTTCACTAACCGTAGCAAAAGATCTTGCAAATCAGTGATTCCGTTTCGGGAATAATATACCCCTGTATGAATAGGTAACTGTTTCTTTGCAAAATGTGTGGATTGAATTTCGTTTACATATTTTGTACAACAGTTCTCAGAAAAATCTATTTGTAGCATAACTTTTCAATCAAGTTTTCGTTCAGCTCTTTTTTCAATTTATTGTAACTATAAATGCCGTACATGTGTGTCTTCATGACTGGAATATCTTCAAACAAAGCATTTTTTAGTTCTTTGACTGCATTCGAAATAGGAATCTTTTTCTTCATAAACAGACTTCCATTGAACATATGTTAGAGAATCTGCGTTATTATCACCTACTTCGAACGCAGGATTACAGCATTTTTCATACAAATTATTCATGCATTTATAGGTTGTAACATCACAAGTGTAATGTTCAATGAACTTTTCTATTGATTCATTCTTAAGTTCTTGCAGATTCTTCAGTTTTATAAAATTTTAATTCAAAATTTTCATATTTGACACATAAGCAAGTTTCTCGATCCTTTAATTTTGGAGCTACACCCCAAAACGGTTTTGCCCTGAGTAGTGTTGTATAAGACATGTTAATCCCAGTTTCTTTAGCGAATTTAGGCGTCAGGTCTTTCACTGTATTCAAAAGAACCCGCTTTTGTTTTGTGATACCGTTTTGTTTTAAACAGTCCCTTTTAGCTGGGTACATTCGACTAACATCATTTCGTTCGAAGAATTCGATGACTTTTTGATGGACTTCTGGCTTCTGGTTCTCACTTTTGCATCTCTTCTTTGAAGTTTTTTCTTCAATGAATCAATTTTTCGTTTCGCCTGTTTTTTTTTTATTTTTCGGTATGCTTTTGCTCTATCTTTTCGAACGATTTTCTTCCTAGCTGTCTTCTCACCGATGAAATCGCGGCCAACACATTTCCGGATTCTGGTGGCGTATCACTTATTATATTCAATAACGCCTTCTTCTTTTCTCTATATTTTTTAGACGCTATCTTCCAAACTTTCCTCTGCTTTTGTTTCTCCCTATTAGTCATATTAGCAAAGTTCTTCACTTTCTTTTCTGCTTTTTTCTTTTTGTAATATACTCTGTCTTTAGCCTTTTTTATTTATCTCTGTTCATCAGTCATTTGTCCAATAACATCCTTCTTCTATCATTAGCCTTTTCTCTCTGGCGCAAATAAGCCGCGCTATCCTTTTAAGCTGTTTTGGTGATCTTTTTTGTTTTTTTCTTTAGGAGAAGTTTCCAAATTGCTGAAAAAGAAAAAAAAAACGATAAGTATCTGTGCTCAATTTTATTATGTTAGGACTGTACCGGGTGGGCCACTAAGAAAGGTCGTCGGCTATATCTCAGAAACTGTTGATCGCATAGTTTTCAGACAAAAGAATTCTTATACAAAGTGACCCATAGAAACTGCTGGAAATTATTTTCAAGTTTGTAAAACTACCGCTAGGAGACGTAATGCCAACGACAAAATTTAAAATGTAGATTTTCGTAAAATTTTGATAATAAACTTCAATCGGCTAAAGCATTTTTAGAATCTAATTTCTGACAACTTTGCTCAAAAACTTTGCTACGAACTTTGCGACGTACAGAAGTGAATTAGTTAAAAATCATGCTCAAAAAGATATTTTTGTTGAGTAAAGCAGTTGACGTATCATTTGTCACGGCGAAACACAAGATTGGACTATGGGCTAAAGACAGACTTCGCCTATTGTAGACCAGTTCTCCTGAAATGAGATATGTGAAATTATTTAACATCATTGTTGTCAAACCCGGGAACAGTTTCAAACTTACACGTTCTAGTATTAGAGTTCAAATGGATGTCTTTACTGGGCATTGTCAATTAAGCACACATCTCAACTTAATTAAATGGTGGAGCAGGGCAGTGTCCTATGCCACTGCCCTGCTGTCAACAAGTTTTGGAGAGACACTTCCGTTTTGACTAACAGATTGTTTGGATAGCAACTTTCTGTGGAAAAGTACCTTCATAATTTGAATAGCCACTTTTTGCTACACTTCTGATGTCATTCTGAAATTTTCGTTAACTTAGTCTCTATAAGAAGCAATTATTCGTCGTCTTTGAAAAATGGACATGCTATTCTGTTAGCCAAGATTAGGAGTAGAAAAAATTATTTCCTTTATTACATCTGCTGCATGTAATTTAATAAAAATAGCAAAAATAAATATTTTTTCAACCTATCGAAGAATTTCTGAAACCGGTATGGTTCAACGATAATAAAAAGACACCGGAAGGCCAAAAATGTATGCCTCTGAAGATGAAGAAGAGATACTTTGTCATTTCCAAGACCCTAACACTTCAACCAACGTAGTGGCGCGTCAGTTTGGGATATCGCAGTGGAAGGTATGGAATGTACTGCACGAGTACAGTTTTGCTGCTTTATGATAGACGCCGATGCCGAAGATGCGGATTTTTTGAGAAAAAATTTATGGACAGATGAGTGTAATTTTGACAAACACAGTGTAACTAATTACCATAACCTCCACTATTGGGCTCCAAAGATCCACGGAAACCCTAAAAAAGTAAAATCAACCAACTCACAAGGAATATTGTCGCTGAATGTCTGGATGGGTGTAATTAACGACGAACTAATTGGACCACATTTTTTACCTTCCATATTAAATGGCGAAAATTATGAAGAACTTTTACGAAATAATTTGTAGGAATTGCTGGCACGACTTCCTGAGGAAAGTCAAAGGAACATAATGTTCATGCACGATGGCTGTCTAGCACATTTTAGAATAAGAATACGAGAGTGGTTGAACGAGACGTATCGAAATAGATTTGTTGGTAAAGGAGGGCCATTCCCTGGGCCTGCGAGAAGCCTCGGCTTAACCTCGTTTGATTCTTATGTCTGGGGACACATTAAAGATCTTATGTATCAAACCCCAGTAAACCACGTGAAAGAGTTGAGGCAGCGTATATTAAATGCAGCGGAAGTAATGAAGAAGACTTTTACTTCAAGAATTACTAAAAGTGAACCAAGAAAACGCTTGCGTGCCTGTATTTGCAACCAAGGGGGCCACTTTATGGAAGATGTGTTAATTTAAATTTAGAAGTAGTGTTATCTTTTATTTTTTGTTTATTTTTTTCACAATATAATTTTACCTCTATGTAATATGTACTGAGTAAATTATCTTTTTGACGTTGTAATTACCTTTATTCTTTGAACAATCAGACGTTTTTAATAAGCTAACAAATCAAGGAAATTAATTTAGCAACTCTCAAACTTGGTGTCACAATAATTTTTTGAATATAATAGAAGGCATGAGTTCAAGATTATCAACTTTTGTTCAAAAAACATCTGTCTTTACTATTGATTTATTTTAAACTATTGAGTATGTTCGGATTTTTAATTATGACAAAATAATTTATATACACATAGGGGGTTTAAATTGTTGCATTTTGGCTGCCCTTTAATCTCCTGCAGGAAATACGTCGAGTTAGCAGTATAGACTTCGAGTTAAAATGAATTGGCAAGTTAAAATAAAAACTTCACGCTTTAATTGGTGTACAAATCTTGACGGTATAATTAATCTGTATAAACAAAACTGACCTACTTAACATTGTTTCCGGAAATGATTAACATGAATTATTAAAGAGTTTGTTGTTAGCATTTGAAGTAAAGAAACTCATGGAGAAAAAATCTGTCCTGTCGGATCACGTCGGGTCATAACAAAACAGGCCGCAAAATGAGACGTTGATTCGTGAGGTGACGTAGGATGGCTTACGAAGAATTTTTTACGACAAATGAGTATTTCAATTACTAAATATTTTGACAGTAGTTAATTTTAAAATATGCAATAAGTTCCCTTATTTCTCGGAGTAGCTGGTGAGTGAAAAAAAAATTAAGGTTGCCATTTAAAAAATTGAAATTTTCGACATTTCGAGATCGGGAAGTTCCGCACAAATTTCTGTCTAACCTGTATAATTAATTTTTTAAAAAACTTTTGTATAGAATTTTGAATAATTTGTATGCGCTACAAAAAATATGAGAGTTTCACACCTATGAAAAATTTTTGAATCATGAAAAGATCGAAATAGGACATTCGTTCAAAAAGCTACTCAATACTTGTAATGCTTGGGTGAAGCTTTTAATAAATGTTTTTCGAATGGCAGGCATATTAAATATTAATATGAACTGTCTATTAAATATCTATTCATTATTAATAGACGATTTTCAATCATGTCATCAACATATAATGAAACATTGATTGGAACGACAACTACAATACTGTTAGCGCAACTTTGGTACAGTTTGAAAGATGAATATTTTCAATAGTCGCGGAAGAACGTGTTGATACTTTTACCATTTGCAACAAACTTGACGACAAATTGGGGATGAGGATTCTACTTTTTTAAAAAACTTTTCTTCAATCAAATTTCAATTTTTAACTTTTACTTGTTTAGTGCTTCCTTGCTACTTTTGATTCAATAAAGTTACACAAACAAAGTTAGTTTTTAACTTTTTGTCTTTTCGCAAATGTTCACAAATTTTTTCAATTCTTCAAAAGTTAATACAACTAATGCTAAAGAATTTTTAACCAAATAATGCTATTCCCAACAAAACTTTATCCTTAAATTATACGACGGTGATTTAATTATATAATTTTTATTATTAAATCTTGTTGTTCTATTATATCTAATTGCAGTCGTGTCTGAAGACGACTTAATTCTTGAGTTCATCATACGAATTGTTGTTACACAGGCTGTTTCGGTGACCCGGGGCAAAAATTAAACCACATATGAGGAGTGATTGTTTAGAAGGACTTTTATCCAAAATTTTCAAAAATGAGATACAGGTGGCGTTGCCATCTAAAGAGCGCGAAGTATCTGTTCGAGGCATATTGTCGTTTCGAAACAGTTTCTTTCTTATTTGAATTGCATGTCAAACAATGAAGTTGTTTTCAACAACGAAGATGTTCGTTTCAAATATGTAGACTTTTATTCTGAATCAGCTGTATTCTTGCACATGGTGTTCCAGACAATTTTTCATTTTTACGTTGAAAGATGGACTGTACAGATAGTTTAAATACTGTTATCGTGTCTGAAGCTAATGAAGGTGCAAGGAAAAAGAAGAAACTAGTGAATAAACGAGACAAAATGAAAAGCTTGCGGTAAGTAATTTTTTGAGGTTAAAATAAATGAGTTATTCATTAATAATAATAATAATAACTTTATTGTGCTTACAAAATCCTGAGATTTTTTACACTCGTCGGTGGTTTTACAATATAACAGCAAATACAATAAAATAGCTAAACTTAAACAGCGCACCTAACATCCAAAAATTCCTGAACGCTATAAAATGCATTGCGCATCAAGAAAGGTTTAAGGCGGTCTTTCAGCGTTGCGTTCGACAAATTCCTGGCGTTAAGCGGCAACCGGTTGAACAACTGTTATGACAAGACTTCCGGTCCCCGTTGTGACACTTTCAAACGGCAACGTTTCGGCCTAAGGTTATGCCTACCCGTAGTTCCGTATTTATGCAACATAGATTGGACTTGATATACGGACTTATTTTTGTTTGCATACAGTATCGATTCCAATACAAACTCATGCATGTTCCTCAAATTTTAAATTAGGTGGTGTAACGTATACCCCCAGGAATTTTGTGCCGTTATGGGTTAAAACATTTGAGTTCCGAAAACTAAAGGTCATTTTAACTGTTTTTAATTCGTCGAGAAAAGAAAAATAATGTATCAGTGTGTTGTAAAATGAGAACAAAAGATGGTAAACTCTATCGTGTATGTCAAAAAATGTTTTTCTGTTCATTTGGAATTACACAAAAACGAATCCAAACTATCGCAAGGTCCAAATTAGCAGGAAATGAAATTAAAGGAAACAGAGGAGTAGATCGTTGTTCTAGAAAATACAATGAAAAACGCGAACAGGTTAAAAACTTTATTGGGAAGCTACGTGGTACAGAGAGTCATTACAACAGACTTAAATCTAAAAGAATTTATTTGCCTTCCCATTTAAATATACGCAGATTGCAAAAAATTTACAATAATTCAGTAGCAGAAAGTTTAGAAGTGAAGTACACTTTCTTTTCAAGCATTTTTCAGAAGAATTTTAATATTGGATTTGGAACGCCTGCAACAGATGTTTTCTAAGTTGATGGGGGACTGTTAGTTTGAATAAATTTGATTTTGATTTAAATTTCCCTTTTCTATTTTAATTTAATATTAAAACTTATATTGTAAGTTTAAGTTTGCGTTTGTTTGAAGTACATGTTTTTGATGTTTTTTATTTAGTTAATGTTTTCCTATTCAACGCTTATTATCAGCTGTGGAGTTATTTATGTTTATTCGTTAACAAAAGTGCTTTTATCCACCCGCTAATTTTCCAAAAAGCTTTTTATCCTGATTCCTTTTCTAAAAGCTTTTTATGCAAATTAATTACCAAAAAAAAGGTGCATAAACAAAAAGTCCAAGGAGTTTAATTTAGGAATCGACCTATTGAAACATCATCATCGTGATGAACATAAAATAATGTTCTGCAATGTTTTGACGTAAGCAAAATAATTATCCTCATTTTTCTCAATAAAAACATAAATGGACAAAAGTCTTTTTGAAAAATCACTCCTCATATACTAGAGTGAAAATGATGATGAAACCTTTCAAAAAATCGTTTAAAATGTAAACTTATACGTTTAGTGAACAAACCGACATGATTTTAACATTGGGCTAATGTTTTAGGAATAGTTTAGCGGCTGCTAATCATTATCGGCAGAAATTTTCGATCCGAACAGCATCCAACAGACAGAATTTTTTTAAGAATTGAAAGACGATGAAGAGAAAATGGGTCGTTTAGACCTAAATAATAGCAACGTAAGATTAGTTCGAACTCCAGCGCTTGAAGAAACCGTTTCAAACTATGTAGAAGAAAATAGTAGAGCTAGTATAGCGATTATGGCTGTTTATTTTAGAACATCAAGAACCACGATATGGCGCATTCTTCGAGAACAGCAGCTTCATCCATACCATTGCACTAATAAGGGGACCTTACGGGTTCGGTATCACCAATTTTGTTTATATTTGCAGGGATTGAAGATCAGTACATGGACATCACTTTCCTGAAGCAGTACGATGCAATGCTCAAAAATCGACTTCAAAGTACTCAAAATATTTCGCGAGAGTAGAAGTATGATATATTTTAATTTTCGTCTAATAGTAGTAGACTATGAGTTAGTTTGTCAACACTGAGGTCACAGGTGCAATCACCATTGTACTTCTTTTTATAAATTTTTATTTTATTTATTTAACAAAAACAGGTAACATTGACAATAAAAGCTAAAATACTTAATAAACGTATTAATTTGTTGATAATCATCACGCTTGGATAAAGGAGAAAGAATAATAATAAAAAAAGGTAAAAAGGAGCGGGCTTGAACCTATGACCTCAGTGTTGACAACCTAACTCATATTCCTTTAAGCTAATTGACGTATTGAACGAAAATTAAAAGTTCTTGTATTTCTACTGTCGCGAAATATTCTGAGTACTTTGAAGTCGATTTTCACGAGTATTTCTGAGCATTGCATCGTTCTGCTTCAGGAAAGTGATGTCCGAGTACTGATCTTTAATCCCTGCAAATATGAACAAAATCGGTGAGAATGATGTTCGGTTGACTGATCATACAATAAGGTTGCAATATTGCAGGAAAATGCAAGAAAATATGCAAAATAATAATCGATTTTAAGAAAAAGTTCTTTTTGCCAATGAATACACTTTTTCAAAAGATGGACTAATAAATTTAAGGAATTTACAAAGTTGGTCGGATGAAAATCCAAAATTTATAAAACCATGGAAATCTCAGTGGAAATTTTCTTTAAATGTTTGGACTGGGATTGTGGGCGATGTAATAATTGTGTTTTGGGATTGTATATCACGACTTGATAGTCCTACGTATCGTCAACATTTAGAAAGGCTCGACAACCTTCTATGTGGTATTTGCATGATGGTGCACCTGCGTACAGCAGAAATGCCGTAAGGGAATATTTGGATGAGCATTTCCCGGGATGTTGAATTGGTCGGGGTGTAGATGCACCTATAAATTGGCCGCCCCGGTTATCTGAGCTTACACAAGTAGACTTTTAAAGTTCGAGTTAAATCGCTTATCTACAGTACTGACTACACTTTTGTCGACAACCTTAGATTACGAGTCGTTCGTCAATGCATTTCATCAAATTCGTACAGATATAAATGCATTGCCTAGGGTGCGATTTGTTTTAAGACGACGATATCAAGCATATATTGATGCCGAAGGCGGTCCTTTTCAACATCTTTTTTAACATCATTTGAAAGATTTTTCGTTTCCATCTTTATATTAATTGAATTTAAATAAAACTATGTTTTTAGATGGATTTGTTTTTTTATTCTTGGCTCTACCGGTTTAGGGTGGTTTCTCCACTCATCTTCTGGAGCATGCCACGTCAATATCTTTCTTATCAACGACAATGGTACTTTACCGATAAACCTGAAAGAAAACATAGCTTCTACAAGAGAAAATGTGTAGAAGTAATGACAGGTCCAGTTGAAGATACGACTGATGTGAGCTTATTGGTTAATGAATGTCCTACTGTGGATTCTGATCAAAAATCGCAATTGAACCCAGTATTACATGAAAATGTCGAAATATTCTCGCCTACTTCAGAACCAACTCCGTATGCAGAGCATTGCATAACACTTACTAGCGATATTCCCATAGCCGTACCTCCATACCGATTGGCAGAACCAAAGAAAAAGTTCCTAGAAAAGACAATCCAGCAGATGATTGAGGATGACATCATTGGAGAGTCGGATTCCGCCTATGTTTCACCAATTGTGTTAGTGCCAAAGCCAAACTGAATGTTATTACGCTACCAGATCGGTATCCCCTCCCACGATTGGACGACCTTTTACAAGAAGCAAAACAAACTGCCTTTATGACTACGCTAGATCTTCGATCTGGATATTGGCAAGTAGCTGTCTGATCTGAAGATCGTCACAAGACTGGTTTCGTTACGCATGCCCTTTGGGTCAAGACATGCACCTTCAACATTCCAGAGGGTGATGAACCGTTTCAAGACAGCAATACTGGATGTTGCAATCCTTACCTACCTTGATGATGTTGTGATTCTATCATCCTCCTTTGAAAAACATCTAAACGACTTGAGAAGGGTATTTGAAAAGCTGAAGATGTTCAAATTAAGTGTACATCGAGAAAAATCTACTTTCATGGCTCCAGAGTTGTTGATGTCAATAAAATCACCGAGTGTCCGTCTCGCCAGATGGGCTGTTAAACTGCAAAGTTATGATATACAGATAGATTATACTCCTGGAAAATCAAATGTTTTAGCGGATACCCTCTCCAGGCTGCCTTACTGTCGTGAGCCAAATGTTGAAGCTTATTTGATGACCATCATTGATTTGCCTACGATTAATTACAATGAACTTCTACACAAGCAATTTGAAGACCCGATCGTTACAACCATCAGCCATAACTTAGAAAAAACAGATGATCCTGCTGCGATTAAATAAGCTACCGAAAGAGGATTCTTGCTGTTGAATGGAGTGTTGTACCGATATCCACCGGACTCAGAAGAAGAAGACGCTGTACAAGTAGTACCAACTAAAGATGTCAAGAAAATTTTGTTTGAAAATCATGACACGCCAGAAGCTAGACATTATTAGCCGAACATGAGAATTGACATTGAAACTCATGTAAAGACCTGTATTGAGTGTCAGAGATTTAAGCCGAGAAATCAAAAGAATGCTGGTTTATGACAAACATCGGTACAAAATCGCCGATTTGAAGTAATCGCCATTGACCTCTTTGGACCACTACCGAAGACAGAAAACGGTGAACAGTGGATTTTCGCTGTAGAGGATACATGTTCTCAACATATATCCTTTACGGCGTGTTCTCGATGGGTTAAACTCTTTGCTCTAAAACAAGCCACTGCTGAAGCCTGTGCTTGATGCCTTATCAATGAAATAATCTTACGATATGGAACACCACGTCGTGTTATAAGCGACAATGACCCACAATTTGTAAGCGACGTATTACATCTAGTGACCTATGCCTATTTCAAGTTTTCTCTGTATTTTATCAAGCATATATTGATGCCGAAGGCGGTCCTTTTCAACATCTTTTTTAACATCATTTGAAAGATTTTTCGTTTCCATCTTTATATTAATTGAATTTAAATAAAACTATGTTTTTAGATGGATTTGTTTTTTTATTCTTGGCTCTACCGGTTTAGGGTGGTTTCTCCACTCATCTTCTGGAGCATGCCACGTCAATATCTTTCTTATCAACGACAATGGTACTTTACCGATAAACCTGAAAGAAAACATAGCTTCTACAAGAGAAAATGTGTAGAAGTAATGACAGGTCCAGTTGAAGATACGACTGATGTGAGCTTATTGGTTAATGAATGTCCTACTGTGGATTCTGATCAAAAATCGCAATTGAACCCAGTATTACATGAAAATGTCGAAATATTCTCGCCTACTTCAGAACCAACTCCGTATGCAGAGCATTGCATAACACTTACTAGCGATATTCCCATAGCCGTACCTCCATACCGATTGGCAGAACCAAAGAAAAAGTTCCTAGAAAAGACAATCCAGCAGATGATTGAGGATGACATCATTGGAGAGTCGGATTCCGCCTATGTTTCACCAATTGTGTTAGTGCCAAAGCCAAACTGAATGTTATTACGCTACCAGATCGGTATCCCCTCCCACGATTGGACGACCTTTTACAAGAAGCAAAACAAACTGCCTTTATGACTACGCTAGATCTTCGATCTGGATATTGGCAAGTAGCTGTCTGATCTGAAGATCGTCACAAGACTGGTTTCGTTACGCATGCCCTTTGGGTCAAGACATGCACCTTCAACATTCCAGAGGGTGATGAACCGTTTCAAGACAGCAATACTGGATGTTGCAATCCTTACCTACCTTGATGATGTTGTGATTCTATCATCCTCCTTTGAAAAACATCTAAACGACTTGAGAAGGGTATTTGAAAAGCTGAAGATGTTCAAATTAAGTGTACATCGAGAAAAATCTACTTTCATGGCTCCAGAGGTAATATACTTGGGACACATAATTACACCTGAAGGTATAAAACCAAACATGGACAAAATTGCCGCTATTATTAAAATACCGAAATCGAAAAATGTCCGTGAACTCCTAACATACGTCCTACGTTGCGATGTGAGTGCTTATACAATTGGATCGGCTTTACTCCAGGGCGAGCCTCCAAACGATCATCCAATAGAGTACGCAAGCCGACTTTTGACAGACGCTGAAAGAAATTACAGTACCACAGAGAGAGAAGCATTGGCTGTAGTATGGGCTACCGAAAAGTTTTGTGGTTATATAGAATCATCTCAAATCTATGTCCATACCAGCCACCACCAACCATTTAAATTGTTGATGTCAATAAAATCACCGAGTGTCCGTCTCGCCAGATGGGCTGTTAAACTGCAAAGTTATGATATACAGATAGATTATACTCCTGGAAAATCAAATGTTTTAGCGGATACCCTCTCCAGGCTGCCTTACTGTCGTGAGCCAAATGTTGAAGCTTATTTGATGACCATCATTGATTTGCCTACGATTAATTACAATGAACTTCTACACAAGCAATTTGAAGACCCGATCGTTACAACCATCAGCCATAACTTAGAAAAAACAGATGATCCTGCTGCGATTAAATAAGCTACCGAAAGAGGATTCTTGCTGTTGAATGGAGTGTTGTACCGATATCCACCGGACTCAGAAGAAGAAGACGCTGTACAAGTAGTACCAACTAAAGATGTCAAGAAAATTTTGTTTGAAAATCATGACACGCCAGAAGCTAGACATTATTAGCCGAACATGAGAATTGACATTGAAACTCATGTAAAGACCTGTATTGAGTGTCAGAGATTTAAGCCGAGAAATCAAAAGAATGCTGGTTTATGACAAACATCGGTACAAAATCGCCGATTTGAAGTAATCGCCATTGACCTCTTTGGACCACTACCGAAGACAGAAAACGGTGAACAGTGGATTTTCGCTGTAGAGGATACATGTTCTCAACATATATCCTTTACGGCGTGTTCTCGATGGGTTAAACTCTTTGCTCTAAAACAAGCCACTGCTGAAGCCTGTGCTTGATGCCTTATCAATGAAATAATCTTACGATATGGAACACCACGTCGTGTTATAAGCGACAATGACCCACAATTTGTAAGCGACGTATTACATCTAGTGACCTATGCCTATTTCAAGTTTTCTCTGTATTTTGTGTGGTTCATGTAAGTTGTTCTGTGGAAATGTTTTATATTTTTATTATCAATTTGTATTATTTTAATATTTAGACATTCGGCTGATGATGAGTTTGTGAAACTCGAAACCGGTACCGAACAAATAAACAAAAGCAAGTAAAGAAATTGTTTTTTTATACATATTATTTTTTTATTATACATCAAATGTTAAACATTTACATATTTAACATTTGATAAACTTGCATCATGGATTCAAACAAATAGGGATTTGAAAACCCAGTTGGCTATCCTAACTGCCCAATAACATAATCAGTGGTCTACACATTTAGCTAGTATTCGTTTTGCGATGAACGCCGCCGTTAGTGCTGCTACTGGAAAGACACCCGCTTTCCTCACATTTGGAAAAGGTTGACCTCTACTCCGACTAAATATTCAGGCTGTTTTTTCTTAATTATTAACATTTTTTCTTTTATGATATTTTATTTTATTATTAATATTATTATCTATTAATTATACGCACATCTGCAATATTTTTAACATTAGAGTAGAATTTCCAGTGGTTTTCTAGGTAATCTAAACCACATTTAAATGGACAATAGAAATGTTAGAAAATGGTTCAATAACGAAACCCATTTAACTAATCGTTTTCTCTTTAATGGTATATGAAAATTATCATTATTGTATTATATAAACATACGGTATAATCGACTATTTCATAATATGTATTGAAAGCACACCACAAACTGTTTCCTTCGATTCCATATAACAGTACAGCAGCGTTCAAAATGCTGAAAACAACAGGTTTTTATCTTTTGGCACAAAATTTGGGTGACTTTAGCTGTTGGCCAACATCACAGATTAGGATTCGTAATTTGCTCGGCGCAATTATTATGATTTTTGTGAATACCATCTTAATTACTTACCCATTACTATTAGAAATTAAAAGTGAGTATTGTCTAATAGTATCGAGGTGAGATTATCTTCCTTATTATTTCAGATTACAAAACGAAATTGGATAAATGCTTATTTCATATGCAATTTGCTTTATTGGGTATGTTATTTGTTTCTCGTATAGTACAAATGTTCCATAATCGACTACTTGTATTTGAAATTATTAATCAGTTAAGCGACCTTAACGAATTTATTAGTCCAGAGTGGATTAAAATTGTTGACAGAAAAATGAAAACTTATTTGAAAATGGTCCGATATTTTGGACATTTTACAGCAGTTCTTTCAACAACTTTTGGTATATGTAATGGTGGTTGCGCAAAATTTAAAAATATAGACTATTGCCTAATAATCCAATACTATTTTCCTTTCGACTTAAAACATTGGGAAATTCCATTAATGATGATGTTTCAAATGTATACCATACGATTTGCAACAAATGTTTTATTATTATTCTATATATTCTATTGGTATTCAGTCGAAATAATAGTCTTGCGTATAGAAAGTATCAAAAATATGATTGCCAATATAAATTTTTCACGAAACAAGAAAAGAAATTCGGAAATGTTGCGTCCTGTAATCGCGTGTTATCAGGATATGTCCAGGTATTAATCGAACACAATGTAATATATTCATCAATTTCATTGTAATTTGATACAACTATACACCAAAGTAAGGTTAATACGTGGTAGTAAAGTACCTGGGGCTTGTTATAAGGGTTGGAAGTCCGAAAAATATTTATTGATAGGTGATAAACGTAGACTTACTTATATTAACCCATTATTGACCACTGTACCTGCCTGGGTACACCGTATATTATGTGATTTATCTGACATCTAACGTGCAATAGGTTAATTTATATTATCAGAAAAGCTTCAACAGTCTTTTCACTTGCGATATGTAGTAGATTCCTAATTGTTCATAGCAGTTTGAGTATTTACAAAGTTAAGTATTAGTTGCGTGTTTCGGTGTTTTTGTGATTATAGGAGGTAAGTACCTAATATTTATTTTATTGACTATAATTGTTGTTAAAAATTCTTCAATACATGGTATGCTGGTTTGCTACATATGTTAGTATAATGTCTGGTTGAAAAATCGTCGTTATATTGTTGTGTGTTTTGTATATAGTGTTACAAAGTTGTCTGTACCTATTTGAGTACAATGGGCGATAGCACGGTATGAAAGTCATCTACAATTTTTCAGAATAACTTCTGCTTCTACAATGGACTTCAACAAAATTCATCCGTCGTTGTTTTATGGAAAAAGATTTGAGTCGCTTCCAGCTGCATTAGATAGTATTGAAAATGCAAGACCGACCAATTCAAAATTCGATTTAGTGATAATTCCACCAGCCGTTGATTGTCAAACTGATGAAGAAGAATTAGACGATAACGATTTGGTTACGGCTAAATTACCCAATGATATCCCAGGGGAAGTAGAGGTGCAATCATGTGATTCAGAAACTGACGATATGTGGGATGATGAAGATAATATTCCACTATCGGATTTGAAACGTTGCAAAACGAAAAAACAACGGTTTATCGAACCTAATTGGAGTCGTGTACACATAAGCTCAAATCTAAATGGAACTAATGGAGCTGCTGTTCGTTCCAAGAAAGTGCAAGAAGAGCTGTCTGGACTAAATGCTTTACAAATTTTTGAAAAGCTATTTGATGAAGAAGTTGTACAGCATATTGTAACTCAAACGAATATATACGCAAAGGCTGCTAATAACCATACCTTCAACGTAACAAATGAAGAAATAAAAATTTTTATCGGATTTCTCCTGTTTACTGGTTATCATAGACTGCCTCGTGAACGTCTTTATTTTAGTCTCGATGAAGATCTTGGTATTCCGTTTGTAACAAATGCAATCAGTCGTAATAGATTTACCGAAATAAAAAAGTATATACATCTGGCTGACAACTCGACACTGGACACCAACGATAAAATGTATAAAATTCGGCCTTTAATGAATTTACTAAATAAAAAATTTCAACAGTGGGGGATTTTCGATGAATGCTTGTCTATCGATGAAGCGATGGTAAAGTATTTCGGGCATCACTCTGCGAAACAGTTTATTCGAGGCAAGCCAGTACGCTTCGGATACAAGAATTGGACGATGTGTAGCTCGAGTGGATACTGTTATGCATTTGACACATACTGTGGTGCTAAGCCTTCGGCTACACAAGATGAGTCAATATTTCAAAAATCTGCACTTCCACTAGGTTCACGAGTAGTCTTAGAGTTTTTAAAGATTATTGATGTGCCAACCGACCACATAGTATTTTTTGATAATTACTTTACGAGTTACGATTTGTTAAATATTCTTAGACAAAAGAATTTACGTGCTACTGGTACAATACGTGACAATCGCACAAAAAGGTGTCCACTGGTAACATCCAAATACCTAGTGAAGAAGGATCGCGGATATTACGACTACCAGTACGATAAAGATAATTTCCTTCTTTTTGTAAGATGGAATGACAACGCCGCGGTTACAATGGCAACCAATTACGATTCATTGGAACCGATGTCACAAGTCAACCGATGGTCTGCAAAAACCAAAAATATTATATGTGTGCAACAACCAAACTTGATCAAAACTTATAACTTATCAATGGGTGGTGTTGATTTATTGGATCAAGGAGTAAATAACTATAGGATTAGCATCCACGGGAAGAAATGGTGGTGGGTGCTGTTTACCCACATGATAAACATGGCTGTAGTAAATGGCTGGAGACTGCACGCATTAGCTAATCCAGACGACAAAATGGATTTGTTACTATTTCAACGAAATATTGCACGCCATTACCTTCGAACATATAAAAAGACCATTCAAAGAAGACCGAATACGAATAGACCATCAGGTTCTGTACCAAGATGCATCATAGAAGATCCCGTTGGTCACTATCCTGAAAAAATAGACAATCCCTTGAGATGTCGTCAATGCCACATGAGAGTTAGGTGGCGATGCGAAAAATGTAAAGTGACGCTATGCACGGAAAAAAGAGATTGCTTTAAAAAGTTTCATACTTAAATTAAAATTAATTAAATTCATAAAAAATATTGGTATATTCTAATTATGTTTACTTTTGTATATTATTTGTATTTTTCGTTAAATAAATCTCAATCTTATAGAAATATTATTTTATCTTTCATGAGCCCAGTGTACTCGGGTAAGTACACCTAATTTTTTCGGAAATTAAAATAAAAAATGATGAAATCTCTGTCTTAGTTGCATTGTTAGATCATATTGATCTAATTTCTGCAAATACCATATATTATACTTTTATAGGGAATCGGTGGTCATTAATGGGTTAACTTTTAAGTAGCGTACGATACATATTCTGTTTTTTCTCTTTATTTAATTCTTTTATTCCCATAAGATTCTCTTTGAATTCTGTAGCAATTTTTCTCCCATTTTTCAAATCTTCACTCACAATATGCCAAACTGTATTTGTCAGTTATATCAAATAAAGTACTATTATCTTCAATAATATCTCAATTTTCTACAACTTCTTTTATATTATAAGTACGAAGGCTTTCACGACCGATGTTAATTGAACTAAAATTAGAACTAACACTAGCACTAACACTAGAAATATCACTAGAACTAGCACTAACATTAGATCTAAAACTAGAATCTTTCGGGTTTTTCCGTGCGTTTTTTGAAAAAATATTTGACTTTTCGGATGCCATATTGCAACCTTCTTCAGAAACTAGTTCGAAGTGAAGTGTGTCTTTGGTATTTTTGCTTCGTATTCCCTGTAATTACCATAAACTTTCTCCTTTTTATGACTTATGCTATTTATATCATTTAAATTTTTAAGTTGAGATGTCCTTGCTCACTTCTGTGGATGAATGTTGTCTATCTTGAAATCGGCAAAAAGTATCCAACGACCGTACGTGGGCAATAAGTATAAAAATGATTTATTCAGGATAAACGGTCCACAAAGTAATTAATGAAACAACTTTTTAAAATTGCTAATATATTTCGAATGTATTTTTCATTCTTCTTCAGAGCATTTATGTTGCTAAAATGGAGATTTTTTTTATTACAATTAATGAAAAGGTTTTTTAACATGAGCATCCAACATATGTTGAAGACGCCAAAGAACAAAATAAGATGAAATTAAACTTACTTGTTTTAAAAAGCATGAAATATAAAAATCGTCTTAGTCATAGTAGAAAACACATTAAAACAGAGTATCCGTAAATTAAAATAACAAATTAAAAGTTCAACAAGAACGTGTAAAATTTAACAATACAGAATGGACTCGATGAGAACGTTAAAATGTAAAAATTGATATGAAAAAAAAACCTGTTTTCGATCGCAAACACAACCCCGAAAACGAAACTGCGCACAAACCGAAATTTACCAAAAACAAAGCGGAAACTTTAAAAATTTAAATTTCAAAAATTCAAACCAAAGAAACGATTTATCAAATAAAAACAATAAAACGTAATCAGAATAATTAATACAGACTATGTAGATAAGAAAATGCAATTAACAATTAAAAATGAACCTACTAACTTAAAAACTAGAAAACCATATCATTAGAGAAAGTAGAAACATTATTAATATCATGATTATGTTGGGTTGGTGGATTATAGTTATGGTTAGTCTTGTCCCTAGTAAACAAGTAAGCATATATGTTACTTAAATTCTGAGTATCCGTTCTATAGTTAACAGTATTACTAGTGTAATTTTATGAACCATCTCTAAGAAAATTCTATTGTAGTAATTAGATTGAACATCCAAAATTTTAACGTTATCAAAATCGAAGGTGTGTTTGCAATCCTGAACATGTTGGGATAATGCACAAACGGTCTTATTCAACCGGCAGTTACTTTTATGTTTAGAAATTCTACTTTTAAGCCATTGAGAAGTCTGACCAGCATATTTTCCACTACAATCGTTGCATGAAATGCAGTAAATTAAATTGGATTTAAATTTGTTTTCTGTAGCGTCTTTAAGTTTTGTGAAATGGTTACCAAGTTTATTATCGTAACACTCAACTACTTTTGAATTGTCAATCACTGATAATGTTTTTTTCAAAGAATCACTTAACTTCTCGATATAAGGTAGTTTTTTATAAATGATAGGTTCAGTTGTAAGTAAAGATGGGTTAGTTAAACTGACCTGGTTTATGTTATTATTAATTAACGGTGTTGAAAATTAAATTTTATTAATTAATTTACTTGGGTAACCATTATTAACAAAAGTTTTTTGTAGAAATTCTAAGTTTTCACGAAGAAATTCTTTATCACAAATGTTGGAGACTCTGTGCTTCATGCAACGTACAGTTGAAAGTTTGTGCTTAAAGCTATGACTTGAGAAATAATTAAGATAACGTCCTGAGTAAGTTGGTTTAACGTACCAATCAAACTAAATCTTATTGAAACCGTCTCTGATTATTTTAGTATCCAAAAAAGGAATGCTATTATTACTTTCCAACTCCATTGTAAACTGAATGCTCGGATGAAAATCATTAAAACAATTTAACACTGTATTGATATCATCCTTGTGTACCCCAAAAACCAAATCATCAACATATTTCTTAATGAAATTTATACGAAAAACTGAACCATTATTAATCAAAATCTCGTCCAACGCATAGTCCATCACAATCAAAGCCAAGACAGGTGATATTTTAGATCCCATAGGAGTACCTTCGACTTGATGATAAATAACATTATCAAATGTAAAAATTGAAGTGTCAAAAATCAACTTTAAACCTGTTAAAAAGGTATCCCTATCCCATGAGCAATGTTCAGCAATTAAATTCCATTTTTCCTTCATTATCTCATTATGTTAAAAAATCTTTTCATTAATTGTAATAAAAAAATCTCCATTTTAGCAACATAAATGCTCTGAAGAAGAATGAAAAATACATTCGATATATATTAGCAATTTTAAAAAGTTGTTTCATTAATTACTTTGTGGACCGTTTATCCTGAATAAATCATTTTTATACTTATTGCCCACGTACGGTCGTTGGATACTTCTTGCCGTTATAACTTATAGATAATGGGATTTTTTTGAAGGAATTTTGGCCATCCTACCGTCAATCTTTTGAAGAAGATGTGCAGACTTAACACCAAGCTGGCAAAGTTAAAAAATCGTCTTACCTTTTTAATAAAATGTAGAAGAAATGGACTCTTCCCACCACACATTGGAAATTGCTCAAAGAATTGGATTAACCTGTTAGAAACTGCCTCATCAATCCTCCTGAGAAGATTGGAAAGTTTGAAAGATAGGTGGGCAGTAAGCACATTAAATTTAGAAATAAAAATCACTATAGATAATTTGAGTAAAATTAAAGTCTCGTTTAACAATTTGTCCAACCGCATAAAAGCCTTGTTACCATCCAATGTTTATAATAATTTTGTTGATTCTCTTAAATTTAAATACTATAAGATTTTTTGTAATGTTAGAAAAAGTAATATTAAAAAGTTTAAGATGATGCTAACCAGGTCCAAAAATAACGTAAAATTCTTTAATGATAACAAAAAATGGTTAGTCAATTTAACATCTGTAGATATCCCTGAGGAGGTTGTAAACTTACTTTCGCTTGGTCCGAAATTTAACTTACCAGTGGATGCTCATAATTTCGATCTAAAAAGGTTGTTGATGTACTTAGAGAACATAATTAACGAACTGAAAACAGACACCAAGAATGTGGTGAGAGGCAAAATCACTAATATTATCACTAACTATATGGGTACCGGCAGAACATGTGATGGGTTGCACAGTATTTTACGTAATTATTTAAAAAAACAAAAATTTTTCTAAAGGATAACCCTTCCGTAATGATTATCAAGGCAGATAAAGGTTCAACAACAGTTATTATTGATAAAACTGACTACATAAACAAATCAAAAGGTATGCTCGACGATATAAATGTTTACAAGGTGTTAAATTCTAATCCGTTATTAACGGTTCAAAACAACATTAACAGTTTTATCAAACTACTACAGGAAAAAAATTACATAACTTTTTCTGAAAAGAAAAAGTTAACAACTAATAATTCTATTTTAGCCAAAGCATACTTTCTGCCAAAAATTCATAAGGAAGGAGTACCTTTAAGACCTATCATCTCTTCCATTGGTGCGGCATCGTACGATTTGTCGGGTCACATTTCTGATATATTAAGTCGGACTTTTAGTAACAGAACTAATTATAACATCACTAACACTTTTCAATTTGTTGAAGAGTTTAGAGGTTACAGCCTCCCTGAAAATCACATCTTAATTTCTTTAGATGTTGTTAGTTTGTTCACCGTTATCCCCTTGGATTTGGTTAATGAGATAATTAAGGAAAAATGGAATTGAACATTGCTCATGGGATAAGGATACCTTTTTAACAGGTTTAAAGTTGATTTTTGACACTTCAATTTTTACATTTGATAATGTTATTTATCATCAAGTCGAAGGTACACCTATGGGATCTAAAATATCACCTGTCTTGGCTTTGATTGTGATGGACTATGCGTTGGACGAGATTTTGATTAATAATGGTTCAGTTTTTCGTATAAATTTCATAAAGAAATATGTTGATGATTTGGTTTTCGGGGTACACAAGGATGATATCAATACAGTGTTAAATTGTTTTAATGATTTT
Source organism: Onthophagus sagittarius (assembly GCA_036711965.1). Lineage (NCBI taxonomy): Eukaryota > Metazoa > Arthropoda > Insecta > Coleoptera > Scarabaeidae > Onthophagus > Onthophagus sagittarius. The sequence goes on from JASERS010000001.1 coordinate 50,757,557, forward strand.
CATCCGAGCATTCAGTTTACAATGGAGTTGGAAAGTAATAATAGCATTCCTTTTTTGGATACTAAAATAATCAGAGACGGTTTCAATAAGATTAAGTTTGATTGGTACGTTAAACCAACTTACTCAGGACGTTATCTTAATTATTTCTCAAGTCATAGCTTTAAGCACAAACTTTCAACTGTACGTTGCATGAAGCACAAAGTCTCCAACATTTGTGATAAAGAATTTCTTCGTGAAAACTTAGAATTTCTACAAAAAACTTTTGTTAATAATGGTTACCCAAGTAAATTAATTAATAAAATTTTATTTTCAACACCGTTAATTAATAATAACATAAACCAGGTCAGTTTAACTAACCCATCTTTACTTACAACTGAACCTATCATTTATAAAAAACTACCTTATATCGAGAAGTTAAGTGATTCTTTGAAAAAAACATTATCAGTGATTGACAATTTAAAAGTAGTTGAGTGCTACGATAACAAACTTGGTAACCATTTCACAAAACTTAAAGACGCTACAGAAAACAAATTTAAATCCAATTTAATTTACTGCATTTCATGCAACGATTGTAGTGGAAAATATGTTGGTCAGACTTCTCAATGGCTTAAAAGTAGAATTTCTAAACATAAAAGTAACTGCCGGTTGAATAAGACCGTTTGTGCATTATCCCAACATGTTCAGGATTGCAAACACACCTTCGATTTTGATAACGTTAAAATTTTGGATGTTGAATCTAATTACTACAATAGAATTTTCTTAGAGATGGTCCATATAAATTACACTAGTAATACTAGTAACTATAGAACGGATACTCAGAATTTAAGTAACATATATGCTTACTTGTTTACTAGGGACAAGACTAACCATAACTATAATCCACCAACCCAACATAATCATGATATTAATAATGTTTCTACTTTCTCTAATGATATGGTTTTCTAGTTTTTAAGTTAGTAGGTTCATTTTTGATTGTTAATTGCATTTTCTTATCTACATAGTCTGTATTAATTATTCTGATTACGTTTTATTGTTTTTATTTGATAAATCGTTTCTTTGGTTTGAATTTTTGAAATTTAAATTTTTAAAGTTTCCGCTTTGTTTTTGGTAAATTTCGGTTTGTGCGCAGTTTCGTTTTTCGGGGTTGTATTTGCGATCGAAAACAGGTTTATTTTTCATATCAATTTTTACATTTTAACGTTCTCATCGAGTCCATTCTGTATTGTTAAATTTTACACGTTCTTGTTGAACTTTTAATTTGTTATTTTAATTTACCGATACTCTGTTTTAATGTGTTTTCTACTATGACCAAGACGATTTTTATATTTCATGCTTTTTAAAACAAGTAAGTTTAATTTCATCTTATTTTGTTCTTTGGCGTCTTCAACATATGTTGGATGCTCATGTTAAAACACCTTTTCATTAATTGTAATAAAAAAAATCTCCATTTTAGCAACATAAATGCTCTGAAGAAGAATGAAAAATACATTCGAAATATATTAGCAATTTTAAAAAGTTGTTTCATTAATTACTTTGTGGACCGTTTATCCTGAATAAATCATTTTTATACTTATCTTGAAATCGGCCAATCTATGGCTTTAAGCATGTATGATCAATTAAGGCAGAACTCAAGCCGCTGCAAAGAGATAATGTACTCATATCAACAGTGGCAAATATGTCCACCGTCCTCTCCACACGAAGTATTCGGAAATTTTTATAGGAATTTTTTCGAGCAGTCGGTGTATAAAACAGTAAGTAATAACGCAGTCGACGAAGGGGAACATGAAGATCAATACATGAAAGAAGATAGGAATAATCACAGGAACCTCTGACCAACCTAAACACAGAGCAGGCATCATTGCAGGTTGTACGCATAATCTGTATAAGGATGTCGGAATTTATACGAGACACTTCAGAAACCTTATCTGAATCCTCTCTATTCTGTTAATGTATGTGTCATACTGAGGATTCCAAACTGTACTGCCGAACCACAAAACGCTATTGACGAATGCATTGTATAAGGAAATAATAGGTCAAGGCTGCAAAACAATTCAGAAGAGAGCATTACAAATCCCAGCATCATATTCCGCACCAGTAACCAAATTTAATGAACTACTTTTATCTCGTAAAAGTAACAGTCCGACACCTCGATATGTTAAGTGACAAATTTTTAGTCTGACAAACATAAAAAAATCTGTTCAAGTCATTCTAAAGGTTATCGCAGCCTGAAACAGTAGCCACAGGAGAAATTGTTTTAATGTCGTCCGCATATAAAAGACATTTTGAGGTAAGAAAAGACTTAGTGATGTCACCTTTGTGCATCGTAAATAGCTCATAAACTTCATCCCCATTCACCGAGGAGACACTTTTTTGTCTTAGATATGACTAAAATTATTTAGCAGCAGCAGAGACTTCATGTTCAGGACGAACATGAACCATATAATTCTTGTGAGACTTTTAGAGCGATGTTTCAGCATCGGAAAGGTGCGGTAGTCGAGTTGATTTTTGTATCGTTTCTACTTTTTATCTACATTTCTTTTCTCACGTATCTTATTAATTGTATCCCGAGAGAACCAGGTGAGATAACCAAAAACCCGTACTCCCCTACGCGGAATGTATCTGTTTATAACGTCATAGACGTAGGAATAAAATAAATCTACTACAGCATCAACTGAAACATCGTCCAAAATTTTAGACCAGTTGAAACTATCGAGCTTGATCTGACATTTAGTCGCCTTGTAACGTTAACGAAGTGATAAAGTGTAATTATAATGAAATCAATGGTTACTCATTATAATTACATTTTATTATTAGACATTAGATAATGAATTTATCATTGCGATGCTGATCATCGCAAATAATACTCAATCGTCGCATGAGTATTATTTACATGAATAATACTGATCAAATTATCTGAATAGGCAGACAAAGCAGCAGCATTATTGGGCGAAATATAGATACAACAAATATACAACTGAGCCAAGCCGAAGTGCAGCGTCACGCAAAATTGCCGGAAACCAATTAGATGATCCTTGATGATTTTGACCTAACCCAATGTTATATGTTGTCACGAATCCAATTAGTAATCAATTTTAACACGGCGTAAACTCTGAATCCGAATCAATAAAAAATGTGAATTTTGTACACCCCATTGTTAAAGTTAATATTGATTTATCTGTCTACAAATTTATAGCGCTCCTAACTGATTTTATTCTTGTATTCTTATGTGTAAGCTGAAAATTGAATACTAATTATTATTATTTACTTTAACTAGTTAGCAATTAAATGCATTGGTCATCATCTTAAAGAAACCCCTATTTTGTTTCATATAGATACTTAGCCATTATTCATGGAGGTTGAGCTACGCGAGCAACCCAAAAAATGTTGTTCAATTCTTGTAATCCTTGCTTTGCCTAATTCTTCGCGTGACCCAGCCGTTACAGGACATTTCACACACTAGAGCCCTAACATACTTACACGGACATGGACAGCATAAATTAGTAATAACACAGGGGAAACTTATCAATAAACATTTGAAACTCGTCGTCTACAAACATACAATCAAGAGCATATGATCAGTTTAACCTACCAACATCAACCCCCAAATTACTCAAAGTGCGATAGGAAAGGATATGACGCTAAAGTGACTAATACATTATTTTAATGCCCTCTCACTGAATCGAATGTAACTAATATACCCGCAAGGTGATCCACCATATGAGCATTAATCAAGGTATATTTCCATGTAATTCTATCATAATTTGTATTCTACCATTTGTATTCTAGCTGACAGTAGTAGGACAGGAGCACCGAAATCACCAATTAAACAATGCGTATCAAACAAATCGAATCGCATCTAAATCACAATTACCAAACACAATTAATTGACAATTGTTTCTGCATACATAAAAAAGTACAGCTTCAAAATATAAAATAAATTCAATGTCGTTGGGTGGACAACGATAAACACACATTATAAAACAGTTTTTATTATTAATTTTAAGCTTCACCGTAATAAACCCAAATATACCTTCCACCACAATATAGTTCTTTCTAACAGAATGGGAAAACATGGAAACCGTCCTGAAACCCGGCACATTGATAAGTCTTCAAAATCCACACAAATCCAATACTCCGAGCAGCATATTACATCAGCTCTATGTTCTACAATCATTAATTCCAAACTGTCGAATTTATTGAAAATTGATCCAACATTTACATGGATAACTTTGAAAGAGACGATGGAGAATACACAACATTCTTTTTTTGAGAGTAAACCCGAAGATATCCCGCTGACACTTTCTATGTTGTGGACCGACTCATCAGATACGTCATCATCACTAAGAAGTATTACTTCACCATCAGTACTAGCATCAGGGACCTACTTCATCTAACGAAATAAATCGTGGGTCACACTGCACTGTTAACTGCACCATCTGTATCCAGAAACACACAAACCAAGTAACCTCTTTATCCTGAAATGTCCTGGATACTCTACCAATCAAGCGCTGCAGAGCCGATTTTGCTTACTTTCCCAATTGGTAAGCGTACTGGTGGTGACTTAGTGGACTAGATACTCGTGGCACCGTACGGATATACAATTGTTAATGTACAATTTACCAACGATATATTGAAGAATTATCTCCCATCTTTTTGGTATCCTTTTCAGGATCGATGTTTATGCCCATCGTCTAGGGCTTTTACAATGGGAATCTCCATACAAATCCCACGACTAGGGTGGAAAGGGTGGTCCATCGAGGTCGGTTGGTCTTCAGAGTCCGTTTATTAGGGAGTATCTCCGTCTTGGCCAAGATAGTAAAGCGACAAAAATTGAGGTTTTTTAATGAAGTTGTCTCCTCTTAACTCAGACAATTCACCCAGATCCTTCGCATGCCATGCCCATGACATGCGGTTCTGACTATTTCAGTCGTGTCTATACTCCATGTAAACCGGACACAGACTGTTAAAAAGGAACTTTTGGAACAAAAACTGTTGCAATTCTATCCTTATCAATATTGCCATCTTGCATACATATTGAGAAAATTATGAAATATTGACGAACTTTTCTATTTTACAATATAATATTGATAATACCTAGAAGTTGAAATGATGTATTATCTAATATTCAAGATGTCGTTTGCGCACCTTAGGTCATCTTAGAAACCTAAAAATAATTTTGAGGTTTATTGTTAGCCACTTTAGTCATAAAATCTTTCACCGTAATCTACTACCAAGATACGGCATATTTCATGCTTATTTGGCCACCTATACAATCATACGGACTGAAAATGTCAGTTAACTCTTAACAATTCAAAGAGTGGTGAAATGTTATGGAGCGTTGCGAAAGTATAAGAAACGAAAATATCAAAAGGCAAACAAAAGGTTATTAATGACAGCAACAAGGTAGTATAGGCGACTTTACGGAAATATTTAATGACAGCACAATATGTTCAGAAGTGGCAAAATGCGGAATTGATTTGAATTCAAGTTTGTTTTTTGACATTATGCAAATTCTCTTTTGTAAGTTAGATATATAATTTCGACCTATGACTCTAAAGGGAATTAAAGTGATTTAATTCATCCAATTCAATTTGTCTGACACCTTTTCCCTCTTATCGCATGTATATTTTCCACCCCAACATTTATTACCATAAATAAAGCTTATTTTGCTGTATAATTTCTTTTCAAAATCGGTGAGACATGTACAAATTATTACATTCATACACGGTACAATTAATACAATTTATCTACTTTTTTTATTTGTAGAATTTTAGAAGTGCTTAAAGAGCTCTTAACTAACTTTCTTGTGCCTACAAACATTTTTGCTTTGCTTTCTTTAACAGCCGCTACTACCGAATTTGCTTTAGTATGAGTGATTAAAGCGTGTTAACAATTTAATTAATTAAGGTATTACTTCTAGAAAAACGATTTAGCAAGCTTTTACATCATGATAAGCAACTTCATAGGATTATTTCTAATCCATGCAACTGGGCAAAGACTTACTTCAATGGTTCGTGTAAGTACTTGTCTAATAAAAGTATTAAAGTTTTTGAATAGGTTGGTAGTGTAACCGATGTTGTTTATGGTTTAAACAGGTATGAGGCGGATATTTCAACACGAAAATACTTTTTACTCTTATTGAGTATGACCCAAAAACTGTTTTCTACGAAAGTACCTTTATTTGGAGAAATGTCGCATGCAGCTGCAGCAAATGTATATAAATTGCTTTCTACCATCAATTCAAGGTAGTTAATTGTTTGTTGCTTTAGGAATACAAGAAAGTGTATGCATTCTACAATTGGATTTTAAAAGTTAGAGCACGATTATTTTATTAGCAATATTATAATAGTTATTTATGTTAAGACAAGACTAATTTTATTTAACGAATGCAATATTTGTCAAAACGAGCGAACGACGCGAACGAGTTTTACAAATTACGTGAGTTAAACAAAATTGGCAATTTCATAGTACTTACATAGTACAAAGTACCTAATTTTATTTAACCCCGCTTTAAAATATAGCAGAACCATACAAATCCAAATCTTTTAACGTTTGTGTGTTAAATTTAATGAATTTACTTGGGCGTAGCTATGAATATTGTAACACCTAAAACAAATAAATATTCAGTTAGGTAATAGATCATTACACAACTAATGATGTAATGAAAGGACAATTACTCAAAATATGACGTTACAAAACGTCTATATGAGCAATTCTCAACCGCTGATCTGATGGACCGACGCCGGTCCGCTCAGTAACTTGACTGGTCTCTGAACAAATTTTATGTTAAATTTTTTTCGAATATACAATGCGGTCACGATGAAAGGAATAAATTCGGTAAATCTTTAGCAATTGAAAACTGACTTTTTCGACAAAAATGATTTAGAAGACACAAGAAAAATGACAAGAACAATTCAAACTTTTGACTTGTGATTTATTTACGGATTTTACGTTAACAGTAGATATTAGTTGAAGACCTTAACCTAATACAATTAGTTAGCATAAAATATTACTTGAGTTTGGTTGCGCCATCATCTTATCTAAATCTAACTCAAACCTAACTAGTTAGTTAGCGCTAGATATTAATTGGGTTTCGTTGAGCCATTAATTTTAATCCAATCCAACCTAACTAGCTAGTTGACATTAAATATTAGTTGGGTTGGGTTCATCAACCTCTGAAATGCTATGTAAGTGGTCGGATAATAGTTTCTAAAAACACGACAGAAATAGCTATAGTTTTCCCAGCCATAGCTTCATCCATTAGATCGAGTCTTCGGTTTAACTGACAACGAAATTAAGGTGTAAATGCGTCTTGTAAAGAAAATACGAAAAGACAAAACCGTTACTGAAAAACGGAAAGTATTCATGTTTCTGCTAAAATAAAGCTTTTTTAGTACTATTAAGGGTACTTGAACATGATATTAATAACGTCATTTCGCCAAAATTATGGTGGGCGTGCAGATTATATTATATTGATAGATTTATTACATACGTTAACCCTCCGTCGGGCGTAACTGGCCTGACAGGCACAAGTAGAATGTTTTCGCTCCTCTCTGGAGTCTTAAAAAGTGTAGAAGTCTGTGCGTGTCTGTACTTCTTATACTCTACTTTCTTTACCTGCTAATTACAGTATACCTACTCTGTTACATCGCGCGTTTCTTAGAATGGATTTATTATTACCTTGATTTCATAAGCGCATTTCGTCTGGATGCGTCATAAATATTTTTGCCAATAAATCCATTATTTTTTTTTATCATGTGATTATTTTAGTTGTTTCTTTACATATCACGTAATATTCTATGATACTTCTGTTTATTATTTTTTCTTCTATTGATATGTTTTTTGTGAGAACAAATATTTTATCTGCAAAACATAGTTATAGTAAGAATTTGTCGCGACGTTTTATATTTCTCAAACCAAATAAAACAGAATTCCCACAATTACAAATGTTGTTGTTCCCAGTCAAAAAGGTATAAAGTAAGGACATTTACTGAACTAAAATAAGTTCTAAAATAAATATCTTTTCCACTCAACGCTAAGACTTGTCCGTGATCCCTCAATCACCGATGTCAAACAATGCAAATAAATTTGTTGAAATATAACTACATTACTTCCGTGTCATGTAATGTAGATGCAGTAATGTACATGCAGAGATTGTAATTGACGAGTTTTGAGAGAGTTCAAAACCTCACCGTTCGTGAGAACAAATCTTATCTTCGAAACCTTACTAGAAGTAAAAAGTCGTCGCGAAGTTTTATATTTTTCAAACCAAATAAAGAATTCTCTAAACTGCAAATGTTGCTGTTCCTAGTAGTAAAAGGTATAAAAGAAGGACATAATGTTGAAGTAAAATTAGTTCTAAAATAGCTGGTGGTTACGACTGTCCTTTATTTTTCGCTAAACTGTCCCAAAATTGTTCAAATCATTTTGATGATATAACGAATCTTCTCGAAAACGACAAGGAAGATCCCTCAGTGAACGAGGATTTTGGAGAAGAAAGTGATATTGATTCGGAAGATTTTGTTGAGAAACGTGAATTCAAGATGAATGCGAACCTGGTACTGTAGCTTTTTGGGAAAGGATAAAGCAACCTAATGGTATAAAAATCCGCCACCAAGAAATGTTCGTATGCGATATCACACTGTTATAACTAAACGTTCTGGAGTCAAAGGAAATGCTAAAAATGCTCAAACTACGGTTGATTGTTGGCATAATTAGTTCACAGACGATATTTTGGATACAATAGTTAGATATACAAACCAATATATTGAATCGATAAAGTATAAATTTTCCAGAGAAAGAGACGTCGCACCCACAGACACCATCGAACTAAAGGCTTTTATTGGTTTATTATACTTAGCAAGAGCACTGAGAGAAAATCGTCAAAGTTTGGAGGAACTTTGGGGAAAAGAAGGCAACGGTGTCGAGAAATTTGGATTGGTAATGAATATCAAACGGTTCAAAACTCTGATGCGTTGTCTTTGATTTAACGATTTTACTACCAGAGCAGAACGAAAAGAAATCGATCGTCTTGCTCCAATTTGGGAAGTGTTTGAAAAATTTGTAGAAAACTGTCAAAAGAGTTGTATCGTCGGAGAAAACGTGACAATCGATGAGATGCTACCAGGTTTCCGTGGACTGTGTGCATTTCGGCAGTACATACCGTCCAAACCGAACAAGTACGGCATAAAATGTTTTGCCCTTGCTGATGCAAAGACGACTTATACGTTGAATATGGAGATTTATGCTGGGAAACAGCCTGAAGGTGTTTTCGCTGTCAGTAATAAACCGTGTGAGGTAGTAAAAAGAATGCCTAAACCGATATTTAGAAGCGGTCGTAACATTACAGCCGATAACTGGTTTACCGATATAGATCTCATCGAATTTTTAAAACAGAAAAACTTATCATACGTTAGAACTATGAGAAAAAATAAAAGACAGTTTCCCCCACCATTTGTCTTGGCCAAAGGAAGGAAACAATATACCAGCATGTTTGGTTTCAATAATAGAAAAACTTTAGCATCTTACATACCACGAGCAAAGAAGAATGTAATTCTCCTCAGCAATCGACTGGAACCATTAAAAGACGAGTTTTCCTAAAAACGTTGTCCCATCAGCTGACGATGGGACAGCTTACTCGGAGAAGTATGAAGACTGTTTTGGAAGCAATAGCCAGCTCCAAATGCGACTAAAACGGTTCCAACCCATCAATGAAGTTGATGACTTAGAAAATTCAACTCCTCCACCTCCAAAAAGGCGTAGGTGTTCAACCTGTACAGATGAAAGGAATTTCAGAAGGATGACAAATTGTGAATGTAAAAAATGTCGGTCTGCAATCTGCATGTCTAACGTAAATATAGTGTGCGGTACCTGTTGTGCTGCATGTCAATGTCGGCCTTCTGCCGAAGAAACTGACTCTGAATGAACAAGACAACTATAACTTTTTAATGTAGTTTTTACATATTATTTCTAATTAGAATGAGAATTAGAATTATTTCTAATTAGAATTAGTTCTAATTAAGAATGTGTGTTGCGATTGTTACAAGTGTGCCTCTCAGGTGCATTGCGCCTGAATTTGTTTGCACTAATAATGCGCCCAACGAAGGGTTAATTTGCTGCTAAAATATTTGTTTTACTGATTAAGCTGATTTGACTAAATATGGAATCTTTAACTTTCACAACAATCACAATTGATCCAACAACCTTGTATTGTTGATTTACTAGTACGTTTAATACATTTTAAGTAACCGAAACATATTTCATCTGCAACTAACAACAATTGATGGATAGGGTGGATCGGAGGGTATCTTTACATAGCATCTGAAAGACTAATGACTAAAATTACTTAGATTTCATTATGTGGGCTATAGATTAGTTGAGAAGGATATAAGAATCATATACTAAGCAGATTTCCAAAAATCACATTCTCGTAACAAAAAATTAAAATAACAAATTTAGTTAGCTTCAAATTAAAAGTATTTGGAGACACACTTTTTTTATAATTTCTCAAAAACTACTTATGACGGATAATGCAAGTTTTGCAATTACATCCAACCCGCATTGTCCCAACCCGAATTCAACGAACTTTGACAATTAGGATGCTTTTGCATCGAAGAGCGATAATGAATGAGAAACAAACTTTAAATTTGTGATTTATTTCGATCTTTACGTTATCACTACATATTAGTTAGAAATCATAGCACCATAGAATATTAGCGCAAAATATTAGTTGGGTTGAGTTAAGCCATCATCTTATCTTAACCCAACCCAAAATCAACAAAATCAATTAAGATGCAGCTAATTTATAACATCCTTATTGAAAAGTTTCTACTAAGGCATACAGTGTGTCCGAAAAGTCATAATGCGCATTTGATAATTTCAACCACACAATGAGGCATTGGCAGAAATAATGCAACTGACGAATTTTTGACAAACTTTTAATTTGTGATTTATTTCGATCTTTACGTTATCACTAGAGATTAGTTAGAAATCATGGCACCATAGGACCATATTAGCGCAAAATATTAGTTGGGTGAGTTAAGTCATCAATCTTATATTAACCCAACCCAACTAGTTAGTTAGCGCTAGATATTAATTGGGTTGGGTTGCGCCATTAACTTTAACCCAACCCTACTAACTAGATGGCACTAAATATTAGTTGGGTTGAGCTTGATCCCAATTAGCTGTTTTGTATTTGTACTAAATATTAGTCGGGTTGGGTTGAGCCATCAAATCTAAAAAATTGACCAGACGATCATTCAATATTTTATTGAATTCATTCATTTCATCATGAACACACTGTATTATTATTGTTCAAAAATTAATATCTTTTCATTTTACATAATTTACAATTGACACGTCATTGCTGAAAATAATAAGTCCGCACATTTTTTGGGCGTATTCTTTAGGTACGCAAGTCAAAAAGGTTAAGAAACATTGGTCTAAATAACATGTAAAACCTGACATTTAGTAGTGGCGTTAGATAAATTCATTTAATGCACCATATTTTAAACCAACATTTAAATATGAAGATGAAACATAGATGAATTAACTTATAGTTAAATTAATTAATGAATTAATAAAAGAATTAACTTATAGTTAAAATGAGAACAATTCTGTCAAACTAAAAAATTAGTTTCATAATGTTTGTTAAAGCGTAAAAATTTCCCTTCTTGCTCTAACCCAGAATAGACGAGGGTTTAAAAGGACCAATGCACGTTGGTATTATTGTTGAAATTGATTTCATGTTGCATAGGTGGCTAAGTGATAATTAACTGACGATTACTTAATTATAAGAAAAGTATAAATCAGAAGAAAAAATGGAAGGACCGTAAAGGAAGATTAATAATAAGGAACGAAGAGCACACATTAAAAAAAAATATCTGTTTTTGGCACTTTTATTATCATTAAGCTTAGATCTAGCTTAAGGGGATCGCTAAGTTGCCTTTTGTTTGTGGGAGATTTGGGTTTAGATTAGCTAATGATGGACGTACTAGGATGGCATCACGTAATGCCATCAGCCAATTCGCAGAAAGCTCCAAGTATCCAAATTTCCAAATCTCTCTAGTACAAAATGCAGCATTAAATATGTTATTTAGAATTTGGTTTTATAAACAAACATTATCGTCACACGTATTACTACAATATTACAAATAAGTTTACCCTTAGTATAGGTCTTATAATCATATTTAAATAATTACATTAGTATTTAATTTATTTTATTTAAAATAAATTACTGTATAAAGTAAATGCTTAAGATAGATTACTAAGATAGACATTACTCAATTAAAAAAAAAACTTTATCACTGAAGGTATTATTTATAAATGGGCACGAACTATAAACTTTAAGTATTAAAAATTTACTTTGCAACCCCCATTCTGTATGCACCGCATATTACTCAAATTGATTAAAAAACAGTGGCTACATGGCTGGTTTCTATGGTACCGAGCGGCTGTATTTCAATAACGGTAAGAACTTGTGATTTGGGAGTGAAATCCTTATCAGAAAAATAGCTATGTAATGGAAATATCTGGAAATTATTTTGAAGTTCGAAAGTTCGTTTATTTGGTGACACAAAACTAGCCTACTTTGAGTTCCTCTACTGAGTCACGTCTGATTGGGAAGAGGAGGATGTCTTGTTCGTGTTCATAACTACTTTCATGTTCTGCTGAGAAAAGTGCACGTCTCTAGTCTCGACACCACCCTTGATCTCGAACTCCCAAGATGAATTTCACTCGTCCAATACTGCAATTTTCTTTTGCTTTTCCCCAATATTCTATCGGCTTGGCTAAAGACTTCACACACTACTCGTCGAACTTCAGTTAAATGCTTGGCGTCTGACGTATACAGGGTGAGTTATTAGTAGGCGGACGATAGTCACTAAACCGTATGACAAGGAGAAAAATGTTTTATACCAAAGTTATTTGACTCACCACCTTCTACTATTTAAAATTATTTTTACTTATACAGGGTGCTCTATGTAGGCGTAACGGACAGTATGTCAATTTTTTTAAATGGAACACCCTGTATATTTTATCATATTATGAATACTACTAAATTTGTTATTACAATAGTATATGTTACCATCTTATAATATGTATAGTTTTTGAGATATACAATTGTTTCTTCAAAATGTGGCCATTACAGGACCTTCTTAAAAACGTTGTAAAAACGACATTTTGTCCGATTTTGTTAAATTTAGTTTTAGTTTTATTAAATAAAATAAAAAAAACTTCTAACTTGCGTATATGATGACAATAATGATATATAATGATGACAATTAACAATTTGACACAATTTGTTGTTTATCAATCAATTAGGAGCATGACAACGTCAAGAAGTGTCACAGTTTGACACAACTGGTTGTTTATCAATCAATTAAGAGCATGACAATATCAAAAAGTGTCGTCTCCGACATATCGACATGACATTAACCAGGAATTAACGAATTTGAAGACCGAGTTTTCTCTAAATAGTAGGATTGAACAAAACGCTATACAGCACAAATGGGAAACCAATATTTTCCACTAACTTGTATGTCTTTCCACACGAGCCGTAGGCGAATCTGACATACGCGTGAGTGAAAAACCTTAGTTTCCTCACTGGTACAGTAATATACTGTTAATTGCTGTTAATGGCGTTGTTGCGAAAATGAAACCTGTAGATAAATGAAAAGTTGAAATATTTAAAAAATAGAAAATTTTTAGATCAAAAAATTAAAAGATAACTATTAAAAGTGTAGTAAAGTAGATTTCAATAAGATTGAAAATCAATTAATATCATTCGTTAAAAAGAAAGAAATTCAACAAAGATCAAATGAATACAAAAATAAAAATAAAATTAATCCTAGCACGCTACAGTGGAAACTTATAAAAAATATAAAACAAAAACTCGATGAGGGTGATGATATTTTTACTAAAGCGGATAAAGGCCCCGGTGTAATGCTAGTTGACAAAAACTATTACATAAATAACACACATGACTTTATGTCTGTGAACAATTATAATAAACTCAACACCAATCCACTTGAAAGGGTCATAAGAAAGACCAGAGAAACAATACATCAATGTAAGGAAACTAATTGAATACACACCTTCGTTACAAAACCAAAAATTTTTTAATAGTTTACATTTTATTCACATGAACCCCACCATACCTAAGTTCCCAAACTACATAAAGAAGGCAAGCCTATTCGACCCATTACCTCTTTTAACCCTAAACCTACCAAGGTGTGCTTTTGAGGCACAATTGATTTTGAAATTGCTGGAACTTTGTAAGTTAACTGCCCACAGACTGGAGGATTTTTGTTTTCTCAAAATAAACTATTTAACACAGAATGACATAAATTTTTTTTTTTTTTTCCTACCAAGGTGTGTCTTTGAGGCACATACTGTTATTATACTATAAAATGTATTGCTACGTTATTTAGCTAGGTATGTGGATAAACCCCCGTAATAAAATATGCTTTATATTTTGGGACTTTCCCCTTGTATGTAAGAACTTCCAGTTGCATATGAAGGGGAATTCCATAAATGCGTTTTGCTAAACAGTCAGCTTACAAACTGCATTGCAATCAGTGTATTTGTGACTTTCCTAACGAACGCATTGGAAGTTTTTGGTGTCTATTAGTTAATTTTATTTCTTTTACCTAGTGGAGAGTATATAGACCAGGTAAGCAAAATAAAGTTATGATTGACCCCAGTATAAAAATAGATTTGATTTTTATGCTTATTTGGTTTTGAAATTTATGTAGAATGTATGACAGACCGACGCCGGCCACTAACTGAAAAGGAATTGCTCGATGCATTGTACGAAAGTGATGAGGATTTGGAAAGGAATGTAAATGATGGTGAAGATGAAGAAGAGCCAAATGACGAAACCTCTTCTAGTGAAGTGGATTATTAAGAAACTGGCGATGAAGAAAGCGATGGACAAGAAGGAAGTGACGATAGTGATGTACCGAGTGGAATGCCACGCCGATTGCCAAGGGCGACATTACAACAGCTTTGAACAAAGTGAAACTTTCACCTGGAGTGCATGTTGATACTCCTTGTGACGCATTCAATTTGTTTTTTGATGATACGGTTATTGGTATTGTGGTTACTTTCACTAATAAGGAGGCTGTTCGTATTCTTGGCGATTTGTGGAAACCAGTTGACGACGTTGAAATCCGTGCTTTCTTGGGCCTTTTGATTACTGCTGGAAGAAATAAACAAGAAATGGTGGACTATAATGAGCTATGGAATCCTTTATATGGAAATCCTGTTTATTGAGTGTGTATGTCACGAAATAGATTTACTCAATTACTAAGATTTATTCGTTTTGACGATAAAGCGACCAGAACCCTCCGAAGGCAAAAGGGCAAGTTGGCACCAATTAGAGACCTGTGGGACCGTGTTAATACAAATTTGCTGAAATATTATCTTCCTGGCAGTAATCTAACCATCGATGAACAACTGCTGCCTTTTAGAGGTCATGTATCTTTCCGACAGTACCTGCCAAGCACGCCAGATAAGTACCATATGAAAATTTGGTGGTTATGCGATAGTGGAACTAGTTATCCGTTACGTGGTATACCGTGCTTAGGAAAAGAAGGTCTCAACAGAGCAGGAAACTTAGCGCAGAAGGTGGTTGAAGACCTTTGTGAACCTTTTCTGAGAACTAAAAGGAATATTACGTTCGACAACTTCTGCACCAGCTACGAGCTTGCATCCAATTTGCTTACCAAAGGCCTAACTTGTGTAGGAAAGCTCAGAAAAAATAAGCGCTGCATACCACCAAAATTTTTACCTCACAGGCAACGGAATATTGAAAGCAACTTGTTTGGTTTTCAGAAGACAATGACTTTGGTATCTTATGTACCTAAGAAAAATCGCTGTGTCATATTATTATCTACAATGCACAACGACTCCACCATTGATGAGGAAAATAAAAATAAATCTGAAATTAATAAGTACTACAATTCCACGAAAGGAGCGGTGGATACATTCAGTGAAACGCAAAACTAATAGGTGGCCTTTGGCCTATTTTTTCAATATAATTGATGTGTGTGAAGTAGCTTCATTTGTCATTTGGAGAAATATCCATCCTGACTGGCATATTTCCAAAAAACGAAGACTTTGCAACATTTTCTTACGAGAAATTACAACAGAATTAGTACTGGGGCATATTAGATGTCGTAGTTTGAGTGGCTTGCATAAAAGTCATACTTCATTCATACAAACTACGTTGAATCGAGTACCAACCACAGTGGAGTCTTAGGCTCGAGAAGTAAGAAAACGAAAACGGTGCTATATTTGCCCATCAAAGAAAAGCAAAATGTCAACACAGTTATGTGATAAGTGTAAGCAAACGGTTTGTGGTGAACATTCAGAGAAAATACTCACGTGCACAAATTGCAAACTATATAAATAACTTTCAAATATTTTACTATCTTGTACTATTTTTAAATTATATCTTCTGACACACAATATTCTGTCTATATGTTTTAATGTTACTGTATACCTACTTCATGAAATAAACAATGCATATTTTGCTATTATTTACATCAACAATGTGCACAAATGGATGTGTGCCTGTGAGGCACACCTTGGTAGGACACGTTACGATAAAACGTTGGTAGGACTAGGGTTAATAACTCACCAACAGAAGAAATATCTAGTTTTTTTGCTAAAGATTTTTAGAACTATAAATTTCGAACTTAAAATTGAAACAAATTGTTTTTGTAATTTAAATTACAAAAACAAAATTCTAATATCGTTTGATGTAACTCATTTCTATTCTAATATTCCTATAAATTCCACTTTACAACTTGTTTCTGATATTTTTAAAAATTCGTTCAACAATAGTAACACTTCAGAACATCTTGAAATTGTACTTAAACACGCAGTTTCTCAAAATTATTGTTCTTTTAATAATGAATATTACCATATCAGCGAAGGTCTTCCTATGGGCATGCCTTTGTCAGGTTTACTTTCAGATATTTTTCTTGATCACATAGAAAATACCTATATAATTATAAAATACCTATTAAAAATATAATGATAATAATTTATATAAAAACCATATCCACAAATTACTTGAATGATTTATATCTAAAACTTAACATTACTCTAAAAATAACTCTGATTGTTTGAAATATAATATTTTCAGGAAACCTAGTATAATTACAACTACTATTCCTTATGACTCATGCTATCCCATGTCTCATAAACTAGCTAATTTTAGATTTGTAATAAATAGAGCTATCGATTACCCTCTATCTGATAAGGATAGAGTCAAAGAATGTAATTACATTTACGGTTTAGCTTCTCATTTCGGTTTTCCTTCTAATAATATTAATAAATCATATAACAGAAACAACAAAAAAATCCTTTATTTACAAGAAGTCGTATTGAATCCGTGTATAAAACTATTTCTTTCAATCACATTATTAAAATAACTAATACTACTACTAATATAACTTTAGCATTTTCAAATAATAATTCATTACTAACTTTTGTCTAATTATCATCACAAACAGTTTGATATATTGAAGGATTATGTGGTGTATTCGATCGGATGCTCTAATTGTAATGCTATATATGTGGGACAAACCGCAAACTCGAAAATAGAATTAACGAACATAAAACCAAACCTCAATCAAATATTTACAAACATAAATTTGATACTGAACACAACATAAATTTTAATAATATTTCTCTTATTCACAAATGTCAAAAGGGTTATAGACTTGATTTACTGGAATTATTAGAAATCCATAAACATATTAACAATAATAACCATACCTTACTTAATGAAAAATTCAAAATGTTTATTAAAATTTGTTTCTTATTATCAAATATTTAAAACTTGATTCATAATCTTTATAAAGTGTTTATATATAAGAGAAATATTATCTCTTATTCACAAATGTCAAAAGGGTTATAGGGCATGACTTGATTTACTGGAATTATTAGAAATCCACAAACATATTAAATTTGTACTTTAAACACTTTTAATAGTTATCTTTTAATTTTTTAATCTAAAAATTTCAACTTTTTATTTATCTATAGCTTTCATTTTCGAAACAACGCCATTAAAACAATTTCTCAATCATCCTTTCATTTATCCAGCAAAATGTTTTCACAAATTTTCCAGTCTGTCTTTCGTAGCTTTTTTGACTATAAGTATTTTTTAGAATTTTGGTGGTGGTTCCTCATTACCCCATCTTCCACATGGTCATTCTCCTCATTTACATTTAAAAAATAACTATAAATAAAAAAAAAATTATTTTTACATTTAACACTTGTTCTCGCCTTTACGAATGTTTTATATATAAGTTTTTTATGATTTTTACACTTGTAGTTGTCGATGATGATGGGATAACCCGAAACTAGTACGACTATAAATAAATAAACGCAAGTTAGAAGTTTTCTTATGATTTTTATTTCTTATCATTAATCTTGCAACATGGATCATTCCTGCAGTTTTATTAAAGTTAGACACATATCATAGTTACCATTAATTAAAGGAAATCTGTTGGGCAATTCTACCAGCACATAATATACAGGGTGTTCCATTTAAAAAATTAAGAAAAAGCCATTTGAAAAACATCAAAATTAGTTGAACTTTATGAACACGCTGTATAGCATATCTAATATCTTTTAATAGTATAATTTACCCAATGGCTTTAACTATTATCTGACATAGTTTCAAAGCAAAATCTGAAAATATGTCGTTTTTAAATCATTTTTAAAAAGATACTGCAATAGGCACATTTTGGTGAAATAATCGAATATCTCAGAAACTATGAACTCTAAACTAGAACTCGCACGTAGTTAGTAACGTATGCGGTTATATTAACAAATTTAGTAGTAATTATATGATAAAATATATTGGGTGTTCAATTTAAAAAATCAACATACTGTCCGTTACGCCTATATAGAACATCCTGTATAAGTGAAATTAATTTTGAGGCTTAAAATCACTATTTCAGGTCATTTGTTACGAGATATATTGATGATAATTCGTTTATATTAACGCTTACATCACATTTAAAAACACTTCGGGAGAGCAGCGCACAGAATTCCTTAATCAAAGAAGAAATAAATTGAAGTCCTTAACCTATGCTTGTATCCAAAAAGCTATACCCTACGGTTACGATATTGAGATGTTGAACCATCTGAGTAGACATAGAGGGTGTCAATATCTTTGTTTTCCAAAATCATGGTTAATATCGGTTTCATATGAGCCCATACGGCATGAGCTTGGTGATCCAAATTTTCACTAACGGTAGCAAAAGATCTTGCAAATCAGTGCTTCCGTTTCGGGAATAATACACCCCTGTATGAATAGGTAACTGTTTCTTTCCAAAATGTGTGGATTGAATTTCGTTTGCATATTTTATACAATAGTTCTCAGAAAATTCAATTTGTAGCATAACTTCATTTTGAATCAAGTTTTCTTTCAGCTCTTTTTTCAATTTATTGTAACTATAAATGCCGTACAAGTGTGCCTTCATGACTGGAATATCTTCAAACAAAGCATATTTCAGTTCTTTAACTGCACTCGAAATAGGAGCCTCTTTTGTTATCTTAAAAGTCGTTTTTTCACCTTTTATGTTTTTTCTTCATAAACAGACATCCATTGAAAATATGTTAGAGAATCTGCGTTGTTATCACCTACTTTAAACTCAGGATTACAGCATTTTTCACACAAATTATTCATGCATTCATAAGTTGTAACATCACAAGTGTAATGTTCAATGAACTATTATTTTTTCTATAGATTCGTGCTTAAGTTCTTGCAGATTCTTCAGTTTGTTAAATTTTAATTCAAAATTTTCATGTTTGACACAAGTTTTTCGATCCTTTAATTTTGGAGCTACAACCCAAAAAGGTTTTGCCCTGTTTCTTTAGCGAATTTACGCGTCAGGTTTTTCACTGTATTCTAAAGAACCCGCTTTTGTTTCGTGATACCGTTTTGTTTTAAACAGTCCTTCTTAGCTGACTACATTCGACTAACATCATCTCGTTCGAAGAATTCGATGATTTTTTGACGGACTTCTGGCTTCAAAACAATTTCGCAACACAAATAGATTTATCGTTTCTTCTTTCAATCTTGTTGGCAAAATCCTCTTCGCCATATGGAGCAACTTATATTTTCTTAGTTTATCTCCGCTGACACATTTATGAAAGACTTCTCTTTCTTTGGAATTTTTCGGAAAGGTCTTAGCCTTTTCTTGCAGTTGGGCATTCAATACTTCACTATACAAAAGACGTCTGCGTACTTCAGGATGTATGGGAATGTCTTTAATTAAAGTATCAACTCTTTTGTTTGGACTAGGTACAGGTACGGTTCTCACTTTTGCATCTCTTCTTTGATGTTTTTTCTTCAAAGAATCAATTTTTCGTTTCGCCTGTTTTTCTTTATTTTCGGTATGCTTTTGCTCTATCTTTTCGAACGATTTTCTTCCTAGCTATCTTCTCACCGATGGAATCGCGGCCAACTCATTTCCAGATTCTGGTGGCGTATCACTTATTATATTCAATAACGCCTTCTTTTTTTCTCTACATTTTTTAGACGCTATCTTCCAATCTTTCCTCTGCTTTTGTTTCTCTCTATTAGTCATATTAGCAATGTTCTTCATTTTCTTTTCTGCTTTTTTCTTTTTGTAAAACTCTATGTCTTTAGCCTTTTTTCTCTCTGTTCACCAGTCATTCTATCCAAGAACTTCCTTTTTCTAGTCTTTTCTCTCTGGCGAAAATAAGCCGTGCTATCTTTTTTAAGCTGTTTTGATGACCTTTTTTGTTTTTTTTCTTTAGGAGAAGTTGTATTTAACTTCCGTCGATTAGTACAACGTCAAGCGGATTTAGTATACATTAAATTTAAAAATAAACCACTTTTGAAAAAAAATTATCATTTCGGGAACGTCATCGTCATTTCGAGAACGACCGTTCACAAAATGACAATTTCAAATTTACACGCGCTTCGACTTTGCGGTTGTCGGCGTAAACGTGTTTAGAGCCGGTCAATTGTGAACTGTTTGAGATTATATCGTTATTCGATACACTAAAAAGAATTATAACAACATTTAAAAGTATAAAGGGCATTCCCGGGTTGACAAACAATTGATGTACGCTCTACAAATATTAAATTAAAAGGTAGTTACCACCAAATTGCTATACATTTGACGAGAAACTCACACACCGGCACAATGTTTATTATTTTTGTTGTTTACTGATGTTTGATGGCTTAGCGCTGCGTTCTAGCTAAGCTATTGTAGTGTATTATTTTCAAAATAAAAGTTTCATTTTAGTTTTTCATGTTAAAACTAGTAATATTATAAAAATGCCGAATATTAAACAATAACTTCTGATTAATATCGTTAATTCAGCATCGAAATCATGATATTAAAGTTGGCAATCGTATAGTAGGACGCGTTCCCGAAATTACTTTTACTGTACGTATTTTAATAAAATCGAAAAAGTATTTCTGTTTTACACTATAATGTATGATGTACAGTTAAAGCAAAGTAAGTGTATTATTTCTCTATGTTCATTTGATAATGAAAGTTAATATTTAAGCAATTATTTTGTTGACGAATCAAATTCCGCACCTTGGTGATTTTGAGCCTTAAATAGTAGAAGGCGGTGAGTCAAATAACTTTTATATCATAGTTATTTATGTACCAAGTCAGCAAAGTGAATTTTTATCGAACGACTCTGAGTTTACGAGTCGACCGAGCGAAGCGAGCGAGGCGAGTAAAAGCCGAAGTATATTTTTGCTGCCGGTTGGCGATAAAAAAATTTATCACCAACCGGCAGAAGTGAATTAGTTAAATTTCATGGTCAAAAAGATATTTTTATTTATTAGTTGTAAAAATTGGTTAAGCGTTAATGTATTTGTTGGATTAGAGCCAGCAGTTGATGTATCATTTGTCACGGCCAAACACAAGATTGAACTATGGGCTAAAGACAGACTTCGCCTATTGTAGACCAGTTCTCCTGAAATGAGATATGTGAAATTATTTAACATCATTATGGTCAAACCCGGGAACATTTTAAAACTTACGCGTTCTAGTATTAGAGTTCAAATAGGTGTCTTTATTGGGCATTGTCGGTTAAGGACACATCAACTTAATTAAATGGTGGAGCATGTCTTATGCCACTGCCCTGCTGTCAACAAGTTTTGGAGAGACACTTCGGTTTTATCTAACAGATTGTTTGGATAGCAACTTTCTTTGGAAAAGTACATTCATAATTTGAATAGCCACTTTTTGCTACACTTCTGATGTCATTTTGAAATTTTCGTTAACTTAGTTTCTATAAAAAGCAATTATTCGTTGTCTTTGAAAAATGGACATGCTTGTTAGCCAAGATTAGGTGTAGAAAAAACTATTTCTTTTATTACATCTGCTGCACCTAATTTACGTTACGAACCTATGTTCTATTTGTGCAAGACATGTAATTTTTTCAAGAGAAAAATAAAAAATAAGTTCTTCTGTTTTTCTTCTTTTGATTCGTTAGCTACATTTGCTGATTTTTGTATATTTAGTATTCCATAAAAATTATTATAATTTTGGTTAAAAACTTTTTGTGGGTACTATGTAGTATCAATTTTTGTGATGAAAAGGTTCTCTTGATATCTATTTTGTATCTGCAGATGCACTTTCCAAACAAAGACACATAGCAATCCTATAATCTTTTTTTCACATTTTATGTACACAGTGTACAATAAAATCTTATTAAAGGAAAAACCGCAAAATAAACAAGATGTATATGTTACAGGTAAAGTGTGCATTTCAGTTAATGTATGCATTAACTAGTCAATGTATACATTTACGTAACGTTTTAGTGAAAGTATTTACTAATCATAGAGTGTATACATTTACTAGTGAATGTGTACATATACTAGGCAGTGTATACATTTGCTAACAAATATTTGTAAAAGTTGTTCCAAAGGACAGTATAGTTTTCTTAATAGACGGAATTGCATGTGATGCAAGTGGTAAGTAAGTATAGTAATAAATACATTTTTGAAATAATATCAAAAAACAGAAAAATAACTGGAAGCTTTTTTGTACTAAGATATGTAACAAAAATTTAAATACGGATTTTTTTAATACAAATATTTATTTCTTAAAATAAAAATACAAAAACAAACAATATAAAGAACAAATCCGTTCATCTATTAATGCAAATACAACTTTTATTTATTACAACATGGTAAACTTTGGTGGCACTTCGAATTGCACAAAATTTTTTTCTTTACACATCTGCATCTATTACCATTACATTTTGTTTTGCAATTGCATTTTACAAATCCCTGTTCACTTCCTACCAATTGCTCTGTGGCCACTGTTCTAAGAGGTAATTGTTGTGGTGGAATACCATCGATGTTTAGTATCTTCTCTGGACATACACTAAATTGGGATCTAGTGTAAAAACCTTTCAAAATACCATTCCTTGTTCCTATTTGAAAATAACCATCATCGGTTTTTTTCATTATACATCCTAAGATTGAACGAGAATCTCCTCTTCCCCTGTCTACATCTGGTACTTTAATCCGGACAGTCATTCCGTTTTCTGCTGGCATATGAGAAGCATCAGATATTGTTTTCATACGTGTAGCTTGAAGTTTTAAATTTTCTTTGGCCTCATTTCTGTTATTATTAATTTCATGTAGACGCACGCAAACATTACAAATGGAATTATCTTCCGACAATAACAAAACCTCACATTTTCTACACTTCTTCTCTTTCAATATATCGTTATTTTCTTTATCAACGCACGTTGTTGCTATTTCCCCTACTAGCAAAATTTCTTCTTGTAAAGCTTTTTCTAAGGTTTCTAAAGAACTTTCTGGGATAGATTCCTGTAAAATAGCAACATTGCTACGAAAAGTGATTTCAATTTCACCTTGTTCTTCTGTATTAGACGCATTAGAAGTGTTTATTAATATGTCCAAGTCATCCTCAGTATTAATTTCTTTAATAACATCTCGTGGTAGTGAAGAAGAAGTAAGTCCAACCTTCGCTGTCTCTCCAAACATTGCTTCATATGGACTTCTTTTGATTCCTGCATGAAGCGCCCTATTTTTCATAAATTGCACGAAACCCAAACCTGAAAAAAGATTTATATGATACCGCTTTTTATTGTAGAAAAAAAGAAATATTTGATTGAAAGGTTTTTACCTTTACTCCAATGGTTAGATTTTTCTTGTAGCATCCAAGTGTTCAATATATTTTCTACATCTTGATTGGCGCGTTCTACACTGCCTTGCGATTGACTATGTCGCGGTTTACCATGAACAATTTTTAATTCAGGACATAGTTGTTTTAAATCTTCTATTATATTGTTTACAAATTCTCGTCCATTATCAGACTGCAGTATGGATGGGGCACCAAATAATAAGAATATACTAAGTAGTTGATCTGCTACTTCCAATCCCTGCTTACTTTTAAGTGCTCTAAGTCTAATTTCGTCAGATCTTGATAGACTAATATAAATTTAAATTCTCCGTTAGGTTGTGATTGAAAGTCTATTAAGTCTACTTGGCATCTAGAGTTAAAGTGTGAAAATATCATCGGTTTAACCACCAACCCTTTCTTTTCGTTTTTTTGCTTTTTCAAACATAATTCGCATAAATTTAGAAATAGTTGTATTTCTTGAGTTGTAATATTTTTATACCTTTGTTGAATTTCCTTCTTCATACGGTCACGTCCACCATGGCCTATTGATTCGTGAACTTCATACAACAAATCAAATAATTCTTCAACTACAACATAATACAACACTTTATCATTTGTAATTGGTACAACTAGCTTTTCCACATTTTTAATTGTAACGACATCGTAATGTTTTAGCAACCAAAAATGACGGTTTGCCTTCCGAGCTGAGGCCTTTGCAATTTTTACTTCATCTACTAAATTACGATATTTTGATAAACTCATTCGAAAGCTATTACTCTTTTGTGAAATATTTTCAATACAACTATGAAATTTAATTTTCATTTCATTTTTATCCATTTTACTAACTTAACAAGTTAACCGAAAGATAAAGTTATTTTGAAACTTCCTGAGAACTACTGTGTCTTTTTTACATTGATTTTAAAGCGAACAAATATTATAACCTAACCTATTTTACCATTCAACAGAACTGTTAAAGAATAGGTTAAGTTGGTTGGTTGGTTACCTATCGTTGTCTACGTTGTCTATCGATCGAAGTTTTTTAGTTATAAGTTATTTTGATTTTTTATATTTCAGAGTCTTCGCTTCGTTTTTTATTTAAAACAACTTCTACAACTTTTGTTATATAATACATTTTAAATGTATATTAAACTTTAACTGAGTATCGTTAGTAATTGTATACATTAACTAGTAAAAGTTTACATTTTGTATTTTATATACACATTAACTACGTAAATTAGTTAATGTATGCAACCGTCTAGATAGTGTATACATTCACGTAATGAATGCTTTAACTGTAACATATACAATATTTCTTTTGAGCAATGTTCAACAAATTATGTTTGGCCTATCTAAAAATAGCAAAAATAAATATTTTTTCAATAATATGTTAAATATGATGTAGCCAAACAATATTACAAAAACACTAATTATCGAATTTTCGCATTATATATATTACAAAATACTTCTTAACATCATCAATAGTTTCCATGATAAATTTTGAATATATACTGCAATAAAGTAAAGGAAAAAATTAATCAAAAATCACAATTTTTATCGACGTGTCATTTA
This sequence comes from Onthophagus sagittarius, assembly GCA_036711965.1. Classification (NCBI taxonomy): domain Eukaryota; kingdom Metazoa; phylum Arthropoda; class Insecta; order Coleoptera; family Scarabaeidae; genus Onthophagus; species Onthophagus sagittarius. Next base: position 50,783,299 of record JASERS010000001.1, read on the forward strand.
CGTAATAACTGTTTATTAAACAATAAATTGGCAACTAGAATATTTCAGCGACTATTATTACAATAATTATAAAGAAGGTGTTTTTAAGACTCCTTAATGTTTACTTAATCAAATAGTAAACTTTGACCAAGATTTTTAAAAAAATCGCCAGTGTGCGACGGTAATGCCGTTGAAGCCCAGAAGGAATACCATCGTCGATTTCCGAACCGACGACGTCCACATATTAGCGTCTTTGGTTCAACCTATCGAAGAATTTCTGAAACCGGTATGGTTCAACGACAATAAAAAGACACCGGAAGGCCAAAAATGTATGCCCCTAAAGATGAAGAAGAGATACTACGTCATTTCCAAGACCCTAATACTTCAACCAACGTAGTGGCGCGCCAGTTTGAGATATCGCAGTGGAAGGTATGGAATGTACTGCACGAGTCAGGTCGCTATCGTTTTCATTAATTGAATTTAAATAAAACTAACTATGTTTTTAGATGGATTTGTTTTTTATTCATTGCTCTACCGGTTTCGAGTTTTTTAACTCATCTTCTGGAGCTTGTCACCTGAAGATTACAACATTTATTGAATTATTACAACTTTTTAAAACATTATTCTTTTTTTTTTAATATATAAAAAGCTTACGTCAAAATCAACAATTATTTGTAACTCACGTGTCTACTTTTAAATGTGAAGTTATATCATATGACGGTTGTGAAGTTAGCTATGTGTTTTTGAATTTGAACTTTTTAAAAAAATTATAGTTATTGTTAATGAATAAAATGAATGTGGGATATAAGGAATAATGGAAACATGGAGAAAGATAGGAAAGGAAAGGGGAGTAAAAAGGAGAAAGAAGGGATTTTTTTGGTTACCAAGAGTGTATGGTGTTTTTAGGTATGTATAAAGGGGCCTGTTTGCGGTTGTAATCTGTTCGTTTAGACATAGTATGTTTGGGTTATTGTGTTTGAACTTATTGATTTCATAGTTTTCTAAACTTTCCATTAAGTGGCTTTTGTTTTTGTGGTGTAAGATGGTTGTGTTTTTTCTTCGTCATATTGATGATCTTTATTGAAGATGAGGTGTTTTCCGAAACTAGATTTGTTTCCGTTTTTATGCTCTCTAATTCTTTTCTTCAATGGTCGTCCAGTTCCCCCTATATATGTTGCTTGACATGTGTTGTATGTTAGTTTGTATACTCCGTTATCTTCAAGATTATCTGTTTTATCTTTGTTGTTCATTACTAACTGGTTTAGTGTGTTGGTGCTTGTTGATGTTATATTTATATTATGTCTCTTAAAGATTTTTTTAATTTTGTTATTAATATTTCCTTGATAGGTGATTGTTCTGTATATATTATTTCCTCTTTCTTCTTGTTGTATTTTCAATGTTGTTAAGTTGTTTCTTGTTATTTTGTTTGTTCTTTTTCATTACCAACCAGTGCAAACGCTTGAAGATGCAGATCCATTAACACGGATTTTTTGAGAAAAATTTTATGGACAGATGAGCGTAATTTTGACAAAGACGATGTAACTATGTAACGGTTCGATTTTTTGTATGTCTTTTATGTGTTATTTTGGTATAAAATTGTTTAATCTTATCATAAAGGATATTTGAGTTGCATAATACGCGTAGTTTAATGTGTTCGTTAATTTTGTTTTATTGTTTCTTAATGTACTAACTACTAAATGTCCGGATTTTCTTCGTATAAGTATAAACTTTTATGCTATTTTATGCTATAATTCTAGACATTTCTTTTATGCTATAATTCTACAATATTTTTTTAAATTTTACTTTATTTTTTTGCGCTGTATAACATAATTATTCTCATAAAAAAAACTTTTCTTTGTCTTCTTCCTTTTACATTTCTATTTCTTTTCCTAATTCTCTTGACTTTCATTTTACGCCTTTTTGGGTATCGGAGAGCATTGGTGTGGGTTTATTTCCGTTGCAAATTGGGAAAAAACCAATTATTATATTTTATATTTGGAATTAATTATTGGAATGCAATACTCCATCTCTTTCATCAATATCCATCTTCTTTTAAGTTCTAGAATACGTTGTTCAGGAGGAATCAAGAAAGAAGACAAGGTTAGATAGAGATACTGTTTTATTCCTAAATAAAAATAATAATAATAAACACACATATATTACATATTAATTAATTATTTATTTGGATACTTACTTCTTTATATTCAGTCAATTAGATAATCTTTTTTTGTAAATATTTCTAATTAATTTTGGTTTGATTCTGAATATTAATTTTTTTTTTATTGTTGGATAATTTTCGTTGGCGAATTTATTTTGATTCCGGTTCTATTATTTTTTTTATTCGGCTTTATTTTCAGCTCAAATATACGGAGTCTTACGTGTTCAGTTTAGGGATTTTCTTTTCATTTTTAAAAATTTTATTTTCAATTTTCTTTTTGCTAGATCGCCAAGAACATTATTTTTTTTTCGTTATATTAGTAAATTCATTTTATTTTTATTTGTTTAATATTTTCGTTCTTTGGGTATTTTCCCAAAATAAATATTATCGCAACTCAAATATTCAAATTTTTTTGTACTTGTTTTTGTCATTTGTTTACAACACTCACTTTACAACTCACGTCACAGTTCGTGGACAACCCGGGAGCAACTGTGTGGCGCCTTAAAAAAAATCTACCCGACCCAATCTCCAATTGAGTGTTGGTTATTTTATGAAATTTTTGTATTTTTGTAATTATGGTGTCACAACTAATTACCGTAACCTCCACTATTGGGCTCCAAAGATCCACGGAAACCCTAGAAATGTAAAACCAACCAACTCACAACGAAGATTTGCCCTGAACGTCTGGATGGGTGTAATTAACGACGAACTAATTGGACCACATTTTTTCCTCCATATTAAATGGTGAAAATTATGAAGAACTTTTACGAAACAATTTGTGGGCATTGCTAATACGACTTCCTGAGGAAACTGGAAGGAACTTAATATTCATGCACGACGGCTGTCCAGCACATTTTAGATTTAGAATACGCGAGTGGCTGGACGAGACGTATCAGAATAGATTTATTGGTATAGGAGGGCCAATCCCTTGGCCTGCGAGAAACCCCGTTTGATTTTTATATCTGGGGACACATGAAAGATCTTGTGTATCAAACCCCAGTAAACCACGTGGAAGAGTTGAGGCAGCGTATAATAAATGCAGCGGAAGTAATGAGGGAGACTTTTACTTCAAGGATTACTAAAAGTGAACCAAGAAAACGCTTGCGTACCGAGGGGCCCACTTTGTGCAAGATTTTTTCACAAAATAATTTTACCTCTACATAATATGTACTGAGTAAATGATCTTTTTGACGTTGTAATTGCCGTTATTCTTTGAACAATCATACGTTTTTAAACAGTTAACAAATCAACGAAATTATTTTAGCAATTCTCACACTTAGTGTTACAATAAGTTTTTGAAACAGAAAGCATGAGTTCAAGATTATCAATTTTTGTTCACAAAATATCTGTCTTTACTATTGATTTATTTTGAACTGTTGAGCATGTTCGGATTTTTAATTATGACAAAAGATATGATAAGAGGTGGCCTTCAATTACAATTCAAATCGATACCAGTTTACAAGCAGTTCTTTTATTTAACACAAAAATGTGAAAAAATGTTTTTTTTTGGAAAATAATCAAAAATTCCAAATACCTTGAAAACTATTAATTTTCGGATATACACATAGCGGGTTTAAATTGTTGCATTTTGGCTGCCCTTTAACCTCTTGCAGGGAATACGTCGAGTTAGCAGTAACCTTGTATATTACGTATAGAGTTCGTATAGACTTCGAATTAAAATGGGTTGGCAAGTTAAAATAAAAACTTTAATTGGGGTACAAAAAATATCTTGACAGTATAATTAATCTTTATAAACAAAACTGACCTACTTAACATTGTTTCGGGAAATGATTAACACGAATTATTACAGAGTTTGTGTCAGCATTTGGAGTAAAGAAACTCTTGGGGAACAAAATCTGTCCTGTCGGATCACATCGGGTCAATTTCTGGCTAACCTGTATAATTAATTTTTTAAAAAACTTCTATAGAATTTTGAATAATTTATATGCGCTTCGAAAAAATATGATAGTTTCACACCTATAAAAGACTTTTGAAGGAGGAAAAGATTGAAATAGGACATTTATTCAAAAAGCTACTCAATACTTATAATGCTTAGGTAAAGCTTTTAATAAATGTTTTCCGAATGGCAGACATATTAAAGATTAACATGAACTGTCTATTAAATATCTATTCATTATTAATAGACGATTTTCAATCATGTCAGCAACATATGATGAAATTTTGATTAAAATGACAACAGCAATGCTGCTAGCGCATCTTTGGTACAGTTTGAAAGATGAATATGCTCAATAGTCGCACAAGAGCGTGTTAATACTTTCACCATTTGCAATAAACTTGACGACAAACTAGGGATGAGGAGTCTACTTTTTCAAAAAAACTTTTCTTCAATCAAATTTCAATTTTTATCTTTTACTTCTTTAGTGCTTCCTTGCTACTTTTGATTCAATAAAGTTACACAAACAAGGTTAGTTTTTAATTTTTTGTCTTTTCGCAAATGTTGACAAATTTTTTCAATTTTTCATAAGTTAATTAATACAACTAATGCTAAAGAATTTTGAACCAAATAATGTTATTCCCTTCACAACTCTATCACTAAATTATACGACGGTAATTTAATTATATAATTTTTATTATTAAATCGTGTTCTGTTTTACGGAACATAACGAGGACATTTCTTATTTCCTTTCTATCGTCATACCTAGTGAAAAGAGGGTTCACCGCTCTTACCAATCTGCTAATCAAAAAAAAGAAACAGACTGGACATTAGCCGCATATGTAAGATCGAACCTTACGAAATTGACGCCAAATGTTGATAATTTATTATTAAAGGATCAGATTCATCTTTCTCATTAAAAACAGTTACTTATTGCTTAGTTTATTTTATGTTACCTATATTTTATATAACAGATACAAAATTTTCTTTTGAGTTGTTTTAATTTAAATTCAATTAATAAATGTATGAAACTTAACTTGTGTTAACTTAACCAATTACTTAAGGAAAAAATTAATATCAGGTAAGTAAGGGGTCTACCCCTGATTTAGACTTATAAACAATTTTTATTAATATTTTGTTAGTAACAATTTTAATTTCCCTGTGAGCAACATAATAAATCAATCACATACTTAATTCCTCATGTAATTTATCAACATACACAAATATACCATTAATAATTTCCTGCGCCTCGTCTCTACTTCCCACCATATTCTCCTTCAAACTTAAAGCCAATTGTAACCGGTCTTCGTATGAGAATACGTGCAACCTAAAACCTAATCGAAAATGTTAAAATTCCCGTATTAAATTAAAGTTAGCATTTTATTTCAATACCAATATTCTGCATAAACGGAGTAAACGTCATAACTGCCTTTATGTCACACCCAGCCACAGACACCGTTTTTAATCCTCCAACATTACTAAGCCCCACTGTTATGTCAGAAGTAATTGCCCCAATATATTTTATCAAAGAGGTTGGTATTAAATGCAATAACTTTGAAAATGTTAGAATCGCCTTAAATACATAGTTATGTTAAATTAAATTTTAAAATAAACAATACACTTACTAAGCTATCAACAGAACGTTTTGATTTATTGACTTCAATGTTAATGGATTTGATCCGATCCAGCATCGACGACCCTTTCGGCATACTCACGCGAGCATTAATAAAGATTCCCGTTGATTTATTGGTCATATTCATTAACTCTTCGTCGATTGGCTTAAGTATAATACTCGTTGTACATATATCCATAACTTTTCCTCTTTTCGCTAAAGTATCTGCTAAACTAGCTGTTAATCCTGCCATTAATATTTCGCTAAAACCAACTTGGAGTTTGTTTTTAATTTTTTTAATTATAGGTATATATTTGACTTTATCTTCTAAATAAAAAACAACATGACGTTGATTATGTGGGGTATGAAACGCGAGTTCATCAGATTTATTCCATAATGGATTCCGATATATATAAGTGTGATCCAAGGTGTACTTGGGAATAGTTTTATTCCTTAAATTAAGTTGAGTAACTTCCGGTTCCTCTTTATGCACCATGACATTATTTAATAATCCTAGAATAGCAGGACCATCGCCTAAGCAATGTCTAAATACGAATAAAATCGCTGCTTGTTTTTGCGATTTATTTTGTTTGTCCCATAAAATCGGCTGAGTAAATATTTCTCCGTACCACAACCTTTTTTGATTACAAAGATTAACCATGCATTCATTTTCGATATATTCAAACAATTCTTCCCTACTTAAAGATTTTTTATTGTTAATATTATTGATATTGAAACAATCCTCTGAGCTGAATTGATTTTTTAAGTAATATGTATATCCCAAACATTTTTCCACGCTACAAGACAACTTGAAAGAACTGTTATGTACAGTTTTAAACATCTCTTGAATGCGTCTTTTAAGGGTGACATCATCGTCGTTATGATTCAAAATTATCATGCACGCAATGGATATTTTTTCATTTGTAGATTCAAAATAACCATCTAATCCTGTTAATCGCCCTCCGTAATTGTTCCCGAGTTTCCACGTTAACCACAAATCCATCCCCCATAGAAAACACTGAATTATTAACATACAAGAATTTAAAACTATTATATATATAACTGATAATGTTATAAGACATGTTTGTATTAATAACCCAACTAAAATAGGTTTGGTTTTCAAAAATCCTGGCGGTATTCCAACCAAATTCTAAAATGTAATTGTATCATACTGAGAATAGTAAAAAAATTACTATAACGCTGATTACAAAAAAAAAACTAAATTTAATTACTCACTTTGATGAAGCAATATATTGACACAAATTGATGAAACACGTCTTTCATGATGTCTCTTTTACTAAAACACTGAGAGTAATCACAAACGTGCAAGCATTGACATAATTTTAATCGCAATTGTATACAAAAGATTATTAAAAATAAACCTTACGATAACAAATTAACGTTATTATTAACAAACGTTGCAACAAATAATTATTATAAATGGTAACCTTTAAACATTAAAAAAAACTTACGTCAATTTGAAATTTGAAATTGAATTTGAAATTGACCGTAGTTATTTCTGAACGTTGCAACAGTTTAACATTTCATTATCATCATTCTACATGTCGACTATCGTTCATTACACTGTGATGCAAGAACAATCAATTTGCTGAGTGGTTTTAGGTAATTTTGTAGTACTGATTTCAAATATGCCATGATTCTAGATGGCTGATACTTCCGACCTATCGGAAATAGACTACACCTTCTTTGTTTTAAATTTAATGCTATAATTTTTATCACACCTTTTATTTATAAGTAAAAATAATATGTTGATTTTTACAAAGATTTGTTGGAACCAACTGTTTTTGGTTTTCAAGTTATTTTGATTTGAAGTTAGTGTTTTTGTAAGAAGGCCGTGACATTTTGACACTTTATCGCTTTGTTTAATTATTATTCGTATCATTTCAATTATTACAATCAATTTATTAAAAAATCAATTCAAATCATCAATCAAATTATTACAATCAACTACGATAGACTTTAGCTTGTTAGCTTTCATTTATCAAAAAAAAACAACAGCAAACCGAATAAATGAAACAAATAAAAAATAATAAAAATTGGATTCAACAACATATGTACATATATAATAATAATAATCGTTAGTTGAATCAATACCGACCGTCAGTATTTCACCATTATCAATAACAACAAATATAATAATAAAAGTCAAAAATTATCCTCTTACTTTCGTTTATTCAGATTTCTATCGACACTAGTTTCGAGGTATCATTTCATCATCAGTCGAAACTACAAAACTCTCAAAAATATAAATTCAAAATCTAGAAAATGAAAACCTACAGTCAATGTTTCTAATGCGCACAAGCGAAAAAAAGAGTGATAATGTGGTTTAAACATATTGAAAGCGAAAAGTTAATACGCAATGTATGAAATATTTTGAAGTCCAAAAGGTTACAAAAGATGAAAACAGGTTTTTGTTTGAGTTTAAATCTAAAATAAAAAATAATAAATGAAAATTAAAATATTTAAATAATATAAAACTCACGAAAACGGAATATCAAATTTTAAATAAAATGAAAAAAAATGTTTGCTCTTTTGTACAATGGATATAATTTACTTATTTGTCTTTACTAGTTTTACCTAATTGGCACCATCTGAAGACATTCTATAAAATATAAACAATTATTATAAATTATATCCTTAAACATTAAAACAAATAATTTTGCGTTACCTACAGAAAAATTCAAGTAAAACATTGTAAAACAAACTAAAATATCTGATGAGAATTTAAATAAAATGCAAATTAACCTGTTTTGAAATTAACGTTAAAAATTGCACATGCAAGTGGCAATGAAATATGAAGAGGTTATGTTTCTCGAACCTTATGAAATGAAAGTTACTAAATATATAATACCCTTGTTCATCTGGTAGTTTTCTTGGTTTTCTCATTTCTTTTCTAGGTGGTGTAAATGGAGTTTTCAGAGACATGTACAGTGGTTTCCCGTGTTACCACGTGCTTTCACCGAAAATTACTTTAACGACAAACAAAAAAGAAACACAAATATTTCCTTTATTTGAATTCGTATTATTTGCGATACCTCGGCTTACCCAGTGAACACAGGGTGGGTTAATTTTTAAGGGCGCCACGCAATTTACCACCGCAAATACCTCTAATTGCGAAGAGATGTTCAGTTTAAAAGAAAATAAAACAGAAAACAAAGTAAGTATGAAAAAAGGTAAGTAAAAAATGCAAATTCAAATACATTAAATAATTTTAAATTTTGACAAATAAAACTAAACTTCTTTTCAGGTTCAACACAACCAAAACAAAAAGAATTGATCAACTAATTACTTGGGGTAATGGAAATAAAAAAATAACTAATTAACCAAAGTGGTCCAAAAAAAAATTAAAAAAAAATAAAACCCTGTTTTAAATCACGACATGTTTTTTTGAAATTAATAGCTATTTTTGATTCTAGATAACGAAATGACACTTTTGCATTCGAGAATAAAGAGAAAAAATCGTTCGAGAATGCAAAAGAATTTCGCTATCGTGTATCAAACAAGATTTTTCGAAAACTGCGTGTTTTAAACATTAAAAATTAATAAAATAATTAATGACATTTGAAATTGGGTTAATGTTTTGTCAATCCACCATTTATTTTTGAATTGAAATTTGATATTTATAAATGTCCAAATTTACTATTATAAATTTGCATTTTAACAGGAAATGAAATGGTAATAGAATTAATTATTAGTTATGGTGTGTTTACAATTTGTCCATAACAATAAATCAACCATTAATAGTACCAAATTCTTTAATTTTCGAGCTGGACGTAAAAGCTTAATTTTACGTACAGTGAACAAAAAAGTATCGTTTTGACAGTCGCTGAGTACTACGCAAAACTGAATCTTTAATAGCAGTTTTCGAAAAAGTTTATTTTGGCTTTCTCTTCTGTTTTTATGGTGAATTTTATGCTATGGTGCAAACGCCAACTAACGGAGAAGTTCCTCATGGTTTCGTTTGATATTGTGAATCTGTACACCAACATTCCGTCAAAACAAACAATAGAAATTATCAAAGAAATCATGAATAATAAACTAACAAACCCCAAAGATAGTGCAGATTTATCCAGATTGTTTCTAATTTGATTGTTTCCTGACTCTAAAAACCCTTACCATAAACACATTTTATTGCGGACGTGATATGTAAATGACATTTTCGCTATCGTAGATGTTTCTGATGCGACATATTGGTGTGCAGGGTGAATCAATAGAGCAGGGACGGAAGATTGTGGCTTTACCATTGAAAATTTAAAAAATGTTTTTGCGTCATCACATATTACTATCAATGCTGCATCGATCAAAATTATTTTCATCTATACAGGGTATTTCACTATTTCAACCCGTATTCAGCTTAATTTTTTTTTATGGAACTCTATGTAGCTTTTCACATATGCTGATTAACAGTCTTAAATGCTATTATTGTACATAGTTTGTTTTCAAATTTTGAATGAAAGGTTTCCAAGTTTTTAAACATTTTGTGAATTTTTTTTTTAAATCATGTGGTCATTTAAAATTCGTTATCAGCATTATTATTAAATATTGAAGGATGTAATTTGGCAAATCGATACACAAAGCTTGAGTCTTCCAAGCGCCACTAATACTATTGGATAATATTATATAGGATGGTTACTAGAACCGGTTAATTTATGGAATGTTTGAAGGACCATAACGTTGTTATTTTACATGGAACAACCTATATTTTTTCAATGCCTCAAAAGGCTTTGTTAATTACTTTCATTTTTGTTAAGCATATGGTATATTTAACACATCAACTTTTTCAAATAAGTAGACTATTTCAAAAATGTTGGTATATACCTGACTTTTTCACAAGAAGTAAACTATGAAGAAGGCAGTTTTAAACAAACGCAAGTGCGTCTGTTTTATAGAAGCTGAAAAAGTATACATGTGCGCATATTCAGTTCAGAAAAGACTAGAATATCGCATTTAAGACAGGTAATCAACATTTGTAAAAAGATATATAGGGTTACATTTAAAAAAATGAAGTTGAGTGGGGTTCTGGAATTATGAAACATTCTGTATAGTTGTAAATAATTTTAAACGATGCAGCTTTGATATTAATGTATGATGACATAAATACTTTTTTTTTATTTTCAACAGTAAGGCCACGATCTTCCGTCCTGGCAAATTTGAGTCACCCTCTATATTACCAACCTGCACCACAGCATAAAATTCACCATAGAAACAGAAGAGAAAAACAAAATAAACTTTTTGGACCTTGCAATAGAGAAAAAGTAACTGGTTTTTGTATTCGACATATACAGGAAATATATAATATACAATATTCCTTCTCCACATTGTTGCGGGACTTTTTCAAAATTTATTAAACGTTTTCGGTCATTTATTTGGTTGAAAATCATGCAGCCCTCGTCTTTTTCATTTTCACCGTTTTCGTGAGTTTTGTATTGTTTAAATATTTTAATTTTCATTTAGTTTTATTATTATTATTTTTTTTAATCTGAAACAAAAATCTCTTTTCAACTTTTCTAACCTTTCGCACTACAAAGTATTATTTTTCTATTAACTTTTCACTTTCAGTACGTTTAAAAAACATTATCACCCTTTTTTCGCTTGCGAGCATAAGAAATATTGACTGTAGGTTTTCATTTTCTAGATTTTTAATCTATATTTCTGGGAGTTTTTGTAGTTTCAACTGATGATGAAATGATTCCTTTAAAGTAGTATCAATGGAAATCTGAATATACGCAAGTAGAGGATAATTTTTGACTTTTATTATCATATTTGTTATTATTGATAATGGTCAAATACTGACGGTCTATTGACTCAACTAACCATTCAATTTTCTGTGGCACATCTCTACTTATATGTATGTTGTTGATTCCAATTCTTGTCTTTAAATTGTTATTTTTCATTGTTTCATTTATTCGTTCTTCTGTTGGTTATTTTTGATAAAGAAAAGTTAACAAGCTAAAGTCTATCGACGTTGATTGTAATAATTTGGTTGATGATTTTAAATTGATTTTTTAATAAATTGAATGTAATAATTGAAATGATACGAATAATAATTAAACTAAATGTTAGTGTGTCAAAATGGCACGGCTTTCTTGCAAAAACACTAACTTAAAATCAAAATAACTCGAAAACAAAAAAGGTTGGTTCCAACAAATCTTTGCGAAAATCAACATATTTTTTACGTATAAATAAAAGGTGTGATAAAAATTATAGCATTCCATTTAAAACAACGAAGTTGTAGTCTATTTCCGATAGGTCGGAAGTATCAGCCATCTAGAATCATGGCATATTTGAAATCAGTACCACAAAATTACCTAAAACCACTCAGCAAATTGATTGTTCTTGCATCACAGTGTAATGAACGATAGTCGACGTGTAGAATGATGATAATGAAATGTTAAACTGTTGCAACGTTCAGAAATAACTACGTTAATTTGTTATCGTAAGGTTTATTTTTATTAATCTTTTGCATACCATTGCGATTAAAATTATGTCGATACTTGCACGTTTGTGATTACTCTGTGTTTTAGTAAAAGAAACATCATGGAAGACGTGTTTCATCAATTTCAAATTGACGTAAGTTTGTTTTAATGTTTAAGGTTATCATTTATAATAATTGTTTACATTTTATAGAATGTCTTCTGATGATGCCAATTAGACGAAACTAGTAAAGACAAATAAGTAAATTATATCCATTGTAAAAAAGTGCAAACTTTTTTTTATTTTATTTACCTAACACAATGGAACGAGAAACAAATAATAATAAAGATAGGTTTTTATGTTAAATCAAAATTAGCAAGATTGTGAATTAACCTTTACACTCCGGTGCTTGGGTCTCGAATTAATAATTGTGAGAAATTGTAATAAATTGATTTCTCGTTGTAGACGTCGGAACGCAAAAAAAATATCTCGCCTGTGTCTCACGTAACTGATAATTCATTAGAACTTTTTTAGGTTCCACTATTCGTAGAGGCTTGAAATTTTGGTAACATGGGTTGTTCACTCCGATCTATTAATCTAAAATTTTTTTAAGATGGTCACCACTTCCGGTCTACCGTCACTGGTCACCATTCAATTATACGTAAGAAAATAAGTTGACTTTGATAACAGTTATTGGTACCTAGGGTCTTTTGTTTTCGAGTTATTTTGATTTTAAATGTTTTTTGGCAAATATCACCATGCTCTTTAAAAGCACATATCTCGGCCAATGTTAATTCAAAAACGTTTTGCATCGGTGCGATAACTTTTCATATGCTGGCAAATAGATTGTCACTTGTTATATCAGTGTACCTTATACAGCGTGTTTAAAAATTGAATTATCGTTTCGCTGTATTCAGCTGCGAGAAAATCGAAAATTTTAAACGGAACTCCCCATATCTTTTTAGCCTATCAGAACGGGAATTTAATTCTCTACAAACTATCTATAAACATTGCTATACCTATTTATCATAGTTTTTTTCATATTGGGTATTTTATCAAAATCCTACACAAAACGCTGGAGACCGTTCGTGTTTGTGTTAGAAGGCCATGACATTTTTGGCAGTTTATCGTTTAATTTATTTAAATTAACATTGGTATTATTTCTAGAGTTATCTGCGATTGAATAAACTTTAGCTTTTATTTACCAAAAATTACCAGCAGAAGAACGCAGAAATTAAACAATGAAAAACAACAATATGGCGTAATATTCGACGTAATGATGAGTGAGATATTCTTAGAGAGTTCACTTTACTTATTAAGGGTGCTTTCTTGGAAAATATTCATCTAAATCGATCGAAGCATCGCTTACCGAAGAACTTGGTAAAGCAATAAAATATGACAAACCATTTATTCTATTATCTTAATCTGAACAGTTGAGTGAACAAGAAACAGTTCCTATCCAAAACTTTATTATATCCGCAATGAATATAAAACGTATTTAAAATGTTGGCATTGGATTGGATGGTAATTCACAATGATATTCAAGACACAACAGAAGTAAGTGATGACATAACTAAGTAATGACAACAATAACAAATATGGATGAAAAGCTGTCAAAACTCCACGGCTTTCTAACATAAAAACCAGAAGCTTTCCAGCATTGCATGCCTCAATTAATTTCCAAATATGAGGGCAACCACAACAAATAAAAAAAGTAAAGTTTCTAGTTAGTTTGTAGAAAATTAAATTCCCTTAATTTATTTTTATAATTTTAAGTTTTTTATTCTTTTATGCTATTGATTTTAATTTTTGTCATTGAATTATTGTTTTACATTGTTTCATTTATTCGGTTTTCTTTTGCTTGTTTTTTGGGTACATTACAGCTAGCAATCTAAAGTTTATTCAATATCAGTTCATTATAGAAATAATACTAATAATAATTTAAATAAATTAAACAAAAAACTGTCAAAATGTCATGGCTTTCTAACAAAAACACAAACGGTTTCTAGCATTTTACGTATGATTTCGATAATTTCCTGTGTTTATAGATTCCTGTGTATAAGGTATGAAAATATGGGGCGTTTCATTTAAAATTTTCGACTTTCACGCAATTGAATACAGAGAAACGGTAACTCAATTTTTGACCAGCCTATATAAGATATACTGATACAACAACTGACAATCTATTTAACAGTATATGAAGAGTTATCGTGCCAATGCAAAACGTTTTTGAATTAACGTTGGCTGAGATATGGGCTTGTAAAGAGCATGGTGATATTTGACAAAAAACACTTAAAACCAAAATAACTCGAAAACAAAAAACGGTGGGTACCAACAACTGTTATCAAAGTCAACATATTTTCTTATTTATAATTGAATGGTGTATTAAAAACTATAGCATTCCATTTAAAATAACGAAGTTGAAGTCTACTTCCTGTAGACTGGAAGTGGTGGCCATCTTGAAAATATTTTAGGTTAAAAGATCAGAATGAATTACCCACGATACTAAGATTTCGAGCCTCTACGAGTAGTAGAACTTAAAAAAGTTCTAATGAACCAGTTACGTGAGACATCCTGTATAATAACTTTTCTAGAGCGGCCTATATCGAAAAATAAATTTGCTAATTTCGTTAATAATAATGATGACTACAACAACGAAGTGTGTAAATCTGAGGGAGTAGAAACCGTGGAACTGTTGGAAACTCCGAAATTTGGGTTTTGATTGAAACAACCTTTTAACTTTTAATAAATATTAACTATATTCAGTACGGATTAACTTTACAACTGCTCGTTTTTACAAATTCTTTCTTTTTCGACTACCTTATTTCTATCTCTTTATTAATTTTTACTTCTTCAACTTCAAACTTGCATTTCGAAACTAGTGGTCTTATTATTTTTAACCAATGAAATATAGGTTACCTGATGAACCAATGAAACTACACTTAGTAATAAGCTCAAAAATGCTTGTACATGACAAAAAGAGCACGCAACTAACAAGTGTTATATATTGCGAAATACAAGTTCCTGGTAACGCAACGCAATTCTTTTCTTGACATTTTTGTCTTATCTGAATTTACTTTACCAATAAAATATAAAAATATAACAATATTTATGAACTTTACAACAGAACAATGTTTTGGCTTATTTATAAATGATGAAATAATGGACATTATAATTACTCATACAAATGGAAAAACTCATACAAAATGAATTCAAATAAAATATGAAAGCGGGTAGACTGTGTTGAACTAAAGGCATTTTTTGGTATTTTACTCATTATTGGCTGTTTTCGAGAATCACATGAAAGTAAGAGAGATTTATAGAAGGAAAAGATTGGTTATAGTCGACAAATTTATCGAGCATCCATGTCTCGGGATAGATTCACGAACATACTACGATTTCTGAGTTTTGACGACTTTCAGACACGAGAACAAAGAAAAACAAACTACACCTTGGCAGCTTTGGAAACTATTAGCAAGAAATAGCAGAATAATCATCAAGCGTCTAACGTAGGTACTATTGACGAGCAATTAGTTGCATTGCGAAGAAGATGTCCATTAAAGGTATACATGCCGAGCAATCCTGGAAAACATGGATTGAAATTATATGTATATGACGTTAATACATTTTATTGTTGTAATTTTCAAGTCTATTTAGGGAAAAGTGGGAACGCAACGGTGATAGGACAAGGACAACGAGCGATTAGAGATCTTTCAGAGTTCTGAAAAGGATCTGGACGAATTATCACAACAGATTTACGCAAGAACAACATATTTATGGTAAGAACAATGCGAAAAAATAGGATGAATTTACCAAAATCGTGATAACTATATCCGGGAATGCCGAATATTCTTCTGATTTTATATTTACATCAAATCTGATACTGGCATGGCATCATATATACCAAAACCAAGAAAATGTGTTGTATTACTATTGAGTGTTCATGGGAGACATTTCCAACAAATAAAAACGCAAACCAGAAATTATCAATTATTACAATGCGACAAAGAGTAGAATGGATGTTTTAGATAAAATACTAAGAGACTTCAACCATAGAGATATCAGCCACTGCCACTCTTTTCACATTACATAGACATTGCAGCCTATAATTCATTTGTATTATGGCAACTCAAATAGTAATAATAGTTAATAGCAACTAGATTGGGTAGCTGGTAATATAAAATCAAGAAGAAAACAATTTATAGAAAATTTATCCTAGCACTTAGTTTCTACAAATATAGTCAATAGAGCAAGAGCATTTAAAAACAATGCAGTAGGATTTTCGAGACATATTGTGGACGCAATCGATAGATCAGGCCGAAAAATAAATAAGAAAATGAGTACACCATTAGCAAAATGGTCAAGGTGTAGCATATGTGTCGGAAATGGTAATAAATATAAATCAAAATGTGATATTTGTGAAAAATATGTGTGTAATATACATTATTCAACATATACAACAAACAGTTATATATAAATTGAAAAGATAAATAAGTTTATATATATATATATATATATATATACAGGGTGAGTCAATAGTGCGAGGACGGAAGATTGTGGCCTTACTATCGAAAATAAAAAAAAAAATATTTTTATGCCATCATACATTACTTTCAAAGCTGCATCGATTAAAATTATTTTCAACTATATAGGGTGTTTCACAATTCCAGAACCCTACTAAACTTCATTTTTTTTAATGGATCTTGATGCTATAAATGTGTATCTTGTTTTTATATCTTGAATGCAAGGTTGCCAAGTTATTAATCATTTTGTGAAAAACTTTGAAAAATATTGTAGTGACTTAAAATTCATTATCACCTCTATTATTAAATATTAAACATTGCATTTTTTATACCGATAAACAAAGCTTTGGTCTTTGAAACCACACTAATACTATTGGATAATATTATACAGGATAGTTACCAGAACCAGTTAATTTATGAAATGTTTGAGGGACCATAACTTTGTTATTTTAAATGGAATGCCCCATATTTTTTCAATGCTTCAGAAGGCTTTATTAACTACCTTTCATTATCGTTAAGCATATGGTATATCTAACATGTGTACTTTTGAAGGTAATTAGACTATTTCAAAAATGTCGGCATAAGCCTGATTTTTTCACAAGAAATATATTATGAAGAAGACATTTTTAAATAAATGTAAGTAAATTTAATTCATAAACGATGGAAAAGTGTGGATCTGTGCATAGATAATAGTATTAAGAAAACAACTTTTCAAAAATTCTATTTAAATATGTTGCAAAAATCCTATTATACTGCGGAGGTGTACCATCGTGCTGAGACCACATTCTTTGTCAAACGCCTAGTGAAACATCTTCGTTCGTTAATGGTTGCCTCGAAGAAATACGATCTGATCAGAGAAGATTCTAGAATCCCTGCCCATGTAGTTCAGGACCATCGATGTTAGTGGAGTACGTTTGATATAAATTTACTGTTGACAATATCATAGTAATGAAGATTAAGGTGGTTAACATAGTTATTTTTAGGCAACATCGATTATTCGCTGTATTAAAAATAATTAAAACAATTATATTGTTGTTGATCTTTTTCTAATACCCATTTCGAAAATTCTAATCTTTTTTGTACTGAATCTTTTTTGTACTGAATCATGAACACATGCATACTTCTTCATCTTTTACTAAATAGACGCACTTGCATCTATATAAAAACGTCTTCTTCATAGTTTAGTTCCTCTGAAAAAAAACATTTTTGAAATAGGCTAATTATCTCAAAAAGTACATGTGTTAGACATACCATATGCTTAATAAAAATGAAAGTAATTAACAAAGCCTTTTGAGACATTGCAATAATATAAGGTGTTCCATTTAAAATAACAAAGTTATGGTCCCTCAAACATTCCATAAATCAACCGGTTCTGGTAACCACCCTATATAATATTATCCAATACTGTTACTGGTGTTCGAAAGACCCAAGCTTTGTTTATCGATATGCCAAATTACATCCTTCAATATTTAACAATAATGCTGATAACGAATTTTAAGTGACCACACGATTCATACAAAAATTTCACAAAATGATTAACAACTTGGCAACCTTGTTTATGTCCGACGTGACGTGAATCATGGATGGTGGGGGGAGGTCATTGCCCTGTCGTACGACGATTAACGGTCCTGGGGATTTTCCACCGGATATGGCTTTGGTGACGTCATCCATAAGCGAGAAGAGGCCACTGACCCGCTGTCCGGTGAGTGCTGGACCGGGGCTGCTCCCACTGGACGCTTCAGGTATGATAGGCAGCTCGGCGTCCTGCCATTCCGAATTGGATGGTCCTTGCCTCAGGAAAGCAGCCCTGGGCCTGGAGTGCTCTAGGACCGTCTTCCACGCTGCTGACAAGTGTAGGGCATCATCCCTCTTGTCGAGGGTGCCGTTCTTCGCTATTTCAATGGATTCCCGGATCAATCTGGTTCTGCAATGCGGAACGTTGGCTACCTGCATGCAACCCTCGAAATTGATGGTATGGCCTGTGTCCAGGTGGTGGCGGAAGAGAGCAGAAGTGAGCTGTTTATTTCGGATGCTCAGCTTCTGTTCTTCTACTCTGGCAGCTATTCTTCTGTTGGTCTGTCCCACGTAGTTCTTGTCGCATGAGCCGCAGGGGATGGAATAAACTCCTAAATTTTCCAATTTTATTTGGTCTTTTGGATTCCTGAGAGAAGCTCCTATAGTCTTGCCGGGTCTGTAGGTGGTACTGATGTCGTGTTTCCGTAGAAGTCTTCCTATGCGATCAGTTGTTCCTTTGATGTAGGGTAGTACGACGTTGGGTCTTCTGGTCTCTTCTTGTGGATGTGGGTTCTTCGGCTTGAATTGTCGATCGATGGCTTTCTTCATCATGTATTTGGAGTAGCCGTTTTGAGCAAGAGCCAAGGTGACTTTCGTCATTTCTTCTGATCTGTTATCGTTATCTGTAAGTCGAATGGATCTTGAGATTAGTGAGTTGGCGACTGATTGGATCTATGAAGGATGATGATAAGATGCATTTAAGTATCGATTCGTGTGTGTAGGTTTTCTGTATACAGTATGTTGCAGGCAATCTCTCAACAGCCTACTGCTACTAGCCTTAAATTTTTAAGGCTATTTTTATTCCAATTTTAATTTCAAACACACTTAACTAATAATAATAAAACACTAATAACTAATAATAACTGAACACTAATGATAAGAACAATAAAAAAAATCGAATACATCAACTCCGCACAAAGTCGTCGTTAAGATTAGTTTAATAGACAAATCTAATAGATTTTCAGTAAAACTGTAAGCAATTCGGTATACAAAAATCGCCGTATGTCAGCCCGCAATTACCGAGCTGTCAGACAGTCGCCACCCCGACAGACAAAGTGTAATGGTTTTCGGTCCCGTCATTTTTGTATTTCCCCTCAGTTTCGATTTACGTTCATTGTTTATTAGTCGGCAGGATAAGTGCGCTTATTAGTTCTTTATTGTGATCGTGATTAGAAATTTTGAAAAAACTAAAATATCAAAAAAATAAATAATGATCTTTATTTTCGTCTTTTCAAATGATTCAATAAACCAATCATAAAAAATAGACTGCAATAGATAAACAATTGTTGTTTGATATTATGTCAGTTTGATACATGAAGTCTGGATTTGGTTTTAGAAACCAAGTCCGTATGAGAATTAAGTAATTGAAAGAAGAAGATGCCTGATTCTAGGAAATACATCCGTATACGAATTAAAAAAAATCGCATTCATAAAACTCCCTACGAAAATAATTTAAATTTTATGCTATCTGAAAGCAATTTGTTGGATTTCGAATTACTGGAAAATGTTTTGCTAAGGGTACGTTTACGTAAGAACTGCGATAAACGATAAGAGCAGCGCTATTCACCATGAATAACTGGTTCATTAGAAGCTTTTTGGGTTCCACTGTTCGTAGAGGCTTGAAATTTTTGTAGCATGGGTTGCTCATTCCGATCTTTTAATTCAAATTATTTTCAATATGGCCACTACTTCCAGTCTACCAGAAGTAGACCTCAACTTCGTTATATTAAATGGAATGCTATAGTTTTTATAACGCCATTCAATTAGACATAAAAAACTATGTTGACTTTGATAACAGTTATTGGAACCTAGCGGTTCTTGTTTTCCAATTTTTTTGATTTTTATCAAATACCACCATGCTTTTTAAAAGCCCATATCTCAGCTATCGTTAATTAAAAAATGTTTTACATTGGCACGATAATTCTTCATATGATGTCAAATAGATTGTCATTTGTTGTATAAATGTATCTTATACAAAGTGGTCAAAAATAAGTTACCGTTTCTCTATATTCAATTGCGAGAAAGATCAAACATTTTAAATTGTCACTCTATCAGAAAGGGAACTTAGTTCTCTTCAAATTATCTTTAAACATTCTTATACCTATTTATTATAAATTTCAAGCCTCTACGAAAAGTGGAACCCACAAAAGTTCTAATGAACCAGTTACGTGAGACACCTGTATAATTATATATGCATGTATACTCCACAATATTTGTATTGGGGATATCAATCCTGAAGAGGTTGTCAATTGTGAAGATGAAGGTGATAATATAACTGAACCAATGGAGCTCAACTTGAATCTCTATGAACAGGACAAACTTGGAGTCCAAGAAAGAAACTAACTTTTAAATTCTATTTATTAGTTACGATTTATTAGGTAAACATTTTTATTTTTTATAAATTTACTTATTATTTTTTATATTTACTATGAATTTATAATTAAATAAATCACAATAAATCAAAATATTTAGGAAACATTGTTTAATGTAACTTTAAGAAAAACAACTAAGTATTATAACACTAAAACAATATCACATTGTAATGATAACAATATTGTAATGAAACCAAAATAAATAATATACTTAAACAATACTAAAAACAATGTTACTTTGCAATAAAAAAGAAATGTTTTTAACTGAAACGATAATTTCTCACTATTCATAATCACTTCGTTTTATTATCTTTTATCACATTTATTATACTTTTTCATTGTCATTCCCTCATCATCCCTTTTCTCCTGGTTATTTTCATTTTCTTTTTCAGTAGCTTTATTTCCTAAAATACTATCAATTTTTCAAAAATTACCCCTTTAGCGCCCGTTCGGCAGCTTTTTTTTCTGTGTTCGCTTTATATGTTGCCAGCAGATTTCTATATTTATCAAGTAATTCATTGCTGGCAACAAAATAATTGTTCTCTTTAAATTAGGAAGAAATTTTACTTATTAAACTCATTCTCTATTCCTGATCGTATATTCAACAACAAATTAACTGCAGCTATAACCCAGTTAAATTTAATATTAAAAGTTTTTGGTTCGGGCTTTTTAACTGTTGAGTTTTTAAATGCATTTAAAAGCTTTTGAGCAAATGCAACATCTACAAAACCATTGCTATTCAAATTAAAGGTATTCTTTATTTACAGCAACATTATATAATTTGTCTTCATTTGCATCAAACAACTGTAATATAAGGGAAGATGATGTCGATGGTACCATTGTCTAACTGAAATGTAAGAAAATCAAATACACTTAGCAGCAGAAGTCTGCAAACAAAAAACTTCTAACACTTTAACTGAAAAAATAAGGGTCATGATCTAATGCAGCGTTTCTCAAACTTTTCTTACCGCGGAACATTTTTTAATATCTAAAATTTCTACGGAACACTAAAGTCAATACGGATGTAAATAATAATTAAATGATAGAAAAAATAATGGTAATACAAAAGAAACATATATTTGTAACTAAAGAGTATTTTAACATGTTCAGATAATTAAAAAAAAAACAAGAAATATATATCATCATATACGTCTACGATATACATTCAATGGCTGCTATGAATTTGATTTTTTCTGTTACATATTCTTTTAATATCAGGTACGATATTAGAAACCTGAATTCTGATATCGTTTGCGGCATCCAGTCGGTTTCTATATTTTGTTTTTGTAGCAGCGTAGTGCGAAAATGTTGATTCGCACAGATAAGTTGTCGCAAACGGAAGTAGAATACGCACCGCTTGATTTGATAAGGTCGGATATTCTCTGGATATACTTAGCCAAAATTCCGTTAAGGAAAATATTTTAAATTTTTGTTGTAAGTCCGAATCACTTATCAAATCAAGTAATTTTTCATAATCGGATGTATTCAACTTTTTTGGTTTGGATGACGTTGTAAAAGGATTTCGAATCCAAGTATTGTCATCTTCATCGTTTGGAAAGTATTCCTGAAGATTTGATTGCAGTTCCCTCAAATGTTGTAAAACGACATTGCAAAGGTTGTTGTCCATTTTAAAATTTTCCTCATTTAAAAATTCATTTAGGGTAGGAAAGCAATCAAATTTATTTTCTGCTACTGAAGAAATCCAAAATAATAATTTTCGTTTAAAACCCATTATTTTATCTGTTACGTGAAAAGTAGATATGTGCTTCCCTTGTAATCCCTTGTAATCCTTGTAATCCCTTGTAACAAAATATGCATCAATAAAACAGAAATATTAGTTAGAAAAAAAAATTAAAATTAAAAATTCTCCAAATAATGCGTATGCAAAAATCTGCGTACAAATAAAGACGCCTTCTCCAAAATATACTTATTTACTTAAATACGTAGTTGGCGATGTACGCTTTCCGATTTAAATAAAAGATAATCGGTGTCAATTATATTAGCAGAGGCTTAGAAGCTAAAAGTTAGAATGGACACGAAAGGAAAGGAAATTGAATTGGGAGAGAGAAAAATTATTGTAAAGTTATGGAAAGAGGGAAAATCTTTTCGAAAAATAGGAGAAACTGTCGGCAGGTCACACTCTTCCATTCAAAGAGTAATTAATAATTATAAAGACACTGAAGATTACCTCTCACGTCCGCGATCTGGTAGACCACCCCTTTTAACAAACCGAGAGAAGCGAAAAATTGTACAGCAGGTTAGAAAAGAACCTAGGCTGACGGCAAAAAAAATAGTAGAAAATGTACAAGAAGAATTTCATAAAACTATCAGCAAAGATACGGTGAGAAGGACGTTAAAAAAAGCTAACTATCACAGTCGCGTTGCACGAAAAAAGCCATTTGTGTCAGAGGTCAATCGTCAGAAGCGGATCGCCTTTGCAAAAAAGCTCTTAGACAAGCCCATTGAGTTCTGGGAGAAAGTTCTCTTTACAGATGAGAGCAAATTTTGCATTTTCGGCATTAAGGGTAAACAACTTGTATGGAGAAAACCTAATATTGCCCTTAATCCCGAAAATTTGAAAGCGACTGTAAAACACGGAGATGGTGGAGTTATGGTTTGGGGGTGTATGTGCACCAAAGGGGTGGGAAGGTAGGTTTTCATAACATCGACAATGGACCATAAAAAGTATATAGACATTTTAAAAGAAAATTTGAAGCCTAGCATCGAAAACTTGGGCTTGGGGCCCGAATACTTTTTTCAACAAGATAATGACCCCAAACATTGCGCCCACAACACTAAGCTTTGGCTACTATACAATACCCCAAAGCAACTTAAAACACCTCCACAATCGCCGGACTTGAATCCCATCGAACACCTCTGGGATTTACTGGAACGCAGGATTCGGCAACACAACATACCGTCGAAGCAAACGTTAAAAAATGTTATGATTGAGGAATGGGCCAAAATCAGTTCGGACGAAACGAAGAAATTAGTGCACTCCATGCCTAAACGTTTAAGGTAGGTCATTAAACGTAAAGGTTATCCGACCTCATATTAATATAGAAACAATGATCTCATTTATGAATTTTTTATAAATACTGTCCTGACTTGTACGCAGATTTTTGCATACCCGTTATTTGTAGAATTTTTAGTTTTGATTTTTTTTCTGTAACTACTGTTTCTGTTTTGTTGAAGCATATTTTGTTAATAGAATTATATGTAGTTAATATACAAAATAAAAAAAAATTAAGTTTATCACATTAGATTATGACTCTTATTTTTTCAATTAAAGTATTACAAGTTTTTTGTACGCAGACTTCTGCTGCTGAGTGTAAATAAAACACCTAAGTAAAAGCCTAATGATATACTCCCCTAATGATACAAGTTATGTTTAGCCCAGTTTAGCCGCTGTCAAACAATAACAAATGTCATCTGCTTACCCTCTCTTCAATCCATCAGACCCACCAAGAATCAAAGTTGGTGGTTGGTGAATCTCACCAACACCAAACCGGTGGAGAAAATTACGCTACCCTGTGCCAGTTGGTGGCACAGGATGCCACCAAGATTAAAATAACCCTGTTGATGCCATCAGTTCCCATCACTGATGTCTACCGGTGAAGAAACGGACTCCCGTATCTTTGATTATACATATATAGATAGCTCACCTAATGGTAAAAATGGGAAACAAGTAATAGCATATAATGGGACGCGAGTATAAAAGTTGTGGGACGCGAGTTAAAGTAGGATAAAGTAGGCAGTGTAATCGGCATTGAATATAAAGCTTCTCCTATTCAATACTAGATGTCTCTGCTTAAAAGTACTATTAAACATTCTGCTTTAAGTGGATTATGTAATATCCAAAACCACAAATAACGCTTTATTCAGCCATTGCTTAATTTTTATTTTTTTTATTTTATTTTTTTATATAGTTTTTTATAAAAATGTATCCCGCTTGACGCGACATAATTTACTCTATGGCGTGACGTAGCGATCGATTACACATGGACCGGTATCGAGATTCAGAGCGTGTTTACGACCAAATCTCGTTTCGATTTTTTCGCCAATTAGGTAGACCACAAATATAAGAGCTGTCTCACGAGCCTTTGCCTCGTAAATTTTGTAAGCTCGTCAAATATGAAGTATTGTGATGAAATTTATTGAAGTGTGAAGTGTGTTACAACGTAGCTTATATTTATAGAATATTAATTGTTTTAATTAGTTATTAAACCATAAAATGATTTATGATGATAAAATATAAAATAATAATAATAATTCATAATTTTATATTTTAGTTCTTTATGATAATGCTAAGCTGATTAGTATATCCTGTTTTTTTGCATTTTTTCGTATGTTGTAATTGTAAGAACTGTATTATTTTTTTAATAAAAATACAAAGTACCTACACAATTAATATTGTTTTATTAAAACAGTAATAAAATAATAAATAATAATAACTTAATGATAAAGTTATTAATAAACCTAAGTAACGATATAAAAATACTTTCCAATGGTACTGAAACGACGCAAAGTTCGAATTTGGCACTTTTAACGTTTTTCCTTTTTTTATTATCTTACAACGAAGTGGCAACGTTTTCGCTGTGTTTGATTAGGAGGGTGTCCAGACGCCAGGCAAAAAAACATTAAGTCGTTAGTTGTGTATTAGTAGCTCAATTTATGCGAACGTGAAGTTTAGTTTGAAGAAATTTGAGTGATATAACATTAAAATTATTAAAAATTAATTAATAATTTATTATTATTAAAAATGACGGATCAACATCGTAGTGCACGAAAATGTTTCTATTATAATTGCAATTTAAGTGCGAGAGTTTGTAATGAACTTAAATTATTTAGCTTTCCAATTAAAAAGGATGGTGTGTGTGAACGATGGTTTAAAAACGTGGGAAACATAAACTTACTTGATTTGACAAAAGAAGAGCTAAAAAACAAATATATTTGTGAAGTACACTATAGTGATAGTGGTTTCACAGATGTTAAAAAAAATAGACTAAAGAAAAGTGCTGTACCACAAAACTATAAAAATTATATAAACTCTGATGCCGATAGTGATAATTTTAATATAATAACTCCTGAAAAAACTTATAAAAAAATGAGTTTCCGACAATATGGGCAAATCCACAACCGTCAACATCCCAAGCATCTTCACCTGTACGTTTAGAAACAAAATATTTAGAAGAATATTGCGAGTTTAAAACACCTCCCAGACAAACATCTTCAAGAAAAAAAAATCCTAGCGACATAGAATCTAACAAAGATAAAAAGATTACAAAATTAGAGCTATTAGTGAAAAATCAAAGAATGTTATTAAACAATAAACGAATTGTAATATCCAAACTTAAAAATAAACTAAATAATAAGAAAACTAAACTTACAACTGAAAATCTATTAAATAACTTAAATTATTGTACATAGGTATCTAATAGTTTAGTACGTATGCAATTATTGCACAAAAATAAATGTAAATGGGAAGTGGGCGAAAAACAACTGTCGCTATCGCTATTTTATTCCAGCCCAGCTGCCTACCGTACAATGAGAAAACAAATTATTCTTCCTGGTCTAAGTACCATAAGACGATGGGTAGGCTACGCAACCATCTTGCCCGGGTTCAATATTACCATAAAAAAACAGCTACTGATGAAGACTCAGACAATGACCAAAATTCTAAAAGTTTGCGTTCTCTGTTTCGATGAGATGTCTATACAAGAGTTTTTAGAATACTCGAAGGCCCTTGATTTGATAGAGGGTTATGAAGATTTAGGCTGCTTAGGACGACGTAATTTACATGCAAGGAAAGCGATGGTATTTATGATCCGTGGGTTATTTGAATAATGGAAACTGTCAATTGCATACTTCTTTAACGAAACAGGAGTAAAAAGTGAGAACTTAAAGGAGCTAATTTTAATGCAATCGATTATGTGGAAGATTGTGGTTTTTTTCTTAAAGTTATCACCTGTGATCAGGGTCCAGGAAACACTTCAATTATGGAAAAACTAAATGTCAGTACAAATAAACCTTATCTTGTACATAAAAACACAACAATATTTTGCATTTACGATGTACAACATCTATTTAAAAACTTTAGAAATAACTTTTTGTCTACAAAGAAGATAACAAAATCGATAGAAAAACAGTTGTGTCTTTTAAAGATGTAATAGATGTATATGAACTTGATAAAAAATCAAATACGGTAAAAGCGCTACCAAAATTAACAGACATTCACCTGGAACCAAATTCCAAAAACAATCTGTCGACCAACAAGTTTGACAGCAATTCGTTGCGCAACCGTTGCGCTTTAACAGTACAAAATAGTTTAGGCAAGTCTACATTGCTAGATGCAAAGCAATGTATATCAAATCTATGGAAAGTTTGTAATAATAAAGTAACTAGGCTAAAGTGTTTTGATGGTCTTGAACAAACTATTAATGGCGTCTTAATGTTACATAAGAACTGCGTTGAGGAAGGATTTGAGTATATTCTGGCAGGTACATAATTCTAATTCCGATGTTGATCTTTTTGTATATATAATGTACAACTTACAATTAGCTATAACTATTATTTTTTGTATCAGGGAGACTAAATCAAGACGTATTGGAAATTTTTTTTTCAATGATACGTCAAAGTGGTGGTTACAACAGAAACCCTAGCGCCCGCGTATTCCGTACAACGTACCGCTTATTAATGACTAATTTACTGACGAAACCACCTGCATCAGCAAATTGCAAAGAGAATGAAGATAACTGGCTTCGAGAATTTGATAGTTGTGCGTCAGATTCTTCCGCTATTTGTGTTTCAAATAATGACATTGACATTACCTTATCTAATGTACCTTCCTCATCAACAAATCCGCCGCAATCGTTTAATATTTCAACGAAAAAGCGACAAAAATTGACACTAGAAGACTGTGCTATAACATATTATGCGGGTTACATATGCTATAAAACCTTAAATAAATTTAACTGTGCCAAGTGCGAGAGCGCACTAATTAAGAATGATAACGAATTAGTAGATAAAAATGAAATATTAATTTTGGAAAAACAGTACGTGACCGATAAACTAACGAGACGCTTAAAGTCACTAAGGTTTGAAGTAGTTATGTTTAGCAAAATGTGTCTTCTATCCCTAAATTCTGTGATGGACATCACACCACATATACCTAATATATCAAAAGATATTAATCAACAAATACACAAAAATAGAAGGAGATTTCCAACCATGTACAACATACGTTTAGATCACTTAGACTATTTTATCGACTTACATATAAGAGTTAAATTATATAAATTATGTAAAGACTCCTGTAGAAAAACTGTATCCGCAGACAAACCCCATCCAAAGGTACAAATTTTTAAAAATATTTAACTATGTAAATATATAAGTTATTGTTATTAAATTATTACTCCTATATATTATTATATGTAAATATATGTAAATATATATAAAAATATATAAATATATGTAAATATATGTAACTATATGTAAATATATGTAAATATGTAAACAAACTAAAAGCCATTAATATAAAAAAAGAATTGGTATATAGTCTCCCTCCGCTTCGCGTGGTTAAACAATACAACCTAACTAAAATTTAGTACTTTTTTTCCCGTGTAGGTATATTAAATAACTATAGTTTGATAAATGACATAAAAAATTACAAAAATATTTCGACTGTTAAAGAGATATAGGATTCGGTCAAGTTTCCTTAAAATTGACCTTAGTTAATGAATTGCCTTATATGTATCTTTTTTAAAACTTTCTTAGGATTATTATACATATACCTATTAATCGATATTATAATTACGATTAATATAAAATTGACCACAAAATATTAAAAACCCCTTGAGGTAAAATGAATCGATTTCGGAGGAAGAGAGTAATAAAAACAATAATTCTTAGTTTTCTGTAAATACAGATTTACGAAAAGTCGTGAACACTGCTTGATAACTAAAATATTAAAAACTTATTGAGCAAATTAAATTACGTATATAAAAATTGTCAATACAGGGTGATTCACATAATAACCGACACAGAACGGGGATATGGAAAGGACGATAAATTCAGATCATTTAATGCAGTTTGCAAAGATGTGTCTCTGAGGAGTTATAGCCCTTCAATGCATAATTTTAATTTCTTAAAGCTGGTAAAAAGAAATTTAAAATTTTAGATTCTATAAAATTAATTTAGTGCAAATTGAATAATTATCTTTCATTTTTGTAATTAAGATATAAATAATGCATATAAATTTAAACAAAATAACGTGGAACTACTTTCTTCAAAATATTTAATTTTGATTTGATATACACCAAGAATAACAAAATTTTAATTATAAAGTTTTATAATTAATTCTCATCATTTATCTCAAATTTTCACGCTATTTGGTTTAAATATATATACATTTAATGTATATACATCTAATGTTTTATATATAAAAATGAAACATACCTATTCAATTTTTAACGTTCTATCTACATAGTCGGAAAGACGCCACATCTCATCTGAAATGCACGCCGTACAAAGAACCACGCTTCAACTCTGTTGTGATTGGCCGGAACCTTCCTCTCCTCAATTTTGACGTTAAGTAATTATGGTCTTAATTGAGGGTTTCACAGCTGACTACTTAATTTTCAATAATTTCAAGTAACATTAAAGAAATACATGTCTTTACTTATGCTTTTTTAATTAAACGAGTATAAGTTTTTTTTTAAAATAATAAGTGTGAAGCAAATTTTGAATTAAATTCTACATTGAACCTTTGAAATGCCTCAATTGATTTCAACTCCCTACCAATGAATAACCCATGGTACACTCATCACGTATACCAAATTTGGTTTTTCTAACTTTATCTATTATTGAGATATCCAATGTTAAAAAATTTATAATCCACCTTTGAAGGGCTATAACTCCTCAGGAGTACAACTTAGTACAGGAATAAAGTGCGTTAAATCATATTAATTTATTGTCTTCTACATATCCCTGCTCTGTCTCGGTTCTTATATGAATCATTCTGTGTAATTACCACTACTGATCTAGAATTTTAATAAAATTAAAATACTAAATGGTAGTATTTTTTTACCGAAAAACAATCGATTTTGTCGCAAGATTATGTTTCTGTGTCTAACCGTGTACCGACATGGCTAGATCTGGCTGTATTCAATGGCTCCAGCACAGATTACTTTTTGTGTTCCACTCTGTTTGAGTAGCCGCTGACCCAGCACGGCGCGGCAGCTAGCGACATGGGACCGGACGTAAAATATTTACTATTGCGTTTCATAGTGCTTACCATTAGACTCAACCACAACTTTAAAGAAAAATTCAAAGTTTTACAATAATCAAAATACAAAAATACAAATAATCAAAGCCCGTATTTTCATAAACAACAGACAACCAGTGAACAGTGAAACGGACAGTGACCAGCAAAGCTGAAAGATTACACAAAAAAAAGGGGAAAAGGGAAAGGGAAATGATCTCAGTGAGAAATTTTCCAAAACTTCAAGAAAGAGGAAAAAGCTAGTAGTAACAAGGAACCGATGGAAGAGTCGATACAAATAATCTAAAAGCTCCACTTAACTTTAACAAAGTAAGAGTGGCATACGATCTTATGAGAAAAAAGTTATTGACGAAACTATAGGTCTCGTAATAGGCTGAACAAAATATCGATTACTGTGATAAAACTATTATTATTGTAAACTGTATTTACAATAATAATTGTTTAAATGTGATTAGTTTTGTTTGTGATCATCGGAGGTGATTTGAACGCTTATCAGTATGTATAGTTTAACTCTTTTACAAACTAACATGAATAGAAATGTATGGGCTACCTCTTTGGGTTTAAGAGTTTTGAATACGGGCGAGGATACTTGGTTTAGAGGAGACAAACAGTCGCACAGAGATGGTAAGTGTATTGAAAAGGACGTATTATGGGAAGTTCTAGATCATGAATTCTATGTAGCCATAAAGACATTAAAATAAATATAAAAAGGCCAAAGTAAAGTAACCAATAATAGTAAAATTGTTTGCAAGTAGAAGATAAAAAACGCCCCAGAAGAGCTACTAAATAAGGTAATTAAAAAGAAAACAAACGGATGGGAATTGGTACCCCTGAAGGGCTGAAAACACAACCGTAGATATTTATTATAAGCCATTTGAAGAAAGGTAGAAGTTAGAATAAGGGAAGGAGAAATCTGTTCGTGGACAGAGCAAACTAATGGAAAACAAATGTAGTGGAGGTAGAAGAAGAAGGAAAGGAATACGAAAGAAGGAAAAAGCAATTAACAAAAGAGATAAGAGGGAAAGAAAAAAAGCCTGAAATAATTTCGTGGAAGAATTGGAAAATGACATTTGGAGAGACGCGTATAAGATCGCATCATTAAATCATCATTTAAAATGCCAAAACCAGCCACAAACACTAGCGAAAAAACAGAGGTGATAGTCAGAAACTTGTCGCTTGTTCCGGCGGACTTCACAGAAATAGAATTTTCAGTTAGATATCCACCCAAATTGAAAAAAACAACTCTTGGACCAGCTGACATATCAGCAGAGGTGGTGATCGCAATAATGGAGGAGGTGCCGAAATTGCCAACGACGATTTTAAATCAATTAATTACAACACAAGTTTTCCCCTGATCTTAATCGAAAAATCCAAGAAAACAAAGACGATAAAACAATATATAGGCCGATCTGCCTACTTAATGCATGGGTTAAGCTATACGGAGTTACTATCAAGAATTATATTACAAATCATGTGATAGATGCAAGTTATTTGTGCTCAGAAAATCAGTACAGGTTAGAAATCCAAAAGATTAAGGAGGTCGTAGAATACAGTAATAAGTTCGTTAGAGAAAAAAGAAAATTTGCAACTATGGTATCACTGGTTGTAAAAAATGTTCTTATTCCCTGAGATGGTGCAAGATAATTAAAGCCGTAAAAAGAAACATATCCCGAAATATCTCGCAAATATCATTAAGAGTTATTTATCAAAAAGATTTATTGATTAAGAGGGGGAAAGTACAAAATACATAGAGGAGCCCCACAGGGCTCTGTCCCAGGACCCTTGATGTGGAACATCACATATAATGGAGCGGATGATTTAGCTATAATAGAGATTGGAAGAACCGATGAAGAGCTTACCACATAGCATATTGGATGATGGAACAGGACCTGGAATTGGCTCCACATAAACTGGAGGCAATTATTCCTAAGGAACTTAGAAGTTTATTGAAATTGACATTGGATCTAGGCAGCGTGGAAATTACTTCGAGTAAAACTGTGAAGTATCTTGGAGTGGTGCTGGATTACAATATGAGATTTACGGCCCATATTAGGGAAACAGTGGGCAAAACTGAAAGGATTAGAACAGCATTAAATAAATTAATGCCTAGAGGTAGAGGGCCTACACACTGCAAAAAGAATATACTCTGACACGTTGTAGTCTCAGTAGTTTTATACGCTGCTCTAGCATGGAAAGAAGCACTGAAGTATGGCCTGTATAAATGTAAGTTAAAAAGCTTGAACAGAAAGCTAGCAACTAACTATTGGAGCGTACAGAACAATGCCGAACGCTAGTGCCGAGGTTTTAGCGGATTTACCTCTACAACCCTCTACATTTATTAGCAGGAACTGTTTGTCAAATGGCAAGAAACATGGTAAAGCTATGGGGGTGGACGGGACAGCTGATCAAGTATGTAAAATCCTGGACAAGCAGATACTGGGGAGTCATGAATTTTTATATTACTTTAATTTAATTAATAATTTATTTAAAAGTGACTCTGAACCAGGGATACACCAGATCATACAATGTTTGCCTGCCAGGAATTCAGTGCGGAAAGAACAAAAGCAGAAGATGTATGCAACTGTAAACTTCAAAAAGAAAACCTGATAAATAATGTGCTGAAACAGAGAAAAATTGCATGCAGTCGCCGTCTTTCTAAGATCCAGAATAAAACAAAACGAAGAATACGAGAAGCAGAGTCACGGATGGGAATGGAGAGGATAGGAAAAAGAATAAGGGAGGTTTACCTCAAATAAACTAACTGCACAACCGTGCATATAATACGCAATGCTATAGGACTAAAATGTAAGTAGATTCCCATGATTCAATTGTTCAAGGTTCCAAAGTATTCGGAAGAGAATTCGTTTCTTTGAAGGGGAAGCGAGGACGACACAGAAATAGTAGACAAAAGAACTGGAAATGAGGAAGCTAAAGTGTTGGGAAAAACAATAAATGCTATACTCAAACTAGTGGAAAAGGAGAAGATGGAAGGAGATAAATTGAGAAAAAAAGATTTGAGTGTGTGAATGGAGAAGCAGATCGATGCAAGCAACAAAGGATAACATCAAATTAGATCTATTACTATTAGATCTATGCTCTAATAGTCGAAAAAAAGTAATAAATCATTTGTCAGTGATGAATATTAAAAAGAGCTTGTATAA
Source organism: Onthophagus sagittarius (assembly GCA_036711965.1). Taxonomy (NCBI): domain Eukaryota; kingdom Metazoa; phylum Arthropoda; class Insecta; order Coleoptera; family Scarabaeidae; genus Onthophagus; species Onthophagus sagittarius. The sequence continues at coordinate 50,816,510 of JASERS010000001.1, forward strand.
GAAAGACAAAGGATGGTTAGGTATTAATAACAAAAACAAGATAAGAATAGTACTTAAAACAATAGAAAAAATAAAGGTAGGTTGCTACTAGAGGGCAGACAGAAGGTATAAGGCGGAAATTTGCAAAACAAGAGATAAAACTCCTAGAACAGGAAATCTAAGACTATATACACAGAGCAGACAGGTGGTAACAGTTAAAGTCGATCAAACGACAACCGAGAAATTGATGAAATATAGAGCAACGAGTTAAAATAAAATCCTTGAGATGCTGATCACCATCGCACCTGATAAGAAACTATAATGACAAAGCAATTGGTGTTACAATTATGGAGGGCAAGACCATCTAGCCAAGAAATGTAAAAGTGATCCTAAACAAATAAGTTTCAATCGAAGAGAACTGATGCGAAAGAAGTAGTTAACGAAAAACTAACTCAAGAAATAGAACAAATTGACACAGACATAAATAAACATCAGGAACAGAAACACTAGTTCCGAATAGTAGTTAAAAGCAAAAACGGAAGAGGAAAGGGACTGTATTTTCTACAGTCTTACTTAATCTTACTCTTCCTTACTAAATCTTCTGATGATTGCTTAAGTATATTCAGTTATATTGTTATAAAAAAGATTTTATAAAATAAAAAAGGAATATATATATATAACATTTACACTTATATTTATTTTAGACTTTTAAACATTTATAAATTTTAAAATCGGTTAAAAAACTCAATGTTTGAGCTGTTTGTGTTAGCTATAATTTTACCTACAGAAGAACCAGTAATTGACCGCATATTTACTTTTACTCTTTCTCTTTCTTTTAAAGTAAAAAGTTTTGGTCAAATACTAAACAATTTAACGAGAAGTCATAAGCTTTAAAAACAGGTATTACACATTATTCCATTTTATTAATCAAATGTAAATACTTGTGAGATCATAAAATAACAAATTTGTTTAGTGTTTAACCGTTTGGTCAAACACTAACTTTGAATTAAATTTAAAACTACCAGTCTCTGACCGGCTTTATTTTAATAAAAAGTTAGTTAAAACGGTATTTTTTTAATAAAACCAATAGAGCAGATTGTTAGATTACTATCAAACTAAAATGAAACACTATACATACAAAAACGGCTGAATAAAGTCACCTTGTTAGGCGTGTGTTTTGACATAAAAATTATACTTTTTAGAACCATACGAATAGGCCGGCAATTAGAGCGAAATTTAACAACTAGAACTCAAGAATGGCATGAAATCGTGAACTTTGTGCTTGGTATAAAGTGGCTGATCACTAGATTTATATTTTCTTAGATATTCCTTGGTTCCTTATTTCTTACATTTTTTTACAGAAACAGTCAAACACTGACTGACGGTCAATCACTGGCTACTTTTACCTACGTTATTGATTCTAATTTTTGTCTTTAAATTGTTATTTTTCATTGTTTCATTTATTCGTTGTCCTGTTAGTTACTTTTGATAAATAAACGCTAACAAGCTAAAGTCTATCGTAGTTGATTGCAGAAACGATACCAATAATAAATAATCTAAATGATAAAGTGTCAAAATGTCATGGTCTTCTTACAAAAACACTAACTTAAAATAAAAATAACTGGAAAACAAAAATCGGTTGATTCCAACAATCTTTGTGAAAATCAACATATTTTTCACATATAAATAGAAGGTGTGACAAACATTGTAGCATTCCATTTAAAATAACGAAGCTGTGGTCTACTTCTGGTAGGCCGGAAGTGGCGGCCAACTGGAAAATATTTTAAATCGAAAGATTAAAATTAGAACAACCCAAATTTCATACATGCCACATTTGAAATCAGCATCACAAAATTATCTATAACCATTCAATCCATCGATTGTTAAAATTTCTTGCATCACAGTGTAATGAACGATAATCGACGTGTAGAACAATGATAATGAAATATTAAACTGGTGCAATGTTTATTAATAACTACGTTGGTTTATTATCGTTAACTTTATGTGTAATAATAATTTGTACGTAATTGCGAAAATGAGGTCAATACTCGCATGTTTGTGACTACTCTTGGTGTTTTAGTAAAAGAGACATCATGAAACACGTGTTTAATCAATTTGTGTCAATATATTGCTTCTTCTTAAAATCTATTTTGTAACCAGCGTTCAAGGTTTTTTCATTGGTCAACATTACGATTTATGAATGGTATTTAAGTAAGCATTTTTTCTTAATTTATCAGGTTCAGTTAATTCACAAATTGGGTGATGAAACTTCAACAGGAGAATGGAGTTTTATCAAGAAATGATGGGCAGGTATGACGATAATCAAGAATTGCCGTTTAATATTATTATTATTCTTTTTTTTATGAGGCAATATTTTCGCTAAATGAGCAGTAAATCGTCACCATTGTTGATATTGGAATGATACAATTGTTTTGTTTTGAACATTTGTTTTGTACTTTTAGTTTTGTTTGTTATTATATTTTTCTTTTTGAAAAGTTTTTGATTCTTTTCTGGCCATTTGAGGCATTTTCAATGGCATTTTGAGGCCATTTTACCGACTATTTCGATCCTTCTAGTGCATTAATTTAGGTATTAACGCTATTTCAGCGACTACTTTAATTAAAATGTCCGAATTAATAATTAAGAAAAAGAATTTATCAGAGTTTTTATTATATAACCTTATGATGTAATATGCTCAACACATAGAAAAAAATATGCTCTTAAAAGATACGAAAAAAATTTCGGCCCACTTCAAATAAAAAGAAATTACATGGTAACCAAACTATAAACATTAAAAACAACTAAACTTATACGAAATATACGTTATAATAAACCTAAAAACTTTTATAAGAAAGCTTTTTTGTTAAAACTAAAAATAGCGAAGTTATTTACTATATTCCAGACGTTTGTGTCACCCTATGTTTTATCATATTCTGTGTGTGTTGTTCTGTAAACTCTACTCTAATCTTTAATATCGATTGCTGCTAGATGAGTATTCTATGGAGAAAATATGTTTCTTGAGGTTTTTATTAAGAATTATTTTATTAAGTTATAAAATAAGTTATACAGGGTCCTTCACCTCAGCTCCCGTTTTCTGTAGCTCAGTTATTAATTTAGTTAAGAGTTTAATATTTTGTAGGCTTATACTGTATCTCAGACCGTTCGGAAATTGTTTTTGATTATACAGGTGTAACAAAAAAGCGTGACGTCATGATGATACATTTTTTTGTATTTATTTGTAATTACGCGATACATCTCTTCTCACAATTTTGGGGGTCTTTTATGGGCGTCTACATACCTCTAAATTATATATAATATTATTAAAATTGGCTGAATGACAGCAGGATAAAAAAATAAAAACGAAAAATGTCGTATTTGCATCGCTGGTTTTAAAAATTAAATTAAAATTACAAACAGTGTCTCATGAACAGAATTTCATTAACCAAGTTCCAGGATGGCCAATATCTAATGACAAAACTTTCAAACTTCAAAGCATCCATTTTGTCACTTCGAACCAGTTTCTGAAGAAGGTTGCAACATGGCATCCGAAACATCAAACATTTTTTCAAAAAACACGACAAACCCGAAAGTTGCTAGTTTTAGATCTAGTGCTAGTGGTAGTTCTAGTGATAGTTCTAGTGTTAGTGCTAGTGTTAGTTCTAATTTTAATTCAAACTTTTCACTTAATTATAACTGAGCTATAAAAGACAGGAGCTGAGCTGAAGGACCCTATATATTTAAAGTCAGATCGATATTGTGGGAATGCAATATTGTTAATGTCTTTTATGGGCCATGTTGAAAACGTTCTGTATGACATTTATGTAAAATATATTTCCACAGTATAGAAATAATTATTATCCCTATACTGTGGTATTGCAGAAACCTATTTTAAAGCTAACGTGCCAATAGGGAATCCAGAGTTATCGTATAATATAGAAATGAAGTAAAATTAATTGTAATGCTTGTGATGTGAATTTTTTTTAATATTAAATCAGTGATGAAAGCGGTACAAGTATTACATCAAAAACTTCCACAGTTAAAGTTATCTTATAGATAAACCCATCAACTAGCCAATCAGATCAGATCAGAGCGCGTAAAATAGCCGTAACCATGGCAATAATAATCCCTTAGACAGCTTAACCAGAAAATGGTAGTAACCAGCCTAACATATACAGTATAACTTTTTGGTTGAACTAATTAAAATCATTAAGGCATAACCTCAATAATTTTCGTAGTTTACCATGGAACCACGATAACAATCAAAACAATTTACATACAGGATGTGGGTAGGTAGTGCAGGATACTGAATAGGGTATTAGAAGTCATTCTGAATTGATTTAACCAATCATACCTATATACTAGTTGATTTGTTACATACCAAGAGCGTTATAAACACAATTTTCCTAATTTGTGGTACACTTTCCTAAGTGTCATATTCAAACGTGGATTTTATTTGAACGTTTAGATATTATGTTATGTTTATTCAAATGGCTTAAAACTTCCTTAGACTATGGTCTTTCAATTCGTATGAAAAGACTCTTAAGAAACATTTTAATCATTAGAGAAAATAAACTTGATACTGCGAAGTGCATATCAAGCGCAATCGTGAATAGCTAAACCTAATGCTAGCTATTCACATATCTTAGTAGGCTTTGGTCGTGAAATATCATTACAATTTGTAATTGATTTTCATTTGTTTTTATGTTTATTTAGCAATACAAACATTAAATTGTTATTCCTTTAATTAGTGCTTAAAATAAAGAGAGAAAAGTTCGTTCAAAACTTCAAAATTTCATTAATTTAAATTTTCGTGTCAAACGGAATGACGACTTGTAGTAACAAGCAATACGCTGATATTATTTATTGTTATGGAAAAGCTGATGAAAATGCCAAGGCGGCTAGGCGATTTTACAAAGAGAATTACCCAAACCGTCTAACTCCAAATGCAAATGTGTTTACTCGGACATTTCGTCGCATCAGAGAAACTGGATCAATTCACCGGAATTTAGAACCCAAAACAATCGCAACAGACCTGAAGAAGAAGTACAATTCTGCTTGCCTTTACAGCAGATCCAAAAGGAAAGTTGCGAGAACACAACACGTCAATTTGGAAATTCTGGTCACTCCTAAAATGAAAGAGGAAACATGCTTTTCATTATACTACGGTTCAAGGACTAGAACCCGGTTATCCAGTACGTCGGTTAACATTTCATCGTGTTTCGTTAAATTGCGATACGGAAGATAGAATGTTTCTCAAGAATATTTCTTCAGAATTCTTTGAACAGATGAGTCAAAATTTACCAAAGAAAGCAGACTCATATGAAAAGGTAGACTTCCTTTCAATACAAGTTTAGTGTATACGCATGACGTGCAGTTATTGCTAATAATTTCATTGGAGTGCACATATTACCAGACAGTTTAAATGACGAAAAATTAGCTTTTCTGCAAGGAAATCTACCTCTTCTGCCAGAAGATATACCGTTGAATTTGCCCTGCACCCACGGGCAGGTATCAAAGGTATGTGACTACCTAAATCAAGTGTTCCCTAATTCTTGGATTGGACGTAATCAGGAGACCTGGCAGGCCAGAAATGTTTAGGCCTTTAGATCTTTTTGTATGTGGGTCGCATGAAATCTCTTGTGTATGGAGATTCAAAGTAGAGAGCATTTAACCGCCAGAATAAATCATGCTGCTCAACAACTTAAACGAGAAATGCGACTCGGTATCACCACAACTGCAATGAAAAATAGACCACGTAGATGTATTCAGAATGGTGGTTCTCACTTTGAACATAATAAATAAATTATTAATGATTTATTTACCATTTCTGTAATATTTTTTGTTTTCTTAAAAATTCTATTACTTTGCATTAAAAAATAAAATTTTTAGTTACATTTATAGTTTCTTGAATTTTTGGGTTGTGACACTTAGATTGGTTGAATATGACTCTTTCCTGTACCACAAATTAGGAAAATTATGTTTATAAAGCTCTTGGTGAGTAATAAATCAACTTCAGATTTTTTGGCTTAAATAATTTAAACAATGCGACACAATAAAAATGTTTAGTACGTTTTTTTGTGATAAAAGCTCTCGTTCATCTGCACTCCAATAATAATAGAAAAGCACGAAAAAAATCAAAAATATTAAAATCATAATTAACAAGAAAACTGAAACACTTAGTATGTAGGTATGATTGGTTAAATCAATATCCTGCACTACCTACCAAACACCTTGTATATTAATATTTCTGAGTAATTTCTTTAATTATTGATTTTATATAGTTTACTATAAATAGTGATTGTTTTAAGTTGACTTTAAAAATTTGAACTATATAGCCGTTTCATCAGATTATATTTTGTGAAAAAACTACTGTTTTGATTGTTATCGTCGTTTTATGGTAAACTACGAAATTATTGATATTATGCCCTTAATGATTTTATTAAGGTCAACAAAAAAGTTATACTATATATGTTAGTTATTAACGTCGTGCTAATTTTAAAGCCAGTTTACATTACGTGATTTTTAGATTCGATTCATCCATTTGATTTTATGTTCGAGTTTATCTCGAATGCATTTGATATTTCGCTTTAGACTATTCGAAACAATCAGAGCTGTATGCACTGGTATATAATATATAGATAGACGTGGCCAAGCATAACTCAACATACACTTCTTCACATCTTCTGCAATGTTTTTAGTGAAAAATAGGTGAATTATGTTGTGTAAGAAACAATTAGCGGTTGCGGTTACACATATTGATACGTTAATAACAACACAAGAACAACAAATCAATAGGAAAAGAAGATTAAAAACCGGGTGGGCAAGAAAATGGTTATTGCGAAGGGCCGAAGGTTGTGGGGGTTAAAATTTTGTCTTTACCGAATTAAAAGTTGAAGATTCGTGTACCTTTAGGATCCCAAGAAGAAATACATCACTTCGTGAATGTGAACTCCACATTCCCGGTACAAGTACATAACATATCTAAGAAACAACGTTTTAATTTAAAAACATTCATCATTGTAAGTTGCTTGTATCTTTAAGATATTTGGTGATTAAAAAACGTGTAGAACTTAAGTAATACCAGTAGTACCACTTAAGTTACAGCTTTAGAATATTTGTGCCATCATTATCACAATAATACCATGCAACCAGACGATGAAGAACGGTGTGTTACATTTTGTCGGTGAATTGATAATACAATAGCCAACGATCAAGATTTTTTAAATAATGTAATCTGGATCGATGAATCGTGTTTCATAAACCGTTGGATTGTTAACTTCCATAACTCGCATGTTTAGGCGCATGAAAATCCCCACGCAATTCGGCCATAAATCGTTCTGGATTGGGGATTATAATAATCAAATTTTCTTTTTGCCATCATGACAAACAATGCGACGTTCTTGGAATACTTGGAAACCAAATGTTAGTATGTGACATGATACTGATTTAAATTTGAGAAGGAGGGCCTGGTTTCGATTTGATGATTATCCAACTGATGGTAGGGTGGTAAGAAAGTCTACTATTTGATTAGACAACCGTTTTCCTGCAAGATAGATTGATCGTGGTAGACCGGTAATGTGGTCCCTACAATTTTCATATCTTAGTCCTTTCGATTTTCTAGGGAAATGATGGATTTATGAATGAAAAATGCTTGAACGGCGTAATAACATTAGGCCATTTTTAAACATTTTCACACATTCAGCATAATAAAAGACATTAATAAATTGGAACATTAATTAATGTACCTACTTTGTCTCCATGATACATTTATTAATCGATACATCTGCACCGATTAATAAAAAACGGATTATCTTAACAAGGATCAACTTTTGCGCACTTTGATAAGAGTACCATTTTTATTTAAAAAGGTACACAGAATAAGAATATCTATTCAAAAAGTTGAAAGATGTACTGTCAGAAAACTTATGGTAATTTTAATTAGTGAAGAACACGTTATAGAGCCCCCTTTACCGCCTGTAGTAAAACAAATATCTTCATAATCGTTTTTCTCATGCCAGAAAACTTGTTTGAACAAATTTGAAATTTATTTGAACACTGTATCTCCCAAAACAAAGCGTTTGTTGACCTATGTTTATATGAGGTTTTTGCGTTAATTTTATAAAAATTATCGACTGTTAAAGCCCTGATACAAAAACCGGAGACACCTTGTAGGTATCTACTATCATGTTATATTATAGATGAAAACGACATTGTTTTTCGAGTAAGAAAAGATGGATCCTTTTATTACAACTATAAACGGTTTTACAGTATTCTATTACTAGCCCTTGTCGATGCGAAGTACTATTTTAAGTATATTGATGTAGGAGGTTATAACAGAATTTCATAACGCATATCTATTTTCTTCTGTTGACATTTTTGTGTTCATAAATGCTGTTATTTATTGCATGTTTACACTCCAAATGAATATCTGGGTTATTGATACTTGTTACTTCGTTGGCAATATATTTTGCGAATTCCTGTCCCGGAAGACCTTCTTTTTTCAACGTGTGCATACTTTCTTTTAAGGCCTTTAATGTTGATAGGAGGTATTCGCTTTTTCAGGAGAATCCTGTCTTTGTCTTTTTGTAACTTTAATTTCATCGTCATTTCTTGTACTTGCAACCGCAATGATTTTCAGTTGCGAAAAATGTTTTTGTTGATCATTTTTATTTTTTTCTCTTTCTTTTTTCACTTTCTTACTTTTCATGTGGGGCATCAAAAATAGGGCCTTTGAATCACCTGGACACATGGTCATACTTCTTGTCAGCACCCCTAACACTACTCAATATGCTCGCGTATTTTTGGTTTCTGTGATATTTGTGAATGAATATTAATAATTTTTGTTTTTGCGTCTTCGATTGTCAACTCTGGAATATTTAAACGTATATGTATTTTATCTAGAACCTCTGCCCTATCTCATAAAGACATCTCATATAGTGACGGATATTGATGAAACAACTCCAGAAACAGTTGTAGGTACATGGTCTTTACTCCATGTCACCGTCTGAAGCAAGCATATAGGTTTAGAATTAATAGCTGGAGGATGTTATTTAGATCATTTATTTTATTAGCTATCTTTCTTCCACCAGCCGACATTATTGAAACTACTGTTGCACCACTACAAAGAATGTACCTAATTGAAGAAACAAGTTGTGCATTATATCAGTAAATCGAATAAAATCTGAGTTGGGAAATAGATACCGTTCTATTCTTCAAAAATCGAATTAAAACTAGAAAGTTATCTCGAATTAAAAAGCGGGAGTGTGAAGACGCTCATATTCAACTCGAATTTAAAATCGAATAGTGTAAACTAGCTATTAATATTTTTTCCAGTTCAGCTATATAATCGATATATTTATTACGATTATTAAGAGGTAATTTGACTAATCTATTAAAGAGAAAGCTGAAACTGATCGTACTTTCAAACTTCTAATTATACCAAGAGGTTCTGCCACGGATACCACCGTTTTTAACCAATTTGAACAGAATGGGGGTTGAAATTAAGTTTTAAAGACTTAAAATTAACGGTTCGTGCCCATTTATATATAATGATAAAGTTTATTTTTAAAATCGAGTAATGTCACTGTTTAATCAAAAATATAACATTAATGACAGGAAATTACAAGCCACTTTGTTCGTAATGAAATTTATTTTAGATAAAATGGATCAAATACTAATATATTTGATTTAATATAATTGTAAGACTTATTAAGATTATAAACTTATTGGTAATATTGTAGTAATACGTAATTGTAGTAATACGTGTGATCACAATGTTTCTTTATTAAATCAAAAATGGCAATAACTAAGGTAAATCTAAACTAAATGATAATAAAAGTGCCTGAAACAGATAATATTATTTTTTAATAGGTGGATATGTTCCTCGTTCCTTATTCTTAATCATTCCTTACGGTCCTTTCATTTTTCTTAAGATTTATTCTTCTCTCATAATCAGGTTCTCGTTAGATAATTGTCGCTTGACTATCATTGCAACATGAAATCAATTTATTGAAACAGCAATATCCCTCAGATGAACAACCTTTTCTGCAGTGTAAGCTTTTGCATACACATATCCACACATATCCAACATATATACAAACCAATGAAAAGCAACTCATCTTTTATAATTCTAAATTGGTTCTTTTTAAATCCTTGCATGTTCTGGCTACCAGCAACGAATGCAATATTTACGCTTTAACAAGCATTATGTAACTAGTAATAACTATTTGATAGAATAGATGCAATTTTATCTATAAGTTAATTCGTCTATATTTCATCTTTGTCTTTAAATGTCAGTTTAAAATATGGTACATTATATGAGATTATCCTCTCTCGTTGGTAAAATCATTATTTGAGATGACAATTTCAGTTCGTAAAGTACGTCATTAGGGACGAAAGAGTGCGTTAAGTAACAATGTATTTCAAATGGGATTTACTTTACCGCACGCTTTTACAGCACCGTTTAGCACGTTTACGTAGTAACAAGATAAACACAAAAGACAAATCATTTCTTGACAGATTCAAAAATTGGTTATAATTATAAGTATTAAATTTTGTTCGTAGATAAAATGTGGTATGAAACCGTGCGTGAAGTATTTTTTGTGTACTCACCCGATAGACCGCATATCCCCGGGTCGAGTGACAAAAAAGAAAAAAATTTGAAAAACGAGTGAAGCGAGCGGACAAGCTAACTTCATGGAATATTTTATAAATAACTATTATCTAACGCCGTTGCGAAATGTCGGGTTTTACATGCTATTTTGACGTTTTGTAACGTTACATTTTACGTAACTGTCCTTTTATTACATTACTAGTTGTGTGATGATCTATTACCTAATCATATACAACTGAATGTTTTTTTGTTTAGGGTGTTACTATAGCATCGCCCAAGTAAGTTCATTAAATTTAAACACATTGGACACATAAGTGTTTGACATAAATGTTAAAGCGGGGTTAATTTCACACACGTAATTTGCAAAACTCACTTCGCTCGCTCGTTTTGACAATTATTACATTCATTAAACAAAATTAGTGTGTTTTCATAACTAGTTAGTACATAATAAATAAAAATAAAAATGAAAAAGAAGAGGAAGCCGTCAAGGCACTAGGCAGTCTGACTTTAAAGGAAAAACGCTTGCAGCTGCCAGGATTTGCTAGAAGAAACCTGCGCAAGCTTATGGGGAGCGGGATGCCTTATAAGAGCACCCTCAAGCTGGTTATTGAATAACCGAATACTCCATCGGAGAAGAGTGTGGCTACTCCTAGGCTTCTGGCTAAGACGGTGCACTCCGTGTTTTACGGGTCCACGCCGCAAAAAGTGGCTAAAAAGCCCAAGCCGACTGAGACCCAACCAACGAAAACCGCACGTGTCTCAGTAAAATAGCTGAATTACATTCTGCCGTGAGCGGTATCAAGGTAGGATTAATCAACCCACACTATCCCGCCCAGCAGTTAAGCGCAGACCAAATAAAGTTGCTGCGGAGGAAGTAGACACGATTGGAGATGATGATAACTCGCTTCACACTTCGGAATGGACGGTTTTGAAATTTAACAGGTGTGGACCGGGTTAGACATAGACCTTCGCTGTTGATGAAGTGTCTGTTAATGCCATGCAAGAACTAGGATGGCGGCCGCATTTTGGATTTGGGAAAGTACAGTTTCGGTTGAAAGCAAAGGGAGCGGGAAATCCCGCACCAATAGGTGATACAACGGAGGTTGTAGTAGCCGCCCTATTCACATCATCAGCTCTCGTAGCGACAAGCACCAAGAGCATCCAAAGAGCGCAAGGTATACAGACTAGTCCTAGACTACTGCCAGAGGCCCTAGAAGACGCTCTACACAATGCGAGAGGTAAGTAGGAATTACTGTTCTCAGGTTAATGGATAAGTAATTAACTGTTTGCAGGTAAACCTGCAACACGCTAAAACGGCTGTCCTTAGTAGAACCTGGATGAGTGAGCAAGTTGATATTGCCCTCATCCAACAACCGTGGCTTGCCAATACCGGACGTATTAGCGGACTCGAAAATTTATCCGGTAAGTTACTTTGCTCATGAGATAGACCCAGGGCTTAGGAATAGCATTAACGCTTTCTTAATCTCAGAACATAGCGGCCGTGACTGCGTTGCTGCCGTTTTGAGAATCCAAGGTGAGAAGGGCTGGGCAGAATTGATCATCAGTTTGGCATACTTCCATGGAGCGGAGAGCGATCTTCCTCCGGCAGTGGTCCGAAATATAATTCTGCCTATAGTCATCTCGTAATAGGTCTCACTTTTAATAACGTTGGGGCCAAACCAACCTTTGTTACCCGAAATAGAGTAGATGTATTGGACATTACGTTCAGCTCAATTATGTTGAGCTCAAAAATAACCTCCTGGAGGATATCCTCTCAGTCGCCATGTTCAGATCATAGACATATTCAATTTAAAGAGATGAATCGGACTGTAGGTAATGTAATCCCCGTAGCACTAATTGGAACCTGTTTAACAGTAGCCTTGCAGATAAGTTAACTAGTATCATCACTACCATTAGTAGTGATGCAGATTGAAATAGCCATGGCGTAGATCTTTATAGCAATTCGCAAAGCCTACCATAATAGTAGTTCACTGAAGGTGAAAAAATAATAATCGGAATACACCCTGGTAGAATGAATCTTTTAGCTCCGAAAGACATGAGGTCTGTCGGCTTTCTGGCTGTACTGGCTTTATATGACTGTGGTTCAGTTATTAGTAAACTTTCACAATTCAACGAGTAGCTTTGCAATCTTTGGTGCGATAAGCACAACGCCAGCACTAGCAGTAGATGTTCTACTTGGCCTAACTCCTTTGTACGTACACCTGGAGAAAGTGACCAGAACTACCATTTACAGATTTAAGCAATATGATCAAGCCTGTCCCTACATGTCTCATTAATCAAACTAAATAATAGACTAAACTTTTGTTACTACAACTATGGGAAATGGATAATTTAAACAAAATTAAAGACAAATGGCCGAAACATGCCTATTGGAAATAGATGAAGTTAACACAATCGATGATTTTTGCGATGATTTTTGTTTTAATTGATGTAAAATGGCCTAAACAACATGTTAAAAAAATAAAATCAACCCGGTCGAGTCTCAAACTTACCGAAAAATCACTAACGAAAAATGAATCAGTATATTAGATGGATCCGCATATAACATACTTTTTTCAAAGGACCCATCCTGGAAATTGAAACCCACCCCCTGCTCCATATCCTACCCGGAATTTGGAGAATTTGCTAAAATTTAAACGTTAATGTCCCTAATAAAATGAATCAGTATATTAGATGGATCCGCATATAACATACTTTTTTCAAAGGACCCATCCTGGAAATTGAAACCCACCCCCTGCTCCATATCCTACCCGGAATTTGGAGAATTTGTTGAAATTTAAACGTTAATGTCCCTAATAAAATGAATCAGTATACTAGATGGATCCGCATATAACATACTTTTTTCAAAGGACCCATCCTAGAAATTGAAACCCACCCCCTGCTCCATATCCTACCCGGAATTTGGAGAATTTGCTAAAATTTAAACGTTAATGTCCCTAATAAAATGAATCAGTATATTAGATGGATCCGCATATAACATACTTTTTTCAAAGGACCCATCCTGGAAATTGAAACCCACCCCCTGCTCCATATCCTACCCAGAATTTGGAGAATTTGTTGAAATTTAAACGTTAATGTCCCTAATAAAATGAATCAGTATACTAGATGGATCCGTATATAACATACTTTTTTCAAAGGACCCATCCCGGAAATTGAAACCCACCCCCTGCTCCATATCCTACCCGGAATTTGGAGAATTTGCTAAAATTTAAACGTTAATGTCCCTAATAAAATGAATCAGTATACTAGATGGATCCGTATATAACATACTTTTTTCAAAGGACCCATCCTGGAAATTGAAACCCACCCCCTGCTCCATATCCTACCCGGAATTTGGAGAATTTGTTGAAATTTAAATGTTAATGTCACTAATAAAATAAATCAGTATACTAGATGGATCCGCATATAACATACTTTTTTCAAAGGACCCATCCCGGAAATTGAAACCCACCCCCTGCTCCATATCCTACCCGGAATTTGGAGAATTTGCTAAAATTTAAACGTTAATGTCCCTAATAAAATGAATCAGTATATTAGATGGATCCGCATATAACATACTTTTTTCAAAGGACCCATCCTGGAAATTGAAACCCACCCCCTGCTCCATATCCTACCCGGAATTTGGAGAATTTGTTGAAATTTAAACGTTAATGTCCCTAATAAAATGAATCAGTATACTAGATGGATCCGCATATAACATACTTTTTTCAAAGGACCCATCCTAGAAATTGAAACCCACCCCCTGCTCCATATCCTACCCGGAATTTGGAGAATTTGCTAAAATTTAAACGTTAATGTCCCTAATAAAATGAATCAGTATATTAGATGGATCCGCATATAACATACTTTTTTCAAAGGACCCATCCTGGAAATTGAAACCCACCCCCTGCTCCATATCTTACCCAGAATTTGGAGAATTTGTTGAAATTTAAACGTTAATGTCCCTAATAAAATGAATCAGTATACTAGATGGATCCGTATATAACATACTTTTTTCAAAGGACCCATCCCGGAAATTGAAACCCACCCCCTGCTCCATATCCTACCCGGAATTTGGAGAATTTGCTAAAATTTAAACGTTAATGTCCCTAATAAAATGAATCAGTATACTAGATGGATCCGTATATAACATACTTTTTTCAAAGGACCCATCCTGGAAATTGAAACCCACCCCCTGCTCCATATCCTACCCGGAATTTGGAGAATTTGTTGAAATTTAAACGTTAATGTCCCTAATAAAATGAATCAGTATACCAGATGGATCCGCATATAACATACTTTTTTCAAAGGACCCATCCCGGAAATTGAAACCCACCCCCTGCTCCATATCCTACCCGGAATTTGGAGAATTTGCTAAAATTTAAACGTTAATGTCCCTAATAAAATGAATCAGTATATTAGATGGATCCGCATATAACGTACTTTTTTCAAAGGACCCATCCTGAAAATTGAAATCCACCCCCTGCTCCATATCCTACCCAGAATTTGGAGAATTTGTTGAAATTTAAACGTTAATGTCCCTAATAAAATGAATCAGTATACTAGATGGATCCGTATATAACATACTTTTTTCAAAGGACCCATCCCGGAAATTGAAACCCACCCCCTGCTCCATATCCTACCCGGAATTTGGAGAATTTGCTAAAATATAAACGTTAATGTCCCTAATAAAATGAATCAGTATATTAGATGGATCCACATATAACATACTTTTTTCAAAGGACCCATCCTGGAAATTGAAACCCACCCCCTGCTCCATATCCTACCCGGAATTTGGAGAATTTGTTGAAATTTAAACGTTAATGTCCCTAATAAAATGAATCAGTATACTAGATGGATCCGCATATAACATACTTTTTTCAAAGGACCCATCCCGGAAATTGAAACCCACCCCCTGCTCCATATCCTACCCGGAATTTGGAGAATTTGCTAAAATTTAAACGTTAACGTCCCTAATAAAATGAATCAGTATATTAGATGGATCCGCATATAACGTACTTTTTTCAAAGGACCCATCCTGAAAATTGAAACCCACCCCCTGCTCCATATCCTACCCGGAATTTGGAGAATTTGCTAAAATTTAAACGTTAATCCTAATAAAATGAATCAGTATGTTATGTGGATCCGCTTATAACGTACTTTTTCCAAAGGCCCCATCCCGGATATTGGAACCCACCCACAGCTTCATACACAATCCGGCACTTTGTACGTTCAGAAAGAAATTAAGACAGAGATCAAGACTAGCAGGTATAGACGGCTATTAGGTGTGATGGGTATAATAGGATTATTGTTTAATTAGAAACCGAAATTTATTTAATGAAAATCAAAAAGTTACTAAATATATTAAAGATTATCTTACTTAGCGTCCTCGAATTAAATAAAACTTGCACTGAACTCTGGTCTTAATGTTTTTTGGATGAAATTATCTGAATTGGATGAAAACTGAATAAAACTCAAGACTTCAACTTAACAAATCAATTATCAATTATCAATCAAATTAGCTGATTGTCTACACAGACTTGAAATCCTTGAAATGTAAACGAAAATAAACATAAACCGAACAGAACATAACCTCGAAAAATTCGTTTTGTTTACGTTGAATAGTGAAACTGAAAACTATCAAGTAACTATTAAGTACACTTAATTTAACTATAGGGCGAATCAAGGTAGTAGTTGGTGTTTTTATCGTTGCTACTCGAACGTTACCATCAACCCCTGGATGAAGTTCAATAATTCTAGCAAGCATCCACCTAGCTGGAGGTAGTCGTTCATACCAAAAGTCCAAAAGTCCTCAATCATATGGCGAAGAAGTTGCTATCGGTTCAGACGATTCATGTTTTCTGTTAAAATTGAAGGCTCCGGAATAACTGTCAATGCTTCTCCGATTAAAAAATAAGCTGGTGTTAGAGCTTCATAGCTATTTGGGTCATCAGACATTGCACTTAGTGGACGTGAATTTAAAACCGCTTCGATTTGAATTAGCACTGTGCTAAACTCCTCGTAAGTGAGTAACGATGATCCAACCACTTTCCGAAGGTAAGTCTTTACTGATTTAATGCCAGCCTCCCACTTGCCACCAAAATGAGGAGATGCTGGAGGGTTGAATTTCCAAATTGTGTCATCACCAATTAGCAAATTTGTCACTTCTTTAAACTCCTTAGATGCTGCTGAGAACAAGGATCTTAGCTCACGATCCGCTCCAACCAAATTACTGCCACAATCGCTGTACAAGCAGTTGCATATGCCACGACGACCAGTAAAACGCTTGTAGGCAGCGATGAATCCGAAAGCCGAATAGTCAGTAGCAACTTCGAGGTGAATAGCGGAACTTACTAGGCAAACAAAAAGGATTAGATAGCTTTTATACGTCTTACCGGAACGTCCACGGCTTGTGCGGAGAAAGAAAGGGCCTGCATAATCTACTCCGGTGTGTAAGAAGGGTCTGGATGGCGTTATTCTCGGAGGAGGAAGCTGACCCATCAATTGTCGTGTAGTTTCAGCTCGCTGTTTGGCGCAGATCATGCACTGATGGATGAACTTTCGAACTGGCATACGACCGCCAATAATCCAAAATTGACGTCGTAAGGAAGACAACGTCAGCTGAGTGCCTCCGTGTAACGTCAATCGATGATGACTATCGATGATGAGGGTGGTTATTCTTGAATCACGAGGAAGAATGATCGGATGTTTTTCGTCAAAGTCCAAGTTGGAGAAACGAAGACGACTTGTAACTCGTAAAAATCCATTACCATCTATAAAAGGTACCAAACGAAACAACGGGCTTGATCGTTGAAGAGAACGTCCTTCTTTAATAGTGGTAAGCTCATTTTCGAACGCGCTAAGCTGGCACTCGCGCACCCAAAACATTAATGCGTTTTTTATCTCACTGGGTGATAGAATGTTCTTAAAAGTTTATGTAAGGAAGGAAACTTATGTTTTAAGTCCCAACCGTTGCCGGACTGAGTTGTCACGTGTGAAGTTGGTTTCAAACGCAGTTCACGATTCACATCAGTTGGCGGTGATCAGCGAAGAAGAGGCCATTGTGAAGGAGGAGCTGATAAGCAAGACGGTCCAGACCACCAAAACGTTTCCTGTTGAAGCTGCTGAATGTTCTTCCCTCTTGAAGCGAGATCAGCTGGATTGTCGCGACCGGGAACATGATGCCAAGTCGCTTGAGCCAGGTCCTGAATCTGAATCACCCTATTTCGAACAAAATCCTTCCATTTAGAAGGATGACTGCAAATCCATGCCAGAGCAACAGTCGAATCTGTCCAAAGATGATCTGGCAAATGATGGAAATCCAAAACAGTCAGAACTCTTTTGACTAACCGAACAAGTAGAACCGCGGCGCACAATTCTAGACGCGGAATTATAATACTTTTTAGTGGAGCCACTTTAGTTTTTAAGAGAAGAAGAGTAACCCGCACTCGACCGCGATTAAGGACCCGCAAATACACAACCGCTCCAAACGCACTAACAGACGCGTCCACGAAACCGTGTACCTCGACCGAATCACTGCCGTCATCAATACCTAACCAACGAGGCACTCGAATCACCGGAGTCTCGCGAAAACTATTGATAAAGGATTTCGCGTCCAGAGGTGTTGCATGAAGATTTTAGCAGTAACAATGAAAAGGGAAAGCCACCCAAGCGGATCGAACAATTTAGCAATAAACGACAAAACCGAGCGCTTGGTAAGTTTGCTATCCGCGTTATCAATATGTAAACGAAATACGAATTCATCTGTCTTATTGTTCCATAAAAGACCGAGTGCACGAGGAGTATCCGTACTTTCTATGTTTAATGTGTCCGAAGTAGCGAGAAGATCCGAATGCAAAGAACAGAGTGCTTCAGGCAAATTGGAAATTCATTTTCCTGCCTTAAAACATCCGGAAGTTAAAACATTATTAAGTTCGAAGATTAGTTCTTGGACCTGATCGAGATCATTAGCACCGGACAATATATCGTCAACGTACGTATCGATTTGAAGTGCTTCTGCACCGCGAGGCTGACTATCTGATTTGTCGATACACAATTGCCGAATACAACGTATTACCAAGTATGGCGCACAAGAAAGCCCGTAAATGACGGTAGTTAGTGCGTAACTTTTCCAATAATCTGTTGGATGTTCGCGCCAAATTATGCTTTGAAAAGGTTGATCGTTTTCATGTACAAGAATCTGGCGATACATTTTTTCAATGTCGCAGGCAAATACTATAGGATGACGTCTCCCCCTCAAAAAAACGTCCACTAACTCATTCTGTATCTTCGGACCGGTATGTAGACAATCATTGAGAGAAACACCCGAGGAAGTTTTTTGCGATCCGTTAAATACGACGCACAACCGAGCAGTTGAACTGGTTTCCCGAAAAACACCGTGGTGAGGTAAGTAAAAATGAGCCGCCTCTAAATTTGTTGCAACTTGTTTCATATGATTTAGAGCTAGATATTCGCGCATGAATTGGTTGTATTGCGTTCTAAGGTTTTCGTCGCGAGCGAATCTAATTTCAGTACGGTTAAAAGAGCTTCTTGCAATATTGAACGAAATGCCCAATTCGGTTGTTGATCTCCGGAATGGTAAACGCACTAAAAAACGTCCAGTTTGATCCCGCGAATGAGTTCGAATAAAGTGATTTTCGCAGACACGCTCATCAGTTGAAAGACAAGGAGTATTCATAGTATCCTCCTCCTGTTTCCAGAAACATTGCATAAGTTCAAGAAATTTGCTGTCAATTGAACATTGAAAACCGTACGCGCTTTGAATAGAAGATTGATCAGAAATCACACCGGAAAGAATCCACCCGAACTGAGTCTTTTGAGCAATTAGAGTACCGTCACCGTTCCGTCGCACGCCTTCTTGCAATACTTTTGAATATAAACCGACACCGAGAATTAATTCGATTTTTCTGGATGATGTAAATTCTGGATCAGCTAACGGAATATCATTAAATTCTACTGGCAGTTGAGTCGAATGTTCTCTAGGTAGATATGCGGTAAGTTTTGGAAGTATCAACGCTTCCTCCGTAAACGATACCAATGAGTCAATTATAGAACACAAGCGAACCGAAACAACACCGTTTGAAATGCTAGTTCGCTGTGAACCAATTCCAGATGTGGGAACATTAGCGGATCTTCGTGAAAGTTTAAGTCGCTGCACCAACGATTCGCTTATGAAGGAAACTTCCGAACCCTGATCGATTAGAGCGCGAACAATAATCGTATCACCACGAGGAGATGAAACTCGAACCAATGCTGTAGCTAGCAAAACTGTTGTGTGAATGTGATGTGAATTAATAATATGACTGGATGTTGTAGGTTGAGTGCTTATCATGGTTGATGTTTCTGGTGTAGATGATTGGGTTCCTTCTGAGTTTGATAGTGTGTTTGTTGTTGTATGAGGTCCCAAACAATTGAAACAGAGTCCTCGGTTTATAACGAATTCGGCACGTTGTGCAGCTGTTTTGGAGAGATAATTCTGACACGAGGCTATATAATGAACTGCACCACACAATGTACAACCATTGGAAGGTGTAGATGCGTTATGAACAAAAAAAAGAAGAATGATATAAAAAGGTTGAAGATATTCTTTTAGAAACTGAATGCTTTTCGATGGCTTCGAGGGTGTAGATACGCCCGATTAGAAATTCCTCTAGTTCTTCGAAAGTCGAAGGATCGCGATGACTCCCGATTGACTTTTCCCAGTCTTTTATTGTTTTTGAATCTAATTTTCTCACGATCATATACACGAGAAGATGATCCCATGATTCAACGGGGCATCCAAGTGATTGTAACGCACCGAGTGCTTCGTTAATCTCGCTTATCAATCGTTTAAGTTCAATAGCTGATTCCGATTTAATCGAACGCGCGGAAAAAAGAATCGATAAATGAGAGTCAATCAATACGCGCCGATTTTCGTATCGTTCGATTAATAAATTCCACGCACGTTGGAAATTCGCACTTGTAACAAGTAAATTTTTTAAAAGCTGTGCCGGTTCCTTAACTAGACTCATTTTCAGATATTGCAACTTTTCCACCTCCGAAATATCGTCGTTGTTGTTCACCATGGAAAAGAATAAATCACGGTATTGAGTCCAGTTCGAAAAATTCCCGTCAAATGTTGGTAACGAAATTTGCGGCAGATGTCGCGAACCAGATTTGATTCCAACAGGCATCGGATTCACGGTGATTGGAGGATTCGCGGCCAGAAGATCACCGATCGGCCTTCGATCCGATCCGGTAGCACTTGGAACCGGACTTGGATCCAAAATGTCTAACATAAAGGCTTTAGCGTTTAGATATTCATTTTCACATAAGTTAAATAGATTGTCAGTAAAATAAGCTATGTTCGCGAATTCGACTTGATATGGAATTAATTTTTTATGAACATCGTTGAAATCGTTCCAATTAGACTCAAGTCGCTCAAGTCGACTACGAATTGTACCGCGAGTCCAATTTGCTCGACCGATCTTTTTTAAATTGTCAATCGTTCTTGAAATAACACCGAAAACTTCATTTTGTCTTTCGAAAAACGGGTTTAGCAATGCTTTGTCACCGGGGCATCTTGGAAATGTTAATAGAATGTATCTAAATTAAAAAAACCACACGAAAAAACTAACACTTTAATTAAATTCCGCCGTGAATAGCCGTCATTAACCGTTATCAATCGCGATCCGGCTCGAAGGACAAAAAAATGTTTAATTAGAAACCGAAATTTAATTAATGAAAACCAAAAAGTTACTAAACATATTTAAGATTATCTTACTTAGTGTCCTCGAATTAAATAAAACTTGCACTGAACTCTGGTCTTAATGTTTTTTGGATGAAATTATCTGAATTGGATGAAAACTGAATAAAACTCAAGACTTCAACTTAACTCTGTCTATTCGAAAACGAAAGTGAATTTTTGAGAACAAGTTTTGGAGGTCTAAAAATAGATCGCTCCACCCCGAAAATATAATACAACATTAATCCTTAAATCTAACTCAAATCTAAATTAAATATACAAATGAAACTTTAAACAATTAAAAAATAAAAATAAAAATAACAAAAATAAAAAAAAAATATTTAGAAAAAGTTATTAATAGTTTCATTTTATTTCAAGAAATGACTTGATTTTTATTTATAATATTAGTATTTGTGTGTGTAAATGCGGAAATTTCAATTCAACGGAGCTGTTTACCCGCCGTTTACCAAGCTATGTGTCTTAAAAAGGTTCGATGACGACCTTTTTATCAAATTTCAAAGTGATTTTTCGGTAAGTTTGAGACTCGACCGAGTTGATTTTATTTTTTTAACGTGTTATTTAGGCCATTTTACATCAGTTAAATAAAAGTTATCGCAAAAATCGTCAAATGTGTATGCTTAATATATGCCGCAGTATCCATTGATTTTGTTGTGCCACAATCCCTTGCATGCTGTGACAACCTCGACTTGAGATATTAGGAAGTGATTCTCACATAACAACTGTCACATCCCTTACAATCAACTGTATAAACCAAGTTAGACTAACGTGAAAGAGGGGTGCTGTTCTTAAGAGAAGATATTTTTTAGGAGTCTAAGGCTTCTTTAGGGTTTAAGTTTTTAGGTCTCTTTAAGGGTTTAAGGTATATTTAGCTCTGTAAAACCCAGAATATAGGGTACCTTTACAAACGTAGGTGGAACGGAAGGCAGGGAGTGGTAGGGAGTAATCCGAAGGATGAATAATTGACCAGTCAAGACTAGACGGAGACACACCGACTGGCCGCACAGTAGCATGTTGGTGATAAAGAATTTCTAATTAACATCAGAGCAACTTACGGTGACCATACCGTCTCCAACATCAACCTCTTGATATTGGAGACAGTTAATAGAAGGTTGGCCAATTATAACAACAAGAAACATTTTTTACTAAAATACCGAAGATCATTCCGGTATCATTTCGAGGCATATGAAAGACAACTTCAAACAGCTTTATAACAACTTGAATGGAGCATCCAGACACATGATGGAGAGGATTAGCGGGTACATTCATAGGTTAGGAATTAAGTTTTTAACTACTGAAATCTCTAGTACATTTCTAACCTTAAAAACATTTATACAATCATTTTCCCTTTTATGTTTAGTAGATTAAAAACCACCTAGACAAGGGCTATAATAAATATTTTAATTACATTAAGAACCGTAACATTAAGATGTTCAAAGACTTGTCTCAGGAATTTATGTTTAATAGGTTAGTTGGTGACAACACTAAGTAGTTTTCCAACATATCTAATTGTTATATTCTCTAAAAATCAAGTTATTTCTTAAAATAAAATGAAACTATTAATAACTTTTTCTAAATATAATTCTATTATATTTGTCTAATTGTTATATCTAATAACTAAATATGTTGTACTATGACGGGTCCTAAAAGAGCTCAGACCGGACAAGTCACGGTGGTCCGTAATCAGTATGTGGAAAAGTCCCTTGCTTTATTGGCTGACTTAGATACGTATCAGATATTGAAATCTGACTCGATTCTCTACATCCAAAGGAAACAAAAAGAAACTCTGTAAAGAGTTACTAGACGGTGATTTTATTTCTAAGCAGGTTTACAGGCCATTGGTCTGTCGCAATGGTGTCTCACCATAGAATTTCTATGGTTTATCAAAGATACATAAAGAGGGTTCCCCTTTGAGACCAATCATTTCTTTTGTTGGTTCACCCACGTATAGATTGTCTGGTTATCTAGCTACGAGCCGGTCGTCTGTCCTAACAAATAGAACTAGGTATAACGTCTCGCATTCTTTCTCATTTGCTGAAGAAAAGAAGGGTTTTGTACTTCCACAAGACTTTATTTTGGTTTCCTTAGATGGATTGGAGTTGGTGACTGAAAGGTTGTCTGCTCAGTGGGACTTGATACAACATCACGTTGGGATTTCCCATTATCTTTTTATCAGGATCATTGAATTTCTGTTTAGTTCCTCGGTATTCTCTTTCAAGGATGTTTATTATAAACAGAAGCTTGGTACTGCCATGGGCAGTCCACTCAGCCCCATTCTTGCTACCATGGTTATGGACTGGACTTTAGATGTGTGCATTCCCAGATTGCCCTTCAATTTGCCCTTCAAATATATGTATGTTGACTTGATAAGGGGTTTCGAAATAAGAATCTTAAGATTTTGACAAATATCTTCTGTGATAATAGTTTCCCTAAAGCCCTGGTCAACAGAATCCTTTATCACTAAGATGCTTCTGTGCGGTCAGTCGGTGTGTTTCCATCTCCTCTTGACTGATCGATGACTCATTCTCCGGATGACTCGATCGATGACTCCTGCCTTTCATTCCACCTACATTTGTAAAGGTACCCTTTATTCTGGGTTTAAAGAGAACTTGATCAGGATCTTTCCCGATTGTCTTCTTAAATTTTCTAAATGTACCTGCAGACCCATAAAAAATATATTCTTGTCTATTAAGGATACCACCTCTCTTTCAGGTCAGTCCAATTTGGTTTATAAAGTTGATTGTAAGGGATGTGACCGTTATTATGTGGGAACCACTTCCCAATATCTCAAGTCGAGGTTGTCAAAGCATGCAAGGGATTGTGCCACAAAAAAATCAGGGGGCACAGCTTTGGCAGAACACCCTGTAACCACCGGTCATAATTTTGACTTTGATGAGGCCAAAGTTCTCTGTAAGGAAAAGATCTATAGCAGGAGATTGTTTTTGAAGATGTTTCTTTTTAGGTGCAAAAAATTTTACAATGGGCATGTTTCGTCCATTAAGACAAATGTAATTATAATTGTAATGTAATAAATGCCTTTATAATTTTGTTTAAATTACCTATTTCCATAGTTGTGTTCCCTACAGCCAAGTATAATTTTTGTGTCGGCCTTCTGCTGTTTGTTACTGACTTTTTAATCTATTATATAAATCATTTGATTATATAAGTTCAAATCTAACTAAGGGTTAGATTTTTTAGGTTAAGAGTCGGTTGTCCTTGTTAACAGCTAATTCCATCCTTGTCTGTTAAGTGAAGTTCTCTTCTTCCTATTGTGCTCTACACCTGGTATCTTCCTAGTTTTTAGTTTAGACCTAAAAATCCATTATTTTTTATCCTAATAAATGGCGTTGGTTGATAGAAAATAAAGACAAAACAGAGTTCCTGTTTTCTATTGTTTGTGATGCAGAAATCCCCTGTCTTGCCAGAGCTGTCATTTCTTTAGATTTTTTAGCGACCTTTTTTTTGACTGTTTTTATAATAAGTGCTTTGAAAACAATCAAAATGTTACGACTATGGTTAGTAGCAGTGGTAGTGAGTCAGATTTTGATAAATCACCACCTAACAAGAATAAAGTAGTAAGATGTGAGCAAAAATTTATTAATTCTTAGCTCAAAGATGAAAAATTTAGTGGATGGCTTGTAAAAAGTAAAAAAGGTAATACGTATTTTTATTGTTCTGTATGCAACTGTGATAGGTAATGCAGCATTCAAGAACTGATGCGGCATAAAAATTCGTCCAAGCATAAAGGGAATTGTAAGAAATTACAAAAGCTACCTAAACTTCCATCTTTGTTTTCATTATCTTCAAATTCGCAACATTCGCAACGGATGGTAAAAGCCGGTGAAATTAAGCTGGCTTGTTTTAATGCAGAAAATAGCCTCCCATTTAATGTTGCCTCACATGTCCCTAATTTAGTAAAATTTGTATGTCCAGACTCAAAATTGCTGAAAAATTGTCTATGAGCATAACAATAGCTCGTGCTATTGTAATAAATATAGCAGAAAAAAAAATTTAAGACAAAACCATTTTTCATTGTTGATAGATTAAAGCACTGATAAGTCGACAATCAAGCATTTGATCGCGAGGTTACTCAACCCAAATTATGAAGTAGAAGATAACTTTCTAACGTTAATACCAGTTACCGATAGTTCAGCTAATGGTTTATACAATAAAACTGTCGAATATTTTATTTGCTTTTGATGGCGCCAATGTAATGTCCAACGCATTCGAAAAATTACGTAGGGGCCTTGAGGACTTTTGTCGTCAAGTTTTTAATCACATCCAAAACGCACCTAAACGCATAGGTCATTTCAAAACATATCAGGCGTTTCCAAACATAAAACTACATAAAATATTACACCCTGCACAAACCAGATGGCTGTCGCCGAACGATGTTGTAAATATATTGCTAGAACAGCTCCC
The DNA here is from genome assembly GCA_036711965.1 of Onthophagus sagittarius. Classification (NCBI taxonomy): domain Eukaryota; kingdom Metazoa; phylum Arthropoda; class Insecta; order Coleoptera; family Scarabaeidae; genus Onthophagus; species Onthophagus sagittarius. The sequence goes on from JASERS010000001.1 coordinate 50,842,285, forward strand.
GGCTATTAAACAACATTTTCAATGGGCAGTTTTTACAGATCGTCTTCATTCTGCGCAAGGTATTTTAACGAAAACCCTGAAACCGACAACTAAATCATACTTGGAGTTTTTACGATTTGCGTTACCTATATTCACTGATTTAAATAAAAAAAAGCAAATAGAGAAACCGAAGTTGTACATATTATATAATCAAATTTACACTATGTATGTAACTATTTTAGAATGTTTTATACAACCAATTTATTTAGAATTAACACAAGAAGAGAAAAACAATGCCAAAGATATTTCAACTGCCAAAGAACAGAAAGTATTTAGTGTTAATGTAAACGACGTTAGGATCCATTTACCGTTATTTGAAATATATGTCGACGGAATGATACCAAATTTGATTCGGTTGAAAAAGGACAATGAATGGCGAACTCTTCGCAACACCAATTTGAGTTTTGACGAAGCTGATGCGCTTAATGTGGAAAAATTTTGGGGACACGTTTCCAGATTACGAAAGGGCTATGGATCAACAACACTTCCACTGTTATCTAATTTAACAAAATCACTTTTGTGTCTACCACACAGTACTGCTACAGCAGAACATTTGTTTCCAGCTATTAATATTATGTAGACACACAAAATCAGAAATTAAAAAATGTTTTGAGTTTGAAGCGACCAATGAGCTTATAGAGAAATGCAACAAAAATATGTACGATTTCAAAAAAAAGATGAAACAGGAAAATGAAGAAGATTTACAAATTGAAAATGACATAATAACTAATAACATCTAACTTCTTCATAAGTATTGTTACATTTGTTAATTTTAATAATTTAAGGAACTCATAATTTTTTTACTATAATTTTTTTCTCATAAACATTTTATTTATTACCACCATTAATATTAACTTTAATATTAAATTATACAACATAAAGGAAAGCTGTAGATAACCGTTTATTAAATTAATATTTAGGGTTTTCTACCTTGTGACTCCTTCCTGAAAGTTTTTCGCCAGAGACAGTTGGCGTACCTTATTCGATCAGTTTTTGTACCTTTTATCGACGCTTGGTTCACCACGCGGTTTTTTTTCGAAAAAAATTGTTAAGGTTCCTTCTTTTTGATGTCTTTGGAGACAGACCAAAATAACATCATGTATTTTTATATAGGCTGTTCCACGATCATTGAGTCGCACGTCATACCGAAAACACGCCCACTGAGTAGCGGCGTTGCCAAACGATTTTTAGCACTTCGATGGATGAATGGATAACGCACCTAATTCGCAATTCGTTAATCTCTTTAAACCGCTCTTTTATCTGCAATTTACGATTATTGTCAATAACATAACCTTAAAAGTGTTGTTTTGAAGTTTAATGTTCAAAACAGTTTGCAGGTGTTTGTAAAGTGAACGACAACATGGCATTTTGCTTTATTCATCTAATTTAAAGCTGGTTTTATTTTTATTTTCCTTTTTCTTAATTTGTATGAGTTATCGTATTTGATCATTATGGAATTAACTTAATAATGTATAAAAAAATTGGAAATTAACTATCCACATTTATTACAAATAAAGCTCATAAATTATTGGTCAATAAAGCAACGCTGTGACGTATTGATAACGTGCGATTCAATGGTCGTGGAACAGACTATACATCTTGTAACCTCTAAATTGTAAGTTTAGTTAGGTTTTTTGTTAAATTATTAACGATCTCTTATTTTCAACCCCCTTGGGTTGAAAATAAGTTTTGTTATTTATTTGTTAGTTATTTGTTAAGTTAAGTTTGGTTGAATTCCCAATAAAAAAATACTTAAGAATATTAATGTTGGTTGAGAACATTAGACTGCACGGTGAAATTTGATAACATTATCCATCGTGGTACCATAGATCCTTCACAGTACAAATGAACCATTACACCTCCTAATTTCTGAGTGAAAAAGATGACGAGAGCATACCTTCTACTACTGCAAACGATGGAAGGATCTGGCCGAAGAAACCAACGGAAAAGAATGACTACCGAAAATTGTATTGACCTCATGCTCGAGAATGCGAGCAAATGGAACATAGTGGAGGGCTTTGTCGGAGAGGTCATACAAGCAAAGGAACGTGAGGAGAAGGAAGAACAATTTACTGGGACGTAGAGGGGCTGCAGAAGAGGAGAGGAGTAGGGGGGCACAGAAGCCCGCTTGTCCGGGTATATAACATGCGTTTTGTGATTACCAAAAACTTACTTCGTTATTTTTCCTTTTTAAATACCAAATGAGATCGAGGTGAAGATAGGGTGAAAGGACGGTAATCAGCAACAAGGGAAAGGGGGGCTAAGAGAAAATGTTGGAAATTATTTTCAGGTAATTTCAATTCCCCAACGTGAGAGAAACTACCATAGATAGGCTTAGAAATGTTTATACATAATCTATATAAAATTAAATTCCCTTTCTGATAGAGTTAGAGTTAAGCTGGTAGGGTTATGTTGTATAAGACATTCCAATTAAGACTTTCGACTTTCTAGCCAAAAAATTATAGCATTTATAGAAAAAACTAATGAACTAATCGAAATCCGTCGAATTTTTTCATAAAATCTTCTTTCATCAATATCTTAGGTTAGGAACAAGATATCGAGGCACGGTTTTCACTAGTTTGTTTGGGATTCATTTTACTATTTTGTCATGGAAAAACATTATTACCAACCTATTTAACTTTTCTAGAAAAGCTCACAATTTCTATTGTAATGTCGGAGAATGTCCGCTGGTGGCTAAATTCCATATTACATTCAACACAAACAAAGTAGGATTTAAAGTTCAAGAAAAGGTCTTTTCAAAACATTTTCAAATGCTTTTGTGTTATATTAGTATATCGGAATTCCGAGATGATCCACATTTTTAAATTCACGAAGGCGATTGCGCTCCCTAGCGGTCATCTTAGAAACCTGAAAATAATTTCCAGCTTTTTCTGTTAGCCACTATAGTCATAAAATTTTTTACCGCAAGGTTCTACAATGAGTAGTTTCCAAGATATCGTACTTTGTACGCTTTTTTGGCCACCCGGTACGTACATAATAGCATATTAAAACACAAATTTCGTAAGACACGCTTAAAATGCACGAATTTAAATTGAAAAACGAGTTGCGAAGTTACGAGTTTTTTATGAATGAGTGCTTTGAGTCTTATGAAACGAGTTTTTAAGCTATTTTTTGTAATTTGCGTTTTTATCCTATTTTTTTAACAAAAATAAAATAATTTTGACAACATAGGTGTTACGGTTTACCAACTGCTACGTACCAAATCTCCCAAAAATTATTTAAATTTATTTTTGTTAAAATAAAGAAAAAAACTCAGTAGAATTATAAATAATAAAATAAGAAACATGTTTCATAAGACTTAAAATTTTAGTAATATAAATTCCAGTATAAAAGGTCACATTGACAATTAAAAAATTAATGACCTAATGTCGCCAACTTAAACTACTTTCATAAAGCATTACTACAAAACTTATTACAGCGTCGGGTGCTGTAAGAAGTCTCATTACAGTGCCCGTTTGAGTGCTATACGAGCCTGCATTGCCGTATACCTATTACATATACATACATATACTATATACCTGTTACAATATTGCTAATTAAATAATCGTGCTCTAACTTTTAATATCCAATTGTAGAAAGCATACACTTTCTTGTATTCCTAAAGTAATAAATAATCAACTATCTTAAATTGATCGTAGAAAGCAATTTACATACATTTGCTGCAGCTGCATGAGACATATCGCCGAATAAAGGCACCTTCGTAGAAAATATTTTTTGAGTCATACTCAATAAAAGTAAAATGTACTTTCGTGTTGAGATATCCGCCTCATACCAGTTTAAATCATACACAAATTCAGTTATACTACCAGCCTGTTTAAGAGAACACTTTAATACTTTTATTAGACAAGAACTTACACGAACCATTGAAGTAATTCTTTGTCCAGTTGCATGGGATAGAAATAATGTTATAATGTTGCACATCATGATGTAAAAACTTGCTAAATCGTTTTTCTAAAAATAATACTTTAATTAATTGATTTGTTAACACTCTTTAATCACTCATACCAAAGCAAATTCGGTGGTAGAGGCAGTCAACGAAAGAAAAACGAAAATCTTTGTAGGAACCAGAAAGATAGCTAAGAGCTTATTAAACATTTGTAAAATTCTACAACAAAATTTTTAAATAAAATGTATCTCATAAAGAAGGTGTCTCGACCATGTCTTACCAATTTTGAAAAAAAATTACAACAAAATAAGCTTTATACGTGGTAATAAAGTTTGAGGTAGAAAATATACATAAGGGAAAAAAGTTGTCAGCCAAATTGAATTGGATGAATTGATGACAATTGCTGCCGGCACGGTTGAACGAAGGAAAGGCGATGGATTGTCATAGATTTTTTTGCTAGCCATAGCTTTAACAAAAATAAAATATATTTTGACAATATAGGTGTTACGATGTTACCAACTGGTACATACCAAGCTATCCTACATTGTCAAAATGTACTTTATTTTTATTAAAAAAAAAGGATAAAAGCGCGAATAATAGCATAAGAAAGTTTCATGAGATTTTAAATTTTACTATACTCTATTTTTAAAGCAGAACGTGATTAGTTGAGTGTGAAGAAAGTTTACAACAGGCAATTTTTTTTATTGATAATCATTTTGAATTTAGAAGTTAGGTTATTGATAATTCGACAATTTTCTGATACTATCGTCAATTTTGTGTTCTTAAACCCCTTTGCGTGTAATACTTCAATACAATTGAGTGAAATCTGTTCTTGTTGGAACAAATTATGGATCGTAGTTCAGAATATTATAAATCAATACAAGCAACACATTAATGACGAAACCTTATTGAAAATAACTGACATTGTTGATAGAATTATCGAGGCTGCTGGTAAGAAAAACATTTTAACAATCATATCAAGCCAAATAATGTTTTAATTGTAAGGGTGGTGAAGGAATATAAAGATACTGAAAAGGTTGCAAGTCTCAAATAACTAGGTGGGAGACCTGGAATTATTATGGAAATTGATGATTTTACTAATGTTTCCATATTTCGATCAATTTATTATTTAGATGAAGCATGGGTTAATCAAGGTCATACAAAAGAGAAAGTGTGGATAGATGAATTAATTCAGAGTAAGAGAGAGGCATTTATCGAAAACTTAACTATGGGGTTTTAAAATCCATCAAAAAAATGAAGACTAATAATATTACATGTTGGTTCTGAATCAGGTTTTGTTAATCAAGGCCTGTTAGTTTACGATGGTAAAAGGATCACTATGAAGAAATCAATGCAAAAGTATTTGAAGAATCGTTTCAAAATCTATTAGAAAAATTACCCGAGAATGCAGTTATTATAATAGACAACGTTCATACCATAGTTGTTAGGTCGAGAATATATTAATTACAACCTCAATTAAAAACCAAATGCAAAGTTTGCTTACTTTAAAAAATGTTTGTATGAAGAAAACATGGTGCGATCCGAATTATTGACATTGATATAAGCACATAAAGCTAAATATGATATGTGGCATGTGATGAGTTGCAAAAACGAAAACAAAAATTGTGTTACGGTTAGCACCACACCATGTAGAGTTAAATTCCATCGAATTAATATGGGCACAAATATGAAATGAGGTGCCTTCTAAAAATATCACATTTAAATTGGTAAATGTTAAAAAACTTCTATTGGAAGCGATCCAAATTTTCACAATTTACAATTCGAAAAATTATTAATAGGGCGGAATTATAGACAAAGTTATTTAGCGGCTCCGCTGAAGTTAGCTTCAAATTTATATCCACAATAGATCCAGATCCATGAAATTACAGCTGACCAAGCAAGTGGTGAACATGAGTTTTAATTACTATTTTTCTCAAACCCCATGCAGTAATCAGCCTGCCTATACGTATCCTCAGATTTACCGTACGGGCGGCGAGGCGAATTTATAAAGCAGTCATTTTTACCACTAAACTAAAAATTTAATTTCTCAACGCCTAGTGAATGTCAAACCCTGGGACTGGGCTAGATAACTTATATTTATTTTATTATTTTCTTTATTAATTCCAGTATAGAGTCTGCCTATGAACACCCCCAGATTTACCGTAGGAGCGGCGAAATGAATTTTTTTATGTAGACTCACTTTTACCACTAAACTAAGAAATTAATTTCTCAACCCCTAGCGAATGTCGCACCTTGGAACTAGACTAGATAATTCGAATAGGTGCACTAGTATAGAATTTGCATATGGGCACCTTCTGATTTAACATAGGGACGGCGGGATGAATTTTTTAAGTAGACTCATTTTTACAAAATATAATTTACAAAACGTCCGCTCTTTAGCAGTTTATCAAAAAATTAAAAGTGAAGCTAAAGCGAGAGGTGATTACCATATTGAATTGATTATAATTTGTTCGAATATCCATTTTACCAGTAACGTGTAATGAATCAAATAAAAAATATAAAAATCTTTGCTTTGTACTTTAACTGGTCCTTTATTTTAAAAATAATGTCTTGCTTGTTTCGGCTAATCGCCATCTTCAGAGACACTATAAGATTTAACATTATTAATGAATAATAACAATCAAAAATGTTCACTTAATTATATTGAAACTAAAACAATTAGAAATACTTAGTCAATATCAGTTAAATAAAACAATTTAAAATGTAATAAAGACGCAGAACACAAATTACAAAGTTTACAAACATGAGTTAAATAAAATCTGTGATGGCGCCAGAGTTGGTGAATTATCAAAAAACTTGAAACTTGATGCGCATGTGGAAAAGAACTGGGTATTGTAAAAATAATTTTATTTTAAATTTTGAAATTTTAGATGAAATTAATATATTTGTTATAATTTTGAAGAATGGTGGATTAAAAATGGGGATTGTTGAAAAATTGTTATTTGAAATATTAAATGGGAGAGGAATAGTTTTTAAAGAAGGGATGTTTGTTAGAGAAAAGAAAGGGGAGTGTGAGCCACGGGACCCCAAAAGTTCGAAAAGTATCTGCGGCTCTAGAATATTAATCCTCGGTATTTTGGGGTAAGGGATTATTTAAATATCAATGCAAAACGTGCTTTTAGAGAGCATCGTGATATTTGCCTGTGTAATCATATGTCTCCCAAAGTTAGAGTTATCATTGTATTTATGTTCACTAATTCTTGTTTTGAGTGATCTACCTATTTCACCTAAGTAAGATGCACCACAAGTACCGCATTCTAGTTTGTAAACACCATTATGGTCTAGTAATTGTATTTTATCTTTAGCATTAAACAGTTCTTTCTGAATAGTATTAACGTTTTTAAAGGACATATTAATATCATATTTGCGAAAAATTGATTGAATTTTATGGGCTATGAGACCAGGATAATTAATTGATTTGTAAATTAAATTTTGATTATTGTTTGAAATTTGTAAACCAGTAGAGTTTCTTAAAGTCGGAATCAGTAGAGTCTTTAGTGTATTTATAAATTTATTTTTCAATGAATCTATACAGGGTGTCTCACGTAACTGGTTCATTAGAACTTTATAAGGTTCCACTACTTGTAGAGGCTTGAAATTTTGGTATCATGGGTTGTTCATTGCGATCTATTAATCTAAAATATTTTCAAGATGGCCACAACTTCCGGTCTACCAGAAGTAGACCTTAACTTCGTTATTTTAAATGGAATGCTATAGTTTTTATTACACCATTCAATTACACGTAAAAAATATGTCGACTTTATTTTGATTTTAAGTGTTTTTTGGCAAATATCACCATGTTCTTTCCAAGCACATATCTCAGCCAACATTAATTCAAAAACGTCTTGCATTGGTACGATAACTCCTCATATACTGTTAAATATATTTTCACTTGCTGTATCAGTATGTCTTATACAGGCTGGTCAAAAATTGAGTTACCGTTTCTCTGTATTCAATTGCGCGAAAGTCGAAAATTTTAAATGGAACGCCCCATATCTCTTTAGCCTATCAAAACGGGAATTTAATTCTCTACAAATTATCTGTAAACATTGCTATACCTATTTATTATAGTTTTCTTCATATTTAGTATTTTATCAAAATCCTACACAAAATGCTGGAAGCCGTTCGAGTTTTTATTAGAAGGCTATGACATTTTGACAGTTTATAGTTTAATTTATTTAAATAATCATTGGTATTATTTTTAGATTGATCTGCAATTGAATAAAGTTTAGTTTGTTAGCTTTTATCTGCCAAAAATAACCAGCAGAAGAACGTATGAATGAAACAATGAAAAACAATAATATGGCGTAATATTCGACGTAATGATGGGCGAGATAGTCCTAGAGAGTTCACTTTATTTATTTACGATGCTTTCTTGGAAAATATTATTCATCTAAATCGACTGAAGTACCTCTTACCCTCTTAATTAGAACAAATAGGCACAGGAAAGTTTCTAGATAGTTTGTAGAGAATTTAATTCCCTTAATTTATTTTTATAATTTTAAGTTTTCTATTCTTTTATGTTATTGATTTTAATTTTTGTCATAAAATTGTTGTTTTTCATTGTTTCATTTATTCGGTTTTCTTTTGGATATTTTTGTTGAAAAACAGCTAGTAATCTAAAGTTAATTCAATCGCAGTTCATTGTAGAAATGATACTAATAATAATTTAAATAATTTAAACAAAAAACTGTCAAAACGTCATAGGCTTCTAATAAAAACACGACCGACTTCCAGCATTTTGTGTAGGATTTTCTTAAAATACTCAATATGAAAAAAACTATAATAAATAGGTATAGCAATGTTTATAGATAATTTGTAGAGAATTAAATTCCCGTTTTGATAGGCTAAAGAGATATGGGGCGTTCCATTTAAAATTTTCGACTTTCGCGCAATTGAATACAGAGAAACGGTAACTCAATTTTTGACCAGCCTGTATAAGACATACTGATACAGCAAGTGAAAATCTATTTAACAGTAGTACTTGGAAAGAGCATGGTGATATTTGCCAAAAAACACTTAAAATCAAAATAACTCGAAAGCAAAAAACGCTAGGTACCAACAACTGCTATTAAAGTCGACATATTTTTTTACGTATAATTGAATGGCGTAATAAAAACTATAACATTCCATTTAAAATAACGAAGTTCAGGTCTACTTCCGGTAGACCGGAAGTAGTGGCCATCTTGAAAATATGTTAGATTAAAAGATCATAATGAACACCCCATGTCCCCACAATTTCAAGCCTCTACGAGTAGTGTAACCTAAAAAAGTTCTAATGAACCAGTTACGTGAGACACCCTGTATATGTTGATGAAAACCATTATTAGTGCCGATTGTTTTAATTAAATTAATTTCGTTCATTCTTTCTTCATCTGATAGAGGAGTATTATAATATCTGTATAAGGAAGCTCTAAAAGCTACAGCTTTGTGATTATTGAAATTCTATTGTGTAGTATTTATTAATTAATGTAAAATCGAGGAAATTAAGTTTATGTTCTTTTTCTATTTCTAATGTAAATTTAATATTTTCATGTAAATTATTTATGTAATTGTGAAAATCATCAATATTATTATGTCCTTCATTATTCCAAAATATTAATATATCGTCGACGAATCTACGCCATAATATTATATAATCGTTAATTGGGTTGTTTTGTTGTAAAATTTTATTTTACGATCATTAGGAAATATATCAGAAATAGTAAAATATATAAATAAAATAGTGTAGTTGTTTGGTAAAGTTAAATATACCAAAACTTTTACGCCCTTTTTGGGGTCCCGCGGCTCACCCTCTCATTTCTTTTTTCTAACAAACATTCCTTCTTTAAAAACTTTGTTATTTTTTACAATAACCAGTTCTTTTCCACATACGCATCAAGTTTCAAGTTTTTCTATAATTCACCAACTCTGTCGCCATCACAGATTTTATTTAACTCACGTTCGTTAACTTTGTAATTTGCGTTCTGCGTCTTTATTACATTTTAAATTGTTTTAATTAACTTATAACTTTGATTATGAAAACCGACCCACATATTACAAATTAATTTCTTATATTGACTGTAAATATTTTTAATTACTTTAGTTTCAATACAATTAAGTACAAATTTTTGATTGTTATAATTCATTAATAATGTTAAATCTCATAGTGTCTCTGAAGATGGCGATTAGCCGAAACTAGTAAGACGTTATTTTTAAACCAAAGGAACAGTTAAAGTATATTCGACCCATGCTAACTTATGGTGATGTGGTGTGGTGGAATAGAACTTCAAAAATCACCACCATCGCAGCACTCAAAAGTATACAGAGACTTGCGTGTCTGTTTGTTACAGGTGCAATGCGCTCTACTCCCACCGCAGCTATGGAGGTCATGTTAAATTTGCCACCTCTACATCTCTACATACAAGAGGTGGCACTGGTAACCATTAAAAGACTACAGTAGCTACCAAAAAGGTGGGTGACCTCCACCTTTGGTGGTCGAACGTCTCTCTGGAGGGAAGCAGTCGAGAACTCACCCCTACTGGAGTGTAAAGCGGATGATATACCTGCCAAATTCATCTTCTCTAGAAAGTACCTCACTAAAATCAGTTCCACAGTAACAGATACACACAACAACTTGAAAATCTACACTAATGGTTCAAAAAGACGGTATGGGTCTGGCGCGGGGGTGTTCTCCCACAACCCTAGGATCCGCCTCTCAAAACCCTTAGGTAATTTCACCACCGTCGTTCAAGCAGAAATGACTGCTATTAAACTCGCCGCTGACTACATTGTTAACACCAAGAGTCGGGGTAAGTACTTTACTATATTTACAGACAGTAAGCAATCTATTTTAGCTCTAAGCAACGTTAGGATAACGTCTGCCTTAGTAATGGATTGCCACCTAGCACTGGAGGAGGCCTCGATCCACAGTCGAGTCTCCATTCAATGGATAAAGGGTCACAATGGCTCAGCGGGCAGCAAGAATGCAGACAGGTTAGCCAAATGGGCAGCTGGAAGACATTTTTAGGACCCCGAGACGATTGTCATCCCACAAGAAATTTTTAAAAGGCTATTTTCAAGCCAAGGAATTGCTAAAATATCCTTCAAAGAAAACTGCTCAGTATTTCATTGGGTTGGGCAAAACCACCCTCACATTAGCTACAGGTCTCCTCACGGGACACTGTAAGGTAAACAAGCATCTTCATAACTTGAGGATTGCTAATTCTCCTCTCTGTCGGGCCTGTGAACAGGACGACGAGACTATAATTCACATTTTGTGTGACTGCCTCTCCTTAACCGACCTCAGAAAGAGGTTACTCGGGGAGCAGTCGCCGTCCACAAATGATATCAGGAACCTCTCTCTAAGTGACGTTCTGGCCTTCGGCAAAATCTTAGACTGGCTGATGTGAACAGACGTAGAGTGGGGAGTTGCACAAGGGGCCCATTGGGGCCTAAGTGTGGTGTGCGTTCATTCGCACACTCTCCCATATCCTTACATACAACAGTTAAAGTACAAAGCAAAGATTTTTATATTTTTTATTTGATTCATTGTTATTATCATTGTTATTGATTGACATCACCGATGTGTTATTGACATCAGTAAATGAAGACCCCAATGCTTAATGCATGTATTCAATTACCTAATGGTAGAATTTTAACATATTTGTTTTCCAAAGAGACAGTAAAGATACAAAATCAAGAATTTTCTTTGATGCTACAGGCTCTTTGGTACGCCCTTTTGCTACAGAGAAAGGTAGGTGATCGTTTCATCATGCAGGAGTCATCAATATCAATGGACTCATCGTATTATATTTGAATTAATATCTTCAATGCACGATGCTGCTACCATTTGCTCAATGGTAGCAGCAAAATGGCCAATAATTTCAGAGATTGTCACCGATTGGAGCTTCGCTTTATTAAATGGAGCACGCCTCGATCCCAATAGTATGTCTTTGTATGCCTACCTAGAAGTATGTTACAATTATTTACAACACAAATGATAGTTTAACTGATGTTATTATCGCTAGTATATGTGTCACACATTTGATGAAAGCACTGTCAAATTATCTATACAAGACTAAAATTAATAAAAATAGCATTAGTATTATTTTAGACTTTATTGTGGTGCTAATTCGTAGTGAAACTAATGCCACCAATGTCGCATAGCTTGTAGATTCTTGTTTATAATTACAGGTCCAGCAATGAACAGTAATACAATATATCATTTAAAGTAATTTAAGTCAGTTAACAATGAAAACTTTACGTTAGATGAGTACGTGCAATAAGCTATATGGACTATGACGACAATATCGCAAATCAAGGCAAACATTATATTATATTATATTACAAACATTCATTTTCAAAGAATATTTACAGAGGTTAAAAACACAATAGCAGGATGTGATGAGACAAATAATTATGAAAAAGCGTTTTACAATGTGTACCTTTCGCAGAATATTTGATGAAAAAAATGTATGCCGTTTGTACCACTTTGGACAATAGTTTTGGAGTCAATATATCTTTGATACCTATAGTATCAAAGACAAATGTTGAGTGTTGGTTCAAAATTGTAAAAAAAATATAATGGTCAATGAAACTTATTTGAAAGCTGGGCGCTTTGTGGTGATTCTACAGTTAAAGAATTAACACTCCAGATAAAGCAAAAGCGACGGAAACGTAACGATACTATAGATAATTCAGCATGTAAGGAAATCTGGCGACCAAAAATCATAAAACAGCGTATACATTTTGATCAACAAAAATTACAAGTTTTTCTTGAAAAGCATATGCATTGCAGCGTCGAAGAGGAAACAGCGTCATGTTCTATTACAAATTTTCATTATTTGCACTTGAATTCACCGTCGTCATGTTCCTCTTATTCAATTGATTCAAAACGTTTTAGTGATGGTTTAATTTGCAACGCTGACTATTATTTTGAAGCTAGAAGAAAATAATATTTACTCAAAAAATCATTCTATTATGAGCAATGATTTTTTACGATTACATTCCAATAAAAATTTATCTATTATTAATTCAATTCAGAAGATTTGATACAGCTTCTAAATGACTTGTTATTGCTTCCAGAAGACTTTAAATGGTTATTTGATATTGATGTTAACTCGAAGATTTGAAATACTTCCAAAAGACTTGACATATCTTGTGTTAAGACTTCTTCTGCTTACAAACCTTTGCGAAATGTTTCTGCTTTCCACATTTTTTTCTACAGAACAAGCATTATTTGAAATCTACTCTACTTCTTGATATCTATTCTACTTCTTGCCTGTTTTTGCTCCTTCATCTCATCCACAATCACCTCAGTTTGTAGTACTTTTGATTGACTTTTACTTATTTCTACAGATTTACAAAGCTGATCCAATGTTAAATCTTTGTTGCAAATACCAATTATGAGGATTGCTGTTCTTTTTTACTATTAGACATCAATCCTTCAAAGATTGTTTTTTTTTTCAAACGCAATATTTATCAAATTTCTTTATTATTGCTTTTATAGATTTCTTTTTCTGATTGATAATCCAAAAGTATTCCATTCTGTCATCACCAACCAAATTTAAAGAAACGGTAACATGTATATCTTTATCCTTTTCATTTAACGTTTTCTGACAATTTCTTGAAAACTTCCTTCGATGAAATTTGTCCAAGCTTATTTTTTATATGGATATATTAATAGTAACTATATATTTCAGAATAAGCTACAAATTGGCTGAAGAGTGAAATCATCAACGGTTTTGGAGTTTTGTGTCAAGTACACACGAGATAATCATATTACTCGTTTGACCAGTATTCGCACTCGTAATCACACGATGCTTTACTTACTCGTGCAGAGTTCTGGATCCTACGATCCACAAGATACCAGACACTTGCATGTCATATACAACTGATGCAACTAACAATTACACATAATGGCCGGATAGATACGCTGGATAACCGGATATCTGACTGAAGATGATGCCGGATATACGATATTCGGCTCGTCATATAATCACTATCCGTTCAATCATTAACGAACAAATCGAAGCTGCAGCCAGCAACACTGAACATGAAGAAGATATTAAAAGGGATATTATAGATCTACTAAGAAATGAAAAGAAGTAAAAGAAAAAAGAAGTAAGAAAAGAAAAGAAATACAACAATAACCACAAAAAAGGAATATGAAGATAAGAGGGACAGCAATAAAATTACTAAAACCATCAAGAACATAAAACAAAAGATTAATGACAATAACCTGATAATAACAGCAAGAGATAAAAATGCAGGCCTCGTTACAATAAATAGAGAAACCTACATAAATAAAACACTCGATTTTTTTTAAAAATAACTTTGTTGAAGTGAAAAACAACCATATTAAACATTTTCAAAGTGAAGTTCGAAAAGAAATTAAGGAACTCGAACAATTACAATTAATGACAATGAAATAAACACCTTCTATATGACACCCATGAATCCTAAAACACCAACATTATACTCACTAATAAAACTACACAAAAAAGATTAACCGATACGACCAATCGTAACCTCCATAGATTCTCCTACATACAGAAAAAGTAAATTTCTAGTTAAGTTTATAAATGACAATATCAAATTCAAAAATGAATATTCCCTAAAAAATAGAAATGAACTAATCAACGACATGCAAAACATAGAATTACTTGAAATTTTCCTAATGGCATCTCTAGACGTAACGAACCTCTACACAAATATTCCAACTGAAGAAACTATCAGAATCTCAGAAGATGTAATTAAACCACAACTATCACACAATTTTCTTCAAGTTCAATGAAAAAATGTACAGATATCATGAAAGAGTGCCTATGGGATCACCATTGAGTGGCGTATTGGCAGACATCTTTATGAATAAATTAGAAAATGAAATTATAAGAAATACAACTAACTCAAACTTAATACTCTGGCGTCGATACGTCGACGATATATTCATCTTGTGGAGAGGCAACAACACAGAAGAAATAGAGAACTTCAAAAATAACATTAACAAAATACATAAAAAAATAAAGTTCACCCTTGAAAACGAAAATAAAGAATCAATAAATTTTCTAAACTTGACCCTAAAGAAGAATCAACGACAAATTACATTCGATATTTACAGGAAATCTACTCAGACCGATGTTCACCATCATACTCTCAAAACTCTCAAGACTCTTTCCATCATCATACCCACAAAAACGCAGCCTTTCAATCTTACATACACAGAGCATTTTTAACCAAACTAAATAAAAAAAACTTATGCAAAGAAATTAATACTATCAAGAAGATAGCTAATAACAATGGTTAGTCATCACAACATATTAATAAAGAAATACAAAACAAGTTGTCTTGTTTTACTTAAATAGTTTACCAACCCTAAACAACGGAAATGAAAAGCAAAACACGCAATACAGATCATTACCATACTGTGTAATCTTGCTCACAAAATTAGTAACATCTTCAACAAGAGCAACGTAGAAATAAAGGACAAACAAGGTTGTGAATATTGCAAACCTGAGTATTGTAGCACTTATAGATACCGAAAGTGATGTAAATATAATGCAAGAGGATGTTTACCGGGAAATTGGAAGCCCTGAATTAAATACAACCGTTTTGTTATTCGATGGATTTGGAATTAATCATAAAATCAAACCGTTTGGATATATTAATGGAGAAATTAACATAGATGACTGTCAATTCCTAGTAAAAATCTACGTAGTACCCACGAACGCGATGAAACATAAGATGATTATAGGCAATGAACTTTTGGCGCAAGGTGAAATCGCCATTAATAACAGTGGCATAATAATAATTAAGGCTTTGCTTGAATGTTTTGCTATAAGTGTCGAAGATAACGACTGCGATGACATTCCAAATGGAAGGGTCAAGAAGACGATTAAGCAGTATCGGCCGAATAAGATAAAAAAATAGATATGGAGATGAAAATAATCTTGAAAGAGGACAAAGCGATACGTACTAAACGACCGCCATTTGTGGAACGTGAGTTCGTTGAACATCAAATTGCCCAATAGCTAAAGGACGGCACCATCGAACCGTGTTATTCTGAATATGCCAGTCCGTTGGTAATTGTCAAAAAGAAGGACGGATCATCACGTCTCTGCATGGACTACCATCGAATGAACCAAATAATGGTGAGAGATCGATATCCTCTTCCTGCCGTAGATGATTTATTGGATGATCTTCAGGAGGCAAAATTTTGTAGTACTATTGATTTAAAGAATGGGTTCTTTCGTGTAGCTGTAGAAAAAAAAAACAGTCGAAAATATACCATTCGTAGTACACAATGGTCAATACTAATTTAGAAGGCTGCCATTTGGCTTTTGTAATAGACCATCCGTATTTCAAAGACTATGGAAAGATTTTAACATATATGGATAACATAATCGTTTTGGCCAAGAACGAAGAAAATGCCATTTCTAACCTAAAAGAGTTGCTTAACCTCGCAGAAGACTACGGCCTCGAATTAAACTGGTTAGATTAGTTAAATTAAACTAGTTAAACATGTGATTTTATCCAGCGCCAGGAAAAATAGCGGCGGTACTTCGTTTTCCACAGCCCAGAGATTACAAGCACGTGCAAAGTTTTTTAGGGCTCACTAGTTACTTTAGGAAATTTATTCCGAAATATTCTTATATAGCAAAGCCATTAAGCGACCTACTCAAGAAAGACGTAGAGTTTACGTGGGGTGAAGATCAAGCAAAAGCGTTTGAAACATTAAAGATGTTATCACAGGAACCCGTGCTGAAAATTTACAATAGAAATTATGAAACTGAAATTCACACTGATGCTAACTCAATCGGATACGGTGCTATGCTACTACAAAAAAATCCTACGGATCAGCAACTTCATCCAGTTTGTTTCATGAGTAAGAAAACTACCCCAGCTGAAATGAAGTACAGCAGTTACGAACTAGAAATGTTGGCGGTTATTGAAGCATTGAAGAAGTTCAGAATTTATGTATTGGGTATAAAATTTAAAATTATCACAGATTGTTCAGCTACCCAAAAGACCATGTAGAAGGAAGATTTGGTTACAAGAGTTGCGAGATGGGCATTATTGTTGGAGAAATTTGATTATGAAATAATACATAAACCAGGATGTAAGATGTTACATGTTGATGCATTATTTTGCCACCCGATAATGACAATTGAAATTGAAAATTATATTTCACCTATTATTCAGAGGGCACAACAAAAGGACGAAGAATGTCAGACTATTAAGGGGTTACTGAAACATCAACAGTACGCTGACATCCTGCTGACTGTCCATCGCAGTCCAGCGCATATTATCCAACTTATGATAATATGCGCATATAATTAGCCATTATAGAGCGAATATTATTGAAGAGAAACTGAACCAAACTTATTCTATTCCAAAGCTACGGCAGAAAATAGACAATATTATTGGAAGTTGTATAACATGCATTTTGACGAATAGAAAAAGTGGAAAGAAAGAAAGCTTTCTACATCCATTGGAAAATGGTGATATCCCACTACATACTTACCACATAGAACACTTGGAACTGCTGAGTTCTACAAGTAAAAACTACAATCATATTCTGGCCGTTATTGATGGTTTTTCGAAGTATGTTTGGCTTTACCCTGTTAAATCAACAACTACGAAGGAAGTTATTTAAAAATTGGAAGTGCAAAGGAAGTTCTTTGGAAACCCATATCAGATTATATCAGACAAGGGCAGAGCTTTTACGTCAAAAGAATTTAAGGATTATTGTACAGAACAAGGCTTGATTCATCATTCTGTTACAGGTGAACTTCTACGTGCGAATGGTCAAGTCGAGCGACTCAATCGAATAGTCATCTCTATTTTGAGTAAATTGCCTATTTTCGCACCAACTAAATGGTACAAGTATGTTGATAGGGTGCAAGAAGTTATCAATTCATCTTATCAGCGCAGTATTGGAATGACGCCATTCAAATTAGCATTTGGTATAAAAATGAGAAATAAAGAAGAACGATAGATCAAAGAATTACTGGAAGAAGAAATAGTGAAGACTTTTGAAGAGAACAGGGAAGATCTTAGAACAAGTGCAAGAAACCAGATATCTCAAATTCAACAGGAAAATAAGAGGACTTATAATAAAAGAAGAAAGAAGTCAACGAAATACCAGATCGGAGACATCGTGGCAATAAAACGTACACAGTTAGGTCCAGGTCTAAAACTCAAAGTGAAATTTCTGGGTCCATACAAAGTGACCAAGATTAAATTAAAAGACAGTTACGAAGTTCAGAAGGAAGGGTTTGAAGAAGGGGCAAAAATCACTACTACCTGTGCAGAATATATGAAGCATTGGCAACCCTATGCTGGCTCTACATCCGAAACGGATGAAATCCAAGATGGCTGAGATGTAGGGACACCAATGGCGGCCCCCACCAAGGTTTATATATTAAAGGTTGTCTAGGTTTGTACACAACCATACTGCGCATTACGTCACAAGAGGAAAATTGCGGGAATTAATTCAAATTTTTTAAATGAAGAAATTGAATTGTAGAAATTATATTTTGAAACATCTAAATTGACATTTAAACTAGTTCCAATTCTCCAAAAGGTCGAGTTTTGGACACTAACAAACCTGAATACACTTCAACTCTCACAAAATATAAAAACGGTATCCACGAATTCGTAGTTGCGCAGGCTCAATCTAGCTCGATCCTCTTGTTACGTCACGAAATACGCCCGCTCTTGCCCCTCGGCCACATAAAAAAAATCCAACTATTGCAACATAGGAACTTGGGCAACCTTTAATATATAAACCTTGGGCTCCCACTACACCTTAGCCGGGTGGAGGTTCTAGAAAATCTAAAAGGAGTTCATTGATATTAAGACGGCAAGCATAACGCGTGAAAAACAACAGAGAGAGAACTTTTTAAATGATGTGTTTTCTTACAGACGAAGTTACGGAGTTTATCGGATGGAATTAAGCTATAACATTTCTTTAATTATAATTTGTAAAGTATAGTTTAACCGGGAATTGATCAATCACCGATTGATCAATTCCCGGTTTCTTGAATATAAAATTGTTTTTATAAAACGTTTCAATTTTCACATCGCAACTCGACAAATTAAACTACAGAATTTTAAGTAGTAATGAACTTTAAATTGAATTTTAAATATCTCCAAATTTTGACGATGTAAGTTGAATAAACTGTTTTTAATATAGAATAGAAAAGAATTCATAACCTTAATTTTCAAAATTTTAAGTTTATTTTAAGATTTATTAATGTTAAATGTTATAAATATGTTACTTAAGTAACGTTATTAGTTTTAATAACTATAGATTTGGTTTTAGAAACCCTCTGATGATGGCTAGATACAGCCAAAACATGTAAGGAAAGATAAATAAAAACATCATCGATTTCAGTTATTTAAAGAAAGAAGATCTTTCATTTAGTTAATTTACCTACTATAATAATAAGGGATGGATCACGCAATCTAAATGATAAACAAAATTCAACAGGAACGGGAAACAATCATTTGAATGCGAATACGACCTTAGATATACCCGAATCCAAGAAAAAACGTTAAATACAGGAATAAATTATCAGCTTACACATAACAATGAAATAATAAAATTAGTTATAGTCTGCACCACGAGAAGTGATAGTGACTCATCGATTTCCGTTTTTTATGTTATACGTTACAGATATTACGCAAACAACAATATACAAAATTTACATTTTTGATTGATTCGGGTTCAGAATTTACTAAGAATTAAAATTGATTATCAATTGAATTTACAACATATAACATAGACGGATTGGAATTTTCATCGTTAAATTTCAAGGTGAAAACAAGAGATTTGTGTGATTTGTAAAAATATTGCTGTTGAAACTGATGGTATTTTGAAGTTAGGAAATATCTTTTAAAAGTGAGAAATCTTTTACTATACGTCAACGAACAGTCCACAGAATGAGGTAAATAGATATAGGGAGAGAAGCAATTACCAACACAGAAGTTATGAAAACAGGTTAGGGAACTAAAAGTTTCCCATGTAATTTGTCAACATAGAAAAATAAAAAATATTATCAAATAAAACGTCGAGATTGGGTTTTGACTTATTAAAGGAGACTGATAATCAAACCATCGGGAATAAAGAAAATATGAGAGAGTTTGAAGTAATACAAACACAGATAGACAACCATCGAGGGAACGAAGAGAACAAGAACAATTTGTGCAAAAATTGCGTGGACCGGTCAATTATTTTGAACAATGTCGTGTTAATTGTAAATTATGTCAAATGAAGTAGTATTAATTTTTAAATAATAATAATACAGTGTCTTCAAGGTGAAAGAAATAAATTCAATAAAATGTTGACGACTGATGTGGTCAACTTTTAATTTTGATGACTCATGGCCCAACCTGACTAATATCACTATTTTACAAATTTTAATCAAATTTTTCCTCAAAGTCTGCGATATTTTTCAAAGTTGCGCTATAGCAAAATAATGGAGAGTCCGATTTATGCCATCAGTACCTCAAAATGTTCGTCTGGATCTCCAGTTTCATGTCCACATAGCTACAGAAGTACACTATGGCAAATAACAAATATTCAGTATATTTGTTATTTTTTATATTTTTTTTTATTTGTTATTACATGAACCATTCTATGGTTTTTTTCATGAACCATTCTATTTTCGATTTTCCACATTTTTCTCTCCATATCTTCGATTATCCACATTTTCTTCACTCGAAAACTGGACGTGATGGCGAAAAATGGAAGACAGTTTCAGAATCAGCACAACATTCTACGTTATAAAAAGATATCACAGTCTTTGAGATTTTCCTTGTAAACTAGTGTATTTAGTGCTAAATAGTTAATTACGATCAATTTGATAGCTAACCCCAACTAATATTAAGTTAGTTGGGTTGGGTTGGGTTGGGTTAAGATCAGGTTGATGGTTCACCCAATACAATTAATATTTAATGCTAACTATAATTAATAATAGTCTCTTCTAATCGCTGCTTATTATAGGGAAAGAATTTTGAATGTTGTTGTAAATAATAATATTTCAAAATGTGTATATTTAAATAGTTATTTAGATTAAAAATAAAAATCAAATAAAAATCATCAAATCCATTAAGGAAAAGCTCTAAATACAAGACATCATAATCCAAAGCAGATAAAAATGCAGGAATTTTTATTATACACAAGAATATCTATAAACAAAAGACTGAATCGTTCCTAACAATAATTTTATCGAAATAAATAATAACCCTATTAACACACTACAAATCAAAACCAAAAAAGCTCTCAATGACTCCAAATCATTCCTGGATAAATGTAACATTAGGCTATCTAACAATTTACCGATGAACCCAAGATGTCCCATTCTTTATTCCCTTATCAAATTACCTAAACCCTTTAACCCTATTAGACCGATCATTTCTTCTATTTTCTCAAGCACCCACAAATTGGCGAAAATCATCAATCAATTTGTATTAACCACCTTAAACTTCAGACCTTCACACACCATAAAAAATCGTCAACAATTAATTAACGAATGAGAGTTAATATCATATGACATCACCAATTTATACACAAACATCCCAGTTTTTGAAACCCTTGAAATCATATATAATTTTTTTCAAGACAAACTTCATCTGGAAGTCTAAAAGAAAGAAAGAAGAGAAGTCTAGAGAAGAAGTCTAGCCCAAAATATCTATTGTTTTGATAACAAACTATACAAATATAAGTACGAAAGCTCGAAAGCTCTTTCACGACCAGTTTTTCAGTTCGAACCAGTTTCTGAAGAAGGTTGCAACGGGGGGAGTTCTCCATTTAGAGGAGTTCTCCATTAAGCAGCTACTAGCAGATTTTTTCCTTAATAATCTTGAAAATGAAATACTCCACAAAAGAAATGAAATTACCAAAAACATCATCTTCTGGAAGAGATACGTGATATACGTGATGAACTTCATCCGAATATACACTTCACAATGGAACATGAACAAGATAACGCCCTACCTTTTTTGGACCTAAAATTAATTAACAAGAATAATAAGAATATAATCAATCCCTTATCATTCATATCATCATCACTCACATAAAACCGCAGCATTTTGCGCATACATTAATAGATTAATAACAACTCCTCCTAACGAAGTTAATAAAAACAGAGAAATGACAATAATCAACACAATAGCTCACAATAACGGATTCCCAATAGACTTCATCACGAAACTGGCAAAAAAACTACAAACAAGGAACATCAATCAACAAATGACGACACTCAATAATAACACAATGAAATCAGACCAACGTATAAATCAACATCATTCGCAGGTAAACTAGCAGCTCCCATTCAAACGATTTTTAGAATATACAATATAAATATTAGTTTCAAAAATTACATAAAATGGATAAAGGCATAAGGACGTCTATCGCCGAGTCTTATGAAATAGAAAAGTATCAAAACAAATACATTAAATGCCTTAATGACCAAGTAAACTTAGACTTTAGAATTAAACCACCAGTCAACAGGACTTTAAAGCAACCTCTCCCAACAGAACCCACTTAACGTAACTACGAAACCTTCCACATACATCCCTTTCCCTCACCCTTTTTCCTCAACAGAAGAGAGCTCCAGCTAAAGATTGTATAGTGGGAGCTGCACTGATTGAGTTCCCTGACAATCATCCTCCTTTCTCTGTTTCGTTAATTTTTTTTCCTTATTTTCCGTATTCCTCCCTATCCTTTACTTCTATTTCAAAATTTAAAATATTCCCTACCCCGCTCATTAACCTCATGATATGAACTTGTGCACAGAATCTAACCTCAATACTCAACGACCATATGTTGTTCTTAAGTGTATTCCACAACATTTTAATATTTTTACATTCCATTATTATTTATATAACCAACACAATATTTTTTATCATAGTTTCTACAATTAACAAATTTTGTAATGTTAATTTATTACACTAACTTATTTCTGATGATGTAAGTATTTCTCTTTAACAATCAACCATATTCGATATTTACTGTAAAATGTTCAGATTATTTATTAGTTCATTTATCCAAAAATCTTTTAAATTGTTTTGTATACAGGGTGAGTCAATAGTGCGAGGCCGGAAGATTGTGGCCTTACTATTGAAAATAACAAAAAATGTTTTTATGTCTCATATATTACAATTAAAGCTGCATCGACTAAAATTATTGTCAGCTATACAGGGTGTTTCACTATTCTAGAACCCAAATCAACTTCATTTTTTTAAATGGAACCCTATGCATCTTATTACATATGTTGATTACCTGTCTTAAATGCTATAAGTGCGTGTGTTGTTTTCAAATTTTGAATGCAAGGTTGCCAAATTATTAATCATTTTGTGAAAAATTTTAAAAGATATATAGTGTTCCATTTAAAAAAATTAAGTTGAATACGGGCCTGAAATAGTGAAACACCTGTAGGAATAGTGTGTTATTTATAATTTGAACGGTAAAACCACAATCTTTCGTCCCGCACTATTAACTCACCCTGTATATTACATTTACTTTATTTCACAACCATGTTAATTGTTTGTAGGCCTCCGATGATGGCTCCTATGCCGAAACATGTCAGGCAATAATAATAAAAACTGAAACCAAACCAGTAGTATAAATTATTATAATTGATTTAAACTCACTAATTAGGTTGGTTAGATTAAAATTAACAGCTCAAACCAACCCAGTTAATATCTAGTGCTAACTAGCTAGTTGGGTTGGGTCAAGGTCTTCAACTAATATCTAGAATTTACCAAATTTATTCCTTTCATCGTGCACTGTATATTCAAAAAAAATAACTTGAATGGATAAAAGCTGTCCAGGGATCGGTCAAATCAATCTGTAGACCGGTGTCGGTCCGCCGGACCAGCGGTTGAAAATTGCTGATCTGGACTAAAGTCTCTATTGATCGGTTCACCTCTGCTGATAGAAGCTTTAGAAATTCTGAGGCGATGTGTGGTCATTTGTAATGCTTTAGTAAATCAATGTAAAGATGGGAAAAATATGTAGAAGTTATTATTGAATAAATGGATGCGTGAGTTTATGGGTCACTCAGTATCTCAACTTTGAAATGGTGTAAATAGCATAAATCATAAAAGAGAGAAAGTTTATGATAATTACAGGGAATACGAAGAATATTAAAAAATGTGAAGAATTGCAATATTATTGAAGATAACGGTAATTTAATTGATATACCTGGAGCACATTTTGAATAAAGATTTGAAAATGTGAGCAGGAATTACCCCAGAATTCAAAGAGAAGTTTATAAAAATAAAAGAATTAATGAACAGAAAGCAAAACAGAGATGTTTCATATATATGTGTGTTACACAACATAAACGCATCTTAAAAGTTAATATCAATCCACATTTAACACATTTCGATAGATGTTTGTACTGTTTTTACTTTACTACCACGTATTAACCTTACTTTGGTGTATACTATAGTTTTCAAATTGCAGAAAAATTGATGAATATAGTACTTCATGTGTAAATACCTGAACATATCTTGATAACTCGCGACTACAGGACGCAACATTTCTAAATTTCGTTTCTTATTCCGTGAAAAATGTATATTGGTAACCATATTTTTAATATTTTCTACACGCAAGACCAATCTTTCGACTATATACCAATAGAATATATACAACATTAATAAAACATTTGTTGTAAATCGTATGGAATACATTTGAAACATCATCATTAATGGGATGTCCCAATGTTTTAAATCAAAAGGAAAATAATACTGGATTACTAAGCAATGTTCAATATTTTTAAATTTTACGCAACCACCATTGCATATAGCTATGGCGGTTGAAAGAACTGCTGTAAAGTGTCCTAGGTATCGGGCCATTTTCAAATAAATTTTCGTATTTCTATCAACAATTTTAATTCTCCCCGGATTAACAAATTCGTTATGGTTGCTCAATTGATTAATCATTTCAAATACAAGTCGTCGATTACGGAACATTTGAACCATATCAGTAACAAATAACATTCCCAAAAGAATAAATTGCATATGAAATAAGCATTTATCCAATTTCGTTTTGTAATCTGAAATAATAACGAAGATAATCTTACCTTCTCATTTATGAGACAAAATTCACTTTTAATTTCTAATATTAATGGGTAAACCACCAACGTGGCATTCACAAAAACCATTATGATTACGCTCATTAAATTACGAACACTAATCTGTGGTCTTAGCCAACAGTTATAATCACCCAAATTTTGTGCCAAAAGATAGAAACCCGGTGTTTTCAGCATTTTGTACACTGCTGTACTGTTATGTTAGAATCGAAGAAGACAGTTTGTGGCTTGCTTTCAATGTATATTATGAAATAGTCGATTATGAAAATCCATTATACCGTTGGCTTATGTAACAATATAATGATAATTTTCATATACCATTAAAGAGAAAACGATTAAATTAAATGGGTTTCGTTATTGAACAAAATTTTTAAATTATCTATTATTGTTCATTTAGACGGAATTTAAATTACCTAGAGAATTGAACTAAAATTAGAACTAACACTAAAACTATCACTAGGACTAATACTTGATCTAAAACGTTCTTTGAAAAAATGTTTGACGTTTCGAATGCCATATTGCAACCTTCTTCAAAAACTGGTCGTGAAAACCTTCGTACTTATACCTAGAGAATCTGTAGAATTCTTCTATAATGTCGACATATTGCAAAAGTGGGTATAATTAATGTAAAATTACCCTTTTAAATATAATAGCTCTCAAACGATAAACCCAATTGACACGGTCTATACCTCATTCCATTCACCATAGCTAAAATAAAATCTATCCAAATCTAAATTGTTCTATTTAAACTCATTTTCATTAACGTTTTAAAACTCTTTAAACGACACCGTATTCTACTCCCGAATACAAGTATGGACGCCAGAAGTTCAATTCCCAATAAGAACAAGTTGATTTTCTAAATCTTCTATAATTGAGGAGCGGTTTTAATGATTTTAATAACAATAGTAGTAATAAACCGTTAATTGAACCAGAAATAATGATAAGCAAAACAAAACATAAGATTACTTAAATCGAAACAAACACAATATACATTTACAGGGTGAGTTTCTTATCTTGAGACAACGGAAAATCTCTAAAACACTGCATCAAATCAAAAAAAGTTGTTAACCTCTTAATGATCACCGTTCCTAATTAGGAACGTTCCAAATTTAACTTGTTGTGACAGTTATGCAAACTGAATTTTGCATATTTCAATTAATAGACTGTTGTTCTTATTCAGGAATATTCATATTTCCGAAGAATTTGATCGTTAGTGCTATCTATCTGAAATGCATATAACTATAAATTATAACCTCTATAGTGCAACAGTGCCAGACAGATTTGTGGACTTTGGTGGTAATTTTTATATATTAGCGGTCAGTATATTACAAAAATAGAAATACGTTATGTAATGTGGGTTCCCTATTAGCGAATAAAAGCAACAGTTTTTATTTGAATAGAAAATATACTATCAAAAATTCAAAAAACAGCTTTGTTCCTTCTATTCCTCACCAACTTGAAATATGTTTCTAAGAGAATATCTTCCTTCTTTTCAGATAAAATGTGGCCAAAACAGAGGAAATCCCCAGTGATAGTGAAGACGTGAATCTGGATGATTCTGAGGATGAATTCATCCCTGAAGATTTACCCGTGAATAGCGATGATACATCAAGTGATGAAAGTGACGAAGAAAAAGAGTCGCGTATAACTTACACTTCAAATCAAAGTAAAAAGAAGAAGTTATACAAATGCACCAAAGTGAACCCAAACGAAACTCCATTGTCTACACCTCAATTTACTGTTCCCCCCAAAGATGATGAGCCAGAAATTTGAAGGCCTATACATGATTTCAAACTGTTTATGGATGACGGGTCATTGGATCTGATTGCAGAACAAAGTAATTTATATGCCACCCAAATGGATGTTAGTAAATCTCTTCAACTAACACGTTCAGAGCTTGAAATCTTTATAGGCACTGTGATTTACATGTCAGTATTTAGTCTTCCACGTAGCAGGCTCTTCTGGAAAACTTCCTGTAGGATTACAGGTGGCGGATTCTCTGTCAAAAAAGAGATGGGAACTCATAAAGAGACATTTGCATTTCAATAATGACAATATTTTCACAGATCGGAATAATCCCAACTACAATAAACTGTTGAAAATTAGACCAGTCATGAACAGGTTGCTAGAAGCATTCAAAAATCAAGACAAACCCCAGAAACTTTGCGTTAATGATTGTGCCATAGAAAGGAGAATCGTCCCTGAAACAATACAGTCCCAACAAACCAAACAAATAGGGCTACAAGATCTTTGCCTTGTGCGACGGTAAAGGTTTGACACACAATTTTGAAATTTACACCGGTAAAATTAAACCTGCCCCAGGAAAGGAAAATATTGCAGCAAGTGGAAACAATGTTTTACGCCTCGCAGGTTCAATATCAACACATCATAATTATTTATTATATTTTGATAATTGGTTTTCTTCAATCAAACTTATGACAATTCTTCATGAAGATGGAATATGTGTATTGGGAACAATAAGAAGAGATAGGATACCAGGACTGAAATTTCCCACAGAAAATGAATTCAAACGACGTGGTAGAGCTGCGTACGACGAATTCAGAACATCATTTGGAAATGGTATAGAACTATGAATTTTACAATGGTTTGATAATAAAATCGTTCGTGTTGCTAGTACATTTGTGAAGCCCAACCCGTAGATTCTGTCCATATGATTCGATAGAAAACAAAAAACTAAATTAGATGTAAACCGTTCTAATATCATCAAACAATATAACATGTTCATGGGTGGAGTAGATTTACTTGATGGACTGATATCGTACTATAGAATTTCGCTTAGATCTCGCAGATTGTATCTCAAACAAGACAGCGATGCAAAAAACCGGGATGTGGTTTAAAAATTTTCCTCTTTTGTGCAAAGTGCAATGTTTATCTCTGCATTACGAAAGAAATAAACTGTTATCTTGCTTTTCATTATTAATTCTTTTTTGTCATCGTTTGTGATTTGTTATAAACTAGGCGACTCACTGAATAGTGGCGAAATCGATCTCTCACCTCAACCCTCCAGAGTGGGGGAGGAACAACTTTGAAATTTTAAATACTGCCCCCATTTTTTATTGCAGATTCCGATTTTACGCCCTCAAGTAGATACGTTTTGTTTGAAACTTTTCTTTCTATTCGTAATAGATTGTACTATAAACGCAAAAAACATGATTAGTAAAGGTATAGAAAAGATGCACAAAAAAGAGAAGCAAGCAAACATGATTTTGTGTTTCCTTTTATTTCAAGGTAAAACAACATTTCAAAAAGCCATGTACAGGTAACCCTCCTATAACACGGTTTTCCCTAACACGGTTTCGCTCTAACACGATTAGAAAATTGCCCTCCATTAACACGTTGGTGATTTTCACTGTAACACGGTCATGAAAAGCAGAAATTTTATTTTTTTTCAAATGGCACACTAAGTTACCATAATAAGAAGCAAACTTCGTATTTATACAAATTTATATAAAAAAATTAAATTTTACAAACTACTCGCGTTTTTCTCAGTTTGGGAAAAGTAGTAGCTATAATGTGTAGAAAACTTCGTATTTATACTACACAAAACTAAAAAGAGTACTAAACATCGGGTACTACCAGTTAAAAAATAGGTAACTGTAAGGAGTAGCCAACTTCGTTCTATACGTAAAAATAAAATATTTCGGGGATTACCCGTAATTCACGTCACGATTCTTTTTGTGTCGCGTAGTGCAGCTGTGTGTTCTGTTGGGATTTAGAAATAATATTCGCGATATTCTTATTTTGGAAAAAATACACAAACAATAGGTGAGATTAGCTTTGTAGTTTTTAAGAGAACGTAGTTACTTATTTCTTAAGAGAAAAATTATATTCCAGTCGCAAATTATATCTGCGGATAGAAAGACAAATTTTAAAAGGAAATTTATTTCTTTGGAGACAAAAATAACCATTCTTAATCGTCTATTGAATGGAGAGAGAGTAACTGATATTTCAAAAAGTTTAAATCTAAATGAAGCAACAATTCGTACCATTAAAAAAAATGAAAAAAGAATTAAGTCTGCAGATGCCGTAGGATCTTCAATATCCGCAAGATATTCAGCTCGCTCACGTATGCCCATTATTGAAAAGATGGAAAAGGAGCTTAGCATTTGGATTGACGATTGCTGCACAAAAAGAATCCCATTGGGTGGTAATATGATTAGAGCAAAAGCTGTCAAAATTTATAACTGATTAAAAGAAATTGGTGAATCTTCTATAAGCCCGGACTTTGTGGGAAGTAAGAGTTGGT
The DNA here is from genome assembly GCA_036711965.1 of Onthophagus sagittarius. Lineage (NCBI taxonomy): Eukaryota > Metazoa > Arthropoda > Insecta > Coleoptera > Scarabaeidae > Onthophagus > Onthophagus sagittarius. The sequence goes on from JASERS010000001.1 coordinate 50,871,605, forward strand.
TAGAGAAATTTAAAAAACGTTATGCAATACATAACGTAAAAAATGTAGGGGAATCCGCGTCGGCTGACCACGAAGCTGTTAAAACGTATCCACATAAAATTCAAAAAATAATTGAAAAACAAGGTTACATCCCTCATTAAGTTTTTAATGCTGATGAGACTGCGCTCTAGTGGCAAAAATGTCTAATAGCACATTTATATCAAAAAAGGAAAGATCAGCAGCTAGTTTTAAAGCTTCGAAAGACCGTATAACATTACCTTTATGCAGTAATGCATCGGGGGATCTAATGACGAAACCCTTGTTAGTTAACAAGTCGTTAAATCCTCGTGTGCTTAAAGGTATAAATAAAAATAATTTGCCGGTACATTGGAGAACAAATTCAAAAGCTTGGGTAACAAAAGAATTATTTAAGGATTGGTTTTTTAACTGCTTTGTCCCGTAGGTGGAAAATTATTTAATGAAAAACAATTTGAGTTTCAAAGTGCTTTTGCTGCTCGATAACGCGTCGGGTCACCCCAGGATCTAAGCCATCCCAACGTCAGGATAGAATTTTTGCCACCAAATACAAGGTCGTTAATACAACCTTTAGACCAGGGCATTATTTACACATTTAAGTCATACTACATACGACGGTCCCTTCAATGGATTTTAGAAACAATGCATTCAAAAGCAAATGATATAATGGGAGCGTGGAAAGAATTTTCAATCAAAACATACATGGACATTATTCTGCTTACCATGAACAGAACAGTGTTCTATTAACAGAAAATGGAGTGCCAGATATATTGGAAATTTGTAAGACGATCGGAGGAGAAGGTTTTGCAGATATGAATATTGAAGATGTCCAAAATTTATTGGTAGAGCAAAAAGCTAGTGAAGAAGATTTAGTGCTAATGATATCACAAGATGATCCCATAGAATCAGAAGACAGCACTGATGAAGAAAATTCCGAAGCTGCTAATTATTTTTAAAAAATGTGCAAAACGTACTAAACTTGGCAAAAGATCTCGAATTATACATTTTAAGCGAAGATCCTTGTTCTGAAAGGAGCTTAAAATTTAAACGGGAACTGCAAAATGCCCTATCACCCTATAGTGAAATTTACCAAGCACTTACAAGGGCTTCGAAGCAAACCAAAATATAGTCTGTACCACGAGAAGTGGAGGTGACTCATCGCCTAACAGTGTACGGAACAGACGTACGCGTTAGAAATCATTCCACTCTAACACACGTCAACGCGCGAACATAATATTTGTAACGTATGCGCAAAATTCTTGCGGAAATCGATGAGTCACATTCACTTCTTGTGGTACAGACTATAACAGATTTTATAAGGAAGGAAAAAGATGGAGAAAACCCTTCCGAAGAAAAGGATGAAGAACCTTCGAACAAACGACTTCGACTTGTTATATCGAGTGATGAAGAAATTTATTAAAACTATGTTTTAATATTATTAGAATACATTTTTTGTTTATTGTTATATATTTTACTGTTTATGTATTTCATTTGTGGTTATTTTAATAAAAGATGCGTTATGTTTTAAATATATTTTTTTAATTGTTTCAAATCAATTTGTATTACTCATTTTGTTTTAAGCGACCTCCTGTAACACGATTTCACATAACACGACACTTTCTAGGAACCTATCTACCGTGTTATAGGAGGGTTACCTGTATTCGATATTGTGCCCCTCCACCTCGATACATTTCTTTATTCGCAATTCGAATATTATTCAACGATACAAAATCCTTTATTCATTTCTCGACGAAGTGTGTGAATACGTACCGGGTGGCCAAATAAGCGTACAAAGTGCCATATTTCGGAGACTACTCATTGTAGAAGCTGACGGTAAAAAATTTTATGAATAAAGTGGCTAAGAGAAAATGCTGGAAATTATTTTCAGGTTTCTAAGATGACCGCTAGGGGCACAATCGCCATCTTGAATTCAAAATGTGAATAATATCGGAATTCTACTATACTAATATAATACAAGAGCATATGCTTTCTAAAGTTTAGATAAATTGTAGTTTTTTTTGTTATAATATTGTCGCTCTGTCTCTAAAAATAAAGTGGTGGGTGTGTTCGAAAATGTTTGTAAATGCCAATCATTTCAAAATGACTGAACGGAATTTACTAAGCTTGGTATCGTTGAAGAAAACAGCTTTTCTTGAACTATAAATCCTATGGGTGTAAATCCTATTCTATTAACCTTATTTGTGTTAAATGTAATGTGGAATTTAGCCACCAGAGGGCATTCTCCGGTTTTCCTATGACAAAAGAGCAAAATGAATTCCATACAAACAAAAATTTCTATAACACTTTCTAATTATTTGTAAAATAATATGTTGACTTTGATAAATGCTGTTGGTACCCAGCGTGCATATCTAGCAGAGTCCATATCTCACCTAACGTTCATTTAAAAAAGCTTTGCATTAGCACGATTACTCTTCATAATAATACCAACCCATTTAACTTTTCTAAGAAAACTCTCAAGTTCTGTTGTAATGCCGGAAAAAGAATGTATCAAGATAAATATCCAGATCGAGTAACCCCTGATGCCCGAATATTTGCATAATCATGTACAGGGTGGGCAAATTTTGGTGTTATTATAGGGTATCTCTGAAACTATAAGAGAACCAAAAAATAAGTGCCATGTCCCGGTCTCTTTTTTCCAGAAATATTCAATGCCGCAAAGATAAAACCTCTATCTTCTTTTGCTTTTAAGTTATAGCCAAAAAGTCATATTTTCGCCATTTGAAAAAATGCTTTTATTTCATTTATTTTTGAAATTGAAGAAACGCGGTTAATACATTCTTAAGACACTTTTTTGAGTAAAATGTAATGCCGTTGAAAAATTTTAAATAAAGTTAATAATTTTTGAAATATAACACAAAGTAGAGTTTTTTTTAATACAACCAATAGTTGATTATGGTGTTACTAAAAAGAGCACATTTTTAGCTTTCCAATGATGTATCGCATGTATGGTGTTATTGCGGAAAATAAGCGTTATTTTTCAATTTTAAGATATTAAAGAATAATGATGAAATTTTTTTTTTTTATAGTAGGCGTGAAAAACATCATATGCCACTTAGTTACCATGGTAACTAAATTGTTCCTGTTGTAATAGGTTTAATATCAACTCTTGATAGATATGATAACTGCCACGTTGGAATCACCTTTTATATAGTGAATATCTGAAGAATATTGTGCTATATAATTAAGATAACGTGACTGGCGAGGAGATTTTTCAGTAGTTGAGGAAATAGTTGTAATTAACGGTTTGTGATCTGTATATATCGTAAATACAGGTCCATGCAGGAAATGTTAAAAGAATTTGATTGAACTATATATATATAGTAATTATCTAAAGTCGAATACTTTTGTTGGGTAGTCGTCAACTTTTGAGTATAGAATCCTAGTGGTTGTGAGTGAGTATCGGTAGTTTGAGACAAGACGGCTCCTATTCCAACATTGGACGCGTCGATTGTCAGTGTATATTTTGCATTATGAAGAGGTATTCTTCTGACGAACAAGTTATTATTTTTAATTTTTGTTTGTTTAGTGAATTGGATAAATCATGAAGTGGAGCTTAAATTGTTGATATTTTAGGTAAAGAACGATGATAAAAATTTATCATGCCTAAATACTTTTGAAGCTGTTTGAGTTCACATTTAGATGTTTAGATTGACATTTAGATGTTTGTATATTTATGTTGAAAGAGTTTTATCTTTCAAACAATTGTTTAAGATGTAAATAGTGTTCAACTTCATTTTTGCTAGCCACCAGAATGTCGTCTATGTACACCCAACTCTTTCTTTACACGGTAGATACGTTCCTTAGAAACCCGTGCAAAAGAAAATCGTGTAAAAAAAGTTATAATAAAATGTATATGACATTTATAAAAAAAACTATGTACTTTTAAAAAAATAGTGTACAGTCAAAACTCCAACATAACAATAAAAATGTAAACTAAAATTAGAAACAAAAATCAATTTCGCAAGTCTTCATCGCTACTTGATGACAAACGTGCACGTTTATTATGGACTTGACCAAAAGTACTATCAGCATCATCAGTAAATATGTCGGATATGTCTAGCACAACTGTTAGGTTTAATTTAAATAAAGAATTTCGTTCGTTATTAACGGTCTGTGTTCTTTTCTTTTTTGTAGTTGTGAAGTCGATTATTAGCTGCTGTTTGTTTGGTTTCTCAATAAGCTTATATAATTATTCACATCCAGCGACACATAACTTAAAACTACGTTCAAATTTCAATGCACCCTCCATATCAGAATCATGAGTAAGAAAATGTTGTTCCATACTTGCAGCAAATTTCAAGCCATCGCGAATTAAATCAGCCGTTAATAGCTGAACTTCATCTTCTACCTTGTCATTATCGATTTCTTTATTTTCACAAGTTGTCATAAATTCCACCAATTGTATTTGATCGAGTTATAATTTCAGAACACACAGCTGTTCTACTACAAAACTTCCAATTTGACGCATACTGCAAATATTTTTTTTCCAACAAGCATTTATGCATGTTTAATGGCAACAGAAGCAAGTGTAATGCAATCCATAATCGTAAACTTTCTCCATGCTTCCAAAACAGTCAAATTTGTGCCTTTCAGTGAATCTAAAATATATTTAAACGTTTGCTTTATGTAGTACATTTTAAATGTTGCTATAATGCCCCGATCGAGTGGCTGAATCAGCGAGGTAATATTAGGCGGTAAAAATAGCAATTGAATATTTGGGTGATCCAACACTGGGTGGCTGGGCGCATTATAAAAGAACAAAAATATTTTGAATTCCAAACCTTTTTCTTCCATATATTTCTGGACTTCAGAAACAAAGCAGTTGTTGTACCAACTTGTAAACAGATCAGCCGTTATCCATACCTTTTTATTCGCCATGAAATGGACTGGAAATTGTTTAATGTTCTTACCTTTTAAAGCTCGTGGTATAAGAGATTTGTTGATTAATAAAGGCTTTAACATTTTATCAACAGATCCGTTACTACATAACAAGAACATCACTCGATCTTTGGCAGCTTTAAAATAACCAGCTGATTTTTCAGATTTTGCTATACAGGGTGAGTTAAAAAAATGCTTTTATGTCATCATACATTACTGTCACAGCTACATCGATTAAAATTATTTTCTGCTATACAGGATGGTTCGCTGTTTCAGGCCCGTATTCAACTTCATTTTTTTAAATGGAACCCTATGTATCTTTTCACATATGCTGATTAGTTGTCTGACATGCTATAAGTGCATATCTTGTTTTCAAATTTTGAATGCAAGGTTGCCAAGTTGTTAATCATTTTGTGAAATTTTTGTATGAATCGTGTGGTCACTTAAAATTCGTTATCAGCATTATTGTTAAATATTGAAGGATGTAATTTGGCATATCGATAAACAAAGCTTGGGTCTTTCGAACACCAGTAATAGTATTGGATAATATTATATAGGGCGGTTACCAGAACCGGTTGATTTATGGAATGTTTGAGGGACCATAACTTTGTTATTTTAAATGGAATACCTTATATTATTGCAATGTCTCAAAAGGCTTTGTTAATTACCTTTCATTTTTATTAAGCATATGCTATGTCCAACACATGTACTTTTTGAGATAATTAGACTATTCCAAAAATGTTGGTATAAACCAACATTCACGTGAAATAAACTATGAAACTATGAAGAAGACATTTTTAAACAATTGCAAGTGCGTCTATTTAGTAAAAGATGATGAAGTATACATGTGTACATATTCAGTACAAAAAAGACTAGAATTTTCGAAATGGGTATTAGAAAAAGATCAACAACAATATAATTTGTTAGATTATCTTTAATACAGCGAATAAGCGATGTTATCTAAAAATAACTATGTTAACCGCCTTAATCTTCATTACTATGATATTGTCAACAGTAAATTTATATGAAACGTAGTCTACTAACATTCATGGTCCTAAACTATAAGGGCAGGAATTCCAGAATCTTCTCTGATCAGATCGTATTTCTTCGAGGCAACCATTAACGAACGATCTTTTTGATTTTCTTAGAAAATCAATTACCAAACCTTTTAGACGATGTTTCACTAGGCGTTTGATAAAGAATGTGGTCTCAGCACGATGGTACACCTCCTCACTATGATAGGATTTTTGCAACATATTTAAACAGAATTTTTGAAAAATTGTTTTCTTAATACTATTATTTATGCACAGATTCATACTTTTCCATCGTTTATGAACTAAACTTACTTGCATTTGTTTAAAAATGTCAACTTCATAGTTTATTTCTTGTGAAAAAATCAAGTTTATGCCGACATTTTTGAAATAGTGTAATTATCCCCAGAGGTACACATGTTAGATATACCATATGCTTAACGACAATGAAAGGCAGTTAATAAAGTCTTCTGAAGCATTGAAAAAATATAGGATGTTCCATTTAAAATAACAAAGTTATGGTCCCTCAAACATTTTATAAATTAAGAGGTTCTGGTAACCACCCTGTATAATATTATTCAATAGTATTAGTGTGTTTTCAAAGACGAAAGCTTTGTTTATCGATATGCCAAATTGCAATGTTCAATATTTAATAATAGTGGTGATAATGAATTTTAAGTCACTATAAGATTTTTCAAAGATTTTCACAAAATGATTAATAACTTGGCAACCTTGCATTCAAAATATAAAAACAAGATACACATTTATAACATTTAAGACAGGTAATCAATATATGTAAAAAGATGTATAGGGTTCCATTTAAAAAAACTGAGGTTGAGTAGGGTTCTGGAATTGTGAAACCTCCTGTATAGTTGAATACAATTTTAATCGATGCAGCTTTGATAGTAATGTATGATGACATAAAGATTTTTCTTATTTTCAACAGTAAGGCCACAATCTTCCGTCCTCGCACTATTGACTCATCCTGTATAAGTCCTTTCAGGCATTTTCTTCCAAAACAATCCCGTTTCGTCGGCATTAAATATTTGTTCCGGAGTATAACTGGAGATTTTTGCAGCATTTTCGTCTGCTGATGCCTTCTCCCTTTATTTTTACATTGTGAAATGCGTGTCTTTTTATAAAACCTGTCAGCCATCCTTCACTTGCATTAAATGCCAGTTTCTTCGTTGCCTGAAGACTTGTTGATGGTTTCAATTCCTGAAGTTGATTATATATTCTAAGTGCTTTTTCTTTTATGTTTCCCATCAATAGGTATTCTTTTTGACTGTAAATCTTTTATTCAAAACACCATTTTTGTTTTCCATTTTCTCTAAGATAGAATTTCGACTATAAGATGATGTTTTGGAGCTTACTGTCGATCCAGAAATTGCGGATTGTCAAATGGAATTATGATTTTTTCTAATTGTTCTTATAGTCGCTGCGTTTAAAACAAAAGTTTTGCCAACAGATGTGGAACCTTCGCCTTTCTTTAGACAGTCTAAGATTTTTATTTTAGTTTCTAAGGAAATTGCTTGTCTCTTCGGAAGTTGTTGTTTAGGCATTTTATTAAACAATAACGGTACTATCGAATTTTTCTAAAGAGACAATCTAAACAATATTACCTTTTTTAGTAGCTAAGAATTATCATCATTACAAATAATACACTGGAAATTTCACCATCGAATTAAAAAAACTTTTATTGAAACATCCATTTTTAGAGCTTACCGAAATTATTTATTACGTCTCATAAACGGATCACCCTTAACACAAAATAAATTTTGAATAACGAAATCATGTGTTGAAGCACAATGAGATAAAGAAAAAAAGTGATCATAAAATTCTGGTATTCCTCGTAATAGACCAAGTTCTAAACATGTGGACATAAACCGACCGACTTCTGACCAGGGTATTCCCCCATTGTATTTTGTTACTGTATACATAAGTTTCTGTAAGACGCTATCAAAATCAGAATTAACATTTTTTCTTTGGGCTTCGCGCTATAACAAAAAATTCATGTAAAAGAATTATTGGTGAACCGTGTTATTTCAAAATCGTGTTAAAAAAGAGCGTGTAAAAGAGTTGGATACACACACCCAACAAAAATAAAATTGAAATCTGATAGGATTTCAGTTATGAATCGGTGAAACATCTGTGCAACATTTCTAAGACCGAATGGCATCCTACTAAACTTAAATAGACCAAAAGGAGTAGTTATAGCAGTCTTAAAATGTGGCTGTTTCAGCCAACAATTTTTGTTAATATTATTTTTGTAATTTTTAACGATGTTATATAAACGACACCTCTTCCTCTATTTTTCCTCTTTTTTTTAAACAACAAAAACTATGACTTTTTATAAATATAAAATAAATGAATAATGAAATTGATATAGTCAGAAGTCGCTACAATAAATAAATGCCTGTACAGTAAATCTTGTATATTTCATTAAAAATACGTCTTTGTACTAGATTTTTATACTCTGTAACTGAACCAAAAAAATCAAATTTGGACAATAATCTGTATTGTATATTAGTGTCTCACTTTTAAATAGATACTACTTTAACTTTTAAATAATATCTTTCCAGATTATGAATCAAATTATAATAAAATCATAAATTATGAAAAATTAGGAAGTAGAAATAGTTGTTTTATTTATTTAAGACTTTTATTTTATTCAAGATACCTATTTATCAAGTAATAAATAAATACACAACACAAGAAAATGCGTAATGCATAATGTTAACGTAAACATTGAAACTGTGAAAATTTCTAAAATAGTTTTGAAAATTTATTTTTTCTATTAAAAGAAGGAATGTTCTTTATTTATTCACTTTCAGGTTTTCACTGGAAAGAAAGACGCACTACAAAAGGACAGCACTAGAAGAGGTATCAGTTATTTTTTTCTGTCACAAAATCAATTACAATAAATATTTTGGTATAGGTAATTTTTGCCTTAGTTTTTATTAAAGATTTATATAAGAGGCAATTTTGAATCAATGAAATCTTTAACGTCCCGTAGTTCTTCATCAGATGATGTATGCATTAATCCACGGTATGATTTAAAATCAGTATCTTTTAAGAAGTTTTTAAGAACTGATGATGTCATTTGCCCTAATTTATATGGCACAACCGGATCACAATCACCATGACACAATAAAACCTAAAAAATATTTATTATATCAGTAATTAAATGTTTGTTTTAAATTTTTTAATAAGTACTGGTAAATCAGTAGGGCACACCATATCCGTAGGAAAACTCTTGTGCAAAGGAAGCCAACAAGAAAGTGCAACCACACCTGCTACTTTTTGAGGAAAACGTAGAGCTGAGTATAAAGCTAATGCTCCACCTTGAGAAAATCCACCTAAAATAATACGATCTGCAGACAGACCTGATTTTATTTCAGTTTCTATCATTCCATGAACTAATTTGCAAGCCGCTTTTATTCCTAAAATATTAAATGGTCATTAGTAAATCAAAATTAACATAAAAAAATTACCATCTTCATCTTCGGGTCCTCCAATATCTAAAGATTTTAAATCAAACCAGCTTGGCATTCGATAACCAGCGTTTAAAGTTACCGGCATTGTAGGGGCAGTTGGGCACACAACTTTAACATGGGGAGCACGAATTGCAGCCATAGCACTTGCCCAACCAGCACTAAATCAAAAAATTACTTCCTTTACTTCCTGTTAATTACAAATCTAAAATACACATGATTTCTGATAAGACTTACCCCGTATCTCCAAGTCCGTGCAAGAAAATTATCTACAACATATTAACAATAATTAGATTATAACCTCAAAACAAGATGTAGATTGTAAAATGGGAGATATACATACGGTTGCCGTGTGTTTTGCGGAAGCTGCAATAACAACGGGTGCTGCCATTTTCCTTTTTCTTCGGCACCGATAAAAACAGAAAATGTATTTAAAGCAAATTTTTCCGTTTTTAGAAGATTTATTTTATAAAAATTATAGCTGTAAAATGAACTGTCAACTGTCAACGTCGCCAATTTTAGTACCAACCAAATTATAATAAGAACGAAAATATCCCCAAAATGGATTGTTGTTCTTTTTTCAAATTCAAACAAAAATGGTTCAATCTTAAATCCAATACGTATTATAAGTAAGAAATGAAAACGGGAATTAACTGAATATTTAAATAAATAATTATTCAGGAAACGATCTATTATAAAATGAACTACTTTATTTTATACTAATATTTCGACCATTTATTTCAGTCTTCTTCAGAGTACACTGAAATGAAGTAAATAACTATGAAATACAATAATCAAAACAGAGTAGAATACGTACAAAGTTGTGTTCCTTATTTAATAATATCATTAAAATTATTGAAAAAACGCTACCACAGATCACTTTTTAGACGAGAACGAATGACATATTATATTATAAAATCGAAAATCTTTCGATGAAGAATCTCTTTTTACTAGGGTACCAATTAAGGATGCGGTAGAGGGTCTTCGCCAAAAACTCATCTCGGAGGGTTTGCCAGAGTACTTGCCAGATTTAGGGCAGCCATGGGATCTCCTTTGTCGCTGGTGATAGCAAACTTTTACATCGAATTGTTCGAAGAAAATGCTCTGAAAGAAGAGCCAATGGAAACCAAAGCTATGGCTCCGATATGTGGACGAAAACGTTTTTTCTAAAAAAAATTTCTAAAAAATTTCTAGGTCATCTAAACGCTCAACATCCCATGATCAAATTTACCATGGAAACAGAATCCGCCAAGCAGTTGCCCTTCTTAGATGTATTGGTCACTAGAACGACAAATGGTGATATGGAACTGGGAGTGTATCGAAAGAAAACCCACACCAATAGGTACTTAGAGGCAACATCGCACCATCATCCCCAACAGAAGAGGTCCGTAATTCGCACTTTGTTTCAGAGAGCAGCAAGAATATATAAAGGAGATAACCTAAAGAAGGAAGAACGGTTTCTACGGAACGTACTACAGAAAAATGGATACAGTTTAAAGGACATCAACCGAGCCACCAAGCAGCGGAAGCAGGGAGAAGAAGCTGCAGCAAGTACAGAACCAGCTGGTTTCATCTGTCTTCCTTACGTTTCCGGTGTAACGGAACGAATTGCAAGACACCTCAAGAAAAACGACATCGTGGTGCGATACGGAACGGTCACCAAAATTCGGAATACACTCCCGGTAGCCAAGGACAAGCTACCTCTATTAAAAGGAGCGGGTGTCTATCGGCTGTCATGCAGTTGTGGGAAGTTTTACGTTGGCCAAACCGGACGAAACATCGAATGCCGTATCAAGGAACACGAGAGGGATGTGAGGCTGAGGAAGATTCAACAGTCGGCGGTTGCAGAACATTGCCATTCGGAGGGACACCGAATAAACTTCGACAAAACAAAGGTTCTGGCTAGGAATAATAAATATCATCAACGGCTGACAAGAGAAGCCATAGAAATCCACCGACATAAAAACAACGTCAACAGAGAAGATGGCTGGGAACTCAGCAGAACATGGAAGATGGTGATGAAGACGAACACGACTCCCAAACCGGACGCGACGCAGTAATTAGTGAGTAATTTGCTTGTAATTAATATAAATTAATTATTAATTAGTTTTTCGACCTATATATTGTTTTACGATCCCCGATTTTGTCAGTTAGAACCAGTTTCTGAAGAAGGTTGCAATATGGCATCCGAAACGTCAAACATTTTTTCAGAAAACGGACGGCGAAGCCCGAAAGTTTCTAGTTTTAGATCTAGTGTTAGTCCTAGTGATAGTTCTAGTGTTAGTTCTAATTTTAGTTCAACATAAACAACACTTGTCAACCCGTTACATCAAATGTATAACTACTTTGTTCAATCCTACCTTTGAAATTGCCAGTTTCTAGCGTAGATACGAGTGTTGAAAATTGTTATTTTCACTCACTCTGCTAACATTTATAGCAACGGGTGAGTGAAAATATTTTTCACTCACTCTAAATTTCTTCATCCACTATTAGCGAAATTTAAACCTTTAAAGGTACAACTCTTTGTTTAAACGTAACGGATGTGAACTAAAAAAAACGGTACAAAGCATACAAGGAAAATTAAATGAAGTATTTCACTTGTATAAATTATTAATTTTAAGCGTAATGATGAATTAAGAGCATGACAACGTCAATAAGTTTCACAATTTGACACGACTGGTTGTTTATCAATCAATTAAGAGGATGACAATGTCAAAAAGTGTCATCTCCGACATATCGACATGACATTAGCCAGGAATTAACGAATGTTAAGACCGAATTTTCTCTAAATAGTAGGATTGAACAAAACACTATACAGCACACGTGGGAAACCAATATTTTCCACTAACTTGTATGTCTTTCCACACTCGCCTACGGTTTGTGTCGAAATCTGACATACGAGTGAGTGAAAAACCTTACTTTCCTCACTTGTACTGTAATATACTATTGTTTAGCAATCAATTGCATTTTCAAAATCAAACTGATAGTTTAGGTCAACTGCGTGTTTGGATGGAGCACATGATGTTTTTTTCAATTTTGTATCACTTTTATGTTTATTAATTCTACTCTTTAACCATTGATTTGTTTGTCCAATATAATAATAATAATAATAATAATATGTTTATTGATCACCTAATAGAAAAAAAAATACATATATAAATCACAAAATAGAAATAAGCTCTAGGGATCAATCTTATGGTAGGGTTCAATATAAACATTGATCTTCCATACCGTACTTAGAGAAAACATAAAAAAAATGAATGAAAACAAAAGTAAAAAAGAAATATGGCATACGTGAAAATACCCTTCTCTCTCTCTCTCATCTTTTCCCGTTTAAGTGACCTGCATATATATAACAAATAAAATTATATACATAAAACCCAAAAATTAAACAAAAAAAAAACAAAAGAAAACGAAAACGTCAAGAACACTGCTGCTCCAGTAGAAAGCCAGCGCAACACCTTCTGAAGATTGCGACGGACGCACACTCGGCCAAATCGCATATACTAGGAAGTTCGTTCATAACTTTACAAATTTGATATGAAAAACATTTTTTTAAATTCATAGTATGGAAAACTGGTGGCGATAATCTCCCTTTAAATCTAATATTAACCGAGTGCACGTCGGCGCGGTAGCGTACTTTATTTAAAAGATAAGGAGGTTTTTGAATGAAAAGGATTTTATGGTATAGACACGCGGTGTGCAGCACTCTTCTTCTTTGCATGTTCAACCATCCCAATGCTGGTAACCTACAACTGACATGATCTCTACGCCTCAACCCAAATATTACTCTAATACAAGTATTTTGCACTTTTTGAATTTTATTTTATAAAGCGATAGAAATGGTGCATACAGTGAATCCCCATAGTTAAACGCCGACAACACCAAACTTTCACATAGGTTTACTTTCGTCTTGCGATCTATAAACGCTCTATTGGTAGAGATAATTCGTAAACTACTATAGGCTTTTTGGATGCATTTATTAATATGTCTGTTGAACTCTAGACCGTCATCAATTAGGATAAACAGATTTTTCATGGTTTTTTGAACTGGTAAAATTTCGTTATTTACAATAATTTGTAATTCGTTTGAAACAGTTTTTGTTTCTGTGGGCCAAATATAATAACATTCGATTTACTCTTATTAATTTGGAGTTTATGGCGGTTAGAGGTTTCACATAGAGATTGTAGATCACCATTTATACGAGCACATGCCAGTTTAACATCGGAGGCTGGAAAGGAGTAGTAGAGCTGGGTGTCGTCGGCATAGAAATGGGTCTTACAGTATGTAACGTGTTGAAGATTGTTTGATGTGTACAAAGCGTATAATAAGGGTGAGAGTATAGAGCCCTGAGGTACCCCTGAGCCAACGTGTTGAAACTCAGATAGTTCACCACCCAACGAAACGGCTTGTTGTCTATGTGTTAAGAAGTCATATTACAGTCTTTACAAGTAACACAATATATAAGTCCCGATTCTAGACATTTTTCCGTTTTATCTTTTAATGTTGAGAAGTAATTGGTCAATTTATTTGGGTAAATGTTAATAAGTGTTAAACCATCGGTTTTCAAATGCACTCTAAGTAATTCTGTTAATCCGGGAATATACAGGGTGTCTCACGTAACTGGTTCATTAGAACTTTTTTAGGTTCCACTATTCGTAGAGGCTTGAAATTTTGGTAAAATGGGTTGTTCATTCCGATCTATTAATCTAAAATATTTTCAAGATGGCCACCACTTCCGGTCTACCGGAAGTAGACCTCAACTTCGTTATTTTAAATGGAATGCTATAGTTTTTATTACACCATTCAATTATAAATAAGAAAATATGTTGACTTTGATAACAGTTGTTGGTGCCTACCGTTTCTTGTTTTCGAGTTATTTTGATTTTAAGTGTTTTTTGTCAAATATCACCATGCTCTTTACAAGCCCATATCTCAGCCAACGTTAACTCAAAAACTGTTTGCATTGGTACGATAACTCTTCATATGCTGCTAAATAGATTGTCATTTGTTTTATCAATATATCTTATACACGCTGATCAAAAATTGAGTTACCGTTTCTCGATATTCAATTGCGTGAAAGTCGAAATTTTAAATGGAACGCCCCATATTTTCATACTCTTTTATACCCTTTCATACCCTTAAGGGAATTTAATTCTCTAGAAATTATCTATAAATATTCCTATACCTATTTATTATAGTTTTCTTGCTATTGAGGAATTTATCAAAATCATAGGTTAAATGCTAGAAACCGTTTGTGTTTTTGTTAGAAGGCCATGACATTTTGGCAGTTTTTTGTTTAATTTATTTAAATTATTATTAGTATTATTTCTACAATGAACTGCGATTGAATAAACTTTAGATTGCTAGCTGTTATTTACCAAAAATAACCAAAAGAAAACCGAATAAATGAAACAATGAAAAACAACAATTTAATGACAAAAATTAAAATCAATAACATAAAAGAATGAAAAACTTATAATTATAAAAATAAATTATGGGAATTTAATTCTCTACAAACTATTTAAATATTTTCCTGTGCCTATTTGTTGTAGTTGCCCTCATATTTGGAAATTAATGGAAGCATGCAATGCTGGAAAGCTTCTAATTTTTATGTTAGAAAGCCGTGGAGTTTTGACAGTTTTTCAGGAGTTTACTGCTGTTAATGTCTTTGATGTCATGGCGAATTATTTCCACGCCAACATTTTAAATTCGTCTTATATTCATGGCGGATGTAATAAAGTTTTGGATAGGATAAGAGACGTATCTCTTAGTTTTGGAAAGATCAAAATAACAAGAAACCAAAAATTTCTATTATCAGCAGCTTAAGATAATAGAATAAATGTTACTTTACCAAATTCTTCGGTAAGAGGTGCTTCGGTCAATTTAGATGAATAATATTTTACAAGAAAGCACCGTAAATAAATAAACTAAACTCTCTAGGAATATCTCTCCCATTACGTCGAATATTACTCCATATAATTGTTTTTCATTGTTTCATTTATTTATATATTTTATTTACAAATAAAAGCTAACAAACTAAAGTTTATTCAATCGCAGATCATTCTAGAAATAATATCAATGATAATTTAAATAAATTAAACGATAAACTGGCGAAATGTCATAGCCTTCTAACAAAAACAAGAACGGCTTCCAGCATTTTGTGTAGGATTTTAATAAAATACTCAATATGAAGAAAACAATAATAAATAGGTATAGTAATGTTTATAGATAATTTGTAGAGAATTAAATTCCCGTTTAGATAGGCTAAAAAGATATGGAGCGTTCCATTTAAAATTTTCGACTTTCTCGCAATTGAATGCAGCGAAACGGTAATTCAATTTTTGACTACGCTGTATAAGGTACACTAATATAACAAGTGACAATCTATTTAACAGCATATGACGAGTTATTGTACCAATGCAAAACGTTTTTGAATTAACGTTGGCTGAGATATGGGCTTGTAAAGACCATGGTGATATTTGCCAAAAAACACTTAAAATCAAAATAACTCGAAAACAAAAATCGGTAGGTACCAACAACTGTTATCAAAGTAAACATATTTTCTTACGTATAATTGAATGGTGTAATAAAAACTATAGCATTCCATTTAAAATAACAAAGTTTAGGTCTACTTCCGGTAGACCGGAAGTTCCGGTTACCATTCCAGTTACGTGAGACACCCTGTATATGTGGAATTTTTTTATATTGTTGAATTTGTTGGGTTTATGTTTGATTTATGTTATGTTGTAAGTTTGTAGAAAACAGTAATTTGTTAAGGAACTTCTTTGGGTAACCATTGTTTTCAAACATATTACATAGGATTTTTAGATTCTTTTCCTTAAATTGTGATTCGACTATATTACAAATTCTATGTTTCAAAGTAAGTACAGTAGCAACATTATGTTTAAATGTGTGATTGGAGTGGAAATTTAAAAATCTACCAGAATATGTTGGTTTTCTGTACCAATCGAAAATAATACGGTTGTTTTCATCTCTGATCATCATAGTGTCCAAAAAAGGAATGCTTCTATTGATTTCCCTTTCCACAGTAAAACGAATGTTAGGATGAAAGTTATTAAAAATATACAAAATGTTATCAATATTATCTTCTCTACATGTTAAAATTAGATCGTCAACATATTTTTTTATGAACGTTAACTGTAAATCATTTGTTTGTAAGATCTTGTCTACACAATGATCCATAACCATTAAGGCTAAAATTGGGCTGATAGGTGAACCCATCGGTACTCCTGAAATTTGTTGGTATATTTTATTTTGAAAAGTAATCATGGATGCATGAAAAAGTAAATTCAATCCTTTTAAGAAAGTTTTCTTAGTCCCATCTTTCTTCTACTATTTTTATTATGAGTGATAAAGGAATATTTGTAAATAAATTAACTACATCCAACGAAATCAATACGTTATCTTTAGGTAGTTGAAAATCTCGGAACTATCGGTCGTAAAGGCCTTTTTTATGTATTTTTGGAAGGAAATATATCTTAGGTAGAATCGAATTGTATGTTATTAAATTCTTCGAATCTATATCTAATATGAAACCTTTTTGTTTTAAATGTTTTGTATATGTATTAACTTTGTTTTGTATGTTTAATAAAAGGTTGTTCTTCAGTAATTTGTATACATTAGTGTCATTTAGCATTTCTTCTGCTTAAAAAAAAATTGTACTCCCTACTGATAAGAGTAATATAGATTTAAAGTGCCTTTTAATGTTTATAGAAAATGTATTAAAAAACTTCATAAATTCTTTCCCATTTTTCTTCTATTATTTTTATTATGAGTGATATAGGAATATTTGTAAATAAATTAATTACTAAGTAGTAGGTAGCTGAAAATTCTTCTACAAAATCGAATGTATTTTTAATGTTATAATTAGTTTCTCTTGCAAAAGCTGCAGTAAGGATTTTAGATAAATAGCCAAATAGTTCATATTTTGCAGTTCCTATTGATGAAACTATCGGTCGTAAAGGTATACCTTCTTTATGTATTTTTGGAAGGAAATATATCTTAGATAGAATCGAATAGTATGTTATTAAATTCTTCGAATCTATATCTAGTATGAAACCTTAGTATGAAAGCAGAAGAAATGCTAAATGACACTAATGTATACAAATTACTGAAGAACAACCATTTATTAAACATACAAAACAAAGTTAATACATATACAAAACATTTAAAACAAAAAGGTTTCATATTAGATATAGATTCGAAGAATTTAATAACATACAATTCGATTCTACCTAAGATATATTTCCTTCCAAAAATACATAAAGAAGGCCTTTACGACCGATAGTTCCGAGATTTTCAACTACCTAAAGATAACGTATTGATTTCGTTGGATGTAGTTAATTTATTTACAAATATTCCTTTATCACTCATAATAAAAATAGTAGAAGAAAGATGGGACTAAGAAAACTTTCTTAGAAGGATTGAATTTACTTTTTCATGCATCCATGTTTACTTTTCGAAATAAAATATACCAACAAATTTCAGAAGTACCGATGGGTTCACCTATCAGCCCAATTTTAGCCTTAATGGTTATGGATAATTGTGTAGACAAGATCTTACAAACAAATGATTTACAGTTACCGTTCATCAAAAAATATGTTGACGATCTAATTTTAGCATGTAGAGAACATTTTGTATATTTTTAATAACTTTCATCCTAACATTCGTTTTACTGTGGAAAGGGAAATCAATAGAAGCATTCCCTTTTTGGACACTATGATGATCAGAGATGAAAACAACCGTTTTATTTACGATTGGTACAGAAAACCAACATATTGTGGTAGATTTTGAAATGTCCACTCCAATCGCACATTTAAACATAATGTTGCTACTGTACTTACCTTGAAACATAGAATGTGTAATACAGTCGAATCACAATTTAAGCAAAAGAATCTAAATTCCTATGTAATATGTTTGAAAACAATGGTTACCTAAAGAAGCTCTTTAACAAATTATTGTTTTCTACAAACTTACAACATAACATAAATCAAAATCTTAACACATCCCAACAAATTCAACAATATAAAAAAATTCCACATATTCCCGGATTAACAGAGAGCGCATCAAAACCGATGGTTTAACACTTATTAACATTTACCCAAATAAATTGACCAATTACTTCCCAACATTAAAAGATAAAACGGAAAAATGTCTAGAATCGGGACTTATATATTGTGTTAATTGTAAAGACTGTAATAAAAAATATATTGGACAAACAAAACAATAGTTAAAGAGGAGAATTAATAAACATAAAAGTGATACAAAATTGAAAAAAACATCATGTGCTCTATCCAAACACGCAGTTGACCTAAACCATCAGTTTGATTTTGAAAATGCAATAATTTTAGACAAAGAATCAAATTATCACAACAGATTGTTCTCGAAATGTACCATATAAACGCAGAAAGTAATGTTAATATCAAAACAGACACAGAAAATCTTAGTAATATTTATTCTTATCTTCTTCAACTTATTCGATGATTTCAACAATGTTTCCTAAAAAGTAGTTATACATTTGATGTAACGGGTTGACAAGTGTTGTTTATGTTATTTCGTATTTCAATAATTTTAATGATATTATTAAATAAGGAGCACAACTTTGTACGTATTCTAATCTTTTTTGATTATTGTATTTCATAGTTATTTACTTCATTTCAGTGTACTCTGAAGAAGACTGAAATAAACAGTCGAAATATTAGTATAAAATAAAGTAGTTCATTTTATAATAGATCGTTTCCTGAATAATTATTTATTTAAATCAAATTACTTACGATCGATAAATTTTTATATTCTTATTAACTGAAGATATTATTTAATTTTCGTTATTTCTTAACCATAAGAAATATCTATACAGAGTCCGAAAATTGTATCTCTACAGAGTGAGTTAATAATGCGGAAACGGAAGATTGTGGCTTTATTGTCGAAAATATACAAATCGTGGGGTTACTACAAGAACCTGATAAGTCGTCGATAAGCATTTTTGAGAAAAACGAGATTAAAGTTTATCATATTACTAAAAATCAAGCTGAACATAAAAACCTTTATTTTAAACAAAAATATATGCTATGACTGTATTGAAACATAAATAAATTGCAAACAAACATAAACTTTATTTCTGTGAGGTAAAGAAAAATATTTTTTTTAATGTAGGACTTATCTGATTTTGGCTGATATACTATTTGTTTTGCGCCTCATTTTTTTCTAATTCAGCATGATTTTCAGAGTCATCCAAGTCATCCGAATCGTCTAATCCTGGTGGAGGTACTATATCTTTAGCTTTTTTCGATACTGGTAATGATTCACACCATTTGTGGAATTCCTGAGGTTTCGCATCTTTTTTGCACAGGCTTAGTAAGTTTTGCTTTTTTAAATGACTGATGGATTGTATTTTAATGTACATACCAGTTAACGTTAAAGATTTAATATTAAGGGAACGACCCCTGTTAAAAACGTTGATGCTTTTATATACTGACGTGTGATCGTATCTGTATTGTATTGTACCGGGTTTATTTTTCGTATACCGCATACATTTTATCTTAAGCCAGTTAACACATTCTCCTTCCGTATTGTTCTTTTTGTTTCGTAAAAGCTGTTGAGATAATTTTCCTAAGTTCTTGAAGTCTTTAAATGTTAGTGTACGCACTTTGTAAGGTCTGCAGTGTTTATTTCTTCGGTTAGATCGTGCCAATCAAAAAATGTTTAACCAATCTAGAGACTATACACCGGAATGTGTTTCTTTTTTGACTCAATTGCACTATGCGCACTATCTGCTTCCATATAACTATGTCCAGTTTCTAAAAATTTATGTTCGATTACATTGAGAATCTATATAAATCACAATTTACTTTTTTGGGTATTTTCTGCTCAGTCTTTAGTTTTTTTACCACATTTTTCTTTCATTTAGATGGATTTGCTTGCCGCCACCGTGCTCGAACTAGAATTTGCTTTCCTGTACCGTCCACTTCCGAATAAACATTTGCTGCTTTCCCGTTTTCAGAATGTATTTCAGTTTCCTGTGATACTGTTTAAAATTCAAGTACAGTAATTCAGTATTTAAAATATTTTTATCATACACAGTACCAATATGTACATGATTACAGAGTATAGAAAGTAAATTGAGTCATCTTGAATAAAAAAACTAACAAACACGTTTTTAGAATCACTCTGTATTACGTTTACATGTAAGTAAAAAGATAAATCGATGATCTGTATTTACCATAATCACTTCCAGAATAAAATCTAAAGAATAGAATCTTTTTTTTGCAAGAGCCACTAACAGCGCACCTCTTGATATTATTGAAAACTTAACTTTCAAAAAAATCATTATTAATAGCTAAAACTAAAGTTAAAATAAGGAAACTGACGTCTAGTTTTTGAAGTTAGGACAAACAAAAATTTTAAGTCCATGGTTAGATGTTTACAAAATTATGCCATACTGCTGTACTGCTAAAATCAGCTAAGTGCACTTGTAAGATTTTTGCTGTCGCAATAGATTGGACTGAAACCTGAAACAGCAAAATACCGATAAGTGTACTTAATTGATTTTAGCAGTAGATATTGTATGTATTGTACCTATGGACTTAACCGTAATAAGCCAAGTTTATACCACAGCTCTGGTATAGAAAGTGACTTATCTGGTTATTTCAGATAAAAACGTAGCTCATTTTGGACTTATACCTACAAATAGCCAGATATCGCCCAAATCTGGACTTAACGGGTTTTTGCAGTAACCCCTCGAAATGTACATACGATACCATCAATGCTGTATCTATTAAAATTATTTACCTAACCCCGCTAGGAAATGTCAGAGGAGTGTTCCCGCTAGGAGATGTTACTATGGATGTTTGTAGCAACGGAACGCAATTCTTTCAATTTAAATCATTTGACACATAAGTGTTGTCAGGTTTAAATTACGTTAAGAAACTGCTAATTTTGTTTAACTCGCGCAATTTACAAAACACGCTCGCTTCGCTCGCTCGTTTTGGCAAATATTACGTTTGTTAAGCAAAATTAGTCTTTTCATAACTGGTTGCGTAAATAACTATTCCAGCTATGCACGGCGAACCCTACGGATCTTTTTACGAATGCTGATTATAATAATAAACTTTATTTCCATAAATACTAAAAAGTACAGAAAACGTCAAAATAAAAGAACAATTGGTAATTTGACAGAAAAGAATTCGTTCAATGTATACACATGGTGTTTTCTAAAAAAATAGCGCTTTAAACATGTTTTGAAAGTAATAGATGGTTTCGGTTTTAAATTGTTAGATAGGTGATTATATACTTTGATACAAAAATGAATTGTACTTTTCTGCACTTTTGTAAATTGAGTTTTTGATGACTGCAAATAACATTTTTCTATAGCTCTTGTTCCATAAGAATGCTGTTGTTTATATTAAAAAAAAAAACTATTCTTTACAAACATTGCAGACTCAAGAATAATAATTGATAGAAGTGTTAGAATTTTCTGATTTTTGAAAACCGGTTTACACGATTCTCCTATTTGGAGACCATAAATTGCCCTCACATTTTTTCTGAGCAATGAAAGCACGCTCCATTTCAACCGAGTATCCCCAGAAGATTACGCCATACCTTAGTCGCGACTCCACACATTTATAATATGCACTTACATCTGCACTGACCGACACTAACCGTGCAATTGTTCTTAATGCAAAACACAGTCGATTTATCTTAAAGACCAGATCGTTGAAGTGATGTTTCCACGATAAATTAGGATCATGCTTCACTCCCAAAAACATAAATTCTTTGGGAGTAATTTGTATATCAGAGTGTTCGTAAATACCATAAAATTATTATTTCAATATTAAGTAGTAATTTGTTACTAGCAAACCAGTTGTGGAGAAGTTTAAGGTTATTTACGGTCTGTGCTGACAATAGTTCTTCAGGTTTTGCTGTCGTAACTATGGTGCAGTCATCAACAAACCATACTATTGTAAGAGATCATCGATTACATCGGGTAAATCATTAACATAGAGGATAAACAGAAAGGGTCTTATATATAGAACTCTCATCCAGTGTCAGTACAATCGTAGGAGATTACCCGCTGCTCTCTAGTAGCCAAGTAAGACCTAAACCATTCCAGTGCAAATCCCCTTATTCCCATAGCCTCCATTTTGTCCAATAGAGCATCATGGTGAACCATATCAATACTTTTGAAAGATCCATCATCATACCAATGGCCAATTTGGAATCATTTATTCCAGCCACTACTCTTTCCAGGAACTGATAAATTGCTTTCATTGTAGATCGTCATTGTATGTAACCGTTCTGTGTGTTGCTGAATATTGGATTTTTATTCATATATTGAACTAATACTATCTTCTCAAATACCTTTGCGATATTAGAGAACTTCGTTAGCACACGCTTTTAAGACGGACACGGGTACCTCGCTATAGTCAGTTGCATCCGTATTATTTAATGACATTATAGCCGATTTGACTTCATTTGGGTGTGTTAGATGAAGCCCAAATGAATCTTTTAAATCAGCCTTTAATTTAATAGTGTAAGCTGTTCGTGTTTTAATACTGTTTCCAGTAGCTCTATTAGTAAAATAGGTGCATTTAAAATGTCTTTATTGCTCCTATACATGTGTTTGCTTTCACATTATTGTTTGCATTCTCAATAAAGTTGGATAATACTTTTTGACTCATCAATATCGTCAAGGACATATCTGCAGTATATGTTATAGTAGCACTAGTACTTTCACCTTTGTTTATTGTAATATTAACAGATATCTTTTGTGCTTTATGATCAGGCAGAGTAGATGTAATTACTTCACTGGTAAATGTTCTTATATTTACATATATGTTATCAATAAGTGAGTGTGTATTTACTGTTATCCTCGTCGGTTCATTGATGCTTGAGGTCGCATCGACTAAGTATATCACGTAACTTAAAAGTATTGGCATCTCTTTTTTCTAAGTTTATATTTAGATCTCCAGTAAAAATTAACTTATTTTTTAAGGTTGTTTTCGAGAGTTCTAATAATATATCTTCTAAAATATTAAAGAAATCTTCTATCTCGGACTATAGTAGATTATTAGTCTGTACCACGAAAAGTGAGAGTGACTCATTGATTTCCGTAAGATTTTGCGCATACGTTACAAATATTATGCCCGTGCGTTGACGTGTGTCAAGATGAAATGATATCTAGCGCGTACGTCTATTCCGGACACTTTCAGGCGATGAGTCACTCTCATTTCTCATGGTACAGACTATATCTGTCTTCAATGCTATAAGTGCATATTTTGTTACAAATTTTGAATGCATGGTTGCAAAATTATTAAGCATTTTGTGAAAATTTAGAAAGTAAGGTTGCCAAGTTATTAATTATTTTGTGTAACTATAGTTTTGGAGTGCTTCAAAGCGTATCCTGACAATTCGTTATCATGAACCAGATGTCAAATGAAATGGTTTGATGAATACTATAATTTATGCTACAAATAATTTTTGTCCAAGGCCATCTTCAAATCCAAGTAATTGTTAACTCTTGATTTTCAAAATGCTCGGAATACACTTTTCTGCGTCATTACTAAAGCCCGGATTAAAAGGCACAAAAAAGACGGAAAAAGGCACTTAAAAAGGCATGAAATTTTGGCAACAAAAGCATTAAAAAGGCATAAAAATTAGAAATCGAAAAAATTGCTATACCTAATTAATAATGTATTTTAATAACGTTTTCATTAAAAAATACATCGTTACACTAAACATTCATATATAATTATTAAACCACTAATCACGAAAACAACTAATTATTACATGCTGTTCTAAATGTTCCATTGTGAAGTTGTGTCTTCTCTCACTTAACGTATTCTTGTAAGCCGAAAAACTTCTCTCCACGTCCACACTTGTAATTGGGGCATACTTGAACTTTGTAATTAATGCGGGATCCATAATAAATCCAGTAACAATTTCACCACTTAAAGTTTTTTGTAATGTGGCAAATCCTTCATTTTTACACAGAACGTCATTAAATTTATTCGTAATTGTTTGACCAATATGTCCTGGTACGCTATATGTGCTGTCTTGAAACTTTTTAATCATTTCTACTGCAGTCACTAAAGGTAAATCCTGTTTTTCAAGTGATTTTATAGATTCACTTATATAACTGTAATTGCTTTTTATAAATGCCAAATTATTTTGTAGCTCCACTTCTTTTAGGACGGCCTGGCAATCTAGTATTGCTTTACTACTTGTAGCCGGAAATTCATTTATTAATTGTTTACAATGATCTAAGGCGTTTGTGTAGTATATAGCGGCATCTAGCCATGTTCCCCATCTTGTTAGAACCGGTTGTGGTGGTAATGGGGTATTTGGTAACATCTCTTTAAACAATTCTACCCTTAAAGGGGGTTTAACAAATATTTGTTTACCGCTTTTTATTAATTTATTAACTAATGGGAACTGTAACCTTATAGTTTCTGCTACTCGATTAAGCCCGGGTGCTAAGCAAGTACAATGAATTAAATTAGGGTAAAAAATCTTCATATTAGACGCAGCTTTTACCATGTATGCCGCTGCGTCTGACACCATCAGTAAAATTTTATCATTCGGTATCGGCTCCGGTAAGAAAAAATGCGTTAATTCGTCGTGAATAAATCTTGTTACCGTATTATTATTTGTTTTACTTAATTCTTTGGTACTTATTAGAGAACTTTTTGACTAATTTTCATCACTTAATACTCCAAGTATTAAATTTGCCACGTATCGTCCACATACATCAGTTGTTTCGTCTACACTTATCCAAATATAATTATTTCCAATAATATTTTTTATTTCTTGAATAACTTCTTTGCGGAGATGGCTTTCATTGGGAATATGCATTGTAAAATATGTTTGTAAAAAAGTTTTGAAATATTTATTTGTCACTTTATGGATTGGTATTTTGCTTTTATCAAAGCTTTGCAAAGATCAAAATTGAATTTTGATTGTTCAGTGTAGCCGGATGTTGATGCTACAGATTGTATAGCTGTACCTATAGTTTGTTGTTTTTTGGATTGACTTTTAGTCAGTTTTAATTTTTCCTGATGATTTCATGATTCAGCTGTTTTAACATGCTGAATTATGTATTTCTTGTCACAATTAATCTGTAAACAGTAATTTACGTCAGTATTTTATAATATCTTCCATAATTATTAAACAATCAATATATTGTTCTATTAATTTTAGTAATCGAAGTACTACATTGAATTTGTTTTTGCTCGATTAACTCCATCAATACTTACGATTTTTGAACAGGCTTGGCAAAATAAACGATTGCGTTCATATTTCAATTCCTTGTAATCTTTAATCCATTCTTCTACGGTTGGCTTTAGTTTCGGCATTGTACTACGCAAGAACTTCACACTGTCACTCGAGTAACTTTAATACAACTAAATGAATTGAAGACTGGACGCAAGTCAAACCACATACGGGGAATCCCGTGTAAGACGACACGGCACAACGGGGAATTCCAAAGCAAAGGATCGACGAAAAACGCGGATCTTACGTCAGACGGCACAACGAGGAAATGTACAGAGGCGCAGCGAAATATGTTTTCATAATTCAACCAATTTTTGGGGAAAAGACGCCAAAAAGTCGGAAAAAGGCTTTAAATAGGCATAAAAAAATAATAGGCATGAAAATTCAAAAAAGGCATAACTAACCTGGTCTTATTTCATTTATTTTTAACTGATTCGTAAAGATATTTAAATATATTTGTAATGCCTTTAATTTTGAGCATACGCATATTTTCTATAAATTCGGTCTTTAGTCATTACATAGAGGTTTTTTTTGATGTTGATACAGTACATTAATGAATTCAGAAAAAGAATCTCTATCGACTGATGTAAACAAAAACATACGGAGCAATTTGAAAAACAGAAATTGACAATCACTTGAAATTGAAGGTGGCCATGAACAATATTATTTGTAGCATAGATCATAGGATTCATCAAACCATTTCACTTGACACCTAGTTCATGAGAAACGGAATATAAATGACAGAATTACAGCTTGGGCATTCTTGTCTTGTAATGTCTACATTGTCCCCGGATTGTGTTTCCGTAAGGTAAAATTGACGGTAAATTTTTGAATTCAAATTCCATCTTTTACCAAGTTTTACGTCAAATATCCTCAAAGTACCAAAGTTAATGCAAGAAGTTTGCTAATCGTCGCAGATAAAGTGGTCTTGCTGAGCAATGTACAACAAAAGTTGATTATGATAGATAGAAATGTTTGTTACGTTAAATAATAGCGATATGCCGAATTTTATTAATTTAGCATATAAAAGAAAAAATAAAACTTTTCTTATTTTTTTTTCTAATATTTTGTTTAACAGTAAAAACTTTTGACCAGGGCAAATAGAGCTAACCATTATCATTTGATAGCTCAACTTTAGCCTATTGTCAAATATTAATTGATCATGTTTACATTACAACATAAAATATTTATAGTGCAGCAATTTGAGGAAAAATATGGATTTTTAGTAGATAGAATATGGAAATATGGAATATGAAAAATCAAAGAATAGAAAAAAGGTTGTAGATGAACATGATGCGAGGTCGATTGTTCTATATATATGTTCTATATGTTCGTTATTAGAACATAGTGGATTACGGTAAGGTGTCGTTAAAATAAAGAAAGAAGTTCAAAACTGTGTAAGTAAATTCAATTTACAAAGATATTATCTAGAAATAACATATTGTCGTATAAACCAGAATTGAATCACACTATCGAATTATTTGATGTAGCAAAACGTTTAGATTATCATTTGTGGTGTGGACACAAAATCTTGAAAGACAGAATTTCGACATTCGGCTGATGATGAGTTTGTAAAGCTCGAAAGAGTAAGACGAGAGTAAAGACGTTGTTTTATTATATATTTTACATATTTAACATTTGATAAACTTGCAACATGGATTCAAACAAACAAGAATTTTTTTAATAAACAATATTTTCCGACGAAGCATAGTTCACCACTAATAGAGTGGTTACATCACAACCAAACAAAATTGTCGATTCTGGTCGAAGACATTAAGTGAATGTGTGATGTGTTGTTTAGTAGGACGGTGTTATTGGTCCTTACTTCATAAGCGGCAATTTAAATCAACGCCGATATTTAGACATACCAGAAAATTGATTATTTAATAATCTTCACGGCGTTGATGTAGGAATACCCAATAAATTACATTTTCAACAAGATGGTTGCAGCCCACATTCCACTATTTTAATTAGAAATTATTTAAATATTTTATTTGAAAAAAATTGATTGGTCGATATGCTTTTATTTTTGGGGTTATGTAAAACAAAAAGTGTACACTGAAAATTTTATTAATAATTTAGATCGCTTAAAACACAAAATTTAAACTGTTATTAAAGAAATTCCGTTGGAGCACATAGGAAAAATTGATAAACAATGCCAAAAGAGGGTTGAATTATGATAGTGTTGGGCGACACAATCCCGGGACATACTGTATATACAGGATGTCTTTTCCTTGCTAAAAATACATTTAACACTGATATGCTGTTCATCAATAAATTCAGAAAAAAGATGTCTATTAATTGATGTGAAGAAAAATATACGAAGCAATTTGAAAAATAAAAGTTTACAATCGCTTGAAATTCAAGATGGTGTCGAAAAAAATGTATTTGTAGCATAAAATATAGAATTCATTAAACATTTCATTTCATACTTAGCTCATGAAAATCGGAATGTAAATGATAGGCTGGGGCGTTTTATGTGTGACACCATGCATATCCCAGATTTCATGTATTTCAATTAACTTTGCCGTGTTTTTAAAGACTGATACCATACCATTTTGGCATAAAAGTTATACAGGATGATTATTTATACAGAACCGACACAGAGCAAGGGCATATAGAGGACGAAAAATTAAGATTATTTAACACAATTTATGTCTACACTAAGTTGTACCCCTAAAGAGTTATAGTCCTTCAAAGTTGAAATTTAAATTTTTGAAAAATTCAATAACTTAGAAATGGATAGCAAGTTGATATCAATTGATTCTTGATAGACTTTTACGCCTTTAGTACATGAGAAAAAAGAGAAAACACACTTAATCGACCTATACGGTCGAATAAATCGTTTTATTTATTCACGTTTTTTGAAAACGACAAATTTTATTAAAAAATAATAAGATGAAAAAAGTTTTAGAATTAAATTCCGCTTAAAATGAGGTAATTAGGTATCAAATTCACCAAAGGGCAAAAAAATCCATGAAAATTTGTGGTTGCTACCAATTGGTCTCAACTTGCCCTTGGAACAGTTACAATGTATGGCGGAGATATTGAATGTTTTAAAAACTTAAAATTCAATTTTGAAGGGCTATAACTCCTCAGAAGTACAACTTAGTATAGAGATAAATTGCGTTAAATCATCTTAATCCTTACATATCCCTGCTCTGTATCGGTGCTTAGGTGAATCACCCTGTATACCAAAAAGGTTGTTCAATAGAGAACCTAACCCAAGTATCAATAAGTAATTTCATGGTTGCATTTAATAACAGCCTTTTGCCAACCCTCCGAAATGAGAAATTGGGAAAAGGCTGGTCCTTTTATCATTGAAATGCACAAAATGAGGATGACGTCGCACTGGGGACGAATAAAATAAACTGACATTTTGGGCAAAATTCATTAATTGTTAGGAAGAAAATATTGAAAGATAGCAATGGTACAGAAAACAACTTTTCGGCGTAAACTTTCATCGTTTCTTCTTAGTGTATAGTAAAGCATTATTTTAAAGTTATTTAATTATATTATAATTACATTATATTATTTTTAATAATTTAACTTTTTTTATAAAGAGAAAAGTGTATTCCAGAAAAGTGTCAAAAAATTTATTTATTATTTATTTTATTTATCAACCAACTCCAGAACAATGAACAACACTGCTTTCGAAGCCTCAGTATATACAATAACACTTATACAAAAGTAAAATAATAGGCAGATTAATAATTAAATTCTGAATTCTTGTAGACAGCCAATTGGAGAATGTTTGAAGAGGTTATATATCAAACTATAATGAATTTCCATCACTGTTCTCTGTTGAAATGTTTTATTAACTTTTAATAACTTTAGCTAAATTCATTTTTAGTATGCTAACAGATAGTCGAGCAATTATATTCTTAATATTAATAAATCTTTATAAGTGTAGCATCGTAGTAAATAAATATGAATATAAAAATAGGTGTAATTATAAAAAAAAAACGCATTTAAAAAAAAATAAAAAATTTAATTAAAACATTAAAAAATCATAAATATTATTTACACGATTTAAAATTATTGATAAAGTATTTACATCAGCAATATTTTTAAATTTCTAAACTAAATCAGTCTAATCAACTTCTTCAACAGTAGGCCCTCGGTTTTGATAATTTCCAAATCCTCCCGCTTGACTACCGCAATTACCAGAAGGCATTTGACATCCGCCATTTCCACAATGCATTTTTGTCATAATTGGACTGCAAACCGAAGACAATCTCTTCTGCTTCTCCTCGTATTCCTCAACTTCAGCTAAAGTGTTACTATCCAACCACCTCAAACACTCTTCACATTCTCCTCGGACGGCAGTCTTATCAGATTCGCTTAACTTATCGCCAGCTTCATCAACTGCTTGTTTTAGACCAAACACATAACCCTCTAACTGATTTCGCGCTGATATTCTTTTCCTTTGCTTCTCGTCTTCTTCACGATATTTCTCCGCATCGGATAACATTCTATCGATGTCTTGCTGCGATAATCTGCCTTTATCGTTCTTAATGGTGATGTTACGACTCTTTCCGGAAGCAGTATCTTTAGCATCGACGTTCAAAATGCCGTTAGCATCTAGATTGAAGGTAACCTCAATCTTTGGAATTCCCCTCGGTGCCGGAGGGATGCCGGTCAAGTCAAAGGTTCCCAAAAGATTGTTGTCTTTAGTCATAGCACGTTCACCTTCAAACACTTGAATGGTTACTGCTGGTTGATTGTCCGAATAGGTGGTAAATATTTGAGATTGTTTACAGGGAATTCTGCTATTACGCTCGATAATTTTGGTCATAACACCACCGGCTGTTTCAATTCCCAAAGATAATGGAGTTACATCAACGAGAAGCACGTCCTGAATTTTACTGTCAGTTTCACCACTGAGAACTGCTGCTTGAACAGCTGCGCCATAAGCAACAGCTTCATCTGGATTAATCGATAAATTTAAAGCTTTCCCACAAAAATAATTTTGTAAGAGAGACTGAATTTTTGGGATACGCGTTGAACCTCCTACCAATACAATATCGTGAATGGAACCTTTGTCCATTTTCGCATCTTGCAAAGCTTTCTCGACCGGATGTAAAGTTCCTCGGAATAAATCCGAACATAATTCTTCAAATCTCGCTCGGGATACTTTGGTATAAAAATCAACACCTTCGTAAAGGGCGTCAATCTCAATGGATGCTTCGGTGCTCGAAGAAAGCGTTCTTTTAGCTCTTTCTGCTGCCGTTCTTAAGCGCCGCAATGCGCGGGGATTACTTCTAAGGTCCTTCTTGTATTTTCTTTTAAACTCTTCGGCTAAATGATTGACCAGCCTATTATCGAAGTCTTCTCCACCAAGATGAGTGTCACCGGCTGTTGCTCTTACTTCAAAGAGAGATCCTTCATCTATTGTTAAAATTGAGACGTCGAAGGTGCCTCCACCAAGGTCGAAAATTAAAACGTTTCTTTCTCCCTTAAGATTTTTATCTAAACCGTAAGCTAGAGCAGCGGCTGTCGGTTCGTTAATAATTCTTAAAACATTTAACCCAGCTATTGCGCCCGCATCTTTAGTAGCTTGACGTTGAGAATCATTAAAGTATGCTGGAACAGTAATGACTGCATCTTTCACGGTACAACCCAAATATGCTTCTGCCGTTTCTTTCATTTTTGTTAAAACCATCGAACTAACTTCTTCCGGTGCAAATCGTTTGGATTCGCCCTTAAATTCAACCTGCATTTTCGGCTTTCCCCCATCATTAACAACTTTGAAAGGCCAATGTTTGATGTCAGCTTGTATTTTTTGATCGTCGTATTTTCTTCCGATTAATCTCTTTGCATCGAAAATGGTGTTTGTGGGATTTATTGCAACCTGGTTCTTTGCTGCATCTCCAATTAAACGTTCTGTGTCTGTGAACGCCACATAACTTGGTGTTGTACGATTTCCTTGATCGTTTGCAATAATTTCCACTTTTCCTTGTTGCCAAACTCCTACGCAGGAATAGGTGGTTCCCAAGTCGATACCAATTGCTGGTGCTTTTACCATTTTGTTTATTTTTCTTGTACTTGTATATTAAATAAATTCGAATAATTCAATATTATAGTTGAACTGTTTTTGGTACTCAGCGCTAACTCGCTTTGATTTGCTCGTTATCGTATTTTAAATAGAACTGAATTGGCGCGCGGACGGCTCCCTTTTATACACGTCCGATATAATTCGCGATGTTTCTCGAACATTCTCGAGTATCCCAGGTCCAATAATACTGTTCGATGTTGGGAGAATCGAGAGTTTTCTCGGTGATGTAATGGAAGTAAACGAAAAGCTGTAAGAATATTCTAGAAATCTTTGCGATTTTATTTAACGAATATTTTTTTATAATTAATTAATTTAAGGTTATACGTTATCTGAATCACTTCTACGGTTTAAAGTATATTAATAAAATTTTATAAGCCGCTGATTAATTAAGCGTGGAACAAATGAGAATAGTATAGTGAAGGACCTTTTTATTGATAATTTGTTGAGCGACACATCAATAATAAGATTAAAGACTAAACATTTAACAAAAACCTTAAAATTCATTAAAAATTGAAGATACAAAGTCAAAAAAAAACATTTTACAAAAGAAATGATATAATTGCATTTATTACATTTATATTTTACGTCTATTTTTAGTCGGATATTAAACTAGTAGTGCTTTTAAACTGTTTGTTTTAATTATAATAGGGTCATTACTGCCAAAAATCTAATCAAAATAAACCGTCTTTTAAAAAATCGTTGAAATATGTAAAAATAGAATGATTGGTAACACTTTACAATGGCAAAAAGGATTTTTCTAAACCTACTATTAAAAGATTACTTTTGCAGACTTCAATTGATTGTCAAGGGATTGACATAACAATACTTTTTTTGTTCACAGGTCGTAATAGTATATTATTATATGAGCATAGCAAGAGTACTGTTATTCACAAAGTTTATGGTAATTAACTTAATCAACCTGAGTGAATAATAGTAGATTATATGCGAGTATAATACTATAGTTTGTCCACGACTTCTGTTGAATTTGAAATAAAAATTAAAAAAGAGTTTCAATAATGTTTGACATTTAAAACATGGTATGTATTGATGTTGAATTTCTTTACTGCCAACTTCGAAAATATTAAAATTACAACGTAATAAAATTTTAGTAAGTAGTTAAACAATTCATGTTTTTAATTAATCAATTTCGATTTCACGTAATTACTTGCAATGATCTTAAAATATTCTTTTTTTTTCCGTTTCGTAATTAGTGAGCCATTAGGTTTTCGGTGAATCTTATTGGGAATTAACACTTCATCTGTAAACGTTTTTTTACTTTCGAGTTTGGCCGATTTTTTATGGCGTTAATGCGTTTAAAAAAATATGAAACAATTAATTAAATTCATCACTTTAATGTTGTGAGTTCATATTGCATCTCATATACCTTTTTGCTTAAGTGGGGGTCCACACAATGTGTATTAACTTATTAGTAAATTTTTTACTTAAACAGTTTAGGTCAGACATGAAATATCTACGTTTACAGACTAAGGATTAAATAAATAAGGGCAAAGCTTCGATGGGAGAACTGATTGCCTAGTATTCGTTTGTATTAACATTCTATTACTTCTTTTAAAGAATAAATATAATATTTACCTAAAAATACAAAAATGGCGCACTTAATTTGGAAAAAGTCAAAATCGTTAATGGCTCACTTATTATGAAACAGAGGTAGTATAAATTATTAATTTCTGCTTAAATACTATTTTATACCATGTATACTTTACTTGGTATAAAAGAGGTGGAAGAAAAAAATTTAAGATTTTAGATGTAATGTAAAAAATTTTAGATGCCACTAGAACCTTTTGCGGTAGAAGATGACATCCGCTAAGATAGATTTTAACTTATTGCGTTATCGTCGCTGTTCTTAAACTCTTAAAACATTCTCCGCTAGGTGGAGGTATTAGTATACGCACATTTTTCGTTTAAAATTAAATACTTAACTTTACTTAAATACTTGCGGTGTTTTTTTATTGCAGAATCGATTTGAACTTCGCTTAAGTTCGTACTTTGGCTTTATTTTTCAAAAACAGAGATTACCTAGGGTTTATGTGCTACCAAACCAAGCACCCCAAGAAGTAAGTGCAACTTACAATTGTAAAGTCAAAAAATATGAAACGCGGATTTGAAAAGAGATCTTGTGAAAATTTTCCTGCAGTAGATACGAAAATGATTGCCGAATGTAGAGAGTAACAATGCTTGTATCAAATTAACTTACGTTATAACAGAAATTCCTCACAGCACGGAGGACGCTACAGTCTCTTCGACTAAGAACAATGCACAGGGATGCATGTATTTTATCGATCTTACAAGAAAATTTTGTATACGTAATAAAAGTATCGTATTGAGATTTTGAATTTTAATATAAATTATTGCAATGTAAACAATTTTATTATCGATTTTATTTCGATTACTTATTTATATTAAATGTAATGCTAGTATTTTTACAATTAGTAATATTAGGGAGTTCATATATAGTTTCAGTTTCTCATAGTCATATATGTCATCTTATAAGCCTATATGTCTTACAAATACGACTATGAATGATTCTTAAATATGTATAAAGACCAGTAGTAGAACTCGTACATATTTTGTTTCTATTATAAAATGATGCCAAACAGACAGTTCATCGTGCCCTTTTCTGTATTTATTAAATGTTGCCTTATCCATGGTGTTTACTTTGGATAATGATCTGACAGATTAGTCCCACTTATGCCGTGTCATTGAGTTGGATCGGGTTGAGTCGGGTCGAGTTGTGTTGTATTAAAGTAACTCACTACAAATTGAGTTAATGACGGAAACAGCAAAGGAAGATCGAATCTCCCTGGAGGAGGAAATAGTTCAGTGTGTTCAACTGTAAGTACACACCGCTTCACACTTCCTCTTTAAACACAACATAAGCGTTCTGGAGCACTCCTTGTTTCAAAATGGAATATAAGATATATGGCTTATAAGATTAATTACAGGAAGTCTGGAAGAAATTATAAACAGTATTAACTCCAAGAAACAGCATTAAAATTATGGTTGAATGTTAGGAAAGGTTAAATCAGTAGAGATGTTTGAGAGGGGGTCATAGTCACGAAGGAAGCAAAGTAAAGAACGTAAGAGAACAGTATGTATAGACTGTACCACGAGAAGTGAATGTGACTCATCGATTTCCGTAAGAATTTTGCGCTTACATTACAAATATTATGGCCGCGCGTTGATGTGTGTTAGAGTGGCATGATTTCTAGCGCGTACGTCTGTTCCGTACACTGTTAGGCGATGTGTCACCTCCACTTCTTGTGGTACAGACTATAGGTATGGTTATGAAATGAAAGCATAGAGGATGCGGGAAAGAGAGAGGGCTCCCTCGTAATAAAAGGTCCACAGACAGAAGAACAGGTCGCCGATATGATAGAGAAGATACAATGAAAGATATGGGAACATAATTACAAAGTTGCTTACAAAATACCTTGTAAGAAGGATGGTAGTGAGAAAAGGAAGATTTTTGGTGACCAGATTCTGTTGTGGCAATGAGTAGAGAGTAGTAGTAGAGAGAGTGACTGGGTAGGGTGGGATTGAATTAGGTTGGATTAGGATATGCGCCTGGAAATAATTCCATCGGTTGCGGTGCCTGATGATTTGGCGCTTCATTTTTTTTTTCATTTACTTTAAACTTCCATAGCGCTGTCTAAGAAATTGCGTTATGCTTTAGAGCAGAGTTTCTCAACGGGGTCGATAAATGATGTTGGGGGGTCAATAAAGTTTTAAGGGTCCATAGGGAGTCAATAGGGGGTCAATAAATCTGTAACGTATGCGAATGGTGAAAGTACTGCTTCATTTGTTTGCTTCTACACTTGGGCTTTCTAGAAATCCTAACGAAACTTTACAAATCTTTTTTTAGTCCCTAATAAAAATGCTGATGAAAGGGCGCGAACCGTAAAATATAAATACATAAAATTGTCTGTTTTTAACGTTCAGTTTTAATACGGTCAATGCAATAATAAAAATTCTTAGCCGGGGTCCTCACACAGCATACTAGACTGTAAGATAAAGTCTTTACTGCCGCAAATTGATATAATAAAGTATATTTTTGCTGCCAGTTGGCGATAAAAGTCTTTTAAGATAAAGGAACTCACTATAACGTTTGAGGAAGAATTGTACGGACCGAGGGAACCGAGGCCCATGATGAGGCTTATTACGATTTTCCCATTAGCAGAAGTCAATAATATCACGCAAAATATTCAAAATTGCCTTAGCAGATTTTAATTCGTGATTTACGAAAACTAACAAATCGTAAGTGCTTGGTTGACATGTGTACAGGAACGTTTTGTTGTCATAAACAAATAAAAATATAAAAAGTTCAATATGGATATTGAAGAAATTGCGAACGCTGCTGTTAAATATTTATTGCCTTCCGTATCACAAAAACGTTATGAAGGTACCAATACTAATTTGATGTAAGATTGGATGCGAAGAAAAACCGCGGTAGAGGTGACGGAAAGTGTACTGTTGGCGTACTTGGTGGAACGTTCTGAAAAGCTGCAATCACCTGCTAGTTTATGGTGTGAATATTCAATGTTGAAAACCAGTTTGTGATTTAATGAAAATACAGATACATCAAAATTCTATAAGGTAATAGGATATTTAAAAAAGAAAAATCATCAATATACTCCGAAAAAGTCGAGAGTTCTTAATCATGAAGATATAGTTCGATTCTTCCAAGAGACACCAGATGATGTATATTTGCTAATGAAGGTATTTTAATACAGGTGATTTGTAAATTTTATGCTTAGTTATCCAAAAAATTGTGTTTTAGATAGTAATGATTGTGGGTATTACCGGTGCTTGTCGCACCGGTGAATTGTGTAAAATGAAGTTAGAAGACATTAATATCAGCGAAAAATTTGCTGTGATAAGAATTTCTGACTCCAAGAATGGTACTCAACGTTCATTCACAATTGTAGACAAGGCAGACAAATATATTAATTATATGGAGACGTTCCAAAAGTATTACAAAATTAGAGAGAAAATTCCTGACAATCCTACTTTTTTCTGCGATATCAAGGTGGAAAATGTGCCAATCAACCCGTAGGAAAACATACATTGGCAACAAGTACAACAAATTTCCGTCGAAAATAGCAAGTTTTTTAAAGTTTCCCGAAGAAAACCTTTTTACAGAGCATTGTTTTCGGCGGAGCGGGGAAACATTACTTGCAAACTCAGAAGTGGATATCTTAGGTTTAAAACGTTTTGGTGGCTGCAAAAGATGCGGTATTGTTGAAGGTTATGTGGCCGAATCATTAAATAACAAATTGGAGGTATCGGACCAAATTTTTTACAAAGGCAAAATTTCCATTGAAGAAAAATCCAAAGAAATAAAAGAAAACCATGTTTCAGAAGAGTTAGACAGTGAATTCAATTTGCCAGTTCCAACTACACCAACTATAGCTATTACTATAGTTGCTCCATTGTGTTCAATATTTATAAAATTAATTAGAAATAAATAAAAAAATCAGTTTTCTAATGTTGTTAATTTTCATTATTCTCCTAGGATAATAATAAATATTAAGTTCTGTCGTCAAGGGACGTTATAGTAAACAAAGGATATGCCAAACTTATGGTGCATGTAACTATGAATGCAATTACAACTTACTAACTTATTGCTATCTACGGTACAAAATTACAATTTCGAAGGTAGGATTCAACAAAAGACTTATTACGTCCTGTCAACAAAAAGTGTCGTTTTGAAGGTCACTATATACTATGCAAAAGTAAACTTTTAATAGCAGTTTTCGAAAAAATATATTTCTAGAATTTTAAATAAAAAAATTTGCGCTGTTTATAAATAAATTGCATTGATTGTTATGGAAACTTCTTGGATATCTTGAAATTATTTAAATGTCATACGAGCGATTATACGAACCTTTGTATTACAACGATTATACAAAGGTTCGTATAACTGTTCTCCATGGTGACGACCAAATAACCCCTG
This sequence comes from Onthophagus sagittarius, assembly GCA_036711965.1. Taxonomy (NCBI): domain Eukaryota; kingdom Metazoa; phylum Arthropoda; class Insecta; order Coleoptera; family Scarabaeidae; genus Onthophagus; species Onthophagus sagittarius. Next base: position 50,909,366 of record JASERS010000001.1, read on the forward strand.
AAATACACACAATTGACGGAAAATCGCGAATTCTTATTGGTTGTTCACGTGACGAATGAAATCGTCAATCATAGTAATTTTTAATTTGAATATGCTACTTATACTACAACTTCATTCATAAAGTTTCTCTCGTTTGCCATTAGCGACAGCATGTGTTAGGCAACCCAATTCGACCGATTGAATAACTAGCTCAGCTTTAAAAGGTCAGATTTTTTAAAAACTGAGTAAACGATTCTGGTTTGATTAACATAACTTATTTTGTAAATTAGTAACAACTAAATGTATTGTCAGTCGTGCCTGATAAAAGAAATTAGTATATTGCAAACCTGGACGCACCAAAAAATAATATATTAATTGCTTTATTCTTATTGATAACGATTAATATAGAATCTATAATTAGTAAACATATGTAGTTTCCTCAGACAGTATTAGTAATTTTATCTTTCTTGAATAAATGGATTATCGTAGTAGTGTTATTTTAGTTTTTATGCTTGAAATTTAAAGCATAGAACTATTTTCTATAAAACCGTTGTTTAAGGATTAATAATAATTACAAAAACAACTATTTCTGTTTTTAAATTCATTTTATTACTAAAAATGAAAAATTTTATTTTAATAATTATTATACAATAAATTAGGAATCATAAAAAAAGAAGAATAAATACTGTTTACCTATAAAACAATTCATATTTACTATAATTATATTTTCAAATTTGTAAAATCTATTAACAGTTATATTTTAATTCACTTCGTTATTGTAACCTTTAATAACTTTAGTATAATTCCGTTGGTATTATAACAGCTAATCAAGGAGTTATATCATTAGGTTTTTTAAGACTTTATTAATTAAGTGTACTTACATTTCGATTTATTTACAATCGATTATGTGGATTCATAATGTTGTACTGAATACAATGCTCCTCAATATCGAAGTAAATAAATATGAATATGAAAATAGGTAAGCAAACGTATAATCATAAAAACAAAATCGTTTTTATAAAAAAATAATATTTTTAATTGAAACATTAATAAATAATAAATATTATTATTACATGACTTAAAACTATTGATAAAGTATTTAAATAAGGAGTATTTCTAAATTTCTAAAATAAATCACAGCCTAATCGACTTCTTCAACAGTAGGTCCCCGATTTTGATAATTTCCAAATCCTCCCGCTTGACTACCGCAACTACCAGAAGGCATTTGACCTCCTCCATTTCCACCATGCATTTTTGTCATAATTGGACTGCAAACCGAAGACAATCTCTTCTGCTTCTCCTCGTATTCCTCAACTTCAGCTAAAGTGTTACTATCCAACCACCTCAAACACTCTTCACATTCTTCTCGAACGGCAGTCTTATCAGATTCGCTTAACTTATCGCCAGCTTCATCAACAGCTTGTTTCAAACCAAACACATAACCCTCTAATTGATTTCGAGCTGATATCCTTTTCCTTTGCTTCTCGTCTTCTTCTCGATATTTCTCTGCGTCAGATAACATTCTATCGATGTCTTGCTGCGATAATCTGCCTTTATCGTTCTTAATGGTGATGTTACGACTCTTTCCGGAAGCAGTATCTTTAGCATCGACGTTCAAAATGCCGTTAGCATCTAGATTGAAGGTAACCTCAATCTTTGGAACTCCCCTCGGTGCCGGAGGGATGCCGGTCAAGTCAAAGGTTCCCAAAAGATTGTTGTCTTTAGTCATAGCACGTTCACCTTCAAACACTTGAATGGTTACTGCTGGTTGATTGTCCGAATAGGTGGTAAATATTTGAGATTGTTTACAGGGAATTCTGCTATTGCGCTCGATAATTTTGGTCATAACACCACCGGCTGTTTCAATTCCCAAAGATAATGGAGTTACATCAACGAGAAGCACGTCCTGAATTTTACTGTCAGTTTCACCACTGAGAACTGCTGCTTGAACAGCTGCGCCATAAGCAACAGCTTCATCTGGATTAATCGATAAATTTAAAGCTTTCCCACAAAAATAATTTTGTAAGAGAGACTGAATTTTTGGGATACGCGTTGAACCTCCTACCAATACAATATCGTGAATGGAACCTTTGTCCATTTTCGCATCTTGCAAAGCTTTCTCGACCGGATGTAAAGTTCCTCGGAATAAATCCGAACATAATTCTTCAAATCTCGCTCGGGATACTTTGGTATAAAAATCAACACCTTCGTAAAGGGCGTCAATCTCAATGGATGCTTCGGTGCTCGAAGAAAGCGTTCTTTTAGCTCTCTCTGCTGCCGTTCTTAGACGACGCAATGCGCGAGGATTACTTCTAAGGTCCTTCTTGTATTTTCTTTTAAACTCTTCGGCTAAATGATTGACTAGTCTGTTATCGAAGTCTTCTCCCCCAAGATGAGTGTCACCAGCCGTTGCTCTTACTTCGAAGAGAGATCCTTCGTCTATTGTTAAAATTGAGACGTCGAAGGTGCCTCCACCAAGGTCGAAAATTAAAACGTTTCTTTCTCCTTTAAGATTTTTATCTAAACCGTATGCTAAAGCAGCGGCTGTCGGTTCATTAATAATTCTTAAAACATTTAATCCAGCTATTGCCCCCGCATCTTTAGTGGCTTGACGTTGAGAATCATTAAAGTATGCTGGAACAGTGATGACGGCATCTTTTACGGTACAACCCAAATACGCTTCGGCTGTTTCTTTCATTTTTGTTAAAACCATCGAGCTAACTTCTTCCGGTGCAAATCGTTTCGATTCGCCCTTAAATTCAACCTGCATTTTCGGTTTTCCCCCATCATTAATAACTTTGAACGGCCAATGTTTAATATCGTCTTGTATTTTTTGATCGTCGTATTTTCTTCCGATTAATCTCTTCGCATCGAAAATGGTGTTGGTGGGATTTATTGCAACCTGGTTCTTTGCTGCATCTCCAATTAATCGTTCCGTGTCTGTAAACGCCACATAACTTGGGGTTGTGCGATTACCTTGATCATTCGCAATAATTTCCACTTTTCCTTGTTGCCAAACTCCAACGCAGGAGTAGGTGGTTCCCAAGTCAATACCAATTGCTGGTGCTTTTACCATTTTGTTTATTTTTCTTGCACTTGTATATTAAATAAATTCGAATAATTCAATATTGTAGTTGAACTGTTTTCGGTCAGCGTTAATTCAATTTGATTTGCTCGTTATCGTATTTGAAATAGAACTGAATTGGCGCGCGGACGGCTCCCTTTTATACTCGTCCGATGTAGTTCGCGACGTTTCTCGAACATTCTCGAGCGTCCCAGCTCCAATAATATTTGTTGGGTGTTGAGAGATTCGAGAGTTTTCGCGACGATGTAATGGAAAGGAATGAACAGTTGTACGAATTTTCTAGAAACCTTTCCGCTTTTATTTACTGGATAATTTTTAAATATTAATTAGTTTAAAATAATGCGTTATCTGAACCACTTCTACCAGTAGCCGAATTTTGCGGGTTTTTTAGTGAGAATGATGAAAAATAAAAAAATCTCAAAAGAGAAACAAACATCTGTTTCGTTCTCTGATATGCCAATAACATTATGGGTATCATTTTTGACATAGTGATTGAAAATTGTTTCATATTTCTAAAACATGGAACAAATAAAAATAATATAATAAATATCCTATTTTATTGCTAATTTGTTGAGCGATGAAACAATAACAATATTAAAGAATAATTAGATATAAACTCAAAAATATTCGTTTTACAAAAGAATTGGTATAAATGCATTTCAAAAGTCGGTCATTAAACTTTATAAAAATGTCTTAATAAACAAAATCAATGTAATGCTGTAAATAGTTTATTTTTATTGTAATTATCTGTCTCACTAACACAAATTTATTTATTTAAACCTAATATCTAAAAATAAAAAAACAGAAATTATTAAAAGGTCAGTATACTAAATAAGACATTAATTTTTAAAAACATGTTTAATTAAACTTAATAAAATCGGAATAGTTTTGTAAAATAATAACCTTTTTTCTATTTATTATCGTTTTATTAGCAAAAATCTAGAATGTTCGGAAAATTCCCATAATATTTGTGAAGAGCGTTCGAGAACGGTCGAGAAAGATCGTGAACTTAATCGGATGAGTATAAAAGCGAATCGTCCGCGCGCCAATTCAGTTCTATTTCAAATACGATAACGAGCAAATCAAAGCGAATTAACGTTGACAAAAAACGGTTCAACTATAATATTGAATTATTCGAATTTATTTAAGATACAAGTACAAGAAAAATAAACAAAATGGTAAAAGCACCAGCAATTGGTATCGACTTGGGAACCACCTACTCCTGCGTTGGAGTTTGGCAACAAGGAAAAGTGGAAATTATTGCAAATGATCAAGGTAATCGCACAACCCCAAGCTACGTGGCGTTCACAGACACAGAACGATTAATTGGAGATGCAGCAAAGAACCAGGTTGCAATAAATCCCACCAACACCATTTTCGATGCAAAGAGATTAATCGGAAGAAAATACGACGATCAAAAAATACAAGCTGACATCAAACATTGGCCTTTCAAAGTTGTTAATGATGGGGGAAAACCGAAAATGCAGGTTGAATTTAAGGGCGAATCGAAACGATTTGCACCGGAAGAAGTTAGCTCGATGGTTTTAACAAAAATGAAAGAAACGGCAGAAGCCTATTTGGGTTGTACTGTGAAAGATGCAGTCATTACTGTTCCAGCATACTTTAATGATTCTCAACGTCAAGCCACTAAAGATGCGGGGGCAATAGCTGGATTAAATGTTTTAAGAATTATTAACGAACCAACCGCCGCTGCTTTAGCTTATGGTTTAGATAAAAATCTTAAGGGAGAAAGAAACGTTTTAATTTTCGATCTTGGTGGAGGCACCTTCGACGTTTCAATTTTAACAATAGACGAAGGATCTCTTTTCGAAGTAAGAGCAACGGCCGGTGATACTCATCTTGGTGGAGAAGACTTCGATAATAGACTAGTCAATCATTTAGCCGAGGAGTTTAAAAGAAAATACAAAAAGGACCTTAGAAGTAATCCTCGTGCATTGCGTCGTTTGAGAACGGCAGCAGAAAGAGCTAAAAGAACGCTTTCTTCGAGCACTGAAGCATCCATTGAAATTGACGCCCTTTACGAAGGTGTTGACTTTTATACCAAAATATCCCGAGCAAGATTTGAAGAATTATGTTCTGATTTATTCCGAGGAACTTTACAACCGGTCGAGAAAGCTTTGCAAGATGCGAAAATGGACAAAGGTTCCATTCACGATATTGTATTGGTGGGAGGTTCAACCCGAATTCCAAAAATTCAATCTCTCTTACAAAATTATTTTTGCGGCAAAGCTTTGAATTTATCGATTAACCCAGATGAAGCGGTTGCTTATGGCGCAGCTGTTCAAGCTGCCGTTCTCAGTGGTGAAACCGACAGTAAAATTCAAGACGTGCTTCTCGTTGATGTAACTCCATTATCATTGGGGATTGAAACAGCCGGTGGTGTAATGACCAAAATAATCGAGCGAAACAGCAGAATTCCCTGTCAACAATCTCAAACGTTTACCACATATTCCGACAATCAACCAGCCGTAACGATTCAAGTGTTTGAAGGCGAACGCGCTATGACTAAAGACAACAACCTTTTGGGAACCTTTGACTTGACCGGTATCCCTCCAGCACCTAGGGGAGTTCCAAAAATTGAGGTTACCTTCAATTTAGACGCTAATGGCATTTTGAACGTCGATGCTAAGGATACTGCTTCCGGAAGGAGTCGTAACATAACCATTAAAAACGATAAAGGTAGATTATCGCAGCAAGACATCGATAGAATGTTATCTGATGCAGAGAAATACCGCGAAGAAGACGAGAAGCAAAGAAAAAGAATATCAGCGCGAAATCAATTAGAGGGTTATGTGTTTGGATTAAAACAAGCTGTTGATGAAGCTGGCGATAAGTTAAGCGAATCTGATAAGACTGCAGTCCGACAAGAATGTGAAGAATGTTTGAGGTGGTTAGATAGTAACACTTTAGCTGAAGTTGAGGAATACGAGGAGAAGCAGAAAAGATTATCTTCGGTTTGCAATCCAATTATGACAAAAATGCATGGTGGAAATGGAGATTGTCAAATGCCTTCTGGTAGTTGTGGTAGTCAAGCGGGGGGATTTGGAAATTATCAAAATCGGGGACCTACTGTTGAAGAAGTCGATTAGACTGTGATTTATTTTAGAAATTTAAAAATATTCCTTATGTAAATACTTAAAAACCGATTTTTTAAATTTGTAAATATAATTGTAGTAAATATGAATTGTAATATAAACATTATTTTTATTCATTTTATTATTCCTTTTCTATCATTTTTAATTTATTGTATTATACTTATTAAAATAAAATTGTTTATTTTTACTAATAAAATGAATTTCATTATAAAACAAAAATAGTTGTTTTTGTAGATATTATTAACCTTTTAATAACGGTTTATAGGAAATAGACCAATGGTTTAAATTTGAAGCATAAGAAATAAAAAAAACTACTACGATAATCCATTTATTACTATCAAGGGCACTACATAATAGCTTCTACATAGATTCCATATTCATCATTATCAATAAGAATAATGCAATTAAAAGGTAAAGCTAACAAGCTATCAGTTTCGAAATGTAGTAATTCCTTCGCCTGGGATGACTGAAAGTACATTTAGTTGTTATTAATTTACAAATCATTATTGTACACATTACCTTCAAATTAAAAAAGTTGAAACTTTTCAAACCACATTTTATTATTGAAGACTTTTCTTTTAAAGACAAAATTTTTAAAATTTGCAAATCAACATAGAGATGAACCTTCTAGAAGAATATTATATTAACATTAATAACTACAATAAAAGACTTATGAATGATTTCAGTGATTTTAATAATTTTAAATTTTGCATTAATCTTATTAAATAATAATAAATCACAAAATCAAAAAATACGTTTCAAATAAAAAACAGAACCTAAGTAAATTTGGGACATATTTATCTATACTACGCAAGTTATTCTTTCAAAACAGATTTAACATTTTAGTTTGAGTTGCACATTTTCTAGTTCATTTAATTATCTAACGCTAAAGCACATCTTTAAAATATCAACTATGTTTGAAGATTTTGCAGCTTAAAATAGTCTAATAAAACATTCGCAGATTCTTCAGCCTCTCGGTTTGTTATTCAGAGTAATAAAGCTGCGTGGTAATAGATTTACTCATTACTAGATACTAGGTGGTACTAGGTTAACCATTATTTCATCTTAATCAAGTTAGAAATCAAGTTTTCGTGAAAACATCTGTTAAAGATAACAAGTTGTGTGCGTGCGTCGCGTTTATATTTATGCTTCTACTTCTTTCCCTTGGCTCTCCACCTGTCTTAGTCTTCCTCTATACAATGGCGATTGAAGGCGGCTTTTGATATAGTGGATAGGGGGAAGTTGCAGGTGAAGGAAAGAAAATAAATAGGCTAAAATCTAAGTGTGAGATACAATGTTTACAGACTTGTATATGGCGGATTTGGAACATAGATTGGAGAAAGGGCATATGATAGCATACGCGGATGACATCGTGGTCTGGCGAGAGAGGCGGTGGAGATGAAGGATATGATAACAACCTTGAAAAGATATTTTAGGTTGTAGAAGTTAGAAGTTAAGAAGGCACAGAAGTCTTAGAGTCTTTGGAGGAGGAGTCAACGATGTGCAAATGGAGGAAGAGAATGGAGAGTGCAAATAATGTTTCAGTTATATAAAAACATACATGTTATTGTATACAATACACAAAAAAAATAAATGTTATACAGTGGTGATTTTACAACAAACATTTTTGTATTTTAATCAAGTGATTTCCCCTAAATAGTCAATTTCTTGAACGTTGAAAAAGTTGGAATAATACGTGCTGCTTTTCTTAACATTCTATTTTCGAGATCGTGATTTTACGTTGTTATGCAGAGGATTATGGATAGGTCCGAATTGTGTCATTAGTTTCCTTCATCATTATCTTCAAACCTACAACCCGGCTAAGCTTGTTCATCTTAGTAATAATTGTGTAGGCCATAATAAGAACAACGTTATGTTAGGATATCTCATTTGGTGAATTTCCAAAAACTTGAACAGGACCATTTCACTAAACTTTTTCTTTCAGGACACAAAGATTTCTCATGACAGATTTTTTGGATTATTTAAATTAAAATACTCACTAAGCAACGTTTATAATCACGAAGATCTAATGAGTTATGTAGCCTCCTCATCCCACTCCGGTCGCAATAAGACAGTTTCTGCCGAATATGTTATTTGGTAAAAGTGGGGCAACTATATGAAATAATTTTATAAGCCTTTGGTTGGTATTACTTCATAACATCATTTTCAAATTTCAAGTGATGGCGTTAAAGCGAAACTGTTTGCCAGTTCTGAAGATATTGCTGAATTTGAATTACTAAGTCCAGTAGATAATCTAATACCAACCGTTATTATTTCTGAAAGTCTCAATCTGGAAAGGCAGGGTATATTTACAATTTGCACCTCTATCAACACAGAAAATACATCAAAAAAGGAATGCAACATCCACATCAATAAAAAAAAACCAAGTCAACGAAAAAACTTTTAAATTATTAATGACGAAAGTTATATTTGTATAATTAAGTACGGAATTTTCTATTTTAATGTGTTGTAAACTTTTAATATGTAGGTGTCTTCTGAACATGGTAATATAGTTGGTGAAATCTGTAGAGACTAAAATAATAAATTGATATCAGTAACACTATGTATACAGTTATTCTTATTATTAAAAATATTGATATTCATATTTTATCTGTGAAATAAAGGTATTTGTAAGTATTTTTGTAATTATTATCTCAATTTATTACTATTTGATGATAAAAATCTTTAAAAATGATTCTTTTGTCATTGTTTCATTAGTTTACTTAGTGCTGAATATTCTAAACGTACTAATTACCCATTTTTTATTGACTTATTCAATAGTTTAACTAAATTTAAGATTTCCATATAATTTTATTTTTTAAACTTTAAAAGTTATATAAGTAAACTGCCTTATGAATCATGTAATAAAAGTACCGTAGGGAGGTTTTAAATTCTAATATTAATTAGTATAAAACTTAATTAATTTAACAATCTGAAAATGTTACTAATCCTTCTACCGAGCGATCAAAAAAGACGATAAAAAGCTACTTTTCCAAGCGTTTGATTCTTATTTTAAAAGCAAGATCGTCTTTTCTGGTCGTAGTGTCTTTTTACAGAGATTATCGATTCACTACCAAGCATTCGAAATCACTACCATGATTTTGATCATAAAAACGTTTTTATAAATTTTAATGACTGACTTGTAAAATGCAACTATGTAGTTTTTTTTTATAAAATGTATATTTATCCTTAAATTTTTTACGATTTTTAAGATTTTTGTTATATATTTATTCTTTAATATTGTTTTTGTTGTGCCTTTCAACAAAGTATTAATAAATTTTTTTTTATTATACTATTTTCATTTGTTCCATATTTTGGAGTTCATCAACGGCTTATAGAATTTTATTAATGTATTTTAAACAATTTTTTCTATCTCATGGTGTGAATATATGAAACAATTTTCACTCGCAATGTCGAAAGTAATAACGTTATTAACAGACATATTGTAGAAAAAAAAGAGATTTTGATTTCTCGTTAGTTTCATTTGTTAATCCTGTAAGTTTGGAATAAAATATAGTATAAGAGAATAATGATAAGGAACTTGTATTTAGTTATTTATAGCACTCAAACTAATTAAGTCTTTTCTTAACCCGTGTATCGTGCGCCTCGTGTTTGTTTCAATTAACAAAAATAAATAAGTTTTAAATTAAAAAAGTTATTTTGATTTTAAATTAATTATTCACAAACAAAAGCTTTTTAAAAACTTTAATCGCTCGACGTGATTTGAAACTCGTTTAGATTTTTCTATTTTTCAAAAACCCCACAATATTTGTCTGTCGGTAAAAAGGTGGTTCAGATAACAAAGGTATTATTCTTCCAAATTAATTAATAATTAAAAATTATCCAATAAGTAAAATCGGAAAGGCTTCTAGAAAATTCGTACAGCGTTTTCTTCCTTTCCATTACATCACCGAGAAAACTCTCGAATCTCCCAACACCGAACAAATATTATTGGACCAGGGCGCTCGAGAATGTTCGAGAAACCTCGCGAACTACATTGGACGAATATAAAAGCGAACCGTCCGCGCGCCAATTCAGTTCTATTTCAAATACGATAACGAGCAAATCAAAGCGAATTAGCGCCGAGTACCCAACACAGTTCAACTGTAATATTATTGAATTATACGAATTTATTTAATTTACAAGTACAAGAAAAATAAACAAAATGGTAAAAGCACCAGCAATTGGTATCGACTTGGGAACCACCTACTCCTGCGTCGGAGTTTGGCAACAAGGAAAAGTAGAAATTATTGCAAACGATCAAGGTAATCGCACAACCCCAAGCTACGTGGCGTTCACAGACACAGAACGTTTAATTGGAGATGCAGCAAAGAACCAGGTTGCAGTAAATCCCACCAACACCATTTTCGATGCAAAGAGATTAATCGGAAGAAAATACGACGATCAAAAAATACAAGATGATATCAAACATTGGCCTTTCAAAGTTGTTAATGATGGGGGAAAACCGAAAATGCAGGTTGAATTTAAGGGCGAATCGAAACGATTTGCACCGGAAGAAGTAAGTTCAATGGTTTTAACAAAAATGAAAGAAACAGCCGAAGCGTATTTGGGTTGCACCGTAAAAGATGCCGTCATCACAGTTCCAGCATACTTTAATGATTCTCAACGTCAAGCCACTAAAGATGCAGGTGCAATAGCTGGATTAAATGTTTTAAGAATTATTAACGAACCGACAGCCGCTGCTCTAGCTTACGGCTTAGATAAGAATCTTAAGGGAGAAAGAAATGTATTAATTTTCGACCTTGGTGGAGGCACCTTCGACGTCTCAATTTTAACAATAGACGAAGGATCTCTCTTCGAAGTAAGAGCAACGGCTGGTGACACTCATCTTGGTGGAGAAGACTTCGATAATAGACTAGTCAATCATTTAGCCGAAGAGTTTAAAAGAAAATACAAGAAAGACCTTAGAAGTAATCCCCGCGCATTGCGTCGTTTAAGAACGGCAGCAGAAAGAGCTAAAAGAACTCTTTCTTCTAGCACTGAAGCAGCCATTGAGATCGACGCTCTTTACGAAGGTGTTGATTTTTATACCAAAATATCCCGAGCAAGATTTGAAGAATTATGTTCTGATTTATTCCGAGGAACTTTACAACCGGTCGAGAAAGCTTTGCAAGATGCGAAAATGGATAAAGGTTCCATTCACGATATTGTATTGGTAGGAGGTTCAACCCGAATCCCAAAAATTCAATCTCTCTTACAAAATTATTTTTGCGGCAAAGCTTTAAATTTATCGATTAATCCAGATGAAGCGGTTGCTTATGGCGCAGCTGTTCAAGCAGCGGTTCTCAGTGGTGAAACCGACAGTAAAATTCAAGACGTGCTTCTCGTTGATGTAACTCCATTGTCATTGGGAATTGAAACAGCCGGTGGTGTTATGACCAAAATTATCGAGCGAAATTGTAGAATTCCCTGTAAACAATCTCAAACGTTCACTACATATTCTGATAATCAACCAGCAGTAACGATTCAAGTGTTTGAAGGCGAACGTGCTATGACTAAAGACAACAATCTTTTGGGAACCTTTGACTTGACTGGTATCCCCCCGGCACCTAGGGGAGTTCCAAAAATTGAGGTTACATTCAATTTGGATGCCAACGGCATTTTGAACGTCGATGCTAAAGATACGGCTTCCGGAAGGAGTCGTAACATCACCATTAAAAACGATAAAGGTAGATTATCGCAACAAGACATCGATAGAATGTTATCTGATGCAGAGAAATACCGCGAAGAAGACGAGAGGCAAAGGAAAAGAGTATCAGCGCGAAATCAATTAGAAGGTTATGTGTTTGGTTTAAAACAAGCTGTTGATGAAGCTGGTGATAAGTTAAGCGAATCTGATAAGACTACCGTTCGAGGAGAATGTGAAGAGTGTTTGCGGTGGTTGGATAGTAACACTTTAGCTGAAGTTGAGGAATACGAGGAGAAGCAAAAGAGATTGTCTTTGATTTGCAATCCAATTATGACGAAAATGCATGGTGGAAATGAAGGTGGTCAAATGCCTTCTGGTAGTTGTGGTAGTCAAGCGGGAGGATTTGGAAATTATCAAAATCGAGGACCTACTGTTGAAGAAGTCGATTAGACTGTGATTTATTTCCGAAGTTAGAAATATTCCTGATGTAAATACTTTATCACTGATTTAAACCCTGTAAATAATATTTATTATTCTAGGAGTTGTATATGCAGTATTTATTAATAATTTTTATAATTTTTAATATTAAGTAATAAATTGAATTTTATTATAAAATAAAAATAGTTGTTTTTGTAAATATTATTAGTCCTTAAATACCTGATATAGAGAAAATAGGCTTTATTTATTACGATAATCCATTTATTCAAAAAATATAATATTACTCATACTGTCAGAGGCAGGTACATATGTGGCAAAAGCTGCATCATTTTAGTAGTATGATAATTTTCTATCTGAATCTTTAATTGATTGCATTCATAACTACTGAAAGGCGATAGTGCTGTGGAAACTATAACATAACAGCTAATCATTTCCGCTAATAAGTAAATCAATGAATTGATTGAAAATGTTTAAACAATTACAGCCGGTACATTAAATTCTATTATCATGGTTAATTTAGGAATATTTTAATCATATACTAACTAACAATGAAAATTTAATGTTAATTCAATGAAAAAAAAACTTTCTTTCTATTTAGTTGAGGCCGAATACTCAGGGATATCAAGAAAGTCATGTTTTAGGATCCTACCGAATTTAATCATCTGTTCAGCAAAACTTCGAAATGTCTGTACAATAAGTTGTGTTACATTTTATGGGGAACAGTACAAATGCAGAGTAGGTTCGTAGCTATAGTTATGAATCATATTTGGTTACTGCATTCTTATAGTGAATGTTATGTGAAATTCACTGCAAGGTGAGGTGAGATAACTGGATTGTGGGATAATTAAGCCACAGATTTCTTTATATATCTTAATTATTTGAATTAAGAGCACTCAAAAAGAAAGGATTTAAAATCTCAAAAGGGTAAACAGAAAAGTTAGTTAATCTGGAGTCATTATTCAGGATCAAGTCAGTTAGGAGAACCAACACTAAATGTCATTAACAAGAATTGTTAACAATTATCTCAAAATACATAATCCGTTATCAGATAAACTCTAAAGATGACAGTTCTTTGTGTATGTAGCAGGAAGTATCAAAATTGATAATTTTGGTTACAAATATGAATTGTAACTCCAAAATCAAAACAGATAGTGATCTGGGTAGATATACATGTCAATAACAACAATTATTCATAATTATCTCAAAATACATGATTCACTACAACGTAAAATCTAACGATGACAGTTCTTTATGTGTGTAGTAGGAAATATCAAAACGTAACTCGATAACCAACATAGATAGGAATAAACATCATTAACAAAAATTGTTCAACTTAACAATTGTTATCTTGCTAGTAATTAAAATCGCTATCACCAAATTTGAGTATTGAGTTAAACTCCTAACACAATTTTAATGGTGAAAACCGATTTTTGATATCTCGATTCGAGACCATCATCTGATTTTGATGAGTAGTTAGAATTGATTAAACAAACGCTATCTTGGTTGTAATCGAAGAAAACGAATTAAAACCGTTTTTCGATGTCTCTTTTTTGGTTCTTGAGGAATCAATCTTTAAAATTAACCTATAAACAATTATCAACTTATTTTGACCCGTTGCTAATGTTGATTTCAAAAAATGCTATCGAAGTAATATTATTATATAGTTAAGATTAAAATCGAAGATATCTTCGGGCGGTAATTCAAAATTTTATGTTATCAGTGTTTACAGTTTTACAAGCATTGATGCTGCTATATAAGTCTTATAAAGCACCAACAAGTCTTCACAAAGCATTCTAGAAATAGTATCAAGTCTTCTGAAGCATTACAATTCTACTGGAAACATTTTAAGTCTTCCAAAAGCTATTTATATATTAAGTTCTCTACAAGCAGTATCAAATCTTCTGAAGTATTACAAATCTTCTGGAGTCATTTTAACTCTTGTGGAAGCAACATCAAGTCTTCTGAACGCGTTTCAAGTTTTCTGAAAGTAGTATCAAGTCTTCTAAAACAATTAACACAAAAGTCTTCTGGAAGCAATGTTAAGTCTTCTGAAAGCATTTTAAGTCTTGTTGAAGCGTTATAAAGTCTTCTAGAACAATTTCAAGTCTCGTTGAAGCTTTGCAAGTTTTGTGGAAGGAATATCATGTCATCTAGAAACAGTATAAAGTTTTCTGAAAGCATTTGTCAAGTAACCAGGCATGTTACCATTTGCGACTCCTTAATTAAAGCTTACAAAAGGGCTACCATTTGGTGGTGCCCTGAACTCATCAGGCTCAAATAAGAAGCAAGGACAGCCTTCAATAAGCTAAAAACTCAAAATTAGACTCCGACTAGCAACTTCATACCAAAATAGAAGTAAGTTAGCGGAGTTCAAATAAAGCGTTCGTCATAGAAAGTGAGAAATATGGAGGAAATTCTGTGAAGAAGTTTCCTCCTGAAGCGAAATCTCTCGCCTACATCGAGTACTCGCTTCTGACCCTCAACAACGATTTGGCTTATCAAAATAGGCTGACGGTTGTTATACCGAAAACCTTTTGGAAAGTCTCCATCTATTAATGGAGCTGCATTTTTCACGTTCCAAAAGTTTCATGTGTTTCAATGTTTCATGATTAAACCTTAGCCGAAGAAATTTGCAGGGAGGAAAAAATACGGTGAGCAATTTATAGTTTTTCGCCGTTAAAAACACCAGGACCAGATGGTATTGTACCAGCCTTTTTATAATAGGGCTTGGAGGATCTAGTACCTCACCTAGTGGGAATTTTCTGTTTGTCTGGCGCTACACTATATACCCAATCGGTGGCGTGAGATTGCGGTGAATTTCATATCAATACCGGGTAAGTTATGTCTGTCTTCCAAATACTTCTGTAAATTCTAATCAACATGCCTAAACTCAGTTAAGTAAGCAGATAAATGTACTTTTTGATAGGTGTGACAGATAAGGGCTCTCTGTGAATCGTAGGAAGACAGAGTTGATTCTTTTTAAACAATTGAGGAAGCTTGGCAAGCCAAGATTGCCATTTCTTACTAATACTTCATTAGTTTTATCAAAAGAAGTCAAATATCTGGGCATTATACTTGACAACAAAATGACATGGAAAGCTCACCTAGACAATAGAGTAAAGAAAGCGTATGTTGCATTCAGCCAGTGCTGGAGGACTATAGGTAAGACATGGGAGCTGTCACTTAAAACTGCCCTCTGGACCTACATAGCTGTAATCCGACCTATGCTTACATATGGTACATAGTTTGGTGATCAATAAAGATGATCTCAATAAAGTACAGAGACTTTCGACTTTGTATGTTACAGGTGCGCTGCGATCTACCCTCCACCGCAGCCATGGAAAACAAGTTAAACCTAACACTCCTTTGTACTCATTTGTTCATTGAAGAAGTGGCACTAATGCCTACGTTTCGACTGCGTACAGCAGGAATTCTAATGGGTAAGAGAAACAGTATAAATGCCGTACTCTGGAATGAAATGGTGGGTTACTCACCAATTCTGGACTTCATACACTCACAACACATTTATTCTAAGAGTTGTCTCACCTACCCAAGTTAGATATTTGTTATCTATCGATCTATCTGTTCACCTGGACCGTTAATCACTTCGTCCGTATCAAATCAAATTGAACTTATTAAAGGTTTCACCCACAAAATGTTCACAGACGGGTGGGATAGGACGAAGGGCTATCTGTCTAAAAAACTGCTGTATAGTACAGCAAAGACAGTCTTGTTTTTCGTAAAACTAGGTAGAAACGCCCTACGAATTGTAATAGGACTCATTACGGGTTACTGTAAAGTAAACGAGCATCTTTACAACCTTAAGCTTGCTACTAGTCCCCTCTGTCGCTTTTGTGTAGAGACCGAAGAGACTATTCAACACATCTTATGTGCTTGCCCCACCTACAAGACCTCAGAATGAGAGACTTTAGTGAGGAATGGCCGAACACAGATGATATCAGGAACGCACCTCTGAGCTATATCCTAACCTTCGGAAGTTCCTTAGGCTGGTTTATGTGGTCGGAGAGACCGTAGAATGGTGTTCAAGAGGCCCGTTGGGGCCTAGGTGCTATATGGCTTAGCATACCCTCCCCTTTCTTACATACATACAAACAAAGATGAAGACATTTTAACAGTTTTTTGTTAAAACATGTTTGTGTTAATAACCTCCTTTTTTGCTGTTTAAGACCCCTTTGAAAATAATATCACAATACCGTAAACACGTGTAGCTTAACATAAATTGACCGATTTTGAGCTAAGGAGTCATTTTGGAGGCACTGTATATCTCAAAATCTAGGTATTGGACTAAAAAAAGTTCCATGTGAAAAAGTTCCAAATGATGGTAAAGATGATCCCGTCTCTCACCTCGTGGAAGATGGTGATGGAAAACCACTTACAAATTTTTAATACGAACCCCCTTCAAATGGAATAAATTTTATCCGAAACTTTTTTGTCCGCTGCGTAGTTTTTACGATATTTTGTTTTGTCAAGTTAAATGGGACACCCGATACAATATTTATAAATAAAATAGATTGTATAAAAATACTACGAAATATTTTAATTTATTTATTTTTTAACACAACTTTAAGCTTTTTTCGATCATATTTACAATCAATATAAAATAAAAAGACGTGGCAAATAGGCTACGTCTTAAATTCGACCGAATACGGTATTATTAGTCGAAAATTCTCGGTAATATGAAATTGGTTCACAAGAGAAACTTTGGGAACCCCTGATTTAATACATACATTCAAATCCAGGTTTAATTGCTATTAAAATTTAAAAAAAAGTAATATTTCGGGGAGTTTTGGAATCACTGCTTTACTGTAAAGATATCGTCGCTGATTGCAGAATAAGCAAAATTATTTATTTAAATATTTAATAATTACAAATCCATCATATCCTCAGTACTCAGGTTCAAATTATCTCACCTCACTTTATAGAAAAAAATTCAATTTCATTAGTTCAATTTTTATTAATCTTTACCTTCAACAATTCTTTAATAATTCCTCAATAGTATGCAACTGTTTTTCGCGTTTTTACATTATTTATTAAAATTTTAATTAACAAAAGTACATCACTGCTTCATGACTGCCTTTTAATATCTCTACTTATACAGGGTGTCTCACTGATCGGAATGAACATCCCATGTTATCAAAATTTCAAGCCGCTACGAATAGTGTAACCTAAAAAAGTTCTAATGAACCAGTTACGTGAGACACCTATATGGGTCATTCTCAGAAAGGGTGGAAAAACGATTTTTAAGAAAAAAGTTTATATAATTGCTTTTCTAGGCTATATATTTACGGAAGAAAACATATTAACATAACACAAGTATTGTACGATGAAAATATAATTAAATAATGAAAATAATGTTAAATTTAGAAGTAACGGAGTTGAGAAGTGGTAACAGAGTTGACAAATAATAATTTAATTTCAAATATTCTTTCTAACTCGTAATTAAACTCAATGACGTATGAATCTGTATATACTGCACTATAACCTAGAGGTGTTCTATACCCGATAGATCTCAAATTATAGTGTGAGCAAAGTTCGCAGGGTTCACAATACAAACACAACTTCTCTAAAAGTAAGTCTATTTCTTCTTCTATTGATCCAAACGGCGTCATGAACTTTCATTGTAGTTTAAACATAGTATTTTCTGGTATTAGTTCGTCGATAATAGGGATTAGTTTTTCATGGATACAAAACATTTGATCGCTTTTATTGCGTTTTGTAAAACTTTCACTAACGTTGATAATATGGTATGTCTGTTCCTTGCGCAACTTTTAAGTCTGCTATACGTTTGATAGAACCTCCAATATCGTCAGGTGCTCCTTTTCCGCTTTCACTGTAACGTCATCGAATTGTCTCTGCTTGCAATTTTTTATGCAGACGTATGGCGATAAGATAAAACATCTTTCTATTCTAATATTATGTAGATGGTCCATCGATAAGAAATTAACATCTCTTACCCTAGGAACAATCATTTTTATATCATCAAAACCATATCCTAAGTGCACGCATATGGCTGAGGGGTCATGGCGAAGACTATTTGATACAGTACAGTATGAGATATGTTTTATTAATTATTGTTGGGTGCTTGTAGTATACAATTACGGTATGAAGAGATATTGCTACATTGACAAATAAATATTTACAGTATATTATGCATGTTAAATGTGACTAACCGCTACCACTTAATATTAGTAACGGAGTTGAAATTCACGGAGTTGAGAAAACGCGTATTAAAAATTATTTTAAAATAAACTTAATTTGATTTTATGCCGACAGTTGTACACTGTGTTAGCCTATTTTTTGCTAATTTAATGAATGTAGTTATATAGTAAGAATTATAGTAAGAAAACATTTAAAATTTACGTTTTATGATAGATAACGGAGTTGACAATTCGAATGGTCAGAAAAGTAATACAGAAATAAAAGTATCTAGAATATATTCAACGTGTTAATTTTATATATTTTGACAATTACAACGTTGCACCAATATTAACCTCCATATGATTGTTTACAATAAGCCTGGTAATCATTCCTACATGAATATATTTATATAAGAAAACAATAAAAACATGTAGTAACATGACACAACATTTTCGAGATTAATTTATGTATGTATGTATGTAGGATAGCGGAGGGTACGCTAAAGCATACAACACCTAGGCCCCAACAGGCCCCTTGTACATCCTCCTACACTCTCTCTGGCTACATCAACCAGCCTAAGGATTTGCCGAAGGCTAGGATACAGCTCAGAGGTATGTTCCTGATGTCATCTGTGCTCGGCCATTCCTCTCCAAAGTCTCTCATTCTGAGGTCTTGTAGAGTGGGGCATTCACACAAGATGTGTCGAACAGTCTCCTCGCTCTCTTGACAAAAGCGACAGAGGGGATTAGTAGCAAGCTTAAGGTTGTAGAGATGCTTGTTTACCTTACAGTGATCCGTGATGAGTCCCGTTAAAATACGTAGGACGCTTCTACCGAGTCTTACGAAAGACAAGGCTGTCTTAGCTGAAGGATAACACAACAGTTCTTTAGACAAATAGCAGCCCTTTGTCCTATCCCACCAGTCTGTGAATTTCCTGTAGGTGAAATCTTTAATAAGCTCAATTTGAGTTGATACGGACGGAGCGATTAACGGTTCAGGTGAACAGATAGCTTGCTTGGCAGCTCTTTTGGCAAGCCTATCAGCGTGCTTATTAACAGATCGAGTGTCCTTTTACCCATTGAAGTGAAACACTGTTGTGTGCTGCGGCCTTCTCCAATGTTAGGTGACAGTCCATGGCAAGTCCTGAGGTAATAGTTATTCTACTCAGGGCTGAAATGGATTCTCTACTGTCAGTATAAATTATGAAAGACTTACCTTGCAAGTTGGATCTGACAATAAAGTCAGCGGCAAGTAGAGTGGCGATTAATTCTGCCTGTATGACGGTGGTACCTTTACCTAAAGGAGTAGATATGTGGAGTTGGAGATCGTACGAGAAAACTCCAGCTCCAGCTCCTTCCCAACTAACCGAACAGTGTAGATTTTGTTACTTTTATTTACTTCTACTTCTGTGGAACTTGGGTAGGTGAGATAACTTTTAGTAAAAATGTGTTGTAGGGGTATGAAATCCGTCTTACGTTCCAGAATTGGCGAGTAACCGTCCATTTCATCAGTGTAGATTTTGTTACTTTTATTTACTTCTACTTCTGTGGAACTTGGGTAGGTGAGATAACTTTTAGTAAAAATGTGTTGTAGGGGTATGAAGTCCGTCTTACGTTCCAGAATTTGCGAGTAACCGTCCATTTCATTCCAGAGTACGGCATTTTTACTGTTTCTCTCACTCATAAAGATTCCTGCTGGACGCAGTCGAAACATGGTCACCAGTGCCACTTCTTGTATGAACAAATGAAGTGGCGGTAGGTTCAACATGTTTTCCATGGCTGCGGTGGGGGTAGATCGCAGCGCACCTGTAACATACAAACACGCAAGTCTCTGTACTTTATTTAGTGCAGCAGTGGAAATAAATTTTAAGGTTTTTGACCACCAGACTACTGCACCATATGTAAGCATAGGTCGAATTACAGCTGTGTAGATCCAGAGGGCAGGTTTAGGTGACAGCCCCCATGTCTTACCTATAGTCCTCCAGCAGTGGCTGAATGCAACATACGCTTTCTTTACTCTATTGTCTAGGTGAGCCTCCATGTCATTTTGTTGTCAAGTATAATGCCCAGATATTTGACTTCCTCAATCGTGTGAAAAGAATCAACTCTGTCTTCCGAGGATTCACAGAGAGCCCTTGTCAGTCACACCAAGACTCAATCAATTTTAGAGCCACCTGCATCCTATCAAAAAGTACATTTATGTGCTTACCTTTGACAAGGATGGTTAGATCATCTGCATAACCTACTGTTGTGAAGTTGGCTTTAGCGAGGGATTTCAAGAGGCTATCCAGGGTGAGATTCCACAACAATGGGGAAAGTACACCTCCTTGTGGACAGCCTCGAGTAACTCCTCCATGAAGACTGACATCGCCAGCCCTAATCTTAACTATCCTATGTTTGAGAGCGTTCTCAATCCAATGATTAATTTAAAACTGAAATCTATAACAAATTGCAAACCATTCTTAAATCTATTCGTTAATTACCCCAAGTAAAAGAACAGTAACAAAATAATACAATACTGTTTCTTTTCCGATTTAGGAATAGTTTTACTTGTGATATTACCGCAGGGACACCTGAATGATTAATAAAGTGTGAATCAACTTTTAAAATTTTTTAGATATTGTGTACATAAAATATTTGTTGCATTAATATAACTTAATGAGATGATAGTGATGAATCACACCACATAACTTTTTGCTCGCATGATTGTAATTATCATACATTTTAAAGATTTAATATCAGAGGGACACTTTTTTTGTCTTTTTGAGAATGACCCATATAATACAAGAAGAATGAATCAGTATAAAGCAACATTAATCAATCTTCTATGGAGAAATGCCACCAATACAGACCAAGAAATTTATTTTTGATTTGATATAAAATAAAACAAATTAACATTTTAAATTTATTTCCGTGTTATTTACATAAAAAATAAGTTACAAAATAAACTTAAGTACTTAATTCACTAGATACAATAAATTATCCCTTAGTACATTTTCCACAACATTTATCAGTATTCATACAATCGTTTTTAGGTTTATAATTAGGAGTCCACATTCCCAAACTATCATTAGCATAAAAATCCATGGGATAAGCGTCATTTTCCTTTTCCTTGCACCACTTTGTATCACCCAAAGCAACCGCTAGTTCATAAGGATTCAATAAAGGTTTACAAAAAGCATTCCCCCAATCAATCGACAATCTTGGACAAGCAATTTGTACGAAAGCTTCAATTTCATTAAAAAGATTTAATTTATTTGGAAATATTTCCGATAATAATATCACCATACATTCCTTTTTATGATACTTAATTCTCTTCTTAATGAAATCGACAACTTTAGGATTTCCTTGTCTACCCAAAGTACCCATAATAACACCAAACTTTTTACAATTTTTAGCTACTTGAATTGCTTTATAACGATTCAATTTCATTTCATCATCTTCATAATATTCTTTAGTAAACTCTTTCGAATAAGGATCATACTTATAAGCTTTTAATTTTGGATTTGCTATCATAGCGGCTTCTAAATGAAATCTACCATCTCCAAGATAAACCAAAACATCCACATCTTCAATAAAAGGAGCTGTACATCCTAAAATTTCTCCCGGCGATAATGGTTTAAATTGTGGAACAACAACTTTATATCCCAATTTTTGTAGTTCATTTGAAACAGCTTGTAATGTGGTTACAAATTGAATGGTACTAACTAATCCGATTTTAATATCTAAGGAGCTAAAATTTAATTTAATCGTATCGATAAAATGTAGTGGATCAATTTTAATATCAACAAACACATAAAGCACTTTAAAATTATTACTAGGATCATTCGGAATTAAACAACTGTGTCCATAATGTACTAATAAGTCTACATTTAAACTTTTTGCTGTTAAATCATCCACACAACACGCTCCGTATGTAACATCACCCATTATTATAACATCAGCTTCAGTAAATTCACTAATTATATCACAGAGAGTTGTTGAGTACATTAATAAGCCTTCGGGCATTTGTAAAGCGACCGTTTTTGCTTTAGTTTCTTGTATTCTCCAGATTGTCTTTGGTATTTCAAAATTATAATTGTTTGGTAAAACTTCAATAGCTCTTTGAAGTTTTTTATCATTTAGAATTGAGTCGGGAATTTTATTTGATCTTGTTGCTCTTATTACTCTTCTAACGGGCTTCGCTTTTATCACTACTGGTCTGCTTTCGTCCATTTTAAGTTAGGTTTAAGTAAAAATTCTTTGAGACATTGAGAAATTGTTACACGTGCACCATAAGTGTGATGTTGTTGTGCACGTAATACGCGGGCTTTTTTTGAATTTTCGTTATTAATTCGGAGTGAAGTTAGCGTAATGAGAAAAACTTTAGCATTCTTATTATACTTTTAAATATCGGTTTAAGATTGATTTTATGAAATAAAACTGAGGAATATGTTGAATAAAATGATTTTTTAAAATTAATCATTTTTCGTATTACATTTCTGAACTGTAAATTCAAGGATTTATTTGTTCAATTAATAATTAATTTACATTTCTTTTATTAAGGTACATAAATTTAAAAGAAATGTGATTTTGATGCGGAAATATATCAATTTAAGTTTAAATATTAAATTTAAAAGAAATTATTCTTAACGTGTGGCTTTCCTTGTCAAGGTCACAAAGTTATAAGTTGATAAATAAGTAATCTGTATTAAAATTAAACTGATTCGCCTTTTACCCTTGTTTATAGATATACATAGTTATTCAACTGAAGTTAGTTTGTGTTCGTGATACCTAGATGGCAGGGTACCTTATGTGTGCCCATTCATAAAAACTTAAATTTTACTATTCGCGCCTTTTACGTTTTACTATGAAATTGTAAAATAAGTTGCATATTCCAATATATCTTTTATGGAAAAAATTAATAACGTGTCCAGAATAATACCAAACCATTGGAGACCTTTCGTCGGTAAAATATAGATTTGTAGATGGGAACTTTTTTACGTAGATGTTTAACCAGATTTATGAGAGGACACTAACTGCCTTAAGGTGGCCGTTCAATTTACTCGTATTGCTGAATACGAATAAAATATACGTATAGTTCCTGCTCTGATTTGTAGCGGTCGCTGGTGTGCAGTTTAGCATTTTTAAAGTACCGATGTTTGGCTCACTTTTTATACCGCTATGACTAGCCGATTAGTTTTTTCGCATTATAGAAAAAGTTAAAAAAATATATTAGTAAATACAAAAGTTATACAAAACAATTTTAAAGGTTGTTTCAAATTAATAAAAATTATTAAACATACTTAAGATTAGTTCCTACAAATATAAATTTTCTTATTTTTCAATTGTTTTTGGAAATTTAATAAACGACTAGAAACTGTTTTTATATATTATTTCGTTGCAGCGCTCGCGTTCATAAGAGAGTATTCTTCGTAGAATACGATCACAGCAGTTGTGTTCAGAAGTTCCATTCTTGTTATTTCTTAATTTTCTGGGTGCTGTCGAAAAGATAGAATACACTAATCATGCAATCAAAAATTATGGCAAGTCATTACATAAAATAAGAACAGACAGCTCTATAAACATGTATGAACGAAAACATATAACCACACCAATTATAAAAGAATTACAAAATGTGCTCAAAGAGCAAGTTATAATTGTAGTGGGGATGTGGAAAAATTAAAAAAAGAAATCCCGAAATCTATAGTGTTTTCAAAGAAAATGTAAATAATTTAAAAATCACAGGTGTTTTATATCACATCAATGGTATGATGATCTTAACTATGTTATTACTTCTTCTAATTTCTTTATAAATAGGCGCATTGGAAAACTTTTTAAAAAAAGCCCACAAGTTAGTACAAAATGAAACAAATAATAAGGCAGAACTCCATATGTTTTTATTGGCAAAATTGAACTGTGGGAAAAGGCTAAATCTAACTCAAAGAGGATCCTTTCAAACTCGAGCATATATTGCAGCACTTGGATATAATGCAGGTATTGTTTATTTTTTACATAGAGTGTTTCTATAAGCCTGTTCAAAAATTTAGAAAATAGTTTTAAAAAGAAATGAGGTTTTAGAACCGGTTAAAAAATTTAAGGGACCTAAAACAGATTTTACCAGATCTTTATATTGTATTTTGAAAAGTGATGTTAAACATTCAATGGCCAAACATTTCTTAAGACAGAAGGCCTCTATCTTAGTCTCCCATGGGTTTAGACTAAACATTTTTTTGTAAAATTATATCATTTTGATTCTAAGAGTGACTCGAATACAATGAAAACTAATATCAATTGAAGAAACTATATTCTTTCGTATCATTTTA
Source organism: Onthophagus sagittarius (assembly GCA_036711965.1). Taxonomy (NCBI): domain Eukaryota; kingdom Metazoa; phylum Arthropoda; class Insecta; order Coleoptera; family Scarabaeidae; genus Onthophagus; species Onthophagus sagittarius. Next base: position 50,934,097 of record JASERS010000001.1, read on the forward strand.
CAATTAGTTTTTATAGAAGAAGATATCGTCTGGCATACTACTTTATATATATTATATATGTATATACATCATATTTATTTTATATAGGTTATACATGGCAAAAAGGTGCCCTACAAATGGCTGGCAACGGAACGGTTGGACAACACTTCCTTAAATATGTTCACAAATATCAAAGTATACGATGTAAGTCGCGAAATAAGCATTTAAAAAGTAAACAACGTGTTCATGGCACACAAAAAAATAAAGATTATGGAAAGGATGCTATTGAAGGAAAATTGTCACCAGCAGAAATAGCTTCCGAATCAGAAAGAATTTTACATTCGCTGTAGGTTATAACCTTAGGCTAATATAGGTGTCATTCTGATATGTGTATTTCAAATCATGGGATTCTAGAACTTATAGCGACTATAGAGGGACTTCTTTAAGACTTCTTATTTTTGATTATGGTGCAACTTAAAACATCCCATAGTACAAATGATTTGGTAAGGTAGTTATTTTATACGTACTAGAGATAAATTTAAATTCATCATCAAAAATACTTAACATAACTTTAATTTTATGTGTAGCAGTTTCTTTATTTCAACTTGTTATTGTGTGTAATAAGTAATTAGTTTAATGTGACTAAACCTTTGTAGTTAAGCAGTAAATGGTATGTTTATTAAGTAAGTATTTAATGATTTACCACCTTGATTTACATTTCGTTTTATTGTCATTTATATTCAAATGATGTTAGGTAACACATGAGCAACATTCTCAAATAGCAGAACTTACTGTGGGGCAGTATTGCTCACGAATTTATATTAATGAAAAGCAGCGCCGACTGACAGCATCCAATTTTGGCGAAATTATTAAAAGGCGTTCAACAACAACATCAAAAAATCTGCTCTATCGACTACTACATCATAAACCATTCAGAACTGCCGCTATCATGTATGGTAGTGAAAAGGAGGTAGTAGCTCGTTGCAGGTTTGAGATGGAGTACGCCAAACAAGTAAAGCCCGCTGGTTTGTTTGTTGATGAAATCTATGGGTTTTTAGGCGCATCGCCAGATGGTAATTTTTCATTACATTATGTTACTTAAATCAAATAACTATTTTTAATAGGACTAATAGGTGACGACACACTTATTGAAATAAAATGTTTATATAATGTCCATAAATCTCGCATATTATTAAAGGAAGCCATCGCAAAAAACACATGCTTAGAATATGTAAATGGAGATTTAAGACTTAAAAACATCATAATCACTATTATCAATTAAGTATTTTCTTTAAATTAATGAATCAGTGAACTGTTATTACTTTGTTACTAATCTTGATTTAAAACTCTGTAATATCATGGTTATTCAAAGTAATTGCTTTTTATGTTATAGATTCTATAATCAATTTTTTGTCATTATAGATTCAAGGGCAATTAAACATTTCCAAGAGGCAATGATGTTATTTTATTATTTATATTAATGATAAAGAACCATTGTTTGTACACATCATTGAAAAGCACGAAGATATGTGGAATGAAATAATGTTACCAAAGTTAACATCATTTTATAAAGATGTTATGCTGTTAGAGATTGCAGAACCTACGATGAAATAATTTAGATTATTTTTTACTCGAATGCTAATACATGGAAAAATATTATGGCTGAAATTTCAAGAAGAAAGATAAGACATTTTCAAAGATATTGTAGTAAATATGTACCTATGTGAGTTTCTACCTATGTAAGTTTATTTCCAAATGTTAGTTTATGTGTTATTTTTCTAATTCTCAATTTTATTCTTTTTTTTTAACAAATATAAAATTAACTTTGACAATGTAGGAACATACTAATCTTAATATTAAGATTAATATCACGGTTATTCAAAGTAATTGCTTTTTTAGCTTTGTTATAGCGATACAATTAGAACGTTTCAAATAAAATTATTGAAAATATACAAAGTGACAACTTGAAAACAATTTGCAAAAATACATCAGTCTTCTAAAATATTATTTATAACATTAAAATAAATATATTTGGCGTTGGTCATATAAGACTACAATTTTGACTTTAAATTGAAATTAATAAAAAAAACATACTAAAAAGGACCCCCTATGAGACGATTACCAAAGCTTTAAAATGTCTTAATTTACCGATTGTAGGTAGATTCCTTTGCAAAATCTACTGAAGATTAAGTATTTTTGGGAAATCGCACATTTTCACTCGGTGCACATTTACGTGTTAATGACAAATATTCTGCCCTTGTACTAGCGCAAAATCTGTTCCCATAATACGTATGCATAAAATGACACCTTTGCCCATCCGTTTAAGTGTATAGTTTTTAAATAAATCGCATAATACGCAAGCCATTTTTACGGCAAAGTTTAGCAATTTTTTGTGATTAATGTGATAAATAATTTGCAACAAAAAACATGTCATTTTGTACAGAAATATGTTAACAACAATCTTATGTATTTATTTTTTAATAAAAATGTGAGAGAAAGCCGTGAATGTGTATCGACTGAACCACTGTCGGTCCATATAAAAATCGCCATTGAACGGCAGCCTTAAATCTTTTAGAGAATTTTGTTTCGGAGTATATTCAAAACACTGGGTGAGAAATTCAACTTAAGACGAATCTTATTAAATGATGAAAAGACTTCAATAATAAACCGTGATAATAATATCACAAATTAAATATGTAATAATTAGTAATTTTTATATTTTATAATCAATTATCAATTTTGTATGCAGGTTTAAAAAAATGTCTTTTATCTTAACAGTATTTGTTATTTAAGTTTTATTAGTAACAATAACATTAAATATATAATACATAGCATTTAAGATTGAGCAATATATGCTCTGAGGGATGTTGAAAAAAATATTTAGTTATAAGATTAAGACGTAAAATAGTATAATATATATAATTTTTTTTTTGATTTGATGCCCTAAAAAGAACGACTGATGTGATGGAAAATTCTGTCATAAGCAGTGCCCGATCGAAATTTAGGTTTCTATTTCGGCCAATTTCGGCCTAAAATAGGAATTTCGGCGAAGTTTCGATTTTGGCTGTATTTTAACCGAAACCAAAACTACGCCCGTAAAGATTAATTGCGATCTGTTTGAACCAAAACTTCAGTGGTACTTCAGTGCCGATATATACTTATATTGAGATTCCAAACCATACAATATCTTGCATTAAATTGCATTAAAATACCTCTTTGCCACCTATCAATATTTCTAGTGAACCAACTGACCAGTGAATAACTGCACTGAATAACTATTCAGTGCAGTTATTCATATAGTTATATCATACAATTAGTAGTAAGTTTGCGTGCCTCAACGTGAGATATTTATGTGTTCGGATATTTTTGCTGGAATTTTTGTTTAACTACACAAAAACATAATCCACCACTACCATAGCATTGTACAATGTACAACTAAAACTAGAGATAACACTAACGCTACAGCTAACAGTAGAACCTGAAACATTTGCGTTTAGTCGTACGTCTCAATCCAGAATTAAACAAAAAGTAAAGCTAGAACTAACACCAGACCTAGAACTAGAAAGTTCCGGTTTAGGCGCACTTCTAAATCTAAATCTTTCTAGTTGTAGGTCTAGTGTTATTTCTAGTTCGATACAGGTATACAATAATTTGAAACCAAATAACAACTAAAAGTAGAGCATTAGGTCTACATTTGGTTAATACCAACAGTACATCTAACGCTAGACCTAGAACTAAAAACATTTGGGTTTAGCCACATCTTTCTTAGAATGGTTAAACCGAAATGTTTTACTTAAAAAATTTTCTATTTAGAAAAAGTGCAGTTTTTACATAAATATAAGAAAAATTTCGATCTCGGTTTTGGCCGATACTATGACCACGGTCGAATTTCGGTTTCGGCTCAAAATTGAGCTTCGGTAGGACACTAGTTATAACATTGTATCAGTAGAAAAAGCTATATGAAGAAAAATTTAACAGTATCTCCTAATCTCAAAGTTAAATCAGGTAATTCTTGAAAATTATTTTTCTGCATATAGACTACAGATGGGCGATCCCGTGATTTTTAAGGAATGTAGTGATCGGGGTCTTTCTTTCTCAATCACCATTATTTTACGGTGACAGTGATTATCGTCTACCTTTTACCGTTTACGGAGATGTCCACAATTCCTCAGACGTATAAATAACAAAAACGTAAAATAATACGCAGGTCTGCATATAATATAAATAACACCATCCTCAATCAAACGTAATAGAAAGTTTTTGTAGTAGAAAAAATTTCTTTTAAAAATTCACGGAGTATTTAAGAGAATACTCAGAGCTTTGAGTTATGAAGATGGATAAGAGTAGGATGTATATTGAGTGATTGGAGTATATTGATTCAGCAATATTTTCCATAAAAAGTGCACCACATGCAACACACGGTTTCAACCCTATGAAATTTACTTATGAATTGAGCTCACATTCAAAGATTGCAAAGATAATGGAATATAATAAGTTGGATTGGGTTGGGTTAGATTTCGAAATTCCAACCCAACTCAACACTTCAGTCATCCAAATTGTTATTTTAGTTTATACTTTGGGTGGCCTACTTCAGATACTAACTATGTATATGTAAATTTATTGAAACCTTATTATGAAAAACCTGAAATAGTTGAGATATATGTTACATACTCAGGGGAAGAAGAGATAGGAATAAATATCTGCTGAGTTCCCAGCCATCTTCTTCGTTGACGTTGTTTTTCTCCTATGATCTCGCTTGTCAGCCTTTGCTGACATTTATTAGTTCTAGCCAGTATATTTGCTTTATCAAATTGTATTCGGAATTTCTCTGAATGGCAATGTTCCGCAACCACCGACTGATAGTTAAATCTGGCTGGTTATGTACTTATTTCATCTTCCTCCTGCTTCTGCCGCTTGATGGCTCGGTTGATGTTCCTCAAAGTATATCCGATTTTCTGCAGTACGTTCCATAAAAACCGTTCCTCCTTCTTTAGATTATCTAATTCACAAATTCTTGCTGTTCTCTGAAGTAAAGTGTTGATCACGGATCTCTTCTGTAGGGGATGAAGGTGTGATGTTGCCTTTAAGTACACGTTGATGTGGGTATGCACTCCAAGTTCCATGTCACCATTTGTCGTGCTAGTGACCAACGCATCTAGGAAGGGCAACTATTTGGTAATTTCCGTTTCCATGGTAAACTTGATCGTCGGATGTTGAGCGTTTAAATGATCTAAGAACTCTTGGAGGCATTCGTTGCCATGTTTCAATATCACAAATATATTGAAGCCATAGTTTTGGTTTCTACAAGCTTTTCTTCAAAGCATCTTCTTCGAATAATTCCATGTAGAAATTAGCTATAACCGGCGACAATGGAGATTCCATGGCTGTCCCATCAAACAGCACGTAAAATGTAATCTCTCCGCAATGAGTTACTGGCGAAGACCGTTTACAGTATTCTTTATTGGTTTTCCTAGTAAGAACTTCTTATTGTTTCCTTCGGAAGCTTCTTTATAGCGATTGCTTAGTTGAGTTCTTTGGCCAATACCATGGTTTCTTCCTTCGTTAGTGGATATCCGTTGATGACTGATTGTGCTTGTTCTTCTGTATTTGACTAACCAATGATTCATACTTGATGTGTGTGCCACGGGTCTTCTGGAATTCTTAATTCTTCTCCATTGTTAGTCTGTCCACTTTATCATATTTTACATTATTGAATGATAATGAAGATGTGCATTCTATATGTTTAGAAGACAATCTCGTTACCGAATATTTCGCGAGATATATTTGGATTATATCGAAGAATATAATTTACAAAAGAAGGTGAACTGATTGTGAGATGCAATAATCACGTTTTAATTTTTTATAGTTTACAATTATAAATAATGTTTATTTCAATTTTTGGAAAAAAAATTGTAAACGTAAAATTGTTTATCCAATCTCAAATAGTTGCAAAACACTTTCTTTATCTACGTACTCATTTCGAGTCGATGTGTCGACCGATTACTCAAAGAAACAATAAAACGAATATTGTCTAAATAAAATATAATTTTTATAAAAAATATATTTGTAATTCTTTTTTAGAAAACAATTCCATATTATTTATGAAAAGTCTCTTTTGTGTAAAAATGTTTATGTTTAATATTGATTTTCTAGATTGAGTATACAACTTATACTACAATTTGAATTATTCCAATTCATTCATAAATGCAGTTGCTTTCGTTTGCCATTAGAGGCAGCACAAGCTAGAGCAACCCAACTCAACCGGTTGAATAACTATGTATATTTATAAACAAGGCTTTTACCCTTGTTGATATATATACATAGTTATTCAACTGAAGTTATTTAAAAAAACTTAAATTTTACTATTAATAATAATAATAATAAAAGACTTTATTAGTATAGAATTTCACATAATAACAAAATAAATTGAACTGGTTGGCTAGGGCGAAGTTAAGATAATCGTCTTCTCTTCCACTGAACCCTGCCATAAAAATAAACAAAATATATAAAGAGAAAAAAAAAAGAGAATAACAAAACAAAACCAAACAAGGTATAAATAAAACTAATAATAATAATAATAGTGCACCAATAAAAAATAAAACGAAAGAAAAGATTTTTAAAGCTGGTAATACAATTTCATCGCATTCCACGTGTCCCGTCTTGTATCTGATCACATTGTTCTCCATATAAAAATTTTTTTTTTCGTCGTTTAAAGTAAAGCTTGCCGTCTTTACTTTAAACGATGGCAAGCTCAACTTTTTCAATGATTGGGGTAGGCTATTATAAAATTTAGGTAAGTTGTAAGTTGATCTTTCAAATAATGTAGTCACATGTAGCGGTGGTGTAACAATACCCTTGCTTCGAACATTTAGGCTATGGACATCAGTGCGAAGTGTAATCTTATCATACAAATAAGATGGACATTTAAGCAACAGTAACTTATGATAAAATGAAACCATATGGTTAAAGACGGGATTAAAAGGCACAAAAAAGACGGAAAAAGACACTTAAAAAGGCATGAAATTTTGGCAACAAAAGCATTAAAAAGGCATAAAAATTAGAAATCGAAAAAATTGCTATACCTAATTAATAATGTATTTTAATAACGTTTTTATTAAAAAATACATCGTTAAACTAAACATTCATATGTAATTATTAAACCACTAATCACGAAAGCAACTAATTATTAAATGCTGTTCTAAATGTACCATTGTGAAGTTGTGTCTTCTCTCACTTAACGTATTCTTGTAAGCCGAAAAACTTCTCTCCACGTCCACACTTGTAATTGGTGCATACTTGAACTTTGTAATTAATGCGGGATCCATAATAAATCCAGTAACAATTTCACCACTTAAAATTGATGCAATTTTTTGTAATGTGACAAATTCTTCATTTTTACACAGAACGTCATTAAATTTATTCGTAATTATTTGACCAATATGTCCTGGTACGCTATACGTGCTATCTTGAAACTTTTTAATCATTTCTACTGCAGTCACTAAAGGTAAATCCTGTTTTTCAAGTGATTTTATAGATTCACTTATATAACTGTAATTGCTTTTTATAAATGCAAAATTATTTTGTAGCTCCACTTCTTTTAGGACGGCCTGGCAATCTTGTATTGCTTTGCTACTTGTAGCCGGAAATTCATTTATTAATTGTTTAAAATGATCTAAGGCGTTTGTGTAGTATATAGCGGCATCTAACCATTTTCCCATCTTGTTAGAACTGGTTGTGGTGGTAATGGGGTATTTGGTAACCTCTCTCTAAACAATTCTACCCTTAAAGGGGCTTTAACAAATATTTGTTTACCGCTTTTTATTAATTTATTAACTAATGGGAACTGTAACCTTATAGTTTCTGCTACTCGATTAAGCCCGTGTGCTAAGCAAGTACAATGAATTGAATTAGGGTAAAAAATCTTCATATTAGACGCAGCTTTTACCATGTATGCCGCTGCGTCTGACACCATCAGTAAAATTTTATCATTCGGTACCGGCTCTGGTAAGAAAAAATGCGTTAATTCGTCGTGAATAAATCTTGTTATAGTATTATTATTTGTTTTACTTAATTCTTTGGTACTTATTAGAAAACTTTTTGACGAATTTTCATCACTTAATACTCACAAGTATTAAATTTGCCACGTATCGTCCACATACATCAATATTTTTTATTTCTTGAATAACTTCTTTGTAGACTGAAGTAATATAATTTTTGCGGAGATGGCTTTCATCGGGAATATGCATTGTACAATATGTTTGTAAAAAAGTTTTGAAATATTTATTTGTCACTTTATGGATTGGTATGTTTGCTTTTATCAAAGCTTTGCAAAAATCAAAATTGAATTTTGATTGTTCAGTGTAGCCGGATGTTGATGCTACAGATTGTATAGCTGTACCTATAGTTTGTTGTTTTTTGGATTGACTTTTAGTCAGTTTTAATTTTTCCTGATGCAATGATGTTTTGACATGCTGAATTGTGTAGTATTTCTTGTCACAATTAATCTGTTAACAGTAATTTAATAACGTCAGTATTTTATAATATCTTCTATAATTATTAAACAATCAATATATTGTTCTATTAATTTTAGTGATCGAAGTACTACATTGAATCAATAGTGAATTTTATTTGTAGTAAATTTTGGGACATGCTATTCTTTATAAATTCCAATTTTTACCGTAAAAAGATTTAAATTTCGGTTTTAAATATTTAAAAATCTTTTGTATTATACATAATTTAATCATTATTTAAAAATATAATTAATATAATTAATTGTTTTTACTCGGTTTAACTCTATCAATACTACGGTTTTTGAACAGGCTTGGCAAAATAAATGATTGCGTTCATATTTCACTTCCTTGTAATCTTTAATCCATTCTTATACGGTTGGCTTTTGTTTCGGCATTGTACTACACAAGAACTTCACACTGTCACTCGAGTAACTTTAATACAACTAAATGAATTGAAGACTCGACGCAAGTCAAACCACATACGGGGAATTCCGTGTAAGACGACACGGCACAACGGGGAATTCCTAAGCTTAAATTCGGATCGATGAAAAACGCGGATCTTACGTCAGACGGCACAACGAAGAAATGTACAGAGGTGCAGCGAAATATTTTTTCATAATTCAACCAATTTTTGGGGAAAAGGCGCCAAAAAGTTGGAAAAAGGCTTTACATAGGCATAAAAAAATAATAGGCATGAAAATTCAAAAAAGGCAAAAAAGGCATAACAAACTTGGTCTTATTTCACTTATTTTTAACTGATTAGTAAAGATATTTAAATATATTTGTAATGCCTTTAATTTTGAGCATAAGCATATTTTCTATAAATCCGGTCTTTACATATGGTATATGCGACGGTTAAACATATTCAGCCACCCAAGATCAATTAGCCTGTGCGAGACATGGCATCCTCGTCTAAGCCCGAAAATCATTCGGAGACATGAATTCTGAACACGCTGAATCCTTTGTGATGTTTTTGAATTCAAACAACTATGATATACTGTATCACAAAAGCTAAAATGGCTCAGCACCAAGGAATCGCAAAGCATAACCTTTGTGCTGCGATTCAAAATATTCCTTATACTATATATGAGCTTCAAAGCAGCAAATGAAATTTTTGTTTTGCCCAGGATATGCTTCTCGAACCTAAGACTCGAGTCGAGCTGTAATCCTAAATTTCTAGCACACTCCCTAATAGCAATACATTCGCCACCAATATTGATTTTAAAATGTTCTGCAAGAGAGTCTCGTGCACCCCGCCTGCCAAAGAGCATAACCACTGATTTATTTGAATTAACCCGTAACGAGTGGATACATCTATCAGATTATTTATGTCCTCACTCAATTTAACTTGAGCAGTGGCCATGTCCGCAGGCAAGAACGATAGATAGATTTGAGAATCGTCCACATAAAAATGTGACTGAAAATTTCAAAACTGTCGAAAGATTGGACGCGTAGATACAAAACAGTAGAGGCCCTAAGATAGAACCCTGTGGCACACCTGACTTCACACCTCGCAGTCCAGATCTCCATTCACCCAATTTAACCGCTTGTTGTCTGTCCGACACATAACTGTCAATCATACTTATAGAAGTATTATTGAGCCCAATAAAGGATAAGATAGCTAATAACATCCTGTGATTGACAGTATCAAAGGCCTTACTGTAGTCCTGCGGAACCAATCCAGTAACCCTATTTTGATCCGCCGCAAACAATATGTCATCAACTATATGCGTTAATGCTGTATCGCAGCTATAGTTGGCACTAAATCCAGACTGTGTCCTAGGTAAAATATTAAATTTATCGACAAATTCCCGAATTTGGTCATTCATAATTCTTTCCAATACTTTAGACAAAACAGGTAAAATACTAACTGGTCGCAGGTCCGAAAATGTCATGGGATTTTTAATCTTTGGCAAAGGTGTAACCAAAGATGTCTTCCAACATTTTGGAAAGATTGACCTCAATAAGCAAATATTAATAATATGTGTAACGTAAGGAAGGATGAAAGGACAACAGTAATGTATCATAACAACCGAGAGTTCATCATATCCCACACTGCCAGATTTGATATTTAACAAATGGCCCGCTACAATATGCTCCGAAACAGACACAAAAGCAAACAATTCATCAAAGTTACATTTTTTCGTAGTGGTATATGTCTGAATTAAGTCTGGATCAGCGATCATTGAGTTTTCAGCAGCCTGTGAAAAATTATCATTAATGTCTTCAACGTTATTCAAGTGTTGTGGAAGTGCCCGTTCCTTCAATTTGGTAACATTCAGATGCTTTAGTGATTTCCAGAGATCCCTGGAACTTTTATTTTTAAAAGATGATTCATAGTACGCCTTCTGCTCAGTCTGTATTGTACTTGCAACATGTTTTCTAAAAGATTTATATTCATTTAGTGCCAATTCAGTTTTAGACCTTTTGTATTTGTTGTAAAGACCATCTCTAAGTCTAATCATGTCTCTAAGCAGGGGAGTAAGCCAGGAGGCAGATCTCTTGCTAAGCCTCACCGTCTTTACTGGTGCATGAACATCGAATAATGCTAAAATTAAATGGTTAAAGTACTGTAATTTCACTTCAACATCATCAATTCCATACACCAGGTCAAACGGCTGCGATTGAAGATCCAACGTAAAAAAAATCACGTTAAATTTAGCAAAATCTCTGTAACTTCTGATCACCGGGCTTCTCCCCTCATACGGAACATTAGGGCAAAAATATATCAGTTCATGATCAGTAAGGTCATGAAGAGACTTAAGTGATAAAACAGAAACATTAACATAAGATGTAACCACAACATCAATGAGCATCTCAGTAGCCGGTGTAATGCGAGTTGGTTCATTATCAAGCTGTAGCAAGCCATAACCTTCAAGTATCTCTGAAAGAGCAATGGCCTGACCATGACTGGGATTCATCAAGTCAACATTAATATCTCCAGCACATATCAACTCATCACACTGCGGTATGAGCAAAGATAAAGTTTCCTCAGACGAATCAAAAAATTCACTACAAGTCGAGATAGGAGGCCTATACAATGCACCAATACAGTACCTGATATTCTTAAAAATGACTGAAATCCACAACTGTTCCAAATGCTCAAAACTGGTAACACCAAGTCTATGAAACTTATAACCAGTTTTAATGTATATACCAACACCACCGCCACGATTGCTTGTGATTCTACGTTGGTGAATAAAATAATAATTAGGAATGTGACACGCTGTCAGCATAAAATCATCTGATATCCAAGTTTCAAACACTAATACATCAAAATCATGTTCCAAAACAAAGTCCAAAAATGTAGAAAACCCTGACAATAATGATATGATGTTTGCACTGGCAAACTTAATCATGAGACAAAGCAGAACACTTAAGGAAGGCAATAAATATAACAAGGTGTAAACAGCAAACTAAATGCACTAATTAAACTAATTAACTAATTAAACTCAATTGTATAAATACCAAGCAAGAACCAAAAAAAAAAGTACGCTATGTTTGAGATTTAATATGAATCAACAATATGTTATATAAAGAGGAACCTGTGCGAAGTTAGCCTCCAATTTTTCCAGCCCCCAATTAGATAGGACTAAATATCTATAATAAAGATCATTACAATAGCCGTACGAAGGGTAATTAGTAAATTTTGAGAACGGGCATTTCCACTTTCGCATTCCCTTTAGATCATACTGTCGATTGAGATGTTGAAGAATGAAATTGGTCGATTAATTTCGGAGATAATTGATGTATTTGATTAATTAGTTTTTTTTTGTATGTCAATCAAAACCCTTACATACATATTTCGGATCGGGCATTCAACAGCCTTCACATAGCATTCAGTCAGATGTAACCTTTCGATTGAGGTATAAACTATTAAAATCGGTCTATCCGTTCTCTAATTATAGTAGATTTAGTTTCAATTATTTTTTTATATTGGGGGCTAGACTTTTAGGCGTTCATACATTCATAAACAACGAGCCGAACATGGCGACATTTCTAGGGCTTTACAAGGTTAACAGAAGACAATTGAGATCGGGCATTTTGTGATTTCGATAAAAGAAACTATACCGATTCGAATGACGTATTGATCTTGGTAATCGAATACGTCGTTTACGAGTTATGATAACGTAAAAATCGGCATTTTTGTGTTATTGTCGTGTACTTTCGCGACATTTTGCGATTCAGCGGAAATTTCAGCGGGTAGAGTTTTCGACTCGGGCATTTCCACTTTCGAATTGGCAATGGATTAAGCTTTCGAATGAGACATTATTTAACGAAATCGGTTGAGTGGTTCTCTTCTTATAATCAAAATACCATACATGTAAAGTCCTATCTAATTGGGGGCTGGAAAAATTGGAGGCTAACTTCGCATAGGTTAAATAGGAGCATATAATCGCTCCGCAACAAAAATAGAAAGAAAAAAAAAAAGCAAAAACTATTACAAGTAATAAACAATTTAAATATTCATCTACATAAGTTAAATCTTAATAAATCGCATGATCAGATTTCTTCTAATATCTTATGATTTAAAATCTTAATCTTTTTATCATTAACACGAGCATAAACTTTACCATCCAACGCCCAAACAGATTTCATACCAAGCTTTGCGACAGCTTGCTGATACAACTTAAATCTAACGGTCGTAAGGTCCTCAGTTATACGTAGCCCGAACCCTTTAAAAGTCTACGATTTTATAGAACTAAACGCCGCTCTCTATATGAAACGAAACGAACGATAACGTTGTGACCATCATTCTTAGGTTTGCCTACATCGCCTACATATTTGCGCCTTGTACGTTTTACTATGAAATTGTAAAATAAGTTCAATATATCTTGTATACAAAAAAAATCAATAATGTGTCCTTCAGAATAGTATCGAACCGTTGCAGACTTTTCGTCGGTAAAATATCGATTTGTAAAATTGAATTGGCAAATTTTTTACGTTGGTGTTTAACCAGATTTATGAGAGGACACGTACTGCCTTAAATCTTTTAAAGAAATTTGTCGGAGTCTTATTCAAAATACTGGGTGACATGATAATAATACAAATTAAATATGTAATAGGCAGTAATTTTTATATTTTATAATGAATTAATTGTGAATGCAGGTTTTTAAAAATGTGTTTTATCTTAACAGTATTTTATATTTAACTTTTATTAGTAACAATAAAATAAAATATATAATACATGTCATTTAAGATTGAGCAATATATGCTCTGAGGGATGTTGAAAAAGATACTAAATTATAAGAATAAGACGTAAAATAATACAATATATAATAGTTATTTATGTACCAAGTGAATTTTTATCGAACGAGCCTGAGTTTACGAGTCGAGCGAGCGAAGCGAGCGAGGCGAGTAGAAGGCGAGTTCGATAAAAACACTTTGCTGGCGTGGTGCATACAACATTTTATCGCCAACCGCAAAATTTAAGATATAATGATTCTATAACTTGCAGCATTTAAGACACATATTTTGACAGATGTCAAAATATATAACAAACGGTTGTTTCATTAATATAAATCGGCAAAGCTTGATTAAATATAGAAGGTGTCAAAAGTACCGGGTTCGAATCCAGTTGTTTGCTAAAATTTTTCAAATTGACAGCAATTAGCGGCAAGTAAAATACTTTGTCTGACTCATTTGCGGCAGGTAAAGTACTTTGTCTGCCGCTAAATGCTGTCAAATTTGACAGTAACATAAAGCATCACTTTACTGCCGCAAATGGATACAATAAAGTATAATTTTGCTGCTGGTTGGCGATAAAATATTGTTTTGAATTTGATGCCCTAAAATAACGACTAATGTGATGCAAAATATCAAAAACAGCTAAAAGTAGAGCTAATACCAATACTACAGCTAACGCTAGACCTAGAGCTAAAACATTTGGGTTTAACAATAATAGGAATAGTTATATGAAGAAAAACTTGACAGTATCTCCTGACCTCAAAGTTAAATCAGGAAATTCTTAGAAACTATTTTTCTGTATATAGATTAGAAATGGGGGTATGAGATCGCGTCATTTTTAAGGAATGTAGTGATCGGGGTCTTGCTTTCTCAGTTACCATTATTTTAAACGGTGTTAATGATTATCGTTTACCTTTTACCGTTTAGAGAGGTGTCCACAATTCTCCAGACGTATGACAAAAGTATCGTTAAAAGTAGCTGACTCAAAGTCATAGGTAAAAGGATTATTGAACATATTTTCTGGACTTGATTTTCCTTCAGAGGTACACACAGATCTAGGAAGAGTGTTGTTAGTAATCTAACTACGGAATTTTTGAAACAAAATGGTACTAAAATAATACACAGGTCTGCATACCATCCTCAATCAAATGTAATATACATTTTTGTAGAAAAAATTTTTTTTTAATTCATGGAGTGTTTAAGAGAATACTCAGAGCTTTGAGTTACGGAGATGGAAAAGAGTAGGACGAATATATTGATCCAGCAATATTTTCCATAAAACGTGCACTACATACAACACACGGTTTCAATCCTATGGAATTATATTATGAGAAGCAAATTAAATACAGATAGCGGAAATCTTGAAAAATAATGTTAATGCTGATTCAAAGATTGCAAAGATTATGGAATATAATAAGATTGAATACCAAAAAGAGGCGTATGGGACAAAGTAGGGAAGAAGATAACTCGGGGGCTCTCCCTAAACCAGATATATATGTAAGTAAAAGCTAAAATTTCAAAAAGGGATGGGAATACTTTGATTTTGTTTCACGACACTGACTTATATTGAGATTGAAAGGTAACAAGATGCAAGGGGAAACCCTTCCATGTAGTGCTTAGTAACATTGCTTAGCATAAGGAGAATAAACAGAAGAAAGGAGAAAAAATGGTGAGCCGCTTTTCTCCTTTCCATCTACATGAACTATGGGACCGTGTGGGTTGCACAAGGAAGAGGCATCATGAGAAGTGATTGCCTTTTCAGGAAGAATGCGCGAAAGATGAACGACGGTTGAAATGAATGGATTCCCCGAAGTAACCCTGCATTCATATCTCGCCCGACTTCGAAGATGTTGGCCGACAAAAGCATCATTATTGGATTGGGTTAGATTTCGAAATTCCAACCCAACTCAACACTTGAAGACCGCCTAAGATTGGGTGGTCGAAGGCTTTGGGTTGAAGTGGAATTTCAAAATCCAATCCAACCCCGTGATACTTCGGGCGGTCGACTTCGAAGACGTCGGCAGAAATATGAATGGAAGACTATTAGAAGCAGTGGATATTGAGGTTTTGTTTGTATTAAAAAAAATAATTCGGCCAATTGCGAAGCAATACCGGTTTTCAATACCGCTCATATTTCGTTTAGAATCCCGGTATTTTGCGTCCCGGAATATTGGTATTAAAAACTTTAGGAGATTAAAAGAAATTAATAAAGAAAATATCAGATACTAACTATGTATATGTAAATTTATTGAAACCTTATAATGAAAAACCTGAAATAGTTGAGATTCGTTGATATCGCATCTGGTTTGAGAGTCTTGTTCGTGTTAATCACCATCTTCCATGTTCTGCTGAGTTCCCTGCCATCTTCTCCGTTGACGTTGTTTTTATGCCGGTGGATTTCTATGGCCTCTCTTGTCAGCCTTTGGTGATGTTTCTTAGTTCTAGCCAGTACCTTTGCTTTGTCGAAGTTTATTCGGTATCTCTCTGAATGGCAATGTTCCGCAACCGCCGACTGCTGACTGACAGATAAATCCAGCTGGTTATGTACTTACTTCATCTTCGTCCCTCAAAGTATATCCGATTTTCTGCAGTACGTCCAATAGAACCCGTTCCTCCTTCTGTAGGTTATCTCCTTTACAAATTCTTGCTGTTCTTTGAAACAAAGTGTGGTTCACGGATCTCTTCTGTAGGGGGTGATGATGTCAGCATTTGTCGTGCTAGTGACCAACGCATCTAGGAAAGACAAATATTTGGTAGTTCCCGTTTCCATGGTAAACTTTATTGTTGGATGTTGTTGACGTCGTTTAAGTGATCTAAGAACTCCTGGAGGCATTCGCTGCCTTCTTGCCAAATCACAAACGCATCGAAGCCATAGTTTTGGTTTCTACAGGCTCTTCTTCAAAGCATCTTCTTCGAATGAATAGTCGGCAACAATGGAGATTTCATGGCTGCTCCGTCAAACTGCACGTAAAACTCTCCTTTCCAACAAAAATACGTCGCCGATAAACAGTAATCCGTAAACATATTCTAGTAATCCCTCCGCAATGAGTTTTTGGCAAAGACCGTTTACAGCATTCTTTATTGCTTTCCCCAGTAAAAACTTCTTATTGCTTCCTTCGTGACCTCCTTTGTAGCGATTGCGTAGTGGAGTCCTTTGGTCAGTTCCATGGTTTCTTCTTTCGTTAGTGAGACACTATATCTGTTGATGACTGATTCTGTATTCGGCTTACCAATGATTCAAACTTGATGTGTGTACCACGGGTCTTCTGAAATTCTTAATTCTTCTCCATTGTTAGTCTGTCCACTTTATCATATTTTATATTATTAAGTGATAATGAAGATGTGCATTCGATAAGTTTAGAAGATTGTATTACCGAATATTTCTCCAGATATATTCGGATTATATCGAAGTATGTTATTTACAAAAAAAAGGTGAACTGATTGTGAGATGCAATAATCACATTTTACTTTTTTATAATTTTTATACTTTACAATTGTAAACGATGTTTATTTCAATTAAAAAAAAAGTAGACGTAAAGTTGTTTATCCAAACTCAAATAGTTGCAAAAAACTTAGTTTATCTACCTACTCATTTCGATTCGATGTGTTGGCCCGGGTCGACCGATTACTAAAAAGAACGCACGGCACCAACTACGTCTGAAATAAGTTTGCAATAAGATGAATATTGTGTAAATAAAATGTAATTTTTATAAAATGTAAATTTGTAATTCTTTCTTAGAAAACAATTCCATATTATTTATAAGTCTCTTTTATGTAAAAATTTTAATATCCTGTCATATTGATTTTCTAGATTCAGTATACAACTTATACTACAAGTTGAATTTTTCCAATTCATTCATAAATGTAGTTGCTTTCGTTTGCCGTTAGAGGCAGCACGAGCTAGAGCAACCCAACTCGACCGGTTGAATAACTATGTATATCTATAAACAAGGCTTTTACCCTTGTTTATAAAAATATTTTAAGAAGGGATTTATTGTGTAAATTGAACATAATAAGTATAATTAATAATTAAAAACTTAACAACTCTTGCTAACTAATTATATTTTTTGTTAATTATAAATTATTTGTGTTCTAAAATAGAAAGTTTATTGCTTCTACCAGGATTTTTAAAGTTTTGCGAAACTTTTTTGCATTCTTTCTATATTAACGTTCTAATTAATAAATGAAGCATGAAAAGTCGATGGTCTTTACACACAGAAAACCAGTCTGGGTACCTTGTGATAATTTTATTTTTAATTTTTTTTTCTAAAAATTTAAATAAGCATCGTTTACGTATTGCCGTCGTTATATGTTTAGCAAACGTATCCATACATAATTTAATTAGTGATCTTTGCAGATGTGATGGATTTTTAAGGGCAGTGGGATTATTGATATTATAATTTTTATAAAAAATTAAAATGTCATTATTGTCTGTAAGTTCACCTTTCTTGATCAATAGGCTACGACACTCTTCACACGAAAATTTATCTACACACTTTTTTGCTATATATCCCGCGAAATATACCGTTGCACAATCTTGTAAACATATCTGTTGTTCATCTTTCTCATCACTGTCAGTATGAGTTGTTATCGATGTTGTACTTAAAGAAGTTGATGACTCGGAAAAATTATGTTTTGACCCCCCGACATTTAACACATTTTCAGAAGCAATTTCATAACTTACCGACTTTGGTGCCTTTAACAGATTCCACACAGCATTGCTTTTAAATGCAGCTTGGAAGTTGCGGAGGTGGGATTTTTAGAATATCCTCCACGCTGTCGATATATCGAAAATTGATTTTCAAGAATATCTTGATTTAGTTTTGATGTCAGGAGATAATGATATCCTTTTTCTTTTTGTTTTTGATACAACCCGATAATCGAATTGATGGTTAGTAGAATGCCATCAAAACATGGTGGCCTTTTAAAGTTACCCTTCTTTGAAACTTTTTTGATCTTTTTCATCACTTCAGTCGCTCTTCTTAGAGCATCAAATCCAAATAAGTTCTTCTCTGATAAAGCAGCACAACTTTTTTTTTACTTTTAATTTGTTTACTATTTAAAGCGTCAAACATATTATTGATAGTATTTAAGAAGGTCGCAGTGTGTTTTGCGCTTTTAGACTTTAATTCGCCAGTTTCAGCCGCGGTAAGTATTGCTGCACTAACACTATGGCTTAAAACTTGAACAGCTAATTTAACATTCATTTTTTGGAATGCGTTGGGCATTAAATGCGTTTCCGTAAGTTTCGGCAATGCCCTACCTTTGCTACTACTTTTATCCAATTCGCACACTCCACGAATATCCGTAAATGAAATAAAATTATTATTATATATAAAATTTGCATCAAGCAAATTAAGTTGTTTAAAATTAAACAACTTTTGATTTGTGGGGGACTGATCACATACAATTGCGACTATATTTAGTCCAATATTATTAATTAATGATAATGTCGTTTCTATAATTTTTTTTTTTTAAATATGCAAACATGCAATTTCACATGCAACGCCTTTATGGCGTTGCATGTGAAATAAAATGATAGAGGAATTATCCAAGTCGAGTACAATACTCTTAATAAAATAACTAAAGCTTCACTTGCTAGATTATTAGTTCGACAATGTTCTCCTAAATCTTCATATCCTTCAATGAATCCTTTATTTCTGGAATATTCAAGTTGTCGTTTAATCGCCATTTCATCAAAAACTAGCACGCATTCCTTCTCATGCTTAGACATGGTTTCTACTTTTATTTTTAATTTTCTTTTATTTTATTTTATTAACTTTTATTTTTAATTAATTTTCGTACTATTAAAACTAATAAAATAATTCCGAATCTTACTATCTCATTTCACACCAAACTTAAACAAATACTTTTACATATAACAAATATTTAAAATCTTATCTATGAACCCTAAAACATTATTATTGTATTCATAGATCAAATTTCATAATTACATGTAACGTTTGTTAAATTTAAAATTCTGTTATCGTTTAATTTTAGATATATTAATTTTAATAGTCCGAATTTAAATAATTATGGAGTTGAATTTGATGTAAATTTTTAAGTTAATTCTTTAAAATCTTTGACTGTAAGTATTCACTTCTTTTACATTTAATTTATTTTTTATTTTTATAATTTTGAAATATTTTTCAAAATTTAAATTATTTAATTTGGTAAATGTTATAATTATAGTTTATCTCTGAACATGACATTTAATCGAAAGTAGTCAGATAAATAAAATTAATTGAATAAAGGACCAGTACATTAAGTTAATTCTTTAAAATCTTTGACTGTAAGTATTCACTTCTTTTACATTTAATTTAATAATATTTCAAAATTTAAATTATTTAATTTGGTAAATGTTATAATTATAGTTTATCTCTGAACATGGCATTTAATCGAAAGTAGTCAGATAAATAAAATTAATTGAATAAAGGACCAGTACATTTGCAGGAACAGAAATTTGTTGCATTTTCTTCAAACCTTTAATTGAACTAAAGCTGTAATTTAAAAACTGAAGTTATTTTATTTTTAAATTATTGACGCATAATATTATTACACCCCAATATTAGTGTAATAACAAATTAGTTATCATTATTTAAAGGGTATAATTATATGATCTATGCTCGCTTTGTAAAGAATCTTTAAAAAATAAGGAAAACTTATAACTCGATAAGTTAGCTTTACCTGAATTAAGTATCCAATTTTGACACCTGTTTTTGTCCGAAGTCGGAAAACTAATAAAACATTCTTACTCCTTGAGTATTGCGATCAGTTTTACCACAAAGGAAATAAGCACACTTTCGTACCATTATGGAAAACGGAAAATGATTTAGGTAAAATCAAACGTAAGGGAAAAGATAATATTTACAGGATTACTAAGTACACTAACTAACTGAACTACAATAACAAACCTAAAAATTAAAAAACAAAAAAGTAAATAAATGAATAAAAAATAAATTCGGATATGATGAATAATAATAATAATTACTAGGATACTTATTTCTAAACTAATAATATGAATATAATAAGGAATGATAAAAGTTTGGTAAAAAAGGACTAAGTGTAACACCAACAACAATCGCAAGAAGAATGATTTCATGGTGTATTGAAATTATCTTTAACTTTTGCCTCTCTTGCGTGGTGTTAAAGAAAAGGGTGGGACTAAATAAATAATGATTAACACGACAGACATAAACAGAAACAAAAAAACTTCGGCCAAGAGCAGGTATAAATAGATAAAATAAGATATAACTGTAGCAATATCAGAAACAATAATTTTTATAAATTAATTAAATAATTATAGTACTATATGTATAAATAATTAAGATATTGTATTTTCATAAATCTTTTAGGCAATTATTGTTAAATACATTGAAAATAAATCTACTAATCTACTAATATTTAAATTAATAAATAAAAAAGTATATCATCATTATTAAAATTGGCGACTTCAACAAATAATAATAATAAACTGTTAATAAACTAACAGGATAGGGTATATTGCTCTTAAAAATAAATGCAATAAGCTTTTCACTGCCATCACTTTTCAATGCTAATATAATATAAATTCAAATGTATTTAGCTAAAAATTTAATTTTACCAAAAGTTCAGTGGTAGGGCATCTTTTTACTATCACTAAATTTATAATAATAATGGAATTTTAACTCAGAACTTCAACATTGCATGCAATTTAAAATGTTTTTATTGTAAATGAATTAAATTATTAAAGAAAATCTCTTAACTAAAAATAAGTTTTCCAGGTAGACAACCTACACCCTGCTATGTCTTATGCAAACACTAACTCAAATATTTCAAACGCTTTTTTCATCTTTGTTCGGGAACAGGGTATACTACTAGAAGAAGTTGTACACACTTATGAAATTTTGTGCAGACAATTATTAATAATTGATTATATTACATACACGCAATTAATCCATATTAATTTTTTACGAATAAAATTATTTTATCACTAATAAAATTTGATCCAAAATACCTACTGATGCGACACATTTTAAAAAACCTGCTTATAAAATATAATAATGAATATAATAAATCTTTGAAATTTTGTAAAGAGATTTAAAGTTATACAATTTCTTGAGATTTAACGAAGTTGGTTTCTTCTCATATAATATAGGCACCACCTACGTAAAAAATTTAGCCGTCTACAAATCGATATTTTACCGACGAAAAGTCTAATAACTATGTATATCCATAAACAAGGCTTTTACTTTCTTGAACCTCTTAAAAAATTAATATTGACTGCCTACAGTCCATGAATTATTATTGTTTCAAGCTTAATTTAGCTAAAAAGCGTATTAACAATACAGAAGGCTTGTTTATAGATATATACAGTTATTCAACTGAAATTAGTTTATGTTCGTAATACCTAGATGGCGAGCACCTTATGTGTATATGTGCTCATTCTTTAATTTAAATTTTACTATTTGCGCCTTACACGACTTACTACGAAATTGTAAATAAGTATATTTCATTATTGTACCAGGTTGGCTAAACGGAGGATTTCAACGTACGAAAAGTGGGGTATACTAGTAGGGTATACCCCAACAAAAGTATCCCGAAAAATCTAGAACGCATTAGAATTTGGTTATTACAGTTTAACGTCAAAATCTCTAAAACATCATAATTAATGATTTTTATTGCAAAACTTTTTCATAATTCAAAAATAAAAATGGATGATTAAAGACCTCATTCGTGAAAATTGTTCATAATGGTGTGGAAAAGCATAATTCATAACCAGTCACAACCTGAAAATAAAGAATTTGCAAAAATACAGCAAATATCTTCAAAATATCATAATTTCGGATTTTCAGTACAAAAATTAATTCAAAACCCAAAATAGATAGAAAGAGGAATTCAGGGATTTTTTAACTGTGAGATAACTTGAGATAGTAAGGCTCGTTACTACCACCTTCTGATTAAGCCATCTAAGGAATTATTACCATGGTTACGGCTATTTTACGCATTCTGATTGGCTAATAGATGGATTTATCTATAAGATAGATTTAACTAAAAGATGATAGTAATGGACCTAATTTCCACTGCTACATAACTCGTGACGTCACCCCCCTCCTTGCCCTTCAAAACGCGTTTTTCAGTCTCTGGCCAACCTGGTACAATACGCTTTACGGACCTTGACTCGCTCCAAGAAATCGGGAAAATTTTATTTTGAAAACTATTACTGGATTTCGACATACCGATTTATTGCGCACAATTCAGTGTAAAAGGCGTTAAAATCCGTCAAACCATTTTAAAATAAATAAAAAAAGAGTATATACATAAAGACAATAAATAATATTTAATGTTGGTCCGAAAGGGCTAACGACCGTGGTCTTTCTGCCCGGGATAATCTTCAGATGTTCGCTCTTGGGACTAGTCGCGATACAAGCGTTTCCAGCGGGAAGTTATCCGCAATGGTTTGGGCTAGCTTTTGTAGACGGGGGTGGATTGAAGTGCGGATTTTGCGGGTGGCGAATGCGTGTGATACATCTCAAAGCAGCCCGTTCAGCAACTTCTAGATGATACTTGGTTCCACCAGGCGTGTCAGCTAATATCAGGGGGGCATATTCAATAATTGGTCTACAGATCGTTTTGTATATATGCGAGGCGCATTTCGTGGATATGCCACGGCCCTGATAAGTTAAAGATCGGAAGTATTTCGCTCGATTTATCGCTTTCATTTTCACCTTGATGGCGTGGTCAGTAAATTTAAGTCTTCTGTCCATCCATACTCCCAGGTATTTGCATGATGTAGTAGCAGATAGCACCGTTGATAGGATAGTTATCGTAGGTGGGGGAGCATGAATGGAAAAAAAGGGATAAAAAATTGCGTCTTCGAGGGATTGACTTGAATTCGCCATCTCAGCAGCCAACTCTCAGTTGAACGAACCAAAATCTGTAGCTTCTGAACTGTGGATCTGATAGTTGCGCCATGGGTCACCAAGGTTGTGTCGTCTGCATACAGAAGAGCGAATGACTCCAAATCCACTATATCTGGGTTGGGGTGATAGATGTCGCAACAGAAGAGATTGTACAACGTTGGGGATAATGGAGATCCTGAGGCAGGCCTTGCAGAGATGAGAATTTTCGAGAGAAAAATTTTTTCTTCAGTCTTACGACTGAGGAACGGTTGGAAAGGAATTCCTTGAGAAGATTGAGGAGGTAAGGCGGGACATTCAACACATTGAGTTTATATAATAGTCCGCGATGCCATACTGAATCAAATGCTTTGCGGATATGAAAAGAGCCGTAGAATGGCATTTCTGAGAGCGCGTTATTTGCAAGTTGGATACAGTACACCCAGGGCGTGCGACGTCTATCTTCCAGGTTGGAAACCAAATTGATAATTTGGTATTTTAGTATTTTGGTATTTTGAGACGGTTTCTAGTAATTTGTTTTTGATATGGGTCTCCATAATCTTACCAATGACAGGAAGTGGCGAAATAGGGCGGTAATTGGAAGGATCTGATATCGAAGATTCCTTTTTGGGCACGCAAATTATTGTATAACCGAAGCCTTCCAAACTTCAGGGAAATGTTCAGTAGATAGGCAGAAATTTAATATTTGGATAATATAGGCGTGAATGAGAGGATCTAGCTTTCTGAGGATGTTTTTTGTGAGATGATCATGCCCGGGGGCGGTGCTTGTACCCTTGCCTATGATTGAAAAGTATTCGTCGTCTTGGATAAGAGCATCTTCAGGAGTATCAGCCTGGGTGTTAAAAGCGGATTTATACCAGTCATCAATTCTAATTTTGTTGGCAGTGCAGAAAGAAGCATCCTCCGAAAATGTAAACACACGCTGGAGGTAATCACCATGGATGTTGACCATTTCTTCGGGGTCTGTATGAGATGTACCATCCAAGGGGTTAATAAGTTCACAGGCTTCAGGAGTCTTTTGGTACCTTGATAATTTCCGGACTTCCTACCAGTATCTTTTACCATTTGAATTTTTGATATTGTTGCAAGCTTCGATGTATTTTTCGCTTTTAAATTGCTTAATTAGGGTTTGAATGTGTTTGTTTAATTGATTAAATTTTCTTTTTAATTCCGGAATCTCCGATATTCCAAAGTCCCGATATAAACGTCTCTTCTCCTTAATCAGCCTTACTATGAACTTAGGTAGCGGGAAATTGTAATATTTTTCTTGTTTATTTGAACTGGCTTGGTCAATCGACTGCCTGAGATGTTCGCTGAATTGGGATATCGTCTCGGTAGTAATTATGGGGTTGCTGTTTATGAATGCTGAGATGGTTGAGTTCACAACCTCCATATTGTAGAGTTTATAATTTTTGACGATGTTTCGGGTTGGTCTTGGGATGGAGGTAGACAACTGAATACGGATCAAAATACTTAAGTGGTCAGAGCATAGGTTCGGAGTAACCGCAACATGCGTAATCAGTGAACTAATGCTTCTTGAGCAAAAAATCATGTCCGGAGTGGTACTTAGATTGTTTTCCATTACGAACGTGGGAGCGGTTCTAATGCGGACAAAATTGGACGATGAAATGAACCGGTTAATATGTTTGGTTTTCGTAGGGTTTAGGTTGAAATCTCCAAAGTGTAAGCAATTGTCATACAAAGACGTCATGGTAAAAATTTACTTTTCGATATTGCTGTGTGGATGAATGTAAACCAAGAAAATGTGCAGTGCTTCTGAGCCAAGCGTGATTGTAAAGTTAAGAGCATTATTTAGGTCGCAGTTAATTCTTGGGGCGTTGGACTTTCCCATTTGCAGCACAGGATCACATATGACGACGGCTCCACCTCTCACACCTCTATTGACAACGTTACCAGTTCTCTCGATCACTCTCCAGTCCATGAACTTGATTGGCTTTTTCGATTTTGTTTCAACAAACATAGCGCAGTTGATGCGATTAATATTTATAAAACTTAAAATCAGGTGGGATTTTGGCTGGTAACTGTTGATATTTGCATACAGCAACTGTAGCTCAGCCATTACTGTTTCTACAAAATGGTAGATTGGGAGCCGTGATTCGGCTCAGTGGGCGACGGTTTGGAAACATCTTGCAGATCGATCATTATTACGTGCATGTAGCTACCGGAGAATGCAACAATTGTATCGATTTGATACTGCTCTATAAATCTGCGCTTTAGGGCGTTGATGAGTTCTTGCCGGTCTATGCACTTAAGCGAGTTAATTTTGGATACATATGTGTCTATAGTGTGATTGTGAACGGTTATAGGCTTGTGGATACGTGAGTCTTACGAGATGGCATTATTAAGCTGGTCTGATTTTTTATTGGCAGATTTAATACGAACATTAGGAACCCCTTTAATGCACTGTGGCCTTCTTGACCGCATGATTTACATTTTTCAGGAAGTTGCGATGTACATTTGGAAGTGTTGTGCGGCCCCAAGCATTTCGTGCATTGGATTTTCGATGTGCATTTTTCCGATGGGTGGGAAAGCTCGTTACATTTGTTGCAGGGAATTGGCAGTGGCGGCGGAGGCCGACTTTCGAAGACAGGAAAGTGGCAGTTTTTGAAGAACACACCTTCTTGCAGAAGTCTTTGATAGGAATTCACGCACGTATGTTGTGTGGATTTTCTCGGACGGTCGCGTTTTCTTTGGGGAGCTGGAATTCCCCGTCCAGGTCCGATTCGGAGGCGAAAGCCTCCGAATCCTTCGTGCTCATTATTTCTGTGTACTTTTCCTACACTTCTTAAGGTGAGTGATATTAAAAATAATGAAGACAAACTGTAGCACAATTAAACTATATTCGCTTCTAGAGATCACTTTAAAACACATGTGCATCGGACTGTGACTTCGAACGAACTGCTGCATACGGGGATTTTCGCGGTTTAAGAGGAAACCGCGAAAATTCGCGGAACTGCACAAAATATAAAAAAATAAAGTATGCCTTGTGTGCAGAAGATATATGGCTGTTGACAAACCAAATTTTTTTGTTATCATACTTTTTGAGAAAAAAATTCATGAAGTGACTGTATGTACAAGAAACTCAAAAATCGGGTGTTTTTTATGTTTAACTCGCTATAATAAGAGAATCGAGGAGCCAAAAATTTTCAAATTTATGTCAGTATAGTAGAAATGATCCTTGATTATAACAAAGTTTACTGCACATGGTTTCATCGATCAGTTGTAAAGATATTAATCTCTAAACAGACGACAAGCAATCTTAAGCGTGTACCTACTGGATACATGCGCGCCTAATGAAAGGTTAAAGAACTTGTTTCAAGGGCTATATTTAAAATACTGGGTGAGGTATTAAAGTTATTGAATGTGTAAACATAATTTAAATGTGAAAAACTGTGTATCTTTTCTTATTTTGAATATGGAGGCTTATTACTTGTTTAAAATAAAACACAACGACACAACTCCTCCCAATATTTCACTCATTGTTAACACAATGTTTCAGGATTTCCTCCCATATTCAGGTTTACAATCACATCACCCTATTAAAACACACATATATCAATTGTTTAGATAACACTAAAACAATTGAACGACTATTTCAATTTAATTTTTTCTTTTTTAATTTTAGCTTTGTCATGTCGTATGTGTATTTTAAAATTTTTTTAAATTGGAATACACGTTCAATTGTTTTAGTGTCATCTAAATAATTGATATATGTGTGTTTTAATAGGGTGATATAATTGTAAACCTGAAGATGGGAGGAAATCCCTAAACGTTGTGTTAATAAGAAGGAAAATATTGGGGGAGTTGTGTTTTATTTTAAAATTGTGTAATGTTAAATTCTTACAAAAACGATTTCAGTTAATAAATCATGACAATAATACTAAAAATTAAATATGTAACAAGTAATAATATTTATATTTTTTAAACAATTATTTTGCAAGCAGGTTTTTAAATGTGTTTAATGTAAAATACTTAATTGAAAAAATTATGCAATTGAACAAGGGATACAAAGCGATAACGATTTGTTGTGTGATTAAGATGTAAAATTCTTAAAAGTAAAGACTCTTTATATAACAATTTTTACATATTTATATGTATAGTAAATTAATTATGTTAACATTAAATGTAATTATTAATAACTTTCTGCGCAAAATTTCATAATTTTGGGCAATTTGTAGTCTGCCGCATGAACATATTAACATATTAAACATATTCGTGAAACTATAGATTCATTGAAAGGATAGGAAAATTTAGAAGAATATGATCAAACCAATAACCTGGAAAGTGAATCTTTGGATAGAGGATCATACCCAAATTCCTTTTTAATTTGTGTGTTGTACAACAACAACATAAACATTAATAATTTAAGAAAATGTAAAATCGACCGATATCATCAATTAATAATATTGGACTACAAATCTAAAGTTATTTCATTTATTAAACATAACAGCAAGTAACCCGACTATAAAGCAGAGATGTGCAAAGAAATTGATGTCCACCAAATTGATGACCAATCGTCGCTATAGATAGGTTGTAGGCCTAGTATTAATTATAATTTTAGTTTCAAAAGTATTTACAACAATCAAGCACTGAGTAGCAGTTAAAATTAGAACTAACACTAGACCTAGTATTAGAAAGATTCAGGTTTAGTCTAGTTTTACTTTGAGACAAGTTTACAACAATTTAAGACTGAAGAATAACTAAAAATAGAGACAAAAATCTTAATCAACTTCCGATCTCGAAAACAAAAGTGTTTCGCTACCTCGAATCAAAAAAAAACTCCCTTTTCGATTTTATTTTTTCAGAATTTAATTTAAATTTATGGTGAATGGAGTAAAGGAGGTAAAGGAAGTATTAAAAAGTATTACCCATAAGGATATGCCAGCTTTTATTGTTCATTTCAATTTTATAATAAGCGCTGCTGACAAAAACACTGCTGAGAAAAGCATTCCCTGAATTAAAAAACATAAGCTTTTTGATGTTAAAAACATAGGATTTTTGAAGATATTGGAGTTTTAATATTTTTGCTGCCATAAAAAATGATGGACAGCTAATGTTGAACTTTTATAATGAAAATTTGAATGGTGAGCTTTAATTCTTGTTCATTATTTCAGCCGACGCTTGTATGGACATTTTACAAAATCAAATATAGCCGCTAAATCTAAGTTGGAATCAGTTGTGGTACCAACACGACGGAGCTGTACCTCATAGTAGTCCGCTTATATGTAACTTTTACAAAATCGTTCTGAAGGCAAACAATGGACCCCATAAATGGCCTCCACGTTCACCGGATATCACCCCATTAGACTTTTTTTTGTTTGGGGTCGTATAAAAGTAACACTAAAATAAATATAGTGCATTAAAAGAAATATATGCTACACCGCTTACAATAGAGGAAGACTGCTAAGAAAGAGTTCGTGTAGCATTTCGATCTCTTTCTTCAGAAGAAATTCGGAATGCCACGCATGCCAGATTTTTAAGAAGAATTCTGAAATGTTTGGAAGTTCATGGCAACCAGTTCGAGCAATTATTATAGATTTTTCTTGAAGGTATTTCTTTAAA
The DNA here is from genome assembly GCA_036711965.1 of Onthophagus sagittarius. Classification (NCBI taxonomy): domain Eukaryota; kingdom Metazoa; phylum Arthropoda; class Insecta; order Coleoptera; family Scarabaeidae; genus Onthophagus; species Onthophagus sagittarius. Next base: position 50,963,255 of record JASERS010000001.1, read on the forward strand.
TTTTTATGAAATTAATAAAATTTTATGTTTTTTGTGCTGGTCATTAGCTCCGAAATCGAGCGTAACTTATTTAGATTGAGGAGGAATTTTTGTATCTCATTGTCAGTCAACTTCAAAGACGTTGACTGCTCCAAGTATTATGAAATCAATTTAGACGGCAAAAGCAAAAAAATCATTTAAATCGTCCTTCATCATTTCATCTTTTCGCAGATTCTTCCTAAAACGACAATCGCGAGTCCCATGATTCTTCTAGATCAGTGGTTCCCAAAGTGGTCCATACGGACCCCAAGGGGTCCCTAGGGTCATTCGGGAGTCCTCGGAAAATTAAAATCGATTTGGTAGACCGCGCAAGGTTTAATAAAAAATAAATAAATTGAGACTCATTTTTTTTAATACGAAAGTTAAAATAATAATAAAAAATCGCCAATCAATTATTAGTAAATGTAATATAGTAAATGTAGTAGTAAATGTAAAAAAATAATAATAAATTAATGAATATTAATTTATTAATAATTATTTTAAAACTAAAATTAAATTATAAATTATTAGCAATTTTTACATCCCAAATAAAATATAAATATAGACAGGTGCATAAAATTGTACTTTATTGTATTGTACTTTATCGTAGTAAATTGTACGTGATTGTATTTTATACAAGTAATAACAGGCATCGCGATGCAGGCTTATGCCTGCTCAATCTTGTATAAACAGAAATAGCGTCGATCCCCGCACAAACTAGTGAGTGTATACAACAATTTAGGTCTGTCTTGTGCGTGATGTGAAGTGCATACAACAAATTTTCCGAGTGTTGGACAAAAAGAAGTATAATTTCTTGTTTTGTTACACAGATAATGTACTTTCGTCACAGAATAACCAACAATCAGAATATCAACTCTCAGTCGGTACGTTAGATCTTTTTAAGTAAAGCTATCGTAACCTTGTCTGTATGGCGTTGGACTAACAAGCAGGGGCGGATTGAATAAAATTTATGTCAGGGCAGCATTAACTCATAATTGTTAAAGATCAATTTTATAAAACAGTTTCAATATGTTTAAACAAACAGTTTAAATATAACAATCATATAAACAATGCTGTAACAAACTTATATAATGTATGAATATAAATAAATTCATTATTTAATTAAATATAAAAAAAAATATTAATAAAATTAATTCATTATTCATGTAATTTGTGTTACATAAATCAAATTTGTTTTTACATTTTTAAAGAGAAAAACATAAAAGCAACAATTTTAATCAAATAAAAACCGTTGCAAACAAATAAGTTTGTTAAAAGTTATACTGATAAGGAATAACGATTACGAATAAAATAAAAGAAATAATGCTTTCATAATAATTTTATTAAAATAACATAGTTGTTAAAAGTACAGTAAAATATAACTAATTATAGTAAATAAAACTATAGTTGGTAGAAAAAAATTAGCTCTATTCCTAATTAAACGAGCTATAAAGTTTTTGACATGATTTTGATAAAGTAATAATATATTTCAACATTATATCAAATTGATCTATTTATTTTTTTGATAAATATTTTATATTAACAAGAAAGTAAAGTAAAAAAATAAAAACACACAATTATTTTATGGAAAGAATATTTTATTGATGTTTCCATATAATTTGTTTTTTGTTTTCTTTAAAATTCCTATTAATATATTTTAAACTATAAAATACTTTCATTCTAATATATAATTTTACAATATAAGTATACGGAAAGTGCGCACAAGGATGTTTATATTGAACATTACTGTTAAATAAATTAATAAAGGCGTTAATTAGATAATTTTGTAGTGCTAAATTTTCAAAATTATTTTTAAATAAAGTTTCTAATGACAACATGTAGTATACAAAATCATCTTGTGGCATTTGTAATCTTCCAAATGTACTTTTATCATCTGTCTCATAAGCTTTAAAATAACAAAATAAACTTGAATCATCTAAATCTTTATGCTGTGTTGCATAAGCCAAACATACCTCACATGAATGGATTGTTAAACATTTTTTTATTAAATAGCCGCAAACATACCTTGTAAAATTTTTTTCTAAAATATCATTTGATTGATAGTCCTTTTCATTTATATGTGGAACAGTTTCTTGCGTAACACTATCTTTATTGGAAAATTCTGCTTCGTTACATTCTCCCAATTTCAATAAAATTGCATCAGTGTCACCTTCGCAATTTTCTGTACCAGAATTGAGTAATTTGATGCAAACTAATTTTTTAAACGAACGTTCAAACTGGACACATGTTGGATTCAAGCAATTTCCATTTTGTTGACGAATCGACCCAAAAAAATTCTCTAATGTATCTTGATTAATACGTCTGGTAAATAAATATTCTATATTTGTTATGTCTTTTAATAATTTCCATAAATGGAATAAACCATTTATGGTTACTCGCAGACATTTAATAAATTTTATTTTTTCCGTCTTTTCATTGGAATTGTCATAAACTTTCAATTTTTGAAAAAATGAGTCGCAATCTCTTAAAAATGTTATTTGATAATCCAAACCTTTGAAAGCCCGATAATATTCTTTTGCATTTGATGTTTGTGAAGAATTGAGTATGTCAAACAATTTATCAATTCTTTCCACAAATTTCGATGTAGCTACAGCACTGGCAGGAATAATTCCAAATCGGATGTACAAGTTTAACCCAGCTGCTACTGTCGCACTGAATACTTGAGTGGCAAATTTCACTTTCATTTTTTCGAAATTGTTAGGAAAAATATGAGAAGATGTTAATTTGGGCATTTTAACATTTTAATATAGTCCCATAATATTTCTTCATTGTCATCAATAAATTTGTATTTTATTAAATTATTTCTTAAGGCTTTTATCAGATGTGGAGTGTCGAACATGTAAATAATTTTTTCATTACCTATTTCAAAGTATGGTTGATTGGGATCAATCCTTAAGAGGCCGCTTGTAAATTGTTTGACCCCATGTCACTAACTACGACACAAACCTTAAGGCCAATATTTTTTACTTTTTTTATTGTGTCAATAATGACATCCTTCAACAGTTGTCCTGGGCACCCAGATTTAAAAAAATAATATGTTAAAGGCTGACTCCATTTAGTGTATATTCCTCTCAACATTATTGTTAATACACTTAATGCTGGTTGGAAACTTCGAGTATTGCCACTATCCTCAAAACCAATAATTTTATCTTTTCCTATGGAATAAAATAAATTTGATTTTATGCTCATTTCATCTAAACAAAGCACACACACTTTGTTTTCAGCTGAAAAGTTCTTTACTTTTTCTTCCAACATTGAGAAAAATTCAACATTATTTAAACCTGGATTTAATTTCAAATGTTGAATAAGTTTTAATAAAGTTCCTGGGCTGGGCAAACAAAATTTTCTTCTTAATACAGTTTTGTATAACTTTGGATTTGAAAAGTACAAGGCAAGTGCATCTCTTTTAAATTCAAATGAAAATCTTCGCCCTTTCGGTTTCTTTAGCCCCTCTGTCACCTGAACATTAATAAATTTAGCAAGTTCATTATTACAAAATTTAAAAGATAATTTTTTATAATCTTCTACATTGATGTGATCAATTATGTTTTCTTTAAAATTTTTTAATTGTTGCACTAATTTTTTATTTTCTTTTTGCACTTGAAAAATTTTATTTCTCTGTGTTTTAATTGTTCTTCTTAATTTTTCTTTTCTGGGTGAATGATTAGAGAAGCTCTGAGGTGTTTGGGTAGAATTGCTTGGTGACAGTATTTCTTTTTGGTCTATTAACTCAATATTTTCACCCACTTCTGGAATTTCTATTTGGAGTGGCGTACAAACATTGATGTTTAGAGAATTATCTAAAAAAATAAATTATTAAATTAATCTTGCTTGCACAGAAAGGTTTTAATTTACCCAAATTACTGTTAGATATATCTGTCAATATTGAAAATTTCTCTGTACTTGTTAATACATTGTTTGAAGAATCATTAGCAACTGTAAAAAAGTAGCATGTTTAATTACATTTATACTAATAAAAACAATATATTTATATATATAGGTGTTTTTGTGACATGTGGTATATAATGCAAGAATGGTAAAATTTTTGTTTTTTTCTAATTTATGTTATTAAAATTTATACCACAAGTCAATACAAATATATATATATTTAATATTACCTTTCTTAACATTTTCTTCTAAACCAATAAGAGGAGAATTATCTTTAACAGAAAAAAAAAAACAATAATTGTGCTCTCTACTTATTAACGATTCTTCGTCTGAAGGAAATATTGTTGGGACAGCATTGTCTTTTAATTTGTTCTTTAGGCTGTTCAAGAACATGCTATTTTCAAAATGACCACCACATAACCTGTAGCTAATGTGTAAGTTTTCTACATTTGAAGCTAAATCTTCACGGCCACATGCCTTTATCCACAATGTAGCCCTAAAATAAAACAATATTTCTCTATTAATATTACTCTTACCTCATCATATACCTATAATCTATTACTGAAATAATAAAAATACTTGTTGTATTACCTTGTAACATCTTTTGGAAAACGAAAGAAACTTTCAGCTGATAAATACTGTTTGTTTTTGCAATTCTTTGCTGCACAAACTTTTCCTCCTTTTATCCATGTTTCTAAATAATATTACTTATTTTACGTTATTTATGTATACATATATATCCTGAATAAAAAATAAAACAGTTTAATTGTCCAAAATCACTACATATATTGCACTTACATGTATCATAGGTATCCTTACTAATAGGCTTAAAACTACTACTAATTAAAAACTACTAAAATTACAAAGAGTCTATACTAATAATAAAAACTAAGAAACACCAGACACACGCTAAAATAGTCTATTTCAGAAACGCAGAGGCCACTAATAGCTCAAACTACAGATGGAACAAGAATGAAAAATAATCTGAATCTACCACCAAGAAACATTTTATGACTTGGGACCTTTGTTTATAGTCCTTTTCCAACATCCTGTTTCAGGTAGAATTCTCATTTGTTCCTTTTGATTTTACTCCACTATTATATTATACATTTAGGGTTTTATTCTTCTTAAACTGTGAGTTCATAATATTTTTCCTTTAAATTACGTTGTTATTCCACTGTAAAAACTTCTTGCCACAGAAACAAATTATTTTAAGCGCTACATAAACTTCAAACTTTTGTATAATAATAGTTATTTTTAAATATCGTACATATAATGCTAAATTACAATATTTAGATGCGATCATTATTTTAGGTCAGTGTTTGCTTTTAGCCAAATTTGTACAATAGGTGTATTGATAATAGCGTTTGAATATTAAATATTAGCGACACCTATAGGCTATTTGAGTGCTCGCACGATCGTAAAAACAGATTGATATAAATTCGACCAATGAGCAAATTCTAGTCCAACAACAGGATGCGCGTAGAAATTGCGCGGCTAGCGTAGACAGAGCGAGTTGATATTCTGATTGTTGGTTATTCTGTGCTTTCGTTGCATAAGTATATTTGAATAAAACTGATATATCTTAAATTTATTACAAAAATTCAGCGGTTTTAGTTTTAAATTTAAGAATTCGATTCGTGATTGGACAAAAGATAAACAATGTGTTTACCCAACTGTCGAGTTTTTAAATTTACGACTAAATTTGCAGTTAATTTTTTTTGTATAAACCTGGCTTCTCTTGTTTAAGTTGATTAAAAAATTATGTATCACAGTAACACTCGCTAAGGATTTCTTTTTTATTAAAATTTTTTAAGGAATTTTGAGTTTCTTCAGTTAATGTTTCGAATTACTGTGTTTTAGTGTATTCCGTTGTTAATTCATTTTGAATTATTTATTATAATTGTAGATATATACAGGTGTCTCACATAACTGATTCATTAGAACTTCTTTAGGTTACACTATTCGTAGAGGCTTGAAATTTTGGTAACGTGGGTTGTTCATTCCGATCTATTAACCCAAAATATTTTCAAGATGGTCACCACTTCCGGTCTACCGGAAGTAGACCTCAACTTCGTTATTTTAAATGGAGTGCTATAGTTTTTATTAAACCATCCAATTATATGTAAGAAAATATGTTGACTTTGATAACAGTTGTTGGTACCTAGCGTTTTTTGCTTTCGAGTTATTTTGATTTTAAGTGCTGACGTGATGCGCAAACCGGTGGCTCAGAGTGTGGAAAACTCTTTATGTGACTACTTACAAACATCTCAATTCTCTATACAGCTTGACGAGTCAACATTACCTGGAAAGGAGGCTTTACTTTTAGCTTGGCTGAGATTTGTGAAAGAAGAAAAAATTTCCCAAGAATTGTTATTTGCTAAATGTTTGGAAACTGATACGAAAGGTGAAACATTATTTACTGAATTAAAAAGATTTCTTGATGTCCGTTGCTACTGATGGTGCTCCGGCAATGGTAGGACGACACCGAAGCTTTCTGGTGTACTTACAACAAGTCATACCGAATCGGTATGTAAGTACTATCGGTACATTGTGTTATTCATCGACATCATTTGGTGGTAAAAAACCTTAGTAGACGTTTGCATTAATCACTACATTATGTCATTAGAGCAGTTACATTTGCGTCATAATTTAATTATCTCGAAAAATGACATCGCTTATAAAAGCGATGTCATGATGTATGACTGGTTCATGATGTACGTGACTGATTTATTTGCCAGATTCAATGAGACTAATTTGAAACTACAAGGTGACACACTAAATTTAATCAAAAGTAAAAGTGTAATATCTGCCTTTGTTGCAAAACTTTTGCTATACAAAGAGAACTTGGGAAAAGGAGAATGTTCTCAGTTTCCAAATCTTTCAAAATTGCAAAATAGAGACGAAGGTTTGCTTGCTTGTTATCAACACTTAACGGCACTCCATTCGGACCTTACTCAAAGATTTGAAGATATTCTTCACTTGGATATTCCCGACTGGGTGTTGAACCCTTTTGTAAGTAGTCAAACTCAGAGCACAAATGCAGATGAGTACATGCCAGTACAGGAGCAACTTAGTGAATTATCCACAAATGAGGAGCTGAAACCAATGTTAAGCAATGTTTATTAAGCAAGGATACGAAAATTTCTGGTTACAAAAACAGATCCCAATTTTATATCCAGCATTATGGGTTATTGTACAGAAGCTGTTGATTGCTTTTTCGTATTCGTATTTGGTAGTACGTAGATTCAGTGCCGTTATGAGCCTCGTCACAAAGAACAGAAACAGACTGGAAATTAGTAATCGGGTTGATTTGCGGTTGCTACTAACAAACATCGAGCCTCATTTTAAATCAGTGTCGTGAAACAAAATTAAAGTATTTTATTACTTTTTACTTACATATCTGATTTAGGGAAGCCCCCAAGTTATCTTCTTTCCTACTTTGTCCCATGCGCCTCTTTTGGCACTTAATCTTCTGTTTATACGCAACGATCGTCGCAAACATAATAACGATGGTATTCCACTTTGATTCTGAACTCAACACGATCTTTTCAACATTTCCGCTGTCTCTCTCTTTCTCGCAAACTATTCTATACTCTTGCTTTATTTATCGCGTATCACAGTCTCTAGAGAACCAGTAGTCTTCCATTTCTATTCGTCATATCATTTTTAGGTATCTACCAAAAATTCCGTGGCAACACAACACATCCCAACTCAGCTCAATCCCATCCAACCCAACTCAATGGTACCATTAATAATTAATTGTATTATGTTTACTTAATTAATTTATTTCATCTTAATCACACATTAAAACAAAAACGTCGTATATTGCTTTAATTATTTCTTTTATTTCAACATCCATCAGAACATAAATTGTTCAATCCTAAATGATAAGTACAATAAAGAGTAGCTCTCTTCTTTCAATATATTGTATTTATGTATAGAGAAATAAAGACGACTTATTATTATTATGAAATTTTAATGGTTCGTCTGCTTGGTTACATCGCTTTAAGAAATGTCATTGAATTAGAGAAATTAGTGTCCATGGAAAGAAGCTGAGTGGTGATCAACAAGCAACTGACGATTTTCAACGTGATTTTGAAGAGTTTGTATTGTTTGAAAATCTGTCATATGAACAAATTTATAACGCTAATGAACCAGGCCTTTTTTGGAAGTGTCTTCCCACTCGTACTTTAGCATTTGCTTTGATTATATATATATGTATAATCAAAGGCATTTGAGAGTGAACATAAAGGGGCAGGTTACAAGAGTAATAAGGAAAGAATGATAATCTTGCTATAGAGTAACTCTACTGGTACTCATAATCTGAAGCTTCTTGTAAATGGAAAATCTAAGATATCAAAATTTTTCAGTGGGATAAGAGCAAAAATTTACGAATAGACTGCTTCAACAAAGAAAGGTTAAACGAACTAGCAGATTTTTAGGAATGAGTTGAAAATATGTTTGTACCTCAAGTGCATATACACTTTGAATAATCTATTAACTAAGCAACTAAGCAATTATGTTTTAAACAATAGATGTCAAAATATTAAACCAGTTTTTATTTAAGAAAAATGCAAAAATATAATATACAAGCCGATTTATAAATAAAATAAAATAAACAACTGTTTTGCAAAACTTGGAAAAAATAAAGTGTAACAAGAAAATGTGTTTACTTATCATTAGATATTTCATAAATTACCAATTTCTTAATGGTTTTGATTTTTGAATTTTTCATACCACAAAACTTCATCCCTACTTTTTATATCAAAAGTCTTTTGAAAATCTGCTTCAGTATATCTAAACTTGGCCTTCGTTGCCATATTGACACTGAAAAAATTTAACCTAAGATTAACCTTTAGATTATTTGTTTAATTTTCCATATAGAAATTCCATTTCTTGATAATTAACCACTATAGAATTCGGTATTTGACCAACCTTTTGTCCTTTTAATTTTACTGACTGATTGCTGCTTAAGTGAGTTCAATTACTTTTATTATTATAAAAAAAAATTATAAAATAGAAAAGAATCGAACATTTACACTTATATTTATTTCAGGCTTAAACATTTATAAATTTTAAAATCGGTTAAAAAACTCAGTGTTTGTGTCCTATAATTGACCTATAGAAAAACTAGTAATTGACCGTATATTTAAACAGCTTGTATCTTACTTTTAAAGTAAAATGTTTTGGTATAAGGTGGAGAAGAGACTGGTGGCTATTGACTACTCGATTTGTATTTTTTTAGATATTCCTTGTATCCTCATTTTTAATATTTTTTTACAGAAACGGTCAAACACTGACTGACGGTCAATTACTGGCGTTTTACCCTAGATTATATTAAACCCAACTTGCAGGATGGGAAGCCTATTATTATTTATTCAGATGGTTACCCTTATCAAAATCAAAATAGTGTCATGGCCAATGCACTTTTGCATTTGGCACACGAATTAAATATTACCATAGAACAAAAATTTTTGGTGAAAGATCACTCAAATGGAGTGTGACAAAGTACGCAGCCGCGGCTTATATATTATATATTATATCGATGTATATTATTGTTCCTTTATTTACTATTTTCTAATTTTTTAGCGAAAGGCGTTGATATCGAAGTCTTAAAGGAATTAACAATAAGTGACATAGATAATTTGATACCCGTTTCACAATTTGGTTTCAGAATAAAATTTCGAAAGACTTTGTTCAATTGGCGGTCAGAAAACGTTAGTATTAATGAATTATATACACTATTATATTATCGGTTAAATAATTAAAGTTTTATTTTTGTGCTTATATTGTTTTAATAATAAAACCATTATTGTTTATTATTGGTTTAATAATAAAACCAGTATAAGTACAAAAATTAAAACTTAACCAATTAGAAATTAACTGGTAAAATGGATCACAACTTGCACTATTATATTAATTTTTATATATAATATTCTAGGGTTTTAATACGCCATTAGCGTCTACTGTGACTTTGAGTGCTAGCAGCTCATCAACTAGTTTTAATAACTGGTTGTCTGAAAATACAATCCCAATCGATTTTGTTGAGAAAAGTTCACTAAAAGAAAATATATTTTCATTGGTAATAATGATTTAGTCGTAATCATATGTATAAAAAGCATTTATTTTTAAGGATCTAAAAAAAATGTAGCCTTACAAAGAAATACCGAAATGCCGGATTAATGAAAAGTCGGTATAGATTAAAAAGAAAACGAGTTAATGAACGAAATAATAGTTCAAGCATTGATTTAAATAAGTCAATAAATATACATGCAGATTATGAATGGTTCCGTTATAACCAGTCCCCTTGGCTAATGGTCGAAGAAAAATGGAAAGCCACTTTCACCATTAGAAGGAAAGACATACTAAATCCTAACATTGACATTTATTTAAAGTGGCCTAAGTCAAAACATTGCTGTTTCTTTGGTAATTACTTATAGTATATGCAATATATTGTTCTAATATTATTAACAATCAATTTTGCTCATAGTTTGAATTGGACTTCAATCAATTATTTAACGAGAAATCATCTTTGCTGTATGTAAAATGGAAAACGTTCTCCGAAAAAATTCAAGTCGTCTATAAAAGAGACGTTAATGATAAAACAAATTTGTCGGAAGGTTTGTTTATTATGAATTATCGATGTAGATAGGTTAAAACATATGTTTTTTTTAGAAACTCGAAATTATATACTAACTATTAGTTTCCATGCGATACTAAAACCGCAAATAGTTAAGGATATAAAAGTTGTTTATAAACCAACAATATTAGATGGGCAAACCTGTTTTTCTTACTATTTAGTGGTAAGTATTTATTTTATTAATTTTTGCCTAACAAATTATACATAGACTGTCCCAATTTTTTGGGATCACCTGTTTTTCTCTTAAAAAAATTTATATAATTTATAATAATAAGTAGATATATGTTATAGGACAAAAGTTATATTCAAAGTTTTATGAAGAAGCGAAAAGATGAATTTGAGAAGTGTGGATGGAGTCTTCAACCGACTATTTTGATTATTGGGCCAACAATTGAAGAATTAACAGAGTTTTACATATACATGAACGACATTTTTTATATGTATTTATTTAATGTTGAATTAACACCTAAACATCATTTCATTATACACTATCCCAGTGTGATTCGAAAATGGGGCCCATTAAAAAGACTGTGGGTTATGTGAAACGAGGCAAAACATAAACAAATCAAATCGTATACAAATGTTGTGACTAGCAGAAAAAATATACTCTTAACAAGTGCAATAAAATCACAATTTAGTTTTGCCAGTTATCTTCAGTCGTTTAAAAATACATGTACTGTTATGCCGTTAGGAGAATATAAAGATTTACGTTATGTGGTGGACTTCATAAAACTTAACATCGATTCAGAAATAATGAAAAACGTTCTAGTCTGTGAAAAGATTGAAATATGTAGTACAAAGTACCGTAAAAATGATGTTATTATTAAAAAGAGTGAGAACACATATTTGGAATTTCATAGAATTATATATATAATTTTTACTGATAAAGTTTACTTTTTAACAAGCAAATTAAACCAGAGAAAATTCAATGAACACTATTTATGTTTTTTTGTTGACAAGCCCATCACTGACGTGACCGATATTGTCAATTCCAAAGATGTTACTCATCTACCAACAAATATCATTATTCTTCAAGATGGTTCATTAGTTGTAAAACCAAAACCTCCTTTTTAAGTACCTAATTGTGTACGTATTTATTTTGAGTTTTAATACATAAATTTTTATTTGAATAAAATGTTTATTATTTATTTACCCATACCTAATACCTACTATATTTAGCTATATTAACTATTTTATGTATAGTTAAATTATCTAGAGAGGCCTGGATATAAAATCTAAAAAAGTAGATGTAATATCAACAATAATTCTTTACGTTAACTATTAAGTACTAGATTAATTACCTGTTTTAACTGAAAAGAGTAGTTAAAATAAATAATTTTTTTCTATAAAATATTTATTATTATACATTAAAAGAACTATTTTATTAGATACATACTCTAATATTAAAAAAAAGTAATTAAGATACCGATAATATTTAGTTAAATCGGCAACAGAATAGGTGGTTTTACTGATAACAGTAGATAAAGCAAATACTTACTATCCTTGATGTTTATAATAAAATACTTTAAAGTAACCATTTTATAGGTATAAGTAGTTGAATTCACTAGTTCGATATTTAACTAATATGAAGTAGCCGTAATAAACATTTTATTTAGTTGGCTAATTTTTAACCACGAATTTTAGGTGAGTCACCTAAAATTTAGGTGATCTATCCAACTTTTTTCGTTCAGTGCGTATCAAGTTAAACTGGTCAATTTTGAATGTTTCACCAATTTTAATAGTAACCTGATTTATTCATCAATATGGCCTGATAAAAAATCCGAAGATGCAACAAAGACTCCCAAAAAGACCGAAAGAAATAGTAAACCATGATTTCAAAGAATTACACCAAAGTAGATTAGCAATAAAGAAACAAAAATATGAACATTCGCAACAATTAAAATCTGTTTTACCCCAGGACTGTTAGAGTTAATTTTGAAAATTTACCTCATTCTTAATGTCAAAATGTCAAAATTCACTTTTTTAATTTATTGTATTAGATTTATTTTATATTTATTATTTAAAATAACAGGTATTATTGTTCTAATAAAATGTCACAAGTATACTTTTTTTTATTTGTAACTAAACCAGATCAACATAATAAATAAATACATGTTCTACAGGTTGTTTTAATATTTGTATACTATGTCGCTAATTCGCTAGAAGTCATTGTCTCTTCGAACCAAATATATATGTATATACATATTTACACGCACACACACACATGTATACGTATACTTATTTTTCTTCTAGTTTGGTAGATGTATATCTTGAGGGAGACGACTCCCTTCAATCTTGTATGAATATTTCTTTTGCCCAGCTTGAATTCTGTGGCTGCGTTATTTAATTGGCTTTTTTGAAAGAATGATATTGTTGTTCGATGTATAAAATCAGCTATCGTTTCTATATTTAATTCGTTTCTGATGTGTTCGTTTTGGACGAACCATGGTGCATCCACAGCTATTCTTATGATTCTATTTTGCATCATTTCTAGTTTTTTAATATTCGTTTTAGATGTGTTGCTCCATACTGGGGTTGCGTATGCGATTAATAATCGGATTAATGATTTATATAGTAGTAGCGTGCAGTCAATTTTCAGGTTTGATGTTCGGTTAATAAGTGGGTATAGTTCACGCATTCTGCAGTATCCTTGATTGAGTTTATGGTTAATGTGTATGCTCCAGGTTAGTCTTTGATCTAGCATGACTCCCAAATATTTTACCGCTCTATCCTTTGAATTCCACTTTATTTCGAAATTATTAATAGTTAGTAGAGTGGGGTTTCTTATTCTTTTTAGTGTGAATATTTTTGCCTCGCATTTATTTGCATTGAGTTGTATGTTCCATTTGGTCGGCCATTTGTTTATTTGGTTAAGTGAATTCTGTTGTTGTTCTATTGCTTCTTCTAGGTCTGAATTTTGTGTTATAAGAACCATATCGTCGGCGACCATTCCTAGCGTGCTCAGGTTGGGTATGGGTATATCGTACATATATATGTTATATAGTATTGGTGAAAGTGTACTTCCTTGGGGAACACCTGCTCTTACTTCTCTAGTTGTTGAGGTATAGTATTAATTCTTACTGTAAATGTACGATTTTCCAAAAAAGAAAATATTATTGCTAGTAAGTATGTAGGCAGGCCTATATGGTGTAGCTTGTATTTTAAGCCCTCCAGCCAGACAGTGTCAAATGCCTTAGCCACATCTAAGAATCCAGCCACCGTGTATTTCTTATCTTCATATCCTTCTTCTATGATGTTTGTTATCCGCATTAGTTGGTGTACTGTTGAATGTGACTTACGAAATCCAAATTGGATGCCTGGGATAATCTTTCTTTCATCAATTACTTCATATACTCTGGTGTAGATTATTTTCTCAAATATCTTTGATAGTGTAGGTAATAAACTTATGGGTCTGTAGTTTTTATACTCATTTTTCTTTTTTCCCGGTTTCGAAAACATTAATATTTCCGCTTTTTTCCATGATGTTGGGAACTAACCTGTGTTGAGGCTCGCGTTATAAATAGCACATATGTGGTTGATAGTTGTATCTGGAAGATTTTTTAATACTATATTTGGTATTAAGTCGTGGCCAGGTGCTTTTTTAGTAGGTATAATCTTTAGAATTGCTCGTATCTCTTCAGTTGTAGTTAGATCTTCGCATAATCCTTGAGCCGGAAGATGATTTTCATTAAATTGTTGGATTGTTGTGGAAAAATATTGATTATCATTTTTAATGTGTGTCGTGAATGTTTTTTCTAAATAGTCTGCAAACACATCTGTTTTGTGCTTATCCTCAGTCACAACACATAAATCCGTCTTTAATGGAGGTATCTTCATATTTTTTCAATAACTTTCTTGTTGTTTTCCACATGCCGGGGTCATTAACTTCAAAGGTTGATATAAGATTTTGGTAATTTTGTATGCGATCTTGTTCCATTTCCTTGTGTATGGCGTGTGTGATTTGATTTAAGTATTGTTTTAGCTGTGGTTCCCGTGTTCTTTGCCATTGTCTTCGAATATTTCTCTTTTCTTTAATCAAATCCATTATGTGTCTTGGGAGTGTATTAATCTTCCTATAGTTATTTGCAGATGAGTTGTTTATTGTAGATGATTATATTGCTTTCGTCATATTTTGTGTTAATACTCTTATACTAGTATCTAAGGCTCCCATCGTTGGTAGTGGAGGCTCTAATTTCAAATTATTCATAGTATTTTTAAAATTTTCCCAGGAGATAACAAGTATACTTGTAATACCACGTAAGTTAACTTTTTTTTAGTTTCAATACCTCGTATGTGCTAAACTCCATATTATATCAATACTCTACAAATATTAAAACAATTAAAAAAATTCTTTCTTTACTGTTTAACCAAGTTTCAAATCAAATTTTACATTTTCAATCAAATAATTAGGTTTTTGTTTACGTCCTGTAATGTTCACATTTTTGAGATACGCGGATTATTATATTATTACTAATTAATACTAATTTGTGAAATAAATTAATTAGGTAAACATAATATAACCGGCAATTATTAATAATTTTCGCGAAATTTAATAAAATAGGATAATTTATCACCGAACTTCGCTTTTGGTTATTATTTTGTTTATTATTCAAGGAAATGCAGGTTTAGGTGAAAATCATCGTTTCAACAACTTGTGAAGTGAAGCTTTTGTAGAAAAAACCTAGGTAAAAATAATTTCTTTGATGCAACTTATTTGTATAATAATAATTTGTAATTTACAATTACAACTTGTTAGCAAGATTTGTTGTTTTTGTTATTATTAATTATCTTCGTTATGTTCATTTAACACAATAAATTCTCTTTAAAGAAGTTTATTAATACCTATATTTATAATAATATTAGATACTTGATTTTTATTTATTTAATTGAGTCTAATTAATATTTCCTAATTTTTGTTTCTGTATATTAATCAAACAATTCTTCAAACCCAAATATTTGTAAAAAACTTTGTTTATCTACCTACTCAAAATTAATGTATTTTAATTACTATTTTCTGTCTTTCCTGTTTATAATAATGTAAATTCATGCATAATAAGCTATAAGAATTTCGAATTTCCCGCTAAATTGGTACATATAAGATGGCAACCTTTCGATATTCATCTTTGGTGTGGTGGGGTCAACAGCAGCCGCACTCTATCAATATTAATTTTATAATTAATAAGATTTAATTTACACATCTTTTGTTAAGACACATGAATTTAAAAAAAAAGTGATTTTAAAGCGAGAACATATTAATCCAAGTTTAAATATTAAATTTAAAAATAAAAGTTATTCTTGAGGCGTGGCTTTTCCTGTCAATGTCAAACAATATTATCAGTCGATAAATGAGTAATCTGTACTAAAATCAAACAGACCCGCCTTCAACTTCCTTCAACCTCTTCAAAAATTCGTGTTGACTGCCCAGAGTCCACGAATTTCTGTTATTTCAACTTTAATTTAACTAAAAAACGCATCAACAATGTCCGAGGTACACAAATTTAGTAATGTAGAAGTCCCAATAACTTGCCATGCCTGGAATAAGGATAAGACTCGTAAGTAAATAACTTTTTCCTTAGTCACTTTTTACTGAATCTTATAATCTTGCTTAGAAATAGCTTTAAGTCCTAATAATCACGAAGTACATATTTATAAACGAAATGGATCCGAATGGAAACTCATAGATGTTTTAAACCAACATGATTTACGTGTTATGGGTATCGATTGGGGCCCAAATACCAATAGGATCGTAACTTGTGCTGTTGATCGTAACGCGTACGTTTGGACGCAAGGTGACGATGGAAAATGGAAACCAACTTTGGTTTTGCTACGTATTAATAGAGCTGCGACATGTGTTAAATGGTCACCGAATGAAAATAAGTTTGCTGTTGGATCAGGCGCTAGATTAATTTCTGTTTGTTATTTCGAATCTGAAAATGATTGGTGGGTTTCTAAGCATATAAAGAAACCAATTAGATCTACAATAACCGCAATTGATTGGCACCCAAACAATGTTTTGTTAGTTGCTGGATCCGCTGACTTTAAAGTTCGCGTTTTCTCTGCTTATATAAAAGATATTGAGAAAACTCCTGAACCCACACCATGGGGTGTTAAAATGCCTCTTGGTCACTTAATGGCGGAATTTGTTAATTCCCCATCAGGAGGCGGTTGGGTACACAGCGTTTCATTTTCAAGCGATGGTAATAAAATATGTTGGGTTTCCCATGATTCAACAATTAACATAGCTGATGCAACAAAAGGAAACGGTAATAACGGCGTTTTTAAACTACGAACCGAATTTTTACCGTTTCTTAGTTGTATTTGGGTGACTAATAATTCGATCGTGGCAGCTGGCCACAGTTGCATTCCAATTTTATATTCTATTAATTCTGATGGTCAATTAAGCTTTAACGCGAAATTGGACGCTTCAATGAAAAAAGAAACTGGGGGTTTGAGTGCAATGAGAAAGTTTCAATCTTTGGATAAACATTCGAGAAGTGAAATTAATGATACAAGTTTGGATTCGGTTCATCAAAATGCTATAAGCAGTATTTGTGTGTATTCAGGCGAGAAAGGAAATGTTAAAAGTTTTAGTACGTCTGGAATGGATGGGCAATTGGTTATTTGGAATTTGGTTCAATTGGAACAAGCAATGCAAGGTTTAAAAATTTACTGAGAAGAGTGAAATTGACAATTTTTTTTATAAACTTACTTTATGGTTATATAACATTTATCTTGTCATTTAAAGTAAACGTCTTGTAATAAATTATTATTATCTATTTTGTTGTTTGACTGACTTGACTATTACCAAATTATCAAAAAAATTGAGGAGGATTTTATTGAACTAATTATGGAATGAAAATAAAACAAATTTCTTTTTGCACTTTTATTGGTAATATTTATTATATCATTCCTTTTCGGTTCATGATGTTAAACAGGCTTGTGCACATATTAACTGTGATCTACATTCCTTATGTGAGTTTTCTTCCCGCCATAGACTTAAACTTAATCATATGAAATCGAATGTTATTGTGTTTGGTCCCAAGAAGCAAAAACAAATAGTCTTAAAAGAACTTCGCATTACATTGAACAACGAACTTTTGCCTATTACAAAATCAGTTAAAAAACTGGGCATTATAATTGATGAGAATCTTAATTTCAATGAACACATTAACGGGTGCATTCGGAAGGCATATAGCAGCTTAAAAGTTATATATGGCACTAGGACATTTGTGAATTGTAAAACAAAGATTCATCTATGTGAAAGTCTGGTTCTTTCTATATTTAGCTATGGTGATGCCTTGTATTCAAAAGGTACAGAATAGTTTATAATACTGATATTTGGTCTAAAACGCAGAGATCACGTAAGTTGTAAGTTGGCTACTTTGAATTGGTTGAATATGCAACGAAGAAGATTGCTACACACAGTATGTCTATACTATAAAATAATAACCTTACAGACACCTCCGTATCTTTCAGAAAAGGTACGTTTTCGTTCGGACGTGCACTCGGTCAATGTTAGATTTAGGGGTAGGTTATCTCCGCCGATAATTTATACTGTTAGTTTTAAAAGATCTTTCTCATATCAGATATGCAAAGTAATAAATGAACTTCCGCTTTCTTGTGCGTTGACTGAGTGTGCGACTTTTGCCATTTTTAAAAAGCATTAAGCGAGAAACACATATACGCGATAGCGATAGATTTTGGGATTGCGATCATCCGACGTAGGGAACACATATACATGATAGCGATACAGTCTTAGACCGATACTCATTCGCTTCAGACATGTGTAGTTTACAATTAGAAGAAGAAGCGCTACTCCTTGCAATGTTAGTGGATGAGTGCAATACAAAAAAACGAAGGTACGTGAGATTGTTAATATTACTTTAATTAAGGGGTAACGCCACCCCTAAGGTTTGTTAAATTATACCTATGTTTGGGAATTTTTTGTGGGCAGATGAACAGCGTTATCAAAAAGAAACATATGAACATATAAATATGTTAAAATGTTTGTGCTAGAGTAAACCACTTCGAAGAAATCGTGCACGCAAAATCACATCATGAAAAAAAATTGATTGCTAGGACGCCGCCATTTTAAACAATTATTTACAATAAAAATTTTTGTTTACTTTTAAGTATGTGTTAGATTTAATGGTTTATATGTTTTTTTTTCTCAATAACGCTATTCATCTGCCCACAACAAATTCCAAAAATAGGTATAATTTAACAAACCTTAGAGATGGCTTACCATTTAATTAATTTTTAAAATCATTTGTAGTTTGGATAACAATACTTTATTATCCATCTGTTATACTACAGGAAGAAGCGGAATGTTTGGGTACACGAAATTAACAAAAAACATAAAGAAGAAGGCGAATTTCATAAATTATATCACGATCTTCGTAATGATGAAAATCGATTCTACACATATTTTAGAATGAACGTTGAAAACTTTGATGAAATACTAAACTTGATTAGAGATGATATTACAAAACAACATACCACATATTGAGAACCAGTTGGAAGTTAATTAATTTTTATTAATAATACTACCTTAAATATAAAAACACTACAAAAATTCTATAAACTATTCTTAGAAGAACACTCATGTAAAGTTTCTGCTGGTGAAATGTTATCAGCAACCAGAGATGAATTAGAAGTCAGTGCGCTTGTCATTGGTCGGTTTTCCTCTTGTAGTTCTGCTATTTGTTTGAGTTCTTCCTCCATTATTAGTTTAGCTATTTGATACTTTATCAGTGTTTGACGACGAGGAGACATTTTCTTTACGCTCTCAGCATATCCTTTAAACGCAAAATCTATAGAATTATTATTATCTTCATTGTGTTTTTTGTCCAAATATTTGATTATTTGATCAACAGTAGAAGAATTTGATTGATTTTCGATCAGTTTTCTTCTTTTATTTGGAGTAGTATCACTATAATATGAAATATTGCTTGATGATCCCTCGTCCTCATTATTTGCTCCGTTTTCAAGGCTATCGGGTGTTTCGCTGAATTCGTCCCATGCTTCTGCTTCTTCATTTAGCATTTCAGGGGTCTGTGTTGTGGTATCAGTTATATTTGAATCAGTTTTTGCAAATTTTAAGAAAGGTCTAAAATGTTCCATGTGTTGCGCCCAAGACCAGGTTTTATATCGAGATACCGATGAAGTTGCTTGCCCTGTTCTGGTTTTTTCCGCGCGTACATATTTCGAATAGCAATCTCTTAAATTTTTCCATCGTTTTTTTAAATCACTAGCTGTAAAAAATAGGTTCATAATTAGAACGAGACTTAATAACAATTCATGTTCTATTTAAGCTGGCGTTATTGTTTAGGTATACTCTATTTTTTTAGGTATATAGCTACCGAAGACTCATACAAAACAATTGGCCACAGCTTTCGAATAGGATTTTCTACAGTTGCGATAATTGTTGAAGAAGTGTGCACAGCAATATGGAATAAATTGCAGCCAATTTATATGCCAGAGCCCACAACGGAGTTATGGGAGAAATCGATTTCGGGGTACAAACACTTGTGGCAGTTTCCTAATTGTTTGGGAAGCATAGATGGAAAGCATGTTACAATCAAATGTCCAAAAAAGAGCGGGTCAAATTATTTTTGCTATTTAAAAAAATTTTCAATAGTATTAATGGCGATAGTTGACCCGAACTATAAATTTACTTGCATAGATGTGGGAGGCTATGGTAAAAACATTGATGGTGGAATTTTCGAGGCATCAGCTATGGGTAGAAGATTTGCAAACAGAAGTTTGAATATTCCTCAAAGTAGACCCTTACCAGGTGGAGATATTGAAGTTCCCTGTGTATTAATAGGAGATGAAGCATTTACATTAAGCACGTATTTAATGCGACCTTTTCCCTATAGACAAGCAAGACATGACAACAATAAAGAAAAATTCAATTACCACTTATGTAAAGCTCGTCGGGTTGTGGAAAACGCATTTGGAATATTGTCCCACAAATGGAGATTATTTTTTCGGCCGCTAGAGGTAAAAGTGGACACAGCTATAACATTAATTAAAGCGGCTTGTGTATTGCATAACTTTTTGGGAACAAAAAAAGTTGATCAACAGCAAAATTTTCCAGATAATAGTGATAGACCAGTACAATCACTCAATAACCTTCCGGTCGATAGAAGAAGGGCCGTAAACATGGCCTTCGATACACGTGAAAAATTTGTCACATATTTTAGCAATTTGTAAACAATAAATTAAAAATGTACTTACCTTTTGTTTTGATCCCATATCCTTTGCAATTTCATCCCATACCTTATTTTTTAAACGGACATTTTTGTAGTTGGAATGTGACATATCAAATAAAATTTTGTGCTTTTTAACATTTTCAATTAATTTATCAGTAAAGTCAGCCATTTCAGCAATTTCTACTTGGTAAACAAATTCACTACCGATGTAGTTACTGACGCGAGGATGTATCGCCGACAAAACGGTGGACGATCGCTGCACAAACCAACCATATCGCAAACAGTCGTAACATGTTTGTGCAGTTCTATTCCTTTCTATGTGGTGCGTCCGATCGCAAACGCTATCGTGATCGCGTATGTGTGTGGAACGCTTTATGCTCTTTTTTTGTTTGGGCAGCAGTGTTCTTAACCATTTTTTTTATTGTTTATTTATTTTCTTTTTTATTAGTTTTTCTCTTTTTTGCTTTTTTCCCCATCTTTGAGAGAAATCTATAGGATATATTTAATTATGAGATTACTTTACTTGTAATATTCGTGAACTTATTATGACTTTATTTTTTCTTATCGCGTCAGTAGTAAATTTCTGTTTTTCATTTTTGCTCCATGGTGAGGTGGAGCACATCGTAAGTTTGATTATCATATTTATTTACTTTAAGTGCTTTGTTACTATATTGTTGATTTTTTTGTATATACTTGATTGTTGATGATCAATAAACCATTATTATAATATTTGAGTAGTATTTCATAAGTTTTTACATGTTTCGCCCAAACCTTGTGGGCATCTTCAGAAATCTACAAAAAGTTGTATTTAAGTAAAATAATTAAACATCAAACTAAAAAAGAATTAAATGGTGAATCATAATTATAAAATTTAAACTTAAATTTTTTTAACAAAAAGGAACATGAATAATTAAAATGTCGTAACAAGGAAAAATGGTAAATGTGAATTAAACTAAAAGTACTTACAAAGACATAAATAGTAACTTCTATGAAGAAAATCCAATTAAGGACAAAAATAAAACAAAAATGAAAAAACAAATATAATCTTGATATAATAGTTGAAAATCATATGAACATGCTGTTGAAATTAAAACGAGATTACTGCAAGTGAAAATGTCGATAGAAAAGATAAACGGGTTTTACAAAGACACTAATATCTTTGATTATATACAGGGTGTTTCTGTAAGTCGTGGCATAATTCTAATCACAAATACATGAGTTAAAATGATAACGATTTGTGTAAAAATGTTTGCTCTAAACCCATAAATGGCTAAGATATGGGCCTTCAAAGTTAAGAAATTTTTAAACTTTTTCTTAAATATCTTCAATATGGTTTGTCTTAGAAAGATAAAATTTCGCAGACAGTGCAATGTTATAATGAGAAATCGTTTAAGACACTTTTGAAGACATACAACCACGGGATCAATCTATACAGGATGTCCACAAAGAAAATTTCATTAAAACTTTTTTATTATGTCGTAAACCCTTAAATTTTCCAACTGATTCTAAAAGCCTATTTCATTTTAAAACTATTTTCACTCTTAGACAATTTTGATTAGATGCATCCTTTTCGAGTTATTCGTAAAAAGATTCAAGCTAGTTTTTTAGGATTTTCATTAATCGTAGGCGCCTATGAAAACAAATCGTAAGTAAAGCAATTTGGCATTATTAGTAAATGCGAACAAAGTGAATTTATTAACAATAAAAATAACAAATTACAAAAACAACAAAGAAAACAGCTCTTCAAACGTAAATACCAATAAAAAAATCAGTTAAGAAAACAGGGTAAAATAAAATAAAAACTTGAAAAACAACAACTAAAGTGGATAAAGTATAGTACATATTACAGTAAATGCTCGAAGTGTCCTCCGCCTGCTTCAATGCAGATTTCAAAGCGACGTCTTAAATTAATACGTAATCGAGGCAATACGTTTTCTTGCTGTATTATTGTAAACGACTCCACAATTTTTTGGCGTAATTGTTCAACAGTATCAATATTCGAATTGTATACCAAATCTTTAACACGCCCCCATAAATAAAAGTCTAGGGGAGTTAGATTTGGCGATCGAGCCGGCCAAGTGATAGGGGCTTTTGGTCCTCGTCCAATCCAACTCCCGGGAAAGTGTTGATGTAACCACTCCTTAACAGCATTTGTACAATAAGGAGGCGCTCCATCATGTAAATACCACATTTCAAGTCTTGTTTCATATGAAACATCGTCCAATAACTCTCCCAGATTTTCCAAGTGTTCCAAATAACTAACACCATTAAGTCTGGAGGGCAAAAAAACGGGTCCGATAATAAAATCGTCATCAATTCCAGCCCAAACGTTTACACTGAATTTCCATTGCGATTGACAAACACACGTAAAATGTGGATTTTCTTCAACCCAATTATGAGCATTTCTCAAATTAATTGTTCCATGTTTTAAAAAGGTAGATTCATCTGTAAATAGTATTTTTTCTAAAAACGCACCATCAATTGTACATTTTTCCACCATAGTACGGCAAAACTGTACTCGCAATGGTAAATCAATAATTTTTAATTCTTGAACTGTGGACAAGTGGTATGGATATAATTGCTGTTCGTGTAGGACACGCCAAGCTGTAGTTCTAGATATTCTAAAATGTCGTTTTAGATCAGCAGTACTAGCGGTACTACAATCTGCCACAAAATCCAAAATATCTTCTTCCAGTTCGGGTGTACGAACTGACCTTTGATTTCCATTATTTACATATTTCGGTCTTAAATTTCCTGTCTCGTGTAAACGTTTTTCGCTATTAAGAAATGTTTTTCTGTCAGGTTGTCTGCGATTGGGAAATGTTTCGCAATATCGTCTTGCTGCTGCGTTAGCATTGCCTAAACACTCTCCCAAAATTAAAAGCATGTCAGTTTGCTCACTAAAACTGAAATTATTTGCCATTTTAAACAATAATTAACGGCTAACGTATGTTGGGTAATAATTTGACAGATTGCTTTACTACGTTACTTACAATTTGTTTTCATAGGCGCCTACGATTAATGAAAATCCTAAAAAACAAGCTTGAATCTTTTTGCGAATAACTCGAAAAGGATGCATCTACTCAAAATTGTCTAAGAGTCAAAATAGTTTTAAAATGAAATAGGCTTTTAGAATCAGTTGGAATTTAAGGGTTTACGACATAACAAAAAAGTTTTAATGAAATTTCCTTTGTGGACATCTGTATAGCTTGATCCCGTGGTTGTATGTTTTCAAAAGTGGTCTTAAATGATTTTTCATGATAACATTGCACGGTTCGCCAAATTGTATCTTTCTAGGACAAACTATATTCAAAATATTTAAGAAAATGTTAAAAAATTTCTCAACTTTGAAGGTCCATATCTTAGCCATTTATGGGTTTAGACCAAAAATTTTTACACAAATCGTTATCATTTTAACTCAAGTATTTGTGATTAAAATTATGCCACGACTTACAGAAACACCCTGTACATCTAAATCGCTCACCTAATGCTAAAATTTGGAAATTAAGAATGTAATGTGGGTAGCCGAAGGTCTGACGGAAATAATTACTTTTAGGCAAGGTCTATAGAACATAAGGTTACCTAATTCCGTATGTAGTACTCTGTAGTATCGAATATTACCCCGCAGATTGACGTCACTGGTTCGATACAGTCAGAGTAAAGAGTGGAGTAAAAGATAGCCTATACAATGGTACAGTCATTAGCATTGTTCCAACCAGCGCTCCGACTCGTCGCAGACTCGTCAATGCAATCGCCGATATCAAGTGATGCAGGCCAATCTGCTTAAGTGGAACGACAGTACTAGACATGTGCAATTGCATTTGACGAGTCGGAGCGCTGGTTGAAACAGCGCTTATAAAAAGCGTTCCAAAAACGAACAGTTTTTGTATTGTTGATATTTTCACGAAGACTATGAATGAATTTTAATTGAATACATTGTTTTTGCAATTATATATGTATTATAAAAACGATTAATATTTTACATGAGCCCTTATTATGAAATAAAAAATTGCACTTCCAAGTATGATGCATGCAAGAAAGGAGGATTGGAAATTTCATTCTTTCGATTTCCAAAGGATGGGAGTTTTGTAAACGTTGGCTTGAGAATTGTAAATTAGGGACAGATTCAAAAACTTCAAGGATATGTTCCTTGCATTTTGTAAGAGACGATTTTGAACGGGATTTAAAGCCTGAGTTGTTAGGTGCAAAACCAAAAAAAAATGTTAAAGAAATTGTCTTTTCAATTATTAAGATTGGGAAGTAATTTACAAGCTTCTCTTAATGAGAATATACAAGATTTAACCAATGACAATATTTAATCTGGTTGTGCTACAATAACCCAAACAGAGGAAATATATAGATCAACATACTGACAACAGACTGAAATATCTATAAATATTTTTATTTGTAATGTTATTGACACAATTAAAGAGCTGATTATAAAAATTGATTCACTTACAACAGAAAATGATAGAGTAAAGGGCATATTGATTGAAAAAGATTTATAGAAAATATGCTTATGCTCAAAATTAAAGGCATTACAAATATATTTAAATATCTTTACGAATCAGTTAAAAATAAGTGAAATAGGACCAGGTTAGTTATGCCTTTTTTGAATTTTCATGCCTATTATTTTTTTATGCCTATTTAAAGCCTTTTTCCAACTTTTTGGCGTCTTTTCCCCAAAAATTGGTTGAATTATGAAAAAATATTTCGCTGCGCCTCTGTACATTTCCTCGTTGTGCCGTCTGACGTAAGATCCGCGCTTTTCATCGATCCGAATTTAAGCTTTGGAATTCCGCGTTGTGCCGTGTCGTCTTACACGGGATTCCCCGTATGTGGTTTGATTTGCGTCGACTCTTCAATTCATTTAGTTGTATTAAAGTTACTCGAGTGACAGTGTGAAGTTCTTGCGTAATACAATGCCGAAACAAAAGCCAACCGTAGAAGAATGGATTAAAGATTACAAGGAATTGAAATATGAACGAAATCGTTTATTTTGTCAAGCCTGTTCAAAAAACGTAAGTATTGATGGAGTTAATTGAGTAAAAACAATTCATTATATTTTTAAATAATGATTAAATTATGTATAATACCAAAGATTTTTAAATATTTAAAACCGAAATTTAAATCTTTTTACGGTAAAAATTGGAAATTATAAAGAATAACATGTCCCAAAATTCACTATTGATTCAATGTAGTACTTCGATCACTAAAATTAATAGAACAATATATTGATTGTTTAATAATTATGGAGGATATTATAAAATACTGACGTTATTAAATTATTGTTAACAGATTAATTATAACAAGAAATACTACATAATTCAGCATGTCAAAACATCATTGCATCAGGAAAAATTAAAACTGACTAAAAGTCAATCCTAAAAACAACAAAGTATAGGTGCAGCTATACAATCTGTGGCATCAACATCCGGCTACACTGAACAATCAAAATTCAATTTTGATCTTTGCAAAGTTTTGATAAAAGCAAACATACCAATCCATAAAGTGACAAATAAATATTTCAAAACCTTTTTACAAACATATTGTACAATGCATATTCTCGATGAAAGCCATCTCCGCAAAAATTATATTACTTCAGTTTACAAAGAAGTTATTCAAGAAATAAAAAATATTATTGGAAATAATTATATTTGGATAAGTGTAGACGAAACTGATGTATGTGGACGATACGTGGCAAATTTAATACTTGGAGTATTAAGTGATGAAAATTCGTCAAAATGTTTTCTAATAAGTACCAAAGAATTAAGTGAAACAAATAATAATACGGTAACAAGATTTATTCACGACGAATTAACGCATTTTTTCTTACCGGAGCCGGTACCGAATGATAAAATTTTACTGATGGTGTCAGACGCAGCGGCATACATGGTAAAAGCTGCGTCTAATATGAAGATTTTTTTACCCTAATTTAATTCATTGTACTTGCTTAGCACACAGGCTTAACCGAGTAGCAGAAACTATAAGGTTACAGTTCCCATTAGTAAATAAATTAATAAAAAGCGGTAAACAAATATTTGTTAAAGCCCCTTTAAGGGTAGAATTGTTTAGAGAGAGGTTACCAAATACCCCATTACCACCATAACTAGTTCTAACAAGATGGGAAACATGGCTAGATGCCGCTATATACTACACAAACGCCTTAAATCATTTTAAACAATTAATAAATGAATTTCCGGCTACAAGCAGTAATACAAGAAGCAATACAAGATTGCCAGGCCGTCCTAAAAGAAGTGGAGCTACAAAATAATTTGGCATTTATAAAAAGCAATTACAGTTATATAAGATATAACTGTAATAAAATCACTTGAAAACAGGATTTAGCTTTGGTGACTGCAGTAGAAATGATTAAAAAGTTTCAAGACAGCACGTATAGCGTACCAGGACATATTGGTCAAATAATTACGAATAAATTTAGTGACGTTCTGTGTAAAAATGAAGGATTTGCCACATTACAAAAAATTGCATCAATTTTAAGTGGTGAAATTGTTACTGGATTTATTATGGATCCCGCATTAATTACAAAGTTCAAGTATGCACCAATTACAAGTGTGGACGTGGAGAGAAGTTTTTCGGCTTACAAGAATACGTTAAGTGAGAAAAGACACAACTTCACAATGGAACATTTAGAACAGCATTTAATAATTAGTTGTTTTCGTGATTAGTGGTTTAATAACTATATATGAATGTTTAGTTTAACGATGTATTTTTTAATAAAAACGTTATTAAAATACATTATTAATTAGGTATAGCAATTTTTTCGATTTCTAATTTTTATGCCTTTTTAATGCTTTTGTAGCCAAAATTTCATGCCTTTTTAAGTGCCTTTTTCCGTCTTTTTTGTGCCTTTTAATCCGGTCTTTAGTAATAACATATATTTAAACATTATATAAATATTGTATTTAGATAGTGTAGTTTTCAAGAATTTTATGCTTATGCAAGTTTATCAACATTGCAAAACTGGTGTTCAAAAATAAACATGCGAGAAGGTGTACTCCATTCAATGTTTTTTTTCGTCAATGACAGCACAAAATTTCAATGAAATGGAAAAAGTTGTTGTTCTTTCGTTTGACGAAATGAAAGTGGCAGAATCATACGAATATGATAGAAAAAGAGATCTATAAATAAATTATTGGCCCACACTCTCAAATGCAAGTGATTATGACAAGGGGATTGTTTGGTTCGTAGAAATAACCAACTTTTGTTGATTTTGATACACGGATTACTGAAGACATTTTAAAAATGTTAATAACAAAATTATATGACATTGGATATGAAGTAGTCGCTTGTGTTTCTGACTGTGGTTCACCAAATGTAGGCTTATGGAGGGATTTGCAGATTAATCACATAAACACTTCCGTACACTTCCTTTCAGTCATCCGTGCACTAAAAATAATATCTATTTTTTTGCAGACACTCCACATTTATTAAAATTAATTAGAAACTGGTTGGTAGATTCTGAATTTAATTTAAAAGAAGATACTATAAATAAATATTATTTGGAAAAATTTATTAAAGAATGCAATACATCCATCAGTTAACAGTTGCTATAAAATAAATGAAAACCATCTTAGATGTGAGAGGCCTAGAATACAAAATTTTAAATTAGCAGCCCAACTACTGCCAAGGACCACAGCGACAGCTTTAAAACGTTACTATTCAACTGAAAAAAACGCATTGTTGTTAAGTGAATTTATAGCTTTAGTAAATTACTGGTTCGATGTTATGAATTCAGATACACCATGCAATTCAATTACATTAAAAAGTGGCTGTAATAAAGAGGTAGATAGTCAAAATCAAATTTAGAATTCTATGCACTATGTCATATCGGAATTCAGATGAAAAATTAAAGCATGTTGCAGACATTTCAAAAAGGAATTTTGATGTTCATAAATTCATTGAAGGGGTTATATAAGGATATATAAAGTCGATATAATATCCAATACATTTTAACACATAGATTAAACCAAGATGTGTTAGAAAACTTGTTTGGATAAATAAGAAGTAGGGGTGGTTTGAATGATCATCCGGCACCATTGAATGCCTTAGAAAGAATATGGGTAATTGTGCTTGGTAATTCAGCCTTATTAGCATCAAATTCAAATACTGAAGACCAAGAAAATCAAAAAGAATATTTAGTAGGGACTGTGTTTCGAAGTGCAGAAATCCCCATAGATAATGAGTCAACAACATCATCAATATCAGACAAAAATATTGATGAGGAATTAAACAAATCATTTAAAAATAACACTGCGATATCAGAAGAAGATGGACTGCAATATTTAGCTGGTTAGATAGCAAAAAAAATACAACATTCATTTCCAAATTCGGGAGAATACACATACAAAAGAAATGAAAAACTGCACAATTATTGTTTACCAACGTGGGTAGAATAATTATCACTTGAAGAATTCACTTACAATACCATCATGAATTTTTAACATTGATAACCGATTTAGAACATGAATTCAAAAAGATATCGTGAAAAAGTGAAATTAATCACACCAAAAAATTATTTAATAAAGTATCACCTATATTTGATAAAGAATTACATAATATTATTAACGTTTTTTTAGACAACGTATGTTTATAAGAAAAAATTTTTTAAATAAAAAATATGACGGATTAAAATTTAAATCCCGAGCTTTTCAAAGGAAAATGGAAAAAATAAAAACAAAATTTCCAAAACATTAAAGATTGTTGTATAATATTTCTTATAAT
Organism: Onthophagus sagittarius; assembly: GCA_036711965.1. Taxonomy (NCBI): domain Eukaryota; kingdom Metazoa; phylum Arthropoda; class Insecta; order Coleoptera; family Scarabaeidae; genus Onthophagus; species Onthophagus sagittarius. Next base: position 50,992,787 of record JASERS010000001.1, read on the forward strand.
AAAATAAATTTATTACTGAGTAGTACTACTATTATTAATTTAACTCAATTTGATTATACAATTCGGGTTCACATTTATTACCATTTTTCATTTATTATTTTCTGCATGCTTTGTTGTTATAAAGTGAGTATTTTCTACTCTATTCCTTGTTTCATTTTATTCCTGGTTTTATTTTGTAATTAAGTTCTTTAATAGAGCTTAATTAAAAAATAGAGATAATTTAATATTAAACTATTACTGTATACAGTCAATTGATTTTTAATTTTGTTTTTTGGATTAATATGAATGTGGATTTGAACGTGAATTTTAAATATGCTTTATGAAACTTGTTTTTTTGAAAAAACTTTATCGTAATATTGGCAATTTTACTACATATTGTCATTTGAATTTATATTTTATATATTTGTGTGTGCGCATGCGCACGGTTCATAGAACCAGCTACGTCACTGACTTCTTTAAAGTTGTTGAGTCTAATCGTAAGCGCTATGCAACGCAATAGTAAATATTTTATGCCCGGTCTCATGTGGCTAGCTGCCGCGCCGTGCTGGCTCAGTGGTTACTCAGACAGATTGGAACACAAAAAGTAATCTGTGCTGGAGCCATTGGGTACAGCCAGATCTAGCCATGTCGGTACACGGTTAGACACGGTTTTAATTTTATTAAAACTCTAGATCAGTAGTGGTAATTACACAGGATGATTCACATAAGAACCGACATAGAGCAGGAATATGTAGTATGTATAATGTACTGTACTAAGTTGTACTCCTGAGGAGTTACAGCCCTTCAAAGGTGGATTATATTTTTTTTAACATTAGATATCTCAGTAATAGATAAAGTTAACCAAATTTGGTATACGTTATGAGTAAAGACCGGATTAAAAGGCACAAAAAGACGGAAAAAGGCATGAAAAATTTTGGCAACAAAAGCATTAAAAAGGCATAAAAATTAGAAATCGAAAAAATTGCTATACCTTATTAATAATGTATTTTAATAACGTTTTCATTAAAAAATACATCGTTAAACTAAACATTCATATACAATAATATAATTATTAAACCGCTAATCACGAAAACAACTAATTATTAAATGCTGTTCTAAATGCTCCATTGTGAAGTTGCGTCTTCTCTCACTTAACGTATTCTTGTAAGCCGAAAAACTTCTCTCCACGTCCACACTTGTAATTGGTGCACACTTGAACTTTGTAATTAATGCGGGATTCATAATAAATCCAGTAACAATTTCACCACTTAAAATTGATGCAATTTTTTGTAATGTGGCAATCCTTCATTTTTTCACAGAACGTCATTAAATTTATTCGTAATTATTTGACCAATATGTCCTGGTACGCTATACGTGCTGTCTTGAAACTTCTTAATCATTTCTACTGCAGTCACTAAACTCAGAACTCAGTAAATCCTGTTTTTCAAGTGATTTTATAGATTCACTTATATAACTGTAATTGCTTTTTATAAAAGCCAAATTATTTTGTAGCTCCACTTCTTTTAGGACGGCCTGGCAATCTTGTATTGCTTTGCTACTTGTAGCCGGAAATTCATTTATTAATTGTTTAAAATGATCTAGGGCGTTTGTGTAGTATATAGCGGCATCTAGCCATGTTCCCCATCTTGTTAGAACTGGTTTTGGTGGTAATGGGGTATTTGGTAACCTCTCTCTAAACAATTCTATCCTTAAAGGGGCTTTAACAAATATTCGTTTACCGCTTTTTATTAATTTATTAACTAATGGGAACTGTAACCTTATAGTTTCTGCTACTCAATTAAGCCCGTGTGCTAAGCAAGTACAATGAATTAAATTAGGGTAAAAAATTTTCATATTAGACGCAGCTTTTACCATGTATGCCGCTGCGTCTGACGCCATCAGTAGATGGTATTTTATCATTCGGTACCGGCTCCAGTAAGAAAAAATGCGTTAATTCGTCGTGAATAAATCTTGTTACCGTATAATTATTTATTTTACTTCATTCTTAGGTACTTATTAGAAAACTTTTCGACGAATTTTCATCACTTAATACTCCAGGTATTAAATTTGCCACGTATCGTCCACATACATCAGTTGTGTCGTCTACACGTATCCAAATATAATTATTTCCAATAATATTTTTTATTTCTTGAATAACTTCTTTGTAGACTGAAGTAATATAATTTTGGCGGAGATGGCTTTCATCGGGAATATGCATTGTACAACATGTTTGTAAAAAAGTTTTGAAATATTTATTTGTCACTTTATGGATTGGTATGTTTGCTTTTATCAAAGCTTTGCAAAGATCAAAATTGAATTTTGATTGTTCAGTGTAGCCGGATGTTGATGCCACAGATTGTATAGCTGTACCTATAGTTTGTTGTTTTTTGGATTGACTTTTAGTCAGTTTTAATTTTTCCTGATGCAATGATGTTTTGACATGCTGAATATTGATTGTAGTATTTCTTGTCACAATTAATCTGTTAACAGTAATTTAATAGCGTCAGTATTTTATAATATCTTCCATAATTATTAAACAATCAATATATTGTTCTATTAATTTTAGTGATCGAAGTACTACATTGAACCAATAGTGAATTTTATTTCTAGTGAATTTTGGGACATGCTATTCTTTATAATTTCCAATTTTTACCGTAAAAAGATTTAAATTTCGGTTTTAAATATTTAAAAATCTTTGGTATTATACATAATTTAATCATTATTTAAAAATATAATTAATATAATTAATTGTTTTTACTCGATTAACTCTATCAATACTTACGATTTTTGAACGGGCTTGGCAAAATAAACGATTGCCTTCATATTTCAATTCAGTTATTCAATGGTAGGAAGTTGAAATTAATTGAGTAATTTCAAAGGGTCAATGTAAGTTAGAATCTAATTCTAAAATTTTTTTCACTGTTATTATTTTTTAAAAAACTTATGCTCGTTTAATTAAAAAATGAGCATGAGTAAAGACATGTATTTCTTTAATGTTACTTGAAATCATTGAAAATTAAGTAGTCACGAGTAGAACGGTAAAAATTGAATAAGTACGTTTCATTTTTATATATAAAACATACATAATCTATACATTTAAACCAAATATCGTGAAAATATGGGATAGATTACGCATATAAATAGAAAATGTCATATTCTTTTTGTCACATTTTGACATATGTCAACATATGTGGCTTAAATACTACAAGTTACAAAATCTTTATATCTTAAATTTTGCGGTTGCCGATAAAATGTTGTATGCACCACACCAGCAAAGTGTTTTTATCGAACTCGCCTCGCTCGCTCGACTCGTAAACTCAGGCTCGTGCGATAAAAATTCACTTTGCTGACTTGATACATAAATAACTATTATCGCCAACCGGCAGCAAAAGTATACTTTATTGTATCCATTTACTGCAGTAAACTGACACTTTATGTTACTGTCAAATTTGACAGCATTTAGCGGCAGACAAAGTACTTTACCTGCCGCAAATGAGTCAGACAAAGTATTTTACCTGCCGCTAATTGCTGTCAATTTGAAAAAATTTTAGCAAACAACTGGATTAGAACCCGGTACCTTTGACATGACAGCTGAATGACTTGTCACTGGACTACCGACCATCAAACTTTGCCGATTTATATTAATGAAACAACCGTTTGTCATATATTTTGACTTCTGTCAAAATATGTGTCTTAAATACTACAAGTTATAGAATCATTATATATTAAATTTTGCGGTTGGCGATAAAATGTTGCATGCCAGCAAAGTGTTTTTATCGAACGAGCCTGAGTTTAGGAGTCGAGCGAGCGAAGCGAGCGAGGCGAGTAATTCACTTTGCTGACTTGGTACATAAATAACTATTATTAAAATAAATTTTTAACAGCAGTTGTGATATTATTATTTTATTAATTTTCTTTTTCAAAAAGAATGTTATGTAGGTACCAATTTTTTTACATCATCATGTGTGTAGTAAGACGGTCTAAGGAAAAAACACAAAAAAATGGGGTTGTCATTAAAAAAAAAACTGATGATGACGTCGCCACTCAAAAACAGGTGACGTCATGAAAGAAATTTTTACGTCATAAGTTGGCTTTTTAAAAACTAAAATTGACCTGTTCGAGTCTTTTTCTTGAAAACATTAAATAACGTAATTATGAATTTTGTTCCGAACTTTATCATCACCCTGTATGTATACCTACCGGTGTCAGATAAAAAACTTGCTTGGGGCGTTTTTATTTGACATAACGTATATACTGGGTGTTTACGGCCCTTAAGCTGTGGGCACTGAATAAGAAAGGTTTTACGATAATTGAATTAAATCAGTTATGTAAATCCATCTCCATCTTGCATCCAATTATGCAACTTTTACTAAGATATTTTTACGTTAATAAGTTCTTTCAAGATGTGTAGACACCCTTCGAAAATTTAGTTGTATAGTCTATACAACCTGTAGAATATTATCTAGTCTATATTATTGACCTAAGCAATTTTATTTCATTATCTCCAGACGAAAGGACATGGTGGCTTATTGAATGACTACGAGAAACAAAAATGTACGCATACAATGACAAAAAAGGAAACAATGATACTGACGACAGCACTGATTTACCTACTTGTTCAAAAAAAATGAAACAAACCACACTAACAAAAAACTTAGTACCAAAAGCAGTTAATTTTGATTAGTTAATAGTTAATTTTGTTGTTGACACTATGACTCCGTTATCAATAGTAGACAATGATTCATTTAAAGCTCTAATTGAAGGAGCTCAACAGTTATCGATGATCCCGAAAATTATGTCTCGTCGCACCCTAGGAAATAAAATTTTTTAAGAATTTAAACAAGCAAAAGAAAATACTACAGCAGCTTTAAAAATGGCTGAGTTTGTATGTACAACCGCGGACATTTGGTCATCATCTAGAAACAGCTACTTAGGTGTTACAGTTCATTGGATTGATTGTAATAATAATCTCAAACGAAAAAGTGCTACACTTGCATGTAGAAGATTTAAAGGATCTCACACATACGATAAAATTGCCGAATTAATTTCTGATATTCACTCAGAATATGATTTAAAGTTATCCAAAATTGTAAAAACTGTTACTGATAATGTATCTAATATGGATAAGGCATTTAAAGACTGGAAAAAGACAACAACATTTCGACAGCTCTGATGATGATAATCATAATAATGATGAAGATGATTTAGTTCCATCAGCTCTCCCGAAGCCAACTGATAATCATGAGGAATTTTTACTTCCTAATCACGAGAGATGTGCAACCCATACGCTGCAAAGGATATAGAACAAGCTAGAACACAAAACTATCCTTACAAGAAACTTCATGACGAAAGAAACTTCGCTAAATGTCAAGCAGTATGGAATCTATGTTCTAGATCTCCAAAAGCTTGCGAGAAATATTTGGAGTCTACTGGAAGGTCTCTTACTTCTCCATGCCCAACTAGATGGAACTCTTATTACAACTGTATTCGAGACCTTTTGACGGTACAAGAACACCTAAATGAAACGTTAAGAAAATTAAACTTGCCATTTTCTAAAGACAATGAAATAGAGTACCTCTCAGAATACATAAGTTACTTAAAACCAATTGCAAACGCCATCAGAAGCTTGGAAGGCGACCAAGACATTTACTATGGATGCCTATTACCGGAGTTAATGCGTATACGACGCATGTTAAATTCGTTAAAATCTGATAAACCAAAGTACTGCAGTAGTTTAATCGATACTATAGAGAAAAGTGTAAATAAGCGCTTCAATTGTCACATGGATTTGGATGCACCCTCTGCAAAGAGTGCTATATTGGCGGCTGTTTCTCATCCATTTTATAAACTTAAATAGGTACCTAAACATAAACGAGAAAATGTCAAAAAAATTTTTATCGACGAAGTGCGGAAAATCTAAAATAAAGAACAGAAAAGAGAAGTTGAAAATGCTAGTGAAAAACAACATGAACAAAATGAATCCTACTATTTGTTTGAAGAGTCATCAGATTCGTGATGAGATTCCAGTGATTTAGAACTACTTCACTATTTGAAAGATAGTGACAATAATTTGAATTGTTTACATAAATATCCTTCAATTAAAAGTTTTTATTCATCATAATACATGCATTCCAAGTTCTGTTCCTGTAGAACGCCTTTTTTCTTTTGGCGGAATGATAATGAGGCCACATTGAAGAAAAATAAGTGATGAATTATTTGAAAAGATAGTGATTTTAAAATCAACGAAATGAATTTGTGTTCATATTATACTCTTTTAGTAAAAAATATAGAATAACACATCTTTAATGTATACAAAACGTATTTTGTAAAAAGTATTTTAATAAAAGTATTTAGAAAATACGTATTTTATGTTTTGTAGTTAAGTACCAAATTAAAAAAGTATTTTGTAATTTGTATTTCAAGTATAAAAATTTGAAAGTATTTGTATTTTGTATTTAAATACTTTTTTAAAAGTATTTTGCCCATCTCTGTGCGCGCCCAACGGAGGGTTAACGTGTTCTCGAGTTATAATGAATAAACGATTTTTTTTGTTAACTTTGAAGTCCTCTAGCGGCGAAACGAAGCAACTTTGGATATAGATAAATTAACTTAAATCGGCCTATTTTGAGCCAAGGAATCTATGGTATTCAGTTATACACGCATTTCAGAGACACTCTGTATATTATTATATAGGATAAAACATTTTAGATGTAAATATAAATTCAATAGTGGTGTACAAAGTTGCTAACTACATGCTTTCATTGTAAAATAATGCCCCAAACACCCCAACTCACCTTACATACATTTTTACAATTTAAAATTAATTTGCAAAAACTCACTTGTGATCTTGAATAAACATTAGGAATATACTGAGATAACCCGTTAACCGACTCGTTAAGTGCCCATAAGAACAACTCTGATCAAACAACGAGAAAAACAATCGTTCGGAAATCTCCAAATGGTTCAAAATGGCATGAACGGCTGTTTTCGCTTTACTCCTAGCAATAAACGATTCCGTAAAGAATTCTTTGGGATCATTTTTATCTTGTCTCCCAAAAATTAATTTCCCCAAATTCTTCTCGAGAACATGATTTTGTAAAAAAAATCCATTGGTAAATCATATTGTATAGTTAAATCGCTAAGATTAATTTGACCTTGTTGTTGTAACTTTTCATTAAATTCTCCGGCAACTCTCGAAATATATGTAACATTAATGAGTTGGCCCAAAACGACATGAATGTCTTTGTGGCCTTTTAACACTTAATCGACTCCAATTACTTTTGAGAGTTGGGGTAAATTAACTCGTCCCCCGTTCATGTACAGTTCGTTTTTTAGTTATCCTGCATTATAGGATGATGAACTGACTTGGGGTGGGGGAACTCAGCGGTCCTGCTGTTTGTGTGTGTACCATTGTGTTGTAAGTTGAGCTTGTGCCCACTAGATAGAATAATTATGAAGGGAAATTCAAAAATACAAGTAAAAAATGATAAATACCTTCTCTGAGGTGCCATTGTAAAACATTTGATTTTATTGTTTATAAATTAAACAAATATTGTTTTGAGTTGAAAATATTTCAAAAATCTGCAAAATGAAACAAAAACTATAAGAAATAGAAAATAGAATAGTAAATATGATACTTACCACAGTGGGTACTGCTCCCTCACACATACAAGAAACGCAGAGAACGTATCTCGATCTTTAAGTTTATTACGCCATATGAACTCATGCAAATAAGAAGTGAAGAGGGCCTCTGAGGTGCCACATTGGCGCTTTAGTTTCCTCTTCGCCCTCATCCACATATTTTCCACGTTTTGGGTATGTATGTTGGGGTCATTGGGATTTACGAAGTTCTCTTCGTGAATTATAACCTGATGCTCATAAATACCGCCTCCTATAAGATCTATGTTTCTGTAGGCCATCCAACCATCTGATATAACAATGGTACCTGGAAGCACATACCTAAGAAAAAACATTTTCATTTCATTTAGAGGTATTCATTTCCCACTGGTAAATGGGCGGTTAATTTTGGAAAACATTTTTGAATGAATTTATTTAATCAGAGTAATTAACGACAATCTAAAATAAGTTAACTAAAATTATGTCTATAAACTTTGTTTTGGATTAAATGATATGGGAGCAAGTATTAACTAAAATTGTGTTCTATGTTAACTGCCTATTTCCAAATGGGAAGAGCTTACACAATATAATTTATATAGGGTCATCTAAACTCAATGCTCCACCTTACTATTAACCACCTTATTATTAAACAATTACATGATATACATAATTGTTTAACTTTTCAAAAACTAATCATTTACCTTAAATATTATTTTTTTTATTTTATCTGTTTGGATAAAAATAACGGGCCGTTTAGTTTGGCTGACTATACATAATATACAGGCGATTAAAAAAACCGCTGACAGACTTGATAAATGACTTGTAATTTTACCCAAAAACTCTGACCGTTTGACAAAATTAGCAGTAACGTTTTTATTGCAGATAATGTTTAATATTAAAAAAATTTGACCTCTATATGAGGTATAGGGGGTATACCTCATAAAAGAGGCATTTGCAAACCTATGATTCATCTTAATTTTTCCATTATTAGCTGCCCTAGAAGTCTGAATTAGAATTACCTTTCAATAATTGGGGTTAACATATCCTCTCTTCTGTCCGGCACCTCCACCAGAAAACATTTGCCACTACCCCGTTCTACCCCCAAAAACCCAATGGCCTTCACGCCATTGTCCACGGTGGTATTTACGGTGGAAAAATTTCGATTCGTTAATTTCCACCGTTTTGGACAACAGCGTGTCCTCATTGAACCCTCCTATTTGGGTTGGGTTATCCAACAAATGTTGTTCTGTTACATCCCGGCAGAACAAGTACCAATCCATGATGGTATGGGTGGATCCCTCCCCCAATTTGGCATCATGTGTCGCCTCATATTGAGGGTGCTCTCTTGCCCATCCGTATATAATATCTATTATTTGTGTTAATTTTTACTTAGTGTTTTCAAGAAATGAACCTGCTCAAATCGACACGTTTCTGCGACATTCTTTATATCAGTAATTAGTTGGGTTGGTGTTCATGTATTCTTTTCCATCGCTCGTAAATATCAAATTGATCATTTTGCTTTGGAGTAACCTTGATACAATCTCTATACAGTTTGTTTCGTACAATCTAATTAAGATTTTATTTTTTTATTTTTTAATTGCAAATTTTAATAAAAATTACCTTTGAGCTGTGGAGGTTAATTGAGCTATTTGGAAGTCGGCTGCTAAACGTTTTATTTCTTCCCAATCTGCCATTTTCTTTGCTTTTAATTAATTAATATTACTAAACTCGTTTAAAAAGTAAAATATTTTAATCTTATCCAATTAAAGTTAATATCATGTTAATATAAAAAAATTTTTTTTGACGCATCGTTTAATGCGTTTAACTGTCAAATTAAGCCGATAAAGTAGGTTTTACTGCTAAAAGGGTTGCCTATATTTCGATTAATTACAATTATTTAAAAAAATTTATTAGCAATTATAATAATTTAATCAACATGAAAGAATTTTATTAGAATAACGGTTAATTTAACAATCAGCATTATTTTGAGCCTTATCCATTTTTTGAAGAACTGACTCCATTTCTGTTAAATTTTGATGGTGTTTTTCTAAGGAAGAAATTAAATTTCTCTGCATCGCATTAATCGCTTGAATTTTTGTTATGTTATGTTCCCAATCTTGATTGGCCAATTGATGCACTTCAAAAGATTTGTTCTCTAATAATTTGTTGATGTTTCTTACTAAATCATGTAGCTTTACGTTTTCTTGAGAATCAACATTTCCTGGTTTATGTTCAAAAATAAAATCGTTTGATAATAATTTTGTTACATGTTCAACCATTTTATTACAAATTTCCTTTGTTTTTTTTATGCGATCTCTTCCACTTAAAATTAAGGCCTCATCAAAATCTACATCTTCAATTTTATTCGATTTAATTTCGTTTAATTCTTTGCGTTTTAGTAATATCTTTTCTTGATTTAACTTTATTTCATTAGAAATCCAATTGTCTTCTTTTTGAGCTTCATTAATTAGTTCCTCGAAGTTAACCAATTCCTCAAAGTGATTTGCTTCAATTTCTTTAGTAATATTTATGGTATTCTCAATAAATTTTTTAATTGTGTTCTTCTTAAGGTTCGGAACTTCAAAACAAGCGGTGCTAATATCACCATTTTTCTTCAAATACATAAAAACGCATAATTGTGATAATTTAAACATGAACACCCCAAACTGATATCGTTTCGGTGAGATTAAATGAGACATTACAAGAACAGGGAAATTGAAGTTCTTATATACATCATTAAGTTCATTGAAATACTTCAATAACGCAATTCGAAAATTTCCCTCATCCCTTTTTTCGAGAAGAGGCCAAACGGTTATTCTTTGCTTTAAACCTACAGGGTCTAAAGTGTTTAATAAGAAATGACTGACGTGAATTACGGCTCGAGCATTGTTTTTAACGAACATGTTTTCTTCAAAAACTTCTTTAAATTCTTTAGACGTTGGGTAATATTCCGTTAAAAATAGGATGTTTGAATACATACTTTTATTGAACTTTGGTTGTGTTCCTTTCTTGTTCTCTTTTTTACTCGTCATATTCTAAATATGTTTTAATTAATTATTTTAAATGATTCAATATGAACTTAAAGAAAAGTTTGGCAATTTCAACTGAAACTTAACCTCCAAATTTTAAAAGAAAGTTGACGATATATATATAGTAGCGCCATCTATCGAATGAACATCACTATTATCACAAAAAATTTGATTTTAATAAATAAAATTGAATATTGTATGTTTTCGTTAATACTTCTTCAATATTAATAAAATATTCGATTGAGAGGAACTTTGCATTTAGAAACAATTATTTTATTTAGAATGGATATAAATATAAACAAAGTATAGCGGGTGTAACAGCTATTGTAATAAAAAATTATTAATTAAACAAAATTAAATGTTATATAGAATTCTTATTAATTAATAGCGCTATTAGAATGATAGTGGAGAACTTTGTAATTAGGAACATTTTATTTATAATATTTTAATTTAAATATGCTTTACGTAAGATCCTTAGGTTGGTTGCAGTTTGTGAAATTTTGTTCCAAACATATTTTTAATAGGTCATATATATATGTAGCAATTTTGGTGCCTAATTCGTCAATTAATAGTTTTTTGGTAATGTTTAGAGCAGCCATGTCCAACTGGCGGCCCACGGGCCACCTGCGGCCCGATTGCGATTTTTGTGCGGCCCAATAACAAAAAAAGGAAATCGCACAAATTAATATTTAAATTTTAATAATCGATAATACAAATAATTTTTATTATTTGGTCGAATGACGTTTAATAAAACTCCTATATCTTAACCCTCCGTCTGTCGGGCGCGCTTTATTAACACTTTCGATCGGGTGTGGTCTGTGGAGTCCAAAATAGAAAAAACTCTAAAGGACGCCAACGTGTCCTCCAGTGCTAATTTCTCATAAATATGTTTTATATGATGCTTGTACTATATAATAGCCTAATACAGGGCCAATTCCAAACTCACGTTTTATGTTAATTTGATTTCAAGAAAATGCTTACAATTTAATCACATATTTATCAAAATTTGGAAACAACGGCTAAATAAAGGAATAGAAAATCGATCTATAATAATACTTATTTAAAAATGTATAAAGTGTTATAAAAAAATGTCTTAACTAAAGAATAATATTCTATGCACAAACTGGAGGGCTTCAAACTGTGGTCTCCATATTACCCAAACAATCGTTGCAGCACGCTGTTATGTGCTCCATGCACAACCAACATTTACAAATTTTGCAAAAATAACGAGTTTTTCGTCTTTTGCAATATTTACAGTTTCCTCTTTTCCCTGGTTGTGGCTCTGGAATAATCTCCTCTTCAATACCTGAGAGCCTCAAGGCAGAAGTACGCACACTTTTGGTCAAGTGCTTATCAACGGCTCTTCTTTGCATTGTTTTTTTTTTCACAAACTCCATACCAAGATTTTTTTGAAACAGTCTGCGAGTTTTAGCAAATTCACCATTTGGTACATTGCCTTTGTAGATAAGAAAAGCGTTAATTGCTACTATATTGAGGAGGTTATAGAAAATTACCATTGGCCAACGCTTTGTGTTTCTTGCAACATTGTATGATGTGATCATTCGATCAACAACATCTACTCCACTTTTTGTGCTATTATAGAAAATAATTATTTCGGGCTTTTTCCGATCACGGGTAGCTTCATCGATATGATCGTGTCGGTACATTGTTGAAACTAAAAGCACATTGTTTCCCTTTTTGGGTATATATGAAACTGCAGTCATATCATTACTAAATGTGAATAACGAAGAATATACTTTCCTGTTTTTAACTTGTGTTATTTCAAGAAGTAGTTCTCTTCTATTTGCTCTAATTGTACCAACCACAGTAAGGCGGTACTCTCTTAGCAGTTTCTTTACAATTGAGTATCCTGTGAACCAACGATCTATTGTAACATTTCTTCCTGATCCTAATAAATGTGAACACATTCTTTCAGTTACTGCAGCGGTAGAGTTGTCAGTTTTATATGGACCATTGGGTTGAACACCAGCGTAAATTTCTATGTGTGAAGTGAAAAATGTTTTGGCATCAACAACGGCGAAGACTTTCAATCCGTATTTGTTTGGTTTACTTGGAATGTACATTTGGAAACTGCACCTACCCCTAAAGGCAAGCAGCATTTCATCTAATGTTACATACTCGCCCACAGAATAAGTTTTCTTACAATTGTCGTTGAACTTGTCAACAATAGTACGAACTGCTGCTAGTTTGTCCATTTCTTTTTTGACCCCTAGTTATGGTATCGTCTAAGCGAATGCATTTCAATAAGAAGACGAACCTCCGTGTTGCCATTGTAGCAGGAAATATCTCATATCCCATACCGTCTGATGACCAATACTCTGCTAGATGTGCCTTTGATCCATGATGGAGCCCAGCTAAATAAAGCAAACCCATCAGCGCTTGGATTTCTACAGAGTCGGTAGGTTTACACTCAGTCTTATCTTGGTATTTAACAGAAATTGTATCAATATATAGATTAGTGTTTTCAACTAGAATATCAATGCAGTTTCCAAACATGTACATCCAGCATTGAATGGGAGATAATGCGTCACGTGCTTCACCGATGACCCCCGGCAGGTGAGACACTATGTTTTCGTTGCGAGTTCTAATATTTCTAGGTGGGACAGCCTTTTTCCATTTAGTTCCATCTTTACCAAACAAATACGAGCATCTATCACGAATCACGGGTTGTTCATCTTCATCATCCTCGCCGTCATCCTGATGCATAATATCTGCATCTTCATTTACGTTTTCCTGTTCGGTTTCTGTATCATGATCACTGATACTTAGAAAATCTGGATCAGATATCGAACTATCGTCAGACTCTTCTATTTCACTGCCCGTGCTAACTTCTTCATACAGTTTCTGTAATCTTTCTCTCTCCTTTTCATAAGGATCCATATCACAATGCTATCAAATAATAAATCATTTATTATTTTATCAAATCATATCAGAAAATTGTGTGATACTACTTACCTATTTGTAAGTATGCTATTTGTAGATTGTTAACTAGATATTTGATATTAGTTATAAATAATTTTTATGCACTTTTCTATTCTCTATATTTGTAAAATAAATAACACATAAGACAACCCCTCAAAATGGGGTTCAATAGTAAACTGGCGTGTCAACGATACGGTAACCGTATATATAATAATTATTAAGGGAACTACCGAACTATAACACAAAAAGAACGCATAGAGTTCCAACTAGAATACGATTCTTACAGAATACATCTGCGAATATTATTACATATTTGATCGGGAAGGGTCTGTCAGGACAAAATATTATGTAGCGACTATTTGGAATTTTAAAAAACAATTTTTTATAGCGAAAACAGTTGATATTCAGATACTTGAAAGGTACTGTGACCGTAGAAGTTTTGAACAAAATAATTTAAAAAATATTTCACATAATCATTTTGTCGTGGACTCATAGACCACACCCGACAGACGGAGGGTTAATATATAAAAATGGAATCTTGTATGTATGTGGGTACCTATATACCGATTTTACTCAGTTATTCCTTGGCCGAATTTCACCAAATTTGGTAAACACATAGCTTAATATATTGGGAAGAACTTTTCATCTTAATTTTTTTGATACCGCCGCCGAGGTGGCGGCAATGACGATGTTAAAAAAATAATTTGCACAATAGCGAATCCCGATGTATGGCGTTTACGAATACAGTAAATACCCCGACCTACGTAAACCCGACTTACGTAGATTCGGAGATACGTAACTGCGAATTTGTCAGTTTTGTCGGGTATTCCCCTGTTTCGCTCAAAAGTGGATTGAATCATAAAATTTTCTAGTCCCTTCAATTTATGCGAGTTCTTCGTAGAGAGTTGATTAATCACAGAGTTGATAAACTTATTGTTTTAAAAAGGTTGTGAAAATAAAAGTAAGTAATATTTTATTTTAATTTGCAGTCCTACAAAAATTTATTCGTTTCTTTAATTATACCAGAATAAATAAAATTGTCCATAATATTGACGTGCGATGTCGGGTAGGAAGAAAAGAAAACTAGAAGATGAAAACACAATTTAAAAATAATTGGGAAGATGACTACTTTTTCTTGCAAGTAAAAAATAATGCTGTATGCTTAGATTGTCGTGAAACGATCACTGCTAAAACTTATAATATACGAAGACATGAAAAATATACGGAACTTTCTGTACTTTCTGGTGATGAACGCAAGGCCAAATTACACTTACTTAAAGGTAACTTAAAGTCTCAACAAAATGTGTTTCAAAAACAAAATCAACAATCAAACGACATTGTCAGTACATGGAGAATACATCAAAGAATGTTTAATTGCTGCAGCTGAAGATATTAGCCCGGAAAAAGTTCATATTTATAAACAATTAAGTCTGTCTCATCAAACTGTTGCACGTAGAGTTGATGATATTTCCAATGAAATTTCCCTAAACCTCAATGAACATACCAAACAATTTGTGTACTACTCATTAGCTTTGGATGAAACAACCGATATCAAGGATACATCACAACTTGCTATATTTATTCGCGGAGTTGATAATAAGCTGAAAGTAACAGAAGAACTCCTTGATCTTGTGAGTCTGAAGGATACAACAACGGGCAAAGATATTAAAAGTGCTGTTCTAAAAAGCGCGGAAGATCGACAATTAGATTTAAAAAAAACTTATGGTATTACAACCGATGGAGCATCATCAATGATAGGAAAAAACATAGGAGCAGTTACTTTAATTTGCAAACATATTGAAAGCTTGGGACAAAATACATCATTTTTGGATTTATTTATTTGTCATTGTTTTTTACATATAGAAAATCTATGTGCTCAGTCATTAAAAATGTCTCACGTGATGTCAGTTGTCATTAATATTATTAACAAAATAAAAAATAATTCATTAAAACACCGCCAGTTTCAAGAATACCTTCGCGAACTGGAGTCCGAGTACTGTGACCTAATATATTACGCCAAAGTGCGATGGTTGAGTCGTGGAAAATGTTTATTAAGATTTTGGAACCTCAGGGAAGAAATTAGAATTTTCATGAATGAGAACGGCGAAGACGTTCCACAATTATACGATGAAAAATGGTTGTTGGATTTGTGTTTCTTAATAGATATCACAACTGGAAAAAAAGATTTGCCTACCTAGAAAAATTTGAACAAATGTTCAATATTTTTAATTGTCCATTTAATATTGATGTGAATTCAGCTCCAGGTTATTGAGCAGGTTATATATTTACAACTGGAACTTATCGATGTGCAGTCCAACTCAGAAATGAAATTAAGGTTTGAGGACATCAATGTAGTCGACTTTTATGGAAAATATATGCAGGAAGATAAATTTCCTAATTGGAAAAAATTAGCTATGTGTATTGTGGCAGCAAACGGCACAACATATCTCTGTGAGTCATTTCTTTCTAGATTAAAATTAGTCAAAACCAAAGACCGTAACAGGCTCACCGACGCAAATTTGACGAATCAGTTACGTTGTGCCACAACAAAATTAGAAGTTGATATTAAAAAAATTTCAAATAAAATAAATAAAGAAGTTTCACATTAAATATCTGTTGTAATTTACTGAAATACCTACATATATATTATTGTGTATATCTGTGTACATGCTAGTTTGTGTATACGTATCTCATTTGAGCGCGAGTGTGCGCTAGAATTGAAATTTTCTTGTTCAGGTGGCTGGCGGCCCACCTGAACACACCACACCTGAACACACACCACATTCCTAAATTTTGGCCCGAAGAGTAATTTGGGTTGGACATGGCTGGTTTAGAGTCTCGTTTATCGGTATGTTGGTATAGAGATTTGTAACATCAGAAGAAAGTATGGTGAAATTATGTGGATACTTCATGTTCTGTAAAGTATTAATCAAATCGAAGCGATTATTGACAGTGTGTTTGCCCTTAAACTGTATGTTATTCTTGAAAAACTGAATTAAGAACTTTGCAATTTTATATGTAGTAGAATTAACACAAGAAATAATAGGTCTGATAGGATTGTCAATCTTATGTAATTTTATTAACGAATAAGCTAGAGGTATTTGAGGGTTCATGGGTGTAGCATCCTGTGCACATGAGATGCATAGTGATGTTATTGCTAACAAAATTGTTATTAATAATTGTGTCATACACAGCAATTCATTCAATTTCAAGTTTGTGATACAATACAGTATAATACGTATTTATGGTACAATATTATATTAATATAATATTATATTAGTACCACATTAAAATAAATATTTTTTATTGTGGACAAAACCCACAAATTGGCGACCCCGACGTGATCAAAAACCCCCGACGTGATCAAAAACCCCCGACGTGATCAGAAACCCCCGACGTGATCAGAAACCTGCGACGTGATAAGAAAACCTGCGACATCATACACTTGAAATTGATTAAGACGTCAAAAACAACCCGTCAACGACCGTCAAGACCTTATCAAAATTTACAGTCGTGTGCCGGTAAGTAGCCAATTTTCATTCCTGTAAGGGTTAATATAAGGAGAAATCGAAAATTTTATCACATTTTTACACAATTTTAAAGAATTTTTAAATAACAAAATAAATTTTTCAAAAAACAATCTTTTATTAAAAAATGATAGATCCCGCTCATGGTGACAATACTGTGCAAGAATTAAATATTCTTTCCGTTGCTGACAAGGTGTGGGCATCAATGAATTTGACGTCGACCTTAACACACCTCTCAGAAATTGAAAAACATTGCACTACAACAACACCGCCGCAAGACGAATTACTGACAACAATTCAAAATCTGACGTTAACCCACGTTAACCTGGCAAACACTTGTGACTTCCATTTCAAAGCAACAACAACAACAGGACAAAAGAACCAAAAATTTAGAAGACTAGATAAACTTTTTGACTATCAAATTTCAAAGTATACCAACAAATACGTCGAAGAACTGTAATTGTAATTGTTTTCACAGTTTTAGAGATAGACATCGTTCTTCGTCACGTCACTCGCAAAATAAATGTAATTCTCCGAGTTATTCGGCTATTTGTTGGTATCACCTCAAATTCCGAGATAAACCCTCTTCTTCATCTACAGCGTCGCCTCTTCACATGGTTCCTAAAAAAGATTCCAACGATTGGAGACCATGTGGAGATTACCGACAGCTCAACAACATCACAGTACCAGATCGTTATCCTCTTCCGCACATTCAAGATTTTAATCTACATTTACATAATTGTAAATTTTTTTCAAAGTTAGATCTGGTAAGGGCTTATCACTAAATCCCTGTAGAAGAAGACGATATTCCTAAAACGGCTATCACTACACCGTTTGGTCTGTTCGAATTCACAAGAATGCCTTTCGGTTTACGTAATGCTGCACAAACCTTTCAAAGGATTATTAACGAAGTTCTTTCTGGTTTAGATTTCCTTTTCGTGTATCTAGATGATATTCTAGTAGCCAGTTACAATGAAGAAGAACATTATTTTCATTTACAACAATTATTTCAGAGGTTAAGCTCCTATAATATCAATATACAACCAATAAAATGTATTTTTGGAGTTTCAGATATAAATTTCCTAGGTCATCAAATAGCTGCTGATGGCATTCGCCCTTCGCAATCTAAGGTTAATGCCATAACTGAATTTCCCAAATCAACCACACTTAAACAGTTACAACGATTCTTAGGAATGATCAATTTTTACCACAGATTTTTACCAAACATTTTAGCTCCTTTACATCATTTATCAAAAACGCTTTATTCACAAAAACTTAAATCAATCATTTCTTGGACACATGATCACGACATTTCTTTCACTACAGCTAAAGAACTTATCAAAATCCGTTTCACTTGCACATCCATCACCACAAGCAACTCTTTCACTAATGACAGATGTCTCAAGTAAAGGCATAGGAGCAGTTTTATCGCAGACTATAGACAACAAAACACAACCTTTAGCATTTTTTTCCCAAAAATTATCATCAAGCCAAATAAATTACTCAACTTTTGACAGAGAATTATTAGCAATTTACTCTAGTATCAAATTCTTTAAACATTTTTTACATGGACATCAATTTATAGTTTATACTGATCACAAACCACTAATCAACACAATTTTTTCTAACACAGAAAAAACTGTATCTGACGTGGGTCAGACACAATATCTTAGTTACATAACACAATTCACATCAGATATCAGGTACATTAAAGGAGAATCAAACATTGTAGTGGACACGTTGTCCAGAACAAATATTGATTCTCTAAACTTGCAATACCCTAACACATAAACTTTAAAAAACTCACAACTTAATGACACAGAATTAACTCATTTACTAAATAAACAATACTCAAACTCACAAACTATTAAATATAACCTTTCGCAACAATCAACATCACATTCAGATGTAAAGCTTTGGTGCGACATTTCAACAAATAATCCTCGAATATATATACCACAAAAATTTCGGAAAACAATTTTCAACAAATTTCATAATTTAACACATTCAGGTATTCGCGCTACTACACACAGCATCAAAACACGATTCTTTTGGCCATACATGACAAAACACATTCAGTTATGGACAAAAACCTGTTTGCAATGTCAACAAACAAAAGTTTACACACACACACAAAATCACCTATTGGCAAAATTCCGATTCCAAAATTAAGATTTGATCATATTCACATTGATTTGGTCGGTCCTCTCACTTCGTCCCTTGGATGCTCATATGTGCTCACCGTAATAGATCGGTTCATACGTTGGCCAGAGGTTTTTCCTCTCAAAGATATTAATTCTAATACAATTGCGGATGCATTGTTTCGGTATTATTTCAGCCGATTTGGCATTCCTAGCACTATCACCCATGATCAGGGGCGACAATTCGAATCAAAACTCTTAACAAAATTTCACACACTTCTAGGAACCCGTCAAATTCATACGGCCAGTGAGATCAATTCTAAAAAAACTAAAATTCAAAAGAAAGTTACTTTCAATATTTAAATTTTAATTATTCTTTGATCACCATATTCCTCTTTTTATTAATCTTTATAAGTGGGGAAGTGGCTGTAGCATACTGTGCACACGACATGCATAGTGATGTTGCTAACAAAATTGTTATTAAGAATGGTGTCATTCACAGCATATAATAGTGTCATAAAAATAATTGCGTAATTGTGTTAATATAAATATTAATTTAAAAGAAAGAATTTTTATTGTGGACAAAACCCACAATGGGTAATATAGAATTACTCGGATAATCATTAGTTTTCAGAAACTCTAATGAGTTTTTGATTCCTTGTTTAACTCTAGCATGAAAACTGAGAGTACGATTTCTTTTTATTTCAACAAAGTTATTTTCATTGAAAAACTTTATTGTTTTATCAATATAACCCTTCTTATCTAAAACAACAAGACCAGCGTTCTTGTCTGCATTAGTAACTGTTAATGAATTGTTCTTAATCTTAGATTTAATCTTACTAATAAGAAGTTTTTCTTCTTTTTTCTTCTTTATGTTGTTATGTGTTTGATGATCTCTTTTTCGTTCTTCTCTTTTCAGTATCTCGATCAGATCTTTCTTCAAGGTTTCTTCCTCTCGTGCTCCTCTTATCGCATCTTCGATATGGATGGCCAGTTTAGGTAGGTACGTAACTGTAGGGCTAGGAGTATATTTATGTCCCTTTTCGACTAAATTAAGTTCTTGCTGGGTGAATTGAATCTGAGACAGATTAGTTATTCTTGGGTGAAAATTGTAAGAATTTAAATCCTTGATTGTTGAAAGTTGTGCATTGGATCGTTCTTTTATATCTCTCAATTTATTCTCCTTCTTCCTCCACGCTAACTTCAGGTGCCTTTCCTTAAAATAATGTGTTTGAATAACAATCTCTTGCAACTCTATGTAATGTAACCTCATCGTTAACAAGTTGTATAAGTAATACATTTTCCTATTTATAATGTCTATTTTTCTATAATGATTCTTGATTTCCATGTTCAAATGATGTGTATGTATATTTTTAATCTGAGCTTTAGATAAATGTTTGGGTAATTTATAATTTATAAATTTAGATGTTAATCTTTCCAGTTTGCAAATCTTGTTAAATTTTATGTGTTGTAATGTTTGTTCTAATTGGAATTTCAACTTTTTGTAGGTTAGGATCAGTTTAATAGTGCCAAAATTGTTAAAAAGTTTAAAATCGAAGAGGTAATCCATTTTAACCAGTTTATAAATGAAAATAAATTAAAACAAATTTTATTTGCACTCTTATTTGTTATATTTAAGTAGTATTTCATACATTTTTACATGTTTCGTCCAAACCTTGTGGGCATCTTCAGAAATCTACAAAAAGTTGTATTTAATTAGGGAATATCTGGAAGAAAAGTGGAATACATATTTGTTCCAATTGAACTAAAATTAGAAGTAACACTAGCACTAACACTCGAAGTGACTCACTTGAGTCACTTCGAACTACTTTCTGAAGAAGGTTGCAACATGGCATCCGAAACTTCATACATTTTTTTCAAAAAACGCACGGCAAAACTCGAAAGTATCTAGTTTTAGATGTAGTGTTAGTCTTAGTGATAGTGCTAGTGTTAGTTCTAATTTTAGTTCAAAGTTTACAATTAGTATAATTTACAAATTATATAACATATATATTTATGTAATCAAAAAAAACTATGGAGATAATGATAAGGAAAACATATCATTCAGTGTTCAAATAGGTTCTTAGAAATTACCTAGAAGAGTTTCAAAAAAAGTAGCTTACACGTCTCGACCTTTTTTTTAATTCCAATGTTGAAAACCTCAAAAAACTTATATTCTCATTAACCCTCTCGTTTACCCATTCTGCATTTTCTAGTATTTTTTAAACTGAATATGTACAAATCTATACTTTTTCATCTTTTACGAAAAAACCTACTTGTATTTGTTTAAATGTTCATTATTTTTAAATGAAAAAGTGGATTGGGATGAGCATAATAAAATTAAACTAACAACTAATAGCATCTCTTGTATTTTGATTGTGATGCTTTTTACAAGTTAAAATTTTACTGATCAGATTAAATTATTAATGTTTTGCTTTCTGTAGCTAAACTGGTTTATTGATTACACAGAAAATAGGAAGCTGATTAGTTTTGGCCGCAGGCCATCTCAGAGACTACGAATAAATTAACATTTATTATTATAAATAAATAAATCTTTATTTCGATAATGCTATCTGCAGGGAAAAAAGTCAGAACAAAAAAAAAGAAAAATATAATACAATGTCGTAACAAAAATACTCTATAGAAAGTTCCTTCGATTAAATAAGCTCTTAAACATTTCTTGAATTGCTTTGTAGGTAAAATGTTTCAATTCATTGATAAAAAATTGTATAATTTTATACAAAAATGCACAACACTCTTTTGTATTCTAGTGTAACTTGCCTTAGGTGGCATTAGATATAACTGCTCAGTAAAGTAGATAAAACGTGCACATTCCAAGACCAACAACGACGGAAACGTAAGTATATTTTGTTGTTTAAAAGTAGGTTTATCTAATTAACGCGGACACATGTGAAATATCACTCTCATACATTGTTTTTGTAGGATGAAAACGCGTTCAGCACTTGGAGCATTTCTCTACGCACGCATAATAAACACTTAAAGCGGCACTGACATTTACACCTCTTGCCACAGTACGAAGCGCATAACAAGTTCTTGATAAGCCGAAAGCCAACCCATCCATGTGTTCTTTCCATGACAAACGGGAATCAAGCCTCAGCCCCAGGAACTTAATTTCTCGGTCAAAATTAAGTATTTCCTCTTGAAAGTTTATCTTTATTTCTGGTGGATTGTTTCCAAAAGTCATGAAACTTGTTTTTTCAATATTGAGATGTAAGATATTCCTTATAAACCATTGCTTCAATTTTTTTAAAAGTCTTCTGATTTTCTTGAGATATCTTCTACGTTTCTTCCAGTTACAACACACGTGGAATCATCAGCAAATAGCACCAATAGGTTGTCCAACATATCAGGCAAATCATTAATGTATAGAAGAAACATGAATGGTCCAAGAATAGATTCCGTGAATCACTTTTCTCTACTCCGATTTCACTTCCTCACTGAAGTGTTGAAAGACACAACGCGTTTGTTTTCTGCCAGACAAATAAGATTTGAACCACTTTAAGACTACCATGGAATCCCATACATTTCATTTTACTCAAAAGAGTTTCATGATGGATACATGGCTCTTGGAATTGATGGATGGTTTTGAAATGAGGAATTGTTTTTATCGCCGACCAGAATATTTGCGAGGTCAAACCGTTGCATTGATAATATTTTTTCAAATTACATTTCTTCTGATGTCGTTTGTTCTACGTTGGAATTGCACATATCCGATGCGGACAACTACTTCGAATCTTTGGGAACAAAATAATATGGTTAGAAATATCACCTACTTTCAGAGACTGTAACGAACACAACGTAAAACTTTTTAAGGAAAGAATTAATGAAGTGAAATGGATTACTCTGCTGATGGATCGAAACGCAAATAGTAGTTACGAAATTTTTCACGACAAATTTTACTCTACACAAGATGAACTATTTAAAATGAAATCTAAAAGAATAAATTTTAATCAATCAAACTTTTTTAAATTATCCAGCGGTTTACACGCCAAAAAAAAGTGTTAGACTTCTTAGCCGTTTTAGCATCTGTTAAGAAAGATGGAGAAACATGTAATATTTACAAAAAATATAAACTGGAATACATACGAGCGATACAAGAACGGCAAAAACAATACACAGCCGTAATTGATAATGCTGAAAATAAAATTAAGAAAATGTGGGAGGTTATAAACGGACAACAGCAAAATACAAAAAACGAAAATAAACATAATAATAATAATTTGAGTGCCTGTGGTTTCAGTGAACACTTCGAAGTCGAGGTGCAGGCGCTGTTGGATAAAATTAAACAACCTTCTAGACAGTCGTATGATTATCTAAATCATACAAACAAACAGACTCTATCTTCTTGTTATTTTGCACTGACAAATGAAGCAGAAGTACTGCATGTAATTAGGAACATAAAGGGTAAGAAATCAGGGGATATGTATAAGCTCGACTTGCATAGTCAGAAAGGTAGGGAGTGAGATCGTTCCTGTTTTAACAACAATAATAAATAGATGCATCGAAGAAGGAATATTTCCGGACAAGATGAAAACTGCGAAAGTGACCCCGATTTTCAAAAAAGGAGATGACAGTTTGTATGAAAGTTATCAACCAATAGCTTTACTGACAGTATTCTCAAAACATTTGAGCAAGTGTTTAAGAAGCGTCTTATTGATTACTTACATAAGAACAATATATTGTAGAATCCCAACATGGCTATAGAGTGGCAAGATCAACTACAACGGCAATTATTAAAATAGTAAATGATGTAATTGAAGCACACGATAACTTTGAAAAATCAAACTATAAATTCTTTCCATCGAGAAATAAAGGACAGTGTAAAGTTCTTGGGGCTGCACGTTGATTCTTCCCTCAGCTGGAATCCCCATATCGATGTAATTTGCAAACGTCTCGCGACTGTGGTTTATCTGGTGCGGAGGTTAAGGTGTTGTGCTACCCTGGAGGCCGCGAGATCTGCGTACTTCTCTTGCTTCCATGCCGTTGCCGAATATGGAATACTGGTTTGGGGTTCGTCTCCTGGCATGAAGAGGGTCTTCCTCCTGCAAAAGCGTTGTGTGCGGGCACTTGTGGGATTAAAAAACACAGATAGTTGTAAACCATATATTATATTAATCAATATATTCTTACAATTCCGGGTACTTACCTTTTAGCTTGTTTAGCTTATGTTCATAATTGTAAAGGCCAATTTCGCACGAACTCACGGTTAGATGAATATAAAACGAGAAACAGAGAACTATTACAAATTGCGGCGCACAGATTAAAAATAACACAGCAGTGTATTGATTATCAAGGTGCAAAGCTGTACAATAAACTGCCAAACCATATAAAACTCTTAAGTAAACAAAATTTTTATAAACATGTCAAAGCCATGATCATCAAACATTGCTTTTATTCAATTGATGAATACTATATAAATATATACGAATACTACTAATTGTATGCGTCTCGAGTTTTCCTGATGTAATTGTATTTTTCTTTTGTTACTACATCATTGTATTATGTTATTGTACTTTGTTATGTTTTGTTCGATTCGTTGTGTATCAGCAAATATTTAATAAACTTAAACTTATTACAGTCGAACGCTTTGGTCAAATCCATAAAAATACGTTCAGTGATGTCATTGTTACCAATAGAAGATGTAATTTTTTCCAATATTTGAAATATTGCTCGTTCTATTTAACGAGCAATATTTATTCTATTTAACACTATTAAATATTTATTCTATTTAACAATATTTATTCTATTTTAATCTTTTTAAGCACTTGTGCAATATTTGGAATTAAAGCAATAGGTCTGTAATTCATTAGGTCAAATCGATCACCTTTCTTATATAATGGTTTTATTATCGTTTGTTTCAGAGCTTGTGGAAATACACCCGTTGTACATGCTCTGCACATGCTTTTAGTACGGTCACCGGGATTTCATCAAAGCCTATCGCCTTAGTATTATTCAAGTTTCTTATTGTATTTTCTACTTCTGCTCTGCGGTTAAATAAAAAGCGAATGATTTTGACATTTGTTTGTTCATTACATTCACAGTGTTATTAGATGTTTTTATGATATCAGTAAAATGCATATTAATTGCATTAAGAATATTTACGTCATTAGTATGTATAGATTTGAAATCATTTAGAAACCACTCATCTGCTTTTGGAGATGAGTGGTGCACTCCGAGATGACCTCGGAGTGCATTAACAGTTTTCCATGTAGCCTTTATCTTGTTATTCGAATGTTCAATATAATTGAAATATGCTAATCATTTAGATATTGCAATCTCGTTCTTAAGATGTTGACAATAATGTTTATACAGTTCTGTTGTAACTTTTTCATTTAATAGTCCTTCATATAGTTGCCCCTTGATCGCAGTTTTATTTTTTATCTCGTTTGTTCGCCATGATTTCTTCTCAGATCCTTTAGAAATGTATTTTTTTAAAATTTGGTATGATTGTTGAGCTATTTTGAATAACCGGTGTGAAAACAGCACGCCAACATAGCACGCTATTACAGCGAGATCACCCGGTATACTGTGAAGTCGGTACGACACGCTTAAATTTTTAAATACAGACAATTAGATTCTTATACTGATTTCAAAGGTTCAATTGAAAAATAGTAACAAATAGGTTTGATAAATTACCGCAAATAAATTTTCTCCAATTTCGTAAAGGGCTAAAATTGAAAATTGAAAAATCCAAAGTTCACCCTGTGTAAACGACGGCAATCCCCAAAACTCTGATAGTGGCTAAATATACTAATACATCCCATCTATCAAATAGTGTACTCAGATTTACTTGCTCTGACTTCGTAACGGCTATTTTATTCACCCCTAGGTTAAAAAAATTTACCCTGTGTAAACGACGGCAGTCCCCAAAACTCTGATAGTCGGTAAATATATTAATACATCCCACCTATCGAATAGCGTACTCAGATTTACTTGCTCTGACTTCGTAAGGGCTGTTTTATTCACCCCTAGGTTAAAAAAATTCACCCTGTGTAAACGACAGCAGTCCCCAAAACTCTGATAGTCGCTAAATATACTAATACATCCTATCTATCCAATAGCGTACTCAGATTTACTTGCTCTGACTTCGTAAGGGCTGTTTTTCACCCCTAGGTTAAAAAAATTCACCCTGTGTAAACGACGGCAGTCCCCAAAACTCTGATAGTCGCTAAATATACTAATGCATCCTACATATCAAATAGCGTACTCAGATTTATTTGCTCTGACCTCGTAAGGGCTATTTTATTCACTCTTATGTTAAAAAATCATCCTAAGCTAACAACGGGAGTCCCGAAAAATCTAATAGTCGGCAAGTACTCTAAAACATCTCGCCTGTCGAATAGCGTAACCAGATTTACTGTTCTGACTTCATAACGACACTTTCATACAGCCCAATATTTAAAAAAAACACTACTGCGCGGTCAGAACACCAAAATTTAGAAAAAGAAAGTCTCAAAGAGTCACTCTCGCGGGGATACAAATATTTAAAAAAATAGTTATATATATACAAGATTATTTTTGGAAGTGCATCTGATAAAGAACGCAGTAACCGTTCGTAAATTTTAAGCAATGACTTCTGATGCACTTTTCATGGATATGACGCAAGCATATCTTACACTTTATTATGTTTACTGGCGTAGCGTATAAGCCACATTGTAGACACCGCACATGCATGGGCGAAGATTTTATTAAAAGTAACTTCTTTAGCTCCTTCCTGTACAGGTTCATGTCTCAAATTGTTGTCAAAGGTATGTCATACACAAGACACTTAAAGAAATATATTATGTCGGGCCCACAATTATAAGAATCCCTTAGTGTGATATGTTTGAGATTTACAGTTTTCCAAGTGTTCCCATCGATGTTGGAATTAGTGCAACGATTATAAAAGATTAAAAACATTAAAAATGATGTCAAATATTTGTTACCATTCTTATTTGACGTTCCCATTGGATCAAGAAAGCACACTGATTTTTGATTTAAATTAGCGGTGAATAGACACCAGTGGTTATTATTTATCAGTAAGGGTATAGCAATTGTTTCAGTTGATTCTTTAATAGAGAAAGATTCCGCGAATTCGTTTGTATACGTCATTTGAAATATAATATTTGCTATATTTATTTCAATTATTTGAATGGCCGGCTTTTTGTTTATTAGGCGTAGCAAGATGTCGATAGAAAAGTTGTCTAACCAGGTTTTCGGATTTAAGCTTGTGTAACTGTCGCTAATTAAATCGGGTTGTGAATAATTTATATTGTTGTAATAAGCAACGGTGTAGTGGATTTTATTGGGTAATGTTGGTAAAAATTTTAATGTTGTGATCTGGTGAATGTAAGTATTATTGAATTTAGCTGTAATTCTTTCGTCAGCAGTGGTTTGGAAACAATATTTACTCGAAAAAGATCCGCTGTATGTTACGCTACTATCACATTTTTGGTGTATCCATTGTTTACAGATGTCACACTGTACCCAATCAGTAGTTACATTAAAATCTCTACCAAAACAGTAGGCACATTTTAAATCACAGTCGTTTTCACAAAATTTGCATATAAAGTCTTTTGTGTAAGTTTTATCAGTTTTTTTCATCACAGTCTTGATGAATCCATTTCTTGCACCGGTCACACTGCCCCCAATTTGTGGTTGTGTCAAGGATTCCTCTTGAACAGTAACAACAAGATGTTGGCTCTGTTGAAGAAGAAGAAGAAGAACTTTCCTGAATAACTGGAGCCGTGTTTATATATCTGTTTATGTAATAGATGTTTTTAGGTCTACTTTTCTTTGTCCACTGTTCTTTGGAACGTATTTCGGAAGATAAATTACGCTTTTTGGTTCTCCGACGAGTAAGGCATTCTTTACCTATGTTGACATGTATTTCTTTACATAATGTTAATACATTGCTTCTTAATTTTCTTATCAGGCGAGATACTTTTAAGTTTCGTTCAGTTGATAACACGTTGTTTTTCAGGTTGCCAAAATAACACTCCACAGGCCCATTACTAACACGGTTCACAGAATGTCCCAAGAGTTTTAGCATTACTGCGCTCCATAATGGACAATATGCCAAGTATTTTTTTAGGATTAATTCCAAAAACGGGCGATTTTGGTAAATATTAATTGGTCCTTCTTCCAACGAAATATCGATTACAGCGGAAGTTTTCTTAAAAAATACATAAAATAGACTTGCTTCGTAAATTCTGTCGGTCTCTATAGGATTTATATCTATCAACTCATCGTCATCTATTAATGGTATATCAGGAATAACAGTGGATTTTAGTGTATCTGTGGCGCAACAAGTTTGATAGTTAAAAGAGTTTGAAGATAAAATGATAACAATATTTGAAAACCAAATTTTAATCAAATCAAAACTATCAATAAATAAAAGTTTAGCTAAAATTTTCTTTACTGTCTCCCTGGAGTTTTTATCTGTGTAATAACTATTTACGTCTTTTATAATTATTTTAATAAATTGCGAGCAACAAAGATGAATTCCTATGAAATCATTGTGTTTTTCTTTTTGATTGATAATCATACCATAGCATGTATGGAGATAATCTAAAGGCTTACAGCTATTCATCGATCTACAGATGGCGTGAACATTAGCAAAACTAAAATCGGTTACAATTCCGCTTATTAGAGGCCAATTACCTTTTTCCTCGCAAAACGTTTTAAAATCGTTTAAATTTTTATATATTGTTCTGGAGAAATGCGATTCTGATGACATTTCAAATACAGGGCAAATTCTATCTGTAGATATTTTTAATACTCCAGAATACAAGAATATCCTTTTAGTATTTAATATTGGTTTCTTGCAGATGCCACCTGTAGCATCAAAATATAAAATGAGGGGCTCAGTAGACGTATCATGTATTTTTTTTAATAAATTGTATTGCTGTAAACTACATTTTAACGGTAAATGGAATTGTTACTTCTTTGATGTAGTTCTTGTTTTCTTTCTGCATTTTTATTAAATCAATTATATCATCAGAATCTCTATCCATGATGGATTTCGCTTCTGAACTATTTTTTCTAATCGTGGAATCTGATTTTATGTTTTGAAGATTACCACAATTTATTACTTCTATGTTAGCTTTCCGGATAGTATCACTTTTGTAATGAAATGGTTTTGTTAAACATAGTTTATTTTTTAATAATATGCGTTCAATGCCTTTTACATAACCCGTAAATTTTCTTTCATGGCAATAATGCCAAGAGGAGGAGAAAACTGTAACTTTTGGTTTATCTAGAATTATTTTAAATTTTTTGCAATTACTCTGGATGCAAGTGGCAAAAATTAGAACTTTATTTTTTTTTAATGCTTCTTATTTTTGGCATTTGTTAGAACGAAATATCCCTCTCTCATTATCATCCTTAATTTCACTTACATCACACTTCAAATCGTCGGCTTTTAATTGTTTACAGGGTAAACTGACCCTCTGGTTAATCTTTAGTGGTGTAGAAGTATTATCTGAATTAAAAATAAAACTTACATCTTTTGATACCAAGTCTTCATGATGAAAGATATCTAAATTTGTAAAACGTTTCAGTTTATCATAAAGTCTACGCCTTGCCTTTAAAGTATTTGCTACGCCAATTTTCATGCACATGTCCGCATAAATTGATTTTTTCGATCTATATGACAGTTAAAAATAATTCGTAGTTTCTAAACAATCTCCAAAAACATTTTCAAGATTTAATATTTCTCTTTTCGGGTCAGGTATTTTGTACCCTCTGGAGTCAAAAATGCGTCGAAAAAACTTTTCGTCTCGAACCAGTATTTTTAATAACACGCTTGGATATTTTATTTTTTTATGGTCTAATAAGCGTATTAGTTTAATTAAAAACTGAGAATCACCTTGTAATTCTTTTAAAACATCGTCAAACCCTGCATTTGGCATGTATCTCTGAATTAAAGAGGCTATTTTGATTAAAATCTTATCCATATTGATTGGTAACTCAACAAAGTATAGAAGAAAACAACACTTAATAACAGTTAAAATAAACGTTAAAACTAAATCCAACACTAAAACTAGCTAACACTAAAAACTTAAATATGATCATAAGATATATGAATAAAACGAATAACTCTTACGAAAAATGATAGAGAACAAACAAATTGTGCGCGCAATAGAAAATATTCTTCAATCTAATGAAGCCGTAAGAGACTGCGATGATCAGCCATATACAAAATGCTCCTGACCAACCTGCGGAAAGGTGCATTAGCAATAGCTGGGCAGTTGTAGGCCTTATCGGAACTGTAATATCGAAGGCGCCGCTTTTTTTATTTGTTAAGTTATGCAAAAAAAGCAAGATTTTGTTAAAATTAAAGAGAAATAAATCCCGGGTACAAGGTACTAATAATTTTCTTAGCTAGAAATTTTCATCACAATTTCATATTAATAAAACAAATATGAACATAATTCTTAATTAACATAATTCCGATCATAATTCGGACTTTATCGTAATATTGATTCGACGCCAGTCTAGGAGTGATTCATAGCTCTGTGCGAAAAAATAAAAGAATTTCTATCAAAGTACCTAAGAATCCTAAAAATTAATTTTTTTTTACAAAATAAATGTTAATTACTCAGTTCTAATCTCAAAAACATCTCTATTTTATGTCACCATGACAACTTACGGTTGGAAAAAAAATTTCAAAGTTAGTCAGGTAGGTTTAGGTTCAAAACAACCCTTACGAAGTCAGAGCAAGTAAACCTGAGCAGGCTATTCGATAGGTAGGATGTATTAGCATATTTAGCGTCTATCAGAAGTTTGGGGACTGCCTTCGTTTACACAGGGTGAATTTTTTAACCTAGGGGTGAATAGAACAGCCCTTACAAAGTCAGAGCAAGTAAATCTGAGCACGCTATTCGATAGGTGGGATGTATTAGTATATTTAGTGTCTATCAGAGTTTTGGGGACTACCGTCGTTTACACAGGGTGAATTTCAAATTTTTTAATTTTCAATTTCAGCCCTTTACGAAATTGGAGAAAATTTATTTGCGGTAATTTATCAAACCTATTTGTTACTGTTTTTCAATTGATCGACATTTAAAATCGGCATAAGAGTCTAATTGTCTGCAGTATTGTTATTTAAAAATTAAAGAGTGTGGAACCGACTTCACAGTATACCGGGTGATCTCGCTGTAATGGCGTGTTATATTTGGCGTGATTTTACAAGTGTACATGATCCTCCATGTTGGTTATCCCTTCTTGTAAATATAGAAGCCACTTCATAACCCTCCACCACGAGTGGTTCATTGGGTTTTAGCTAATGCTCCGTTAGAGCTATTACTTGTATTTTTGTTCATGCAGTTGATCAATAAAGATTAGCAATTCATCAATTTTATTTCTAATACTCTGAATATTCTGATGTATTGTACTAAAAGATTGTGCTTCAGTCTTATTAATAGAGCTGTATTGGTATGTAGTGGTTATTTCACCATGGGGTCATAATTTTGGATTCAAAATGTTTTCATAATTTATCAAATCTACAGTGATGCATAATATTCAGGAAATTTAGAATTTATTGTTTCACATAAAACTTCAGGAAAATCTTCTTTCAAATGATGGATCACATCTTCAGCTTTTGTTATTGGATCAAGCCTACTAACGTAAATAAAGGCTTTTTTGGAGCTCTCTTTAATGTACTATCATTAGACATCCAATAAACACATACCTGTTATGTGGTTCTTTCTTCTTTTTCTTTTCATTCTTCCCTCATTGAATTTTTATTTGGAAATTGACTTTCCATCTTTTCCTTATTTCTTAGAGTATACTTATTTAGATAAATTATGTCATTCACCAGATTTTTTCCCTACTAATATTGAATGATTCGAATGTTGCTCTTTTTGGATAGGTATATTTTTAGAATTAGAATAAATTTCATTTTGGAAATCAAATTTATCAACAGTTGCTTTTGATATTATTTCACCCTCTCCCTAACAGATGCCATCGTAAGTCGGTTTGTTATCAGATTTTATTTTGTTAACGGCCCGGAGCCTACGATATTACGTAGACTATCGTAAATATCGTAGGCTCCGTAACGGCCCTAGAAGTTTTCAGATTTGTAGATCTGAGATACTGAACTTCTTCGGAATCTTCATTTTTAGATTCCCATAGCCTTTTTAGCTTCTCTTTGGTACGATCGTAACACCTGGGGTGGAATTTTTGTCCTGTTATATTGCATGTGGGCCCTTGCTGCACTTTAGATTTGCAATACCCACAGTAATCACATATCAATTAAACATTTTATGGTTGTAAATAAAAATTCAGAATTTAACAAAATACACTGTTAAATTAAAAAATACATTTCAAAGGTTGCACTTGCGCGAAAGTTATAGGAAGAACTTTTTGAATAGTTGTGTTGTATGTTTTCCATTTCGAGAAAGACTTCTATTCGGTAAACAAAATTTTTATTTAAAAATTTTTAATTTTTAATTTTTTTTTAAATAATTTAAAATTTTTAAATAAAAATTTTGTTTTAAATACTAGAAATTAAATGAATTAACATAATTTACAACATATAGAGTTAATGTTTTTTGTTGTAAATTAAAATTAGATTAATATGACAGAAAAGAAACAATTAAGTTTAAGTATTGAAATTAAATAGTTTTAAAAACTTTTTTTTAGCTTTTAATAAATAGCCTGTGGAAATAAAGGATAGGATTTAGGATCATTTTTATTATTTTTAGGGATCGGTTATAAGGGATGGGGTGGGTAAAGGAAGGGGGAAGATGGCCACAGGAACTCTAAAAAGTACAAAAAATGCACGCGGTCCAGTTTGCATATGTTCCTGTGTATTTTGGGGAAATGGGTTATTAAGGAATGTGTATAGAGGCGTTTTTCAACGTCTTTGTACTCAAAACTGTGAAATCTGTGAAAATGTATTTGGCTGTCTTAATTTCACATAACATAACAAAATCTCTTTCCTAATTTCCAAATCGACGTAAATTTGCTGCCAAAAAGTCGTCGAAGTTGGCAAAGTAAACTAGACAACTCAAATAATTTCCTTTGAAAGGGCTACTTATATTTTCGTCCGAACCTCTAAATGGTAATTCTTGTCTGGAAAGAAACTTTACAATGCCTAGTATATGTTCTAAGAGTACAATGGCTAGTATGCGTTCCATCAGTAGAATTCTTCATTTTGAATTTAAGTCTAGGCTAAGAGTTTATGAAATTAACATTTCTATTGTCCCTATTAATTTGTTCACATTGCTGTTCGATGAGCAATGTGAACTTTAGAATCGTCATTATATTTTAAGGTCCTCTAAAGATTTTTCTAGTCCGAGTATCCAGTCTTTAAAAGATTATTTTCTTTTGAAAATAATTTGCAAGGACAACAAAAAACTGCTTTGACTGAAGAATCATAAATAAGCCATTCCCTTTTTTTTCTTTTTTTCCGTTTTGGACTATACGAAAAAGATCAAATTCGTTCAACAGTCTAGAATATATTCTCTATCGTTATCCACCTTTGCAGTATTATCAATGGCGTCACTGTTGGAACCATTAATTAAAATATTTTCTTGCAAATCATTTCTTTAGATGTATTTACAATATTGTTATTGTTGGAGACCAGAAGAGTTCTTGTTCCGCTTAATTCATTGTTTCTTTATTTTTTACTTCAGTCTCTACGTCAATTTCATTTTCAGGTGCACTTGTGGTGTCTTCAGGGATTATCTCAGGATGAATGAGTTCATGAATGAGTTCCGTGAGCTATTTGTTGATCTATATTGTTTCGAAGTTGAGAACTAGTACTACTCGTATCAGTAAAAAATGTCATTTTAGGCAGTTGTATATGCATTTCTTCCAGAATTTTTTCTTTTTTACATTTCAGCAGCTGATGCATATTAAAAAACGTACCCATGTTATAATCTTTTAAGGTCTTTTGAGCTTTTAAGGTTGTAAAAATAAAAAAAAACATCCGTAATATAGTAGCAATAAGCAGCAATGAACAAGGTGATGAACAGTTTAGGTTAGACAATGATTTGTTGACAGTTAAAAAGAATGTATTTCTAATAATATTTCAAGTAAGAGTTCAACAATGCATGTATAAACATGCATAATATTTGCATGCATGATATTTATAAAAGATGACATTAACAGCCCGAACACGTTGCGGCTCTGATGATTAGCTATAATTATTATTATTTTCTGAACTATGAGCGATAATTAAGAGTAGGTGACACCACAAAACATTAAATTACTAATTTGTTATAACTAACTTTACTCATAATTACGTTCAATTCGGAAAATAATATGACTTGATGACATGGTGACGTGATCTTATAGCTTTGATTATACATACATATAATAATAATATACAGGGTGCCTCACGTAACTGCTTCATTAGAACTTGGGTCAATTCAACTCAATTTTTGACCAGCCTCTATAAGATATACTGACACAACAAGTGATAATCTATTTAACAGCATATGTAGTTATCGTACCAATGCAAAACGTTTTTGAATTAACGTTGGCTGAGATATGGGCTTATAAAGAGCATGGTGATATATGACAAAAAACACTTAAAATCAAAATAACTCGAAAACAAAAAACGGTAGCTACGAATAACTATTATCAAAGTCAACATATTTTCTTACGTATAATTGAATGGTGTAATAAAAACTATAGCATTCCACTTAAAATAACGAAGTTTAGGTCTACTTCCGGTAGACTGGAAGTGGTGGCCATCTTGAAAATATTTTAGATTAATAGATCGGAATGAACAACCCATGTTACCAAAATTTCAAGCCTCTACGAATAGTGTAACCCAAAAAAGTTCTAATGAACCAGTTACGTGAGACACCCTGTATATAATCAAAGCTTATAGTATAAGTTTCTAGGTGAAGTTTCTGGCTTTAAACAACCGCCCGCATTTTATTAACGGCACATAGTACACATTTTTATCGGTGGTATAAATCAGTACAAATTCAGATCTTAAATCCAATTTTGTGGTTTATAATAACAAATACAACGCGAAAAGACAGTTTTTTTTGCTCACAGAGCGGTTTCAGAATTTGAGTGTAACATTACCATGGTATTTTGAACCGTAGAAACATAATGAAACCACAACTCTAAGCTCCGAAGCGGTGGATTTACTTCAAAAAGATAATAATGTACCACTAGAACTGTTACATTCTTTAATAGTTGGGAGCTTCTCTAATAAAGACAATGGGAATTAGAAAATAACTGTGGACATTATTCAACATATTTCTCAGGTGACGATACGTATAAATTAAAACAATTTTGTAAAGTTAAAAATATAATTTATTATAAATTATGTTACATTGGCTATAAAAACTGTAATACTGTTTGTACTAATCATATATATAATATTTAATAATACATATATAACAATAATATTTACAATAAATAATATGTACATTATAAACTATAATACAAATTTTAGGCGTTTCTAAAATATCACATTCTAATCGACTTCTTCAACAATAGGCCCTCGATTTTGGTAATTTCCAAATCCTCTCGCTTGACTACCGCAACTACCAGAAGGCATTTGATATCCTCCATTTCCACAATGCATTTTTGTCATAATTGGATTGCAAACCGAAGACAGTCTCTTCTGCCTCTCTTCATATTCCTCAACTTCAGCTAAAGTATTACTATCCAACCACCTCAAACACTCTTCACATTCTCCTCGAACGGTAGTCTTATCAGATTCGCTTAACTTATCGCCAGCTTCATCAACAGCTTGTTTTAGACCAAACACATAACCCTCTAATTGATTTCGGGCTGATATCCTTTTCCTTTGTTTCTCATCTTCTTCGCGGTATTCCTCGGCTTCGGACAACATTTTATCGATGTCTTGCTGCGATAATCTACCTTTATCGTTTTTAATGGTGATGTTACGACTCTTCCCGGAAGCGGTATCCTTAGCTTCGACGTTCAAAATGCCGTTGGCATCTAAATTGAATGTGACCTCAATTTTTGGGACTCCTCTAGGTGCCGGAGGAATACCAGTTAAGTCAAAGGTTCCCAAAAGATTATTGTTTTTAGTCATAGCACGTTCGCCTTCAAACACTTGAATCGTTACTGCTGGTTGATTGTCGGAGTATGTCGTAAACGTTTGAGATTGTTTACAGGGAATTCTGCTATTTCGTTCGATAATTTTGGTCATTACACCACCGGCTGTTTCAATTCCCAAAGATAATGGAGTTACATCAACGAGAAGCACGTCTTGAATTTTACTGTCGGTTTCACCACTGAGAACGGCAGCTTGAACAGCGGCACCATAAGCAACCGCTTCGTCTGGATTAATCGATAAATTCAAAGCTTTGCCACAAAAATATGTTTGTAAGAGAGATTGAATCTTTGGGATACGCGTTGAACCTCCCACCAGTACAATATCGTGAATAGACCCTTTGTCCATTTTCGCATCTTGCAAAGCTTTTTCGACCGGAAGCAAAGTTCCTCGGAATAAATCCGAACATAATTCTTCAAACCTCGCTCGGGATATTTTGGTATAAAAATCAACACCTTCGTAAAGGGCGTCGATCTCAATGGATGCTTCGGTGCTAGAAGAAAGTGTTCTTTTAGCTCTTTCTGCAGCAGTTCTTAAACGACGCAATGCGCGGGATTACTTTTAAGGTCCTTCTTGTATTTTCTTTTAAATTCTTCGGCTAAATGATTGACCAGTCTATTATCGAAGTCTTCTCCACCAAGATGAGTATCACCGGCCGTTGCTCTTACTTCAAAAAGAGATCCTTCGTCTATTGTTAAAATTGAGACATCGAATGTGCCTCCACCAAGATCGAAAATTAAAACGTTTCTTTCTCCCTTAAGATTTTTATCTAAACCGTACGCTAAAGCAGCGGCTGTCGGTTCATTAATAATTCTTAAAACATTTAATCCAGCTATTGCCCCCGCATCTTTAGTGGCTTGACGTTGAGAATCATTAAAGTATGCTGGAACAGTGATGACGGCATCTTTCACGGTACTACCCAAATACGCTTCTGCGGTTTCTTTCATTTTTGTTAAAACCATCGAGCTAATTTGTTCCGGTGTAAATCGTTTGGATTCGCCCTTAAATTCAACTTGCATTTTCGGTTTTCCTCCATCGTTAACAACTTTGAAAGGCCAATGTTTAATATCGTCTTGTATTTTTTGATCGTCGTATCTTCTGCCGATCAATCTCTTTGCATCGAAAATGGTGTTGATGGGATTCATCGCAACTTGGTTCTTTGCTGCATCTCCAATTAAACGTTCTGTGTCTGTGAACGCCACGTAACTTGGGGTTGTGCGATTACCTTGATCGTTTGCAACAATTTCCACTTTTCCTTGTTGCCAAACTCCAACGCAGGAGTAGGTGGTTCCCAAGTCGATACCAATTGCTGGTGCTTTTACCATTTTGCTTATTTTTCTTGTATTTGTAAATTAAATAAATTCGAATAATTTAATGTTATAGTTGAACTGTTTTTGGTACTCTGCTGTTAGTTCGCTTTGATTTGCTCGC
Organism: Onthophagus sagittarius; assembly: GCA_036711965.1. Classification (NCBI taxonomy): domain Eukaryota; kingdom Metazoa; phylum Arthropoda; class Insecta; order Coleoptera; family Scarabaeidae; genus Onthophagus; species Onthophagus sagittarius. The sequence goes on from JASERS010000001.1 coordinate 51,030,510, forward strand.
TATCGTATTTCAAATGAAATTGAATTGGCGCGCGAACGGCCCGCTTTTATACTCGACCGACTGTGTTCACGATGCTTCTCGAACATTCTCGAACGTCCTCGACCATTCTCGAATATTCTCGAACTACTAAGAATAATGAACTAGATGAATCGAGAATATTCGTCCAGGTTCTATAATACTTTCTTCAATTTAAACTAAAAAATTGAAATAAATAAATAAACGTTACAATTGTAAACGAATTATTATTAATTCAAATCTAGATATTCTCTTTTTATTTGTTTATTCAACAAAAAACTTCATAAGTGACAGATATTTGTACAGAGTGAATTAGTAGTTCTAGGATGAAAGATTCTGCCTTCATAATTTGAATTAATAAATTATATTTATTAAGGGAGCAGACTTTGCGGAATTAATAAAAACCATAATAAACAATGAAACAAAAAATTGTATGATGTGGTAAAACAAGTTAAAACAGAACTTGCTGAACTAAAGAAATCAACCATAGAAGTTAGTAATCTATTAAACAAATAAAATCTTAATAACTGGTACAGAAAACAAGTCTCATGTGGATACGTCGAAAACTGGTTCAATATCGAAGAATGAGCCGACAAAAAAGGAACGGTCTATAAATATAAATATTCCGAAGCAAGATCGGGAAAATGAGAAAACGGAAAAAAACAACAAAAACGAAAATTGGGAAATTGTTCTATCGAAACCCAGGCAACAGCGAGCTTCACAGTCCATAATTGGAAATGGGAAATTTAATACTAATGTAAAAGCGACGGAAAAATTTGTGCATTTCCACATCAACCAGCTGGCACCAGAGATCACTCCTGGAGAACTGATAAGTTACCTCACAAAGAATGAAATAAACGCAAAATACGAATAGGTTACGTCTAAGCATTCAGATCTCTACTCATCGTTTAAAGTAACTGTACCAGCGAAATATGAGGAAAAAATTAAGGTACCTGAACTCTGGCTAGAAAATATGCATAATAATTATTATTTATTCCGTCTCACAAGGAAAAGCAATAGTTCTAATAATAACTCAACTATACTATATCATCAAAATGTGCAAGAAATAACTACAAGCATAAATCTTTTGGAAGCGCAACTTGGTTTATTGAAAAACTGTAAGTGTCTCTATGTAACTGAGCATTGGCAATCACAACAAAATATGAAAACAATTCAATTAGAGGGCTTTTACCTAATATCATCATGCATTCGAACGACGGCCAAATGAGAAGCCTCAGCTGTATATATTTCGCAAACGATTAGTGCCATATATACAGGGTGTTAATGAACGACATGTACATATTTCAGGGGGCGGTAATACTCGATAAAATAGGAAAATAATGTCAATAAATATGTGGTCAAAAACGCGTCATGTGATCACTACGGAGTAGAAAAGTTACAATTTTTTTTTAATTTTCCGGTTTTCTCCTGTGTTTCTTTGCATAATTATTTCAACTTTGGTATACACCGAATGTTTACGAATCTCTACAATACAATGACAAAATCATCATCCACACCACCAGGGATGTCCATTTTTTTCATTGTTTTCATTGTTCTAACTTCCGGTTGGTACAAGCATCAAGACCATAAAAAAATGGAACACTCCTGGTAGTGTAGATGACGATTTTGTCATTTTACTGTAGAGATTCACAAACATGAGGTGTATACCAAATTTGAAATAATTATTCAAAAAAACACCGGAGAAAAACGCAAAATTAGAAAAATAAATTGAAACTTTACTAGTCTATAATGAACACAACGCATTTTTGACCACATGTTTATTAGCATTTGTTTCCTATTTTATCGAGTACTAACGCCCCCTGAAATATGTACATGTCGTTCATTAACACCCTGAAGGATCAATTTAAATCATTTCTGCAAAGACTGGAGCTGCTACTGGATATAATTCAAAATTTGAACGTAGTGGATCTGGTCACAGGTAATTTTAAGGAAGATTTATTCATAGAGAGTATCAACTCAAAACTATTTCTAAGTGTTATTCAAACATATGAGGCAAAGCTACTTATAACAAAACCGCCGAGAATATGTGAGACAACAGAAACACATATCGATAATGTTATACAGTAGAGCGTCGATTATCCGAACTAATTGGGACGATTTGTGGGATAAACGATTTTTCCGGTTAATCGATTAGATAGAAAAATAAGAAAAATCAATGGAGGATCAGTACGGAAACATTTTTGTTTGAAACTCTCTGTAGGTTCCCCATTTAGAAAACATATATATTTATTTTTTAATTGAATTTAAAAAAAAGCATTTTGGAAAAGAAATATTTTTTATATTCTAATCAACATTAATACATAGTAATTAATTACTACCTAATTTTACAAATATATAATAGTCATTTAATTTTCTTTGAATTAATTTCTGTTCTCTTTTCTTGACAGCTAAGTCGCGCATCCTCTTTAACATGAGTAACTGACTGGGAGTACACTCTTCTTGACGCTCACACCAACACATTGCTGTTTCCAACGCAGCAGAAGCTTCTTCATTATTTGGTCCAGTTTGCACTTGTTCTAGATCTTCATCGCTTTCGCTAGTATCAAAATGCTGCGTATTACTCGCCAAAATTTCATCGTCACTTAAAATTTGAACAACTTCTTTATCGCATTCTTGAAATCCGAGAACGTTTGCACAAATTTCTATAATTTCATTAACACCTTCCTCCACTTCTTCATTATTGTTTATAGTCCCCAATAATTTATGCCACGCATTTTTAAGATTCTGTTGTGTTAAATTATTCTAAGAATCAGCGATCATATAGACACACTCTTTAAGGTTTAGTTTTTTTGTAAATGCGATCACACCTTCTTCATCTTCAGCAAATAACAAACGACATAACATTTGCTTTCTGTACATTCTTTTCGGCTTTTTCATAACACCTTGGTCCATTGGCTGGACAAGTGCGGTAACATTAGGTGGTAAGTAAATGACCTTAAAATTTTCATCAATTGGATTTAACTTACCCAATTCCGGGTGTGAGGGGGCATTATCTAAAACTAGAACTACTTTTCCAGTTTTATTTTCTTTCTCTTTAATTTTTTTTACAATTGGAATAAAGTTTGCTGTGTACCAGTCCATAAACACCTCACGATTCATCCAAGCGTTCTTCTGGGTTTTGTAGCATACTGGAAGGCATTTCACATTTTTAAAACATCGAGGTCTAGCAGCTATTCCTATCATTAACAACGGTAGAGCATGAGTTCCCATGACGTTTGCGCATACCATTATTGTAACACGCTGTTTACTAACTTTAAACCCAGGAGCAGCTGTTTCACGCTTAGACGCGAGAAACTTTCAGGGCAATGATTTCCAATTTAAGCCTGTTTCATCAGCATTGTACACGAGACCTAGAGAATAACCTTCTTTTTTTAGTAATTCTAAAAATGTTGCTTTAAAATTTTCAGCTGCCTGAACGTTCCCAGATAGAGATTCTCCTTGAATCTCCAATTCTCGTATACCATGCCGAGATTGAAACCTCTTTAACCACCCTGTATTTGCCTTGAAATCTGTTGAACCACCAAGCTTCTTATTCATTTCTAGCGCTTTTTCGCACAATAATGGTCCAGAAACAGCTTCTCCCAAACTTCTCTTCTGAACGAACCATAAAAAAACCGCGTCTTCTAATTTTTCATCTTGTGCTTTTTCATAGTTTTCCTTCTTTTGGATCCCTCTGCACTACCCACGGTGGATGCAAAATTTAAAATGCCCTCCTTGCTATTTTTAATGTCAGATACTGTCAATTTACCGATATTGAAAGCTTTCGCAATTGCTACCATACTTTCCCCTTTTTCTAGCCGACTTATTATTTGAATTTTGGTTTCAATAGGTAACACATTTCGACTTCTTCTTCGTGAAGGAATCATATTTCTTTTATGTTTTGCAGCCTAAAATATCTTAAAGGTCTACTCCAGTACGTGCAACGAACTAAACGGAAATTATGAAAATAAAAATCTAAACGCTAACGTGCCGACAAAAACCTCCTGACCGGGGACGACCGGCGCCGTCTTAGGAGGTTCGGATAACCGACGTTCCGGTTGATCGACGTCCGGATAATCGACGCTTTACTATATTGATAAATCATAACGATAAGTGCACGTAACAAAGACGGAATGTATAACACTAGCTTTTCCAATCACACGGCATAGTTGATACATTTTGAAAAACACACACCAAGTTCGCCAAATATTTATAAATTTAATAAAAATATTAATTAAAAATTATTTAAAAATGAAAAGAAAGATAACATTTAATAATTTATAAATTTGTTAGAGGTTTTCATGAAGGGAATATGGAATGTTTTTTGGTTGCTCTTGTCTGGTATGTATGAAGAATTTCGGGATCCCGACAACCAGTTCAGACTTTTCCTAGCCACATTTCTACAGTATTTCAACAACTGCTTTCCTAACCGGAAAATGGTGGATTCTAGTAGGAAACAATGGAAACCAACGGAGTCCTTGAAATAACTGAAGAAACAAGTGTCAGCCCTTCATCTGGAATCTTCGTATAATAACGAGTGGCGCGAACGTCGCCTTTATTTGAAACAGCTTTATGATGCGGAGGCTACAATTTCGAAACGCAGGTACTGTGACCACCGTATAGAGCAGCCATGTCCAACCCAAATTACTCTTCGGGCCAAAACTTAGGAATGTACAAGACACTGGACCGCCACCCACCTGAACAAGAAAATTTCAATTCTAGCGCACACTCGCGCTCAAATGAGATACCAATACATAAACTAGCATGTACACAGATATACACAATAATATATAGGTATTTCAGTAAATTACAATAGATATTTAATGTGAAACTTGTTTATTTATTTAATTTGAAATTTTTTTAATATCAACTTCTAATTTTGTTGTGGCACAACGTAACTGATTCGTCAAATTTGCGTCGGTGAGCCTGTTACGGTCTTTAGTTTTGACTAATTTTAACCTAGAAAAATATGACTCACAGAGATATATTGTGCCGTTAGCTGCCACAATACACAGCTAATTTTTTCAAATTAGGAAATTTATCTTCCTGGATATATTTTCCATAAAAATCGACTAGATTGATGTCCTCAAACCTTAATTTCATTTCTGAGTTGGACTGCAGATCGATAAGTTCCAGTTGTAAATAACCTGGAGCTGAATTCACATCAATATTAAATGGACAATTAAAAAACAACAAAAATTTGTTCAAATTTTTCTAGGTAGGCAAATCTTTTTCAAATTCCTCATTTCCTATATGTAAAAAACACAAATATGACAAATAAATAAATCCAAAAATGATGTATTTTGTCCCAAGCTTTCAATATGTTTGCAAATTAAAGTAACTTCTCCTATGTTTTTTCCTATCATTGATGGTGCTCCATTGGTTGTAATACTAATAAGTTTTTTTAAATCTAATTGTCGATCTTCCGCGCTTTTTAGAACAGCATCTTTAATATCTTTGCCCGTTGTTGTATCCTTCAGACTCACAAGATCAAGGAGTTCTTCTGTTATTTTCAGCTTATTATCAACTCCGCAAATAAATATAGCAAGTTGTGATATATCCTTGATATCGGTTGTTTCATCCAAAACTAATGAGTAGTACACAAATTGTTTGGTATGTTCATTGAGGTTTAGGGAAATTTCATTGGAAATATCATCAACTCCACGTGCAACAGTTTGATGAGACAGACTTATTTGTTTATAAATATGAACTTTTTCCGGGCTAATATCTTCAGCTGCAGCAATTAAACATTCTTTGATGTATTCTCCATCTGAGAAAGGTTTCATTTTTTTAGCAATAATTTGAGAAATTTTTAAACTTGTACTGACAATGTCGTTTGATTGTTGATTTTGTTTTTGAAACACATTTTGTTGAGACTTTAAATTAGCTTTAAGTAAGTGTAATTTGGCCTTGCGTTCACCACCAGAAAGTACAGAAAGCTCCGTATGTTTTTCATAATGTTTTCGTATGTTATAAGTTTTAGCAGTAATCGTTTCACGACAAACTAAGCATACAGCATTATTTTTTAATTGCAAGAAAAAGCAGTCATCTTCCCAATTATTTTTAAATTGTCTGTTTTCATCTTCTAGTTTTCTTTTCTTCCTACCCGACATCGCACGTCAATATTATGGACAATTTTATTTATTCTGGTATAATTAAAGAAACGAATAAATTTTTGTAGGACTGCAAATTAAAATAAAATATTACTTACTTTTATTTTCACAACCTTTTTAAAACAATAAGTTTATCAACTCTGTGATTAATCAACTCTCTTCGAAGAACTCGCATAAACTGAAGGGACTAAAAAATTTTATGATTCAATCCACTTTTGAGCGAAACAGGGAAATATCCGACAAAACGGACAAATTCGCAGTTACGTATCTCCGAATCTACGTAAGTCGGGTTTACGTAGGTCGGGTATTTACTGTATTCGTAAACGCCATACATCGGGATTCGCTATTGTGCAAATTATTTTTTTAACATCATCATTGCCGCCACCTCCGCGGCGGTGTCAAAAAAATTAAGATGAAAGGTTCTTCCCAATATATTAAGCTATGTGTTTACCAAATTTGGTGAAATTCGGCCAAGTAAAATCGGTATATAGGTACCCACATACATACAAGATTCCATTTTTATATATTAAGATATAAGAGTTTTATAAAACGTCATTCGACCAAGTAATAAAAATTATTTATATTATCGATTATTAAAATTTAAATATTAATTTGTGCGATTTCCTTTTTTTTTTGTTATCGGGCCGCACAAGAATCGCAATCGTGGGCCGCCAGTTGGACATGGCTGGTATAGAGACGGCAAGCAATAAAATTAGAGAAATATGGAAACTAATTAATAGCTATAAAATTGGCTAATAATTTTAACTGCACTTTAGTAAACAATCGTAAAAAGTAATTATTCTAGGGCACTAGATATGTCAAAGAGGTACATTCCATTTAATACAAGTACTTGTTACTTCTTACCAACCAGTAAACAGGAAGTACTTGATGTCATAAACTCATTAAAAACGACTTCATCGGTAGGAATAGATGAGATCAGAATAGACTCAGTGTATAGAAAAGTGCACTAATGTTATTGCAGAATCTCTTATGTTACTATTACGTTGTATCGCCTATATATAAAAAGGGTGATATGAATGATATATATAACTACAGATCCGTAAGTGTATTAACGGTTTTCTTTAAAATTTATGAAAAAATTGTGTACGCAAAGCTACATAACTTCATGACTAAATACAATCTAATTAACGACGATCAACATGGATTTTTAAAAGCTAGAAGTATTAGGACTGCAGTACAAGCATTTACCAAAAAGGTGTTAGATGCAATGGAGTCGGGTGATGTAGCATGTGGAATACTTGTGGATCATTCCAAGGTTTTTGACAGCATTAGTCACAAAATATTAATAAAGAAACTTAACTATTATGGTATTAAGGTAATTTCACAGCTGTGAATCAAATCCTACTTATCTAAAAGAACACAAACTGTATCATCGGGAGTACCACACGGACCACTACTTTTCGTCCTATACATCAATGAAATTTAAGACTTACCCGTACTGAATGATAATAAATTACTAACAGTAAATTTTGCGGATGTATAATAACATTGTCATGCCATTTAGAGAAATTTGTGAACTTGACAGTATGTGTTGTCGATTTAAAAAAAATCCAAATTCAAAAATAGAAGTTCAATTGTTTAAAAATTGATATATCTTGTATAATAAAATAATGTGGTAAGAATCATATTCTACATGGTTCTGTGTTTTTTATTGTAATAACGTTTAATTGTTGAAAATTTGTGAAAACGTCGACAGTAATATAAATAATGGTAAACTGTTGTAGGCGTTGTGATCAATAATTGTTTATTTTAAATTAATAGAAATGGCAGTTAAAGCAGCTAACTCATTTACTTGATTAATTTGTATCTTTTTTGTTTTGATCAAAACTGTTTCTTAACTACTCAACTAGATCCATACTTTCTTTTGAGATATACTAATTGTTTCTTATTGAAAACTGGACCTTCTAACGTCCTTACGTGCATAAACAAACCTTCGAACACCATATCATTCCAAGGGTTCTACAATGTTAATTAACAGATTTCAGATAGATTAAGGTATAGATATTGATAATCGACTACATCATTTACGAGATATGACCATTGAAAGTATCTGTTAAGGAAATAGAAGTACGTTGTATCCTTCTAGTTATTTTTGATTATTATTGCTAAAGATATATTTAGTGGGAAATTAAAACCAAATACTGTAGATAACACATAAAGTCATCCTAAGTGATTTTATCGATTAAATCTTGACCGTTTTGTTAAAAACAATTTTTCTGTTGTACTTTTGCTATTTCTGTGAAACATGACGCATCACGTCGTCTACGTCACGAGCCGTAGTCGACTAATCCAACCAAATCCAAACTGTTTTTTTTTCATCCTTTAAAATTGAGCATATAATAAAATAATTCAATATAAATTACAAAATTTCTTTGTAACAAGACATTTTAATAATTAAGATTTGTACCCGAGTGATAATCCCATTCACTTTTTGATTTTATTCTTAATTCAAAATAGATTTTTTAAAACAGTTTTAGAACTCCCGAAGTTTTAAGCTAACTGCTTCATCCCAAACTAATATTAAAATCAGTCCACAGATTAGTCTGCGAATCAGTCTATCATCCTATTTCGTTCGAATAGGTTATTTAATACTTTTAAGCTTTATTTTATTTTGTGGTTAGTTTATTCTCGAGAATGATCATCTTTGGAAGAATCTTTATTGGAAGAAGTGGCCATATATAGGGAAAAAATCGCTCGAAATTGAAGATTACTTTGAAGAAATTTCTCTTACTTTCCAACTCCATCGCGCATCATCGACACCTTAACGAGATTAACCTCGGATTATTTGAACAAAGAGATAATGCTCCCTTCAGATTTCACTCCATTTATGCAAATCATCAAATGGAGATGTTTAAAAGCTGATTATTTGGTACTATGCTTAAGGGAGATCTTAAATGTTTCATCACGAATTGAAACTTACCACGTGGTTCCTATAGAAACTCCCGGGAACTTAACGAGCAAGTATTACAGTTGGAAAATGTTGCGTTATGTGGGAATTGAAAACTTTAAAGTTCTTTGGGAGAAATTTTTGTCGTTGCGAAAAGAAGGTTGCATTTTGGAAATTGGAGCTGCGTTTTTAATGCAATGCGCCAAGCCGCAATTCAATATTAACGTAAGTAACGTCCAAAAAGAATTTGATAAAATCGCGGAAGAGGATAAAAACTCTTTGGGGGTTATACACCCTAATCACCCTATATTGAAAACAAGCAAAGATGACTTAAAATTGTGGCGAAAAGAGGAGATTAAAGAGAATCAATTTTCCCCGTTGCATTTCCAGTAAATTTTGAGCGCAATCGCTCCGGTTATTGCCCAGCATCTATTGGAGAAGGAAAATGATCCTTCTTCGTTCGCTTTGAAAGATTTTGAATCGTCAGGTGAAGGCTACATTACTTGTTCGGTCATTTTTGAGACGGTGGCGCGAAGATTGGGGTCCAATTGGAATGGATGAAAGAATATTGTATTGACGTTTTTAACGGGGGTTTATCAATTTTGACAAGACTGACTGACTTCAGATCACTTTTAACTCTATATTCACCGCTTACAACTCAATTGGTAAGTATTACCATCTTACAATCCCTTCAATTAGAGGTAACAGTAATCTAATATTTTTAGGTTCTCAAAACATTTACAAGCGATTTAGCATAAACGTATCAAGATATTTCCTTAAGAGAATTAATTTTGCAATTAAATCTTATTTGAGATGGGCATTTTGTGATTTCGATAAAAGAATCTATGACATATCTTTTAAAGTACAGATACTGATCGACTATATTATTTACGTGATATGACCGCTGAAAGTATTTGTTAAGAAAATAGATGTTCGTTGTATCCTTCTAGATTATTCTAAAATAAGCTGTTAAACTTCCTGTTAAATCTGTTGTTATTGCTATTGTTATTTAGTGGGAAATTAAAACCAAATACTGTAGATAATAGATAAGGTAGAAATAGCAAAACTATAACGGAATAATTGTTTTTAACAAAACGGTCAAGATTTAATCGATAAAATCATCTTAAATCACCTTCCTAAGTTCCTTAAACCTTCTTTCTTAAACCTTCCGTTATAGTTTTGCTATTTCTAAGAAACATGATGCAACATGTCATCTATGTCACGATAAATCCAGTCAAACCTAAACTGCTTTCTTTTTCATTCTTTATAGATTTAAGTTATTTAAAACTGATCTAAAGTCTTCAGAACAGAAATCAATCTTGTTAAAATTGATAAACTCCCGTTAAAAACGTCATTACAATATTCTTTCTTCACCAAGTTCTCAATTAGAGAATATACCAAGAAGAACCAATATGCAGGATTCGTCCATTCCAATTGGATCCCCAATCTTCCTGCCACCGTCTCAAAAATGAGTGATGTAGCCTTCATCTGGTGATTCAAAATCTACCAATGTGAACGAAGGAGGATCAGTATCCTTCTCCAAAAGATGTTGGGCTATAACCGGAGCGATTGCGTTCAATATTTGCTGGGAACGCAATGGATAAAATTAATTCTCTTTAATCTCCTCGTTTCGTTTTCTCCTCCGCGATTTTATCAAGTTCTTTTTGGACGTTATTTACGTTAATGTTGCATTGCGGCTTGGCGCATTGCATTGAAAACGCAGCTCCTATTTCCAAAATGCAACCTTCTTTTCGTAACGCCAAAAATTTCTCCCAAAGAACGTTAAAGTTTTCAAAGCCCACATAACGCAACACTTTCAAACTGCAATACTTGCTCGTTAAGTTCCCGGGAGTCTCCATAGTAACCATGTGGTAAGTTTCAATTCGTGATGAAACATATTGCCGCTATATTATACAAAAATAAAATCACAAAATACTCAATTTTTAACCCACCCAAAACACTAACATTAATTTTGAAAATTGAATATATCGCGGTAAAACCCACGATAAAACAATAATGGCGAAAAGAAGATATTTAATATTTCAAAATGTTTGTTATTAAAGATGAGACAAACACAACAACAAATAATTCAATGAATAATCAATGAAAAAATCAATGAAAATTCATGAATAGCAAACAAAATAATATGATATATTAAAAGAAATGAGAAAAAAATTGTAATTCACAATTCTAGTGAAAATTAAAAATATGAGAACTGAAAATGAAATTGCAAAATATAATTGTTTTAAATGAAACTATGAAAATCAATTAATAAATGCGTTTTCTTTTCAAAATATATTTTTTTTCTTGGTTAAAACTACCATTGAACATCAATAGATCAACAATCATCAATGTGTGTTGCGATTGTTATAAGTGTGCCTCTCAGGCGCATTGCGCCTGAATTTGTTTACACTAATAATGCACCCAACGAAGGGTTAAATTTAATTTTGAACGAATTTCCTTAATACGAGCCAAAAGAAAACCCCAATTAAATTCTTACAAAATAAAAATAAAAAAATAAAAGAACTTAATGATAACAACAACTATAAAAGTAATTTAGTATAAATCAAATTGAAAACGGGTTTTCCGTTGATTGAATAACTTTGTAACATAACTTAACGTCTGACCTGTTCTTTGTATTATTGTTACCACGAAGATTTCCAGATGTCCATCAAGGAAGAACTGAAGGTATGATACTTCTTTTATCAACGTCTTTATTCTTAACTTTATTTTTCCTAAGCCCAAGAGGATAACTTAAGAATGTTCCTTAGTTAAATTTCTCCATCTAAAAGCCTCGTGGATGTTCTTAGGCTATCAAGCAAATTGTTTCTTTACAGTGAAACTAAATCCACAATAACTTCTGTGACCAGAATCAAAACTATTGATTCTGAAACCAATTTTCAAAATGTCGACAATTAAATCGTTTTCACGACGTATATGTCTCACCACTGGTTGACGAAAGAGAGTTAAATTTGATCTTGTTTTCGTTTTATACTATCAAAAAAACTCATACTCCCAAAAAAGTGATATGCTTTAAAATTTTTTCCAAAATATAAATTTTAACTTCATTCTTTATTATTAAATTGCTTTGATAATTTTTTTTAAACAAAATTGATTAAATGAATTATTTTATATTAATTTAAACAAAAAAAAAATTAAAATTTTGAACTACACCCAACTTTTTTTTATACGATCTTTTTTAATGCAATTTTGAAATAACACGGTTCACCAATAAATTTTTTTACACGATTTTTTGTTATAGCACGAATCACAAAAAAATTCTTAATTCTGATTTTGATAGCGTCTTACAGAAACTTATGTATACAGCAACACAATACAATGGGGGAATACCGTGGTCAGAAGTCGGTCGGTTTATGTCCACATGTTTATAACTTGGTCTACCTCGGGGAATACCAGAATTCTATGCTCATTTTTTTTGTTTATCTCGTTGTGCTTCAATTTGAACACATGATTTCGTTATTCAGTATTTATTTTGTGTTAAGAGTGGTTAGTTTGTGACACGTAATAAATAATTTCGGTAAAGTTCTAAAAGTGGATGTTTCAATAAAAGTTTTTTTAATTCGATGGTGAAATTTCCAGTGTATTATTTGTAATGATGATAATTCTTTGCTGCTAAAAAAGGTAATATTGTATTAGATTGTCGCTTTAGAAAAATTCTATAAGCAATATTATTTTGAATTCTTTTTATAGTACCCTTATTGTTTAATAAAATACCTAAACAACAACTTCCGAAGAGACAAGCAATTTCCTTAGAAACTAAAATAAAAATCTTAGACTGTCACACAAGGGCAAAGGTCACACATCTGTTGGCAAAGCTAATCCTTATTTTCTGGATCGAAAGTAAGCTCCAAAACATCATCTTATACTCGAAATTTTATCTTAGAGAAAACGGAAAAACACATGGTGTTTTGGATAGAAGATTCACAGTCAAAAAGAATACCTATTGATGGGAAACTTATAAAAGAAAAAGCACGTAGAATATATAACCGACTTCAGGAATTGGAACCATCAACAAGTCTTCAGGTAACAAAGAAACTGGCATTTAATGCAAGTGCAGGATAGCTGACAAGTTTTATAAAAAACACGCATTTCACAATGTAAAAATAAAGGGAGAAATAGCATCAGCAGACGAAAATGCTGCAAAAATCTTTTCGGGTAAACTAGCAAAAATCGTTGAAGAGGGCGGTTATACTCCAGAACAAATATTTAATGCCGGCGAAACAGGATTGTTTTGGAAGAAAATGCCCGAAAGGAATTATATAGCAAAATCTGAAAAATCAGCTGGTGGTTTTACAGCGGCCAAAGATCGAGTGACGTTCTTGTTATGTAGTAATGCATCTGGTGATAAAATGTTAAAGCCTTTATTAATCAACAAATCTCTTATGCCACGAGCATTAAGAGGTAAGATCATTAAACAACTTCCAATTTCATGGCGAATAAAAAGGAATGGATGACGGCCGATCTGTTTATAAATTGGTTCAACAACTGCTTTGTTCCTGAAGTCCAGAAATATATGGAAGAACAAGGTTTGGAATTCAAAATACTTTTGCTCGTTGATAATGCGCCCAGCCACCCAGTGTTGGATCACCCAAATGTTCAATTGCTATTTTACCGCCTAATACTACCAAACTAAGCAAACGTAAATATATTTTAGATTCGGTAGAAGAAACAAATTTGACTGTTTTAGAAGCATGGAGAAAGTTTACGATTATGAATTGCATTACACTTGCTCCTGTTGCCTTATCTTAAATGCTTGTTGGAAGAAAATATTGCCAGCATGCGTCAAAAGTGGAAGTTTTGTAGTAGAAAAATCAGCTTTGTATTCTGAAATTATAACTCTATCAAATACAATTGGTGGCAACGGTTTTAACAACATTCAAATGGCTGATATTGATGAATTGATACGAGAAAGCCCTTTAGATGAAGATTATTTGATCGAATTTATGACAATTTGTGAAAATAAAGAAATCGATAATGACAAGGTTGAAGATGAAGTTCAGCTATTAACGGCTAATTTAATTCGCGATGGCTATAAATATGCTACAAGTATGGAACAACATTTTCTTACTCATGATCCTGACATGGAGCGTGCATTGAAATTTCCAAGTAGTCTTAAGTTATGTGTAATTGAATATGAAGAATTATATAAGCTTATTGAAAAACCAAAAATGCAGCAGCTAATAACCGACTTAACAACTACAAAAAAAACAACACAGGTCGTTAATAACGAACGAAATTCTTTATTTGAATTAAATCCGACAGTTGTGCTAGACATATCCGACATATCTACTGATGATGCTGATAGCGCTTTTGGTCAAGTCCGTAATAAATGTGCACGTTTGTTATCAAGTAGCGATGAAGACCTGCGAAATTGATTTTTATTTCTAATTTTAGTTTACATTTTTATTGTTATGTTAGAGTTTTGACTGTGCACTAATTTTTTAAGTAATAAATAGCTTTTTTTATAAAGATGTCATATACATTTTATTATAACTTTTTTTTCACGATTTTCTTTTGCACGGTTTTCTAAGGAAAGTATCTACTGTGTAAAAAAGAGTTGGGTGTATCAAGGTCCGTAAAGCGTATTGTACCAGGTCGGCCAGACGGAGGCCCCCCCCCCGACATGTCCTAGTCGTGACGTCACAAGTTACAGACGCTAAGGACTAACGTGACACACATTGACCTATATCTCGATTTTAGGTGAACAAACTTGTTATTAGGGCTTAACAGGTGTTAGAAGCCAGAGTAACCTATAAAAATATTCAAAAAAGATATATTAAGGAAAAGTAGGTGTTATTTTAGTTTTCAAAAGAGAATTTTGAAATTTTCCATATAATTTTTAGAAAAAAAATAGTATAAAGTAAAATGGCATGATAAAATAAATGATAATATAATTTCTATTAAAAGAAAAAGAAGAACTACCGTTATAAAAAGTCAAAACCCGAATCATCTTTTTATTTGCTTAAAGAATCCTCTACCCCGTCTTTATTTTGCCTTTTTGGACTTTTCTTTTAACACTTTGGTCAAGAATTTGCTTTGAATGGACAAGAATTTAGAAGATTATTAATTTTGGTTTTATTATTTTAAAGATTATTTAATATTTTGGCAGTTTTGAAAATTTATTTTGAAGATTTCTCTTATTCATTTATATCATTTCCCAAAAATCGACCATATCTCAAAAAACAAGTTGCAGAAAGCCCTATTAAACGAATATTGTTTATTAGGTTTTTTTCGTTCTTTAATAGCTAGTGAACCACAAAAGCATAATCCGTAATCAGTTACAGTCTAGATATGACAAGATTGCGGGAGTAAAGAGAAAATTTTCGAAATGCATACTAAAAATCCAGAACGCATTAGAATTTGGTTATTATAGTTTAACGTCAAAATCTCCAAAACATCATAATTGATGATTTTTATTGCAGAACTATTTCATAATTTAAAAATCAAACTAGATTATCAAAGACCTCATTCGTGCAAATTGTTTACAATGGTGTGGAAAAGTATAATTCATAACCAGTTACAACCTGAAAATAAAGAATTTGCAAAAATACAGCAAATATTTTCAAAATATCATAATTTCGGATTTTCAGTACAAAAATTAATCACAATTCAAAACCTAAAATAGATAGAAAGATACTTTTTGCATAAATATTGTTGATAATGAACTATAAACACTTAATTCATAATCAGATGCAACCTAGATATATAACTGGGGAATTGTTACAAAATCTGCAAAAGTGCCATCATTTAAGAGTTTTTAAAAGAAAATTGTCTAATATTACACAATCGGGTTTTTGTAATTATCCACACATTTTTGATTCATTTCTAATATTTTACTGGTTTCAAACTTACGCATTTTGTTTAATTAAATAATAAAAATCAAAACACATGTCTTTCACAATCAACATTAACGAAGCAATACATAATAGAAGATAAATTAAATTGATTCAACTTCTAAGGCTCGTGTACTACCATCTTCTGCTTAGTAATTGAAGCTAATTTTATAAAAATTTTTCAAAAAATCGATTTTTCAGGAATTTATAAATTTATACAAAATATCGAAAGAATCCCAATTAAGTTCAGCAGTTTATATCTCAAGAACCAAGAGAGATATTTTCAAATTGACTTCACTTTTAGAAAGTAGATGTTCCAATTAGTAATTGAAAGTAATTTCATAACAATTTTTCAAAAACTCAATCTTTCAGGAATTTTAAAATTTATACAAAATACTGGAAAAATTCCAATTAAGTTCAGCAGCTTATATCCCAAGAATTAAGTGAGATATTTTCAAATTGACTTCACTTCTAGAAAGTAGATGCTCCTATTAGTAATTGAAAGTAATTTCATAACAATTTTTCAAAAAATCGATTTTTCAGGAATTTTTAAATTTTGGGTGTAGGAATTCATGTTGCGAGATTAATTTAATAAGAATATAATGAAAATGAAATAAATCAACTTCTCACTCGCTTCTTTTATTTGCTCGGTACTAGTTTCGGCTTATAAAGCCATCATCAGCCGAATCTATTATAAAAAGGATTATAAAATTATTTTTAAATTGAACAAATTTCCTTAAACTACTTACAGTCAAAGTAGAAAAGTCTAATAAAATGTAAAAATTCATATGTGTTCACAGAATTACACAGAGTTTGTATGTACACAGACCAAAGTAATAAAACGAGATGACCAGCGAAAGAAAGAGAATAAACTAAAAAATTTACGTAAAAACAATACAACAACAATAACAATAACAAGAAACATACAGATGAATACTTAACGCATTGAATACTTAACGATTGCACAATACAGCAATCTCACTAACATTAAATTCATCAGACAGGAAGAAGCATTCTTGAACAAAGGTTACAAATTCGAAATCGAAACAAAAGCCGACCTACATCCCACATTAATAGATTTTGACGTCATTATAAAAAATCATCCAGAAAGGTCCAACATTAAAAATGAGATCATTTCGCTTATTAAGAAAGTGGAAAAGAACAATAGAATTGGGAATAACATCTCTATCATAGAACAAAATAAAATCATTAAGTCAATAAAGAAAAAGCTCACCGACAACAACGCTATATTCGTTAGGGCAGATAAAGGAGCAGGAATTGTAATCATCAATAAGGAGGAATACATCAACAAAACTTTAACATTCATGAAAGATAACAATTATAAAAAGCTTGAAAAATCTCCACTAAATACCAGTATCAGGATGACAAAGAAAATTATCAAAAAATGTAAAGAAGTTTTGATTCAACTTTCACCACATCTTAACATATCACCAAACAACATATATATTGTACAAAAATTCATACATATGAATCCAAACATTCCCAGATTATATTTACTACCTAAAGTACACAAACAAGGCATGCCAATACGTCCGATCACAGCATACATGAACTCCCCTACAAAAAAAATTGCACAATTTTTATTGAATATTTTTCGACAAATCGATTTCAAACCTGAATACAGTATCATGAACTCAAGACAATTTATTGAAAGAACCTTTGATATCGACACAACAAATACAAAACTAATTTCTTTCGACGTTACCAATTTATATTCGAACGTTCCGATAGAATATACTTTGAGTTTAACAGATATAATTTTTAAAAACCATTTTAAAAATGATAAAACTGTCTCCCAGCTTAATTTATTATTACAACATGTAGTCTCTCAAAATTATTGCTGTTTTAATGAGGAATACTACGAGATAACCGATGGTCTTACCAATGGGTATGCCCCTTTCCGATATTTTGTCTAATATTTTCCTAGATCATATCGAAAAACAATACATAATATCACAAAAAAAAACATCTAAACACCACATTGTCAAATGGATAAGATATGTAGACGATATTTTTTGCATATGGAGCGGTGACTAAAAACAATTAGACAACTTTCACTTTTATCTGAACAATTTATATAAGAACCTAAAATTTACTCTAGAAATCGGAATTGATGAAAACATTAATTTCCTCGACCGAAAACTCGACCATTCCTCTGGAAATATTGAGTATAATATTTTTAGAAAACCTTCCATGATACCTACAAGTAATAATTGTAAGGTATTACCTTACAATTCAGCACACCCTCTATCTCAAAAGCTTTCTATTTTCCATTATTATATCAATAGAGCCCTAAACTACCCACTATCAAATGAAAATCTCACTACTGAACTTAATTTTATACAATTGGCTTTAGATAACGGGTACCCCCCTAAATTAATAGACAACCTATTTAATAAGATTAAAAAACAAAAAGACCCCCTTTACATAACAAAAACTAAAGAAACAATATACAAAGCTACCCCATACAACTCCATCACTTATCAGGCGAGAAAGATCTTTGCTAAATATAACATAACTTTGGCTTTTAATAACAAAAACTATACTCAAAATCTTATCTAACCACCACCTAAAGACCAACAACAATATTTTACAATAGAGCGGCATTTACAAAGTCAATTGCACACATTGTCAATCTTCATATATAGGACAAACGGGACACCAACTAAAGATGCGCTTAAAGGAACATAAGAAAAAAAAAACTCCAACATCTACAAGCACATTAACGAAACAGACCATATTATGGATTTCGAGGGAGTCAAATTGATTCACAAATGTGAAAAAAAAATTTTCGTATGGACCTTCTAGAAATGATGGAAATATATCGGCACAATAATCGGAAAGACACCAAGTTGCTCCACGACCAACTCGAATTTAAGTATATACCTATTTTTACTTACTTAAAATCAACATAGAAAAAGATTAGAAGAAAATTATATAATATTTGTTTTCGCTCTTTACAAGAATGCCATCTCGTAGCATTTTATAATATTTTAACCTTTAACCTTGAACTCCATACTGGTTTTAATCTTTTATCGTTTTGACACATGTTACGTTTTAGTCTTATTTACATTTTCTGTGTTTTCGTGTTATCTATATTGTATCCGTAATTTTTAACTCTGTGTAATTCTGTGAACACATATGAATTTTTACATTTTATTAGACTTTTCTAATTTGACTGTAAGTAGTTTAAGGAAATTTGTTCAATTTAAAAATAATAATTTTTATAATCCTTTTTATACTAGATTCGGCTGATGATGGTTTTATAAGCCGAAACTAGTACCGAGCAAATAAAAGAAGCGAGTGAGAAGTTGATTTATTTCATTTTCATTATATTCTTATTTTTAAATTTATACAAAATATTGGAAAAATCCCAATTAAATTCAACAGCTTATATCTCAAGAACTAAGTGAGATATATCTAAATTGACTTCATCTTTCGAAAATAGATTCTCCAATTAATAATTGAAAGTAATTTCATAATAATTTTCCAAAAAATCGATTTTTCAAGAATTTTTAAATTTATACAAAATATTAGAAAAATCTCAATTAAATTCAGCGATGTCATTTGTGGTTAAAATTAGTTAAAATATCAAAATATTTGGCCTTTTGACTATATGGTTACCAATTTAAAAATTTTACCCAAATATCATTAGAGTCTTTGAATATCTCAGGGATTTCTTATCTGTGAGATAACTTGAGATGGTAAGGCTCGTTACTACCATCTTCTGATTGAGATATGTAACGAATTATAACCATGGTTACGGCTATTTTACGCATTCTGATTGGCTAGTTGATGGATTTATCTATAAGATAAATTTAACTAAAAGATGATAGTAATGGACCTAACTCCCACTGCTACGTAACTCGTGACGTCACCCCCCTCCTTACCTTTCAAAACGCGTTTTTCAGTCTCTGGCCAACCTGGTACAATACGCTTTACGGACCTTGGGGTGTATTAAACTACCATTTATTTTACCCCATCTATATCTCAAAATCATAAGTTTTTATTAAAGTTGTTAGGAAAAGGAATAAAGGAAAGTTCCCCCTAGATGGCTCTGAAACAAAACAGAACCCAACATTTGCTATTCATAAACTAGCAATAAAAAAAAAGTAACAAACATTTAAGATCTGCCTTAAGCAATGTACCAAATAATTAGCGTTGAAACATCTCCATTTGATGATTTGCACAAATGGGACACCTTAACAAGGTGTCGATGATGTCGCGATGGAGTTGGTAAGATAAATTTCCTCAAAGTAATCTTAAATTTCGAATAATTTTTTCGCTATGTCAGGCCACCTTTTCCAATAAAGATTCTTCTAAAGACAAAGAAATGTCGATTAAATCAGGAAAATCTAAACAATCTTGATTAAGAGTCACTTCAAGGATTTCCAGGGGGAGGTTATCCAACATCTTGCAAGACTAATAAAAATAAAATATAATTTTAAAATATTAAACAACCACTTCAGACAAGGGAGGATGAGAGACTGATTTTAACTTAAATTTGGAGTGAAGCAGTTGGCTTATAACTTCGTGGGTTCTAAAACTGTTTTCAAAAACTTTTATAAAGAAATGTTATGATTTATATTAATTATACCTCATTTTTAAAGGATGAATAGAAAATATTTTGGGCTTGGCTGAATTTATTGTGATGTAGGCGACGTGTTGTATCACGTTTCTTAGAAATGTTAAAACTAACGGAAAATTTGTTTTTAACAAAATGGTCAAGATTTGATCGATAAAATCACTTCAGAATTGCTTTATGTATTATCTACGGTATTTGATTTTAATTTTTCACTAAATACATGTTTAGCAATAATAACAGATTTATCAGGAAGTTTAACAGTTTGTTCTGGAATAGTTTAGAAGGATGCAATAAACTTAACAGATACTTTCAATGGTCATATCTTGTAAAGGATACAGTTGATCATCAATGTCGTCAATACGTTAATCGACTAATAGTTTCTTTTATCGAAATTATAAAATGCCCCCATCTGAAATCTGTTAATTAACATTGTACAGCCCTTGGAATGATATGGTGTTCGACTCTTTGTTTATGCATTTATGGACATATACATAAAATATGTACATTAAAGGATTTCTGGTATTAAAATAAATTTTAAAATATTTTTCAGATATCCTATTACCACAGAATAACGATATTACCAGAAGTCGTACTCGGCGGTGTACCTTTGAGTTTGTTACGGGCAGCGGTTATTTGCATAGCCTCGGTGAGCAACATTATGACATAGAAATTCATGTAAAAAAATTTAATATTACGGTGCACTGAATTATAATTTGATTGATATTATTTCTACTTAGTTATTTTTTAAATTTGAATTACCATTAAACAGTTATTTTAACTTCAAATTAATTGTGGTTGGTAAATTTAATTGTGTGAGTAAAATAATTATAAAAAGGTTTAAAATAAAACCCTATATGTATATTGTATAAATAACATTGTATGGTAACAACACATTTTTAATATTATGATATAATAATAGTAATAATAGTGACTTTATTCATATCATTTTATATACAGGTGTCTCACGTAACTGATTCATTAGAACTTTTTTAGGTTCCACTATTCGTAGACCTCAACTTGGTTATTTTAAATGGAATTCTATAGGTTTTATTAAACCATCCAATTATACGTAAAAAAATACACTCAGCAGCAGAAGTCTGCGTACAAAAAACTTGTAATACTTTAATTGAAAAAATAAGAGTCATAATCTAATGTGATAAACTTGATTTTTTTTTATTTTGTATATTAACTACATATAATTCTATTAACAAAATATGCTTCAACAAAACAGAAACAGTAGTTACAGAAAAAAATCAAAACTAAAAATTCTACAAATAACGGGTATGCAAAAATCTGCGTACAAGTCAGGACAGTTTATAAAAAATTCATAAATGAGATCATTGTTTCTATATTAATATGAGGTCGGATAACCTTTACGTTTAATGACCTCCCTTAAACGTTTAGGCATGGAGTGCACTAATTTCTTCGTTTCGTCCGAACTGATTTTGGCCCATTCCTCAATCATAACACTTTTTAACGTTTCCTTCGACGTTATGTTGTGTTGCCGAATCCTGCGTTCCAGTAAATCCCAGAGGTGTTCGATGGGATTCAAGTCCGGCGATTGTGGAGGTGTTTTAAGTTGCTTTGGGGTATTGTATAGTAGCCAAAGCTTAGTGTTGTGGGCGCAATGTTTGGGGTCATTATCTTGTTGAAAAAAGTATTCGGGCCCCAAGCCCAAGTTTTCGATGCTAGGCTTCAAATGTTCTTTTAAAATGTCTATATACATTTTATGGTCCATTGTCGATGTTATGAAAACCAACCTTCCCACCCCTTTGGTGCACATACACCCCCAAACCATAACTCCACCACCTCCCTGTTTTACAGTCGCTTTCAAATTTTCGGGATTAAGGGCAGTATTAGGTTTTCTCCATACAAGTTGTTTACCCTTAATGTCGAAAATGCAAAATTTGCTCTCATCTGTAAAGAGAACTTTCTCCCAGAATTCAATGGGCTTGTCTAAGAGTTTTTTTGCAAAGGCGATCCGCTTCTGACGATTGACCTGACACAAATGGCTTTTTTCGTGCAACGCGACTGTGATAGTTAGCTTTTTTTAACGTCCTTCTCACCGTATCTTTGCTGATAGTTTTATGAAATTCTTCTTGTACATTTTCTACTATTTTTTTTTGCCGTCAGCCTAGGTTCTTTTCTAACCTCCTGTAATAACCTCCGGTAATCTTCAGTGTCTTTATAATTATTAATTACTCTTTGAATGGAAGAGTGTGACCTGCCGACAGTTTCTCCTATTTTTCGAAAAGATTTTCCCTCTTTCCATAACTTTACAATAATTTTTCTCTCTCCCAATTCAATTTCCTTTCCTTTCGTGTCCATTCTAACTTTTAGCTTCTAAGCCTCTGCTAATATAATTGACACCGATTATCTTTTATTTAAATCGGAAAGCGTACATCGCCAACTACGTATTTAAGTAAATAAGTATATTTTGGAGAAGGCGTCTTTATTTGTACGCAGATTTTTACATACGCATTATTTGGAGAATTTTTAATTTTAATTTTTTTTGTAACTAATATTTCTGTTTTATTGATGCATATTTTGTTAGTAGAATTATATGTAGTTAACACACAAAATAAAAAAAAATTGAAGTTTATCACATTAGATCATGACCCTTATTTTTTCAGTTAAAGTGTTAGAAGTTTTTTGTACGCAGACTTCTGCTGCTAAGTGTATGTTGACTTTGATGACAGTTGTTAGTACCTAGCGTTTTTTGTTTTTGAGTTATTTTGATTTGAAGTGCTTTTTGGCAAATATCACCATGCTCTTTAAAAGCACATATCTCAGCCAACGTTAATTCGAAAACGTTTTGCATTGGCACGATAATTCTTCATATCCTGTCAAATGGATTGTTACCTGTTGTGTCAGTGTACCTTATACAGCGTGGTCAAAAATTGAATTGCCGTTTCGCTGTATTCAATTGCGATAAAGTCAAAAATTTTAAATGGCCCCATATCTATTTAGCCTATCAAAACGAAAATTTAATTCTCTACAAATTATCTATAAACATTGCTATACCTATTTATTACAGTTTTCTTCATATTGAGTATTTTATCAAAATCCTACACAAAATGCTGGAAGCCGTTCGTGTTTTTATTAGAAGGGTATGACATTTTGACAGTTAATCCTTTAATTTATTTAAATTATCATTGGTATTCTTTCTAGAATGATCTGGGATTGAATAAACTTTAGTTTGTTAGCATTTATTTACCAAAAATAACCAGCAGAAGAACGCATAAATGAAACAATGAAAAACAACAATATGCGGTAATATTCCACGTAATGATATATTCCTAGAGAGTTCACTTTATTTATTAACGGTGCTTTCTTGGAAAATATTATTCATATAAATCGACCGAAGCACCTCTTACCAAAGAATTTGGTAAAGCAATAAAATATGACAAAACCTTTATTTCATTATCTTAAGCTGCTGGTGATAGAAATTTATGGTTTCTTGTTATTTTGATCTTTCCTAAACTAAGAAACAGATCCTATCCAAAACTTTATTACATCCGCCATGAATATAAGACGAACTTAAAATGTTGGCGTTGGAATAAATCGCCATGATATTCAGACTTTAACAGAAGTAAGTGATGACACAACTAAGTAATGACAACAATAATATAAATATGGATGACAAGTTTCCAAAACTCCATGGCTTTCTAATGTAAAAACAAGAAGCTTTCCAGCATTGCATGCGTCCATTAATTTCCAAATATCAGGGCAACTAGAACAAATAGGCACAGGAAAGTTTCTAGATAGTTTGTAGAGAATTAAATTCCCTTAATTTATTTTTATAATTTTAAGTTTTTGATTCTTTTATGTTATTGATTTTAATTTTTGTCATTAAATTGTTGTTTTTCATTGTTTCATTTATTCGGTTTTCTTTTGGTTATATTTGGTAAATAATAGCTAGCAATCTAAAGTTTATTCAATCGCAGTTCATTGTAGAAATAATACTAATAATAATTTAAAGAAATTAAACAAAAAACTGTCAAAATGTCATGGCCTTCTAATAAAAACGCAGACGGTTTCTAGCATTTTACGTATGATTTTGATAAATTCCTCAATAGCAAGAAAACTGTAATGAATAGGTATATTAATGTTTATACATAATTTGTAAAGAACTAAATTCCCTTTCTGATAGGGTATGAAAATATGGAACGTTCCATTTAAAATTTTCGACTATCACGCAATTGAATACAGAGAAACGATAACTCAATTTTTGACCAGGCTGTATAAGATATACTGATACAACAAGTGACAATCTATTTAACAGCATATGAAGAGTTATCGTACCAATGCAAAACGTTTTCGAATTAACGTTGGCTGAGATATGTGTTTTTAAAGAGCATGGTGATATTTGCCAAAAAACAATTAAAATCAAAATAACTCGAAAACAAAAAACGCTAGGTACCAACAACTGTTATCAAAATTAACATATTTTTTTACGCATAATTGAATGGTGTAATACAAACTATAGCATTCCATTTAAAATAACTAAGTTGAGGTCTACTTCCGGTAGACCGGAAGTGGTGGCCATCTTGAAAATATTTTAGATTAATAGATTGGAATGAACATCCCATGTTACCAAAATTTCAAGCCTCTACGAATAGTGGAACCTAAAAAAGTTCTAATGAACCAGTTACGTGAGACACCCTGTATAACAAAAAAAGAAATTATAATGCACAGAGCGGAATTAGAAGCCTATAGCTCCTCTCTTCCACCCAACTCTGCTATGCAACTAAATTAAAGTATAATTATAAAAAAAATCAAAAATACAAAAAAAAAACAAACAAAAAAGTATAAAACGTCAAAAACAAAATACTTATAACTCAAAAAGAAAAGACCATAATTTATAAAAAAACAAATCATAATTCAATCTAAATCAAAAGCTAGTTCTCAGCAAAAATAAAAAATATGTTTACTATATATTTCAATATAAAACAAAAATAAAATCAACAAACAAAACTACATTCACTTTGTTTGTGCGCATACTAACATTTCACGGATTCTCGTCTTAGGGGGATTCAATTGTAAGCATTTTATGGAATCTGGCAGCGGATTGTATAGTGCCGGCAGACAGTATTTAAATGACCGTTCAAAAAGAGTTGTTTTGTGCAGTAGCGGTGTCAGAAGTCCCCTAGATCCTATGTTCACGTCAGTACGAAAAGTCAACTTATTGTAAAGATACTCTGGCTGCCGAATAATTAGTATCTTATGGTAATAGGTTTTTATGTGTAATTTTCTTCTATTAGCCGCATATAAGTCTTATGCAAGTGTTTTGTACTCAACCAGCTCTTGCCCTGTCAAGACAATTTCCATATACTACGTCGCAGTAGTTAATGACTGTCACACAAGACTGTCACACAGTTTAGCCCTCTTGTCTTTACTTAATAGATGTTTTATATTATATTATTCTCTCTTATATTATTCACAATTGATATCGTATCAGCGCGGTGTGCGGTATTTGATTGCTATATTTTATCTTTTCAATTTGTTTTTGTTGTTCACCCGCGTGTGTTGATTGGTGTGGTGACTGATTTCGTCGGTTTCGCGTTTGATCACTTTTTGAACGATTAATTTAACTTTCTTTGCATATTTTTGTTTTCTGGTGCGTGGCCACATCCTCTCTCGTTTTGACCTTTGTTCATCGGAAACGGTTTCCCCGTAGCGATGTCGGGGTGTAAGATGTGTTCGTCTGGCCTGTCATCCAAGAGCCCCGGCCTTTAATGCGGCGGCTGCCACGGGAACTTCCACGCCAAATGCGTGAAACTTTCGTCCGATACACTTGAGCAGATTAAAGCGGCGGACGTCTTTGGAAATGTTCAAAATGTCGAGGGAATTTGGATAAAACCGTCACTATTGACGATGAAATCTCCGACTCCCAATCCTTCAATGGTCCTAGCAATGCTCAAATATATCGCATCTTGTCCTCTGTTCAGAATGATGTTAAGAATTTAACAAACAAATACGACCAAATTGTTAAGTCAATTTCCTTCTACGGCGATAAAATCACTGATTTCGATAGTTAATTAATTCTTCTTTTATATTGGAAAAAAAATTTAATAAATAAATGATCTAAACTTGATAAAAATAAAATTATATTGCATCACAATTACATACTTTATAACACGAATCTTTTTAAATTTCATAAGTATTTAAATAGCGAAATCGGATAGAATGTCACTTTAACGTTTTTAAGAAGGTCATGTATGTGCACATCTCAGAAACTATAAATTTTATAACTTAGTAACTTATACGGTTGCAATAACAAATTTAGTAGTATTCATGATATGATAAAATATATCCTGCATATTTTATGTTCCATGTAAAAAAAATGACCTACTCTCTGTTACACCTAAGTAGAATACCCTATATAAAGGGGAAATAATTTTAGGTAATAGAAAGTAGTGAGTTAAAGCTTTTTTAAAAACATTTTGTTCTTCCTCAAACGGTTTAGTGACTATTGTCCTCCGGGACACTTATAACTCACCTGTATAATTTCTTTTCGTTACGGAGCGATTAAGTGAAAAAATGATATGAGAAAAATTAAAAAAAAAAAATGATTTTGTTGAGTTGTTTTAGGCTGTAGCAAAATAACGGAGAATCCGATTTATGTCATACTTTGCCATATAGCAAAATATGGACATGAAATAAAAATATGAACTTGTACAAAAGCCCACTATGCAAAATTACAAATTTACTAAACATGAACCGGTACTCTGTTTTTTAATTTACGATTTTACCACATTTTTGATAATATATCAGTAGAATTACGGAGGGATTTAACAATAAATGAAACATGTAAAAATTCTAATAATCTGCTAATATTCAATGATTTGTTATGAATACCAGAAATTAAAGTTTCGATGAAACCACTTTAAATTATGACATTTGTGGTAGGGAACACGATTAATTTTTAAACATTTTAGTTTTTAAAAATTCATTTTACAACTTTTTTTAATTAAATTTTAATAACAACTCATCTAATTCTGACTCTTAACCGTTACTTTCTTTGATAGTTGGGACCTTCTTTAATAATGGCTATTGTAATTAGAAAATAAATGTGGACATGATTCAACATAATTCCTAGGTGACGTTACATATAAATAAAAACAATTTTGTAAAGTTTAAAATATAATTTATTATAAATTATATTACATTGGCTATAAAAACTGTAATACTGTTTGTACTAATTATACATATAATATTTAATAATACATATATAACAATAATATTTACAATAAATAATATTTACATTATGAAGTATAATACAAATTTTAGGGATTTCTAAAGTATCACATTCTAATCGACTTCTTCAACAGTAGGCCCTTGATTTTGATAATTTCCAAATCCTCCCGCTTGACTACCACAACTACCAGACGGCATTTGACTTCCCCCATTTCCACTGTGCATTTTGGTCATAATTGGATTGCAAACCGAAGACAATCTCTTCTGCTTCTCCTCGTATTCCTCAACTTCAGCTAAAGTATTACTATCTAACCACCTCAAACACTCTTCACATTCTCCTCGGACGGCAGTCTTCTCAGATTCGCTTAACTTATTACCGGCTTCATCAACAGCTTGTTTTAGACCAAACACATAACCCTCTAATTGATTTCGCGCTGTTATTCTTTTCCTTTGCTTCTCATCTTCTTCGCGGTATTCCTCTGCTTCGGACAACATTTTATCGATGTCTTGCTGCGATAATCTACCTTTATCGTTTTTAATGGTGATGTTACGACTCTTTCCGGAAGCGGTATCTTTGGCATCTACGTTCAAAATGCCGTTAGCATCTACATTGAACGTAACCTCAATTTTTGGAACTCCTCTAGGTGCCGGAGGAATACCGGTTAAGTCAAAGGTTCCCAAAAGATTGTTATTTTTAGTCATAGCACGTTCTCCTTCAAACACTTGAATCGTTACCGCTGGTTGATTGTCGGAATATGTAGTAAACGTTTGAGATTGTTTACAGGGAATTCTGCTATTTCGCTCAATAATTTTAGTCATTACACCACCGGCTGTTTCAATTCCCAAAGATAATGGAGTTACATCAACGAGAAGCACGTCTTGAATTTTACTGTCGGTTTCACCACTGAGAACGGCAGCTTGAACAGCGGCACCATAAGCGACTGCTTCGTCTGGATTAATCGATAAATTCAAAGCTTTGCCGCAAAAATATGTTTGTAAGAGAGATTGAATTTTTGGGATACGCGTTGATCCTCCCACCAATACAATATCGTGAATACACCCTTTGTCCATTTTTGCATCTTGCAAAGCTTTTTCGACCGGATGTAAAGTTCCTCGGAATAAATCCGAACATAATTCTTCAAACCTTGCTCGGGATATTTTGGTATAAAAATCAACACCTTCGTAAAGGGCGTCTATCTCAATGGATGCTTCGGTGCTAGAAGAAAGTGTTCTTTTAGCTCTTTCTGCAGCAGTTCTTAAACGACGCAATGCGCGGGGATTACTTTTAAGGTCCTTCTTGTATTTTCGTTTAAACTCATCGGCTAAATGACTAACCAGTCTATTATCGAAGTCTTCTCCGCCAAGATGAGTGTCACCGGCCGTTGCTCTTACTTCGAAGAGAGATCCTTCGTCTATTGTTAAAATTGAGACGTCGAAGGTGCCTCCACCAAGATCGAAAATTAAAACGTTTCTTTCTCCCTTAAGATTTTTATCTAAACCGTAAGCTAAAGCAGCGGCTGTCGGTTCATTAATAATTCTTAAAACGTTTAATCCAGCTATTGCCCCCGCATCTTTAGTGGCTTGACGTTGAGAATCATTAAAGTATGCTGGAACAGTAATGACGGCATCTTTCACGGTACAACCCAAATACGATTCGGCCGTTTCTTTCATTTTTGTTAAAACCATCGAGCTAATTTGTTCTGGTGTAAATCGTTTCGATTCGCCCTTAAATTCAACCTGCATGTTCGGTTTTCCTCCATCATTAACAACTTTGAAAGGCCAATGTTTAATATCGTCTTGTATTTTTTGATCATCGTATCTTCTGCCGATCAATCTCTTTGCATCGAAAATGGTGTTGATAGGATTCATCGCAACCTGGTTCTTTGCTGCATCTCCAATTAGTCGTTCTGTGTCTGTGAACGCCACATAACTTGGTGTTGTGCGATTACCTTGATCGTTTGCAATAATTTCCACTTTTCCTTGTTGCCAAACTCCAACGCAGGAGTAGGTGGTTCCCAAGTCGATACCAATTGCTGGTGCTTTTACCATTTTGTTTATTTTTCTTGTACTTGTAAATTAAATAAATACGAATAATTTAATATTATCGTTGAACTGTTTTTGGTACTCTGCTGTTAGTTCGCTTTGATTTGCTCGCTATCGTATTTCAAATGAAACTGAATTAGGGCGCGAACGGCCTCCTTTTATACTCGACCGATTGAGTTCACGATGCTTCTCGAATGTTCTCGATCATTCTCGAATATCCTCGAACATTCTCGAACTACTTAGAATATTGAAGGAGATGAGTCGAGAACATTCTTCCAGGTTCTATAATTGTAATACCTCTTTCAGTTTGTACTAAAAAATTGAAATGAATAAATAAACTTTATCATTGTAAACGAATTATTATTAAATCAAAACTAGATATTTTCTCTTTATTTGTTTACTCAACAAAAAACTTCGTACGTGACGGATAATTATACAGAGTAAATCATTAGTCCGAGGATGAAAGATTTTGCCTTTATAATAAGGATGTGGCTATTTATACATACGGTATGTATACGCAATTGACTATTTATACATACAATATGTATATTTAATTAGCTATTTACACATACTGTATGTATACACAATTGGCTGTTTATACGTACAAAAAACTGAAAACTAACTTTAATAAATGAAATTGTAATTATAATTGTGTAGTTATTACCACAATATTAAACGAAATAATAACGTATACAGTCAGTATCAGTAAATAGCCAATTACATATACGGGGTCGCTGCAATAGTACATCAAGCATCCATAGCTCCTATACCAATTAAGTTAGGAATTTCTTTCCAACGCAGACTTGCACTATATATATGAGTGTAAAAAAGTGTGATGAAACAAAATGAATTTTTCATTTTAATGGAACACCATATATATTTTTTTGCAGATTCTGATTAACTGCCTTAAATGCTATATATACAGGGTGTCTCACGTAACTGGTTCATTAGAACTTTTTTGGGTTACACTATTCCTAGAGGCTTGGAATTTTGGTAACATGGGTTGTTCATTCCAATCTATTAATCTAAAATATTTTCAAGATGGCCACTATTTCCGGTCTACCGGAAGTAGACCTCAACTTCGTTATTTTAAATGGAATGCTATAGTGTTTATTACGCCATTCAATTGTACGTCGAAAAATATGATGACTTTGATAATAGTTATTGGTACCTACCGTTTTTTGTTTTCGAGTTATTTTGATTTTCAATGTTTTTTGGTAAATATCACTACGCTCTTTAAAGGCCTATATCTTAGCCAACGTTCTTTTAAAAAGATTTTGCCTTGGCATGATAATTCCTTATATGCTGTCAAATAGATTGTCATGTGTTGTATCAGTGTATCTTATACAGGTCAAAAATTGAATTACCGTTTCTCTGCAGTCAAATGCGAAAAAGTAAAAAATTTTAAATGGAACACCCCATATTTCTTTACCCTATCAGAAAGGGAATTTAATTCTCTGCAAATTATCTATAAACATTCCTATTCCTATTTATTATAGTTTTCTTGATATTAGGACATTTATCAAAAATATACACAAAAAGGTAGAAACCGTTTGCGTTTTTGTTAGATGGCCATGATATTTTGACAGTTTATCGTTTAATGTATTTAAATTATTATTGGTATTATTTCTACAATGAACTACGATCGAATAAACTAGCTTGCAAGCTTTTATTTGCCAAAAATAACGAACAGAAGAACGAATAAATGAAACAATGAAACACAACAATTTAATAACAAAAATTAAAATCAATAACACATAAAAGAAACAAAAACTTAAAATTATAAATTAAAACTGTTCAACATGATGACCATTCATCATTAAACATTTTTCAACCCTTCTCTCGACCTCTAAGGTTGTGGCTCTTAGAAGTTGGTCGCCGTCAATAGTGTTTATGGCTCTCACCACTCTATCATATAACTGTTGTGGTGTGTTAACAGGTGAACTGTAGACCTGATTTTTTAAATAACCCCACAAATAAAAATCCACTGGTGTTAAGTCTGGAGATCGTGGGGGCCATTGCCACGGTCCATTTCTTCCAATCCACCGATCATCAAACAAATTATTTAGTTCTTGATAGATTTGCCATGATGAATGCGCTGGAGCGCCATCTAATTGATACCAACAATTGGTATACGTGTCAAGAGGCAAACTTTCACAAAAATTAGTTACAGTACCTCTTAAAATTTCTAAATAGCGTTCACTGTTGAGGATTTCATTATAAATTTCAAAACGAAGTTTGTTTCCCATTAGTAAAACAAAAACATTAAAACTAAATTTTTGTTGAAAATTTTCCTCTCTCACAGCGTGAGGATACCCTACCTCGAAAATTTTGATTCATCCGTCAAAATAACTCGCGATAAAAATAAAGGATTTTCTTGAATTTTAATTAATATAAATTCGCAAAATTCTTGTCGTTTTACGTAATCTTCTGGTAAAAGGCTCTGCAAGATATTGTACGCATAGGGGTGCATCTTGTGTCGGCGTAATATTCGATGTAATGAGGGACCTGAGATTCCTAAACAGTTCAGTTTATTTATTAAGGATGTTTTCTTAAAAAATGTTACTTACCTAAATCGACGGAAGCGCTCCGTACCGAAGAATTTGGATAGGTAATAAAATACGACAAAACATTTATTTCATTATCTTCATCGCTGGTAATAGAGCTGTTACGGTTTCTTGTTGTTTTGATCTTTCCAAAATCAACAAAATTCATTTCTATTTTTCGAAATTTCTTTTTTGTGATAGGCGTTAGGTTTGGATATCTCTCATTAAATGTTCGACAGGTCCTATTCAAAACTTTATTACATTCGCCATGAATATAAAACAAATTTAAAATATCGACGTTGGAATAATTTGCCATGATATTCAAAAATATTAATAGAAGTAAGTAATGCCGCAACTAAGTAATGACGGTAATAACACAACTAAATAATGATAACAATAACATAAATATGAATGAAAAGTTGTCAAAATTTCATAGCCTTCTAATATGAACACCAGTGCATGCTTTCATTAATTTAGCAAAATGAAGGAAACTACAACAAATAGGCACAGAAATGTTTAAAGACAGTTTGTAGAGAATGAAATTCTTTTAATTTATTTTAATAATTGTAAGTTTTTGTTTCTTTTATATGATATTGATTTCAATTTTTGTTATTAAATTTTTGTTTTTCATTGTTTCATTTATTCGTTCTTCTGTTTGTTATTTTTGGCAAATAAAAGCTTGCAAGCTAGTTTATTCGATCGTAATTCATTGTAGAAATAATACCAATAATAATTTAAATACATTAAACGATAAACTGTCAAAATATCATGGCCATCTAACAAAAACGCAAACGGTTTCTACCTTTTTGTGTATGGAATTATCATGCCAAGGCAAAATCTTTTTGAAAGAACGTTGGCTAAGATATAGGCCTTTAAAGAGCGTAGTGATATTTACCAAAAAACATTTAAAATCAAAATAACTCGAAAACAAAAAACGGTAGGTACCAATAACTATTATCAAAATCAACATATTTTTCGACGTACAATTGAATGGCGTAATAAAAACTATAGCATTCCATTTAAAATAACGAAGTTGAGGTCTACTTCCGGTAGACCGGAAATAGTGGCCATCTTGAAAATATTTTAGGTTTAAAGATCAGAATGAACAACCCATGTTACCAAAATTTCAAGCCTCTAGGAATAGTGGAACCCAGAAAAGTTCTAATGAACCAGTTACGTGAGACACCCTGTATATATGTTAATAAATAAAATGTATATGTTATTAACCGTTTTGTAAAATTTTTTGATTATTTATTTAGTTACTTAAAATAGATATGAAAATTTATGATAATTATAGAAAAAATCCTCAGCATTTCAATTATAGAAGCCGCAATTCAATGTATCATTTACATATTGAGATCAAAATTCTTAAATAAAATCGTAGTTTTTAAGAAAAAAAAAATAATGCGATCGTATTCAAAAAATCGTATCTCAAGAATTAATTGAGATATCACTTTAAAATAATATCGATATCGTTTCTTTATATCTTTAAATCTCCGAGTTATGATTTTTTTATTAAATCTTTACAAAAATATAATCATATATGTTTGATAAAAATCAAGAAATTTTCAAAGAATCGTATCTGAAGAACTAATTGAGATATCGTTCTGAAATAAAAAGCAATTCGAAGCAAATTTTGTTGTTATTTAAGGATCTTTGCTTCAAATATTTAAATCTCCGAGTTATGATTTTTTGATTAAAACTCTGCAAAATATCTTGATCGTCTCGCAACTTGTGTTTGATAAAAATCAACAAATTTTCAAATAATCGTACCTCAAGAACTAATTGAGATATCGCTCTGAAATAAAGAGCACCTTAAAGCCAATTTTGTTGCTATTTAACGTGCTTAAGATCGTTTTTCCAAATCATTAAATCTCTGAGTTATGATGTTTTGATTAAAATTTTGTAAAAACGTAATAATATGTTAAAAAACAAAAAATTTTCAAAAATTCGTATCTCAACAACTAATTGAGATATCACTTTGAAATAAGGAGCGATTTGAAGCAAATTGAATTAATATTTAATATGCTTGAAATTCTTTCTTCAAATCTTTGAATCTCCGAGTTATGATTTTTTTATTGAAACTTTGCAAAAATGTAATCATATATATTTGAATCTTAGGTTTCTTAAATTTGTTATTTAAGAAACCTAAGATCTTTGCTTCAAATATTTAAATCTCCGAGTTATGATTTTTTGATTAAAACTCTGCAAAATTTAATTATATGTGTTTAATAAAAATCCAGAAATTTTCAAAGAATCGTCGGCCGATTATTCCGGTGATCAAAGTTTGGACACTTCATTCGGATACTTTTGGAAGCCCTTATATGTCTCATACTCTTGTTGTAACAAGTTCAGATGTATCTGGTTTTCTTTCGTAATATATGTGTTTATGGTAAAGTGTTATTTTTATAAAGACAAGATTCAGCTCCTGAGCAATGTCGAGAAAATAATCGCGTGTACGGGTATTTTTGTTAATAATCAGGTGCAGTTTAAAATTATTAAAATGTGTTTTTAATTTTGCATAATTAATAATGAAAATATGTTGGTATTTCTACCCAACGATTTTCAGAAACATTCTTATCATTCCACGCTGAGACATTTTGGTGTGTCACATACTTCAAAATCAGTAAAAATTTATTAGACATTGTTGTATCTTGTTCTTGCTTTAAAAATCCGCTTTGAATTAACCAATCCATCATTTATTGTACTTTACCTCACTCAGGTACTTTTTGTAGATTCAATTACTACAATCTTGACTTTATTTTGACTAGAGCTGGGTAGTAGTTAACTGTTGAAATAGTTAAAAAATAGTACTTTACGATGATCCCGCGCGATCTTGAGAATGATTATAACAGCAGATTGAAAGAAGTCAATTGGCGAGTCATTTTATATCCTACAAGACTACAGATTTGTTATTACTGCTAGAAGTCTTGATATTGCTTTCAGAAGATTTGAACTACTTCCAAAAGACTTGGAATGCTCTCAGAAGACTTGAAATGCTTACACAAGACTTGAAATGCTTCTAGAAAACTTGATACTACGTCGAGAAGACTTGATACTGCATCTAGAAGCCTTAATAATATTTCAAAAAGACTTGAATTGCTTTTAAAAATCTTGATACTGCTTTTATAGGACTTTAAATGCCTTTAGAAAACTTGATAATGCTTTCTGAAAATTTGAACTGCTTCTAGATGGCTTGATATTGCTGCTCCCTGAAGACTTGATATGCTTACACAATACTTGAAATGTCTTTAGAAGACTTGAAATGCTTCGAGAAAACTTGATATTGCTTCTAGAAGACTTGATACCGTTTCTAGATAATTTGATACCGTTTCCTAAAGATTTGAAATGCTTCCAGAATACTTGATATTGCTTCTAGAAGACTTGATACTGCTTCTAGATAATTTGATACTGTTTCCTAAAGACTTGAAATGCTTCCAGAAGACTTGTTATTACTGCTAGAAGACTTAATATTGCTTTCAGAAGACTTGAAATGCTTCCAATAGATTTGAAATGTATTCAAAAGACTTAAAATCCTATTAGAAGAATCAAAATACTTTTAGAAGGCTTGAAATGCTTCTAGAAAACTTGATACTACTTTCAGAACACTTGGTATTGCTTTTAGAAGACTTGAAATGCTTCTAGATGGCTTCTTATTACTTCCAAAAGACTTAGAATGGTCCCAGAAAATTTCAAATGATTACAGAAGACCTGAAATACTTTTAGAAAAATTGAAATGCTTCTACAAAACTAGATACTACTTCCAGAAAACTTAATATTACTTCATGAAAGCTTGACAAGTTTTCAGAAGACTTGAAATGCTTTTAGAAAATTTATTACTGCTTTCAGAGGATTTGAGAAGCTTTCAGAAAATTTGATCTGCTTCTAGATTGTTTGTTATTGCTTCCAAAAGGCTTGGAATCCTCCCAGAAGACTTGAAATCCTTATACAAGACTTGAAATGCTTTTAGAAGACATGAAATGCTTCTAGAAATCTTGAAATGCTTCTAGAAAACTTGATACTACTTCGAGAAGACTTGATACTACTTCTGGAAGCCTTAACAATACTTCAAAAAGACTTGAATTGCTTTTAAAAATCTTGATACTGTTTTTATAGGACTTTAAATGCCTCTAGAAAAGTTGATAATGCTTTCTGAAAATTTGAACTGCTTTTAGATGTCTTGATATTGCTGCTCCCAGAAGACTTGAAATGCTTACACCATATTTGAAATGTCTTTAGAAGACTTGAAATGCTTCGAGAAAACTTGATATTGCTTCTAGAAGACTCGATACCGCTTCTAGATAATTTGATACTGTTTCCTAAAGACTTGAAATGCTTCCAGAAGACTTATTATTACTGCTAGAAGATTTGATATTGCTTTCAGAAGACTTGAAATGCTTCCAATAGATTTGAAATGTATTCAAAAGACTTAAAATCCTATTAGAAGAATCAAAATACTTTTAGAAGGCTTGAAATACTCCTAGAAAACTTGATACTACTTTCAGAAGACTTGGTATTGCTTTTAGAAGACTTGAAATGCTTCTAGATGGCTTCTTATTACTTCCAAAAGACTTAGAACTTTCCCAGAAAATTTCAAATGCTTACAGAAGACTTGAAATACTTTTAGAAAAATTGAAATGCTTCTACAAAACTAGATACTACTTCCAGAAAACTTAATATTACTTCATGAACGCTTGACAAGTTTTCAGAAGACTTGAAATGCTTTTAGAAAATTTATTACTGCTTTCAGAGGATTTGATAAGCTTTCAGAAAATTTGGTCTGCTTCTAGATTGTTTGTTATTGCTTCCAAAAGACTTTTAATCCTCCCAGAAGACTTGAAATCCTTATACAAGACTTGAAATGCTTTTAGAAGTTCATGCTTCTAGAAAACTTGAAATACTTCTAGAAAACTTGATACTACTTCCAGAAGACTTGAAATAGTTTCAAAAGACTTGATACTACTTGCAAAACTGTTTGTAAAATCTGGATACTGTTGATAAACCAACTGAGTATGCTTTAAAAATATCAAATACTATTTAACAAAATGCATAATTTTTACAGTAAGTAATCCATAAACTGTTAATTAAAGGTTAAATACTGTAGGCAGAAGACATTTTTATTGTAGAAGGCGAGGTTGTACTGTTGGCAAAATACGACGTTCATCATATCAAAAGTTTAAACTGACAATTAAAGACTAGATACTGCTTGTAAAACACTTTCTTCCCAATTTAGCCAACTCAACTCATCCCATACGTATTTTCAAAAACCCTGATGATTATTTTTATAGGATTTTGTATTTTTAAATCCTTCCCAATGGTCTTTGCCTTTCTACAGATTTAATATTCAGATTTAATAATGATCTTGGGTTGAGTTGGGTACATACCCTGGGAATCTTCAATTGAAAATAAATACTCGGGTATTTAATGAAGCAAATATTTATTTTTAAGATTCAACATCAACATACCATCAGCATACCAACAGTTGAACGAATGTTCACCTTTACATCGTTGATTAATTCATCAAGAAGACATGCTACAATCCTTATGCTCTGACAATCCTTTTAAGCAGTTAGGGATACTCTTCAAGTACAGGTCATCATCATTAATGCAAGCTATCTAGTTTTACTGTAGTCCAACATTTTTTATACTCTGTACCTATCAAGTCTAGAATTCTTTTACAGTGTCGATGCGTTATTTCTCATACGATGTTGTTTGTAGCATTATATTAAATGCCGACTAATCGGTGCTTTTATTGTTTAATCACCGATTAATCGCCGAAAATGCATGTCTTCAGCAGTTTTCACACCATATTTTTTTGTCTGAGTAGGCGATGACTACATCATTAACGTTTCTGGATTGCCCATTTAGGTCCGGAACTTTTTTGTCCCTTATAAGATTTTGATTACATTACTAGTTAAGCCAGAAAACTGAATTTTTTGAACATCTGTAAACCTTTTTTACGTCATTGCAATTACATAATCTTATCGTAATTGGTACTGATTTCTCTGGGGGGCATTGAAATCAATAGTCCTTGCCTCTACAGTTGATTATGAACAAGAATTATGAGGAAATAATTCCCTAGTATTCAGTTCCTTAGTTAAGTGCCAAACACATAATGATATTGTAGTAAAAATGACGTATATAAGGGTTGCAGATACTTAAAAATTCCTTTTTTCTGGCTTAACTACTTATGTAATCAAAATCTTATGAGACAAAAAAGTTTCAAAAATTATAATTATGTAAACGCCGCCTACTCAGCGAAGCAACTTTGGATATAGATAAGTTAACTTAAATCGGCCTATTTTGAGCCAAGGACACCTGTATATTTAAGTTAAAATTAAAAGACGTTCAATAGTATTAAAATTAGCAACAAATTATGGTAAGAATCATATTCTACATGTTTGTGATTGTATTGTAATAAATGTTTAATTGGTAAAAGTAATATTGTTTATTGTAAATATATTAGAATTCAGGGAAAAAATGTATACAAATAATCATTTTGGAAGAGATTGATGTCATTGTTATACAACTGTCTCTAAAATGCGTGTATAACGGATTGCCACAGATTCCTTGGCCCAAAATAGGTCGATTTATATTAACTTACCTATATCCAAAGTTGCTTCGTTTTGCCGCTAAAGGACTTCACAGTTAGCGAAAAAAAATCATTTATTCTTTATAACTCGAGAACACGTTTATGAATCTAAACCATTTTTGAGAAGTGAGTTTCTAGGTTCACTCAATGTCTTCTTATGGTTTTCGATAAAATTTTAGAAACACGGAAATGATGGAAAAGCCAGGTGTTTGGCGAATATTAGTTCATATTTTTTTTCAGAGTAGGCGACGCTTAAATAATTATAATTTCTGAATAGCTCATTTAGTTCTGATACTTTTTTGTCTATTATAATATTTAGATTACATAAGTAGTTAAGCCAGCAAAAAGGAATGTTGTGTTCTGTAACCTTTATTTATGTCGTTTTGACAACAAAATCACAATGTGTTTGGCATTATAGTAAGGAATTGAATACTAGGGAATATTTTCCTCGTAACTCTTGTTCATAATAAACTGTAGACGCAAATGCTGTTGAGTTCAATACCCCCCAGAGAAATCAGTACCAATTACGATAAGATTTTGTGATTGCAATGACGTAAAAAAGGCTTGCAGATGTTTAAAGATTTCAATTTTCTGGCTCAACCACTAATGTAATCAAAGTCTTATAAGGGACAAAAAAGTTCCCGAACTAAATGGGCTATTCAGATATTTTAATAATGTAGTTATCGTCTACTCAGCAAAAAAAATATGGAGTAATACTAACTGATAAAAAAAAATATGGAGTAACTGCTAAAGACATGGTTTTTCGATAATTTCTGTTTTTAAAATTACACCTAAAACCACAAAAAGATGTTGATTGAACCTAGGAACTCACATCTCAAAAATGGTTTAGATTGACTATCGCGTTTTCTTGCTGTAAAGAATAAATGAATTTGGTTTGCTAACTTTGAAGTCCTCTAGCGGTGAAACGAAACAATTTTGGATTTAGATAAGTTAACATAAATTGACCCTATATATTCAAAATAATAAAAAGCTTCCATGTATTATACAGGACAAGAAACATATTTATTTGTTCAAGAGACATTTTATTTTATTGCTATGTCCTTTTATTTATTAATTGATTTGTTTATAAAATAACAAATTTAAACTAAATTTTATTTAATTAAAAATACGAAGTTGCTGCTGTGGCATGTAGCAAACACCTATAATTTTAATGATTTAGTGCATGGGACAGTAAAAACAAGAAATAATTTTAGTTTATTAAAACATTTTTATTTTCAAACTGATAATAATTTAATTGTTAATTGTGCACATATATACGTAAATAACAAAATAATAAAGTAAATTTAAAAAATTGACGCTCGCTTAATTTTATCTTTCATTCGGTTATTTAAATTTCTCTTCAATCTTTTCGATATCACAGCTAATTCTATATAACATAAATCATTTTTTTAATTCTTTTTAAATACGCGCATGTATAAAGTTTGTACCTATATAATAATAATATATGTTATATATCTGTATTATATCATATTTACACGATAATACTTTAATAATAATTAATTAAATATTCTTTCTTTTTTATGTCATTAACATTTTCGATCTTATAAAGTTTAGAAATTTCTTTTAACCTTACATTGTTTTAACATTCGTTTCTTTCATTTAAAGATATGTATACCAGCTCACAATAAATAAATTACATATCAAAATAAAAAGGGTATAAAAATACATACTAAAACAGTTTTTTTTTAATAATATTGGGTGGATCTATTCAAATTTAGTCCATTCTTTTTTTGTGTTCACCTTTGATATACTTCCACCACCATCACCATTCGTACCAACACCAGCAAATTTCGATCCGGAAAATTTCGAAAAATCCAAACCGTACTCTTGTAATAAATCGACGGTTTCTCGATCGGAAGTTCGCATCACAAATGGAGTCGACGATGATGATCCATTTGTTGGAGAAGTAACGTGATGATTCTCGTAGTTATACAACGGATTTGTAACGCTTATAGGTACTTTATTGTTGTAATCGTGTGGGTTTCTATCGTTTAAATCGAATTGGAAGTTAAATGTACTACTTGTATTAGGCATTGATGTCGAAAGTGTTGATTTTAATGGATCAAAATCGTCGATGTCTGATGAGGAAGAATCTAATCTTATTAAATCTTCGGTATCATCTTGTTTCTAACAAAAAAGATTTATATTACAAAATTCTTCGTTTAAATTACACAAAACAAAGAGAAATGAAAAGCAACATAAAAAGCGGCCAATTTTATCTTTATTTTTTTGGTTACCTTTTTCCGAGGTGAATTTGCAGGTGGAGATAACCTAACAACATCCACTCGATATTCATTGGCGACCAAAAAAACCGGTCGGCCGTTTTCAGCGCGACCTCCACCGACAACAAAGGGCGTTGTTGTCGGTTTAAAATGGGGCCTTGGTGGCACTGGGGGTGATGAGAACACATCGTCCGGAGACTGGAGAAGCAAATTTTGAGTATCCTGTGAGGATTTTAAAACAGGCAGGAACAATCTTGACGAGGGACTGTACGGGGGTGACGATAATTGGGGGGTTTTGAAATTTTCTAAACTTCGTACAGGTTTTAACTGTAAAAAAACAACGAAGAAAATAAGGATAAACAAGGGTTAACAAGACGAGGTTATTTACATTTAACATTGCACACAAATTAATTAATTTTGACAAGAATTAAAAAAAATTTAACTAAAATAAAACTTCTAAATTAGGGTCGCGTTTCGATTTTTTGAGATTGGTAAAAGTGCAAAAAAATTATACAGTTACGACCTTAATGTCGAGAGGACGTTAGATGTTCGGTTCAGACTCAATGTATTGATTATTTCTTGTTACATCGACTTGGAGTACAATTGTACCAAGGTTTGTAAAGCGTATTGAACCAGCTTGGCCAGACGGAGGCTTTCAACGTATGAAAAGTAAACCCACAACAAACTTGAAATTTTCCATATAATTTTAGAAAAAAATTAGTATAAAGTAAAATGGAATTATAAAATAAACGATAATATAATTTCTATTAAGAGAAAAAGAAGAACTACCGTTATAAAAAGTCATAACCCGAATCATCTTTCTATTTGCTTAAAGAATCCTCTTCCCCGTCTTTATTTTGCTTTTTGGATTTTTCGTTTAACCCTTTGGTCAAGAATTTGCTTTGAATGGACAAGAATTTAGAAGATTTTTAATTTTGGTTTTATTATTTTAAAGATTATGAAGAGTGCTAAGAGCAGAGCTAAATTCGTTTCTATGATTCTTTATACAGCAACGCGTGCTTTAATCGGTCAATCCAATACTTGCTTCAATATTATTGGTTTTCTATGTTGATATAGCCGCTCTTATCGTTTATCGCAATGCTAACGTAAACCTACCCTTAGCGAATGGATATTTGAATAGGAATTAACGGCGGTAAATAGTGAGACTGGACCTATATGGAGAAGAGGGGACCAACAGTCGCAACTATGTGCAATGAGAGAACTATCCGGCATATAAGAGAGTGGAAGACGGACGAGGAAGAGTACGTGAGCGACCCCTTAAACATATACTTCGAAATCGAGAACCTAGAAAAGGGAACGAACAACGCGATGGAAAATAATTCCTGCCTTTTTCATATCTTCTCGGCCTCAAAGAGCGTAAGAGAAAGTTATTGCATCGGTTTTATGCTCCCAGATCCTGTATGAACGTAAGTCATGGAGCGAGGCCCTTAAAACAAAATAATTAGTGGAAAAACTTCTA
The DNA here is from genome assembly GCA_036711965.1 of Onthophagus sagittarius. Classification (NCBI taxonomy): domain Eukaryota; kingdom Metazoa; phylum Arthropoda; class Insecta; order Coleoptera; family Scarabaeidae; genus Onthophagus; species Onthophagus sagittarius. The sequence goes on from JASERS010000001.1 coordinate 51,073,110, forward strand.
CGCATCACAGGAGAAATTTGTTCAGAACGTCCAACTCTTAGGGCCCTCATCCACGGTGATTTTTTGTAGCGATGCTGTCACGTGTTTATGAAACGTGCGTTAGTCGCATCAAATTTGATGCAACTAACGCGTTACAGAAAAATTAATGTCTGTCATTATACTTTGTCTGTCACGTAAAATGGATTCTTTCGACACAGAATCACTTATTATAAAATTCAAAACCGTCCTGTAATATGGGACTTGCGCCTTCCTGAATTTTCAAATAAAGTTGCAAAAAGAAAGGGATGGGAAGAAGTTAATGAAATATTAAATGTTGCCTAAATATATAATTATATTGTTTTTATTAAATGGGTGCATTCAATATTGACGCTGCTTTCGCTGCCCACGTTTCGGCTGCTTACGTAAAAGCAGCACCAAAGATACTGCAGTGCTACAAAAAGTCGCCGTGGGCGAAGGCCCTTATAAGTAGATTTGCCATACGTCCCGGTTTGAGAATGCTGTCCCGGCGTCCCGACCGATTTGGCATTTGGTCCCGGTTTTGGTTTTGAACGAGTACGAAGCGATGAAAATTTCAAGTCCGAATTGTTCCGAACTCTATCGGCATTCCTCGGTTTTCGTATTACAGTACTCGCTAACGCATGTTTTTGTGCATACAGTGGTACCAATACTGTATTGCTATTGTGGTGACCTACTAAAGTTTTTCATTTAGTTTTTAGTGCGTTTTACTATTTTCTTAGTGATTGGATTCGATAATTATCAACATTCAACATGCCGAAACAGACATGCAAATTTAAATCTGATCTCTTCTTAATCTGATCTTAAATCTGATGAATTTCTGATCTCGAAAAGGAATATCCTTTCTTAAAGAAACTTTGTTCTAGCTTTGACCAAAGTGAAAGGGTTAGATGTGGACATTGTAGTGTCGAGGTTTCTGTTGCGCATGGTGGTCGGTCCGACATTAAAGACCACTTGAAGTCGAACAGACATAAAAATAGTCTTTGAGCAGCTGCCACCTCTTCCAAGGTTTCATCTTATTTTAAGTCTACCTATCCGAATGGCATGAATTTAGCGCTAGCAGCCAAGGAGGCAACTTTTGCGTATCATACAGCAAATCATAACATTATTTTTAATTCAAATGCATGTCCAAATTGATATCAAAGTTCTTCGAATTCTTCGAACCTAAATTCGGTCTTGGAAAAATTAAGAGTGAAGCCATTCTTGTTAGTGTCATTGCCCCGTTTGTTGAAGACGAAGTACATAAAGATCTTGAAAAAACAAACTTTGTAAGCGTCAGTATGGATGCTTCTAATAAAAAGGAAGTGAAATTAGTTCCTGCAATAATTCGGTATTTTCAACCGGAATCCGGAGTGCAAATCAAACTCTTAGACTTTAAATCAGTTCCTGGGGAAACAGCAGCTATCTTGACAGATCATCTCCTATCAATTCTAAAGAAAAACAATTTAGAGAGTAAAGTTGTAGCTTTTTGTGGAGATAATTGCAATACGAACTTTGGTGGCGTTCTTAGAAGAGGACAAAATAACGTTCATGCATTGCTTCAAATAGAATTGGGAAGAAATATTATTGGTATTGGCTGTGGTGCTCACATTGTTCACAATACTATTCAAAATTCGGTGGATGTTTTCCCAATTGAGATTGAAGCGTTGTTAGTGAAAATTTACAAATATTTTCATATATACACTGTACGTGTAACACAGCTCAAAGAGTTTTGTGATTTTGCAGGAATAGAATATAGAAAACTGTTGCAACATGGGAACACACGGTTTCTTTCTTTACTTCCAGCGATTGAAAGAATATTACAAATGTACGAAGGATTGAAAGTGTACATTTCTTCTCTGGAACTGTGTCCTGTCCTCATCAAAAACTTTTTTCATGATGAGCGAGGCGAAATGTACATGTGGTTTGTGCATGGCCAGCTTTCACTGTTCAACAAAGCTGCGCTTTCAATGGAAAAGGACAAATCTAGTGCAACTGATGTTGCGAGTGCCCTTCAACATTTAAAAACAATCCTTGAAGAGAGGAGGGATAACAAGTTCATCCCCAATGGTGCAAAAAAACCATTGAGAACTCTTGCCGAAAAAGGTGAACCTGAAGACAGTTTGTCCAAAATAAACGAAGATTTTAGAAAATTTTACGACAGGTAAGACATAGTTTTTTAGTGGATAGCGCTAGACTAAGGTGACCAACTACTGCTGCAATAACTACTTTTTTTTAAAAAAATAATTGTCTCCTTTTTTACAGGTGCGTGTCATACATTTAGGAAAACAGTTTCAGAGGTACATATGACTTTCAATGGATCCGTACGTCTATTGAATGGAAAGATGTAGAGAAGACAGCTGAGAAAATAAACGATAGCCTGGGAAAAGAAGCTGTGAATACAGATGAGCTATTTGATGAGTTTGTCGTTGCAAAGAAGATTTTGAGAACTCTGACTGAACAAAATAATACGGAGCTAAAGCTTACAAATGAAGAGATGTGGTCAAAGGTGTTCTGTCACTGCAAGGAAAATGACATTCCAGTTCCTAATATCAAACTCATTCTGGAGTATATATTCTGTCTGCCAGGAACTTCAGCTTCAGTTGAGAGAGTTTTCTTTCTCATGAACAACACTTGGAGAGATGACAGAGGTCAAATGCATGAAACAACTGTGAGAAGTCTCATTGTTTGCAAAATGAACATTGGGCTTAGTTGCAGCGATTTTCATGAGAAAATTAAAAATAACAAGAAACTCCTTGAAAAGGTCCATTCCAAGGAAAAGTATCCACAGCAATAGCAATCAAAGGATCAGGATGATGATTAATAATACCTAATAATATTAGGTACATATACATATTAGGCTAATAATATGTATATAATAATAATATAAGAATAAACACAAATACATTTTTAACTTTAAAAACCTTTTTGTGGGTGTCCCGGTTAGTCGGTTCAAAAATATGGCAAGTCTACTTATAACCGACTAATGCACAAATCACACCAGGCTACCGGCCGCTCCTAATAAGCGGATGAAACTCGCTCGCTGGCGCCACTAGGAAGCGAATTTTATAGTCACACCAAGCTAATTGACAGATGACAGCAGCAGCTACCACAATTTGCAGATGCTAAGGAGCTTAGTGTGACTCTCCCTTTACACTGTACATACAAATGTGTAAATTTACTATTATAAACTTCTATCTAAACATGAAATTACAATTAATTGTTTATGTTGTGCTTGCAACTTGTTCATAACAAATTATATCCAATTTTTTTTTGAATTTTTAATTGGTACTGAACACTATCTACAAGGAAATTGCCAAAGGTTTACTTTAAACTGTTCTGTTGATTTTAGACAATCCATTTTTCACCTTTTCATAATGACTAAAATTTGTGACAAAATTGCATATCTTCAGAAAAAACACATTCATGAGAGAATAACACTTTTATGAATAAAGAATCTCTTCCTAAGCTATATATGACCTTTAAATAAAGCTTGCTTAAATAAGCTATGAAGCTTGATTAAGTCCCAAATCTCTTCTACAGACGGATTTGTATTAAGCCTTTATTATGGCTAAATTTCATAATTTATTACTGTTAACGTCATGACTATTTTAAAATACTAAACATGTAATTCTGTAGACTAACATATGTACTTCAAGCCTATGTATTTACTTTTTATAAATATGAAGCATTAAGTCGTGAATGTACATTTACGTGACCTCTCCCGGTGTATATAAAAATGGAAGTTTTGAACCGTCACCTTAATAACTTTTCATTTTTATAATTAAACGTATTTAACCATCTTCTAGAAGTTTCATTTCAATAACCATGACCGCATAATACTTACAGATCTATCAACTGGAGGTGTATCAAGATGTAGTTTAAAAAAGTCCGTCATTTCAGTCATTAAATCCATTTGTGGGATATCCAAACTAGGGGATTCAGTGTTATTTAAATGATCCGGAACGTCTGGAGATAAAGGCTGTGACAAGGGATTCAAAGGACTATAAGATCTGTAAGTTTTTTATCTTTCAGTTAATAATATTAATAATTCGAATTGAATTCACCTTTCATGTAAGGAGCCTTTTAATGACAATGACGCGTCTTTTCTATACGCGTTAGCAGGAACGGAAAATGGTAATTGTCGTCTTTTACCAGTTGGCGAATTTGGTGCTGATCTAGGTTTATCAAAGCTGGTCGCTTCAAGTCCATTTTCAATTTGCCTACTAGGATTATCTTTCAATTTCGATCTTAATCCTTTATAAGCGCTTTTCATTCCTTTACCGCTATCTTTAACCTAAAAGGATTTATTTCAAATTTTAAAACTATTCAATAAGCAAATAAAGTTTACCGTTTTAACAGCTGATTTAACAGCGGGGTTAGCCTATTAAAAAAAAAAGATAACTCAAATTAATGACTTATTACGTTGGTTTAATCTTTTACCTTGTCTTTGACGTTTTTAAAAAATGCAGTTCCTTCTTTTTTCATTGTCGATGTCCACTCTTTGTATTGTTGTTTTAATTTCGAGCTAGATTTTTCTGAATAAATTGAAACTTCCGTCTCAAATTGATCTGTAAATCCTAATCCAGCTCCCAATATTTCTAATCTTTCTTCTATAAACTATAACATAAGAAAATATAATCATTACTACCGTATTTTTTCGATTCTAATCAGCACCTTTTAGACTAATTTTATGTGCTCTAAAAGTTGTATACCTGGAATTTAAAAAAATTAACATATTACATATTATTTTCTCATGTTATTTATTTTAAAAAGTTTATTCACCATTCTACACATGCGCGGACTAAAAACCAATGTAAATTGATTGGTTTCTAGTTTCAAACTAGCGCCGTGTTTTGTTGGATAGTTGATTCAATTAGGTACAATATATAAATGATTACAAACGGTGTGTAGTAATAGCAAGCAATCTTAAGATAGCTGAAACACTAAAGTATGTGTCTACTTAGTATAGTTCTAGTGACAGTGTTACTCCCATATTTTATGAACTCATGAAACTTGTTTCTTGAGAAAATTATAGTCCTAGTGTTAGTGCTAATTAAATATAATGTATTAAGAGAGACATTCCTACTAGGGTTGTACCGATTAATCGGCAACTAATCGGAAGAGCCGACTATTCGGCCACTTCTTAGCTTACGATTAGTCGGCGATTAATCGGTGATTAAACAGTAAAAGCACCGATTAGTCGGCATTTATTATAATGCCACTAATGGCATACCAACGAACAATAAAATAAAGATAGTTTTATGAATTTATTTATCACAAAGTGAAAAATGATTAATTTTTGAATGTGGGTGTACTTTTAATATACCTATACACGCAATTTCTTTCTCAGCTCTGCTCAGAAGCTCAAAATTCTTTTTATAAAAATAACACTTTACCACAATTACCAGTATTACGAAAGAAAAACCAATACACTCTGATAAATAATTATTGTGACCCACGTGAGCGCTGTAATTTTGGTTGCTTATCTCAATATTTAGTGGCAGAACAGATATTTTTACATTAGTAACTAGATTGTAACCATATGTTGATAGCTGATCAAGCAAATGTTATTGTTATGATTTTGTAGTGCCTTTATGTTTCGCAACAATTCTATGAAACTAAATTACAGTACCCATATAATAAAAATTATCGCACCACCTAAATTATGCATTAAATTTAAAATTATATATTTTTTAATCAACGGATGGATTTTGATGATTCTTCACGGTACAGGTTGATTTTTAAGGAAGAACTGTGTTGATGGTTTCTGACAATTATCAACGTTTTGCCCATATGCGGGGTGTAAAACGAAATTTATGTTTTTAACCGGAACATTCCATTTACATTACATTAGAATGGCAACCGTTCTCTATATTTTTGTTTAAGAATCATCTCGATATCTCTTTTATCAAGGAAGATACACATTTTTTAAATTTGACTTACAGTACACGTAGCAGATGTTCATAATATTCGAATTCCTGCCAGAGCACCAAATTTAAACGCAAATCATCGTAGAAGGAGATTGCAGTTTGCCAGAGAACATCTTGAGTGGAATGCTGATGACTGGGAACAAGTACTGTTCACAGATGAATCAAGGTTTTATTTATATACAGCTCAGATAGACGTTTAAGTCCCACTTTTACCAATCTCCAGTTAAACTTTCTAGTGGTGGTTATATCGATTTTACGTGATCCCATTGGTTATGAGCCGGTTTTTAACTGTTAGATAAGTTTCTCAAGAAGTGGTAAAAGTGCCCCTAAGAGTAATTCGACGGCCCAATGAACGCTACGCATAGTGCATAGGACTGACAACTTTATTTAATGCAGGATCTGTAATGGTTTTGGGTGGAATTTCGCTTACAACACGAACAGACCTTGTTTCTTTGCGAAGAGGTTCATTAACAGGTGAAAGATATAATACCGTTTGCTCCTTACATAGGAAATATTTTTTTATTAATGCATGATAATGCAAGACCTCATGTTGCCCGTACGGTCCGTGACTATTTGGATGAAGTTGGTATACAAACCATGGACTGACCACTCTGTAGCCCTGATCTCAATCCAATAGAGAATTTATGGGATAGTACTTATCGTCAGCTAAGGGGTCGACATCCACCACCTGTGGTTTTGGACGACGTTAAGTTGTTGACTTTAAGTATGCCTCGTCGCTGTCAAGAAGTGATTCGTAATAGAAGCGGAAATACAGGTTATTAGGTAATTTTGAGAGAATTGATTAAAGGATTATGTGGTGTTTTTTAGTTTTTACCTAGTTGTTTAAAATGTTAATAAAGATTCGTTACATTTAAACTTGTGTATCTTTCTTGATAAAAGAGATATCGAGATGATTCATGAACGAAAATGTAGAGATGGGTTGCCACTCTAACGTAATGTAAATGGAATGTTGCGATTCTTTCTGATAAATTCCACAGGGTGTTGCAAAATTAGAAGAAAAAACATAAATTTCTTTTTTCGAAAACTGCTATTAAAAATTCACTTTTGCGTAGTACTCAGCGACTGTCAAAACGATACTTTTTTGTTCGCAGGACGTAAAAGTAAACTTTTACGTTCCGGATGTAAAAGATTTTTACGTCCAGAAAATTAAAGAATTTGGCACTATTAATGGTTGATTTATTGTTATGGACAAATTGCAAACACACCATAACTAACAATTAATTCTATTATCATTTCATTTCCTGTTAAAATGCAAATTTATAATAGTAAATTTGTGACATTTCTGACATTTAAGAATAAATGGTGGATTGACAAAACATTAACCCAATTTCAAATGTCATTAATTAATTTGGTTATTTTATTAATTCTTAATGTTTAAAACACGCAGTTTTCGAAAAAATCTTGTTTGATACACGATAGCGAAATTCTTCTGCATTCTCGAACGATTTTTTTCACATTTGCATTCGAAACTTCGTTCTCGAATGCAAAAGTGTCATTTCGCTATCTAGAATCAAAAAGAACTATTTACATCCCGTATATAGGTAAAACGTTAACAATTGTCAGAAACCATCAATACATTTCTTCCTTAACCCTCCAGTACACGCGCATTTTTTTTTTGACGCGAGTGCTCGCACCGGACTGAGAGTCCGGGTTTTGTTTGCCAAATAAGAGATGGCGCTGATGTGTAATTTGTATTTTTTTTAAGAAAATTAATTTAAAAAATTTTTTATTATCATAAAATTTGCGGAAGGCAAGTAAATGCCCGTTTTGAATGCGCTGCACATTCTTACGGGGCATTTATGTTCCACCGCTTTCATTATCTTCATCGTTTCTTCTAATTAGATAAGATGCCATTTTGAACGGAAAAAAAGCATCTTACCGTCTGCTAAATCTTCTGAAAATTGTTCCAATCCTCATTATCAGAAATGTCACTATACGAATCATCAGTCTTCACCTTCAAGCAGTATTTTTTATCACTATCGTATTCATATTTGTATTTTACTGTGTTGTACACAACAAATTTTTGACACAAAAATGACATAATTATGTCGGTAAAAAAGTTGCCTTTTCTGTTAAATAATAGAGGGTGCTGAACCCGGACTGAGAGTCCGGTGCGTGTAGCGAAAGGTTAAAAATCAACTTATACTGTGAAAAAATAATCATCAAAATCCATCCTTTGATTCAAAAACAAAATACCATTACATTTAATGCATAATACAGGTGGTGCGATAATTTTGGAGAGTAGTGTAATATAACTACTATTAACTAACAGGAATTTTAGTCGCCTGCAATACCAATCCTGTGAGTTTTGGGTACATAATAATTTAACACCCTGTATATCTCGACATCATGCTGGTTACAACAGGATTTTGTGGCATATAAGTAGTTCTAGAAGTATACGGACAATAGTTTCCAAACACGTCCAAACTTCGATGGGAATGATTGGTAATGGGCGATTAATTGGCCGACTAATCGGCCTTTTTAGGGCCGATTAGACGGATAGTCGTTAGTCGGCCAAAATCATAGTCGGCCCATCCTTAATTCCTACTTATTTTCGACCATCCAACACATACGGTTCATGATTTAAAACTGAGAAAATTATCTTATACAGGATGTTTCAGGAAGATATTTTTGATTCTAGATAAATTGACACTTTTGCATTCGTGAACGAAAGTTTTTTTCAAGCCTTAGCGAGCAAAAAAAAAAAACGGTCGATAATGCAAAAGAACTTCGCTATCGTGTATCAAACAAGATTTTTTCGAAAACTGCCTGTTTTAAACTGTACAAATTGATGAAACATTAAAATTAAATAATGACATTTAGAATTTGCTTAATGTTTTGACAATCCAGCATTTATTTTTGAACGTCACATATCTGGAAACGTCAGAAATGTCACAAATTTATTACTATAAATTTGCATTTTAACATGAAATGAAATGATTATAAAATTAATTATTAGTTATGTTGTGCTTGCATTTTGTCTATAACAATAAATCAACCATTAATAATACCAAATTCTTTGATTATCGTAGCTGGACGTAATAGTTATATACACTTAGCAGCAGAAGTCTGCGTACAAAAAACTTCTAACACTTTAACTGAAAAAATAAGGGTCATGATCTAATGTGATAAACTTCAATTTTTTTTTATTTTGTGTATTAACTACATATAATTCTATTAACAAAATATGCATCAATAAAACAGAAATATTAGTTACAAAAAAAATTAAAATTAAAAATTCTCCAAATAATGCGTATGCAAAAATCTGCGTACAAATAAAGACGCCTTCTCCAAAATATACTTATTTACTTAAATACGTAGTTGGCGATGTACGCTTTCCGATTTAAATAAAAGATAATCGGTGTCAATTATATTAGCAGAGGCTTTGAAGCTAAAAGTTAGAATGGACACGAAAGGAAAGGAAATTGAATTGGGAGAGAGAAAAATTATTGTAAAGTTATGGAAAGAAGGAAAATCTTTTCGAAAAATAGGAGAAACTGTCGGCAGGTCACACTCTTCCATTCAAAGAGTAATTAATAATTATAAAGACACTGAAGATTACCTCGCACATCCGCGATCTGGTAGACCACCCCTTTTAACAAACCGAGAGAAACGAAAAATTGTACAACAGGTTAGAAAAGAACCTAGGCTGACTCCAAAAAAAATAGTAGAAAATGTACAAGAAGAATTTCATAAAACTATCAGCAAAGATACGGTGAGAAGGACGTTAAAAAAAATTAACTATCACCGTCGCGTTGCACGAAAAAAGCCATTTGTGTCAGAGGTCAATCGTCAGAAGCGGATCGCCTTTGCAAAAAAACTCTTAGACAAGCCCATTGAATTCTGGGAGAAAGTTCTCTTTACAGATGAGAGCAAATTTTGCATTTTCGGCATTAAGGGTAAACAACTTGTATGGAGAAAACCTAATACTGCCCTTAATCCTGAAAATATGAAAGCGACTGTAAAACACGGAGGTGGTGGAGTTATGGTTTGGAGGTGTATGTGCACCAAAGGAGTGGGAAGGTTGGTTTTCATAACATCGACAATGGACCATAAAATGTATATAGACATTTTAAAAGAAAATTTGAAGCCTAGCATCGAAAACTTGGGCTTGGGGCCCGAATACTTTTTTCAACAAGATAATGACCCCAAACACTGCGCCCACAACACTAAGCTTTGGCTACTATACAATACCCCAAAGCAACTTAAAACACCTCCACAATCGCCGGACTTGAATCCCATCGAACACCTCTGGGATTTACTGGAGCGCAGGATTCGGCAACACAACATAACGTCGAAGGAAACGTTAAAAAATGTTATGATTGAGGAATGGGCCAAAATCAGTTCGGACGAAACGAAGAAATTAGTGCACTCCATGCCTAAACGTTTAAGGGAGGTCATTAAACGTAAAGGTTATCCGACCTCATATTAATATAGAAACAATGATCTCATTTATGAATTTTTTATAAATACTGTCCTGACTTGTACGCAGATTTTTGCATACCCGTTATTTGTAGAATTTTTAGTTTTGATTTTTTTCTGTAACTACTGTTTCTGTTTTGTTGAAGCATATTTTGTTAATAGAATTATATGTAGTTAATATACAAAATAAAAGAAAAATCAAGTTTATCACATTAGATTATGACTCTTATTTTTTCAATTAAAGTATTACAAGTTTTTTGTACGCAGACTTCTGCTGCTGAGTGTATTTATGTACCAAGTCAGCATAGTGAATTTTTATCGAACGAGTCTGAGTTTACGAGTCGAGCGAGGCGAGTAAAAGGCGAGTTCGATGAAAACACATTGCTGGCGTGGTGCATACAACATTTTATCGCCAACCGCAAAATTTAAGATATAAAGATGTTGTAATTTGCAATATTTAAGCCACATATTTTGACAGATGTCAAAATATCGGGTTGTTTCATTAATATACATCGGCAAAGATTGATTTGGTGATCGAGTTACATTGGCAACTCGTTCAGCTGTCATGTCATAGGTACCGGGTTCGAACCCAGTTGTTTGCTACAATTTTTACAGAATGACAGCAATTAGCGACAGGTAAAATATTTTTAAAATATTTACTGCCGCAAATGAACACAATAAAGTATACTTTTGCTGCCGGTTAGCGATAAACAACTTTTATCTCTAACTCGCCTTTTACTTGCCTTGCTCGCTTCTCTCGCTCGACTCGTAAACTCAGGCTCGTTCGATAAAAATTCACTTTGCTGACTTGGTACATAAATAACTATTATCTATTCTCGTTTGTAAAATCGCTGTTTTGAAGACATTTTCAGTTCGGAAAGTACGCCATCATGGAAAACAGTGCGTAAAGTAACAACTGAGAGTACTTCACGAAGAGTGCGTGAAGTAGCAATGTATTATAGAACGCACGGCTTTTACAGCACCGTTTAGCGCGTTTTCATAGTAACGAGACATAAACACTTCTTAACAGTTCAAAAATTGTGAATATTTGTTAATATTAATTTTTAATTTGTAGATAAATTAATGTATGAAACTGTGCGTAAAGTGCTCGACTCTGAATCAAAAATCTTAATGTTAAAATGATGTATCATGTTTTGTACGGCTTCAGAAAGCACTTAAAAGAAACGTACATATATTGCAACATTATATTCGTACACTACTGTACAGGCTGGGCCAAATTGGACACTTTCAAAGGGAAACTCTCCTTTTTATAAAAGATAGAGGAAAATGATAGCAATATCTGAGGCTCGATATTTATAAGAAATCAAATGGCGAAAATCATATTTCGATATCTCTTACACTGAAAATTTATTACCCTCCAAGTATCTAAAGCGTTCTCTTTATATTCTGTTAAGGGTCACTTTTAACACCTCTTGATAAATTTATCTAACAGTTAAAAACCGGCTCATAGCCAATTAGAGCGCTTAAGATCGCTCTAACCACCGCTAGTTAGTTTAACTGGAAGTTGGTAAAGGTGGGCCTAAATACTATTAAATTTTCAAGGGGGTTAGATAAAATTTTGTACATAACACGTTATCTATTGCTAGTTCCAAAGTAAATCATATTGAAAATATTTAAGAAAATGTTTACAAATTTCTTCATTTTGAAGGCTAGAACAGCATTCAAAATTAATGCCGTTTAGATAAAAATTTTGAAACGAATTGTTCGTAAACAGTTACCCTACAATGTTTAGTTATAATACTCCATCTTTGGTAATAAGTAAGATATTCAGGTTTTGATATATTGTTCAAGTCTTTCCTGATATATGCATCTTTAAAATTTAGATGTGCAGATTTTGAAAAAGTAGGCTTTGGAACTAAAACAAGTGTGAGATTATATTTATAACTATTATCAAGTTAGTTGGTTACAACGAATTAAAAAATAAATTCATAAGCAAAAAGTAGATTAAATGAATAAAACTTATAAAACAATACTAATTATATTCCAATAAATAACAAGAAAAATAATAATAAACAATAAAAGTATACCCCTTTTCAATAGAAAATGTTTAAATTGTGCTCTGGTTTGTGTTATACACAACTAACATCTTTTCTTTGCCAAATTGATAAGCTCAATTGGCATATGTATTGCAAAAGCGTTCATAACCGCACCATCTAACTGTTGTCAGAAATTTATTTGCACCTTCAGTTTGGTATGGTTTTTAAAAAATAAGACCTCCACGATCTTTCAAATTTTATTATTTTTTCATGATGTCACTAAAACGCCTCCTTTAACATTTCTTAAGTGGAATCGATTTCAAATTGTTACAATGGCTTATGCATCATTTGAAAGAGGATGGTTCAATCTTCAATTAGTCAATATATAGTCATTACTTCATTTTCATAAGTAAGACCTCCATGAACTTTTAAATTTTATCATTTTTTTGTGATTCTACTAAAAGTATTTACAAAAAAAGGCCTTAAAAGTTCATACAGAGTAACTTCTATAGAAAGACTGAATATTGCTAATAAAAGCTAATTACTTCTGAAAAAAGTATGCATGCTGGATGAAAAAGATTATAACTGCTGGCAAATATCTGAAAACTGCTATCAGGAATCTAGATACTCTTGGCAGAAATCTAAATAAAATAAATAAAAATCTTACTGGGAAGAGAGGGAAGAAATCTAAATACCTACTGTTGGTAGAAAGCTAGATTCTAATAACTCAGGACTATATTCTCTTAATAGAAGATACTTGCTATTACGAGACTAATATTGATAATTGAAAAGTCTAAATGCTTCGCCTTCATTTTTTCAATTTTATTTCGAATATTTCGTCGATATTTTCTTTGTATCAATGTATCGATGTGACGATATATCGATATTAGACTGATGAACGTATCAGCCATTCGATACGCACTGCTGTATCGATAGATCGATACTTTAACCCAGCCCTACATATAATAAATTTAGCCCTTCTAAGGTTTTGCTCTAAAGTCTTGTTTCATTATGTTGGTGGGTGTCAAAACGCTGTGCCGAAATTTTCTGTTTCTGGCTCATCGTTACAAAGTCAACGAGTTTGATCGTCAGCTTGTCTAATATGGAAGAGGTGGTATTTGAGGGGTGTATCATAGAAAAATATAATATACTATATAATAGAAGCATTACTCCCCACTATTTTTGCCATTACGTTGATTTCAGCGCCATCTCACGGAATGAGTTACCCTAGTTTAGTTAAACGGCGAAATTTAATTAATTTTAAATGTTTTATTTATATTTGCTCAAAATATTTATCAATAGTTTAGGGTTTTAATAAATTTTTGTACTGATCCTCTTCGAAATTCCACCTACCAAATGAAGAGAACATTTTTCTCATTGAAGCGATTTAAATGGATCTCCAAACACCTGGCAGGTGAGATTAATGTTTCGACTCCTTATTTGCCTTATTTGTCCGAACATGTTTTCCAAAGGGTTTCCACATAATAATGTAATATTGATAACATTCCCTTCAATGTAGTTATCCAGTTCTTTTATGAGGGCGGTGTTGATCGTGATTTTTTTATGACGTCTTCAACCCACATGTTTCCCAAATATTTTATACTGTCTGAAAAAATGTATCAAGTTTGACATTACAATTTCAGTAATGGAAAATATTTGTTGTCACTTGACGTCTGGTTTGACACATGTCCACGCATGTCTGTTGACTGAAAACGCATGCGCACCAAATTTAAAGTCCCTAGATTTCTAAAGTACCGCGGTTTGCTGCCATTTTTCCCGAAAAGTCACGCAGCAAATTTTAAATTCCAAAAAACGGTTATTTATGGCCAGTTTCTCGTACGTATTCACATGTCGATATCGAACCGATATTGTGCTGTTAATCGATAACTCGAGCGATATCTGTCTATTGGGTTTTTGAAAGGGCCAATAGGCGATATCGGATCGATATCGAATCGATAACTATATCGCATGCAACAAGTACCTACACTCAGCAGCAGAAGTCTGCGTACAAAAAACTTATAATACTTTAATTGAAAAAATAAGAGTCATAATCTAATGTGATAAACTTGATTTTTTTTTTATTTTGTATATTAACTACATATAATTCTATTAACAAAATATGCTTCAACAAAACAGAAACAGTAGTTACAGAAAAAAATCAAAACTAAAAATTCTACAAATAACGGGTATGCAAAAATCTGCGTACAAGTCAGGACAGTATTTATAAAAAATTCATAAATGAGATCATTGTTTCTATATTAATATGAGGTCGGATAACCTTTACGTTTAATGACCTCCCTTAAACGTTTAGGCATGGAGTGCGGTAATTTCTTCGTTTCGTCCGAACTGATTTTGGCCCATTCCTCAATCATAACATTTTTTAACGTTTCCTTCGACGTTATGTTGTGTTGCCGAATCCTGCGTTCCAGTAAATCCCAGAGGTGTTCGATGGGATTCAAGTCCGGCGATTGTGGAGGTGTTTTAAGTTGCTTTGGGGTATTGTATAGTAGCCAAAGCTTAGTGTTGTGGGCGCAATGTTTGGGGTCATTATCTTGTTGAAAAAGTATTCGGGCCCCAAGCCCAAGTTTTCGATGCTAGGCTTCAAATTTTCTTTTAAAATGTCTATATACATTTTATGGTCCATTGTCGATGTTATGAAAACCAACCTTCCCACCCCTTTGGTGCACATACACCCCCAAACCATAACTCCACCACCTCCGTGTTTTACAGTCGCTTTCAAATTTTCGGGATTAAGGGCAGTATTAGGTTTTCTCCATACAAGTTGTTTACCCTTAATGCCGAAAATGCAAAATTTGCTCTCATCTGTAAAGAGAACTTTCTCCCAGAATTCAATGGGCTTGTCTAAGAGTTTTTTTACAAAGGCGATCCGCTTCTGACGATTGACCTCTGACACAAATGGCTTTTTTCGTGCAACGCGACTGTGATAGTTAGCTTTTTTTAACGTCCTTCTCACCGTATCTTTGCTGATAGTTTTATGAAATTCTTCTTGTACATTTTCTACTATTTTTTTTGCCGTCAGCCTAGGTTCTTTTCTAACCTGCTGTACAATTTTTCGCTTCTCTCGGTTTGTTAAAAGGGGTGGTCTACCAGATCGCGGACGTGAGAGGTAATCTTCAGTGTCTTTATAATTATTAATTACTCTTTGAATGGAAGAGTGTGACCTGCCGACAGTTTCTCCTATTTTTCGAAAAGATTTTCCCTCTTTCCATAACTTTACAATAATTTTTCTCTCTCCCAATTCAATTTCCTTTCCTTTCGTGTCCATTCTAACTTTTAGCTTCTAAGCCTCTGCTAATATAATTGACACCGATTATCGTTTATTTAAATCGGAAAGCGTACATCGCCAATTACGTATTTAAGTAAATAAGTATATTTTGGAGAAGGCGTCTTTATTTGTACGCAGATTTTTGCATACGCATTATTTGGAGAATTTTTAATTTTAATTTTTTTTGTAACTAATATTTCTGTTTTATTGATGCATATTTTGTTAATAGAATTATATGTAGTTAATACACAAAATAAAAAAAAATTGAAGTTTATCACATTAGATCATGACCCTTATTTTTTCAGTTAAAGTGTTAGAAGTTTTTTGTACGCAGACTTCTGCTGCTAAGTGTACATATCTGGAAACGTCAGAAATGTCACAAATTTATTACTATAAATTTGCATTTTAACATGAAATGAAATGATTATAAAATTAATTATTAGTTATGTTGTGCTTGCATTTTGTCTATAACAATAAATCAACCATTAATAATACCAAATTCTTTGATTATCGTAGCTGGACGTAATAGTTATATATTTATGTACCAAGTCAGCATAGTGAATTTTTATCGAATGAGTCTGAGTTTACGAGTCGAGTGAGAGAAGCGAGCAAGGCAAGCGAGCAACTATTATCTATTCTCGTTTGTAAAATCGCTGTTTTGAAGACATTTTCAGTTCGGAATGTACGCCATCATGGAAAACAGTGCGTAAAGTAACAACTGAGAGTACTTCACGAAGAGTGCGTGAAGTAGCAATGTATTATAGAACGCACGGCTTTTACAGCACCGTTTAGCGCGTTTTCATAGTAACGAGACATAAACACTTCTTAACAATTCAAAAATTGTGAATATTTGTTAATATTAATTTTTAATTTGTAGATAAATTAATGTATGAAACTGTGCGTAAAGTGCTCGACTCTGAATCAAAAATCTTAATGTTAAAATGATGTATCATGTTTTGTACGGCTTCAGAAAGCACTTAAAAGAAACGTACATATATTGCAACATTATATTCGTACACTACTGTACAGGAGGCTGGGCCAAATTGGACACTTTCAAAGGGAAACTCTCCTTTTTATAAAAGATAGAGGAAAAATGATAGCAATATCTGAGGCTCGATATTTATAAGAAATCAAATGGCGAAAATCATATTTCGATATCTCTTACACTGAAAATTTATTACCCTCCAAGTATCTAAAGCGTTCTCTTTATATTCTGTTAAGGGTCACTTTTAACACCTCTTGATAAATTTATCTAACAGTTAAAAACCGGCTCATAGCCAATTAGAGCGCTTAAGATCGCTCTAACCACCGCTAGTTAGTTTAACTGGAAGTTGGTAAAGGTGGGCCTAAATACTATTAAATTTTCAAGGGGGTTAGATAAAATTTTGTACATAACACGTTATCTATTGCTAGTTCCAAAGTAAATCATATTGAAAATATTTAAGAAAATGTTTACAAATTTCTTCACTTTGAAGGCTAGAACAGCATTCAAAGTTAATGCCGTTTAGATAAAAAATGAGAAACGAATTGTTCGTAAACAGTTACCCTACAATGTTTAGTTATAATACTCCATCTTTGGTAACAAGTAAGATATTCAGGTTTTGATATATTGTTCAAGTCTTTCCTGATATATGCATCTTTAAAATTTAGATGTGCAGATTTTGAAAAAGTAGGCTTTGGAACTAAAACAAGTGTGAGATTATATTTATAACTATTATCAAGTTAGTTGGTTACAACGAATTAAAAAATAAATTCATAAGCAAAAAGTAGATTAAATGAATAAAACTTATAAAACAATACTAATTATATTCCAATAAATAACAAGAAAAATAATAATAAACAATAAAAGTATACCCCTTTTCAATAGAAAATGTTTAAATTGTGCTCTGGTTTGTGTTATACACAACTAACATCTTTTCTTTGCCAAATTGATAAGCTCAATTGGCATATGTATTGCAAAAGCGTTCATAACCGCACCATCTAACTGTTGTCAGAAATTTATTTGCACCTTCAGTTTGGTATGGTTTTTCAAAAATAAGACCTCCACGATCTTTCAAATTTTATCATTTTTTCATGATGTCACTAAAACGCCTCCTTTAACATTTCTTAAGTGGAATCGATTTCAAATTGTTACAATGGCTTATGCATCATTTGAAAGAGGATGGTTCAATCTTCAATTAGTCAATATATAGTCATTACTTCATTTTCATAAGTAAGACCTCCATGAACTTTCAAATTTTATCATTTTTTTGTGATTCCACTAAAACTATTTACAAAAAAATGTCATTAAAAGTTCATACAGAGTAACTTCTATAGAAAGACTGAATATTGCTAATAAAAGCTAATTACTTCTGAAAAAAGTATGCATGCTGGATGAAAAAGATTATAACTGCTGGCAAATATCTGAAAACTGCTATCAGGAATCTAGATACTCTTGGCAGAAATCTAAATAAAATAAATAAAAATCCTACTGGGAAGAGAGGGAAGAAATCTAAATACCTACTGTTGGTAGAAAGCTAGATTCTAATAACTCAGGACTATATTCTCTTAATAGAAGATACTTGCTATTACGAGACTAATATTGATAATTGAAAAGTCTAAATGCTTCGCCTTCATTTTTTTATTTTTATTTCGAATATTTCGTCGATATTTTCTTTGTATCAATATATCGATGTGACGATATATCGATATTAGACTGATGAACGTATCAGCCATTCGATACGCACTGCTGTATCCATAGATCGATACTTTAACCCAGCCCTACATATAATAAATTTAGCCCTTCTAAGGTTTTGCTCTAAAGTCTTGTTTCATTATGTTGGTGGGTGTCAAAACGCTGTGCCGAAATTTTCTGTTTCTGGCTCATCGTTACAAAGTCAACGAGTTTGATCGTCAGCTTGTCTAATATGGAAGAGGTGGTATTTGAGGGGTGTATCATAGAAAAATATAATATACTATATAATATATGCATTACTCCCCACTATTTTTGCCATTACGTTGATTTCAGCGCCATCTCACGGAATGAGTTACCCTAGTTTAGTTAAACGGCGAAATTTAATTAATTTTAAATGTTTTATTTATATTTGCTCAAAATATTTATCAATAGTTTAGGGTTTTAATAAATTTTTGTACTGATCCTCTTCGAAATTCCACCTACCAAATGAAGAGAACATTTTTCTCATTGAAGCGATTTAAATGGATCTCCAAACACCTGGCAGGTGAGATTAATGTTTCGACTCCTTATTTGCCTTATTTGTCCGAACATGTTTTCCAAAGGGTTTCCACATAATAATGTAATATTGATAACATTCCCTTCAATGTAGTTATCCAGTTCTTTTATGAGGGCGGTGTTGATCGTGATTTTTTTATGACGTCTTCAACCCACATGTTTCCCAAATATTTTATACTGTCTGAAAAAATGTATCAAGTTTGACATTACAATTTCAGTAATGGAAAATATTTGTTGTCACTTGACGTCTGGTTTGACACATGTCCACGCATGTCTGTTGACTGAAAACGCATGCGCACCAAATTTAAAGTCCCTAGATTTCTAAAGTACCGCGGTTTGCTGCCATTTTTCCCGAAAAGTCACGCAGCAAATTTTAAATTCCAAAAAACGGTTATTTATGGCCAGTTTCTCGTACGTATTCACATGTCGATATCGAACCGATATTGTGCTGTTAATCGATAACTCGAGCGATATCTGTCTATTGGGTTTTTGAAAGGGCCAATAGGCGATATCGGATCGATATCGAATCGATAACTATATCGCATGCAACAAGTACCTACACTCAGCAGCAGAAGTCTGCGTACAAAAAACTTATAATACTTTAATTGAAAAAATAAGAGTCATAATCTAATGTGATAAACTTGATTTTTTTTTTATTTTGTATATTAACTACATATAATTCTATTAACAAAATATGCTTCAACAAAACAGAAACAGTAGTTACAGAAAAAAATCAAAACTAAAAATTCTACAAATAACGGGTATGCAAAAATCTGCGTACAAGTCAGGACAGTATTTATAAAAAATTCATAAATGAGATCATTGTTTCTATATTAATATGAGGTCGGATAACCTTTACGTTTAATGACCTCCCTTAAACGTTTAGGCATGGAGTGCGGTAATTTCTTCGTTTCGTCCGAACTGATTTTGGCCCATTCCTCAATCATAACATTTTTTAACGTTTCCTTCGACGTTATGTTGTGTTGCCGAATCCTGCGTTCCAGTAAATCCCAGAGGTGTTCGATGGGATTCAAGTCCGGCGATTGTGGAGGTGTTTTAAGTTGCTTTGGGGTATTGTATAGTAGCCAAAGCTTAGTGTTGTGGGCGCAATGTTTGGGGTCATTATCTTGTTGAAAAAGTATTCGGGCCCCAAGCCCAAGTTTTCGATGCTAGGCTTCAAATTTTCTTTTAAAATGTCTATATACATTTTATGGTCCATTGTCGATGTTATGAAAACCAACCTTCCCACCCCTTTGGTGCACATACACCCCCAAACCATAACTCCACCACCTCCGTGTTTTACAGTCGCTTTCAAATTTTCGGGATTAAGGGCAGTATTAGGTTTTCTCCATACAAGTTGTTTACCCTTAATGCCGAAAATGCAAAATTTGCTCTCATCTGTAAAGAGAACTTTCTCCCAGAATTCAATGGGCTTGTCTAAGAGTTTTTTTGCAAAGGCGATCCGCTTCTGACGATTGACCTCTGACACAAATGGCTTTTTTCGTGCAACGCGACTGTGATAGTTAGCTTTTTTCAACGTCCTTCTCACCGTATCTTTGCTGATAGTTTTATGAAATTCTTCTTGTACATTTTCTACTATTTTTTTGCCGTCAGCCTAGGTTCTTTTCTAACCTGCTGTACAATTTTTCGCTTCTCTTGGTTTGTTAAAAGGGGTGGTCTACCAGATCGCGGACGTGAGAGGTAATCTTCAGTGTCTTTATAATTATTAATTACTCTTTGAATGGAAGAGTGTGACCTGCCGACAGTTTCTCCTATTTTTCGAAAAGATTTTCCCTCTTTCCATAACTTTACAATAATTTTTCTCTCTCCCAATTCAATTTCCTTTCCTTTCGTGTCCATTCTAACTTTTAGCTTCTAAGCCTCTGCTAATATAATTGACACCGATTATCTTTTATTTAAATCGGAAAGCGTACATCGCCAACTACGTATTTAAGTAAATAAGTATATTTTGGAGAAGGCGTCTTTATTTGTACGCAGATTTTTGCATACGCATTATTTGGAGAATTTTTAATTTTAATTTTTTTTGTAACTAATATTTCTGTTTTATTGATGCATATTTTGTTAATAGAATTATATGTAGTTAATACACAAAATAAAAAAAATTGAAGTTTATCACATTAGATCATGACCCTTATTTTTTCAGTTAAAGTGTTAGAAGTTTTTTGTACGCAGACTTCTGCTGCTAAGTGTATATCGACTCGATAAGTGTGATTCACGACAGTGACGTATATGTCAAAAGTGATTTTGAAATTTTAAAAAGGAGATTTCCAGGGTATGTTTTCTTTATAGGTATAAAATAACGACGGAATTTTATTTATTATTACAATCCATTAAATGGTGCTGCCTACACAATTCACCAGCAATTTGCAATCTACGTTAGCAACCGTTAATAATTAATTGTCATAATTGATTTTTATTTTATTTTGTTTATGTCTACAGCAATTGATAGAAGTGTGGAAAGGTAATATCAAAGAAATTATATAACTGGAGGTGCATATAAACAATCAACGATCAACAAGTATTTGCGAAGAGGTGAATTGCTTGCAAAAATTTTGTTACATACTATGGAGGCATATGATAAAGACAGCGTGTCCAAGAATATGACAACGATTCTTCCAGTAATCGTTGTTAATCATTGTTCTTTAAAGAGAAATAAAATAAAACTTATTTAATAAACCATTGTTGGTTTTTATCAATTAAAGTTAGAAGTAGAAATGTAAATATACATAAATATGTAAGCTATATAGCATTCAAATTTCGGGGTTTATTGAAATTACTTTTATAACAATCCCCTTGGCGGCGCTGCTTTCAACTTGGTCGTTAAAATAGAGGGGAGAAATGCTTCTACATAAGTATTGAATATTTTCTATGGAGATTTCCTTGCCTATTATATAAGTTAACCTATTATTTTTTTGAAGTTAATAATCTTATTTTAAAAAATCACGAAAAATCGAATTCTTAAGATATCCTAATGAACTATTCATGATTTATAGCGGAAAGTGTCTATTTTCTGGTGATTGGATCGTGAAAATATTTACTCGTTTTTGAGATATAAATCATTAATTTCAACGTGAACATTTATGGCTATCTCGAGTTAATTAAAAATCACCAAAAATCGAATACTTGAGATATTTTAATGATACAATCAAAATTTATAGAGGCAAGTGTCAATTTTGTCATGGTGAGAATCAAATTAGAAAATCTTTATTCGTTTTTGAGATAAAGATTATTTAAGTTGACCTGATTTTTTATTGATGATTTTTGGAAATTAATAATAAATATAATTTACCTACAACTGTTCTCTGTGTAATTGAGCCTTTAAAATATTTTCTTATAAAACAATTGTAAATCAATTGCCAGCCCTTTTAGAAGATATTTCACTATATGTTTGACAAAGAATGTGGTCACGATGGTATACCTCCTCACTATGACAGTATTGTTTTGCAACATATTTAAATAGAATTTTGGAAAAGTTGTTTTCTTAATACTATTGTCTGCGCACAGATCCATACTTTTCCATCTTTTACGAAGTAAACTTACTTGCATTTATCTTCTTTATAGTTTATTTCTTGTGAAAAAATGAAGTTTATGTCGACATTTTAGAAATAGTGTAATTATTTCAAAAAGTACACATGTTAGATACACCATATGCTTAAGAAAAATGAAAGGTAATTAATAAAGCCTTTTGAGGCATTGAAAAAATATAGTGTGTTCCATCTAAAATAACAAAGTTATGGTCCCCCAAACATTTCATAAATTAACAGTTTTTGGTAACCATCCTGTATAATATTATCCAATAGTATTAGAGAGGTTTGAAAGACCAAAGCTTTGTTTATCGATATGCCAAATTGCAATCTACAATATTTAATAATAATGGTGATAATGAATTTTAAGTCACCACAAGATTTTTCAAAAATTTTCATAAAATGGTTAATAACTTGGCAGCCTTGCATTCAAAATTTGAAAACAAGATACCCATTTATAGCATTTAAGACAGGTAATCAACATATGTAAGAAGATGTATAGGGTTCCATTTAAAAAAATTAAGTTGAGTAGAGTTCTGGAATTGTGAAACATGACAAAAACTTTTTTTGATTTTGCTAAAAAAAAATTTGATTTTGCTACTTCTCACAGCTATTTATTATTAATAAAGTGTTATATAAATCCAACATGTCTAACCTAGCATGTCTTAATATAATTGATACAATGAGATTTTGTCTGAAGGCTGCTCATTCAACCTTACACCAGACTATCTCTATACTATGCAAAAGGAGGTAGCTTTAAGTGCCTTATCACAGTACACTAGGGGCAATCAAGTTACTCCGGGTCACAAAGACCTTAAAGTGAACTACAAAACAACCCTTAAATGTAGTCTTGTGCTGGAAAGTACATCCAGGCATAGACAGACGAAAATTAACTCTATCTCAGAAGAAACCAAAAAGGTTTCATGTTTCAGCAAAGGTAACCCTAAAATACACACCACTAAACACTACATCTTCCACATTGGATAAGCTTAAGATCAAATTGGTCGACTTTGCAACGATGGATTAGAGCCCACAGAACATATTTTGGGTGAAAGCAACCATCTAAGACAGAGAAATTTTGAAATTTTCGAAAAGGGTTGTCTAACACTTGGTGATATAAAGAAACAAGGCTTTACAGGAATTTTATATTCCCTCAGCGTTCATCGAGAACGCTTAAAGATGTAATTTGTTTATTGCACTTGCAATAAATTTTTGCCTTATACTAGGCATATATTAAGCATACACAATTGACGATTTTTGCGATAATTTTTTTTAACTGATGTAAAATGGCCTAAATAACACGTTATAAAAATAAAATCAACTCGGTCGAGTCTCAAACTTAGCGAAAAATCACTTTGAAATTTGATAAGGTTCGATGACCTTTTTAAGACGCATTGCTTCGTAAACGGCAGGTAAAACAGGTCCGTTGAATTGAAATTTCCGGATTTACACACACAAACACTAATATTATAAATAAAAATCAAATCATTTCTTGAAATAAAATGAAACTATTAACTTTTTCTAAATATAATCCTATTATACCCATCACACCGTCTATACCTGCTAGCCTTGATCTCTGTCTTAATCTTTTTCTGAACGTACAAAATGCTGGATGATAGGGGGTGTGAAGCTGGGGGTGGGTTCCAATATCCGGGATGGGTCCTTTGGAAAAAGTACGTTATATGCGGATCCACATAATATACTGATTCATTTTATTAGGAACATTAATGTTTAAATTTTAGCAAATTCTCCAAATTCCGGGTAGGATATGGAGCAGAGGGTGGGTTTCAATTTCCGGGATGGGTCCTTTGAAAAAAAATACGTTATATGTGGATCCATCTAATATACTGATTCATTTTATTAGGGACATTAACGTTTAAATTTTAGCAAATTCTCCAACTTCTGGGTAGGATGTGGAGCAGGGGGTGGGTTTCAATTTCCGGGATGGATCCTTTGAACAAAATACGTTATATGCGGATCCATCTAATATACTGATTCATTTTATTAGGAACATTAACGTTTAAATTTTAGCAAATTCTCCAAATTCCGGGTAGGATATGGAGCAGGGGGTGGGTTTCAATTTCCGGGATGGGTCCTTTGAAAAAAGTAAGTTATATGCGGATCCACCAAATATATTGATTCGTTTCAAAAATTTCTAGTTAAATTACAGGGAATAACTCAAACAACGGGTATATGGGTGACAACGGGTATATAAATGACTTGATTTTTATTTATAATATTAGTGTTTGTGTGTGTAAGGCTCGTTACTACCATGTTCTGGTTAAGCTATCTAAGAGATTGTTACCATAGTTACGGCTATTTTACGCATTCTGGTTGGCTAGTGGATGGGTTTATCTATAAGATAAATTTAACTAAAAGATGGTAGTAATGGGCCTAAATGAGGAATTCAACGGACCTGTTTTACCCGTCGTTTAGGAAGCAATGCGTCTTAAACATGTATCGTAACGTCATCGAACCTTTTTCATTGTCTTTTTATCAAATTTTAAAGTGATTTTTCGGTAAGTTTGAGGGTTGATTTTATTTTTTTAACGTGTTATTTAGGCCATTTTACATCAGTTAAAAAAAATCATCGCAAAAATCGTCGATTGCGTTACCTTTATCTATTCCCTTATACTGAATTTAAAAAATCGAATATCCAAAATCTTCTTGTCTTTCTTTAATTTCTTTGCTACAAAAATTATTCCTATTTCTCGTAGGAAATGTAAATAAATACGTCTAGATGACGAAATATTTTGTACGTATGTGTTATACATATGTGGTGTAGAGGTCAGGCTTAATAGAAAATAAACTCCGCCTTCTTGCTTCCGAACGTCCGTCCTTCGGGCTCCTTAGATACTAACCAACCTGGTAAAGTTGCTTCTTAAGTAAATAACTGAAGATATAATTAATAAGGTGTATGGTATACACTTCTAAGAATAAAAAGGTGTGTTAAACATTACTATTTGTTTTTAAAATTATATCTATATTAGTATTTTATTGTAGGTTGATAAATACCCTCGCTACTCTGTAGCATATTTGTGGGTACCAATAAGCATCACGTCGTTTTATACAAAGATCAGTATGACAAACTAACATTTTTACCATGCATTATATAATTAGAATAATTATTATCTAATTATTATAATTAGAAAATGTAACTTGACCAAATTGAAAAGTTAAGTTTACCTGTCTAAATATTTGTAGATGAAGCATTTCCTTTAAAAAAGGTTGAAGTGATGATGGTCTTGTTTCAAAAAATTTATTTTCATCAAACGTCGCTTTATCTCCAAATGAAAGGGCATCTCTATATCCTCCAATTAATTGTACTAAAGCTCTAAGAAAAGCTCTTGACACTCCATCACCTAGTAGAGCTGCTTTATTCTTTAATTGTTTCTTAAGTGAATTTACTACTTCCGTTGGTAAATTGTGTAAATCATCGAAAGGAGTTTCAATTGTGTTATTGTCTGCGTCTAATATTACCACATCTCCTATATCACTTCTAGAAACATCCTATTCAACAAAAAAAAATATATTCTTTTTAATTAAATCAATTTTTATTTAAATGATTGTATTTACCTTCATAACTTCTTCTGGTACTCCTATTAAAAAAGGCATTGGTGCTAATAAATAATCCCTAAAGGCCATAGGAAGAACAGGGATAAATATATGTTGCCATATCATCGGGTAGAGAAGATCATTGGCAGACTGCACGCATGCACTAAGTCTTGTTAATTTTTTTGATGTAAATATAATTCTTCTTTCGTATAACATGGAAGCAAAAACTATCATCATATTCGTCGTATCTACAGCGTTGTAATATTCGGTGAGATTCCTCTGTAAAATAAAAAAAATAATTATTACAGAGAGAAATTATTCTTTACCCATGTAACAAAATTTAATTATTTAAATTTATCAATTACTGTGAATGTTGAAACAATTATTAGCATTAAAAACTAAATTATGTGATAACATTCCCGATTTAAGAATCACCACCCAGATTGTAGACGGATCAACAGAGGATTTCCTGAATTTTATCTCATCTCAATTACGGTTAAATAAACGCGAGTTATCTGCTTGGTTTTAATATTTGAATAAAGTCAAAGTGAGCTAAATACAGCAACAAAGTTAAAAAAATAAACATAATTCATCGTTAATTCACCTTTAAATTTTTCCGTTTTTAAAAACATTAATTAAAGATTTATTTGTTAATTAAAAACAATCGATTTTTTACAGGAAACATTCCAAGTAGAAAATACATAATTACATTGTGTAAAACTTCTTTAAAACTAGTGGGTTGAGTGCATTCAAACGATAGCATGATCTTTTCATTTTGCCCCACAACTCTAGGAAGTCTAATGTTAGAGCAGTCCTTTAAGAGGGAACCGGTTGGCATTCTCTTTGCTGTTTTCTCCGCTGTGTCAACGTTTATTTCAGTGGAGTACGATTCAGTAGGTAAAAAAAGCATCTAAAAATTCCGTCTAGAACCCTTTGTTAATATCATAAATTTTGTTTGCTTGTGATCGTTTTTATAGTACATTGTTAGCCTTTTTTTGTAGGAATCTTCCTTTCAGTGTTCTCCACTAAAAGAAATGTCGTTAACTATTAGCAATTTTTTACAGGCTTTCATAATTCTTTGCTAGCCCCAAAGATAAAACCCTCTTTCTTCTAATACTTCTTTGAGTGTTATTATTCAGGGTCAATGTTCTTACCTTTACTTAAGGTTTACAAGGTGTAAACCTTTATGTGCTGATAACATGTCTTCGTTTTTAACATAATTTTTATATTTTAAAATTGTCCGCACATGGCTTTTATACGATTCTTTCCAGTGATTATAATGGTTCTTGACTTTTGCAGAATTTTTTGTATTAATATTCCTATTCCTCAAGGTTTTGCTTTGCGCGGATTTAAATCAGATGATCACATCATTAGTAGATGAGAGTACAACAAATCGTTGGTTTTGGAATTCGTCAAATTATTCAAAGCTGTCCATGCACTGTCCATGCACTGTAAAGCTGTCCAATATTTGTCGATACATTTGTTGTGTGTCACAAATAAATACTAATTTATAACATCGAAAATTCAGTAATATTTTGACAATATCAGTCAGTTGCAGTTCTTGTGTCGAGGTACAAGCCGAAGCATCAAAGCCAACTCTCAATCTTGTGGAGGAAGACTGGTTGCTTAGATGGTACCAAAGACCTGTGTCCAGAAGAAAGATAATCCTTCATAAATTCGAGATAATGTCTTCTATAATGCATTCTATAATGCTGTATTTTTTAACAAACAAGATTCCAATGACGTGAATCGTTTTAGAGCATTATGATTTTATACGTGATTATATGATTTGTCTAAATGTGTATTTCAAAAAAAAGGCCATTCATTTCGACCATATGTTGTCTTTTAAAATGATTTTCGCATTGTTGTTTTTCTTGTGTTAACGTCTAATTAGATTTTTTTAAATTAATTTGATCAAGAGATAAATCAACTGTAGACAAATAAGTTGTTAATTAATTTATTGAAGAGGGAATAATAGATCTTCCCATCAAAATCCATCCAAAAACAGTATCTACTGTGATTGGGTCGCCGATCCACTTATTACATGTCCACCAGTAAAAATTTGTGGAACTAATTCAGCTCCTAACAGTAAATCCATATATTTAGACATTTTTATTGATCTTTATGGAAGTTTAAATTACGCAAATGACGATATGAATTTATATAAATTTCTGATGATGGTTGCTTGCCACAGATGTTTGAAGTAATAACGGCTCTTAGCTCAAATGAAGTATTCAGATGCCATGGATGAACCAAACAATTGTTTCGGCTAATTACAACAACAATCGGTTAATTAACCGATCCCTTGTTAGATATTGATTTCATAGAGTTTAAACCACGTATCTCCAAGGAAGTACTATGACGAAAAAGGCGAAGTCGTTTGTAAAGTCGTTCGATAATTAAGATCATCATGTTGCCAATGTCAATTAACTCACGAACCGTTTAGAGATTACCATCACAATCTTTGATTTTAAGTATGGCAATTGATAAAATTACTGACGCTTCTGTAACATATGGCTTTATATTGGCAGAGCCAACATGAACTGGAGTTATTGATTTTTGAATGTGCAACGATGTATGGTGATTTTATTAACAATTAAAGCAGCGATGGTTAGACGGACATTTATGTCTGTAATGTTTAGAACTAAGACAATTTCCGCATACGTTTTTATCTCTGGTGAACATAAGACGGTCAGAAAATTATTTAGATTTAATATTGGACACCGATAAATTGGATGAATTTCTGTGCATAGTAAACACTTTTCTTCAGCCCTTTATTAAACTTTTAGATTTACTGAATAATATTTTACTTTATTTGCAAATGAGCTTTTTCGATCAATGGAACTTCTATCATAGGAGGTAAGTTGGACAGAATCCAAAGCTCCTGCTTGATTCTCTAGAAAATCAATCAAATGACGATAAGTTGGGACTTCTTCTATTGAATTATGTTCCGTTTCAAAGACTGTTTTAATTTTATTATTCAATTTTTATATCAACATATTGAGTAGAAGAAAGTCCAAAGACTCTACAGGGAATCTTAACGCCCGGAATCCTTCAATATTCTCTTTGAATGTATCAACCAGAACTCTGTAAAATTTAGATGATTCCCCAGAAGAAAATTTTATGGAGATTAATTCATTGTAGTATAAGATGGCTAGATGTCTCTTATTTTGGTACCTCACTTAGGGCAATATACGCAATAAGATAAGGGTCGTTTGTGACTGGAAACCCTTTAAGTTCAAGGTTTCATCTTTAACAACGTAAGTAAATACTAATATTTGGACACATTTGAAAGAGTGTCGTTTTCGTGCCGACAAAAATGGGTATTGTCAATTTGTTCAATTTAGGTGTAGCAGTTGGTGGCGTAGATGAGACTTTGGACATTTGATCTTTTCGAATTATAGCCTTGATTATAACTGATTGTGAGTGTAAACGCAGTCGATTTCAGAGACACGAGCTATAAACATATTGTACTGATCGTCATTTTCAATATTTTTTCCGCTGTCTTACGTTTCAATCAATCGATTATAAGGAAGAGTTCTCTTCATGACGAGATGTAAATATAGACGAAAATTTATTTTTCAATAATGTTCACGATAGATCGTACTTTTTGTTTATTTTCAACACCGCGACGAAAGGATCCGGTTCAAAGGATCAATAATGTTCCCGCGACAAGAAGTCGGAAACTCAAAATTGTAAGTGACGGACGCTTCAATAAAAGATTTTAATAAAAGTTCGTTTTAATATTTAATGTGTTGCCCTAGTCCAAATTGATTCATAATTTGCATTCACGTATTTATAATCGTGTAGTTATTCATCGATTGGCAGTGACAAAGCGACGATTCTTGTCAATAATATTGATATAATACAAAAGTATGACGTCACGTGACGTCACATAACAAGAACTTAACGGTCTTAAACTCAAAAACTTAAACGGTCTTATTAAATAGTGTTAAAGTTCATTCTAACTTTTTCAAGATGGCCACTACGTTGTTTTCAGAGTTGGTTTTAGCGGTTGTGCAAAAGCAACTTGCACATAATGATACCATTTGATTTACAAATTGTAGTAAATCAGTGTTATTTTGTTTGAGAGTGCTGGAGAAAAGTAAGTACATCATTTTTTATTAAATTTTAATTTTGTATTCGTAGTTAGTAGAGATAGATAAATTATGCCAATCATGATTTCAGTTATTAGTAGTTTATTATATTATAATTTATATCATAATTTCAGTGCAATCTCTGTCATCTGAACTAATTGGTGTTCAGATTGTGGAATGTTTTCGGAAAAAAATTGAAAAAGTCAACTGTACAGGGTGGCCAAATAAGCGTACAAATTGCCATATTGTGCATTTTTAAGATGACCTCTAAGGGGCGCAAACGCCATCTCGAATTTAAAAATGTGGACGAAATGAAATGTATCTCGGAATTCTGCTATATTAACATAACAAAACCATATGGTTTCTAAAGTTTACATAAATTCTAGTCTTTTTTGTTATAATGTTTTCACTCTATCTCTAAAAATAAAGTGATGAGGGGTGTTTAAAAATGTTTATAAACAAATGCAAATAATTTCAAAATGGCTGCTCGGAATTTGATAAGCTTGGTATAGTTGAAAGGAGCTTTTTTTGGACTAAAGATCATACCATATTTGCGAATTTTCTTAGAAAAGTTAAATCTGTTGGTATTACTTTTTATTATGGAAAAATAACAACGTATTCCAAAGAATACGTTGAAAACCGCGACCCAATATCTTGTTTCTAATAAAAAATATCGATATAAGATTTTATGAAAAAAATCGATGGATTACGATCAGTCTCTTACTTTTTTTCTCGACACTTTTAGATAAAATATTTTCTTCGATGGATGTCAATTTACTGTTTAACCACTAATAAATATATACGAATACGAGTGACTACATTATTTCAATTAGAAATGAAAATAAAATTAATTTATTAATAATTTCCCAACATGAGAGAGAATATGGAAAAACGATAATTCAATTTTTAACCACTTGTATATGATACTCTAATACAGCTAATGACAATCCAGTCACCAGCATATAAAGAGTAAGGTTTAAAAAATTAAATTAAACAACGCCGACATCTGGTGTCGTCGAATAAACTAAATTTATAGTTTCCCTAAATTACGGCGTTCTTTAATTTATTTCTAATTTTTTTTACTAATCATTTTATTTCCTAAAAAATATTGAAATAGTGCTATAAAAAATGTCTAAATTGACCATCTCTAAATTATTAGTTTTTATTGTAAAATTACAATTTTTTCGTTAATAAACTATTTACATTAAATAACACTAGATAGCTGTGTCTGAAAATTTTATAAAAAAGCTTATTTTTAGCTTTATACCTGTCGATCCTTATATTTTTGAATCAGAAAAGATGAAGAATTTAATAAGCTAAAAATCGGGGATTGTATCAATGAAAAAAAAAACGAAAATTGTTATAATATTTCAAAATCTAAGAGCGAAAAAATTTTTCAACTTATATAATACTCTACTAATAATAATAACCCAGATAATTGCAGTTTTACGATATTTTGACTTTGGCGTCTAGCGGAGAAACAAGAGACCATGACATGCAAGCTACTTTTTATGTAACTCTTATAGTTTTCGAGATAGCCTATTCGGACTTCGAATTTAAACCAACCTTTGAAAGATAAATTAAGAAAATAAGAAAACCACCATTGTACAGTTGCGTATTTTTTTGGAGAATTTCCAATACACACTCTTATTTGTTCGTTTTTTTATAGAATTTAAATGTTTACATATAGGAAACATATTAAAAAAACTTATTTTGGAATTAAACTACATCTTTTAGCCGGTCACATAAATAAATATGTACCTATGTGTGTCAGTATTTACTTATTTACGACCTTGAACAACCGTTAGTCGGATTGGTTATATATTATTGGAGTGTATTAATCTTTTATACATCCATATATCTTACCAAATAACTTAACAAAAAAAAATAACAAAATTCTCAAAATCGTAAACGCGCGACAGCGTCGCTACAAAAAATCGCCGTGGGCGAGGGCCCTTAGTCCTTTGGCCGTTACACTGGGGCCAGTCTTGTTCAGATTATGGATATTGCACCGTACAGGTGTCCAAATTTCGATGGGTTTGCACCGTATCTTGGTCATTATGAAAGATAGAAAATTGCGGTTTTGACGAACCTGAGCTACTTTTTTGTGAAACTTATAATGTGGCAAACCAAATTTTCATAGCCCACTTCGTTTTTGATATACAGGAAGTTTCTCAAAATATACGATTTTCAGACACCCCTGTATCTTCGTTCAAGTAATACAAGTATAAGTTTCCAGATAACTTGGCAAAAAAGTAAAGACATCTAATCGATCTTTTCATGTAGAATTCAATAGTGCACGTGGAAGTTTTCTAGTTATCATGGTGTTTGAGTTTAAATACAACAAAAAAAAAAGATTTTTTCAAGCAATTTGCGTTGCCGGAATAAACAAAGAATTTTGAGATTACTATAACATTTTCACTACTATAATATTTCTATTTAATTATTGTATCAAGGCTCAGATATTTGATTTAAAACACAAATTACTCAGAAAACCAATAAATCATTGAAATTACTTTAACCCAGGATAAAATTATACAATAAAGAAAATCGAGACAATCATGCAATTACCGTATTAGGATGTGTGGAAGCCACGTCTATAATATCATGTAGGGAAATTGAATTGCAGGTTGGAATAAAAAAATCGGCAGCCTATGCGATACTAAACAAACATAAGTATAAACCCTACATGCACGAAATGATATTGAATTTAGTTCGTGTATTATCTGGTCAGATGAGGCATATTTTATTAGCACAGGAATTTATAATCGTCATAATAATAGGCATTGGCATCAAGAAAGCCAACATATTTTAATTGAGCGTCAAGGAAGATTTGGGTTTAACGTGGTTATGCTTAATTATTGTGCCAACAATTGTTTATAAAATATTCGAAGAAAACCTTTGTGCTAATCGCTATTTGGCCATCTTGCAATAGGTTTTGCCAGAAATTTTGGACAATAATCCTCTTATAGATAAACCCATCCACTAGTCAATCATAATGTGTAAAATAGCTGTAACCATGGTGATAATCCCTTAGATAGCTTAAGCGGAAGATGGTAGCAACCAGCCTTATTCGATTAAATAACATTTATTTCCTACAGGACGGAGCTCCCGCTCATAATGCGTTGTAAGCCGTTACTTCAATGCAGAATTTCCTGGAAGGTGGATAGGCATCTATGGTTCAACGCGATGGCCAGCAAGAGGGGCACAAATTAAACCACATATACTAGAGCGAAAATGATGATTCATGTAACAATTTTTGTTTAAACCAATAAATGGCGGAGTTATAGGTCATCAAGGTTAAGAAATTTGAACTGATTTTTCTAAGTATTTTCAATACTGTTAAATGGGGAGGAGCGCTGAAATTTGGTAAAGTGTATACCAGTAACAAGAGGAATCATTAGCAGGGTGTGAGTGGGTGTGAGTTAAATCGATTCACGGAAACCATACTATACAAGATGTTCCTAAAGTTTATATGCTCAGAACCTCTTTATTCGCTTATAAATTTACATTTATTTTTGCACTTTCCAATAGAAAATTTATTTTAGAAACTTTTATGACTTTTATAAAGTTTACGTAAAATTCACCGTTGTAGAGTTAAATACAAATATGTTGGTCCCCGAGAATATCAACAGTAGAAAAAAACTAAGCCAGCGATGACAATAGAGCGACGAATTGAGTTACCATCTCGCTAACAATCGTTTAACAATTAATCGTTTGTATCAAAACTTAAAGGATTCAATGTATCAGCCTTTACATTCGCGCAATGTTATCATAATCATGTTGGTTTGTTCACTAAGCGTATAATTTTCCATGTTAAACCATTTTTTTAAGGTTTTGTTCAACTAATTACTTGTTAAACGATTGTTACTGAGTTGACAGCTTAATTTGTCCTACAATTGTCATGCTGAATTACAGTTTTTTATTACCATTATTGCCGGGGTCCAACAATTTTGGAGTTAACTCAAAAACGGTAAATTTAGCTAAATTTCGTAATAGTAATAAAAGTTCCTAAAATAAATTTTCTATTGGAAGGTGCAAAAACAAGTGTAGGTTTACGAGAAAGTTCTGAGCATATAAATTTTAGGAACAGCCTGTATAGCATTATTCCTATGGATCTATTTAACTCACATACTATCTAATGATTTTCAGCACTCTACTTTAAACAGTACAGAAAATATTTAGAAAAATCATTTAAAATAATATTAATCTATAATATTTTTCAATATTTGCAAACAAAAATTACTACTAATAGATAATTTTTGTAGTAAGTCAATAATTAAATAAAAGTATTATAATAGAGAAATTTTTATAGTATTTTCAAAATTCTTTGTTTATTCCGGTATCCTGTAACGCGAATTTATTATAGCCTACTTAGAATATAATGTATATTCTTAATTTTTGAGGTTATTTATAAAGATAAATACATATTTTTGAAAAGCTTGAAAAAAATCTAGTTCAATAAAAATATAAAATATAGGTGATTCGATTAAAAAAACCTACGATGTATTTATAACTCAAAAACCGTCACGGTCGTCAACGTAGGACTTCTATGTGCACCATTGAATTCTACGTGAAAAAATCTATTAATTAGATACTTATTTTAAGCATAAAAAAACATTTAAACAGTTATAGTACTAATTATTGTATACATTCCAGAAATACAAGTTTTAAATAAATTGTTGTATTTTCACACATATATTTATATTGTTAACCCTTCTGTTCTTCCCATCTGCAAACGGTTTTTTTAGCACTTACCGTCTATAAACGTGGGTCTTTCAAGTTCAGCCGATTTTTATGAAATTATGCATTTAAAAAATCTTGTAAGTTCATATTCTATCTCATATTACTTTCTTTTTAAGTGGGGTTCACATAATGTGTATCAACCAAGTTTAAAATTAGGTTATTTTCTAAATATTCAAAATGATTGGGGATTAAAAAATACTAAGAGTATTACTTTCTTGGACACACTGTATAGTATTGTTTCATCTAGCTTTCTGAAAATTGATTATACTCCATTCATATTATTTTTCTGAATTCCAAGTTTAAGCTATCTAACGGAAGAAACTCCATATTGCATTTAAGCTATGTAGGTAGGTCTTCAGTGACTAAAAAAACTCTTTTGTGGGCATGTTTACTCTCTTAGTTTTCTGCTTTGTATCTGTGCAATAGTATGTGACAGACTCTGAAGATGTAGTAAGGGAAAATCCAAAACTTTTTTCTCCATGATTCTGCAATCACCAATAGAGAAATGTCCACAATTCCGTAAAACCTTTGATCACAATTGAGGTTGATGGAAAGAAGTTCGTCGTGAAACTTCTCTTCTCGTGTTCATAATGAACGGATGGAAAATCTGTAACACAGCTACTGGCACGTTGTTTCTGAAGAAATTTATTTTTTTCTATCTTCAACCATATTTTTCATCAAATTGTTAGAATATGTTCAACAGTTGTCTTGCTTCAATAGTTTGTTGTTGTGCCTCGCATCAATAGATGACGTTTTGTTCTTCTTGATGCTTATGTATACTATATTCAGTACTTCTGGGTGCAATACTTTAGTAAAGTTTCCTGTTTAACTTGTTCTTTTACTGTGTATAACAATAAACAGTTCTTTACTTTTGCACGGGCCTTATTATTTAAGGAATAACCCCAACAGGTTGTGGACCCAGGATAACGTAATAAAAGTGAAGTGCGTAAGTTCGACAAGTTGTGATGTGTTAAGTGCCGGCGAAGTAGAAGTGTTAAGGTGTTTGTGATTAGTGGTGACGACGTGAAGTGTATTAATTATAGCACCACCTCTTAGATTACAGTGGAACCTTTTGGCTTACAGTGTCACGTCTTAGATTACAGTGCTACTTCGTGAATATTTGGTGTTAGTGAACCGAACGGAGATAGTGGTGCGTCGTGCTGTTTGGATGATTCATAAGTAACGTTTCGCAGTGTTGATATAACAAAGAAGAAACTGCCATGACGGATAACATGAATCAGATTGGTATTTCCCTATTTGACGGCAAGAATTATCACCAGGGAAAATTTCAAATAAAATATGCGTTGCACGACAAGAGACTTTACGAAATTTCTACGGGAATAACGGTGAAACCTACAATAGAAAAAGAACAAGCAAGGTGGATGAAAAGGGACGCGCATGTAATGTGTGTTATAACAATAACGTTAATGGAAAATTGCGAATCAGCAAAAGAAGCTTTAAGTAAACTGGACAACATTTACGCCTTAAAATCCGAAACAAATGAGATGATCAATCATACAACATATATCAAAGATAGAGAACATCGCCAGGGAAATCAGAGAAAACGGAGACAACATAAGTGAAACATCTGTCATAACAAAGATTCTAGGCACATTACCTACTAATATAAAACTGTTAGACAAGCTTGGTAGATAAATCAAAACAAACTCTTCGAAATCTATTATCAAGGTTAATTGATGAAGAAGTCAGCCTTACGGCAACTGAAACTGTAGAACACGCCTTAGATGCAGCGTCCAATAAGAAAGTAGTGAAGAAGTTTGATAAAAAGGGAATCACTTGTTACAGTTGTGGGCAGAAAGATCATGTTGCCAAACATTGTAAAAACAAGGTTGGAAAGCAGGAAACTGGAAACAATTTCAAAAACTTTGAAGCTTTCTGGAGGAGATGGGTAATGAATGATGTATGGTATGTTCCGGACATTAAGAAAACTCTTTTCTCAGAGGGAGCAGTTACTAGAAAAGCAATGAAAGTAGTCAAAGCAGGAAATAAAATAATTGTAAATAGTGCAGTAAAAGCCGTTGCAAACAGAATCATTACAAATCTATATAAATTAGCAATCCGAACTACAATTCCTGAAGTGAACGTGAGTTCCTCAACTTCTTTGAAAACTTGGCATGATCGCTTAGGAAATATTAACTACAAACCGATGAAAGAAGTGGTACAGAAAGGTATCATAACTGGAATATCACATGATGACGTGAAGGCCTACGTGTGTGATGGCTGTCCAAGTTCAAATACAGAAGTAAAACTCTTCGTGCTCTTTGTGGTCTACTTTTGGTAGACCGGAAGTGACGACCAGCATGAAAATATTTTAGATCGGAAGATTGGGATGAGCTTTTTATACAATCTGAATTTCAAAAATGTATATGCAACCGTTCAAAAGAAAAACAGGTGTTGCTGACTTTTTGGCGGGCACTGTATACAAAAGATTTACCGGCTTACCTGTGGGCAGGAGCTGTGAATATAGCTGGTATATTCTGAATCGTACAATCAACAAAAGAAATCCAAATGTAACTGCATACGAGCTATGGATAGGAATAAAAGTCTCATTCAATCACTTGAAAGTGTTTGGAAGTATCGCCTTCATGCATATTCCAGCCAACTTAAGTAAGAAGTTAGAACCAAAAAGCATAAAATTAATATTAATGGGTTACCATGATGTATTGACGAACTTCTGGATCTAGATACGAAAAAAATAAAAGTATCAAGAGATATGTTAAGAAGATACTCTCAATGATGAGGTAAACAAATAAACAGAAGAATACATGTTACTTGTTGTTACAAACCAAAGTAACTGCATTGTAGAAAAAAGCCATACAAGAAGAGCTAGATGTTTTAGAACTAAAAAAACGGGGGTGACAACTCCACTTCCGACGGACAAGAAAACTGTGGGATCAAAACGGATTTTTAAAGTAAAACGTTCTCTAGAAGGGGAAGAAGTAAAATAGAAAGCTAGATTGTGTGCAAAAGGATTTTCTCAAAAGGAATAAATCGATTACAATGAAACCTTCGCGCCAATAATTCGATATGATATAATACGTTTGTCATTTGCGTTGGCAATTAAAGAGAGATTTAAAATATTACAGCTTGACGTGAAAACAACGTTTTTACATGGAATATTAGAAGAGGAAATTTATCTTGAAACCCCTGATGGTGTGAAGTTTAGTGACCCAGAACTAAAGTGCAAACTAGCTCAAACAATCTCAAAGGTGTTAGATCAAAAGACTAAACAAATTTCTTAATGATCCAGGTATAAAACAATGTGAGAAATGTGTTTACATTGCAAAAATAAACAACCAAGAAGTGGTTTTCGCTCATTACGTGGACGATGGATTGATTTTAAGTGAGTGTTGAATTTAGTATAACGAAGTGTAAACCCAATTATTTTGTCAGAATGGAAATCTTGCATAAAGAGAATCAAATCTCTTTATCAAATCGTTTTAATTTTGGGAACATAAAGACATGTAGGACTTCATCGGATCCGAGTGTAGTGCTGTCAAGAACTAATAATAATAATAATAAGCTTTATTGTCTCAAGAGCACAGATTTTACAAAAATAAAAATTGTATACAGTACATAAAACAGATAAAAATTAAATAGAGAAATACATTAAATATATAAAAGGAAAGGAAATTAAATCGAAACTCAAGAGACAATCTCATGGTGGGGTTCAATTACAAGAATTGTTCTTCCACCCAAACCATGCAGGAATTATAGTTTTTTTTTTCAAAATAATAATAATTGGCATTCAATGTTTCATTCGTTACAATTACAACCATAATCACAATTAGCTATAATTAGTTATAATTAGTGTACCGACAACCCAATATCCACGCTCAACACCCCACTAGCGCCGCCGGACCTCGACGTACTGACCCCCGAGTAAATAACTTTTATATTGTTTTTTGAATAGTTTCAAAGATGTGCTCCACAGATGTGCTGGCAAATGAGTAAAGAAGTGTACTATTCGGTATGAAAAACAGTTTGTAGTCTTCTGTCTTATGAATAGGCGGTGTTAGCCGGCCCCTGAATCTAATATTGACGTTATGCACATCTGAACGGAATGTCAGCTTTTGATAAAGGTATGGAGGTTTTTCTGTTGTAATAATGTTGTAAAACAAGCATGCAGAGTGAACAAGCCTCCGATTACACATATTGAGCCACTCCGACGTATGCATGAATGGTGAAACTCGCTCCCATCGACGCAGCCCAAACATGAACCGCAAACATGAATTTTGTATTTTTTGTATTTTATACTTTAGTGCCGAGGTTAAAAATGTAGAGTAAAGAACATCACCGTAATTGAAAGTAGACAACACCAACAAATCGCATAACAACCGTTTTGTTTTTAATGTTAAAAATGATCTCTGGGAATACAAAAACCTTAGTTTATGGTAAACTAAGATAAGCTCGTTGTAAACACCTATTGATGGTCACTAAATTGAAGACGCTCATCAATAAGCACGCCCAAATTCTTTACCACTCCCTTTAACTCAAGTTTCTCCCCCTCTACATACACCCCAACTTTATTCCGAACTTGCTCTTTTACTTTTGTCGGGCCAAAAAGTATAATTTCGGTATTTTTTTGGATTTATAGTTAAGTTGTGACGTCGAGATAATTCGATTATGGCATTTAAGTCGATTGAGCTTTTGGCAGGCGTGATGGATTTCGTCAGGAGAAAAGGATATACAAAATTAAGTATCATCGACGTAAAAATGAGAAAGCAAAGCCGCGGATAAATCATCCATACCGTAATATTTTAAAATTGCTGATAAAATGGTGTGATGAATACGATCGAACGCCTTAGAATAATCTAAAAGACAGACAATTGTGAGATTTCCTTTGTCAGTTTGTGCAACTATATTATCAACAATATTCAAAAGCGCCGTGACACAACTAAAACCCGCACGAAATCCAGATTGTGTTGGGGGCAGTAAATTGTCCGATGATACAAAATCATTAAGTTGGTTAAACACAACCTTTTCAAGAATCTTTGACATCACAGGCAGGATACTTATAGGTCGCAGATCTGAAACATCCACAGGTTCATGCACCTTAGGTAGCGGTAAAATCAAGGCGTGTTTCCATGGCGTAGGGAATTTACCTTTAGCGATACAGGTATTAGCAATGTTTCTCAGATACGGCGTCACGAGAGGAATTGCTAACTTTATTACCTTTATATTCAAATTATCCCATCCCATTGCATTGCTTTTTATGCCACTTACTATTTTTTCGATGTCTAGATCATTGACAAACTGAAATGAGAATGTACGCGATGATCTTCTAGTATTGTTATAAAAATTGTAAAGTTCGCGATCAAAATCGTTATTTACTGTTGAAAAAAGACACTGCGCAAAGTGCAAGCGAAGTTGATGAGGCAATAGACAGAGCTGTCCTTCCAGCAAGGTTGCTACCGGGAAATGATGTTCAAAACATTGTACCAGCTGATATGGCATCTCTCATCAATCATCATGAGGAAGAGTTGTCCAGTGCAGACTTAGAAGCGTTACTAAGCAAATAATCTTGCTGAAAAATAGTAGAATATAGGCCATTAACGGAACGAAGCACAACATTTAAAAATGGTCTGATTTTCTTCTTGCCCCTTACAAAGACCTTCAAAAGGATATGCAACATAAAGTATTGCAACATCAAAACCCACTATCCTTTCATTCCTATACCTATTTATTATAATTTTCTTGCTATTGAGGAATTTATCAAAATCATACGTAAAACGCTAAAAACCGTTTCTGTTTTTATTAGAAGGCTATGACATTTTGACAGTTTATCGTTTAATTTATTTAAATTATCATTGTATTATTTCTAGAATGATCTACGATTGAATAAACTTTAGTTTGCTAGCTTTTTTTTACCAAGAATAACCAGCAGAAGAACGCATAAATGAAACAATGAAAAACAATAATATAGCATAATATTCCACGTAATGATGGACGAGATATTCCTAGAGAGCTTACTTTATTTATTAACGGTGCTTTCTTGCACCGTTAATAGCACCTTTTACCGAAGAATTTGGTAAAGCAATAAAATATGACAAAACATTTATTCTAATATCTTAATCTGCTGGAGATAGAAATTTATGGTTTCTTGTTATTTTGATCTTTCCAAAACTAATTGTAAGAAACAGAGCCTATCCAAAACTTTATTACGTCCGCCATGAATATAAAACGAATTTAAAATATTGGCGTTGGAATAATTTGCCATAATATTCAAAGATATTAACAGAAGTAAGTGATGACACAACTAAGTAGTGACAACAACAACATAAATAGGGATGAAAGCTGTCAAAACTCCATGGCTTTCTAACATAAAAACCAGAAGCTTTCCAGCATTTCTTGCATGCGTCTATTAATTTCGAAATATGAGGGCAACTACAACATAGAAAAGTTTCTAGATAGTTTGTAGGGAATTAAATTCCTTTAATTTATTTTATTTTTACAATTTTAAGTTTCTGATTCTTTTATGTTATTGATTTTAATCTTAGTCATAAATTTGTTGTTTTTCATTGTTTCATTTATTCGGTTTTCTTTTTGTTATTTTTGGTAAATAACAACTAGCAATCTAAAGTTTATTCAATCGCAGTTTATTGTAGAAATAATACTAATAATAATTTAAATAAATTAAACAAAAAACTGTCTAAAAACGGTTTCTAGCATTTTACGTATGATTTTGATAAATTCCTCAATAGCAAGAAAACTATAATAAATAGGTATAGGAATGTTTACAAATAATTTGTAGAGAATTAAATTCCCTTTCTGATAGGGTATAAAAATATGGGGTGTTCCATTTAAAATTTTCGACTTTCATGCAATTGAATACAGAGAAACAGTAACTCCATTTTTGACCAGCCTTTATAAGATATGCTGATACAACAAGTGACAATCTATTTAACAGCATGTAAAGAGTTATCGTACCAATGCAAAACGTCTTTGAATTAACGTTGGCTGAGATATGGGCTTGTAAAGAGCATAGTGATATTTGACAAAAAACACTTAAAATCAAAATAACTCGAAAACAAGAAACGGTAGGTACCAACAACTGTTATCAAAGTACGTATAAGTAATTTACCTCTCATAACATCTAGTGCTTCAATATTCGCGGATTCAACATGCCGCGAATGTTGTATTTGTTGTATTTTCAGAACCCTCGCAAATGTTGAGGCCTTATTGTACTTCTATATATTGACAATCAAAGTGCGGTAAAGTTAATAAAGAATCCTGTGTTTCACAAGCTCACTAAGCATATATACATTAAGCAGATTGTCGATAATTAAAAACCCATTAAATGTTGTATGTTTCGAAAAATTTCGTAAAATGTTAGGTGGAGCGTTTGTTCTCTATCTTTCAAAAGAAGAATGAACCCAACATGCATTTTGGTAACATGGTTGCGGGAAAATGTTTCTACAGATTCATCAACATCATCGCCTCCAACTCTCTTTCCCAGCCAACTTTCTGCAGCTATAACAAGTGGGTAAGCTGTATATTTAAGAACTGGATTTTAAATCGAAAGTCTAGAATGACCAAACCATGACCAAATTGTGTAACATGTAACAAAATTTCAAACCTCTACAAATATTCGAATCTTAAAAAGTTGTAATAAACCAGTACTGTGAGACACACTGTATATTCAAAAGGGTTAGAATAACAAACATACAACCAGATATCTCAGATATGGCGACTATGTCATTTATTATATTGTATAAATAACACATTTTGTAAACACGCTATTAAGGGAATGTAAACGTGACTAGAATCCGCCTGGTGTGCACATTTCAACTGTGATATCAAGTCTTATTTTCTTTATCGCTCTGACCTAACTGCATGAAGCTCTTAAAGAATGAATAGGTTTTATGTGCACTAAGCACTGTACTGGCGTTTTATTCCTGAATAAAACTTCTAAAACCCAAAAAATCTTCTAAAATCTTTTATGTAATCTAATTCAAGACAATGTTTAAGTTATAACTAAAAAGAAATTGAAAAACTAAGAACCTTTTTAATTCATAACATTTAAATAAAATATTTTTTGAATTTTACTTCATTCAAAAAATTGCGCTTTGGAATGTCTTATTTATTTAAGTTAAAGATAACAAACCTTTATTCACCAAACCTTATCACATTTTTTTCCTTATTATTCAGCGTTCATAATATAAGTATTGTGCAAATTTTGGTTATGCTAGTTTGTTTTATAATTAATTGTAAAACGAACTATGCAATTATTTGCCCTTCATTTTTATAATCATTTTGCAAACAAGTAATGAATACTTAATAAAGGATAGAAATTTATTATGACGTGTTTCCTTGACAAAGTAACAGTTGTTAGAAATTAACAGTTAAATACTTACATTTTCTGGTATACTTGGCAACTGATGAGCGATGGGTTGAGGACATTCGATACTAAAGGTCTGCCAACAAAAACAACAATGAACACCAAATTTAAACCACATTTAACTTACATACGTTTTCTCCTTTGTTAAATGGAACAGTAAATTTCTTCCCTGGTCCTGCTAATCTTGTTTTGTAAACGGATGATAGGAACTCATTTAAACTTTCTGTTTCTCTACTATGCATTAATACTGCTATATTATCTAAAAACCTAAATGTAATCATAAAACACCTGGTTATAACAATCTGTTATATGATCCCAGTGAGAATTTAAATAACTTTTTTGTTCCAGATCAATAACAATGCAGGATAATGTTGAGTAAAGAGATCAGTAATAAATAAAAAAAAATCAAGGTTACTATTTGAACATTCTAGAAAACGTAAAAATAATGCAAAGTCACTTACTTATA
Organism: Onthophagus sagittarius; assembly: GCA_036711965.1. NCBI lineage: Eukaryota > Metazoa > Arthropoda > Insecta > Coleoptera > Scarabaeidae > Onthophagus > Onthophagus sagittarius. The sequence continues at coordinate 51,116,763 of JASERS010000001.1, forward strand.
AAATGCTTGATGCCATGGTAAATAACTTAAGACTACAATAGCGGTCTCTGAGCGAGGATCGTGTCTGCAAAATCCAAATGTCCATTTCGATTCGATATCAGTAAGCACGAACGAGTAATGTTGAATAACACAACTGTAAATAATCCAACGTTAAAATCGATCTAAAAGTGTTTTCCCGTTTAAACACGAACTTTTCAAATTTGTATGGATAAGCGAACTTTGACACCGATTTAAGTACTTCCTCGTCTTTGTACGTGTAAGGATACTGTTGAATTATCCAGGCATCCTTGCCGTCGTCAACAGACGGCGGAACAACTTCGCAAAAACATTCGAAAAAATGTTGAACGTTTTCTCTATTCAACGAAGAAAATTAATTAATTTAAAAGAAAAATAAAATAAAACGTTCATTTCCGGTAGATTAATACGAATGAATATCAACACTTTTTTTTCCGAGAATAAATTTACAGTTAACCTACCTAATTCTCGACCCCATTTTATCGACTTCCACCAATTATCTAATCCATTATAAAGTAAATAACTTTAAACTCGTGTAAATAAACAAACATTAACCCCACTTTGCACTTTACATATTGCCAGAAAGTGTGAAAGAACGAAACACACACCTTCGCGTTTGACAGTCGACTGACACTTGACAGATTAACATATGGTTATTTTACTATAGCCATCGTTGATAATAGATGGCGCAATAATGGGATACATTCATAAATTAGAAATTCTTTTTATTATTGTCTATTAAGATTTATTAAGAATTTGAATCATATTTATTTTAAATATTATATGTGATTAAGAAAAATTTAAAAAGTTTACTCATTCCTCATATCTTTGATTAAAAATATGCTTAAAAATAATTATAGAAGTGCTGCTTCTAACGGTAAACGAGAGAAATTTTATTATGAATGAACTTTAAAATTGGCAATTCAACTTGTAGTATAAGTTGCATACTCAAAGTGGAAATCAATAGGAAATTTTTTAGTAAAAGACTTTTCCCATAGAAAATACACCCTACTCTTTTTCTACACGATCTTTTTTAACACGATTTTGAAATAATACGGTTCGCCAATAAATTTTTTGTTATAGCACGCATTCCTAAAAAATTATTAATTATAATTTTGATAGCGTCTTACAGAATCTTATCTATACAGTAACAAAATACAATGGGAGAATATCGTGGTCAGAAATCGGTAAGTTTATGTCCACATGTTTATAACTTGGTCTACTACGGGGAATACCAGAATGTTATGATCACTTTTTTTCTTTATCTCGTTTTACTTCAACTTGAACACATGATTTCGGTATTCAGTATTTATTTTGTGTTAAGAGTGGTCAGTTTTTGTGACCAAATAAATAATTTCGGTAAAGTTCTAAAAGTGGATGTTTCAATTAAAGGTTTTTTAATTCAATAGTGAAATTTCCAGTGTATTATTTGTAATGATGATAATTTTTTGCTACTAATAAAGGTAATACACCCGACCCTTTTTTTACACGGTCTTTTTTAACACGATTTTGAAATAACACGGTTTACTATTAAATTTTTTATATCAATATTACTTTGGATTCTTTTTGTTTTTTGTACCCTTATTGTTTAATAAAATGCCTAAACAACAACTTCCGAAGAGACAAGCAATTTCCTTAGAAACTAAAATAGAAATCTTAGACTGTTTAAAGAAAGGGGAAGGTCTCACATCTGTTGGCAAGCTTTTGGTTTAAACGAAGCGACTATAAGAACAATTAGAAAAAATGAGAATTCCATTCGACAATCCATAATTTCTGGATCGAAAGTAAGCTCCAAAACATCATCTTATATTCGAAACCTTATCTTAGGGAAAACAGAAAAACACATGGTGTTTTGGATAGAAGATTTACAGTCAAAGAGAATACCTATTGATGGAAAACATAAAAGAAAAAGCACTTAGAATATATAACTGACTTCAGGAATTGGAACCATCAACAAATCTTCAGGCAACGAAGAAACTGGCATTTAATGCAAGTGAGGGATGGCTGACAGGTTTTATAAAAAGACACGCATTTCACAATGTAAAAATAAAGGGAGACGAATTGAAATTCATCAGCAGACGAAAATGCTGCAAAAATCTTTCCGGGTAAACTAGCAAAAATCGTTAAAGGGGCGGTTATGCTCCAGAACAAACATTTATTGCCGACGAAACGAGATTGTTTTGGAAGAAAATGCCCGAAAGGACTTATATAGCAAAATCTGAAAAATCAGCTGGTGGTTTTAAAACGGCTAAAGATCAAGTGACGTTCTTGTTATGTAGTAACGCAACTGGTGATAACATGTTAAAGCCTTTATTAGCTGATCTGTTTACAAATTGGTTCAACAACTGCTTTGTTCCTGAATTCCAGAAATATATGGAAGAAAAAGGTTTGGAAAAAAGGTAGAAAAAGGTACTACATAAAGCAAACGTTTAAATATATTTTAGATTAAGTGGAAAAAGCAAATTTGACTGTTTTGGAAGCATGGATAAAGTTTACGATTATGGATTGCATTACACTTGCTTCTGTTGCCATTAAACAATTGTGCCAATCAACCTTAAATGCTTGTTGGAAAAAAATATTCCCAACATGCGTCAAAAGTGGAAGTTTTGTAGTAGAAAAGTCAGCGGTGTGTTCTGAAATTATAACTCTATCAAATACAATTGGTGGCAACGGTTTTAACAACATTCAAATGGCTGATATTGATGAATTGATACGAGAAAGCCCTTTAGATAAAGATTATTTGATCGAATTTATGACAATTTGTGAAAATAAAGAAATCGATAATGACAAGGTAGAAGATGAAGTTCAGCTATTAACATATAATAACTTAATTCGCGATGGCTTGAAATTTGCTACAAGTATGGAACCACATTTCCAAGATGATCCTGACATGGAGCGTGCATTGAAATTTCAACGTAGTCTTAAGTTATATGTAGCTGGATATGAAACATTATATAAGCTTATTGAGAAACCAAAAAAACAGCAGCTAATAACCGACTTCACAACTACAAAAAAAAACAACACAGACCGTTAATAACGAACGAAATTCTTCATTTGAATTAAATCCGACAGTTGTTCTAGACATATCCGACATATCTACTAATGATGCTGGTGATAGCGCTTTTCGTCAAGTCCGTAATAAACGTGCACATTTGTTATCAAGTAGCGATGAAGACTTGCGAAATTGATTTTTATTTCTACTTTTTGTTTACATATTTATTGTTATGTTGGAGTTTTGACTGTACACTATTTTTTTAAAGTAATAAATAGCTTTTCTTTATAAATATGTCATATACATTTTATTATAACTTTTTTTACACGGTTTCCTGAGGAACGTATCTACCGTGTAAAAAAAGAGTTGGGTGTATGGAATTGTTTTAGAGAAAAGAATTACAACTATATTTATTTATAAAAATAATATTTCATTTAGACAATATTCGTCTTATTCAGTCTTATTTCAGATGTTGGCGTCGAGCGTTCCTTTGAGTAACCGGTTTGAGTAATCAAACGAGTAGGAAGATAAACAAGTTTTTCAAATTTAAGTTTGGATAAATGATTTTGCGTCTAGAAACTACAAACACAAAAATTAAGTAATATTAATAATTAAAATCAATTAAATACCAAGTATTTCTAATATTATTACTCTACACTGATCTACTATCCTTGCCATAAGTCAAGTCCCCTCACTTTAGAGATCGATATCTTCGAAATCGCGAGTTTATTGTAATCGGTGAACATTTCTGTGTATCATATGTTAATTTGGAATGTTTCAGATCTGCGGTTTTTCATTTATCGCGAGTTTAGTGAAACGAGTATCCGATTTTTGAGGGCGTCGGCAACATTATCTACTTTGCGATTTTTTTTCTCAAAAACTATTCGAGGAAAAAAATTCAAATTTGAAGTGGTGATTAACCGATGTGCTCTTAATGTGTTATCACCGTTATCAGTTTTTCAAAATTAGGTCATCCTAATTTTTTATGAACGATTTAATGATATTATAAATTAAAGAGAACCAGAAATAAGCCATGCGGGGAGAGGAGGGTTCCAGCCAATCCGAGCGGAGTTGAAAAGATGATGCCGGCTTGGGCGACCAATTCAGACGGAATATCGCGTCTTACCGTCTACGCACGATATAGAGGGTGATTCATTAGCACTATGATAAACTTTGACAGATGAAAGTTGATGCAATTCTAAGGAAAAGATGTTATATGAATATGGATCCGATTCATTTTGGTTAAACAGTGACAAGCCCTTGAAAATTTTACGCAGTTTAATAGGCAAGATTCGCAACAATCGCAACGATAATTATTAATTACGACTGAAGAATATGCAGATATTATTTTTGTATACGGGCTTTGTAACGGAAACGCTCGGCAAGCAGCAAGAGAATACCTTCGTAGGTTTCCAAATAGACTGAGAGAAACAGGTAACCCCGCCCCACCATATTCCGTTCGTCCCCATGAAGTGAATGTACAAAATGAAGAACGTGTAATTGATTTAGTACTTGACGACCCTTCAATTAGTACCCGGCGTATAGCGAGCATGTTACAAATATCCCAAAGTTTTGTATGGCGTGTATTGGAACGAGAAATGTTACATTCGTTTAATCGCCAAAATGTTCAAGCATTACATCCTGGAGATACTGAATAACGCTTAGCATTTTGCCACTAGATTATTCAGCAACATGCTCAAAATAATAACTTCATTTCCCAAGTTCTGTGGTCTGTTGAAGTTTGTTTCACTAGGGACGGCATAAATAATTGTCATAAGGAACATGTGTGGATATTTAAAATTTTAGATACAATTATTTTATTATAAACTCAACAAGTATTATTTGTATATAAGACATAAATAATGAATATAAATTTTAACAGAAATAGCGTGGAACTAATTTCTGTAAAATTTTGTTGATAATAAAAAATTATAGAATGTAATTCAAATCAGTTTCCTTTGCGTAATTTATCCTGCATCACCTTTGCCCCAGCTACAATCACCAGACTGGTAACTTCCTAAATAGCATTCCGGACTCCATAAGGACCAGGATCACTGGTATTGCTGTTTTCTGTTGTCTTTTCTTTTCTTGTTTGACGGAACAACCTCATCAAATATCGTTTCATCAAACTCGTTAACTGCATTACATGATAGTTCTAGTAATAATAATAATATCTAATTGCTTGCGTTAGTTCTAATTTTAGTTCAAGTTTGGGATATGCCTTGCAAAATAGTATTTTTTCCACTAACATTTCATTGGATTCAAAACGCACAAAAGCTACAAACTGCGCACAACTCGCAATATTCGCTGATTGATGAAATTGCTAGGACAAAAGAACTTTTCTTTACTTTTCCATGACTCGATCACGAACGTCAGCAGCCAAATTGCTTATTTTGCGTTAAATGGTATGTCGGAGAGAGAGATTTTTAAGCTTTTCGACCTCTTGTTTGTCAAACATAATCTCTGCTATATCTAAAGCCGCTGGCAAAATTAAATTTTCGGCAATACTGTGAGATTTTACTGCTTTAGCCACACGAATAGCTCTCGATAGCCACTCGATAACAAGCGAGCAACGCTTTCTCATTCAGGTGGAACGTTTATCCTATAGCAGTTTTTTGCTGTTCAAGAGATTTTAGTTTTCCGAATCCTAATAACGCAAACGTTTAAAATTTTTGTGCGGATTAAATATTTTTATCTACTCTCGTTTGTAAAATCGCTGTTTTGAAGACATTTTCAGTTTGTAAAGTACGTCATTAAGCAAAAACAGTGCAAAAGTAACGAAATAGCGCGTGAAGTAGCAATGTATTTTAAATGGGATTTACTTTAACGCACAGCTTTTACAGCACCGTTTACATAGTAACTGATAGTAACGTGACACAAGCACTAGTCAAATCGTTGCCAAATTTCTTGACAGTTCAAAAGTTATGAATAATTATTAATATCGATTTTTAGTTCGTAGATAAAATATAGTATTCACGACATTTCGTAAAGTTATAATAAATTTAACAATTTGTCAATATCAATTCAGTTTTAATTCGTCAAGGACCTTGATATTTACTTTTATGTTTATTATTACATCTAGTATTGTATATATTTATTTAGTGCTTCATATGTACATACGTTGGGTTCAATAATTAGCATTATTGTTTATTTATTTCTTTTTCCTTTGTTGTGTTTTAATTTTAATTCAACTGCGTATGGATGTACTGTTACTTTAGAGTTTTGTTTTGGTTTTGTATCAGCTGCCTACAAGACTGTTGTAGAGTAGTCCTGAAGATTGTAGTTAATTTAACTGCAATCTTAAATTTAAAATATTCACATGACATCAAACAATATCGATGTTGCTCATTGCTTAAAGGAAAAAGGTCCTAAGCCTGGACCTATCATCGTGCATTTCATGTCCAAGTTTATTGTTGAGAACCTGTAATTACAATTACATTACAAAACCTTCCTACCATAATCAACCAGCCCGAACAAAAGTCGGGTGGTACACCTGTGAAACTGTTATAGTACAATATAATGTAACGAATATAACCTAACGTTTCATACGTGCACCACCCGAGATTTGTTTCGGTGGTTGATTGTGGTAGGAAGGTTTTGTTTTGTGTTCTTAAGACGGAATAAGCTCTAGAAGTTCATCCCCTAAGCCCGCGGCAATTTCCATCCCGGAGACGGGCACGTCCGGAGGCCAGGACTTCATAGAAGTCATGCACCATAGACGCAAATCGTGTGAGGCTGAAATGAATGGAACATTTTATGAAATGATTGGAAAGGACCTAAAGCGTAACCCCAGGAGGACGGATATGGACGCGTTCAGATCTATGCTAACTGCGAAATCGGTTTGTGTAAGCCAACTGAAAGCAACTCCTTAATTAAAGCTTACAAAAAGGCCAATCCCCTTCGATCAGAAGCCGTTTTGGAGTGTGTTACCTTTTGGTGGTTTCCTGAACTCGGCAAGCTCAAACAAGAAGCAAGGATTGACGATGAATGAGGTTTATTAAAAAAGGCTGACGGTTCTTATGCCCAAACATTTTTGAGAGCCTTCATCTTTTAATGGAGGTGCATTTTTCAGGTTCCAGAAGTCCCATTTGTTTACTTCAGGACACCAACCAAGAACCTACCACAGATGATTGGACCTTAGTCGAAGAAATTTATTATATAATACGGTGGGCAAATAATAGGTTTTCGCCGTTCAAAACACGATGACCAGATGGTATTATACTAGCCCTTCTACAATGGGGAATCTTGCAGGATGTAGCACCTCCCTCTAGTAGGAATTTTCCAGGCCTGCCTGGCGCTACACTAATCGGTGGCGTGAAGTTACGGTGAACTTCACGTCGAAATCGTTCAGACCTATCAGCCTCTCCTCCTTTGTTTTGAGAATCTTGGAGAGACTTATCGTAGGTATTAACGATGGCTTGCTCTCAAATATAGGATACTTAAGCTTAGGGCTGGCAATGTCTGTCTTCAAGAAGGAGTTACTCGAGGCTGTCCACAAGGGAGTGTACTTTTTCATTGTTGTGGAATCTCACCTTGGACAGCCTCTTGAAATGTCTGGCTAAAGCCAACTTTACATCAGTTGGTTATAGAGATGATCTAACTATTTTTGTCAAAGGTAAGCACATAAATGTACTTTTTCATAGGATGCAAGTGTCTCTGAAATTGATTTAGTCTTGGTGTGACCGACAAGGGCTCTCTGTGAATCCTAGGAAGACAGAGTTGATTCTTCTCACACGATTAAGGAAGCTTGGTAAGCTCAGATTGTCATCTCTTGCTAACACTCCATTAGTTTACTCAAAAGAAGTCAAATATCTGGGCAATATAGTTGACAACAAAATGACATGGAAAGCTCACCTAGACAATAGAGAACTGCAACTGAAATAAAACTGCACTCTGGATCTACACAGCTGTAATCCGACCTATGCTTACATATGCTGCCGTAGTTTGGTGGTTAAAGACTTTAAAGACTTTAAAGTACGACTTGCGTTTTTTTGTATGTTACGGGTGCGCTGTAATCTACCCCCACCGCAGCCATGCAAAATATGTTGAGCCTAACGCCACTTTATTTGCTCATTCAAGATGTGGCACTGGTGACCATGTGTGACTGCCTAAAGCAGGAATTCCAATGGGTGAGAAAAACAGTATAAATGTTGTACTCAGGAATGAAACGTTGGTTTATTCGCCAATTTTGGAACGTAAAACGTACTTCATACCCCTACAACACATTTATACTAAGAGTTATCTTACCCACCCATGTTCCACAGAAGTAGAAGTAAACAACAGTCAAAGAATTCAGACACTGAAAAGAAACAGTCACTGTTGGTTCAGCTGGAAGGGAAGGAATTGGAGCTGGAGTTTTCTCGTACGACCTACGAAATGAAATGGTACTCATCAAGGGTCACTGTAAGGTAAACAAGCATCTTCACAACCTTAATCTTGCAACTAGTTCTCTTTTGTGAAGAGCGAGGAGACTGTTCGACACATCTTGTGTGATTGTCCCACTTTACAAGATTACAAGACTGTCCCACATTTATGTCCTTAAATACAAAGGATTTATTTTTATCTAAAAAACGATGTTTGCAATTCAACCAATCCTCACAAGTTACTAATTACACGATTGAGGACGTCTTACACCACAATATGCCAACATTATTGTCAGGATAATGAAGATATTATACGTATTTCGAGCTCCGATTGTGCATGTAATTTTCATGTATGAATCGAAATACAATCAATTTAACAGAGTTGTTGTGTTTATGTTGGATAACTTGCAACATAACACCATGATACATAATTTTAACAATTTCTACTTAATTAGTGTTGAAATAAAGTTTGATTCTAATAGGGTTGGCGTAATAGGTGCATATAAGTCTCCTGTTTCGCTAATGTTTCACTATGGCTCTAGAGCCATATATTGATTATATTAATCTAAACTTGATTGAGTTGGCGCAACTTTACTTCGGGTATGAAAATCTTTTGTTCCCTGTAAGTGACAGGAAGACCTGAGACGTTTTTGCAAAAGCAACACGGTTTCTTGCTATTGCCCATCACCAGCAGGGGAAGTGAATGAATACCACTTACATTTGCACACACCACGGCTATGGTCTGTGCAAATGTAACAAGAAATGTAATTGTGTGATTTTATCATTGGTTACTTTATACCAGGAGCTTTTTTAGCTCGACGAGATGCGAGTGACCTGTTTCGTCTGCGTTACAAATTATCCCTTGACTATTTATGAGTTATCATAATATCGTTGAATTTGATTTTAAATGTTTTTCTATTTTTTGGCCCATCATTCGAATCCACTTTTGACAGGGTGTTACACAAAAAAAACGCACCAACCTATAATCAGAAAATTGGTATTAATATACAAATTTTTATGAACCAAGTATCAAATGAAATGTTTTGATGAATTCTATATTTTATGCTATAAATAAATATTATCCGATATCTTGAGTCCCAAGCGATTGTCACTTTATTATAGCGATTACCCCCTGCATGTATATAAAGATAATAACACAGGAATTCCCATTTTTACGAATCAGGTGTCAAATGAAATGGTTTGATGAATACTATGAGTAACATTTACGGTATAATTATGAAAATAACTCAAATATTGTCCGAACATTTAAGAAATACAATTCATGGTTTTAGCGATCGTTTAGACCACTACCTTGCTGCTAATGGACAACATTTTGAATATTTAATTTAACACTGTTATCTTTTTATTGTATTTCTTATTATCGTTCATTATAAAATTTCACCTAACCCCGCTAGGAAATGTCAGGTTTTACATGTTATTTTGACGTGTTGTAACGTCGATTTTCTACAACTGCCGTTTCATTACACCACTAGTGGGGTAATAAAATATTATTTACCTGAATAATGATTTGTTTTGGAAGTTACTATGGATATTAGTAGCAACGCCCAAGTCAATTCTTTCAATTTAAATTTATTTGACACATAATCGTTGTCAATTTATTCAGATTAAGTTCGTATGATTTCGACCGATTTTAAAGCGGGGTTAGATAAAATTTTGTATTTAATACGATAAGAAACCGCTAATTTTATTTAACTCACGCAATTTATACAACTCGTTCGCTTCGCTCGCTCGTTTTAGCAAATATTACTCGTTTTACCACTCGTTAACCCTTAAGTGGTCCGGTAAAATATGTTAATTTTGGACCCCACTAGTAGTTAACATACATTAAGGGTCTAGTGGGGTCCATGAGAACGTTAAAAGTTAACATGCTTATTAAAATAGACGACACAAAATACAAACATTTTATTTTTCAAAATTTAAAACTGCACTTTTTTTGACATAATTAAATACATTTATAAACAATTTTGACAAACTGAATAGCGGCGGCTGAGGGAGATATGCTTTTTGCATTTTTCGCACACCATTTTTGTCTTTTTGTCTGCCTGTCGTGGGCAAACAGCATCTTGATTTCCTTGTCGGTTCTGCATCCGAAAGTGTCGAAGAAAGTGGAGTCCCACCATGTTGTACTACAATTTCTCTCAATTCCCGTGAGGTCGAACATCATGACGTTCAATGTGAGGGTTTACCAAAGCCATTCCAAGTTTCTTCAGCAATTGTCTTCTTATTAGTTGATCAACCGGGTCAATTTTTATATTACAGTGTAGAATAACTGCAGCGTTGACGGCTGTTATGTTCAATAGGGTGTAAAAAATAACCATTGGCCATCTGCGAGTTCGATGCGAAACCGAGTAGTTAGCACATAGCTGATCTAATGCGTCAACACCTGCCTTTGTGTTATAATCTGTAATTATATCTGGCTTTTTATTTTCTTTGGTGATCTTTAGATCTTGGTGCATTGCTGAAAGAAGCACGACCGCACGATTTTTGCGAGGTACGTATGAACAAAGAGTCTTTTCTTGATTGTGTCCAAAAAAAGTTGAATGAACAAGACGTTTACTCTGTGGCTTGAACTCTACCGGGATTTGTGTCTTATTTTGCTTCATAGTGCCTAAAACGGTCAAGTTTTTCTTTTTCATTTCTTCACATAGCTCAAGTGACTTGAAGCAGTTGTCAACCGTAATGTTTCTATTAGTCACTTGAATCGGTGTAATAAGTTTCAAAACATCTTTTGTTGGAATTGATAAAGTTTTATCATTACATAAGTAAAAACTGCGAGAATCGCAAAGACATATTATTTTCAATCCGTACTTTGCCGTTTTTTTGGCATGAACATCCGAAAACTACACCTACCACGAAATGGGACTAGCATTTCGTCTATGGTAACATTTTGGCTTGGTGTATAATACTTCTGACAATTGGCCACGAAGATGTCCCATAATTCTCGAATTGCTGCAAGTTTGTCATTTGCTTTTCTAGCTTCCTTTGTGGCATCACAATCAAAACGCAAACATGTCAGAATAAACAAAAAACTTTTGAAGGCTCATTGTTGCCCGAAAAACATCGCGTCCGGTACCATCATTCGCAAAAGTCCTTTCACAGTTTCATGGTTTGATTTCATTATACCAGAAAGATAAAGCAGACCAATAAAAGCTCTCAACTCCATCATATCAAGGAGACTTACAAATGCAGGTTGAGGTGCTCTACAGTGGTGCTGCATCTCACTTATTTTATTATTTGTGTTTACCAAAATTAGTTGCAAAAAATCTTTAGGAATAAGTAACTGCCAAGCAGACAATATATCAGACGTTCTGTAAAAAAATGTGTGTACATAACCTCACATTCACTTCAACCTTAAACAAGGAAGCGAGTAGTGGTTCCTGATTTTTGTGCTCCAAAAATATCGAGATCTCTATCCCGTGGTAAGTTTTGACCCTTATTGTTAATTTGTGTTAAATCTCCCATATCCTTATTGATATAAAAAGTCAAACTAGACAAGATTTATTGCGAGAGAACGATAAGAAACACGTGCTAATAAGACACTTTTAATTTTTTCGACATAAATAGTAAGAATTTAACAATGATAGACCTGTTCGAATACCTCGAAAGGAATAACAAATTTATAGGCGAAGAGACGAGAAGTCAATTTTATAGACGTAATATTTAGTAACAATTTCCTGACAGAGACATTTGAGATCCTAAAATCCAGTTTTTATTACGATAAAAAAGGAAGCAGAACTCGGCTATCGAATAAATCCTCCGAAATATGGACAAAGGTTCTTAAAAGTAAAGGAATAACAATCGAGAAGAAACAGAAAGTTTTATACTGCGAAAAAGACTGTCCGCCTTTTATCGCCAATATTGAATCCATGGACAAAAACGTCGGACAATTGAGGGACCTGAGGATTGGGAAAATGTTGTATGATGCGAACATTCAAGGCATAAAGAAGATTGAAAAAAGAGGCCGTAACGGATTAGGGGTCGAATTCCGTAACAGAAAGGCCGCAAACAGATTCGTTGAGTCAGACTTCTGCTTTAAAAACGGTTGGAATGTTTATATTCCAAACAACCGTGTCACCTGTAAAGGTGTATTAGACAAATCGACCCGAGCCTATCAGAAGAGAAACTTAATTTCCACCTCAAGACGGAGGAAGGAAAAAAAGTGTTGAATGTACGTAGAATTTAAAGGAGGATTGAAAGAGAAGAGGGCCCTAATTTCATAAATACCGCACTCATAGTAGTAACATTTAGGGGAACAGTCCTTCACTAGTCAAGCTATTCTTTAATATACGACGACCGGAACCGTACATCGCCCCAGATACACAGTGCCATAACTGTCTCAGGTACGGTCATACTATGAAGCAATGCAAATCAAAGACCAGATGCCCGGCCTGCGCGGCAGAACACCGGCTGGAGGAGTGTTGCAACAAAAACTCCCCAACATGCATTTTTTGTAACATGGAACATCTGAGCAATGAAAGAGGAACGCCAGCCAGGCATAGAAGATGCACGGAATATCTAAGACAAAAAAATAAAAGAAACAATGACGAGGTTTAATTGCTTAGCCTTTGAAGCATCCCAGAAGGTAGGATCGGAACCAAGCCAACAACGTACGTTATTAACTCAAGTTATGATGGACCAAAGAAGGTTCCCTGAACTGCCGAACAGTAAAAATACCCAAATAACACAATCAGCTTCATCACAAGTGACTAAGCCGCAAGAAGGCAGAAGAATATACAAAAAAACAATTAGCCCTCCAAAAAAACATAACCCTAAGAAAATGGAATATGAAGCAATATCTGCTGAAGAAGAGACCTATTACAAAGAACTAACTAAAACAAAATCCCAAAGCAACAATAGAACACCCGACACAGCGGAAGATAATCCACAAGAAGTCATATATATATAAAACAAGACCAGACGGATATGGAGGATTGTCAATCCTCGTTACAAAACACTTAAGAGTCGAAAATATGAATATAAAAGAACCATTACCCAATACCCACTTTATTGGTATCAAAATATTTGATACAACAATAATTGCAGATTATATTCCACCAAACATGGCATTTACACTTGAACACTGGAGAGAACTACTATGAGATGTGGATGGACCACTCGTGCTTGCGGGTGATTTTAATTCACTTCAGATACCTAATAAGGACGTATCTGAGGGATAAAACCCCAACTAATTATCTCATTGCCAAGAGAAATATTGCAATCTCAAAAAAAATTCTCTTAAGAAAGAAACGGGCACATTTCAAAACTTTCTGTTTATCATTGAACCGTATGACACCACTAAATCAGATCTGGCACAAGGTGAGGATATACAACCGTGCAGTGTTTGGTAGTAGAAAACAACAGCCAAACAATTACGAATGGACAGTGGAATTTATGAATAGAATAACACCCCCCACATCCCAAGAAAAGAGGAAATATACTTGGAAAACACAGAAACAGTGGATACTGACACAACTGGATGTACCGATCTTCTCACATTGGAAGAATTTGACATTGAACATTTGAACACTGTAACGTCCACTTTTGTGTTATTGTGTTTTGTCTAAAACTGTTACAGAAATCGAAGATTTTATATACCATTTTGTTTGCTATTTACCTTGTTTATAGTTGTATTTTGTTTACAGCAGGCTGAATTTGGAAACACAGTCAAAGTCCTATAAGGTCCTTTCCACTTCGTTATCATTATCCTTTGATTTTTTATTTAAACACATTTCTCTTTCGATTTTTAACCACAAACATTTTTTTTTCGGTTTATCCATCTTTATTTACATCTGTTAAATTTCATACTTTCAATCATAGAGGGAAGGAGTGAGTTTGAATTTTTGGTACGGCGCGTTTGTAAATCGAGTTTTTTTGATAAATTTTGGGGAATGAATACCCGTGCGCGATTTGATTCTTCCTCTTTTGTAGCCAGCATTCATAGTGCAACGATTGTTAACAATTTTATAGTCGTCGACATTTTGGAATTTTTCACGTTGTTGGATTTTGAGTCGAGCGAGCTATATCTGATTTGATCAGGATATAAGTTAATCAATCAGTTAATTTTTCGTACGGAATTGTTTCCTACGACTACGGTTCTACCGGATTTCTACGCACGTTTATGAATTTAAATAATTTTACTGGTTAAGAACAAAAAAAAAAGAGAAAAAAACCTCATACCATCTTGAGGTAGGTTTAAACATTTATATTTTACAATTCTAATTCCAACTAACTTATCCTAAACTACTTAACAAAAAAAAGAATCCTCCATCCACGCTAAATAAAAATCACTCACTCTCCATTCTTCATTAAACAACATATATATACAACTATTTACAATTTTTTTTCTCTTTGAAACATAGGTTTTTTTTTTTATTCTAAACTCCTATCCTGGAAACAACCCTGGAAAAAAAAAGACGTTAAGCTTTTTCGTCAGAACTATAATTCCCATATCCACCTTGGGCCGGTGTTTCCAAAGGAAGTTTGCAGAATTTTCGTGTCTACGTCCATAGTTCTATGTGTGTGAAGAATCTGGAATAAGGTCAGATGTTTTTGTTTCGCTAAAAGAAAAAAAGGTCAATTCAATTAAGTTATTTTTTTTTGTATCATCAATTAAATCAGGATTTATTTTTTTATACTTACCGATTGAATTTTGTTGTTTACTTCACTTATTTTATAATAATTCTCCGGATTTTAATTATTCTTTTGTTAATTAATTTTTTTTTTATTTTTCGAAATTCGTTATTTAATTATTAGTTTTGTAAAGATACGTCTGTGTATTAGGGGGATTGTTCATTTTAGTTTTGATTATAAGTTCTTGTTGTTTTTCTTTAACGTTCACCTGATCGAGCGCTCGCGTCATTCGGGAACGGGTCGCGGTCAAAAATTCAGGTTCATTTTTTTTTTTATTATATTCCAGTTCAGGTTTTGCCCCCTAAACATCGGAGACAATCTGATTTTTCTTTTTATTATTGTCGAACAGTTTCGATATTTACTTTTTTATTATTATTGTTTATTTTTTTATATATATATATATTTCTTTGTTTACCATTTATTTTTTTATAATAAATTTAATATTTGGTGGTATATAATCTTGCCGATTTCTTGTGTTGTGTATATGTTGGTGTTCGTCGAACCTCATTCTTTCCAGCCCTCTTCGCAGTTAGAGCGATCTGCAACTGAAACTGCGTGGCGCCTTATAAATTCAGACCCACCCCATCTTCACTGGGAAGCCGAGGTGTTGCAGATCTGTGTGTTTATTTTTTTTTAGGGTTCGATCGTGTTGATTTGTTAGTTTTGTTTTTTTGTAAAAAGACGTCACAACACAATAAACAATCGGCCGGAGCAGATGGCATAACATACTCAATGCTAAAAAATCTTCCTTAAAACTTCAAAACCTTTTTGATAGCTCTATATAACAAAATATTACGTGGCGGAAACACACCAGAAGAATGGAAAATTATAATGATTGTTCCAATTCTTAAACCCCACAAAAATCCAAATGATGCTAACAGCTATCGGCCTATATCATTGCTATCATGTGTTAGAAAAAGCTTCGAGCGCATGCTGGCTGACAGGCTTGAATGGTGGTGCGAAAATAGAGGAGTTTTTGACGGACTGCAGTTGGGCTTTAGGAAGGGTAAAGGAGTACACCACGCCGTAACAGCGTTGGTGACAGATATACGACTGGCAAATTTTTAAATGATCGTCACCTAGACATATCACGACCATTAATAAAGTACGACAAGAAACCAATAGAATATGTAGAAAATATAAAGTATTTGGGATTCCATCTTAATTGCAAACTCAGTTGAAGGGAGCATATTAACGCCACAAATAAGGCGTGCACTGGAGGCATTAACTTAATAAAATCTCTATCAAGTACCAGAAGGGGGGGGTGACTCTGTAATACTGTCTACACTATATAGGGCGATCATCAGATCCAAACTTGACTATGGCTTATGGATACTATTACCTATACCAAATATATTAATAAATAAACTAAATGTGATGTGTAACGAGGCATACAGATCCATACTTGGAGCACTTAGATCATCTCCCACCAATGCCCTCGCAAACGAGGCGGGAAAAACATCTATCGAGATTAGAGCAAAAGACCTGTGCGCCAGATTTCTAACCAGGAGTTTAAACATCATTAATTGCCCCATCATAAACAGAGTAGATAAGATAACAGAAACTTTTATCTCACGTCCATCATTAAAATTTCGCCCGCTAATTGCGTAAATGTACAGCAAGCTTAAGCCTGCTGTTCCATATGTATATAGGAAAAAGACCAACAACATCCATAACGTGGAATACAATATAAGGAATTTCACTCCGGCGGTAGCCTTCAAACCGGACTCCTACAAGGGTCCTGGGTGGGGAGTTGAAGCTGGAGGTGCAATGGGAAAGGCAATAGAATCTTATATTACAGAAAAATGGCCAAATTTTCTGTACATATATACAGATGGCTCTTTGCTGCCCATTCCTAACAAAAGCGTATCATGTGGAATATATGCCCCTATCCTGGAGATAGAGGAGTACTATCATTTACCTGATGTACTAACAATTTTTTCCGCGGAAGTATATGCAATACTTACGGCACTAATGTTTGTAAAGGAGAGATCTATCACAAAGGCTCTCATTATCACCGATTCTCGTAGCACATTAACTACACCGGATGGGTTTTGAGATAGCCCTCCTCTGGGTCCCAGGACATGTCGGCGTCAGAGGAAACGAGATGGCGAATGAATTGGCAAATAAGGGACACCATAAAGAAACCCTCAAAATAAAGATAGATGGAGAAGAGTTGTACCAACAAATTAAGACGGAGTTGAACCTGGAATGGGAACAGGAATGGATCATATCTACTAGAACCAAGGGAATATTGTACGCTAGGTGTCAACCAACAGTGCAGAGCGTTCCTTGGTATAGAAGGATGCTTTTTGTGTCACGATATTTCTTGACGCTCATGGTCAGGCTAAGATTGGGTCATGCACTTACCCCCTCTTATTAAAGAGACACAAGATTAAAGTAAGATTAAAGTAAGAGACAGTCCATATTGTTAGTGTGGATAGTGTGGAGAAGAAGACGACCTGAATCACATATTCTTTACATGTTACAGATTAGAGGCACATCGACAAAAGCTGTTCGAGGAACTACTTAAACAACATGTTAGCTTTCCAGTTAACCTTGCCTCCCTATTGGCAACCGGGTCATTCGAAATATATATATTGTTGTATAATTACCTTATTTCCTCAGGAGTAAGACTCTGACAATAATGACAAATGGTAGAAAAAGCAATACTGTAAAAGACTGAATAGGTATAAGAGAGCAATAAATAGATTAGGAAATGACTGTGATACTAAGAACCTAGTCCTTTAGCAATTCGTGCATTTAATCTCCCTTTTCCAGATCTGGTCCGAGGGTCATCCCAAGGTTCCCTGGAAAAGTCGGGTCACCGGACCCCTGGCTCGCAGAAGAACTACCATCCCATTAACCTATTTTAACATGTTGTCCTGTATATGTAAGCGTTTATTGTTGTATGTATTTGTAAATTGTTAAACCACGGGACAGATTGATGGAGCTGAAGAAAGAAGGTCCGTTTAATGGGAATTGAAACTAATGGGGACCCTGTGACTGAAGAATGATATGAACGGAAGTTCGAACTCCAAAACCCGACCAGAAATATCATAATAATAATTAAAGACCGGATTAAAAGGCACAAAAAAGACGGAAAAAGTCACTTAAAAGGCATAAAATTTTGGCAACAAAAGCATTAAAAAGGCATAAAAATTAGAAATCGAAAAAATTGCTAAACTTCTCTCCACGTCCACACTTGTAATTGGTGCATACTTGAACTTTGTAATTAATGCGAGATCCATAATAAATCCAGTAGCAATTTCACCACTTAAAATTGATGCAATTTTTTGTAATGTGGCAAATCCTTCATTTTTACACAGAACGTCATTAAATTTATTCGTAATTATTTGACCAATATGTCCTGGTACGCTATACGTGCTGTCTTGAAACTTCTTAATCATTTCTACTGCAGTCACCAAAGGTAAATCCTGTTTTTCAAGTGATTTTATAGATTCACTTATATAACTGTAATTGCTTTTTATAAATGCCAAATTATTTTGTAGCTCCACTTCTTTTAGGACGGCCTGGCAATCTTGAATTGCTTTATTACTTGTAGCCGGAAATTCATTTATTAATAGTTTAAAATGATCTAAGGCGTTTGTGTAGTATATAGCGGCATCTAGCCATGTTCCCCATCTTGTTAGAACTGGTTGTGGTGGTAATGGGGTATTTGGTAACCTCTCTCTAAGCAATTCTACCCTTAAAGGGGCTTTAACAAATATTTGTTTACCGCTTTTTATTAATTTATTAACTAATGGAAACTGTAACCTTATAGTTTCTGCTACTCGATTAAGCCCGTGTGCTAAGCAAGTACAATTAATTAAATTAGGGTAAAAAATCTTCATATTAGACGCAACTTTTACCATGTATGCCGCTGCGTCTGACACCATCAGTAAAATTTTATCATTCGGTACCGGCTACGGTAAGAAAAAATGCGTTAATTCTTCGTGAATAAATTTGTTACCGTATTATTATTTGTTTTACTTAATTCTTTGGTACTTATTAGAAAACTTTTTGACGAATTTTCATCACTTAATACTCCAAGTATTAAATTTGCCACGTATCGTCCACATACATCAGTTGTTTCGTCTACACTTATCCAAGTATAATTATTTCCAATAATATTTTCTATTTCTTGAATGACTTCTTTGTAGACTGAAGTAATATAATTTTTGCGGAGATGGCTTTCATCAGGAATATGCATTGTACAATATGATTGTAAAAAAGTTTTGAAATATTTATTTGTCACTTTATGGATTGGTATGTTTGCTCTTATCAAAGTTTTGCAAAGATCAAAATTGAATTTTGATTGTTCAGTGTAGCCGGATGTTGATGCCACAGATTGTATAGCTGTACCTATAGTTTGTTGTTTTTTGGATTGACTTTTAGTCAGTTTTAATTTTTCCTGATGCAATGATATTTTGACATGCTGAATTATGTAGTATTTCTTGTCACAATTAATCTGTAAACAGTAATTTAATAACGTCAATATTTTATAATATCTTCCATAATTATTAAACAATTAATATATTGTTCTATTAATTTTAGTGATCCAAGTACTACATTAAATCAATAATGAATTTTATTTTTAGTGAATTTTGGAACATGCTATTCTTTATAATTTCCAATTTTTACCATGAAAAGATTTAAATTTCGGTTTTAAATATTTAAAAATCTTTGGTATTATACATAATTTAATCATTATTTAAAAATATAATTAATTGTTTTTACTCGATTAACTCCATCAATACTTACGATTTTTGAACAGGCTTGGCAAAATAAACGATTGCGTTCATATTTCAATTCCTTGTAATCTTTAATCCATTCTTCTAGGGTTGGTTTTTGTTTCGGCATTGTACTACGCAAGAACTTCACACTGTCACTCGAGTAACTTTAATACAACTAAATGAATTGAAGACTCGACGCAAGTCAAACCACATACGGGGGGAATCCCGGGTAAGACAACACGGCACAACGGGGAATTCCAAAGCTTAAATTCAGATCGATGAAAAACGCGGATCTTACGTCAGACGGCACAACGAGGAAATGTACAGAGGCGCAGCAAAATATTTTTTCATAATTCAACCAATTTTTGGGGAAAAGACGCCAAAAAGTTGGAAAAAGGCTTTAAATAGGCATAAAAAAAATAATAGGCATGAAAATTCAACAAAGGCAAAAAAGGCATAACTAACCTGGTCTTATTTCACTTATTTTTAACTGATTTGTAAAGATATTTAAATATATTTGTAATGCCTTTAATTTTGAGCATAAGCATATTTTCTATAAATCCGGTCTTTAATAATAATAACCTCACATTTTATATATTTCTGTAAACAAAACTTGATATAATGTCCGAAAATTAACTTACGTCAATGGACTGGTGGGGTCTCCGAATACTATTTATTCTTTATTTATTTTTTTATAACATTTTTCTACAATTCACGTACACCAACAGAAAAATTGCTGAGGAATATAGAAATTTACACCGCCATCTGTTACAGGGAGGATAAATTATAAACAAATTTGTACTGTCTGGGGTCTCTCTTTACCCTCTGTACCCCACTAGACCAGTTAAGGGTTAAACAAAATTACTATTTTCATAACTGGTTACATAAATAACTATTATTGTTTAGGAGTATTTGTCACAAGTAATAAGCAGTTTATTAGATAGATTTTGACCGATTTAATACGAAAATATGTGATTAGAATTGTTGCTGGTGTCACAAAACGTGACGTCACATGGAAACTTTAAAGTGATTTTAAAGTTCTACACATTTCCGCACTTTTTCTTTATTGTTAATGTCTTTTTTAAATCATTTCCTATCGATAAAAAAAATGGTCGATTTTAAATTAGGGGTTATGTCTTGGTATATTCCCATTTAAAAAACACACTCACCATGTTGTAACTCCAACTGCTGTCATCATTTTTATTTTATTTCTACATCAACATACGGGGAAAATAGTTTCAAGTAAGTTTTGTTTATTTTTTTTTTTAATATGAACTGAAGTTAAGGTTGTAGAACCATTATTCTATACTTTTTGTACACTCTGTATAGATTCTGCCTGTCGTGAGAGGCCCTGTACTTGTTGTTTCGCGTTGTAATCAAAGTATATGGATGCGAATGGATAGTGTATTCAATTTTGAGAGGGAGGACTTAATTCAAAAACAATTATTTATTTATTTTGATTTTACTGCTTTTTATCTTTATCGTGTTAATTCTTTATGAATTAGATATTATATTTATTCAATTATACCTTGTTTAGTTTATTTTCACTCCAGGTATCAAATATTTATTATACTACGATACCCTTGTTTATAGATATACATAGTTATTCAACTGGTCGAGTTGGGTTGCTCTAGCTCGTGCTGCCTCCAACGGCAAACGAAAGCAACTATATTTATGAATGAATTGGAAAAATTCAACTTGTAGTATAAGTTGTAACTATAATTATAACTTGTTGTACTCAATCTAGAAAATCAATATGATAGGATATTAAAATTTTTACACAAAAGAGACTTATCATAAATAATATGGAATTGTTTTCTAAGAAAGAATTACAAATATATTTTTTATAAAAATTACATTTTATTTAGACAATATTCATCTTATTGCAGACTTATTTCAGACGTGGTTGGCGCCGTGCGTTCTTTTGAGTAATCGGTCGACCCGGATCGACACATCGAATCGAAATGAGTAGGTAGATAAACTAAGTTTTTTGCAACTATTTGAGTTTGGATAAACAACTTTACGTCTCCATTTTTTTAATTGAAATAAACATCGTTTACAATTGTAAAGTATAAAAATTATAAAAAATTAAAATGTGATTATTGCATCTCACAATCAGTTTTTTTTTTTGTAAATAACATATCTCGAGAAATGTTCGGTAATACAATCTTCTAAACCTATCGAATGCACATCTTCATTATCACTTAATAATATAAAATATGATAAAGTGGACAAACTAATAATGGAAAAGAATTAAGAATTTCAGAAGACCCGTGGTACACACATCAAGTTTGAATCATTGGTATGCCGAATACAGAATCAGTCATCAACAGATATAGTATCTCAGTAACGAAAGAAGAAACCATGGAACTTACCAAAGTACTCCACTACGCAATCGCTACAAAGGAGGTCCCGAAGGAAGCAATAAGAAGTTTTTACTGGGGAAACCAAAAAAGAATGCTGTAAACGGTCTTCGCCAGAAACTCATTACGGAGGGATTACCAGAATATGTTTACGGATTACTGTTTATCGGCGACGTATTTTTGTTGGAAAGGAGAGTTTTACGTGCAATTTGACAGGGCAACCATGAAATGTCCATTGTTGCCGACTATTCATTCGAAGAAGATGCTTTGAAGAAGAGCCTGTAGAAACCAAAACTATGTCTTCGATGCGTTTGTGATATGGCAAGAAGACAGCGAATGCCTCCAGGAGTTCTTAGATCACTTAAACGACGTCAACAACATCCAACGATAAAGCTTACCATGGAAACGGAAACTACCAAATAGTTGCCTTTCCTAGATGCGTTGTTCACTAGTACGACAAATGTGTCATGTCGTGACATGGAACTTGGAGTGCATAGGAAGGGGACCCACATCAACGTGTACTTAAAGGCAACATCACACCATCATCCCCTACAGAAGAGATCCGTGAACCACACTTTGTTTCAAAGAACAGCAAGAATTTGTAAAGGAGATAACCTACAGAAGGAGGAACGGTTTCTATGGGACGTACTGCAGAAAATCGGATATACTTTGAGGGACGAAGATGAAGTAAGTACATAACCAGCTGGATTTATCTGTCAGTCAGCAGTTGCGGAACATTGCCATTCAGAGAGATACCGAATAGACTTCGACAAAGCAAAGGTACTGGCTAGAACTAAGAACCATTACCAAAGGCTGACAAAAGAGGCCATAGAAATCCACCGGCATAAAAACAACGTCAACGGAGAAGATGACAGCGAACTCAGCAGAACATGGAAGATGATGGTGAACACGAACAAGACTCTCAAACCAGATGCGATACAGTAATTAGTTAGTAATAAGCTTGTAATTAGCATAAATTGATAATTAATTAGTTTTCGACCGATATATTTGAACCAGTTTCTGAAGACGGTTGCAACATGATATTTGAAACATCAAACACTTACTGAAAAGACGCATGGCAAAACCCGAATGTTTCTAGTTTTGCTCTAGTTTTTCACAGTCAGTACTTCTCATCAATGGGTGTCGATGTAAAATTTCTATAGTCGGTAAGGTTTCTTTCTTTTCTTTTTCCAATTCATATACATATATTCATTACTATCTTTTCTTCCCCTGAATATGTAACATATATCTCAACTATTTCAGGTTTTTCATAAATTTTTTTCAATAAATTTACATATACATAGTTAGTATCTTTCTTTATTAATTTCTTTCAATCTCCTAGAGTTTTTAATACCGATATTCTAGGACTCAAAATACCGGGATTCTAAACGAAATATGAGCGGTATTGAAAACCGGTTTTGCTTCGCAATTGGCCGAATTATTTCTTTTAATACAAACAAAACCTTAATATCCACTGCTTCTAATCGTCTTTCATATTTCTGCCGACGTCTTCGAAGTCGACCGCCCAAAGTATCGCGGGGTTGGATTGGATTTCAAAATTCCACTTCAACCCAAAGCCTTCGACCACCCAATCTTAGGCGGTCTTCAAGTATTAAGTTGGGTTGGAATTTCGAAATCTAACCCAATCCAATCCAACTTAATGATGCTTTTGTCGGCCAACATCTTCGAAGTCTGGCGAGATATGGATGCAGGGTTACTTCGGGGAATCCATTAATTTCAACCGTCGTTCATCTTTCGCGCATTTTTCTTGAAAAGGAAGAATGCAATCACTTCCCATGATGTGCCTCTTCCTTGTGCAACCCATACGGTACCATAGTTCATGTAGATGGAAAGGAGAAAAGCGCCTCACCATTTTTTCTCCTTTCTTCTGTTTATTCTCCTTATGCTAAGCGATGTTACTAAGCACTACACGTAGGGGTTTCCCCTTGCATCTTGTTATCTTTCAATCTCAATTTAAGTCAGTGTTGTGAAACAAAATCAAAGTATTCCCATCCTTTTTTGAAATTTTAGCTTTTACTTACGTATATATCTGGTTTAGGGTTATCTTCTCCGAGTTATCTTCTTCCCTACTTTGTCCCATACGAATATTTTTGGTACTCAATCTTATTATATTCCATAATCTTTGCAATCTTTGAATCAGCATTAACATCATTTTTCAAGATTTCCGCTGCCTATATTTAATTTGCTTCCCATAATATATTTCCACAGGATTGAAACCGCGTGTTGTATGTGGTGCACGTTTTATGGAAAATATTGCTGGATCAGTATACTCGTCCTACTCTCTTCCATCTCCGTAACTCAAAGCTCTGAGTATTCTTTTAAACACTACAAGAATTAAAAAAAAATTTTTTTTCTACAAAAATTTCTATTACATTTGATTGAGGATGGTATGCAGACCTGTGTATTATATTAGTACCATTTTGTTTCAAAAATTTCGTAGTTAGATTACTAACAACACTCTCCCTAGATTTGTGTGTACCTCTGAAGAAAAATCAAGTCCAGAAAATATGTTCAATAATCCTTTTACCTATGATTTTGAGTCAGCTACTTTTAATGATATTTTTGTCATACGTCTGGGGAATTGTGGACACCTCTTTAAACGGTAAAAGGTAAACGATAATCATTGTCACCCTTTAAAATAATGGTAACTGAGAAAGCAAGACCCCGATCACTACATTCCTTAAAAATGACGTGATCTCATACGCCCATTTCTAATCTATATACAGAAAAATAGTTTCCAAGAATTTCCTGATTTAACTTTGAGGTCAGGACATACTGTTAAGTTTTTCTTCATATAGCTTTTCCTATTATTGTTAAACCCAAATGTTTTAGCTCTAGGTCTAGCGTTAGCTCCGTTAGCTGTAGTGTTGGTATTAGCTCTACTTTTAGCTGTTATTTAGCTGTTTTTGATATTTTGCATCACATCAGTCGTTATTTTAGGGCATCAAATAAGCGATAACTTTATAAGTTTGATTTTGGAAATCCAAAAATATTGGCAACAAATAAAAACACAATACAGGGTGTCTCACGTAACTGGTTCATTAGAACTTTTTTAGGTTCCACTATTCGTAGAGGCTTGAAATTTTGGTAACATGGGTTGTTCATTCCGATCTATTAATCTAAAATATTTTCAAGATGGCCACCACTTCCGGTCTACCGGAAGTAAACCTCAACTTTGTTATTTTAAATGGAATGCTATAGTTTTTATTAACCGGTGTGAAGATAGCAGTAAAATGTAGCAGTAGAAATTTCCGAAGATACCCGAACGTCAATAGACATTCGTCATACCGGCAACTGGGGGTTCGCTTTTTTTCACACAAAAAGCATGAAACTAACACAGTAAGAGGCTAATATATTATGTTAGTTGCAATTAGACCAGATTAAAACATATTTAACACGGGGTAAACCACCCCTTTCAATACTTCAATAGGCTCTAGCACCCTTACGAGTTCGAAGATCCGAACCAAAGTTTGCAAACGCTTTTTAGACATCCCAACGAACAAGTTTCCATATAGAAACTTCACTTCGGATGGGTCCGCGGGGGTAAACCACCCCGCAGTAGATTATTATTTGTTCTACTACCCTTATTAGTTCGAAGATCCGAACCAAACCTTGTATACGCTTTCTAGACATCCTACCGAACAAGTTTACGTACAGAAATTTCACTTCGGATGGGTTCGCGGGGGTAAACCACCCCGCAGTAGATTATTATTTGTTCTACTACCCTTATTAGTTCGAAGATCCGAACCAAACCTTGTATACGCTTTCTAGACATCCCATCGAACAAGTTTCCGTATAGAAACCTCACTTCGGATGGGTTCGCGGGGGTAAACCACCCCGCAGTAGATTATTATTTGTTCTACTACCCTTATTAGTTCGAAGATCCGAACCAAAATTTGTATACGCTTTCTAGACATCCTACCGAACAAGTTTACGTACAGAAACTTCACTTCGGATGGGTCCGCGGGGGTGAACTACCCGGCAGTAGATTATTATTTTGTCTACTATACCCTTATTAGTTCGAAGATCCGAACCAAACTTTGTATACGCTTTCTAGACATCCCATCGAACAAGTTTCCGTATGGAAAGCTCACTTCGGATGGGTTCGCGGGGGTAAACCACCCCGCAGTAGATTATTATTTGTTCTACTACCCTTCTTAGTTTGAAGATCCGAACCAAACTTTGTATACGCTTTCTAGACATCCTACCGAACAAGTTTACGTACAGAAACTTCACTTCGGATGGGTCCGCGGGGGTGAACTACCCGGCAGTAGATTATTATTTTGTCTACTATACCCTTATTAGTTCGAAGATCCGAACCAAACTTTGTATACGCTTTCTAGACATCCCATCGAACAAGTTTCCGTATAGAAAGCTCACTTCGGATGGGTTCGCGGGGGTAAACCACCCCGCAGTAGATTATTATTTGTTCTACTACCCTTCTTAGTTTGAAGATCCGAACCAAACTTTGTATACGCTTTCTAGACATCCCATCCAACAAGTTATCGTATAGAAACCTCACTTCGGATGGGTTCGCGGGGGTAAACCACCCGGCAGTAGATTATTATTTGTTCTACTACCCTTCTTAGTTTGAAGATCCGAACCAAACTTTGTATACGCTTTCTAGACATCCCATCGAACAAGTTTCCGTATAGAAACCTCACTTCGGATGGGTTCGCGGGGGTAAACCACCCCGCAGTAGATTATTATTTGTTCTACTACCCTTCTTAGTTTGAAGATCCGAACCAAACTTTGTATACGCTTTCTAGACATCCCATCCAACAAGTTTCCGTATAGAAAGCTCACTTCGGATGGGTTCGCGGGGGTAAACCACCCCGCAGTAGATTATTATTTGTTCTACTACCCTTCTTAGTTTGAAGATCCGAACCAAACTTTGTATACGCTTTCTAGACATCCCATCCAACAAGTTTCCGTATAGAAACCTCACTTCGGATGGGTTCGCGGGGGTGAACTACCCCGCAGTAGATTATTATTTGTTCTACTACCCTTATTAGTTCGAAGATCCGAACCAAACGTTTTATACGCTTTCTAGACATCCTATCGAACAATTTTCCGTATAGAAACCTTATTTCGGATGGGTCCGCGGGGGTAAACCACCCCGCAGTAGATTATTATTTGTTCTACTACCCCTGTTAGTTCGAAGATCCGAACCAAAGTTTGCATACGCTTTTTAGACATCCCAACGAACAAATTTCCGCATAGAAACTTCACTTCAGATGGGTCCGCGGGGGTTAACCACCATTTTTAGTACATTAATGCAGCACCTTTGTCCTAAATAAAATGTGTAAATTGCTTAAATATAAGGTAGTTGGTAGGTACTTATGTAACCAGATATGGTAAAGCTATGACACTACATTTATGATCTAGATCCATTACACCTATAAGTAATGTAGATATAACAAATAAAATCGATCTGCTATAACAAACGGTGCACAGGAGCATTAAAAATCATATGAAAGATTTAATATTTTATTTCGGTTCCAATTTGCAAAATTTTTTTTCAAGATTACTTATACATTATTTTACTAATTAAATATTTATATAATTTACAATTAATGTTTTATCGTCGTGTGTACTCCATCAATCAAAAAAAATTTTTTTTAATTGGTTTGTCAATGTGTTTGAAATCCGAATAATGCAGAAAGCGTATACAAAGTTTGGTTCGGATCTTCAAACTAAGAAGGGTAGTAGAACAAATAATAATCTACTGCGGGGTGGTTTACCCCCGCGAACCCATCCGAAGTGAGGTTCCTATACGGAAACTTGTTGGATGGGATGTCTAGAAAGCGTATACAAAGTTTGGTTCGGATCTTCAAACTAAGAAGGGTAATAGAACAAATAATAATCTACTGCGGGGTGGTTTACCCCCGCGAACCCATCCGAAGTGAGGTTTCTATACGGAAACTTGTTGGATGGGATGTCTAGAAAGCGTATACAAAGTTTGGTTCGGATCTTCAAACTAAGAAGGGTAGTAGAACAAATAATAATCTACTGCGGGGTGGTTTACCCCCGCGAACCCATCCGAAGTGAGGTTTCTATACGGAAACTTATTCGATGAGATGTCTAAAAAGCGTATACAAAGTTTGGTTCGGATCTTCGAACTAATAAGGGTAGTAGAACAAATAATAATCTACTGCGGGGTGGTTTACCCCCGCGAACCCATCCGAAGTGAGGTTTCTATACGGAAACTTATTCGATGGGATGTCTAGAAAGCGTATACAAAGTTTGGTTCGAATCTTCAAACTAAGAAGGGTAGTAGAACAAATAATAATCTACTGCGGGGTGGTTTACCCCCGCGAACCCATCCGAAGTGAGGTTTCTATACGGAAACTTATTCGATGGGATGCCTAGAAAGCGTATACAAAGTTTGGTTCGGATCTTCAAACTAAAAAGGGTAGTAGAACAAATAATAATCTACTGCGGGGTGGTTTACCCCCGCGAACCCATCCGAAGTGAGCTTTCCATACGGAAACTTGTTCGATGGGATGTCTAGAAAGCGTATACAAAGTTTGGTTCGGATCTTCGAACTAATAAGGGTAGTAGAACAAATAATAATCTACTGCGGGGTGGTTTACCCCCGCGGACCCATCCGAAGTGAAGTTTCTGTACGTAAACTTGTTCGGTAGGATGTCTAGAAAGCGTATACAAATTTTGGTTCGGATCTTCGAACTAATAAGGGTAGTAGAACAAATAATAATCTACTGCGGGGTGGTTTACCCCCGCGAACCCATCCGAAGTGAGGTTTCTATACGGAAACTTGTTCGATGGGATGTCTAGAAAGCGTATACAAGGTTTGGTTCGGATCTTCGAACTAATAAGGGTAGTAGAACAAATAATAATCTACTGCGGGGTGGTTTACCCCCGCGGACCCATCCGAAGTGAAGTTTCTATATGGAAACTTGTTCGTTGGGATGTCTAAAAAGCGTTTGCAAACTTTGGTTCGGATCTTCAAACTAAGAAGGATAGTAGAACAAATAATAATCTACTGCCGGGTGGTTTACCCCCGCGAACCCATCCGAAGTGAGGTTTCTATACGATAACTTGTTGGATGGGATGTCTAGAAAGCGTATACAAAGTTTGGTTCGGATCTTCAAACTAAGAAGGATAGTAGAACAAATAATAATCTACTGCCGGGTGGTTTACCCCCGCGAACCCATCCGAAGTGAGGTTTCTATACGGAAACTTGTTCGATGGGATGTCTAGAAAGCGTATACAAAGTTTGGTTCGGATCTTCGAACTAATAAGGGTATAGTAGACAAAATAATAATCTACTGCCGGGTAGTTCACCCCCGCGGACCCATCCGAAGTGAAGTTTCTGTACGTAAACTTGTTCGGTAGGATGTCTAGAAAGCGTATACAAAGTTTGGTTCGGATCTTCAAACTAAGAAGGGTAGTAGAACAAATAATAATCTACTGCGGGGTGGTTTACCCCCGCGAACCCATCCGAAGTGAGCTTTCTATACGGAAACTTGTTCGATGGGATGTCTAGAAAGCGTATACAAAGTTTGGTTCGGATCTTCGAACTAATAAGGGTATAGTAGACAAAATAATAATCTACTGCCGGGTAGTTCCCCCCGCGGACCCTTCCGAAGTGAAGTTTCTGTACGTAATCTTGTTCGGTAGGATGTCTAGAAAGCGTATACAAAGTTTGGTTCGGATCTTCAAACTAAGAAGGGTAGTAGAACAAATAATAATCTACTGCGGGGTGGTTTACCCCCGCGAACCCATCCGAAGTGAGCTTTCCATACGGAAACTTGTTCGATGGGATGTCTAGAAAGCGTATACAAAGTTTGGTTCGGATCTTCGAACTAATAAGGGTATAGTAGACAAAATAATAATCTACTGCCGGGTAGTTCACCCCCGCGGACCCATCCGAAGTGAAGTTTCTGTACGTAAACTTGTTCGGTAGGATGTCTAGAAAGCGTATACAAATTTTGGTTCGGATCTTCGAACTAATAAGGGTAGTAGAACAAATAATAATCTACTGCGGGGTGGTTTACCCCCGCGAACCCATCCGAAGTGAGGTTTCTATACGGAAACTTGTTGGATGGGATGTCTAGAAAGCGTATACAAGGTTTGGTTCGGATCTTCGAACTAATAAGGGTAGTAGAACAAATAATAATCTACTGCGGGGTGGTTTACCCCCGCGGACCCATCCGAAGTGAAGTTTCTATATGGAAACTTGTTCGTTGGGATGTCTAAAAAGCGTTTGCAAACTTTGGTTCGGATCTTCGAATTCGTAAGGGTGCTAGAGCCTATTGAAGTATTGAAAGGGGTGGTTTACCCCGTGTTAAATATGTTTTAATCTGGTCTAATTGCAACTAACATAATATATTAGCCTCTTACTGTGTTAGTTTCATGCTTTTTGTGTGAAAAAAAGCGAACCCCCAGTTGCCGGTATGACGGACGTCTATGGACGTTCGGGTATCTTCGGAAATTTCTACTGCTACATTTTACTGCTATCTTCACACCGGTTTTTTATTACACCATTCAATTATACGTAAGAAAATATGTTGACTTTGATAATAGTTATTGGTACCTAGCGTTTTTTGCTTTCGAGTTATTTTGATGTTAAGTGTTTTTTGGCAAATATCACCACGCTATTTAAAAGTACATATCTCAGCCAACGTTAATTCAAAAATGTTGTCACTTGTTGTATCAGTATATCTTATACAGGCTGGTCAAAAATTGAGTTACCGTTTCTCTGTATTCAATTGCGTGAAAGTCGAAAATTTTAAATGGAACGCCCTATATTTTCATACCCCATCAGAAAGGGAATTTAATTATCTACAAATTATCTATAAACATTCTTATACCTATTTATTATAGTTTTCTTGCTATTAAGGAATTTATCAAAATCATACGTAAAATGCTAAAAACCGTTTGTGTTCTTGTTAGAAGGCCATGACATTTTGACAGTTTTTTGTTTAATTTATTTAAATTATTATTAGTATTACTTTTACGATGAACTGCGATTGAATAAACTTTAGATTGCTAGCTGTAATTTACCAAAAATAACCATAAGGATAACCGAATAAATGAAACAATGAAAAACAACAATTTAATGACAAAAATTAAAATCAATAACATAAAAGAATGAAAAATTTTAAATTATAAAAATAAATTATGGGAATTTAATTCTCTACAAACTATTTAGATACTTTCCTGTGCCTATTTGTTGTCGTTCCCCTCATATTTGGAAATTAATGGGCGCATGCAATGCTGGAAAGGTTCTTGTTTTTATGTTAGAAAGCCATGGAGTTTTGATAGCTTTTCAACCACATTTATGTTATTGTTGTCATTAGTTAGTTGTGTCATCACTTACTGCTGTTAATGTCTTTGAATATCATGACGAATTATTCCTACGCCAACATTTTAAATTCGTCTTATATTCATGGCGGATGTAATAAAGTTTTGAATAGGATAAGATACGTATCTCTTAGTTTTGGAAAGATCAAAATAATAAGAAACAATAAATTTCTATCACCAACAGCTTAAGATAATAGAATAAATGTTTTGTCATATTTTATTGCTTTATCAAATTCGTCGGTAAGAGATGCTTCGGTCGATTTAGATGAATAATATTTTACAAGAAAGCACTGTAAATAAATAGACTCTACTCTCTAGGAATATCTCGCCCATTATTACGTCGAAAGTTACGCCATATTATTGTTTTTCATTGTTTCATTTATGCGTTCTTCTGCTGGTTATTTTTGGCAAATAAAACCTAACAAACTAAAATTTATTCAATCGCAGATCATTCTAGCAATAATACCAATGACAATTTAAATAAATTAAACGATAAACTGTCAAAATGTCATAGCCTTCTAATAAAAACACGAACGGCTTCCAGCATTTTGTGTAGGATTTTGATAAAATAGTCAATATGAAGAAAACTATAATAAATAGGTATACCAATATTTATAGATAATTTGTAGAGAATTAAATTCCAGTTTAGATAGGCTAAAACGATATGGGGCGTTCCATTTAAAATTTTCGACTTTCTCGTAATTGAATACAGAGAAATGGTAACTCAATTTTTGACCAGCCTGTATAAGATATACTGATACAACAAATGACAATCTATTTAACAGCTTATGACGAGTTATTGTACCAATGCAAAACGTTTTTGAATTAACGTTGGCTGAGATATGGGCTTGTAAAGAGGTATGGTGATATTTGCCAAAAAACATTTAAAATCAAAATAACTCGAAAACAAAAAACGCTAGGTACCAACAACTTTTATCAAAGTCAACATATTTTCTTACGTATAATTGAATGGTGTAATAAAAACTATAGCATTCCATTTAAAATAAGGAAGTTGAGGTCTACTTCCGGTAGACCGGAAGTAGTGGCCATCTTGAAAATATTTTAGATTAATAGATCGGAATGAACAACCTATGTTACCAAAATTTCAAGCCTCTACAACTAGTGTAACCCAAAAAAGTTTTAATGAACCAGTTACGTGGGAAACCCTGTATAGTATGTATTATTTTACGTCTTATTCTTACAATTTAGTATTTTCTTCAACATCCCTCAGAGCATATATTGCTTAATCTTAAATGACATGCATTATACACTCAGCAGCAAAAGTCTACGTACAAAAAACTTGTAATACTGTAATTGAAAAAATAAGAGTCATAATCTAATGTGATAAACTCGATTTTTTTTTTATTTTGTATATTAACTACATATAATTCTATTAACAAAATATGCTTCAACAAAACAGAAACAGTAGTTACAGAAAAAAATCAAAACTAAAAATTCTACAAATAACGGGTATGCAAAAATCTGCGTACAAGGCAGGACAGTATTTATAAAAAATTCATAAATGAGATCATTGTTTCTATATTAATATGAGGTCGGATAACCTTTACGTTTAATCACCTCCCTTAAACGTTTAGGCATGGAGTGCACTAATTTCTTCGTTTCGTCCGAACTGATTTTGGCCCATTCCTCAATCATAACATTTTTTAACGTTTCCTTCGACGTTATGTTGTGTTGCCGAATCCTGCGTTCCAGTAAGTCCCAGAGGTGTTCGATGGGATTCAAGTCCGGCGATTGTAGAGGTGTTTTAAGTTGCTTTGGGGTATTGTATAGTAGCCAAAGCTTAGTGTTGTGGGCGCAATGTTTGGGGTCATTATCTTGTTGAAAAAAGTATTCGGGCCCCAAGCCCAAGTTTTCGATGCTAGGCTTCAAATTTTCTTTTAAAATGTCTATATACATTTTATGGTCCATTGTCGATGTTATGAAAACCAACCTTCCCACCCCTTTGGTGCACATACACCCCCAAACCATAACTCCACCACCTCCGTGTTTTACAGTCGCTTTCAAATTTTCGGGATTAAGGGCAGTATTAGGTTTTCTCCATACAAGTTGTTTACCCTTAATGCCGAAAATGCAAAATTTGCTCTCATCTGTAAAGAGAACTTTCTCCCAGAATTCAATGGGCTTGTCTAAGAGTTTTTTTGCAAAGGCGATCCGCTTCTGGCGATTGACCTCTGACACAAATGGCTTTTTTCGTGCAACGCGACTGTGATAGTTAGCTTTTTTTAACGCCCTTCTCACCGTATCTTTGCTGATAGTTTTATGAAATTCTTCTTGTACATTTTCTATTATTTTTTTTTGCCGTCAGCCTAGGTTCTTTTCTAACCTGCTGTACAATTTTTCGCTTCTCTCGGTTTATTAAAAGGGGTGGTCTACCAGATCGCGGACGTGAGAGGTAATCTTCAGTGTCTTTATAATTATTAATTACTCTTTGAATGGAAGAGTGTGACCTGCCGACAGTTTCTCCTATTTTTCGAAAAGATTTTCCCTCTTTCCATAACTTTACAATAATTTTTCTCTCTCCCAATTCAATTTCCTTTCCTTTCGTGTCCATTCTAACTTTTAGCTTCTAAGCCTCTGCTAATATAATTGACACCGATTATCTTTTATTTAAATCGGAAAGCATACATCGCCAACTACGTATTTAAGTAAATAAGTATATTTTGGAGAAGGCGTCTTTATTTGTACGCAGATTTTTGCATACGCATTATTTGGAGAATTTTTAATTTTAATTTTTTTTCTAACTAATATTTCTGTTTTATTGATGCATATTTTGTTAATAGAATTATATGTAGTTAATACACAAAATAAAAAAAAATTGAAGTTTATCACATTAGATCATTTTTTCAGTTAAAGTGTTAGAAGTTTTTTGTACGCAGACTTCTGCGGCTAATTGTATATTTAATTTTATTGTTACTAATAAAAGTTAAATATAAAATACTGTTAAGATAAAACACATTTTTAAAAACCTGCATTCACAATTAATTGATTATAAAATATAAAAATTACTACTTATTATATATTTAATTTGTATTATTATCATGTCACCCAGTATTTTGAATAATACTCCAACAAATTTCTTTAAAAGATTCAAGGCAGTTGGTGTCCTCTCATAAACCTGGTTTTTAATCTACGTAAAAAAATTGCCGTTTACAAATCGATATTTTACCGACGAAAAGTCTGCAACGATTCAGTATTATTCTGAAGGGCACAATATTGATTTTTTTGCATACAAGATATATTGGATTATATGCAACTTATTTTACAATTTCTTAGTAAAACCAAAGATTAAAGAGTAAAAAGTTTTTTATGAATCTTTTTCATGTAGCTACAATGAACTGTACCGATGACATGGAGGCATTTCTTCTTTGTTTAGAAAATTTTGAGCATCAAAATTCACATCAAGAAACTAATTTACAACACCAAAGAATTGAAATAAATGAATTGGGCGTAATAAATAGTGACTATCGTGCACTTACGCTGCCAGAACACAATGCATTCAAATATATTTGTAGTTATTTAATTAATAAGTGTTTGAAAATTCATTCATGCCTCATATGCAATGAGTTTGCGAACAAAAAATATGAAGTAGACCTTACTAATATATATGTACATTTAAAAGCATATCATAAGGACGACATAAATCCATTTGCAGGTTTAAGGACACCACACGAAAATTTTTACACATATATATACTCTTTAGAAAAGATATTTTTTGAAAATATTTTAAATTTGGTAAGTACTCCCCAAGTAGGAAGTCAATTATGTTTGATGTTCAACAAAGTGCACTTGAATCACCCATGCCCTAATTTTCCTATAAATTATCTAATTAAGTTATTTACTAGGTTTAGATTATTTTATTTGATGAAATACACAAATATAAATTTTAAAACAACAACAAAAAAATAGGAAACTAAATATTCTTATGAATTTATAAATTGTTATTTGTTACAATAAAAATTTTGTTTATTTTGTTTAAAAATATTATTTATATACAACACAAATCTTAACATTATCCAACGATAGCTCTCCGTAACAAAATTTAGTGCATAATGGGTTGCCTAAACGCTCGCCGTTTATGCATTCCAATTTAAAGGTCCGGAGTGTTCAAGGTCATGAAAAATTGCAGGGGCACATCAAAGGTGTCGACACGAAGCGTCGGATCTTATTTACTCTTTAATCTTTGGTAAAACGTACAAGGCGCGAATAGTAAAATTTAATATGTATAATGAATGGGCACACATAAAGTACCCTGCCATCTAGGTATCACGAACTATGTATATCTATAAACAAGGACGATACTTCTTAATCTGTCAAGTATCAACACAAACATAACCTAAAAATCTATTTACTTTTATTTGTTAAGTTTTACCAAAAAATCTATCATATTATGGTAATTTAATACATATATCAACAAATATATTCTTAAATAAGTACACAGGTACGTTTATCATATAGTTAATGTATTAATATTATTCTTATCTCACCTTTAAGGGACCAAATCATATTCGATGCATTTATCTACGAAATTAAACTTTAGACGAAATGTTTTACCTAAAAACAGACAAGATTTTTTCTTTACATCATTTGCAATAATTGCAGTTCCTCTTGTGTACTGGTTTGAGATATTCATAGTGTTACCACACATTTATCGAGATAATCCAAGTGTTATTTGGCCTATCATTCATACAGTTATGGGCACTTTCATTAGCGTAAACATAACTGGTAACCTCTTTGCTTTAATTTTTCTCGATACAAGTATAACGGGTGTAATTTTAAAATCAAAACCGGAATGGATTTTATGTCCAATTTGTGAAACTATGGTCCCACCTCGCTCATGGCATTGCTCCGAGTGTAATGTTTGCATTTTAAAACGAGATCATCATTGTTCATTTTGTAGCAATTGCATTGGTTATTTTAATCAAAGATACTTTATTCACTTTTTAATTTATGTTTTTATAGCAACTTTATATGCATCAGTTTACAATTTTTATTTCATATACGAGTTGAGTGAATTTAAATCTTGGAAAATGTGGTTAAATGTAATTTTTCCACTCGCTATGTTAATGTTTGATTACAGTGTAAAACAATTTTATATGTTTTTGAGTTTGATAGTTCTTGTTATGTGTGCATATTCCGGTGTTTTATTGGTTTTTCATTTAAAATTATTGCTAAGAGGTGTTGTTGTACATGAACGGAAACTTGGAGATGTATATAATTTAGGTAAAATTGAAAATATTAAGGAAGTGTTTGGGGATCGATGGAAAATATCTTGGATTTCACCACTTATTCAGAGTACTTTAAGTGGGGATGGACAACATTTTCGAAGCGGTCGTAAAAATGAGTAGTATTTAAACGGTATTCATTGTAGTTATGTTTTGTAAGATAAATAATGTTAATAAAAATTTATTTATTTAATTTAAACTTTTTATAATATTTACAT
Organism: Onthophagus sagittarius; assembly: GCA_036711965.1. Classification (NCBI taxonomy): domain Eukaryota; kingdom Metazoa; phylum Arthropoda; class Insecta; order Coleoptera; family Scarabaeidae; genus Onthophagus; species Onthophagus sagittarius. The sequence goes on from JASERS010000001.1 coordinate 51,153,695, forward strand.
TATCTTTATATTTACATGTGTAAAGGAATATTATGTTAAAATTAAAATACCACTTCTTCTTGTCCACTACTTCTATTGCTTTTTGCTTGATAAAGCTCTCTGATTAAATTAGCTTTTTCTCGTTCCAAAATTGCGATCTTTTCGCTCTTCTTACCAACTTCCTGCAATCATTTGTAATAATTAATAAAAAAATCATTAAAAAGATTTTACTATAAGTATAGTAAAACTTCGATGTAATGAATATGGTTTCAAATTTTGAATGCAAATTTTCACAAAATGATTAATAACTTGAATCATTTTGTGAAAATTTTTGAAAAATCTTGTGGTGACTTAAAATTCATTATCTCCATTATTATTAAATATTGAAGATTGCAATTTGGCATATCGATAAATAAGGCTTTGGTCTTTGAAACACCACTAATACTATTTGATAATATTATACAGGATGGTTACCAGAACCGGTTAATTTATGAAATGTTTGGGGACCATAACTTTGTTATTTTAAATGGAACACCCTACATGTTTTCAATTTTTTAATCGTGTGGATTATGAGGAGTTTAACAAAGCACTTCGTGATGTTAACTGGTCTGATCGATTGGTGGGTCATAGTGTGGACGATGCGGTTAGTGTATTTTACAATATCATTAACGATTAACATTTGCAATTTTGCTTAACTGTTCTATAACCCTTATTAAATCGGATTACTACAACTACATTAATTTAATTCAATCTCAGCTGACTGAGTGTCCGGAACGTCTATGATCCTTCATTAAACACAGGAGGGGTGGATGTGCTGGTATTCCCTCTACAATGAAGTTTTGTGATGTTCATGCTGATAATGCTCAAGATATTTGTTCTTTATTTGCCCTTTATTTTAATTCCGTTTTCGTTGATGGTAGCCCCTCCGATCCTTCGCATGTTATGCCGACTGAAGGATATGCACCTTGTTTTGGTGAGGAGGATATTTTGCGTGCTCTTAACGAAACTGATGCTAGAGCTGGGGCCGGTCCAGACAAACTACCGAGTTGTTTCATTAAAAAGTGTGCTACCGGTTTAACGAAACCTCTATTTCTTATTTTTTCCTGGTCTTTACGCACCGGTAAACTTCCCAGTGACTGGCGAAAGACATTTGTATTCCCTGTATTCAAGTCTGGTGATCGTTGTGATGTATCCCAGTATCGTCCCATTTCATGTTTGTCCTTACCATCAAAAATTTTTAAAATATTAATTTACCCTAAATTATTATATATTTTGAAGCCCTTCCTGATCACTGAACAACATGGCTTTCTGCCTGGAAGATCGGTTGAAACTAATTTAATAACCTTTACAAATTTTATTCATGGTGCTCTTGATCGATCTTGCCAGGTGGATGCCATCTATTCGGATTTTAGTGAGGCCTTCGATAAGATCGATCACAACATTTTAATAAAAAAATTGTCATTGCTTGATGTTCCTCCTGGTCTTTTAACTTGGTTGGCTTTCTATGTTAGTAACCGATGTCAGGCGGTTTGAGTTGGCAATTGTGTGTCTGGGTTTCACCAGGTCACCTCTGGAGTTCCCCAGGGAAGCCATCTTGGTCCTGTTCTTTTTTTGGCATACATTAATGATGTTCTTGCATGTTTTAAACACTCTAAATTTTTACTTTATGCGGACGATTGTAAAATTTTTTTAGATTTGTCATCTCAATTGGATTGTGTTAAACGTCAATCCGATTTGGATCGGTTCCACAAATATTGCGCCGATAACAGCCTCCTCCTGAATTATGATAAGTGTTTTAAAATTACTTTCTCTCGCAACCGCTACCCTCTAAATTTTACCTACAGGTTCGGTAGTGCGGACATTCAGTCGGTTGACCACATATGCGACCTGGGGGTTACTCTTGATTGTAAATTAGTGTTTAACCTACACGTTGAATCCACTATTTCCAAAGCTCTGAAGAGGTTGGGTTTCGTGATTCGAACCTGCCGTCCTTTTACAAGTATTAATTGTATCAAAGCGCTATACTTAACGCATGTAAACAGTGTACTTTGTTATGCCTCTACTGTCTGGAATCCCCAGTACCACGTTTATATTAAAGGTATAGAATCTGTTCAACGCAGATTTTTGCGGTATCTGTCTTTTAAAATAGATCTCCCGTATTGCGATTACTTAAAAGAAGCGACTTTGTTGCGACATACTGTTAATTTATAAACTTTGTAATGGTTTCATTGATTCACTTGAATCGGTTGGCGAGATACGTTTTCACGTTCCTCCATACCGGGCATGGGACGGTCTGATGTTCAGACTTAATCGTTCGAATACGAATGCCCACTTTAACTCACCTCTTCAGAGACTAATGCATTCATTTAACACTTATTGTGGAAATAAGGATATGTTCAACACCCCTTTGCTTGTGTTTAGGCGGTTTTTGCGTGGTGTGGGTATCTGAATCGTGTCAGAGTAACCTAATTGATAACCCATCCAGTGTGTGGTCTTTTGTTAAAAATAAGAGACACAGCGGCGGCAGTATTCCGTCACAAATGGAGCTGAACGGAGAGGTAGCAGACGACGGAGAGCGGATTGCGGAACTTTTTTCTCAGTTTTTTTAGTTCGGTTTATATCGACGATTACCTCTCAGAAACGAAATAATATTTATCAATCGCAACCTTGATTCTTTGAATATAATGTTTCTCGTCTTCTCACACTAGTCGACCATAAATTGGGCCCTGGTTCTGATGGCTTGCCGGGATGTTTTGTTGCTAAATGTGCGAAAGAGTTGGCAGCTCCTCTATTCATTATCTTCAGCCGCTCAATTGAAAATTCAGTCTTTCCTTCAGAATGGAAAAAAGCCTTCATAATTCCAGTCTTTAAATCGGGTAACAGACATTTTGTGTCCAACTATCGTCCAATTTCCCTATTATCCATTGTTTCGAAGGTCTTTGAAAAATTAATTTATGAGAATCTATATAGCTATCTTCGACCTGCTATAATCCCTCACCAACACGGTTTTTTACGTGGGCGCTCAGTGGAGACAAATCTGGTTGAATATGTTCAGTATATTCAAAATTCTATGAATAATAACTCTCAGGTGGATGCTATCTACACTGATCTGACGAAAGCTTTTAACAAACTTCACCATAACGTTCTTACGGCAAAGCTAAACAAATTCAACTTATCGAATGGGTTGTTTCTTTGGATTTCGTCCTATATATCTGGAAGGCTTCAAGCAGTGAAAGTAAATTTAAATTAGATTAGAATTATATATCTAGTTTTACTCCTGTTACATCTGGTGTATCTCAAGGTAGCCACCTTGGACCTATTCTATTTCTAGTTTATATAAACGATGTTTCTAAATGCTTTCATTATTCTTATTTTTCTCTTTTTGCTGATGACTGTAAAATTTATGCTAGTATTAAGTCTTGCAACCGAATACAGTCAATTCGGTTGCAAGAAGACATTGACAGATTCGATTCTTATTGCTCCCAAAATTGCTTATTTCTAAATTCTGATAAGTGTTGTCAGATCACGTTCAGCAGGAAGAGATATAATGTTAACTTCAAATATAAGTTAGGTCCCTATTATCTTACTAAATCCTCTACAATTAAGGATCTTGGTGTTATATTGGATTCTATACTACTCTATCGCGATTATATTACGTATATCGTTTCTGAAGCTACAAAGGGCCTCGGATTTGTTATAAGGATTTCTCGTCCATTTTCTAACGTGCACTGCATTACTTCCTTATATATGGCATGCATTGTTACCGGTTTAAATTTCTCTTCAGTTGTGTGGAGTTCTGCCTATAATGTTTACATTGACCTTATTGAAGGTCTTCAGAAAAGATTCTTTCGTTATTTGGCTCACAAATTTATTTATATTCCGTACTGATTTTATTCCCAAAGATGCCAAGTGTTTGGTTTAAGATCTCTTTGTGGTCGTCGACACAGTACTGACCTATTATTTCTGTACAAATTGGTAAACGGAATTCTCGATGCGCCGATTCTTTTAAACGAAATTCACTTTAATGTTCCTTCTTATGTTACTCGTTCCCCATTTATGTTCAGACTACCTACTTCTGGATTCAATGCGCATGCCGGTTCGCCTCTGTTGAGAGTAATGCACACTTACAATGTTTATTGTTCCAATGTTAATCTTTTTTGTGATTCAATGATTTCGTTTAAAAAATCAGTTTTTACTTTAAGTATTTGTCATTAGTTTTTTTTGTAAATTTAATTTCCTCACTCGAGAAGTATTACATAATTTTTGATGCACATTCGTTTGACATTCGTTTAGCATATTTATTTGATTTTTTGCAGCTGGTGGGGCAGAAGGGAAAAACAATATTAATAGTTCGTTTTATACTATTTATTTTATTATATGTTTTTTTCTCTTCTGCTTCATGCTTGCTGATTTGATATTTTATTTTTGTTATTGTTTCATGCTTTCAATACTTTTTTTGTTTTCTTATTAAGTTTGCTGTTTCTTTTGTATTATTGTAGTGCATACTTTTTTGGGATTTCTCTTATATGTGTCCCGAATATAAATAAATAAATAAATGTGTAGTTTTTGAGATAATTACACTATTTCAAAAATGTCGGCTTAAACTTGAATTTTTCACAAGAAATAAACAACGAAGAAGACATGTTTAAACAAATGTAAGTAAGTTTATTTCGTAAAAGATGGAAAAGTATGGATCTGTGCACAGACAATAATATTGAGAAAACAACTTTTCAAAAATCTATTTAAATTTATTGCAAAAATCCTATCATAGTGGGGAGATGTACCCTCGTGCTGAGACCACATTCTTAGTCAAACGTCTGGTAAAACATCTAAAAATTTTGGCAATTGATTTTCTAAGAAATTCAAAAATATTGTCCATTGCCTCGAAGAAATACGATCTGATCAAATAAGATTCTAGAATACCTGCCCAGATGGTTTAGGACTATTCTTGTTAGTGGGTTACTTTTCATATAAATTTACTGTTGACAATATCATAGTAATGAAGATTAAGGCGGTTAACATAGTTATTTTTACAAAACATCGCTTTTACGCTTTATAGAAGATAATCGTAAAAATTGTATTGTTGTTGATCTTTTTCTAATACCCATTTCGAAAATTCTAGTCTTTTTTGAATTAAATATACACACATGTTTACTTCTTCATCTTTTACAAAATAAACGCACTTGCATTTGTTTAAAAATGTCTTCTTCATGGTTTATTTCTTGTGAAAAAATCAAGTTTATGCCGACATTTTTGAAATAGTGTAATTATCTCAAAAAGTACACATGTTAGATATACCATATGTTTAACAAAAATGAAAGGTAATTTATAAAGCCATCCTAGGCATTGAAAAAATATAGGGTGTTTCATTTAAAATACCAAAGTTATGACTCCCCAAACATTTCATAAATTAACCGGTTCTAGTAACTACCCTATATAATATTATCCAATACTATTAGTAGCGCTCGAAAGACCCAAGATTTGTTTATCGATATGCCAAATTACATCCTTCAATATTTTATAATGATGTTGATAACGAATTTTAAGTGATCACATGATTCATCCAAAATTTTTACAAAATGATTAATAACGTGGCTATATTGCATTCAAAATTTGAAAAAAAAACATATGCACTTATAGCATTTAAGACAACTAATCAGCATATTAAATGGAACCCTATCCCATTTAAAAAAATGAAGCTGTATACGGGCCTGAAATATGTAGTGAAACACCTTGTATAGCTGAAAATAATTTTAATTGCTGCAGCTTTGACAGTAATGTATGATGACATAATTTTTTTTTAATTTTCAACGGTAAAGCCACAATCGCACTATTGACTCATCCTGTATATTTAACACATCCATAAAGTGCCAGTTTTTAAAAATACGGCTGTGCGCTTAAAAAAGTTTATTTTGAAAAGTACTCAAACTGTGAATTGGAATAAAAATTAAATTATCTATGCACACTCCCTAAATGAAACCTGAAAATCTGTATGTACTCAGAGTACCCATTAAAAAAAATTTGCTCAGAGTGCTTGTCCACCCACATATCCAGCCCTCTGAATACATCGTTATATTTAAGGGGTTACAACATTAAAACTTTCAAAACACAGTTTGTTTTTTCAATAAATAAATTCTATATACACGCTTTCAAGAACATTTTAAGCGCTCAACCATTAAAAAAATCAAAGTACAGTAGAACCCTGATTATCCATGCGTGACTCGTCCGGACTGCGGATTATTCGTGCATACAATTTTTATTATTTATTTTATTTTTAATCCAACGTAAAACTATCATACGCACCACGCCGGCGACACATCTCACAGTTCAAAGTAGTAGTCCAAAATTAATAACAGTGGTACAATAATGAATGGAAAAACAGCTTAATGTTGGTAATAATTACTGTTGGATAGAAGTATCAAATGACCGCCAGAGATAACACATCAAACGGTTTGAAACAAATGTACATATGTAGACACGATGTGCGGATTTTGTCATTTTCAATAAAGAAGAGTTTTGATAGGCATTAGTTCTAGGAGTAGGCGTCGTAAATAGAAAGTTAAAGCGCAGAAGTTTCGGAGGAACATGAATGAATACTAGGGGTGGAACGGACATCTGGCAATTATCCGGTATCCGCGGCTAGATACTTGCCGCTGAATATCCGGTTTTTGCCGGACACTTAAGAATGGAGCCATATTATAAAAAAAATTATAACAAAACTTTCAACTTTGTTTTTAAATGCATAGATATTGAGAGATATGCGAAAATATGATAATAGGATAAATTTCGTTGTTTTAGAAGATCTCGACGATATCTTGTAAAAAAAAAGAATGTAAAAAAAGCTTTTAGAATAAAAGTTATATGTTACAATATTGCTCATGTGCACTTTTGTTCTTTGATGCATAGATGTTCAGAGAAATGCGAAAATGTAATAAAACAGTGGAATAATATATTCCGCTGCTTTACAAGATCTCGATGTAATTGGTCTCGATCACTTGGTAATTGGAGAATGTTTATTATATGAAGTAAAGGTAACGTTATCTTATCAAATGGTGTTTAGACCAGATTAAGAAGAAAAGGAATAAAAAAACTAATAATAATAAATTTAACAAAACCAAAAATAAACGCTCAAATTCTGTAAACATTCAGAGACGAGACAATAAACAAGTCAATATTGTTAGAATGGGTATTGCAAAAGTGCATTAAACATAATAAGAGTGAGTACGCATAGGCTACAGGTTTAGGGGCAGGTAGATAGAAAAGTGATTACATAAGACGGTACATTAATGTGAGTTAATGGTGAATTTCCAGTATGAGCTTCATGGCATCAACCAAACCACGAACCAATCTATGTAAGAACATCATATCAGCAACACCACAGCGTTCTCTTAAAGATACGATTCTAAAAACCAAATAACGCTGGGCAGCAGAACAATATAGAAGGTTAAATTTGTGAGCCAGGTATCTAAGAAATCGTTTCTGCAGACCCTCCAAACGATCAATATATACAGTGTATGCGGGATTCCTAATTACCGAAGCGAAGTTCAAAATATTATCAACATACGACGCATACAAGGAAATAATCCGGATATTGATAAAAGGAGGTAAAACACGAATAATAAATCCGAATCTTTTTAAGGCTTCAGACATGACGCTTTTAAAATGATCGCAAAAGTGCAATTTAGAATCAAGAACAACGTCCAAGTCTCTAATTTGGGAAATAACATTTACCAAATATATCTCTTTCTGCTGAATCTGATACTATACCACTTGTCGTAATTTAGAAACCAGTAATTTTTAAGCGATACTATTGAAGACCATTAATGTAACCAAAATCTTATAAAGGACAAAAAAAGGTTCAGAACTAAACGGGCTATTCAGACATTTTAATTATGTAATCATCGCCTACTTAGCAAATAATAACTGCTGAAGACATGGCAATTCCATCATTTCTGTGGTTTTAAAATTTTACCTAAAAACCATAAAAATACGTCAATTGAACCTAGGAACTCACATCTCAAAACTGGTTTTGATTTATTATAGTGTTTTTGAGTTATAAAGAATAAGCGAATATTTTTTGTTAACTTTGGGGTCCTTTAGTAGCGAAACGAAGCAACTTTGAATATAAGTTATGTTAAGTTAACTTAAATTGACCTATTTTGAGTAAAAGAATCTGTGGTCTTCTGTTGTACATATATTTCAGAGACACCCTTTATACAAGAAAGAAACACTCGGAGAATAGTTCAGGTTTGTTGCTCATAATCAGGTAAACTGCCATCATATTCTATCTCAGTCGGAATGGTACCTACACCATGCTTCCTGCTCTTAACAAACGACCATAGATGAGAAGGAGAATCGATTAAGAAATCTCGTATGTGTTTAAAGTGCGCATTTCCTGCTGTTCTCTCTGTAGTTCTTGAAGTTCTTCAGTTATCAACTTATTTCGGTGATCTTCAATCAACTCCTCCACACCATCACTGTCTACATCTCAACCCATGAATTTTCCCAGGGACACAATTTCATTCACTACAACAGCTTCCGTGGCGGTGTCTTCTAAGTCTTTCAGTGCCACACAGTCTAGCCACAGATTTTTCCATGAGGATTTCAGTGTTCTCATAGAAACTTCATCCCAGGATTTATCTATTATTCTCAAGCAATTGAACCATTTTAATACGCTCAGACTTTTGAAAGAACCATTTTATTCTTTCAAAAGTCTGAGGGTGATTTTTGTTTCAGAGGTTACTTCGAAACATCTTTGAATGACCTGCTGAAACATGGGCTGGATAGGTGCAGTGGTATTAAAGTTTCACTTGAAAGAAGTTGTGTTTACCAATCAGATTTTCCTCTAATCTTGGAGCACAGAATAATCAGAAAGGACAAAGAGGCTCTCCCGCCAAAACTCATTTTTATGCGCATGTGCGGTCCGGCATATCGATATTTACATCTGTATTACCACGTGCATTTGTTGAGATTGCTTTGATTACCAAAGTTTCTTTCAGTTCTAATTATTCAGAGTATTATTCTATTTTTTTAAAATATTTTAAAGTAGTATTAGTTTTGCTTATCTTTCAACGTAGTTTAGTTTTTCTGTTTTTTTTATAATAGTTTTTTTAGTAGTTTTTATTTTAAATAGTTTTTATTGGTATAAAATGAGTGCGAAACGTGGTTGTTATTGTGTGGTACGTGGTTGTAATACCAGCACTGTTGGCTCAAATATAAGTATGTTTCGCATACCAAAAGACGTAGAAAGGTAAGAAAATGTAGTAGTAATATTCACAATTTAAATTATTTTTATGTAATCGTTTTAGAGCCAAGCAGTGGCTGAAGGCATGCAATCGATTAGATTTGGCAGAAAAATCTGTACAACAATTATATAATAATCACCGAGTTTGTGTACTGCATTTTCGTAATAGCATGTTCAGTGACCCATATAGAAAAAGATTGTTACCCACTGCAATTCCCACCGAAATTGTACAATACAAAGAAACAAGCCAACAACCTGAAGGAAAAATTGTGATATCTGGTAATTGTATTAATAAATGTTAATTTAAGTATATTTCTTAATGAATACTTTACTTCAGATGTTCAATTAGCTCCTTCTACATCAAAAGGGATTATTTCACCAAAAACAGACTCTCTCTCAGGTATAAATGGAAGTATTTGAACACTATCTATAAATATAAAGGGCGTTTCTTGTAGAACCGGGACCATCCAGAGTTCAATGTGGTGATACCCAAAAACATAATAGTGAATTATTAGGTAAGTTTAATAATTAATGTTTCTGTTATTATTATAATTATACAGCATACAAAACTTCCTTCTACTATAACTGTTAATTTTTAGATTTTCAATGCAGCCCATTATTTGTGGATGTGCATTCAGAACCAACAGGTAATCTATTAAACTTTCTTACTTAACTTTAACAAATATTGATTAATTGTTTAATATGATTATTAATCGTTTTTGTGGTTCTATATAAATAGAAAGTGGTCCAGCTTCATCTATGTCTACCCCCAGCACTACAATATCAGGTATTATCATTTTCTCTACTTACAAAATGTATTTGAAGCATACAAGACAATAATTTTACCATGTTATAGTTTTTAAATTATCTTTGAATTGTCGACTTGGTGTATTTTTTAAATATTTTTTGTAGAAACTTTTACTCAAACAAACATGTCACTGTCTTCAGGAACACCACGAAAAAGAAAACTAAGACAGCCTGTAAAAAATTTACGATCTGAAAATGTCAAAGTGAGAAGACTATTTATGAATGCAACTGCTACTAACAAAACATGATTTGACAAAACATTATTGTGATAGTTCCCCAATGATTTGGCAAGCTTTATAAAAATTCAGGAAAGGTTGTGCAACATAACATCAATAAAAAGAAGATATACTACTGCATACAAAGAGTTCAGCATGCAATTATATTTTTTGGGGCCTCGGTCTTATAAATTTTTACAGATATTGTTTTGTTTGTTAAGGTTTTCTAAAAAATCAAATATACTTCGGTGATTGTTTTTATTTTTCGTTTCTATACCGGGTTTCGTGCCTCGCCCATCATCAGTAGAAAATCTTATAAGCGTAAATCAAAAAAAACTATCTCATTAAAGTACAATTAAAATTAAATTAACTTACGTCATATTTTTTACGTATTACTGTGAACATTTAGAAACTAACAATTTTTTTAAACACTGAAACAATTCTTTCAAAATTCTTTAAATCGAAAATCCGAAAAAACTATTCAAATAATAAGAGCGTGGTAAATACGTGTTTTTAAAGGTTAGGTTTAGATGTAGGTAAGATAGAAAACTCAAATATGGCTATCTTTCAGGAGAATATGACCGAAATGAAATAAAAAACAAAATAAGTAGACTATAACCAATAGAAAGAAATTCTTAAGAGACTTTAGGGTCACCCGAATGAATAAATCAACGATTAGGCCTTTTGGGGCTTGGGGTACAAGAACAGAGTCGCCATCTAACTCTGCCTTCTCTTCCACTTGCACGATAGTTAAATTTTTGTGATGGTTTTTTTCAGGAAAAGGATTTTTTATACAACTATATAGCGGTGTGTATGTGGGTAATATTTGGTCATTTAAATTACTTACATTCCCTTTGGGGGTTCCCTTTGATGAATTTACTTATTTCGTACGTTTCTATCATTTCCATGAGGGTGCTCTTGTTAATTTGGTATAAAAGTTTCACGTTTTTATTCTCATCAAAATTATGGTTGTTGAAGATTAGATGTCTTCCAAAGTTAGATCTGGAGCCATACATATGTTCTTTAATTCTAGTTTTCAGATATATTCCTGTTTTGCCTATGTAGACGGCGGAGCAGGTATCGCATTGTAGTTGGTATATTCCGCTTTTTGATAAAAGAGCTGTCTTTTCTTTGTTATTTATCAACATGTTCTTCAGCGTGTGTTTGTTTTTGAAGCAGATTGTTATTTTATATTTATTAAATATTGTCTTTATATTACTAGAGATATTTCCCGGGAAATTAATTGATCTATATGTGTTGTCTTCGTTATTGAGTTTGTCTGATAGGGTTGCTGTGGTTTCCAGTTCAAACTTATTCTTGAATCTTGAGATAACTTTTTGTATTTGTTGTTGTGGGAAGTTATTATTTGTCAACACACAAATTTATGTGTATTGTCATGATGTGAATCGTATGGGATTATGGTGTTTGTTTGAGTTGATTTTTTGTAAATTTCATATTTTATCTTGTTGTTGTGTTGGTGGAGAGTGAAATCTAGAAAATTCAATTTACCGCTGTTTTCTATTTCTATCGTGAAATTTATTCTTGGGTGCAATTTGTTTAAAAATTGTTAATTTCTTTTTCATCTTTGATAAATACTAAGATATCATAGACGTATCTGATCCATGTTAAGATTTCATTTCTGTATGGGCTTTTGTTGTTAATTATGAAGGTTTCCTCTAGGTTATTCATGAAAATATCGACTAAAATTCCGCTTAGAAGGGAGCCCATTGGTAAGCCGTCGTTGAATTGGTAATAGTTTCCGTTAAAAATACAAAAATTCTGTTCTATGCAGATATTGAATAGTTCTTGAATATTGTTGGTCTTAGTATTATCTTTTATTTCCGTTCTTGTTAGATGTTTAAGAATATTATATACTATATATATATATATATATATATAGGGTTTCATCAATGGTTATATTTGTGTAGAGATTACTGACGACAAAGATAATATTTTGGTTAATTAAAAATTAAAATAATTTAATTTGTTTTACCACATTAGAAGAGATGAAGTGGTTGGTGTTGTAGATATAGGAGACAATGAAAGACAATACATTTCAGTGCAAAATGGAAATTGGTTTTCATGATCAGGGGGGCTTACAAATAATTGGAAGTTATTTCTTAGTTTTTTTTTATTCAAACCTTTTCAGCAGCAAAATTAAAAAAAGATATTGGCAGTGTATTGAAAAATGAAGAAAACATTGGGCTCCAAGTACGTTGTATGGTCTTTGATATGGGGAGTAATTTTATCCAATTACATAATATTTTAAACATATCACCAGATACTCCATGGATTGTGTTAAATGGAGAAACAATTCCTTTTATTTTTGATAGTCCCCACTTACTAAAAGCTACCAGAAATAATTTAATCAAACATCATTTTGTACTTGATGATAAGAAAACATCCTGGCAGTTTATATGAACTTTTTATAATATGGATGTTCAACAAAGAAATAGATTGGCGCCAAAATTCACACCTGGGCACATCAACACAACCAACTTTCAAAAAATGAAGGTAAAATTAGTAGCCCGAGTAATTAGTCATACAGTGGCAAGTGGGTTGGAAGTATATTTATCTTTACAAGTGCTCCCATCAGACTGCATTGGAACAATAGAATTTATTGAAAAGTTCAATAAACTATTTGATGTGCTAAATTCAAGAAAATATTCTGGTGAAGAAGACTTTTTAAATGAAATGGTTGCTTTTATTCAAAATTTAAAGGTTATTAATGGAAAAGGTCAAGTTGTAACCAAATCAGTTAAATGCTTAAAAGCATGGATAGTAACCATCAAAGGTATCCAAAAATTATGGATCACTTTAAAGAAAAATAACCATAACTTCATGTCGACCAGATTTGTTAAATTGTCTGGAAAATTTCTTTGGACAAATACAGTCCTAGGGAGGAAATTCTGTGAACCCCACGCCCATTCAATTCGAACGCAGTTTTCGGAAATTGTTTTACCAACGTTATTTTCATACTGAAAATAAAAATTGTAGTGACGACTTTGCTACATTCTTAATAAAGATAAAAAAATAAATATGGGCGAAATAACTCAGGAGCCACCATCAACTCTGCAGATATCAAATATGGATGGTAATTTGGTGACGGTTGATACAGATTACCGAAGTGAAGAATTACCGGCTCAAAATGGCTTTACATACGTTTGTGGCTACCTAGCCAAAAAGATATTGGCAGTGCATAGCTGTGAAACATGTTCAAAAATGAAAATTTAGGTGCTGACATACTATTTACAAAATTTAAAAGTTTTTCTGTTGAAAATAATTATGGAAATTTAATTGCACCAAACAATTTATTTTTAAATTAGAAGAAGGGTTTTATGATGTGTATATTAAACAAAAGAGGAGTAGGTAGTCAATTTTTAGAACATTTAAAAACAATAGAACACCATTTTGAGAGTTCAAATTTTCCTACTAAGTTTTTATTAAGCTTATTTATTAATTTGTAAATAAATAAATAATTTATAAAATAAATATTTATAAGTCATCTACATATCTTTTTAAGTTAACTATATACTGTATTAAATGAATTTTATATATTGTATCAAATTTTCATAACAATAACCTCAATTATATCTTCAATACAAATTTAGTATAAGTAAATTTCATAATCATTTTAGTAGCACACTCTCCTAAAATATAATCTGTACCACGAGAAGTGAAAGTGACTCATCGATTTCCGTAAGTAGTTTGCGCATACGTTACAAATATTACGCCCGTACGCTGACGTGTGTTAGAGTGAAATAGCTTGTAATGAATACATCTGCTGTACAAATTAAATGGACACACCGAAAAAATATGCCTTTTCTAATATCGATAACTAAACATACCGACTAAAAAACTAACCTCTAAAAACTAGTTTCTAATTCTTGTTACTATAGAACGAATTATTGTTGTTAATTATTATTTAATCATTGTGTTGTAAAATGTTTTCACTGAAAGGAAAAGTGCTTAACAAAAAAAAATGGTTATGTTGATGAACGTTCACAATTACTTATGGAGAACCAATGAAGGTTTGAGTGAGACTTCTTAATAAAGTAAGTATTTTCAATTTTATTATCCCTTAACATATCCGCTAACATGTTAACCTCAAAACTTATATTTATTTCGAGAACTGCCGAGGCTTGTGGGGTATCAGTATCTAATAGTATACTGTTCAAAAATCCGGTTTCAAGATGCAGAAAACCAAGGCTCTTCTATAACACCTCATAGGACGGTAAATAGACATAAAACTAAATCAGCAGATGTGGATGATTTTGTGAAGGATGCAGTGCGTCGCAGAATATATTAATATCATCAGAAATGTAAATAAAATATAAAATATTTAGAGAATTTAATGTGGTAAAGGTTTATTATATGTTTATTTTTATAGGTCTGCCTATTACATTGCGCAGCCTTGTGAAAGATCTCCAAGATGATGGCATATATGAGTTGTCCACAATGAGCTTAAAGAGATTGCTACCAACAATAGGTTTTACCTATCAAATGGATGATCAAAGAAGAGTTTTGCTGGAACAGCTACATATAGCAATCCTAAGAGCAATATTTTTACGCAAATTTATAGAAAATAAAGAGAAATTGCTGTTTGATCCTGTGTATCTCGATGAAACCTGGATTTTTGGAAAAGGCTCTCTACGGAAAACTTGGCATGACGATGACAGTAAATCTGTTGGGAATAAAACTGTTGTTGTTATAAAGGGTGCAGAGCTGTTGTTTTCTTCCACATGTAAAACAGCAGATTATCATGATAACATGAACGCCGGTCGACTTTTTTAAAAAATGGTTTACGAAGCAGTTGCTTCCTAATTTAGAAAGACCAAGTCTGATAATCCTTGATAATGCATCATATCATTCCAGATTGAAGGAAAAACTGACCACCTTAACATGGCGCAAAAAAGCATTAATTGAATATTTAAACATTAAAAACATTCCATATCAAGAAAACATGTTAAAGGCAGAATTATATTCACTCGCCAAAAATCACCCAACAACAAAAACATATGGAATTAATGAAGTTGCCAATGGATGGGGGCCACAAAGTTATCCGATTACCCCCATATCATTGTCAATTCAATGTTATTGAATTTGTTTGGGCGAATAGCAAACAATATTATAACAAACATATTGGTAGAGATGGATATGGGGATGAAAAACTGTTGTCAATGTGGAATGAGGCTTTATGTAAAGTTACATCTGAAGATTGGGCAAACTGCATAATTCGCAAAGAAGAAGAAATAGTAAATGGTGGAACCGGGAACAAAACAGTGAGCAGGAACCCCTTACGATGAACTTAGAAGAACATAGCAGCGGAAGGAGGAATCTGACAATTCATAGTACGTATACAATACAATAAATAGTTTTTTTACTTTTAGCAGATTATTTTTAAAAAATTATTAGCTGACGAAACATCAAAGGCACCGCCGGTTTTGTCCTTTCTGGTTATTCTGTGCTTGGAGGGTAAACAGGAGCGTTGTCCAGTACTAAAGGAGTTTTGAGTGGTAAATTTTTTTGCTGTAGATACGTTTTCACATTTGGGGCAAATACTTCATATCCACTTGGTGAAGACCTGTCTTGTCACTCAAACTTTGGGATTAGCCGTCCACATTACAAAACCCTTGGATTTTCTAAGTGGTAGACTAGTACTGGTTTTATTTTTAGATCGCCACTTTCGTTGGCATACAGCAAGAGTGTAAGGCAGGCTCTTTTATAGGCTAATGACCTGTAAATGATTTTTCCTCTTTTATAATGCAGGTCCTCCTTGGCATCTTTTTTGAAAAGAGGCTAGTTTCATCACAATTAAAAACATGGTTAGGAGAAAATGCCTCATTCTTACAAAGATTTTAAATTTAATTTTTCAGCAGCATCTTTATTTGAACTAGCAGGCTCCCCGTGCCGAACGGCGCTATGAATTCCACTTCGCTTTTTAAATATACCAAACCGTCCCCTACTTGCTATGAATTCATCACTTTTTGTACAACTTTTTCCGGGACTGTTTTATTTTAGGTCATCATGCAATCTTTTTTCAAATAATTGCTTTAAAAATCCTATCATCACCCGCAAGTTGCTTCTCGTTCATCCAAACACGAACGACAAGAACTATCACTCCTTTTGGTACATTGGCCTCTTATAATACGTTTTTATTTTTTAATAAACTTGGCTTACACGAAACAACGCCACATTTCGTGTTAACGTACCTAACACGAACATGTACCAAAACTCGCCATTAGTTCGAATTCTTAATTCCTACAACCAAAACTTCAACCATGTATCTCTCTTCGACATTTCTTTACGTTCTTTTAGAAAATATGTAATATCTAACGTTTAGCGGATGTTTGCTGGTTGAGTTATTGTTTTGTTTACTTTAGTTTATTCTAGAATTTTTATATTAATTTTCATTCTTATGAGGATGCTTTGTTGGGGATATGCTCCCTGTTTGCATCCCGAATATGTATAAATAAATAAATATAAACGATATTGTTGACTTAGTCATTCCATAGTGAGTAGCTAAGTCTATCACACGAGTCTCACCTTTAAACTTTGAAATGATTTCATTTTTAACTTCAATCCTTCTTCTCACTGCTTTCTGTTTGGATGAATCGTCCGAATAGTCCGAATCGCGAAAAAGCTTACGAATGGCGATTTAAATTTTACTTGAACAAGTTGTATGAATAATGAGTTGTACGAGTAGAGAGGCGGGCGAATAGCCAGGTTCCACTGTAATTTCTTTGAGACGTTTCTACTACGTAAAAGTATTGTACGTTCGGTGAAGATACCTGGTGTTATATCAGAATGCGAACGCCTCTGGCACTTTGAAGTCTTATATAAACAAATAATCAATTCCAGTACATGTTCAAGAAGTAATTTTCTCATTACTTAGTATACAATTAACTGGAACGATGTGTACAAGGACATACTCAAAATAACAACGAAAGCTTAGATGCTGTCATTTGGTTTATGGCTCCAAAAGTATATTATTGCAACTAGTATGTAACGATGAACTTATAAAACCTGGTAATACGTCCACAGAACTATAACTGCCTGAAAACATGGATTCTCGACAAATATTCACAGCTATCGTTGGAACTCAATAGGAGACAAAAGAGGCCAGCAAATTAAAAACAGCTGCTTAGAAATCGCAAATTGAAGACAATTAGAAAAATATTTCAGTTTATCTTTTTCATTTGCGATTTTCTCAAAACTAACTTTTTTAATACTGGTGTACACGATATTTCAAGATCTAATCAACCGATTAGCGTGACGTAGGATAATTTAAAGAAATTGTACATACATAGAGAAGTCGCATTGCCTCTATTCGCCTGTACACCAGTTTGTAAGCAAAACAAGACCTAGTTTGTTTACTAACATCCTCGGCTGCATGTTGGACACTTATCGAATTACAACTCCGTCTTTGTTTAATATTTGTTCGTTAATATCGCAAACTGTTTATAGAAGTAAAAATGAATATAAAAATGTTCATTTTTATAGGTATTTATCCGAACGATAAGGTCGTGTTAACCCTTAAATATATAATTCCTAGAGCTCATAAATAGAATAAAATTTCTCAAGTTAGTCTATTCTATGTCAATAGATAAACTCTAGGATACACTCTATAAATCAACGGACGGTAGTTACAGTTTAATTAGGAGTATCAGTTATAGCCTTATTGTTGTTTATTTTGATTTGGTCGAAAATAGATCTGACATTAGATCTAGAAGCACTCAGATTGAGCCATACATCTCTTAGGACGGTATAACCCGAATATTTCTAGTCGTAGGTTTGGCGTAAAGTTCTTATATTAGTGTTGGTTTTAGGTATTCTCTAAAATTAGATTCTTCAATAGATTTTATTAAGTTAAAACTAGAACTAACACTCGATCAAGAACTGTAGATTTTCGGGTTTACCCATGTATCTTCAAATATTTTTCGTAAAACTGACTTTTTTATATTAAGTTATCAAATCGAGGTTTTATTGTATATATTATATATAATTGTATTACTTTTATTTACCTCAGTTAAAAGATGATTTTGTTGTTTTAATCTTCCAGCCAAGTCGTGTGGTGGTTGAAAATAATGGTTAACGGCTAAATTCATATGCAGCGGCAAACCACCACGTTCCCAACTATCTGTGAGAGCGGCCAAATGTCTATTAACTTCTAAAACTCGTGCCCTTTGCAGTTCCAAACGTTCTTGTTGCGCCTCAGACCAATGTTCCTATTAAAAAAGAATCAATAATTAATTCGTTTGTAACAATAAAAGCCAAACTTTGGAGAGAAGAATTCTCCACATAAAAAAAAATGATGAATATTTACAATGTTTAACACAACTGTAACTCATTTCATTATGTAATCTGAAAAACAGCTATTCAAATTATAATTACAAATTACATTGTTGATGGGGTTGTGGTTATCAATAGTATTAGTCATTTCCAAAGCGTTTGTATGGCTATTTGTATGCAAACACACCTGAATATGATGAATACATGTCAGGTGTGTTCGCATACATGAGATTATCTAAACAGAAAAAATTTGCTAATATGGATAATTAATGGGCGTGTTCATCAATCGTCAAAACATTTGCAAACAACTCACTTTTATATCAAACGTAAACTTTAAATATTTGTGATTATTAACAGCTCTTAACCAGTACAGCTTGATCGTTCACCAAATCTAAATCATACACCGTTTACGATTGTTATGACCTGGCAGATTTGAAGAGATAAAAATTCTCCGAATGTATAAAGTTTAAGAAAGAACTGATTGAAAAAATAATAAAATATAATAGATTGATTTTCAAGTATACTCGTTTACGCAGTAATACGCGGAGATTATTATTTATTTGTACAATATATATACAACATTTACAAATATTAATATTAATTCTAATTATTATTGCTCGTCAACAATATTGTATGTGGTACCTCCATCTCTTTAGGTATTTTAATAATGGATATAAATTTTTATTCCTGTAAGAAATTATTCTCTACATTGCATATAAGAAGAATATTAAAAGTTGACCTTAAGAATATAAATTTATAGTAATTGAAACTGAGACATTAATACGGTGATGTTGGGAAAAACCAGCGATAGATAGATTTTAACCTTAATGTGACATACATTGTGAGGAGCGATAAAGGAAGGTTATGGATGGAGAACGTAAGATGATTGTGATAGATCTAGGTGACACAGTGAACAACAAATCTTTCTTGCAAGAATAGAAATTATAATAATGCAAGTATAGAAGGTTATTAAGTACGTCTGTCCATTGGTTTTAAAGGACAAAAAAGAGACTTTTTTATGCAAAACTGGGTAAGGTTATTTACACTTATACGTTACTACGCATATTGAACAGCTTTATATTAACAATACAAAAACTCGTAATCATTCATGGTAGCCCAGTTGAGTATAAGTTTCGTATTCAGGTTATCTTAAATTACTTATTAATAATAAATATAAATAAAAATAAATTTTCATAACTTTTAAGTATTTATAGGTAACTACAGAACCATAAATACTTCGTAAGTACAAGTCATATTATGCAAGTTTGTTCTTTCGGTTCTGTAATGTGTTGTTTGTCTTTCTTGCGAAATCGTGCAAGTGTATTCCTGCAAGTAACGTTCAAGCATTTCAACAGGAGATAAGCCTTGACAAATGGGCTTTAATTTCTATAAAATCTGTGAACTCAATGGTTGAGATGAAAATGTTAAATATACCGGCGAATTCAATTCTACGGAATTTACACAAATTGTCTCAGTCATCCGGATAGTTTTGATGTTGTGATTTTTCATCAATTATACTTTTGTTATTGTATTCTGCCCAAATTTCTTTGCTCATGTGTCCATAAGCTATAGAAATACCCTGAGATATCCAAACTATAGCTTTGTCAGTTCATTATACTTAACTCTTTTAGAAATGTTTAAGAAACTGGTTTTTTAAAGTTAAAGTAAAGACGAGTAAAAAATCCATATTGCAACAAATGGAATCGCAAAATCGCGTGACCAGGGTTGCCACAGTTCTACTCAATTCTACTAGATTCAGTACCATTTGATACTATTTACTACTATTATTAGTAAGCACTGATTTGTATCTAGCACTTTATTGAAATTAATGGGAAAAATCAATTATTTCGACTTTAATAACAGAAAATTGCAAATAGGTGCTAAAGAGTAATATAAATGGAATCATGCTGATTATGTTAACTGATTTACTGATGACTCTGGTACTGCAATTTTGGTTAACCCTTGGCAATTTGACGTGAAATCGTTCCTTGCATATTTTAGTAAATACTACTATACAAAATCTCTTATAAGACGACTTTATTTTCGCTCTGACGAGATCGGTTGCGAACGAGGCGCTACAATCTTCCATAATGAACAATTTCGTGTTAATATCATACAGGGTCTCTCAGCTTCTGTCTTCTACAGCTCAGTTATTAATTAAGAGTTTGATATTTTGCAGATTTGTATTGTATCTCAGACTGCATTTCAAGAAATTATTTTTTATTACAGAGACCGTCCCAAAAAAGCGTGACCCCCTAATGATATACTTTTTTAAATTGCACGATATATATTTTCTCATATTTTTGGGTGACTTATGGGTACCTACACACTTCTAAAATTTTTCACTTCGGCTGAATGACAGCCGATTTCAATAAAATTTCGATTTGCTTCGCTAGCTTGAAAAGTTTATTAAAATTACAGTGTATCATAAATAAAATTTCATGGCAAACTTATTAAGTAATCTCTAGTGGTTTTGTTAACCAAGTTCCATTGATTTAGATTTATACAGGTAATCAAAATCCAAACCAAAATCTAAAGCATTTTATCTGTCTTATTTTAAATTGGACCCTCTACTTACTTTTATGTCAATTTAAATTATTTAATCTTGCTCATTTATTTAGGTATAATAAACGCTCAAACAAATCTCCCTCATGAGCTGAACAGTAATCTAACCAGTAATAAAAATTTTCCCGGTTGTTAACAAATACATCTAGTATTTGTAATTGTATTGCTTATTTCAGTACTTCCCCATAGCTGTAAATAGAATTAATTAAAAAGACCACAAAAAAGTCATTATTTAATACGACCTGAATTACCTATCCACTTGTCTTCAAAAGAGTTATTTAAAGAATTCAGAACGTTACGGGTATTATGAGCAAGACATCCACTTTGCTGAATCCAAATATTATAAAGATCAAATCATTCCTGAATTGCAGGAATAACATTGTTCTACAATAAGTGTAAGTTATTTTTGCGGTTCAAATTTCCATTTAAAAGAAGGCCTAATGATTTCATTCGCAACCATTCCTGTCCATACATTCAGTTTCTGATGATATTGTGTTCTCATTGAAACATTCTACAAATAATTCATTTTCATGCCATTAGTTCATACTTATTTCGCAAAACTCCATGCGATGATAACACTAGTTTACAAATTTTAATCAAACTTTACCTCAAAATCTGAGATATTTTTTTATAACGTAGAATATTGTGCTAATTCTGAATTTGTTTTCAGTTTTTCGTCATCACGTTCAGTTTTCGAGATATACCCAAAAATGTGGAAAATCGTAAATTAAAGAACACAGTAACAGTTCATATTCAGTATATTTGTTATTTTGCATAGTGCACTTCCGTAACCATACGACACGAATGTGGACATCCACACGAATATTTTAAGATATTGACGGCATAAATCGAACTTTCCGTTATTTTGCTACAGCCTAAAACAACTCAACAAAATCAAATTTTTTGACATTTTTCCCATTTTCTTTTCACTTAATCACACCGTAACAAAAAATTATTATATGAACAAAAAAGTCAGAGATATTCATTTTCACTGTATTGTTGAAACATTATTAAGAACAATTCGTTTTTAATAAAGAGGTACTTTAACTGTTGCAGGCACTAAGTAATCATCCGGCAAAACTACCTGCGATATCGAAATTTTATAAAATCGGTATTTGTTTATGCGAAATTTTTAACACTATTGCTCCTCCAACCAGAAATAACTTCTCTTCAGGCATATAATGTTGTCTTTTAAAAAATAGCACAAACAATTTTATCAAGTTTGCTATTCACCCTAACCAAACCGCAATCTAGCTAATCTACATTAATAATCTAGCTAAAGAAAGGAAGTAAATGAAATGAATCAATGTTTAGAAATAATATCCTAAACAGGCATTGATTCATTGATTTGTGCGCGAAAAGCTAGAAAGTGCATAACAAGTAGACAAACACATTAAATTTCAACATTTCAATCTAAGAATCCTAGAAATTACATTTTATTTACAAAATAGAAGTCAAATATTCATTTATAATCTCAAAAACTTCATTTTTTTAATTCCCAATACATATTTACGGTTAGAAAATAATATTCGAAGTTAATCAGGTAATTTGACTATAAGAATTTTGATGAAAGTTACGAATAATGCTAGAAACTTTTTTTCAGATTTTTTGTTAAAATCAATTTCCTTTAAAACCACTAAAAATATCAGCTTCAATAAAATTGAAAAGATAATTTCCTGAGTTGTATAAAATCGCTTTGTGCTGCCCTCCGTATGGCTAGAACGGCACGGTAGATTACATTTGTCTCTATCGCACTACGAGATTTGTGATTGCAGCGACCTGGGGATAGGGCTTTTCAATGTGTTAGACAAGGCTGGACGAAGCATAGGATTCTGATGAGTTAGTTAAAGAGATACATATCAACTGAAATCAGCCGGATAAGTAAACGTAGTATATCTGTTCCGTGTTAACTAATAGAAACCTAATTGCGTTTCTTTTCCCACTTACATTTTTTCCCTATCCGCAGGTTGCTGGCAATCAACTTGTATATTGGCCAAGCGGTAAGAGATATAAACACATATAAGAGTATAAACACAAAATGCAATTTTAAAACGTTGAACTAATTAAAGGTCTAAAAAAGTCAAATAATTTGAAGCTTTATGAACAATATGATATAGGTCAACATAATAATAATGATAAACTTATGAACGATATTGCCGATTTCGATATCAAAATATATATACTATATATACTATGTTGTATGTCTTTATACAGGGTGATTCATTAGCACTATGACAAACTTTGGCAGACGAAAGGTGATGCGATTCTAAGGAAAAGATATTATATAAATATGAGTCCGATTCATTTTGGTTAAAGAGTTACAAGCCTTTAAAAATTTTACACAGTTTAATAAGAAAGATTCGCAATAATCGCAACAATAATTATGAAACACAAATACAAAGTTGGCTGTGATAACAAAACTGAGTTCTTTATGTCAAACATTTCAATTTACTCTATTCTGTGTGTTTCAAAGTTTATAACTGTCAGAGTTTTGATCGTAAACGGAAATGCATGTATTTACGACTGAAGAATATGCAGATATTATTTTTGTATACAGGCTTTGTAACGGAAAGGTTTCCAAATAGGCATCAACCTGTCCATATAGTGTTTAGTGCATCATTTCGCAGACTGAGAGAAACAGGTAACCCCGCTCCACCACATTCCGTTTGTCCCCATGAAGTGAATGTACAAAATGAAGAACATGTAATTGATTTAGTACTTGACAACATTTCAATTAGTACTCGGCGTATAGCGAGCATGTTACATATATCCCAAAGTTTTGTATGGCGTGTATTGAATCGAAAAATGTTACATCCATTTCATCGCCAAAATGTTCAAGCATTACATTCTGGAGATAATGAGCAACGCTTCGCATTTTGCCACTGGATTATTCAGCAACATGCTCAAAATAATGACTTCATTTCCCAAGTTCTGTGATCTGATGAAGCGTGCTTCACTAGGGACGGCATAAATAATTACCATAACGAACATGTGTGGTCCTTGCAAAATCCACATGCAATTACACTCGGAAGATTTCAGCAACGGTTTAGTGTAAACGTTTGGGGTGGCATTTTTAACAATTCTTTACTACCTGTATGGGTGATAAATGAACGCTTAAATGCAGATATGTACAGAAATTTCTTGGAAAATAACCTTTTCTGTTTTATCGACGACGTACCAATTAACATCGTTCAAAATATGTGGTATCAGCACGATGGTGCACCACCACATCGAGGAAGAATAGTCATCGCTTGGTTACATGAACATTTTGCAAACAAATGGATTGACAATACAGGTCCAGTAGTCTGGCCACCACGATCCCCAGACCTAAATTCGCTGGATTATTATTTCTGGGGACACATTAAGCAGCTTGTGTACCATGTAGAAATTACTACCCGTCAGCAACTACCGGACAGAATTCAAGATGCAACTAATAGCGTATGCTATATACGAAATGATCCAAATATCATACGTCGTGTGACAAAATCTTTACTTCGTCGATATGAAGCGTGCATTCAAGCTGAAGGAGGACATTCCGAACAATTTTTGTAATTTTTAAACTTATTTTTTATGGTACATTTTCATTTGCCTATTAAACTGTATCAAAATTTTCAAAGGCTTGTAACTCTAACCAAAATGAATCGGACCCTTATTCATATAACATCTTTTCTTTAGAATCGCATCACCTTTCATCTGCCAAAGTTTGTCATATAGCTAATGAACCACCCTGTATTTTACATACAATCTCCATTTGACTTTCCTTGCTGTCAATAGTTTTTCTTCGTTTTTCACTTGAAATTCCAGTTAGAATGGATCTTGTTTTGTTAATCGTACGTCTGTTTTGCGCTCATTTCAATATGGTTGGTTTAGGTAATTTTGTTTTTTAACTTTGTATTATACGTAATATTCGTGGAATTAAAAAATATTTCAAACAAAAATTATGTATCCATTTAAAAAAGCTTACTTAATAATTGAAACACATAGATGGCGCTTATAAAAGGCAATGATAACTATACAGAATGTTTTCCCCTGTCATATGACGAAGGTTTTATTTGAAACTTCTTTCCATAGCATTGATATTTTTTAAATTATAAGGTCGTCTCAATTTAAATGCTTCATCCAGTATAGTCTCCTATAAGACGATTTTATTCTCACTCTACCTACGCTTGTGGGCGAGAAGCTACCATCTTCCAAACTTGACCATTTTATGTAAACATTTCAAACATTTCTAGCGGCTCAGCCATAAGCGAAACAAAGTAAAGTCTCCTCTATGACAATTTTATTCTCACTCCACAGAGGTCGCTTGCGAGCGAGGCGCTACAATCTTCAAAAATGAATTATCGTATTAATACATGGGTTATCTAGTACTTTTTAAAAACAGGGCTGGTAGTGTTTTTATAAATTCAAGTAATGTCGGTTAAGTTAAATGTTTTATTAAGTTATAATTATCGAAAATTATTTCATTAGAATCAAACCCGGATAAAATTGTTTCAAAATTAATTGTATTTTAATAAATCTTAGTCTTTAATCTTTGTGCGATTAATAAAGACAAATATAAACACATTATACTAACAACAACAACAGTTTTATTTTATTCATGTTAAATAATGTTAGAAGCAAAATATTTCTAACAAAACGGTTTCACTGCAATTTCTTTTTTATATTTGGTACGACGTGTATAATGCATATGTTCAAACTTTCCCTTAATGTACCGTGTTTAAATATTGTATGAAACAATACCTATTCTTATGACTACAGTTAAAGCAAACGTTTAAGACTGTGACTATGTTAAAACCATATGAGAGAAATTTATTGAATGAAAAGCAAATCGAATTGCATCTTTTATTCTGATTATAATGTGGAGGTTAAAATCATTTACATCATTGGATAAAATTAACAAAATCAATGGAGAAAGTTTTAGTTAATGTAATGGAATCATCAGATTTATTTCAATTTTTTTTCTTTTGATTGACATACCAGCCAGTTGGCTTTTACAAAATGTGTTTGCGCTGGTGATGTAATAGCCTATAAAGAATATTGAACAGAGAAAGGGAGTTTAAACTCCATTAAACATGAACAGAGAGGAAATTATAGCACAGATTTGTATTGACATCCGACTCAGATTTTAGACTACGATAAAATTCTAAATATATCATATTTTTTAACTTATATTATTTTTAAATTCATCTTACACTCAAACACGATAAAAATGTCTAATAAATTTCTACTTTGTGACTCCTCATTTTTTTTTCTTTCTAATTCAGACGCTATTAGTCAATTAGATATAGTCATCGATATCCCAAAAGTAAATGTTGTCAGCCTGATGAATCTGATTAAAGTTTGAATGAACCTTCTAACATATGTTTGAAAGTTTTTGCTACTGTCGAATTTGACTTTTAATCTAGTTCATCATACTTTGATGATTACTAAATTATTGAAAATTAACGTTTTAACTTTAATATGAACTATTCCAATATCGCGGTGATTCTCAGTTGAGGAATATTCCTTTAAAGAAAAACAACGGTATTGTGTTAAAGAAAATTAAGCAAAGGGCTATTAAGAAATAACACAAAAATTCTCTAATAATAATTAAAAAATTGAATAAAAATCTTAATTTTTATTCAATTCAATAACCTAAAGCACTAACAAGAATACTTATATCTGGGACAACCAAAAATAACGTTAAACAATGGTTATTTACGACCGTTGATGCATTTCTGTATATGGTCTATGGTGTTTTTGTAAAATTCCTTAACTATCTTGAGAGAGGTATATTTTTCGATAATACTTTGTACTCTGAGTACGACTCTAAGAATGATACCAACTTTTTGTTGCGAGTTTTACATTTAGGTTTTTTAGCGTAAATTAGTGCGCTACATGCAGTATTGGAAAGAAAATAGAGCAACTTTTAATATTTTCTATATTATATTTGAAATTTATATTTTTTTTACAATGTAAAAGTTGAACAATGTAAAAGTTGATTTAGAATAAAGTGGAAAAACTTAACAATTTAAAGGTAAATAACAGTTAAATTGATTAAAGTGCAAAGATTTTGCACTTTATTTAGATGTTGACCGGTTGTCCGGTCAACATCTAACCACGTCTACCAAAATTTACACGTTATAAACCACCCTACATAGTAACTGGTGTATTCACTTTCTCTGGCAAACTTTCTTGCATAATACGAACAAAACTGTGAAACCACATTATCTTTATAGAAAATTTTCTGCCCTTTACGGTGGTATATAACTTTCATAGATCACATGTTCGCACAAGCATTTTCTACACCAAAAACTGCGAAAATAGTGTAAAATTGATGTAAACAACCGTTTACGGTCGCATAACATTCTTATATGACACGTATAAAACTCTGAAACCATATAGAACCTGTAGGAAATTTTCTGTTCTTTACAGTGGTGTATAACATTCATAGATCACAAGTTTGCAAAAGCATTTTCAATCATATCGGTACGGTCATTGCTTAAATTTTGGGGGATCTATTTAAGAATTGGTTGATTCAAAGTAAGCTTCATATAACAACTGCTGACAATGCCGCTAATATGAAAAGAACTATTTTATTTTAAGAAAATAATATTTTAGTAAATTTTGGTGCATGACATTGATGATATTAAGCTAGTATATGAAGCGGTAAGCTCAATGTTGATTATCCCGGTGTCTAATACTTTTATACCGTGTACTTTAAGTTAACCAACCAAGGCCAAACAACCTGAGGAATATCTGGTTATACTCAAAAATTAAAGGGTTTGGAGCAAAGAACGTTGTACATAAATTGTTTATGACGGTATAAGAATACACAATCCATAACCAGATACGGCTTGATTATGATTGTATTCTAGCTAGAATATTAGTATAGATTGTGTTCGTTACTAAAGCCGATAATAACTCAAACAATAACAGTGTTGGAACAAGAAATGCTGAACATAAACTGTTTATAATGATGTAAGAATACATAATCCATAGCCAGATATTGATAAATTATGATTATATTCTAGATAAAATATATAAATCCCCAACATGTCCATTCATTTTTTTTGCAATCGAATATATTAAAACAATAGTTAAATTTTTGAACACTCTGTATAAGGTAGACCAATGCTGCTACTGGCACCCTGCTTAAGGATATCCAAGCAAGAACAGAGATAAATTTTATCTTTCTAGCTCGATCAGTCTTTGAGAAATTCAGATTTAAAGGACGCAGAGTTTATGGCTAGAAAGTTTCTAACTAAAATAACTCAAAAACTAAAAGCTGTAAGTATCAACATAACTTATCAAAGTCAACATATTTTGGCGTATAGAATCAGAATATTTAATAAAACTATATCATTCCATTTAAAATAACATATATTTATTCCGGTACGTTGTTATAGAATAGCCTGTATTTGTAAAAATATTTTCCGTTTATAGTAACTTTGTGTCTCGACTCCTTAATAGTACTTTATGTACTTCTCTTTCGTGGGACACTCTGTATAAGAGTTTTATTGTGTACAATATTTTCCCTTATTGAGACATTATTTACCATCTCTACCCTCTTCCTATATTTTCGCACCCTTCACTCCTCGGCGCAATCACACCCTACTCTATTATTCCGCGCCCCAGCAGCCTTTTGTCTCCTGACCCCACCCTTCTCATCCATTGTTTTCCCTCTCGATCCACCCCTAAGATCCGCCCTCGGTCCATCTCTTCCTCCCTAAACTCACTGCACCCATTCAACATATGTTCCAATGTTTCTCATTCTTCCCAGCACAGCCTACACCACCCACCTCCTCTCATCGGCCATGCAGTATCTATTTATTTTTTATCACCAATTTCTTCCATTCCTTATCTCTTTCCAATACCAAGAATCTAGGCAGCCCGTCCGTAATTATGCTCGTGTACCCTCAATTATAACTTCCCTCTTTTATTTGTATCCTTCTTTCCTATCTCTGGACACATCAGTCCCTCTCTCTGAACTTGCTCAACATCTCCCTACCCACCCTTCGTCTACCATTTATCTCAGTTACCGAATAGCCCACACTTTTGTAATAATTGTCTCCGTCTCCTTTCCCATATTTGACCTTGCCCTCCAACACTCCCCCAAAATCCCGCAGTTTCGCCTCATTTCTATTCCTACTTAATATTTTACTGCCTTACACTCTGACCTTATCTATCTTTACCTCTTCCCTCACTATATCTCCGGTGTTGCTCTCGCCACCCCAAGTACCCATTTGCAATATCTAGCTAGCACGTCCTCCAGCATTCCGTGTTCCCTCCATCCTCATACCTCTGCCCCCGCTGTTTCGCCATTGCTACCACATGCGACCCCTGCCTATTATCCTCAATAAACACATATCTAAGTAAGTATCTTCGATCTCCTTTCCCTCCCATCTCCAACTTTCTGCTTTTTTTCTCGCGCCCTAAAATATCTTTTCAAGGCCTTTATCATATCCTTCATCTGCACTGCCTCCTTCACCATGACCACGATGGCACCACCCATCCCATCTGCCCCTTCCTCAATC
Organism: Onthophagus sagittarius; assembly: GCA_036711965.1. Classification (NCBI taxonomy): domain Eukaryota; kingdom Metazoa; phylum Arthropoda; class Insecta; order Coleoptera; family Scarabaeidae; genus Onthophagus; species Onthophagus sagittarius. The sequence continues at coordinate 51,183,313 of JASERS010000001.1, forward strand.
TATCTTTCAAGTCCACCGTAATGCAAAGAGATATCGGCTCAGCTAATATCCCTGCTTCAGCCCTTTTCGTCCAGAACACGTCGCTCAGCTTATCCCCCACTTTTATCGTAGCCATAGTCTCCATGTATATGTCCTTCACTCTTACTATTAGGTGATCCGTGATCCCCCTCCTCCCCATCTCCTCCCACAATTTCCCTCTATCCACCTTATCAAAAACCGCCTTCAGATCTATAAAAAGGGCGTACAATTTCTATCTTCGTATATACATTGTATGCCGAGTCAAGTAAGTTAATTCTCCTGTAGCTATCTACACTTCTCTTATTACCCTTTTTATATACTGAGCAGATTACTCCCACTTTCCATCTCTATGGAATTCCAGCCCTCTTCGTAAGCTATTCATCCCCTTCAACAACTTAATTCTCGCCACCCATAATATTTCCAATCTTGCCTCGTTATGGATTCCATCTTCGCGTTGTGCCTTTCCCTTCTTCACTCCCCTAAGCATTGCTTCCATCTCCTCTTCTGCTACCTTCTCTCCCTCATCTTCCCCACAGCCTCCCAATCCTGTTAACCTCATTTCAACTCCTCCCAATAATCCTATAAAGCAACCTTTACATTCTGCTATGTGTATTACGCTGGTGATCTCCTCCCTGCCCTTCTTTATCTTTTTCTGATGTCTTCACACGTCCGCTTCCCTTATTATCCCTCTAATCTCCGCCTACTTCTCCCTCAGTTCTATTTTCTTTCTACTGCATAACTCTCTGTACCCCCTCCTGGTTTCCTTATATCTATCCACCCCTTTCTCTCCCCGTCTCCACTGCCTCAATCTCCATGAAGAGGGAGCTCTTCGCCTTCTTGCACTCGCCATCATAGTAGTCGTTCCTCCTCACTCTGCCACCCCTACGGACACACTCTCTTTTAAGTGTAGCCTCACCGACTATCTGGCTAAGTTCTTCCAACCCCTTGACTTCTTATACCCTCTGTACCCCCTGATATCTTGATGAAATTTGTCGTTATTTGTAAAGGAGAGTATGCACTTTCCTGAGTATAAGCTGAGTATCTCGCTTCGTTTTCGAGATATCAAGTATTGAACTAAACTTAAATTTATAGTATTTCGTAAAATTTGCATTTTCTTAACCATTTTTGAAATAATCGCATTTTTAAGATATTTTGATGAAGTTTGTACATTCATACGCATAAATCTATACTTGAATATCTCAATTCATTTTTGAAAACTCATGTTCGAAACTCCACCTAAATAATTGAATTCTTAACATACCTTGGTGAAATTTTTTGTTGTTTATAATGAAATAGAACGTATTAATAACGGAACTAATAGTGATATCTAGCATATCTATCCGACCATTATGTGTAATTGATGGTTTCAAAATCAGTTTTATATCATATACAGATAACGAATACCTTCTGCATCAAAAAAAAAGCAGATGCAGAATGTGTCTTGATAATATTTTTAGTGATTTATAAGGGAGAGTATGTAGTATTCCCCAATTAAACTATCCATGAATATCTGAATTCGTTTTTGAGATCAATTTGTAGCACAACATAAAAGAACATTGTCCTTAATCTTAGTTTTATATGCACAAAACCATACATAAAACGAACATATCAATTCCTTTTCGAGATATCTATTTTTGAACTCTAATGTGACAAGTTGTAACGATTTTCAAAAAATCATAAAAAATTCAAATTCTTAAGATATGCTAATAAATGATGGTTGCTTGTAGATAAAAACATATACTTTTACATGAACAAAACCTCATTTAAAAAACTCCATTCATTTTTGAGGTATGAATTTTTGAATCAATCGGAATGTTGATGAGTTTATGAAGATAATAATTTCTTCCAATCATTTTCAAAAAATCATAAATTCAAATTCTTAAGACATGTTAATGAAATGATGGCTATTTGTAGAGAGAAGCATATACTTTTTCATCAACAAAACCTCATTTAAAAAACTTTATTCGTTTTTGAGATATGCATTTTTGAAATAAATCGGAACTTTTATTAGTTTACGAAGATGAAAATTTGCACGAATGATTTTCAAAAAATTATTAGAAATCGAATTTCTAAGATATGTTAATGAAATAATGGCTATTTGTAGAAAAAAGCATGTACGTTTGCATAAACAAACCGCGTTTAAAAACTCTATTTATTTATTAGACATGAATTTTTGAACTCAATCAAAATTATTATTTAGTTTATTATGAGTTCGTTATTAGTTTACGAAGACAACAATTTTTTCCAATGTTTTTTAAAAAAATTGAATAGTAGAGGAAAGCATACACTTTTTCCTTTTTTGTCCATACAATGTTTTAATTATAATACTCTATCTTTTTAACAACTAAAATATTCACATTTATCGTTTTCACAAAATTTTCACTTTTTGCCGGTATGGCGAAAACAATAGACGATAGCTGTTCGGAGTTTGCCTCATTTACAGTTTCTCGAAAAATAAGATCATGACATATAACTTACTTTTTTATCTCTTTTAATTTCGGAGACAGCCTATGCGGATATCGAAATGGGGACATTTGACATCACCTGTACATTTAGATTGTGTTGTTAGATAAGGATGTATTATTCGTTTTTGTCTCACTCGCATCAGCAAGAATTGGCTTAATAGACTTTAATAATCATCTTTTAATAAGGATTTCTGCACTTGTATGGAATTTTTTATTTTTTGTAGTTTCCAAAACAAATTTTTATTATGCTTGAGCTATAAGCTTGGTTTTGTTGTTGAAACGTCCCAGTAAAATCCAATTTTTGTGGTTCAAAGCACCCTCATGTCGTTTAAAAAATTTCAAGTAATATATTCGGAAAATATTCAGTTTCAAAACCGCGTTAAAATTTTGAAGGTTACGGAAGGAAATTTTTCTCTAATAACATTCAAGCGATCGGATGTTATTACGGACGGTTGGAAACCGCTGATATAGACGATTCAGCTTCATATACGAATTTAAATTCTTTAATGGAATGTTTAGTAACAGTTTGTTAGATGTTACGTAACTAACACCTGACGCGGTAATTATTGCCGGAACATTTAACAAAACGTTAATTTTACGCCAAAGAATGTACTTTCAATCGTTCAACATGTGTTTATTTCATAACACGACCGTTTGACATTTTTTTATTACTGCAATTCATTAAAATTCTATATGGAAAAGAAATTACAACTCAATAAAATGAAAAATAATTCGTCGACACAAAACTTATCGTCGTCGTAAACGTGTTTTGAATTACAAAATTAACCCATTATTGAGTTCCATTCTATTTCGTTAAATACCGCTTCTTTGTTATTTACCGTTTAGAAATGGTTTATGAATTGCAATTCGTGCACGTAAAAGTTAATTTAAATCATACACATCGCAAGACAATAGGGTCGGAATATTAAACTATTCATATTCCCAACCATTAACAGTGTGGAAAAGTAGGTTACCAGTTACCTACTAACACTTACATGTATACAGTCATACAATGCGTTTGTGCAACTATGAGGGGTCACGACATCGCCATCAGAAATTTCTTACTTAATCAACTGATGTTCTGTAAATGTTAGAGATGCGAATTAATTTAATAGTCATTACGTAAGATAAGGAATTCAGTTTTTTGCCTGTTTTGTCTATTTTCATTTATAATAACAGATATAAATAAATGAAAACTTACATAATTTAATATAGTTTGAAGAGAAATAATTGTAAATTGAGTTGATAAATTTATATTTTTAAATAAACCAATGCAAAATTATGTTATTAGCAAAAATTAATTTACACGAATTGAAATATAAAATGCTGATCGATAGAAATTCCAGACAACTATTAAAAGTTAACTGTAAAAATTAATCGCTTAATAATAAGTTTCATCACAAACTGCCATTTTTTTATGATCATTTACCAATAAATTTTGATTATTTTGTCATACATCCGAAAAAAGGATGGATTAGAAAGATTTGTTTCGGATCAAACTAAGAATTTTGAGCCATATTTGTTGGAATAGCGTTTCGCAAACTTTTTTAGGTAGCGATCCAAATGTGTGAATAAAATGTTAATATGACCCATAAGAAGTTGAAAGAGGGGATAACTACTGTAATAGAAAGTAAACACACTTTGGGCATAGATCAAATAAATACATATATATTTTTAATCCTAACTAGGAATAGAACGGCTATCCGACAACGATCCGGTATTTCGGTATTATTATCCGGCTAATTTTTAAAATCCGACCGAATACCGGATAGTTGCTAAATATCCTGCAGCTTTTTGCTGGATTATAATAACTTGCTTGATATAAAGACAGGTCCATAAAGGTTTTCATTCTATATGTATTCATTAGTTTACCAGTTAAATGTGAATTTGGATAAATAAAATCTTTTAATAACAACATATTCAACTGTTCTGCTTGAAAGCAAGTGTTCTCTCCATGGTTATCTCAATTAATATTAGATACAAAAAAAGCAGATGAAAGTCAACTATCAAATATATAATGAACAAATAAATACGCAAAAATAAAAAAAAACTACATTGATGATTGTTATGTACATGATGATGGGCAGATATTAACTCGAAACGTCGTACTAATTGTTTAGACATGTATTAATTTAAATAAAAAAAAATTCACAAGAAAAAAAATGTGTTTTAATAAATAAAAAGTATATAAATAAAAAAAAATCCCCCTTTAAAGAAAAAAATAAAAAAGAAAAATCAGATATTTTTGGATGAAATTTATATTGTTTATTTACGTGATTTCGGTGCTATAAACTTTTGTCCTTGCCAGATGTAAAGGCCCCTCATTTTAGAGATATTTTCGAAATCGCTCGATAAAAAAACAATACAGTAAAGTATTTTGTAATCAGTGAACATTTTTGCATATCATATATTTTTGATATTTCTGTATTAATTTTTATATATTACATTATCAATTTTTATTATAATAATCATTATTACTATTGTTGATGTTCCACGTTATTTTGTTTAAATTTATATGCATTATTTATGTCGTATACAATTTGTACTGTGAGCCAATAGTGCGGGGACGGAAGATTGTAGCTTTACCATTGAAAATAAAAATAATGTTTTTATTTAGTGAAACAACATAAAAGATCAATCAAGCATATTCCCTAGATTAAACAATTTTCAATTACAAGTCAACGTAGACTTCAATTTACGGCATCTCGGCTTACGATAACTTGTACTTACGACGATCAACAAAATCCTGTTGTATATAAATGTACAGATGGGTCAAATTCGATATCTGAATAGGCTGTCTTGAAAATACAAAAAGACTTGAGATGCTTCCAGAAGAGAGGATACAGCCTCTAGATGACTTGATATTGTTTCTAGAAAACTTGATATTGTTTCCAAAAGACTTGAAATTTTTCCAGAAGACTGATACTTCTAGAAGACTTAAAATGTTTCTAGACAATTTATAATGCTTCCAGAAAAGTTGAAATGCATCAAGAAGTCTTGATGTTACTGTTAGGAGATTTGAGGTATATCCAAAAGACTTGATATTGCATTTAGTAGACTTGATTTATTACCAGGAGGCTGGATACTCCCTCTAGATAATTTGACACTGTTTCTAGAAAACTTGATATTGTTTCAAGCAGACTTGAAATGTTTCCAGAAGACTGATACTGCTTCTAGAACACTTAGAATCTTTCTAGACGACTTATAATGCTTCCAGATAACTTAATATTGCATCTAGAAGCATTGAGATGTTTCCAGACGACTTACAATGCTTTCAGAAGGCTTGATGTTGCTGTTAGAAGACTGGACAGTGCCTCTAGATACTTCGTTCAACTTCTTTCAAGACGTTTGATACTGTTTCCAGAAGACTTAAAATGTTTCCAGATGACTGGACATTGTATTTAGAAAACTTGAAATGCTTCCAGACGATTTACAATGCGTCCAGAAGTTTTGAAATGCTTCCAACAAGACTTATTGTTACCGTTTCCAGACTGTTTACAATGCTTCCAGACGACTTACAATGCTTCTAGAACACTTGATATTGCATCTAGAAGACTGGATATTGCTTCTGGGTGATTTGATACTGTTACTAGAAAACTTGATATTGCTTCAAGAAGACTTAAAGTGTTTTCTAACGACTTATAATGCTTCCGAAGTAAAAATAAAAAGAAAGATTTGTTCAAAAAAAATTTTTGTAAGCAATTATTAACACATTCATCTAATTTATTTATAAAATAGTTTAAATCTTAAGCGTTGAAATAACATTATCTCCGGAAGCATTATCATTATATACATTTAATATTATACAGTTCGTGAAATATACAGTTTCTTTAACTATTTCTTATCTCATATCACAGTGCCATTAAATTGATTTTGAACTATAATTTAAATAATTTTCCACAATGCTTCCAGAAGAGTTGATATTGCATCTACAAGACTTCATTTGCTACCAGAAGACTGGATACTGCCTCTAGGTAATTTGATACTGTTACTAGAAAACTTGATATTGCTTCAAGAAGACATAAAAAGTTTTCAGGCGACTTATAATGCTTCCAGTCGGCTTACAATGCTTCCAGAAAACTTGCAATGCTTCCAGATGACTTGACATTGCATCTAGAAGAATTGAAATGCTTCCAGACAACTTACAATGCTTCCAGAAGATTTGAAATGTTTGTAGAAGACTTGTTACTACTTTTAGAAGACTTGAAATACTTCAAAATTAGTCGAAATGCTTCCAAAAAAGACTGAATATTGTTTCCAGAAGACTCGATACTGATTCTAGATGTTTTAAAATGCTTCAAAAAGACTCGATACTGCCACTGCAAGACTAAATACTGCGTCTAGAAGATTTGAAATGCTTCCAGAATACTTAAAAAGCTTCCATATTTAGTACTAATTCTAGAAATCTAAGAAATATGAAGATAAATTCCAATATTTTCAAGAGAAAATATTGGAATTTATCTTCAAATCAATATTTTATCTATCTATAAAATATTGGCTAAGAAGCCACTTTTATCATAAATTTTTTTCCTGCAAGTTTCTGCAATGAGTAGTTTCCGAGAAACCTGTATATTAATTAATTTTAAACTCTACATGGTGGTTTCATCATCAGTTTATTGACAATAAACTAATTTCGCAACTCCGAAGGCAAAGATACGGCATTTTTTTATTAGGCATTATAAGCACAATATTTTTATTAAAAAACAGTGATATATGCTGACAAGCAGTGAATAGAACTATTACATATTCGAGCCATTTTGGCTCGAATAGTTTGAATATACAGGCTTCATGAACCGCGGTACTTTAATAATCTAGGGACCTTTAATTAGTATAATTAGTTCATTCAGATTCTGCATTTTTTTTATAATATTGGGTTTCGGTCAGTTTAATTTATTTTGTTTCTTTGGTAATTTCATTTAACGTTTATTTAATTTTAATTTATAATAGCAGTTAACTTTGGTTGTTGAAGATATTTTGAGGCGGTTTTCGTGTGTGATGTCAGCCGGTTCCAAGTTTTTTTTGAAAATCGTGTAGGTATAAATGGGGAGTTTTAAGGCGAAACCGTTCTCTTTTTCGATTTGGATTGTATCGTGGAGTGTGTAACGTACCGAAAAGTAACCCATTTTAGAATTTTGTTCGGCGTCCATTTAAGTGGGATTATATTTTTGTTATAGTCAGTAAGGGGATTTTCCCGATTAATCCACACTAAGATCGCGATTTTATTGTCTTTTAATTTCTTTAAGCCGCCCAACATCTCAGGTAAATTTTCTTTTTTTGATTTGGATTCTTGCACGTGTCGGTACTAACGGTCGTACGCGTTTCTTTATAATTGTTTCAGGCTTTTAATTACAATTTTGAAATGGAAAAGGAGAGGTCAAAATGCCATGCAAAATTTATTTTTTATCTGCTCAGATAAAAGAGAAAACATATGGGATCACAGATTTTTTTTTGCAAACGTGCTGTCGAAAACAAATCACACTTAACCTGAAACGAAAAAAACGAATACGTGAATATTACTCCGAAAATAATAAAAAAAATAATAGCATAAATCGTCAATATTAAATCTACTTCAATAATTTTTTCAATTTAATACAAATTCGTTCTCTGTCTGCAACAATTTGTTTACCTTTTTATAAAAATACTCACGAAATCTGATAATATCCCTAAGATCTGTTAATCTTTTTAAATACTATCTGTGAAATATCGACGGTAATTATTGCTGTTTTATTTTTAAGTTCGTCTTAATTAATCTTTGTAGTCGAGCCTGAAGATGATTACACTGTTATCGAAACAATTGTAGCACCAAACTCTAATTAAATTTGTAAACTTGAAATCTCTAGCCATTTTATTATTCCTGGTTTTTTATACAACAACTCCTCCCTGCCTCGGTACAAATTATAAATCTCAAAAACACTATAAAAAGGGAGAAATTAATAATAACGTTAGGAGCCTCATAAAATAGAATTGCCTCATAAAACTCCATAAAAAGAAGTCGAATAATTGGTCATAGGCAACATCAATACGCTCACAAAAGTCCGTACCAAATGTCAGGGCCCCTCACATTAGAGATCAATATCTTCGTAATCAATCGACAAAAGAAAATGTGGTCAAGATTATTGTATTCAATGAACATTTCTGCGTGTCATATGTTAATTTGGAAATTTTCGGATCTGCGGCTTTTCTTTTATCGCAAGTTAAGTGAAAAGAGTACCCGATTTTTGAGAGTTCCGGCAACTTGGTCTACTTTGCGATTTTCTTTTCTCAAAAACTATTTGATGAAAAAATTTCAAATTTGAACTGAGTTAAGTTAACTCTCTTAAATTTTTTAAGAGTGATTTAATGGATTTATAAAATAAAGAGAAACAGAAATAAGCCATGCAGGGGAGGGTGGTATTTTTTGTAAATAAGACATAAATAAAGCATATTAACAAAATAAACAAAATGACGTGGATATACTTTCTTCAAAATATTTAATTTTGATTTAATATACACCAAGAATAATAATAATTGTTATAAAACTTTAATTACAAAGATTTATTATCAATTCTCATTATACAAATCAAAAATATTTATTAAAATATTTTTTATTGATATGCGTAATCTATCTATATTTCCACGTCATCTGCTTTAAATTTATTTTCATTATTTATGTCGTAGATATAAAAATGAAACGTGCTTATTTAATTTGTAACAAAATAATTATATATTTTTAATGTACGCCAGTATACAGAACTATCCCTTCAACTCTGTTCCAATTGGCCGGAGCCTCCCTCTCCACGCATGGTTTATTTCTGATTCTGTTTAATTTATAATTTCATTAAATCGCTCATAAAAAATTCGGGAGACCTAACTTTGAAAACCTAATTACAGAATCACAAGATTAGCAGATCCAAAAATTTCCAAATTAACATATGATAGGTAGAAATATTTACTAATTACAATAAACTTAACTGCAATTTTCTTCATCGAGCGACTTCAAAGACATCAATCCCTAAAATGAGGGGCCCTGACTTCTGGTAAGGATAGTAATAGAGTAGCCGAAAAAGGCCAAAACTTTCTATATCGCAAACTTAAAGAACCAATCAAATGTCCCAATCAACGGGTCGCTAATTGTTATACAGTGTAATTAAAACGGTTCCAAATCAAGAAAACCTGAAATTTAATGTTTTTAGAAAAAAGACCTATACTGGCGTAACCTTTTCAAAAATATCTTTTAACTGTTTAAGTCATAAAAATGCTAATTTTAGATTCATGTTTAATCGAATGTTAAATATGCCTGTTGACGAAAAATATTATGGAGGTAATTAATAGGACTTTGGTCACCAAATTTCACATACGAGACACTCTTATTATTTTCGCGCCGCAGAATATGGGGGTGATGACCGCGATGGGCATTTCTGAAATTGATGAAATTTTATAACGACATACCTCTATGCCTTAGCGATTTAATACCACCATCAAAATACCGTAACCCCTAAGCGGTTTCCAGAAAAAAATGTTATGAGACGGTATGGGGATGTCTTTTTTTCTGGAAAACCATTTGCGGGTTACGGTGTTTTTATAGCTGATTTATATCACTAAGAGTACCCTCCACGCCGTTATGAAATTTCATCAATTTCAGAAGCGCCCATCGCAGTCAAATTTCTTTTTCTGGAAAACCGTTAGACGTTACGACATTTTCATAGTCGACTTAAACCTTCTACGCCGTTATAAAATTTCATCAGTTTCAAAATGCCCATCATAGTCAAATTCATCCCTTTACTACTATTCGCGTATTATAATGTTGTTTTTTTCTCGAAAACCGGTGTTTTGAAAATTGATACTACTGTGCGTTCTGTTAAACAAAGTGAATGAGACCACTCGTATCAGTATTTTTTTAGAGAACGATGAGTCGTAGAGAGTTGAGATAAAAATATTTATTACAAAAGTCATACTAAAGAATCGAATGGTGATATTATCATTTCTCGAAAAAGTCAACATCACGAGTAGTTCTGTCAACAATGCCCAGAATTCCAAAATTTCAAATGGCACCATAAGTCGAAAAACGTGTTGTTGAAAAGATCGTTAAAGAAGAAGAAAGTTTTATAGGAAAAATTATTTTACTACTACCACCCCTTTTAAGTAATATTCGGTTAAAGTTATTACATTTGAAATTCGTTGTTGACAAACAAAATTGAAAAGTGTGCTTTTAAAGTCTAGTTACTGAATTAAACAATGTTACAACTGTTCAAAATGTCTTCCATTTACTTCTAAACACAGTTGAGCTCTTCCAATTACACTATCAGTGGCTCTAAGTATTTCATCATTACTTAATGATAGACAAGCATTCCGAATTCTCAGCTTCATATCATCTCTTGTTGTTAGTTTTTCTTTATAAACAATATCCTTGATCCAACAGCAAAGAAAAAAATATTTAGAGTCATGCAATTTGGTGATCTTGGCGGCTATCTATTAGGAAACAGTTGACTTATCGTGTTCCTGGCAACTAAGGAAAAATGAGCTGGGCGGCCATTTTACAGTAAGTCGATCAAGTCGTTACCTAAAAACTCGGCATATCGTATTCCATTCAGAGTTCCTTCGAAAAAATAAGGGCCTATGATAAATCCACCAAGACTCCAAACGTACCCATCAGGTATTAACACTGCAAAGCTGTTGATTGTCAATAGTTTGTAGCCAGTGAGATTTGTTTGTGACCAGTAATGCGCATTGTGAATATGAATGACTTCTCCAGTGCTTTTGAAGCCAGCTTCGTCAGTCCATAAAACTCTCCTAGGCAAGTCCCCACTTCCCTAGGAAAGTTTTATTGAGTAACCAATTAGAAAAAATGACTCGACCTTGAAAAACATTCTCATTTAATTACTGGTGCATATGGATGTGGTGTTGATGGAAAAAAAATCAAAATTCTGCATAGGAAGTATTGGCTAATTCCAGAATCTCTTGCAAGTTCTCTCGTTGAAATATAAAGATCAACAATTCTAATTTTATTTCTGCCATTGTACGTTGGTTGCACCTCTCCTATGGTACAAATACGTGCTGCCAATCTCCGAAAAACATTGAAGGATTGATGGGCACGCTGAGTATATCTTTCAGCATACATACTTTTAGCTGCTCTGTAATTTTGTCTGCAATCTCCCAAAACCATGAACATGTCGAAAGCTTCTAAATTTGAAAAAGGCATAATTTCACTAATTTAAGTTAATTTACTTTCCACCGAAATTCACTTTTAACAACGTATAATCTGTCCACAAACAAATATCACAAACCGAATAGATTAATACAATAAATGAAAGTAGTGACATTATGACGCATGTGTAACATTGTTTAATTCGATAACAAGATTTTAAAAGCCGATTTTTCAATTTTGTTTGTTAACAACGAATTTCAAATGTAATAACTTTATAAGTACGAAGACTTTCACGATCGGTGTTAATTGAACTAAAATTAAAACTAACACTAGCACTAACACTAGAACTATCATTAGGACTAACACTAGATCTAAAACTAGAAACTTTCGGGTTTCGCCGTGCGTTTTTTGAAAAAATGTTTGACGTTTCGGATGCCATGTTGCAATCTTCTTCAGAAACTGGTTCTAACTGAGTTAAGTTCTAACAAGTAACATGTTGCAACATGGCATCCGAAACGTCAAACATTTTTTCAAAAAACGTACGGCGAAACCCGAAAGTTTCTAGTTTTAGATCTAGTGTTAGTCCTAATGATAGTTCTAGTGATAGTTCTAGTGTTAGTGCTAGTGTTAGTTCTAATTTTAGTTCAAGTAATAACTTTAATCGACTATTACTTAAAAGGGGTGGTACTAGTAAAATAATTTTTCCTATAAAACTTTCTTCTTTTTTAACGATTTTTTCAACAATACGTTTTTCGACTTATGGTGCCATTTAAAATTTTGGAGTTCTGGACATTTGATATCACCATTCTACTCTTCAGTATGACTGTTATAACAAATATTTTTATCCCAACTCTCTACGACTCACCGTTCTTTAAAAAAAATACTGAAATAGAAGATGAAATATATTAAAAGTGCCCATCAGGGTGAAAACACCCTTTTTCGGGGGTAGAGGTTGAAGTGGGGGTTTTTAAATGAGGGTTGGGATGGGTATTTGAAGTCAAAAGTGTCGTTTATGTGAAATTTGATGACCAAAATCTTATTAATTACGGAGTTATGAATATTTTAAGTTTATGGCTGGGATTTATGGATAACTTCACATCAGTAATATCTGGCCATACCATATCTTCTAATCCTGTAAACTAAATTTAAGAACAATTTGAAAAAGTACATCATCACACCTACGTTGAAGTCAGGCAATAAAATCTCAGGTCAGCTCTTGAATAAATATAGATTTGGTAGTAGAATTGGCGTCTTCAGACGCACGGCTAAACCGCAACTTTCTAGGTCTTCTTCTTTTTAAATCTAGTATTAGTTCTTGAAGAAACGTATGTCTAAACCCTAGCGTTTCTAGTTGTCGGGTTAGTTCTAAAGCTGCGTTGCTAGTATTAATAATATCAGTGATTCTCAAGTTGCATCGTTTGGACGGCGCAAAATATGTTTCCAATTTTCCAAGAAAGATAACAATTAAAAAAACGGATGTATATTAACGGAGCCGAAAAAAATCCGATTATTCAGGGAGTCAAAGAGGATTGGAAACCTCTTTATTAAAGAATTGAAATTCGTAAATGAAGATCTTTATAAAAAAGAATTTCTAAGCATTAAATGTACTTACAACGTGAGTTCCCATCCTTCCCAAATACTTCATTTTCTCTTGTACAGCTGCAACCTGTTTGAGGTACCATTCTCTGGCCTTCTCTATGGCACCAAGCCCTTGCATAAGAACGTCTTTTTCCTGCTCAATCTGTTTCATCCTCTTCAGCATATTATAGTCGATCCCGTTCTGAAGAGTGTGTCGTCGCGGTTCCCGCCTTCGCACATTCACCTTCTTTTGATAAATTCCTCCTTGGTTTTGTGTTACCACTTGAACTTCATTCTGTGCTTTACCATCCCCCATACTGCGTCCACCTCGCGTATTTCCAAACCTCTTATCATTTTTATTATTTTCTTGATCGTTCATAATAACTCCCATTTGCCAATTTTGAAGGGCGTTTCTTATTTCAGCTCTGTCTAAATTACCAGCGGATGTGGTGGAAATTCCGAGAGTTCTCGGCGGTTTTGGAGGACCGTATAATGTGTTACAAGGTTTGGCTGGTTTTGAAACGGATTTTTGAATTTGATCGGAATTTCGTATATTTGATGATTCGATTTGTTGAGGTTCCTTTGGTAATAATTGCGGCATGCTAAGCGTTCGTTGTTGAGTTAAGACGTTATTCGGTCGAATCGCCGCTGTATTGCTACTCCAAGTAGTCGTTTTCGCGGGAATTGTATCGATATCTAATAAAGGCGCGGAGGGCGGTCTATTTTGATCTTTTTTAATGGGACTTTGATTTCTTTGTTCTACTTGGTATCTCATCAAACAAATTTTTGAGCCGGCACAGAATCTTTCAAAAGTTAATAATCCATTAGTGGGAGTAACTTTTCTTAAACTCTCTAAAAAACCCTTTGGAATACCTTTCGAACCGTCGTCTTGCCACCAGTTTTCTATTTCAGAAAAATGTACGTGACCAGTTCCCTTATCGTCCATCACGTCGAATAGTGTTCTCATCGCGGTCACAAATGTTTTAGGAAGTCCATCTAAACTCGACGGGGACGTCATCGTGTAACGTTCACAAATTTAATAGACGATGAAAAAGAAAGATACCGAGAGAGCGAGATTAAGAACGATGCCGTAACGTATAACGTCTGCAGGTAACTAACTGTACTCGTTTGGTCGACGGTCGACCTTGCATCATTGGCAACTTGTGGCTCGGCCACTCGGCTCCTCGGCTCCAGTCTTCTGTAGTCCCCCCCACTCGATTCCAAACGACTGAGATCATGGTCTGGTGAAAAAGTACCCGTTAGAGAGGTGCTGGATCTTGGGTGCGCGAAAGTGAGTGAGTAAGAAACTTGATTGAGTTTTCTATTTCAACTGCTAACCCTACTAAAGTTGAGGTTCTATATTAATTTTATAAAAAATGAAGATATAAAAGACTTGATTAAGTTTCTTCAATATAAATTAATTAGAAATATCCTAATTAAATAAATTGAAGGATATTAAATAAAAAGTAGTATACAACTGTAATTATCAACACAATTATAATCGTTAATAATTCAAAAAGTGTTATAATAGAAAATAACAGCTTTTATACATAAAGAGAAATTGTGGGAAATTATTGTCAGCTGAGCCTATCATTGTTCTTGATATACAGTCCGCGTCAAAAATAATAGACTTGTTCGAGCTATTTCATATAAATAGCTCGAATTATGAAACAAAAATTTGTGGAACTTGTTTTTTATTAGCTAAAATATTTTAGGACAAAAAATTGTTTATCACTTTCAGTTTTTTCGAAATATGGGTCAGATTTCTTTTTTAATGGATCACCTTTATATAGAATCTAATACAGGGAAAAAGTACGAGTAAACCTGTTGAATATACCAGGTGTCATACAAAAAACGCCCCAAGCGGTAACTCAATCATTTGTATTCCAATTTTGATGAGTCATGTACCAAATGAAATGGTGTTATGAATATTATGTTTCATGCTATAAATAAATTTTAAAAAATATAAATAATAGTTCAGTACTTTTAATTGGTTTTATTGTTTAAATTAAGTTTGACTAGTTTCGCTTTTTACAGCATCTTCAGAGACTCTACAAGAAAAATTTTTAATGACTGAATAAAGATAATGGAATTTAAAGAGCTATTCTTATCTAATTATATACTATTTCTAATAAAATGACACTTTAATAAAAAAATTTAAATACTTACACGTGTGAACGTTACAAATGTCAAGTTTATTTTCCATATTCTATGTGATCATTCAAAAGCATCAATTCCGAATATTTCACTTTCATTAAATTGAACTAACTTAAAAACTTAAAAGTTAAAATTCATAAAATATCTTTACATCACATTAACACGTTAAAATTATAAATGTCGAGGAAGATTACATTTTATGGTACAAAAAACTGGTTTTATATTTATTGTATGAGAGAGATTTGGATATTAAGAAAAAGAAAACAATGTGCATTAAGATGCTCTTATAAAAACAAAAATCAGTGTGTAAACCATTTGAAACCTTTGTTCTGTTTGTGCAGTAAAATTACATTTTGTTGAATATCAAAATCATGGCTGTAATTTAACATATGTCTACCAAAGTTTGAGTTATCATTTAATTCATTTTCTTTAATACGAGTTTTAATAGATCTGCCAGTTTCACCTATGTAAGTGGCACCACAGGTATCGTATTCTAACTATCTTTAGGATTGAGAAGTTTTTAAGGTCAAACGTAAAATTAATAATAATTTTTTGATTGTTACTAACGCTGATAAAAATGCTGGAATAGTTATTTTCGAAAAACCTTTTCATACTTTATATACTGTTCGCAAAACTTTCCTTTCCAACTAAAATACGTCCACGATAAACAGTGAGTTTGAGGGAGCAGTCATGGTATCTCCTTTGTCGCCGGTGATAGCTAACTTTTACATGGAATTATTCGAAGAAAATGCTCTGAAGAAGAGCCAATGAAAACCAAAGTAATGGCTCCGATATGTGGACGACACGTTTGTGGTATGACAACATGAAAACATGAAACGGAATCCGCAAAGCAGTTGCCCTTCTTAGATGTATTGGTCACTAGACAAATGTGAAAACCTACACCAATAGGTACTTAGGGGCGACATCACACCATCATTCCCAACAGAAGAGGTCCGTAATTCGCACTTTATTCCAGAGAGCCGCAAGAATATGTGAAGGAGACAACCTAAGGAAGAAGGATCGGTTGGGTTGGGTTGGGCCACCAACCAAACCCAACCCAACATTTAAAACTACACACACTATTCAAAATATTCTTGATAATAGTAAAGACAAATTTGATATCTTACAAGAAAGCGGAGTATACCAAATAGAATACAATAGTTGTCAAGCTATATATATCGGAGAGACCGGACGTAATTTCAAAACAAGAATCAAAAAACATTTAACGAAAGAAAATTCGGCATTTGGAAAACATTTTTTAACAACCACGAATTTAATATAGAGAAAAAACAAAAATATTACGTAAGAAAAATAAGGGCTATTTACTAGAAATACTCGAAATGTATGAAATAACTAAATTTAAAAAACAAAATCCGGATAAAATTGCACTAAATGAACAAATAAACCATATTACCCCTCCATTATATAATAATTTAAAAAATCCTTTCAAAAATCTTTAAAACCACCTTCGATTTCTACAGGGTGTTAATGAAAGACATGTACATATTTCAGGGGCGGTAGTACTCGATAAAATAGGAAAAAATGCTAATAAACATGTGGTCAAAAATGCGTTGTGTTCATTACAGAGTGTTAAAGTTCCAATTTATTTTTCTTATTTTGCGTTTTTCTCCGGTGTTTTTTGAATAATTATCTCAGATTTGGTATACACCGAATGTTTGTGAATATCTACAATAAAATGACAAAATCGTCATCCACACTACCAGGAGTGTTCCATTTTTTCATGGTCTTGATGCTTGTACCAACCGCAAGTTAGAACCATCAAAAAATGGGACATCCCTGGTAGTGTGGATGATGATTTTGTCATTGTATTGTAGAGATTCGTAAACATTCGGTGTATACCTAATTTGAAATAATTATTCAAAAAATACACCGGGGATAACCGTAAAGTTACACATGTTTATTGGTATTTTTTTCCTATTTTATCGAGTACTACCGCCTCTTGAAATATGTACATGTCGTTCATTAACACCCTGTATATTCTTTAGAAAACTAGTTTTATTTGTCCTCGTGATACCAGTGTGTTGTTGTATTTTAAGAAATCTATGTTTGTGTGTGCTTAGAATTTTATAATGATTGTTTTAACTTTTTAAATTATTAACTGACGTAAGTTTTAAAGTAAAAATAAAATTCTCTATTTTAATATGTAAACCCCTTTGTATGTAGGTATCTTCTGAAGATGGTAATATAATTACCGAAACCGGTTGACGAAAATAAATTTAAATATCACTTAGTACATGATAATATTTTATTTTATATTTCTACAACTTATTAGTGATAATGGATAAAAACATAACTAAATAAAAAAAGAAAAAAGAGGAGATAGAAGCGGAAATAAAAACGCGACGCACGCACACGACTTGTCTTTAACAGCTGTTTTCTCGCAAACATGATTTCTAACCATAGGTAGCTTTTCGTAGTCCAGGTCACATATAAATTGTTACATTGACAACTATTGAACCAGACAAACCGAACAATTCTATGGGGCTATCAGTATCAGTTCGTTGGCAATTATTATCATATTAACTTGACAGTTTAAAAATCATTCGTGATTGGATTGGTGAAAAATTTGTAATCGCTGTTATAACTTATTTAGAAAATTGTCAAGATTTTTCATTTCTCTTTTGACACCTTAACTTAAAAAAATGTAGGCAAAACTATAAAAAAAATATCGGGGGTAGTGCAAGAACTACTGCAAGTGCAGTGAGTGGGCGAGTAGTGATGGTAAAAAGTCCCCAATTTCTGCAAGATATTGACTTCTTAGGGTTCTGACTGGATCAGTAAGAAGAATTAAGAATTTTTTGTAATGATTTATACTTACATTCCTAAAGATTCAAATAGTCCGTACTTTGATTCCTCGAGATTATCCTGTTCAACTTGGTTTTTGTGTACCTATGCTACAGATACTTGATAAAATTTACATCGATAATTCATAAGTGATTAAGTTCATGTCTACCTGAATGTATATATTAATAAACGTAACTTTCCAACAATAGTAACGAATATTACTTCTACTGACTTACATTTATCTTTTGATCCAACTTTCTTGAAGTCTCCTTTGTTGTATCTCTGAAGTATGATTACCATAAAAGAAACAACTTTTTTAATCGGGGAAAGTATGTCTTTTGTTCTCAAACAGAAAATGTTCTTTAATTTGTCGATACCATTGCTTTTTCTATTTTAAAACTCAAGTATAGGTATCTTTGATTATATATATCTAGATAGCTCACCTAATGATAAAATTTGGAATCAAGAATGTAATGTGGGTAGCCGAAGCTCTGGCGGAAATAATTATTTTTAGGTAATGTTTAATAGGTAAATGTGAAACTGATGGTTAGGTATTTGGCGTATAGATGGCTTGCTAAACAATGACAAGATTAAAACGTAATAATTTATTTACTAAAAATTTAAAAATTATAAATATTTAAAATAATTGTAAAACTTTAAATTTTTCTTTAAAGTTGTTGTTGAGTTAAATCTAATGGTAAGCGCTATGAAACGCAATAGTAAATATTTTACGTCCGGTCTCATGTCGCTAGCTGCCGCGCCGTGCTGGGGCTCGGTGGCTACTCAGACAGAGTGGTACACAAAAAGTAATCTGTGCTGGAGCCATTGGGTTAGATCTAGACATCTGGAGCCAGATCTAACCATGTCGGTACACAGTTAGACACAGAGACATGCTGTTGCGACAAAATCGATTGTTTTTGGGTTAAAAAAATACCACCATTTAGTATTTTAATTTTATTAAAATTCTAGATCAGTAATGGTAATTACACAGGATGATGCACATAAGAGCCGACACAGAGCAGGGATATATAGAAGACAATAAATTAATATGATTTAACGCACATCATTCCTGTACTACGTAATTTTTTTGATTATATATTTTTGATTATAATTTTTTTGAACATTAGATATCTCAGTAATAGATAAAGTTAGAAAAACCAAATATGATATACGTTATGAGTGTACCATGGGTTATTCATTGGTAGGAAGCTGAAATCAATTGAGGCATTTCAAAGGGTCAATGTATGTTAGAATTTAATTCTAATTTTTTTTTCACTCTTATTTTTTTTTAACTTATGCTCGTTTAATTAAAAAACGAGCATAAGTAAAGACATGTATTTCTTTAATGTTACTTGAAATCATTGAAAATTAAGTAATCACGAGCAGAACGGTAAAAATTAAATAAGTACGTTTCATTTTTATATATAAATCATACATAATGTATATACATTTAAACAAAATAGCGTGAAAATATGGGATAGATTACGCAAATAAATAAAAAATATTTTTTATCGTCAATCGGAAGCAAATGTATACTTTATTGTATCCATTAAAGTGATACTTTGTCTTATAGTCTAGTAATCTGTGCCATTTAGCGGCAGACAAATAAATATTACAGTATAGTACTATATTTAAGAATTTAAAATTATGCATTGAAGGACTATAACTCCTTAGAGACACATCTTTGTAAATTGCATTAAATGATCTTAATTTATCGCTCTGTATCGGTTCTTATGTGAATCTCCTGTATTGACAATTTTTATATACGTAATTTAATTTGCTCAATAAGTTTTTAATATTTTAGTTATCAAGCAGTGTTCACGACGAAAACTAAGAATTATTGTTTTTATTACTATCTTCCTCCGAAATCGATTCATTTTACCTCAAGGGGTCTTTAATGTTTTGCGGCCAATTTTATATTAATCGTAATTATAATATCAATTAATAGGTGTATGTATAATAATCCTAAGAAAGTTCTAAAAAAGATACATATAAGGCAATTCATTAACTAAGGTCAATTTTAAGGAAACTTGACTTTTGTAAATTAAATTTGGTCCGAGTCCTATATCTCTTTAACAGTCGAAATTTTTTATGTTATTTATTAAACTATAGTTATTTAATATACCCACGCGGGAAAAAGTACTAGATTTAAACATAAAAAACATCCGGTTTTTGAGACTTCAGTACATATCGTCACTTTATGAATTCTTTTTCTCAAAAAGTATGAGACCAAAAATTTTGGTATGTCAACAGGTAATAGTCTATGTTCTACATACAAGGCATACTCTATTTATTTCATATTTTGTACAGTTTCGCGAACTTTCGCAGATTAAGGGAATGTTGTTATCTTGAGAATGGTTTGATGGATTTTAACGCTTTTTACACTGAATTGTACCCAATAAATAGATATGTTGATGTTTCAAAATAAAATTTTTCCGATTTTGTGGAACGAGTAAAGTATTTGAAAGAAATCAGAATTATACAGGCTAAGGGACGTCGGTGCGGGCTAACGGGCCAGCGCTAATCGTCCTCAGAGGTCCCGAGAAACCAGAATCACTGAGGTGACTGAATGTCTGGTGCAGTGTCGAAGATGCATATCAAGGTTATTATCCATGGTATAAAATTAATTTGTTGATAAATATTGTTTACATTATTGTGAATGTTAAACACACAAATATAATTTCTTGTAATTTGTGTTTATGCTATACAAAATAGATATGGTATGTATCTTCCGTCAGCGCGACAACTCTGGTTTTGAAAAATTATTATCGCGACTCGACATACAAAGTTGTTTGCAAAAAGACATGTATTTCTTTAATGTTACTTAAAATCATTGAAAATTCCGTAGTCAGCTGTGAAAGCCTGAATCAAGACGTCAAAATTAACAAACAGGTTATAAAATTATTTCTAAACAGGTGTGGTACATCGTAAATGCAAAATATTGCACTGTTTTTATGTACTGCATAAGGTTTTCTTGTACTAACATTTAGTTTTTTCATAACTGAAGTGTTTCCTGGATCCTAATCACAGGTGATAACTTTGAGAAGAAAACCACAATCTTCCATATAATCTATTTCATTAATAATTAACTGCTGTAAGTTCTCGCTGTTTACTCCTATTTCGGTGAAGAAGTATGCAATTGGCAGTTTTCATCTTTCAAATAATCCACTTATGATAAATACCATTGCTTTCTTTGGCTATAAATTACGTCGTCCTAAGCAGCCTAAAGCTTCATAACCCTTTATAAAATCAAGGGCCTTCGAGTATTCTAAATTTTTTTTTGTAGATATCTTGTCAAAACAGAGAACGCAAAAAACACTTCACTACACAGTTTCTGAAGAAGGTTGCAACGAAACGTCAAACATTTTTTCAAAAAACACACGTCAAAGCCCGAAGATTTCTAGTTTTAGATCTAGTGTTACTTCTAATTTTAGTTCAGAGAATGCAACCTTTTTGAATTTTAGTCATTGCCTGAGTCTTCATCAGTAGCCGTTTTTTAATGCTAATATAGAACCCGGGCAAGATGGTTGCGTATGGCCTACCATAGTAATCGTCTTATGGTACTTAGACCAGGCAGAATAATTTGTATTTTCATTGTTCGATAGGCACTTGGGCTGGAATAAAATAGCGATAGTGACAGTTGTTTTGTCCACTATTACGTTGATCCGTCATTTTTATTAATAATAAATTATTAATTAATTTTTAATAATTTTAATATTATCACACTCAAATTTCTTCAAACTAAACGTGACGTTCGCATAAATTGAACTACTAATACACAAATAACGAGTTAATGCTTTTTTGCCTGGTGCCTGAACAGCTTCCTAATCAAAAACAGCGAAGACGTTGTCACTTCCTTGTAAGGTAATAAAAAAATAAGTAAGAACGTTACAAGTTCGAATTCGACGTCAATGCGTCGTTTCAGTACCATTGGAAAATATTTTTATAACGTTGCTTAGGTTTATTAATAATTTGAATATTAAGTTATCGTTATTTATTATTTTATTATTGTTTCAATAAAACAATAATAATTGTGTAGGTACGTTATATTTTTATTAAAAAAATTAATACTTAAAATTAGCCCATTCTCATAGAGAACTAACATATAAAATTATGAATTATTATTATTTTATAATTTGTCATCATAAATCATTTTATGGTTTAATAATTAATTGTAACAATTAATATTCTATAAATATAAGCTACGTTATCAAGTAATGTCATCACACTTGAACAAATTTCAAGTTTCAAATTTCAAATTGCATTTGGCGAGCTTCACGTACGAGGCAAAGGCTCGTAAGACAGCTCTTGCATTTAAGGCCTACCTAACTGGCGAATAAATCGAAACGAAATTCGGTGGTAAACACGCTCCGAATCTCGATACCAGTCATGAATCGATCGATACGTTGCGCCAAAGAGTAAGCTGTCTCGCGTCAAGCGGGATACATTTTTATGAAAAACTATATAAAAAAATAAAATATAAATTAAGCAATGGCTGAATAAAACGTTATTTATGGTTTTAGGTATTACATAATACTCTCAAAACAGAATGTTTAATGGTACTTTTAAGCAGAGACATCTGGTATTGAATAGGAGAAGCTTTGTATTCAGTGCCGATTACACTGCTTACTTTATCCTACTTTAACTCGCGTCCCATTATATGCAATTATTTGTTTCCCAATTTTACCATTAGGTGAGCTATCTATATATGTATAATCAAAGTAGGTATGCCAATTACTCCACAATATATTAATATAATATAATTAAAATAATTATATGTGTAATTATGAAAACCGATGTTATTTTTCTTGATTTTTTGATTCGTATACAGAATGTTTAGAAATGGTCGCGTAATGTACACGTACCCGCATTCTTTGTTGAATTCAAAGGGAAAATCTCAATTTTAAAAGCGTATTCATGAGGTTCTCATAGTAGAATTCTGTGGATTTCTATACCATTCAACTCATAACCGGGCAGGGCGACATCCGAGGATACTTATGGAAAGCGATTTGACAAAGAAATTTAAAGAATAGGATAAAAAAAATCATAATTTAAAAACAATTTTGGATAACAACTATAGACTTGTTTCGTTGTTTGTGCAAAATAATGTTTATAAGGCTATAAGCGTTTTCTTAAATTTAAATTTTGCTGCGTTACACTTGACTATTCCTTACTTAAAACTGAATTTTACCCTTGTGTATATATTTAATTTATATTATGTGTGTATAACTATAACATTTATTTGATTGCCAACAGCAGTTATGACGACTCGTCGTGTTACAAATGAATATTTCACTTAACATATTACCCAATATAATATAAATAATATAAAGTTATTCAACCGATGTTAGTTTATGTTTGTGGTACCTAGATTACAGATAGAAGTAAAATTTCACTATTCGTGCCTTATATTCGTTACTATGCAATTGTAAAATAAGTTGTATATCTCTCAAGAAACCGTGTGTATAAAAAAATTAAGAAAATGTCGATTGGTAGACGGCATTTTTTACGTTGGTTTTTGTATATCTATAAACAATGCTTTTAATTTTGTTTTGAGATAATATCCATAACTGATAATCCGCTAAAGTTCGAGCAAACATGAACAAACTGAGTAGGACATCTTGGAATCTGTATTAAACATAGATTCTATTTTATCCATTTTCCGTATAGGAATCTGTATAGTTTTTTTAGTCATCACAATTAGCGGCAATTAGCTGTGCTTGTTCAAGAAAACTTTTCTTGGATTGTTAGGTATCCGTAAGGTATATAAGTAATAGGTGTTTCCACGTTTGGTCAATGGATGGAGCTAAATTTTCATTTCACTTTAAAATATTTTAAATTAGTTTTTATTATTTAATTGTATTTCGAAATTTTAAACATTTATATCAATTTATATGCTGACAACAATTAATTGAAATTTTGTAAAACAGTATGTTTTTCGTTCTTTTATTACGTTCAACAGTCTTTGTAATTTGTAACCAAACCTTTTTTCGAACTGCTTCTGTATTGCTATCACTAAACTAGATTATTCCTTACTTTAAAATGAATTTTACCCTTATGTACAAATTTAATTTATATTATGTGTGTATATCTATTACATTTATTTGCCAACAGCAGTTATGACGACTCATCGTGTTACAGACGAGACAAATTAAAATAGTATTTGTAATTTGTAACCAAACCTTTTTTCGAACTGATTCTATGTTGCCTTCACTGAATCTGGATGTACATTCATAAAGCATGATCCCCTCATCATTTTCACTTTTCTACGTGTTCAAAATGTACCGTTACGGTACTGTACTATTAATGATCCACAGTGGACTTTGGAATCGTGATTAAAATTAAAAGTCTGTCTGACGATGAGGTTCAAAAGATAAGTTTCGATGAGGCGGCATATACATATGGCTATATTTCAAGATAATACTTGGTTTGTAATTTATTTCGCTGTTTTTTATTTCATATGGGCTGCATAGATGTTAAAAGTGAAAAAAAGTGTTGAAAGTGAAGATGAGTAAGGATGGGCCGACTATGATTTTGGCCGACTAACGACTATCCGACTAATCGGCCCTAAAAAGGCGATCGAAGTTTGGACGTGTTGGGAAACTATTGTTCGTATACTTTTGGAAGTGCTTATATGCTACAAAATCCTGTGGTAAGAAGCATGATATCGAGGTGTACAGGGTGTTAAATAATTATGTACCCAAAACTCACAGGATTGGTATTGCACGCGACTAAAATTCCTGTTAGCTAATAGTAGTTAAATAGTAGTTATATTATAGTTATATTACACTACTCTTAAAAATTATCGCACCACCTATATTATGCATTAAATTTAAAGGTATTTTGTTTTTGAATCAACGGATGGATAGGAATGTATTGATGGTTTCTGACAATTGTTAACGTTTTACCTATATACGGGATGTAAAAAGAAATTTATGTTTTTTCTTCTGATTTTGCAACACCCTGTGGAATTTATCAGAAAGAACCGCAACATTCCATTTACATTACGTTAGAATGGCAACCCTTCTTTACATTTTCGTTCAAAAATCATCTCGATATCTCTTTTATCAAGGAAGATACACAAGTTTAAATGTATCGAATCTTTATTAACATTTTAAACAAGTAGGTAAAAACTAAAAAACACCACATAATCCTTAATCAATTCTCTCAAAATCACCTAATAACGTGTATTTCCGCCTCTATTACGAATCACTTCTTGACAGCGACAAGGCATACTTAAAGTCAACAACTTAACGTCGTCCAAAACGATAGGTGGTGGATGTCGGCCCCTTAGCTGACGATAAATACTATCCCATAAATTCTCTATGGGATTGAGATCAGAGCTACAGGGTGGTCAGTCCATGGTTTGTATACCAACTTCATCCAAATAGTCACGGACCGTACGGGCAACATGAGGTCTTGCATTATCATGCATTAATAAAAAATATTTCCCTGTTAATGAATCTCTTCGCAAAGAAACAAGGTCTGTTCGTGTTGTTAGCGAAATTCCACCCAAAACCATTACAGATCCTGCATTAAATAAGTTGTCAGTCGTATGTTGCACTATGCGTAGCGTTCATTGGGCCATCGAATTACCCTTAGGACCACTTTTACCACCTCTTGAGAAATTTATCTAACAGTTAAAAACCGGCTCATAACCAATTGGATCACGTAAAATCGATATAACCACCGCTAGATGGTTTAACTGGAGATTGGTAAAAGTGGGCCTTAAACATCTATCTGAGTTGTATAAATATAACCTTGATTCATTTGTGAACAGTACTTATTCCCAGTCAACAGCATTCCAGTCAAGATGTTCTCTGGCAAACTACAATCTCCTTCTACGATGATTTACGTTTAAATTTGGTGCTCTGGCAGGAATTCGAATGTTATGAACATCTGCTACGTGTATCTGTAAGTCAAACTTAAAAAATGTGTATCTTCCTTGATAAAAGAGATATATATCGAGATGATTCTTAAACAAAAATGTAGAGAACGTTTACCATTCTAACGTAATGTAAATGAAATGTTCCGGTTCTTCCGATAAATTCCATAGGGTGTTGCAAAATTAGTAGAAAAAACATAAATTTCTTTTTACACCCCGCATCCATATTGTCAGAAACTGTACCGTGAAGAAGGAATCATCAAAATCCATCCGTTGATTAAAAAAATATATAGTTTTAAACTTAATGCATAATTTAGGTGGTGCGATAATTTTGGAGAGTAGTATATTATATGAGAACTGTAATTCTGTTTCATGGAATTGTTGCGAAACATAAATGCACTACAAAATCATAACAATAACATTCGCTTGATCAGCTATCAACATATGGTTACAATCTAGTTACTAATGTAAAAATATCTGTTCTGCCACTAAATATTGAGGTAAGCAACCAAAATTGCAGCGCTCACGTGGGTCACAATAATTATTTAACAGAGTGTATTGGTTTTTCTTTTGTAATACTGGTAGTTGTGGTAAAGTGTTATTTTTATAAAAAGAATTTTGACCTTCTGAGCAGAGTTAAGAAAGAAATTGCGTGTATAGGTATATTAAAAGTACATCCACATTCAAAAATTAATCATTTTTCATTTTGTGATAAATAAATTCATAAAATTATCTTTATTTTATTTATCATTGGTATGTTATTAGCAACATTATAATAAATGCCGACTAATCGGTGCTTTTATTGTTTAATCACCAATTAATCGCCGACTAATCGTAAGCTAAAAAGTGGCCGAATAGTCGGCTCTTCCGATTAGTCGCCGATTAATCGGTACAACCCTAATTATAAGTTAAACATAATTCAGATAAACTTACTTATTCTAAAAGTTAACCAACTTAAAAATTAAAAAATGTAAAAGTAGTAAATAGAACACAATACTTGATGAAAATAATAAGGTTGGGAAAGTAAATGTATAGTAGTGCTTGATTCACTTTAAACTTGACACATTAAAACGTTAAAACACCTACAATTGAACAGTTAAAATCAATGTTGACAGAATGAGGGCGTACAAATTTTTCTTTTTTCGAAAATG
The DNA here is from genome assembly GCA_036711965.1 of Onthophagus sagittarius. Taxonomy (NCBI): domain Eukaryota; kingdom Metazoa; phylum Arthropoda; class Insecta; order Coleoptera; family Scarabaeidae; genus Onthophagus; species Onthophagus sagittarius. The sequence continues at coordinate 51,210,496 of JASERS010000001.1, forward strand.
AATTTAAATATAAAAATCAAAAGAGATATATTTAGAAAACCCGGAAAAACGATAATGAAAGTAAAATTTTCAAATTCTATGTTTGATTAAATTTAAAATTGTCTTGAAGACCTAAAATAATTAAACAATTGACTGATTTATAATGAAATTATTATTATTACCTTCTTTATATTTTTGATTCTTATTGTTATCATTATCTGTCACGTAACCATAGATGTTACTTAAAAAGTAGGTATCTGTTTTGAAATTAATGGTATTGTCCATGTAATTGAAGCACAGCATTTCCAAAAACGTTTTGTTATAAGAAATATGTACTTTATCTAAAATTTTGATTTTTTGTTGAAATTTAAACTTATGTCCTGTGTCGGTTGAACGCTGTGAAATGGCACAGAGTTGACTTCAGGAACCTGCAGTAGAGATGTGCAAATTACACAGTCCTGTCGGGGTACGATGGGTCATGCGTGACCTACCGTGAGTGGGCATCAATTTTTCTACCACTCACGTGAGCGTGAGGGATCGTGAACAACTTTGGTTTTGACAGGACCCGACGTCACCGGATTGTTTCGATTTTTTAATTGTTGATGAAAAATACAAAAACAGAATATTTAACAATTTAAACATTGTGTGAAAATACAACAACAAAGCGCCGAAGAGACCTTGTAAATATTGTTCGTGAATCGTATGTTATGAATGAGTTTTTAGTCCTAAGAAGGGTTTTTAGTCGTGCTGGGTAATGTACTAATACTAATACTTGTCCATGGTGTCGATACTTACCTTGGTATCGATAATCGATACTCGCAAGGTATTGGTATTGAAAGTATCGGAGTGTAGATATTATCGAATACAGGAAATTGCATTTACAGTATATTTACAAGGGTGACTCTCAATACAAAAATATTAAGAAAACTATATAGAGATGTGTATAGAGTTAATGCTTTAAGGGAGCCAAAATACTTTGAAAATGAGATTCAATAGGTGGTTATGCTCATTATTTCAAAACCCCTTAGTGTTAAAAACACGAAATATATAAGTACGATATTGGAGAATCTCGTCAATACCTCGAGAGTTTTCTGCAGATACTCATTATTTGAAAAATAATCAAGAACACATGGTTTAAATAAGGGTTAAGTTTATAGGCGCCGGTTTTGGAAAATAATATGAGTATTGGGTGATGACAACAACTGAATTGGTAAACAACTGAATAAACTACCATGTATCTTGCGCTTATGGTTGGTTTGCAAAAGAAATGTCTTATGCCAGCAGTGTTTAGAGTTTACAAGCTGTATCTAATGTTGAAATGGCATGTTTTGAACTTTTGAGATGAAGATATTGTATTTTGCCGACAGTGCTTGGTATTTTGGAAGCAAAATCAAAGGCAAGAAGCTGTTAATAAAATTTTATTAACAGCTTCTTGCCTTTTGTATTAACAGTGCCTTTTCCAATAGTATTTAATATTTTCGAAATAAAGTTAAATGGTTTATATTGCTTTTTTGCGATAAAATGTCTTTCTGCTAGCAGTTTTACAAGCAATATCAAGTCTTCAGGAAGCATTTCATTAAGTCTTCTAGAAGCAATATCCAGTCTTTAGGAAGTATTTCAAGTTTTTTAGCACTAGCATCAAATCTTCTGAATGTATTGAAAGTCTTCTGAAACCTTTTAAGTCTTCTAGATGCAGTTTTTTAGAAGTAGTTCAAAGCTTCAAGAGGCACTGCCATTTTTTTTAAAGCTTATGTCTTCCTGTTTAAATTGTTTATGTATTAAATTATTGTCTTTGACCAAGACTTTTTTATTTTAAAAGTAAGATACAAGCAATTTAAATATGCGGTCAATTACTGGTTATTCTGTAGGTCAATTATGGAACACAAACAGCTGAAACACTGAGTATTTTAACCGGTTTTAAAATTTATAAATGTTTAAGCCTAAAATAAATATTATAGCGTAAAATAATAGCGTGAATGTTCGATTTTTCTATTTTATAATAGTTATTTGTGAAACAGTGTGTGAAGTTAGCTTTTTCGGTACTAATGCGATGTTTAGACCACGAGCGAAGCGAGTGTTATATATTGCGTTAGTGTACAAAAAGCACTTCACGCACAGTTTCATATAATATTTTATTTACAAACTAAAAATTAATATCAATGAATATTAACAATTTTTGAACTGTCAAGAAATGATTCGACAAGTGTCTGTGTCTCGTTACTATGAAAACGCGCTAAACAGTGAAACTGGTTAAGATCGTTTTTCGAGGCATCTATATTAATATTGGGGAGGACAAAGCATGGCTTCCGACCTGACAAAAACAGGGATGCTGTCTCGAAACCGTGAAAAAACAGTTTAACGCCAGGGCTCTGAAAGGTGGCCAATCCCGCTGGATCCTGTGCATCTTGAAAAGGAGCGTAGACTCCAAAAGGATTTTCAACCTGAAGTATAATTATAACACAACAAGACAAACGTGATATTGGAAAAGACACCGTTCTTTTCCATCAAATGCGAATAAGAAGCAGTAGCTCCAATATTTTTAAACACCATCCAGAAACGGATCATAATCTTTTGGAAATATACTACATCAATGTAATAAAAGTTTTAAACTCGATCTATTAGAATTTTATGAAATTTTACGTATTTGAGCGTTAACCAATAATTTTTATATTTCGTCACTTGGGCATTTCTTTTTATTTCTTGTCTTTTTTTAATCCAGTTTGTACCTTGTTCTTTTCTCCTTATGCTTATTTCGTTTTTCGGTTTGACCTGATCTGTTCAGTGTATTTCAACGTGGTAAACTTTTCCTTTAAGTATTTTGCTTGTAATGAGTCTTTACCACTTTGGATTTCCGTTTTGATGTACGTTTAATTTGACTGTAAGTTATATATCTTCTAGTTATATCAGTTTAATCTGTTTAATTATACATTTAGTAATTATTGTTTTATTTAGATTCGGCTGATGATTTTATATAAACCAAAACCGGTACCGATACAAATAAATAAATAGCGAGAAAGAAGTTTGTGTTATTTAATTTAAATTATTAACATTTCGATATATTTTGTTTTAATTGTTTTAGGTCTTCAAGAGAATTTTAAATATAATTAATCTTAGAATTTTAAACTTTATTTTTATTATATTTAGTTATTCCCGGTTTTCTAAATCTGTCTCTTTTGATTTTATTTTTCGATTTATTTTCGAAAATAGAAAAACTTGTTGGTCTATTTCACATTCTGTCAACATTGATTTTTGATTTTAACTGTTCAATTTTAGGTGTTTAACGTTTTAACGTATTAAGTTTAAAGTGAATCAAGCACGATGTCATTTACTTTCTTAACCTTATTATTTTCTTTATGTATTGTTATTTACTATTTTTACATTTTTTAATTTTTAAGTTAACTAACTTCTAGAATAAGTAAGTTTATCTAAATTAGGTTTAATTTAATTTTAAAACTCGTTTTGTATTCGTTAAAAAATTGCTCTGAAAGCTACTGACATAACAATTTAACGTATCTGAAATTTATCTTCCATGGATCGGTCGAAGATACTTCTTGCTGATATTTTGTAATAACACAATTTTGATTTTGAAATATTGAAAATCAATTTATAAATAGATGTCTTTATTTATGTCTAATTTCTACAATAATTAAATATTAGTGAACATTCATTTCCTAAATAACTTACCATGTCTATAAACTTGTGACACATATACATTATCTTTTTGTCCTTATTTTCCATTACATCAAATAAACTTACATCTATGCACTTACATGTATATAACGTCTTTTTTTCGTTACAACGTAGTTTATCACAATTACAATAAGGCTTCATTGGTAGAATAGTTAAAATGAATAGTAAGAATCCATCTGTTATCTTTTAATCTCGAATTTCGAGTACAACCGTTTACGTGCTTTATTTATTCTTTTTTTGTTATTTCTAACCATTAAATACAATGTATTTGTAACATCTTTTTGGTTTGACACGTTCGATTAAAGCTGTCATAGAATTCTTATACTGCTTATACATATACCAAAATATAGATATGTATTTATTTTAATAACTGGCAATGATTTTGTAGAAATTAATTGTTTAAAAACAACTATTTTGCGTAAATAAATTAAAAGTGGGTAATCCTTAAAAAATGCTGTAAATTGGTCTCTGATTATTTTAATTATTTTAAAATGATGTTTCCCAAAAACTATTTTTCTTTGATTAATTTGGAAACTATTTACATTTTTAAATATTCTTATTTTATAATTATTAGAGCAAAATGATGATCTTAACACCAACTACAGTTATTTTTCGTTTCATCTCGAAGCATTTTTGATATTTTTAAAGCAAAATAGATTTGAAGAAGTACACTATACTATTATATACAATTTACTACAAATAATTGACATATTCTATTTATTTAAAATTGTTTCGGTAAAATCTGGGCGGTGCTCATATTTTTTATCTTATTTTATTAAATTATTTTTTTTATTTAAAGCTAAAAATCGCATTTTTTATTTAGCAATATTTTTTTATTAAAAAGCGTTATCCTATGTATTACATCCAAATGTACACGATATGAAATTTTCATATAATTTCCTGGATTTTCTTTTGTGTATGGGCCATCAATTTGGTATTCATAAATATCCAGCGAAGCATGCAGTTACATGGTTCTGTGTCTGTTGGATTCGCCGGAATTCTCGGGATCCCTGCCAGATTCGAAAGATCTCAGCCGCTTCCTCACCTTGGGAACCGAAAGGGAATCACTCGTCGACTCTTCATCCGTTCTTTCAGGTCTGAAAAAAGGACGAAAAGTTCGTTCACCACTATCCCTTATGCATATAAAGAAGGTTATTAAGAAACAAAAATTCAAACGAAATTCTTGCTATTTTTAGATGATTTAATACGTGTGAAGTTCCTTTATTCATTATTAAAACAAGTTATATTTAATTCAAAACCTAAATGTACGTAAAAGCCGTAACAAAACTGTTAAACCTTTACCACACAATTAATTTCATCGCGCATCCGCCACACGACGTCTCAGGCGCGAAAAGTTAATGAAATGTCAACCCTATATGACATAGTTGTTCATTTTAGAGTTTAACACGTAATTCAAACTGTTTACTGCATTAGGCACCTAAAAGCCATACTAATGTAGACAAATATTGCCGTTATTATTACAATGTAGTAATTTGAAGTATTTAAACAAATTAAAATAAAATAAATGAATGATAACGTGCGCACATTTCAAGGTGTTTAATTTGTAATAAATATTACAATCCTTCTTTGAAGGAGTGGATTTAACCGGGATATATCCCAAGAGAATTGAATAGCGTAAACCACTATCTTGTGCGAAAGCTCCCTCGACAGGAAAATAGATTGGACCGTTCTATCATTAAACATTTTTATTGTTGTCTGGTCTTGTTGAAAAAGGGGGATTTTAGTTGTTGGAAAATTGCGCATGGCGAGAGGGCGTATAAATCATTGTAGAATAAGAAGAATTTCGAATTACTACCGTCGTGCCATTTTCAGAATTGTTTTTTAAAAGAAACGCATTATTAAAATTTTCTCGGTTACATAACTGCCTGGTGGGTTGGGTTGAGTAAATATTTGTATCTTTAAAAATATCTACGTAGCAACACTGTTCCATATCCTTCCTTACATATAAAAAAAACTGTTCGAGATTAGTACATATCTAGCGATTTTGAGTGGTTTCTAAGAAAATTATTATTAAATAAATATACAACTTTGATAGGTTATTTATAGGGTAATTTTTATGAATATATACAGTGTTGATCATAATAAATTTGTAACGAAACTATCGATCTTCGCAACCGACGAATACTAAGTGATAAACTCTGAACTGATACTGTATAAGTGTTTATTAACCACACAGTAAAAATGTAAGATATTATTGTTTGAACTATTTTAAAATTTTTGTAATCAGAGTTTGTTTCGTAAGTACTCCGTAAATAAAAATTTCAACATTTTATTTTCAACTTTAATTTTTATTTTCAAACTTTGGTAAGATTCACAGTTGTTTAAACGTTATAATACCGTTATCATATTATAAAGCAATTCTTAGAATATGTATTTAATATTTTGTTTACTCTTTATTTCTAGTTAATTATTATTATTCCCGAGAAACAAAATTGTGTTTCGGAGGGGATGTTAATACGGGGGACGAGTGCTTATAGGACGGTTTCATCTGAAGTTGTATTGGTAGTAATAAAAATAACTTTATTGACCTCAAAACAAGAAGCAGACCACCAACCCAAGATTCCTTGATTCAGAATACACCGTCAGTCTCTTCCCATTCAACCACACCTCCACATCATCAAACAAAATTACTGAAGACAACCCAACCCAACCCATTCTATAAGAACAGTCACACAAAGCTTCGAGATCTGCATTAATTTTTAAGCAAGCTTGTATAATCTGTTCCTTAGGAAAGGTTATGTAAAACAGAGTGCCATACATACATACAGTGTATATACATACAGCATACATGCATATCGACATCTGACTCAGCAATCGCTGACACAAACATAGTGCAAAAAAGATAGAAACATTGAATTGTTAACTCTATCAAAAGCTTTACTATTGAGCACCAGCATACCTGAGCCCCCATGCACCTCTTCAAAATCTTGGAAACAGTTGGAAGAATACTGATTGGACGTAAGTTCGCAAGATCGGTAGGTTTTTGCATTTTAAATGATGAGCATCACCACGGCCGACTTCCAAGCCTCGATCGTTCAAGAAAAGCGTTGACTTGAATGTGAACAATATAGGGCAATATGTCAGAAAGACATTTTCGGATAAAAGTTATGTTTAGTTCATCACTACCAAGAGCCGTTGACTTTATACCATTTAATGTATTTATAACTATAGAGGTGCTAATAAGCCGGAATTAAAGCCTATCATGTGACTCGGAGAAAATCTTATACGTATTGTAAAAATTAACTAAGTCATCATCGACATCGCCGCGGTCAGCAGAGTTTGTAAAATAATTCCTGATACTATTCACATCCCTCAAGCGCCCAGGAACAATCGGTGTCGGCTTGTTAACAATGCGCATATTTGATAAAAGTCGCCAAGAACTCCTTGCATCACTAGTCGTAAACGCAGTGTGTAAGTAATTTTCTTTCTCTGCGTATGGCTGAGGTTGTTAAATTTCTTAATGACTTATAATAGTCGAATCTCATAAGTTAATTCTGATCTCTTACATTTGGATAATGCCTGGTTTTTAAGCGATATCATTAGCTTTAACGCATCAGTTAACCACGGTGCAAAACGTCTTGAGAATTTGACAGGTCGCGTTTATATCATCATTTATACCATTTATATAATACAACCTGTGAAGAGGTAGACGTAATAGATCGCGCCTCAAGGCAGAGCCGGATACCAATCTGCACACTCTGGTGGTCGAGATGGGTTTCTTATCTATAAATCTGATATCGCGTTGAATAAGATTATGGTCTGATATGTCTACTACAAAGTTTGCTTGGTTAATGCAATCAACGCTGTTAATGATTAAGCAGTCAATCTATTAATCCGAGGTGGCGGTGACACGTGTAGGCGAACTAATTATTTGGGAAAGAGATAATTCCTCTAAGAGAATGGTAAATCTCTCAGTGGCTAAGGCGCTAAAGTCCAACATATTGATGTTCATATCGTCGGTACAGAACAGAGAGCCAGATATACCCTGCATGTAACAAAAAGTGGTACTTAAAGTTATCTAAGAAAGTGGAAACGTTAGAACCTGGGGATCTATATACACAACCAAAAGTGTAAGTATAAGACCTGACCGAAACAAGCACCCAAACCTGCTCAATATAATCATTAATGGTATCCATATTACGTTCACTAACAAATTTTAGACTTTGTGCTATGTATAACGCTACATCACCTCCCCAGCTCTGTCACGTCTCACAATGGTGTAGCGCGGGATTTCAATTGTTGTATTTGGGATCTGCTCAGGCAGCTATGTGTCAGTTATCCCTATCAGATCGTTTCCCTTTTGGATCACGATCAAAATGCGCCAAAGAATGGATATTGACGTGACCAAATCTCAAAGTGGAGCTACTCATGGAAAACCAAAAACGGATATAAGTAAGTTAATATAAAAATTTAATATACAAACAAACTTAAATTAAGTAAGCAATTAAGCAGTGAAGTATTTCAAAAGGGAAAAAATAATACGTTTCTACCGAATGGACAAGAAAAGGAGGAAAAAAATATATGAATTCCGATGAGATAAAAGGATAAAACAAAAGAAAAAGAGTCACCGATAAATGTAAAAAATCGAACTTCAAATTGCTTAAATAATTTCAGATAGCCGGATAGGTCTTAAGCAAGAGATAATGTGGTATTTCCTAAATTGAATGAAGATAAATCTGCGCTCCCTGAACCACTAATCCCTTATATTCAACCATAACTTTACCATCTCTAGTCCACGCCTTCCTTTGTTCGACCTTTAACTACGCCTGCTTTAGTAAATTAAAGCGTTTACTCGTTAGATCTTCTTGAATAATTAGGCTAGATCTTTTCAGTTTACATCTGACCGCGCAAGCCATGGCCCTGGTTCGATAGCTGACAAATTTAACAATGATGGGTCGCAGGCTTTTGCGATTTTTGTTCCAGGAACCGACGCGATGGTATCTATCAATCGTTCATTAAACACCGACAAAACTTTATTCTTCGAAACTTCGTTTTTACTTTCGGCAATTCCAAACACACGCACGCTATTGCGACGCGTGTATTGTTCCATATCCTCTAGATTTTCGACGGAGCGAGGTGTTGTCCTTCTTTAGTTGATAGTCCTCCGCCTTTAGCGCCTTTATTTCGGAACTAAATTGTTCTTTCACAATGTTTAACAATTGAGACATACAAGATTCCTTTCTTATAATTTTTGCTGAAAAGTTCCTTCAATTCTCTCAAATTCTCCTCGATGAAACGTATTCTACACACAGTTAAACTTAATATAACGCACACGATGGAAAACAGGTGTTATACCCCGACAAGAACATCGCCTCAACTCATTGGTAAATACGTTGCCGATAGACCTCATGTATATGAAAAGAATGGCTATGAAGAAGGGGGTCAGTAATAAAGAGGACATAGGTTTGAGGCTAAGCAGAGAGTGAAACTACATCATGCCGTGGATCATGAGACGATGGGGTGGAATTACCTACCACCTGAGCTAGCTCTCGGCAGGCATGGGTGCTTCAGAGCATAGTTGTGCAAATATAAGAAGCTGGACGACGACATATGTGTGAAGCACACTTTTTCGAGTGTGTACATTGGAATGAAAACTTGCTGTTGCATCTAGAAGACTTGAAATGCTTCCCGAAGACTTCGTATTGTTTCTGGGAAATTTGAAATTCTTCAAGAATACTTGATACGGCCTCTGAAATGCTACCAGAAGACTATACTGCTGATGAAAGGCTTCATATTGCTTCTGGGAAATTTAAATTGCTTCAAAAATACTTCATACTGCTTGTAGAAGACTTAATATTGCTTGCAAATGTTTTCTTTGAAAGTACGTACTTTAAATTTTTTCAAATCCAATTCAGACTTATTTTTTTGGAGAGCCGTCATTCGTCGTTTGAGTTTGTTCCCAATTTTTTTTTTCACCCAGCCCCTATACGTGTTTTCAAAAAAAATAGCTTCGTAGTTTTAAAACTATCGTATAATGTTTGTTAAAATCCCCCACAGAATGATTTATTATTTAAAATGTTGAAGTAAAGTAAAGAAGAGTATTTTAAATAAAAAATATCCGTACAAATAAATGTAGCTTTGTTGCATTTCGTTTTCCGACCGATTTTCGAAGAAGTTATCACCGCCGTATATCAAGGTAAGAGTGTATGTAAATACTTCTAAATTTTATTCTTTAATTCTTGGTTTCATTATATTGATCAGTTTTTAAAAATATTGGCAGTCATCCACACATTTTTATTTGGGTGCTATTCTACAGGTAGACTGTTTAACCACATGCTTTAAAACATTGAGCTTTTGTTATTTTGTCAGTAATCAAAACTTTCTTTTATCGGTTCCTAACATACACTGTGTTAAATAATTATCGTAACCTACGTCACGTTGTAATGTTGGTTATCTATCTCATTGTGAAGTGGCAACGGCGATATTTTTAAATTAGTAATCAGATTTTAACCAGATGTTGACAGCAGATCGAGCGTTATTATGTTATTATTGTCGCGATTGTCGTATGCTTTGTGTGTTTCCGGATTTTCTTTATTCTTTAACCATTTTTTGCTACCTTTATATTTCTCCAAACAGTTTCTTAGAGCTATCGTTGTTTCTAGCGATTGATTTAAGCGGTAAGTCAATAAACAAATTAAAATAACGAACACGTTCAATGAGAATTTCTTTCAGAATTTTATTTCTTTCGTTATGACGTTCACACCTGAACGCCATAACGCCTTTATTTTAATGGCACATTTTAATGTTAATCATGTTGTGTTTACAATTGCCCATGACAATAATACCAAATTTTTTGATTGTCGTAGCCAGATATAAATTTTTTACGACATTTGAACAAAAGAAGATCATTTTTACAGTCGTTAATTGCTATACAAAAGTCAAGTTTTAATAGCATTTTTCGAAAAAATTATTTCAAATAATAGGAATATTCGTCGCGTTGCAATACCAACACTGTGATATTGGTTGCCTATATTTCGGGTACGATAATTAGTTAACACACTGTACGTAGTAATATAAAACTGTTAAGACTGAAGTGATTAACATGACAAAATAGGCATGCTCCGTTAGTGTTAAAACTATCGTCTAAATAATACAAATTCGGTAATTTCCGACAAGATGGACCGATTAATTGAATTATTAGACTTAATAATCAAATATAAAATACGTACAAAAAGTTTTTATCTTCTACCTTTTATCACAATTAAGCAGATATCCCAATTAACGGGAGTGCACTGTATATACAATTATTTTTTAATTTTTAAATTTTTTTTGTATATTTTTTTATTGTAATTCACAGAATTTAAATATTTTTGTATGATTAATATTTAAAATCTAAATGAACTTCCAACGCAACGTTAATGAAAAATCAACAAATGATTTATAATTTTTTGGTATTCAATTCATTTTATAAACAATTATCGCTATAGGTAGCGATAGTATGCAATTAATCATACACATTCAATCAAATATGCATTCATTGATTGTTCGAATTTAAAACAAAGAGATAAATCAACGTAGTTAAAGAGTAATATTTTTTTATATAAATCAATATTATATTTCCTATTATGAAAAATGAATTCAGCAAAACGACTATTTTATGTAATTTTAATTTGACACAATTACAATTAACTATGAACTGAATCGTGTAATGTAAACGTTTCGAAATATAAGAATGTAAATAATTAAAATCGTAAGTCCTGTGCCTCTACCCCATTTAAAATTTAACATATTTCAAACACGTAGGATAAAAGTACACAAACAAGGCGAATATTGCAAGCTTCTAGTTGCTCGTCACGTTTGATATAAAGTTTGCAGAACTAAGTACAAGCTTACTTTTAGTACCTAATCTATCTTATGTTCTGAAAATATTTGAAAAAAATTGAGAAACTAAATTGAGTCATTTAAAAACCTCAAAAAGGTTAACCCGTTTTATCTTTATATCTTATTGGATCGTGGCCACCCGTCAAGCTATTTATGGTTATTCTTCTTCTCTAGGGAAAACCCACCCAAACTCTTTTAGTGTCAATATTACGTAGTATTTCAGAGAATTCGTATTCAACTCGCGTTCGAGTTAAAGAATTATAATAGGGAAATCAAGTATAAACATTTTTTTACAATCAAATCTTATTCTTTTATGTTATTGATTTCACAGCTCGCTTTGAACAAAAGAACTAAAAAAAATTCGATTACATCTTCTGTTTAATTTTTACACAAGAAACCCGACCGAAATGGACAATAGAGTTCGAAGCTTTGTTTTCCGTTTGAAAATGTGTGCAAACGAGATAAAAACGTTTACCTCAAAAATTGGAATCCTCTGCTAAGTTAATTACGTTTCGTTAAGCTCTATGTTATACGAATCCACTGCGTAGTGGACCACGTTTAATCCATTATATACCTGATTGCCTTCGTAGTTTATCCACACGGGGATACTAGCCGTAATTAAAAATTCAAATCTAATTTTTTTTTGAGACGAAGGAAGTTTAAACCTTTAGGTTATTTATTTATGTTTATAAAATAGGAATATACAATTATCCATTTTACCATTGCTTAACATACATTGGTTTAAATAATTAAAATCGTAGTGCTTTAAGTGGTCTTACTATAGAAAAATTTTAAAGTTTCGCTTATGATACCATCTTCAGAGACACTATAAAAAATTTTAATACAATGAAAAAATAATAAATCTGCAAAAAAATTTGCAAAAATATCTCTAATTCTAAAAATGTACTTGCTTTTCGAAAATACATGAAAATAACACTCAAAATCGAATACTACACTTTAAGCCAATTTCGAAAAGAAGATAGGGATTTTGACACAGTGGTTTAAGTTCGAAAAAAACGCGAGCGAAAATATTTTAATGCAGTTTGAGTTGACATTATTTTTTTTGAAAGTTGGTATGTGGCTATAGGGCTATATGCTAAAGACTTTTTGAACTTTTGGATTAAAAGTTGCAAGTGGAAGTACAACTTGAAGTCACATTCAATTTTTTTCATGTAATTTAGGTCATCAGAATTGAATTAATACAAAGTTTTATATGATGCCATTAAATGGTGAATGATACCTAAATACTAAATTTTGATGAAATTGAATAACCGGAATTATCCCTTACACTTTAACTTAAAACAGATCAAAATTGTTTCATATTTATAACGAAAAAATTACGGTACAAAAGAAAAAGTTTTTAAAATCTCAACACTTTTATTCCTTTTCTGTAAAGTTTTTGAATCTTTCGTAGAAAGTTAATCACGCGATTTTAATAACTCATTAGATTATATAGCTCAGTCATCACATGATTTTTCGCTGTTTAGATAGTTCAATGTAAGAATTCTATGAACAAATCTTTAACTATAATTATTTAATATTATCACAACACTTTGATGATTGTTTTATCTTCTATTTTCTCTTTCATTGAGATATGCTTCGGGTCTAGCCAATGTCGCCAAATTTATAGTTTCTGAGATAAAATTATATAACCACTTTTTTAAATGGTACATATATATAGTATATATATATAATATTCCTATACCTATAATAAATAGGTATAGGAATATTTATAGATAATTTGTAGAGAATTAAATTTCCTTTCTGATACGGTATGAAAATATGGGGCGTTCCATTTAAAATTTTCGACTTTCTCGCAATTGAATACAGCGAAATGGTAATTCAATTTTTGACGACGCTGTATAAGGTACATTGATATAACAAGTGACAATCTATTTAACAGCATATGACGAGTTATTGTACCAATGCAAAACGTTTTTGAATTAACGTTGGCTGAGATATGGGCTTATAAAGACCATGGTGATATTTGCCAAAAAAACACTTAAAATCAAAATAACTCGAAAACAAAAAACGATAGGTACCAACAACTGTTATCAAAGTCAACATATTTTCTTACGTGTAATTGAATGGTGTAATAAAAACTATAGCATTCCATTTAAAATAACGAAATTGGGGTCTACTTCCGGTAGACCGGAAGTGGTGGCCATCTTGAAAATATTTTAGATTAATAGATTGGAATGAACAACCCGTGATACCAAAATTTCAAGCCTCTACGAATAGTGTAACCCAAAAAAGTTCTAATGAACCAGTTACGTGAGACACCCTGTATATTATCAATTTATTTATTATATTTGAAATAAGTTTTTTGTATCGTTAATATTTTTTTCAAGGTTGTCTCATTGACGAGGAAATAAAAATTGTAAATTGCAATCTTTAAGTAATTACATATAGAAACCTAGGTATACAAATATATCACTGAATAAGTAATAATATCTAGTAAAAATGTAAATATATAAAGCGTGCTTCATAATATGTATGCAGAACGTTAGGATGTGTCATAGAAAATTAATAGAAAGAGAAAATATTGTTTTCAGGGTTAAATACGAAAAGTTACCAAAAAAATCAAAACGATTTATGCGATTAAAAAAGTTCTGCGGATAGACATAAATATTTCATCTGATTATGCCTACTACTCGTAAATAGATCACCGTGAATTTTATTAAAATCTGTTGAGATATTCTCCAGATGTAGCAAAAATGTGAAAATAACACCTACTTCAACGAGATACTTTTTTCATATACTTTTTTAAATCAATCTCAATCTTGGACTAAAGAATCTCTGATACCATTTTCTGTACTTGTTATCAGGACATCTTGTAGATATTTTTTGTCCAAATTGATCAAACCGTTAAAACGATTTTTTTATGGCTTCAAAGTTTACGCGCGCACTGTGTATCTAGCAGAAGATGGAAGGAGAACTTTTGTCACTAGAATATTCTCATTTTTTAAGATGTGCTCTATAGAGTTACTCTATAGAGTAGTGATATATATAGAGTTATATATATCATGTTATATATAACATGATAACAACATCTTTAACTTGTTCCTTACAAAAATATTAGCAATCAAAGGTGATCGGTCACTGAGTGTAACTGTTTTCATATAAAATACTTATATTTTTTTTCCACATAACATGAGTAAATGTTTAGCAGATCTGTGGAATTATTCGACGTGATATACGTAGTACATAGGCGATGGTGACACAAAAACATTCAAACAGTTATTGGAGAAGGATCCTTATAACGGCAATCTAGCAATCCAAAAACTTGAATGCGTTTTACACGTGAAAAAGCGTATGTACAGATATAAAAGATCCGAAAACAAATGCTCGCAGAAGCTGCAAATGCGAGAAAACAGGTTGAAACGGCCGAAAAGCGTAGATTCACGAAGCGACGTTCATCGACACCTGCGAAGATGAAGCCTAAAACACATAGTTTTGAACTATTAAGAAAAAACCTGTATGGGCAGCATTCTATCACATGACGTCCAGCGATGAAAAACCACATCATTATTGTCCAAAAAGTACATCTTCTTGGTGTGGATATTAGAAACACGCAGCTGATCAAAAAAGAAGTAAATTGGAACACCCACCCACTTTTGATGAAGAAGTAATAGCAATTTTGAAGATCATTTACGATGAATTATCAGTTGACAGTCTCCTGCAAAGACGTTTGAAAGGAAACTCTCAAAATAATAATGAGAGTTTTAATAATTGTGTATGAAGCCTGGCTCCAATACATGTTTTTACAGGAAAGAAAATTCTAAAAATTGCTACACTAACGGCTGCATGTACTTTCATGATGTACTTTCATAATGAATGTCATTTGACTATGCTGAAGATTATGGAAGTTATGGACGTTTAAATAGGTGGAGAGACTAGAAACTTTGCGCAAATGTATGACGACGCTAGAATTTCGAAGACGGAAGAGAATTTTGATTCTCCAAAATTCGAAAGAATGGCTCGAAGAGCTTTTATTTTCAGCAGTCAGAACTGCTGAAAATGAGTATTATGATGAAACTGAAGGTATACTGTACGCATCAGGCATAGATTATTAGGGCAAATATTGATTTTTAACGAATAATTTATGTTTAAAAGTTTAAACGCTTTTATATCAAAATCATTTTTCTACGATGGCCCGGGTGAGTAAGAGTTACCTATTCAACCGATGGGGCTGAAATTTTTACAGAGTATCCCGTATCAGATTTAGACATTTTGATAACAATTTTCTCATTTCTTTCTCATTTTTAACGATAAAAAACATGACTTTTTCATTTTTTTTCGCTATTTTTCCTTTTTTTTGATAAAATCATTTAATTCTGCTACCAGACAAAATGACATATGTACGTACCTACAGATTAATAATCAATTTGAATTTTTTGTTTCAGATGAATACAAGTTTTGCGATCACTTGGGCCAGCCACTTATCTTTTTTTTGTGGTGTTCAGTTCAATCGTCAACTATAGTTCGAAAATTGTTTCTCTTATTCAATGACTCACATAAGACTCACATAAAAAAGATAATCAAATTGCTGATTTCAATATAATGGATTTGCCGATAGATATTATCAATGACGTCAATGATAGCTTTTTAAAGGCAATGACCCCTATTTTACAAGAGACTGTGGCTGCCAAGATCAATGTTCCTGAAGCAGCAAGTGAAAACGACGATGTAAGTCAGGATAGAGATTTTCATATCTGTGAAGAGGAGAACCTAGAATCAGAATCAGCCACACCACTCACATCAGAATCATTCAATCAACAAGATCAAGGTCCCCCTAAAAGAAAATGCGAACTCGATAGGAATACTAAAAAAATAAATGAAGATCTGAGGGTGAAGGGAGAAACGTACTTAGGATACAGAATGCCACCTAACCAGTCAAAAGCATTTCAGGACGTTGAAATAGAAGAAAGAAAACTTGG
This sequence comes from Onthophagus sagittarius, assembly GCA_036711965.1. Lineage (NCBI taxonomy): Eukaryota > Metazoa > Arthropoda > Insecta > Coleoptera > Scarabaeidae > Onthophagus > Onthophagus sagittarius. The sequence continues at coordinate 51,226,947 of JASERS010000001.1, forward strand.
AATACCTTGTATTTCAAACTTTTGCCGAAAATCCAAGAAAAGAAGAAGTTGCAATGAGTCAAAATTCCTTGATGATGAGAAAATTGACTATTAGTTTCTATCAACCAAAAAAAGACAAGTGCGACATTTGCTGCTAATACGAGGAGAAGAATTTATCAGTTGAAGAAAGTTGGGAAAAGCATTGCGAAGAGAAGGAAAGAGTGAGAGAAGAAAAAGCAAATGATAAAGAGCAAGGTTTTTTGGGTAGGCATCATGTGATTACGATGGATCTAGAGGCAGTACAAGTTTTTCCTTCATTGAATGCCAGTTTTGTTTATTTCAAAACTAAGTTATGTGTTCATAATTTTACAGTTTTTAACATAGTTACTAGGCAATGCACTTGTTATATGGTTCGATAAGACGCAATTTCAATTTCTTTCAATCTTGAATGTTTGTGTCATTTATCTTTGTCTATATAAAAGGATTCCTTAATGATGGTAAACCTATAATCATTTATTCAGATGGGTGTACCTATTCAAATCGGAATAATATTATGTCAAAAGCCCTTTTACGTCTATCAAAAGAACTGAATGTGACTATCGAACAAAAGTTTTTGGTTAAGGGACACACACAAATGGAGTGTGATAGCGTTCATGCAAACATTGAAAGAAAACTAAAGAACAGAATAATCTTTTTGCCTAGCGACTACTTAAGAGTTTGTGAGGAAAGCAGAACATCTACTGAAAAATATGAAGCAAAACTAGTGAATCACGAGTTTGTCAGGAACTTCAACAAAAATCTCGTTTATTCTTCAATATGACCCGGAAGTTTCATCTCAGCCTGAACGACGAATTGGCTTATTAAAAAAGGCTGACGCTTAATAATTTTTCGCCGTTCAAAACACCAGGACCAGATGGTATTATACCAGCCCTTCTACATTGGGGTTTGGATTATCTTGTACCTCACCTGGTGAGAATTTTCCAGGCCTGCCTGGCGCTACACTATATACCCAATCGGTGGCGTGAGGTTACGGTGAACTTCATACCTAAACCGGGTAAGTTAGATTATTTCACACCGAAATCGTTTAGACCTATCAGCCTCTTCTCTTTTCTTTTGAAAACCTTGGAGACCTAACAAAAACCTTTCTTTTGAAAACCTAATATAGCGATCACACAGCGATCGCTATATTAGGGATTTCTTCTTCCAAATGCACCAGTAAATCCTAATCAGCATGCCTTAGGGCAAGTCCATACTAACAGCTCTTCACTCGGTAACCAGCTTTGTTGGTGGGGCGCTGGACTCAAAGGAGTCCGCCCTTGGTGTGTTCATAGATATAGAGGGAGCTTTTGATAAAACAACTTTCTCTGGTATTAACGATGCCTTGCTTGAGCATAAAGTTCCACCGACTCTTTGCGGTTGGATTGAGAACGCTCTCAAACATAGGATAGTTAATATTAGGGCTGGCGATGTCAGTCTTCATGGAGGAGTTACTCGAGGCTGTCCACAAGGAGGTGTACTTTCCCAATTGTTGTGGAATCTCACCCTGGATAGCTTCTTGAAATCTCTCGCTAAAGCCAACTTCACAACAGTAGGTTATGCAGATGATCTAACCATCCTTGTCAAAGGTAAGCACATAAATGTACTTTTTGATAGGATGCAAGTGGCTCTCAAATTGATTGAGTATTGGTGTGACCGACAAGGCCTCTCTGTGAATCCTCGGAAGACAGAGTTGATTCTTTTCACACGATTGAGGAAGGTTGGCAAGCCCAGTTTGCCATCCCTTGCTAATACTCCATTAGTTTTGTCAAAAGAAGTCAAATATCTGGGCATTATACTTGACAACAAAATGATATGGAAGGCTCACCTAGACAATAGAGTAAAGAAAGCGTATGTTGCATTCAGCCAGTGCCGGAGGACTATAGGTAAGACATGGGGGCTGTCACCTAAAACTGCCCTCTGGATCTACACAGCTGTAATTCGACCTATGCTTACATATGGTGCAGTAGTCTGGTGGTCAAAAACCTTAAAATTTATTTCCACTGCTGCACTAAATAAAGTACAGAGACTTGCATGTTTGTATGTTACCGCCACTTCATTTGTTCATACAAGACTGCGTACAGCAGGAATCTTTATGGGTGAGAGAAACAGTAAAAATGCCGTACTCTGGAATGAAATGGTCGGTTACTCGCCAATTCTGGAACATAAGACGGACTTCATACCCCTACAACACATTTTTACTAAAAGTTATCTCACCTTCCCAAGTTCCACAGAAATAGAAGTAAATAAAAGTAACAAAATCTACACTGATGGTTCGGTTAGTCGGGAAGGAGCTGGAGCTGGAGTTTTCTCGTACGATCTCCAACTCCAAATATCTACTCCTTTAGGTAAAGGTACCACTGTCATACAGGCAGAATTAATCGCCATTCTACTTGCCACTGGCTTTATTTCCAGATCCAACTTGCAAGGTAAGTCTTTCACAATTTATACTGACAGTAGAGAATCCATTTCAGCCCTAGTAGAATAACTATTACCTCAGGACTTGTCATGGACTGTCACCTAACATTGGAGAAGGCCGCAGCACACAACTGTGTTTCACTTCAATGGATAGAAGGACACTCGATCTGTTCAGGTAATAAGCACGCTGATAGGCTTGCCAAAAGAGCTGCCAAGTGAGCTATCTGTTCACCTGAACCGTTAATCACTCCGTCCGTATCAACTCAAATTGAGCTTATTAAATATTTCACCCACAGGAAATTCACAGACTGGTGGGAAAGGACAAAGGGCTACTATTTGTCTAAAGAACTGTTGTGTTATCCTTCAGCTAAGACAGCCTTGTCTTTCGTAAGACTCGGTAGAAGCGCCCTACGTATTTTAACGGGACTCATCACGGGTCACTGTAAGGTAAACAAGCATCTCTACAACCTTAAGCTTGCTACTAATCCTCTCTGTCGCTTTTGTCAAGAGAGCGAGGAGACTGTTCGACACATCTTGTGTGAATGCCTCCTCTACAAGACCTCAGAATGAGAGACTTTGGAGAGGAATGGCCGAGCACAGATGGCATCAGGAACACACCTCTGAGCTGTATCCTAGCCTTCGGAAAATCCTTAGGCTGGTTGATGTAGCCAGAGAGAGTGTAGGAGGATGTACAAGGGGCCCGTTGGGGCCTAGGTGCTGTATGCTTTAGCGTACCCTCCGCTTTCCTACATACATACATACAAGACCCGGAAGGAAACCAGAAGAACCAATCGTAACAAATCTGCGAGCTTTGAAACACACGCAAACAATTTTTTTTATTTTTGAAAAAATATAACTGATGGTTTAGTACTTTTAACTTAATTCATTAAATTTTAATTTAATTAATTGATTACTATTAATTTATATTTTTTCAAACTTAACGTACTGGTAGAATGGATATTTTTAACTTTTCAACCTATAATTTTTTTCAACTATATTTTGATAGTGAATATGAAGAGCTACCACAAGGAACAAGGAAAACAATTTTTTTTCACTAGCAATGAATATGAACAACTTTATAATCAAAGAATAAAAATGAAAAAAAAAACAAATATGAGCTCCTTCAACAATCGAAATCGGTTATGCCTGAGGTTTGTGCCTGAGGTGAGTATTTGTGTTTTATGAATTAATTTTGTATACAATTTATTACCGGTGTTACATTCTTTTAATACACACTTACTTCAAGTTTATGAATGTTAAAGGAAATAAAATGCTGTTCACTAACCCGTAAGTCTATTTTTTGTTTTTCAATAACACGTAATTCTGATTTTACAAGAGAAAAGGATTTTTAATTAAACGTTTTGTAACTAATACAACTTTTTATGATGTTCTCTTCTTAATTTGTAAAATAAACATCAATCGTGTAATGTAAATCACAAAAAAAAAGTAATAAAGGTCTTAAAATTTTAAAAACGATTTACATTTGGCCTATATCTTTGCCATTTTAGATCTTTTACCAATCTTTCTTACATAATATCTGGTTAAAATTAAATAATTAGTTAATTGTTACTTTTAGGGTGTAAAATTGATGCGATTTAGCGGTTTGAATATATATGACGCATTATTTATGATAAAATTGAAAAATCAGTAATAACTTTTTTTCCGTTTTGAAACTTGATCCGAGGTCAAATTGTATATGTACAGGGGCTCTATCTCTATTGAAAAATAACGCTTATTTTCCGCAAATACACCATACATGCGGTACATCATTGGAAAGCTAAAAATGTGCTCTTTTTAGTAACACCATAATCAACTATTGGTTGTATTAAAAAAAACACAACTTTATGTTATATCTTAAAATTATCAACTTTATTTATAATTTTTGGCATTATAGTCTACTCAAAAAAGTGTCTTAAGAATGTATTAATCATTTTTCATCAATTTCAAAAATAAACGAAATATGGGCATTTCTTGAAATAGTGAAAATGTGAATTTTTGGCTATAACTTAAAAACAAAAGAAGATAGAGGTTTTGGATTTGTAGGACTTATTTTTTCTTGGAAAAAGAGACCGGGACGTGGTACCTACTTTTTTCGTATCTCTTATAGTTTCTGAGCTTGCCTATAATAACACCAAAATTTGCCCACCCTGTACAGCTCTCATCTCTTTTCTTGAATTACAGATCCTTTTCTAATATTTTTCTTTAAAACATGTTTTTACAACTTGCTTGTTGAATTCATATCCACATTTTAAAACCTAATTTATCGTTTCCACTTTAACACGTAATTGTCCCATATCATTTTTATAAATTTAAATCGTTTCTAATATGTAATTTTAATTTTTATTAATTTTTTAAATTGACTCAAAGTGTAATGAAGTTTTCAGTATTTGATTTAAAAAGCGTTATTTTCATGTGTTTTAGTGCAGAACAATTTACGAATTAGAGATATTTTTTGTAGATAATTCTTTATTTTTTCATAAATTTCTTCCGGTCTTTGAAGGTGCTTAGAAGAGATTTAAAATTTTTTCGATAAAAACGACAGTTAAAATACTATGATTATTTAATTGTTTAAATTTATTTAAATATTTTTTAAAATTTCTTTATGTGTTGATAACACAATATTATAAAGGGAGTAAGTCGTTTAGGTGAAGTAGCCATTAAATAATTGATTTTAGTGACGCAGCAAAATTGAAAAGTGATTGGCAATGACGTCAAAAAGAGGCTATTAAAGAAGCCATACTAACGCATATCCACATTATCATATCGCGTTGCAGGAAAGTGCCCCCCATTTAGCTGATCAATGGGTTGTTGCTAGCGTCTTCAATCATTCCCCGTTCATCGACACCGCGAAATTTCATAAAAACCGTTACCCAACCCAACACAACCCCGACATCGAATACTCCCCAAGCAACACCTGCAATCCTTCACCACCGTACCTTTATTAATAGTACGACGAGATAATTGCCCCCGCTATCGTATGATAAATTACCTGTGTTCCACCCGGGTTAGTCGCTGCTTGATTTTCGCTTGGCTTGCTGAAAATTCACCCATCAACCGAGCCAATCTCATCTGTAAGTTTTCGACCGAAGCCTCCAGCCTACGAATACTATCGGTAATCGTTTCTTGCGTTTCACGGGCTCTTTGTAGGGCGTCTTCGTCTAAAAGACCGTCCTTCCTTAGAAGCTGACAACCCCGTTCGATCAATGTGTTCTTAGCCTAAAAGATAACCCGAAAAGTAAACATCATTATCGGATTTTCGCCCAACGGGAATAAATTAGATTTTAACAACTAAAAAGCTAAAAGCTTCTTTGAACGAATACACGAATTAGGTGCTAGTGAATATATTACGAAATATGGGCAAAACGGTTCGGTTACAATTTAATTAATTTCTATTCAACAAATTGTATACATGTATTTTATTTCGATTGATGTAATAAATTTGATATATTTTGTATTTAGTTTAAATGTGTGAAAATGTCGTGGTTGATTAATTAAATTCTATAAATAGAAATATTCACATAGGGAGGGGAGAAAAGCTGATTTCAAATGCGAATAAAAACCAAACTAAATAATGCAGCAAATATTTGTAAATAAAAATATAAACATTACTATTTTTAAGTAGTAATGTAGTAAGTAGTAATGTTGTAAAAATTGAATTTGTTACATAATGATAGCTCGCTATTGTATTTAATTTAATACTTCATGCTGGCTTTATCTTTTAAAATATCTGTGGCTGTTGATAAAATTGCTTACTATACTCAATTTACTTTCAACGCTTAGGTAAGTTTTATAAGAATGTGTGAGAAAAATGTGTATTTCCAGAAAATTTTTCTATTTAGTTGATTGAACTGTTTAGCTCTCTATCTTAAACTTGCCTATAAAAGCATAGCACTATGTGTTTCATGGAATTTCTATTTGTTAGCATTTTTCTTGATTAATGTAGTTTAACACAATGTTTTCCAATCGATAGATCGCAAATTTCCATGTAAACTAATACATCTAAAAAGATAATTTTTTTACACCTGGGATATGTTTGAAGAAATCGTGCTTAAAGATAATTAGAAGTAAACATTATTAATAAGATTCTTTTAGAGTTCATTTAAGAATTTACTTTGTGCTTATATGAGAAATTTTTGTGATTTATGAACGAAAAAGTTTTTCTAGAACAACAAAATGGGTGAGTACTTCAATTTCTCTTTGAGATATCAAGTTTTGAACTCACCGTAAACTTGAGTAACTTGAAAAATGAACTGAACTTACAAAATTAAAAATGTCCTTAATCATTTTTGAAAAATCGAATTCTTAAGACATCTCGATGATTTTTTTTTGTGATTTATGAAGGGCAGCATGCACCTTTTCAAGAACAAAACTATGGCTGAGTATCTTAATTCGTTTTTGAGATATCAAGTTTTGAATTCATCCCAAATTCGTGGCACAAAAATTAAACTCTTAAGATATCTTAATGATTTTTTATGATTCATTAAGGAAAGTGCGTACTTTTATGGAAACAAAGCTATACGTAAGTAGAAGAGTTGAACTCACCCTAAACTTGTGGCATTTCATAAAATTAAAAATGTCCTTATTCATTTTTGAAAAATCGTAAAAAATCGAATTTTTAAAATATCGTGATGATTTGATTGTGATTTATAGAGCATAGGGTGCACTGTTTCGAAAAGAAAACTATGGCCGCGTATCTCAATTCCTTTTTAAAATATAAAATGTTAAGTTTTAAACTCATTCTAGATTCATGGCATTTCTTAAAATAAAATATACTTAATCATTTTTGAAAAATCGTAAAAAAATGAATTCTTAAGATATCATGCTGTTTTTTTGTAATTTATAAAGGAAAGCGTGCACCTTTTCGAGAACAAAACTACTGCTGAGTATCTCAATTCGTTTTCAAGATATTAAGTTTTGAACTCGTCCTAAATTCGTGGCATTTCTTAAAATAAAAAAATTCTTAGTCATGTTTCAAAAATTACAAAAAAATTAATTCTTAAAATATCCTAATGATTTTTTTAGTGATTCATTAAGGAAAGTGTGTACTTTTTCGGAAACAAAGCTATACGTGAGTAGATGAGTAGAAGAATTGAACTCATCCTAAACTTGTGGCATTTCATGAAATTAAAAATGTCCTTATTCATTTTTGAAAAATCGTAAAAATCGAATTCTTATGATATCGTGATGATTTGTTTGTGATTTATAGAGCAAAATGTGCACTGTTTCGAGAAGAAAACTATGGCTGATTATCTCAATTCGCTTTTGAAATATCAAGTTTTGAACTCACCATAAACTTGTGGCATTTCATAAAATTAAAAATGTCCTTAAACATTTTTGAAAAAACGTAAAAAATTGAATTCTTAACATACCTTGATGAATACTTTTGTGGTTTATAAAGGAAAGCATGCATCTCAATTCGTTTTTGAGCTCAACCTAAATTTGTAGCATTTTATGAAATTTACTGTTTGTTTAATCAGTCTAAAAAAATCGTGGAAAATTGAATTTTTAAGTCATGTTGATGAATTTTTTGTCATTTGTAAGGTATAGCAGGTACTTTTTCAAGACCAAAACCACATTATATAATATATATGAATATCTCATTTCGTTCTTGAGATATCATGTTTTGAAGTAAAATTAAACTTAGAGCTTATGAATTGCTCTAAATTTAAAAGTATGTACCTTGTTTAGGGATAAAATCATATTTGAATAGCTCAATCCGTTTTTAAATATGAAGTTTTGAACTCAACCTAAATTTGTAGCATTTTATAAAATTAACGATTTACTTAATCATTTTGATAAAATCGTAAAAAGTCGATTTCTTAAGATATCTTGACAAAATATTCTGTCATTTATAGAGGAATGCATGTACTTTTTAGAAACAAAACCATATATTATGATCTCAACTCGTTTTTAACATATCATGTTTTGTAATAAACCTGAATTTCGTGATATGATCCTGAGAGTGGAGTCATAACAGGAGACGACGAATAGAAGACATTTTGATGCTCTTTTGTTTTTTCGACAATTTAATAATTAAGTGAAATTAATTTTTTGTTGTTCTGTTGTTAAAAAACAACAATGTTGACGAATCAATCAGACGAATCTGACGTATTAATTTCGATTAATAACAAGTTATTATGATTGAAACCTAATATAAAATATTTAGGGTTTATTCTTTTATTTTTATGAATTTGTATTGTTTTTAAATTTTATAAATACATACCTCGAAATACCGATTTTTGGTAAATACCCACGGGTATATATATGTCCAGGATATTTTCCGTTGAAAATAAATACCCGAGTGTCTAACAACACTGATTAAATTATTAGTAAGTTATTGAGCAATGCGGAAAAGGTTCTGCGCAACTAGAGAAACCTCCAATAATTATTACGAAACAAAAATCTGCCACAATATTTTTAATAATTATTTATATTTACGTTTCCACAGAGATAATGGAATTTAATTAAAATAAATCATCGATGTTGAACAAACCTCATAGAGGATATTGAAATTTGGAAATAATTGAAATTCTCACCCCATTGTGACGAAGTGTCAGGTACTACGATTGGTATTCGCCTTTGATCTATCTAATAACCGTTATTGATTGTGCTATGAAATCAAGACAAAGAGTTTGTCAAACATGCTTTTCTAGTTTAAAACAAAAATGGTAATGTTAATATTACTTGTATTCGCGAATTCACTAAATTCCGTTCTTAGGTAATAGAACAACGATTCCCAATCTATACGCATAAACATGGGGCTTATTCTTCTAGATACCCTAGATATGGTACTTTATTGGCTACAACAAGAAATAAAAAAAAGTAAACATAGTAATATAAAAGAAAAAAAATTCTTTCCATATGTGAAACTAATTACAATCTACGGTCAACAGGCCGAGTGCAGATTGGCATCAATCGCGATGGTAGAAATAAATCCTCAAGATTATGTGTATCGGTTGGGAATTAGCCTGCATAACGAAATACTTTAAAATCTAAATTATTACATGTTCTTCATATTCGAATTTTCATGTGGTTATATCGCTGCTTCAGAAGAGCAATGAAATAACTGTAAATGTTTGAGTAATTAATGGTATCAAAAAGCATTAAATCATGCGGTGGAACAACGACCCTGAAAATTTCGGTTTTAGCAGTTACGTCATTGTAACAGCGATATCATGAATTATCGTTAAATTCTCGGATTCCTCAAATACATGACTGACAAATAGTGATATATAGGATGTCCCCCCAAAAAAAAGGTGCATGAAATGGTATCACGAGATTCTTTGGTTCAAGAGATTAAGACTGTTTCAAAAAAGCATAGGGGAAAAGTGTCTCGTTTGGCAGTTATATGGTTAAAGTTCTTGAAAAAATCATGTTTTCTTACTGTCTAGAAAATATATCAGCAGATTTTAATAAAATTATTGTTGAGGGTGCTATTTTTTCCATTTTTATCGTTAAAATGAAATGTTTTGAATTCGTGTACATTTTTGTTATTACTTAAAAAATAATATCAAACCTCTTATTTGCTATAAATTTAATCAATTTATACGGGACTAGTTTCGAGTTATTAAACTCTTCAGCCGAATCTAAATTATATATCTAAATTAATAAAACTTACTGTCAAATCATTTATAAAAGCAGGAAAAACATTTTATGAAGTCGTAAAAACATCACTTGCAAGTATTACATGAATAAAATCAATTTGAAATAGTAAATTTAAATTGACTAAAAATACAATTTACTGTTGTATTTTAGTAGTAAAGTTTTTGTTATTAGATGGAATGGGTTTTTTGTTCTATCGGTTTGGTCTAGAACAAACCATTCTAAGGAACTTTCTAACACGTTAAAAATCTTGCTTTAGGGGCATACACGGTGGTGTTTAGGCTAAACAACTACAACTAATAAAATTGATGATGTAAGAGGGAAAATATAATAATCAAACAATTAAGAGTGTATGTCCCTAAACACAAATTAGAAACCGGTAGAACAAAAAAAAAACATTCCATCTAATAATAAAAGGTACTAATATTCAAAGCGTTTCATTTTAATAAAATTCTTTGTTTATTTATTTACCAGTAGAAGCCATGTTTTGATGTAACATTCATGTCTATCTGTAATGGGTAAGTGGCAATTTTCGTTCTCGAATGCAAAAGTATCATTTCGCTATCTACAATAATAAAAACAAAAATTCTGTCTGATCTGAAATACCAATTTTCAATTACTGCGGTAGGTATCTAGTAGATGCTGATATAATTGAGTTCAAAATGCTGTAAAAATTAATTAAAACGTTTTTTGTTAGTTTCTCCTCGATAACTACAGGTATTGCACAAACCTACTATTTCATGAGACCTGGTAGGCCACGCTATTGGAACCTTTCTTCGTCGTTTCCCAATTGATCGATGAGAAAATGTTCAAACAGTCACACGTATCCACGGAATAATGCAAAGTAGCACAAGGTAGCAACAAATTCGGGCATAGGTTTCAAGACAAGATCTTCACAAAAATTGGTAATTTTAACCATTTATAGCATTTAAGTGGAAATATCTGTCAAATTTGTGAAATTGGTAGAGTTTCAATCGTATTACACTCCACTCCAGTGTATTAAAGCCCTGCGCGATGTTTTGAGACGTTAAAAGACTGATACTTTGTACGGTGTGGACCTGTTCTACAATAAGAGTCTACTATAAGACATCAGAATCAAAATTTTCGGATTCACCAAGATGAGCTATGAAAATATAATTAGAAATAATGATGACTTCTTCTTGTACCCGTCTCAAGAAATGAATAGATATCACAATGAATGAGCAACTAAGTGCGCTTTAAAGTGGACTGATGTTACCACGATAGAAATGAAGCGATTTCTTGGAGTTGTAATTTTAATGGGATAGGTAAATAAAAATAAATTACAAGATTATTGGGCAAAAAATTCTTTGATAGAAGACTAATATTTCAAAAAATTATGACTCGCACGCGTATTGAATAAGTTTGAATGTAGTTGCACTTTAATGACAACACACAAATAAATGAAGATTCACAAAGGTTAATAAAAATTCAACCTATTTTGGATCACTTTATTCCAAAATTTCAGGAATTTTATTCGCCAGAATGGGAAATTTCTTTTAATAAAGGAATTATTCCTTGGAGAGGAAAGCTATCATTTAGAACATATAGTCCTGCAAAAATTATAAAATATGGGTTGCTTGTAGGGTTTGTATGTGAAAATAAGTCTGCTTACCTAATAAATTTAGAACTATGCTCCGCAAAATGCAAAAATTACAAGAGACCATGTTGTTGGTTTTGCATCCAATATTAACAGAGTTGCAGAATTGCAGAATGCAGAATTATTATTACAACATAAAACTAGAGTTTACAGAACGATCAAGGAAAATACAGAATTTCCAATTAGTTTAAAAAATGACATAAAAAATGAAAAAAGATAACACAGTATTTCGCCGAAGAAATGATTGTCTACTGTTAATAGTTAAGGGTAAAAGAAAGATAAAAATAATAACTAAAATATATAATGAAACCAGTATGCATTGTGTAAAAATTTTGAAAATTTCTATAAAATATATATAGGGTTCTGCAACAGTGCCTCAGGCATGAATAGCTCCTATGGCAATGAAGTTAGAAACTTCTTTCAAATGCAGACTAGCACTATGTATATGAGTGTATTTCTGGAAAATATTTTTGCATATACAGGCTGGTCCAAAATAGTGTGGCGTCACATAACATAATTTTTTTTAAATGGAATATCCTATATTTTTGTTACGTATTCTGATTAGCTGTCTTAAATACTATAATTGTATATCTTATTTTCAAATTTCGAATGCAAGGTAGCCAAATTATTAATTTTTTTTGTAAACATTTTTGAAAAATCACGGGATTTTAATAAAAATAAAAGGTAATTAATAAAGCTTTTCGAAACCTTTGATAATTACAGGCTGTTCAATACAGCCTGTATAATATTTTCCGTATATGGCGTTCGAAAGACCCAAGCTTTGTTAATCGATTACAAGGCTAGATACAAGTCTGCGTTTGAAAGAAATTCCTAATTTAATTGGTATAGGACAATGATGGCGAACTTTAAACACTATGCTGCCGTGTCAGATAAAAATTTTAAGACATAAAAATGAGAAACAAAATAATTTAAATCCACCTTCTATTATATGTACTATATAATTTACTACCATATGTGACCTGATCTGTGAATAGCTTATGTGTGAGGAAAAAAAACTATAATTTATTCAAAAGATCCCTAAAAAGTTTGTAGAAAGAAGAGTACGTACAAACACGAAACAAACAGAAATTATTGATTTGACAAAAAATTATGAGATATAAATTCACTTCTAAAAGAAAATGCATTCTAAAAACCAAAAAACGTGCATTTGACAACATCAAGCTGCTTTCGAATTTCTCTCTATGGTAATCTATTTTGAAACATTATTATGTGTTAGTTGGTAAAAACGTGGATGGTGCCCCGTTCCTGGATCGAGAGCATTGCTAAACTTCACATTTCGTTTTTTCCACGATTAATACTGCTTTCAACAGACTTGATATGGTCCCAGAAGATTTTAAATGTTTCCAAAAAACTTGCAATTCTACTGAAAACCTGGTATTGCTTGTAGAAAAGTTGCAATACTTCCAGAAGATTTATTATAGCCTCTGGCACACTTGAAATGCTTTCAAAACACTTAATACTGCTACCAGAAGACTTGATACTGTTTGTAGAACTGCTGGCAGTAAATGATCTTGAAGAAGACAGTTTTATTTCTAAGTCTAGAAACTGTTAATAAGATTTGTTTTTGCTTCCAATATACCAAATACTGTTATGGTGGTATACTACTGTATAATACTGGTACGCAAAATGTTCACGTCAAAAGTTCAAATAATGCCAATTAAAGACTGGATACTGCTTGTAAAACTGTAAGCACAAAGCATTTTCATTGAAAATTAACTGGGGCGCCAGAAACATGGGCGGTTTTCACTCTATTTTTGAGAACGGTTATTCGTCATTTAACAAAATTCATTTTTTTAGCACTCAGACTTATTACCAAACAGTGGCGCTTATGAAGCTGCGTAGATTGCTTGACACTCTAAAGATAAATAGTTGCCTGCAGAATTTTTCCAATCCTCTATTTGCCCATCACAAATGTTCACAAACTGCTGGCTCTGGCCCTACAAACGCGGTAGTGCTGACCTCTCGTATTAGCTTAACTGCCGTTTCATTGATTGTAGTATCCGTAGAAGATTGTAGCTACGGATACCTGACACACTGCTGCAGGACCCTGTATAAACAAGGTATAAAACGTTTCATTCCATTTGTAATGTGAGTAACATCTACAGAAGTATTCATTAAAATACCTTGATATCTTGGTAAGTTTCACGAAAAATAGCCCGATGTGAATGGGTCAAGTATGCGCGATTTTTTAGCACTGTAACCGAAATAGTTCTTCGAATATTGATCTAAACCCTTACAATCTAATTTTTACAACATCTGATTTCACCTGAATTTACGAGCACATCCTGTATAGTCTGAACGCGTGTGTCTAGCATAATGAAATTTGGTATAGAAGTAAGAATGGCGAAAATTTCTCCTGTGGTACTAACTAGGTACATTGCTATACGACGCCGATCCATGCCACCTTAGCTCGCCTCCATAGCTCCTCAATGTTAGCCGGAGGTGGTAGATAATAATAAAGTGTCCAACCCATTATGTCCGAAATATGTTTGATCGGATTCAGATCTGAAGAACGAGCTGGTCATGGAAGCATTCTCTTACAGTGCTTTTTCAACGAAGTCTGTACAACACGCCTGATGTGCGATCGGACGTTATCGTGCATGTATAGAAGACGTAGAGCAGTCGAATTGACGGGTATGTGCACCAGGTGTAGCCGCTAATCCACCACTCTCTAGTGAGCGCCAATATCTAAACGGTGGACGTACCCAGCAGCTGTGTGTACAGCAATATTTCCACGTATCGACTCCATGTCGTGTAGCGATGGTACGCGGCGTTCGTGGAGGATACTTTCGCCTTTGCTACATCCCTTTCTAGCAGTTACCGCTCTCCACGTGAGAATAAGTTATACTCTTTAGTACTAGTTCTTTGCCAAATTTTAATGCGCTAAACGCACGCGTTCAGATTATATAGAGTGTGCTCGCAAATATATTGCCAATATGTAATTGGTTGCCTATCGCAATATGTAATGACAACATCGATATCTTTAAATTAGTAACCAGATTGCAACCAAATGTTGCTGATCGAATGTTATACTTATGATTACGAATTTTCCTATATTCTTCGTGTTTTAAGCATTTCTTGATAACTTCATGTCTCAAAATAGGTCTGCCATATAGAATTTTCATTTTTTTCATGATGACGAATATCACAGATATTTACAACAAGACAATGCACCATCCCACATTGCGAAGTAAACCGTACAGAATTTATCGAAGTAGATAGAACCACTCTAATAATATGTAATTCTGCTTGATTTCTATTTGTTTGTAGATTTGAAGAATAAAAATAAATTTAGAAGCAGCTTTTCGAGAAGAAATTATTAATATAACTGTACTATTTGCTAATGTATAGAGGAGAATAAAAATTTGTTTAGAACACTCTTTTAACACATGCTGTAATTATCAGTTTTTCTATTGTAATATTGATAATCTAATAATTATAATTTTTATTTGATAAATAAATAACTTCTTTCAACTTTAATTTTAACGTATACACCAAATATGCTACAATTTATTTTAGGTGTTAGCAATAATTTTGTAAAACGTGCCAGCTAAAATTAAAATGACATAAATATTTTACTAGCTTATACAAATAAAGTAAAATTTTCTGATTTAGTTTGGTTTCTATTATCATCGAAAATTTTATCGTAATATTTCTCTACGTTATATAAATTTATATTTACCTCTGGATAATCCGCTAAAGCTAAAAGTAAATCCTCTTTAGCTAAACAGAACAAATCTGAATATCCCAGCGAGCGAACATTGGCAGTTCTTCGGTTTCCAGTTCGATTTCCGGCAATGTCGAGTACGCTGACTTCTCCAAAGACAGATCCGGCGCCGAGGGTCGCGAGGACAGTTTTTCCATCGTCGGCGACAACCTGAAGGCGACCACGTTTCACTATGTACATTTCCTTGCCGACGTCGCCCTTGCGGCAAATATAGTCGCCCGGGGAGAACACCTTCGAGGGAGTAAACAAGTCAGTTCGTAGGTTGATTGGTCTCAGAGATTGGCATCTTTACTGCGGTCGGCTTTTGTGCGCAGTTTGCAACGAATAGAGGAAATACTGAAGGCGGAGAAGGTAAATAATACTGTGAAATCTCGCGCTCCGGTTTATTGTTCCTTCAGGAATGGTGGAACAGGATAGGAGGTTTTGATTGCGGTTACGACGTAAAAGTATTCGGGGTCCTTATCTCCGCGTTTTGAATTTTGTTGAGCAAGTTAATATATTGTAATTCTCTTTTTTAATTAGTTATTTATGGCTGTTTAATGACCCAATTCTAATTCATTTATTTTGTATTATATCGTTCTCTAAATAAATAATTATTAAGGGGTATTTCTTATTAATTACTAAAGAAAAAAATTTATTTTCTTATGTGTTTATATTTGTGTGAAATTGACTGTTTATTTTCAATTACCTGCAAGCGTAACTTCAACACGAGAGCCTCCAGCAATCCAGGCTCGCAATCCTTGAAAATCCTTACTTTCTGTAACGTTTCTAAATGGACCTTAATGGCTATCTCCGCCTTCAATTTGTCCGGAAGAGCGCTGAGCACTCGTTCCTCATCGAGGGCTCCACTTTCCGCCCACGTGTAAGCGAACCACCTGATGCAAGCCACATAATATCATCAAGAGAAACCTTAATGTCTAAAATAAGATACAAACAAACCTTATGACACGTCCTTCCAAGTCTCTGCCGACTTTTCTAAAAGCCATGTATTGTTTAACACCATCCATACGATTTTGAAAATCAACCCTAGCTATATTCATGTTTGAAATCATAGATCCTATATTACCAACGATTGTTGCAAAGATTAAAACGCCGGCTAAAAAATCAGCAACAACGAATAAATATTCAGCGTCATTTTCCGGAACGGGTGTTTCGCCGATTGTCGTTAACGTTAACGTAGACCAATAAAAGCTGTAAATATACTGCCTCATAAGGGTTGCGTTTACGGTGCCATTTAAATTGTAGACCCAGTTGTCTGAACCGAAACCGATAGCGAAACTAATCGCGAAATATAAACACGCGTTCCAATGGATTAACACCAAAATGGCGAGCACAACTTTACAAATCCTAAACACATTCGGGTAATTCGTATCCGTTTCGGTTTTTTCGAACCATTCCCATAAACGTGGGAGACGAAACAGTCGATTCAAACGGATTATTACCGGGCACGGCACTTTAATGTCACATTCGTATGGCGGAAACCACACGTAAAAGATGTCCGTGGGTAATAAAGAAAGTACATCAGTCCTCCACTTCTTTGATTGGAAATAGTGTGAACGCAGCTTTTGAAGATCCGTAACCAGAAGGCCTTGTTCTAGATAACCTATTAAAATAAAAAAAATCAGGTTAGTCATGATCAAGAATAGCAAGATTTATCGTAATATACAGTATGTTCCCTTATCGAGTTACAACGAGGGGAAAAATTTAATACTGATTTTTAAACTTATTTAAGCATGAATAATGTGTCGGATATGTTCTAATCACTAAATCTCACGAATTTCTTTGGACTTCGAATTTCTTTGAATTTTTTTATTCGCATTCTTATGTAAAAATTTCACATTTCGTATAGCTTTATATTTTCTAACACAAGTCGTAATAAAAGCTTTTAAATAAAGCAGTTTAGTGAAATAGTTGATTGTTGTATATTTGGAAATATAAAAAAATTCCAGAATAACAGATTATGGAGGGAGAACATAACTAGTAGGTGTTTATAGATAAATAAATAACTCAAGAAACAAAAGATGTTAGACCAGTAATGGCTGGCGTGAATTCTTTTAGTAACGTGCCAAAATTAAAAGGTAAAATAAACTACGACGAATGGATTCGCCATACATAATTTTTTAATATTGAATGGATTAGATAAATGCATATTAGGTACACAAACTAACGAAGAAAAATTTAAAAAAGCACAAGCTGAACTCATTTTATTCAACAATCAAAGGCTTTAGACAAGTCGCAGAATATTGACACTCTGTGCTCCTTTTTCTCAATTGAATCAACAAGATTCAGTATCGCAAGTGTCGTGGATTTATTTTTAAGAAACCCATATTGAGACTGGGATAGCAAGTTATTTCTTTCAAAATATTTACTAATTTGGTTAGCTAAAATTTTTTCATAGAGTTTAGATATAGTTTGATTATATACGCTTTTATTAGATACAGTTTGGTTTGTGAGTTATATAGCCGTTAATGGTCTCCTAATCTGTTAAAGGCTAAAAAAGATTATTATTGCAAGTATAAAAGGGCTATAGCTGAAGCTAAGCTAGAGGCAACTAGCAACTTTGTAAACACTGCAAAAAATAAAGCTAGTACAGTGTGGTCAATAATAAATGTAAATAGAGTCAAGGATAAAAGCAATCTAAATAGTATAATAGTAAATCTCGATCTGAATGTGCTGAATAGGTTTTTCGTTGATACCCCAATGATATCGTCGAGGGGCTGCCAAATGGTGTGCTTGATCCCCTTCTCATATGTGAATGTGTGGATCAAATGGAAGCGCAATTTCATTTTTCGGAAGTTGGTCCTATTAAAGTATGTGAGCTGCTCTGATCATTGAAAAGTAGTCCTACACGTGATGTTTTTTCATCCCAACTTATTTTATAAAGGGGAATTCAGTATTTACGGATTTTCAGTTCCCTCATATATAAAAGAAACCTGTCGTGGTGCCTGTGCACAAAAAAGAAAGTACTACGGATTGCTCCAATTGTAGGCCAATAAGTTTACTGCCCGCTTTTTCCAAAGTGTTTGAACATGCAATACGGATTTCGAAACGGTAGGTGCACATCAGATGCTATTGTTAAATTCGTTGACATGTCCTTGGATTCTTTTGAAAGGGGTCATCATTGCATTGCAATGTTTTTGGATCTGACGCGGGCATTTCACTGAAAGTGGCGCGTTGCCAATGAGCTGTGTTTGAACCAAGATAAAAATGCTAGAATGGCGATTTCATTAAGGCAGTTTGTTTTTAATAATCCCCCTGTTGCGAAGTATTTGGTTGTTACTATTGGGAGTAAGACTTGTAGTGTTACCTTTTACGTAGAATATGTAAGATTGTAAATGGGGAGTCCTTAAAGCTGCATAATATGCCTTTATTCACTCCCATATTAATTGTGCTATTTTGGTTTGAAGAAATAGCCCTGCAAGTCAATATGCTTTCAGTCTTCTAATCTGATTATTAAATTTCAGATTCTGACCTTGCATTCAGTTAATTATATATATTCGCATAAAAGTATTGGCCAGATGCCTATACATGGAGATTTTCATGACTACAATTCTTGTAACAGAAATAATATAATCAGTATCGCAGATTTACTTTTTGACATCTAAATGTTAAGATAGAAACTCCAAATTCGGTATGTATTAAGGCACCCGACTTGGCCAGGTTGTGATCATGTCAAATTTTTTTTTATTTAACGGTTTGTGAATAATTTGCAAAAATAGTAAAAATGACAAAATTTATAGTTTTATTTTTTAACGATTCTTATACTATATTATGTGGGAGTGCTAATAATGTAAATTCATACAAAAAAATTTGTTTTTATGTTCATTTAAAAATAAATTTAATATTAAACCTTACCAGGTTAAGAGAAAAAATTGAGCTGGTCGGTTGGTTTATTACCCTACCGGCAATAAACAAATGGGTCCTGGTAAGGGTAGTAGTCTCGAACTACGGTACCATAAATTTAACTGTCATTTCATTTTTCTTCATTTTTATCCAAAGTAATGAACTAATCTCAAAATTTCTTGTGTGAATTTACTTTACTATGGCTACCACGCAATGGGATATAAGGATCGTTAAAAAATAAAACCATAAAATTTGTAATTTTTACTATTTTTGCAAATTTCAAGTTTCTAACTTAACATTTAGACGTCAAAAAAGCCAATACCGCAACCGATGGTACACCCTGTATAAAAGGTTGCCAGCTGGCGTTGGTGACTTGGCGCTGTCTAACTTAGTTAGCTCATAAAACATTGAATCTTATCAATAATACACTTCTGTATTATAGGAATTAATAAAACCCCATGAGCTACCATTAAGCAGATTATAAAAATTGAGCAGTCCCTGTTCAATTTTTCCAGTGATGGGTCTGTTTTTGACTGTTTTAGCTCCAACGTTACTTTCACTTCACATCTCAACGTTCAACAATTGAGCAAAATGATCAAATGTCTTTGCCGTGCAAACAGCAGACAAATTTAGCAAAATGTTATCGATACAATTAGCTTGCCTACTAGGCTCAGAAAACATATTCAAAGTTAAACTATTTCATTGCGTGTAACAAGCGAACAAACTTATTGCTATTAGATCCGAAAACAACCTTGAAATCACCTGCAAGTACCACTTTCTTAGTAGAAATTGTGCTCAGAACCTCAGGGGGTAACCTGTCGACTGATAGAACAGACAAATTAAAATGATTTAGCGTCACAATTCAATTCGTAATCTTTTTCTATAGATATGGGCTCAATTGCCGTTTTTATGCTAAACTTCATATCTTTTCAGGAGGAGTCATCGCTCCTCCTGTTACACCCCTGACCGGCTATGTGTAATAAATAAAATATTGAAAAAAGTAATGAGTATGTATTTCCACCTGCCCGACCACGGATGAAGAGAGGGGTCGGACGGACCGATGAAATAGACGTTGTGAACGGAATGAAAGAGAAGGGTGATGAGGAAGAAAAGGTAGAGAAAGACAGTATGGATAAGGAAACAGAGTTACAAAGACGTTTGTCGAAGTTCCGGAGCTTTTTAGAAGGTGAGAGCCCTCATACTGGCATGGAGCCAAGTTGGTTAGTAGAGCTTTTCCTTATGTGTAAATAAAAAAAAACATCCAAATTCATATCATATATATCAATAAATAACATACATTATAATAATACATATCAATAATAATATTTATTGTTTATTACGTAAATAGTGTGTTATTGTATTAATTTACATTTATAATGTGTCCTTCTACTTTCTACCAACATAAGCTTTTATGGTTTCCATGGTTACATCTCAGTTCAAAAATTGTAATTTAGAAAAAAAAATATAGTTCAATTTTTACATAAAACAGGAATAATTAGTTAATTTCTATATTTAGAGTGTAAATTCTTGCGATGAATATATCCGGCGCATAATTTATACCGAGATAAGTTTGAAAAATCAGTAATAACTTTGTAACCCGGTCTGGGAACATACTAAATTTCATTTTGCAAGAGAAAAATAAGAGATTGATCTAAATTAATTCATTTTTTGATAAGAAACCAAACACAAATAGGGTTTAAAAAGATTCTAGTAATTTTAGATCTTGTCCAGAGCTGGACATTAGGGAAAGGATTCGTGTTTTGGTGTCACGTTGATAGCAAACTGGAAGGAAATATTGGTGCATGGACAACACAGCCAACTGAAATGCGACCTGCAATTCGACGAGGCGGAAGCAGTGCAATCTGGGAAGCACAAAAATAGGTCGCCATTTAAAACGGCGACCACTTTTTCCTCTCCCCCAAATGGACGTCGGAGAGATGATGGGACCATACTATTAAAACGGTAAGCTGGTGGAATATAAAAGCGGTTTTGAAGCTGACCTGATCGCGGAGTAGAAGTGTTTTAGAAGGTTTTTAGCGTTTTCCTACCAATTCCACTTAACTAAATTCAAAAAAAAAAAATAATAAAAGTTAAGTGTTGGAAACGTTTCTATTAAATTTATTACGTCTACTACATTATTGAAATTATAATAAAAAATATTTCAAAATACAATTATAATATAATACTGATATCATTTACTTGCAACATTTGCAGCAATAAAAATATTTACTGACATGGCAAAAACACCTACAAAGGATACCGTCACTTATGGTATCTTTAATATTAAATTTACTGAACTATTGAAGATTTGTCAGAACTTTTTTGGTATAATAAATTTTTATATCGTCCATAAAACAGGTGAAATCATTGAAAGTAACGATATCTGAACAGTTTGAGTTAGCAGATTAATATCATCCCTCCACTTATCCAAATTAACAATGGTAATTTCCAAATTTAACGCTATAGCTAATTTTTCAATTTTCTAGAAAATCTGTTGACCTTTTTCAACAAAGTTTGATTTCTGGTATCCAAGAGAGAAGCTGTCCTCTTCAAGCCATCGTTAATGTGTCATGGAGTAAGCTCACTTTTCTTATATCTGGTTAGATATGTGAACCTGTTCCTCAATCTCGCCAACTTAATGTTCTGCTTTGATAATTGCTTCATGGAAATTTTCAAGTTCCTGTCGAACTCCTTTTGGATGTTATTAAAGAAACCCATTATGGAATACTTTAGATGGAGTCTGTAGCGATCGGTATTCGAGAAAAAAGAACTTGTTCTTTTCTTTGCTATATTTCAAAACCAAAATTGTTTCTTTCTTACATCTAATTCGGTTAAATGAATTAGCCCTATCTTGGCCCTATTGTTAAGGGATTTTGTTTTGGATAGTATGATTCCCAAATTAGATTTTCAGTTACCGTTTATTGAAAAGTTTGCTATTGACATCATCACCAGCGTTCCTAGGGATCATGTCGACTACGCTATTGATATTTTTAATTCAATTAACCCTTACATTCAATTCACTGTGCAGACTGAAACCGACATATTAGATTAACTGAACTATTGAAGATTTGTCAGAACATTTTTTTTAGTATAATAAATTTTTATATCGTCCATAAAACAAGTGAAATCATTGAAAGGTATGATATCTGAACAGTTTGAGTTAGTAGACTTAGTAGACAACTAGGTCCCTTTTCTTGATTGTAGAGTCATATATAAGAATAATTCAAATTTTCTCTTCACAATCATTTAATCACAAAATTAATACTTTACGTGGGATGAAGAATATTGAAGAAAGAAGGAATACTAAGAAATACTAAGAATTTGTGATAACGAGTTTCAATACCACAAACTGTTAAAGTGGTTCGAAATGACAATTCGAAGTGACACTTCGAACCAGTTTCTGAAGCAGGTTGCAACATGGCATCCGAAACGTCAAATATTTTTTAAAAAAACCGCACGGCAAAACCCGAAAGTTTCTAGTTTTAGATCTAGTATTAGTCCTAGTGATAGTTCTAGTGTTAGTGCTAGTATTAGTTCTAATTTTAGTATCGATAGTTGATAGCAATCCCAATTATTACAGTAGATTATTTTTGAAATGTACCACATCAATATCACCGATATATGGTGAATTTTAAAACGGATACAAATAATTTAAGTAATTTTTACTCTTATTAATTTCATTGGGAAAAGGGGAGAAAGGAGGGATTATTGAGTAACAACACTAACGTTAGTGATTCCTTAATGTTTTAAAAAATAATAGTTTCTATGTATTTCGGTTGTTTCGTTTATATTTGATTCTCGCTCAGTCTCTAAAAATAAAATAAAAATTTTTAAGAATTGGTTGTTGCCCCATGTTCAGTTAACGTAAGATTTTATTTTGTAACGTTCATTTAATTATTTTAATTTGTATTTGTTAAATTTTAATTTTTAAATTTCCACGTTATAATGTGTAACTCGTATAACCGTTTTGGTTTTTAATAACGTTATGTTTTCTGGTGGAATGTTGAAATGTTGAAATACTTTTTGTTTAAACTTTTTTTTGTGTAAGCCACTGACAGATTACGTATTAATTTTGGTACGTTTGTTCACAATTTTTTGCCTATAGAAGAAACAATTTTGGTTTCGAAATATGGCAAAAAAAATTAGTTCTTGTTTTCGAATACCGATCGCTACGGCCAATAACATCATCATAGTTATCAATTTTTTTGCGATCAAAAGACTCCATCTAAAGTATTCCATAATGAGTCACATTATAACTCTTAATATGATTTACGTTAACGTGCATACCAGAGATGCGCGATTCCGATTGTTTAGGAATGAAGTGATTTTGAACGATGACAGTGATCATCGCTTACCTTCTACATAGAGAGGGTCTTCACATTACTCCACAAGTATGACAGAGACATCACCAGAAGATATTTTCTAGAGTTGCAAAATTTGACAAAATAGAGTTACAAAATTTGTACTTGTTGTTTCCAGAAGACTTGAAATGCTTACAGAATACTTAGAATGGTTACAAAAGGTTTGAACTGCTTCCAGAAGACTAAATGCTGCCCCTAGAGAAGTGATTCTTAATCCGTGGTCCGCAGGCAATTTTCATGTGGTCCGCGAAGCAAAATATCTACTGAATTTTGATCTTGAATCTGGACAAAAATTAAAGCATCTACCGAAATTGGTTTACTCAACATACAACTGCAATTATTTGTTTTTTAACGCGAGCATCGAGAAAATGAAAATAGATGGAATCATCACGAGATTTCACTGCTTGTTGTCAAAAGCAAGCAACTAATTTGGTCGTGAAGGTTAATCAGAGAGTTGGAAGCGCCGAAATAATTTACAGGTGCTAGGACGGCAGAAATAAATAGTCAGCGTGCAAATAAATGTAAATAGGAATTGTTTTACTGTTTAGTGGTGTGTGATTTAGTTTCTTTAAAATTTAAAGAAACAAAATTACTTTATTTATTTAAAGTTTAAATAAATAAAAGTTGGTTTTTCATTTTTCTATAAGTATCTGACTAAAATGAGCAAACAGATGAAAATGCCGGGATATTTTAAGAAGACCGATAATGGAGACATTAGCGCAGGATAGTGCCAGTGATAACACAATTAACCCAAACAGTTAATGTATAGCCCTGACTACATAGCGCTTGGATTTGCATTCATTGAAGAATTTGGGATCCAGTTGCCTCAATGTGTAATTTGTGCGGAAGTTTTAAGTACTGAAGCTTTGGAACAAAGCATAAAGATTTTGTCGTAAAACATGTAGATTTTTTAAGCGGATGGAAGCTGAGCTGAAAACGTCAAAAAATATCTTTAAATCGTGTAATCCTCAATAGTGAAAAGCTTCTATAAGACGTGATGTTGCTTCCAAGTTACTTGAAATGTTTCCAGAAGGCTCGAACTGCTTCCAGAAGCTTTGATACTGTATCTAGAAGACTTGACATTGTTTCTAAGACTTAAAATGCTTCTAGGAAACTTGAAATGCTTCCAGAAGACTTGATACTACTTTTAAAATTGCTGGCATAAATTTCTTGCCAAACAGTCCACCATTTAAGATGTACTTACATGTTTTTAAAACAGTTAAGAGATAATATCAAATCCTTAGCTTGCTGGAAGTTTTTTAGCCCTTTGGATGCTATTACATTAAAATTAGTGAAACAACTACATACCATATGTGTATTGACCCCATTTGGGTTTCCAGGTTGTTGATATTAAAACACTTGTTACTATCGTATATATATATTAGTTTATTCTAATTGTTGTTACATGTTAATGGTTTTACTAATACTATCTGGCTACGAATGCTCTCGCTTAGAATTATTGGTTGCTTATGTATTTCATTTGCGCCAATAATTCTATTGCTCAGCGTTATTGTAGCGTCGCGCCGATTTCCACTGTGCAACTTAACACTTCCGCTGGCTAGGTGCATTGGACTTTATTTAACCTTTGTTATTTAATAAAAACTGTTTAATTTACAATTTATGTAACAATAATAATTTACGTAATTTGAATATAACATATGTCCATCACATATGGTAGCAACATCTGCCAATATTAAACATTTTTCTTCCTACGACATAATACAGTTCATATGAAGCAATGGATTAGGAAATGATAAAGTAACGTTTTCTGTTTAACTTTTGCCTTAGTTTTTAACCACATATTATGTTTTAGTTCTAATGTAGGTTTGGCAATAAACATACATAAAGGAAAATAGAATATGCTAATTTGTAAACAAAACTATTCTATTAAACAACATTCCATATTTTAAAACAACTTTTGATCTGTTTAAAACAAATTTGGTTTAAAACATATAATAGAATTTTAAAGACGTTTAAAACATATGTGAAGTGAACCAAGAAGTCAAAGTAAAATATGGAGAAGTAGTCCGTGAATCCGATGTTACAAATGAACAGAGTAGTGATGAGCCTGAGTTGGCGACTCAACAAATTAGTATTAGTGTAGTTAATGATACATTGTTTAAAAAGGTCAGTGTTAATAAAGGAGTAGTAACAAAGGAAGTTGATTTAAGTGCTAGTGTTAGCATATAATCTATAGATAAATTTGATGCAATGTTACTAAATTATAAATTGATGTAATATCCAAAACAACTTTTATAAGTTTGTCCAAATAAGTTAAATGTTGCATATGAAACAAATGTTAACGTATCTATCAAAAATAAGCAAAAAGTTTTATTGCCATTTGTTGTCATAAATTAAAAAAATGTAAGTTCATCAAAAATAACTTCCTGGTTAAATATCTTAGTCCCTAAATGACGACAATATTTAACAATCAATAAGGTATCTGCTGTGATAATTAAAAATAAGTCTATTATGTCAAACAAAAGTCTTGAGAATGGCAGCAATGATTATGCAATGATAATGGTATAAAACATATTTTAATTCCACTCATTGCAAAAGATATCGCTTGTAATAGAAATGAAGATATTACGACATATCGAATAAAAAAATGTCTTCATAATGATTGGACTATGAAAGTTGACATTAAAAAGCATTATTTTAGAAAATAATATGATTTGTCTATTGAAAAGAACTGTATGTATTTTGGTAACCGAGTGGTGATTCCCTACTAAATAGTTAGAAACAAGAACTTTGACACAATGGAAAGAGAAAGAAATAATAATATTGATTGAGGGTTAGTACGACCAGCACCATTTTCCAATACAGATGACTACAATTTAAGTTACAACGAGAATTACAACATATCCGAATCATTAAAATGTGCTTAGAGAAGAACTTGATACCTAAATTTGTTAGAGGTATATAACCAAAACACTTACACAGGATCACTATTTAACGACTAAGTAAAAAAACAATGGGACGTGAGATTAAAACCTGTTATTCTAAACTCGATAAGATAAACACTAGAAAATATAATATATACTAAGAGATTACCGAGATATGCCATCAAACTAGAAACATAAAGAACAACACAATGTTACCACGACTTCAATTCCATAAACGTACTACTATATTTACAAATAACATTTTTACATGCCAGGAAATGGCTTTACCAAAAAAGGGCCTAAAATACTCTATATAGTCGACACCGAATCTAAGAAGACTTGCCATAGAACCAGAGGCAAGTATTACAAGTACTAACAACGGAAGAAATACAAATAAGTGAGAAAAAGAAAAGAAAACTGAAACAGAAAGTGACCAAGGCAGATAAAAACGCAGGCCTCATAATAATGGATAGAGATAGATATGTTGAAAATCCGAAAATGTCTTGAAGGAAAATAATTTCACTATTTTAACAAAAAATCCAACCTCCTCATTTCACAACATGGTCAAAAAAACCTTTAATGAAGTTAAAGAAACTACATAAACGCGACATATCATTTAATCTTAATGAATCCAAAGACACCAAGATTATACAGATTATTATATAGATTACCTTCCCAAATTATAGTTAACAGATCCCAAAATAGTGCAGATTTATTAAAATTGTTTCAGTTATGTTTAGAACAGAGTTTTTCCTCTTTTGAAAGTACCTTATACACTTTTTTAGATGGACTACCCATGGAATTCCCATTAAGTGGATTGATGGCGGATATATTTATAGATAAACTTGAAAAAGATGACGTCATTAAGTTAAGAAACCCTTACCATAGAAACAATGTATTATGGAGGAGATATGTAGATGGCGTTTTCGCTATTGTAGATGTTTCTAAACCAACAATAATTGAAAATATTTTAGTATATATTAACAGCCTGAACCAGAAAATAAAATAATAAATATGTGTATTAATAATATATATATAATAAAATTCACCATAGAAACAGAAGAGAAAAACAAAATAAACTTTTTGGACCTTACGATTGACAAAAAGGGATGAACTTTTGCATTCGATATATACAGGAAAGAAAGACAAACTGATGTAATCATACCCTATGATTCATTTCATGAACCATCACAAAAATTCTCCGCCTTACACTCATTTATAGATAGAGCTTTCAATTAAAATCTCATTCAAAATAGAGTAGAAGAAGAACTGAATGTAACAAAGCATAATGCTAAAAATAATAAATTTCTAACAAATATAGTAGATAAGTTTATTGCCAAAAAGACCAAAAAATACCTACTTGATAATTATATATTCATACAATACTAAGGTACAATAACCAGAATCCGTATCCTTTACAAATACGACATTAGGATTATATGCAAAAATCATAGCATAATAGGTAAAAAGTTAATGAATAATAAAGATACAGTGGGAAAATTAGAAAATAATGAAATTTACAAGCTCCAATGTGGCGCATGCATAGCAACATACATAGGACAAACTGGACGACAGCTTGGACAAAGAATCTACGAACACAAAACAAAGGAAAACTGTAATTTCGGCAAACATTTGATTTTTAATAATAAACACGAATTTGACGACAATAATAACAGCACACTACTTCATAGAGCAAACAAAGGGCGCTTAATGGAAATTCTGGAACTATACAAAATACATACATTCAAAACCAACTTCCCAGCACAAAAATGTCTAACTGAACAAATTAATTCAAATAGGAAACTACTGTACATGTCTCTGAAAATTCCATTTACACCAGCTGGAAAAGAAACGAGAAAGCCAAGAAAATCAGTAGATGAACGAGGGTAGCTACCATGTAGTATCTTTCATTTTATAAAGTTCGATAAACATAACGTCTTCATATTTCATTGCCACTTGCATGTGCAATTTTAACGTTAGTTTCGAAGCACATCAGATATTTCAGTTTGTTTTGCAATTATGTTTAACTTGAAATTTCCTGTATGTGTCGCAAAGTGACTTAATTTTTTTAATGTTTAAGGAGTTTAAGAGTATCATTTGTAATAATTATATGTTTTATGTAGAATCTCTTCTGATGATGCCCATTAGGCGAAACTAATAAAGACAGATAATTAGTCTGTAATAAAGACTGATAATTAGTAGTAAAAGTAGTAAGGGAAAATGAACCGAAACGATGTAGAAAACCTTTACAATTACTATTAGACAATTTTCTGTTAAAGCACACGGACACCCCAAATACCATACCTGGGTTCAAGCCTACAGAACTGGTTTTCATATTCCATGAACACTCCGTACATTAGTACATCCATATGTTGTTAAAGATTGAGAAAAATCAACAATGATAAAGAGGATACAATCAGAATTTAATGTAAACGATAAAGTGTTACCTTTTATAAATTGAGGCGGTAAATTGGGGCATGGGAGGAAAGGAAAATAATAGAAAGGAAAAATTATAGGATATACACGGTACAATTTGATGTAGGTCAATTAAAAATGGATAAAGGTAGAAATTAACAGAATGAAAATGTATCAGAGGATGAGAAGAATATGAGGTATCAATGATTATTGAAAAGTTTTCCAACAAGAAAACGGGAAAGAAAAGACAGATAGTGAAATATAAGTAAACGTATTGCAAATCATCCTTCTACTATAAAAATTCTTACAACCTCTATCGTATGTAGATATAAAAGGATTATAAAACTGGCGTCTTTATGAAAGCTAGACTTGTAACAAGGGACGGATTATGTTATGTATGTAGTTAGCGATACGAGCGCCCTCTATATTAATGATATGAATAGACGGCAGGATAAGAAGTCGTAAGAATGGAGTATGCTTCTTTTTGTATAAAGTTATCGAGTTAACCATGAGCATTATTCTCGGATACACCACAATTTCCAATTTGAAATTCGTACTTGTATACAGTAAACGTCATTCCTTGATAATTTACCTGAATTTATATAAATAATTGTAATCACATAATTAATAATACATTGTCTTTGAAGAGACCCAAAAAAGAACATTTTTAATTTTATTACAATTGAAGACGTTCAAGAAAACAACACTAATTAACCTATAAAGGATAGATTTCACTTGTTGGAAGAAATGGCCATTGGAAACACGCAATCCTAAAACACGCAAACCTCTTCCCTAACTGGCTCACGGTCACAACGACAGTTGAGTTTGTCGTGGTGTGCGCAAAAGGGGACAGGCACACTTGGCCTGCATTAGCATCACCCGAAGCACGACAGCAATTATACCGAAATGTAATTACTAAAAGAACAAATAAAGGTCGAAGTAAGGGGGACCGAGACGACTATGTTACCCTCGAACTGCGTCCATTTTATCGTAAAATACTGTGACGTTTAAAATCCACTCAGGCTTTATTAGGATGATTGTGGCAGGTTGGGCCAGTAAATACTGCCTTCGATCCAGAATGGATACCGAGCAATGATCACGTCTTGTGTAGTTGCCCGAATTGAGGTAATAATTCTTCATAGAACTCGCAGGAGAATAATTTATGGATTTGCTTATAACGGTTGATGGTTGGTGAGCAAACTCCTAATAAGCTCGATTATATATTCGAGGACGGACTAGAAATAACCACACAAAAAATAATAGAAAAGGAAAGAACGATAAATTGAAGGCAATGTTTTAATTTTGTAAAGTTTTAATGTTTTAATTATAAATTTGTTGTACACAAATTTATATCAAGTTCTAAATATTTAGCAATTTAATTTGATTGATTATAAATTAATTTACATTGAATTTGATTATATGTTAATTTCAATTATTTTACATTTCAATGTGGTACCAGCCCAAAACCTACAAATTACAAAAAGGACGGCTTATCCTAATTACAAATTAAATAAAAGCTTGTTAATTCTGGCTGTTAATAGCTTAACAAATGCTTAAATACAGTAGAGTGGCGATTAACCGTGGTAATTAGGTGAAAATAGAAACCGGATGATCGAAAACCACTGATAATACAAGCTAATGGTTTTAAAATTACTAAGATACGAATGTTTAATTTCTGTTTTAAGAAATAGTTAGAGGATTATATAATAAAAGAGATAATCTGGTATAAAACAACCTTCTTTGCTATAAAATCAAATAATAGTAATTTATACAAAAAGAATGGAAACCATTGTAATAATACAAAAGTTTGAAAAAATGGGGTTATCATCCCTCTGGGTATCCCCGGATTTACTTTGACATATCATGCTTGTTAAACATCAATGAATTTTGATGAATTAGGAAAAGATTTAATCACTCCAAACACATCTTACATCAATTGGGGTTTGTATTACCACCAAGGTTAAAATCCGAGAAAAATTAAGGTAGTTCTGTGGATGACATTTAACATTCTTCTTTTACGTCGGAATCTCATATTCGTGAATCGCGCTTTCACAGTTTCCCAGAGCAATTTTCAATTTATTCCTATTCTCAGCTTTGTCTAATATGTGCGCCAGACTTTTTTTGTTATATGTGGAAATAATCTTTCACGCAACATGTTACCTGCTATTGTGTAACCTAAGGAATGTCTTCGACGAGGTTACTTCGCATCACATATATAAAAAAAATTACAACAACACGACTTGCAAATATTTTCACTTGTAGTACCTATTAATTTTTTATACTCTCAAACAGTGTTCTTCAACCTTTGTTATTGCGTGGAACCCGTTTTTGAGAAAATTTTTTGGTGAACTCTTGGTTCAGTAGTACACCCAGATTTGATTTAAGGGATGGATGTGAAAATATTCCAAACATGTCTTTTGCAAGCCATTTAAATGTTTCAAAACATTATTTTATAAATTATGTTCCAAATATGATTATTGGTTGGGTTGGGTTGGTTAAGAAATAGTTTAAATTAGCAAAACATTCTGTACTATTTTTGGTAATGTATTTCACCTAAAGCTTAAGTGTAAATTTTAGCTTTAAGTGAAAGATTAACATCGTTGTGGTACAAAGGCATGACCGCAAGGTAGGCTAAAATTTGTAGCTAAGTAATATTATTAACTTTTCTATCAAATTCACGGTCAGTAAAAAGATAAAGTATTTTATCAAGCAATCCTCAGAATCAAGTCAATTTTTTCCCTCCATAGTCCACATCAGTATGAAGAAGAAGATTTTTACGTAAACGTCTAAGGTTATCATACAATAGAGTAACAGGCATTTAGGGGTATGGATTTGACGAAATGAACATAATTTAGAACTTTGTGCAGAACAGTTGGTATTCATTTAACAGCGAGAGTGTGGTGATGAAGACAGAAATCGTTGATGCTCTAGAACTAGTTTCTTTATGTACGTATGAAGAAACTATTCACTTTTTACGATACCAACCAAAGCTTTAGCTCTATGGTATATATTAGTTTACTACATATATATTATTTTTATCCGGCATCATTTTCAGACTAATCTTGTGGAATCAAATGATGGATTTCAAAATGAAATGGAATTCTTATTGATTGGGGTTACGTGTCATTGTGATAGGTTGCTACTAGGTGTGTTCTAATGTCACCTAGGAGTGAATTATTTTAACCATTTTGTGGACCTTCTGTAAAGGCATAGTGGAAAGCTTCGATTTATTACATCATCCATAAACCTAACTATATTACCCTACAACTCTACACATTGCCTGCCATTATTACTATTTCTTCTTGATCTCATCAGTACATCCTGTTCAGATAACATTTTAACACATGGTCAATTACCTGCTGAACAGTTTTCTTATCATGATCTGATTTATTGCGTTGTTCTGCTTCGGCAGCCTGTTCCTTTCATCGCATGTTGACTTATCGTAATTTTATAGCCATTGTATTGCATAAAGTGACTCTTAATACTGTTTTCAAAATCACCTTAATTCAAACTAGCGTTTCGCTAACTATTATTGATGGAGACTGTATTAGTTTGAAACAGATTTTACCGCTTCTTCATATCTTTATGTTTCAGTTAACTCATACCTACAACTATTCCTATCAAATTTTTTATCCAATCAAGTATGGTTTCGGGTCAGGTCAGAGAACTGTAACAGCACTGATTAAGGTTACTGATATAAGATACGCTTGTGATAACTGTTGTTTAACCTTGTTAGTAATGCTTAATTTTTGTAAAGCTTTTAATTCAGGCGATCATAATATTCTCCTTGCAAATCTTTCATCTATCGGGTTTTCTCGTCCTTCTCTGTTATAGTTCTTTTGTATCGCCTTTTGTGTTCAATAGTGCCACAGAAGTAACTTCTTATAGTTATCATTTATATGCAAATGATCTTCAGAATTACACCACTTCGGTTGATAGTAAATTTCCTTTGGCCGAGGAACGCATAAATCGTTACTTTGCTAAAGTACCAATCTAAAGGTTTTTTTGATATTTGCATATACTACACTTTAGTACATGCAAATATCAATTGCATGTACTAAAATACTTCGCATACCCTTGTTACTGTAATACGTTTCTTCTTGTCAATGTTCACTTTCCTTTTCAAATTCTTATAATACCATATTGGATATTATTATTTAAGTTTATTAATTTTTGTTTTATCAACTAGATTTTTTGAAGATATTGCCATAGGCGATAAATTGATTAACTTGTTTAATAATTATGTAATAATATTGATTATGTTTTCTTGTTTTCTTGTCCGCAAAGTATCGGCTATATCCGTATAGCATAGCCGTATGAAATCATTATAAACGATTACTTGAAAAATCTCTGTAAGGGGTTTGAAGATTTGAATCTTTTGCATATTTTTGGAATAGGTTTGAAATTTTTCGCCATATTTAAGCAAGTTTTACACATGCAGACATCATGCATATTTCTTCAAATGGCAATCCCCCATTTTTATTACGGAACATGATAGAGCGTTTTTTTTTCTGAACGCAGTACAGTTAATATTAATATTGGTTGCATAAGAGGCCAATATTAATAGATACTTTATTAAGACAATGATTAATTTTTGAAATCTAAAAGAGTTGATATTAGAGCTATTTCTCTATCTCAAATGAATGGAAAATTAGAAACTTTAACGTGATTTTTCTTGAAAATGTGTAACCCTGTGTAGCCAATATTAATATTGACTGTATTAGATTAAGAAAAAATCCTCTTCCATATTCCGTAATAAAAATGGGGGAGTGTCCTTTGAAAAAAAAATCAATGACGTCATAATTCGTGTCACAACCACATGTGTAAATTCATCAACTTGTAAACACCGAAGTAGTGAACACAAAGTAAAGCCACGTTTAGCGCATTTAGAATGATAGTTCTGCTTCGCAGATATCTGACATGTCTTTAATTCGTCGTATAAGATAACAGGATAAGGCCAATTTCGTTGAAAAAAAAATTTTTTCACCGACCATGGCTGTGATTAAATCTTTTGCACAAGTGGTAAGGTGTAGTACACCACCTTACCACGGAGCATACTTCTGATTTTGATAATTCGTCTATGTTGTCTTGTGAGCCGTTTGGTATAAACGCCATTTCTGGAGATGTCCTACATACTAAAGGAACCCAACTCTGTTAATTTTCGTACGGATGATAATGACATATATTGACACTTGGTGAATTTGCATATTGGTTCTCCTCTGCCTTTTAACGATTCATCCTTTGGATCCGTTTGGTTCTGACATCGGTTTGAATTCCCGCCTTGTGGTTTGGGGAATTTTCATCTTATCTAGGGTTGGCAGCTCTATTTGCCTTGCTTGTTATGGTTACCATCGTTTTCATCTTGGATTAGTTATGCTTTATTGGTAGGTTCCTATACGTGATAGAAGAATAATAGCTTGAAATTGAGCACTAAGTTTAGATCCTTACAAGACACTCTTAAGGGACCAGGACAAAGGTTATAATTTTAAGTTATAGTATGTCTTTTTCTGGTGAACGTTATTTACATTTATCGTTGTTTAAAAAGAGATAATTATTGGTATACATGCTTTGCAAATGATTAAGATCCATATGAAAACTTCATAACCAGAACAACCTGGTGATTTTCATTTAGACAAGCTTGAATGTAATTTATATAAACTTGGATTCTACTGATCGGCCACGGAGAAAACCATGTAACTGCTCAATTAGAAAAGGTTTAACGGTATATTTTATCATAAACAAATTTTTTAAAACCTTAGATAAAATGGGAAGAAGAGAAATTAGACGGTAATTTGAAACACAATTTCTCCTTCCACTCTTGACGTTAGAAACTAAATATGCTTCTTTTCCACTCCAATAGGATTATCGATCGAGTCAATGAACGACTAAGGATGATGAACGGTCTAGCAAGTTCAGAGACCAAAAACTTTAAAAGAAAGGAAATTTGCGTTATTATCCCATTTATTCAATTTTTATGAAGTATTAATTTTTCTTTAATTACATTAATTATGGAATTAGAATTCCAAGTAGGGTAGCGATGTTTACTAAAAGTGAGACTCGGGACAAAATCACTAATAATGCGGTTCAACTGGCTGTAAAATTTATCTACGCATAGATTTAGTTCAATACCATTAAATAAATCAATCCAGCACCATACTGGGAAGTGCATGTTTTATTCCATTATAGTTAACACAACTAAAAACTAAAGCAGTCAAAGGACAACAGAATTCTAAAGCGGGATGATAATTATCAAGGTTCACGAGAGGATCATAGCAAGAGTGCACTGAGTTTACCGCAACCGAATTACACAAGATCAAATCTAAATTTCTACTATTACAGTTAACTATGGTGTTAAATTGAGTGAAATTACACTTAGATAAGATTATAAGAAAATCTTTTGAACGTTGGTCGGGGCTGCCGGCAGGAACTGTACAATCTCCAGGTGATGAACTTCATACAAAATTAGTCGACTGAAATCGTCGATGATTAAAAGATCGTCGTCTGGATTTTGGTGACATACGAGTTGCATTAAAAAAAACACTGAAAAGGGTAGAAGATACTGTACATATAACTAAAAGTCGTAAATGTTATTCCTGGCATCACTCTTAAGGAAGTTGGAAATATTTCTATCCCTTCGGTAGTATTGACTCGTTAGTTATCCTTCATATAAAGAAGAATAGAGGAGTCCAAGCTACTTATTAGCTTCATTTTCGTTGTCAAAGAGACAACAGCTCTATATGTTTGATAATCTAGTCATGACTATATTAGTACTTTTGGGAGACCAACACTTTTAGTTACGTTTTAGTATCGGCCAATTTGTTGCAGATAAACGAATACAACAGAACTTTATTAAAGCAACCCAACCAAACCCAATGAATTATAAAACGATAATTCAACAACGACGATGTCGAATATTTGACTAACTTCTTTGAAAATTAATCATTGGGCATCGAATACTTTTGGATGTCTGCTGGATCATATTTATAAAGTATATTTATATGCAGATGTTTTTTATTTGTTTTAATTTTTCTTTTACATTTCGAAGAGTTATTGTTTTATTTCCGGGGTTATCCCGATTCTATTCTTTTTACGTCTTTCTCTTTTAAAAATTTTCTCTACTGTACTATAAAAAAAGTATTACCAGAAAATGCCTAAAACGTTTAAAAAATATACATTAGCAGTATATAAACAAGGCAAACTTATTTTTTACTGTTAACACTTTACTGTTGTAAGCATAATTCAAACAAACGTTTTTAACACCAACGATTCCGATTCTCCATTTTCCTGCCGTCACTGATACCGCTACAGCTTATTTGTAAGACAAATAAGAGGGTAATTTTGCAAAACCCAACGCCCTCACATCCACTTTTTTGCCGACCAATGAGAATCAGATTTTTCAGGGAATCGAAAAATGTGACAAATGCTGAGATATGCTTCTTTGCATATCTGAACATATACATTATCTGCGAATACATCTGATTATAATGCGTTAATTTACTTAATCTCACAGTTCATACCAGTCGTTTGTTAACTTAAAAGTCAAAAAAGTAAAGGATTTTTTATTTTATTTATTGATTTATAACCGTAAGCAAAATAGACGTAAGAGACCATACATTTCAATTTACAAATATTTAATGTTCTTCAAAGTCTATTCAACATTCTAAATTGTCGTAATGTTGGCTACATTACCTAAAATTTTTGAAATCGACCTAGTAAATGTGGATCAAACCACTACATTTTCATTTCCTTTCCAATATTTTATGAGAAAAGTGAGGTGTTAAAGCATCTATGTATAAAAACTCTAAAAGCTGCTGATTTATGAGTTTTATGGTAAAACGAGTTCTTTTGGTATGATTATGTTAGTCTGTGTAGGTTTCCTGTATATTTCCGAGAAGACAACTACACAAAACGGCGTGGTTTTTGAATTACGATCAAGCGTCAATAAAGGCGCGAAAAACAGGTAGAAATAAAGTACACCAACTGTCTCTGGGGAAAAATTTTCAGGAAAGAAAATTACCAGGTGTACAACACAATAAGAAGAAGAGAATTTCGCTTGACAGACAAGGAAAAGTCTCAAGGACACAGAATTACAACCGAATGTTAACTTAAAAATCTAACCCAATATTAGATTAGAAATTAATCAATTTCAAATTTCGACTAAAAACTCAGTACCATACGGAGAAGGCCGTATTAAAGAACACAACTATGGGAAATTTATGATATAAGCAAAATTAAAAAGGCAAGATAAATGGCCCAAACATGCCTGTTGTAGAATTTTTGAACCTAAAAATGTTAGAGTGCTAAGTAGTAAAGGTATTGTATAACACGTACACGTTATACAATAGATTGGTATCCCACACAAAAATATAAGGAATCTTGAAACCTAGCAGAACCCCATGAGAGGTCTGACAAAACCCAGTCCTGAAATTAACTGTATTTTTCAGTGACGCAATGTGGAATATTTCCATAAATAATCTACTATCATAGATCTTTACCTTGCAAAGAACTTTGACCTCATCAAAGTTAAAACTATGACCCGTGGATACATGGTGTTCTGCCAAGCCGTGCAGCCTTGTTTTGTGACACAATCTCTTACATGTTGAGACAATCGTGACTTAAGATATTATGTGGGAGGTGGTACCCACATAACAGCTATCACAACCCTTACAATCAATTCTATAAACCAGGTTAGACTGATGTGAACGAGGTGTTGTGTCCTTAAGGGAGGAGAAAATATGCCTCAACGGACTGCAGGTATACTTGGCAAATTTTAGAGGACAATCTCGGAAGATCCTGATTAGATTTTCTGTGAAACCCAGAATGTAGCGAATCTTTACATATGAAGGTGAAGTGACAGGCAAGGAATCATCAGGGGGGTGAGTCATCGACCAGTCAAGAGGGGATGGTGACACAGGGATTGGCCGTAAGGGTGGTAAAAGACCAAGGAATTTGGAAAACCATTGTTACAGACGATATCTGTCAAGATCTTTAGGTTCTTATCCCGGAAACCCTCATCAGCCAAACGCAAAACCCCATCTTTCATGACCCTAAGGGTGTTAATCTTCATCTGGGTTGGATGGCAAGAATAAAAATTAATGAGCGACCTGAATAAGTCGGATTTCTATACCAATCTAACAGAACACGTTGGTCAGGCTTCCTAATAACTTGGGTGTCCAGAAAAGGTACACAATTGTTCGTTTCCGTTTCGATGGTGAACTGTATATGATGGTTAACAGTATTAAATTCCCTCTGAATATAGAGGAGCTTATCATAGGGGACAGAACAAATGATGTCATCAACATACTATATATGAAGGGTAGACTAAACGATAATCTGGGAATACACATATCTAGAGCCCAGTCCATGACTATAGTGGTCAAATGGGGCTGAGAGGACTGCCATGGGCGTAACAAACTGCTGTTTATAATAAACATCCCTAAAAGAGAACGTAGAGGACTCAATCAGAAATTCAATGATCTTGATATCGAGATCATGGGGAATCCCAGTTTGAGGTTTTATCCAATCCCACTGAACACATAATTTTTCAGTCACCAACTCCAAAGGAACGTTGGTGAAAAGATATACGGCATCTACGGAAACCAAAACGAAGTCTTGTGGCAGGACAAAACCCTTTATTTCCTCAGCGAATTAGAAGGAATCAGAGATGTTACACCTTGCTCTATTTGCCAGGGTAGATGACAGAATTTTCGCTAGATTGCCAGATAATCTATATGTGGGTGAACCAACAAAGGAAATTATTGGTCTCAAAGGGGAACCATCTATATATTATGACAGACTGAGGATCTATAAGCCGGTCTAGAAATAAAGTCGCCATCAAGTAAGTCTTTACAGAGTTTATTTTGTTTTCTCTGGAAGGAAAGATTCGGGGCAGATTTTATTACCTGATACCTGTCTGCATCAGACGACAAGGCAAGGGATTTTTACCACATATTGAGACTGGTTCAGGACTACTGTGATTTGTCCTTTGTCCACAAGGACTACTAATAGAGGGTCAGGTCTCGGTTCTTTTAGGAACCGGATAGTTTCTGATTTAAGGTGGGAAATCAAACATTTAACGGACATGGGCTATTCTTAGTTTTTATGAGGTTAGTGAGCAAGTTGGTTACCCTGGCTCTCTTGAAATTAGAACCAATTTCGGGTAAAATTTATATTTTTATGTTGTTTGTTGAGGTCGGCGTGGAATGAATGAATAGAGGCAATGTCAGTTACGCCAAATGACAAGTATGTCATCTAACTATCTTCGCAAGATTACAATGTTAGGCTTATTGGGATGTAGTATTTTTCTTACTAAATTATTCAGGAATATGTCTGATAGTAGCCCACTAAGTGGGGATGCCATTAGTAATCATCGATTATGTTTGTAATATTCTGAATTGAATTGAAAGAAGTTCTGCTCTATACATATCTTAAATTATATATATGTTCGGTATTTTTAGTATTAAATTTGCCGGAAATTAATTCTTTGGTCAGTAAGAGAGTCTGAGAAAGTAATACATTGGTGTAGAGATTTGTTATGTCAAATGATACAATTGTATAATCTTTCAGTAATATTATATTCAGTAATAAATCTATTAATTTTTTTCTGATATTTATCGTGTATCTAGGTTTAAGATTAATATCATGTTTAGATAATTGTATCAAGAATTTGAAAATTTTGTAAATGGACGAAATTGTAATGGACGAATAGTGTGAGTAATGGACGAAATAATTAGTATTATTGGTAGGTTCTGTTTATGTAATTTAATGAGTGAATATAATAGTGGTCTTCTGGGGTTCATAGGAAGGAAATTGTATAATGTAATATTTTGTTTTCAAGAATTCCAAGAATTCTTGAATTATTTTAATTGGCCTGTGTCATTTACGTGTGGAGTTAACATTACTATTATAGCGATAAATAATAATTCTTGAAATATGATTCATTAAACGGCTTGTTGTATGTGCAATAAGATGGCTTCTTAAGACTTAATTTAGTATTAGAGAGATAGGACCCTATCACTACTTGTTATTAATTTTCTATTGCTCCTAGTAACTTAGGCGTTATTCTATACAGAATTATAATTTATCTTTTCTTTTTTTGATTATTTCTTCCCCAACTACCTCGATTAATTTCCTTAAACGCCAGTGTGTGTTGATTTGAAAGCGTGATTTTAAGATAAGCATTTATACATTTTTTACGAATAATATAAAAGACTATACAAATTGTAACGAACGTCGACCACATATCTTGATTTTCGACCAACAAATTTCACATCCGAATACTGTGCGTGGGTTGTCGAATTCGATAATGCACTATATACAACGCCTACTTTCGCCTACGCAAACCATCGAACGTCCATAATCGCGATTGGGACATGTAACTGTACTTTAAGACAAAAAGAATAACAGGTTGTAATTTGATGAAATATATTTGTATGATTCCTAAACGATTTAACTATTTATTAAACTATTTAAACGGTGTCTGTCTATTTTATATTAATAATTATATTAATTCCGAAACGTATTAATTTGTCTCAGAAGAGCTCAATAGTTAAAAGTGTTATAAATGATGTAAAGGTGGAATAGGAAGTCATAAATCGCTTTAGGGAAACCTCATGGGTTATCGTCAATTCAGAAATGGTGAGATCCATAAATAACGAAATACGTGGGAGCACTACAAATGTAACAGCTTTTATTGTATGTGAAATGTGCAACTTAGGGATGAAGTATATGGGAGAATTATATTTTCAGATTGGATTTTAAAATTTAAATCTAAAAAAGTTTATTGCTTCAACGATTTCTAGGTCAAATAAAGTTAGTTTAAATTAAGTTCATTGAGATAATAACAAATAAACAACGTCGAATTAATCTTATAATCACTTTAAAGTTTTGCGGGGTAAGGAAATGGTGGAAATTGCGAATTGGGCCCTGAGGATGCTGTGACGTGACGTCTTGACACCCATTACCTGCTTCTGCTGCTGCGTCGTGTACCGGTTGAGCGGTTATCAAGGAGAGACCGCAATTTAAACCACTCAACGGGTGCATTGGGTTCTACAGTGTTGTATCCTACCTTCTAAACTACTCCACCATGCAGTTTAATTGGAGTTCGTAGGATGTCTACCCCATTACACATCAGTTTAACATCATTACAGATCCTACTCCGTACGTATACCCCGTATTCAAGCAATTAGCGACTTTCATAAAATTGTTTGTAGCATAGAAACTTAAGTTTTTCTTTAATTACGAATTGTTTGCTGCAATTAAAAGTTTGTTTTCCTTATTTTAATTGAGAAGTTGAGATTAGAATTGTTCAAACTAAAAGGGTCACATAAATAATTCGCAAACTGGAGAGAGATCTTCAACATGTTAAATGGGGCAATTTAAGTGGGAGCGTATTTCGCAAGGTCACAGACAATTCTGTCCCTCAAGGCGAAACGAACATTATCCATCAAGTCGATTCACGATTCTGCTTGCACTCTCGTTCTTTATGGGATTACGACATGTAAAAGATGTAATCCGACAGAATGGATAAATGTTAAAATGGGGAAAGGGCATAGATTTAGACGTGAGATTTCCGTCGTGCGAATGTATGCGTACCTACCTTCGTGCGCCCTTATTAAGGTATCTAAAATGTAAATCGCATCACAGAGGTAATCCAAGGTCCACCACAACGGCGGGGATGTGTTGTTCAATTCCCAGAACACGGCGCGTCCAAGAACAAAGATCACGTTGTAGAGCACAGCCAATGACACTACCATAAGCCACTGTAAATTAAATTAAAAAGAATCTAAATATAGTTGTGTCGTGATTATTACAATTTTGTGGATACAAATTAGTATTTACTTTAATGAAGATACTATTTATTATTCATAATGAATAAATATAAATTTTATGTTTCAAGAACAACTTCTATTGAAGTTTTTATTTGTATTGTTTTTATATCAACAGATGATATATGTTTTAAAGTATACCATAATATTAACTAGTTAGATCAAAGTAAATATAAAACAATAGACACCGCTACGGATACCCCCTTCTCCAAAGTCAAGTGTTTTAAGTTAGGTATATGTCTGCAAGAATAATACTGTCATATATCAGTTATCGATGCTGCACACGTGGTTTAAAATGCTGGTTCGTGAGGTGTCATAGGGTAGTTCGCCCAGAAGTGTTTACGACAAGTGAGTCACGGTAATTCTCATCGCAAGTACAATTGTAGTATCACCAAGGAACTGGTTTAGAAATATCAAACAGGACGAATATTTTAGATTTACAGATAAATTTGAGCTCAGGGTCAGATTCAGAAAAATCCTTCAGAAATCCTTAGATTAAAAGGAAGTATTTGAGTTTTTATGTCCAATTGTTCATATGCCAATGTTTTAAACAAATTTTCGAACATAGTTTTGAAATTAGAAAATATCTTTATAAATTCATGGGTCTTTATTGAAATTTGATTCGTCGAAACTGAAGTAGGTGTATAAACCTAAACAATTTCATTTGGATAATTTTAACGACAAGATTGCCAGATTGCAGATGCAGTTAACGCAATATTTATGCCAGTTAGTAAAAACCTGTTTCATAATTCTAGAAGGAGATTTTGACTAACCATCTGTGTGCCTCCAACAATCGTTGACATACCTCTATAAAACCCATTAAAATACCCGAAAGCAATTGATCGAGTCACTTTTTAAAATGTTTTTGATTGCAGTGCACATGCCTGGTTCAGGAAGATTTGAAACAATATCATGTACGTTCTAAACGATCGTAAGAGGAAGTTTGGATACGACAAGATGGCACTTTGTCTTATCTGGTTAATTCGCGAAACAGAGAACTACGATGGGGATAAACCAAATAGCTGGTTTTTATATCCAAAAAGATGTAAGAACATTATTATAGAGGGTGTTACTTAATGATAGGACGTAATTCCAAAGACGCATTCCTGAAGTAAATTCAAATAGAAAAGGTAAACATGTGTCCTAAATAGTCTGGTTTTCGAGATACATGGTGTTAAAGGTTTCGAAAAAATCGAATTTATTATTAATATTGTTTTCAGAAAAAAAAAAATAAAAACCACTTTATTTCATTCCGAGAAATTGTTAAAATAAAATCAAGTCAATATTGCCCGTTTGCGCAGTATTTGTTTAAAACATTTTCAAGGCGTAATAAATGAAAGATAGTGACAATTTAACAGAATATTCATTACAAAAATGTTGGAAATGACTATCTCCTGCTTCTATGCAAGCTTTTGCTCTTCTTCTCATCGAGCGAGGAACTCTTACCAACATTTCAGGATTGTTA
Organism: Onthophagus sagittarius; assembly: GCA_036711965.1. Classification (NCBI taxonomy): domain Eukaryota; kingdom Metazoa; phylum Arthropoda; class Insecta; order Coleoptera; family Scarabaeidae; genus Onthophagus; species Onthophagus sagittarius. Next base: position 51,270,144 of record JASERS010000001.1, read on the forward strand.
CGTATGGCTTTACATCCGTTAACAATTCTATTCCGTAATTGTTGTAGTGTCTCGATGGACGTAACATAAACTAATGATTTCAGGTGCTCCCACATATAAAAATCTAGGCTGCTCAAGACAGACGTTTTAGATAACCAGACTTGTAGCCCTCTACGACCTATCTAATGATTTTTGTAAACTCTATTCAAGTACTCACGAATGCAATAAAATGGGGTGGGGCACCATCATGCATGTGTTGTTTCTCCAACCAGTGTTGTTGCCGCTACTGAAGAGGTGCAACTTCAAGGATTAAAGGCAAATCATTTTGAAGAAACTGAACTAAAATTAGAACTAACACTAGAACTATCACTAGGACCAACACTGGAAGTAAAGTGAACTTCGAACCAGTTTCTGAAGAAGGTTGCAACATGGCATCCGAAACGTCAAACATTTTTTCAAAAAATGCACGGCAATACCCGAAAGTTTCTAGTTTTAGATCTAGTGTTAGTCCTAGTGATAGTTCTAGTGATAGTTCTAGTGTTAGTTCTAATTTTAGTTCAGTTAACACCGGTCGTGAAAGCCTTCGTACTTACATTTTGAAGAAAATTCATGTAAGCTTATCCATTAAGAAAAATTTCTTGGTCCATTAAGAAAAATTAAGAAAATTTCCATTTTCCTGGTAAGAAAAATGGCCCAATCAAATAGTCATCTATGATACCGACCCAAACGTTGAGAGAAAATTGGTTCTGAATATGTGTCTCTCTAATCGTGTGAGGATTTTCTTGAGCAAAGTTATGATCATTACTGAAATTAATTATTGCATTTCCGGAGAAACGTGCTTCGTCCGTAAACATAATCATGGAATCAAAGTAAGAATTTTTTGCAAGTTTCTAACGATACCATCTACAAAATTGCGTATGTGGTTCAAAATCCCTTGGAAAGAGTAACTGAACTCTTAGTACATGATGATGATACAAAAAAGAATCTCTTAAAAGTTTCCATACCATTTTATGGCAAATATTTAATTTCCCAGCAATTTTTCGTGTACTAGTTAATGCAAGGTTGGGTAAAGTTTAACGTTGAATGATCGACGTAAATGTTAGCTGGTAAATGGCGATCGACATTTTCAGAAATAGAAAAAAATAACTCAGTGAATGGTAATTAAATTATTTATTCATATCAATATACAGGCTGTCTCACGTAATTGGTTCTTTAGGTTACACTATTCGTAGATGCTTGATATGTTTGGTAACATGGATTGTTCATTCCGATCTATTAATCTAAAATATTTTCAAGATGGCCACCACTTCCGGTCTACCGGAAGTAGATCTCAACTTCGTTATTTTAAATGGAATGCTATAGTTTTTATTACACCCTTCAATTATACGTAAGAAAATATGTTAACTTTGCTAACAGTTATTCGTACCTAGCGTATTTCGTTTTCGAGTTATTTTGATTTTAAATGCTTTTTGGCAAATATCACCATGCTCTTTAAAAGCACATACCTCAGCTAACGTTAATTTAAAAACGTATTGCATTGGTATGATAACTCATCATATGTTATCAAACAGATTGTCACTTGTTATATTAGTGTATCTTATACAGCGTGGTCAAAAATTGAATTACCGTTTCGCTGTATTCAATTACGAAAATTTTAAATGGAACGCCTCATATCTTTTTAGTCTATCAAAATGGAAATTTAATTATCTACAGATTATCTATAAATATTGCTATACCTATTTATTATAGGTATTGAGTATTTTATCAAAATCTAACACAAAATGCTGGAAGCCGTTCGTGATTTTATTAGAAGGCGTTGATATTTTGACAGTTTATCGTTTAATTTATTTAAATTATCATTGGTATTATTTCTAGAATGATCTGCGATTGAATAAACTTTAGTTCGTTAGCTTTTATTTACCAAAGATAACCAGCATAAGAACACATAAATGAAACAACGCAAAACGTTTTTGAATTAGCGTTGGCTGAGATATGGGCTCGTAAAGGGCATGGTGATATTTGATAAAAACACTTAAAATCAAAATAACTCGAAAACAAAAAACGCTAGGTACCAACAACTGTTATCAAGGTCAACATCTTTTTTTACGTATAATTCAATGGTGTAATAAAAACTATATCATTCCATTTAAAATAACGAAATTCAGGTCTACTTCCGGTAGACCGGAAGTGATGGCTATCTTGAAAGTATTTTAGGTTAAAAGACCAGAATCAACAATCCATGATACCAAAATTTCAAGCCTCGACAAGTAGTGAAACCTAAAGAAGTTCTAATGAACCAGTTACGTGAGACAGCTTGTATAAAAATGTTTACCGGAATTGGATGGAAAAATCAAAACAGGAATTACGTTTTATATTGGCGCAAATTTTAAATGTACACTATAAAATTATGTCTATAAAAATCTGTTTTTTGTTGATTTCGGTAAATTTATTCAAAATTTTACCTTCATTGTAGTGTTTATGTTTGTAAATTTCCCATTCTTCATACAGCTCCAAACTTTTTGATTTTGGAATGTTGTGTAAAAGTGTTATTGTGTTTGCAGAATGTGTTGTTAATTTATTATGTTTAAATACTGCTGAATTACTGTTATTTAGTTGTAGTTATTGCAGTTGATTTTATAGACCCCACTCTTTTGATTATTGTCCATTTGTTTAGAATTTATTAGAATGTTTCTTAGTTTTGTGTTGCTCTTAAAAACGATTCCCCGATCAAGAAAGTTAATTAGGTTAGTGTGAAATCATTTTCTATTTTCAAATCCAAAAGATTCAATCTGTTACTTTTATCTGTTTCTATTGTAAACTCCAAACTACCAAGATTGTAAAATATTAAAACATTAATAAATAAAGTAATAAAGTATTAATATCAACAAAAAGAAATACAACTATTGTCCTTCCATATACAAAACTGGTATTCAAACATATTATCAATACTCTAATAATAACAGAAGATTTTCTTCTCACCAATTACTCTGACTGAAGATATAGCAAAATCAGATATATCTAATATTATAACACATTTTAAACTGGTTACGAGTCAAGATTTCTTTTACTTCTTTTTACTTTTTATCAGGACGATCATATTATTGAACATATGTTTTTTTCGTACAAATATAGTCTTTTCACTTGAGATATTATATATTACGGTATGATATTATGATAAATCTTCAAAAATCTTTGTAGAAGTTTTCAATAAATTAAAAACCAATGTACAGGTGGTTCAAATTTGAAGTCCAAATAGGCAATCACGAAAACTATAAGAGTTGGATAAAAAGTAGCTTACATGTCATGATCTCTTTCAGAAAAAAAATCCAATGTTGGAAATTTTTGTTTTAGTTTTTAATTTAAATAGCTGGTGAATTTGAGGATTTTTTATAGCATTCTTTCATTATTTTTTATAAATAATATGGTTAGATAAAGAAATAAAATTTTAAAAATTAAATTAAAAAGCTACGTCAGTGTCAGCGAAGAAACTAAGTTTACAGTTTCCTTAAATTACGGCGTTGTTTAATTTTTTTTTTGATTTTATTTTTTAATAATCATTTCATTTTCCAAAAATATTTATATAGTACTATAAAAAATGCTCAAATTGATCACCTCAAAATTATTGATTTTTTATGATAAATTACTATTTTTTAAGTTAATACAATATTTACAATAATAACACTAGATGGCGGTATTTGAAAAATTGATAAAAAAGCTTATTTTTAGCTTTATTCTAAAACAATAAGGAATATATTGTCGAACCTTATATTTTTGAAATCAGCAAAAAAAAATAACAAGTTTGATAAGCTAAAAATCAGGGATTGTTTCCATTTAAAAGAACGAAAATTGTCATATCTCAAAATCTAAAAGCGAAAAAATGTTTCAACTACGTCATCAAATTCTCCGTAAAAAGGTAGTATTTTCACTATTGGCGTCTAGTGGTAAAACAAAAGATGACAGCGCTTTAAAGTTTTCAGAATTGGATTTTTTGTTAAAAAAGAGAACATGACATGTAAGCTACTTTTTATCTATCTCTTATAGTTTTCGAGATAGCCTATTCCGACTTCGAATTTGAACCATTCTGTACACTTAGAATTCGGGCCAATAGAACATCTAAATCTTGTTCTGATTTTTCCATCCAATACCGGTTGACATTTTTATTTTATGCTTATTTATACAGAGTGAGTCAATAATACGAGAACGGAAGATTGTGGCCTTACTGTTGAAAATAAAGAAAATGTATTTGTGTCATTATATATTACAATCAAAGCTGCATCGACTAAAATTATTTTCAACTATACAGGGTTTTCACAATTCCAGAACTCTACTCAACTTCATTCTTTTAAATGAAACCTTATACATCTTTTTAGATATGTTGTTTACCTGGCTTAAATGCTACAAATGCGTATCTTGTTTTCAAATTTTGAATGCAAGGTTGCCAAGTTATTAATCATTTTGTGAAAATTTTTGGAAAATCTATTAGTGGCGCTCGCAAGACCCAAGCTTTGTTTATCGATATGCCAAATTATATCCTTGAGTAGTTAATAATGATGCTGATAACGAATTTTAAGTGACTACCTGATTCATCAAAAATTTTCACAAAATGATTAATAACTTGGCAACATTGCATTCAAAATTTGAAAACAAGATATGCACTTATAGCATTTAAAACAACTAATCAGCATATGTGAAAAGATACATAGGGTTCTATTTCAAAAAATGAAGTTGAATACTGTCCTGAAAAACGGTAAATCCACAAACTTCCGTCCCCGCACTGTTGACTCACCTGTATATGTAACGTCTTTGATAAAAGGTATTATAGTTTTATTGTATACACGATTATCTTATTTCTAAAACAAAGATATGTTACACTCATATAAATGTACGTAAAGGCTTTTTATATATGAATTTTAACAGTGGTTTTTGACAAAATAACGTGACATAACATAATAAAGAATTTTACCAGAGACAAAGAAAGATAGAGAAGGCCAACTCTATCTGATTAAATCGGTTACGATTTCATACATTGGAGATCGCCTCCCCATAATTTTAGCAACCAACATGCCTGCATTTTTCCTCAATATTGAGAAACATTTTTGACGGTAAATGCGTTTAATGATTTGTAATGCCTTTTTGTGCAAATTTTTTATCTGTTTTTAATTCGTAGCGAACAACTTGATAACGATTTAAAAGATCGAAACCGGTCGTTGATAATATAATCTTTCAATAAAAATTTCATTTTCAAAAGTACAATTAGTATTATTTTCATCGATTTTTACATTCAATTTTCATCCAATTATCACTTTTTTTTCTCGATCAAGCTTTTTTAAACTTTATCTTTTTCAAATTTTATATTAACTTTTTTGCAATAATTGAAATACTTAACTGATAATTTTACAAATTATTTTTCCCTTCATAACCCTTCATATTTCAATGAATTTTCAATAAATTCAAACAACTTAAATAGAAATTTATTTCTTTGGTTAAAACAATTTTAAATGAATCTGACAACTTGAAGAAATTATTTTTTCATAATTGCAGTCGTGCCTGAAGACGATTTGTCTAAATCAAAACAATTGAAAAATCAAAAAATCAAAACACCGAATTCAAAATAATAAAGAGTTTTCATCATAATTTCCTGACTTATTAATTTCATCATCTAACTCATGATGAATCTGGAAAAAATCTCATTTTACATCGTCATTTTACATGTTTATAAGACCTTTTCTACTTGAATTTGTTTCAGGAATGCGTTTCTGGAATTACGGCCTATTATTAAGTAAAATCCTGTATAAATTTTCATGGTCATTGACATTTGTTTCTGTTGCAAGTCAGTCATCTTGAAATTTTAGAATTAATAAAAAAATTATCAGTTAAATTAATTTAATAAGATTTAACTTTGGAGAAAAAGATCATACCTATGTCGAACAAAAAATGTAATAATAATGTAATAATGTGTTCTCTTTATTTATTTGCTGTTTAAATTTTTCTAAGATTCTTGTATTTATTTCTTTACACTAATTTTGAGTCGTGGTTATTACAATTTTATGGACACAAATTTACTATTTATTTTAGCGAAGATATTATTTATTATTAATAACAAATAAATATAAATTTTGTTTACAGAATCTTTTTGTGTTGTATAATATTTACTACTTAAATCTAAAATAAATATAAAACAATCGACAACTCTACAATCGTGATTTTGAGGAAAGTAATTTTTAAAGAAAATCATTGATGTTATTAAGGTGTTAGTAAGAAAAGAGATGTTATGTAGCGAGGGTGGTTTTACTGAAAACAGTTGTGGTATTTTCTCGAAAACTTCAATTTACTTAAAACCGTCTTTGCATTAAAGCTCCAACAAGATGTTTTCAGCAATTTTCCCTGCATAATAACTTCGTGAAGTGAACGACCTTAAGTCGAAAGACGCGGTGGTTTTACGAGTATTATCACTCTTTCGTTACGTAATTTTCTCAACTCGCTGCTATATTTATTAGACACGTCCAAGCGAAAGAAATAAATCTTTCGTAGAAGAAACACGAGAAAAATAAATTAAGAGACGAAGAAATTACTTTTGGCTCTGTCAGTGTGTGGAGGAAAAGAGAAAAAACACGGAACTGCGTTGTAACGCGACATAGTTGGAAGGACGAGAAGTCGAGATTACCTTATAATGTGTTGGGGAGGATGGGTTTACAACAATTTTGTGTCCCCAACACGATGGGGCTGGCGATTCCTTGTTTTCCGCAGTATCGTCCTGATTGCTTTTATCGACGAACCAGTCAGGAGGTCGTGCTTCCCTTCGAGAAAACCTACGAAATCGGACAGCAGCCTGTAACGAAGCGGCTACTTGTCTCAGCCTACCTCGCATTGCTGTGAGTAGCCTTGCCGGCGGACCATTATCCTGGAAAGAAAATAAAATAAAACTTTGTGTGCTTTACAAAAGATATTGTATTATTTTTTAATATAGAAATTCTTTTATCAAAGTTACGTTTTACGAAAATGTTTGTATTACGTATTTAAACATTATTTCAAAATTATACCATAAATTTCAATGACCTTTGCGTTACATGACAATGTTTCAATACGATATCGTTTTCAGGGTTAAACGTGACAGTACTGTAGAGTTTGCTGTTGAATGCTAATGAAGTTGTTTCCAATACTTTGGGCGTCCATTGCGAGCCAGCAAACGAGAGGGTAATTTATTGAATAATTTGCCATCGATTCATTAGTAACTGCACGAAACGATACCTGACGCTTTCATTTTCTCGATTAATTCTTGCAATTACGCAAAGTACTCTATTCAAATGTTATATGCCCCAATATTGTTTCATATACTTCTTTATATAAAGTGGTTTCTTTATAGCGATGTAACAATTTTCATATTTACAACTTTTCAACAAAACGGCATTTGCTAGATAATATCTAAATTAAATTATAAAATTCAGTCGTAAATAATGTTTTTTTGTTTGTTGCAAGTTCACTTGCTTATAGTATCACGTCTATATCATATAACGTAAGCTGCTATAACATGCATCGATTTTAACATTCAAGTATTTTATGTAAGTGCATAAAATTTACGGAAATTTCCGATGTCTCCGATCTTTGTATACGTTCGATCGACTTGTAAACATGTCAATATCGAATGGGAGCAAACGTTAAATGTTAAATTTTAAAGATGAAGTACAGTAACGTAAAATTATTTATTAATTCAGTTGACAAAATTAATTAATTTCTTAAATACGTCACTATAAAAAGAGGTAACATAGTAATAATAGGTAAATACATTCCAAATTCTTAACTATCCAGGATTGATGAGATTTTTGTTTTCTCTTTGTAAAGTAATATATACGCCAAGCTTCGTAATAGTATTGGCAACTTATTGTAAGTAGTAAATAGTAACATGTTATTTTGCTTTATTCATCTTATTTACAGTACGTTTTATTTTTATTTTTCTTTCTTAATTTGTATGAATTATCGTATTTGATCATTACGAAATCAACTAAACCCTATATTAAAAATTGTAAATTAAATAAGCATTTATTGCAATTAAAATTCATAAATTATTGGTAATGCTGTGAAGTATTGATGACGTGCGACTCAATTTAACCGAAAATGATACATCAGTAACAATTTTTATTAAACATTTAAAACATTGTTTTAAAAAACAAATTAAAATTAAAAATAAACTTCGTCACAAGATCAAACATAACCCAATGTAAACGACGTGGCGATATAAATTAGGATATATCTCTAGAAAAATTTATTGAATAATAAGGATGCAAATAGTAGCTACCCAGCATAGAAATATAATGATCTTATTGCTTTCTTTTCGAAAATTCTAAAAAGGAGAAGAAAGGATTTTTTTTGTAACTTGTTTGAATATGTTATATATAGTATTTCATTATAAACTTTATAGTTGCCTCCTTCTGAAGATGAATTGTATACTCGAAATCGATTAAGCACATGAATAAAAAGTTTTATCACTTATGCATAAACAGAATAAAGAAAGATTAAATATTAAATTTCTCATTACTTGTAAAAGATATAACTTACAACCAACATTCACAAATAAAAAGTATCCAATACATTTCAAACAAAAGGAAATTGATAAACTGAAGAGAGAACACATAAAGAGTGAAATACGTAGACATTATACAAACATAAACAATATAGATAGACTTAAATATTACATATACCAAGAACTAACAAAAATACTAAACTACTTAGAAATCGAGGACATTATAACTACTACATTAGTATAGATACAAACAGCAATTTTTTTGAAAAACCAAAAAGACCAAAAAGATCACTGTCACAATAAGAAACGTGACAGTGAGAAACTTGAAACAGACCATAAATATTCCCACTATTTTCATACTGGATGCACTAATCTAACTGATATTACATTTCAAAAAAAAGAAACTCAACTTTTTGAAAAAGAAGGAAAATACGCCATAACCAAAAGACCAAACTTATCTAAATTAGCAATAGAATTGGATTCATACTTACATACTATAGTAATATATTACATACTATACATACTATAGAATGAAGAGAACACACAACCGAAAAACTAAACCTGTTACTGTTTTAATAGAGTCACGAGTAAAAGCCAGTTTCTTTGATTCGAGTTATAAATCACCTGATATAAATCACCATATCAGATCGTCGAGAAGTGTAACACACCTACAACTTGTTCAGCAGCCCCGATGATAAAGCTATACATAGACATTATCATACATCGACAGAAAACTAAATCCCTAACAATTCTGGAATATGCTAGGCCATTTGTGATTATTAAATTTTGAAAATTACAGAGTCCAAGGAGCGATCATTTTTGGCAGCATTTTGTGGGAAATTTTGAAGAATATCTTTGGAACATGTTCTACGATTTTTAGGGAACCTTTGAGTAAGATCTTGCATAATCATCATTTTGTATGGGTGGAACTTCAGATCGTTATGTAAAATTCTTCTCGCAGAACGATCTGACAAACGTAAAGCAGAAGCATATTTGGCAGCTGAACGTGTAGGAGATCGTTCAACTGCTTCTTTTACAGCTTACAGCTGGTTTATTTTATTTGTAATGCTGAATCTCTGGCTCTAAAATAATAATAAGATAAATTTGAAACCCACAACGACTTAGGGTGCGTTTATGTTAGAGTTACAATGAATGAAGAGCAATCATACTCAATCATATTGAACTGGTGGATGGAAGGGTCATATAAACGGACCCTTGCATCCACCAGTTCAAATCAGAGTAAATCTTTATGGTCTCTGATTTTTGCTATCAACTCGGTTTAGGTAACTCAATTTGAACTCAATTTACGTAAATTTTCAACTCGGTTAACTCGGTTTGGCAAAATTCGGAGTAGGCCCATCATTAGTAGGTCATACACGTCTGACAGCTCGGTCACAATTTCTGATCATGTCTGCGTTAATGTTATTTGCGTGTTCTGCATATGCACCTTGTGTAAACTCAGGCAAAGCCTACGTCAAATGCTGTTTAAGCAACTGTTTATCACTTCGCCCTAACAGGATTTCAGATTTTTGATTTCTTTATATTATAAAGAGAACTTAAAGAAAGAGCCAGTCTATCATTGATGGCTTTCAATTCAGGAGTGCTATGTTTTATTTACGAAATAAACCTAATCTTGATGACAACTTCTTCCAATAGAGGCTTGTTTCATCAAAATTGAAGTAAATATAGGCTATTGGCGTACAGGATAATGGAATAAAGCTACGTGTAAAAATTAAGAATCGCAACGTTCTACCATTATCTGGTGTTGGTCGAATCGGGGAATGTCACGCCGACACAAATCGGCGTAATATATATAAACACGGTGGTACAATCTACTGAAGTATTGTGTGTTGGAACATCACCCACATTTTAAAGAATGCGTCCAGAAAAACGGGTTATGTCTGTGTTATATTTTTTAAATTATTTTATTATTATTTTATATAGGAAGCTTTTTACACAAATAATAATGGTGAGAAGGAAATAATAATAATAATCATGACTTTATCTCACCCATAATAAATATAATAATTACAAAAATATGTATATACTAACCAGTTAAATTGATGGCAAAAAGAAAAAAATTCAATATAAACATAAAAGAAAGTAAATAAAATTTATTAGTTTGGATGAAAAAAGCGAAGTTCAGAGCTTATATTAGCTCTGCTATTACTTAACCTTTTAGAAATTAAAATTACATATCCTATAATAATAACAGCATGTAACAACGAGTAATTAACATTACATTTATGTTTATTACAATGTGTAATAAACATTAATTCAAATCCTATAACCAACCATTTTAGTGCCATTTGATCTCTGTGTGGAGACTCATGAATGTCAGACCCTTCCCGAAAATTCAAATTAACATTTCCACGGGAGAAAAAGGTAGAGAAAAGTCGTCTACCACCGACCTCGCAGTAATAAGAACATCGACCTTCGAAACAGGGAATGAATATGTTTTCAACACGTCAGGCAGATTGTTGTATACCTTAACTATCTGGTAACTGAAGGATTGTTTAAAAACTTCCGTTTTATATACCGGAGGCGTAACTAAACCGTAAAACTTTAAATTTAGGTTGTGCACAACTATACGCATTCTATATAGTAATTAGGAATTTTTAAAGATAAAATTATGTGGGGAAATGTCGCGCAGTGAAACTGTCTATATTTGTCCATAATCAGCCACCCCACTTTATCTAGTTTACCAGACATGTGATCATATTTCCTAATTCCAAATATAAATCCGAGACATGCAGTTTAAAGTCTTTCTACACATACTCGATCTGCCTTGGTCAAACATGGTCCATATACAAGGTTGGCGTGATTGAATCTAAACAGTACTAACGACTGACATAAAGTTGTTTTAGTACGTATATCTGAAGGTACCTTGAAAAAAAGACCTTTAATAAAAATAAAGTAAAATGCCTTTAATTTTGTGTAGATCATGAAACCGCAGATTCGTGTCGAAATGGATACCCAAATTACGCGTCTCGATTACTACCGGTATAGGTACGTTTTTAATGTTTATACTAACACGGTTAGAATAGCTTTGGAGATCTCTTTTACGACCGAAAACCGTAATCCTGGATTTAATAGGATTCAATTTAAGGTTGTAATGCTCCGCCAATTGGAGAAAAAACCAGTAGATACGCAATTCTGGATTTCAGAGGTAATAATGTCATTTGGTGTTATGTAATCGGTTCATTATGGTTCATTATGTAATCGTACAAATTGATTCGGCCCGTTAAGTAACTACGTAGTTAATTAATAGTAGACTCTGCTAAACCGTATTGAGCCAATGCTGATAACAATGAGTGACGGACGGTGTCAAAAGCCTTATTGAAACCGAGAGAAACAGGATTGTGTGGCACAGCTATATCCCTGACTGAAGCCAGTTTGCATTACAGGAAAAATGTTTGTGAACTATGTATATTCAGTGAGTTGAGCTCATAAAATCTTTTCAAAGATTTGTGACATAGAAGATAGGATACTAATCGGACGAAGTTCATCAATGGATTTGTGATCCTTGATCTCAATTATCGGATGTATCGCTGCGATTCCGTAGCAGGAAGCAAACGTAGATTGCGCTAAAGACAAGTTAATTAACTGTGTAATATATTTTAGTAAAAATGGACATGATAATTTAAGAACATGTAAGGGAATACCGTCAAAACCCACTGCTGTTGACTTGAATTTGTTTAGAGTAGTTATTACGACATCCTACGACACAATATGAAAAGAAAACTAATTTTCGTTTGAGAGATCACTATTAGAAATCAGAGGGATGTTGGCGGGAACTATTATAATTATTAGTTGATTGCGGAATAGAATTTAAGAAAAATTGGTTTCTTCAGCTTGTATCAGAAATTTGGATTATAATAAAAATAAATAAGTAAATTGACGCAACAGCTGCAAAACCATCTGATAATATTTAAGCACACTTCACTCCAGTTTGCTCATAAAACTGCGACTGCTGGACTGTATTAACTATTTAATACCACTTCACTTATAATTATGTATTGAAAGAACGAAAAAAGACGGATTTCACTACTACTCGACTCTGTGCACATGAGTAAATCATGTGCTCATTCAATACTAACACTATTTTGGTGTTCACATCGTATTGGGCAAGCTATATAGTCTTTAATGAAATTGTTGATGTATTTATCGATTTGATATTCGAGAATGTTGTCTAAGACTCACTGATTAAAACTTTGACTATTAACCCTATCCTAAATTAGCCTTATCTAATCCTATGATGTCGTAAATCAGTACGTTAATCAGAAAAACCTTTCTCATTTGTATTGCAGTAATTGCGAAGGATCCGTGTTCGTGTAATGTGGTGTAAATGACGAAGAGTGTGATGTTGTCAACTGAGCGAAACGGTGCTGTAAACCTATGTGTGAGTGATAACGTTAGTTTTTCATTTGCAAGTATTGTTGGTTCATCTGCGGGACATGTTGTTGTGACTGGAGAAAAGAATACTAGAATTTTGGCTAACATAACCGATTAGGAGTCTAGTTTGTGCCGATCGCATGTGGTTTGTGACGATTTGCCTTTTTGTAGTGTGAAGGACGACCATGTCCGGAAATAGCACATTTTAAGAAAATCCCAAAAGAACAAAACTCTACGGGTATATTTGTTAGCATGTAGTACAGTGTGGATTTTGTTATAACACCACCCTGATTGCATGTAATGTGCATCCCAAAAGAGTGGAATATATTTGCGATAATTCGAGAATCAACACAATCAATATTAACATCAACGTAGTATCCACACAAAATAACAAACATATTTTAAGCGCAACGAATTAAGCAGTGCTTACGGCGCAACGCAAAAACTATGAATTGATCCGTTCGGTGGCCGATAAATGTATGCACAAGCGTACTTCTCAGACTTGAAGGTAAAAATAACCGTACAGCGCTCAAAAACCTTCTCAAGTTTAAACTTCTTTAAATCTAGTTCTTCGATGCCGAAGTCAAATCTTGCAAAGATCAATGACCTACTATATTTTCTTGTGGTGCTATGAAAAGAAATAGCTAAACGATAGCCAGGAAGAGCCATCGATTGCTTTGCGATTTAGTTTACCCCACTGCTCACTAATACATAGTAACTGGGGTTTTTGATCTTACAAATAATCTTTGTTTATTGAATTTATTAAACATTGACTGAGCGTTCACATGGAAAAGTTTAAGGCTCGCTAATTTATCTTTCGGCTTCGAGGTCTACGTGAAAAGACGAATCACATACAATTACAGGGCGACTTCATCCAGCAATTTAGTAACATCTATCTTTTCGTTAGAATTTTCATAGGTAGCAATTTCTCTAAGGTTCACACTCAAATTGGTATTTGAGTGAGACTCATGTAATAAAAATTGTTGTTCATATTACTTTAAAATTAAAATGAAATAATGATTTGGAATACAATCTAAGTTAATAAGCTTACTGCAAATGAACGAGAGGATAAGATGATAAAAATAAACTTACCTCGATAGTGATTAACAAGCGAGTAACTATAATAGGAAAACATGCCCCCCACTCTTGGACTATAATTAAATATTTTCCATTAATAATAAATGATATTACTAAAAATGACGTAATAATTTTATAGGACATATAACTAATTCTTTGGTCAATAAATTAGAAAAATTTATAAAAGAACATAATTCACCGTTTTGTCAGATTTTCAATAAAGTTATCTCCGAAATTACATTTTATAATAGACTATGAGAGGTGTTATTCGTCGTATGGGTTCTCTTATGGTGCATGAAATATGAAGCAAATCATTCGGTATGAACAAGTTTGTCTTGTAAATCAAAAAATATTAAAGATACGACCAAAATACTTTCTGACTAAGTTCAGTTTTTAAGAGATTTGAAAAAGATGCAAAAATGCAATTTGTGCCATCAACAATAGTTACGTCTAAAAATTGTATCTATAAGAAATCTCTGAAATACCATATTGATGAATTTCTAATTGTAATTTTCCAATTTGATAAGATATTCGTATTATTACAAGAAGAGGATGATTATATGTACCGATCTGACTGGAACCAAAGTTAGTAGAAAAATTACCAAAGTTTGTATAGCTATTAGAAATATATTTTTATTACAAATAGATAGAAATATATTTTCATAACAAAAATCTTAAAAACGGTTCTTGATGTGAATATTTCAAATGCATTCAAAATGCAATTTCCTCTTAAAAGAAAACGGACAAAAATCGAACGGCTCTATAAAGAGCGGTTCAATTTAGCGCAATAGCAATCTGAGGCTGATTTATATTTAGTTTTAAAACATGAATATATATTTTAGTTTGAATTTCATGTTAGTTTTTACAAATTTAATACTAAACATATTTTTTGAACCTTGTGTATTTTCTTATAACGCTATTTAGAATATACCTAAATCTAATTTGAGTAAATTGCTAAATCTACGTTGATTGTAAAAAGCATTCTAATCAGAATATATCAAGTTATACTAAGCTACTTATTTTTTACCGTGTAGTGGGTTAGAAGTAAGTCTGCAGAGAATCCTATCTTCAATTGCAACAGGAATTTTACATAAGTAATCTTAAGATAGTGTTTGAATAAAGAAAGATAATGTTGTTATTATATAAGATATTGAAAGTGGAAAACCATCAAATAATTAGAATAACCTAAATAAAATAGGAAAATTTCAAAGTTGAAAGCAAATGTGTCAATGAATTATTTATGTTTAACCCTACTTAGATTACTGGACTGTTTTCTAGGAACGCTACTAACGAGCAATCGCATATTTTACTACTTCATGGGTATTTATACAGTATATAGTGACAGCGATAGATAATAATTCATTAAATAAATATGGACCGCTGATGCTATTATCTCCACCACCATCAAAAATGAAGCGAAATCTTCGCTATATTACAAATACATCTTCTCGCGCGAAATTTGACATAAATTCGAGAAAATTACAAGTGCACAATATTTTTATAGGTACTTTTGAAGTTTATTTAAATAATCACTATCATACTATAATGTAAATTACTAATTAACAATAAATAAACAATAATTTATTGGTTAGAAAATAACACGATTTTGTTTAATTTTTGACGAATTGGAGAACGATTGGTACAAATTTAAATTTTTATTAACATAATGTATTAATAATTCTCTATTTTTTATGTATAACTGAATAATATTTTTGAATAGATACTAATCTTGTCTTAGTCCACTACATGTTTAGAGAATTTTGTGATTATTTGAAGGAATCTGAAGGAGTTTAGATTGATAATTTATAAGCTTATGCAATATCTATTGTACACGATAAGTACACATAATCTATATTTGGCAATGAAAGAAAAAAATTACTTGACATTGAAAATTTCTTCCTAAGGTGTTGTGATCTTGTTGGTTCAATACTGATGCTTGAAGTAGATTAGGTTATACTTTTACTTCAAGAAGAATTTACAATAATCTAATGCTAAATAGGAATTAGAAGTGGAACTAACACTAGACCTAGAATTAGAAAGATTCAGGTTTACCCGTTTCATATTTAAAAAAAATAATTTTCATTCGTTACTCATTTATTTCTGAAATAAAAACATTTGAATACTGTCTTATTAAGCCAAATAAAATATTGAACAACTTTTTGAACAGTGTTTTTATAAAGTTTATAGTTATGGAGATATATGCTATAACCCATACATAATGGGGATCGAGTGTATACAGAAATATTGCTTGACACTAAATCAATAAACTAAAAAAATAGTTAAGACACAGTTTAACAACAGACATTATATTTTAAAACGTTCAAAACAAACTACTATTGTGACGTATCCGAGTATATCCAACATGGTATATTTTTGGTGCTACCCCCACTATCATCATATCTGCAGTCCGTCTATGTCGATGACAGTGATAGGGTCAAAACAGCGTATTTTTAAGGTCAGTAGAATACGTGTACGGAAGTATTTACTACAAAAATATTAAACCAGATAGCTAAGAATTTAGTTTAAAAATTGACATCTCATTTGCAACCTGGTTCGCGTGACACGCGTACTGAAAGCGTATGTTTTCAATTGTTTTTCGTTTGACAATCGTTTGATAATCCTTTTAAAGAAGTGTTATTTACGTTAGTTATTACCTACTTAACTTTGCGTGGAAAGTGAAAATGGAATAAAAGCGTATTAGGGTCAATTTCGTCCGCCATAATCGACGGCAAATACTTTAGTTTTACGGTAATAGGGCCATTACACACTTTTTTGTTTGCAATAAGTGTTATAATAAGTAGTGCCTATTTTATATCAATTTACCTATGACTTTTTAAACTTCTATACAACTTTTATGACTTTTTTATGAGGGTACGAAGTGTAGAATTTGTGATAGAGATTTTACCTTATAAATCCCTAAAATTCTTCGACGTCCAAATGTTGCCTACATCAATGAGTTTGATAGGGTTCGAAGTATAGATATGAAATAGGTGGGTCTTTTATTCCGATAGATTGGAAGCAGGCCGAATAAACTACAGTTGCTTTAGATATGTATTCAGATGCATCATCCTGCTGGAAGACCCGCTCGTAAAAGTTCAACGCACGTGAAGACCAACTCCTTAGGCGGATGGCTACTAGGAATCGATGCCAATCAACAGGGTCGACTGCTGTTGATTAGACATGAGTTTTGAACAGCCACTTATTACCGTTAACTGTGAACAGAACAATTTCTTCCTTTGGGTTTCATTCATAGCGTCCTTACCGTCGGGTTCCATTAATACCTACAAAACAGTCACCATGATGCCAACAATGACGAGAGTGGGTTCTTCAATGGCATGATATCGTCTTTTGTTTTGAATCGAGGTTTTGATTATGAATAAATTAGGGTCATATAAGTGGTGGCGACATCGAAGGGAAAGACGAAATTTGGAGTTCGTACAAAGACGGCATTTGGGGAGTCTTAACACTTGGGGTTATGGTTTGGGGGATAAGTGCTGGTATGCCATCTGCTCCAAACCCCTTCAACACCACTCAGTGCCTCCTCAACCTCTGGCCGCTCAAAATACAACACATCGGCCGAAGAACAAATTGCACATCAACTCCAGACTGTACAGTATTGACATCTGAGTGAACACACGCCATCAGCACAGGCAATCTGATAAGCAAGTTTCCTTTGCTTGACAAATGACCGAAAACACCTAACGCTAGAAGATATATTAGATTCAGAACGTTGAATGTTCATGTTTATAATCGCAATCGATTAAAAACTGGCCCCTCAACATGGCAAAAGAGAGGTAATCAACACGATAATGATAACGCTTCCTTTTTCTATGCACCCTCCTCTTCTCATTGATTATTCTTATGGTAGATGATGAAAACTACAAAGGGTATTCTCTAACATACTTTCAAAACTTACGTACAAATTGTTCAATGGCATTGTGAGAGTGATTAACAAAATATCAATGCAGAAATTCACGTCACCATTGGACAGCTTGGTTCTCCAATCTATCATCGCAAGGTGAGTATTCAGTAACTCAAAATCAGTTCTACAATAATTGTAGAAGATGGATGAATTAGACTCAAGATTGTGAATGCCTTGCATGAAGCTATCTATCCTCACGTACCAAAGGGCACTCACGGAACATTTCCCCATTTTACCTCAGGTACATTGAAGTCGCCGTGTATATGGAACTTATCGTTGGGAAATTTTCGAAGTTAGTTAATGTGTTGATTGATAAAAGAATATAGTACAGAGTTATCCTGGAGTCGAGTGTAAATACAACAGATGTGAAGAAACAAATTATCAAAATGGAGCGCTTAACGCTCCTCTCCACACCAACCCCGATAAACCGATTGATATTAGTTATTATGGGTATATTAGTAGAAACACCGTTTAAAGTACCTCCACCCATCACGCTATTCAAATTATTGTGAAATTACTGGGAAAGACTTCCTCTGAGTGAATAGCAAAATGTAGCCATGTCAATCAAACAAATAATATTGTAGTAGGAGTTTAATAGATTATTATACCAATTATCTAGTTTTGTTCGTAAACTACAAACAACATTCTGATAAATTCTATTTTATAAGCAAATATAAGATATTAAGTTTCTAGACGAATGACGCAAAATTATGTATGTTGCGACATATACCTGAATGCTTGGTTTGAGATTTTATGATTTTTTATTTCGTTTTTATTTTTAACTTTTTATGCATGTTTATATAATATAATGGGGGTAACACCAAAAAGACACCATTTTGGAAATACTCGTACACATCATAAAAGCTTCGTTTTAAAGACAGTATATTATAAGATAGTATTCAAATGTTTTTATTTCAGAAAATATGAGTAACGAGTGACATTGTTTTTTTTTAAATAACAATGCACCCTTCCATTACGCGCATATGATAGACTTTTATTCTCTTCACAACAAAATATGTTTGTATCTTTACACTAAAAAGCTTCTAGAGGTTTCCAATCTTTTTCGGATTACGACTAAACTTGAATGAGTTTAGTTCTAGACCTATGACCAGCTTCTCGTTCATATTCACATTCGGTATCGAACCGATATTGTGCTATGATCGATAACTCGGAACGATATCCGTCACTCAATTGACGGAAAGGGCCAATAGAAGATGTTGGAACGATATCGGACTGATAACTATATCGCATGCATGAAGCACCTATATCAACTCGATAAGTGTGATGAGTGTGATTAAGGACAGTAACGTGGTATATAAAACGTGATAGTTTCTATTTTTTAAATTTATATTTACATAAATATTTACGTAATTAAACATTTTAAACATTTTGCATTATTTTGAAACTTTAAAAAAGAGATTTCCTTACTCATCAATGGGAATGCGATTAAAACCTAGGACGATATTACTTTCAATTTCTACATGTGTACTTTTATACAATCTCCATTAAAAATGTTGCCATATTTAGAGAAGAAATTGGGGAAAATATTAATGAATTAAATAGGAACCTAACCACAGGGCTGTAACACAAAGAGCCCTGGAAATATTGTTGGAAGTGCTTTTATGAATGAACATTTTTATTAAATAGTAGTTTATTAAGGCGGAAAGACTAGGGCCTGACGAGCCTCTGGTCGGTAGCCAACAAAGGATTATTCTCTCTGTAGTATTATTTTTTCAATATAAATAAAATAATTAATTATTTGTTAATTATGTTCTTTTACTTATCATTTTCGTTATTATATTATTGTTCTTGTTAATTTTCATTATTACCAATTTCTTGTTCAGGATTTTTTTATTTTTGGTAAAAAATTATTTGTTTATGTTATTTATTGTGTTTTATTACTGGATACTTCGTTGGGTTTGTCCCGTTTTCATCTCAAATATAATAAATAAATAAATTTACGAATTGTTAAGTGTTACTATTGTATGTAATATTTGTCGATCAGTTCCTACCAGAACACCAATAAGCGATATCGACTCGATAAAAGATACAGTAACTGTCATTACCATATCTACTCAATACTATAACGTACGAGAAACCAAGCACTAGTGTTAGTTCTGACTTTAGCATTAGCTCTACTTCTCGTTGTTATTCATTCTTACATTATTGTATACTTGTATCTACCTAAAACTAGAAATAACACTAGACCTAGTACTAGAAAGATTCAGGTTTAATAATCTTTCTAGCACTATGACTGGTGTTAATTCTAGTTTTAATTCTTATTAAGCTCTAGATTGTTGTAAATTTTTGTGGATAGCATTAGTACTTACACTAGACCTGGAACTAAACACATTAGTGCCAATTTTAAAGCTAGGTTAAGTTGGGTTGGTTAAAAGTATAACCTAAACTACTTCAGAAATCAGTATTTGCCCAAAAAGAAAACCTAACATATTAGGATGAAATTTTCAAACTCGAGTAACTTTTTTTGATTATGTTTTAAAATAAATTATATGAACTTTTCGTGTACAATTTCGTTGGAAAGGCTTTAACACTTATAAATCATAAATCTGAACTCCTTCCAATTCCTTCAGACATTCACAGAATTGTCTAAATATGTAATGGACCAAGACTGCTCACTTGTGCATAAATATTAGACTATTTTAATTGTTAATTATTTATTTGTAGATTATTAATTAGTAATTTACATTAAAATATGATAGTGTTTATTTAAATAAATTTAAAAGAATCCTATATACATATTATGCAAATTGCCGTGTACTTTTTCAAATTTTCAAAACAAAAATAATAACAAAAAAATTATGAATTGTTTCAACTTACAATCAATAAATCATTAATAAGTTATTCAGTGCTTATTTAAACAACTTTCAAAAATACCTATAATAAATATTGTGCACTTGTAATTTTTTGCATTTATTTCAATTATCGCGCAAGAAGGAGTATATCTCTTATGGCAACGATTTGGCTTCACTTTTGATGGTGGCGGTGATAATAGCATCAGCGGTCCATACTTTATGCCTATGATACAAATTATCATAGGCATTATATGATTTAATAATTTTAATTATAAAATTTAATAATTTATAAAACAATATTCGCGTAATAATGTGTACATAAAGTAAAATTGGTAACTGTGTAAAGAGTCGCGTGATTTCGCGAAGTTTTCGACATCTCTGTTTACGTTATTTCGTGTCGTTTTCTAACGTGTGTAGTTTAGCTTCGCGGTGTTCTGTTATGTGAAGCTGTGCATGGTACATAAATACAAAATGACAAAATATAAATCAACCGTTGAAGAGTGAATTAGGGGCCACAAAGAATTGAAAATGGACAATACAAATTTGTTTGACAAACTGAAAGTAAAAACTTGTAAATTCAACATAACTTTGCCTTTTCTTAACTGCTTAAAGCGTAATTTTATTTTGATGGCTCTTACGAGATTTTCTTAATGTCTTTAAAATGTGAATAAAAACCTTAATGAAACAAGTTTTAATCAAAAACTATAGACTTTAGTTTTAATAAAATTTCAAATATGGGTTCAAACATGGGAAGATTCTTTCTTACTTTATTGAAGATCGTTTGTATTAAAAAAATATGATGTGATTCAACATTTGCAAACTGACCGGCATAAGGAGTACATTAAAAAATTCGAGGAAAATAAGCAATAGACTATTTCGACTTTAATAGCTTCAACTTCTGGTTTCAATGAATAAAAACACTTTAATTTCGATTTGTGTAGTGCTATGATTAAATCAGATATTCCCTTAAATAAAACACAAAGTAGGTCTATCAGAGAATTTCTAGAGAGAAAATATTCCCGATATATTCCAGAGGTTTTTTTTAATAAGTTCAAAAGAGTTAACAAAAACGAATAGTAATACGATTTCTAGATTTGTTCACGATGAGTTAAAGAAGTTTTTTTTTGACGGAGGCTGCAGATTATATGATAAAAGCTGTGAAATATAAAAATTTTCTATTACAATTTAATAAATTGCACCTGTTTAGCTCAAGATTATAGTATCCGATGGTACTAACAAAAAATGGTAAAAAATATTTATGAAAGCTTCTTCCTCTACCACGAGAACCAGTTTTAATAAGATGGGGAACTTGGCTACATGCCATTATGTACTATGCTAATCATTTTAAAGAATTTCAAGGCATTCATAATACTAGAATTTCAAAGTACAGAAAGGAAATATATTGAACAATGTCAGACAGTTCTAAGAACACTCGTACTTGTACAATAATTAGCTTTTATTAAAACTCATTTTAAATTTGTGAATCAATGTATTCAATTTTGTGAAAAACAGCAGTTACTATCAGTAGAACATAATAAAAATATTTGAAACGGCAGCAAATATTAGTAAAAGAAATCAATGTACAAAATATCTACTATTTCAAGTGGTGCGGAACATTGCGATTTGGAAATAGATCTAACGATTATACCAAAATTTAAATATGCACCAATACATACAAAAACATTCTAACACACAGGAGACATAATTTTAGCATGGAAAACTTGGAGAAACGTTTTGTTATTCATTCTTTTAAGCATTGTATAATAGCACATAGATATTTATTATGCAAACGCAATAAATGGCAAAATATAAATATTAAATATATTATCATCATTAAAACAACTATGCTCTTTTAGTAGATTGTGTGCCTTTTAAAAAATTTTTTGTTTAAGATTTCATGCTTTTTTCTTTCTAGAATTTTTGTCTAGTTTTATTTTATACTTTTTATCCGTTCTCTACTAATACAAGAATATAACTTGAGGTGTGATTACAAGAAGGTTCCTGGAGCAGGTGGGATTGCAGATTTTCACCTAACTTGTCACCGATTGAACATGTCTGGGATATGATAGGTCGGCGACTAAGACTTTAATCTGGATGAACTTCAACATCATTTAGAGGTTGTATGGAACGAGATACCCCAGGAGGACATCGACACCTTAATTGAGAGCATGAGAACAAGACTTAATGCATATATAGCTGTGCGTGGGATGCAACCCACTACTACCTTTTTCTTGAAAAATATTAATTTTTGTTTTGTTTCTTTAACTAAGTTTTCATCGTTCCTTAGTTGATAATAAGCATTATTTTACATTACCATTACATTACCGAAGTTTCAAAATTGTAGTCTAATTTATTATGGGTAGTGTAATGTGTACAAATAATGTGCACAAATAATGTGTACAAATAATGTGCAAAAAATAATGTGTACAGATGTTCCTTGTCTTCATAGGTGTATGAAAGGTTTAAGACATTATTTATATTTTAGTGAATATATACCACTTATTCATGGTAATATTTCTATTCATTGATTTTGTAAGTTTGCAAACGTTGTTGCTAGAATTGTATGTAAACTGAAAATTATACAGAAGAGTATCATTTTGTTTTATGAGAAGATTTATCATTAGCGGAATATTATTGATTATAAGGAGAGGCGAGGATGTCAAAACAACTGAAATAGTGCCGGAAAAGTAGGTTCGTCGCTGAATAGATATCACTGAGGGAAATGTCTGGTAAATGGCTGATATGTTCCAGTGAGAACGTAAGTGTGTGAAGGGGTGAGAGAACCGATTAAATTAATGTGTATATGTTCAAATTGGGTCTTGGAATAGATTCGGTAATCACGTAAGAGCCATATACGCTGGTCAGTGCTAGATACGCTGAGTGGTTTACGTCGACCACCCTTCCATACGAATTGAAATGGAGGGTTTTGCTAGAGAACCGGTCACAACAACGTTGAATGTGTCGAACGTGTTGACGCAGTATATCCGACTGGTTCTAGAGGAGTCAAAGAGGAGTCAAACCGTGGTATTCGTCTGATGAGGATGAAATTTTAATTTAGTTTGTATAGAAGAATAAAATGTTGTACAATTTAAAACATTCAACATTCCGGAAAAAATATAAGAAACATCAGAATGCGAAAGATTTACCAAGATTAACTTTTTCGAATTTTTGAAAATTCCTGCATCTCCGTCCTTCTCGTACAAGTAAACCTGTAAACTTGCAGTTTGCATCGACCATTGCGAGAAGTACCA
The DNA here is from genome assembly GCA_036711965.1 of Onthophagus sagittarius. NCBI lineage: Eukaryota > Metazoa > Arthropoda > Insecta > Coleoptera > Scarabaeidae > Onthophagus > Onthophagus sagittarius. The sequence goes on from JASERS010000001.1 coordinate 51,294,099, forward strand.
CAGAAAAATATCCTTTATAGTTATAATTTAGAATCAATGAACGCTTTGCAGTTCGGTTAATCCCAACGTTTCCAAAATTTATCGGCTTTCTGGTCCCAATGTATCTGGTTAGGAGGTGCTAAAAAATGTGGTGCAAGCTTTTGCTATAAAGCAGTAAATACCTTTGGCACGATCATATGATTTCATCATGCTAGCGATCTGTATGATTCCCCGGTGGCTAGAAATTTGAAACAGATAACTCTGAAACGTCTCAATACTTCTGCCTTGTTAATTTTCCATTAATTTCCTCTTTTTGCAAATTGGTTCCATTTCAATGTGCTGTTTATATTCTATTTCGACCATGGGTGCTGATTGAATTAATAAATGCGCTACTCTAGGAAAACACGCTTAAATTTCTGTCGTCAAGAAAACGTATCTTGACGCGTTTTACTCGAGTCACGCTCTGGTAAAAAGATTAAGTGATTGAAAAGAAACTCGGTGATGTCCAGATCCTATCATTATTTACACATACCGACACTGTATACAGGCCTTGCTTGTACCAACGAGTCTATCGTATTCAACGCGTTCAGAACAGTTGTCTTATTAGGGGATTAAAAAATCATAGGATATCTCACACATTGGTAAAAATCGTAGAAAATTACATTTTCTTGTCTCTCGTCAATAAATAATTAATGAGAAAGCTCCAGCATTTTTATAGAATAAGATTACTTGTGTTTTGGTTGATGCGAGGTATAATCCGTGAAGCACTACCAGTACCATTAAGATTAATTGATGTTCACAAAATCAATATCAACCACCGTCATGTTATTACATTTCTGATTCATAAAACAGCGCTTTTCAAACAGTCTTTTTCATACAACCTTACCTCAGTCTATAATAAATGTTCGAACCAAGTGAAAAACCGTAAGCTAAGTTTCCAAATGCATTGGTTACTGGCGTCAGTGAGAAGCCAGTTTAGTGGAACTAATTAATTGGTGCCAGTTATTACTGTTGTTTCCACATAACTGTAATAATTACGTACTGGCACAGTAAATAAAGTGTACTGCAAATTTTATTAACAAACATAGTTGCTGGGTCCGATTGTGGATTGCACGTAGAAATAACTTAGTTGCATCTAGTACTTTAATTAGAGAATTATGTCATGAAGATCAGGAAGCATTTTTGAATCATTCATTAATGATGTTTTTGTTGAGAAAAATATACTTTAAAATACAAAACAAAGGCTTTGCCTAATGGAAGTTGTCTTTAGTGGTCGGCAACTGTTTCCCTAAACGCTGAAAACTCATCGCAGATAGGTTGAGGTGTATTAACCTGCTGCTTTGATCACAGCATTAACATTATTCTTTCAAATAGGAGATTGATACTTCTGAAATTTCTGTTGCTAAGTATTTTCTTCTTAATATGCGTTTCGCTTAAGTGAATATTTATCAAAACATCTTGTAATACAGTGCTAAAAGTTGTTCCACATTTTATAACTATAAAGGAACGTTCAGTGTTATCATGCTTGCTTTAGTTGATACCAATAATTGTTTTACATATGTGGGTGCTGCCGGAATAGAGTTTTCTCGTTCTAGTCTCAAAAGGGCACTGTTTGATCTGATGTCCATTTTTTTGGGCGATTTGTTAGCGGATTTATTCATTTTCATTGGACCAATACGTCGCTATGATTGCTATGATGATTACTGGCGCTGTGGTTTCAAACTTAACTTTAGTCTGCAGTCTTTGAAACGTTGTGTGCGGAAACTTTTACACTACTTGCAAAACTCACAATCTGCACATTAAACATTCATCATTTAGGCACGTACATGGGTTAAGTGCGAACATTGTTACTTCATATGCCATGCGCACATCGTCGCATTATTATTTATTATATTTTTAGTTCTTGATTTTATTTTCGTAATAAGCTTATTTGCATATAAGTTAAGCTGAACCGCCTTTGTTGGAGTTATTTACATTTTTAGTTTCCATAACAATATTCGTTCGTTTATTTTGTGTAAAAACCATAACAATAAAGTTATGTTATTTGTATTATTATTATATTGCTATTATATTCATAATTAAACTAAACTTGTTTTGTAAAAGTCATGTTGGAATCAGAAAGAATTTTTGCATGTAGTTTGTTCTCAACAGTTTAAACGTTGTCGATAAATCAGCCCATTACATCGCGATATTGTCAAAATAAATCATGATCGCTGTAAAAATTCCAAATTTATTAAAATGATTTTTTTATTTCCAGTTTTCATCGATATAAACATGTGCACATACTCAAAAGGAAAATGCAATTAATATTTCCTTTGTGACATATACCCTTTTGCATTTCAGCAAACGATAAGCAAGATATATTTCAATGTATATCAGATCGAATAAATTCAGATGAAAGGCTTATCTTCTCGTACAAAATCTCCCATATTTCCTGAAAGACACTTCAAAGTTTGGTTAAACCAGATTTATCCAAAATCTGGTGACCTATATTCAGACGCATAATGTAAGAGGACCGCCTACGGAGTCACATGTTTATTGATTTTAATTGCTACTCCTTGGAGCTTCCCAACGAAAATAGATCATTCGAACATCTCAAACATATCCACAATTACCACTCATTTAAATTATTAGATTACAATCAATTTAGGCGTAATTAATTTGCTGAAAGTGATGTAGAACGGCAGAAACTAATTCAATTTGTGAACGCGTATTCGAAAATTTTACGATCCACTTAGAATCTAACTCTGCAAATAGCGAATGGGCTGATTTGAAAGCACGTTTCAAACTATGTAAATTGCAATAAAAATGAACAAATTAATTAAAATTGGTTACTTTGTTTCCTGAGACTGTTTTGAATTTAAGATAAAACATTAATTTTTAGTGCTATTATTTTGCTTTAACGTACTTAGAAAAAATCTCATGATTAATCAATTTCACAATAACTTAATTAACTTGACAACGCTGTAGGTGCGAAAATATAAATGATATTCGAAAGATGATGGATTACGCAAGATGTCTTTAAAACTTTGATTGAATTTCGAGAAAGATCCGCTGGGATGGGGTCAGATGTTTATACATTAAAAAGTTTTGAGATTTCTGTTTACTTTAAAAACTATCATTCAGATCAATTTGTATTTTGAGTTGTAGAGTAATATTTAGATTATCCCGATAGCATTTAAATTACGAAAGTTCAATTTAAAACAACTTTTAAATTGGAAGATTTATAATTAATGGAAGCTAAGCTAAACGAGATACAAACTAAATAATTCATTCACTCCCCTGTTACCATATGTAAAATGAAAGCATTAACTCACACCAATGAAATGCATTCGGACAAATGCTTTCACGCAAAATAGGAAACCCCATTTTGCAATTTAACACAATTTCCTGGAAATGTTACATAACTCGTATTATTCATCCATGCATCATGTAAACATTCCAATCATTCACTTTTGCCATACTTCATGTGATGTGTGAGTACATATCGCACAAATGATCCTACATAAATTATTTGTTAATAAATCCGTTATATCACATCGTCGTAAGTTAATTAGATCTGGATGTGTGTTTGTCTTGATTGGTTGTCGTGTTAACACTGAAGGCTCTACGTTTATCAGATTAGTACAATTTGTACGTCGTAATTGAGGTACATTGACAATGTTGTTAAATCAAAACGACGTTTTGATTAACATTATAAACTCAAACAATAAATGTTTTAGTTTAATATTAATTATTTATATAAATCGTTTAGTAATCTTTTCTACTATATATTTGGCGTTTTCGGAATGTAGTAATTATGACATTACCTTTCAGATCATAGAGAAATATAATAATAAATTGTTGTATATACAACTTTAATTACTGTTTTATGCATATATTTACTAGGCCTATTTTTTATAGCTATCTGTTTTTATGTTTATATCCATGTTTCATATTAATAGCTGCAATTGCGTCATGATTTCTATTTTACTGAAGATATCAATCAAAATAGGTCTTTTTGATGTTGTATTTTCCATAGAATGGATTCAAACTGACTTATCAATTGATCTACTACTGTAAACCGTATTCAGGGTTTGAGTGGAATTTGTGGCTAAGGGTACGTTTATGTTAGAGATGTGATAACCAATGCTAAATTCATTTCTATAGATTTGTATACAGCATCGACTGCTTCAATGCATCGCTCCAATGTAAACACTTGTATATAAACACGTTCTTATAATTTATCGCGGTTTCAACATTAACGCTAACAAAGAGAACAAAAGAACATAATAATAATAGCTAAGAAATGTAAAATTTTTAGGAAAGAGAATATAATCTTGGGTAATCGACCAATGTATGAAAATTAAAACAAATTTGTTTTTCATTTTAAATAAATAAAAATTTATTCCATCATCCGGGAAAAACTGTTCAATCAAAATAAAGCATAACAAATCAAAGAGAAAAAAAAATCATTAAATTAGTTACAAAGGGGAACCAATTTTAACAGCTAAGCACCTAAATTATTCTACTAAATAATTACAAAATTCAATTATAAAATTATAATCCAACAAATTATATAATACAGTAGAGCGTCAATAATCCGAACGCCTTTAGGAATTTTAAGAGACACCGCACACTACAGACTTTTAATCGGCCGATAATTTGGTCGGTCTTTTAATTCCTATTAGGGTATATATAAGAACGCACACTCAAACGATTTGAAATCGGCCTACAGTTAAGTTTAATAGGCAACCCGATTCCCTTTCAATTTCGTAATTTGCCAACTATCGGCAGACCGCTTAAACAGCACTTGTTAAAACCTGTAAGCGCACACTCGGCGACTTTAAGTCGGTAGCGTTTCTTTTCAAGCGTCGTGTTTGGTTTGACATTGTTGCGATTCATTTTACTAAATCTACGATGTCCCTAATTTCCGATGATATGGTTGAATAATTGATTGAAGAAGTGGAGAAGAGACCAGCATTATTCAAAAAAAGTTTGAAGGAATACTCTGATATTAATGTGAAACGACAATTGTGGCTGAACGTTTGCGAACTGGTTGTACCAGACTGGAATCTACTCGAGGCATCAGAAAGAACAAAACAAGGTAAATAAAAAAACTCACTTTATTGATACAGACGATTAGTGCAACTAGTGCAAATAATATTTATCATTATTATACTTTGTCATATTGAAATGAAATAGATCCCTGAGGTGACGTAAAATAAGACGCTAAATATTGTCTTGTGTTAATCATATTATTTCTTCCTCGGTTGTTCTCATTGATAGTTATATTGTCCATTGTGCAATCGTAGAGGGTATCAATAAACTTAATTCCATCATTTATTCTTACGTAATTATGCAAAATGCAACAAGCTTTGATGATGTCGATACAAAAACTTATATTCACGTCTATTGGTCGGTGAAAAATACGCGACTTGTTAGCCAGAATACCGAAAGTGCATTCCACCATGCGACGTGCTCTAGTATGCCTGTAGTTAAAGATTCTCTTGGAATAGTTAAAATTTTTTTTGAATATGGGTGTAAAATATGATTTCCAAGACCAAACGCTTCATCACCTACAACGTAAAGAGGAATGGCGTCTCCAATTTCATCTTTTGGCAATTTTTTTGCAGCCGGAATATTCAATTGTTAGAATTTTTAAATATCTCTGAATCGCTAGCTGTTCCATAAGAACCGACGTCTATGTAAACAAATTTATAATCAGTGTCGGTCCAAGCCATTAAAACACATGAGAAATATTTTTATAGTTAAAGTATGAAGATCCGGAATGTTCTGGTTGCACTATTCGTATATGCTTACCATCAATCGCTCCAATAACGTTTGGAAAACTAGTGCGTTGGTAAAATTCTTCAGCAATTTGCAACTAATCTTCTTCTTGTTTGCTTGCCATGTACAGTGGTTGAAGTATGTTCCATATTTGCTCACACGTAGTTTTTACAATATTTCGGATTGTTGATGATCCAATAAGATATTGGAAGAATGACAAAGATTGAAAACTAGATCCAGTTACCAAATATCTGTACAAAAATATGGGTTTCTATATTACCAACTACAATGTGATTTCATAATTGCAGGTGACGAGGTTCAGAAGCGATGGAACAACCTGCGAACTTGTTTTCGTAGGGAGTTGAATTTGCAAAAGAGCACGAAATCAGGTCAGGCTGCCAGTAAGAGTCGAAAATATGTGTACTTTGATAAAATGTTATTTTTATTACCGTCTTGTGAGAATCGTGTTACGGAAAGCAACTTAGATCCTCTTTCCGATGATGATGATGGCAGCACCGAAAGTGGAGTGGTAACTCCTCAACGTAATAAAATAATAAGACCGCAAAACAATCGTGCCACTGATGATGTAGACAAAGTACTATTGCAAGCGCTACAAGACACAAAGGCTGATGAGGACGCTAACTTTGCGTTAATCAATTATACTTTTTCGCCGCGCTCTTAACCCAGAAGAAAAACTAGATGCGAAGATAGAAATACTAAATATATTTAAGCAAATTAGAAGTAAGCGACATCATCAAACAACTTCGGCATCGTTCATACGATGCACAAGGCAGTCACATTTCACTCCAGTACCGAACGTAATTGATGTACAAAACATTGCATCCCCAGGGTGTTCAAATGATACCGTCCACTCCTACTATACAAATTTTACTGATGGCTCTGACTTAATAAATTTGTAAAAATAAAATAAACCTAAATTACGAAAAATTATGTTATTTTACTTACCGAAGGTCCAATTAAATGGACAAGATCATTGAAACTGGTAATGCCCATTCTATAGAAAGCAAAAAACTTTTTCGGATACTGTAACAATTTATAATGTAGGGTGTGAAACTGTCCTTGCAATAGTCGATCAGTGTAAAGTGGATGCACCCAATATTCACGCTTTTTCCGCATACTATTTCTTTTCTTTCGCTGTTTTATTATAAGCGCAATTATAACAGCTCTTCGCGATATCATGATAATTGACCGATTGTCGTTGTAGTGTGCGTACTTGCTTCTGACCCGACAGTTTAATTTGAATAGTGTGCTAGCGTTAAGACCAATCCGACCAAATAATCGGCCGATTAAAAGTCTGTAGTGTGCGGTGTCTCTAAAAGTTTTTGCGGATACGCAAAAAATAACGTTTTTGTCATTTTCTTACTCTTGAACGTCACAACTTTGAGAGTTGTCATTTTAAATAAATGTACTATATTGCTGTGAAGTTAGGTTATGCACATGTGTACAGTTAAAGCGAAACAATATTTTCAGTATTTTTCAACCCAGCAGTAGTTCACATTTCCGAAAAAAATTTTCATTTCGTAAAAGGATTTGCATTTTATAATTTCCTATGTTCTTGAAGTGAGGGAACCCCCAGCGTCATTAGTATTGAGTTTGTTCGGTTTCTTCCTGTGTCCTGTATACAATTCAGTTTTTTAATGCGAGTTTGAATTTGCATCATGGCATGGACTTCAACTAAAGGATTAAAACGGAAGCATACTTTAATATATATTCTTGACGATTGAGACTAAAATGGAAGTATTGAATAGACTAGAGGAAGGTGAAAGTGGAGCGCATCTGGCGAAAATCTACGAAGTGGATAAAGCTACGATATCTGATAAGGAAAAAAGAGGAAATTTTTAATTTTGCATCCAAGTTGGATTCGGGTGATGAATTTAAACAAAAAAACCATAAGGACTGCAAAAGACAAATCGTTAGAGAATGCTATATTTTTGTGGTTTAGTCAGAGGAGGAGTTTTGATGAACCCATATCAGGACCCTTGCAGTATGATGTAAGCTATGCCACAAAAATCCATAGTTTGCCGCCGTGAGAAACGACTCTAATATTTAAGGTGAGTAAGGAGCGAGTTACTACGATGGTTTGTGCAAATGCTAGTAGTGACCATACAGTGCCCCTATTAGTAATAGGAAAAATTAAAAAGCCAAGGTGTTTCAAGAACATAACATCTAGTGACTTATAGAGCACAAAAAAGTTGCTGGTTGAATAACGACATATTTACAGATAGGTATAAAAATGTGTTTATATCAAATGAGAAAAAATTTCGAAAAGAAAATAAACTTTCCTTAAAGTTTACTTTTCCTTAAAAGTATTGCTGATTATGAATAATGCGCCAACACACCCGTCTGTAGAAATGTTAAACACGATCCATGACGAATTTGAGGCGATGTTCCCCCCACTTAACGTTACCCCACTAATTCAACCAATGAACCAAGGTATCATTGAAAAATTAAAGCGATTGTATAGAAAACTAATCTTACGAAGGCTTCTTTTAGCCGAAACTGGCGATGAGGGCGTCGTGGAGTTTTGCAAAAAACTAATCTTAAAGAACTCGTTCTATATGCTAGCTGACTCATGGAATTTATTCACTGTTAAAAATTAAAAAACAAGCATGGCATAAGCTTTGGCCTAAAAACCAACAAGAAATTGGAGAAACGAGTAATGAAGAAAACGCTGAAATTAGTTCTTGATCTTCAAGAATGTGACGAGGCTGATGCTACGAATGGTTGGATATTGATAAAAGTAATCTGGACTATGAAATCCTTAGTGTTTATGACATTGTTTCTTCACTTAAAGCATCTGAAGATCAAAATAGTAGTGAAAGTGAAGAAGATCCTGCAGATGACAATTGTCATAACATTGTTCCATCGCACTCTGAAGTGTTCAATGCATTGGAGACAGCAATGTCTTGGTACGTAGTACAACCGGAATGCAATGAAGTTCAACTTTTACTATTAAAAGGAGTGAAGGATTTGGCAGTTAGAAAAAGAGTTTCAAAGTCAAGTTTCGCTCATTGTCATACAAAAATTAGTGATTTATTAAAATAAATTTTAAATTAAGTAGTGTGTAAGAGTTTTTTTATAGCAGCGTTATTATATGTTTACTTAACCGGTTGAAGTGTATTTTTTAGACCTATAAATGCAATATCTTTAGTTACGTTAGAAAATCCAAACAATTTGAAAATCCGAACTGCTTATGGTCTCAATTAGTTCGGATGTGTATCTTAATACATCATTTCTAGAAATAGTCTCTTATTATAATTCAATTGAGTTTCCAAGATCAAAATATTGTCAACGTCAAAGTGATGTCCCCTCCAACATGATGCGCAAGCAAAACACTCTTCCTTTCTTGGCGTGTAAGACAGTTCCTCTTATATTGATTAGATTCTATTATCTTTTTAGATTCTATTATCTATTTTATAGATTCTATTATATTTTATTATCTTAGATTCATTGACGCGTTCTTGAGTTATAAAGAATAAAAGAAATTTTTTTGCTAACTTAGAGGTCCTTTACTGGCGAAACGAAGCAACTTTGAATATAGATAAATTAACTTAAATCGGCCTATCTTGAGCCAAGGAATCTGTAGTATTCAGTTGTACACGCATGTTAGAGACATCCTGTTTAACGTCTATATATCTCTCTTTAATCGTAAAAATTGCATTTTTAAGATATCTTGATGAAATAATATGTAATTTATAGAGGAAAGTGTGTAAGTACACACTTTCCGAGAATAATATTTGAATATCTCCATTCATTTTTGAGAAATCATGTTTTGAACTCAACCTCAATTTCAGGATATGATCCTGAGAGTGGAGTTATAACAGGAGATTGAAAGAAGATGCTCTACAGATTCTTTTTCGACAATTTGATAATTAAATGAACTTTGTTTTTTTGTTGCTAAAAAAACAATAATTTTTGACGAAGCTGACATAATTTACATTAAAACAAGTTATTATGATTGAAATCTCATACTGATGATTTGTACTGTTTCTAAATTTTATAAATACCTCGAAATACTCGTCTTTGGTAAATACCCTTCGGTATAGAAATACCCTGAGAATTTTCCCTTGAGAATAAATACACGGGTATTTAACAATAGTGATAATACAACAGAGAAAATATCACAGAATTTCTCAAAATGAAGTTAAACTATGGGTGAAATTATAATATACCATAGCTACTATCATAGCTACTATGATACAAAATGAGCAACTAAAGAATCAGTACACAGAGGTTAACTAGCAGAGACAAAAGCTAAGATAAATTTAATAAAAGCATTAATATTGTTACAGACAGTAGACAATCTATTTTAGCTTTAAGCAGTCTTGCGATAACGTCTGCACTGGTAACAAATTGTCATCCAGCATTAGAGGAAGCCTCAACATTCAGGAAAAATTAATCGTGTCATAGTCCGATGAATTGAGGCATATTCTGGCTCCTCGGGTAACAATAATGCAGTTAGTCTCTGCCGAGCCTGTGATAAATATTAATGTAATAAATTGGATTATTAGGTATTGGTTTGCCATAGTCAATATGATCTACTACGTTCATAGAGATACTAGGATCGGATATGTGAGATGTTATAAGATTGGGCAAAGTATAACAATAAAAGGGAAACCAGTAGGATACCGTCGAAATTGAAGACCTTACCAAAAAACTTTGCATTATAGCCTGTCGTTTATAAAATTTTGTAAAGTAAGCTTACTTTCTTGAGATGGCAAACTTATTAGGTAGTATTGTCTAATTAGTAATGATGATTTCTTAGAAATTCTATTATCTTAGGTTTAATTAGGAACTCTACCTACAAGAAATGTACTTAAGATATAATCGCAAATGTGTTTGCAAAATATAATAGATGTGATAATTTCCATAAAAAATTTAGAAACACAAACAAACAATTTGTTGCTCTTCAAAATAATTACTAAAAACTTGAAAAAAATGAGGTTATTCTATTTAGAAATCAATTGAATCCGCAGACATTTGCATAACTTTCTGAAAACTCAACAATAGCTACCCAGCTATTGTTGAAAGACAATAATTGTTCGGTTGCTACTTGAAAGAAAAGTGATATTAGTGAAGCTGTGTCAAGTGTAACATTTCTAAAAAAGTAAAAAGTATTTTTATCTGAAACAAACCCATTTCAGATAATTTGAATTTAAATTATAAAGCTGACGTTACACGTAGCAATCGACTGCTATCAAAATTGAATATTCGTGGTGCGGTCACCTTTACTGCGATAATAGTACTTAAAATCAGCATTACACGAACAATCAATAATGATATTGCATAATATTATACAAGTTGTTTAGCAGAGGTGGTTAATTTACGCAATGTTTAAGGAAGCATAAATATGTTAGTTTAAATGGAACAATCTGTGATTTTTTAAGGTTTCAGAAGTATGAAAAAGTATGGATCTGTGCATAATCGGTTCAAACAAGACTAGAATTTTCGGAATCGGCATTAGAAAATAATTTTAATTGATGCAGCTTTGATGGTAATATATGATGACGCACTATTGACTAACCGTATATAGTAAAAAGGAATGTTTCATACGGAACATAAAGCCGCTAAAAAATATATGCAGAATCGTTGAGTTATAATATGGAAATTATTAAAAAAGTTAACTCAATAAGGACAACATATTTGCTCGAGTGAAGAAAAGTAGATAAGAGTTTGCGCATAGGAAGTGATGCAGATACATGATACCATCCAACAGTACCATGGTATAAACGGATGAAATTTTAAATAATTTTTGAAAAAAAAAATAAAAAAGAAAAAGGTTGGTATGTAAGCTATCAACTTTTTTGAATCCTAAGATAAATAGTAACGTCAAGAAACTCTCCAGGTTGGAGCATTTAACAATCAAGTGTAGTCGACGAACATCAAGATAACTGACAAGTCACTTAAAAATTTAGTAATAATATTCCTTTATCTTTTTTGTTGTCGCACCACCTTGATTATAATAAATCATATATTTTCGACGACTGAAAATAAGCCAAGCACGGTAAAATCAAACGCTTGTGGTTTAATGATAAAACTTGTATTGGAGTATTGCCTCTAAGAAATCATTCGTATCGTAAAATTTTCACTAACACGAACATTAGCTAAAATTATGAACGATTGGTACTATGCCATTAATGTCCCAAGAGTAACCTTAGTTTTATTTTTACATGTTAATAAAGCTTTTGATATCATCAATCATCAGCTTTTTATAGCCAAGTTAATCTGTTATGGATGTAAACAAGACATTCTATGCAAGCTCCAGTCATATATTATGAACAGATTTTAAAATACGAAGATTGTGTTCTATAGGGAAGCATTTGGGGATCTTATATTATTTAATTTATTTGCTGCAGACATACCAAGTGTACCTTACCACGCATTATTCGAGTTAACAAATTGTCGTTCGCGGACGACGCGCAAATTTATATCACTTATGATATTAACAGTGTGCTTACTTAACTCCGATTTAAAGAATACTGCAAATTGCATTCATTCTACTAATGGATTAATAACTATTTGTGTTGGTAAATTATAGGGTTGTACCGATTAATCAGCGACTAATCGGAGAAGGCGATTATTCGGCCACTTTTCAGTCCACGATTAGTCGGCGATTAATCGGCGATTAAACAATAAAAGCACCGATTAGTCGGCATTTATTGTAATGCTGCAAACAACATCGTATAAAAAATAACACATTGAAACTGTAAAAGGATTCTATGACTTGATAGGTACAAAGTATAAAAACATGTTGGGCTACAGTAAAACTAGATGGCTTGCATTAATGATGATGACCTGCATTTGAAGAATATTATTGAAGAGTATCCCCAAGTGTTCAAACGGATTGTCATAAGTAGCATGTCTTCTTAATTAATCAAGGATGTAAAGGTGAACATTCGTTCAACTGCTGGTATGCTGATGGCAGGTTGATGTTGTATTTTATAAATATTTGCTTCATTAAATACCAGGGTATTTATTTTCAATTGAAAATTCCTAGGGTATGTGCCCAACCCAACCCAAGATGATTATTTCGAGGAATTTATAAAATTTTAAATCTGTATAAAGGCAAAGACCATTCGGAAGGATTTAAAAATACAAAAACCTATAAAAATAATCATGAGGTTTTTTGAAAATACGTATGGGATGAGTTGAGTTGCTAAATTGGGAAGAAAGTGTTTTACAAGCAGTATCTTGTCTTTCATTGTCAGCTTAAACTTTTGATATGATGAACATCGTATTTTGCCAACAGTATTTGGTATTTTTGGAAGCAAAATTAAATTTTATACAGTTCCTCGCCTTCTACAATAAAAATGTCTTCTGCCTGCAGTGTTTAGCCTTTAATTAAGTTTATGGACTACTTACGTAAAGATTGTGCATTTTGTTAAATAGTATTTAATATTTTTAAAGCACTCAGTTGGTTTATCAACAGTATCCAGATTTCTTAAATCTGGATACTGTACAGTTTTACAAGGAGTATCAAGTCTTTTGGAATCATTTCAAGTCATTTAAGAACAGTATCAAGTCTTCTGGAAGTGAAAATATATTAAACAAAATATAAATTGGGATGAATTGGAATAAATTTGTTTCATATATTTTCATTTATAAACTGGTTAAAATAGATTACCTCTTCGATCTTCTGGAAGTAGTATCAAGTTTTCTAGAAGCATTTCATGTCTTCTAAAAGCATTTCAAATCTTGTATAAGCATTTCAAGTCTTCTTGAAGTAGTATTAAGTTTTCTAGAAGCATTTCATGCCTTCTAAACGTATATCGATTCTTCTAAAAGCATTTTAAGTCTTCTGAAAGCAATAGCAAGTCTTCTAACAGTAATAACAAGTCTTCTAGAAACATTTCAAGTCTTTAGGAAACAGTATCAAATTATCTAGAAACGGTATCAAGTCTTCTAGAAGCATTTCAAGTCTTCGGCATTTCAAGTCTTGTACAAGCATTTCAAGTCTTCTGAGAGTCTTCAGTCGAAATAAAAACGGTTCCGTTATGTATGGATACTATTAAAGTAACCGGTCCAACCTTAGTAAATTATCGATTACTCTACTCTGCTTTTTTTAATTTACCAACAACTTAGGTCTTACTGCTGATAGTAATCTTAATCATATGGAGCATAAATGTTTAAATAATTTATCTGTTGACCTTTTTATTGAAATGAACACTTAACTTGAAGGAGATAACCATTAGTTCTCAGTCAACTTGATTACAGCAGTACTATAATGATCAATTAACTAGCTTAAGAAATCGTATTCAAATCTTTTAGAACTGCAGCAATAGGTTTTCATACTCGATTTATCATAGAATACATGTTACACTTTATTACATAAGCTATTCTGTCTTTCTATGTTAATAATGCAACCTAGATGGTGTGCATTTATCTTGTTAGCTGTTATACAACGTGGCATTTTTCAAATTGCCTTATTATTTATATCGTACAGTAGTCCCTCCATTTTCACTACATTTATTTTATATACGCGGATTTACAAGGAAAATTTCCGCAGAAATATATTTTTAAAAAATGTGCAATATTAGGCGATCTAGATAAAAAACGACTAACAGAAGTAGCTATAAAAAATAATATTAAAGAATCTCCTGTATAAACTATTCGTAAAAAGTCGACAAAATTCGAAAAAGCGTAGAAGTTTTAACTCATGAATTTTCATAATTCGTCAGATTTTATGGATTGAGGATCAAACTCAAAAGAGAAACTCAAGCTTTGGACTCATTAGAGACCAAGCTATAAAGTTATATTGTTAGAGGGAAAATCGAAAATTAATAAAAATTGCTCTGCCTAACTAAAGGCGACTTTTACACAAAGTATCAATAAGAGTTGATTGAAAATAAACAGATGGTTACCTTATAGTACCCATGTGTTTACTTGTAGTAAAATAATTAGCTTGCTTGTTTGTTTGCTGTAGTGCAATAGCGAAAAGATTTATTTAGATTTAAATAATAAATTACACACTTAGTAAGCTTTACATCAAACCCCACGGTAAAAATGTTCGTGAGAAACTGCACCAAGACCGCTTGATGTTTATCATTAATTCATTGATATTGACCAAATTGAAAGGCTACATTCACAAAGTGAAAAATGTCTAAACAGCGCTTAAAAAAGAAAGTAACGATATTAGGTTTTTAAGACGCTATGACATTTTTAATGTAAATGGTATCGCATAATTAATATATTCTGTCACAAACAAAAACAGCATTAGGTGTTATGTTTTTGATGAATAGTTGTTTGGAATTGAAAATTTCAAAATGTAACTATACAGAACATTTTACTATTCTTAAGCTTGTGCGAACTTTATGTTCATAAATTGAAATATAAGCTGAAAGGACTGGTTATAAAGCCTTTGTTATTCAAGGAACAACGATGTCATGTATCGATGTCACTAATTTTCAGTCTGATGATGAAGACTTCAATTTTATAATGGTGTATCAGGACTATTTAACTAAGTTTCAAGTCAAAGACTGCGAACGGAGTGTGTAATAAAATCATTGATATTTTTTAGTTTGCTTAGCGCACCTTGTACTATACAGTTAGACAATGGCAGAGAATTTCTTAATAAAATTATTAGCAGCATGATTTAATACATGACTGAACTTCAAAACGGTGCCCAGCAGACTGCAATAGTCAGATCAAGATAACGTCGATAGAGCCAACTACGACATAGAAAATATGATAACCACCTGGACGGAATACCACAAAACATTAAAATACGCATTACATAATGGATAAAAAGATCCCTGACATGGCTCATCTAGTTCAACAGATGAGATATTGGCAAATTTAGAATCAGAGGAGAATCTTCAATGCGCAATTGATCAAATTCAATAAAAACAAGAAATCAAAATTGAATGAAATGGATATAAATGGATAATGAAAATGAAACAAACCAAAGCGTAGATGATAGTGATTATCTTCAATTAACACCGTTTGTGAAAGCTTTCGTACTTAGATATTTAAAAGGCTTTGAATTATTTTCAACACTAAATGTAAATCCATGACGTGTTACAGTTAGAAGACTCTGCTTCAGCCGGTCATGAGGCAGAAAAGTAGTACTCACAGTCTCTATAGAATGTAAGTATTTAATACAGATGAGACTAGCATTTTATTGGAATTTGGGAACTTTTATATTAAAAAACGAAAAACCGTTGCTGGTTTTAAAATAGCTAAAAAATCACCTGGAGGGGTGGAATTCTGTCTATTTGTTTGCAAAGAAAGACCTGCTCCTTGTTATAGTATCCCAATATATAGCAAGTTATAGTTTCAGCTATACACCTTTGTTATGGAGGAAAGTAAAGGGGGTTGTATGTATGTATGTATGGAGTGAGGAGTGCGTATTCTATACGCGCCACCTAGGCCACAACGGGCCCCTTGTACACTGGCTCCCTCTAAGAGGTTTGAGATGTTAAATGCGAGTATATAACTCGATTTTTGGCTGATTCCGCTTCCTGACCGATCCCCCACCAAACCGGGTGTGCTATGGCAAAGGCCCAGTGTGAGTTCGCCCTTGTCAGGTGCCGCTCCAGGAGTACCACATCCTCGTGGACCCCTACGAGGTGCAGGCCTCCAGGGCGCTAACGCGCATTCAGCCGTTTTTGTTCAAACCCCTTACACAGATAGTGATAACGACAGCCAGAGATGAACGACTGCTTGACGACGGCTTAACGTCCCCTCCGAAGGACAGGGGGCGACCCAACATGATTACACCGGGATTCGAACCCGGGACGTCTGCGTGTTAACTCGAGAGTTTGTTCGCGATAGGCGAACAAACGCCTATTCTATGAAATGGATTGCCACCAATCTATTCCATCCAAGTCAACATGCTTACTAGATATCAAAATCAGCAATTAATGCACTTCATGTTATAAGAAGCACCATAGAGGAGACAATTGCAACTAAAGAAATAGCTCTGTCTGCTTTTATAGATATCGACAGTGTTTTTGATATCATCTCTTCCGAATCCATAGAGAACATTCTAAACGTAAAAGACCTATATTGACCAACAACCGAATAGTGCCTAGCCATGCTGAAAAGCCGACAGATCACAGCCAATTTGGGGGCAAGTCGTTGACTACAACGGCATTAAAAGGACGCCCCAAAGGAGTACTCTCACCTTTTCTATGGTACCTGATAGGAGATGACTCCATGAATATCTTAACAAAAAATGGATTCACGATACAGGGATACGTTGATGCCCTGGTAATCATAGTCGGAGACAAATATGATACAATCATAACTCAACTAATCCATTAGCCCTACTACTTATCAGCACTTGGTGCAGGAGTAGTGAGCTCAGCAACAATTTTAACAAAACGGAGATAGTCTCTTTTATGCGGAGACTCCCTGTCATTCGGTGTTTAATCCTTATACAATTTTATCATTACAACTTAGATTTTAATGTGTTTTGTTAGATTGACGTGTTAATATTTGCCGGTTAGAAAAAAGTATGATATACAGGATGGTCCGTAACTAATGGACACAGAGCAACAGTAAGTTCCTTGCATAAAATTATTACGATTTAATCCAATTTACCTTAGTCCAATTGTTAATAATAACGAAGATACAGCTGGTTAAAGTTAATTATTTATTTTCGTTTTTCTTAAATAATTTCGTATTTTCTTACATTATGAACATGAGACTTGGTACATTAGCATTTTTCAAGGCGATGAATAAGAATTTGGTATTAGTTTTGGTCCATCGGACAGATGGCGCTGTTTACTTTAAAAAGCTTCCTTAAAGTGGCCACAGCTTCTCATCGTTAAAATATTTACAATTTACATAACTTAATTAAATTCCTCAGATATTTTTGCATAAATTTGGTATACCTATCAATATTCTCTAAAGTTCTCTAGGTACAGTTGTTGGTACCTAGCGTTTTTTGTCTTCGAGTTATTTTGATTTCAAGTGTTTTTTTGTCAAACATCAGCATGCTCTTTACAAGCCCATATCTCAGCCAACGTTAGTTCAGAAACGTATTGTATTGGTACGATAACTCTTCATATGCTGCGAAATAGATTGTCATTTGTTATAGCAGTGTATCTTATACAGCCTGGTCAGAAATTGAGTTACCGCTTCTCTATATTCAATTGCGTGAAAGTCGAAAATTTTAAATGGAACGTCCCATATTTTCATACCCTATCAGAATGGGAATTTAATTCTCTACAAATTATCTGTAAACATTCCTATACCTGTTTATTATACTTTTCTTGCTATTGCGAAATTTATCAAAATCATACGTAAAATGCTAGACCCCGTTTGTGTTTTTGTTAGGAGGCCATGACATTTTGACAGTTTTTTGTTTAATTTATTTAAATTATTATTAGTATTATTTCTAAAATGAACTGCGATTGAATAAACTTTAGATTGCTACCTGTTATTTACCAAAAATAACCACCAAAACCACCAAAATAAAAGCGAATAAATTAAACAATGAAAACAACAATTTAATTACAAAAATTAAAATCAATAACATAAAAGAATCAAAAATTTAAAATTATAAAAATAAATTAAAGGAATTTAAGTCTCTACAAACTATCTAGAAGCTTTCCTGTGCCTATTTGTTGTAGTAGTTCTCATATTTGGAAATTAATGGACGCATGGAATGCTGGAAAACTTCTGGTTTTTATGTTAGAAAGCCATGGAGTTTTGACAACTTTTCATCCATATTTATGTTATTGTTGTCATTACTCAGTTGTGTCATCACTTTCTTCTGTTAATGTCTTTGAATATTTTGGTAAATTATTCCAACGCCAACATTTTAAATTCGTTTTATATTCATGGCGGATGTAATAAAGTTTTGGACAGGATCTGTTTCTTAGTTTTGGAAAGACCAAAATAATAAGAAACCATAAATTTCTATTACCAGCAGATTAAGACAATGGAATAGACGTTTTGTCATATTTTATTGCTTTACCAAATTCTTCGGTAAAAGGTGCTTCGATCGATTTAAATGAATAATATTTTATAAGAAAGCACCGTTAATAAATAAAGTGTACTCTCCAGGAATATCTCGCCCATCATTACGTCGAATATTACGCCATATTACTGTTTTTCATTGTTTCATTTATGCGTTCTTCTGCTGGTTATTTTTGGTAAATAAAAGCTAACAAACTAAAGTTTATTCCATTGCAGATCATTCTAGAAATAATACCAATAATAATTTAAATAAATTAAACGATCAACTGACAAGATGTCATAGTCTTCTAATAAAAACACTAACGGCTTCCAGCATTTTGTAGGATTTTGATAAAATACTCAATATGAAGAAAACTATAATAAATAGGTATAGCAATGTTTATAGATACTTTCTCGCAATTGAATACAGCGTAATTCAATTTTTGACCACGCTGTATAAGGTACAGTGACATAACAAGTCACAATCTATTTGACAGCATATGAGTCATCGTACCAATGCAAAACGTTTTTGAATTAACGTTGGCTGAGATATGTGCTTTTAAAGAGCATGGTGATTTGCCAAAAACACTTAAAATCAACATTAAAAACAAAATTACAAAAGCGAAATTATTCAACAAAAACGAAAATAAGGTTAGAACTTTAACCATCTGTATCTTCGTTATTATTAACAATTAGACTAAGATAAATTGGGTTAAATCGTAATAATTTCATGTAAGGAATTCACTGTTGCTCTGTGCCCCATAAGTTACGGACTAGCCTGTATATTTGCTATCCTCTAAAAAATGTATTGACATATAGACGTAGTGCCTGAAGACGGTTTTATTAGGGAAACCGAAACAATTGTAGCGCCGATTTGATAAATAAACTTTACACATTATCTTTTTAACATAATTGAGAGTACTCTCCAAGGTAAAACTATAAACCTCAAAATGAAGGCTAGAAATTCTCAAGGATTCCACTCATGATTGGATGATTGGTTGAATGTGAACTTTAATTAAAAAGAGGAACCATTGCCTGGTACGCCAATGCTTCAAAGACTGTGGTATCCGAAGTAGGTATCGGCATTAGCGGTTCAAACTAAAATTGCATTAAACTGCCACACAGTCCGGATACAACCACTTTTCAGACAGTAGTGCATTCATTAACATTTCCAGTGTTAGTCTGGCCACTCTGAAGGCACATGCAAGCAATATAATGATGGTGGGTTCCAGGTTACATTGACATTGAGAGCAACGAGGCTCTCAAGGCGGATAAGCTGACTAAAAGATGCAGCGAAAACGACCTTCATTGGCCTCCAACCCGGTAGTGAACTACTAAAAAGCTACAATAAACAGATAATTAAAAGATGAAAAGCCTCAAAGATAGCCCCACGCTGGAAAAAACTTCCAGGTTACAGACTGGCAAACAATATGATACCATTCGAAAAACAAAATACCAAGACGTTTTATGAGAGGGTTTATTAGATCCTCACAAATGGGAATCTAAGATCGCTCTCAGGCTTCCTGGCCGGTCATGCGCATGTACAAGAAGAAGCATAATGTCTAAAGGGTATCAATAATACATTTAAATGCTCGTTGTTGATAGACAATGTTCCAGGTCATCTACCTAACGGATTTGCCTCAATACTCAACATCTCTTCTTCAGCCCTTACATCAAAGTATTATAGTTACATTCAAGGCGTATTATATGAGAAAAACTTTCATGAAGTAGCTAGAAAATTTGGAAACACATTAGAGGACGTTAGAGAACATTATTAGAGAACAATATTAGAGATTATTAAAGAACATTAGAGGAGGATGATGGATAATAAAGCATAGAACATAGAATGATCAATCAGATCTATATAATAACTTTACTATGTATTTACATTTAGAAAATTACTGTTAAGCATTAAAAATTACACCTCTAGATATATTTTTGTATTATGTAGTTGATAAAACTGAGAAATAAATGGCCATGTCGCTTATCTTTTTGCATCGATTATCGTAACACACAAGCTTAACATTGCGCAAATACTACCTTTATGGTCTTTTCTCAATGTTTTCTACAATAGCATTCTTTCGAACAAAATCCTTTTATTCCTGTTACTGTATAGAATAATTTTTTTAGCGTTATCTTTTAGGATAAATAGATTCATGAAAGGGAAATCGTTCATCAGATTTCCATTTCGCTGGACAGACCTTGAATGATCATATGATCAATTCTAATTCAACTTTTAAAGATGGGTTAAAAACAGTCAAACAAAAACAATCTTAGACTGGGACTATCAGTTGGTATTTCATATATATTAAAGGACTCAAATTCTTTAATCGCATACTTTACACAGAGACGATCATATACTGGTTAGGAATATAATTGACAATGATATATAACACCTATAATATTTAATTGGAACGTTTACAAGATACCAAATTGATATTTTTGCAGCGCTCTTTCTATTTTCGTTCGATGAACAATTGTCTAATTGACGATATAATTATCTATATGTATGCAACGGATGGTTATATTGTTCCACTTAATCGGACTTAGACAGCGATTAAAAATATTTTGATATCTTTTGTCTTCAATTAAACATTTTAGAATATGCAATTCTTAAGAAAACTGAAAAAAAAAAGATTTGGAACGTCGTATGCCAAATTCAATTTATAATACATTGTGTGAAAGTTATAATTTTAGGAGATGCTAAAGTTATACAAAGAAGCGGAAGTCAATGTTATTTTTTTCCGTTTCTTAACTCGTAATTCAATTTGTTATTAGATAAATTTGTCGTCATAAGTCGTGATTAAATCTTCGAGCATGACTTTTTTTACTTTGATTTACTTAAGTAACAAGTACAGTGTTAATGAATATAGTTGTTTTAGTTACTGACAAAAATAAAACGAAAATGTCAAAATAAATATATTTATGAATTGAAATATCTAGTAAGCCTCAATCTATAAATTATCTCAGTATGTATTTTTAATGAATACTGGCTATTAAACAGAGCAGGATTATATTTTATGTATACTCTGCATTTTATTTATTTATAATCATTTTTATGTATCCAAATCTAATTGTGGATGTTACTGTACTCCATTTCCTAAATTCGTCATAATTATCTATTTTTCAAATTGTTAATTATATTATGATCTTAACAATACGAAAAAATCATCAACTTTTTTGTTCACATACCGCATTGATGCCATTTGCAATATTGATACAAACATTAACCATTCTCTTCTAAACACTTTAAAACACTAACACCCTAAACACGTTAACATTAAACCAAAAACCGATGAATATAAAACTCGGTTAATTAGATAGACGATTCGATTTTGTAATTCACGAACATTTCCCCGTGAATACTAATGAACGAGGCAATATATCGTGCGTTAGGTTCCATTATTGTAGCGGACGGATTTCAAAGAGACACCGAGGTAGTAGTTCCTTTTTTTTCACATTGTCATTACCCGTTTGATCGGCCCAGCAGGTGCTGAAAACTGAACTAATAACTGACCGAAAGTTAAGGATCATCAAACAGCAAAGCTATATAACTGGTGGGAGAACGGTTTTCGCTCTAGTATTCATGATGCGTGTTTAAACGGTTTGATCGGCGCTCTTTGTCAAGTTTACAGTTTCTCCATGGCATTTTTCGTTTCCTTCCGTTGGCGTCGTCGTAAATATTTCCCGATAAATAAAATTGTTAAGGGGGAAGTATGCAAACAAAACAGTACGACGGAATTGAATTTCTTCAACTGCTACCTGGCGTCGTCCTGGGTGCAAAAGCTACTTCAAGTGCTAAATCTAAAAATATGGACTGTATCGATTTATTGGAGAGCTGGTTAATTTCCATGCAATCTTTTCTTTAATGTTCTGTAGTAGTAATGATAAATTTAAATGACTTTTTTGTTAAAAATTTATAAATATTAGTAGGATTAAAGAAATAATTTTTTTTGTAAGGATGTAAATAATTTTATTTCCCCAACATAATTTAAAATTAGAGTTTGAAAAAAACGTGTGTACTCGAAGAGTTTAATTTTAATGAATAAATGATACATCAAAAATAACTTTAAATGAACCAGCTAACTTTAATTTACTTTAAAACGACAAAAGAAATATATCGAACCATCTTGGAAGATAAGTTTAAGAAATAAAGTCAACAATAAAATGTAAATAAATTTAAAAAAATTTTCAAAACGTATTCTTAATAATCTGTTTAGACCTGAATATTGATTACTAAAAATTTCATGTTTGTCATTAATTATAAAGGCTGGTGCTAATCAATCAATATTCACATATAGTTCTCTGTTATTTTTTAAAATAATAAAGTGTTTTCAAAAGCGTTAGACGTCCATAACAGGATCTTCAAGCCTTGGTGCCAGTGAAAGTTTAAAATGATTTATCTTTAAAAAACAGAACCCGTAACAAATAAGTCCTTATGAATAAATAATTTAAGTGGTCAGAAGCATCAGATCGAGACTGCGCTTAGTCAGGATTCATTACTTCCTAGCGAAGAAGAAATCGACGCTAACTTTAGCATCAGTCTACTTGCCTATAGAAGAGACGGTTTCTACTGCGGCCTTGACAACATTACTCAACGCTAGTAAGGTAAATACATGGCTAATCATTGTACGCTGCGACTCCAATGTCTTACTGTATTGCTCGGGGATCTGACAAAGGAAACTTTAGAGGTAAGACCTTGCTTGAATTTATAATGAGTATCCTGACAGGGGAAGTATATGTACTTTTAAATTAGCACCAAGTAGACCTTTGGAACAGAAG
The DNA here is from genome assembly GCA_036711965.1 of Onthophagus sagittarius. Taxonomy (NCBI): domain Eukaryota; kingdom Metazoa; phylum Arthropoda; class Insecta; order Coleoptera; family Scarabaeidae; genus Onthophagus; species Onthophagus sagittarius. The sequence goes on from JASERS010000001.1 coordinate 51,317,556, forward strand.
GTCCTGGATTCAAAAACTTAAAAATCGTTGCAAGATACCTAAATGAGCAAATGCGAGATTTTCTCGACGTCCTTCCGCAGAACAGCGATGAATTGGAGAAGTATACAAGTCTCTTGGCTGACACACTGACTCAGGCTTTCCACGCGGCATGTCTTGAGAGATCAGGACAGGAGAAAGTAAGGGCTACACTTTGGTGGACTCCTGATCAACATTCACTGAGGGTCACCTGAAGGAGAGCTTTTAAAAAAGTAAAATAAACTAGACTGAATTTTGACTAGATCTTGTTCTAAACATGCCAGTCAGAATTTAAAGGTTTAGTAAGACAGAAAACGATAGACATGGAGAATTTTTGTGAAGAAGTGCCAATTGTGACTTTCTGAAAAAAACTGATGGCAGTTTTACAAAAGACCCAGAAAAATCGTACTAATGGACGTTCACTTTAGAGGTTCTTTGCAAGCTTATTCAATGCTTTTACAACAAGTGGAATTTAACAAGTCTCCTATCAAACACGTCTGGAAAATAGCCAACCAGGTAGTATAGAATGACTTGGTAGAGTGCGCCGTTGGCAGATTTGAGTTATTCAAAACATACTCTCTCATCATTTCTTTTAAAGACACTTCCACAACTATGTGACAATTACATTAGAGAAAATGTTGCTTATATCACAGGCAAATCTTTGGATACCGCTCTACACAAGGTAGTGAGACGCATTGAATAAGACCTTTATTCAAAATTGTGACTATTTTAGGAGCTGTGCTTGATATGGCGGGAGCGTTTGACAAAACTACCTTTAATAGTGTTAACATGGCATTGAAATCTGGAAGAGTGCCGTTGGTCTTCGCAGGCTGGATAAAATAATGGTGGCTAGGAGAGTTGTTCAGGCTAAAGCAAAAGGTCACATAGTATAAAGAGCTGTGGCTAGAGGCTGCTCATAAGATACTCTCACCACTTCCCTGGTGCGTAACAGCGTGAAGTACATATACTCTCTGTCAATTTTAAATAGACTCAGATTATTCTCTTCATTAAATAGAAAGAGCTTTGTCACCTAGCACCACCCAATTTCTGTAATAATCCATTAACCTTTGCTCCAGAAGTGAAATAATTTAGTGTTATCTTGGACAAAGGTTTGACTTGGACATCACACATCAGTTGCAAAACCAAAAAGGCAACGATTATACTAGACCAGTGTTCAAAGGCAATTAGGAATACTTGGAGTTACAATCCAAAGGTCACAATCTGGATTTACATTTCTTTCATAAGACACAAGGTATCTCACGGAGACATTGTTTGGTGCTCAGCACTGAAACATGCATATAAAGCGAAATTGCTGCATCAATTGGAAGGACTGCCTGCTCTCCCTAGATGTTTTCACTGGGGAGGTGGTCGTGATAGCGCTGCTTGGATTGCGATCATAGTGGCTATTAACAGAGCTGTTTCATAGACTACATTACACCTACTTTTTTAAGCAACTCACATTTTGGCATTGAGACAATATCCCAGAGCAACATAAGCTCGGGCAAAACGTTAACCATCTATACTAATGGATCAAAGAAAGCTAGAGGTTCTGGAGTGGAAATTTTCTCGTATGATCTCCAGCTGCATCTTTCCACTTCGCTATGGTCCTGTTGTACGACGATCCAACCTGAAATAACTGCTGTATATAGCAGCCAATGCGATTATAGACTCTAAAAAGTCGCCCGAAACGTTGTAATCTGCACTGATAGTAGTCACATTGTCGTTGGTGAAATCCTGTCTTTGCAAAGAAAACTCTGGTGTATCCTAATCGAAAGAGATCTACTCAGTTTCTTGAAAAATCAAAAAGGGATTTAAGGTTCCTCACCCATTTTCTGATGAGATAATACTTTATCTCATCAGAAAATTAATTATGTATGACTGTCCCAACATCGCGTATCTAAGGGAATCCATCTAAGGGATTACCATGGCCCCAATTTTGGATATAAGGAACATTCTTTTTGTTCCATATTAACATTCATTAAAACATTAGGCTGCTTTTCAAACCCTTCATTGAACGACCAACTGTTCGTATTTTGCACATCCGGTGCCGGCTGGGATCAAAGTGCTGTGAAAGTATTCACCTCCACTTGAAACTACTTATATACATGGTCAGAAGTAGTTGTACAATGGCAGTTTTAAGGGTTTTGAACCATTAACCAATATGTCATTACTTTGAGGATGGAAAAATAAAGTGTGGATCTGATCAGATCCTAATAATTTATTGAAATGGCGAAAGAGTCGGGATTGGAATTGTCATCATTGGTCGTGGTTGATAGTGTGTGGTATGCAAAAACTTAAGAAATGTTGATTTAGAAGTATTGTGGCTAGAACAGTATAATGAAGGAATAATAGGACCTATTAATATGTTCAAATCTGTCAGACGGTAGATTAATTTTCTGACATGATATGCATGTTTTGTACCATAATTTAACTTTTTTGGATAAATGTGGGAAAAGAATCAATATTTGATATTATGTAGGGTGGGTTTGAAACCTAAATGTGCTAGAGTATTAATATAGTCGAAAATAATTTTCAGAGAAGATAGAGATGATTTAATCTTAGATAATCAGATGTTTGAGAATTGATGTCAACTCAAGACAATGTATCTGGAGCTGTGTTGAATTTGCCGTTGATATATGATGTCTCAGAGGTAAATTCAAGAATATAGATAATGTATCGAGTTTATCTTGCTGCTTTTTTCAGCAACTGAAAAAGTGCTTTGATTAATTGCTTGTGGTTTTTGAAAAAATGTGAATTCATTTCCTTAAAGAAAGTGTTCAAAATGTTTTACTGCTAGATATATAGCAAGTAGTTATCTATCGGATGTGGAATATTTCTTTTGAACATTGGTCAACTTTTTCAAGTAGAAAGCCACAGGTGATATAATTCTATTATTCGTTTGAGATAGAATTGCACTTATCGCAGAATCCGACGCATCTATGTGTAAAGAAAAAATGCCTCTGACGATTGGATGGAAATTTGCTAAAATTGCTTTATTTTAGGAATTAAGATTTGGTATATATTTGGTATGAAGTCTTGATAGAAATTTAGCATCTCTAGCGCTGTAGTTTCTTTCTAGTTTTTGGTTGCGGAAATTTAGATATATCATCTATTTTAGATTGTGAAGGCCAAACATCTTTTGATAATATATTATGGCTTAAAAAGTCTAATGAAGAAACACCGAAAACACATTTATTGGGTTGTTTATGTTTTCATCGTTGAATTTTGTGAATAATATTTTCAACAGTTTTATATGATTATCTTCTGTTATACTGGTCACTAGAACATTTATCATCTACATAAACGCAAAGAAAATTGAAACCTGAAACTGTTTCGTTAATGAATCATTGGAAGGTCTGAGTTGCGTTTCTTAATTCAAAAGGCATTCGTAAGAATTCCAATTAACCGAATGGCGTTGTTATTGCAGTTTTATTGTAATAATCTGGTACCATTTACTCATAGCTCCATTCATTTCCAATGCCAGCAGTGCAATCATCTAACACAAAATAGGAATGATTGGGCAAATACTCGGAGAATTTTATATATTGTGATGTGTCGATCAAAGGTAGTCCAGATACAAAATAGATGGAAACGATTATAATGACTTGCCTATATCTGTGGAGAATGGATCTTATCTCATGACACTAAACACTCACATAACACAAAGAGTGTCTGAAGAAACAGACTGCAACACGTTAACCCTTGCACTGTAGATAAATTGCACATAGATAATCGTTGGGTAAGGTTAAGACTGTACCTAATAATTATCAAAGAAGCTCCAGAAGAGTTAGAAATAGAGAATGAATCGAAATTAAATTACACTACCGGGAAACATTACCGGTTCCACTTCAAACACAAGTTGTCCTCACACCATTGGACCGAGAAAGAATAAATCAAACATATCATTATTTTTTAACCTTTAAAGTTCCGCAGAGTACAACCTCCTATTTCTTTCCAAAACATTCATTCTCACACATACCAGTGATCTCAATATTGCTTATAAAATACACCACCACATATTGTATACACATATTGCAGTTGGGTAAGGTTAAGACTGTACCTCATAATCATCAAAGAAGCTCCAGAAGAGTTAGAAATAGAGAATGAATCGAAATTAAATTACACTACCGGGAAACATTACCGGTTCCACTTCAAACACAACAAGTTGTCCTCACACCATTGGACCGAGAAAGAATAAATCAAACATATCATTATTTTTTAACCTTTAAAGTTCCGCAGAGTACAACCTCCTATTTCTTTCCAAAACATTCATTCTCACACATTCCAGTGATCTCAATATTGCATATAAAATACACCACCATCAACATAACCAAGACAAGATAAAACAACGACAAGTGACGGGTATCAATAAAATATTGTGGCTGACAATAATAATCATAGATAATAATTGTGGGATAAGGGACAGTGATAGATGTTTAATGTAAGTAACATTTAGGATGCAATATTAAAATTATATATAGAGAACGAATTTTATTAGTTCAGTTTGTTTGTAATAAATCTTGGCGGCAAGTACGTAAACGGAATGGTCACTTATAAAAAGAGACCATTCTTTTCTTTAGAGAGAAGTATTGTAATAATCTGGTGATTTTAAGTATTATATTAAGCAAAGGAAATCGCGACCATTAACTTTTGATTCAATAAGGGGGAATGTTGCTAACTTTTATTGGTTGAAGCTTAACATACCAAAAACCAATACAAATTACACGGAGCAACAGCCATTCTGGGGGTGAGAAACTCCAAGCCAGGGTGAAAGTGCTAAGCCAGTATAGTAAGTACACATTGATGATTTCTCATGTCATTCTTTAGCAAAATTGTAAGGCTTAAATAAATAATCCTATTCATGTATTTAAGTGAAAAAATAGGTGGCTAATTTTATCAAATGAATTCTTAAAGACATTATCATATTATTTTGAAACAAAAAACAAATTTTCGCGAAAATTTGCTGGTGGAGTATGCGTGTGTTTAATGACATGGATGATCCTGATGATAGAAAATTATCAGTAACGGAGTCAATAGTAGAGGCAAAGCAACATTATATGTGGTGTAGAAACTGAACATCACCATCAATAAGGTCTAAAGCAATGTTTGATGAACACGTAAACAATTGTTCTTCTTTGAAGATATTACTATACCAGCATACTATACTATACTGTGTTATATACATAGTTATAATAGTTGTTACATAGTGGCTATAAAAAAGTTAACCAGTTCGTTGCTTTCTGCACGAGTATTCACATTCTGCATTTTTGATGTTCCAGCTTGGGTTCCAGGACCTTCCACATTATCTCTGAGTTTTTGGTAAGTAATAAAATAATTTATTTGTAATTCTATATAAATAAATTAAATTAAGAAAATTATTTTATTTAAATTAAACTTTCTAACTAAATAATTCTATTTGTTTGTTTGTTTTCTCTTTTTGTTTGTAGTTTTTTTCTTTCTCTTTTTTCATTATAATTCTTTGAATGAGACAATGAGAAAATTTAAGTTGTTTATGTTATCGCAAATCTAGAATTGAATTCTCTGTTGAAACACTTAAGCGTCTGTTTTTATTATTATTTTTCTCTGAAAAGGATAAGTAAAATTTACAGAATTCACCCTTGCAATTACAAACACGATCGCCATACCTGATGTGGCAAGAACAAATATTTGATTTACGTGAAGGGCTTCTGGAAAAGTGGTGTTTGTTCATTCTATAAAACGCAGATTGCGATCGGTTGCTGCGGAAAATACAATGAGAGCAACAATGATTGTTGAAATCGTTATGATTGTTCTTTGACTTTTGATTAATTGGGGCGATTTATGTATCTTTTGCTGCCTCTTTCTGTGCAAGTGACCTAAAAATACTTTGACACGTTGTTGTCAAAAGTTTTGATCATATCCGTTAAATTTGATTGTGTATTGTGTGAAGTGAATGGCGTAGTTGATAGAGAGATTATTGTGTTGCTAGGTGTAGAAGTAATCGACGATGCCATGTTTAATAAATCTTCTACATCCTATTTGCCAGAAACCAGGAGAATATTGGAATATTGGCGGAATATTGTAATTTCCGCCAGCTTTTGATCGCCCATGTGCGTGTTAAAAAGAAGATCGTTTATATTTACGTTTTTCTTCGTTAAGAGAAAGGCGATTTATGATATTCTTTTTGGTTACATATAGATTCCTTTCTGGAAGTTTGTTGATAATACCTACGATTGTATTTACGTATTTACTACTTCGCTAGGTAAGTGAGTCACAAGTAAATTACAGTTTGTCCTGTCACTTGTGACGCGTGACTGCTGAATTTTCTGAACCATTGAACTTCAACCAACCATTGAGCTTCAATTTTTCTGAACCAAGTGTCTAGTAGTCCAAAATGAGGGTAGTTTGATATTGACTATGCTGGTTATTTGGTCACTTTCAATATCTTGAATTTAGTATTATTTATTACAATAAGAATTGATCCAAAATAATGGAATAGAAAAAAAAATTTAATTAACTCATATATTAAATGTTACTTTCATTTTACTATTTAACGCTACATATGCAGTAAAAATGAAATAATGGTATGATTTTCCGATAGATTGAAATGCGTTATTGATATTCTAAAATCTAATAGACTGAGACAAATGTAAGATTATTTTCAATCATCATTATATTCTTATTAATATATTATATATTATTATTTTAATATGAGAACACATATGTGTTTAGATTTCTTTTATTAAATAAAATCTGCAAACCTCGTGTGCCGGCGAAGTGGTTGTAGCATCAGAAATGGGGGTTTGCACTCGAACTTCCGAGAGAGGATCCTTAGAGCCGTCCCTGGAAATAGCCGATCCGAGGGGGTGTCTACCGGCGTAGTTGCTGTAGTTGAAATCTTCCCTTGGGTACGGTGTCCTAGACAACACCGAAGTAAGTCCATCTCTTCCGGAAGATTGTGGTCTCGTGTAAGAGGTGGAATTTAGTCCGTCCCTGCAAGGTCCGGGGGCGCAATTTGAAGATTGTTGTTGCACCGTGAAGACAGAGCCCGGGCGACGACGAGAGTCACCTCTGGCGGCAGCCATTACATAACTCCACATTGCAGGGCATCGCACGGGGTCACTTCACTAAAAATAAATACAAAAATTAATTTAAATAATGTTAGCGTCGCAATAGAAACAACAATATATACTTTGAAACGGAATATAATTCTGTACATAAATTACTAAAATCACCGGACCGGTCCGTAAAAGTTATATTGTGACCTTTATCGAAACATGGAAATTTTTCTTTGCATAATACAATTTTAATGTCATTAAAAAATTTTACAGGCTCTGAAATGCCACAGGCAAACCGAAACTAGCTTATCCTACTTTTAAAAGCAGGTTGCGCTTTGAAACGACAAGAATAATGTGGTGGCGATGTAAAGCCAATAAGAAGATACACAAAGACATTATTTTACAAAAGAGTTATTGAGGAAATTTTTTTTGATCGATTTTCCGGTTTACATATTAATAATCACTTAATGCCGTACAAAGGCCAAATTATATGTGCTACACTTTTTAAAATGTGGTAGATATTTTCATATGTACTCATTTTCTTTAATATTTTACTTATTTTAGCTTACCATAGAATGTTTTCCCTAACTGTTTTGAGTGCCGCACTAGTTAAGATGAGTCCTTAGAGACCTGCAGTTACAATTTTAGCAATATAACGAATAGTCTAAGAAGCGTTTGACGTTTCGAATGCTATATGAATGCATTTACAAAAGACTTTGAAGTGCCATTTAGTGTTAGTTCTAGTTATAGTGGTAGCGATCTGCTATTACTTTTCTTTCCGATATTCTGTCATTATTGGTTCCTTCGTTGCAAAGATAATGTTTGGACAATATGTAACGGAAGGAATTATCCTGTGGCATGCTGAAAACGATATCGAGGGATACACCAAACGACTTTACGAGTTTGGATAGGGGTAACAGGGATTATATTAGATAGAGTAATGTCGGGATTGATGTGGAGGTGATATAAGGACGATATTAAATAAGAACCACAACGAAGATTAATTGGTAGCTAAGTAATGTGCAGAAAATTATTGGCGATTAGAAGACATGTTGAAAGTTAATATACACAATGTTGACAAACATGATGTTAAGAAATCTACAGGATGTAAAGAATTTATAAGGACAATGTTAAGGAACATATGGCATTTTAGAGAAATAACAAAAGTGGTGTCCAAATATTTGGAAAGATATTGATTGGAAAGGTGTTGCATGAATGACATTAATTACTACCCTAGACGGCATTGAAGTTTGACAAAACCGATATAAAGGAATGTAAAGGAAGTTGTTAAGCATTAACTTACACAATATTGTTAAAAGATCCATGAAATGGTTGGGTTAACACTATATAGGTATTACAGCGATAATATTGAATTGATTTTAACACATTAAAGGTTAAATCGTAGTACTACGACTTCCGCCTTTAATGTGTTAAGAGACGCGATTTTTATAGAACGACGTTAAAGGTAGAGACAATTTGGCTTAATTGCTTGAGTTGAGGGGAAAAAACCTCAGTAAAAACCCCAAAGTCAAGATAGAACAGCTTATACCGAAGACTTATTGTTTTATTGCATTTTGGTTAAGAGAGAAATACTAGGTTCCTAATAAGCTGACTCTGGATACTTGGAGACTTCCAGTTTGTCAGGAAAGCTTTGTGAAGTCCCAAATAAAAGACAAAAAGCTGAGTAATGCTGTACTAAAATCGCTCATATGGCTGCTCACCCCGAAAGCATGACACCCAAAGGACCTAACATTTGATGTTAGGAGCGGGGATTGAAAGACGTAGTACTTTCTTATACAACCAGAAAGTTATGCTGCTCCTGTCTGATGATTCCAAGTATAAAAGTTTATCCAAGGACTCAACGTCCACACATTAAATAAATAAAAGATATGTTCACATACTTATGGAGCTCGAATATATTGATGCAGCTTCATCCAAAACCTTAATGTGCTGTAATGGTATCAGCCCTAAATTTTATGGCCTCCCGAAAGTAGATGAAGAGATTGTCCTGTAAGATCTATCATTTTTTTTATGAGTCATTTCTTTCTGGACGAATTTTTTACCTAATTAAATGGCAAACAATAATGTTAATCATAAACAAATATGACATAAGTGTCAATATAAAATTTACTTAAAAATCGTTAAAGGAAAAAAGGACGTCCGAAAGCCTTTTTCGTATTGTCCGTGGACCATTCCTCCATAAAGAAAGTTGAAAAAGCTAGCTACAAGTTTGGGCAAATTATCCTGAATTCAACAAGTGGCAAGCCTACGCAACAAAGATAGAGGTAGGAGCGAAGAGGTGTGACAGGAAGTATAACGGTAAAACTGCTCCAACCAAAACATAATGGTGGAGTAGGCTTCACCCAAGCCAACATTAACCCGTTAAAGCCCAGCGTAACCATATAGTAACGTAAGTAGAGGTGTCGTTTAACTGCTACTGCCGCTTAGTTATTAATAAAGACCGGATTTATAGAAAATATGCTTATGCTCAAAATTAAAGGCATTACAAATATATTTAAATATCTTTACGAATCAGTTAAAAATAAGTGAAATAAGACCAGGTTAGTTATGCCTTTTTTGAATTTTCATGCCTATTATTTTTTTATGCCTATTTAAAGCCTTTTTCCAACTTTTTGGCGTCTTTTCCCCAAAAATTGGTTGAATTATGAGAAAATATTTCGCTGCGCCTGGCTCTTCGGGATCCTAGCCCATAAGCCACTGTGCAAAACTACTGTCGTTTTGAATCATCGTTCATAAAAAAACACATCAAATAACAACAGAATTTCTGCTCATAAAAACAAATATAATTTTAAAAACATCAAATCAATTTCTGTTTAAAATCGTTACGATATCAAGTAGCAAGAAGAAACCATGCGACAGCAAAGAGTTGATGAATTCTGGTCGATGCAAATTCGTATTTATCACAGTTGAAAAATATGTGATTTAAATCCTCTTTCTCAAACCCGCATGAACAACCGGGAGACTGCAAAATATTAATTTTATTTAGATGGGCGCTGTAACATCCATGGCCGGACTTCAGTCCGACAATAGTTGAAAAGAAATGTCTAGGAACGTCACGCCCTGTATACCATTGGTGGTAAAGAATACGGGGATTAACTCGAATGAACTGAGTCTGCCTGTGCTGATATGTTTCATTCCAGTGTCTGCACCAGTCCTCCTTTACAAATTTCTGCCTGCAGATGGACAAGACTTCAGAAGACGAAAGTCCGTTTTTTTCCAGCTTGCCGTCCTGTAAGGCCGCCTTAGCTATCTTATCTACACGCTCATTATTGATGAAACCAGCGTAACCCTTCACCCATAACAATTTTACCATATGACCTTGATCATTCAACCTAGCAATATTGTTTAAAATTTCCACTATAACAGGATGGTACTTCGAGAAGTGTTTCCTGTGTTTTAAAGATAGTAGGACACTTTTTGAATCGGTGAATATACCAACGCTGCTAGTTGGGCAAATATTATTTCGAATACTATCTATATACTTTAAGGCCTTCAAAATTGCTACTGCTTCCGCCGCAAAAATACTAGTGGATGGATTAAGTCTAAAACTAGCATGATAGTCAAGAGAGGGTACCAAAAAAGCACAACCAACATCACCACTTGCAGTCTTGGAAGCATAAGATCCGCGTTTTTCATCGATCCGAATTTAAGCTTTGGAATTCCCCGTTATGCCGTGTTGTGTCGTCTTACACGGGATTCCCCGTATGTGGTTTGCCTTGCGTCGAGTCTTCAATTCATTTAGTTGTATTAAAGTTACTCGAGTGACAGTGTGAAGTTCTTGTGTAGTACAATGCCGAAACAAAAGCCAACCGTAGAAGAATGGATTAAAGATTACAAGGAATTGAAATATGAACGCAATCGTTTATTTTGCCAAGCCTGTTAAAAAATCGTAAGTATTGATGGAGTTAATCGAGTAAAAACAATTAACTATATTAATTATATTTTTAAATAATGATTAAATTATGTATAATACCAAAGATTTTTAAATATTTAAAACCGAAATTTAAATCTTTTTACGGTAAAAATTGGAAATTATAAAGAATAGCATGTCCCAAAATTCACTAGAAATAAAATTCACTACTGATTCAATGTAGTACTTCGATCACTAAAATTAATAGAACAATATATTGATTGTTTAATAATTATGGAAGATATTATAAAATTCTGACGTTATTAAATTACTGTTAACAGATTAATTGTGACAAGAAATACTATATAATTCAGCATGTCAAAACATCATTGCATCAGGAAAAATTAAAACTGACTAAAAGTCAATCCAAAAAACAACAAACTATAGGTACAGCTATACAATCTGTGGCATCAACGTCCGGCTACACTAAACAATCAAAATTCAATTTTGATATTTGCAAAGCTTTGATAAAAGCAAACATACCAATCCATAAAGTGACAAATAAATATTTCAAAACTTTTTTACAAACATATTGTACAATGCCTATTCCCGATGAAAGCCATCTCCGCAAAAATTATATTACTTCAGTCTACAAAGAAGTTATTCAAGAAATAAAAAATATTATTGGAAATAATTATAATTGGATAAGTGTAGACGAAACAACTGATGTATGTAGACGATAGGTGGCAAATTTAATACTTGGAGTATTAAGTGATGAAAATTCGTCAAAAAGTTTTTTAATAAGTACCAAAGAATTAAGTAAAACAAATAATAATACGGTAACAAGATTTATTCACGACGAATTAACGCATTTTTTCTTACCGGAGCCGGTACCGAATGATAAAATTTTACTGATGGTGTCAGACGCAGCGGCATACATGGTAAAAGCTGCATCTAATATGAAGATTTTTTACCCTAATTTAATTTATTGTACTTGCTTAGCACACGGGCTTAATCGAATAGCAGAAACTATAAGGTTACAGTTCCCATTAGTTAATAAATTAATAAAAAGCGGTAAACAAATATTTGTTAAAGCCCGCCCCTTAGGGTAGAATTGTTTAGAGAGAGGTTACCAAATACCCCATTACCACCACAACCAGTTCTAACAAGATGGGGAACATGGCTAGATGCTGCTATATACTACACAAACGCCTTAGATCATTTTAAACAATTAATTAATGAATTTCCGGCTACAAGTAGTAAAGCAATACAGGATTGCCAGGCCGTCTTAAAAGAAGTGGAGCTACAAAATAATTTGGCATTTATAAAAAGCAATTACAGTTATATAAGTGAATCTATAAAACCACTTGAAAACAGGATTTACCTTTAGTGACTGCAGTAGAAATGATTAAAAAGTTTCAAGACAGCACGTATAGCGTACCAGGACATATTGGTCAAATAATTACGAATAAATTTAATGACGTTCTGTATAAAAATGAAGGATTTTCCACATTACAAAAAAATGCATCAATTTTAAGTGGTGAAATTGTTACTGGATTTATTATGGATCCCGCCTTAATTACAAAGTTCAAGTATGCACCAATTACTAGTGTGGACGTGGAGAGAAATTTTTCGGCTTACAAGAGTACGTTAAGTGAGAAAAGACACAAGTTCACAATGGAACATTTAGAACAGCATTTAATAATTAGTTGTTTTCGTGATTAGTGGTTCATAATAATTATATATGAATGTTTAGTTTAACGATGTATTTTTTAATGAAAATGTTATTAAAATACATTATTAAGAAGGTATAGCAATTTTTTCGATTTCTAATTTATATGCCTTTTTAATGCTTTTGTTGCCAAAATTGCATGCCTTTTTAAATGCCTTTTTCCGTCTTTTTTGTGCCTTTTAATCCGGTCTTTAGTTATTAATGTAAACTACTAGATAGTAGTATAGGAATGAAATTTAACGTCCATTTTATAAGTACAAAATTTTTGGTTGTAGACAAGTTAGTGTATATGTTAATTGGTGCTCTGAAAACTGTTGACAGAAAAATGGCAGAATCCCAACGACAGACTAGACGATTTTCGTCTAGTGTAAGTAGAATTTTGATATGAAGTATTTCAAGTACCTAATTCAAATTATTGTCATGTATTGTAAAATGATGTACTTTTCAGATGATATTCGAAAATATAACCTAAGTTTTAGCTTTCGGAAAATGGAAAAATTGAAAGTCATATGTTACCATATGGTAACACTAGGCCGTTAAGTATCCTAATTTTCAATCTTTTTCCTTTCAGTGATATAAGATTGGAGGAAACGTTAGCAATAATAGATGAGAACGATTTAAACGTAGGCGGTATATATATCTAACCTCCTAATCCTAATGTATTGACCGATGAGGAATCTGGAGACGAAGAAGACAGTCCCAACATAAATCATCTAAGCGGAAATCAACTGTCCGCCGCTAATGAAATTGTTTTTAACCTTCCAAGAAATAGTGATGCAGAAACTGAAGAAGACGAAGATATAGATGATAACGAGAAGGAAAACAATGAAATGGAGAATGAATTTTCTTGGATAGATGGAGATTTAGAAGCTCCAAGATCAACGTTTCCAACGTATGATTATGGAAATATCATTGGTAAATCCATCATAGAAGTTTTGAACTATTCATTGATGACGAAATAGCTAAATACTTAGTCGAACAATCAAAACTATATGCTGCATTCAAAAATCGTCCCGATTATACTGTTACCTCTAACAAAATTATATGTGCAATTGCAATATTAATTTTAGTTTATTTTAATTATTCTGCAATTTTTTCACTGTGCCGATAATAACAATTGTCATCTGAATGATAAGGCTTGGAAGATTGAATTTATCCCTAATGGATAAATTGAAATATAAATTTATAGAACACTATGTACCTGAAGAGTATCTGTGCTACGATGGGACCATGGTGAAATATTTTGGACATCATGGTTGTAAACAGTTCATACAGGGTAAACCAATCCGCTTTGGTTTCAAGATGTGGTCGCTCAATACATCATCTGGTTATTTAGTGAATTTTAATCTTTATCAAGGAAAATCTCCGAAAATAGTTGAAAACTATAGCATTCGAGCATTTCACATAATCGAGTTAGTGATGCTATTCGATATGATCAAAGAAGTCACTTTCTGATTCCAACCGACAAAAGAAAACGATGTGCAGGATATGGATGTTCTTCAGTTGTAAGGACAATGTGCAATAAATGCAATGTTGGACTGTGTTTGAAATGTAACCTCATTTTTCATACTATGTAGTACCGTATATGTTATACTATAAGTTTTTGTTTCTTTTATTATTTTTTGTTGGCAACAAATATTTTATTTTATCAAAACACTTTTTAATTTTCTACTGCACCTCCAAATCCTAGTGTTACCATAAGGTAACACCGTGTAACAGCATAACTAATTAAATGAAACTGAAAAAAATTACTGTTATTAATTATTAATTATACATCTATAAACGTAAAATAACTAAAACAATTGAAAAATATGGTATAAAAATAATTCGGGCTTATATGGGTTAAGCACAATGAAAGCGTTTCCAACATACTGGTCAAGGGCCGCCACAACCCCAACATACATGTTGCGTTGATTCAAAAGCCATATGTATATTGAGGTATAGTCAGAAGACTAACTACAACAGTATGTATGTTAATTTAGTATAGAAAAGAGGACCCTGCGAGAGCAGCGATACTCATTAAATCAATTTTTAATGAGTAACTGCTTAAACTCAAACAAAAGAAGGGAGCACTTTTAAAAATGTATGTAATGTAGGTGCACAAGTAGATTGTTGGGGCAGATATAGAGCTGAATAATGAATATCGGGAAAACATTTGTATAGAAAGTAATGGTCAATGGATTGCTAAGGAGCTCAGATATAAGAGAAAGTGGGTTTTCAGGATAGGCAAGGAGATTATGAGGGGGGAAGTAGCTTAATCCTCCGTTGACCAAGTCGTCTTTCCTGTATAGGCACTGGGGTGGTAGAGTATGTATAACAAGGCAGATGGAAATATAATATCATAGTAGGGTATCCATCAGTAAATACACAAAAATGAAGAGGAAATGATCAACACTGTGGAAGCAGTTAGGTGCTCTATTCTTCAACTCTAGGGATATGGATAAGCAAACACACCCTAATGAAAGTGAGTAGACATAGATAGTATCAGGTCGTAAAAACGAGAGGTAGAGAATACGGAAGTGAAAAACTATGATAGTGCGATGGTGATAGGTATGGAAACGAAGAAAGGACCAATATGCATGAAATTGGGGATGAGGAATATTTGGATAGTATGTGAATAATTGGGAGACAATTAATCATATGCGGAGGTATGATGATTTTAGGGAGGGTGGTATGGAATAAGAATGCGTAGTTCTTGCAGAGAAAAGGGGGAGCATAGATAGCGGAGGTGATGAAAGAGAAAGAAGAAAAATTGAGTGGCATTAGTTTATAAGTTGTAAATTATACATTATAGTTTATTGTATTGAAGTTTTATACAAAAAGTGATAAGTCGAGTATGCAACTATAAAAGCATCAACAAAAATAAAATTAATTTTTCGTCTTACCAAGTAATACAAAGTAAATTTTCAATCCGTTCAAAATCCTCTCATTAACTAACATCATAAAAATAAATGAAGAAGTTGCAGAATTTATTTCATCTGAATAAATATATATATTTGAAGAAATAAAAATCAATATACATATGCTGATACATTTAAATCGTACGTTAACTATATTTTTGTGTTTTCCACATGAATATACTTTACATAGGGAAGCATACACACATGGCCTATCTCATCAGGCCAGACTGCCCATATTTCATATAGGAATTAGCATCGTTAAAAATTGAAAGTTTTTCACAGAAATAAAAATAAAATATTTTGAGTATAGATAAACTACCGAGAAACGCATCGATTTATACGTGCGTACCTGGAATGGATTATCGACTGATACCAAATTTACACCCTCACATCCATCATAACTAGGTGTTCATACGTCCCTGTTTTCCCGGATTTGTCCCGGTTTCAACTTTGTTTTCCCGGCGTCCTGAGAAGTTCAGCCGAGACAACTAATTGTCCTGGGTTTCAACTTTCAGTAAAAGAAAATATTGATTTTCCCACAAATAATAAAATAAAATCCGTTCCTAAGAAGGATTTTGAAGGGAAAATATTGTATGGTACTAATTCCCAATTTATTCTTTCGTGACTTTTTTGTCATCCGCACAGTTCAATTTGTTTGCAGTGAACTTCTTTGTTATCATTGTAATCTGATAACTTAATTGTCATCAGATTACTGGAAAACACCAAAAAAATATCATGACTTAGGGGTTGTTTATGAAGGTGTACAATATAAATTCTGGTGATCAAGTTTATTGCATTTGTATACATTAAAAAATGCCAAAAATGTGACTTTTGAAGCTAGCTTATTGTTGTTAATTGCCCAGGAAAAATGTCGTGCTTGTTGATGTGTTGTAATTTTACTTTCCTAACATTACAAATAGGTCTACTTACGCAGACACTAGTTACTAAGTGCGCACTGATGAGCGTCATACAGAGTGTTCAAAACTGTCGTTTATCACCCAAATTACTTAAGATATAAAGACGCATGAGATAACAATTAAGTAATACTTTTTACACATATTTCCTATTTGAAATCAGAATACCAAATTAAAAAATGTATTTTTGACATTAATTGTATTTTTATGAAATAAAGGAATATAAATTATACAAATCGACTATCTTTTTATTAGTTGAAATCTAAGGACATCCAATTGGATAGCTAATACTATCCAATCATTTTGTTTTCACTCATTGTTATACATTATTATTTAAGAGGATATGTACCTATATATATTTAGGGAAAAGTGTTTCTAAAATCAAAACGAACAGCAGCTCCTATTTCAGAAAAACAGCTTTTCGTTGGTTAGCTACTGGAAGATAAAAGTTACCCTTTTTGAAGCATATGCAGATTGATTTATTCAATAACTTTGCATATCAAACATCTCTTAACCTGCTACATCTATCATCTGCGTGTCAGGTCACGAATGGCTTTCCTGCATTGAGTATTTAGTCAAAAAGAAGGCATACACAAAATTTGTTAGCAACCCACTGTCAAAAAAACTTGCATTTGTACCCCAAAACGAGTTTTATAAAGTAGGGTAGGAGAATTGTGGCTTTAGGCATAAAAAGCAACAATCTCAAGTCTTACCTCGTTACAAAGAAAATCGTTTAATAAAGCCAAGAAAAGTGCCCAATCATACGCATCAGAAGAGACCAATCATTGCTAAGATTGTAGACCTGAAATTGATTCAATCTTTAAACATAAAACCTTAGATTAAGAAAAGATGTAATGATTACAAACTTTAACATGTATCCGTTATATTATAAAATGTTAAAGGTAAAGGACGGATATTATCCCACGAACATAAAAATCACCAAAACAAGCGCGAAGTCTGCAAAGTTTGCTTGATAATTTGATATTGAAGATAATTTAGTATGGGGAATTAGCTACACATGGGGCTTTGATGGCAGCTCTGGTCATGCCAAGTACGAACAAAAATTTGTTGGATGATTCTGTTGTTTCAGATACTGATTTGCTTTTGACAGCAATTGTGCCATTCGAAGTGATAGTAACTAAAGATTTTGAAGTTACTATCTGGCAGAATCCTCCATGTCCCCCATTTTGTTCAAAAAATATCTGTCTTTAGTATTGATTTATTTTGAACTGTTGAGCATGTTCGGATTTTTAATTATGACAAACGATACGATAAGAGATGGCCTTCAATTACAATTCAAATCGATCCCATTATATAAACAGTTTTTTTTATTTAACACAAAAGTGTAAAAAAATTGTTTTTTTGGTAAATAACCTAAAATTCCAAATATCTTGAAAACTATTAATTTTCAGATATGCACATAGGGGGTTTAAATTGTTGCATTTTGGCTGCCCTTTAACCTCCTGCAGGGGTACGCCGACATACCAGTAACCCTGTATACACACTAACTAACTAACAGACTTAAAAAATATAAATTTTGCATATTTAAATGCTTTTTATACAAACCAGAAAACAGAATACAGTAAAAAGGCAGCATTATAGAAATAAGTCGAAACTCTTCCCACGCAAAACAACATATCTGAAAACACTACCCGCGAAGGCAAACTTTCTGAGTTCTGCCTAACCTGAATCTTTCGCACACTCTCATAAGACAAACATGAGCCAAATACAACATCACAATAGTTAAAGTGAGGCAAGAGAATCACAGAGAAGGCGCTTCATACTACTGGATAAATACATATTACTAAAATAGAAACTCTTAAGTGAACCATACGCACGCCACAATAAACATAATACACATAATACATAATACACATAAAGAATAAACACAATAAACTAATAAACTAACATGATCACCAAACGCTAACTCAATGATCATCAACGACAAGACCCAACTCTTAATCGAATTCGATAATTTCGACTGTACTCCAAGTATCTTAATATTAATATCATTGTTATTAACAGATAACCTGCCCTTCTTTGTAAATAAAATATGTTGAGTCTTGTCAGGGTTGACCACAAGCCCATGCCTTTCAATCTCCACACATGCTTCTACCAATTCTTCGGGTAGAAAATCGAGATAAAGCTGAAAATCCTCAGTATATAGATAATAAGCCCAACAATTTAATTTTGAAAATAGGCTGCTGGTGTAAATTGTAAACAAAATTATGCTGAGAATTCAACCTTCTTGCGGTCGCAAGAATCGCTTGCGACCTATCAAATTGATAGTTTCGAAACAAGGATACAGCAGCTGATAAAATAGGTGATATATATGATAAAATAGCTGATAAAAGGTTATGATTCAATATGTTAAACGCCCTGCTGAATGAATATGTAGAAAATCAAATTGTACTGTTGATCTGTAAATATTGCCGGAAATGTATATATGTAGAACACACGTTGTTGAAGACAATGTTAGCTGGGAAAATAGCTAATACACTTGCTACCATCATCGCAAAGCTTATTTGAAAATCAAAGCCAAGAGAAATCAACGATTTAGACGCTATCATGTAATGGGTAGAGTTACAATGCTACTACCTGTGAATAAGGACATTTCTTATACATCTATACATTACACATTTCTCGGACCTGATATTTCATCTTGGCAGGTTAAAAGTCCTAAGAACATGTCGGGCAGAAATGGGTTTGTTGATAGATACTGTCAAGCAAGGCAAAACCACAAATTTTGGTAATACTATTACATTTTGCAAGTATTATCACGAAACTGCACATCTTTTTGTGAAACTGTATGAACAGTTTTACGTGTCAGCAAATGTTCACAAAATATTATTACACGGTGTTGTTGTCATTGACACTCTTCTGCTTCCGATTCTACTCCTCAGTGAAGAGGCTTTAAAAGCACGACACAAAGATTATCATTATTATCAAACGCATAACACTCCAAAAATTAGCAGATACGGCAACATTGAAGATCTTTAACAAAATATCAGTGAAAAGCATAATAGTCGAAAAAAGCGCTTTAGTACGAATTGTCGTGAGCTAGGTAAATTGGATATAGTAAATGTATTACGCGAAACCATTGCACGAGAGGTTGATCGCGTTTGTGCAGAGAAAATCCAGTCTTTGGAAGACAGAGTAAAAGAGCTTGAAGAAAGGAAGTCCAAAAATGTGATGCACATAGAACAGTACTATCGACAAACGAGCGTTCCTGTGTTGGGCCTCTGTAGCATGCTGTGCAAATGCCATGTGTGGTGATTGTGTGCTAATCCATTTTATTATATCTATTATTCTATCATTCATTCAATTCGAATTTGTGTTTTGTAACGTTCACACTTATACGTAAAACTGCAATATAATTGTTAACCTAAAAACAAATTATTTTTTATTGTTGACTAAACCCATAATTTGGTGACCCCGACGTGATATTTTTTGTAATCTATCTCCAACGAAAATTTTTAGAACCTGATAAGATTAAAGCCATAACTGAATTTCCAAAACCAACCACACTTAAACAGTTACTGCGATTCTTAGGCATGATCAACTTTTACAACAGATTTTTACCGAACATTTCAAACATTTTAGCTTCTTTACATCATTTATCAAACACACTTTATTCACTAAAACTTAAATCAATCATTTCTTGGACACATAATCACATTTCTTTCACTACAGCTAAAGAACTTTTATCAAAATCCATCTCACTTGCACACCCATCACCACAAGCAACTCTTTCACTGACGACATAGGAGGCATAGGAGCAGTTTTATCGTAGACTATAGACAACAAAACCCAACCTTTAACATTTTTTTCCCAAAAATTATTATTTAGCTAAATAAATTATTCAACTTTTGACAGAGAATTGTTAGCAATTTACACTAGTATCAAATTCTTTCAATATTTTTTACACGGACATCAATTTATATATATCAACACAATTTCTTCTAACACAGAAAAAACTCCACATCAGATACGATATCTTAGTTACATAACACAATTCATATTCGTTATCGGGTACATTACAGAAGAATCAAGTATTGTAGCGGAAAAATATTGATTCTCTAAACTCACAATACCCTGACACACAATCTTTAAAAAACGCACAACTTAATGACACAGAATTAACTCATTTACTAAATAAACAACAGTCAAACACAGAAACTATTAAATGTAACCTTTCGCAACAAACAACATCACATTTCGATGTAAAGCATTGGTGCGACACTTCAACAAATAATCCTCCAATATACATACCACAACACTTCGGAAAACAATTTTCAATAAATTTAATAATTTAACACATCCAGCTATTCGCGCTACTACACACATCATCAAAACACGATTCTTTTGACCACACATGACAAAACACATTCAGTTATGGACAAAAACCTGTTTGCGATGTCAACAAACAAAAGTTTACACACACACAAAATCACCTATACTTTGAAGAATCCCGAGAAGGATGCAAAAATTTAAAGACGATGGTTTTAAAAAATATAAAAATTCTAAGTCACTTATAGCATGGAATTACTATATAAGGATTTAAGAAATTAGAAAAATTCTGTATTAGGTAGATAAAAAACTAGCATGAATCAATAAATTAATTATGCAAACAATAACGCATGACGTAGTCTCAAATCACTTGGGTTGAATATCATTAAGCGCAACATAATTCCTGAATATCTCCGTCATCCTGACAAGATAAATCACTTTCAAATTCAAAATATATCGGTGGATAATGAACTTTATGAGTTTTATACTAGTAATAAGTTAGCAAATGTAACTTTTTCATTTACTCTAATTATATCGTTATCGCTATGAAGAATGCAGGGAGCGCCAATAATACAAAAAATTTCCATCAAATTGTACGCGACTTCTTTTTCTTTAGTTTTCAGTGGCTTTAAAAATATGAATTTTGTCAGATGATCCTGATAGTTTAAAATAAATTTAAAATCATTATCGGGCTCAGTCTGCATGTCAATTAAATCGACTTTTGTCGAAGTTCTTCGTCAATACCGGCTTCGAAACTAAACCTTTATTTTTCTCTTTTTTCTTTAACTGGCAAGATGGACAAAGTTTTAAACATTTTTCAATAATATTTCTGCTAATATTAGCATATTTTTTCTTTACTTCCTTCTCCATAGCAAGTGTTCTTTTATGTCCTGTTATTAAATATATTACTAAATTTACAGCAATATTTTCTGTATAAACTCTGCGCAGTAACTCAGTAACTTACTGAGGTGCTTGGTATTTAATCAAATAGGAAGTGCACAATTTTGCGATTGTGCAGAATGAAATTGTTCAATCTGCGTTTGCTCAAAATAACTCACTCAAATGCCGACATACAGTTCTATTTCGGCATTTGTTCAAAGACATTTGAACATTTCGCGAAATGTTCAATTATTTCGGCACTTGTCCGAAATCTGCGATTGTATCAAACACATACATACTTTGTATAGAATACTTCAAGATATGATTTGTTTAACTTTGATAAACCTAAAAGAGGGAGGTCAGAATTCTTATTTATTGAGGTGATGTGTATTTATTTCATTTCTTTTAATTAAATTTCGGCCACCTGGCCGTCTTCAGAAGACCTCTACAAAGCAACAACAAATACAGAAGTTCTATAATCGTATTTTATACATTAAAAATTCAACACAAAACGGCAATTCTTTCGAACAATAAAACAAAATCCGAAGTCATGAGACATTGAAACGAATGAAAAATGATTGTTATTAAGGTTATGGTCTATGGTTGGTAACCTAGAAATCACTGACCAAACTTATAAGGACATCTTTTCAAAACCAAATATAACAAAAAGTAAAATTAAATTTATATGTTGTGTAAGGGCTTCAAATTTTAATAATGCAGCAGCACTAGTCGACCCCAAACTAGGTTGTCTCGTTTATTAAAATATTTTTATCTTTTTCTTCTATCTTTGTTATTAATCAGTTTATTTTTAAGCGTTTTTTTTTGGTTTTAATGAATAGACAAATTTTAGATTGTTTAAATACTTTCTTCAATTTGTGTGATTTGTCCGGGGAAAATGACTACCCTTTATGTTAAATCTCCTTTGATGTTGATATTATCTAATGCAGTAGCATTTTTTGTGATATTTTTATGTTATATTTTACCAAGGAACATACAACTAGAGAAAATTCAGCTTTTGGTAGACATTTACTATTCTCACAACACGAAAGGTTTACAAATGGAATTATTAGAACAATATGAGATAGATAGATTTTTACACAACAATCCTAAGGAGATGCTTGCTAATGAACAACTAGTCACACAACAAACTCCACTTTATGCTTGTTTAAAGAACCCTTATCCACCATATGAAAAGGATGAAAATATTTTAATAAACAGGAGAGCCTAGTTTGGGGGCGACTAGTGCTGCTGCATTATTAAAATTTGAAGCCCCTACACAAAATTTAATTTTGATTTTACTTTTGGTTATGTTTGGTTTTGAGAACCACCTCATTTAGGAATAAAGATGAAATGAATATAAACTTAAACTATATTCGACTAACCTGTCCATCTCTTCATTAAAAAAATTCAAAAATACGTTGGATTACATTTCCCCTTTAACGAAAGTCGAAAATGGAAAATAATTGATTTTGGTGTTTAGAATGTCAAAGATATCAAAAGCTAGAAAATACTGTTATTCAATGCGAAGTTCTATTGAGTATTTTTATAATGCATAGGAAATACTGAACGAAGTCAACAACGGAACTAATAAATTATATTTTATTTTTCTAGAACATATTTTAAATATTGTATTAAGAATCAGCGTTGATTTGTTGAAGTGAACGTACAAAAATCGAAAGTATTTTACGTACTGGTACAATATGCTTACTTGGAGTAGTACCAATGTAACTACTAAATAGAGAGATGATTAAAATGTCAAATCTGTATGGTAATGATTGTTTATTACTTTGTTATAATTGTTGTTTCATATTTTATTTCATTAAAAGTGTAAATTGTTTGAACGATTTTTGCTCATTTTATACTACATATTTATAAAATAATCGCAGCCAGTTTCGAAACTTATCATAAAAATTTACTTTATTAGTGGTTACTATTTAAACAACTTAGACTTTTCAATAATAAAAAGTTAACGTGAAGTCAGGAATCATTCTCGATATCGATATTCAGTACCAGTTTAATAAGTTCAGTATATTTTTTTCATAGTTTCAGTACATATTCGAAAATCGATGTGGCAACATTACACCCTAGTCATAACAGGAACTTTTAAGATGCCTGGTCGTTGAGTGTTATATAGAACGTATCTCTTATAACGTATCTCTTAAAGGAGAATCAATATTTGAAAGTTATAATTCAATATTTGAAATATTTTTTATTTTTTCTTTTCTTATTTTGAATATGGAGGCTTATTACTGGTTTGAAATAAAACACAACGACACAACTCCTCCCAATATTTTCCTTGTTATTAACACAACGTTTCGGGATTTCCTCCCATCTTCAGGTTTACAATCATATCACCGTATTAAAACACACATATATCAATTGTTTAGATGATACTAAAACAATTGAACGTTTATTTCTATTTTAAAAATTTTTATGATATATGTATATATACTTAATAATTTCCTCGAAACGCACTGTGTACGTGTTTCTTTCACAAGAAATTCCCATGACGTCATAGCTGCTTCATGCTATCGTGATGTTCTAAAGGTGGGTATAGATTTGTTGCGTATCAGCGTGTCATATCACCTTTGCGTATCATAAAACGATACAATTCAGTATTAATATATTATCCCGTATCGTGCCCGTCCAATACAAAATGACTTCGCATCGTAACATTTCTTTCTTTCATTTGTCATTGATACGCAACGGTCATACGATACGTAACAAATGTAGATACCTTAAGATATGGTGAAATCTTATTTAACGTGAAGCCCGCTTTTTTTAAATACTGTACGGAACGTTGACTTGTAGAGCTGCACTCCTCCACGCACCATTGCCTTGAGTTTCACGAACCCAACTAAATATTTAAGATTGTGAGACAGTCAGAAATATTTTAAATTCAGCCAGTGAGTGTCTGTGGAGTGCACTCACTAGACGTGTAGAAACCGCCTTATGACCTTTGGAGTATAGTCAAGGTCTTTGTGAAAACAGTGAAATTCCGTTTAGTTTATTTATTTTTGTAGTTGATTACCATAGCATAGTTTTTAAAGCAGAAAGGTAAGTTAATGGTAAATCTCTAATATTACGCTTTAATTATAATCATAAACTTTAAACGTAGAACGTAATTACAACATTTTATGTTGTGACGTTCAAAATAAGTAAACATGAGAGTTCCGTTTACGTATAAAGTGTAAATAAATTTCAGCTTTACATTTAGATTACGTCAAGGCATAGGGAAACTTGGTGTTAATTTTGTGAAATTTAAAATTTTTTGACATTTCTTACACTCTCTTCTTTAATAAATTAAGTGAAGTAGTAAAGTTAATAATACGTCAAACAATTCAGGCGTCATTCTTAAAATACCATTCCCTATCATGCATTTTTATATCCAAAACTAGTCGTTTATCTATGTGATTCATGTTGCAAGTTACTGTTTTAAAATAGAAAACAAAAAGTGACTTCTTACTTGCGTATTTTATTAAATTATCATTAGAACCGGTTTCGAAATAATAAATTCATCATCAGCTGAAATAAATTTAACATGAAAATCACAATTATCAGTGCTCGCGACTTTACCCATGACGTGTATTTTGAGGTTTTTATAAAATTTAAATAAAACTACAATAAAGACATAGATTACCAAAAAAGTAAACATGTTTAATCCAAAAAAAGGAGCTATTTTTTAATACAAAGCGATAACAATAATGCTTTCTTAATTAAAAAAAAACACTTATTTTACCTCCTTTTTAAATATTTTCGTTATTCAAAGAAAAAATTATCAAAAATTTTCAAGATTTTCTGTTTCAATTATTAGACTATATAAATAGAGAAAAAAGAGAGAGAGTATGTATAGAATTGATAAAAAGTATAAAAACAAATTATAAGGGTTTATTTTAATAATACACACTTAACAAGCTAACATAAAAAATAAAATAACGTATGGATATGAATCTTACCTGTTTTTTTAAATCATCATAAACTATAATTTATTTACAAAAATCAAAAATATTTTAACTTATTTATATTTAATAAAATTTTTATGCAACGTTTCAATTTAAAATATGTTGGAAAGATTCGAGCAACATGGTAATAAAAACTAGACATTTATTTTAAAATGGAATAAATCAGTTAATGTTACATCTATACAAAAATTCTTTTGTGTACAAATTTAATAACATGCTTTTAAATTAATAATACATAATTAATATTTTCATATCTTGTACTAATTTTTCGTTAAGTGAAATCAATTCACTTAAGACTTTCCTTATTAAGGTGTCTATTGGTTATGAGAATTTTTGGATTTTCTAAATTATGGTTTTGTTAAACGGCATGTTGACGGAAGCGCTGTTTTACCATCTGTTTTTATCTAATTTACGTCATCTTTATGTTGTTGAAGACGCTTTTTTAAATGTTGTTTATATTCGCCTGTATAAATTTCACTACGATCTTTACATTTGAACTTATAAACTGTATCTGTTTTATTCATCTTAATAATAGATGTCGTTAACTTAACCACAATTAAAATACCAAGAAATATTTGTAATTTATTATCATTGAGAGAAAATTTTATTTTTGCTAATACAAACATAAACGAATCTTTTAATAAAGATAAAATTTGTCTAATTGCAGATATAGAAAAAATATTTACATGTACAAATACAGTAGAAAATCATATAAATGTTCCTAGGAATGCTAATATTAATGAAATTACTAATTTTATATCTAAATTAAAAAAAAAGTAAATACCCAATTTGCATATTAGTTTATTTAAAAAATTCCTAGTGGACAATATAAACTACGTTTTTTATTAGGGGTGATAAGGCTAAACAATTAGTCATCTTATGTAAAAATTAGTATGAAGACTAACTATCCACCCTACTTAATGGCAACAACAGATGTAGAACAATTAGAACAGATCCAGGACCTATATTAGGAGATACAATTAAAGAGTTAGAAAAACTAAAGAAACATACTTTTATAGGTAAATATCTTAAACTAAAACTGTCGCCAACTCTTTGTGAACAATAATAATAGACCTACTAATTTTTTGTCAAAATTTCTAAATGATTCATTAAACCAATTAAACTCACTTAATTATTATGATGTTAAGAACGCTATTAAAATTAAATCATAACAAACCTAGAAAGTTATGATGTAATTAGCTTTGATGTACAATCTTTGTTTACAAATATCCCTTTACAAAAGATGATGGAACTATTAGAACAGAATTAGGAACACATTGTAGATCATATCCCTACCAAAAATATAAAACATGTTCTTAGATACAATAATAAATTTTATAGACAGATGTTTGGTTTATCCATGAGATCAAATTTAAGTGTGAATTTGAGTGGAATAGTTCTTAATCATTTCATAAAGACCCAATTGGAAACTACAGAAATCAAACCATTATTATTGGCAAAATATGTTGACGATTTAACACTACTATAATAACTAACTATAATATCACTATATAAACTACTAATATAATATAAAGATATTAATAATTGCAATATATCTGGTGAGTTATTAGTTATCCAGGCGGACGATAGTCACTAAACCGTTTTACAAGGAAGAAAACGATTTATACAAAAGTTGTTTGACTCATAACCTTCTATTATATAAAATTCTTTTCACTTATACAGAATGTTCTTTTTAGGCGTAACGGTCAGTATGTCAATTTTTTTTTAACGGAACAACCAATGTATTTTATCATATTATGATTACTACTAAATTTGTTAATACAACCGTGTATGCTACTAATACATCGAATTTATTGTTTCTGTGATATTCAATTATTTCTTCAAAATGTTCCCATTGCAGTATCTTTTTTAAAATAATATAAGCACGACATTTTTTTCAGATATTTCTTTGAATCTATGCCAGAGAATAGTTAAAGCTAATAGGCTCTATCGAAAGATATTAGATACGCTATACAGCGTGTTCATAAAGTTTAGCTACTTTTGATGTTTTTCAAATGACTTATTCTTAAGTTTTTTAAATGGAACATGCTGTATGTACATGCATACTAAGTATGATATGTGTCTAACTTTAATAGTTTTCCTTTTATTATTTGATTAATACTTTATATATAAAATAATTTTTCTGTCATGTACCAAATTTAAATGCGACTTGGTACTTTATGAAATTTACAAAGAATTATGTAATAACATATGTTATTGTAGTACCATATATTTTTTTAAATATTATCATCAGGTTTTGCTTCTTTATTTACCAAAAACAATATGTTGCTAAAATTTCAAAATTTAAGTAAACATTTTAGTATTTAAACTACATGTGGGCCTGTCGGTTTCGCCATATGTAGATCAAGTTAATTAATTCTTCGTTTATTTTGCAAAATATTTGTAATAAATAAATGATCTAAACCTTACAAAAGTACAAAAAATAAAATAATGTTGCATCACAATAATAAAGTACTAAGTAAGTGGCATTAAAATTGAATATATGGCAGCATGATTATTTTACATTATAAAATATTAATCAAATAATAAACAAACAAACTACAAAAAAATAATAAAAATACAGACAGAATACAATATTAAGTACAATAATGACGTGTTTTATCACAAATTTTTCTTTAAATTGCAAATATTAGGAAATTTATTAAACTTAGACCTATGATATATTTATTATTAATTAAAAACTTATTAACTTGATGGGGACTTCAGCCAACACAAAACATACAAGGTGTTCAATTTAAATAAAAAAAGAAAACATCATTTGAAAAAGATCAAAAGTAAGGTCCTGTAATGGGCACATTTTGGAGAAACAATTGAATATCTCAGAAACTATAAATTTTATAAGTTAGTACCATATACGGTTGTAATAACAAATTTAGTAGTATTCGTAATATGATAAAATATACAAGGTCTTCTACTTAAAAAGATTGACATATTCTCCGTTACACCTAAATAGAACATTCTGTATAAGGGGAAATAAGTTTAGGTAATAGAAACTGGCAAATTAAACAACTTTTGTATAAAACTTTTTTTCCTTATCAAACGGTTTAGTGACTATCGTCCGCCGAGATACTAATAACTCACCCTGTATATATACAAAATAGTATAAGAAAAACATCACTAGTAATAGTTAACTAAATTTTTATAACAACCATCCAAAATATCAAATTTTAAATACAATGCAAAATTATAACGAAGAGTTATAGAATTAACAGATAAACCCTTTTTGAAAGAAATTAAAACAGAAATTTACAATATCTTGATTGAAAATTTCTATCCGAAACATATAATAAATAATACTTGGCATAAAATATAAAACAATTTTAACTCAAAAAACCAAATTAAAGTAAGAAACCCAAAACAAATTAACAAACAAAGTTTACCTAAAGCTTTAACTAATAAACCAATAAAATTACAACTATTTTTAAAAAAACATGATCTTTATGAAATCAAATTTGTTGAGTATAATAATATTAAAATAAGTAAAATTATTTCCAATACTAAATATAATAGTGTTGCAAATTTAGAATCAATTTACATAACGTGAAAATACTGTAAATTTTAAAACAGATACAAACAAGATTAAAAAAGAAATTAAGAAAAAATTAAAATTTTAATGTATGAAAATATTAATTATTTATTGTTCATTGAAATAATTTAAAAGGACGTTATTGAATTTTTATACAAAAGAATTTTTATATAAATATAACAAATTGGTTAAAATAAATTTCTTACTTTTATTATCATATTGGTTGCATCTTTCCAACACATTTTAAATTGAAATGTTGCAATAATAATTTGCATAAAAATTTTATTAAACATGATTAAATTAAATATTTTTGATTTCTGTAAATAAATTATAGTTTATGGTTATTTAAAAAAAATGCAGGTAATATTCATATTCAGCACACATTATTTTATTTTTTATGTTAGTTTGTTAATTGTGTCTGATTAAGATAAACCCTTATAATTTGTTTTTAAACTTTTTATCAGTAATATAGATACTAAATTGTTTTTTTCTCTGTTTATACAGGATGTCTCACGTAACTGGTTCATTGGAACTTTCTTAGGTTCCACTACTCATAGAGGCTTGAAATTTTAGCAACATGGGTTGTTCATTCCGATCAATTACACATTACTACATTTTGATAGTTTTTTGTTTAATTTATTTAAATTATAATTAGTATTATTACTACAATGAACTGCGATTGAATAAACTTTAGATTGCTAGCTGTTATTTACCAAAAATAACCAAAAGAAAACCGAATAAATGAAACAATGGAAAACAACAATTTAATGACAAAAATTAAAATCAATAACATAAAGAAATCAAAAACTATGTTATTTAGATTGCTAGCTGTTATTTACCAAAAATAACCAAAAGAAAACCGAATAAATGAAACAATGGAAAACAACAATTTAATGACAAAAATTAAAATCAATAACATAAAGAAATCAAAAACTTAAAATAATAAATATAAATTAAGGGAATTTAATTCGGTACAAACTGTCTAGAAACTTTCCTGTGCCTATTTGTTCTAGTTGCCCTCATATTTGGAAGTTAATGGAAGCATGCAATGCTGGAAAGCTTCTGGTTTTTATGTTAGAAAGCCATGGAGTTTTGCCAGCTTTTCATCCATATTTATGTTATTGTTGTCATTAGTTAGTTGTGTCATCACTTACATCTGTTAATGTCTTTGACATAGTGAATTATTCCAACGCCAACATTTTAAATTTGTTTTATATTCGTGGCGGATGTAATTAAGTTTTGGATAGGATCTGTTTCTTAGTTTTGGAAAGATCAAAATAACAAGAAACCATAAATTTCTATCACCACCAGATTAAGATAATGGAATAAATATTTTGTCATATTTATTGCTTTACCAAATTCTTCGGTAAGAGGTGCTTCGATCGATTTAGATGAATAATATTTTCCATGAAAGCACTGTTAATAAATAAAATGAACTCTCTAGGAATCTCGCCTATCATTACATCCAATATTACGTCATGTTATTGTTTTTCATTGTTTCATTTATGCGTCCTTCTGCTCGTTATTTTTGCTAAATAAAAGGTAACAAACTAAAGTTTATTCAATTGCTGTTCATTGTAGTAATAATACTAATAATAATTTAAATAAATTAAACAAAAAACTACAAAATGTCATGGCCTTTTAACAAAAACACACGGTTTCTAGCATTTTATGTATGATTTTGATTAATTCCTCAATAGCAAGAAAACTATAATAAATAGGTATAGGAATGATATAGATAATTTGTAGAGAATTAAATTCCCGTTTTGATAGGCTAAAAGGATATGGGGCGTTCTATTTAAAATTTTCGACTTTCTCGCAATTGAAAACAGCGAAACGGTAATTCAATTTTTGACCACGCTGTATAAAGTACACTGATATAACAAGTCACAATGTATTTGACAACATATGACGAGTTATTGGACCAATGCAAAATGTTTTTAAATTAACGTTGGCTGAGATATGTGCTTTTAAAGAGCATGGTGATATTTGCCAAAAAACACTACAAATTAAAATAACTCGAAAACAAAGAACGCTAGGTACCAACAAATGTTATCAAAGTCAACATATTTTTTTACGTATAATTGAATGGTGTAATAAAAACTATAGCATTCCATTTAAAATAACGAAGTTGAAGTCTGCTTCCGATAGACCGGAAGTGGTGGCCATCTTGAAAATATTTTAGATTAATAGATTGGAATGAACAACCCATGTTACCTTAAAATTTTGGTAACATGGGTTGGGTTGCTTCTATGAATAGTGGAACCTAAAAAAGTTCTAATGAACCAGTTACGTGAGACACCCTGTATAGTACAATAATTGAAACAGAAAATTTTGAAAATGGGAGTTGATGTCCCGAAACGACGACAAACAAAGTTGACAAATTTATCTTTGAATATTGAAAATATTTAAAAAGGAGGTAAAATAAGTTTTTTTTGTAAACTAAACAAGTATTAATGGTAAATGCCTCCATACGCTATAAAATGAATAGCAATAACAATAGTTATTTAATAAACGTTAAGTAACACGTAAATTTTCTGTGCGTTCAACTAGTCGTTTGAATATAAATGAATATAATTGTCTAATGATTTTCGGCTTTCAAAGTCATCTTCAACGATAAACTACAAGAAATTACAGTTAAAAATAAAATTAAGATTACGATAAAAGATGAAGTTATCAACGAGGAAATATAAATCTCAAATAATACTCACAGTAAACCAAAAATAACATTCTCACAACTCAACAAATTTGATTGCACAAGCATTCTTTACTTCTAGTGTCTGACCGAAACTCAATTTTGAGCCGGAACTGAAACCGAAATAGAAATTCGGCTAAAGTCGCAGTTTTTGCCGAAACCGAAACTTTTCTTTGAAATGAAGGAATTAATACAAGATACTAGAAAGTAGATACATTTGAATAGTCACCATCCAAAGAGACATACGAATAAATCTGCATGTTTTTAGTCCTAGGTCTAATGTTAGCTTTAGTAGTATTAGCTCTACTATTAACGGTTATTGGGTTTTAGCTTATTATATACTTATATCGAACTAAAACTACAACTAAGACTACTAATAGAACTGGAAAGATTCAGATTTAGCAGTGCGTCATCAGACGCATGGCATTGTATAAATGTTTAGTTAGAAAGTGTTGGCAAAAATCTAGGTACTGTTAGGAGAAAACTAGATACTAATAATTGAAGAGTATATTTTTACAGAAGATGCTGCTATTCGAAATTTGAAAATTGCTACTTAAACAATAGATACTTCTGAAAGAACTGCAGATATTTTAGCCACTGGCAGAAGTCTAGAAATTGCAAACAATAGTTTAGATACCGTTGGCAGAAACCTAGATTCTGGTAAATGAAGACTATATTCTCTTCTTATAAAGTACCTCCTATACAAACACTGAATATTGCTAATAAAAGTTAAATACTGCTTTACGTTGCTTTACGAAGATTATAACTACTGGTAATGGTAGACAGCTGCAAATGTCTATAAACTGTTAACCGATATCTAGATATGTTAGATGTTAGGAGAAAACTAAATCCTGGTAAATGAATACTGTATTCTCTTTACATAGTAACTGCTATAAAAAGACTAGAAAGGTTTGAATACTATTTATAGAATATTATAACTGTTATGTTAGTATCTTGCTATGTTAGTATGTTATTATCTTGAAGAGATGTCAATTTTTCTCTATTAGGACAACGTAGACTAATAGGCATATTTGATGAGGAAGAGTTTTCAGAAGGTGCAGAAATGCCAAGTAGCTTAGAAACGCACTCGGAGACTCGGAGACAAAATAACTAAGTAATATTACTTCATTTCAACTGACATAACAACTTGTTGATATTCTCCTTACACATCAGATTAGGTTGCTAATTGTCTGCTGAAGTTGTCCAGATGATGATGTAAATAATGAATTTCCAAGGTGATGATCGAGATAGTGAAAATTAAAATTTTCTTTCGAAATAATGTGTATTTCGAAAGAACTTTCGAAACAAACTATGTATTTAAGTATTAGCCACAATTTTACTGAAGAATAAAATGTAAAATCTTCACTGGTTCTTGAGTTACAACTGATAAACTCAGCAAATAAATATAAACATAAGGAAAAATATATAAAAAGTCATATTAAGAAAGCTGTGAAGAAGGTCGCTAACCCTTTGGTGGTTTTACCTTGACATGGAGTTTTTTACCCCTCAGATATTAACCCAGAAAATGTTCATTTTGAAAATGTTGAAAACAGTCTAATTTGAAATCATTGTTCTTATTGCAAAATGTGGCAACCACCTCATCTCATTCATATCTTGGAATGTTGTACATTTATTTTGTGAAGTTTCAATAATCTCTTTAAATTTACTTCTTTTTGTTATGGATCACGAAAATAATATATTAACAGTTCTCACTAAAGTTTCTGTTTCTCTTGTTTTCAAACGTCCGAAATGCATAACAATTCACGGTTGTACTATTTGGTACAACAACGTTGTACTATTCTGCTTTAACTTACAATTAGCTGCATCGTTTAGTTTTATAAGCAAATCAATTTAGTTATCTTCATAAAATTGCAAAAAAAGTTGAAAAAGTTTTCTAATATTAAAATATGGAATTAAACATTTGGTTGTAGAAATGTGCTATTTTAATTTGAAAATGAAAAAGCATAGTTAGCATACAAGCATAAAATAATAAATATTCCAACTTTCTGGGTTGTAGATATATTTTCCCACGTGGTTATCTATTTCTCAAACTAAAAGTAATGATGTGTTTGTTCTAATTGCCAGTATTATTTTTTATGTGCACCATGTTTAAAATTTATGTGCGCCCGCACATACGCACAGCTTACGGGGAACACTGATCCTGATTATTAAAGACTCTATTTTGTTGACATGATCTGACTCCTTTAGACTCCTATAGAAATACAGAATATTGCTAATGACACGATAAGTCCTATAGAAAGACTGAATATTACTGATAAAAGCTAAATACTTCTAAAAGAAGTATGAATGATGTTTGAAAAAGATTATTACTGCTGGCAAATGTCTAAAAACTGTTAACAAAAATTTTGGTACTGCTGACAGAAATCTAGATATTGTTGGTAGAAATCTAGATACTGTTGACAAAAAACTAGATTCTAATAACTGGAGACTATATTCTCTTTACATAAATTACTTGCTATTAAGCTAAATATTGATAAATCACGGCTAAACAGTTTTGAAAGAAGAATGGATATTTTTTAGATAAGAAAACTTCTTTCTTTGTATCGACATCGGTACTTTCTTTGTATTGATATATCGACATTTTCTTCGGATCGATGTCAATATTTTCTTTGTGTCAATATATCGATACGGCGATATATCGATATTACACTAAAACATTAGAGTTTAGCCGTACGTCTCTTAAGAGGGCTACACTGTAATGTATCTAGTTCTAGGTCCAATATTAAGGCATTCTACGTTATGATTTTTATTCTTAAATTTATCTATTTCATATGTTTCCAGCAAATTAAGTAGGATACTTTACGTAACACAGAAATATTATTTTCTATATCAAAATACTGATTATACAGTAATGTATGTCTTCCAAAGTTTGAGTTTTCGTTATATTTATGTTCGCTAATTCTCTTTTTAAGTGTTCTACCCGTTTTCCCTATTTACGATGCGCCACAAGTACCACATTCCAGTTTATAGTAGATTTATTTATTTTATCTTTTGCATTAAAGAGTCTTTTTGAAGGGTATTATTATCCCTGAATGTTATATTTGCGAAATATAAATTGCATGTTGTATGCTATTTTACCCGGGTAATTAATTGATCTATAAATTAAGTTCTAATAATTTTGGGTGCTTTGTAAATTTATTGAAATTCTATGATTTTGTTTAATCTGTCTGTTGTTGTATGTATCTGTTTTTAACCTGATTTTGTGTAATAAATTGATATATGTCATAGAAAAACCGTTGTTAATGTCAACTGTGTTTACTGAATTAAGTTCGTTATTTCTTGTTTATTCTGAAAGTGAGGTATTATAGCATATTTGTAAATAAACCCTCCATTTTTATGGGGGTTGTGGTGAA
The DNA here is from genome assembly GCA_036711965.1 of Onthophagus sagittarius. Taxonomy (NCBI): domain Eukaryota; kingdom Metazoa; phylum Arthropoda; class Insecta; order Coleoptera; family Scarabaeidae; genus Onthophagus; species Onthophagus sagittarius. The sequence goes on from JASERS010000001.1 coordinate 51,352,772, forward strand.
ATAATTTGAAAGGAATAATAGTGTCCGTTTGCAAAGAAATTCAAAATACGGTCTTTCTCTATTTCTAATGTAAATTTGATGTTGTTATGTAGGTTATTAATGTAGCTGTGAACATCATTTATACAAGTGTTCCTCATTGTTCCAAATAATCAGAATGTCGTGAATATAATATCTGCGCCATAATACAACATTACTATTTACTCGGTTATTTGGTTTTAAAATTTTATAGTGACACCGTCGTATTTACAACTTTTTAATTTACAGAAATTCTGTTTAGTACAAAGTTTCAATAAGTTGTATGCAACTTATTACTTATATAAGTTATATTCAGTATCTGTTTGATTCAAGTGTTCTTGTAATAAACTTGTAGTAATGTCTAGTGTCTTAGAAGGAGGTATGTTGGTGTACAGATTAGTTACATCGAATGATAGGAGAGTGAAATCGTTAGATTTACCTAACAATAATTTATAAAATAATAAAGTGTTTTATAAAGTTTCAATTAATTCAGTTTTATTTTTACGGTAAAATCGGCGTTAAATTGAATATTATTTTTGAAGAATTGCATTACTAATTTTTAAGCCTTGTACGTTCTTGAGTCGATTGATGATATGATCTAATTAGGAAGTGATCTTTATGTAATTTAATTAGAGAATATAGTAAAGGTGTTTTAGGATTAGTGGGTAAAATTTTAAACGTAGCTATGTTTTGCTCATTGAAAAATTTTGTAGAATTTTCAACTATGTTCGGTTAAGAACATAGTTGAATTTATAGAAGAACATTAGTATGGAAGATGGAAGTGGAATAATTTCTGTAAAATTATTGTCGTCGAAAATTTCTAAAGTATTTGAAAAATTGAATATATTTAAAATTAAATATAATTTTCAACAATCACTTACTTTTAACGTTTCAAAAAAATTTAATTTTGAACTATTATAGTTTTTTACCACAATACAGATTCTTTTGTTTTTCATACATGCGCATCGGGAACCTTAGAACTTGTTTTACTTATCGCCACTTCATATCTTTTTAAATTATAACACATTTGTTCATTCGTTAAATATTTTTAATTATAATAAAATATTTTTTTTTAAATCCGAATGTGCAAATAAAGAATTGTGCAGTCGAATTTGTTGAGTTGTGAGACTGCTATTTCTTGGTTGACTTTATAATTTTTGAGATTTATATTTCCACGTTGATAACTTCATTTTTTTATTGTAATCTTAATTTTAACACTATAATTTCTTATAGTTTGCTTCTGAAGGTGGCTTTTAAAGCCGAAATTAGTTAGACAATTACGAAAGGTTCGTTATTTACACATAAACTCAAAAATAATATAATAATGTCTTAATCAATCAAAATGTCTTAATCAGAGGTTCCCAATTTTTTCGGTTTACGGCTCCCAAAATAATCGGATTTTTTTGTTTGTGGCAGCTTAAATACATCCGATTTTGTAAAATTGTTAACTCTCTTGAAAAAAAAGATGGAAAAACTTTCCGTACGTTTCTTAAGACCGCTAAACCCTAATATTTCTAGTTCTAAATCTAGTGTTAGTTCTGAAGCTATGTTGGGTTGGGTTGGGTTCCGTCTTAAGAGAGGGGTTATGACTAAACCTACATGTTTTCCGTTCTAGGTCTAATATTAACTTTAGCGTTAATGGTAGTTCCATTTTTAATTGTTATTCAGTCTTAAACTGTTATATACATGTATGAAACAAGAAAGTTTCGGTTTAACCGATGGGTTTAGCCATACCTCTCTTAAGACGGAACCCAAGCTAACCCATCCTAGCTTCAGAACTAACACTAGACTTAGACCTAGAAACATTCATGTTTAACCGTCTTAAGAGACGTATGAGAAGCAATAATGCTTCTAGTTGTCAGTCTAGTGTTAGTTCTAAAGCTAAGTTGTGTGTCTAGTATTTGTTAGTATTAGTCGTATTTAGGATGTGGCTGAAGTTAGATTCAGATTTAAATCCGTAACAGATTCAGATTCATAAATTTACAGTTGACCAACCAAGTAGTGAACATGAATTTTAATAATTATTTTTCTCAAACCCCACGAAGTGTCGCACCCTGCGACTAGCCTAAATAATTCGAATAGGTCCTCTGGTAATCATTCTGCCTATATATATCCCCAGATTTATCGTAGGGGCTGCGGGGTGAATTTTTTAAATAGACTTATTTTTACTACTAAACTAAGGATTTATTTTCTCAACCCCTAGCGATTGTCGCACCCTAGAACTATGCTAGATAATTGGAATAGGTCGCCTAGTATAGAGTCTACATATGGGCACCCCCAGATTTACCGTAGAGGCTGCGGGGTGAATTTCTCAATTAGACTCATTATTACCACTAAACTGAGGATTTAATTCCTCAACCCCTAGCGAATATCGCACCCTGAAACTATGCTAGATAATTCGAATAGATCCCCTAGTATACAGATTGCATATGGGCACCCCCAGATTTACCGTAGGGGCGGCGAGGAGAATTTTTAAAGCAGTAATTTTCACCATTAAACTAAGGATTTAATTTCTCAACCCCTAGGCAATGTCGCACCTTGGAACTATGCTAGATAATTCGAATAGATCCCCTAGTATAGAGTCTGCATATGGGCACCCCCAGATTTGCCGTAGGGGTTGCGGGGTGAATTTTTTAAATACACTAATTTTTACCACTAAACTAAGGATTTAATTTCTCAACCCCTAGGTAATGTCGCACCCTGGAACTATGCTAGATAATTCGAATAGGTCCCCTAGTATAGAGTCTGCATATGGGCACCCGCAGATTTGCCGTAGGGGCTGCGGGGTGAATTTTTTAAATACACTCATTTTTACCACTAAACTAAGGATTTAATTTCTCAACCCCTAGGTAATGTCGCACCCTGGAACTATGTTAGATAATTCCAATAGGTCCCCTGGTATAGAGTTTGCATATGGGCACCCCCAGATTTGCCGTAGGGGTTGCGGGGTGAATTTTTTAAATACACTAATTTTTACCACTAAACTAAGGATTTAATTTCTCAACCCCTAGGTAATGTCGCACCCTGGAACTATGCTAGATAATTCGAATAGGTCCCCTAGTATAGAGTCTGCATATGGGCAAACCCAGATTTGCCGTAGGGGCTGCGGGGTGAATTTTTTAAATACACTCATTTTTACCACTAAACTAAGGATTTAATTTCTCAACCTCTAGCGAATGTCGCACCCTGAAGCTATGCTAGATAATTCGAATAGATCCCCTAGTATACAGATTGCATATGGGCACCCCCAGATTTACCGTAGGGGCTGCAGGGTGAATTTTTTAAATGGACTAATTATTACCATTAAACTAAGGATTTAGTTTCTCAACCCTTAGGCAATGTCGCACCCTGGCACTATGCTAAATAATTCGAATAGGTCCCATAGTATAGAGTCTGCATATGGGCACCCGCAGATTTGCCGTAGGGGCTGCGGGGTGAATTTTTTAAATACACTCATTTTTACCACTAAACTAAGGATTTAATTTCTCAACCCCTAGGTAATGTCGCACCCTGGAACTATGTTAGATAATTCCAATAGGTCCCCTAGTATAGAGTTTGCATATGGGCACCCCCAGATTTGCCGTAGGGGTTGCGGGGTGAATTTTTTAAATACACTCATTTTTACTACTAAACTAAGGATTTAATTTCTCAACCCCTAGCGAATGTCGCACCCTGGAACTACGCTAGATAATTCGAATAGGTCCCCTAGTATAGAGTCTGCATATAGGCACCCGCAGATTTGCCGTAGGGGCTGCGGGGTGAATTTTTTAAATAAACTCCTTTTTACTACTAAACTAAGGATTTAATTTCTCAACCCCTAGCGAATGTCGCACCCTGGAATTATGCTGGATAATTCGAATAGGTCCCCTAGTATAGAGTCTGCATATGGGCACCACCAGATTTGCCGTAGGGGCTACGGGGTGAATTTTTTAAATGGACTAATTATTACCATTAAACTAAGGATTTAGTTTCTCAACCCTTAGGCAATGTCGCACCCTGGAACTATGCTAAATAATTCGAATAGGTCCCATAGTATAGAGTCTGCATATGGGCACCCGCAGATTTGCCGTAGGGGCTGCGGGGTGAATTTTTTAAATACACTCATTTTTACCACTAAACTAAGGATTTAATTTCTCAACCCCTAGCGAATGTCGCACCCTGAAGCTATGCTAGATAATTCGAATAGATCCCCTAGTATACAGATTGCATATGGGCACCCCCACATCTGCCGTAGGGGCTGCGGGGTGAATTTTTTAAATACACACATTTTTACCACTAAACTAAGGATATAATTTCTCAACCCCTAGCGAATGTCGCACCCTGGAATTATGCTGGATAATTCGAATAGGTCCCATAGTATAGAGTCTGCATATGGGCACCCGCAGATTTGCCGTAGGGGCTGCGGGGTGAATTTTTTAAATACACTCATTTTTACCACTAAACTAAGGATTTAATTTCTCAACCCCTAGGTAATGTCGCACCCTGGAACTATGTTAGATAATTCCAATAGGTTCCCTAGTATAGAGTTTGCATATGGGCACCCCCAGATTTACCGTAGGGGCGGCGAGGAGAATTTTTAAAGCAGTAATTTTCACCATTAAACTAAGGATTTAATTTCTCAACCCCTAGACAATGTCGCACCTTGGAACTATGCTAGATAATTCGAATAGATCCCCTAGTATAGAGTCTGCATATGGGCACCCGCAGATTTGCCGTAGGGGCTGCGGGGTGAATTTTTAAAATAGACTCCTTTTTACTACAAAACTAAGGATTTAATTTCTCAACCCCTAGCGAATGTCGCACCCTGAAGCTATGCTAGGTAATTGGAATAGGTTGCCTAGTATAGAGTCTACATATGGGCACCCCCAGATTTGCCGTTGGGGCTGCAGGGTGAATTTTTTAAATACACTTATTTTTACCGCTAAACTGAGGATTTAACTGCTCAACCCCTAGCGAATGTCGCACCCTGAAATTATGCTGGATAATTCAAATAGGTCCCCTAGTATAGAGTCTGCATATGGGCACCCGCAGATTTGCCGTAGGGGCTGCGGGGTGAATTTTTTAAATACACTCATTTTTACCACTAAACTAAGGATTTAATTTCTCAACCCCTAGCGAATGTCGCACCCTGAAGCTATGCTAGATAATTCGAATAGATCCCCTAGTATACAGATTGCATATGGGCACCCCCAGATTTACCGTAGGGGCTGCAGGGTGAATTTTTTAAATGGACTAATTATTACCATTAAACTAAGGATTTAGTTTCTCAACCCTTAGGCAATGTCGCACCCTGGAACTATGCTAAATAATTCGAATAGGTCCCATAGTATAGAGTCTGCATATGGGCACCCGCAGATTTGCCGTAGGGGCTGCGGGGTGAATTTTTTAAATACACTCATTTTTACCACTAAACTAAGGATTTAATTTCTCAACCCCTAGGTAATGTCGCACCCTGGAACTATGTTAGATAATTCCAATAGGTCCCCTAGTATAGAGTTTGCATATGGGCACCCCCAGATTTGCCGTAGGGGTTGCGGGGTGAATTTTTTAAATACACTCATTTTTACTACTAAACTAAGGATTTAATTTCTCAACCCCTAGCGAATGTCGCACCCTGGAACTACGCTAGATAATTCGAATAGGTCCCCTAGTATAGAGTCTGCATATGGGCACCCGCAGATTTGCCGTAGGGGCTGCGGGGTGAATTTTTTAAATACACTCATTTTTACCACTAAACTAAGGATTTAATTTCTCAACCCCTAGGTAATGTCGCACCCTGGAACTATGTTAGATAATTCCAATAGGTCCCCTAGTATAGAGTTTGCATATGGGCACCCCCAGATTTGCCGTAGGGGTTGCGGGGTGAATTTTTTAAATACACTCATTTTTACTACTAAACTAAGGATTTAATTTCTCAACCCCTAGCGAATGTCGCACCCTGGAACTACGCTAGATAATTCGAATAGGTCCCCTAGTATAGAGTCTGCATATGGGCACCCGCAGATTTGCCGTAGGGGCTGCGGGGTGAATTTTTTAAATAAACTCCTTTTTACTACTAAACTAAGGATTTAATTTCTCAACCCCTAGCGAATGTCGCACCCTGGAATTATGCTGGATAATTCGAATAGGTCCCCTAGTATAGAGTCTGCATATGGGCACCACCAGATTTGCCGTAGGGGCTACGGGGTGAATTTTTTAAATGGACTAATTATTACCATTAAACTAAGGATTTAGTTTCTCAACCCTTAGGCAATGTCGCACCCTGGAACTATGCTAAATAATTCGAATAGGTCCCATAGTATAGAGTCTGCATATGGGCACCCGCAGATTTGCCGTAGGGGCTGCGGGGTGAATTTTTTAAATACACTCATTTTTACCACTAAACTAAGGATTTAATTTCTCAACCCCTAGGTAATGTCGCACCCTGGAACTATGCTAAATAATTCGAATAGGTCCCATAGTATAGAGTCTGCATATGGGCACCCGCAGATTTGCCGTAGGGGCTGCGGGGTGAATTTTTTAAATACACTCATTTTTACCACTAAACTAAGGATTTAATTTCTCAACCCCTAGGTAATGTCGCACCCTGGAACTATGCTAGATAATTCGAATAGGTCCCCTAGTATAGTGTCTGCATATGGGCAAACCCAGATTTGCCGTAGGGGCTGCGGGGTGAATTTTCTAAATACACTTATTTTTACTACTAAACTAAAAATTTAATTTCTCAACCCCTAGCGAATGTCGCACCCTGAAGCTATGCTAGGTAATTGGAATAGGTTGCCTAGTATAGAGTCTACATATGGGCACCCCCAGATTTGCCGTTGGGGCTGCAGGGTGAATTTTTTAAATACACTTATTTTTACCGCTAAACTGAGGATTTAACTGCTCAACCCTTAGTGAATGTTTAGTAATGTACAATTTTACGTTTAGTATTTGGAAGAGAACTTCGCCAAGTACAGATGCACCTTGCTGGGATTTACTATAAATGTTATTGCGATTGTAGAACTACATTGTAAAGTGCTTTTAAAATTGTTTACAACCTGAAATTATTTGAACTTACGATTTCTATAATATTTTAACTTTAGGGAGGAGAAAAAGTTGGACATAAATCACAAGTAAACAGGAAACTGGGGCAGGCCGCTTGCTCAAAAGAAATATTAGTAGCAACTTTGGAGCACCTTTCAAAATGAAACCATCTTTTACAATGATTGCAACTAATATATTTGGATTGATTATAGAGTCCACATCGAGGGCAGTGCTTTTTAATGTTGTCTGAGTTTTCTAATAAATAAGTCTGCAACCAAAGTCGATATTGTTCTGGATCTAATTCTTCAGTTAAATTAAATAAGTCATTTACAATGCATCGGCGACCTATAACATTTATAAAATATATAACATATAACCCACAGTTTATACCATCTGTTTGTTTTGGATATTTATGACAGTTTGCCAATTTCCATCCTTTAATGCTAATTTTGTTATTACAAGCTTTTGATCGGTTATAAACTTGGAAGAACTTTTTGACCATGTTGAATATTTTATTATCCAAGTTTGTATGTCCGGGATCGAGAAAGTAAATTAATTTTTCGGACATACTTAAAAGAATTAACGTCCAGTGACAAGAATTCACGTTGTAAGGAATCAACACATATTTATAATTTTTTAAATTTTCCGAATAAATTTTTAAGTTCAAAGTGTCGCTTTCCGCAAACATAAATTGAGTTGAAACAGTATCGACGTAGTAAATATAAGACGACAAATTTTTCAAAAATGAAAACGAAAAAGTGTCGATGCAGTAATCCGACAACCACTTGTCGGACAATGATTTTGAATTAATAATAGTTAAGTTTTTATTGGAATGTAATCGTAAAAAATCATCGCTCATTAATTTAATTGTTGTATTACTATAACTGTAAATACCAACGAGAAACGATCTTTTGAGTAAATATTGTTTTCTTCCAGCTTCAAAATAATAATCAGCGTTGCATATTAGACCATTACTATAACGTTCTGAATCATTTGAATAAGAAGAACATGGCGACGGTGAATTCAAGTGCAAATCATGAAAATTTGTGCTAGAACATGAAGCTGTTTCCTCTTCGACGCTGCAATGGATATGCTTTTCAAGAAAAGCTTGTAATTTTTGTTAATCAAAATGTGTACGCTGTTTTTTGATTTTTGGTCGCCAGCTTTCCTTACATGCTAAATTATCTATAGTATCGTTACCGTTGTTTTTATCTTTACGTTTTCGTCGCTTTTGTGTTATCTGGAGTGTTAATTCTTTAACTCTAGATTGTATGATTCTTTTTAGAATCCTCACAAAGCGCCCAGCTTTTAAATAAGTTTCATTGACCATTATATTTTTTTTTACAATTAGCTAGGGGTAGAGAAATTAAATCCTTAGTTTAGTAGTAAAAATGAGTGCAATTAAAAAATTCACCCCGCGGCCCCTACGGTAAATCTGGGGGTGCGCATATGCAGACTCTATACTGGGGGACCTATTCGAATTATCTAGCATAGTTCCAGGGTGCGACATTGACTAAGGGTTGAGAAATTAAATCGTTTGTTTAATGGTAATAATTAGTCCATTTAAAAAATTCACCCCGTAGCCCCTACGGCAAATCTGGGGGCGCCCGTATGCAGACTCTATACTAGGGGACCTATTCGAATTATCTAGCATAGTTCCAGGGTGCGACATTCGCTAGGGGTTGAGAAATTAAATCCTTAGTTTAGTAGTAAAAATGAGTGTAATTAAAAAATTCACCCCGCAACCCCTACGGCAAATCTGGGGGTGCCCATATGCAAACTCTATACTAGGGGACCTATTGGAATTATCTAACATAGTTCCAGGGTGCGACATTACCTAGGGGTTGAGAAATTAAATCCTTAGTTTAGTGGTAAAAATTAGTGTATTTAAAAAATTCACCCCGCAACCCCTACGGCAAATCTGGGGGTGCCCATATGCAAACTCTATACCAGGGGATCTATTGGAATTATCTAACATAGTTCCAGGGTGCGACATTACCTAGGGGTTGAGAAATTAAATCCTTAGTTTAGTGGTAAAAATGAGTGTATTTAAAAAATTCACCCCGCAGCCCCTACGGCAAATCTGCGGGTGCCCATATGCAGACTCTATACTATGGGACCTATTCGAATTATTTAGCATAGTTCCAGGGTGCGACATTGCCTAAGGGTTGAGAAACTAAATCCTTAGTTTAATGGTAATAATTAGTCCATTTAAAAAATTCACCCTGCAGCCCCTACGGTAAATCTGGGGGTGCCCATATGCAATCTGTATACTAGGGGATCTATTCGAATTATCTAGCATAGCTTCAGGGTGCGACATTCGCTAGGGGTTGAGAAATTAAATCCTTAGTTTAGTGGTAAAAATGAGTGTATTTAAAAAATTCACCCCGCAGCCCCTACGGCAAATCTGGGTTTGCCCATATGCAGACTCTATACTAGGGGACCTATTCGAATTATCTAGCATAGTTCCAGGGTGCGACATTACCTAGGGGTTGAGATATTAAATCCTTAGTTTAGTGGTAAAAATTAGTGTATTTAAAAAATTCACCCCGCAACCCCTACGGCAAATCTGGGGGTGCCCATATGCAAACTCTATACCAGGGGACCTATTGGAATTATCTAACATAGTTCCAGGGTGCGACATTACCTAGGGGTTGAGAAATTAAATCCTTAGTTTAGTGGTAAAAATGAGTGTATTTAAAAAATTCACCCCGCAGCCCCTACGGCAAATCTGTGGGTGCCCATATGCAGACTCTATACTAGGGGACCTATTCGAATTATCCAGCAAAATTTCAGGGTGCGACATTCGCTAGGGGTTGAGAAATTAAATCCTTAGTTTTGTAGTAAAAAGGAGTCTATTTTAAAAATTCACCCCGCAGCCCCTACGGCAAATCTGCGGGTGCCCATATGCAGACTCTATACTAGGGGATCTATTCGAATTATCTAGCATAGTTCCAAGGTGCGACATTGCCTAGGGGTTGAGAAATTAAATCCTTAGTTTAATGGTGAAAATTACTGCTTTAAAAATTCTCCTCGCCGCCCCTACGGTAAATCTGGGGGTGCCCATATGCAATCTGTATACTAGGGGATCTATTCGAATTATCTAGTATAGTTTCAGGGTGCGATATTCGCTAGGGGTTGAGGAATTAAATCCTCAGTTTAGTGGTAATAATGAGTCTAATTGAGAAATTCACCCCGCAGCCTCTACGGTAAATCTGGGGGTGCCCATATGTAGACTCTATACTAGGCGACCTATTCCAATTATCTAGCATAGTTCTAGGGTGCGACAATCGCTAGGGGTTGAGAAAATAAATCCTTAGTTTAGTAGTAAAAATAAGTCTATTTAAAAAATTCACCCCGCAGCCCCTACGATAAATCTGGGGATATATATAGGCAGAATGATTACCAGAGGACCTATTCGAATTATTTAGGCTAGTCGCAGGGTGCGACACTTCGTGGGGTTTGAGAAAAATAATTATTAAAATTCATGTTCACTACTTGGTTGGTCAACTGTAAATTTATGAATCTGAATCTGTTACGGATTTAAATCTGAATCTAACTTCAGCCACATGTATTTAGGGTGTATGAAGGGAGCCGCGAAAAAAACTCCGTTTATTTAGGGGGTCGTAAAATGAAAAAGATTGGGAACCTCTGGTCTAAACCATAAATAGCAATGATGTAATAAGTGTTTGCTTTTGATTAATTTTGTCTTTTCCACAGCAGTGACAATAACAATAAAACATTATTTTTAAATTCATTATTAAAAATCTTACATCTACTTTATATGTAACAATACATACGATACACACATGATATGACATTTATTGACTTTTATGTTACGTTTTATGTACATAAGTACCTATTCCATTAGATGTAGTGTATTATATATTTAATTAGTTTTATATTTAATACAGATGGAAGGTGTGTCACAACATAGAGATGATTTTGCGGCAAAAGTACCTCCACCACCATATACACCAAGAACGGAAATACCAATGCCTCATAAGGCACCAGAACAACATCCTCAACCAGGTATTTTAACAATCCTTAGCTTTTATATTAAAACTACAAATTAAAAATTTTGTTTTTGCAGGCTTTGTTCCAAATGTAACTTACCCATATCCACAAGTTACAGGTAATTTATTATCGCCGTTTATACAGCAGTTCAAAAATACTTAACCATCACATATTAATAATTTTTTGAGGTTTAAGGTTTTATTAATATTTATAGTTAGATATTAATATAATATTTAACTATATTATGTTTTTGTTAGATATACTACGAATAGTAGTCGCAGATTCCTATGGCGAGTACTCGACTATTTAGTACTATTTATTATTAATATTTCATATAAAAAATTTGCTACAAAAAATAATTTATTTGTTATCAAATAATATCACGCTTGTAGTAGTCTCGAATGTATAAACAATTAATGATAATGACAAATGACACCAATGACAACTTGAAATAACCATCCATTAAAAATTATAATACAATTTTGAAACTTCAGTAAAATAATGATTTACTATCAACTCAGACATGACAATTTCGAAAAAGTTTGAAAGTTTAGTTGATGAAACAAAAATTAACATTTTGCAAGAAAAAGTTAATAGTGAGTTAACTCTAACATTAACTCTTGTACCCATGCTCTCTATTAAGTGGTCGATATCCTCATGGGGTATCTCATGCCATGCAACCCAAATCAATCATTCGTCCCCCAAATCATAAGCTCAAGTACTAAGACGGAGCGTCATCTTGAATGAACTTCAAATTCCGTCTTTCCCAAAAACAAAACCTTGATTCATCACTGAAATGAATCACTTGAATCCTTGCCGTTCTTGAAAATATGAAAATATTGAAAGTTGGAGATATCAATGGTACAGGAAAGATAACAGTTGACTTTTTCAGCGAAAATTTTTCATCGATTCTTTCTTGATAATGGAGCATATTTATCGAAGTTTCAAAATTGTAGTTTGAATTTTGGTGGGTGGTGGATTTCATGAAGGAAAGTGAGCATATAATAATTTTAATGCAGGCAACCCTTTTATAACTGTTTCTTTGACGCTGCTCAAGCTAAACGGTGGTGTAGAGTTGCGCTCAGACATTACAATTAGGCTTTCTTTAGATGACGAAAATGATGTTTGCATCCAAAAATGGCATCCAAAATACCTCGTTTAGACAAATAAAGTTTGAATTGTCCATTCAGAAACTCATAAATTATTCAGAATATGTTATGAGCAATGCAAGAATGCCACTGCTTATGAAATCATAAAAGTATAAATCATAAAGTAAAAATATAAAAATAGTGTGCTTTGAGTACTAATGAGAATGGATTGCATATTTTATGCTTGCTAGTCGATACTTAATCACAAAAGCAAGCTCTGAAAGAAAATGTAAATATATAGAGTAAATATATAAAGAATAGAAAGAGAAAATCTGCAAACGACTTGATCCCGATTCTGCAGAAAAACAACTTTATCTACTTTCGTTTGTAAAATCGCTGTTTTCAGGACATTTTCAGTTCGTAAAATACGTCATTAAGATAAAGAGTGCAAGATAAAAATTCATTTTAAAAGGTATTTACTATCGTGCGTGTATTTTACGCACGGATTTTCACGCACCGTTTAGCTCGTTTTCATAGGCGCGAGACACAAACACTTGTCAAATCATTTCTTGATAGATCAAAAATTGTGAATATGAATATTAATTTTTATTTCGTAGATAAAATATTGTATGCAACTGTGCGTGTAGTGCTTTTTGTGCACTCACGCGTAATATAGCACTCGCTTCATTTGTGCTCTAAACGTCGACAAATTCGTGCCGACAAAATTAACTTCACGCATTGTTTCATAAATAACTATTTACACTGCAATCCCTCTCTTTTGGACTATAAATATTCATTAAAAATCCTATCTATTTAACTTCAGCAGGACATGATTGATTTTTGCCAAAATTTTTCTATTAATGATAATAATTAATGATGTGTTTTGTTTCTTAAAAAAAATGTCGAAAATAACAAACAATTTCGAATAAGTAAATGAACATCGAATAATAACGAGTATACGGGGCATCTCTAGTTTTTTTATAATTTTCATGATTTCATCAACTTATTTAAGCAATTAACGTACATTGTTGGATAATAATTTGCCAGTTACACCAGTGGAATAAATGGTTATGGGAGACTTAACATTTTCCAAAATAACATGTTTAAAAAATAATTAAATTCTATTGAATAATAATCATTTCGAAATATTAAAAGTTATCTTTAACTTAAAAATATCACTAAATATATTACGGGGAAAAGATGACCCATAAATGAATATCTATACAAGACAAACACATATTTTTGTCCATTCCCATATTAAAGAGTTGGCTATTTTTGTTTTAACAAAATCTTCTCCTGATCTAAATTGAGTTTAAGAAAAAATTCTTTGCCTCAGCAGTTTCGAATTACGATCTAAAAATTGTTGTCATTAACAACAATTTTGAAAGTAAATTATATAAAATTTCATACTTCCTGGATAAAAACCTTTTTCATCATAATAGCGGTTAATGCTGTATGTGCCTTTTCCGTAGCCAGCACATTGCGCTTATGTTATGCATGGTTTTTTCTTCTATACTTGCTGACGGAATCCACCACCAGATCTTCTTTGACTAAATATTCTCATATAATCATTTCAAGCACAATGTTTTCTTAAGTATTCTGTCTTTTATGCTACTGTCTGCTCGTATTCATTATGTTACTATTGACAATATGCAGAAGTCTAAATTTTTGGCACCTTTGTTGAAGAGCGTACAAAACCATATTAATAGCCTATACATATAATATCTTATATCTTGTACTGTTCCAAATTTTAGAGAAATACAATATACGGACTGTTCCCGTAAGTCGTTGCATAATTCCATTCGCAGATAGTACAGATAAAATGATAAGGATTTCTATATGAATGGAAATTGGTATGTATGGAAACGATCAGTTATCTCCTAAAGTAAGACAGCTAGCGAAAAAGGTTAAGATACAAAATATTTAAGGTTTTTTAAGGTATATTACAATAAAGACATATTAAGTATATAACGTTAGTCAAAATATCAGGACGAAATAAGATTGCTTTTTCTTAAATGAAACATCCTATAATTATTACATATTTCAATTTATCTCAAAATTCTAGATAACATTCGTATAGCACATCATAAATTTAATGTTATCCGTTTTTGAGATACCGAACTTTGAAAATCAGTTTCTTATAAATTGTACAATGATTGTACTGTGTATGATTGCACAGAAATTGTTGACATGCTTACACATGTCAACAATACCGTGAAACGTCTCTCTAAATTAACTATTTCAAAAATATGACACCGTTTTTATGAAAGTGAAGGTGTCTAAGTAAAATCTACCAAAAAATGGAAGACAAGTAAGCATTAAAAATGGAGAAAATGCTGTGAATGTCATGTTGAATATGGTCGATAAGTCCAATAATTTCGACACAATAGCGGGCTTTAAATCACAGCATGAGCCGACACTTTATTCAAAAAAATGTGTAAACTGGGCAAATTCCATGCATATGAAATTAATTTGGTACAAGCACATTAAAATACAAAAATAAGCCACAAAATATCGAAAAGTTGCAAGAAAGGATAAGGCATTAAATTTGCTGTATTCCTCCTAATATTCTTTTAGATTTTCTACACCATTTTGCTTAACGAATTCATTGCTCTCAGGAGGTAAATGAAAAAAAAATCAGAAAAATATATAAAAAATGTATAGAAAGGTGATCTTGAAAGTTCAATATCTCGAAAACGATGAAGACTAAATTTATGTGCTATATCAATGTTGTTTAGAATTTGGAGGTGAACTGAAATCTGAAATAATGTACAGGGTAATCTATAAAAGAAAAAGCTACCTTGTTTCGTCCTGACTTTTTGACACACCTTGTATACTTCGTTTGTCTTTATTGTAGTAGATTTTAAAAAATCTTAAAATTTTTCGGCTATACTTTAGGAGATAATCGACCGTTCCGTACATATCAGCGACCCTGTATAAGATTTTAATCTAAACCTAGAAATGGCTAATTTTAAGCTAAGAGCCTTCAACATTAAAAAATTTTTAAATATCTTAAATATGGTTTGACTTAAAAAGTTAAAATTTGGTAAATACAGCAATGTTATCATGACAAATCATGATATATCACTTTTAAGTTATTCGCAAAACGATATAACCTCGATTTTGAACTGGTTTTGTTGATTATAGATGTTTACGAAAACAAAATGCAAAGGAAGCAGTAAAACAATTGCCAAATTATTATCGACCGTCCTCACTACATTAGTGGCTAAGAGTCATAGGTTTTTACCGGTTTATAAAAACATATACGTTTGTTGGGTGCTGAAAAAGCTGTTAGAAGCAGTATCAAGTCTTTTGGAAGCATTCCAAGTCTTACGGAAGCAATATTAAGTCTTCTGGGCATAGTAGCAAGTCTCCCTGGGTCAGTAGCAAGTCTTGTGGAAGTAGTTCATGTCTTCTTGAAGCATTTCAGCACTTTTAGAAACAGTATCCAGTAATCTAGAGGCAATAATGAGTCTTCTGAAACTTTTTGAAGAGTTCTGAAAGTATTGCAAGTATTCTGCAAGCAGAATCAAGTTTTCTGGAAGTATTTTAAGTTTGATAAACGCAGTATTAAATTTTCTGGAAGCTTTTCAAGTCTTCTGAAAGCATTTCAAGTCTTCTGGAAGTATTCCAAGTATCTTTCAGGGATAGTAGCAAATCTTCCAGGGTGAGTAGCAAGCTTTGTGGAAGCATTTCAAGGCTTTTAGAAAGAATATTATGTCCTCCAGAGGCAGTATAGAGTATTTTCGAAGCATTGAATGTCTTCTAAACGCTTTTCAAGTTTTCTTATCAAGCAGTATCGGGTCTTCTGGAAGCAATATAAAGTCTTCTAGAAGCAGTGTGAAGTTTCCTAGGAGCATTTCAAATCTTTAGGAAGCAATATATTTTTCGGTTGGTTTACCTCGCGTTAACGTTAAATTTCTTGCTTTATATTTTTCATCATCAACTTTACTTTCCTATTTGAAGAAGATTTAAATGTATCCCATGTTGAATAGAGTGAACGATAATCAAAATCCTTACTAAAAGGCTTTAGTAGTTGCAAAACACTCTTTTGTGATTTGATTTATATTTGTTGCCTATGCTGTGACATTATAATAATAATAATAATAAATTCGGGGGATGTACTTTGAAAAAAACAGGATTAGTGTTCTATCTTAAAATTGAGATGTACACAGAATTTATCGTAAAATTCCTAAATGTAATAAAAAATGTAGGTTCCTATTTAAAGATGTCAAATAACGCATAGGTTCTCAATTGACTCAAAAATGCACGCTAAAAATATAACAAAAATAATAATATAATATCTTTGTTATTTTTGTTATCTTTGTTATATTTATTATTTGTATTTATAACAAAGATAAACTAGGCCTTTTTTTCTAAGAACATCGTATTTATATCGAATTGCATACTTTATGTACACACTGTATACTTGTGTTATATAACAATTCAAAGAATATTAGGTTTGCAATGAAACAAATCAATCAATTATCGGCATAAAGTTTTTTCTGTTAATTGACTCAAGCAGATTATGCTGCTTCCTTTTTTAAGTATTCTGTCAAAATTAAGTAAATATTTTATTTGAAACCTAAAGCGCCGAGAATTGACTGATAATAATTTAACTACCTAATTTTAAGATTCCAGAATATACAGAACATGTAGAGGATAATAAAATTAGGTGATTTAACGCAACTTATCCCTATACTAACTACATTCGATATCTCAGTAATGCTAGAATGTCCAAATTTGATATACGTTATAAGTACACCAAGGGTACTTGGGTACGTTATAGTACACCATTGGTAGGAAGGTGAAGTTAAGGTCAATTAAAGAATTTCAAAGGGTTGATTAGGGGAGAAGGGTGACGCTTTCGTAGCCAACTACTGATTTTTTGGCGATTTTAAGTAACCTTAATGAAATACATGCTTATTAACATTTTTTTTTAAGCAACTGTTAAAGTTTCGTTGAAGAATGAATGAGAAATGTTTTAGAATTAAAGTCTACTTGAAATTAGGTAATAATAGATTAAAACTTGTCAATATGCGAAATAAATCAGTCAAAATTTAGGGTGCCATCTCTTTTAATCAATCTTTTGAAATGTCTCAATTGATCTCAAATTGCTGCCGTTGCAACAGTCATAATGTCAACCACATTTAGTGTTTCTAACTTATTGTATTACTAAGATATGGAATGTTTAAAAATGTAAGATCCCACTTTAAAGGGCTATAACTCCACGGGGTTATATCTGTACAACTTAGTACAAAGATAAATTGTGTTAAATCGTCTTCATTTATGATCCTCTACATGTCCTTTGTGTCGGTTCTTATGCCAATGAACCAACACCATAAAACAAGTTAGTTGTTCAGAATGGTCTGGAATTAAGAACTAAAACTTCAAATTATTTTTTCCTGGATGAAGATATGATATACTGATCTTAAAAAATTATATCAAGGAAAAGTGTTGTTTTCAAACCATTAAAAACTAAGTATTGACTATATTTAATTTATGAATTATCTATTAATATTCCTTCATGATTTCATGTTTAATAAAATGTTTTAAATATTGTTTTAAAATTATTTGAATAACGGTTATTTATTTCACTCAAAACGAAAGTATTGATGATACTTATAATTATCAGTACTTTTCATTTAAATATAATTATAGATCGTATTATTCACTTTGTTATATTAATAACTTAAGAGGTATTTTCTTATTGAGTGGTGACCATCGTGCGAAGTAACGGTAATGGTATTTATTATAATATAAATATGAATCATTATTTCAAAAACAAATTCTTATGATTTTATCAAGACCACTTCAATCTCAAACCAATTCTTTCTTATCATTTATTACTCACTTATATATTTTTATCTTGCCAGAAATAATTTTCTGATTTCCTTCCAAGGAAAAAAGTAGACATAACAATATACTATATTAATATATTATTTTTTAATTTGTACTATTATAATTTCCTATACACTGTTATTTTAGTTATCCCAGCATTAAAACTCGGTTGCGACAGTCAAATGGTTCATTGCACCCATTGCGGAGTCCATGGGATGACCCATATTAAATATAAACCTAATTCGATGACTCATATTATTGCATTAATATTATGCGCTACGTAAGCAATTATTGATTTTTTTTATTAGCTTTATTAATAAATTAATACATATTTATTTTTCAGATGCTTTCCTTGCGTATGTATTCCATATATTTGTGAGTCATGTCAAAGCACTCATCATTATTGTTCAAACTGTAAGGCGTACTTAGGAGAATATCGTGCATAAACATACATATTAAGTTGGTGGAATATCGATGTATAAATGTTTGGTACTATTATTAGGTTAAGATGATATAAGCACTATTGCAACCTATCAGTTTTAATTCAGTCTTCTTATATAAAACTCTAATTTTTAAGTTTTTAGTAACGCTTTTATAATTTGAAATAAAAGTTAACTGCTAATTTTACTCCATCAAAAATTTGCTTTAAAGATAAAGTGAACTATTTATAAATAGTAATAACCTTGAATTGATTTTATTGGCAGTCATCCATTTTATCAGATCTTTTATAGCGGATGCAGAAAGGAAATGGAGGTAAAAACGGAATCTTTAATTAACTTAATGTTGTGATTAATTTATCATTAATTAACTTAATATGTTTGCATCAATACTTGTTGAACTATAATAATAACCATAAAATTGTTGAGTTTACTTAAAATAAATGACTTTGGTTTGGTAAGCGTTCAAGGAACAATATAATTTATTTGGTAATAAAACTAGCTTGATAATAAAACATCCAGTAACGGGAGGGTTGTAAAACTTTCAAGGAAGATACGTCTTCCACAACGACACTTAGAATAAATGTAATACTTCATCTTGAATGAACTTCAAATTCCGTCTTTCCCAAAAACAAAACCTTGATTCATCACTGAAATGAATCACTTGAATCCTTGCCGTTCTTGAAAATATGAAATTATTGAAAGTTGGAGATATCAATGGTACAGGAAAGATAACAGTTGACTTTTTCAGCGAAAATTTTTCATCGATTCTTTCTTGATAATGGAGCATATTTATCGAAGTTTCAAAATTGTAGTTTGAATTTTGGTGGGTGGTGGATTTCATGAAGGAAAGTGAGCATATAATAATTTTAATGCAGGCAACCCTTTTATAACTGTTTCTTTGACGCTGCTCAAGCTAAACGGTGGTGTAGAGTTGCGCTCAGACATTACAATTAGGCTTTCTTTAGATGACGAAAATGATGTTTGCATCCAAAAATGGCATCCAAAATACCTCGTTTAGACAAATAAAGTTTGAATTGTCCATTCAGAAACTCATAAATTATTCAGAATATGTTATGAGCAATGCAAGAATGCCACTGCTTATGAAATCATAAAAGTATAAATCATAAAGTAAAAATATAAAAATAGTGTGCTTTGAGTACTAATGAGAATGGATTGCATATTTTATGCTTGCTAGTCGATACTTAATCACAAAAGCAAGCTCTGAAAGAAAATGTAAATATATAGAGTAAATATATAAAGAATAGAAAGAGAAAATCTGCAAACGACTTGATCCCGATTCTGC
The DNA here is from genome assembly GCA_036711965.1 of Onthophagus sagittarius. Taxonomy (NCBI): domain Eukaryota; kingdom Metazoa; phylum Arthropoda; class Insecta; order Coleoptera; family Scarabaeidae; genus Onthophagus; species Onthophagus sagittarius. The sequence continues at coordinate 51,372,502 of JASERS010000001.1, forward strand.
AGAAAAACAACTTTATCTACTTTCGTTTGTAAAATCGCTGTTTTCAGGACATTTTCAGTTCGTAAAATACGTCATTAAGATAAAGAGTGCAAGATAAAAATTCATTTTAAAAGGTATTTACTATCGTGCGTGTATTTTACGCACGGATTTTCACGCACCGTTTAGCTCGTTTTCATAGGCGCGAGACACAAACACTTGTCAAATCATTTCTTGATAGATCAAAAATTGTGAATATGAATATTAATTTTTATTTCGTAGATAAAATATTGTATGCAACTGTGCGTGTAGTGCTTTTTGTGCACTCACGCGTAATATAGCACTCGCTTCATTTGTGCTCTAAACGTCGACAAATTCGTGCCGACAAAATTAACTTCACGCATTGTTTCATAAATAACTATTTACACTGCAATCCCTCTCTTTTGGACTATAAATATTCATTAAAAATCCTATCTATTTAACTTCAGCAGGACATGATTGATTTTTGCCAAAATTTTTCTATTAATGATAATAATTAATGATGTGTTTTGTTTCTTAAAAAAAATGTCGAAAATAACAAACAATTTCGAATAAGTAAATGAACATCGAATAATAACGAGTATACGGGGCATCTCTAGTTTTTTTATAATTTTCATGATTTCATCAACTTATTTAAGCAATTAACGTACATTGTTGGATAATAATTTGCCAGTTACACCAGTGGAATAAATGGTTATGGGAGACTTAACATTTTCCAAAATAACATGTTTAAAAAATAATTAAATTCTATTGAATAATAATCATTTCGAAATATTAAAAGTTATCTTTAACTTAAAAATATCACTAAATATATTACGGGGAAAAGATGACCCATAAATGAATATCTATACAAGACAAACACATATTTTTGTCCATTCCCATATTAAAGAGTTGGCTATTTTTGTTTTAACAAAATCTTCTCCTGATCTAAATTGAGTTTAAGAAAAAATTCTTTGCCTCAGCAGTTTCGAATTACGATCTAAAAATTGTTGTCATTAACAACAATTTTGAAAGTAAATTATATAAAATTTCATACTTCCTGGATAAAAACCTTTTTCATCATAATAGCGGTTAATGCTGTATGTGCCTTTTCCGTAGCCAGCACATTGCGCTTATGTTATGCATGGTTTTTTCTTCTATACTTGCTGACGGAATCCACCACCAGATCTTCTTTGACTAAATATTCTCATATAATCATTTCAAGCACAATGTTTTCTTAAGTATTCTGTCTTTTATGCTACTGTCTGCTCGTATTCATTATGTTACTATTGACAATATGCAGAAGTCTAAATTTTTGGCACCTTTGTTGAAGAGCGTACAAAACCATATTAATAGCCTATACATATAATATCTTATATCTTGTACTGTTCCAAATTTTAGAGAAATACAATATACGGACTGTTCCCGTAAGTCGTTGCATAATTCCATTCGCAGATAGTACAGATAAAATGATAAGGATTTCTATATGAATGGAAATTGGTATGTATGGAAACGATCAGTTATCTCCTAAAGTAAGACAGCTAGCGAAAAAGGTTAAGATACAAAATATTTAAGGTTTTTTAAGGTATATTACAATAAAGACATATTAAGTATATAACGTTAGTCAAAATATCAGGACGAAATAAGATTGCTTTTTCTTAAATGAAACATCCTATAATTATTACATATTTCAATTTATCTCAAAATTCTAGATAACATTCGTATAGCACATCATAAATTTAATGTTATCCGTTTTTGAGATACCGAACTTTGAAAATCAGTTTCTTATAAATTGTACAATGATTGTACTGTGTATGATTGCACAGAAATTGTTGACATGCTTACACATGTCAACAATACCGTGAAACGTCTCTCTAAATTAACTATTTCAAAAATATGACACCGTTTTTATGAAAGTGAAGGTGTCTAAGTAAAATCTACCAAAAAATGGAAGACAAGTAAGCATTAAAAATGGAGAAAATGCTGTGAATGTCATGTTGAATATGGTCGATAAGTCCAATAATTTCGACACAATAGCGGGCTTTAAATCACAGCATGAGCCGACACTTTATTCAAAAAAATGTGTAAACTGGGCAAATTCCATGCATATGAAATTAATTTGGTACAAGCACATTAAAATACAAAAATAAGCCACAAAATATCGAAAAGTTGCAAGAAAGGATAAGGCATTAAATTTGCTGTATTCCTCCTAATATTCTTTTAGATTTTCTACACCATTTTGCTTAACGAATTCATTGCTCTCAGGAGGTAAATGAAAAAAAAATCAGAAAAATATATAAAAAATGTATAGAAAGGTGATCTTGAAAGTTCAATATCTCGAAAACGATGAAGACTAAATTTATGTGCTATATCAATGTTGTTTAGAATTTGGAGGTGAACTGAAATCTGAAATAATGTACAGGGTAATCTATAAAAGAAAAAGCTACCTTGTTTCGTCCTGACTTTTTGACACACCTTGTATACTTCGTTTGTCTTTATTGTAGTAGATTTTAAAAAATCTTAAAATTTTTCGGCTATACTTTAGGAGATAATCGACCGTTCCGTACATATCAGCGACCCTGTATAAGATTTTAATCTAAACCTAGAAATGGCTAATTTTAAGCTAAGAGCCTTCAACATTAAAAAATTTTTAAATATCTTAAATATGGTTTGACTTAAAAAGTTAAAATTTGGTAAATACAGCAATGTTATCATGACAAATCATGATATATCACTTTTAAGTTATTCGCAAAACGATATAACCTCGATTTTGAACTGGTTTTGTTGATTATAGATGTTTACGAAAACAAAATGCAAAGGAAGCAGTAAAACAATTGCCAAATTATTATCGACCGTCCTCACTACATTAGTGGCTAAGAGTCATAGGTTTTTACCGGTTTATAAAAACATATACGTTTGTTGGGTGCTGAAAAAGCTGTTAGAAGCAGTATCAAGTCTTTTGGAAGCATTCCAAGTCTTACGGAAGCAATATTAAGTCTTCTGGGCATAGTAGCAAGTCTCCCTGGGTCAGTAGCAAGTCTTGTGGAAGTAGTTCATGTCTTCTTGAAGCATTTCAGCACTTTTAGAAACAGTATCCAGTAATCTAGAGGCAATAATGAGTCTTCTGAAACTTTTTGAAGAGTTCTGAAAGTATTGCAAGTATTCTGCAAGCAGAATCAAGTTTTCTGGAAGTATTTTAAGTTTGATAAACGCAGTATTAAATTTTCTGGAAGCTTTTCAAGTCTTCTGAAAGCATTTCAAGTCTTCTGGAAGTATTCCAAGTATCTTTCAGGGATAGTAGCAAATCTTCCAGGGTGAGTAGCAAGCTTTGTGGAAGCATTTCAAGGCTTTTAGAAAGAATATTATGTCCTCCAGAGGCAGTATAGAGTATTTTCGAAGCATTGAATGTCTTCTAAACGCTTTTCAAGTTTTCTTATCAAGCAGTATCGGGTCTTCTGGAAGCAATATAAAGTCTTCTAGAAGCAGTGTGAAGTTTCCTAGGAGCATTTCAAATCTTTAGGAAGCAATATATTTTTCGGTTGGTTTACCTCGCGTTAACGTTAAATTTCTTGCTTTATATTTTTCATCATCAACTTTACTTTCCTATTTGAAGAAGATTTAAATGTATCCCATGTTGAATAGAGTGAACGATAATCAAAATCCTTACTAAAAGGCTTTAGTAGTTGCAAAACACTCTTTTGTGATTTGATTTATATTTGTTGCCTATGCTGTGACATTATAATAATAATAATAATAAATTCGGGGGATGTACTTTGAAAAAAACAGGATTAGTGTTCTATCTTAAAATTGAGATGTACACAGAATTTATCGTAAAATTCCTAAATGTAATAAAAAATGTAGGTTCCTATTTAAAGATGTCAAATAACGCATAGGTTCTCAATTGACTCAAAAATGCACGCTAAAAATATAACAAAAATAATAATATAATATCTTTGTTATTTTTGTTATCTTTGTTATATTTATTATTTGTATTTATAACAAAGATAAACTAGGCCTTTTTTTCTAAGAACATCGTATTTATATCGAATTGCATACTTTATGTACACACTGTATACTTGTGTTATATAACAATTCAAAGAATATTAGGTTTGCAATGAAACAAATCAATCAATTATCGGCATAAAGTTTTTTCTGTTAATTGACTCAAGCAGATTATGCTGCTTCCTTTTTTAAGTATTCTGTCAAAATTAAGTAAATATTTTATTTGAAACCTAAAGCGCCGAGAATTGACTGATAATAATTTAACTACCTAATTTTAAGATTCCAGAATATACAGAACATGTAGAGGATAATAAAATTAGGTGATTTAACGCAACTTATCCCTATACTAACTACATTCGATATCTCAGTAATGCTAGAATGTCCAAATTTGATATACGTTATAAGTACACCAAGGGTACTTGGGTACGTTATAGTACACCATTGGTAGGAAGGTGAAGTTAAGGTCAATTAAAGAATTTCAAAGGGTTGATTAGGGGAGAAGGGTGACGCTTTCGTAGCCAACTACTGATTTTTTGGCGATTTTAAGTAACCTTAATGAAATACATGCTTATTAACATTTTTTTTTAAGCAACTGTTAAAGTTTCGTTGAAGAATGAATGAGAAATGTTTTAGAATTAAAGTCTACTTGAAATTAGGTAATAATAGATTAAAACTTGTCAATATGCGAAATAAATCAGTCAAAATTTAGGGTGCCATCTCTTTTAATCAATCTTTTGAAATGTCTCAATTGATCTCAAATTGCTGCCGTTGCAACAGTCATAATGTCAACCACATTTAGTGTTTCTAACTTATTGTATTACTAAGATATGGAATGTTTAAAAATGTAAGATCCCACTTTAAAGGGCTATAACTCCACGGGGTTATATCTGTACAACTTAGTACAAAGATAAATTGTGTTAAATCGTCTTCATTTATGATCCTCTACATGTCCTTTGTGTCGGTTCTTATGCCAATGAACCAACACCATAAAACAAGTTAGTTGTTCAGAATGGTCTGGAATTAAGAACTAAAACTTCAAATTATTTTTTCCTGGATGAAGATATGATATACTGATCTTAAAAAATTATATCAAGGAAAAGTGTTGTTTTCAAACCATTAAAAACTAAGTATTGACTATATTTAATTTATGAATTATCTATTAATATTCCTTCATGATTTCATGTTTAATAAAATGTTTTAAATATTGTTTTAAAATTATTTGAATAACGGTTATTTATTTCACTCAAAACGAAAGTATTGATGATACTTATAATTATCAGTACTTTTCATTTAAATATAATTATAGATCGTATTATTCACTTTGTTATATTAATAACTTAAGAGGTATTTTCTTATTGAGTGGTGACCATCGTGCGAAGTAACGGTAATGGTATTTATTATAATATAAATATGAATCATTATTTCAAAAACAAATTCTTATGATTTTATCAAGACCACTTCAATCTCAAACCAATTCTTTCTTATCATTTATTACTCACTTATATATTTTTATCTTGCCAGAAATAATTTTCTGATTTCCTTCCAAGGAAAAAAGTAGACATAACAATATACTATATTAATATATTATTTTTTAATTTGTACTATTATAATTTCCTATACACTGTTATTTTAGTTATCCCAGCATTAAAACTCGGTTGCGACAGTCAAATGGTTCATTGCACCCATTGCGGAGTCCATGGGATGACCCATATTAAATATAAACCTAATTCGATGACTCATATTATTGCATTAATATTATGCGCTACGTAAGCAATTATTGATTTTTTTTATTAGCTTTATTAATAAATTAATACATATTTATTTTTCAGATGCTTTCCTTGCGTATGTATTCCATATATTTGTGAGTCATGTCAAAGCACTCATCATTATTGTTCAAACTGTAAGGCGTACTTAGGAGAATATCGTGCATAAACATACATATTAAGTTGGTGGAATATCGATGTATAAATGTTTGGTACTATTATTAGGTTAAGATGATATAAGCACTATTGCAACCTATCAGTTTTAATTCAGTCTTCTTATATAAAACTCTAATTTTTAAGTTTTTAGTAACGCTTTTATAATTTGAAATAAAAGTTAACTGCTAATTTTACTCCATCAAAAATTTGCTTTAAAGATAAAGTGAACTATTTATAAATAGTAATAACCTTGAATTGATTTTATTGGCAGTCATCCATTTTATCAGATCTTTTATAGCGGATGCAGAAAGGAAATGGAGGTAAAAACGGAATCTTTAATTAACTTAATGTTGTGATTAATTTATCATTAATTAACTTAATATGTTTGCATCAATACTTGTTGAACTATAATAATAACCATAAAATTGTTGAGTTTACTTAAAATAAATGACTTTGGTTTGGTAAGCGTTCAAGGAACAATATAATTTATTTGGTAATAAAACTAGCTTGATAATAAAACATCCAGTAACGGGAGGGTTGTAAAACTTTCAAGGAAGATACGTCTTCCACAACGACACTTAGAATAAATGTAATACTTCATTTCGTTTAACAAGAAATTGTAACAAAGTTAAGTAAGTACAAAAATTTAGGATCGTTTGGTTTTTTTTCTTAAATTTTTTATTCATTCTACAAAATAAAGTTATAATTTCTTGAAGCTTGTTTTTTTTGTGTCACCCTGTTGCTAATATATCTTAAAATCGAGTACACGTGTCGTATAGCATAAAGTTGTACCAAAAACTTTTTCACTTTACCCTTGAACTTGAGCCATAAAACGTAAGAGGTTTTTTTTTTTTGCTGCATTCGTATTTTTTGATCGAATATAAAAAATAACATAATCAAAGTTTTTAGAACCAAGGTTAACAATTATTTTAAATCTGCGTGACGTACGCTTTGAGCATTTACACTTCGATCAATACGGAACAAAAAAAACAGTTTAAAACACTTCAACAAAACGTATTCATTTCGTTCGCCTACAACAGATGTTGAAACCTGTTAAATATTATCTTCATAGTGATAACGATAATAAGTGATAAGCGACACTAACATACGCGAACTTCACATTGTTATACATACATCCGTGACAAAAAGTCATTTAAGTGTCCTTATTGGGTGATATTGAAACGTAAGGATTTAAAATCGATATGGAAGTAAGTACTTCATAATACTTTAATAATAATAAAATAATAAACAAAATCAATAAATAAAAGATCGTTATTTAAGAAATATACAATTTTTGAAATCGATTTTTTTTTTAATGTTTTGATTATTTTTATCATCTTGACTTCTCTTTAGTTTAACATTTCGTGTTTCTCCTCGACTTTGCGTCAATAATTGATACGAGTTAAACTCCCACCCGAATACAAATCAGAAACGGGGTTAAGTTTTTCCAGAAAATGAAACGAAACTTTGGAACGTCCTTGAGAATGAGGAGGAAGTGAGGGCGACTTATTAAATTTGTCCAGCAAATTGACACTACGATTTCTCGCAGGAAATTAAGATAAATCCTAAAGACGATGTAACTCACTTCAATTATTCACATCTTGCATTTTCTTATTTTTGTAAGATATTGAAATTTTTTACTGCATTATTATTTGTCATTTCGTTTTCTATAATTTTTGTATACAGCAAATCATTACATATTCAAATAAAAATGGTTTTGTATGAAAGAAGAATCCATATTTTGACGATAACATTTTTGACCTTATCCTTATTTTTAAAGAAATATGAAGGTCACAACCTATTTTTTAATGGTGTCCTATATTTTTGGCTACAAAAGCTGAATCTATATGATGTCCATTTATAAAAAAAAATCACAGCATAGTATCTAATTGATTTTCATGTTGTCCAAATTTCAATTATGGAGAGAAAAAGGTCCAAAACAAAACAAATCCAGAAAAAAAGGAGTACTGAAAACTACTTAAACTAGGTTTCCAATCTTCCTCGGTTTAGGGCTCCCTAAATAATCGGAATTTGTCACTGGACTAGACTTACAACCTAGCTTCAGTACTAATATTAGACCTAGATTAGAGTTTAGAAGTACGTGTCTTAAGATGGCTAATGTTTCCAGTTCTATGTGTAGTATTAGTTCTAAAGCTAATGGGTTGGTTAGGTTGGGTTGGGTGTGATTTCACTCCATCGTTTTACAAGGAAACGTATTCAAACTGAATCGTTTGATGAACACTTTAAGTGTAGCAGGAAACGACGAAATTTAATTTTCGATAACCTTGGCTAAAACACTGCTAAGAATTTTGTATAGATGTCGGTTTCCTAACACTGCTTGTTACATCACTTTCATAGCAATGATCTTCGATTAATGTTTTCTCAATAAGCACAAGATTTCTTTGATAACGCGTATTCTTAGATAATTATACATTTACAAACAACGATAGAACAACAATAGACATAACATACACCAATGGAAAAATTATTTTGATTTGCATTTTTTTAATGAAAAATACCTGACGTTATTTAAGTGGGCAATTTCGCCGATTAAATCGTGATTTTAAATAATGTTTTTATCGTATTGACTTGTATAGGATGATAAGTATTAAGATGAGTAGATAACATATCAGGTTTCCGATAAATGATCCGCTAAAAGTATTATTTGCGAAGTAGATTTTTATGACATCAATTTCACAACAATATTGCACGTAATTGATTCTCAAGTCATTGTGGCATAACCTATATACCTTCTTATAGACTTTTATATTGATGCATAAAGCTTCAGTTTTACGTTTGAACATGTTTCCAAAATAATAGCTCTACAGTTTCATTTATTTTAGCTTTTACATTGGTGGCCCTATTTCATGTTACATTTTCTTTCATTAAAAATTAAAAAAAAATTTAACTTGATTAGTTAAAGATCTGGACCAAAACGATACTTTAAAAATATCGTAACTCTAAAATTGATGGAAATTAAAAAATATCTACAGAATTAATGAAGATTTACGATATGCATGTTCAGATGGATCGAAAACACCAGAAGGAATCAGATAGGAGTATAGCATAAAACTGATTAAGTAAGCTTAGAGCCTGAGTACTTAGTGTACTGTACGCCATGAAGTATTTGCTATTGATGTGACTGATATATATGCTGACAAAGAAGCAGCAGATGAGCTATCATGAGAGGGTAGAAGAAAGACTTCGCGTATTGTGGACTTGTTCTTTTGGAATGATACATACGAAATTATTTATTAATATCGCCATCTATAGAACCAAATCGTCTCCAGAAAGTGAACATACTTTTGTATTACTCAAAGATTTTATAAAGCTTGATGCGCGAGTGAGAATAGAAGGAATTATTTGTTTCTTTACATCTGCTGCATCTAATTCACCTTACGATTAAAGCTGCATTGGTACAGCATAAGGATTTTGTTCTTTTGCAAGCAAATTTGTGGTCTTCCGCGATCATTTCCTTCCTCTGATGTAGTTGTTCTTTATATATCAATATTAGATGCAAATTGTATACCTGAATTAATCCCATATACCTGAATTTTTATTCCGATATATAGAAGTTTTTTTATTTTTATTTGTGATAAAAATAAAATGAATATAATTCGTTATTATATATTGCAACTTAGTTTATACTCCAAATAATCTAACCTTCCCTTAAAATTGTTTGTTGTAAGCTTGTAAGAGTTTCATATATTTTTAATTAAATGCAATTCTGCTTAGATCCTGTAATAAAATATTGATAGATTATAATTAAATAATGTTAAAAAATAATGTTGTATTTTCAGTTGTATTTTAGTTTAATGTTGTATTTTTATGTAATGTAATGGAGAGAATGATAGAAAGACCATTACAAGGTCTTTACAATAATTATAAAATAATAGTACATTTATGTTTGTTAATTTACATTGAGTTCTTCGTTTACTGTTTTAGGTATTTCTTCGTTCGTTCGAGTGTTGCACATCTGATGTAGTTTGATGTGTGGTTTTATTTCTGATCTTGAATATAGATCCTCATTGTTTACGTTGTAGAATAAATTGTTCCAGTGTCTAATTTTTGTTAAAAATCGTAAACATCTTCTTTCTGCTTTCTTGATTACTCCTTTATTGATTCTGGGGAACATATAGTTATGAGATGTCCATAATCGAGGATTAGTCGGCATATATTTTTATAAATCTGTGTTGTTGCTTTTTCTTGTCTTTGCAGGTCAATGATTTTTGATTGATTTTCATCTTCTTGTCCAAGATTATGCTCAAGTACTTGACCAACTTTGTAGGTTTCGTAATTGATGTGCCCGTCGTGGATCAATAATTGGAATTTGTCCAGATTGCAGGTCTCCATTTGTGAAACCATGATGATATATTGTTATATTACAGCTGTAGTGATTCTGTTGCTAGTTGAAGGTTTTTCCATGTAATATTAATGTAGTGTCATCTGCATGTTAAAGTTTTGTAGCTATCCGGATTAATATAGTTGGTGTCTGGATGGGTTAGAAGTAGGGCTTGCAATACCGGACCAAAATCTCAATACCGGTATTCGGTGTTCAAAATTTATAAAACCTATTACTTTAATATACTTTATTAGTGCAACATTAAATAATGGTGATAAATATTATGCCATCGTGAGCTGTCATACGCAAAAGTGTGAATTTGTTTAGATGCACTGTTTTTTCGTTTACACATGATTCGTATGCCACATCTCAGGAGCTACATATCACATGAGTCTATATATCTTCGAAATACGACCATGAATGATTCTTAAATATGTATAAAGACCAGTTAAAACTGCCAGTACATATTATTTTGTTTCTATTAGGAAATGACGCCAAGCGGACTTCACCCTGCCGTTTTCTGTATTTGCTAAAGGTTTTCTGATCGATGATGTTTAATTTGTGTAATGATCTGACAGATTAGTCCCACTTATGTCATGCCAATGAATTGTCTTGGGCTGTGTTGTGTTGTGTTGCCTACAGAATTTTCTCCACGGAACCACGGCAACTGATGGCAAGCTCACTATCAAGTCAGGTAATGACTAGATTGAGGACACCTGCAGGGCAGCAAAGGAAGATCGGACCTCCCTCGAGGAGGCAATAATTCAACATTGCAACAATCTATGAAAAGGCCACATGCACTAACCGGATAATACTTGGATTTGGAACATGGCTACCTTGACATAGGGGGGAGCAAACTACTTTATCAGTTAACTGTGATTGGACAAGGCTGCTTCAGAAACTATCTCTTTCAACACTACATAGATAATGTAGAGAACACCTTTTTTGAGTATGCAAGCTAAACTAAAATGAAAATCGGGAAATTTGGAAAAATTATAAATAGTATTAACCTCAAAAAACTGCAAGTTATGCTGGAATGTTAGGAAAGATGGAATACAGTAGAGATGATTGTGAAGTCATAGGCGGAAAGGGGGCAGAGGGGAGAGCGTAACAGAATAGCATTGGTATTAGGTATGGTGATGAAGTAATGGTATAGTGGACGATGAAGCGAGTAGGTCATAGGGCTTCATCGAAAAAAAAAGGTTGTGTCGGATTATATTATTAATTATTGGGGGTTGGTAACTGAGAGGGATAGGAACGTTGTAGACAGAAGAGAAGGACGCTGATAAGGTATACAATGAAAGATATGGGAACATAATTACAGAGCGACTTCTAAAAATTTGGTGAAGGAAGGGAGTAAGGAAAGGAAGATGCTAGTTTCCAAATTATGTTATGGCAATGAGTAGAAAGCGACCGGGTACTCGGTTGGGTTGGGTTGGATTGGGTTAGATGGGGACTAGAAGGTATAAAGGCGATGAGACATGAAGGTCAGAAGAAGGAAGGGTCACTAAGACTCCAAGTCTGGGTTATAGTTAGTAAAGTCTTTCGTATATTATATTTTTCGTTGGTGGACGAACGTGTGGATCTCGAAAAGAGAAAGGACGAAGACAGGGCAATATGCAAATGGGAGAAGGAATGCAGCGTGTTTCCGACATCCGTGGATAACTGAGGAAAGGAGTTTTCATTCGGTCGGTAATTCAAAGATGGACACCAACTCGACGCTACCTGACCAACCAATACCACAGGTGACGTGTCTGATCGCAGATGTTCCCGGCCTCCCGAGAAAATGGATTAGATTGGGTTGTGGGCTATGATTCCAAGAGGCTGCGGGGCCCAGTGATTTGGTGCTTTTGAATTTTTTTTTGTGTTTAGTTGTTTAGTTGTGGAAAAGAATGGTTTGCTCAAAGTTTGAGAATTGCTATAATTGAAGCTTTTTTCATGATGATGGGAATAGAAGATTTTATGTAAAAAAATTGAAAATTTTACCGATTAAGTTATGTGTTTCTGGGTTTAATTGTCCCATAAACATTTACCTTTTGATAGGTGTTCATCATATTCTTCTTGAGTTATTTCTGGTTAGTATAGTTAGAAATCTTGTTACCATTCGTTAATATATTCTTGGTGGTGATTGTCGTAATCGTGGTTTGGTTTGAAAGTGAAATAAATTCTTTCTCTTACAAATTCATTCAAAATCGAGAGAATAGGAAATATTTTAAGCAAAACAAAGCAGAAGAACAAAATATAAAATATACATTTTATAATAATCAGCATTATTTAAACATATCTACCTATTATTTATATCCATGGCCTTTTTAGTATATGATTTAAATTTGGTATAAGGCAAATAAAAAATATAATATCTTCTCAAAAACTTAGCGGGTCAATTCAATTCTTTAATTCAAAAAATAATTTTTTCTAGATAATTATTAACTTTAGTACATTAATATCTCATACCAATAATTAATTTATTTGCCATAAATAAATTATAATTTTGGTTAGCAACTTTTTTTAAGGACGCTCTATAGTATCAATTTTATGATGAAAAGGTTTCCTTGATATCTAATTTCTAAGCAGATCCGCTTTCTAAATAAATAACATAGTAAATCTATGATTTTTTTAGCACTTTTTATACATATACAATATGTATAATAAAAAACTATACCGCAAACTTTAGGGAAATCTACAATAGTACGCTTTATATTACTGCATAGTAATAATATATTACTATATAATACTTCTTATGAACAATGTTAAACAATTTATGTTTTGCCTATCTAAATATCGTAAAACAATTTATTTTCTCAATTTAACATATGATGTAGTCAAATACTATTACAAAAAAACTAATTATCGAATTTTCGTTTCGTATATTTAATACAATTGTACTTATCACCAGTAATAGGTTCCATGATAAATGTTTAAAAACGTACAGAAAAGGGTCAAGGAAAGAATTAATCAAAAATCACAATTTTTATCGACGTTTGTGTTTGCGTAATAACCGTTTACTAAACAATTTATTAACAACTAAAATATTTTGCGGAGATTGTTGCAATATTTATGAAGAAGGTGTTTCAAGGCAACTTTGTTTACTTAATAGAATAGTAGTAATTGCATTTCGAATTTACTTCCTTAAATTTTTCTAATTTTGACCGAGATTTTTAAAAATTCTCCAGTGTGCGACTTCGACTACTCTTGTATATCTATTTCTACTGCGCTTGGCTAAATGAAATTAAGAAAGGTATAGAATTCAATTCAATGCACGTATTAGTTGATTTATTGCTAAATATATGTATATAAAATGAAGAATATTTATCAAATTTCAATTAGAAACCTAACAAGTCCCCAGTTTTTATTATTATTTTTTGTTATTTTACGGCATATGCACCGCGGGGATTTAGCAAACCAATAAATGCATTTAATTTTGCTGGGTTCCAACCGTTTTATAATATCAATTTTATACATTTTAATTTATAAATTTTTCATTATAATAGCGCAAAAATTGGTATCTTTTGACAGAATGTATTCAAAAAGCAGGTGACTTAGGTCACTTAAATATCGATAAAGAAGGCTTGGGTCTTTCAAACGCCGCTAATACTATTGTATGATACTATACAGGCTTTATAACAGAAGTGATCCTCTCTGTTTCTAAGGATAATTACCTTTCATTTTTCAAACGGATATGGTATATCTAATAATTCCATTTATATCAAATTATAATATTTAATGATAATGGAAATGGAAATCATTTAAAAATTACAGTACAAAAATTTTCACAAAATGATTGATAACTTGGAACCTTGCAATTAAAATTTGAAAATAAGATATGCAGTTATAGTACTTAAGACAGCTACGGTGATTACTGGCAAACCAGTCATAAGAAGGTATAAGGGTCCATACACTATAATGAAATAAATAATTTTTAAATAGACTATTTCAAATTGACATTTTTTTACTTGAGTTAGTTGTCTTGGTTTTCTAGTATGTGAACGATATGTAAAAAGAAACATAAGGTTCTATTTAAAAGATTAAGTTGAGAACGGTCCTGGAACAGTGAAACATCCCGTATTATTAAAAATTAATTTATTCTCATAGACTCACCCTGTATATTCATAAAAAATAAATATAGATAATATAAAAATTAATGGTTGCCATTGAAACTGCACATTTTTCTGTCACGCTTTTAAAGAAAATATTTTATTTTCAATAAAAAATAAGGTTCTAAAAACCTTTACTGTTTTTGAAATAGTGTTTAATGTTTCTTCTCAAACAGTGTTTGACCGTTATTGTACTGAAATGTAAAAAATAAGGGTCCAAGAAATATCCACAAAATATAAATATATCCATAAATAGCCACTATGCAAAAAGTTTAGGATTATACTGTTCTTTTATTTTTGTTGTTGCCGGTTTGTTCACATCGTGTTAAAAAGCCTAATTTTTATGTTTAGAGATCCACCCAAAGTAATGCTTTACCAGTTTTAGCATGTATGATGTTTCCTTTTGTTTGTCAGTAATCTAATATTTTCTGTTGGTTATATTAAAAAATACCGTTTTAATTAATTTTTTGGTAAAATAAAGCCGGAAAAAGACCTACCTAAATTTCATTAAAAATTATTGTTTAATCAAACGGTCAAATATTACAATTCGTCTAGTATTTATTAGAATGTTGATTAATATGAATATTGTTTCATACAAATCTTATAAGTGTTTATGTGATTAATAAAAATTAATAAAATAACAATACGTATAATGTGTAATACGTGTTTTTTCCATCTTTTATTGGATTAACATTTTTATATGTTATACACAATATTTAATATTCATGTTTTATTTCTTACTACTGTATGGGGTTTATTAGTTGTCTCCTCTTCAATACTTATGTTATTAGTGTCTAAATCTTGAGGTAGCTTTCTTTGAAGTCGAACATGGATGTTTTTCTGACCACAGTTTTTAAATTGTTGATGAACTTTTCTCTATGATTTCTGATAAAATCAGTTATTTTTTAA
Organism: Onthophagus sagittarius; assembly: GCA_036711965.1. Lineage (NCBI taxonomy): Eukaryota > Metazoa > Arthropoda > Insecta > Coleoptera > Scarabaeidae > Onthophagus > Onthophagus sagittarius. The sequence continues at coordinate 51,387,762 of JASERS010000001.1, forward strand.
ACGGTATGACGTTAATCGTTTCTAATGTAGCATGGTGTATTTGTTGCCAATCTTAGAATTTTCATATATAATTGACTATAATTGACCTTAGCTTCATTAAATGTTTGATTCATGTGAAAATCCCATTGAAGTTTGGTATCGAGATATGTTCCAAGATATTTAATAGCTCCATTTCATCATTCTACGGCTTGACTGTTTGTTAATATCACTGGAAGTTATTGAAATCTTCGTTTGTTTTAGCCGAGTTTGTATCTATATCGTTTTATAGTGCAACTAATTAGTTGTATTAGTGATATTGTTATTCTAGCTAATTATTGCGGTGTCATCTGCAAACATTGATTGCATTCCGAAGACAGTTGGAATATCATGAACATATATGTTGAATTGCAATAGGGCTAATAAACTGCTTTGAGGTAATCCAACTTTTATAGCTTTAATTCTTGATAACTCGTTGCTTATTTTAATTTGAAACGTTCGTGTTTAAAGGAAGGAGAATATTATAGCAGTTAAATATGGTAATAGCTTTAGATGTAGCAGTTTGTATTTTAAGCCATCCAGCCAGATTTCATTGAACACTTGAATAAAGTTCAGGAAAACTATTGCTGTATATTATTTCTCTTTAAATCCCTTTTCGATAGCTTTAGAACTTGTTTGCAGTTGATGACATTGAGAATTTAGTTTTGAACCCAAATTGATATGGCTGGATAGTCTTTTCTGATAATAATTTTGTATTTCGCCGGTTTTGAATAATTTTTTCCAAGATTTTTGATAGATTCATCAGCAAACTTATCGGTCGATAACCATCTATTTGTTTGTGTTTTTCCGAGTTTTCGAAAAACTACGATTTGGGCATGTTTCCACTTAGATCAGAGCATGCTCTCATTTCTTTTTAGAAAGCTGTTTAATAAGGTCCTTAATATCGTTGGGGGAAGTTGGTATGTTATTTTCAGTATAATTTAATAATTTCATCTGTCCGTATTTTTTATTATTCTAGAAGAGCAAATAAACGTATCTAAGTTATCGTAAAATAGATTGTTTTTTCAGTATATGAATGAACTGTTTTCTCCATCTTAGATAGTAGAGCGGCAATTCCATCTTTGATATATGGCAATTCAGTATAGGGCATATTGTCTGTGCTGTGTTAGTTATTTCATTGTTTTCCACTTACCAGGCTCATTTTTTGCATGTAATTTTATTTGTTGTTGATAATATTCAAAACGAAATATAGTATCGAGCTCTTTTTTGATGCGATGTGTTAAATTGTTTATTATGTTTTTGTTTTGACGGCTCCTCGCTATTTACAATTTTGTTTTTATAGGGAATTGTTGATAGTTTTACGCTTGCATATATATTGTTTGTGTAATTGCAAACTATTGATCCATTCCTTTTTTACAATCGACGATAATTGGTATTTTAATCATATAAAAACATATTCATGAAAGTTCGTGTGATATGTATTTGTAAAACTTATATCATTAGGCTTAAATAGGAATAAAATTTAAAATAAGTCCAGTGTTTGAACTGTTAGTGTCCTATTTGATCACATATTTAAACTGTTTGTATATCTTATTTTTAAAGCATAAAAGTTTTGGTCAAATAAAAAATAACTTGTCTACTATCTATCACCCCATTTAAGTTATTTTTTATTTGACCAAAACTTTTATGCTTTAAAAATAAGATATACAAACAGTTTAAATATGTGATCAAATAGGACACTAACAGTTCAAACACTGGACTTATTTTAAATTTTATTCCTATTTAAGCCTAATGTTCATTAGCTCTGTTCTATTTTTTTTTTTTAACTTTTTTATAATCAAACATAATTGAACGCACTTAACTAATAATCAGTTAGAATAATTAAAGGTATGGTCAATAATCAATCAACGGAAAATCTATATAAAAAATTTAGTAAATGTGAATTTGGTTAATTTTTTTTCAGTATAATTTTTCAGTAAATTGGACCTCTTAAAGAGTCAAAAAATAACAACTTTTTTAAACAAAAAAATCTAGAAAGATCATGACAATTAATACTTTATTAAGGATGGGTCAAACAGTTACAGTTTTAAAGACAGAAACTAGATATAACATTAATTGCGAAATTTTGGTTTTCTTTTTAATCTTAAAAGACCCAACTCAGCCCGACGTAGGCTGAGTTGGGTTGCTTTAAAAAAATATATGCTGAGGCAGTTTTCTTTGTTGAAATAGTTTGCCAAATCTCTTCATGTTCATTTTACGTACCAAGAGCGAAATATTTCATGTTTTCTAGTTCATTTCCTAGTCTTTGTAACTAACAATGAACTATTTCCCGTCTCATCTCCATCTTCATATCTCATTACTGTCGTTCTCTTTTCAGTCATCTTTAGTTCACTTCTGGATGAAGGGGTTTTTAATATGCTTCCATGTTTTCTCTCCTAGACCATCTCAACCCATCTGCTTCTTGTAATTCTCTTTATGTCGTCTATGCATCTTCTTTGAACTCTATACATATTGGACTTTGTTATTCCTAGCAGTCAGCATGTTATATCAAACGCAGTCTTGTCTGTCTAGGAAATAAATAGTCATCCACATCCAGAGCCACAAATGTAGTTCTTTATTGTGCTCTCTGCATGATCTTTGACTGGTTGGCAGTGTGACACCAAACGTAAAATATATAGGTAGTAGAAGTTATTGAAGTAACGATTAATAAAATTTAATTTTGCGAGGGAAAGGGTTAATGAGAACAGTTCTAGGGATATACCCATGGGTATTAAATTTCTAGGATACTGAATTGGGTAGAAATCGCTTTATAATACATTACAATTTAAAAAATGATTGTAAGTAGTAACTTTAATCGAGATAAATTCATAAATAATTTTGTAAGGGTGCTTGTCCACTCAGAGTACCAACATATGCTTCATTTACATATAAAATGTCTTCTGGTAGTAATGTTAACAGTTTTACAAACAATATCTAGTCTTTAATTGGCAGTTTTTAAACATCTGATATGAAAATTTTGTATATTGCAATCAGTATTTGGTATTTTGGAAGCAAAATCAAATTATATCATATATGAATCATTTTGTATTCAGATCTTTAAAGCAAACTAAAACGGTTCATTAATGGTATCTTGTTTTTACGATGAAAATGTTTACTGCCAGCAGTTTTATAAGCAGTATCAACTTTTCTAGAAATATATCAAGTTTTCTAGAAGCAATGTCAAGTCGTCTGAAAGTAGTATCAAGACTTCTAGAAGCATTTCAAGTCTTCAAGATGAAGTTCAAGCCTTCTGAAAATTTTGCAAGTCTTCTGGAAGCAGTATCAAGTTTTCTAGAAGCAATATTAAGACTTCTGGAAGCATTATCAAAACTTCTAGAAGCATTTTAAGTCTTATAGAAGTATTTCAAGTCTTCTAAAAGCATTTTAAGTATTGCGCAAGTACTTTATGTTTTGTGGAAACATATCAATTATTCTGGGAGCCCTACAACTCTTAGGGAAGCATTTCAAGTCTTTTGGAAACAGTATCAAGTCATCTAGAATTAGTATCAAGTATTCTAGAAGCATTTCAGATGCTCTAGAAGTAGGATAAGCCCCAATTTAAAATACGAGCATTCCAAAAAAGCATTCGCTGCAAATGCTCGCACTAAATATACAAATTCTACTTACTTATCAAATTGTAGAAAAAAAGTGATGTGTTCCAAGTGACTTTTTACAATGTCTTGTTATGAGTCATTCTCAGGATCACGCGGGATCATCGCAAAGCAATATTTTTCTAAACAATTTAAATTAATTTTTAGTATATTATATCCAAATTCGCACCTCCTCTTTACAAAAATGTTGGCTAAAATTTGTTAGATCTATGGGCATTGAAAACAGATTTTAACAATCTAAGTCATTATTTTATTGACATTGCCGGATTTATACCTTGATTGTAATATTAGCATATTATATAGTCAACAATCAGACAAGAAGTTTAAAGATGTCCTAGTTTCCTAGCGCTTGGATAAGTACCCACTGTTTGAGTATTTACCCCAGACCGGGATGAACACCCACCAGGTATTTACCTGTCGTGCCATCATTGCAAAAAGGTGATAAGGCACGGTTAAACACAAACATTAAAAAATCTTTAACAAGTCAAATACTAAGTGCGTTTACCCGAAGTCATAAATGTGTCTAAAATAAAGTTTCTTTAAATAACAAGATTAGTTTTAAATCTAGTATAAAAAATGTTTATAAATGTTTCAATTTCAGCGGTTTATGGAATACAGCTTGTTTGTGGTAAAGTTTAATATTCTACGGAAAATCGACTTCCTATTTAACTTTTATGAAAAAAATTCTTTCTTATAAATTCTTTCATATAAAACATTTTGATCTCAATACTACAATGTAACTCTGCATTTCACGACTTCAGACCCTCAAATACTAAGAAAAAACAATTCCTATTACATCTAAGACTATTACAACTTATAACTTCTATTACAACTTTTCTGTATCTTCGCCATCTCGGATATAATGATTTTTCTTTATTCTTTAATAATAGTGCATTCATTCTACAATCACCTCTTACATATCCTTTGATTTTCACATTATTCTTGGATAAATTTTCCTATCTCGACACAAATTTTTTTATTATAATTCTTAATGCCGTTGTACCATTTTCCATATTTACAAAATATTTTTCTTTATATCCGATTGAAAAAATCGGATTATTCGGATTATTATCATATTATATTAATTAAAAATCGGAGAAAAATTAAAATTATTTAGATTACTAATCTCACTTAATCTTCGTAAAATTTTTATAAAAATTATCACAATAAAGAATAGAATCGAGTGTTTAATATACCGGAAAATAAATAATAAGGAAAATATATAGTAATAAATTGAGGCTTGTGGGATTGATTTTTAAATAAATTGAAATAAATATGTTGTTGACTGAAATGATACTTTTAAAGATAAATCGGTCGCAAACTTATTTTAAAGATTGGTACAGGGTAGTCTGATAAGGTTATCTATCGCGATACAATCGACGTTATTTATTCGATGCAAAGGTTGCAAGTTATAATATCTAAGAATTATAATTATCGAAATTACAAATACTTGCTCGATTTTGAATCGATATTGTATTTCGACTATAAACAAAATGTATGCCTATAAAAAACAGACGATTTATATTTTATTTCTCACAACACTAAAAAATCTATTATTAAAATGTAATATTCTTGAATCAGATTGTAAAATTAGTAAATAAAGATAATAATTAAATAGAAATAAATTAAATTAATAAATGCATAAGTGGCAGCCATAAACTTGAAGTTAACGTCAAATTTTGATTGTAGTCAAAAATATTTTTTTCTTTATGTAAAACTGTGATTTCAAAACATATTAGGTGGAAAATTGAAGTTTAATTGGTAGAATACATAAACATATTTATTGTTCATTGTAGATGGAGGGCATACCACGGAAAGAGAATGAGGGTTTCCCATCAGTTCATCCACCACCATATACAGCAAAACCTGAAGATCCAATACCAAATGTACATTATCCACAACAACCTCCTCCACCTGGTAAGTACATCAAAAAATCTTATATATAACGATAAGGAATATAACATCATCTTTCTTAGTAGGTTTTGTGCCCCCACCGGATAACATAATTCCTCCACCTACAAATGTAACTGGTAAATTTGTGTAAATATATTATTTTGTGTCGGTTTTTATAAAAGCTATTATTTTAGTGGTTCAAGCATTGCAACTTGACAGTACAAGTCAGATGGTTCATTGCGCTCATTGTGGTGTAACAAGTATGACAACTGTACAGGCTAAACCAAATACTATGACTCATACTATGGCGTTAATATTGTGCTGTTTTGTGTAAGTAAAATGACTATTAACTATCATATATAGATGCTTACATACTCAGAATTTAGTTAATTACAAGTTAGTAAACTTAAAGTATAACACCCGAATTTTCGATCATATAACTAGATGTCCTTCATAAACACAGATAATTAAAACTGGATCTACCGCTAGATATAGAATTAGAAACGTATTGGTATTGCCATATGTTTAGTGTTAGCTCAATAAAAATACACTCACGTGCATGTGAAACATACCACCCATTAAGAATTAGATAACAATTTTGGAACGTTGGTAAAATAATTATATTATGTTTGTCAAGGAAAAATTAAGTTGATCTAGAAAAAGCTAGTAGTAGTCTTCTACTATGCAACCTCTAGATGATGTCGAAGTTCATCCAGATTCATAGGAGGCCTGGATACTTGTCTTAGTCTCCAATCAATTTGATTGCAAAATCTGCAATCCATCTTGCTCCAAGAACTCAGGGTCTTGCGTTATTTTGTAAAACGGCATTCTACTCTAATATATACATACTCTAATCTGCATGAAAGATATTAATACCGGTTCCATAACGTTGTCATCATGTAATGACATGCGTTTAATGTGCCTGTAATGAACGTAATGACCATCATCGAGCACATATCACCCTCCAAACTAAAATAAACTGACCTTTTGTTGGTAGAAAGTCATTAATAGGAAGAAAATAAAAATTGGAAATAACAATGTTTGAAGGAACATAACAATTGAGATTTTTTGGCTGGAAACTTTTGTTACCGAAGTTTTAAAGTTGTAGTTTCAATTTTAGTAGGTGGTAGATTTCTTATGAAAGTGAGCATATATCACAATCCAGCGCTGAATAATTGTTATTTATCAACCTAAGAATAAACTTAGGACAAGAAACATTTTGGTATAACAGTGTGTTTCTTAAGACGGGTAGATTCGAATAGATCTAGTTTAGATAGATCGTTTAAAATAGATCTAGTGTTAGTTCCACGTGAAATTTAACAAGAATTTATAAAAATTCAGTGGTGAATAATAATTAAGACTAATACTAGATCTAAAACTAGAAAAAAAAGGTTTAGTAGCTAAATCTGGAGGTTCTAGGTTTAGAATGTTCGATGTTTAGTATTAGTTCTTGTTTTGCTTCAATAAAAATATACAACAGTCTATCGCTGAATAAAACTAAAATTGGTACTAATACTTTTAGAAAAATTTAAGTTTTTTCGAGGAGCTTTAAGACGGCAAAGCTTCAAATTTTCTACAAATATTATTAATATTATTAATTAAAATTAAATATTATTAATTTAATATTATAAAGCCACATATTTTCAAAGCAAGTACATAAGTATTCTTGATGATCGAAGTATATGAATTATATTTTAAGAAAAGTATCTTAATATTGCGCCAACAACTTCATTTTCTTGCAATAAGTATATTAACAATCTTGAAATCAGAATATAGGTGTCGTACGGAGATAGGACATAGAATTTTATAGGGACGCTAGAGATGCATCAGAGATCAATTTTTTAAGGGTAGTATCATCCAAATTTGTAACATTGATAACAATTTTAGCCTACTCTCAAAGATTTCAAGTAATTCTAGCTATATTTAGACATTTTCGATATCTTTAGACAATTATAAGCTATCAGAGACATATTTTAGACAGTTTTTGAACATTTGGAAAATTATTGTCTAATTGAGATATATTTTAGACCAATTTTGGATGATTTTAATTAGCTTGTGGATAATTTTAGACAACTTTAGACAATTATAAACTATTAGAGACATATTTTAGGCAGTTTTTATTGATTTTAAGCAACTGAATTAATTTAGATAACTTTGGATGATTTTAAACAAGTTATGGATGACTGTAAACTAATTGTAAGTTTGAATGATTTTAAAAAAGTTTTTGACAATTCTAGACAGTTTTTGATGATTTTGAACATCTTTAGCCAATTATTATCTATTAGAGATGTATTTTTTTAGAAAAATTTTGGATGATAATAAACTTCTGGTTGATCAACGTTAGACAATTATAGACTATTAGAGATATATTTTAGACAGTTTTTGATGATATCCAACAGTTTTTAATGATTTTAAGCAACTTTAAGGTAAGTTTTGATAACTGGATTAATTTGATAACGTTGGATGATTTTAGACAAGTTGTGGATGATTTTAAACCAATTAGGGAATATTTTAGACGGTCATTAATGTTTTTAAACAACTTTATATAACGATTATATATAGACGATTGAGACATATTTTAGATGATTTTAATCAACTTGTGGATAATTTTAAACAACTTGTTAGTGATTTTAGATAACTTTATACAATTATAAACTATTAGAGACATATGTTAGATCGTTTATGATGATTTTAAGCAACTGTAGATAAGTTTAAACAAATGGATTCATTTAGATAGTGTTGGATAATTTTTGACATGTTATGGATGATTCTAAACTAATTTGGAATGACTTTAGACGGTCATTAATGATTTTAAACAACTTTATACAAGAATGGACGACTGACATATTTTAGACAGGTTTTGATGATTTTAAGCAACTTTAGACAAGCTTAGATATATTTAGATAACATTGCACTCTTTTAAACAAGTTATGGATGATTGTAAGCTAATCTTGAATCACTTTAAGAAAGTTTTTGGTAATTCTAAACAGTTTTTCATGATTAGACGTATTTAGACAATTATTAGCTATTAGAGATATATTTTAGACAAATCTTGGTATTAACAACTTGCGAATGGTTTTAGACAACTTTGGACAATTAGAGACATATTTTGGACGTATTTTAGACAGTTTTGATTATTTTCGACATCAAGAAGATTAAACAATAATTAGCTATTAGAGATATGTTTTAGACAAATTTTGGATGGTTTAAAGACAACTTGTGGATGATGTTAGACAACTTTAGACAATTATAGGCTATTATAGACATGTTGTAACAGTTTCTGTTGATTTTAAACAACTATAGACAACTGGGTTAACTTAGATAATGTTGGATGATTTTAGACAAGTTGCAGATGATTCTAAATTAATTTTGGATGATTTGAGACGGTTATCAATAATTTTAAACAATTATAGATGATCGAGTCTTTTTCAAAATCAGTTTTGTCAGAACCAATACGTATTTTCAAAAACCGGTGTCTATATAAGTAGTGGTGGGATCACAGAGAACCATCTATCCGAGTTTAATTTTAATAAAAAACTTTCACGTATCCATTTCATTTAGTACCAACCTGGTATTTATGGTACTATCACTAAATCATCAACAATATGGAATAAAATTTTATCACATTATCACACAATTGATGTAGGAAATTTCATCTTTTAATTATCAAAATAATTAATACGAATGATAGCGAATTAAAATAATAACTTTTTAGCTTTTTATGTACTAATATTGACTGTTGCGTATACTTCCAATATAAGAAGAGATTTATTAAATCAAGAATAACGTTTCTTACCTACGGTAATCTAGCTAACATTAATCTTGTATAATTCTTCATTCAAGAATTGACGCAAGAATGAAATCCTAGTGTTCTCCGAATCCTAGTATGACCTAGTACTAGAAAGTATCGGTTAAATCCGAATCTTTATAATTCACGGTCTAGTGTTAGTTCTAGTTTTAATTATTCTTTAGTTCTAGATTGCAAATTCTTCTGGAACTAAAAGTATAATGTAGTACTAGGTTTAGTATCTACTTTTATTTTTATAAAAATTCCAGAATTCCAGCGTTTGAATAACAACTAAAGCAAGAACGATTAGTAATACTAGATTTGGAACTCGAAACATTCGGATTAGCAATTTTAAGAGGGACACTATACCCGAATATTTCTATTTCTTGATTTAGTCTTGATTCTAGATTTAGTTCAATGAAAATATATGCGAATCTAGCGAAAGATTTTACCAACGCATGTTGATAAAATCATGATGATGCGCGCGTATTCTAAGATTAAGATAAAAATTATTTGTAGAACTTAAATATTTTGACATTAAAATAGGGGGATTCATACATTAATAATTTTTTATTGATTGTTAATCATAAAATATATTAAAATTTATAAGTACTTTATTCCAAGAAAGATAAGATAAGAATTTTTAAAATTATATTACATCCTATTTTCCTAGTTTCATACAATTGTTGATTATAGAATAATATATTAATTGCAAATTTTGCTGTTTCAAAATAAACTAATTTAAATTTATCCCATGACAATAATCTCCCGGAAATGATATTAATCCATTTTGAAGCTTTTATTGCGGTATTCGTTAACAAAACTATCCCATAAGGATTTATGATATTATGCGAAGCATCCGATTGTCGCATTATAATTCGTAAATTATGAAATAGTTTGATTTGTTGTTATTTAAATATCAATTCTTTCTTCATTATATTAATTAACGTTCATTATTCATTTTTAGATGCTGGCCCTGTGCATGGATTCCCTACGCTTGCGATTCATGTCAAAGTATTCATCATTATTGCTCCAATTGTAATGCATACATTGGAGAATATCGTGGATGAATTAATGGATTAAATTAATAAAAACCGAAAATATGAACTTATTTCTTATTTAATAAACAGGTGCACTAATTATTGTAATATGGTGATAAATAGGATTATTAAAAGTAAATAAAAATAAATGTATGATTATATTTTTAAGTGATGAGCAATAAATAATTTAAAATATCTGTACGTCAAAGTATATGAGAATGTTTGGTATCATCAGAAACTATAGTTTTTGGAATATATTTTTGAATGTGTAAATTGGACAAATAATCCTTTGTGTTTAATCAACAAACATTACAAAGCGTATCCATTCTTATCTGATAAAATAAATCCAGGGTATGATTTTAGATGTGTTGTTTCGGTGAAAAAATTCAGTGCTAATCATATTTATTGTGGCGACAGAAGAGTATGGAGACGCAAAAAGAGGTACGTTAATTTAGATTTTATTGTAATCGGTAGAGATTTGACTTTTTAAATAAATTTATATTTAGTAATAATTTAATTTTGCCAAATTGCAGCTATAAAAAATATATATTAAAATATGGTGTCATAGTTATAATTAGAATCAAATATCTTTTAAAATTACTTGTGTACATCAAACTACACCTTAAAATTAAATTAATAAAATCAATAAACATATTAACATATAATAAATTTCAATCTACTTTTAATTATTATCGTTATTTTATCGTTACTTTTAATTACTACTGATTAAAGTAATCAGTACTGTAAAAATAAATTTCCTTGAATTATTTAAATGCTCATTATAGATGGACCCACCTTATCCTAAGGAAGATAATAGGCCTTATCCGCCACCATACTCAGAACATCCTACGGACGTCAATAATTGTAAGTGATATGAGGGGGGCCTAAAGGAAACTCAAATGCTTTTTATATATAATAAATCTAAATAATATTTTATTAAATATTATTTAAATTTTTTATTTATTATTATTATAATTTTCTATTATTTTAAATATTAAAAAATGTATTTAGATAATATTTTTTTCACATTTTATTTGTCACTTGAGATTTCTTATAAATGTCTTATTCTTAAAACCCGAAAAGTTCCATTAAAATTTGAAACTTGTTTGTTTGTTCACAAGTTATTAAATAAACTGCACAAATCAAAGACGAATGATTCAATTATGAATTAAGCAACAGAGAAAATAGTTCAGAGAAGGAATGAAATGTGAAACCTACAGTATGCAAATATTCGTTTTTCTATATATACCCCGGAAATACGTGTACTATGTGTATTAAAAAAGCAGTACAAATTTCAAATATTTTTTAAAATTTGTTTCACTTACACACTCAGAAAGCAAATTATATATTTTGGATTACTTTGTCAATAGGTTTTAGTTGACAACAGTACCTGGGCACTTCTGCATCTAAAATACCATCCCTAATAATAAAATATTTATTTGGTTAAGACGGCATTTTAACCTATTCCGTCTTCAGAGCTGTTTTTAAGTCGATTAAGATTACTCTAGGCTTTGTATATGTACCCAATATGTGTACATATACACTGTACACATATACACTGTACAGTGCCGTTCTAAGATGTTTGCTGCCCCAGGGCTGGATTGGACGACCGAAACAAGTGCGTCCCTTTTCATATAAAATATAAAAAAAAGATTCTAGTCTTAGATCTAGTGTTAATTCAAATCAGTTTGTAAAATACTCTATTTCAGAAACTACTTATTGTAGAGGCTTTCGTAAAAAATATCTTCAGATGCACAGGTAACCCCAACCCAACTCTGTATATTTGAATTGAAGTAAAGCGAGAACTAACACTAGACCTAGAACTAGAATCATACGGGTTTAGCCGTCCTGAGAGATATACAGCTAAACCCGAATATTTCTAGTTCTAAATCTAATATTCGATCTAATAAAATAAAACTAGATCTAATACTAGACATAGAAGTGGAAAGTTTAACCATGCATCCAAAGTTTGATCCAATGATATAAAACTAGAACTAACACTAGACTTTGGGTATAGCCTTGAGTCTGTAGACGGTAAAAATACAGGATTACCAAAACAGTTTGTAAAGTACTCTAATTCAGAAACTAGTCATTGTAGAAGTTTTCGTTAAAAAGATGTCCTCATATGCATGGATAAAGCCCAACCCAATCCAACCCAACCAGAGACATCCTAAGATCTTTGGCGCACCAGGGCTAGGTTGAACGAACGAAACAAGTGCTCTTCTTTTCGTGCAAAATGCAATGCCAAAATAGTAGGTCCGCACCTTAATGGGGCCACTAGGTACACGTATGATGGGGACATCATTTCATTGCAAAACAGGCGCCCCTTAGCAATTGGCGCCCCGGAGCTGTAGCCCTGTTAGCTCTTAAGTTTAAGACGGCACTGATGCTATACTGAAAACAACCAAATTTATATAAAGAAAAAATAAAAGTTGTTACTGTTTATAACAATAGAAAAAAAATAATAACAATAGCACAAAAATGAAATGTGAAAATGAAAAGTGAAATGAAACTTCTTTATGCCTCCAAAAAGATTAGCAGCACAAATATTGCTATCTCCGTGTGAGAAAGAAGAATCAAACTAAGAAAAGTATAAAGAAATTTTTAAAAAAATTGACGAATAAATCACGGTAATAAATAACTAAAATAATTTAATTTAAATAATTTAATAATAAACACACAAAATTCAACATCACATCTGAAAAATTGACTGTCTTAGAATTGAAGTTAAAGAACTGACAATGGGGTTAAGTCAAATCTTAATAAAATACATAATAATTCTTTGTCGAAAAGAGCCAAGGTAAACGAAATTTCAATAAAATCGAATGACAAAGCTGAGACAAAATTATACGTTTCTGTCATAAAACACGTTAAAAGTCAATGAAAAGACTGAATGAAAATAAAAAGCGTATATCGCAAAAATAAAAAATTATTCGCGGCACAAATACAAACGATGTGGAGCTAATTAAAGCCACAGAAAGAAAAGTCTGGCTATATGTGGGTAGGGTTGACACAAATTGTGAGGAAAGTCAATTAAAAAAACCCTGTTTTTTTGACCTGCTGGTCTAATTGTAAAGCGTTTCAAGTTAGTTGCGATAAGAGAAATCAATACAAATAGGGATATATAGATGGTGCTTAACGTTTTGTCGACGTCAAATAATACATGGTGGTGTTGGTGTTGGCATTCTTATGAAAAATGGCATCAAAATAAAAGAACTAAGAGAATTTAAAGAATTAGCATTGAAATACATATAGAAATAGTAGCAGTGGAGATTGTTAAGAAAAATGTGATTGTGATAGCCGTTGTATAGATTTCCAAATTTTTATAGATCAAATGAGTATAGCATTACCGCTTCTATAAAAGCATTTCAGAAATCATAAGACACTCTTAGCGGGAGATTTTAACATTAATTTTTGTGCAGAAAACAGGCTAAAAAGTCAACTGACTGAATTAACCAGTAGATTCGAATTATCGTATATCTTCACATCACCTTCAAGAGTAACGGAAAGATCTGCACGTTGCATAGATAACGTTTTCAGTAATCTATGCTTATCCACAGTAGTGCCCACTATCGTAAATTTGCATATATCGGATCCTTATGGTCAATTGTTACAAGTAACTAATCATCATAAGTAATATAAAAGCATTAAAATCAGGGAAGAAAACATAAGAGATTTTAAAAGATCGTTAAAGCAGATACAGTGAAATAAAAGTGGAATATGGTTTGTCAGGATTTAAATGCGGAGGAGAGCTATGATGTCTTCCACGATCTGTTTTTTTCTATGTTTGAGTAATATATTCGAATACAGCACAAAAGAATTAAACATTCCAAGAAAGTGAACAGTCAATTTCCGCAATCCATATTAGAGAAAAAAGGTTTGGTGGAAGGTTTTGCGCATAATCGTAGCAACTAAAAGCAATACAGTTTCGTACGACTAGTTAATTATGAAAAAAAGAAACTAACCAGTGAGGCTAAAAATAATGCAAATAACAAACATAAAAAAAGTGGGAAGAAATAACAATGAAGGAATGACTAAAAAAGAAAATCACAAAATGATGCAACTCAAATGCTGCTGGATTCAGCACGTATTATGCAACCGAAATAAAATCGTTACTTGCCGCCGACAGATCTCATGCAGCCTAAAGAGTATATAAAAATAATGAATAAAAATAGCTTTAGTAAAAGATAGATTAATGATCAGGAAATATTAAGTGTCATTTCAAAGTTAAAACAGACAAGCAGTGACCATATACATGGAAGACTACTCCCATTATGCCATTACAAATGTGGCGAAGAAGGAACATTTCCTACTAAACTGAAGGTTGCAAAAATCTCTCCGATATATGAAAAGGAGATGATCACAAACACGAAAACTATGGTCCCATACCCCTGCTGCCAGTGTTTTACAAGGTTCTGGAGGAGCTGGTTAAGCGTTCTCTTATACACTATTTAAGTAAAAATAACACCTTCTTGAAGATCAACATGGTTATAGAAAGCGTAAATCAACTGCCACTGCAATTATTAGAATAGTCAAAGTCTCATGGATGCCCATTATTGTTGTGGAATCAGAGGAGGTATATATAATCTAAAATCGTACCTTAACGGTCGATAACACTGTGTCAGATAGAAAGGTAATCTCTCAAATGCAAATAAATAGACCAAGTAGCATCCTTGGGTATAGATCCTTGAGATACCATACTTCAAGTATGGTACCTCAAGGATCCATACTTGGAGCACTATTATTTATTATTTATATTAACGGCCTGCCAAAATGTGAGGAGGTAGTAACTACTTGTCTATATGCAGATGACACCTCCTTTATTGTTCGAGGTACATCGAATGAAGCTTTGGATGAAAAGTATGCAGAGACATTGGCTTCGGCTTCTGATTCATTACAGGCCAACAGATTGTTGTTGAATAATGAGAAACCACAGGCTATGGACTTTTTGGGAAAGGAGATCAAAGTAATATTAAGTTACTAGGACAAAATTGGTTCTACAATAAACTGGAGTGATCATATTGACTTTCTGTGCGGGCGCCTTGCGAGTGCTGTTTTTCTTATACAGAGACCGACACTTTGTGCCACACTGGAGGTTGCGAAAATGGCATATTTTTCTTGCTTTCATGCTATTGCTGTGCATGGAATTGCCGTGTGGGGATCTGCGGTTGGTGTAAGAAGAGTTTGTTAGTCCGTTTGTTCACTTTTCTCCCAGTATTTTTGCTCGGTGTTTCTGGCCCGATCCGTCAGTGTTAATGATAATCATATTTCGAATGGAGCATGCACGTTGAGTACTGGTTGCTTGATGGGAGTTAATGAGGCTTTGGCTACAATATTTACTAAAAATTGTGACAGAGTTCTCTCTGTATCGCAATTATAAAACGACTTTGCACCAGACAATTGGCAAGACTATTAATAAATAAATAAATCTAGTGTATTTAGATTCTGAAAATGTCAAAAGGTAAGATGTTGCTTCTCAGCTAAGTGATCGATAATCTCAGTATGTCATTGATTTCAGGAAAGCGGTAAATTGCTGTAGAACATCATTTAAATTAGTCTCTCTACCATATAACATTTATTATTCTCTTGACTACAGACTGAAGTGTCAAATTCTTGTGTAATTCGTCACATTCCAATATTTCGGTGCATATATACGAAATTTGCATACTGTATGGATTAGTTTTGTATATTCGGATATTTAGTTAAAAATTCGATAGAGTACAGGAAAACTAATGATGAGCAGCTAATGAACTTACAAGAGAATATCTGTTCATACAGGAATCTGTTAGGATAGTCTGACTCTAGTTCTTTTCAATATGAGAATGAAAAAAGATATATAAACACTCTACTTCACCAACCAATCAAAATTCCAAAAAAAAATTACATATTAAAAAAATATTAAAAAATTCCAAAATTAGATGTAAGTTTATTATTATTAAGCTTATCATCAGAACAGTTGTGATGTGAAAAACAAGATATTCAGGATGACTAAGAAAAAAAAATACTAGAAATGCCTTGTTTGATATAATTGAGAGTGATTATATTGAAGAGAAACAATATTGTAGAAGCAATGTTACTATATATTTAATATTTTACCACTTGTTATAC
This sequence comes from Onthophagus sagittarius, assembly GCA_036711965.1. Classification (NCBI taxonomy): domain Eukaryota; kingdom Metazoa; phylum Arthropoda; class Insecta; order Coleoptera; family Scarabaeidae; genus Onthophagus; species Onthophagus sagittarius. The sequence continues at coordinate 51,404,216 of JASERS010000001.1, forward strand.
AACTTATAATAGATCTTGTCATTGGGTTGGATTGGATTGAGTTGAGAGTTGTTACTAATAGGATAACGATTAGGATAATGAAAATGACGTTTTGTGAAGTGCTAAGGTTGATTGCTTGAAACAGAACATTTTCCAGAAATCATTAGTTTTTACTATTGTTGAATTTGATTAATGAATTAATGCATTTTTATCAAACATTTCTACATAAGCTTAACATTATCGATATGCATACTTTGTGGCCTCCCTTATAATAATATATGGAAGATAAAAGAGGTGAATTATAATTTAATTATTTACTTTTCTAGTTCCACATCCATTAGCGGCTCAACAGCCTTCGACTTCGTTCTCTGCAACAACTGTGCATACAGGTGAACATAAGATTTTAATAACATCACCATCAATCAAACCTCGTTACACGATTATAGCTAATATTTAAAAATGGCAAAACAAAAATAGTCGTAAAAATAGTGTAGCTTAATAGCGTAGTGATACTTTTTACAGCATCCGAAGCTGTAAACAGATTTGAGTAACATTTTATGGAACCAGTTGGTGACATTTGATCATTATCTTTTCTTTTTTGATCAAATATAAAATAAATTTTGACAAAGGAGGGAAATTTGGTATGTATTATTTTATTTTTGTTAAAAAAAGGACAAAACACGAATTACAGAAAATAATATAAAATCTCGTTCCATAAAACTTAAAGCATTTAAAATTCGACTTGAATTTGACAAGCTTGTCTCGAGAAACTAGTTTTTTAATAGGAGTATACTATTTCCAACTTGGTAAGAACATTTCAAATCGTACAGGTTGTATCAAATGTCTGGAATAAGCTAATAACTTTGCCATTTGTGGTTTTAAAGAAAATTGCTTCAAGTAAAAGTTAATTGTGGTACATTTTAAGGCATTATTAGCTTGTTTGCTTTGTTTTTTGTTTCATTTGTTCCAGACGTTTATTATATCTATATATGACAGTTTTAAATGGCAAATATAATAAATAATTCCGGTCAGATAATGTCGACATTCTCATGATTTGTTAAATAATGGCTTATATATATATTCTACAAGCAAAGAATTGATGATAACATGAAATTATTCAATAACTGATAATAACTGGTTCATTATCGTTCCGTATAGTGTCCCAAGGCGTACAAAATCGTTCTAAATAAGTGCCTTTTGATAGCATCTGCATAGTATTTGTGATTTAATAGAACAATCAAGATATTTTTCAATAATTACTTAGAAAGTCAATTTCTTTAAATTATGTATGTATAGATTATTCTTTAAATTAACATTAAAGAGTAATTTCTTAAAAATAAATCGATATAATAATATAGTTGTTATAAATCGATATAATGGTTTTTACTGTAAGAATATTTAGAGAACTCTATGTAAACAGAGTAAGTTCTTACATTCTGACTGTTGGTAGCTACTCAGTCATAGGATATAAACAATTTTTAAAGAAACTTGTTTATCGCTACTTTTTATATCATAAAATTATTGTTGTTTATACAAGGTGTTGCATTTAGGCGTTACTTTTTATTTTTTCAAAATATAGCCGTAGCAGAAACTTCCTTATTTTATAGCGTTGTTACGTTTGGAAGATACGTACATATAGTGATGATTAAAGACCGGATTAAAAGGCACAAAAAAAACGGAAAAAGGCACTTAAAAAGGCATGAAATTTTGGCAACAAAAGCATTAAAAAGGTATAAAAATTAGAAATCGAAAAAATTGCTATACTTAATTAATAATGTATTTTAATAACGTTTTCATTAAAAAATACGTTACACTAAACATTCATATATAATTATTAAACCACTAATCACGAAAACAACTAATTATTACATGCTGTTCTAAATGTTCCATTGTGAAGTTGCGTCTTCTCTCACTTAACGTATTCTTGTAAGCCGAAAAACTTCTCTCCACGTCCACACTTGTAATTGGTGCATACTTGAACTTTGTAATTAATGCGTATGTAATTAAATTTCACCACTTAAAATTGATGCAATTTTTCGTAATGTGGCAAATCCTTCATTTTTTCACAGAACGTCATTAAATTTATTCGTAATTATTTGGCCAATATGTCCTGGTACGCTATACGTGCTGTCTTGAAACTTCTTAATCATTTCTACTGCAGTCACTAAAGGTAAATCCTGTTTTTCAAGTGATTTTATAGATTCACTTATATAACTGTAATTGCTTTTTATAAATGCCAAATTATTTTGTAGCTCCACTTCTTTTAGGACGGCCTGGCAATCTTGTATTGCTTTGCTACTTGTAGCCGGAAATTCATTTATTAATTGTTTAAAATGATCTAAGGCGTTTGTGTAGTATATAGCGGCATCTAGCCATGTTCCCCATCTTGTTAGAACTGATTGTGGTGGTAATGGGGTATTTGGTAACCTCTCTCTAAACAATTCTACCCTTAAAGGGGCTTTAACAAATATTTGTTTACCGCTTTTTATTAATTTATTAACTAATGGGAACTGTAACCTTATAGTTTCTGCTACTCGATTAAGCCCGTGTGCTAAGCAAGTACAATGAATTAAATTAGGGTAAAAAAATCTTCATATTAGACGCAGCTTTTACCATGTATGCCGCTGCGTCTGACACCATCAGTAGAATTTTATCATTCGGTACCGGCTCCGGTAAGAAAAAATGCGTTAATTCGTCGTGAATAAATCTTGTTACCATATTATTATTTGTTTTACTTCATTCTTTGGTACTTATTAGAAAACTTTTCGACGAATTTTCATCACTTAATACTCCACGTATTAAATTTGTCACGTATCGTCCACATACATCAGTTGTTTCGTCTACACGTATCCAAATATAATTATTTCCAATAATATTTTTTATTTCTTGAATAACTTCTTTGTAGACTGAAGTAATATAATTTTGGCGGAGATGGCTTTCATCGGGAATATGCATTGTACAATATGTTTGTAAAAAAGTTTTGAAATATTTATTTGTCACTTTATGGATTGGTATGTCTGCTTTTATCAAAGCTTTGCAAAGATCAAAATTGAATTTTGATTGTTCAGTGTAGCCGGATGTTGATGCCACAGATTGTATAGCTGTACCTATAGTTTGTTGTTTTTTGGATTGACTTTTAGTCAGTTTTAATTTTTCCTGATGCAATGATGCTTTGACATGCTGAATTATGTAGTATTTCTTGCCACAATTAATCTGTTAACAGTAATTTAATAGCGTCAGTATTTTATAATATCTCCCAGACGCCAAAAAGTTGGAAAAAGGCTTTAAATAGGCATAAAAAAAATAATAAGCATGAAAATTTAAGAAAGGCAAAAAAGGCATAACTAACCTGGTCTTATTTCACTTACTTTTAACTGATTCGTAAAGATATTTAAATATATTTGTAATGGCTTTAATTTTGAGCATAAGCATATTTTATATAAATCCGGTCTTTAGTGATGATAATTTTAATAATTATTATTATGGTGAAGCCATATTTACGAAACTTATTTAATTTTGCAGATAAAACATTTAAATAGTAGATTTCCAGTTATGATCGTATCAATAAAAACGTAAAAAATTTCTCTCACAACATTGTTGCGGGAAAAATTAGTTATGATCTCATCAATGGACTCAATCAATATAGTTTTGTAGTATAACATCGTCCCTAGTTCTCCATAATACAATCCTTGCCATTCCTAAACATTTTTCCCGACTTGTTCGAGCTTCTAGCTAGTTTTCGAAATATCTTCACATCAAATTTTTTACTCTCTTTACCTTACTCTCTTTTGATTTTTTTACTCGCAAATTTTCGGAAACTTAAAAGTTTAAGAAAATTAAAGTTTACTTAGGACTGTAGTGACACCTGTTGTAACTTTTTATAGTAATATTTTTCAGTTGCTAGTTTTGTATCGCTCACCACGTTTTCAATTAATATTTGATTGATTTATCCCCCGATTTTTGACTGCATCTGACCTCGGGTTAATTATACCATATATCGCTAAAAGCTTTGCATGTGCAATCGATTTTGTTTCAATGCAGATTGATTAATTGATATACTTAGTGCTGGATTAACGTGTCACTATAATTATAAGAAATAATATTTATTGGTTCACATAAGTAATAAAAGTAAATACAATTTATTTAATAAATAAGGAAATAAACAAATTAATTTAAAACAGGATACTATACAGGTGATTCATAAAACCTCTGACAGACTTCTAAAGCAGGTAATACAGGAAAAACTTAACCATGTACAATAAGACTATTCATTTTAACTTTTCATATATTATCCACCCTAGAATATTTAAGCGGTTTTCAGAATCATATAATAATCCTGTATAGATAAGATTAAAACTGACACATTGAGACAGTTTTGTTAGCACCAGTTACTTGAATTTCCCGACACCATTCCGTCTACTCAAGGCCATTTTGTTCACATCACTTCTGTAGCCTATTTTATTATACAGAGTGCTTCTAAATTGATGCGAAAGATTTCAAAGGTTGATTTTTTAGCGAAAATTAAAAGAGGTCTTTTATATAACTATTTGTTCATAATCCCTTCTCCTCTAAGTCCCACCTCTAAAGTTAAAGCGAAAAGTTATTTTTATTCAATAAATCCACTTTGGAAGAATTAAGTGAAATGAAGCTTGCCTTTTTTTGATTTCACCCGAAAGGTGAAAAAATCAACCCCTATGATACTTTCCATCAGAACATTTTAATGCGTTCCCATTTTGCCTCTTTAAAACTTGATTTGAATAGAGAAATCTAATACAAATAATATTTGGAAAGATGTGAAGATACAAAAAAGAAAGAGAAGGGATTTTGAACAAAAAGGTATATGAAAGACACCCTGCAATTTCCGCTGAAAAATCATTTCTTGAAATTTTTCGCTTCAATTTAGAAATAGCCTGTATAAATAAGGTGAATTCTCAAACTAAATGACTCTATGATACAAACTTAACGAGTGAAGATTTCTATGAATGATGTTTAATCAATGCATCCAACCAAAAAGCGATGAACATGAGTTTTGTAACTTTTGAATTTTATGAGAATATCTTTGAGATAGTTATACCTTTGCTGTCCAAATAAGAATAACATATAGGAACTCCGTAATTAAAAATAGATAGCAATAAAGTGTCAATTAAATTTTTAGTTTAGTGTTTAAAATGTGCTTATTAGTGTATAACAGTTTTAAAATGGAAAATCTAAATCTACGTTCCTCCACAATGATTATAGCCAGATTCTTCGCACTCTGTCCAAAGGTCAGTGTGTGTCCATTAATTATAAGCTTTCGGGGTTTACAATATGACTTTTGCAAAATGTTTAACGTTTCGAATGCCACGTTGCAACCTTCTTTGAAAACTCAAATGAACCAGAATTTCTTCCAAATAGAAAGAAAACCATCGCAAATGACTTCACTTAAGTTTTCTACGTCAGTGTTTATATTTCTTTTCGTATTTATTAAGTCGGTTAGTTCAAAAAAGCAGCTTAATCCTGTGGCAACACATTAGCTAGCTCTCATGTATAATAGTGGTCCCAGAATAGAGTGTTGTGGAACTCCTAAAATTATGTGCGCTGCAGAAAGTTGAACATTATGGAAAGTAACAATTTACGAGCGATCTTTAAGAAAACTTTCAAGTAGTTAATATAATATAATATTAGGTAGTTAATAAGTAGACAAATTAATATACAGGCTTTTTCTCAATTTATGCAAAAGATTTCTACTTGAAATATCGGTAAAAAAAGCCATATAAAAACGTATAGGCCCATATGCGGCGATGGGTAAATACAGAATATAGGGTATATACCTATACTAATTTGAATTTATTATTAGGGAAACTTAAACACTAAATTGGCTAAAGTAATTTTTACATCTGAAACACCCTTCATTGTAAAGTATCCACTGTGGAAAGCTGTTTTTTAACAAAATTAAGACCACCTTATACATTACCTTTGTGAAGATGTTGTGTCTGAATCTGTAATGTGATGGGTGGTGCAATATTAGGAATGAGGAAATCATAAATTTTATAATGATTAAGTAAGAGACAGTATTCAGGATTTAGGATTTTATGGATACCAACACACATCGGCATTCTGTAGAATATGTTGCTGATAAATCAAGTGAGGTAATTGAAAAATATGAAAACGCAGTAAATATGTAAAAATTATTCAAACATTTTCAAGAAAAGTATAATCATAGCGTATCACTTACAGGATGTTTCTAATTTGATGCGAAAGATTTCAAGGAAAGATTTATTAGCGAAACTTAAGGGCAATCTTTCATATAACTTTTTGTTCAAAACTCCTTCTCCTCCAACTCACTAGTCATTAATCTGATCTGCATCTCCAATACCAACGGTGACAGAATGGATATTGTTGCGAATAATTTCTAGATTTCTAAATCTGTTCCAAAGCTCTTTCAAAGTGCGCCTAACGTTGTCTATTTATTCAATTAATGTTGGCTAACGTTGTCTCTCTTGACAACGTCAGAATTCGAACGTTGTTAGTTACCTATGGACAGTACTTTTTCCGATTAGTAATAGTCCGAAAAAGCGCTTAAGTATCGTAAAGATTCACTAGTGCGTTGTTTAAAAATAGAGTTTGTTATTAATATAAAAACGTATTTTCGAATTAAGATATATTTCATAGAAATATTCTGTGGCTACAATAATATACACCAACCTATTTTTTTTATTGGGCACTTCCAAGGATCGATCCCTACAGTGAGAACCTTGCCTTTGATAGGCCACGGGTAATAGTGTACAGGTACACTAATGAAACCTATGCATCTAAGCATTATGTTGATGTACGCAAATATTCTTGTGTTTGCAGAGTGTCTATTCACAACTTCATTAGTAAAACACGGTAGTTCCCGCAAAATACGGTATTACCATGTTGACGTTTGAAGTACTGTTTGATTTAATAATCCATGTCCGAGATAAAGAATGTTTTAGGAAGTCCTATATAACGAAATTATAAAACAATACTTAGAAATACTGAGAAGGTTTCACATGAACCAACTATTTGACATTTTGAGGTATAAATTGTACGTATGTAATTTAGCTGGTACGCTTTTTACGCGAAGTTTCTTTAAAAGAGTTTTAAAATGTCATTAAAAAAGTTACATGTTGACTGCATTCATATTCCTCATCATTTACAAGTTGCAATAGTTACATGAAGGATTTAAATTTTATTCAAGGAATAAAACGATATAAAATGTAACATAAACGTTCTAGCGGTCAAATAATGATAAAAGCTTAGTTCACAAAAAAAAATGTAAGAAACATCTTATTTCCCTGAAATTTATAAATCGGATTTGAAACAATTCATTAATGAAGAAGTTAAAATTCTCAGGTTCGTATAAACGTGGATTGCAGCAAAATTTTTTAATGAACAGCTTATAACTTTTGTGTTATATGTCAAAGAGGTCAAAAGCGCTATAAGAGGGAAGGGAGAGAAAGGTCCTTTAGGGCTCTTGTCTTAATTAATATCGTACTAGGTCATGCTAAAGGATTACAACAGGAAATTGAACAAATTATATTTCCCCTTCTTTAGTATAATAAGCAAATAAACCTAATAATTTTTACTGGTTAGACTAGGTTATTTTTCACTATGTTGAAATTTTTTTTTCAGAACGGAATTGAAATCCCGTTCTGTACACAATTGAATTTCAATAGACGTCGATGACAATAACAAGCTTACGTCTCCTAGTTGTGTTTGTTGAAATCGCTTGCTTTCGATTTCAACTCCGCTTCTTTTTCTATATCTGTTAATGTTTTTTATCCGCAACATTCAAGAAAGAACAAATTCCTCATTCATTTCCAACCAATTTCGTTTCGACTTCACGTCCAACAAGCTGCAGTTATTTTAAATTACAATTTATTCTGTAATTCTTTTTAGGGAAGTAATTAATTTCAGTTAACAGTAACTAATTTTACCTTTAACAACGACAATGTTTTTCACTCAGCCGATTTAATACTGTGTAAAGTGATTATTATTTCATTAATTTATTTTACTGAAATACGCAAAAAGAACACCTCACCTGATAGCACGTTCATAAAAACTGCCCTAAAAAGCACACGAAAAAGCACTTAAAACATACTCTCTTCACTATCTATCATTGTATATGAAATAGAATTATATGCATATAGGGCACATAATAAAATATCATAAACATAAATAAGCATCAGGGTAAAATATGCCTTTTATTTTATTCGATTATATATTATCTTGTAACTCTGAATTGTAATAATATGTATAAGTTTAATTTTGATATAGTTATCTTCTTTGCATTACTGAAAAAACTCTCTATGGATTTTTTAGCCGAAACTAGTAAAACTTATGTTTTGTTTAATTAAAACTAGTTCAAAAGTATAAAGAAAGCTTTACATATCATGCCCTTGTGTTTAAAAGAACTGGTACAATCCTTAAACATCATTATCAGGGTTTGCTGCACTCGTAAACACGTTTACGATACTCGCCAAAGGTGAAAGAAAATCGTAATAATGCATAAACTAATTCAACTTCACAGTAGTAAAGTAGAAATGGTTTTGATAAAAATGTGAAAATTTTATTATACATTGTCAGACTTTTGAGCATTAATAGAGATTCTGTAGATGTAAAAATCCAAGATACGTGTTAAATGCACAGATAGACAGACATACACAGTCAATATATCGTTTGCTAGAATACAAGCACAACTCAAAATCTACCAATTTTGAAATTTTTGTATCAACATATGCAAAAATATCTTGTATTATGGTGAAATACCATTAAAAAAATCATAAGAAAGTATATGGGGCAATATGTAACGATGGATGATAAGTAAATACACGATGTAGGGTATATACCTATACTAACTTGAATTTATTATTAAGAAAATTTGAACAATAAATGAGCTAAAGCAATTTTTGCATTTGTACTCTTCTTTTCCATTGTAAAGCCTCTACTGTGAAAAGTTTTTTAACACATTAGGGCCAGCTTATACAATACCTTTCCAAAAATCTATTTTCACAATATATGTTGATCATAAGTATGCTTCGTTAGAACATGAAATAAAATCTGATCTACAAAATTCCGACAACCTAAATCTTCGATGTGATGGGTGGTGCAAAAATGAGGCAATCACAAATTTTATAATAATTAAGTCAGACAGTATTCGTGGATTTTATAGATACCAACACACATCGGCATTCTGTAGAACATGTTGCTAATAAATCAAGCGAGGTTATTGAAAAATATGAACCTTAAAGCTGCAAATATGCAAAAATCATTCCAATATGTTCAAGAAAAGTATAATTATAACGCATCACCTTTTGACCACCTCCTTTTGGTCTCTATGAATTCACGAGAATGTCATTTGGTTTAAAAAAATGCAACTCAAATATTTCAGCTATTTATTAACGATATAACTTCTGGTTTAAACTTCATTTTTGTCTACTTGAATGATATTCTTATTGCCAGTAAAGACCAAAATTAACTTAATTTTGGGATAAATATTAAACCATCTAAATGTGTTTTTGGAGTAAATTCAATTCATCAAAGATTCTTTGAAGCCATCACATATCTTCCAGAAGGGTCTGGTCCAACTAAATCAAAAATTGAAGCAATAAAGAACTTTTCCCTACCTCCCACTCATAACAAACTCCAGAAATGTCTTGAAATGATCAATTTCTATCACAGATACGTTCCAATTTTTTCAGAAATTTTTAGTTCCTTACAATCTCTTTCGACTACTCTTTACCAAAATAATTAAAAACACATCACCATGTGGACAGATGGACATACTACCTCTTTTTCTCGTGCTAAGGATCTATTAACTAAATCCATATACAGTATTTGCAATCAATTCGGAGGATGTACATTTATGGAATCTACGTTTAATTTTGAGTTTTTTCGTGTAGCACACGTTACGCTAATATTCAGCTGTCTTTGAAAATATAGCTTAACCTCTGTAGATAAAGTATGAAATCAAAAAAGAAAATGACTTGACCATCTATGTTGTATATTTAACGTGAGTTTTCTGACATAAAATTAAAATGTTGGCATCTTTAAACAGGAACTACCATTTCTTGTTCGATTTATGAATTCTACGTTAAATTCTGAGTCTTTTTCAGCTAAGCATTTTGATATTTAGACGTCTTCGAAAAACTGACTTTGTGTACTTGTGTGATAGCTAAGCCGACATAGGCTAATCAACATACATGAAAAATATTCAAAATTTAACATAGAATCTATAACTGAAACCAAAAAAATGTGGATTTATATTTAACAATGTCAACTTGGTATCTCAATTTACGGAAACTCTGTACATTTCAATTTTATCTCAAAAAGTGCGCGTTAAAAAATAAACCATAAATAGATATACATCCATATTATTTTTTTCTAAGAATATCCGCTGAATTTATATCGAATTGATTTTATACTTTATGTACACAGATACATACAGCCATTTTATCGAAGACAGCTGTATATCAACATAAAGTTTGCTACATGAAAAATATTTAGAATTTAACGTTGAATCCATAAATGTAATAAGAAAGGGCCTCCTATTTAAAACTGTAAATTTAAGCATAGTTTCTCAATTTTGGGACACCAGTACATTTTAATTTTAACTCAAAAAAATGCGCGCTAAAAAATATAACATAGACCGCTAGGCCTTTTTTTTTCTAAATCATCTCTCGAATTTATATCGAATTCCATACTTTATGTATACACTGTATAATGTGCATTCCAATCTTTCAGCCAACTTAGTATTAACAACAGATAATATAGATATGGGTGCAGTTTTGTCACAGACTATTGACAATACAACACAACCCATTTTTTCTTTAAAAAAATATAACATCTAATCAAATGAATTATTCTACTTATCCATTAAACATTTCAATCATTTTTTATATGGCAACCAATTAACAAATTTTCACCGACCACAAACCACTAATTAATTCAATCAATTATAAATTAGATAAAACTCCAAAATAAACACGTTAACTTCATTACATTTCACAGTTTACATGGGATATTTATTTATTTATTTGGTTATTTATTTATTTATTTATTTATTAGATAATTGCGATGCAAACAGGGTGAATCCGAAGCGTCCACTTTACAAATTATAAACGGGTAATAATATTTTTTTATAATAACATAAAAAAAATAAAAAAAGAAATATATATATAGACATATGGTGTTAATAAATAAAATTAATTTTAATGATCCATATCATCAACACCCACGCTACGCGAAAACCTCCTAAACGCCAGCAAAGAGTTGTTGAACATATCACTATTTCCAGAATAAGTGTTAAATGAATGCAATAATCAATGGAGAGGTGAGTTAAGGTGGCCATTCCTATTCGAACGATTAAGTCTGAACATCAGACCATCTCTAATCCGGTATGGAGGAACGTGAAAACGTAACCCGCCAATCAATTCAAGTGAATTAATGAAAGCATTACAAAGTTTATAAATGAACAGTAGGTCGCAACAAAATCGTCTCTGTTCAAGTGGCTGAAATCCTTACATCGCATACAGTAATCACAATACAGGAGATTTATTTTATAAGATAGATACCGCAAAAAACTGCGTTGAGCAGTTTATATACTTTTCATGTAGATGTGGTACTGGTGATTCCAGACGATAGAGGCATAACAAAGTACACATGCGTTAAACATAGCGCTTTGATGCAATTAATATTTGTAAAAGGACGGCAGGTTCGAATCACGAAACTCAACCTCTTCAGAACTTTGGAAATAGCGGATTCCACGTGAAGATTAAACATTCATTTAATATCAAGAGTCATCCCCATTCAGTCGGTTGATCGCATATGCGATATGCGATTAATCGGCTGAATGTCCGTACCAGCCAACCTGTAAGTAAAATTTAGAGGATAGCGATTGCGGGAGAAAGTAATTTTAAAGCACTTATCACAGTTCAGAAGGCGGTTGTTATAGGCGCAATATTTGTGGAACCGGTCTAATTCGGAATGAAGTTTAACACAGTCTGATTGAGATGTTAAATCTAAAAAAAATTTATAATCGCCCGCATAAAGTAAGAATTTAGAGTGTTTAAAACAAGCCCGAACTTCATTAATGAATGCCAAGAAAACGACAATACTAAAATGGCTTCACTGGGGTACTCCAGAGGTGACCCGGTGAAACGCAGACACACAATTGCCAACTCGAAGCGCCCAGCATCGGTTAATAATATAAGAAGCCAACCACGCCAAAAGATAAGGACGAATATCAAGCAATGAGAATTTTCTTATTAAAATGATCTTATGATCGATCTTATCAAAGGCTTTACTAAAATCCGAAGAGATATCGTCCAGCTGGCACGATCGATCAAAAACACCATGAATTAAATTTGTAAAGGTTATTGAACATGATGCTCAGCGATCAAGAAGGGCTTCAAAATATATAATAATGTAGGGTAAATTATTTTTAAAAAATGTTGAAAATAAAGATAGACAAGAAAGAGGACGATACTGGGATACATCGCAACGGTCACCACCTTCGCCATTCAGTGGGAAATGTACCGGAGCGTAAAGATATTAAGAATATAATAATGGATATTAAATATATAAAAGAAGATTCTAACATTATAGCAGACGTAATGTAATGTGGTGTAATGTCTAAATATCCATTCCTAACATTTACATTCTAGAAAAGTGCCGCGAGCAAATTTTCCAAAAATTTGAAACACGTTTCGTTTGGCCTTACATGTGTTAAAACATTTATCTTTGGACAAAATCATGTATACCATGTCTAAAAACGAAATAAACAAAAATTATACCAAAATCACCTATTCAACATATAAAGTTTCCACAAGGCAGTTTCAAACATTTACATTATTGCATCTCTTACTCCATCTTCTGATTATTCATATATTTTAATAGTTACTTTAAAGGTTTTACTAGATGGGCAGAAGCGTTTCCAATTATAGATACTTTTCTACCAAATACACTTTTCCAACATCATTTTTCATAATTTGATGCTTTACGCACACTACACGACAAAGGGTGTGGTAGTGTGCGTAAACCACATTTGAATGAAAACTTCTTTCAGAATTAACTACATTACTTGTTGCTACACAGATTTACACATCTACTTATGCAATGGAATTTTGCGAAGATTCCATCGTACTATCAAAAATCTCATTGTTGCACGCGGAAGTAGCAATGGGTGGTTTTATGATCTTCCAACAATTTTATTGGATCTCAGATCTTTTCTACAAACATTCTGGGACGTTCTGCCGCTGAACTTGTGTTTGGGCAACCTTTGGGCAACTTCGTCTTCCAGATGAATTCAATCTTAAATCAAAATTTTCTTGTGAATACTAATCGACTCCTTGTTAGACTATGTGAATTTTTTGCAAATTTGAACCCAATTCAAACTAATTTTAATTCGAAAATAAACCCTTTAATCCACAAACAATTGTATAAATTAAATTTCGTTTTTGTAAAATTACAAGAAAGTTTTTGTCATTCAAATTCGAAAGTCCATTTAAAGTTTACAAGAGATTGGATAAATATTTTATTATTCTAAAAAATAATCGTCATGTTTCAGTACATATTGATAATTTATAACCAGCACTTTTATTGAATGAAACCTTATATGAAATTTGTATTATTAAACAAAATCCTAAAAAAGTAAAATTTTAAGTCTTTCGTGCAGATTAAAGACAATTATGACCACCCTCCTTATTTTTGCCTCTTACAGGTTACTTATTTTTATTTTTAATTATAAATCAATTTCATTAACATGGTTTTGTTAATATTTTTTGGAAGAGGGAATAATTGTAGCGCATCACACACCCTCGATTCACATTTAATTGTTATGTCGACATAATATTATTATTTTTCATGTGACAATTTATATAATAAATAAATAAAAAAAAGTTTGACAAAACATAAAAAGTTATGGAAATTAATTAATATAAATTTATAATAAATATAGAGTCTAAAATAAACTCTATAATCATATAATTCCATCGGGATGTCTAGCGCATAATTTTCATTTACTGTCCGGGGGTATATTGATATGTTATAATTGCAATTACAAATAAATTAAAACCGTCCATGCTTTAAGTGCCTTATTTATCAAAATTAGTAAAGAAAGAAAAGTTAATATTATGTTGAAACTACCTATAATACATAGGGATACTTCTCTCGATTGCCATGAATCCTTTAAAAGGTCAAAGATGTCATATGAACAGCTATAAAAGAAAAATCACATGCAGATATGAAAAGAAATTTGACTTAATATTTTTACCTAAAGTTAAGACGATTATTCGAATACTGAAACTACTTGTGCAATCTTTAGACAAATTTCAACCACAAGACTGTATTGTTTACAAAATTTGTGAATATATGTTAAATGTTGAAATAAATTTAACAGAACATTTTTTCGAATGTGACCTGCTCTTGAATGGAAACGATGTTGCCAATTATTTGAAGAGAGAAAAGCATGGCTATATTCATTAAATCAAGGTGCAAACCTTAATCAAGAACAACAAATTGACGCAACATAGTTCAGATATAAGGTAACCGCAAATATGAACGTCGAGTCCCTTAAAAATGTGATAACAGATTTAGCAAATTGCCGCACAAATAAAAGCACAAATTTTCATCCAAAAGCCTATATCTTCAGTTTCTTGGTAGAGAGATCTCTTTGGTATATCGTTATTATCTAAAGTTATTATCTAAAGTTGCTATAAGAATTTTACTTGCACCAGTTTCATCGGCGGAAACTGAAAGACAATTAAAATATTTTCGTTCATTTATCATAAGTGAACGTAATAATTAATATGTAGTAAAGACACATTGTTGATATAGCCGCACAGGGTCCTTCATTAGGATCTGGGGCAGACAAAAAATGCTGAGAGATACAATAATTGAATTATTTAACGATGAAATATATATTGTGTAAATAGCGGATTGTATTGTAAGCAGGTTTGAGGCCACCGTCAACAAGAAACTTGTTGCTTTCGAGACTCGGTGTCGTCAGTTTGAGGAGAAATGTAAACAAATAACCGAATATTCTAGCAATCAAGACGATGAAAACAAGAACTTGCAAAGTAAACTCGATAACTTGAAGCAGTATACTAGACGAAGTAAAGTGAGAATTATTGGAATGAAACAAACGACTGGTAATACGGAGAGCGAAGTAGGAGAGTTGAAGATATCCTTCTCTTGTGGTCTTAGTGTATGTGATAATGTAATTTGTCTTGGAGATTTTTCTCCACAGTGTTATTTAGATTTACCAGAGATTTATCAAATTTTAAACGATTTTTACACTGATTGTATATTGTTGGTACATTATTAATTTCTCATAAGATTTTGGTCACATAAGCTGTTCAGCGAGAAAAATGTGGCAACTACAAAATCTCATCGTAGTTGGCACTTATTTAATGCTAGGACAATTTTTCTTTGTAATTCGTCTTTACCATAAATTGTAGATACCAACTTCTGACAATGTTAAACAATATTACGAATAATTCCTTTAAACTAATGTTAATCGATTCACCGTAGGTGGTGATTGCAATGTCAAACGCATACATTGCGGATCGATAATATGGTTACGAGATCGGGAAATTACTAACTTACATTTAATCAAAATATATGGCCACATTTACAAACGCTTCCATAATATTAGTCAATGGAAAGCAACAATGATACAATAGGAAAATTACAAGTTACTACCAAGTTATCGGTGAAAATAAAGCTGCACAGAAAAGTGGTTGGTAAAATTAAATAAAAACAAGTTGGTTTATAACGATTTTACTAATAAATACCTACTTATCTTACGATAATACAGGTAAGTATGTATAAGATCAGGCAACAATTACTGTCGAGAAAAATTTCAAGTATACAATGTACACGAAAAAATATTAGTTATAGTGCACACTTTCAACTCTGATGGTATAAAAAAATTGTATGGTCCATTAACAAGTCATATATTGCTGTCACGTGCAAATGTTTTAAAATAAAGAATTCATAGATATTATTAGCTCTCCATAATACCTTCAAAATTTGAATCTATACAAAAACCTAAAAAAAGTGGGTTAAAGTGGTTAAAGAGGACATATAAACAAACACCACACTAGAGATATGCGTATGAGTGATTTTTAACCGGTCGAAAAATGAATCGCAGGTTCATGAGGTGACAGAGTGGCTGACCAAGAATTTTTCACGACAAGTGTCACCACGCCATTACTGGCTGTTATTTCGCTACTTTAACAGTAGCCAGTTTAGAAATATTAAACATGATGAATATCTTAGTTTTACTAAACAATTTGAGCTCAGAGTCTTGAGATAACGATATTAAAGTAGAAAAAGAAAGGTAGAACAAGTGCATACAGGAAAAAAAGTGAACTCATTTCTTACAGTTTCTCTCATTTTTCACAATTCGCGTAAATTAGAGTTTGATAACCAAAAGTTTACTTTAGATTAAACCGCGATCAGTTTAAGGCATGACCTCATAAAAGATGAAATTGACAAAAAGGGATGTTATGAGACCTATTGGGAACGAGGAAAAACTGCCTGTATTTCTAAGGTGAATACACATATAGGGAAGGGTATTGTACCTTGGGCCAGTCTTTAGTTTTCTTGCCTGTCAGTTTGTTGGTTTAATATATGGTATAAATCTGAGCTAAAAATTAATTAATGATTTCAGTGTTGTGAGATTTAAACCACCTAGGCGAAAAAATTTATCGTCAACGTCTTTTATACTGGTCAACAGAGTGTAAATAGAATTCTTAAAATAGAATGAATTTACAACTACTTTTAGCTCCGAAAACATATCGTTGCCTTCTAAATTATATAATCATGGATAATCAAATTTAAATTATGCACAAAAAGTCTAGATTAAGAACGAAAAGCTAAAATGAGATTTGAGCCATTATCAGTAACAATTACTTCTTTCGAAAGTTTCTCTTCAGCGGTTAAAGTTTAATACCTACCAGTTTCTAAATATTCAATATATCTAACGTAAAGGTTCGTATATTGCTGCCAATTTTTATTCACAAATTCACGTATTTCCAGAACATAGTTTTTCAATTCCATAAAGTCATTTAATAAATGAAAAGGCAAGATTCAAGAAAAACAAATTTTAAATAAATTGTATTTTTACACATGATATTTAAATTGTTAAATATTGTGTTTTTGCATTTTTCTTTATTGCGGTAAGTTCAAAAACATCCAGCCCTCGTTCCCGATATAAAGATCTCCGTCCCATAAGTATTTTTCCTATATTGTCTAAGATTCTGGAAAAAGAAGTAGCTACTGGACTTACTCAGCATCTAAATAAATTTAATATTCTACCAGTTCGTCAGTCTGGTTTTTACTCAGGACACAGTTGTATAACAGCCCTTCTCGATGTCACGGATGATATTTTCCATGCAATCAACAACGAGTTGCGATCCAGATTCTCTTGGACTTCTCTAAGACCTTTGATACCATTCACCACCCCACACTCTTGGCAATACTCCACCATATTGGCTTTTCGGAAAGTGTTACAAATTCTTTTAGCAATTACCTCCTAAATCGGTCACAAACTATTAAACTTCATGGAAAAGAGTCTTCAGTAGCAGTGGTATCTTTAGGCGTGCCGCAGGGTTCAATTCTTGGTTCTTTACTCTACTTAATTTATACGGCTGTCTAACTAAAAGTGCTAAATTATTGCACTACATGTATGCTGGCAATACTTGACTCAGGTCTATTACTGATTCAATGAGAATAACATTGATAAGGCTGAAAGAGCTATTAATTCTGATTTAGACAAACTGGCCCATGAAGCTTTAAACCTTTGTTTAAAAATTAATCCGTCTAAATGTACAGTTATGGTGTTTTGGGAGTGGTGGTGTGGTGAACAGGATCAAGGAGTGTCTCAATATCAGAGTGGATGGTATTAAATTAAACTTCACGGACGAGTACTGTAACTTATAGATAATAATATATTTATTATCACATATTTATTATATGATTATATATATATATATATATACAGGGTGTCTCACGTAACTGGTTCATTAAAACTTTTTTATGTTCCACTATTCGTAGAGGCTTGAAATTTTGGTAACATGGGTTGTTCATTCCGACCTATTAATCTAAAATATTTTCAAGATGGCCGCCACTTTCGGTCTACCGGAAGTAGACTTCAACTTCGATATTTTAAATGGAATGCTATAGTTTTTATTACACCATTCAATTATATATAAGAAAATATGTTGACTTTGATAACAGTTGTTGGTGCCTACCGTTTTTTGTTTTCGAGTTATTTTGATTTTAAGTGTTTTTTGGCAAATATCACCATGCTCTTTACAAGCCCATATCTCAGCCAACGTTAACTCAAAAACGTTTTGCATTGGTGCGATAACTCTTCATATGCTGCTAAATAGATTGTCATTTGTTATATCAGTATATCTTATACAGGCTGGTCAAAAATTGAGTTACCGTTTCTCTGTATTCAATTGCGTGAAAGTCGAAAATTTTAAATGGAACGCCCCATATTTTCATACCCTATCAGAAAGGAAATTTAATTCTCTACAAATTATCTATAAATATTCCTATACCTATTTATTATAGTTTTCTTGCTATTGAGGAATTTATCAAAATCTTAGGTAAAATGCTAGAAATCGTCTGTGTTTTTGTTAGAAGGCAATGACATTTTGACAGTTTTTTGTTTAATTTATTTAAATTATTATTAGTATTATTTCTACAATGAATTGTGATTGAATAAACTTTAGATTGCTAGCTGTAATTTACCAAAAGTAACCAGAAGAAAACCGAATAAATGAAACAATGAAAAACAACAATTTAATGATAAAAATTAAAATCAATAACATAAAAGAATGAAAAAATTACTGAAAATTACAAAAATAAATTATGGGAATTTAATTCTCTACAAACTATTTAGATACTTTTCTGCGCCTATTTGTTGTAGTTGCCCTCCTATTTGGAAATTAATGGACGCATGCAATGCTGGAAGCTTCTTGTTTTTATGTTAGAAAGCCAAGGAGTTTTGATAGCTTTTCAACCATATTTATGTTATTGTTGTCATTACTTAGTTGTGTCATCACTTACTGCTGTTAATGCCTTTGAATATCATGGCGAATTATTCCCACGCCAACATTTTAAATTCGTCTTATATTCATGGCGGGTGTAATAAAGTTTTGGATAGGATAAGATACGTATCTCTTAGTTTTGGAAAGATCAGAATAACAAGAAAACATAAATTTCTATCACCAGCAGCTTAAGATAAAAGAATAAATGTTTTGTCATATTTTATTGCTTTACCAAATTCTTCGGTAAGAGGTGCTTTGGTCGATGTAGATGAATAATATTTTACAAAAAAGCACCGTAAATAAATAAACTGATCTCTCTAGGAACATCTCGCGCATCATTACGTCGAATATTACGCCATATCATTGTTTCATTTATGCGTTCTTCTGCTGGTTATTTTTGGCAAATAAAAGCTAACAAACTCAAGTTTATTCAATCGCAGATCATTCTAGAAATAATACCAATGATAATTTAAATAAATTAAACAATAAACTGTCAAAATATCATAGCCTTCTACTAAAAACACGACCGGCTTCCAGCATTTTGTGTAGGATTTTGATAAAATACTCAATATGAAGAAAACTATAATAAATAGGTATAGCAATATTTATAGATAATTTGTAGAGAGTTAAATTGCCGTTTAGATAGGCTAAAAGGATATGGTGCGTTCCATTTAAAATTTTCGACTTTCTCGTAATTGAATATAGCGAAATGGTAATTCAATTTTTGACCACGCTGTATAAGGTATATTGACATAACAAGTGACAATCTATTTAACAGCATATGACGAGTTATTGTACCAATGCAAAACGTTTTTGAATAAACGTTGGCTGAGATATGGGCTTATAAAAACCATGGTGATATTTGCCAAAAAACACTTAAAATCAAAATAACTCGAAAACAAAAAACGACAGGTACCAACAACTGTTATCAAAGTCAACATATTTTCTTACGTGTAATTGAATGGTGTAATAAAAACTATAGTATTCCATTTAAAATAACGAAATTGGGGTCTACTTCCGGTAGACCGGATGTGGTGGTCATCTTGAAAATATTTTAGATTAATAGATTGGAATGAACAACCCATGATACCAAAATTTCAAGCCTCTACGAATAGTGTAACCCAAAAAAGTTCTAATGAACCAGTTACGTGAGACACCCTGTATATATATATATGAGGTAATTTTCACTTTTTCTGAAATGTGTCTTAACAGGGTAGGGGGGATTGTTTGCAGCGGCTTGTTCTATCTTCGTTTGAGACATTTCATAAGGTTTTTTAATTTTATGCATTTCTTTAATTTCGTTAAATGTTTATCTTTTACTTTGTTATTCTTTATTATTATTTTCTATTATTGTTATTTTTCATTTAGTGAATGAATTAGCAGTTCAGTTATGTGCTTATTCTTATTTTTTCTTTAATTCAGCTTTTACGTAAGTAGTTGGTGCTACTTTTAATTAAATTTAAATTATTAAAGAAAAAAGAAAAATCGGGTTACACCGGGTCCCATCGAAATCAAAGCTATTCACGATCACGCACGCTCATGTGAGTGGTACAAAAATTGATGCTTGCTCACGGTAGGTCACGCATGATTCATCATGACCCGGCGCACAGTGGTCAATTTTTCAAATTTAAGTGGACAAAATGCCAATGTTGGTCGTATTTTTATCATATAATAATATGATAAGCCAGTTATCATATTGCATGATTAGCATATGATATAGGAATATTTATTTTCTATTATAATAGAAATATTATAATAACCATTATTCGGATGTTTAATCAAGAAGTTATGTGGTGTACAATTTTATTAAGATTTTTGCAATATTAATTATATTATATTTTAGTTGTATGTATAGATAGGCTTATTTAGTTTACTGAGTTTTAGTTTTTATAGTTAAAAAATTGCCATCACAAAATTTCATTTTTATTTCATTTATCTAGCACGGTTCATCATGAATCATTCCAAATCTTTTTGAACTTTGTAACCTGAAATATATACGATGGTGTACAAGACTTCACTGCTACTGACTTTAGAAAATATTCAATGTTAAATAAAATAGTGGCATAAATTCAAAATTAAAATTTTCTGAACCTAAATATATAAGTATAGGTAATATGACTGTTATTTTCATATCTCAATTAGAATAGATTCATATCCTATTTTCAAACCCCAATGAAATTAAATGAAATTTTAAATTTTAAATTCCAATGTAATAACTATTTTTTTAAATAATTATTTAATTCATTTTTTAATGAAAATAGAATGTGTTAATTCCACATTTCTGTTCTCTGATCTCACCAACACCAACAAGCTATCTCACTACATAAAGATCTATTACAACCTATAGAAATACTTTAAATTAATCGAATTATAATGTCGTATTCATTTTGAAAAACTCATAATACAATCAAACCTAATTAACTTTTAGTAGTTCTTACATTTTTTTTTAATTTGATGACTCACATTTGAAGTTTGTTGTAGTAAACCATCTATTGAATTTGCTGAAAGCTATACGACAAAAACATAAATAGACATGAACACAGTAGTTTTATTGCATTCAATCACACTGGCGGTTTAAATATGAATAGACCTGATTAGTCCCAAAGCTTATACAAGTTTTCGTAAAAATGCCAATTTATATAATAAATTATGTATGGTGTTCACATAAAGGATCAGTTCCAATTACACCATTCGAGTGAAATTTACGATATGGATGTTTTTCATAATTTTAATCGCTTATGCAGTATTTCATTTGTTTAACTTGCTTTAAAGCACACGTTAATATAAAACAAAGTTTAATGTGGTGTCAATTAGACTACCACTTCCGGTAGACGAATATGACTAACTATATAAATCTTAGATTTTGTTACTAGCAGCCACATGCAAAATTTCTTTACTATAGCTTGCTGGGTTTTCGAGTTGTGAATATTGTCCTACTAAATTCGTAAAATTGACCACTGTGCGGCGGCTATGCTTAGCTATGGCTATCTGAGTAATGATGGATTAGTTAGAAGATGGTAAAAAGTAACGTCAACTGAAATGGTGGTTTCATGTAATATAGTTTAGTCATAGTTATTAGTATAGTCGTAAGAGTGATAAACTAAGGTATTGTGTTATAGCAGTAATGTGTTAGCCCTAAAACTTTTAACATCTTAAAGCTAATACAATTGGTCGCAACTTGACGTAAGCGCACTTTTCTCTTTCATGCCCTTACAATATGACAGTGTTTACTTTTTTTATAAATTGAGATTAGGGCGGATAGGTTTTTATTATTCATGTTAAGTAATCCTATATGCAAAATATCTTTAGTAAACAAAACGGCTATACACCAGATTTCTTTTATTTAATTTTGCATGACTGTTTATATGTCAAAATTTTCCTTTCATTTACTGTATTTAAACATTGCATGAAACAATACCTTTCCTTATAACTACAGCTAAAGTAAATGATTATGATTATTACTAAAACTAAAATACAGCATGAACCCACAACCCACAAGTAGATTAGTTAGATACAAATAGTTTGTTAGTGTTAAATTACAAGTTTGCTATATTTCATTAAAAGAATTGTATTGAAATATGGAATGTTATGTACATTTTCTTTTCATTTGATCTTTTTATCATTATCATTATCGTCTAAAGATACCGGATATGTGTAGCTTTATAGTCGCACAAACTCTGTTATTTGTGTTTTAGCTCATGTGTAGCCATTAATTTAAGTAAGTACCATCATTACGGGGAGTTATTTTTTAAGCCGATACAAATATTACTTGCTACGTATTCCGGAAAGCAATCATCCCGGATATACGATCTCAAAATCCGCGGATTCACTCATCCGCGGTTAATGTTAAGTACTCTCTCGCTGTATCCACCACCGCAGAACTCGCACATCTGCGGTTCAATCTAATCAAAATTTCCTACTTTTTACGTGCAGATCGATGCTGGGCAAGTACATCTAGTAATTTATGTTAAATTTATAATATTATAGGATGTAATGATTATTATTTTATTATTTCATTGTTAGAAACAGACATTTTTAAGTTAAATTTTTGAATTTGAAATTTTTAATTTGATAATATACATTTTTGGTTTCATAACTTTGAGAGTATATTTTCTGGTTTAATCCGTAAACACGAATTAAAAAAGCCAATTTTATCTGTAAATTGGATTGATCAATTGTTTGGGTTTTTCACACTCCTTGGGGGATTAAATTAATTCGCGTGGATTCGTTTTAGAAACAGTTTTTATTGTTACTTATTTTGAAAAGCGTTTTGTTATAACTTGTATGGGACGAAACGATTTTTTTTCGATAACTGCTATCAAAAGTTTTGTTTTACGTAGTTCTCGCTAACGTTTGAAAAAAGTAGTTTCGCTCTCGAATGCAAAAGTATCATTTCGCTATCTAAAATCAAAAATAACTATTTTATTAATTATATTATTCCTTCTGCTGTAGAATACCACAATATACACACTATATTCGTCCATAGAACTTATTTTACTTTATTTATTAACAATCTATAAATTTAATTTTCAATATTTGTGTTTGGTATTCAAGAAATAATTTGTGTCATCAAAATGTCAAAAAGCTTTTTAACGTTAAAAGCTGTATGGATATACTGGTAAATATTCTTCTTTATTAATATGCAATCTGAAAGGGGGGCAAAAAGTCCAAGAAACATTACTATTTTAGAAAATAAAATAAACATCTTAAAATTGTTGGATGAAGGGCAAAAAAATATGAAAGTTGCTTGACAATTTGGTATTAGCCCTTGTCAATTGACTTGGAATCTCCCAAAGAATTTCTTCCTTGCAAATATTAATATTTTCGTCAAGAACTGTTGTGAAAAAGAACAATGTGAAACAATCGAAGCATATTTACAAAAATATATCGCATCAATAATTACAGTAAATTTTATTCTAAGCAACATTGTTGTTTTTCTTGTTCGAGAAATATACGAAAATATGAAAATTACTTTTTTACTTTTCCACCATAAAAAAATATAGTGGAAATATTTATAAATAAACAGCGCTCTCTTGCACTTTTTTCTAGATTCATAAATATTGAAAGAAACACGAAAATAAAAGTTTTATGAATTTCGTGGCTTCACAAGATCTTAATGAGAATACTTGAGACACGGAGCATGTTACAAAAAAAACTTTTAGAACAGAAGTTGTAATAAATTTTATTGTTAATATTATTGTTCTCTTGTATTGTTATTTTCAACATCGACATTGAGAGGAAAATGAAATTATAAAAAAAATGGAGAAATGGAGCTTGTTTCAAAAAATCTTTTAGAATAAAAGTTGTTCCAGATTTCATTTCTTTAATAACTCATTTTTAGTCTCCATCTTGATTTTAAAATAAAAATAAAACACATCAATAGTTAAAAATAAACTAATTATTGATATGGTTTCTGAATTATGATAGAATAATGCAAACCAAACATAAATGTATATCCATTTGAAAGAGCAAAATTGGAGTATTATTCTTATTCCAATTTTTATTGTTACTATACTGCCTTTTTTGTTTTTGCATCCACAAATAATATGCGAAATTTAGAAAACTGATTATCTTCTATGTCGATACCGTCCCTCGAGATTCTGATATTCTACAGTAGCATCAGTGGGTCAGCATTAATAAATCCTCTACAGACACAATTTAAAGAAATCAACCATCATAAAAGCAAAACTTATATTACACACAATGCAACTCTACGAAGAAGCACTTGCAATTTAGAAAGAAGACCAAAATCAAAAATATTTCTCAGTAAACACATACATTCTTTGGACAAAATCAAGAAAATTCTAGAATTACATTCTAGAAGTGTAAGAAAGACAGATTATCAGTCAATAACAAGTAAAGGGTCGTATATTAGATTGAAAAGAGATATAATTTACATAACATTAGGGAAGTCCGTCAGTTTCTGGAAGCGTTTACCCAAGGTTTTCAAAGCTTATTACCCAATATTAGTCAATGACTCGAAAATCCTTGAAAATTAAAAGTTACCGACAACAAAGATCACCGAATTAATGTTTTAGATTTACTTTTATATTAATTTAAAATATTTTTTATTCAGAAAATAAAACTTCATTTATACGAAATGATAACGCCTAAACAGGCTTTATGGAATTACTAATTATTTTAGTTCGATTTTCTCAATCAAATATTAAGTTTGTATTTCTTCCCACAACACATCATTACTTTAACCACTAGATAAGTGGATTATAAAAATCTTTAAACTTTACTGTACAGTCCATGAATCGCATATGTTCTTCAAAAATAGAACGAAACGATTTCTGTAGTAATTCTGAAGCCTGGGAAACTTTGTCAATAGTATATTCGCTTACGCTTAAAAATCAATCTATCAAAAAATTAAAACTGTAAGTAAAGGAGGAAGGTGGTTTCTTTCTAATTGGGATTTTATCGCAAATAGCTAAATATCTCGTACCTCAAGGATTGTGCAAATTTCGTCGTCATTATTTGACACATATGAAGAAAGTGGGGAAATTAAGTAGAAAACAGTAACAAATCAGAAATTTTCGCACCGAACAATGAACTATCTATTAGTGGTTTATGCAGTTTATTTTTTTTATTTTTTGATATACTTTTTTGTAGCAATTATTATTAGGTAAGAATCGATGTATCGACGCAGATACCCGAGGTTTTCTTTGCGTTACTTCATCTTAAATCATTTTAAGCAATACAACATTTATGTATAAACAATTTATTGTTTAGTATAACCAATTAATAGATATTATGCCGAGTGTCCCGAATATAAGTACATAAAATAGTACTATGAGATTCTTTGGTTCAAAACAGTAGATTGGTTTAAAAAATATATGGAAAAAGTAAAAATTATAGATGATTAAAGTCATGAAAACATGATGTTTCACATTAGAAAGAGTAGACATTTCTTTTAGAGTTAAATACAAATTGGAACAAAAATTACCAAGTTCTACTAATTGTTAAGTGGTGATGAAGAAGAACATACCACTTGCCTACTACGGATTGAAATGAATGTTACATCGAAACATAGCTTCTACTCATAAATAAATACACCGTGAATTTCATTAACGTCTGTTGAGGTATTGTCCAGATATAGCAAAAAAAACGTGATATTTCGGGAACTTTTTTCACATGCTTTTTAAACCAATCTTAATCGTGTATTTGGTATGTTTCTGGTATGCAATTTTTGTAAAAAGTTGTTGTTAGAAAAAAAAAAAGAAATTTTTCCATCAATACAAACTTTTGAATTAAAATCATTTATTAAAATATTAAAATAAATTAACAGAATAACATAACAGGTTCTCTAATAATTTTTTTGTTACAATAATAATTGGTAACAACAAAAAAGCATATTAAATTAAAAAGTATTTTTTATCTGTACTTGTATTGGTAATTTATTATGAATTGCAGCTTTACAAGTTTCGGCCTATTATGGTCATCTTCAGAAGCTTTGTGAAAAAAATAAAATAATGAACATTCCAAATAAAAACATAAAAACTAAACACATTAAAATAAGTAAAATTGAACGTTAAAACTGTAAAAAGGACGAACAAGACGAAAAAATACTTTTTAATTTAATTATTGATTATTGGTTAACATGGGTTATAGTTTAAATCGTTTAAAAAAAGCATATATATTACTGTTCAAAGCTACTACCATTTTTATTAGAATGTTTAATTTCCGGAACTAAAAATGTTTTCGGAATTCAAGACTATGTTTTAAATCCTGAAGCTGCCTATTTTAAATGTAATCTACTCTTGAGCTTTTTCTTCCCAACATCTGCTGCATTTTGAATTGAGACTTGATACTTCTTCTAGAAAACTTCATTTGCTTCCAAGTCATACTGCTTCTAAATGAGTTAACACTGCTTCCAAAAGGTTTGAAATGTTTCCGGAAGACTAAAGATCGCCTCTGGAAGTCTTGCAATGCTTCCAGAAGATTTGATACTGTATCTAGAAGACTTAAAATGCTTCCAAACAACAAGTTTTGTTGCCCTTTGGAAATAATTTCACATCAAAATCGTGGTAAAACCGCAACGACTATAGCTGGGGCGATTTTATTTCATAGCAACAAAACCAAAAATTTCTCCAATTAAATTCTTAAAATTCCTGTTAGTCCCTTTGGTAAATTGTCCAATAACCTTTGCTTGTTGTAAAACTTCTATCGTCACTAAAGTTTTTTTAGCAGAGCCTTCCAATACCCCTTTCCCAAAATGATTGATTTGCCCAATTTAACTACATTAATAAAACTGGCACAAGATAATAGCTTTCCTTCTAAACTTATCAATAAACTAACTAAATAGATGAAGGTGCCATATGAACCTTTATGTTTGAACCTCATTAATCAAAAAATCTTCAATAAATATAATATTTCTCTAGCTTTTTCAAACCGGAATACAATTCTCAATGTTCTGTCTAACAAATATATCGGTACTTCGACTAACAAATGAAATGGAAGCAGGGTTCACTCAACAGAGTGTAAAAAATGTAATTCTATCTATGTTGGACAAATGGGTAGGAAACTTTTTAATCGTTTATATGAACATAATACCAAAGCAACATCCAATGTTTTTAAACATATACTGGATATATGACACAATTTTGATTATGAAAACGCAAAAATTATACATAAATGTGATGAAAATGCTGAAGACTTGGACTGCTCATAAAAGACTTACAATGCTTCCACAAGACTTGAACTGCTTTCAGAGGACTTCATACTGCATCTACCAGACTTGATATATTTTCAGAAATCTTCATATTGCAGCTGGAAGACATGAAATACTTCCAGAAATCTTGATATTGCTCTTAGAAAACTTAATATTGCTATCAGAAAACTTGAAATATTTTCAGAAAACTTACTACAATTACCATTATTAGAAGACTTGAAATTCTTCCAGAAGACTTGATGCTGATTATAGAAGATTTGAAATGCTTCCAGAAGACTTGATATTGCCACTGCAAGACTCAAGTTTTAAACTACTTCCAGAAGACTTCAACTGCTTCCAAAAGACTTGAAATTGATCCAGAAGATTTGAAATGCTTCTACAAAACTTAAAATGCATTCGGATATGTTGCAATGCTCCTATACAACTTGAAATGTTTCCAGAAGATTTAATACTGCTTTCAGAATACTTGAAATGCTTCCAGAAATTTTGAATCTGCTTCTACAAGATTTAAAATGCTTCCAGAAGACTTGATGCTGATTATAGAAGATTTGGAATGCTTCCAAAAGACGTGATATTGCCACTGCAACACTCAAGTCTTGAACTACTTCCAGGAGACTTCAACTGCTTCCAAAAGACTTGAAATTGTTCCAGAAATCTTGAATCCGCTTCTGCAAGATTTGAAATGCTTCCAGAAGACTTGATATTGCCTCTACAAGACTTGATATGCATCCAGAAGACTTGAGCTACTTCCAAAAGACTTGCTTCTAGGAGACTCGATACCGCCTCTCGAAGATGTAATACTGCTTCACGAGAACTTAAAATGGTTCCTGAAGACTTGAAATGCTTCTAGAAGATTTTCAATACTTTCAGATGCCTTGCACTGCTTCCAGAATATTTTATAGTGTTTCTGAAATACTTGAATGCTTCCGGAAGGTTTGATAGTGTTTCCAGAAGACTTGAAATGATTCCACAAGATTTGATGCTGCTTTCAAAAGACATAAAATGGTTCCGAAAACTTGAAATGCTTCTAGAAGACTTGCAATACTTCCAGAATGAAATGTTATACTGTATCTAGAAGATTTAATACTGTATCTATGAGTTGTACTGCTTTCAAAAGACTTGAAATGCATCCAGAAGATATGGTACTGCTTCTAGAAGACTTGATACTGCTTTCAAATGACTGGTTCCAGAAGATTTGAAATGATTCTAGAAAATTTCCAGAAAATTTAATACAGTATCTAGAAGACTTGAAATGTTTCAGAACACTTGAAATAGTTCCAGATGACTTGAAATACCTTCAGATTCTAGATATTATTCTGATTTTATAAAGTGGCAAACAATGAAGAATAATCTAAAATTGTTGAGATAAACAAAGAGAACATTTTCAAAACTAATTCAAAAGTAAATTGGGTTTATTAATTGGCATACCAAAATCAACTTTAAGTGGTAATGGTAATAATAACTAATGATAGCAACACTGCCAGAAGACTTTTGAAAATGTGAAATAAACTTTCTTTTGATGTTTTCGGTGTAAACGAAGAATTAATTTTCCGAAGAATATGATATTAATATAATAGTATTTAACGGGTTTGCGGAGGAACTGTGAAGTTATTTATATTCTTGGTATTATATGCCAATTACAGTGGATATGATACTTATATATGGAGGTTCTATAATTATAAATGCTATACTACCAATTGGTGCTCTATCAGAAGAAACATTAGAAACTAGATTGAAAGATATTAGGGCATATAGATAACGCCACATTTTAAAAATAAGTAAAATAGCAACGTAAAAAATTTTATTAACATCTTCGGATATATCCTCTCTGCGATCGAGTTTTAAATAGAAAGAATGAAGAACAATAAATGTAATTATACACGTAACGTACGTTTGATTCGTATTAACATTTTTTTGTTATTGTGTTTGTTTTTTGATCAAGTTCCAGTTTTTATATTTTTTTAACTTTTTTGAGCATTTTGTATATATTTTGAAAAACTATTATTCCAATCATTTTTGACACAATGTTAGTTCACTCTGAGCTGCAGTGGCGCCTTATCAGTTCAGCATAACATGCTCTAAGTACTGTGGCGAGATTAATTGTATTAACACTTGCATAGATTTTTTCGTAGAGGAACTCCAAGGCCATCTTAAAGGACTATTAGTCCCATCCATTTGGTAGAAGCTTCCGATTTAAATCCTGAGTAACCATACTATGCATTATGTGAATAGTGTGCGCATCTTATTGAAACTACATCGGTTCATTTGAAGTGTCTCGTAAATTATTCAGCAAATCAGGAAAGTTGTTATGAAGAAACACCAAATAACGGTGATTTTAGTCCTTTGTACAGTTCAATAACGAGTATTTTTGTTCAGTTTTCTATTATTATGGACACGATTGCATTATAGACTGTTATTCAATAAGTTTGTCTCTTTTAACCAAAATTGAAACTTCAACCAAAAACTGAAACCAACGGGTATCGTCATCTATTGGACCAATTATCGTTTATCATTTCCAAACCCATTGCAATATTTAGATCACTTCGAATGATTCAAAATTGATAAGATTTAATAATCGCATAAACATATGCCTATGTTTTTCGATCATTCATTATGTATCATAAATTAAAATCATATTTGACTCTTTTTTATTAATGTAAGGAAGCATTTTAAATTAAAATTATTGCCGTTTATTGTTTGAACCGAATATTAATAAAATTGCACAGTTTCCAATATGATGGATCACGGAATAAAAAGTATGTGTTGGGATAAAATTTCTTTTGACTGTAGCACCACCTTTAATTTTGTATAATGGCAGTTAAGAGTACCTAAGAACAGAAATAATTTACGTACCCTAGCAACACCTTCTTACTAAACTAAAATACCTCGATCCATTCCAGACATAATTGGCTTAGGAGCTTAAAGTGAAACACCCTGTATCAGATCAATAATTAATGTATTTATATTTTTAGTTCCAAATTCAAATATACCGACTATCTACCCACCATATCCACCAGCGCCAGGTAAAGTTAAACCATTTTAATCAATTCTTTTGATATCTTTTTAACTTTTATATAGTTACAAGTCCGCCAGGAGGACACACAACAAGTAAATATTTTGATACAAATAGATAGTACATATAATAATTTTTAATTATCTAATTTTTAGTTCACATAATTGAAGCTCAACCTGCCTTCGGTTCTGATAGTCAGTATACAAGATGTACAAATTGCGGAGTTCAAGGTTTCACAGTTACTAAATCAAAACCAACGACAACAACGCACATTATAGCTCTAATTTTGTGCTGTGTTATGTAAGTTCTTTTCATAAAAAATTTAAATTTGCGTCATGGAACATTTAATTTTTAGATTGTGGCCAATTGCATGGGTCCCATACGTATGCAGCTCCTGCCAGAAAACGGTTCATTATTGCCCAAGTTGCAACCACTTTTTAGGCGAGAGTAATTTTTAAACAATCAAACATCAACTTTTTTTGTGTATTGTGTCCCAACTAAAATTAATAAAGCTTTGTTAGATTAATCA
Organism: Onthophagus sagittarius; assembly: GCA_036711965.1. Taxonomy (NCBI): domain Eukaryota; kingdom Metazoa; phylum Arthropoda; class Insecta; order Coleoptera; family Scarabaeidae; genus Onthophagus; species Onthophagus sagittarius. The sequence goes on from JASERS010000001.1 coordinate 51,435,478, forward strand.
TAAATCGTAAACAGCCCGAACATAAATTGATTTATTTATCTTCAATCAATCAACACCCTGCCTGCACATCGTCAATTATTACAATTGCCTTTCAACAATGGAAACAACTGGGGTGTTAGTAATAGATTAATTTATTGCGGAACAAGTTTGGCTCAGATCCTCCGAAACGGGTATCAAATAGAAATTAGATTTAAGGCTTGAAATCCGGAAATCCATTGATTTCAAAACCCTTCACTTTGTTGTTAATCGACTAATGCTGTAGTAAACTGATAAAGTCGGTCGATTTATAACGGCTTTAGTCGTCACGACTGCTGCTGTTACGTTTACGTATCACTACAACACACTCATCAAATGTGAAAACTCTTCGCGGTTTCAGGATTCGCAAACGTAAAGTTGAAGTGCTAAATTTAGTTTTCAGGCTTTATAACCGTGTTTAATAATAGGTAATAAAATAACGAGATGTAAAATGTAACGTATCTACTAAGTATACGATTTTATCTTTTAACGCTTCACCAATCTTTTTTATTTTATATTTTACCTAATCTCTAAAACTCAATTATTTTATGTAATGAGCAACTAAGGTAGCTACATAATCCACAAAATGACGTCACAACGAGTTGTTGACTACATTATGCTCCAACGCCTCAGACTCGAACTTGTTAAAATGATTAAAAACTCCTCGGTGGCTTTATTATCGAAAATGCGATGTGAACGGGGCTCATTTTAAATGCACTTTACGCCCCCTTTTAATTTCCTTCCAACACACAAATATTAAACCTGGGAATTTTCAACGCCCACACTACATATCCAGGAATCTCATTCAGCTTGTTGGAGGAAATGATTTAAATAGGGAGCAAATTCCATCAGTGAACACAACGACGCTAATGTATATCGAGAAAATCTCTAGATTCTTGTACGTAGAGGGTTTATTGTTATTTTAAGATTTGAAATATGACATCACTTTCCTCATTTTAATATTTTTATTTCTAAACCATTACGTTTAAAACTACGTTTCAAGAATTTTTCCCATCGTTAGAGTTAACATACTTAAAGAACCAACAAATTTCACAATTTCTTCACTTTTACACTAAAATTATTTATTTTCTTATATTTAAACAATTTGTGAAAAATTGGGAAAATTAAAATCTACAGATAAAAATCTCAAATTATATTTAACACCAACCCAATATAATGAAGATAAACCATTTACCAATTATCAAAGTTACTGAATAAATCATTATCTTTTATATTCATTAAATCAGTACGATGTTAAAAATGCTTGGAAATTATAAGATAAAATAAACGTATGTAAAAACGGCATGTATAAACGGCTGTAAAAGTCGTAATAAAACATGAAATGAAACATGCCCATAGAATAATAGTTTACATGTTTGCCATATTAAGAGATGGGAAGTTACTACCACCATATGTGGCGTATAAAGCCAAATATACATATCCAGGTTTGACAGAGATAAAGGGAGGTCCAGGTTTAAGATATAACCGAACACCGAATGGTTGGTTCGATACCTGTTCATTTGAAGACTAGTGTTTGATTATTGCCCTGCTATATGTAACATTTGTACGGCCCCAAGATAATCATTGGGGATAATTTAAGCAGCCATTTAAGAAATGACGTGATTTAACAGTGCCAAAATATGAACATAAGGTATGTTCTCCTATTCCTAAGTCGACTAATTTCCCGCAATCCCTAGATGTTACATATTTTCGACCATTTACAGGTTTACAGCGCAGTATTTTAGATAAACGAAAACTAAAAAATCGGGGTTTATTGCCCAAAACAGTACTTCCTAGACTGATGAATGGAACCATTGAATTGTTGATTTAGATTAAACTAGACTAATTATTAATTTTTACAGCCGGGTATCTATGGGAGATATAAGATGCTAACCACATTAAAAATCCATCAGTCAAGTTAAATTTTTATAATTTGGTCAAAGGCTTTCTAGAAATCGGTGTAAATTGTATCAACCTGGTGATTTTCATTCAAACAAGCTTAAATGTAATTTATATACGTTACAAGATTGGATTCTACAGATCGGCCTCGGTGGTAACCATGTTGCTGTTGAATAAGGAAAGATTGTATTGAAAGATGTATTTCATCATACACATTTTTTTCAAAAATCTTGGATAAAATAGGAAGAATAGAAATTGGGCGGTAATTAGTAACACAATTTCTACTTCCACTCTTATAGATGGAAAGCAAATATGCTTTTTTCCACTCCATTGGGAATATTGGTTGAGTAAATGAACGACTAAATATGATAAAGAGCGGTTTAGCAAGTTCAGAGGCGCATGTCTTTAAGAAAATACCCGGTAACCCATCAGGACCTGAACTCATCTTTTTGTCATGTGTAATTCGAGTGAGAAGCTGTGTCATATCTCCGATTGAGTACCGAGATTGGAAGCTGAACTTTATAATAGAACTTGATTGTTGCTGGAGTCTGTCCTCGATGAAGACTGTACTAAAGAAAGAAGCGAATAGTTCAGATATTAAGTGACCACCGTGTGCCAAGTTGCCAACGAGTTCCATACGAGCCGGAAAGTTGTTGCAACAACGTTTTCTATGTTTTGTAGAGAAACACAGTTGCGAAGGCGAATCAAGTAGATGTATAATCACTCGTAATCAATGTCTTAGAGTTTTTACGTAAAGCTTTAAAAGAAAGAAAATCCGTGTAGTTACCCCATTTAATACATTTTTATGAAATTTCAATTTTTCTTTAATTACTTTAATTGTTGAATTAAAATATCAACTAGGGTAGCGGTATTTACTGACCGTGTGTGTAAGCGACACACGGGACAAAATCATTAATCCGAATTATTAATGATTCAACTTTCAACTGGCTGTAAAATTTTTATATGCATAGGTTAACTTCAAGACCATCAATTAAATCAGTCTAGTCTATACTGAAAAGAGCGTTTATATTCTATAGTCGGCAAAAACTAAAGTAGACTAAGGACCATTACGTAAAATGTGCGAGCATTACATAGTATTAGATCTAATGTTTTACTATTACAATTAACTATGATATTAAATTGAGTAAAATTACAGTATGAAAAGACTATAAGAAAATCCTCTGAACGTTGATCAAAGATGGTCAATATTTGGTAGATTGAAATCGCCAATGATTAAAAGACCATCCTCTGGATTTTGTTCACGTACTAGCTACATTTATTGAAGAAACAATGAAAAGAGCAGAGAATCACCGGGAGGAAGATAAACACAACACAGAATCCCACACGTTACACCATACTGCACACACAGCCACAAGTCTTCAACCGCTGTAGTATAATCCGGAAAAGGAATAACGTGAATGTTTTTCCTAGCAGCTACAAGAACCTATAGTATTATTCTATTAATTATTCTATCCCTATGGTAAATAATATAGTCGTCACAAAGAATCTCCCTGTCAAAGATCGAGTCTTTCAGATAAACCACGAACGTTTTGATAATGTATGGATAGGGCCATTGTTATCAAGGACGAAATGCCAATAGGTAATAAAATGCGCAGTTAAGGGTAAGGTTATTAAAGTTTCAAAAGGTCTGCTTCAGATTTTATTACAAATGCTCTTGCGCGATCGTTCTTCCTTACGTGACTGATACAGTTCTTCAACCAAACGTATTTAAAAAATTCTGTTTTATATAATGGCGGTGTTTGCGATCCCTTAAATCTTAGATTCAGATTACGCACATCGGAGCGAAAAGATATCTTTCTATACAGGTACGCAGGCTTTTCTCCAATTAGTAAATTACGAAACAGTAACGCCGCATGTGCCAGGCGTCTTGACTGCATGTTTAGCCAGCTCACCTCTGACTGTAATTTACATGATCCCTTCATGTTAAAACATACAATACACGTATACAAGAGTTTTGTACATTTTGGATTTTGTATTTAAATGCATGCGTTAGAAATGGGTAATACAGACAGTCAGCATAATTGTAATGTGATAATACTATGCTATCAGATAGCCATCATTTAGTTGCTTTGTTTAACTACGCCCGATTACAGTAAATAACATTTAAAGAGCCATGGGCCTTCTGTAAGCATTTATTAATATGCTAATCAAATTTTAAATTTTCATCCAATATTACCCCTAAATTTTAATACTATCTGCTCATTGTTAATTTTAATGTTAATTTTGTTCCTCGATCGTTGTTTAATTGATTTTGGACCAAACAGCACTAGTTCTGTCTTTTGTGGGTTGACGTGTAAGTCATGTCCATCAGAAAGCTGAACTAGCCGCCTCAAATCATCATCAATTCTGGCACATGCAACGTCCACCTCCGACTCTGAGAAAGAGTAATAAATCTGCGTGTCATCCGCATACCAATGAGCTGTGCAGTACTGCATTATAGTATCTGGAAGCCAATCATTTACTGTCACTTGTTGTTCCCTATCTAAACTATAAATAGTTTATCAGAAGACGTATTGCTTGTTCACTCAACCCTATATGATTTAATATTGAATACAACATTTTATGACTCATTCTATCGAAGGTTTTAGAATAGTCATATTATATATGCATATAAAAATCATACAAATCAATGTCAATGGGTACACTCGAGGAGGTTACGTTCGCGAAATGATCGCCAAATTCAATGTGCATTAGCCAGATTTTCTGGAATACTGCAAGGTACGGGTTATCATTCCACATTTTTTCAAACCACCCCAAGGATTTACTTGCGATTGTAAACAATAATCAACAAATGCCCTAATTTCCCTCATTATAGCACCTTTTACGTAATTCTTCATATCTTTGTAATATTTCCATGATTCGTTCGTTCTTACTACTCTAAAACATTTATTATTATTTTTTATTTATTATTAAGGCTTATCACGAAATTTCTGCATCTCCCTTATAGTGTTGGCTATCCAAGGTGTCGGAGCTCCGCGTACCTTAAAGGTTCTGACCGGAGCGTGAACATTAAAAAGTGTCAAAATGCTCTCGGTAAAAAAAAAGAAATATTATCATTAACGTTCATCATATCAAAAATCAAGAAAAAAGGAATCGCATGCAGATCTTGCAAAGTCATGTTAATTAAAGTGAGTAAAGGCACGACGAGCAATAGAAAGCAATGACCGTACAGGAAACGCTATCATTTTGTCTGCAATAAGGATAGCAATCGACAATTGCGATTTCAGTTCGCTGATGAAAGTCTCATTCTCGCGCTTTGTCTGCGATCTGTATGCAACACTCACCGCAAATACTATCGTATGAATAGTAAACGTAACCCAAACCCGCTCTATAGCGTTAGAAAACATTAGTAGTTTAGCCTTAAGGCTTTTCTTTATATATATCCCGACGCCACCTCCCCTCTCGCCACTATCCTGTCTAAAAAAATCGAAATTAGCTAAGCATGAATTATCATTATCTGTATTCTTGGATAACCATGTCTCAGATAAACAAAAAATATCCTAATAATTTGATTCAACACAATCCCTGACTTCTGCAAGAACAGGAAAAAGCGACCAAACATATAAATGTCCAAATTTAAAACATCTCTGTGGCGTTTGATCTCTTGTAAATAAAATTAGCAAAAAAAAATAACAAACTATGTCGCTGACGTGAAGTATTCGAAAGAAAAACTACTCTGTGAGACTGCAATACATGTAACGAAGTTCATGCCATTCTATGTGTGTCTATGTATTAAAAAATAATAAAAAAATATAATGCGGTAAAAATATAATCAGAAAGCAAAAAATAATAATAAATAAAACAAAGTAATAGTAATAACAGAAACATATTTAAATAATCACGTATTGATTATTTTATGAGTTGTCTGACGGCAAACAAATATAGCTACTTCATCTACATTTTATAACCGATACTACAGTAAACTTAATCTGCTTGTTTCTCTTCTACTATTTACCTTGCCAAAATCGTCAATTGTTTTTAATTTGCGACACAGATCCATTAAAGTCAACATAGATCCTACCGTCTATATTCCACGCACTTTTCTTCGCAACAATCCCATGCGCTTTTTTGAGTAGGTTGAATTTATGGCTGGTTAAATCTTCCTGAATGCCAATTTTGGAACCCTTAAGGTTTTTCTTCGCCTTCTATACCATATTTGGAGATTTATTGCTTACCAACTTAACAATAACTGGTCGTGGATTTTTTTTTACGAAATGATCCCACTCTATAACAACGATCAATATCATCAGCAGAAACAGTAACAAAATATATGTCTCTAAATACCGACAATATTTCGGTTTCGACGTCTTGCTGTTTTGCTTCGGGTATCCCGAAAACACGCATATTATTATGGCGGGTATACTGCTTCAAGTCGTCCAGTTTTTCGGAAATCAACTTGTCCTCTTTCTTTCTTAGGTTTTCTTCCTTAAACTCCTTAATTTCTGTAGCAAATTGTTGTTTTACAATATTAACAAATTTAAGCCATAAAAGATGCTTTTTTCATCAACTCACCAAGAGAAGTATGGAATAACTTTTTAAATTCTCGAAGATTATCTTCCGTAAAATTCTACTCTGAAAATCTTGACTGCTGAACAACTTAACAAAATTTTCTTGCAGAAATATTTATGTTCAGGTTGTAACTGGTTATTAATAATGCTTTTCCACATCATTACGCACAATTTTAGCGAACGATCGTTGATAATCGATTTTAATTTTTGAATTATGAAAGAGTTTTGCAATAAAAATCATCAGTTATGATATTTTAGGAATTTTGACGTTATTACTGAAAAATTGTTATAACCAAATTCTAATGTGTTTTGGAGTTTTAGTGTGTATTTTGAAGATTGTCTCTTTATTTCCGCAATCTTGTTATATCTAGATTGTAACTGATTATGGATTATACTTTTCTGCTTCATTAACTATTAAAGAAAGAAGAGGAAAATTTATTAAACAATATTCGTTTAATAGGGTTTTCTAAAACTCTTGTTTTTTGAGTTATGGTCGATTTTTGGGAAATAATATGAATGAAAACCCGAAATAGAAACGGGGAAGAGGATTTTTTAAGCAAAAAGGGAAGATGATTTGCTTTTGAATTTTTATAAAAATATTTTTTTCTTTTACTAGGAACTATGTTAGCATTTATTTTATCGTGCTATTTTACAACAATTACAACCAACATCTAAAAATTGTATTACAAAAAATATTTAATATTTCATATTCATTTCTACGTACCATCAATACAGTTTCTATTATTTTTATACTAATAAAGAAAATTTTAGAGTAAATCTTCATAACAAAAACAATGATAAAACAGTTAATTTTAAAACGGCTGTAGGACAAATATGAGCGCATTTTGCGGATATTTTAAATAAATTAGTATAATGAAAGCAAGTTTCCCCAGACAATAGAATTGTAATTTACCTTGTTAAGAATACCACACAGACTTGATTTGTAAGAATCATATTCTATAAGTTGTGTTAAAGTGTAAGAAAATAAATGTGTTTTATGTAAAAGTAATTTTAATAACAATAATGGTTAATTATGAAATTTGTTAATTCTTTAGGTATCGTAAGCCGTTTCAAGAATGAAGAAGAAGAAAATGATGTAATATTTCATTTATTTAAAAAACTAGAAAGTCTAATTTTCGACTGAAAAAACAAGTTTCGAAAATAGAGTGTCGGTGCTTTATTTTTGATACCCATGTTTATGTAGTGCAGATTGATGATAAACTGATAAAAGTATTGGAGCATTTATTAACTTACAGAACAAATATTTGAGATATCATTAATTAGTTATATTTATTGATAAATTTTTTTGTTTATTATTTTTTTATAGTAGATTGTTATTTTAACCAATGTGATACAAACTTATTTTTTTATGTTTATCTGAATAATGTATCATAATGCTCATAAAGCACATCTGCTCTGTATTTTTCACCATAAACTATGCAAAAACTGTTAAAATTACTTACTAATTTAAAAGAACATTTCATTGATGTCATCATAACAATCACCTTAAAGTAAGTTCACATCGAAAGTAACATTTGGCACTACAATTTTTGTTTTTACACTCACGTTTGGTAGACTAACGAAAGGTACTTTACTATCTGTATAAATGATTATCTGGTATTATTTACAGAGTGAGAAAAGTAATAACGAAAATTGGTAGGGGAAATAATTGATGAAAATGCATCATAATCAAAGTTTATAACCCTGTTATCAATTTTCCCACGAAATCATATCATTATATTATACATTTCTAGCCTGTTTTAATTTGCAACATTATTTTACATATTAATTTTTCTTTATTTCAATGACTGATTAATTTTAATGAGTAATGATTTAATGAGTAGAAAGTATTTATAGCCATTCCATTATAAGATCCATTCATTCAATCCCATTATTACTTTTATAGTTTAATAGAAGTGTCAGAAAATCGTATTTTACGATTATCTCAAGCTATTTTCCACGATGAGGAAGGCAGGTAGTAAAAATAAAAAATAAACCGCACACGATACAAGTTCCTAACGGTACTGATATAGATATAATGGCTACTAAAAATATTATATAAAGAAATCCTTCATAAACCAAACGAATACTAATTAGTTCGAATAAAACATTTGCGTCAATAGATTTCTATAGATAATTGATTTACGAAAAGGTCAATCAGTCTCGAACTGTGCGTCCTTCATGACTTGACAAATTAGGAGGGAAAAAGATTGGCCGAAAAAAGGAAGCCCTAAAACTAACAGTGTTTTGCTTCATCAACGAATTCTTGTAATTAGTTACAACGGTTTATTTGGCATTGAACGAAACCACACTGGCGTTTGAATTTGCTCCGTCCGTGTTGGTTCACACTCTATTTGAAAACAAACAGCAACTTCCACGTTCGTTACGATTGTAAATGTCTGTTTGTTCGATTACATAAGAAGTTTCAGGAAATAATTTAAAGACTGTAACTATATTGATGTTCAGGTTGAAACTTTGCATTGTATTATCGTTACAGCTGTGCAAGTTGTATCTACATAATGTCTTTTAAAGTGTGAACAAACTTGATATTTACCGAACAATAAATTGATGAATATTTATGAACCTCCTTCGTGTTCTTGTCAGGAAAGTTTGTGCGCCTATAAATTATGTTCTACATAATCAAAATCAGGTCATTCAAGTAGATCTTAAACGTTTCGTGCAATCATTGTAGTTTTAACGGTTTGTAAGTGTGTCACATTATTTACGATAACATTTTCATTCATTCGTTTGGTGCGAATTGCTTTTTCCAAGGTTCATTCAACGTCTGCATTTTTAAGGTTTCCATCGAATTTCTCTTGAGTCCCTTGAGAGCAACGTTGTGTTTTGGTCACAGTGCTGCAATCCCATTCTCAACTATTCGTGAATTTTCCACGACCACAGACCACTAACATTTTGTAGATTCCAATTTGGCTGTTCTCTTTAAACTTGCGGTCTTTATTGTTGTTTTACAAAATTCTCATTTCGACAATGAACACATGTTACATGTATAATTAAACGTTCCATTTATGTTCAATCATTGTGTAGGTTAACTTTTCATTTTCTAATTTATTATTAAATCAGATTATTCGCATAAAGTGACAGCGATCGATAACTTCGGATGCGAAAAATTATGCTCAAGTGGGAGCGGAAAACCGGTTTACATAATTTCGTTCTTTTGCATAACAATCGCCAACCATGTAGCTCTTTTCAACACAAGAATGGAACAGAACAATAAATGTAAAATGGAACAAAGAAGACACTGGAGTGATGGGTAATTTATTAATATTAATATTGCCTTTAGTATTCTGTTTATATAAGATGAAAATTTATTGGAATAAATTCGTGATAAATGCGTGTATGATTCGCAAAAAATGTATTTTTTAAATTGAATCTTAAACATCATTTACATTATTTATTTTAGGCGTATTTGGGTGTAAGCAGGCCGAGAATCCTTACAAAAGCGAGATTAATTCAATCAAATGAACATATTTCCCTTGAACTACTTAAAATCGATGAAAGTAGAAATAACGTCTGTACTAGAGGTGTGCAAAGTACGTGAGGCCCGCCGGGTCACGACGCTCACGTGAGCGTGCGTGATCGTGAACAACTTTGGTTTCAACGGGACCCGGCGTGACCCGATTGGGTCGTTTTTTTAATTAATAACTAAAAATATACATACATTGTGTGAAAATACAACAACAAAGCCCCAAAGAGACCTAGCAAATATCGATCGTGAATCGTATGTTACGAATGAGTTTTTGGTCCTAAGAAGGGTTTTAAGTAGTGCTGAATAAAGTGTTGATACTTGTTGATGGTATCGATACCCGTAAGGTAGTTTATGTGTTAAAATATCGAAAATTGTTTTTGATATACAGAAAATTGCATAAGAGATGTGTAAAGAGATAATGGTTTAAGAGAGCTAAACTACCTTAAAGATGAGTTCAATATGTGGTTATATTTGGAAGTATTTTAAGTCCTTTAGAAGCAGTATCAAATCTTATGAAAGTATTGTAAGCCTTCTGCAAAGCTTTTAAATCTTCTAGAAATAGTATGAAGTCTTCCAGGGGCAGTATCAAGTCATCCGAAACCATTTCAAGTCTTGTCGAAGCAATACCAAGTGTTTTAGAAGCATTTCAAGTATTCTACGACCAGTATAAAGTCTTCTGGAAGCAATATCAAGTCTTCTGGAAGGAGTATCAAGTCTTCCAAAAGGGAATAATCCGCCCCTTAGTCAATAATCCCGTTTTTGTTTACAGTAGTAAAGAGACGGAGTTATAAAAAACTGATTTTGATATGGAAGACTTGTACGTTGTTATCTAAACCGTACTTTTTAAAGGTTCTTCTGAGATTATGCTTGAAGAAGAGTACTTCTACACTACGCTCCGTTTTTTCCATAATACTTGTTGATTTGGTACTTGTTGATTCAAGGGAAAATTTTTAGGGTTTCTCGATTCTGTTGGTATTACTTAGGATCCGAATAAAGTTTCTGATGTTTTCCTGTTAAATCTGCCACTATGTCAAACACGATTAATTAACCCATTAGCGCCTACATGTACCATTTGGATCCAACAATTTTTTCATATTATCTTCTATAAATTTATTCTAAATCAGATTTTAGTGGAAAAATAACTTTTACATAATAAAATTTCTTCTCAACGTTAATGGGCTAATATCTATTAATATCACCTGATCGAGCATGAGTCACGTGAATTGACATGACCCATGCGTGAGTTACGTGATTCATGGCTGATATTTACGTGCGTGACCCGCGTGAGTCTAGATTGTGAGCGGGCGTGAGTGGGCATAAAAAGTCACTCAAGCGCACATCTCTAGTCTGTACAGGGTGAGCCAAATTTAACACTTTTAAAGCGAAACTTCGCGTTATATAACAAATAGAGGCAAAAGTATATCGATTCTTGATTTTATAAAAAACTTAATAGTGAAAACCGCATACCTATATCTCTTACGGTTTCAGAAATATAGAGACGAGACGATCTTTCAAATTTTATCATTTTTTTCGTGATTCTACTTAAACGTCAAGAACACATCATCCTTTAACATTTCTTAGTAGGAATCGATTTAAAATTTAAGTAACGAGTTTTATATCATTTTAAAGAGGGAGATTCAATCTTCAATTTGGTATGCAAGTCATTTGTACATTTTCAAAAATAAGCCCCCACGATCTTTCAAATTTTATTATTTTATTCATATTTCTACTATAACATCAAACACACATCATCCTTCAACACTTTCTTAAGTGAAATCGATTTCAAATTGAAACAAGTTACATTATTGTATGAAAGACGAATATTTATTGCATGACATTACCACAAACAAAATTTAATCTAAAGATCAAGTTATCATTGTATAAAATGTTATAGGGCCGGTTGTACAATATAACGATAAATCTGTCTGACAACTAACCGACCACTAATTTTATCGGGAGGATAAAAATATTGGTGTTGTACAAATCCAAAAAAAAAAATGGTTTTGTCGAGAGGATTGCTATCGGTTAAATAAAAGGCACTTGGTATCACTCTTTCCTTACATGTAGTAATTTGCGTAGTTGATTTGGTAGCGGTAACGTCATTCATATTGAGATTTAGTATAAAGGTGAAAAAAATTTAATATGAAGTGATTTCTTTATTATTTTCAGTGCAACAAATTGTTTCGACTTCACAATGGAGTCGTCTTTAGGCACGACACCAAGATTATAAAATTAATCGTAAAAAAATACATTAAACAGCTCATTATAAAAACCTACCGTCGAAAAAACCTCAGAGGTAAATACGGGAATCAACATAAGATCCTTTCAGATTATCATTTAAATAAAATATGATTTATCAATAGCCTTTGTTGAAAATTAAAAATCATATCAAAATACTGGTAAACGTGATACGAAAATTAAGAAGTTGTGACAATCTATTTAAATGTTAGTTGTACTCAAATAAACATTGATTACTGAAGTGATTGAAACTTATAAAACATTATTGCTGTCTGTTGTTAAACATTTTCTTTAGAAAATGAGGTTAGAAAATGTAAGTCGATCAGCGAATGACAAAATGAAACTGGTATGCAGACCAATATAAAAATATGTGTCTCTATTATAGACATTAAAACATTAAATTGAGCAAAACACCATCTTGTAAAAGGGAAGAAAAGAGAGAACGGAAACAACAATATGACCTGAAATTAACAAGATGAAAAGAGTTACATCTAAAAATCCTAGAAAATATTACTTTTAAAATCAAATATGCTAATATACTAATTACATAATTAAAGTGGTGTATGTGTGGTAGACCACAAAATTATTAGTGAAAAGGGTCTACAAATTAAATAAATTTAAGGAAGAATTTATTGCAGTTGTTACAGGTATTTTCATTTAGTCCCAACTTTCTTAGGTTTTTGATGAGTTACGATATTGTCTATTTTCGTAGAATGATCGTTTGAGGATAGATCTTTGAGGAAAGTGGACTTGTCTTTGCTTATATGTTCCTTATAACGTATGTTTAAAGTATGACCCGTTTATCCTATATAGACATTTTTACAATTTCCACATTTGATTTTATATACACTTAGCAGCAGAAGTCTGCGTATAAAAAACTTCTAACACTTTAACTGAAAAAATAAGGGTCATGATCTAATGTGATAAACTTCAATTTTTTTTTATTTTGTGTATTAACTACATATAATTCTATTAACAAAATATGCATCAATAAAACAGAACAGAATAGTTACAAAAAAAATTTAAATTAAAAATTCTCCAAATAATGCGTATGCAAAAATCTGCGTACAAATAAAGACGCCTTCTCCAAAATATACTTATTTACTTAAATACGTAGTTGGCGATGTACGCTTTCCGATTTAAATAAAAGATAATCGGTGTTAATTATATTAGCAGAGGCTTAGAAGCTAAAAGTTAGAATGGACACGAAAGGAAAGAAAATTGAATTGGGAGAGAAAAAATTATTGTAAAGTTATGGAAAGAGGGAAAATCTTTTCGAAAAATAGGAGAAACTGTCGGCAGGTCACACTCTTCCATTCAAAGAGTAATTAATAATTATAAAGACACTGAAGATTACCTCTCACGTCCGCGATCTGGTAGACCACCCCTTTTAACAAACCGAGAGAAGCGAAAAATTGTACAGCAGGTTAGAAAAGAACTTAGGCTGACGGCCAAAAAAAATAGTAGAAAATGTACAAGAAGAATTTTATAAAACTATCAGCAAAGATACGGTGAGAAGGACGTTAAAAATAGCTAACTATCACAGTCGCGTTTCACGAAAAAAGCCATTTGTGTCAGAGGTCAATCGTCAGAAGCGGATCGCCTTTGCAAAAAAGCTCTTAGACAAGCCCATTGAATTCTGGGAGAAAGTTCTCTTTACAGATGAGAGCAAATTTTGCATTTTCGGCATTAAGGGTAAACAACTTGTATGGAGAAAACGTAATACTGCCTTTAATCCCGAAAATTTGAAAGCGACTGTAAAACACGGAGGTGGTGGAGTTATGGTTTGGGGGTGTATGTGCACCAAAGGGGTGGGAAGGTTGGTTTTCATAACATCGACAATGGACCATAAAATGTATATAGACATTTTAAAAGAAAATTTGAAGCCTAGCATCGAAAACTTGGGCTTGGGGCCCGAATACTTTTTTCAACAAGATAATGACCCCAAACATTGCGCCCACAACACTAAGCTTTGGCCACTATACAATACCCCAAAGCAACTTAAAACACCTCCACAATCGCCGGACTTGAATCCCATCGAACACCTTTGGGATTTACTGGAACGCAGGATTCGGCAACACAACATAACGTCGAAGGAAACGTTAAAAAATGTTATGATTGAGGAATGGGCCAAAATCAGTTCGGACGAAACGAAGAAATTAGTGCACTCCATGCCTAAAGGTTTAAGGGAGGTCATTAAACGTAAAGGTTATCCGACCTCATATTAATATAGAAACAATGATTTCATTTATGAATTTTTTATAAATACTGTCCTGACTTGTACGCAGATTTTTGCATACCCGTTATTTATAGAATTTTTAGTTTTGATTTTTTTCTGTAACTACTGTTTCTGTTTTGTTGAAGCATATTTTGTTAATAGAATTATATGTAGTTAATATAAAAAATAAAAAAAATTTTTTATTAATAAATTAAATTTTTTATTTTTTCAATTAAAGTATTACAAGTTTTTTGTACGCAAACTTCTGCTGCTGAGTGTATGCCACTTTCTTCATTCTCTTTGAATTTATGCCTGTTATTAATTAGAATTGTACTGATTGTTAATAGAAAAGGTTTGCGAAATATTGTATTTGTGAAAGTTTTGTTCAAATTAGTTTGCAAATGTGGATGATAAGGAATTTTTATATATAATGTATCCCTACATTTTATAGATAGGATTATCTGACATTATTTGAAATTTGAATTGTCATTTTGACAAAACCTAATAACAGTTGTAAAAACCATACAATTAGTATCTTCAATATTGAAAAATTGTTTAATTTGTATGATAAACAATATAATTTGAAATTGAAATTAGAGAGCAACCTAACCACATTAAACAGGGGAACGAAACGGTGTGGATAGATTAGAAACTCTCATCGATGTAATACAATATTAGAGATTGACATTAAATTTCCGACTATTTCAATTAATCGCCAATACTCCTCTTGTGTATAATTACTAGCACGTTTAATTTTCCTGACTTGCATAATATATTATACAGGCAAAGTAAAATATATTATGCATTACATTAGTATAATTATATCAGTATAATTATATCAGTATAATTATATATATTATACTGAGTATTTATATATATTATACTGGTTCATTAGAAATTTTTTAGGTTCCAATATTCGTAGAGGCTTGAAATGTTGGTAATATGGGTTGTTCATTCCAATCTATTAATCCAAAATATTTTCAAGATGACCACCACTACCGGAAGCTACTTCCGCTCTACCGGAAGCGGACCTCTACTTCGTTATTTTAAATGTAATGCTATTGTTTTTATTATACCGTTCATTTATATGTTAGAAAATATATTGACTTTGATAACAGTTGTTGGTACCCAGCGTTTTTTGTTTTCCAGTTATTTTGAATTTAAGTGCTTTTTGGCAAATAGCACTATGCTCTTTAAAAGCACACACCTCAGCTAACATTAATTTAAAAACGTTTTGCATTAGTACGATGACTCTTCATATGCTGTCAAATAGATTGTTACTTGTTATATCGGTATACCTTATACAGCGTGGTCAAAAATTGAATAACCGTTTCGCTGTATTCAATTGTGAGAAAGTCGAAGATTTTAAATGGAACGCCCCTTATCTCTTCAGCCTATCAAAACGGGAATTTAATTCTCTACAAATTATCTATAAACATTGCTATACCTATTTATTATAGTTTTCTTCATATTGAGTATTTTATCAAAATCCTACACAAAATGCTGGAAGCCGTTCGTGTTTTTATTAGAAGGCGTTAATATTTTGACAGTTTATCGTTCAATTAAATTAAATTATTATTATTATTATTATCTCTAGAATGATCTGCGATTGAATAAGCTTTAGTTTGTTAGCTTTTTTTTACCAAAAATCACCAGCAGAGGAACACAAAAATGAAACAATGAAAAATAATAATATGGCGTAATATTCGACGTAATGATGGGCGAGATATTCCTAGAGAGTGTACTTTATTTATTAACGGTGCTTTCTTGGAAAATATTATTCATCTAAATCATTCCAAGCACCTCCTACCGAAGAATTTGGTAAACCAATAAAATATGACAAAACATTTATTCCATTATGTTAATCTGCTGGTGATAGAAATTTATGGTTTCTTGTTATTTTGGGCTTTCCAAAACTAAGAAACAGATCTTATCCAAAACTTTTTTACATTCGCCATGAATATAAAACGAATTTAAAATGTTGGCGTTGGAATAATTCGCCATGATAGTCAAAGACATTAACAGAAGTAAGTGATGATCCAACTAAGTAATGACAACAATAACATAAATATAGATGAAAAGCTGTCAAAACTCCATGACTTTCTAACATAAACACCAGAAGCTTTTCAGCATTGCATGCGTCCATTAATTTCCAAATATGAGGGCAACTACAACAAACAGGCACAGGAAAGTTTATAGATAGTTTGTAGAGAATTGAATTCCCTTAATTTATTTGTGTAATTTTAAGTTTTTGATTATTTTATGTTATTGATTTTTGTCATTAAATTGTTGTTTTTCATTGTTTCATTTATTCGGTTTTCTTTTGATTATTTTTGGTAGATAACAGCCAGCAATTTAAGGTTTATTCAATCGCAGTTCGTTGTAGAAATAATACTAATAATAATTTAAATAAATTAAATAAAAAACTGTCAAAATGTCACGGGCAAAATGCTTCCACAAAAAAATACGATAAAAAAGTTGCCGCCATTTGTATGTCAACAACTGCGAAAATATGGCTTTTAGGGAATGTTAACGTATTCCATCGGATTTTAGATAAAAAGGTTGCTTTATTAACAGAAAGGAAAATTTTTAATAACAAAAAAGTTACAAAATCTTTTTATAAACATCGAGTATTCGACACTGACATCATTTTCACTCTATGTCTTATAGAAAGGGGAGTTTCCCTTTAAAAGTGTCCAATTTGAACCATCTATATACAATAACATGTAAACACAAGTAACGTTATATTATTGTATCGTAATTTTCAAACCGATGTTTCATAAAACATTATTAATAAAAATGTTGCTAAATGAATATCTAGTTTCAGCATACTAGAATGAACTATAACCGAGTATACTATTAAATCGTTTAATTCATGCAAATTTATAAAAATGTTTTTAAGCAAAACATTCAATGTCCTTACAGTAATTTTATTTTACATTCTTATCTTTTCACTATTTTAATGCTTTATTGAAATGTACATTTCACACTGAAAAACAATTTCAAAGTAGCTTGAATTTTAAATGACAGTCTCTTTATTTAATACTATTTTGAAATATTGTATACGTTTCAATGAAAGAATGTTTATTTTGTGTGATTAATTTCTTTGGTTGGGTACTGATGGTACACTGGCTTTGATTTTATAATTATAATTGCTAAAACCATAGTCGAATTAAACCATAAAATATTTTTAAAAAATTTGTATTTGAGAGCTAAAGGACATGAGTCCAAAATAACTTAATCGTAGAATAGCCGAAAATGTTTGATTTTTATCTTCAATTAATAAAATAAATTGAAATAATTAGTAATTCTTATGCTCTTACCTCACAAATAAAGCTCGGGAATATAACTATATTATCAAAATATAATATATTTATCAAAAATCAAATCATGCTATAAATAAAGAATATAATACAAAATATTACAATAATTACCATGAAGAATACAATGGTAGTTGTTTATAATTACGAATCCAATAATTCGTAATTACATCCCTCAAGTTCTCAGGAACAGAATAGTCATTCGCATTTATTTGTCCTTAGCAGTTGAATCCAAAAAAAAGTCATGAAGGCATGTCTCACGCTATCATTATACGCTCATAGACCAAAAATAATTTGTGGTACAGCGGTTAAGAAACATGGAAGATGATATAAGATCTTGGCGAGCCCCTTTCATTACAAATTTATTCCGAGAGGTTCTGGATAAAATAAAAGTTTGGGAATTCAGATTTAAGTATAAAAAATTGCATTTTCTTCGACTAAATTACACTCATTTTCACATGACATACACCACCCATTGAGAATTAGACTACAATTTTGAAACTTCAGTCAAATAATGCTTTATTAGCAACTAAGAAACAATGAAAGTTTAGTTGAAAAAAAAATCAATGCAAAAATAAACATTTTGAAGAAAGAGCTAGCAGTGGGTTGCATTCCCACGCGCATCTATGCATGCATTAAATCTTCTACCCATGCCCTTTATTAAGTTGTCGAGGTTGCCAACCCAACCCAACCCTAGAAGGTCTAGGGTATCTCGTTTCATGCAACTTCTATATGGTGTCGAATGCAAGTACCCATGCCTCAGGAGAAATGGGTACTCACCTTAGTCGCCGAAATATCATATCTCAGACGTGTTCAATAGGCGTGCAGTTCGGGACAATAATCGCAATTCAACCCGTTCCAGGAACATTTTTGTAACAATAGCAGTGTGGGGTCTTGCATTATGCTGTTGGAAAGTGGCATTCTGTAATGTCTGCATAAATGGTACTACAATATTATACACCAGTTCCAAAATATTGTCGATGTAATGTTCGTCAGTTCATATTACTCTCAAACCCGGTTATAGTTTGATGTTAAGACTATATGTCATCTTTGAACGAATTCTAAATTCCGCCTTTCCTTCAACCATCCACAAAACCTTGATGAACCCACCCTTATCGTTCTTGACTGGCTGCTTCATGGGGAGATGTTAATGGAAGCCGAAAGTAAGGACGGTAATATTGTAGCCCAAAATCATATGCAAGCAGTTGCCATCGACAAGTTCAAACTACTCCTCCAATCCACAGCAATCTACCTTGTTATTTGCAATCGATCCTTGGTAGACATCCGTCCAAGGAATCGGTCTTCACGTATGCTACTTCTTCGGGCGTTTCTTCTAGCAAGACAGCGCTTCTGAATACCTTCTTCGGACCGTAAAAACCATATTCGAACAACTATAGTATGGTTCCGATTCAGCCTTCTCCCAATCTATCAAAATGAGAAAGCCGCCTCTTTCATACCGACAATGCGGCCCCTACCAAAGTCATTTGCTCATAGGGACATGACAAAGCGTTTATTTGACAATGAAATAATCTAATCTGTTATAGGTAGAAATTCATTAATTGCCATTAATTGTGAGGAAAAAGTATTGAAAAATTGTAAAAAAATAACAATGGTACAATAAACATAACAGTTGAGGGTTTTCGGCAGAAGCTATCATCCTTTCTTAATTGATAATAAAGCGTTATTTTACCGAAGTATCAAAATTGTAGTTTGAATTTTAGTGGGTGGTGGATTTCATATGAAAGTGAGTATAATTTCAGATTTCATATGTCATACCGGAAGTCACCTTTTACTTTATTTTTTTTAATAAAACTTGTGTGCAATAATGACAAAGAATATTGCAGTGACAAAGATGTAACATCTCCACTAAATCGGTGAATAGATTAATAAGTTCGGATGTAAACTAAAGGGATACATAAAAGAACTTGTAACCTGGACTGAAGTTTCAGGTCACAGACAAATGAAAAGTATAATACATTTGTCACAAAACATAACCAATAATATTTCAAAGAGCTGGGAATAAATTTCTCAATAAGATCGTTGAATATAAAAAACAATTATTTCTTCATGCCAATATTTCTAATATTTTCCTTTGTTCACTTTCTGTTTTATTTTTCTTAAGTTTCGCGCTTTATGCTTCACGTAAAATTACCGTTTATCGTGGTTTTGAAATTGTACGCGTGTTGGAATGTAGTCAAAATCACGTCTTAATGAAGCAACAATTCAATAGACTTGCAAAATATTAACATGAAAGAATAACTATTTTTTGTTTAACGATCGTATCCTGAAATCTATTCTCAGCTATTTGTTACTTTCTGAATCGAGCAACAATCTCTTCATACAGAAACGTTTTATGTTTCAGCAAATACGTCGTCAGAGTCCGTTTAAAACATAACATTTTCGTTAAACTTCGCCGGACACTTAATATAAAGCAAGTACTCGTTAGAACACTTTTAGCCAGCTAAAAAGATTGAATGATGAAGACGTTGTTAGTGGATCAGCTGGCAGATAGTTTCCTCCTTATGAACGGAACGGCAAAGCGCTGTCTGATATTTGACCGAATTTATCTTGGAGGAAGTGGAGGAGATTGGCAGCTTATCGAACGAAGAAAACGCGCCCCAGTACATGACCACCACTTGATCCACAGACAAAGTTCCTTCTACTGAAGTAGCGTCCATAACAGTTGTAGCCGTCGAGACAATCGATATCGTGGATATTCTGGATATCTTAGGGCGTGTATAGATCTTATAGGTGGCAATGTCGACTGGGTTGGCTTCCTTCAACCTAACATCTAGAATAATATTTCCAAGACTTCTATGGCCGGCCTTAGTATATAGTTTTCATATATCTTTACCTTCTCAACTATTCAAGTTTTCCACCAAGCTGTTTGTCTCTCTTCAATATATGCCGATATAGTTGGCGTTTTCAGATTATGTCTAATATCAATATTCTTTATTGTATTCTTTTCCAATACTCCTTTTACTATTTCCTTGCTCTTTATTTATTCCGTATTAGTTTTAATATTTCAGTTTTGCATCCACAAGTCTACACCGGACGCTGCACGCTTCTGTAAACTGTCTTTTGTTTAAATTCACTGTTTGTTTGACACAATTTTAAAAATACCCGATTCCGAACGTTACTAAAACTTTAACTTGTACGTTATCGACAAAGGCAGGTTAAATGCCGTTATATTGCTATTTGTTTAAGGTTTTTTAAATTTTCGATTAGCGTGTAATTATTTAAAATTATGATAATTAGGGGTATGGAAAATATAATAATTTATTTTTATCAATTGTAACAAACACAACACGTAGTGTTATTCACTTATAAAACCTTAGTTGAACAAGAAGAGTTATATAATAATTTATATAAAATTATACAGTTGACCCAGTACCCACCTGCCAAACTAAAATCCTAGATATTAGACTTGATTTTATATCGATGTAAAATACGTTATCTTAATCTAAAAATGCTTCATAACGGAGCTGGAGTTCTTTAAAGTTGGTGCCTTCAGGTAAAGTTTAAACTTTGGACACTGAAATCGGACCCTGTTAATTTGATTTTTCCATTATAATCACAAGAGGTTGAAATGGGGTGGTTAGCAAACATTTTCCATTATAATTTTGTTATCTTCAGATTTCTTACATTTCTTGTGCCTTTTTGCGATCTGTTTTGAAACTGTCTTCTTAAAAATCTAAATTAAGCATTTTGCATTTCTTGCAAATAAGAAATAAGATAATATTATAATACAAGATAGGTTTGTCAAAACAAAACATGACAGTTCCAAATTTGTTTAGTTTTTTTACCATTGAGGTAAAGGCATTTTTAAGAAATCTTGAAAAAATTCACTTGAAGTTACCAATTTCAAAGAGATCTAGCTCCTTTATGAAAGCATTTTCGGGTTAAGATAGTTTAGGTGAAATCGACATAAAATCAAGTATAATAGTTGGAGTTTCAGTTTGGCAGATGAGTTTTTGAGACACCCTGCATAAATATTACCATTTTGAGGTTATTATTATGTAAAAACAATATTTTTTATTAATTTTAAAGGTCACGGTATTTTGAAGCAGTATTTTTTAGAGCGACCGTCCTGGGGCGCGACACGGTTAGGAGCGTTATTTCAATCACTAGATATTAGGTGCTTGCTACCTGTTCCTTTTTCCTCTTTCCTTCTATCATTAAGCACTGGTGTTGAAAAATTGTTGATTGTGTTCTTCTCCCACAATTCGACTGTACTATGTATATCCTCCGTATCGTCCACTTCGCTCATAAAAGGCCACAATCAGCCTTTTATGATTACATTACACGAATCTAAGTTTAATAGTTTTCTGTAGTACACAATGGCGACTGTGACCACTCGTTTAATTCCTTGTATCTTTGTCTATTAACAATTTCATTGTGTGCAGTTTAGAGTTTTTAATAACTTCAGGTTCGTAGTAAAGACGAGGGTTGAAGAACGTAACAATACGATTCTTTTCGGATAGTCAAGCCCCTCTTCAGGTGCTACAAGCTGTGAAAACGGTGTCGGCTCTAGTTAATGGCAGTAAGAGAAGTTTAAGCACACGTCGCCGGCGACGTTCCGGAGCGGCGAGCGCTGGGAGACGAACTATGCAACAGAAATTTTTATCTGACGGTTCTCTGGCAACTTCTCCGGAGAGTCGCCCAAACAAACTTCGTAGATTCGCTGGCGATCGACTATGCATACGAGCCTAAGTAGTGATAACAGGATCTCTCTAAGAACTCTATTAAACACCTCAACTTGTTGGGTATAGTCGACGTTGTTGGTATGCCGCCTATGTGCGTAAGACTGTTGAGCATTGAGGAGACGGCTGTCAATCCTATCAGATTCTCGATTTTTGAATTGCTGTTTATATCCCCTAAGGATCTGCAAAACTTTTTACCGGGCAAGATATTAATGTTCGTTAAGATCATTGGACTGTACGGTGAAATTTGATAACTTTATCTATCGGGGTGCAATAGATTCTTAGGATCGCGGTACACAGTTGGTTGGTCCGCCTACCCGATATATAATTTATGTAATATAATGTAATGATCTTTCCATCGCCGTTTGATTTTGACCGGTGTTTCCCCTGGTTTGCTAATCCAGTTCATCCTTCCACTCCTCCCGTTCTGATATCAATATTTTGTTATTCACAAGCAGTTTAATACTTAATTCCTAATCCTTTACACTAAACTCCTTAACCACTCCTTTTAATTGGGGGATCACTTCATTTTCGATGCTTGGACCACACTAAGTCCTATCTACCGTAGTACTTCATCAACTCCTTCCTCTACTTCCTTTTCAATTTTATTTTCATTACCGTCAATCCTATTGTGTCTTTCAATCTATTCAATCTTTCTCTCTCGCTAATTTTATATGATAAATAGAGAAATTTCAGCGCACAGATTGAGTAACACAGCAGGGTATTCACTATCAGGAGGCAAAGCTGTATAATAAACTGCCAAACCAAGTAAAACACTTAAATCCATAACATTTATATAAACATGTTCAGATTTATGATATTCAACATTGCTTTTTAATCCTCATATTGTTATTGATTCATTGTGTTATGTTTGTCTGACGTTTTGTTCGATTCGTTATGCATCAAAAAATATTTAAATAAATTTTAAAATTAAAAATTTTAATAAATATCAATTTCAAACCAATTATTGATCGCTACTCAACTCTATATAAGAATGTGACAGCCAATACTCTTTTAGATTTATCCAGCTATCTTTTATCATGGGGTAAATTGAAGGTATACAAATTTTACATTATTATTATAATTCATCAATTTTTTAAAGTTGTTTCTGTATAAATATGTAAACGATCATCACCTGTAAAAAGAGGGAGGAGAGAAAGAAGAATATTAATAGAAGAATTTAGGTAAAGCAGGTCCAGCAATCTATCAAGAGATAACATTGCTAAGATTCTCTTTAAAGCCTTTAACCAACAGCATAAACAGTCATATTATGATAGAAAGCAATATGTCGAAACTCACAAACATAACAACTCAAAATACAAACAACTTTCATCATAATATAACATCGCCAAAGTACTAGGTAAACTGTGAAAAAGACTATAAAAGGTACAAAAGAAAATGTCCTCCAAAGAAATTTATGATGACCTAAAAATTTCGGTAAGCAACAGCCAAATGCATACCCCATGCGGGACTTTTAGAAGATGAAGTAAAGAAACATCAATTAATATGTAATTTACAAAATATATGACCACTGATGATATATAGTATAGAAACAGGACCTCCATTACTAACAAAGAGAACTTGGGTTTTCTCCAAACCGAGTTGAAAATTTGCGTAAAACAAGTTCGAAATAAGTTACGCAAACCGAGTTGATAGCAAGAATTTAAATCTCTATGATTTTAATTGATTAACGTAAGGTCGATGATGCTAACACAGTAAAATGATTGCACTTATCGTTTACTGCAGCTCTAACATAAACATTCCCTAAGTCAATATTGCGTTCTTTGACTCCCATGATGGTATTTTTGAGGTAGTTTTGGATATTGTTATTAAAATTGTACCATATATAATAAATAAAATACAGAGTCCGGCAAAATGATCTCCCATAATTTGCAACGGCGGAATCACTGAAAAAAAGAAGAGCTTAGGTTGTTTAGTGGCTAGCTAATTCCTTGTCATTTTAATTGTCATCATAAAATGGTCGAACGAGCATCGTTCCTTCATTATCGACACATTTATGAAAAGTAACGGATCTGACGCAAAAAACTTTTCGTACTCACTGCGTGCTTCGTAGACATGATCCAGTTCCAGATCGTAAGACAATACTGTTGTGGGTTTCAAATTTTAGAGCCACAGGTTCAGCCTTAAAAAGAAAAGCAAGTGTTAGACCTGAAAGTTCTTGGACACCTGAAAATGTTGTAGCTGTAAGAGAAGCAGTTGAAAATGATGTGAAGTTCTACCCATACAAAATAATGATTATGGAAGAACTTACTGAACGGGACTCTTAAAATCGCAGAGCCTGTTCTCAAGATATTCTTCAAAACGCCTCACAAAATGCTCTTTTGAGTGACGAATCTCATTTCCATTTGTTTGGCTGTGAAAACAAGCAGAATTCTCGCCACTGGATACCAGAAATTTCGCAGCAGTCCCATGAAATGCCACTTCATAGCCCATTATGGAATTGGTTTGAATGATTTCTTATGTTTTGTGCGTCCATAGATTTACCTAGGACTGTTCCTCTCTCTCATGTGCCTCGCACTTCTACAAGATCATACACAGGCCCATCATCAAGTATGGATCAATATTGCCAAACGACGCACTAAGAAGAGCGAAGTACCACTTGAAAGTAGCGGAAAGCTCAGCACTCAGATCCATTACCCGAATTAGGAACGCCCGTAATCCCCTATTTAACCCTAACAATGAACTCCTATACCAACTTACCGATATCAACACTATCGATACCCGCCTTCAATTTTTATCGGATAAATTCATGCTAAATTTATCTACCAGCGTCTTCCAACACATGCTTATATCGCCTCAATTACCCCACCTACTCAATCCACCTCTTCTCATCCAAAAATTCCTGGCCATCTGAGAAGACTGAAACAACCCGTCACCTACAAAAATCACGAGTAAGATCTTGGTCGGTAGCTCTATTCTCGCCCCTTTATTACTTTTCTCTTTTATTTTTATATTGTATACACATATGTATTATGTATTGTTATTATTACCTTTATTTATCTTAAGTAGGGGTTCAGAACAAAATTTGTGTTCTCTCGAATATCTAGAAAAAATGTTTCCTCTTTTCATATAAAATTGAAGGTCTGCACCTCAGAATGAATACTGAGTACATGTATAATGAAGACATCATGCATTTTATTGCAAAAACAGGTTCCCCAGAAGTTATTGTCCCAGGGCTGTAGCTGTATTAACTCTTAGGTTTAGGACGGCGCTGAGTAGTAATTAATAAGTAAGAGATGAACTGAGGTACATAATAAAAGTGTGGCAAATAATAAAAGTAAAAATATTTATTATTTTATATAATTTCTCAAGGAAATACTGTCTCTATTCTTTCCAAGCTAGATAATTGTTCAAGTTGCACAAGTTCTACGACTTTTCGTATGGCAATGAACTGTGGACATATAAAAAGGTTTATATTACTCATATAACAAACGACTTTTGAGAAAAGCAGTAAAACGAGTGTAAAAACTTTTAATATACATATAGTAAAGCTATTAATAAGAAAATATGGGTAGTTATGTATAATAAAGTTCATCTACGTGAATGATAGCGAATGAAAATGTTACGATATACCGATATTTTCTATTCGAACAAATCAAATATAAAAAACACCGCGGTTATTTCCAACTAAAATAGTTTCATTCACTCGACATGTTCGGTATATCCACTAAAAATGGAATTACAATTTCTCCACAAACATTGTGTGAACTCACCCAATGGTTTTTTTGTTTAATTTATTTTTCCAACGTCACATGAAAATGTAAAACCTGTTCTGATTTTCTAAAAGTTAGTTAAAAAATTTTCAATTAATTCACGACGAAGGCGGAAGAGGACGGGCTATAATTAACTTTCGGCAAACTACAGGGCGAGAGTTCAAAATCGTAATTGGATACCTTAACCGAATTTGGGATGACGGCCCAAGCTCCGAATCTAATGAGCTTTGGGTCGGTCGTGAGATCATCCATTGGTCATCAATGGAGTGCAATCGTCATCAGACGTACCCTAACTAAACTGGTTAGAACGTGATATCGTTGTGTCGAAACGTTAATTTAAAAATTTTCTTCAACCATAAAATGAATCTAAGAAATACAAAAATTTAATAAAACCTGATTTAATACAAACAATAAAATTTATCAAGAAACAGTTCACTGAGCAAAATAATTAGATAATTTCATTTTAAATTTCGTTCAAAATGATAAATACTGTTTTTGTTTTGTTTTTTGTTTGTTCTCGCAGAAATAAAGGAAAATAAAAGCCTCCTTTAATTTGGTGGAAGATGTATCTGAAAAGTTGGGAAACTGGGGCATTGATTTTACTTTATAATGCCCTTAAAGAATTCCAATTTGTTTTCCAATTCAGATGGTAAGTTTCGATTCAATTGGCAGTTATGTCTAAACATTAATTTTCTGAAAGATTTTTCTTAGAAATTGAATTGATTTTCGCAAGGGTATAGTTTCAAAGTGATAATTTTAGACGGGGAGTTAGCAGTGCATTCTAATTTAGTTAGGAGACCCAAAACGTGATAAGAATATTCCGATAGCTTTTTCAAATGCAATCGGAGTCTTGACGCTACGAACTTGGGGCTTTTATAAATTTAAAAGGCCACAATTTATTAAAGGTCCAAAATGCACGCGCTAACGAATGGAGAAAACCGCAACTAAAGGGATTTACTTCATTTAGAACCAACTACAAAGTTGAATACGTCTTAGGACAAACGTATTTTCCCCTTTCCTTCCTTGCGGACTTCAATTTCCTTTACCCGCGTTTTCCCCGTCCTTTCCTGTGGTAATTAATTCCTCTTCTAAAGTCTTTGTCGTTGTTTAGATTCGACCGTTACTTACAATTAGTAGAATCTCATCTAATGTTGTCTTCAGAAGTTCAATTACCTTTTCCTTTTGATCCTATATTTTATTACAAAACTGCCCTTTTAATTCTTATTAAAAATCCTTTACTAGAAACTCTTGTTAATTACTATTACGTATGTTCAGATCAAATCGTTCCGTACAATACTGAAATAAATTGATTTTACTTCGAGCACATGCCGCAGAGCGATTTTGTCACTATCTACTTTATATTGGAATTCAGTGAAGTACCCAACTATTCATGTCATTTGAATTCGATTGCTGGATGCGTAGTGCGACTATAAGATTGACCGTGATTTCAACACGTGGATGAACTTACAACCTAAATGAAAAAACAACAATCTAAACGTCAATCACAATATCAACAAAATACTGTTGTTAAGGCATTTATATTTTTTATTATTATTTAACATAATTATATTGTTTTGTTAACACGAATTTATATTTTATTTTTATTGTATTACGGTTAGAACCATGTGGTCGAAGTACGCCAATTGGCTCTATCAAGCGTTATATAAAGTCTTTATGCCTTTAGAAATGTAAGATCTTACCAATTACATTAAAATTATTAAATTAAGTATCAAGAGCTTGATACCATGTAAAGGATAATGATCATTTTAAAATAATATTTTACCCTTTTAATAATTTTATTTCGACGTTTCATAATCTTTATTTATGTTTGGTTTTTGAAGTTGTTTTATTACATAAACAAAAATAATAATTGGAAAATTGGTCAAAACGTTTAAAAGAAAGTCTTATTATTTAAATTGAATTTAACTTTTTTATTTATTTTGTTATTTATAACCCCATTAAATGTATCTGGTAATTTATCATTGATTAAATATGGTGGTTTAAGTGTATCTAGTCTTATTGAAATCTTTTTATTGTTTTTTAATATCACGAAATTTTTGGGTTTCCGAGATAAAACTTTAAAAGGATCTAAAATTTGATATTACCAAATCTTTATGAATAAATGGTTTAAATTGAGAATGACAAGAAATGTTCACTGGTTTGATTTAGAAAATATTTCACAAATATTTGCAAGTAATAGCTCATATTCCGGTGGTGATTGTGTATTAACAAAAAATTCTCCCGGCAAACGAAGTGGTTGTCCATAGACTAATTCAGCCAATGAACAACCTATATCTTCTTTAAAGCACAACCTTAGCCCTGATAGAACCATGGGAAGAAATTATATTTCAACGATTGTCATTTCCTCTGGGAATGAGAGCTGTTTTTAACGTACGTTGGAATCTTTCTACTATTCCATTGCTTTGAAGATGGTATGAAGATGTACGAATTTGTTGTGTTCCAATAAGTTGGTTAAATTTTGAAAAAAGTGTTGACTTGAATTGTCGTCCCTGATCGTGTGTAATAGTATCAGGAATGCCAAATCTCGGAAAGTATTGTCGATATAAAGATTCAACAATTACTAGAGCAGTTATTGTTTTAAGAGGATATGCCTCAGGCCACCGGGTATAGTTCGAACCTAAAGACTGTGTTAACGGTTCAACTAAGTCTAAATGTATATGTAATCGACCGGAAGGAATTAGAATTATTTGAAGGGGAGATGTAGTATATCTAAAAATTTTTCCTTTTTGGCAATTTAAGCACATTCTTGACATTTGATCAAAACTGAATAGTTTTATTCATATGTGGCCAAAAATATCGTATGTTGATTATGTTGATAGTATTTTTAATACATGGATACGTTAAGCAATAAAATTTAACAAAAATTACTTTTCTAAATTTTACAGGGAACATACATTCCTGTAATGCCTGAAGAAGTTTCGCACCAGAGTTGTATTGTAGAGTGATTTGCAGTAAAAATTGTAATTGATATTTACATTTGTCTTTATTTGAAAATTGTTTTTCAAAAAGATGGTTTAATTGTTTATCATTGTCTTATTCATATCGTCCGGAAATGAGTCAAGAAAATCAACATTTATTCGAAATAGAGTATCTGTAACTATGTTGGTATCTCCTTTAATATATTTAATATTTGAAGTATATTCTGCAATGAAAATTTTTTTTGTTTATGGTCAATGTAGACTACAAATTGGTTTCCATCCAGAGAACGTCGAAAAAAATTAATGACGGAATAAATCGCTAAAAGTTCTTTGTTGAACATTGAATATTTCATTTGACTCTGACAGAGTTTTCTGGAGAAAAATGATGGATGTTGTATTCTATTATTTATTGTTTGTGAAAGAACAGCTCCTATAGCTATGTTAGAAGCGTCAATAGTCAGTGATAGAATACGGTCTGATAAAGGCTGTCCTAATATGGTTGATTGAGCTATTTTTTTTAGCGGTTATAAAAGCTTTATCATGTTCATCAGTCCAAATAATGATAACTTTTTCGTTTTTCGTATTGAGTGTATTAGAAAGATTATATAAAGGGCCTGAAATTTGTGACATATTTTGCGTCTAAAGACATAGTCACCACGATGAAGATGATGGTAAACATACCTAAAGTACTCAATTGTTGCAGTCTCAGTAGAAAAACCGGTACGGAAAGCATGCTGTGAAACTATTAAAATGTTATATTTGTAGAGAAAGCTCAACAGCCTACTTAGTGAAATGGGATGATAATTATTGATATTTATATATGTCCATTGGAAAGGCTTTCATAAGCTCCGGAACTCTCTTGGATGTCTTCAGTTTTTTTTGTAAAAATCCCCGAAGATACTGACTTATTCAGGATGATTGTTAACGAAACAGCTATTTCATCAACTAAATACTTGACACATACGACATGCACACCATCATGACCGATACGAGTCTATTTACTATCAACCACATAATTGTCAATGATAAATAGGATTTAATTGCTGATTACTGTTCTTGGGATAAAGATACTTTTTTACTTGGATTGAAATTTTTGATACTTCAATTTTTACTTTTGATGGTGTTATTTACCACCAAATTGAAGGCACACTTACTTAGGACACTATTTGAATTATTATTCTGGTCACAATTTCAAACATAAAATTTCTACGGTCGCTTGCAGGAAACATAGAGTCACCAATATTTGTGAGAAAGAGTTCTTTCGTGAAAACTTAGTTATTTTAACACAATTTTGTCAATAATGATTATCCTATTAAATTAATCAATAAATTATTGTTCTTCAATCACTTCGAACTTTAATAATGATAACCAGATCAGTTTAATAAATTCTAGTCTATTGGATACTAAATCTACAATGTATGAAAGCTCCACACATCGATAAACTGAGCGATTCTTTGGAAAAAATTCTTTCTGTCGCTGATAACATTAAAACAGTGGACTGTTATGAGAACAAATTAGGAAACCGTTTCGCTAAACTAGAAGATAAAGCACAAGACAAACACAGATCAAATTTGGTTTACTGTATTTCATGTAGGGACTGTAATAGGAAGTATGTTGGTCAAACAACCCAAAGGTTGAAAATAAGAATCTCAAAACATAAAAGTAATTGCCGGTTAAATAAAACTGTTTGTGCTTTGTCCCAACACGTTCTTGACTGCAAATATAGTTTTGATTTTGAAAATGTTAAAATCTTAGATACTAAAAAAACAAAAATTAAAAAAAACATTAACAACATCAACATTAACACATGAAATTATTAAACCAGACTTTTTTTGAAATAATATACTAGGAATGCAATCAATTTCAAGACGGATACACAAACATTAAGTAACATCTATGCAACTTTATTCCCAAAAGATAAATGTAACCAGAATTGTGCCTCACAAACATTATATAACCATACAATAGTTAATGCATTAAATTACTCCATTGATATGGCGTTTAGTTGGTTTTTTAATAATATTTCATATGTTTAATCCACTTTTACAATTTTAGTAAAATTAATTGTTTAGTAATTTTTGTAATTGTTAATTTTTCATTTAATAATTTTGTAATTTGTTGTTAGTTTTTCGAAAATTTAAATTTACGCTTTCAAGTTTCATAAAATGTTACGTTTAACTTTTCATGATTCCATTTTGTTTGTCAAATTTTCTCATGTATTTTATAGTTTTGAATAGTTTCTAACATTTCTTTTTTATTGTAACGTGTTATATGTAATGTTTCAGACGATTGTTTATGCTTTTGGCTTCAAAAAACAAGTAAGTTTGCGTAAAAAATTAATTTCTTTGTGCATTTTGCACGTGTTTTTTATTTCGATTCATTCTGATTGATTATAAAATTTCCATTTTTGAAAATTGAAATAAACAAGAGAAATATTAGCGTTTAAAAAAGTTATTTAATTGATTGCATCTTTGACCGTTTATCCTGATTAATAATGTTGTTCTTGTGGACGTTGTGGCTGTTGAATAGAATTTAATGAAAAAAAGAATTGAAAAAATGAAAAATATGGATGGATTTCATGTTCATCCAAACACTGATATTCCGAATGTTCTATTAATACTCATTTTTTTACATTTATCCTGAAATGTATAATGGAAACACCTTACATTTCATTGTAAATGATGCATTTCATCATTTCATTGAAAAAACAGGCGACTCCCAGAAGTTGGCGCCCAGGTCTGTAGCCCTCTTAGCTTTAGAAAGGCGCTATTCCTCTTCCTCATTTGACTATTCAAATACATTTGTTTGGTATTTTGTTAATAAATTGCAAGGGTTGGCAAACATTGGGAGGTATCAACTCAGCAATTTTGATAGAAGCCCTTCAGTGTTTTAGAAATATCGTCTTCTTTTACAGATAGAACAAAGAATCTGTTAATTGTGGTCAACGAATCCTTTACCAATTCATATTACAAGGGACACAATGCAAATTTTACATTTTCTAATTTTGTTCGGATTACAAGAGTTACGAAGTACAAGAGTACGAATTAGTGAAGCTTTACTGTACTACTAAGAACTTTATTATATTTTAATTTGAGTGAATCAATAAAATGCTGAACAGATTAAAAGGTAGAACTGCTTTGATGCGATTAGATAAACAGTCAAAAGATACCCTAGTTATATCCAAATTAAAATTGAAATTGACAAAATTGACTCGATTTTTTGATATTCCATAACTTTTGCATAAATAAAGGTATTTTGGTGACTAATATCTAAAAAGAATCCGTAATCTATATCATTTGAAAGCCGATATTGAGAGCATTTATTAATTTTCTAGAATTTCTCAAATTAGTAATGATAAATGTTAAATTAAAATTAGTAAACTTAGTATAAATTTCATTCGTTACAATTAAAACCCACCTTCCTCTTTTATATCATTTTTGAGCGAATAAAGATATTGTCATAATAGATATCTTAAAATAAAGCTTGATTAAACAGAATTTCACTCTAAGCTACTAGACCTCATTATAACGTCTAGAATTTTTAGAATATCGGTGATACAGATAAACCTGAAATCGATTCAAATTTTTATATTCCATATCTTTTGAATAAAGAAAGTTAGTTCGGTAATTAATGTTTAGAGGGAATCCCCGATTCATATTCCAATTGTTACAAACAAAACCTACCTTCTTTGATATCTTTTGAGGAAATGAAGACAATTTCATATTCAATATCTTAAATTAAATCATGATTTAGATTCACTCCGCCTCATATCAATTTAAAACTGTATTGCAGCGAAAAATATAATAATAGAACAAAGCAATAGAGTTATTAAATGCTATATGAAAAGTAAGAAGAAATCAAAAAGAAAATAGGAGAAAGAATATCTTTTATATATTCGGTTAATTAGTTTGAAACCTGCTTGTGAAATTTAAACCTTGTAAAATTTAATAATCGAAAAACATCACATTTTTGGCGCCCACCGTTTGGCAGGTACGCAAGCAAAGAGCAAGACAGAATAAAATGTCAGAATTTAAAACCAGATTCACAGTTTAGACTGGAGAAGGAAGTGAAGACATTGAATCAAGAATAATTGCTACAACTAGCTTTGGTGATAAAAAGAAAGAAGGAAGAAATATCGATGATGAACATAACGAAACAATTGAATGAATTTTCAATTCAACAACTAACAATTGAAATGAAGGAAATGAATCAAAATCTAGAAGATAAATTGTAATAAAATAAAGCCTATAATGAGCAACTGGAACAAAATAAAATGGAAATGAATCAAAGTTTAGAAGAAATGAATCAAAATTTAGAAGAAAAATTGAAAAACAATCTGATTGAACAACTGGAAAATAGTAACGACGTTTTACATCGCGAAATCTATAATATTAAAGGTCAATATATAAATTTTGATGAAAATATATAGAGTAAAATCCCAATTAAACGCGAAATTGGGTGGTAAGAGCAACGCGAATTGTGAAAATCGCCAATAAACCGAAAAAACAGTTAAAAAGATGTGTGAACAAGAAAAACATACATTAGCATATGTACTATATTTTAAATCACTAAAATAAAAACAAAATGACAAATACAAAAATATGTTCAGATTAACAAAAAATATTCCGTCACATCTTTAAAAAAATAATTGGTGACTAATAATGGTTTGTTGTGTTGGAAACACCTTTTCTTAATTCTGGATTGCACGTTTCTTATCATAAGCTTTTTTGCCAAATTTGCGTCGTCTTGCTCTAAATATTCAAGAAATCAATTTACGTGCTGCAAAGCAGTTTCATACGATTATCCGAGTAGCTTCCTCGCCTACTTCACTTTCAGTTTCATCTTCTCCTTTATTATTTACTCCCATTGCTTTGTTTATTATTTTTTGTATCTACGTCGTTTAATCGTTCAAACCTAGGGTCATTTTTGCCGCACTCCAGTTACTCTTCTATGTTTTCTTGATCAACATTCTCATCTCCCAGAACGAATGTTACTAAGGGAATAAGTATAACAATCGGCGTGACTTCATTCTCTCCTCCGCAAATGTTTTGATTGACATTGAGGGTTGAGCGTTGAGGGTTTAATGGAATCCGCAATATCTTATTAACTGCTGTCCAAAATTGTATAAATTTTCCAGAATTGTTCAAAATCTGTTACACAGAACAATATCAATTATCAAAACTGCCTTGGTAAAGTTATTGCGTCAAGGCGTTTACGCACTTGAAGCACAAACATCTTTTCAAACAATTTTTGAAAAACCTTCTGGTTCATCCAACTTTTTTTGATTGAAGTAATCAATTGGTAAATTTTCTGCTTTTATCCCTTTAAAGACCTTGCTTTCTCAGATTTTCGAATTACAAGAAGTTTTAGTTTGTGAGCACCAGAAGCGTTACTGCATGACAAAATTGTGATTCTTTCTTTACTACTTTTGTAACATGACGTTTATGTTCACTCTCAAATGATAGTACGTGTAAGTACATTTGGGAAGACAATCTCAAAAAAAACCTTGATTCATCCGCGCTATAAATTTGTTCATATAACAGACCTTCAGACACAAACTCTTCAAAATCACGTTGCAAATAGTAAGCTGCTTGTTGATGAGTAGTGATCAACAAGTAGCTTCTCTCCAAGGAGACCAAATTCAATAATTCCATAACGTTTCTTAAAGCAATGTAACCATCCAAATGACACATCAACATTTTCTTCCAATCCCAACAAATCAACGAAAACTTTGGCTTTAGCAATAATGTAGGGCCGGGCACTGTGGAGCTCTCATTTCACCACTCCACTATTGCAAAAGACGGTAAATATTCAGCAACGTCACTGACATTCCTATAAGCGGAAGAGCAAAAATCAAACCCAACTTAAATCTTGAAAGAAATAAATATATCGGATAATCCACACCTCGGATCTTCCGCTCTCGTATAATCGGCGCTCTACTGTATATAGGGTTGCCAAATCAGTTTGTAAAGTACCTACTCTATCTCAGAAAAAAAATTGTCTTCAGACGGCTAAACACAAAACTTGTATATTTGACTTAAAGTAAAACTAGAACTCACATTAGACCTAGAAATAGAAAGATTCAGGATTAGAAATGCATCTTTTATTCAAGTATACTGGGTTGCTAATCAGTATGTAAAGTACTCTATTTTAGAAACTATTCATTGTAGAGGCCAACAGAGCCTTAACCCAAGTCTGAAGACTCACGGTTAAACCCACATCGTCCCACTTTCTAGGTTTAGTGTTAGTTCTAGTTTAATTCAATATTTTAATTCAAATATACAGGGTAGCCAAGTCAGTTTGTAGAATACTCTATTTCAGAAACTGTTCGCGTTCGTTAAAAGATGTCTTCAGCTGCACTGCTAAGCCCAACCCAACCCGGTATATTTGAAGCAGAGCTGTCCTAAGGTAGACGGCACCCCAGGGCTGGGTTGGACGAACGAAACGAGAGCCTCATCATGTAAAATTCAATGCCAAAAAACACTGAGTTCCTGTATGATGGGTTCTTCATAGCTTCCTTCATAGCTAGACTTCCTGCTGAGTTCCTGTAGCCCAATTAGTCTTTAGGATTAGGACGGTGCTGGTCGTCACCTGGTCGTTTTACAATCTTGTAAAAAGAGTATGTATATTACTACACCCGCGAATAACTCTTTTCCTTGTTCGAAATCAAAATTCTGAGTATTCTCTTAAATACTATATGAAATCTTTCTACTGCATTTAACTGGGGGTGACATGCTGACCTGTGGAATATTTATAAAACTACTTTGTTCTTAAAATTCCGTCGATAGGTGACTAACAAATGCTATCCGCAGATGTATTTGCGTCTCAAAAGGAAACCAACTCTAGAAAAAATATTCAATCATCCTTTTACTGATTCTGAGTCAACTACTTGTACTGGTTTTTTTGTTATACCTCAGGGGAAATATGGATACCTTTGTATGTATAAGGTAAACGGTGATTGCGATCACCGTTAAAAATCGCGGTGATTGAGAAAGAACGGTCATCAATCACTACGTCCCTTAAAAATCACGGGATCGTTTATCTCTATATAGAATACAAATAAAATGTTGATCTAATAAAATTAATCCTTAGAAAAAAAATTCGAAAGAGATATGGTAAGCAATAAGATAACTATAAGACGACCTTTTCAGATTTTTCTTTTACGTTGTATATAAAAATACACTGAATCTAAAGTAAGGTTTTAACCTCCTGCTGTATAAATCGACTATTACGCCAATAGAATACCAAAAACAGTTTAACTACCATCCCTTAATAATAAAAAATAACCCACACCGTTGATTCACGTCCCCGATTCCGCAGTATAATTATTATGTATCTCTGAGGATCCATACAGATATTAAAGGCGACCCGACATTCATAATGCCAAAGTACCAATAGGAACAAGTTCGAAGCTCTATATCCCTTGGGTATGAAACCTCAAAACAGCCCCCATCCTTTATATTACACAACGCGCACGAACACTTCCTCCTTCGACACATTGCCGCTATATTGACCCGTGTATTTTCGCGTAAATAGAAAACACTCGTAGATGAAAAATACTTGAATTTATACCTTTCGGGGTTTTGCAGAGTTTTGTTACACCGGAACGGCTTTTGTACCAACTCGGAGCTTTCTCGGAACTTGAACTTGGACCGATTAATAAATCCCCAAAGTCGACCCAGGTCACGTTGTACTCGTAGAAGCAGTACAGTGGGTCAATAAAGTATTTGAGATCCTACTTTTTTAAATTTAATACTTTAGTAGTTACAATTTATTTGTTGGATTATTTAAATCTACTTACGATAAATTTCTTTACATAAATTTAAGAGTTTCCACAGCCATACATAAAACAAAAATAGAAAAAAACATTTTTTTTTCCAAATATATAAAAAATACATTGACCCGAAATAAAATTATTAATAATTTATAACATGACACGTGAGGATATTCACCAAAATTTCGAAAATTAGTTAATTAGTTTTAATTGAACTAAAATTAGAACCATCACTAGGACTAATACTAGATCTAATATTAAAAACTTTCGGGTTTTGCCGTGCATTTTTTGAAAAAGTATTTGACGTTTCGGATGCCATGTTGCAACCTTCTTCAAAAACTGGTTCGAAGTGACAAAATCTGGAATCGTAAAACATTCATTCGATTATAAGCGAATTACCAACTCAAGCAGAAGAAAGTTACGCCAACGTTCCTGAAGGTGAAGCGCAACATCAACTCCCCTACACAACATAGAATCTTGATTAGGACAGAACAGGCACTACTACCAGAAAGGATATACAAGACCTACTATAGACTAGTGATCTATAGAAAGTAAGTGAGAGGTTACTACGACTCCACCTCTCACTTTCCAATAGTGTTTGGCGATTGTTGACTCCAGGTTCATTGTGTATATCAATAATAAAAGAAGAAGGAAAGAAAATCCTTTTTTTCACAATGATATAAATATTTACTTATTTCTTTTCAATCTGTACTACACGTGTTTCGCTTTTTTCTTAAAAGCGTCATCAGGTACAACTGTATTAAATTAAAATTAGAAAAGTTAAAAATAAGTTGATTTTATGAAATAAAATATAATTACCGTCAGTTACATCAGAGGTTGCAAGAAATTAAGCGAAGATAAAAATGCGAAGACATTGGGTGATCCTGAACTCTCGTCATTAAACGTTGAAGAAGCAAATATCAATCTTTTCTTTAATTTAAAATTATTGAAAAATATGAAATTTTGTTTTTTTGTTTGAAATTATTAATGTTGAAATGCAAAAATCTGAATTATAACTAATTATAAAAACATTAATAATGAACGCTGATGTTAACGTTAAATTATTATTAAAGCCCAAGGGCGGCGTGACTGTAATGGCTGAAGGCAAAACGTGGTAATTTCTTTTTCAAGTAACAGTAAAAGTTAGATGAAGAACATTTCTAAAATAAATAAAATATAAAATGTCAATAAAACAAGTTAAAAATGATAGCATCAAAGATGAATAAAAATCAGTCAGAAATTAAAAAATATTTTTTTAAAAAATTTACCTTAATCTAGAGAGCCGTGTGCTTGTATCTACGTTTCGAAACGGTCTGACGAGTTTATGAAATAATTGAAAACAACAAAATATATCTAGAAAGAGATAACTGTTGATAAAATGTGACAAGTCTCTCAAAGAACGGGAATTTCGATATTACAGGAAACTGGAAAAGAGCCTTTTATGGAAAAAATCTGTAAATTCATTTATTAAAAGATGTGAATTATTGTTGTTATAGGATCTGATGTAATATTCTTCGTAAAGATCCATCTTTTTTAATTTCTTTAAATGCTTTAAAAGGGATATGTTAGAAAGATTTGACTTATGTCCTGTTTCTTCAAGATGTTTAAAAAATGCTGAATTATTTTTAGAGATGTGTTCTTTGAATCTGGTTTTTATGTTACGTCCCGTTTGACCAATATAAAAACAATCGCAATCCCCACAGTCAAGTTTGTAAATGCCACTCTTTTGGTTAAGATTAAATCTGTGTTTGTTATTAACAATTAATTGACCTAAATTATTATTAGTGGAAAATACAGTTGTAACTTTATGAGATTTAAAAATATTGTTGAAAGTATTTTAAATATTAGGGTGAAATGGAATAGAGATAAATTTAAGTTTTTCATTGATTCTGGGGAAGATAAGATTGTTGGTAAAGTTGTTTTGAGTTTTATTATAAATGTTTTGAATATCTTGAAGAGAGTAGCCATTATTTAAACCAATTTTTATTATGTTTTTTAATTCGGTAATAAAATCAGAATGCTGTAAAGGAAAATTTAGTAATCTGTTAAAGAGAAAACGAAATGAAGCATATTTATGTTGTGAACAGGAGAAAGAGGATTTAGGTATAATCGTATCAGTTGCTGTATCTTTTCGGAATACTTTAAAGTTAAGTGATGACTCAGAAATATTTTTAGAAATTGTGATATCCAAGAAGTCAATTTTAGAGTCTTTCTCTATTTCGGTGGTAAAGTCGAGTATGCATATGTTATTAAATACATTAGTAAGGGCAGATAGTTGTGCTTTATTACCATTAAATACTATTAATATATCGTCTACGTATCTTTTGTAGAAAATTATGTCTTTGGTGAACAAAGCGTATTTCTCAGAAAAAAGAGTTTTCTCGAAATTATTCACAAAGATATCAGCCATGATTCCTGAGATAGGAGAGCCCATGGGTAAACCATCGGACATGCGATAATGTTTTCCATTAAAGATGAAGAAATTCTGTTCACAAACTACCTTGATAATGGATGTGAGTTGAAATATGTCTTTATATTGAACATTGTTAAAATTTTGAATATTGTTACAAAGGAAATCTTCTATTATATTAATGCATTCATTGACTGGAATATTGGAATAAAGATTTTTTATATCGAATGAAATTAAAGTTGATTTTTTATTAATTTTTAGTTTTGAAAGTTTTGTAAGATTTTTAGATCTTGTCTTCTTGGAGTCTATCCTAAATATATCCTTTTTAATAAACATAATGTAAGTGACAATCTCTCAAAGAATTCACCTAAAAAATTTTTCCATATTAAAAAGATAGATGTTAATAATTCAAATTTTAAAGTTTCTATTCAAGATTTAAATAATATTAATTTTGCACCCCGTTTCACTAATCTGAGCAATGTTGCATTCACTGACAAAGAAAATAATATATTCAATTTAGGCCACAAGTTTGCCCTTCCCGGAAAGGTTGATAAAATAGAACTTGCCATCAATTTAGAATCACAAATTTCTGAAAATGTAAACCTTCTTAACGAAATTCACAACAATTTTACAAATCTCACTTTCAAATCTAATATAAATTCTAAAAATAGACCTTCAGTCACC
Source organism: Onthophagus sagittarius (assembly GCA_036711965.1). Lineage (NCBI taxonomy): Eukaryota > Metazoa > Arthropoda > Insecta > Coleoptera > Scarabaeidae > Onthophagus > Onthophagus sagittarius. The sequence goes on from JASERS010000001.1 coordinate 51,475,428, forward strand.
TTAAGTGATATTAAAAAATTAAAACAGAAAATTAAAACAGAAAATTTGATCGTCACATTAGGAGACAAAAATGCTGGATTAGTCATTATCACTAAAGAATTTTATATCAACAAGACTCAAGAATTTTTTGAACAAAACGACATCAAACTTATAAACAAAGACCCTACCCCTAAATATAATTACACCTTAAAGACACTTATTAATTCTTGTAAAGAAAGTTTAAAAAAATTCAACATCAGTACTAATCTCCTAACTCAAATGAACCCTTTGTCTCCTACACTCAAATCTCTTATTAAATTACACAAACCAGATAGAAGCATTAGACCAATTATTTCCAATACTAACACCCCAAATGAAAATATTGCAAAACATTTACAAAAATTTCTATACAATACTTTTCAAAATAATTTCACTTACACCACTAAAAACTCATCAGATCTTATAACAAAACTTTCAAAACTAAAAATTAATAAAAAATCAACTTTAATTTCATTCGATATAAAAAATCTTTATTCCAATATTCCAGTCAATGAATGCATTAATATAATAGAAGATTTCCTTTGTAACAATATTCAAAATTTTAACAATGTTCAATATAAAGACATATTTCAACTCACATCCATTATCAAGGTAGTTTGTGAACAGAATTTCTTCATCTTTAATGAAAAACATTATCGCATGTCCGATGGTTTACCCATGGGCTCTCCTATCTCAGGAATCATGGCTGATATCTTTGTGAATAATTTCGAGAAAACTCTTTTTTCTGAGAAATACGCTTTGTTCACCAAAGACATAATTTTCTACAAAAGATACGTAGACGATATATTAATAGTATTTAATGGTAATAAAGCACAACTATCTGCCCTTACTAATGTATTTAATAACATATGCATACTCGACTTTACCACCGAAATAGAGAAAGACTCTAAAATTGACTTCTTGGATATCACAATTTCTAAAAATATTTCTGAGTCATCACTTAACTTTAAAGTATTCCGAAAAGATACAGCAACTGATACGATTATACCTAAATCCTCTTTCTCCTGTTCACAACATAAATATGCTTCATTTCGTTTTCTCTTTAACAGATTACTAAATTTTCCTTTACAGCATTCTGATTTTATTACCGAATTAAAAAACATAATAAAAATTGGTTTAAATAATGGCTACTCTCTTCAAGATATTCAAAACATTTATAATAAAACTCAAAACAACTTTACCAACAATCTTATCTTCCCCAGAATCAATGAAAAACTTAAATTTATCTCTATTCCATTTCACCCTAATATTCAAAATACTTTCAACAATATTTTTAAATCTCATAAAGTTACAACTGTATTTTCCACTAATAATAATTTAGGTCAATTAATTGTTAATAACAAACACAGATTTAATCTTAACCAAAAGAGTGGCATTTACAAACTTGACTGTGGGGATTGCGATTGTTTTTATATTGGTCAAACAGGACGTAACATAAAAACCAGATTCAAAGAACACATCTCTAAAAATAATTCAGCATTTTTTAAACATCTTGAAGAAACAGGACATAAGTCAAATCTTTCTAACATATCCCTTTTAAAGCATTTAAAGAAATTAAAAAAGATGGATCTTTACGAAGAATATTACATCAGATCCTATAACAACAATAATTCACATCTTTTAATAAATGAATTTACAGATTTTTTCCATAAAAGGCTCTTTTCCAGTTTCCTGTAATATCGAAATTCCCGTTCTTTGAGAGACTTGTCACATTTTATCAACAGTTATCTCTTTCTAGATATATTTTGTTGTTTTCAATTATTTCATAAACTCGTCAGACCGTTTCGAAACGTAGATACAAGCACACGGCTCTCTAGATTAAGGTAAATTTTTTAAAAAAATATTTTTTAATTTCTGACTGATTTTTGTTCATCTTTGATGCTATCATTTTTAACTTGTTTTATTGACATTTTATATTTTATTTATTTTAGAAATGTTCTTCATCTAACTTTTACTGTTACTTGAAAAAGAAATTACCACGTTTTGCCTTCAGCCATTACAGTCACACCGCCCTTGGGCTTTAATAATAATTTAACGTTAACATCAGCGTTCATTATTAATGTTTTTATAATTAGTTATAATTCAGATTTTTGCATTTCAACATTAATAATTTCAAACAAAAAAACAAAATTTCATATTTTTCAATAATTTTAAATTAAAGAAAAGATTGATATTTGCTTCTTCAACGTTTAATGACGAGAGTTCAGGATCACCCAATGTCTTATTTTATTAACTTATTTTTAACTTTTCTAATTTTAATTTAATACAGTTGTACCTGATGACGCTTTTAAGAAAAAAGTGAAACACGTGTAGTACAGGTTGAAAAGAAATAAATAAATATTTATATCATTGTGAAAAAAAGGATTTTCTTTCCTTCTTCTTTTATTATTCCAATAGTGTGTCCGGAGAGGACTGGGATAAAGTGCACAAATAACAATGGAGAAAACAGAATGGAGAGAATGGAAAATGGAGAATGCTGATCGTGAATTCCAGAAGACCCGCAACACACATATCAAGAAATTTGAATCATTGGAAGCCCGGATGCAGAAGAAGAGGAACAACAGTATACCTATAGAAACCCAAAGGCCAAAGGAATCAATTGCGCAACCGTCCCAGAGAAGGTCCCGAAAGAAGAAATAATTTGCGAAGTGGAAGCAGCGGTTCGAGGTATGCCCACACTGAAAGCCGAAGAGATCTGACAAGAACTTGCTGGAGTATTACCATCAGCAAAACCACAGAAATCCAACTTGACAGTTAGTGAAAAAAAGGCACTCCGATCTGTTAAGAAAAAATCAGAAAGCGTCGTGTTACCAGCAAACAAGAGGAATGTCACCGTTGTGATGGACAAAGAAAAATATGATGCCAAAATGATGCACTTACTAGATCCAGCCACCTACAGGATGATCAAGAAGAACCCTACAAACAAGATCGTAAGGAAATAAACCTTCTAATATCCACAATAATTCGAAACGGAATCTGCAAAACAGTTGCCCTTCTTAGATGTATTAATCACTGGGACGACGAATAGTGACGTGGAACTTAGGGCAACATCACACCATCATCCCCAACAGAAGAGGTCTGTGCACTTCGTTCCAGACAACAGCAAGAATATCTGAAGGAGGCAACCTAAAGAAAGAGGAACGGTTTCTACGGAACGTACTGCAGAAGAATAGATATGCTTTGAGAACATCAACCGAACCACCAAGCAGCGGAAGCAGGGAGAGGAAGCTCCAGCAAGTACAGAATCAGCTGCATCTGTCTTGCTTATGTTTCCAGCGCAACGGAAAGAATTGCAAGACATCTCAAGAAAAACGACATCGTGGTGTGCTACGTAACTGTCACCAAAATTCGGAATACACTCCCGATAGCCAAGGACAAGCGACCTCTATTAAAAAGAGTGAGAGTACATCAAGGAGCACAAGAGGGATGTGAGGTTGAGAAAGATTCAACAGTCGACGGTTGCAGCACATTGCCATGCAGAGGGACACCGAATAGATTTTGACAAAGGTTCCGGCTAGGACTAATAAATGTCACTAAAAGCTGACAAGGGAAGAAATACAAATCGTCAACAGAGAGGATGGCTGGGAACTCAGCAGAACATGGAAGATGGTGAATACGAACACGACTTCCAAACCGGACAGGATGCAGTAATTAGTTGGTAATTAGCTTGTAATTGGTATAAATTAGTTATTAATCGGTTTTCGACCGATGTATTGTTTTACGACTCCCGATTTTGTCACTTCGAACCAGTTTCTGAAGAAGATTGCAACATGGCATCTTCAGTTTCTAGTGTTAGTCTTAGTGATAGTTCTAGTGTTGGTGCTAGTGTTAGTTCAATTTTTAGAGTAATCAGAACAAAATAGTTTTTTGGCCAAGATTATTAACTAATTTGCTTCTATGTGTTACCATGAACATGTAACCACAACTCAGGAATGAAAATACTAACGTTGATGAAACAAGCAAAGAGTGTTCAGTCGAACCACACCTAAACACAATTAATCCCTGAAGCTGGCAATGTCTAAAATCTACCCAACCCTGGTCCGCAGAGATTTGTAATAAATGAAGATAAAAAGCTTGATATTTTCATAAGTATCCGAAAATTTCTCCATAATCGTTATTTGAAATTCTTGCAAGCTTTTTATGATAGGTTTGGGTAACTGTCTTACAGTTAATGACGAAGATTTTGAACATTTATTGTAATGGAAACAATTTTAGTATTAATTTCATATTAATTTAGTGATCATTTGATTTCTTTGCGTATGTAGATTTAATTTATGGTTAATGTTTCGATATACTTGATACTCGAATGTCTATATAAATGTTATTCGTGAAATTACCTTAATAAACAATTATAACATTTTCTCAAAAATTTTCTTGTAAAAGGTGAGATGGTGTAAAATGAAAATATTTACATATTGTCAGAAGTACATGCTCTGTTCAGTCTATTCCATACATAATGTAAAATATTTGTAACGATTTTTGCACTCAATAAAGCCACAAGCAACCAAATCCAACATGTCCTCATTAAAAATTACTCATATCAAGAAAAAATAAATAAAATTAAATCTCGTTGGTGATGATAAATTATTTATTTTTCATAAGTATTCGGTGTTACACGTGTTTCGGTTATAAACCGTCTTCAGACACAACACGACTAAAAAGAGAAACAAAACGTTCATCAAGTTTTATCGAAAAATAAAAACATTTACAAAACAATTTAAAAATATAATAATTAAAATCTTTTACCGTCAGAAATACAAATTAACCACTAAACAATCCATTTCAATTCTATTTTGGCGAGACACAACTAAAAATGTTAATGTTTGCAATCTGTTTAAAAAATTATAAATCTTGATAACTTTAAAAAAAAAAAAACGAAGTATTAAATATTTGAGATTGAATAACATGTGTCGAAAATCTTGATCTTTTCGAGGTTAGGTTCACAGAGTACAGACAAGGACAAATTCATCTTTTTTCTCTTTTCGACACCGGCAACGATAAAACGAAAAGATATATTCATTATTACATTTTAAGCAAATAAATAGATAACAATAAAAGTCAGGGTAGGAGACATGTAATCTAAGTTTTGAATTCAAAGCAAAAACTAAAAACAATAATTAAAATAAAAATAAGGAAGATAACTATAGTAGAGATTATAAGAGATCTTTGAAAAAATTATATGTGTCGAAGTCTGTTATATCGTTTAGTAATAGTTCTGGGTTGTTTTTTCTTTCTTTCAAAATATGATATTCTTCTGTGTAGTCCATTCTTTTTGATTTGCTCATTTGTTTTATCAACTTTATTTCACTATTCCCAAAATGGTTTTCACTATCCAAGTGTTTAAAGAAGTTGGAGCTTTCTTTTGAGATGTGTTCTTTGTATCTCGTTTTGATATTTCTTCCGGTTTGGCCAATGTAGAAGCAATTGCATTTCCCACAGTTAATTTGATATATACCGCTCTTTTCTTTTTCTTTGAATTTGTGTCTGTTGTTGATTAAAAGATGTGATATTTTTCTTTTGTATGAGAATGCGGGCGTTATGTTGTGTTGTAGTAGTTTTTGTCTCAGTTTGTTTTTCATCATATGTTCATATGGTATGCTAATATATGTATGTTTAATTTTGTAATTTGGATATACCATGTTTTTTATGTTGTTCTTGTGGAAAGCCTTGTAGATTGTTGCGATGTCATTAATTTTAAATCCATTGTCGATTCCTATCTCCAAGATTTTTCTGAATTCCTTGGTGAAGTTTTTTTCGTTGAGAGGTGTGTTGCACATGCGGTTAAACATGAATTTAAAGGCTGCCGATTTATGTTCTATGTGATTACAGGAGGATTTGTGGATAATATTATTAGTGGCTGTGGGCTTTCTGTAAATTTCATATTCAACTCCTGTAATCACATAGAACATAAATCGGCAGCCTTTAAATTCATGTTTAACCGCATGTGCAACACACCTCTCAACGAAAAAAACTTCACCAAGGAATTCAGAAAAATCTTGGAGATAGGAATCGACAATGGATTTAAAATTAATGACATCGCAACAATCTACAAGGCTTTCCACAAGAACAACATAAAAAACATGGTATATCCAAATTACAAAATTAAACATACATATATTAGCATACCATATGAACATATGATGAAAAACAAACTGAGACAAAAACTACTACAACACAACATAACGCCCGCATTCTCATACAAAAGAAAAATATCACATCTTTTAATCAACAACAGACACAAATTCAAAGAAAAAGAAAAGAGCGGTATATATCAAATTAACTGTGGGAAATGCAATTGCTTCTACATTGGCCAAACCGGAAGAAATATCAAAACGAGATACAAAGAACACATCTCAAAAGAAAGCTCCAACTTCTTTAAACACTTGGATAGTGAAAACCATTTTGGGAATAGTGAAATAAAGTTGATAAAACAAATGAGCAAATCAAAAAGAATGGACTACACAGAAGAATATCATATTTTGAAAGAAAGAAAAAACAACCCAGAACTATTACTAAACGATATAACAGACTTCGACACATATAATTTTTTCAAAGATCTCTTATAATCTCTACTATAGTTATCTTCCTTATTTTTATTTTAATTATTGTTTTTAGTTTTTGCTTTGAATTCAAAACTTAGATTACATGTCTCCTACCCTGACTTTTATTGTTATCTATTTATTTGCTTAAAATGTAATAATGAATATATCTTTTCGTTTTATCGTTGCCGGTGTCGAAAAGAGAAAAAAGATGAATTTGTCCTTGTCTGTACTCTGTGAACCTAACCTCGAAAAGATCAAGATTTTCGACACATGTTATTCAATCTCAAATATTTAATACTTCGTTTTTTTTTTAAAGTTATCAAGATTTATAATTTTTTAAACAGATTGCAAACATTAACATTTTTAGTTGTGTCTCGCCAAAATAGAATTGAAATGGATTGTTTAGTGGTTAATTTGTATTTCTGACGGTAAAAGATTTTAATTATTATATTTTTAAATTGTTTTGTAAATGTTTTTATTTTTCGATAAAACTTGATGAACGTTTTGTTTCTCTTTTTAGTCGTGTTGTGTCTGAAGACGGTTTATAACCGAAACACGTGTAACACCGAATACTTATGAAAAATAAATAATTTATCATCACCAACGAGATTTAATTTTATTTATTTATTTTGAATTTAATAGATGATAAAAAAATGGAGAAAACACTAGCTAATCATATCAAGAAGGTTCGCACATCAGAGAGGACACCGTTTTTTAAAATTTTCTACTTGCTTTTTGAAATAATTGACCAGATCTAGATATTTTTCAATGCAAACCTATTTTAAAAAATCAAAATTAACGAAATCGTTATTTAAAGGTAGTAGCGTCTCATCCCAACCGCAAGCGATAACAACTATTTGAGTATAAATGTCATTTTATAAAAGATTTGGTATCTTCACCGTATCAATAATTTTTCAATTAAAGGTTTCGTGTTGCTACATCAAATACATTGCCTCGCCCGCAAGCAATCTCAGCGATTTAAGTCGACATCGTTCATTACACGAAATTTTTTATAAGAGAATATTTATACACAAATCGCCTAGGGTCGCTTGCGGCCGAGCCGCTACAACCGTTATGCTGTTGATTTCGTGTTGGCACATCAACTCATGTATAAGGCACATCAATGTATATGACATTTGATTTGTACTTGTACATAATTTGTATCATTTCCTAAATGAGCAGTGTCATCAAGGAAAATCGTAAAATTAACTTGAACCGTAACTCAGTTGACTGACTCAATATGCAAAAAGTGACATTTTTTCTAATGTTTGAATGTATAATTTCATCTTTTGTTACAAAAAAGTTAATTTTATCTTATATAATACTTTTTTAACAGTTTTAAATATTTTTTAATGGGCAATTTGACTGCTCCACCAGTTATATTAGTTAATTTATATTTAATTGTTTCTTTTCTGAACTCATATTTTAGCTCAAAAAAGTATATGTGTTGTGGTCGATGCGAGGTCTCATCCGTTCATCCTTTTTGTTCTTCGATAATTAGGTTCCTTTTTATATCGGTCTGTCTTGGTCGTTGATGTTAGACACAAGATGTAGTAAATGGTGCGAGGAGGTCACCGTGCTGATGTCCGGAGTATTATATTTCCTGTGTCTGGATCCGCTACATCGATGATATCTTCGTCATTTGTTTTTTTGGGAAAGAAAAGCTCAAAGATTTATAAGAATATTTGAACACTATCCAAATCATCACGGAAATAGAAGAAAACGAACAGCTCCCATTTCTTTACGTACCTATAAAGAAATATTGTAAGCCCTAATACACCGTCTATAGAAAAGCCACACATACACGAAGCGATACTTAATGCCCTTTCACATTATAATCCTTTACTTTAATATTTTAAAAAGTCGCACAACTCTTTGATTTCAAGATCCTTTCGACTTACAGGCAATGAAAGCAGATCAGAAGAAATGACAAAAGAATCTTTGCCCTAGAACGTAACGTAAAACGACTACTGCAAATACATGGTGAAGAAAGATCGTCAACTTTAGCCGTAGTATTCACTTCCATAAGAGACCAGGAAGACTTCTAGGTAAATATGATATTTCTACTACCTAAAAATCCAGCAAGAAAATTAAAGACTCCCTCAGGAATCCAAAGGACAAGATAGAATTAGAAAATCTAGGAATTTATTCCATCCCCTCCTGTCCATCATATAGACACAGGCCATCTCATCAATTTTGAGGGAATTGTCAACGTTTCACATGGGAAGACCAGAATCATCCGTGTGTCCATCGCAATAGCGAAAAACGGCACCCTCAACAAGAGAGATGGCGCCCTGCAAGTGTCGGCCACGTGGAGGACTGTACTACACCCAAAGAAATTGTATATATAGAAGGCGTTGTAAATACTAAAACTTGAAGCAAACACAAGGTTGGGCTTGTTTACTAGCATCCTTAGCGATATCGATAATACGCACAAATCGAACTACAGATTCAGCCGATTATTGCCAAGTACTTTTATATTTCGGCTGAATCGATTTTCCGAACAGTATACATTCTCGATTTGTTAGTAAACAAATTGGGTCTTACGTTGGCTTCAAACTGGAACACGGGCGAATAAAGGCTTACACCTTTCCCGATCTGAAGCAGTTTTCCAAAAGGACAACTCCAACACCGTCAACCACCAGATAATAGATCAGTGACCTTTTCCCACCACCTATGACTCAAGTCACGTCTAACCCGCCACTGACCAATGCTTATGACTTACGATCAAGACGGACCAATACAAAAATGAGCCAAAATACCACAGTACCTTATTTTGCGAATAGGAGACTACACCAACGCATTGAAGAAGAGATCTTGGTGAAACATCTGGACCTTTCCAAAAGATACCAACAGGATGAACGGATAAAACCTCGTATCGACCTCAACATATTATATTATTAATGTTAATATCATATCCAAATGCACCCACACCTAAATAGAAACAACCACATCGAAACTAGACTAAACACAAAATTCCTATGTACAGTTTAAACAAATCAATAACCAAAATTGCACACCGAAACGTTACAAGATAAAGTCTATATGATTTATATTATTGACTCATAACGTGAACAACCAATAAGAATTCGCGATTTTCCGTTAATTGCGAGTATTTCAGCGGTTATTTGGTCGTCACCGTGGAGAATGATTATACGAACCTCGACCTTCGGTCTCGTGATATTTCAGACAGGACGTCTTATATATTATCGTATAGTATTATCGGGTATTTTCGATCGTCTGGTATAATATTTGAAAATGCAACTGTTTCACATTCAAATTAACCGAATCTATTTGTAATCAAACTAAACTCACTTAAGCGTTAATTTATCACAGACGTATTTAGACATCACCGCAAATGGAGAGATCTGTGATTCAAATTTCCATCACGTTCTTCACCGTTTAATCTCGTGTAGTAAACAACATTGGCTTCATAGGCAGCGAACTGAATTACTTAAAATTAGCAAAAACTTATGTTAATCAAATATGGAAATAGAAATATTCATAAGAAAGCACATCTGCTTGGTTTTAATGGGCGTCCTGTGTTTAATAACCTTTTGATCTCTAAATCTAATTCCGCTACTGTATTATACTTCATAAAATACGTTGACAATGCAAACATATTCACTGGAATGACAAATCAGGGTGCAATCTGTATCGCACGAATGGCAATGTTTGGGTATGGTGTCAAAAAGAACAACGATAGCAATCCGAATAAACTTTATCAACAAATAAAGTTTTATGGTGTTTCTTCTACTGTAGTAATTCATCAGCACGATAATATATGAGCTTATGGGGCTTATGAATCACTCTTATTGTCTCATAAGTTCAACGTCAATACCTACTGTACAATTTTGTATTAAAATATACTTCCTATAATATGGCAAGTGAAATATACCCACATGAGTACCTACAAAAAATAATGAAGAAAATAATGTGGGCATACGGAATATCGACTTTATAATAAAATTTTTTATATAAAAGTTGTTTAGTATTTTATTTGCTATAATGTTTTTATTAAAAACATGAGCAATTAATAGAGACACTTGATTATTTAATAGCAATGTCTTTATCGTTAGGCTCATTTAATTTTTATTCTCTGTACGACGACATAAAATATTAATATCTTAATACTAGAAAATTTTTGAAAAATTGTTTATTAAGATAATATTAATTAAATGTTTTTATTAAAAATATGAGCAATTAAGGACTCTTGATTATTTAGTAGAAAATTCTTTATCGCTAGGCTCATTTATTTTTTTTATTCTCTTTACGACGACAGCTTACGTCCATTTGTTCAGACAAATAAAATCTTGGGTAAAATTTTCGATTGTACGGGTTCGAGTGTAACAGTTTACATCGTTGCAAGGAAAACAAAAATCTCTAACAATAAGTTGTTTTCAATTCTAAAGTTCGTACAAAGTGATTAGATTACCTGTTAACCTTTTAAGTATGTAATATGATTCCTTGACATTACTTTCAGTTGAAAATATATGTTTAAAAGTGATATCGTGTTTTAACCGGAAGTTATAACAGAAAACAATTTCAACAAACTTAGATGAAGTGTATACCCCAAGGCGTAGATGTAAAAGTTCTCAGTAAAGACCCATCATATGTTTTTGATGGGAAAATTTGTTCCAACAGGTTATTAAGTAAGATGAATCGAAATTGTTGATACATTTATCATTTTCCAAGAATACGTTACGTAAAAGTAGATATTTTATTTTATTTTTTCGGCATGTGACACAAAAATGTATTAAAAAGGTTTCCATTTCGCCTCATGAAATTGTTATTTTAGCATTAACTACTAAGTCTTCTTGAGCAAATTGCTTAAAATAAAATAAACATCTCCATTTCTGGTGTTCGATCATTGATTTTACACTTGAATTCAGTTTAATTCCAACCTACACTGTTCGATTCGTACATCACATTCGAATCTATTATTTGCAGTTTCTATTTAAACGGCACCATTATCGGTTTGCTACATCGCCACACACACCCCAAATACACAATAGTTATCGACGTCAATAGATAAACATAAAGTTTCATTTCGTTTAGTAAACAGAAATGCTATGTCACATGTACGTGTAGTTTCGTCACCCAGAGTTGTATCCATATATTTATGGGATGCTAGAAAACGGATTTTGTCGCAGGCAATGTTACGGATCACGTCGGGTGGTATAAATTCCAATTTACCTAGGTAATTATTGTTTTAACCCCAAACTCGGTGACAATGATGTAGGCGAAGTAGACGACTTTCCACGAAACGACGGCGCCGTAGAAAAAAACAGCGTTGTAATTAAGGCGAAGATTCCCATTTGCTGCTCGCGAATAATTATGTGGGTAATTAAATCTCTTCCTGGCAATTTATGCGAAGTATTTCGTTGGGGACCGAGCTGTTTGAAGTACATTAATTTGAGGATTGTATAACTAAACTTAAATAAAATAATTCTTTATTTGTGATTTATGAAGTCATATTTATAGCATTACATATACAAAAGAGATACTCCAGATATAATGAACCCCAAGGGGGCTGGAAATAAGTTCGTTATAACCGAAATTCGTTATAAGCAAACATGTTAATAATCATGAATTAAATGTATAAAAATTAAATTGGCCATTTTAATCGTTATTAAATTGAATGAAATAAAGCAATTTGGGAAGAAATTGAAATAAATTAGTAAAATATCAAGTTCGATTGGGTTGAGCTTCATCTTCATACTATCCCTCATATTAAGTTGTATGAAGTTGGAGCTCAACCCAGTCCAACTTGATACCTTCTCTCATATTGAATTGAACTTAGATTTGTTGTTTTGTAGTTAATTTTGTTTTTCTATGGTTGGGTTGAAAAATAGATGAGAAAATCAATGATTATTTCAAGAAAACTTAAAAGATTCGTTAGATTGGGTTGGCTTGAAGTTAGTTAAGTTCGGTTTGGTTAAGTTGGATACGGTTAAATGCCAACTTCATATTATTCAATATGAGGAATGCCATGGATTGGGAGGCGTTGGCTGGGTACGGTTTGATCCAGATATATCAAATCTATCTGGTTGCCAAAAATTAATTGTGCCCTATATGAAAACTGAGGGACACAAAGCCATCGCAAGAAGATCAATACGTAAACACGATGCATAACAACAGCCATTATAGAATAAAAATAGTTTAGCTAATCTTTAACAGGGTATACGCGATATACGAACTGATGGAGAAGATGATTAAGGAGGATAGGATTAATGTTATAATTGGCTGATAAGAACTGTGATGCTTTTATGAACGTTTATAATAATCTGTCGGTTGTAAGTTATCGAATTAAGTTAGGTGTAAGTTATTTTGAAGAACAGTGTCTTGCGTGTGTGGAATTATAATAATTTGTTATTTTGTTTCGTGTTACTTTTCGCCAAATCGACCATTGAATGATTAATTAACAGCTGTATAATATGCAGATCATCTTAAGGCAGTATCACAAAGATATATTGCTGGGCTGAGATCTAAACGCAAGAATAATACAAATGGGTCAAGTAAATAGAATGAAAGAGGTGATGGTCCTAAACGAGAGAAATACACCGACCTTTTCCAGTCATACAGGGGAATCCATAGTAGATTTAACGACATGCACAGTAAACCTAAACAAATAAATAGAAAAATGGAAGACGGAATAGAGACTTATAGTTTTAGAGATCACAGAACAATTTCCTTTACAATTAAAACGACAATTCAACAGACAGCGGGAAAACAGATAAACAGACTGGATGGCCGAGAAATGCATAATCTTAAGTGTTATATTAAGTAAGGAAACTCTCCTCAGAAGCAAAGAAGAAAGCAAGGATATATCTGAACGGAGAGGAAATACTGCTTACTAGCGATATCGATAACAAACAAACGTTTTTAAATATATTTATCAACTGTCTAATAAAAAGAGAGTTTCCCAGATCCTGGAAAATAGCAAACTTAGTCATGATTTAAAAGTAAAAGAAAGATCGTGACGGTAAAACAACATATAGGCCGATATGCTTAGAATCAACAATATGTAAGCTGATGGAAACGATGATAAGGGATCGGCTGGATACGGATTCAGAAAATTAAGATCTAATGAAGACGCCATAACAAAAGTACAAAGCTACGTAAGCTATATTAAGTAAAAAGCGTTTATATGCTATATTAAGTATGACGTTTATGTTGTTTTATCCCAGATTACTACCAGTAATCTTAATATAATGGGTACGAAAATTGGGATGATTAGATGCGTCATGTCGGCCGCCATTACTAAATTGTTGCTCTCTATTAAGATGGTAAGTGTTGTTGTGATATAAAACCCTGTTTAATAAGCTAGAAGGATACCCGTTATTGATGAACATACTACGAAGCTCTTTTAGGTTTGAATCAAGAAAGCGAGCATCGGATATGGACTTAATCCACACGACCATAGCAACGACTGTATTCAATTTCTAACTAAAAGGACGGTTGGACTGAAAATTTATATATCTTTCAGAATACGTTGGTTTAGTGTACCAATTTCAGCTTATAGTTTCATCTAAATTTCTTATTAATTTAGAATCAAGAAAAGGAACACTAGAATTTAATTTAGTTTCAACTGTAAATTGTAAGTGAACATCAAAGTTATTGAAAACATCCATAACATCGTCAATACGATCGACAGGTATAGCACAGATTATATCATCTACATACATATAGATGAATGATAATGAAAAACCCAGCAATGGAATAAATTGATCAAGAAGTATATCCACCACCATTGTAGCTAAGATGCGCTCAGAGGATTTCCCATCGTGGTGCCAAACTTCTGTCTACAATTCAAGTTGTTAAAGGTGAACACCGAAGACTCAAAATGGAAGATTATTAATTTCAAAAACAGTTTCATATCAATAGGTGTAACCAAACTCACTAAATCCCACTTTAGCACAATGATATTCCTCACCAAATTAAGCGGTATGTTGGTAAAAAAAGAAATCACATCAAGTGAAATAAGCACAAAATTTGGTGGGAGTAACATCCTTAACATTGTTCACAAAGGAAACAGTATCCTTCATGTTATAATAAGTTCTTTTAGCAAAAGCGAGATTAAGAATAGATGATAAAAGTTCGGACAGACGATATGTAGGAGAACCTATAATGGATATAATAGGTCTCAAGGGACAGTTTACTTTATGAATCTTCGGTAAACCATAATATTTGGGAATGACCTCATTGTGACATCTCAAGTTATTATAAACTCCTTTTTCAATATACTCCCTCTCCACCGACATTTTTTAACATTTATTGTTCTTATTTTCTATTTTTAAAGTAGGATCTCTATCTATCACACACTAAGTGGATTGATCATTAAATAGGTCTAACAATTTTGATATATATTCAGACCTAGACATAGCTTTTGTAACGTGTCCCTTATCTGCTTTGATTATTAAGATAGGATCTCCTCTTTCGCAACTTAGAAACATTATAGTTGAAATCAAGTACCTTTTTAACAATGACTGAGTAGTATTGAGATGTTGGCGACCATTAAGATAATTAGTGATAATGTAACATAACGATTTAATTATTGATTCAACATATGCCAACAACTTAGGAACTGTTATTATAGTGACATCAGGAATCAATCCAAACTTGGGACCCAACGACAAAAAATCTTTCACTTCATTAGGTATATGAATAGACGTTTTATCAACATTTGTATTAAAAAAGATATTTATTTCTAAATTTGTCAGCCATACGAGAATCAGCCATATGATTATTATACTAAGCCAACTGTATCTCTGGTTTCAATTAACAAACTCAAGCATGAGACAGATCTGAATTGCATGCAAATGCAGATTACTTATCAAGAGCTCCAATTGTGATAAATAGCAAGAATAAATCTGGATTCAACTGATATATTTCAGATAAAGCAACTAGCAACACTTCCAATAAATCGTGCACATTAATCGCAAAATCGAAATTAATGTTTGGAAAAAACATTGTAGCAAGCTTGATTTTGTTAGAAGGAAGCTAAAAACCGAGAAAAGATCTGAGAGAAAAACTTTAGAATTGGTAAAATTCATATTGCAAGATTAAATTTAAATAAATTTTACATAAAACAATTCGATGTTTGGAAAAACTTCTTTCTTACTATATTTATTAAATTCATCGGTACCTAATTCCACATAATTTAGTAAGTTATCATCAGCCAAATCTACATGACCAAGAAATCTATAATTATTCTCTAAATAAATTAATCGTTAAATAAAATAAGTTAAAACGTATTAAAATTTACATACACTATAAAATTGAAATATTTTTAAAACCGATCCATATGTAAAGGACGAAACAAGATATAAACTGCAGACCAAATTTTCCTGCTGGTTTCGCAGGAAATCCATTTTTGTGATAGAATTTATTACTACTTAGTACGAATTATTATACTTAGTTCTGAATAGAACACATGTAAGAATTATATTAATTAAGAAATACCAATCGTATAAGTACGAAGGCTTTCACGATCGGTGTTAATTGAACTAAAATTAGAACTAACACTAGCACTAACACTAGAACTATCACTAGAACTGTCACTAGGACTAACACTAGATTTAAAATTAGAAACTTTCGGGTTTTGCCGTGCGTTTTTTGAAAAAATGTTTGACGTTTCGGATGCCATGTTGCAACCTTCTTCAGAAACCAGTTAGAACCAGTTTAATCGTTAGTTAGTTAATCGTAGTTGAAGAAGTGGTCATATAATGCAGGGTAATTGGCTTAATGGAAGTTATCCGTAAATTACCACAAGATGGAAACCGTTGTTGATAAGTATGTATTGGGATATAAGCTGTCACATCAAGACTCTGGTGATAATAGTCCTCTGGTATAACCGGATTATCAGGGCGCATTATGTGAAAATTCAGATCATCATTAGAAACCAACAAATCCAGCAATCTGCCATCCTCAATTTTCACTATATTGTATTATGTAGCATTAAGAATATTTAAAGAATTATTGAAAACTCTGGTTTTAATTAAATATTGATTAGCAAGTAAGGAGAAATCATTAAAATAAAAGTCTCTAATTAATGTAAATAAATGTTTCATTAAAGTAGCAGTAGTAAATATCTCTAAATCGTCAAAGGTCACATCAGGAGGAATGTAGACAAGTGCAATTAAAATAAGTTTGTTATTAGTAAAATACTTGCAGATAACCAAATCATTCATAGGTACAGCCATAATAATATTAAAATAATTAGTAAAAGGTTCGTTGTCATAAATTGATTGATTTATCCAAGATTCTGTAATTAATATTATATCAGCAGAGATAATAAGAATGTTGTTACAGAATATATTTATTATCACTTAGTTATACATATATTCTTATTCATTTTTGGGCTTTGCCTGTTGGGTTATAAAGGAATATTATTATTATTTGTTTTTAGAATATTTATTCATTTCTAGAGCTTCCAGGAGATCTAATTTAAAACCTTTGTTACATCTATAGAATATTTTTACATTTTCAAAAGCAATCTCATTATTATATATATATATGTTTCATTATTCTGTTTTCCAATCTTCGGCCAGTTTGCCCTATGTGCATGTTCAGTACACATTCAGAGCAGTTAATCTGATAAACATCACTGTCTTTATCGATAAGAATTATTAAAATGATAATTAGATTGTAACATTATTAACGTTGTATTATTAAAAAAGGCAAAATTAACATTATATTTCTGAAAAATTCTTTTACTAGATGCTATAGTAGAGTTGAAAGGAATGGGTTTATAGTTTTTGGGTTCATTATCCCTGGAAAGCAAACGATGCTTTAATCTAATTTTATTAATTAAATAATTAACTACCTTTACAGGATTATTATTATTCTTTGTTAGAGCGAAGATATAGTTAAAATCATCTATAGCTAAATTCGTTCTCTTGTGATAACGGGTAATTAAAAATTCGTTCGATAAAATATCGGAAACTCGCTAATTTATGAGCGGATGATTATTAAGGTGTAATAGAAAAATTAATTGCAATTGGCGGCTTTTGCACAATACTTAATCAAGTCAATAAACTTGAAAAAGACTCAAGTAAGCAAATTTACTATTTAATAGTGTGAGGAGTGCGATATTCGCTTATTCAACAATTCATTAATGTTTGGTTTAATATAATTATTTGAAGTAAGCAAACCTTGGTGGCATAATGTAGTCATTGTAAAGTTAAATAAAGAAACCTAAAGAAATAAGTTGTTTCAATCAAATACACAACAAACACGGAAAGAATAAAAATGATTAAATAAATACAATTATTAATTTAATGATTTGAATCATATGGAATTATTACGGCAAAATGAACAAAGTTTTCTATAAACATTAAATTTCAATTTACTTTCAATATTGCTCATTTTAAGATCTAAGAAATCTAAAACTTTATTATTTTCCAGCTCAATGGTGAAGTTTGGGTTTCATTTGGGTTTAACCATCCTAAGAGACGTGCGGCTAAACACAAATGTTTCTAGTTCTAGGTCTAGTATTAGCTTTAGTGTTGGTATCTTATTCAAAACATTTTATTTGTTTATCTTATTTAAAACATTTTATTTATTTATCTTATTTAAAACATTTTAGTTGTTATTTGGTTTTAAATTATTGTATACTAGTACCGAACTAAAACTAGAACTAACACTAGAAATAGGTCTAGAAAGATTCAGATATAGCCGTGCGTCTTCAGACCCGTTCTAGATTTGATTCTTGTTTAACTCTTGTTTTAAATTCTTCTAGAACAAAAAGTATAACTAATATCAGATCTACAACCTTGCTTCAGAACTAACACTAGGCCTGGAACTAGAAACATTAGGGTTTAGCCGTTCGTCTCTTAAGACGATTAAATCAAAATGTCCAGTATTAGTTCTGAAGCTAGATTGAGTTGGGTTCGATTCCGTCTTAAGAGACATACAGCTAAACCCAAATGTGTCTAATTATAGGTCTAGTGTCAGCTTTAGTGTTGGTATTAGCCCTAATTGAGTAGTTATTCAATTTTAGATTATTTTATACTTGTATCAAACTAAAACTAGAACTAAGAAGAGAAGAAATTTGTAATTGTTATAGAGAATTTAGAAATCGTCTTCAAATATGTTCATTTACAAAAAAATAATATTTATTATCTATTACTTACATAGTATGTTATTACATACATTTACACTTAAAACATTTTATTTAGCCGTATTTTAATTTATCCCTATAGTTTTCACCAACATAAGTTTCCATGGTACATACCATTTAAAAAATTTTAATTTAAAAAAATAGTTCAATTTTTACATAAAAATGGGAATAATTAGTTCATTTCTACATTTAGAATATAAAACTCGTGCAATTTAGTGGTTTGAACATATCCGACGCATAATTTATACTGAGATAAGTTTGAAAAATCAGTAATACATTTTTTTCTTCCCTATAACAGGCTCCGGAGACATACTGTATAATTGAAAATAAAGATGTTCAAGATACGCCGCTGATTATTATTTATTTTAGAATGCTACCACTAACATGATTAATAATCTTTTTGAGTAACAAGAACCTTTAAAAGAAAGACAGTTATTGGAAAAGGGATCAAATCAACTGTCGAAGGACGAATTGAAACGAAAGGATCGGAAATAAAGTGAAATGCTTAAGCCTGTAAGACGTGAAAACTTGATGAAGGCACCAATTGTTTACTCAGATAAATGGTAACCGATAAAACGCAATATCATTATTACAAAAACTGTTTATCATACCGAGACATCTGTTTACAACATCGCGGAAACGACCCGAACTTTTCCAATCAATCATATCAACCCCTGTAATATTTCACCCCTGTCTGAAACTAAACAAATCAGGGTACACGATGAAATATCACATTCACTTTTTCTTATAAAAAGACGTACGATTGTACGATAACCAAAATTGAAATTAAACGCGGTTTTACAAAAATTATCTCACTAAGATATTATAACATAAACTTGTCAAACACTCCTAAAATGGATTCTGTTTCATCCGAAACTCGATATTCTTATACTATAAACTCCCTTGATTTTTGTATTATGCTTTGAACGTCTTTCTGAGAAGCTATTAAAACCGCTATAAGGAGATTCCAATCTTTCCGTATCCCTAAGAAGGCTTTAAACGTCTTTTAGATCTCGGTTTTGTTAAATTCTTCGCGAGATTTAACCATATCTTATTTGACCAATAAAAAGAAAGTAAGTTGAACGTTTATATATAAAAGAAAATCAACACTTTTCAACTGTAGTACAATGCACTACGGTTAATGGGAACATCCCTTTAATCGGGCTAAACATAAGAGACCGAAACTTTTTAAACGTATTTTATACTCACGTATTATATGCAGTAATTCGGTTGATCGGTCCAACTGGTCGCGTTAACCAGACGTGAAGAAGAAAATATCCGGAATTGCAAAATTTATACATACGATTCAGATGATTGCTTATGAAACATGTCTGTTTTGTCGTGTTACACCTGATGGTTCATTAATTTACTAGAAATAATCTGTGTAAGGTATAAACCAGCTGTGAATTTTATAACTTTTAAAAAATAAAAAAAATTTAATAACCTTTAAATTTATTTTATTTTATAATTTTTTTTGTCTCCTTTAAATCTGAATTTCTTAGAGATTGATCGAGCTAAAGAGTTAAAATTTGTCACAGATGCTGAAATTGTAAAACAAAATAGGTTTGCTAGGGTTTCATCTATGCATACTAGGGTGACCGCAAAAAATCGATTGATTAAACGAGGTTAACCCATGCCGCTTTTCGCTGAAAGATTGAAAAATTCAAAATATTTGCTAAAAAGCTGACATATGCAGTCATAGCTCCAAAACGGTAAATAATCAAAACACGCTTAATATCTCAAAAGAAAGCTAATGTTGTTCTTCAAAATTTATATTCTATGCATAATTGTTGTTATTTTAAGTCAAACCGAGTTACAACAACCTTTTGGCTCAAAAAACGTGACCCGGTACCTTTTTTTGGTATATCTTTAAGTTTAAAGTATAAATATAAATATTTTAAAATATAAAAATTTATAAAAAAGATACAGACGTAGTACCTATATGAGTCGATAATTTTATATAGTTATCTAATCTATTCTAGAGCTTTTGTTAAAGTTGGTTTTGAAACGTCACGATATAACGCTTGGCATTTGCTTAAAATTTGCAGGACATATTGTTTTTGGCCTTCATCTTTTATCAGAAGGTTGTTAAAATCAATTATTAATTTAACATCACCCTCAGCCATATCATATAACTATGTTACACTAAAAGGGCGAATAAGAACTGATGTAATAAATATAATAATAAATTTATGAATGACCTTTCTTTTTTTCTAAACTCAAGCTTAGGTTTAATTTAAGAGTTGAGTGTTCAGTTTCTTTAAACAGGTTCTTACAAAAAAATATTACAAATATATCGTTAAAAGGTTGTGAAGTAACCAATAAATCTACGTTGGGTTGATCTGACCTTAGATGCGGACTTCTGCAAATTGAACGATCTCATATTCCTCAGCTCTTAATTCCTCTGGATGGCGGTGAAATAAGTTTGAGGATAATTTACTCGTGGAGTAAGTGGCGGTATATAAAAAATAGCCTACATGTGAAAATGAAAAGCCTTTAGCCTTTAGTTTTATGTTAAAATTTAAGTTTTCGTAAAAAAATTAATGAATGATATTAATTAACAAGAAATGACCGAAAAATCTTACCTCAAGTTCAACGAGGCTTGAACGTCGAATAAATGATTTTTTTTGTGATAAAATTTCCAGAAAACTCTATGATTGATAATTACTATTATAAATATAGTAATAAATCGTAATGTGAATTAATCCGCTAATTTGCGTTTTTGTCTTCAGGACTCAAAATTTTTTACCAAAATTTTCAATGATGTCGAAAACTGACAAATTATTTTCTCACAAGCGATACTATCACGTTTGACGACAAGTTAAGAATGTTATGAAAGCATATCCGGGTTTTCTTTTATAGCCTTGCTAACAAAAACTTGGTTTTAACGTCACTTGTTGGACTGCGTGTTTCCACACAAATTTTAATAAAAGTTATACTTTTAAAAATTATAATTGTAACTAAGAAAAATGTTAAATGATATTTTAAACAATAAGGAAATCTTGAAAATTTATTAGGTATTAAACTATTTAAAATTTAATAAAACTCCATCTATGGTTGAATGGAGAACATTTCGGATTAAAAGTAATAAAAGGTTTTATTTTTGGAAAAAATGAAGAAATCGCCATTATTGAGGATATCACAAAAGGAGAAATATTCGTAACAACTACATTTAATGTCTGACAATTTTCAATCCTTCTTGGAAGTCATTATTTTAGATTATCTTGGAGGCCAGATGTTTGGATATTGTCTTAGGAAACCTGTTTTCATATTAAATCGGTCAAACAATGTAAACGTTTCTTTGGTCTGTCCTAACTTTTGAATTTACATCCCTGGCGTGCTCTGATGGTTCATCTGTGCTACTGAGCAATTTATTAGCCATTGACAACTTTTCATCGTCTGTAATGGTGGGATTAATAAAAGATAATCCCACCAACTCTACATTCAAATACCACAATTGCTTCGAAAATTTGGTCAGAGCTATTTCTGTAATGTCGTTGTCGCATTCTTTATGGTTTAACAGACTATGCAAAATACCTAAATCTTGCTTTAGTACAAGATGAACTTTTGGAGCATTAAACCAAGCTTTACAATAAATTTTAACTAAGAAATCAGAAATGGCACGCATCGTACTTTCTTCTTCTTTAGACATCTTAAATTGATGACGAAAAAAGAACATTTCTAAGTAGTAAATAGTCTTTGCCATCCACCTAGCATGATGAATGGTTGAATTCACGGTTGGCAACGGTGACGTAAAATAAAAAAGAAAGATGTACGTGATTTCCCGGTATTATTATAATGTATGGAATTTTTTGAACTTGAATAAATAAAGGTATTTTGGTAATGAAAATCACGGAAAAATTACTAATTCATCAAATTTCTAGAATTTCTCAAATCTGCTTCTTGGTACAAGTTCCATTTGTTAGAAGCAAAAAATACTTTCCTGTTTGATATTATTTGAGCGAATAGATATTTCCATAAAAAATCATAAAGCTTGATTATAAAGAAATTCACTGCAAAGTAGTAGACTATTACAACGTTTAAAATTTTTGAAAAATGAGTGTTTGGATGAACTTGAAATTGATATATTTCATATCTTGTTAGGTAAATAAATATATTTGGTCATTAATATCACAAAAGAATACTGTCAGAGACTGGTAATGGCGTTTTTGCTATATGTCTGGAGAAATATAGACACCTCTATATAAAAGGTGTATGTAATCACGGTGATTGAGAATGAACGGTCACCGATCATCATGTTCTTTAAAATTCAAGGTATCGCTCATCTCTAAATTCAAGACCAAGGACCTCTTGTTTGGTCGCTAGTATCTATGTTTGGTGGACTCAATAAAATAAAGAAAAGGAATAATAAACATAGGCATGACAGTGCAATTGAGAGTTCCATTGCGAGTTCATATTTGATGATTCTTATGCGGAATGTTGATATATATGTTACAGGTAAAGTGTGCATTTCAGTTAATGTATACATTAACTAGTCAATGTATACATTTACGTAACGTTTTAGTGAAAGTATTTACTAATCATAGAGTGTATACATTTACTAGTGAATGTGTACATATACTAGGTAGTGTATACATTTGCTAACAAATATCTGTAAAAGTTGTTCCAAAGGACGGTATAATTCTTTTAATAGACGGATTTGCAAGTGGTAAGTAAGTATAGTAATAAATACATTTTTGACGTAGTATCAAAAAACCGAAAAATAACTGGAAGCTTTGTACTAAGATATGTAATAAAAATTTAAATACGGATTTTTTTAATACAAATATTTATTCCTTAAAACAAAAATACAAAAACAAACAATATAAAGAACAAATCCGTTCATCTATTAATGCAAATACAACTTTTATTTGTTACAGCATGGTAAATTTTGGTGGCATTGCGAATTGCACAATTTTTTTTTCTTTGCACATGTGCATCTATTACCATTACATTTTGTTTTGCAATTGCATTTCACAAATCCCTGTCCACTTCCTACCGATTGCTCTGTGACCACTGTTCTAAGAGGTAATTGTTGTGGTGGAATATCATCGATGTTTAGTACCTTCTCTGGGTATACACTAAATTGGGATCTAGTGTAAAGACGTTTCAAAATGGCATTCCTTGTTCTTATTTGAAAATAACCATCATCGGTGTTTTTCATTATACATCCTAATATTGAACGAGAATCTCCTCTTCCCCCGTCTACATCAGGTACTTTAATCCGGACAGTCATTTCGTTTTCTGCTGCCATATGAGAAGTATCAGATATTGTTTTCATACGTGTAAGTTAAACTTTTAAATTTTCTTTGGCCTCATTTCTGTTATTATTAATTTCATGTAGACGCACGCAAACATTACAAATTGAATTATCTTCCGACAATAACAAAACCTCACATTTTCTGCACTTCTTCTCTTTCAATATATCGTTATTTTCATCTTTATCAACACACGTTGTTGCTATTTCCTCTACTAGCAAAATTTCTTCTTGCAAAGCTTCTTCTAAGATTTCCAAAGAACTTTCTGGGATAGATTCCTACAAAATAGCAACATTGCTATGAAAAGTGATTTCATTTTCACCTTGTTCTTCTGTATTAGATGCATTAGAAGTCTTTATTAATATATCCAAGACGTCCTCAGTATTAATTTCTTTAATAACATCTCGTGGTAGTGAAGAAGAAGTCTAACATTCGCTGGCTCTCCAAGCATTGTTTCATATGGACTTCTTTTGATTCCTGCATGAAGCGCCCTATTATATAGCGCTTTTTATTGTAGAAAAAAAGAAAGATTTGATTGAAAGGTTTTTATCTTTACTTATCTTTCTTGTAGCATTCAAGCGTTCAATATATTTTCTACATCTCGGTTGGCGCGTTCTACACTGCCTTGCGATTGACTATGTCGAGGTTTACCATGAACAATTTTTAATTCAGGCCATAGTTGTTTTAAATATTTTATTATATTATTTACAAATTCTCGTCCATTATCAAACTGCAGCATGCATTGGGCACCAAATAATAAGAATATATTAAGTAGTTGATCTGCTACTTCCAATCCCTGCTTACTTTTAAGTGCTCTAAGTATCACAAAATTGTCAGATGATCTTGATAGACCAATATAAATTTAAGTTCTCCGTCAGGTTGTGATTGAAAGTCTATTAAGTCTTCTTGGCATCTAGAGTTATAGTGTGAAAATATCATCAGCTTAACCACCAACCCTTTCTTTTCGTTTTTTCGCTTTTTCAAACATAATTCGCATAAATTTAAAAATAGCTGTATTTCTTGAGTTGTAATATTTTTATACCTTTGTTGTTCCTTCTTCATACGGTCACGTCATAGTCGAGTCTTCGCTTCGTTTTTTATTTAAAACAACTTCTACAACTTTTGTTATATAATACATTTTTAACGTATATTAAACTTTAACTGATTATCGTTAGTAATTGTATACATCAACTAGTAAAAGTTTACATTTCGTATTTTATATACACATTAACTAAGTAAATTAGTTAATGTATGCATTGTCTAGATAGTGTATACATTCACGTAATGAATGCTTTAACTGTAACATATACATATTTAAGTTCTTCGCATAGTTCGAATTATTGTATGCATCCTGAATGACAATGCCCACTCATATGGCCCCAATAGGTCATTTATAATTGAATTACTTCCACATTTAAGACATGTACTTATTTTTATTTATAAGTAGCTATTAACTGATTCTTCACGATTTGAATAGTTATAATTCCATACAATATTTAAATTTAGAATGGGAATTGTTATTTTATCAAATACTTGATGTTTTTGACATTTCAAGTTATTTAGTTCTTCAATACATCCATAATTCGACAGATAATATGGCAGATACGTTCCGAAACTAACCTTATCTAAACAACGGTTCCCTCGTTGGTATACCCGTTCTACCATTCGTATTATTAAGGAAAAACTATAATTTCACAAAAAGTGGAAGTCTAGTAAACTGTGATTATCAAACTTTTCCAATTTTGAGTCGTAAAGCTAAGAAATTGATTGCTGCTGATTACAAAGCTTATTTGAACTCTATTCAAGCTGATGTTGTAGGGAAACCAAAGATTTGGTCGTTTGTTAAGAACAAAAAGGGTTCCCCTTCCGACATACCAGCATCAATGACTTCAATTGATGGCACTATTATTGACTCGTGTCCTGCAATTTCCAGTGATTTCTCATATTACTTCTCGTCTGTTTTTGTAGATGGCACAACCGACAGTACAGTTCTTACTCACGGTTCTGGAATTTTACCGTGGTTTTCCCCAAGCAAAATTGAAAAAGTTCTGTTGCATCTCGATCAATCTTCTAGTCCTGGTCCGGATGGTATTCCAACTTTATTTTTAAGCGAGTTTGCTGCTAAGCTGTCTGTGCCACTATTTCATATATTTTCTAGATCCTTACTTGAAGGTGTTTTTTCTAGTATGTGGATAACGGCCTTTGTAATCCCAATATTTAAATCCGGTGATAAACAACTGGTTTCCAATTATCGTCTTATTTCTATTATTTCAGCTATCCCAAAGTCATTTGAAAAAATTGTACACGAGTATCTCCGTCTCTCTATTTCTCAATCTATAATCAATATTTGGATTCTTGCCTGGGCGATCGGTAGAGTCTAATCTTGTGTCGTATGTAAGCTTTATTCATTCTGGATTGCATGAGAATGCTCAGATTGACGCCATCTATACAGACTATTCTAAAGCTTTTAACAAGATCGATCATACAATTCTCGTACAGAAACTTTTCTCCTTTGATATTCCTGATCTTTCAACTTACTGTGTTTGCAGCAACGTCGAGTTGTTTCTGATTTGGTGTTTCTTTCTAAACTTGCAAATGGCATGCTGGATACCCACGATCTTCTGCCTGAGTTGAGCTTGAATGTAAAGCAGCGGCTTACTCGCAAGAACGCCACATTTCGTGTTAACGTACGTAGCTACTACTAACTTGTGTCAAAACTCGCCATTAGTTCGTATTCTTAATTCCTATAATCTGAACTTCAACCATGTGCCTCTCTTCGACATTTCTTTGCGATCTTTTAAAGAAAGTGTAATATCTAAATTACAGCGGATTTTTTTTGTTGATATGACTATTGTTGTATTTATTTTAGTTTATATCAGTATTCATATACAAATTTTCGTTTTATTTTATAAGAGGATGCTTTGTTGGGAATATACTCCTTGTTTGCATCCCGAATATGTATATAAATAAATAAATAATATTACATTGTATTCTTTGAATAGATTTTAAAATATAGCCACGATTCAACTATAAACTATTGTCCACACCACTCCTACAACACTATTGCAAAAATGATAAGTAGCATAATCGAAGTAAAGCTTTTGCTTCATTTCTTTTGTGCTTTTATTAATTCTAAAAAATGCAGTAAGTGTTATTAAGAAGTTATATATAATAGCAATAATAGCATTGCTCATGTCTGTCACAACTTCATTAGGTATTTTTGCACCTGACTAGTGAAAACTTTGTGACCAAAAGGTTGCAAAATTCGTGTCATTAATTTCTAAAATTACTACATAATACTGTGAGGAATAATGAAGGATTTTCATTCGATCGTTGAATTTTGAAAGCGAAGGAGGACGTTGATCGAAACAGAAAGGGTTAAATAATTTTGATATAATATCATTATGCAATGCAACCTGCTCAGTCGAAATCATCTCAAAAAATGATTCAGTTTGTCATCATTTTTTAAAATAGTTAAGCCCAACTTAAGCACCCAACTCTTTCATTTCTCTATCTTGCTTAGCTTTCTGCATAACTGGTAAACTGCATAGGAAAGGTGGTTTGCAGTCATCATCACTAATATTTTCCCTCGTTTTATCTCTTCGCCATTTATTGGACTTTTATGCTTCAACTTTTTTTTTAACGTCATCCCTAGCTGTTTTTTACGCTTCACTTTTTTAAAATAAGGTATTACTTTTGTATTTAGTGTTAATAATAAACTTTACATCATCTTTCCACATCATAAGCTAATCTTTCAAAAGTTCCACACCAAACGCTTTCACTTTGACTCCACAACATACACATTTTCCATCCACTTTTAAGAAAAAGTCAATATTATTAATAGTATACCTTGTAAAACTTAACCTACACTAATGAATATAAATCAGATTTCGAAGTGAATCTGTCCAGTCCTCTTCATTCAAAACTGCTTGTTAGCTACCATCCAATTTCATTTTTTTACAGGATTGATATTTATTTTTTACTTTTTTGCACTCGCTTCTTCATCATTATCATCACCACTTTACTTTGGAATACAATGATGAAGGTTGTATAATACTATTACTTTAATAGTTCAGTTATTTAGCCAGATTAACTATTTGTAACCACATATCACCGCTTTTATTTTTCAAAACGTGACCATTGTGTAGATTGTTATTATTAATAGTACTTCCTACCGTACAACCTTGGGACAACCCTACGATAGTAGTTTAGCCTTCGCTGTTCTTCCACTACCAACGTAAATAATATAAAACATGAATTAAAATATATAACGCAACTAACAACGAAACGATGTGGCCAGAGAAATTTATGAAAGCGAAAGCGTTGCCAATCTACGAAGACAGCATAGGAAAACAAGAACGAAAATGGAAGACAAACGACTACAAAGAGGTTACAGAAGAATAAGAATAGAAAGAGTGGGGAGGAAAAGTTCATAGACTACAAAACACACACTCACCCCTTCAATGAAACGTGCACGGTAAAGGGCTGACACTCTACGTTTCCACAACGCAAAGAATGCGCACTCCCCCAAAGATAAGAGTAAGCTATTATATATTTTGAATATTTGATATGAAAAGCATTTCTGATATGCTGCTGATTTATGGACTGGTGGGTTAAGCCTTCCTTTACATTTTATATTGATAGAGTTCCCATCCCCTCGATATTATATTGCTGTATGCAACAATATTCTGCCTTGCATGTTCAACCAAATCAACTCTATAAACGTCAAATTAACATGATCTGGTCTCTTCAAAACAAATATTAAACGAATTTTGAACCTTTTGTATTTTTCCTTTAAGATTGTAGGAGAGAAATGCAGAGTACAATGTATCAGCAAAATTAAACAACGAGAGTACCATACTGTCACAAAGCACAGCCCTCAATTCAATACAAAGAAAATTTTTGTATGAATATGTAATTTTTAAGCTACCATATACTTTTCGGACACAACTGTTAATATTATATGATCATTAAAAGATAAACTTTCATCTAAGATTTCAACTAAGCGTATCATTACCTATCATAATGTGCATCCTATTAGCTAAATGTCTTGTATTCTTTGGACCGAAAAACATAATTTCAGATTTCTTAGGATTAAGATGTAACGAATGATGCGTTGAAATGTCAAGAAGAGATTGAAGATCAGAGTCTATTCGTGCACATGCTTCCTGAAAGTCTCTAGGAGGGAAGGAATAGTATAGTTGTGAATCATCCGCATAAAAGTGAGATTTACAACAGGTTACATGATTAACAAAAGTGCACATATGTAGCGTGTAAAACAACGGTGGCAAAATTGAACGATGACCTATCTTCCAAAAGTAGTTAATAAGGTATGTTTCTATTAAATTTACCGCATTAGGTTGAAGACCATAATAATGCAATTGCGCTTCTAAAATCTTACGATCCAATGTGTCAAAAGCCTTTGTGTAGTTTAACAAGCACAAAATGGTAATATTACCTTTATCGGTCTCTCCCACTATATCATCAACTATCTTAATCAAGACCGCAGAGCAACTAAACCTGCACCTAAGACGTTATTGCGTTTGTGGTAACAAACTATTCGCCTCAACATACTCAGAGAGTTGGCTCCACATAATTCTTTCAATCATCTTGGACATTGCGGGCAAATTACTAATAGGTCTTAAGCCTGCATAAGTAATTGGACTCTTGACCTTAGGCAAAAGTCTAACCATCGATTTCTTCCATAGTGCAGGATATCTTCCGGATGTAAAGCAGCAGTTAACTATGTCCATCACTATCGTGCCACAACAATTCTTCTAATATAAATATTTTCAGGAGACATTAAACAATAAATGTCAACACGAGAATACATACCCACAAATCAATTTATTTACAGATTAAGAACTAAATACCATACTTAAAAGGTCTATGCAATCGGTAAGTGGTTTAAAGGTGAGGTGTTATTATTAATTATTGGTGCACAGATTAGAAAGGAACTTGCAGAATTAACTTTAGCTTTCGTATTATTTACATAAATATTGCAAATTCGTCGATTGGGGTGGGAGAGGTCTTAAAGAGAGTATTTTCATTTTCATCTTGAACTTAATTCATGAATCATCCCATTATCTTCATTATTTTCAACCATGGCGATATTTTGGATTCTCCCATTGTTATTACTTTACTTTTGTGAATCTAAGTTGAATCGCAATTTCTTTCAACGATATAAAATGCAATTTTACATCATAATCTTACACATTTTAATTTCTATCTTACTAATTTCTGGTTAAATACCCGATTGAACCAGTGAAAAATGCAATATGTCTTCTTCAAATTTTGTTGACATCGTCGTCGAGTAAAGAGCGATTCAACTTGTTTGATTTTCCATCGGATATTGGGGACAATCATTTATTAGCCGGATTGCGCTGTATGCGAATTCTTGTACTAAAAAATGTTTAAATTATATTTTCTTACACTATTATTAGCAATGATTGCATAATTTTCTTCCTTTCATACCGTCAGGTAATCATCTTTGCAAAAACGTAGTGCGTTTGAAAGCATCTATTACGGTCTGAGAGCCTGAGACTCCGTCGTTACCCTTGAAACGAATTAATTATCACTAGTGAGTTAATTAACACCATTCAAATACACCACGAATAAACTCATAAATTTCAGAATAACGCAACGAAATATAAAGTTCATTTCGATAGATGAGCCCAATTACGCAATCGATAAAAGACAATTTACAACTCGCACCCTCCGGCTATGATTGCACAGTACATCAAGGGTCAACAATGAAATCCATTGAAACAGCCGTCGCCGCCGTCGCGAATTTCATGTGTTGTCATTTTTCTTTGTCCTATACGAACGCATCCGAATAATGCAAATTTTGCTTTTACGTCTGCCTCAAATGAATTTGAATGGATTAATCGCTTGCATTGAATCGTTCATACGTTAAATGGGCATCTGCCCAAAACCTTCTTGTTCATTGTTATCGATGACAGTACGTCGTTAATATGCAAATCATTTCTTATTACGCTATTATTTAAAGAATTAAAATCTTTTATCAATTCCTTTTTTGTCACTTTTATATGCTCCCCAATAAAAATATCACATATGAATTTTCCATGAACCCGTTCGTTTTCATTTCTATTTGAAAAGGGAAAATTTTATTCAGTCCCTTCATTTTTAGTTGACGATCCTCCCTTACTGCCTTTTCCCACTATTGATTATTGATTGGATGATAGAGAATCGAAACTTCCAACCAACTTTCTTATTGTTAAAGGTTTTTTGTGAAATTGAGGTCAAAGTATCTACAGAAATGTGATCCTGGAATTTTATCTTTACCTTCTCAAGTGCGGGGCTTCGTAAATCGACAGTTTACATAAAACCTCGAGAACGAAATGAGAAAGGTTATTTTCATGAAAGGAGATTGTGGTTGGGTAAATCCACTTGAAAAGAATGGGGTTTTTTCAGAGAAATTAAAATTTTAAGTACCTCAATTTATACTAATACTTTAAAAGTATGGTTAAATCATAAAATTAAAAAAGATTTGCAGTAATAAGATATTTTTATTCGAAATCTATCGGAACCATTTTAATTTCATTTCAACACACAATTTAAAAATTACAAAAATTAGCTTAGGATTCCTATTTTCTTCCCAACTGCTTTTTTGTGCTTGTTTTAATACCTATTCTTACCAATAAGAATTTAAAAGAATTAGCATTTACTTTAGATTAGATTTGTGTTCATATGGAGAAACAATAAAGGTTCTGAAAAGATTGGGTTAAGTTCGGTCGACATGACTGGATATGAGGTGAAATTACATATTTAATCAAACAATGGAAGATTAGACTTGAGTGGAGTAGAGCAGAAGGATATTGAGTGGTCACTCATTGAGTAGTCACTCATTGATCACGTAATCGATACAACTGAACAAGGTGGAAATTTGAGGTGGAGTGAATCTATGAACAACCTATGAACTGGAGATTGGTAATGGATAGGTTAACATCTAGAAAACAATTTTAAAGAACGAATACTAGAAAAATCAGGAACATTGGAAAAACTGATAGAAAACATCTCAAAGGCTTTTAATGACAAGCTTTATATAAGATGATGAGAGTGGACGATCGGACGAAACCGGAGTACTGATGGATAAAGGAGGTATGAAGAAGAAAATGTATAATGAGAAGAAGACATAGTATCTGTAGGAGAAAAGAGCACTAAAGGAAAGAGAAAAGAGCATTGCGGAGAAACAGAAGAGAGGTCTAAGAGGTATAAAGTAGAGATGAGCGATCCTGTGATTTTTTAAGGCACGTTGTGATCGGTGATTGTTCTTTTTCAATCACCGTGATCTTAGATGGTGACGGTAAGTCAACGTTTACATACAGATTGTGGCCACATTTCCCAAAACGTATAACTAGTAGAATTTTCAGTGCATATTATTTTGTTTCTATTGGTAAATGATGCCAAACAAAAGAATGGTTTCTTATCCATGCTATTTACTTTGTAAACAATGATCTGACAAATTTGTCCCACTTAAATGGTATC
Source organism: Onthophagus sagittarius (assembly GCA_036711965.1). Lineage (NCBI taxonomy): Eukaryota > Metazoa > Arthropoda > Insecta > Coleoptera > Scarabaeidae > Onthophagus > Onthophagus sagittarius. Next base: position 51,507,899 of record JASERS010000001.1, read on the forward strand.
ATTGAATTGATAAAACGAATGGAGACGGAGGACTGCTGGTTTTGTGGAGAGTGTGATTTGCGAAAAAAAGATAGACAGCGGAAATGTTGAAATGGTGATATTGAGTTGAAAGACAAAGTGGAATGCAGAACAGAAGATCGCATACTAGCTAGAAGCGCATAGTACAAGTTAAGAAAGAAGATAACTCGGAAGGCTCTCCCTTAGCCAGGTATGTAAGTAAAAAATAAGATTTCAAAAACTAAGGAGAATACCTTTATTTTGTTTCAAGACACTGACTTAAGATGAGATTGAAAGACAGAGACGAAATAGAAAGGCAGTCTCCATACTAAAAGCATGAGGAAAGAAGATGTAAGAAGAAGAAAGGAGAAGAAATGCTTAAGTGCTTTTTGCCTCTCCATCTAGAAGAATCATGGGACCTTGTGTGTTCCACAAGAAAGAAGCATTATGTGAAGCGATTGTATAAGGTTTGGTTAGATTTCAAAATTCCTACCCAACCTAACACTACGGTTATCCAAAGTGTTGTTGATTATTGTTGAGGTGGCTGAAGAGTTTGAAGCTTTGGGTTGGATTGGGATTTCGAAGTCTAATCCAATCTCGTGGTTACTAAGACGATTGGGAGCAGATAATTTGAGAGAATATTAAAGCATCACTAAATTGGATTGTGTTTGGTTAGATTTCAAAATTCCAACCCAACCTAACACTACGGTCAAGTTGTGTTGTTGGGTTGAAGTATTTATGTGTATTTTTAAGACAATACCGGTTTTTAGTACCGCTAATATTTTGTCTTGAATGCCGGTGTTTGGAATCTCAGACCGTCGTTATTAAAAGCTCTAGAAGGTCCAAAGAAAGTATTAACGAAAATATCAGGTACTAACTATAAATGTATTAAAAGAACCAACTGGAAGAAGAAACTAAATTCTTGTATATGCAACATCGTCGGGGGAGGAAGAGATACGAATCAACTTTGCTGGCTACAGAAGTCTTACAATAAGCAAAAGGAACTAGACAAATTACAAAAGAACAAAGGCAGGATTTGAAGAATTTGTTTAGAAAATTTGCTAGTTTAATTTCAAATCGGCCTAGAGGAACTAATTTGGTTCAACATGATATGATTCTGAAAGAAGAAACGATTATCCGAACCAAACCATATTCACAATCTCCAAGAGTATGAGAAATTATAGATAACATGTTTAACTGAGGAGTGATTAAACCAAGCTACATTCCATTTTCTACGCCTATGGTAATAATGGAAATAGCTTACATAAAATCACGGTCACCGTTCTTTTTTATTTTATGTCACCGTTGCTAACTTTGTTTTTTAAAGTTGTGAAAAACCACTGTTACTCAAATATCGTTCATATCTAGTATAAAGAGACAAAAGGAAGCTTATCAAATATGATCAAGAGATCCAAGGTATGAAAATGGATTCCCCCAGTTTCTTATCTAGAGCAAGATATATGAGGAACAGCTTATCAAATACTAACCTAAAGACTGGGTGTACGTAGTACAGGTAAACTTGACCGAGACATGATACACAAACGAAGCGTGTATCATATAACAGCGTGTATAATAACCCAGCGTTTCTCAATTACTACTAGGTTAGTAATTGAGAAACCATTGAAGGTCGGTCTGACCACATCATACCTGTGCCTATTAATTCGCAATCAGAAAGCTGCTCGAGCTGATCAATCATAAATTGAAGACTGCCAAGAATAATTAAAACAAGTGAGTGACTTACAGTTCGCATACAGGAAGGGCAGGGGTGTTCCGGACACAATTATAACAATAATCAAAATATAAGTACGAAGGCTTTCTCGACCGGTGTTAATTGAACTAAAATTAGAAGTAACACTAGCACTATCACTAGGACTAATACTAGATCAAAAACTAGAAACTTTTGCCGTGCGCTTTTTGAAAAAATGTATGACTTCTTCAGAAACTGATTCGAAGTGATACTTTTCCAGTTTCAAACAAACCAGTTTCAGGTGAAACCCGAAAGATTCTAGTTTTAGATGTAGTATTAGTCCTAGTGATAGTTCTAGTGTTAGTGCTAGCAATAGTTCTAATTTTAGTTCAAATAATTAGATAAGGGGATAAGATACTTGAAGAATCGTTAACATATGGATGGTTTTGTATCGTAATATCAATAGATGTGAAGAATGCAGTTAATTCACTTCCATTAAAAAAATAGACTTTAAAACGAACAAAAGTAACAAAGACAATAAGAAGTTTGCTGTACACTTATCTCTCTGGTAAAACAATATGATCCAGATGATGATCGAAGAATAATGTACTAAGGAGTGCCATAGAGGTCATTGGTGGCTATAGAATATATTCTACAACGATGGCATGCAGTGGTTTACGCGGATAATGTGGCAATTGGAGTGAAGGGAAAAGCAAAATCGGAAATAGTAGATAAAGCCGAACATACAGAACAGCAGAACAAGTGGAAAGATTAAAGTTGGAGGAGACAAAGATGGTGGTAACTATACTTGAGGGAAGAAGATCTCTAAAGGAACTTAATAGAAGTGAAGAAATTGAAATGGGACAAGCTATAATAACAAGTAAAAACCAAGTTATATACTTGGAAGTAAGCCTCGATAAAGATATTAAAATGACGGCCCACATTATAGAGATGGCTAAGGAGAGTAAGACATAGAATATTATATACAAACTTTTGCCAAAGATTGGAAGACCACTACATATAAAACGGAGGCTCTTGTCGACTACAATAAACTCGATATTAGTCGAAAGTGTTGAAAGTACGAAACACGTGCTAAAGGCGCTAAAAAAGTTACACTCAACAACTTACTTATTATATAAAGCTTAAATTATAAAAAATTGTCTTGTCCATATGTAAAAACACATTAAAATGTTTATGACATAAATTAAAGATAAATAAATAACAGTTACATGAGCGTAAAAGTTGTGCTCTGAAGAGAATTGAAATCAAATACATTCGAAATATTAGTTATTTTAAAAATCTGTTTCATTAATATTACATCTTGTGGACCGTTCATTATATATACTTTTTCTGTAGGAATGTTTATTTTTAACCAAATGTTACTGCAAGTAACCATATTTGCTATGCAAAGTGGTGCGGCAGATAGGTAGCTTTAATAGCTTCACACTCGCTTTTTGAAACCGTTTGCAAAGTGCCTCCTTTGACACCTTCCTAAAAAGACTGTCTAAAGTGTCGTTGAGGTAAAGTAAGCGCTTAGTATGTTAGCTCTTTTTCAGATTTCTCTTACACTCGTGGTTAAAATATGAAAATAGTACTAAAATGTATGGATTCATGCGGCTTTATTCAGATCATGTATTAGGGATAGTGTTTGTAGTGTGGTTTTGTAAACATTTTTGGAAACATTTAAAATAAATAATTCACCCCGTAATTCACCCAAAAACAAAATCTTAATTCATCACTAAAGATGATTTCATTCCATTCATAAACCATCCTCGCAGTTCTTGACACCGTGCAAGTCTGCTTGCTTTATAGGGAGGTGTTAATGGAAGCCGAATGTAAGGATGGTAAAATGAAGCCTAAAGATGAAAATTCATCTGTAAACAGTTGCTTAATTATTGCTATAGCAATCGCCCTTGTTGTTTTAAATCAATTCATGGTAGCTATCCGCCTAAGAAGTCGGTCTTTATGTGCTTCTTCGGACGGGTTTTGCAGCAGGATGGCCTTTCTGAATCTTCGGACCATATCGAAGCAACTGCAGTATGGTCCTGATTCAGCCGTCTCAAAATTTCTTGAAATGAGAAATCAATGTCATTGGTATGGGCAAAATTTTCAAGATATGTCCTTGACAGTTTGACAATCAAATAAATTAACATGTTGTGACCAGAAATGCATTAATTTTGAAAATGCTGGAGATAACAATGGTACAGGAAACATATATACTTGAGTTTCTTAGGCAGAAACTTTCATCGTTTCTTAGTTGACAATAAAGCATTTTTTTACCGAAGTTTCAAAATTGTAGTTGAATTTTAGTAGGTGGTGGATTTCATATGAAAGTAAGCATATTTTTACGTAAAACTTTATTATTGATAATTATAAAAAAATGATTAAATTTAAACACTGCATATATTACAGATAACACTGTGCAGTAGGAAATATTAACAGTTAAATTTAAGTGGTTTAGGTAACTTTGAGGTTGCTGATTTGAAATATCCCTTCCGTTTTTGTGTAACACATCACGCTTTTCAATTTCATCAATAATTTGATGCTTGGCACATTAATATACGGTAGCGAGATGTACTCTTTAGTGATAGTGTCATTTTGCACCACTTCTGGTTACATTGGAAATTGTTAAAAGAAAACATTTTTAAATTGTATTTGTAGTTGGTTACTTAATGCAATTCTAAATAACTTTTATTTGAAACATTTTTTTACTTCATTTAGTTTCCCAGAATAAAAATAAACGAATTAAATAATATAAAAATAATGCCTACCTAACAATACAAAAATATTGACATGAAAAGTAAATGTAAATATATTGTAAAATGTTGACTAAAGTTTTTTGAATCATTTTTATTTTGCCTATTTACTCTTATATTTTTCCGACTGACCTAACGGGTGGAGTTAAAAGTGGATTTTGCAATTCAGTGTCGTAATAAAACGTTGGCTGTAATTGAAACTTGAGTAGTAATGAGTTTTCGCTGGAAAAAATCAACTTGTTCGCTACCCTTGTGGTAAATATATATTAAAATCTCGAAAAAAGAAAATTACGTAACATATTGGCAGTTTGTACCAATACTCTTTTAATATGAAAATTGTATAAAATATCTTATGGACACCGTTTTGTGTTTGTACAAAATATTATTTGAATTTACAAGCGTGGTTTATTGGTAAACACAAACGTATCCCATATCCGATAATCGGGACATATCCACGAAAACATGCCATTGATAATTGTTATATATGTGTAAATAAAATATATAAGCACAATAGAACGTCACGTTTACGTTTAAACTATATGAGGCAGTTCCATCAGCACAAATTCAAAAAATTAACACAAAAACTTCGTATAAACAACGTGTATTCAATTAATCGATTCTGTTCAAATTTGGCACATGCGGGTTTTTTTGCATGACAAAGACTATTATGAAGTCTATTATATTACAGCAAGTAAAGGCCGCTCTTTAACGTGTTCTTTACGAATTACACTATAACAATTTTGACCGTATACTTTTTGAAGTTTTGAATAAATATTCTTATTCTCTGTACATTTTTAAATAAAATTTAAAATAAGCGTTATAACAAGTATCAAATCAGCAATAGTTGTTCATCATCAGAGTATAAATAGTTATTTAAGTCATAAGGAATGTGATGACAGTATGAGGTCGAAGGTAGAATTGTACGGGCCGAAGGAACCGAGGCCCGTGATATTTCGAGAAACGTTAGTTCTTTCGTGCCGCATGGCTTATTACGTTTTTCCCACTAACAAAAGTCAATAAATATCCTGCAAAATTTCCAAAGTTTTCTTGCTTGATATTAGTTCGTAAACTCAGATGATAGAGAAATCGTAAGTTGTCATGTATACAGTAACATTTGTTGGCAAACAAATAAAAATGTCAAAACTTATTACGTGTAGTGCTTTACAATGAAAAGAAGATGTTTAAAATGTCTAAAGTCTAAAGCGTTCTGAAATTACATACACTTATTTCAAAAATCTATTTGTTATTTTGATAGCTTTCTTAAAAAATGTGAATGTTCAAAAAAACTATTAAATGTCAATCTGTAACCAGTTTTTTATTTGTGCAGGCAAAATTGCATAATTTCAGGGCTGTCCTTTTTTACTAACCTTTAATAATAATAATAAATGACTGTATTCAAACCAGCGTGAAGTACAAAAGAGAAGGAACGGTGTACAAAATTATCAATATTATAAAAAAGAGTAGGAACTGGACAGGAAACTGTCATAAAATATATGATATATGATATACACAATAGCTAAATAATAACTGCTCGTATCTCGCAGTTAACTCTAATAACTCGTATCTCTGCTCGTACTTAACCCGTACCCTTATTTCACTATCTAACTATCTATCTAAAACACAAGGACATAACTTAAATAACTTGCATTTAAACAAAAGAAATCATCATCAATATACGAATTGATTGATTATCCGGTATGGTTTCAGTACAGAAAAGAAGAATTAACCGTTAAAAAACATTGAGCCATTAAGCCACTGCTATCGGTCTGATAATAACATATATACGTTAGGGTAAAGGATATAAGAACTCCAAACATCAGTATGTCAAAAGAATACGAATGATTTATGCTAGAGACGCATTTTGCTCTTGCAACAAGCTCTTTGAAGTTTTATGATCGGTTGCTAGACAACTTATTTACTTAGTTACGACTTTACCTCACGCAAACACAAATTTTGTCATCTGACTGCTATCCATTGCATTATTTCGCTCTTATTCACTGCTGTTTTTCTTTGTATTGATATAGCTACGAAGTTCAATTCTGAATATGCCAATAATTCGTATTGCTATGGACTCTGCGATGGTAATGCCACTGAAGCCTAGAGAGAGTATTATAGTCATTTCCCGAACCGTCGACAGCTACATGTTAGCATCTTTAGTTTAACCTATTGAAGACTTTCGTCATTTCCACAAAGATGCCAACACTTCAACCAACATAGTGGCTCAGTTAAGGATATCGCAGTGGAAGATATGGAATGTACTGCACGAGTCTGGTCAGTATTCGGTTCATTAGCAAGCAGTGCAATCGCTTAATGCCGATGCCGAAGATACGGATTTTTTAAGAAAAAATTTGTGGACGTATGAATGTAATTTTGATAAAGATGAAATGACTAATTACCCCATAACCTCCATTCTTGGGCTCCAAATATCCACGGAAACCCCAAGAAAGTAAAAACAACCAACTCACAGCAAAGATTTTCACTGAACGTCTAGATGGGTGTAATCAATGTCGAACTAATTTGACCACATTTTTTACCTCTTATTATTATTTAATTTATTATTAAATGGCGAAAATTATGAAGAATTTTTACGCAACAATTTGGAGGAGTTGCTGGCACGACTTCCGGGAGAAACTAGAGGGAACATAATGTTGCACGACGGCTGTCCAGTACATTTTAGAATTAGAATACGCGAATGGCTGGACGAAACGTATCAGATTAGATGGACTGACAGAGGAGGCCCTGCAAGAAACCCTAACCTACCCCTTGTGATTTTTATGTCTGGGGACACACAAAGATCTTTTATGTCAAACCCCAATAAACCACGTGGAAGAGTTGAGGCAGTGCATAATAAATGCAGCGGAAGTAATGAGGGAGACTTTTACTTCAAAGATTACTAAAGGTGAACTCAGAAAACACTTGCGTGCTTGTGTTCTCAATCAAAGGGGCTCACTTTTAGTAAGATGTGTGAGTTTAAATTTAAAACTAATTTTATAACTATGTATTTTACCTCTACGTAAGATGTACTAAGTAAATTATCTTTTCGACATTGTACGTTTTCATACGTACAATGTCGTATAACATCATACGTTTTTAAAAAGCTAACAAAACAAAGAAATTGTTTTAAGCAATCCGCACACTTACTGTCACAGAAATTTTTTGGAATGATTTCTAGACTTATCATTTTTTTAATATCTACTTTTGTTTTTGATTAATTTTGAACTGATCAGCATATTCGGATCTTTTGCTATAAAAAAAGGTCTAGCTAAGTATCGGATATATATTAAAATTCAAATCGAAGCCAATGTATAAACCGTTTTCTTATATTTGAGAAAATAATGTGAAAGCATTGGGTTTTTGATAAATAACCTAAAATTCCAAATATCTTGAAAACTTTTAACTTTTGGATATAGACATAGGGGGTGTACAGTATTGCATTTTATCTATACCTTAACCCCCTGCCGGAAATACGTTGAGTAACTATTTAATAATTTAAATTTGCATTTAAATTGTGCTTACAATTCGTTCATAACAATAAATTACCTGGTATCTATTAATAGTATCAAATTCGAAAAAAAATTTTTACGTCCAGGATGTGAACAAGCTTTTTGCAATTCGATACGGTAATGAAAGCTCTTACAGTACTCAAACGAGTGCTGTAATGAGGCTTCTTTAATACCTCATGCTGTAATGAAATTTATAGTAACATTTTATGGAACGAATTCAAGTGGCGACATTCGGTCATTAACTTTTCCATTGTCAATGTAACAATTCAAATTGGATTTTATACCTAGTAATATTTTAAGTCTTACAGGACTCTAATCAACACACAGTTCTTCACACAGTGACCAGCTTCGGTAAAGTACTTCATTGACGTGGAAGGCGCTATTGATAAAACCACCTTCTCCGGCATTAACTGAGTCTTACTAGAAGGTAGAGTTGGTAACTATAAAAAGACACAATCATTATGAATTTTAAATGATGGGGTTGTCGGAGGCAGTTCGTCAGTCTAAAGGGGTTTAGTACTGGGTACATACCTACTCAATTGCAAAACGGATTGCAGAACTACAAAATACATATTCTCAAAGAAATACCTCACCCAGATCCTAGTGTGGTACACCGATAGCTCAACAATACGAAATAGTGCGTGGACTGGGGTTTTCTCGCACTACCCTCGAATTCGTCTCTCAAAACCTCTAGGCTCTAGGGTAAGATACCATCATACAAACGGAGTTGATTGCTATTAAGCTTGCTGTTGCTGTGGACTTTATAGTTGAGTGAAGAAGTTTTCAAACTCGTGGGACCCAATCCCAAGCAGCAATCTTGCTAAAAAATTGCTAAAATAATCTTCAAAAACAACAGTATACCCTAGCGCTTGGGATAAACGCTCGTCGGGCCGTCAAGAGGCCTTCAAAATTCACACTGTCGAACATGTGAACAGGATGTCAAGACAGCTAGACAGAGATCGGAGATCGTTTACACTTAATAATTAATTATGGTTTCTGTATCGAAACTTTTTTCATTTTCTCTTCCTGCCTCTTTTTGTTTTTCTTTTCTCTTCCCTATTGTTTATTTAGAATTAGTTTTATTAGATTTGAGTGAAAGAGCAGGTGCTGTCACGGCTGTACCTGAACTCCGCCTAATTTGTCCTGGCTTTAATCTATAATACTATTTAATCTATATTTTATGCATATTAAGTAATTGTAGATGTACAGGTAGATTACAGATAGGGCAAATGAAGTCATATTATTATTATTATTATTATTATTATTATCTTTGATGATTGCCCCTCTCTGATCGACCTCAGATTGAGTACCCTCGGGCAGGCACGGTCGACACAGATGACATTAGGAGCATACCTTTGGGTTACGTCTTGATCTTTTAAGACGTCACCCAAAGATCTAAAATTTTCATTTTTTGAAAAAATCATCCAATTCTTCAAATAAATCGGTAGAATCGGGCGTAAACGTAGATGTAATTTTATCAGGCGAGCGATGTAATACATAAAGAAATGTTTAACCGACCTCTTTTTCCTGTACTGGTTTTTATTTTAGAGATGGTGTAGATGGATACAGATGGCGACTGAAGACGTGATCAACGTGGTTAATCCTTCGTCAATTAACTCATCCTTCGATGAATCAACATACCCCTTTGAATCTAGTTTCCAGGTTTTAACGATATTCAGGAAAAGTCGATAACCAAAGAAAGTAGTAAGAAACTAAATATTTACAATTATTTGATTAGTGTTCAAATTATATATATATATATATAAACTCGTTTCTTACGCGTAAGTTGTTGGGCGGCTTTAAAGTCGTAATCTGAAGATTTGCGGTGCTTATACTCCCCGAAGGTATTCCAAAAATCAATTCCAAGATCATCCGATTTTACGCACTCACAAAACTCGACTGTTAACTTTACTCCTATGTAACTTTTCAAACAAGTTTTTGACGTCATAATAAATGAAAATAAATTTATTTTATAAATTCTTTGGCTTTAATTCTAATTCTTCCTGAATTTTTATAATAAAAAAATGAAAAAACTTTAAGTGAAATCTCGCCGTAATAAGTTTGACAAAGACTAAAAATGCCCTACGGATTTCAGGAGGACAGATGTTCATCACGTTTTAGAACATGATGTTTTACGTTTTGTAGGTAAATTGCTAATGCAATAGATAACGATTCAGACTTTTTATAATAAATCGTGTTTCACAAGACGGTGGAATGTTAAATTCCACAACTAATTCAGGTTTTAATCCTTTAGATTTTTTTGTATGGGGATATTTATATATGAAAGAAACAGTGTGTGACAACTATTCCTACAAGGGACTAACTTATGAACAGGTTGTGAATACAATTAAAAATGCTTATATTATACCATTTTTAAATCTATCCCACAATCAGTCATTCTTCGGTCATGGTTAATAGTTACCTTAATTTTTGCTTGTATTATTAAGATTAATAACATTATAAACTGAAACATTAGTTAATAAGTAAATATTGTTTTTAGCCACATTATTACATCTACCTTATATTATTATGTCTACCTTACCATAACTATATTGTAAAAAAATTACGAAAAATCGTTTTCTTCGTGCAAAAAAACCTACGTATACCAAATTTGAATAGAATCGATTGAAGTATACGTGTAATATTAAAACAAATCAATTCCGATAATTTAATTTGAACAATATAAAATGTCTTGTTTTTGTTTACTTCAAAAATTTATCGGCCTATAAATTCGAGACCAATATATTTTTTTAAATAAACAATAATTACAAATAAACAAAAACAAGACATTTTATTTTGAAATACTAAATTGATGAAAATGGAAGAAAAGTTATTATTATATTAATTTGAGCACCCTGTATGTCAGAAATAAAGCATTTGTCGACCTCTATGTTAATAAAGTTTTTGTGTTAATTTTAAAATTTAAGTCAATTGTTAAAGTCTTGCTACAAAAACCTGAGTCACCTGTATATTACATATTTGAGCAATTGAAAGAAAGGAGTTCTCATTTCAATTAGTTTAGATACACGTGAAATGTATGAAAAAATTAAATTTTGCAACTGCAATGGAGATATACTGATCTAAAGGTTATCTCTTTGTTAATTGGATTACAATTACGGTCTACAAAGATCATGTGCTTTTTATGTATATGGGATACACGATATCACGGAAATCAATATGCGCAAAATAATTGGATGTTACGTGAAGAGTATAAGTCGTGCATGGGTTTGATTCATGGATCAAATTGAAAACGAAAATGTCTTCTTTAAATGATATAAGATAACCGATGTTTTAACCAAAAATCTTTAATAATAGCGATAAAGGACTGAATCATGCCTTAAATTGAAGATGATGACTTCATTAACATTTGTGTCTTCTTTAACATTTTATATGATGACGGCTATTTCATTCAAAATTTATTGAGATAGAAATTGAAATATGTAAGGCTACGTTCTTACCTTTAGAAGAACGTAGCCTTTACGTAGCATTTTTAAAATATTAAAAATGAAGAAATAACAAAAAGCTATAGCTAAATTAATGGATATAATGGAATGATTTGACAAATTGCAGACAAAAACGACCTCTTTAAAATGATATTGAATAACTGACGTTTTAGTCAGAAGTTATTAAGATAAAAATTAAAATGTATAAAATTGCCTCTTATATTAATTAAACTTCAAATCCCCTTTCTTTTAATAATGGAATTAAAGGAATGAAGTCATAGCTTAAATTCAAGGTGAAGTCTTCTTTCAAATGGTATATGATGATAACCGCTGTTTTATTTAAAATTTATTGAAATAAAAATTCAACGTAATTAGAACGTAATCTTGACCTTAATAACATTAAAATAATAATAACGGATAAATTGAAAAAATGATAATTGGCTAAAATAATGGAGTTAATGCGATGATTTATTAATCAAACTAGAAACGTAATTGCCTTTTTTTGAAATAATATAGGATAGCTGATATTTTAGCCAGAAATTAAATGTGTAAGATTAACTTTTAAATTAATTAAAATTTATGAAATCGCCTTGCTTTTAATAATGGAAATAAAGGAATGAACTTAACTTAAAGATGAAGATGTCTTCTTTAAAATTATGTGTGATAATCGCTGCTTTATTCAAGAATTATTGAATTAACAATTGAAATGTGTGAATTTGCATTCCAATTTAAATAATATTAAAACAAATTAGACAATTTGGGCATTATTGGACCTAATAAGTGCATATAAAATACGTATAATACAACGCTTCGATTTGTATGTTTTCTCCAGATTAAGCGGATGTTCTCATTACCAGGAGTGCACTGGAAAATTTTCACATTTGCAACATTCTTTTAATATCAAGTACAGGGTGGCCAACACGTCAACTGGACAACCCGTGAAGCTAAAGTTAAATAAATTGTTTACACAATTAATATTTGAAAATATTAATCATTATTTATATATTTATTATTGATATCATTGATTTTATTTGAAAATTATGTTGCACGTACTAATTTTTCAATTTTCAAGTAGTGTGGCATCAATGGCCACTAATTGGGTCTAACAATGATCGCTAATAAATGTGGCTTCATTGGTCTGTGTAAAGGATATGATGATATTCGAAATTTTATGGATTACCCTTGCTTTATACATACGGAAGTACTTGTATTGTACTTAGTATTTGATCATGTTATGAATGTTGCATTTAAAATAGTAAATTGGATGAGATATATAGGTTTGTCACGTCGTCACTTTCGCGCTTTGCTGAAAGATTGCGGCGATGAACACAATGAACTGTTTACTACATACTGATGTAAAATGGTTAAGTGGTGTTAAATTTTAGAGAACTTCTAGCACAAATATGCTCATATTTATAAAGTAAAATTATAATGAGCAGTATGCATGCTGACAACAAGTTGGCATTCATTAAGATGATATTTAATCTATGCAACAGTAACTGTTGGCAGTCTTTAAGGTAATATATAGTCTGTGCTACAGTAACAGGTCATGCTGCCAATAAGTTGGCAGACTTCATACTGATGAAAAGCACTTTGGAGATATAAACACTTATAGGAATAAGCAGGACTTTGTTGATATAAAGGCTCATACAGTCAATATGTGGGCAGTCTTTAAGATAAGAAAGATAACGTATAATATTTGGAACAGTAACAGATCACGCTTCCAACGAGTTAGCAGTCTTTAAGATAATGCTGCTAACAAGTTGACAGTATTTAGGGTAATGTACGGTGTTTTGAATACTAATCGCCCATACTGCCAATAAGTTGGTATACTTCATGAACATGTTGGCAACTGATGAGCAGGACTTTAGAGATATAAACACTCATATTGCCAACATGTTGTCAGGCTTTATGATAATGTACTGTGTTTGGAGCAGTAAAGCTTATGCTGTCAACAAGTTAACAGTCTTTAATATAATTTACAGTTTTTGGAACAGTATTAGCTCATGCTTCCAACAAGTTGGCAGTCTTCAAAATGATGAGGACTCTGAAGACACAATAGCTTCTGCTGCCAACAAGTTGGCAGTCTTTAAGATAATATATAGCCTTTGGAACAGCAATAGCTCATGCTGCCAATAAGTTGGCAGACTTTAAACTGATGATCAGGAAATTTAAAAAAGATTATATTTTGTTTTATTTGCTAACTTTTCTTTGTGTATTTATTTCTTTTCATTGAAATTTTTTAATTTAAAAAATATTGTGCGTTTCATAAAATAAAACAAAAAATTTATAAAATTATTTATTTTTCCTATATTTTTAATTGATGTTCTTTTTAATTATTTATTAAAATATCTATAAAAAATTGATAAATACTACAATTATTTGTTCATACACATAGTCGCCCGTAGACTGTGTTTTAAAAAGCATGTAGCCCCTAAGGAATAAATGTTTGGCCACACCTGATCTAGAACTAACACTAAAAATAAAATTAAAATTAGAACCAGAAGCTTTCTGAAGAACTAAAATCTGATTCAAAGTAACTTCAAACCTATTTCTGAAGAAATAACATAGCAACCGAAACACCAAAAATTTTTTTTTCATAAGGCGCACGGAGAAACCTGTGCTCATCTTAGTTTTAGTGTTAGTTCTAGTATTAGTCCTAGTAATAGTTGTAATGTTAGTTCAAATTTTAGTTCATTTAATACCCTCCTGATAGCCTTCATACCTTATATATGATAGCCATTATATTACAAGTTTGATGAAAATTTGATACAATTTTTATTTTAAACTAAATATTTCTGAAAATAGTCATGTTTGTTATGTAAAGTGGTGCGGTATATACGTAGCTCTAATAGCTTCACAATCGCTTTTGAAACCGTTTATAAAGTGCCTCCTTTGACTCCTTCCTGAAAGGGCTGTCTAAAGTGCTGTCGAGGCAAAGAAAGCGCTTAGCATACATGTTGTCTTTTATTTCTCTTATACGCATGGTTAAAGTATTAAAATAGTACAAAAATCTATAAACCTATTCATACAGCATTAATCTGATCATGTGTTAGCGATAGTGTGATTGCATAAATATTTTACAGATACATTTTTATGTATCTCTCTATGTACATACAGTTTTCACAGTTTTATAGTTTTTTTTCCATATATCTTGATAAAGTTTGACTAAAAAATTCAGGTACACTATGTACGAACGCAGTGTATTTAATCCGCTTTCGTTAATCTAATTATTTCTTTACGCGAAAGTAGTAACATAGCGGTTGTATTGGTTTCAAATAAAATCTCTCTCTTGAGCTTTATGAAATGTGAAATCCAATACCAGAGAAGTTTCATATGGTTTTCACGAATCAAAAATTTAAGCAATTTGAGTTAGCATCAATAATTTGAAATTAATTTCGATAATAATACGGTATTTGAATTATTTGTTAAATTTAATTACTAAATTTTAATTATTAATTTCTCGCAGAGAAATTTGTGAACTTGAGAATGTGTTGTCATTTAATAATTTTCCAAATCGAAAATAGACGTTCAATAAATAATAATATATATGTAATATGTTATGTAATAATATAAATATGTTATTAATAATATGTTAGGTAATCCTATTACTTTATATGATTTTAAACCTGACGATGGGAAAAAGTCCAGAAACGTCGAAGATTAAATAAATAACGGTAAATTGTAGAAGGTGTTGTGGTCATTAATTGTTTTATTTTAAATTAATAATAAACCTCCATATACAGGATAAAAAAGGTACTGGATTCTGTTCTAGATGAAATTATTCCTCAGTTAGAGTTTAAATTACTGTTATTTTTCAAGTCATTCTTTTATTCATAAGGTCAATAATCTTGTGGGTATGGAAAACGGAACTCTTAAAGTTTGTAATACTCAATTTCAGTCAACAACGTTGTCTAAATTTAAAAATGTTTTTATCAATAACAATTTTTCGTCAAAAATTGTAAACGTTCTGTTTTCTTCTGTTTCTGTTAAGGTTTTGTTTTCCATGTCCACCCAAAGTGTTGTTAATGAAAGATTTCGTTAGTATCATTGATGAGGTGTCAGTCAGAGCTGCTAAGTATAGTAAAATAATGAAAATTGGTGATCTTTTAATAAAATTATTAATATTTTGAAAGTACACTTTCCTGAAGACTTGTCGAATACTACCCGTTAAAATTGTGCTGTAAAAAACACATGTATAAGCACAAATAATGTGATGTATCAGCTCTAACAAAAGCGATTTTAACACTAAAGAAAGTCACTGTGCTTTAATTAATCGTATGGTGAACTTTAATGATGATTTTGATTTTGAAAATCCTAGAATTCTCGGCAGTGATACGAAATATTGCAATCGATTATTTTTGGAGATGTATCAGATTAATTTAAATGAAAATACTGCCAATTTTAAGACGAATACGAATAAAGAATTTAAGTAGCATTTATTCTTATATTTTTCACTGAATAGGAAGGGAAATTAATGTAAATACTTCAGATAATCATTTTTTAATCTTTTATTTTGATTATTGGAAAATTTTAATTTATTCTATCGCTATTTATAGTTTCGGTATAATTATTCGGTATATATTATTAGTTTCGGTGTTAAACGCTAAGATTGGTGGTTGACGCTCATATATAATAGGTTATTTTTAAACCTGTTCAAATTTTCGACGCTTTTATCGTTTTACACACATTGTAAATTTAACTGTTGATCCATCTTGTACGGGTTTAAATAATTTAACTGTTTTTGCCTAAATGTGTGGTCAAGAATTGTTTTAATGTTCTAAGATGTAAATAAATTTCATTGCTTTTTATGATTAACTTCGTTGTTAAGTCATTTCTTCATTTTCAACAATAAGACCTCCACTATGTTTCAAATTTTATCATTTTTATCGTGATTCTACTAAAACGCCAAAATCATTTCATCATTGAACATTTCTTTAGGTGGCATCGATTTCAAAATGACAATGAGTTGTACATAAAATGAGTTATACACCATTTGAAAGAGGAAGGTTCAACTTCCTCTTCCAACAACTTGATACACCAATTATTGCTTCATTTTCAGAAATAAAACCTCCACGATCTTTTAAATTTTATCATTTTTTTTGTGATTCTACTACACATCAAAAACACATCATTCTTTAACATTTCTTAGGTAGAATCGATTTCTAATTGAAACAATGAGTTATACATCACTTGAAAGGAAAAGCCATTTCTTCATTTTTAAAAATAAAATCTTCAGGATCGTTCAAAACTGATTCCATTGAAATAACCTATTACACATCATTTGAAAGAACGAGATTCAACGTTCAATTTAATAAAGGCTCCACTATCATTATCCTTAACAAAGATCAGTTCATATATAGAAAAAGTAGAGGAAGTGCTAAATGACACTGGTATATATCAATTACTGAAGAACAACCCTTTATTAACAAACAAAACAATGTTAATACATATATAAAATATTTAAGACAAAAAGGATTCAAACTAGATACCGATTCAGAGAATTTAATAACATACAATTCTATTCTACCTAAGATATATTTCCTTCCTAAAATACATAGATAAGGAACACCGTTACGATCGATAGTTTCATCTATTGCAGCGGCAACACATGAACTATCCAGCCATTTATTTAAAATCCTTACTGCAGCAATTGCGAGAGAAACTTATAACATTTAAAACGCTTTCGATTATGTCTGTCTAAGGATAACGTATTAATTTCATTAAATGTAGTTAACCTGTTTAAAAATATTCCGTTATCACTTATAACGAAAATAGTAGAAGAAATGTGGTCGTTGATAACATTTTGTATATTTCTAATAAATTTCATTCTAACATTCGTTTTAATGTAGAAAATGAAATCAATACAAAAAATATTCTCTTCTATGCACTATGGGCACTATGGTGGTTAGAGATGAAAACAACCGAAACGTGTTCTGGTAGATTTCTAAATTTCCACTCCATCCACACATTTAAACATAAAACTGCTATTGTGCTTGCCTTAAAACATAGAATATGTAATATAGTCGAATAATAATGAATAGTAATAATAAATTACTATTTTCTACAAATTTACAACACAACAGAAATCAAGATCTTAACACAGCCAAACAACTGCAACAATATAAAAAGATTCCATATATTCCCATATTAAAAAATTACTTAGAGTAAGGGAGACTGTTGTACCTAGAGTATAGTGTACCTGAGAACACTTTTGAGTACTCAGTCATAGTTACCATCTAGCGGACCAAAGTTATGCTAATCTTAAACATATCCACTAGATGATTCATTAATAATTGTTTATCTTCTTTTTCTGACAAAAACCATATCTGTGAGATGTGTTCAAAATTTAAGTTGGCGTGACGTAAATATCGAGTATAAATATAGAGTATAAATCAATACTTGTTCTAGCAATTTTTAAATACAAGATTTTAGGTTATAGATAAAATGACTATCTATTGTATCTGGAAAGACAAATATATATTAATTTTTTCAGATGCCGACAAGTAACACAAGTAAGACGAGAGAAGAAGTCGGCGGAAAAGCAATAAAAAACGCAGTAAAGGCAGTTACGTCTGAAGATGAAAATAAATTGCCTCTCACGACAAAAGGCGTTCAATTTTTATCATTTAAACTTTTAGTATTTTATGAAGTGGTTTAACACGGGTCTTGCTGCATTATCTATTCATAAACCGGAAGGCACAAGCCTATCAAGATCTACAAGTTTTAATAAAACGAACGTAAACATGGTTTCTAATAATATTAAAAAGGTGTACGAAATTCGGACCTATTCCTTCTCATAGGATCTGGAATTACGAAGTGCGATTGTCAATAGTGCAAAGTCTGGTTTGTATCATTGCACAAAAAGGCGTTAAACAAGTGGGAAGCTGTACTTATGCAAGAAGGGGCAATTTAGTGACGATTATTGTAATAAATGCAATAGGCAACTATATTCTTCCAATCTTGGTCTTCGCTAGAGTTTTTTTTTCACGTTAAGCCTTCCAAAGATAATTTTCAAAAATAAAAGTTAAAGAAGAAAAATAAAAAGACGTGTTCTTCTGTTTGCAAATACCCACGGGTCGCATCTTTCTGTGAAAACTATTAGAAGAAGAAGATTATATATAGGCGGTTTTAGAAGTTGGTATCGTTGTAATAACTTTTCCTCCTCACATTACCCATAAACTCCAGCTGCTTGATTTGACAATGTACGAGCCGTTAAAAACATATTATAATGAATCAGTTAAGGAAGGGCATACAAATAATGATGGTAAATCATTCGTCATATACTGTGTTTCTCAAGTGATTGGATAAGTTTTTCAATGTCTCTTTCTAGACAAAGTATTCTTAGTGGATTTAAAAGTATTGGTATTTACCCAATGAATCGAAGTAAGTTTAGTGTTGATGATTTTCTCTGTTCATATGTAGTAGATAGACTAGAAAATCAACCATCATCTTCACACATTTCTCAAGATGAACCACATCGTTCTAACCCTCAACCTGACTCACCCCGACTGTTAGCAACGATCCTAATGAAAAACATTTATCAGAAGTAGGTAGTAGATCAAATTCAGCCTTATCCTAAAGCTAGTCCTAGAAACTACTAATAAAGGGAGAAAACATGGAAAGATTCGTATAGTAACAGAAATACTACAGAAACAAAAAATAAAGTAAAGCAAATCAAAAATAAACAGAGAATTAATACAAGAATGAGAAGAAATATTAATTTCAAACCCGATAGTGAGAAATCATCAGTTGATACTAAAAAATCTTCAAATGTAAAAAGCAAAACTAAACCAAATTGTCGAAAACGTTGTTCTTTTTCATCTTCAGATGATGAAGTTGATATTTATTCTCGAAATAATAAAAGAATGTGAAAAAAGTGCCTTTGCGAGCACGATCAATGAAACAAAATATACCACAAAATATCAGTATTTTTAAGTAGTGATGTGCAAATTACGTGATTCACATCGGGTCACGATCAATTTTTGTACCACTTTCGTGAACGTGTATGATTGTGAGCAACTTTGGTTTTGACGGGACCCGGCGTGACCCGTTTGGTTCGATTCTTTTTGAGATTGAAGTTGAGGTTGAGAATAAAGTTCAAGTTGAGGTTGCATCTGAAGCTGTGGTTGAAGTTGAGGTTGACGTTTACATTGAGGTTGATATTAAGCTTAGCGTTGAGAACGTCGTGCCTGATGACAAATGCTAAGCATTTGAAACAATTATAGCACCGAAATTAGATAAAAATAGTTGTTGCAGAAACTATTATCTATAGTCCTTTATTCTATTTTAAAGACACATGCAACAATGAACTTCAAATCTAAATAAGCAAAATTTAAGTTAAGGTTGAAGTTTAAGTTGAGGTTGAGGTTGAAATTGAAGTTGAAGTTGAAATAGATGTTAAAGCTGAGGTTGAAGTTAAGGTTGAGGTTAAAGCTAAGGTTAAAGTTGAGGTCGAAGTTGAGGTTGAAGTAGACGAAGTGGGTCTTCGTCTACTTCAACGTCTACTTCGTCAACTGCCTCTGAAAAACTTGTTAATGATTTTAATGGTCGTGATATGCGTTCAGAAGAGTTAAAATGCTTCGAAAAAGCTTGATATTTCCCCTAGAAGACTTGATACTGATTCTAGAAAACTTAATATTGCTTTCAGAAGACTTCATATGCTTTAAGAAGACTTCAACTGCTTCCAGATTATTCTATACTTCTTCTGGAAGACTTTATAGTGGTTTTAAAAACTTAAAACTCAGAAAACTTAAAATGCTTCGATAAGGCATTTACTAATTCCAAAAGACTAGATACTACTTGTACAACACCTGATATTGCTTCCAAAAGACTTGACATGCTCCCAGAAAACTTGATGCTGCTTCTAGAAGGCTTGAAATAATTAGAAAAGACTCGATACAGCTTCTGGAAGACTTAAAATGCTTCCAAAAGACTTGATATTTCGTGTGTTAATTCTGGGTCGACGCAATTCTGAATTTTCAGAACTTACTTAAATAATTTTATTTTTCATTACCCAGCCTGTAGTTATAATGTGTAAAAATCGAGTGAGACGTAGTTTTACGAAGAGACAAATTGGTATAAATAATTTACAAATTTGTTGACGACTCTCTTCGATAAAAATTGTCCAAGCTTATTTTCTATATAGTTATATTGATAGAAATTGTATATTTAAGAATAAGCTACAATTTTACTGAAGAGTGATAAATGAGTAGTAATCAACTAATCAAAACATGATTATATATTTAATCACATGATTGACGAGCGTGAGTCACGTGAATCATGTATAATATTACATTATAGCACGGTCCGCGTGGGTCTAAATCGTGAGCAGGAGTGAGTGCAGGAGAATTTTTGATTCTACAAGCTGTCCCATAAAATTGTGACCCCGTAATGATATATTTTTTTAGATTGCACGATACTTACTTAATAAGATCGTTATGAAATTTTACTCATGAGACAGTGTTCGTAATTGTAATTAATTTTTAAAACCTGCTATGCAAATACGATTTTTCTTTGTTTTTATTTTTTTGTGCTGCTGTTATTCAGCCAATTTCACTAAAATTTTTATAGTGTGTAAATAATTAACAGGCCCCAGTAAAAGACATCCAAAAATATGAAAAAAAGATATATCGTGCAATTTAAAAAAATATATCATCATCCCGTCTTAAGTGTCTTGGGACAGCCTGTATAATCAAAATAATCTCCTATAATGCGGTCTGAGATACAATATAGCCTGCAAAATATTAAACTTCTGCCTTAATTAATAACTGAGCTACAGAAAGCGGGATATGAGGTGATCTGAGGTACAGGGTCATGTATATTGTGTTAATTGTAAGGATTGTAACAGAAAATGCAGTGGACAAACTAACCAATGGACAAATAATCAAATAAAATTTAAATAAAGATCATGTGATCTTGTCAAACACGCCATTGACTAAAACCGTATGTTTAATTTTGAAAATGTTTTTTAAATAAAAGACAAAACAATTTTAGATAAAAGAATCAAATTATCACAACAAATTATTCTTGAAATGTTTCATATCATCACGGAAAATAATAATTTCAAAATAAACACAGAAATTCTGAATAACATTTACTTATATCTCTTTTAACTTATTATATTAAACAATTTGAAAATTTTCTAAAAATTGTTATAGATGCGACGTGTGAAGTTCGTTCGTTCGCGCCTTAATTTTTAATTTTTCAGCATCATTTTATAAATATTTAAAGTATTCTGTTTTGATGTTTTACTTGTTTTCATCATCAACACATTTTTTTACAAACATTAATGATTGTATTAAATAAGAATCACAACCTTGTATGTAATGAATTTGTGTTTGATTTACTTCATTTTTGTGTACGCTGAAGAAGACTGAAATAAACAGTCGAAATATTAGTATGGAGTAAAGTGTTTTCATTTTTTATCAAATCGTTTTCCGAATAATTATTTATATTAAATTATTATGATGTTCTTAGTTGGTAATAACTAAGAAACACTGTAACGATAAGCACTTACAATTTGTATTAAAATCTGACTGATAGGTTATAACAATGCATTTGTTTTATCAAAGAGCCGTCAAAACTCACTATCTACTAAATAATACTAAATTTCAACTTATTGTTAGTGTAAACATAAAATGTTAAGTTGAAACTTATCCCGCCACACCCCTATGTTTATCTGAGAATGAATCATCGCATTTCAATAAAACAATATAGTTTGAGATTACTAGAGTTTAATTTAGAAATTTAATACCATAATTCATGATTAATGAGAAATCAATGTGCACCAATGTAATGTTGTGTTTTCATTTTTATAAAATTAATAAACCAATAAGGTTTATTATGGTACATTGATTGACAATTAATCTAAAGCCGTTGTCTCGGTGGTTCATGTCGCTCCAAATAGTTTCACAATGAGAGAATTTACAGGTGCATCAGAGGATGGCATGAATGGTTTAAATCTCGCCACTAAACAAAGATCACAGATGTATTGAATTCTAATCACAAGCTTTACCTATTATTCATTAAATTATGTTTTTTTATGTTAGTTTTCATATCAAGTACAAAAAATTATTTGAAATTATTTTATCTCTTGCAACAAGATCAAAATCGGTTCAAGTGATGAAAGGGTCAACCATTTCTGTTATAAAAAATTAAAATTTTAATATCTTCATTATTACTAATCCTTGTAAAGTTTTATCAGTTTTATATCTTTTCAAATTAATTCCGAACGACGACTTTTTTAATAACCTTTCTTAATTGTCTCAACACTTTAATTGAAGCGATTCTCCGAACGTATTTAACTTTAATAACGTATAAAATTAAAAGAAATAAAATCGCATTTTGCAGTGATATATCATCTGCATAGATTCAATCATATTTGACAATCAATTACCCGATATCTGTTTGCAGCGGCGGGAAGCGCAAAGTACATAGATTTTATCGAAACGCAATATGCAATTTGCACACGTATCAACAACTCACCTAAACACTTTAAGCACGTCAACTTCCCCACAGTTCCTTGTTTTTTCGTGTTGCAAAATCTAAATTTCACGAGAAATGTTAAATTCGAAAAAAAAAACACTGAGCGACGATCACTAAAAAGCAGCACTGAATGCGATGTTAAAAGTTCTTTTGAAGTTTTATAAAACTATTCCGTTACTCGAAAAACCATTATTTTTCTTTTGATATCCAACTGAAAAATTGCCCGCAGTAATGTTTCAAACGGGGTTTTATATTTTAATATTTTTCGGTTGTATATGAGGGGGAGTTATTCGCGTTCACTTCCTGTGTTCGCTTTTAGGGAGCACCAGGCATCGGTGGAGGCCTCGGTGATACTACTGTTCAAATCCACGCAGCGTCCCGACGCTATGCCGACGCGTCACGGCGCCTCCCCAACGAAATATCTCCCCCGATGTCGTTTTAGTCGACGATGCGAACTGCGAAGTCGCTATTTTCTCTAATTACGAATTGTAAGATGTTATTACCACAGGGACGAATTTTGCATTCTTTTTGTCTCTTCTTTGTTTTCATGGTTCATGGGATCTTTAACCTTTCAAAAAATGTACGGTTGCGTCAAAGCTTTTCAAGTTCAATTATTTCAAATGTTTCATTTGTATAAATATTATGTAATTGCTCGGAAAATTTTAATTTCATTAATATATGTACTACTAATTATATAGTACAATATGAATTGGTTGCTAAAAAGAATTTGCTTAGTGACATTTTTCGATGATAGAGCGAAATGCAATGATATATACTTTCAATCATCGTAATTTCAGTAACCAGGACATCAAGCAGTTCTCAAGACAAATGTTTTCGTTAGACAATTCACAATGACGTAATGAAAGGGTTATTTCAAACCGCCATTGGCTTAATTAACAGCAATATACTTACCGTCGAGGTATAATCTCAGTGGTGAAAAAAAGAACATGTTTCTATAACTTTAAACAAAATGTTTTTTCATTGTTGTAAGCTGTTTTTACAGATAATGTTTTAAATCAATAAAACATGTTTCAACATGTGTTTTAATTAGCAACCGCATAACTGTTTATATTAGAAATCAATATTCAACTCATTAATGATGATTTTAACGAAATTGAGGTATAATGGAGTATGTCGAAAAGAATTTTCCAAAAATTTTAACAACCGTCATAAATTTCCATGCGCATAGTCCACCAGTCAGGATACAAGATAATGTATTCAAAACAGTTAAGAGATAATGTCAAACCCTTAGTCTGATGGAAGTTTTTCAGCTTTTTGGATGCTATTACATTAAAATTTGTTGAACACCTGTCAATACTAAGTAGAGATGTGCAAATTACGTGAGTTCCGCCGGGTCATGTATGAGCGGGCATAAACTTTTGTACCGGACAATTTTATAATGTTTCTGTTGATGTTACCGAGAATCCGTACAAAATTTGATGTTTTTCGTATTATTAATAACATTTTCAGTAACTAAATGTCAAAGCATTCTACAAACTAATAAAATAGGAGAAAATTTAAATTAATTTTATAAATTTATGATGAAAGGATCCATAAGAATTAGTGATATAACGGATATCCTCATCTGCAACTGTGGATAATCCGCATCCACAAATGTTTTAATGGAGCTCCCGGTTCGGCAGTAATACATAAATTTTTTAAATCGTTTGAAAACCATTATTACTAAAACTAATACCAGACATAGAACTAGACTAGAAATATTCGGGTTTAGATGTGCATTGGAGAACTGTTTTTGGTGCTTTTTACCCGTTTTGGTTCAATGCACCAGAAACAGTATCAGATGCATTATTAGTGGTTCAATCAAAAAGTTTTGTATTTTCTGAAAAATGTCCCATTCAGAATTTATAATTATTTACACATACATTATTTATATGCGTGCATTAAATTAAGATGTATTTAACCAATTAGTACTATTTTGACACAAATTAGCAATCTTCTTCTAACTTTTGATATCTTTGACATCTGTAACACTCTCAAAAACACCAAAATCTATTATTTTCAATTTTTCGACTTTGATTAAGTATCCCACAGATATTTTTAGTGCCTTAGAACTAGTTTGGTCACTACTAATCAGTATACCCCATAATCATTTTTACATTTTCTAAAAAACATTTTAGACGCCATTATCAGCTTTTGACGTCTTAAAAGCTCTTTCTAAAACCTCCAAATCAATTGTTTTAATTTTTTCAATATTGATAAGACATATACAAATTAGAATCTTTTTAAAAAATTACCCGACCCAGTCTGAGACCCACCATTCAATATGAAGGATAGTATGAAGTTGGACCTCAACCTATCCCCACCCAGTCCATAAATTCTGTAAGTGTCATATCGATTTCTTCATAAAACATTTCTGCTTCATTGTTAACACAGAATCGATATATTAAACGGAACGTGTTCGTTATAAGCGACACCACTTCAATAATAATTTGTTCGTTATATCCCAAAGTTCATTATAACTGGTTTCGCTATAGATAAATTTATCTAAATTATATTAAATAGAGACATCTGAAATATTGCATTAGTTCGTTATAACTTAATCAAACCGAACGTAACCAACCCAAGTTGAAGGTTAACGCAATCTAACCAATCTTCTAAGTTTGTTGGAAATATTCCGTGATATTTTGTTCTATAGTTGGATCGGGTTGAGCTCTAACTTCACACCATTTAATATGAGGCATAGTGTAAAGGTTTTCTTCTATGGTTGAGCTGGGTTGAGCTCCAACTTCAAATTATTAAGTATCAAGTTGAAGCTCAATCTAATTGAAACATAGGAGAAAATCACGGAATATTTTCATTTTTCGTTCTATAGCTGAGTTGTGCTAATATTCATCTTCGTGCCATCCCTCATATAACAAAAATCAAAATTCTCCTGTGGTTGGGATTTCGCAATATTTTTCTTCTATATTTTAGGTTTGATTTTTTCTTCTATAGTTGAATTGAGTCAAGCTGACCTCATATAACAAAAAATCAAATGCAAAATAACAAAACTTCTAAGTTCAATCCAATATGAGAAATGGTATGAAGTGGCAATTTCTTCCAAAATTACCTAATTTCATTCAATTTAATAATCATTATATTGATTAAGTTAATTTAAATACATTTAATTTATGTTATTTTTTGAAATTTTTGCCTATAAGGAACTTATTCTGTATATTTCTTAGTTATTGGATACAATACCGGAGGTAACATAGTGATATAAAATAGGAAAATTGCATATGTATATGTTAAATTTATTGAGAATTTTTTTGAGTTTACGTTTAACATGCGGGATGTTTAATATTATCCCCGCATATACCTCAAACAATAGAGTTTGTATAAGTGCATATATCTTAAATAATAAACATAGGTTCATTAAAGACGAATTAAGCGGCGTATACAGAATCAACTGCAATGACTGTTGTGATTTTTTCTACATAGGTCAGACTGGCTGTAATTTGAAAACCAGATTGAAAGAACATTTATCAAAAGAAAATTCAGCAATATATAAACATATACAAATACATAACGATTTTCTTCTGAATCACCTCACAAACTTTAACAACAACAGATTTTTTCTTAAATACGTCAATCAAATTTAATTTTATTAGATTTACTTTGGTTTAACTTGACCACTTCCACCCGTTTTATTTTAAACAGCCCTGCGTCCACGCGTTGCTCATATTTTTTGAAAACCTATCCAGTTTGTTGAAATCTGTAGGTGGTGCGAGTCTCTCGCTCGTTTAAGCTTCTCGATTGTCGATTTCTATATTTTATTTTGATGTTTTATTGTATTTTTCATCATTTTGACGGTATTAATTAATAATACCGTCAAACATAATTATATTTTTAATGTGTTAATTACATGTTTGTACTTTTGACATGGACGCAATTTAATTAGGCATAGGTTAGAAATGTATATTAATTAAGCAGGACATCAGGTAAAAACGGAAATTAAAGCTTTTTACCAATAAAATTTTATTACTTTGGTCAAGTTTATTTAAATTAAAAAATATGTAGACGTTAAAAAAGCCAATACAACAACCTGTGCTATGTGTGATGGCACACCCTGTGCACACACACATACCTGTACGATCGTGTACTGTCGTAATCACCACTCTCAAGCACCCCACATTTTAACGAACTAATATAAATACAATTCCAAGTGGCATATTTTGACTTGCGCATTGACGTAAAACATCATACAAGAATTTAAACAGTATGTAAGGAATCTATGAAACAGAGACCTTCTATGTTTTGGTGGGTAGATATCATCTTTTAATCTTGTCTGCAGTGCACTACTTGCAGCCTTGAAAGTAATTTTGTCATAAAGATAGACATAAATTCGTGTTGTGACAATTTTATGAAACAACAATAAACTATGTATGTATAAGACTATCAAATTTACGAATGCCATATATAGCTATATCTAAGACTACTATTTTGAACCCTGTAGATCAGATATACGCAGATCGATTGCCGTATGATATACTGCTGCCATTTAGTTAAATTGAGACAGATCAAAATAATGTAATCACATAATAATGTTTTCAACATGATAGAAAGAAAACTCTTATGTGGATAAAGTTTAAGTAAACTTAGATAAAATTTTTTATGTAACCATTAATGCGTGTGTTATATCTAAAAGAGTTATCCAAATTCAATCCTAAACATTTCCGCTTTGTAAAACATTAATCTTGAAACCATTCATGTTGACATCCAAACTAGGACTCAACACATTAACGCCCCTCGCTCTCCCAAAGCCAACACCAGCTGACTGATCCGGATTAATTTTTAACTTATGATAAGTTGCAGCGTTACACATAGTGGATAAGTCCTCATTAATAAGCATTTGTGCTTATCTTCTTCATCAAACCATAGGAAGCACTGAATATCATCTGCGTACAGGTTTATTTTGCAATGTTGAAGACGGGTAAACTGCGAAGCGTGCAGAGAGAACAAGAGGGGACCCAACACCGAACTCTACGGAACACCGTTCATGACTTTAAATTCATGGGACAATTCCTCGCCAATTTTTACTCTTTGTGTTCTGTTATCAAGAACAAAGTCCCGTACCAGATATAGCGGTCCAGGCTGCAATCTCAAGCTTCACAGTAAGTTGCCCAAAACAACATGGCTGACAGTATCAAAAGCTTTCAAGAAGTCCAGGAAGACCATAGCAATATACTTCCCTTTATTTGTAGGTTGAAGTTAAAATATGGTCAGTTAATCGCAACATAATTGCAGCAGTCGTACAACTAAATCCATCATGAAATCCAGATTGTTCGTGTGGTGGCAAGCTGGTTTCCTCCACGTAACTCACCAACTCCATTATTTTTATATTTTTCATTCATTATTGCTGAAGTCTTTGAAATCTTTAGGATCGCTAATTTTTGACAACGAAATAACTAAGGCCCGTTTCCATTGCGTGGGAAATTTATTATCCAGAAGTCAGCAATTCAAAATATGATCAACACTACCAACGGAAGTGGAGGTAATTGATGATACCTACCACATCGGTCTCATCAACCGTTTGAAAAATAAATTTATACTATATTATAATATTATATTATAATATTATATTATTATAAATGATTATTAATACAACCAGGATCCCTAAGATGCAATAGTAACGGCGACATCCTCTCATTCATGCCAACACCTTGATTTGAATACCCATCCATATTTGACATTAGACATAATCCTACATATTTGTAAAAAAGTAAATACGTAAACTTGAAGTACACATGTTAGTCTACAGTATGACATTTTTAGTATTCTAAAATAATTATGATGTTAACACTAATAAATTATAAAAGTTTGCCATAATAAGGAATTAATACAAATCGTTCTCTAAAAGAGATTAGGGACTTAAATTAGGAAGAGATTTCATATTCGTAAAAGTGCAATAGATGTGTTAGTCTTTCACGAATGTTCTTTTTCTGAAAATATGCAATTTTGTCACAATTTTTAGTCATTACCAAAGGGTGTAAAATGGATTGCCTAAAACCAACAAAACAGTTTAAAATAAACCTTTGGCAATTAACTTGTAGATGGCATTAGGAACTGATTAAAAATTAAGAAAAAACAATGGCCAATGAATTGTTCTGATATATTATAATGAACAAATTACAAACACAACTAACAATTGTATTCTCATTTCATTACATGTTTAAACACTAATTTATAATAGTAAATTTGTGACATTTCTAACATTTGTAAATATAGTGTAATTGAGTTTATAACGTACCCGAATATAACGATCTTCTCTAGTTATAACGAACTAACGTAATAGTGCCGAAAATGTCACTGTTCAATATAATCTAAATAAATTTGCATACAACAAATCCGTTTATATAGGACATTCGGGTGTAACAAACTAATTATTATTGAAGTGGTTTTGGTTATTACTAGGGCTCGGATATTTCGGTACCTAGGTCAAAGGCGTGCGTTAGCAATGATCGATGTTAATTCTAAATAAACAAGTAATTATGTACTTAATATTTCTCACATAAGTTTTCTCGAATTTCAGTTACTACTTCATAAAACGAGAGAATAATAATGATTTTAAAAACTTAAACAAAAAAATTAAAAAATATATATGTCAGTTTAGCGTCCTCTATTGTTAAGTAGAAAAAGCAACTTTTTTACCAACATAGTAGTGTCATCTTATTTAAATCGCATTCGTTCATGGAATAATTTCTGATGGAAAAAAAGAACGAAATGTTTTCAATACGCAATGAAGAAAGATCAGTACTTTCCCCTTTTCCCTTTCCTCTTTTCCCCTCTCTTTCCGGGACCGTCCATCAGGACATTTCATCGCAGAAAAAATAAGAATTTCTTCTTCTCTTCCTCCCATCTTCATCCTTTACCTCCTACTCCCAGCCATACAACGCAATCCGCTGAACCCTTAAAACTATCCAACACTCTAACATCATTACATACTTTTCTAAAACTACGAAAGTTCATACCAGTGTACTTGATTTCTTCCATCCTTGTCGGCTGCTTTATTGTACGTATCCTTCTCTGATTTGCTAGCTCTCTTCTAAAGATCCTACACCTACCTGACCCAGCCCTGTGTCCTTCTTCTTCACAGGAAGAGTACCACTCTTCTTTCTTGCGATCACTGACCAGATGATCTGTTTGTCCTTATCTGTAGCGCATTTTTCTTTCATCTGTTCCTTTACAGTTACAAGCCTTATGATCTGATTTCTAGCATCTCAAATATCTCAGGACTTTTATTCGTCTTTCAATATATACAGCTTGTATAGCCTACTCTTACGGTTCCCTTACTTACTAAATTAAGTGGGTCTTGTTTTTTTAGCATCACGGTAATCGCCTGAGTGTTGCTCCTCACTGATCTAAATTTGCTTATACTACTACTTCCTTTACTTTCGCCTTTCCAGAGACCGCTTCTAGGTATCTTATGTGCATGTTTTCCACCTCTCCGTCCAATCTTTTGACCGTCGTATTGACATCTTATAGCTGTAACAAAAATTATCTTTATTATCTTACTGTCCTTTTCTGTTGCTAAGATAACTTTTCCGTCGTTTGTGCTTCTAATGCTCTTAACCGTATCTCCGTAATTGATGTTCTTTAAAGTTTCTTTAACTGTCTTTAGGGATTCTTTATAAGTCCTAACATTGCTTCCAATAGTAAATCCTTCCAATAGTCCAATAGCCTTTCTCTCTTTTGAAGGTTTTCCCTCTTTTTTCCTTAGGTAGTCTTTCGGCGTGTAGATCACCACTTTAGTCCTACTATCATGGAAGATACCTTCAAAACATTTTTTAAGTCTGCCTGACCTTATATCAATCTCTCACATATTCGTTATTAATCATAGTAAATAAGTTGTTTAATACTTGTTAACTAAGTTTCCCTCGGAGTTATCAATAGTCATCTTGAAGAATTTTCTGCCACCTTCTTTAAATTCCCTTTAGACCCCACCTTGTATGTTTGTTCCACAAATCCATAGTCCTCATTAATATGTGTCCTAACTCTAAATATTTCTCCTTTATAAGTTTTTAGGTACCTTTCTCTGAACTGACTTACGATATCTAGACACACCTTTAAAACAAAAGCTTTCGTCAGATCGATTTTTTTAGGGATTCACATCTAATCTTTTTTGAAGTATTAATTACGTATCTATTCTTAAAGTTCGCGCTACACACCGAAAAGTCTGTTTCATTGTTCTTTAACGCCCTATGCCAAAATCGAATCTTGCCAAAAAATTGGCGAGAGTAGATAAAACTGATTTTTCATCATAAATTTCAATAACATTAAAATTTGCAAAATTGTTGCACATCTCGCATCTTTTAATGAGCATTTCGACATCATTATAGGTAATTGGCTAGTAAATCGAACTTTGTACATTTATTAATCGGTAAATGCCCTATGCGAATATAAAAGCTAAACCGTTTGATCTCATTTTTAATTTTACAATATGATTTCAATTCATGAGGTCCATTTATATGATTTAATTTTAAAGATTTAATAAAAATCGTTTTGACCAACCATTTTTTATGTACTTTTTTACTAATGTTAATTAAACATCATTGTCAGCTGCACATCTTAAATCATTTAGTCATTGATTCGTAATATTTATATTGTTCTCAACTAGACAAATGTAAGCCTCTATATTTAGATCAAGTGTTAATGATTTACCCAAATTTTATAATAAATATTAAATTTTTACAATGATACATTCTTCATGCGACTACATTCTTTGTAGTCGCATAGGACAACTGTTTAATAGCTTTTTGTAAATTAAAATCAAAGGTTTCTACATTAAACTCCGTTCCATAAATATGATTGATAGAATTTATTTACTCCAACATACAATGCCAATAACTCCTTTTCAATTTGACGAATATCTATATCATGATGATATATCTATATCATCAATATATCCCACATTTTTGTAATTTAAAATTACGTTATTTTTCTTTGCAATATAATTTTAATCCTTTATTATGTTATTTTTTGTCTTTACCTTGAATCAAAACATCATCAATGCTCTATGCTTGGCATTATGAAAATTCTACTAAAACGTTCTTTAAAAACCTAACTCGCAATTTTTATACCGAAGGGCATACAAAGAAACCTATATGGACCAAATGGCGTTTCGAATGAGCATGATTACTACTTGACAATTCATCTAATTCTATATTCCAAAACCCGCTAGTGGAATCCAACTTTGGAAACGCTATGGATCCATTAAATTAGATGCAATTTCGCAAAAGTTTTAATTTTAATTGGTTTGATAGTGTCATTTAAATATTTTGCATCATTTTTTCTTATCAACACATAGGAATTCAACCAATCTGTATTACCTTCAACTTTTTTCAACTTCTTAAATTCAACTTTTTAAGTTCAAATTTTTAAGCATTCTCTAAATTTGCCTTGTAGAGCATATGGTACTTTTCTGATACTCTGTGATATTGGTTCAAAAGTTCTTATCTTTATCTTATATCACATAGATGTACTATGTGATTGGTTTTCATACCTATATTTCTCAATTAAGTTATTATAATTATAACCTACTCTCTCTACAGTTCCTACCTCACACCTTTTTATGAACATTTATAATTTTTAAGGGCTAACAAAGCTCTCGTCCTAACAGACTGTCTTTGAAATTCAACATCATTGAATCTTTAATTACAAAATGCTATATTTATAAAATTTTGCAATGATTAGGATTTGATGTACAGTGTATGCTATCAAAATTTTCTGTGATACATAGATATTATCTAGTTTTATTTTGCTGTTTTAAGATGTTCTAATGATATTATGTTAGAAGCTGTGTACAATAAATATATTAAATGAAATAGTAGATGTTAGAAAAATGCTTATATCTTTTACAACTATCACAAATCTTACTAAACGCAAGACAACTATTAATTCTCTGTGATCTTCTACATTTCTTGCAATATCACTTTCTTTGCTTTTGTTTCGTAAGTTTAAGTGACTCCAGAATGAAGTATGATAGGAAATCGATGAATGTTCTCTGCGTTGTCGTATTGGATCTTATGGTATCGATGTTTAACCTTCCACGTAAACCTTCCCTTTCTTCCATTGCTTGTAGTTTTGATCGAGAACTCTCCGTTAGGATCCAATAAATTGTTCCATGTTCATGTGACCTTGACGAAGGGTTTAAAACTTCTAATATTCTTTGTCAGATTTTTAAGTGTAAAGTGATTTTTAAGCTTCTCTTTAAGAATATTAATTTCATTTCTTAAAGAGAAGCATTTCTCTCGTCTTCAAATTTAAAAAATGTATTGTATATTTGTATTGCTTCTTCCCCAATCAAATGTAAAACTTATATTGCATGTTTGCTTCTTTTCTATCTCATTCACTGACGGATGTGTAAACGTCGAACCTTTTCCAATTTTCAGAAGTAGTTCCACACATTTGCAGAGTTCATTTATTTGCTGAACTTCTGACAACAACTTTCACATCAGACAGTCCAACAACTGTGTCAAACAGTATTCCTAATATAATTCAAAGCAATCAGCAGCGTATTATATCATGTTTAAGAATGAAAAAATTATACTATTAAATAGAAAAACTTAATATTAACAAATTCTGAATGCCTAATTAATGGGGAAACATTGAAACATGTATCAACACGGATAAATACAAAACTATTATACATAATGCTGCCTTTAAACAGAAATTATAAATAAAATACCAAATTTGAGAACGATGATTTTTTTTTATTATACGTTATCGATGTTACATATGTTTGGAGAATAACTACTTAGCTTCATGCACGACGTGAATGGTTTGCTTATTATACTCCAAACATATAGCACCGGCAACATCCCTATAATAAAAAAAAATATAGTTCTGAAGTTTGGTATTTTATTTATAATATTACAAATGATGATTATGGATATTGAAATAGCTTTATTTAAACAGAAATACCTCCCAAGGGAACCCCCTAATAATGTTACATCATACAGGCCAATCTTACTTCTACCTTTACTATCAAAACTACTTGAAAAATTACTATTAAAAAGACTAAAATCATAATCTTTTGTTTACAACCGACGACACTAAAATTTGCAACACAACCACATGTTGTGTTGCAAATTATCAAGTGTATTTAAAATTTTACAACGGTAGTATATTCTACTCAAAAAACTGTCTGAAGAATGAATTAACCACTTTTCTTCAAATATAAACGAAATAGGAGCATTTTTTGAAATGACGAAAATGTTACTTTTTGGCTATAACTTAAAAACAAAAGGAGATAGAGGTTTTGTTTTTGTGGAATTGTGCTTTTCTTGAAAAAAGAGACCGGGACATGGCACCTACTTTTTTAGTATCTCTTGTAGTTTTCGAGATGCCCTGTAGTAACATCAAAATGTGTCCACCCTGTACAACATCTACACAAAAACGTTATTTATGTGGTTTGAGTTCAAAACATTTTAACAATTTAGAAAAAGTTTTAACTAAAAAACTAAAATTAAATTTTTGCGCACTTGGTCTTTCCATTTTATATGGATGGATTCGAATTTTTGAATGCCTATTCGAAAATGACAAGCGAGATGACCTAAAGCAAAACAAAAATTGAAATCAGAAAAAAATAAAATACAACACATGTTTAGAGAAAGGTTGGGCTTAATAATTGACAAGCCAAAGTAAAGATTTGGGGGTAGTATCGCCGAATTCGGACATGTGCCGAAATAATTGAACATTTCGTGAAATGTTCAAATGTATTTGAGCAAATGTCGAAATGGAACTGTATTTCGGCATTTGTGCAAGTTATTCTGAGCAAACGCAGATTAAATAAGTTAATTCTGTACAATCGCCGATATTAATAAGGACCTATCTACACCAACGCGAAATTTTCGCCGTCACTCCGAAAGTCTTTTGTTAAAGCCGGTTACAATCGGTTAGAACAATAGATTTTCGCAGCGACGGCGACAAACTCTCGTCGGTGTGGATAGGACTTAAAGTTGAAATTAATTTTATGTCTAAAAGTATTGGTATGCGAATGTGCAATATGGCGTTAACAACACAATACAAAATTCCTTTTATTTAAAAAAGCAGCTTTTACTTTTTACAGTACACCAAACTTTTCAAAAAATAAAACACATTTTACAAAAATATAAAAGTAGAATAACGAGAAATATCTTAATTTTTATTGTAAATCTTGACGTTATTTGTTACAGCACGACAAAAACTGATGACATATACTGTTTACAACTAACTTGTTTTAAAAGACACTCGCATTTTTTAAATTTTTCAGTGTGGCTGGTTTAGGATATCAAATATAACCGTAACCGTAGCAGTAGTCGTAAGCATAAACGCAGGAAGTTAACGCTTACAACTGAGCCGTTTAGGAAGCAACCTTCAGCAACCTAAAATTTATATATGTAGTCACTAAAATAATGAGAAAAGTACCTAACGTTAAAAAAGTGTATTTACCACATACTTTGTTCACCACTTGGACCACATTTCTTTTATTTTTTGTACCCTAATGTATACAGGGTGAGTTATTAGTATTCCTGCGGACGATAGTCACTAAACCGTTTGACAAGGAAGAAAAGTTGTATACAAAAGTTTAGTTTCTGAGATACTCAATTGTTTCTCCAAAATGTGCTCATTAAGAGGACCTTTTTAAAAACATTGTAAAAACGACATTTTATCCGATATTGCCTTGAAACTACGTTAGATAATAGTCAAAGCCAGTGTGTCCAAAGATATTAGATACGCTTAATATTTTATAAAGTAAAATAAGTTTGCTGCCATATATCCAACTTAAATGCGACTTAGTACTTTATCAAATTTAAAAAGATTCATGTTATAAAACATACAACTGTGATGCAATATAATTTTATTTTCTTATTTTTATCATTGTCTATGGCGAAACCAACAGTGCCCACATGTAGTTTAAATGTTGACTTGATTTTGAAAATTTTGGCAAAATATTATTATTGATAAATAAAGAAGCAAAACCTGATAAAAATATAAAATATAAATTTATATGGTACCGCAATAACATATTTTTTTACATAGTTCTTTGTAAATTTCATAAAGTGCCAAGTCGCATTAAAATTTGGCATATGACAGAAGAATTATTTTACATTATAAGGTATTGATCAAATAATAAAAACCAAAAAAACTGATAAAAATAGACAGAATATAATATTAAGTGCAATAATGGCATATTTTATCACACATTTTTCTTTAAATTCCAAATATCAGGAAAACTATTAAAGTTAGACATATATCATACTTACCATTAATTAAAGGAAATCTGATGGGCAATTCAACCAGCACACAATATACAGAGTGTTCCATCTAAAAAACTTAAGAAAAAGCCGTTTGAAGTACATCAAAAGTAGCTAAACTTTATGAACATGCTGTATAGCGTATCTAATATCTTTCGATAGTGTCATTTACCTATTGGCTTTAACTATTATCTGGCATAGATTGAAAGAAATATCTGAAAAAATGTCGTGTTTAGATCATTTTTTAAAAGATACTGCAATGGGCACATTTTGAAGAAATAATTGAATATCACAGAAACCATAAACTCGATGTATTAACATACACGGTTGTATTAACAAATTTAGTAGTAATCATAATATGATAAAATATATTGGGTGTTCCATTTAAAAAAATTGACGTACTGTCCGTTACGCCTAAAAAAATCAGCCTGTATAAGTGAAAATAATTTTAAATAATAGAAGGTGGTGAGTCAAATAACTTTTGTATAAATCTTCTTCTTCCTTGTCAAACGGTTTAGTGACTATCGCCCGTCTGGATACTAATAACTCACCCGGTATATACAATATATCTTTCAAGTACATGTCTTGAAGACTTTCAAGATCAATAAAATAAAGAAATATATAATAAATTAAAGAAATATGTTGAGTAAACAACGTTCAATCGAAAATATTTATACTTTATTATCAAAAAATCATCAGAAATTGTAACTATTTTTCAAACACTTCATAAAGAAATTTTACCTGAAATTCATTTCTTACATATCGCCTCTCTAACATACCATTTGCTGTTCCTATTTTATATAGATCTTCATTTTTATTTTTCAAATAACAACAGCTAACATATTTCTAGGTGCAGTTCGCTCACGATCGACATCTGAAATTTTCAATAAAATATTTTGATCAGTACATACGGCTGGTTTTTTTTGAACTGCGTTCGAGCATTTTATCAGCTTGTCGTTTTAAGCTTTGAACACTTGCTTCTCTATTTTGAGTGATTTGCGCTAGCCGTTTATTAAGATCGTCAAAAGTATCATCCATTTCTTCAGTTTCAATTACTACTTCTTCTTGTGATTGAATACCGGTTTGGTTGTTAAGCAAATCATCCAGTTCTTCTTCCCTTTCAATCTCACTGACAATAGTATCAGGCAAATTGGAATCCTTGGTACCCTTCATCATTAGAACTCCGAACATACAACGGTTCCACAACGGTGTGTGAATCGGTGTTGAAAGCACCTAGTTTTTCGATCACGTTTACAAAGTCTTATTCTAGTAGTAATTTTAGTATTTATTTAGTGCGTTTTGTTCCAAACAGTGACTTGTGATAGCTGCTTTACGGGATTATACCTTTTAGAAGACATTGACTGGTATTTGCAAGGTATTTTAGCATTAATCTTTATTTTGCCATAGTTGTTCGGTTGGCCGTGGCACGCGAACCGGTTAGTTTTTGTGACAATCAAGTTATAATCCAGGGTTCATTCAGAGTAACATGGCCC
This sequence comes from Onthophagus sagittarius, assembly GCA_036711965.1. Lineage (NCBI taxonomy): Eukaryota > Metazoa > Arthropoda > Insecta > Coleoptera > Scarabaeidae > Onthophagus > Onthophagus sagittarius. Next base: position 51,545,503 of record JASERS010000001.1, read on the forward strand.
AACTTTGTAATACGTGCGGAACGCGCCTTTCTTCGAAGCAACCTGGTCTTCAGTGCACTGGAGATTGCGAGTTTTTCATCCATGCAAAGTGTGTTAAAATCTCTAATGCGAATCTGGCCCAATTTAAATCTGAGGTTATTTTTTGGAGGTGCAGTTCTTGCAGGGAGCAAGCGAATCGCTCCATTGTTATAGATGAAGACCCTACAACGACCGTTACCTCATTAGTACCTACAACTGCCGTTGTAGGTACTAATGAGGTAACGGTCGGTATCAACTTTTAAAATCTATTCATTCTGAAATTAAAGACATGAACGCGAAATACGGCGAGTTGGTTAAATCTATCTCGTTTTACGGAGATAAGATCAACGATTTTGAAAATACTTTGAAGGATTTGGGTGATAGAATAAAGCGCATTGAATCGTTTGCAGCCGAAAACATTAAGCTCAGGTCATTAGTTGGCGATTTAACTTCACGTGTCGAACATCTAGAACAATACTCTAGAGTGAATAATCTGATTTTGGCTAGAATCCCTGAAAAGCACGACGAGGATCTGTGTTGCACTGTATCCAAGATCGGAGAGATTATTGAATGCCCAGTTTTGAAAAACGACTTGGATGCCGTTCATCGTCTTCCGACTCGGCCCACACCTGGTAATCCTAACAGAAACCCACGAAATATTGTCGTTAAGTTTGTTTCTCGTAGATTACGAGACCATTTTATAACGGCTTCAAAATCCTACCGCAAAAATAATAGCAACGGACCTCCCGGTATTAAGATACCAAACATAACTGATAAATTGTTTGATAATGAACATCTAATGCTCTAAAATGCCAAATTATTAAAATCCGCAAAGAAGGCGTGTCAGGATAAGGGTTATAAATATGTTTGGTTGAGGAATTGTATCATTCACGTACGGAAGGATGATCGCCCGAGAGTGTCTGTAATAAAATGTGAAACTGACCTTCGGAAACTTTAATGATCTTATCTTTAACTATTGTATTTTCCTCGTTAACAATGGCACTACCCTTATTTTATCAGAACGTGCGTGGTTTACGAACAAAAACTGCTAAGTATTACCAGAACTCGCTTAACTTTGCGTATGATTTGATTTGTATCACGGAAACATTTCTAAACGATTTTATTCTTGACGGAGAAATTCTTTGTAGCGATTATACTATTTATCGAAGAGATAGAAATGCTTCCAGCTCTCGTAAGTGTGATGGAGGTGGAGTTCTTGTGGCTGCTAGGAAAAACATTCACGTTATACCCTTATCATCTTATACTACAGGGGCCGAAGACTTGTGGTTGTGTATACATTGTGGTGCGACGCGAGTGATTTTGTGTTGTGTTTATCTTCTTCCTGGTGATTTTCTAGCCTTTTTAGTGTTTCTTCAACAGACGCAGCTTGTACGTGATCAAAATCCTGATGACGATCTCTTATTCATCGCGATTTCAATGTACCTAATGTTGTATGGAGATCGTCTCCCGGAGGTCGTTTAGTCCCTTCTGGCGGCTACGACTCACGTTCAAATGAGTTTCTTACACTTTTCTTATATTGTAATTTCACACAATTTAATACCATAGTTAACTGTAATAGTAGGACTTTAGATTTGATCTTATGTAACTCACCCGCGGTGAACTCTGTGCACTCATGCGACGATCCTCTTGTTGACCTTGATAATCATCATCCTGCTTTAGAATTTATATATCACTCTAACCGCACTCACTATTTACGTAATGGTCCGTGGTCTACTTTAGTTTTTGGTCGTGCTGACTACCAAAGTATAAAAACCGCTCTCCTCAATACGGATTGGAATGATTTATTTTTTGGTATTGGTGTCAACCTCTGTGTTGACAAATTTTACTGCCAGTTGAACCGAATTATTAATGATTATGTTCCGCGTCTTACTTTTAGTAAACACCGCTACCCTAGTTGGTATTCTAATTCCACAATTAAAGTCATTAAAGAAAAATTAAAATTTCATAAAAATGGAAAAGATGGGGTAATCACGCGGATTTTCTTTCCTTTAAAGTGCTACGTAGCAGGTCTAAAGCATTGATCTCGAATGACTACAAATCCTATTTAATGAACATACAGTCCATTTTGATCGATTTGCCCTCACAACTGTGGTCCTATGCTAAACATAAAAAACGTTGTTCTTACAGTTTTCCGGCTTGTATGGAACACGATGGCAATTTGGCAGAAGGTGGTCAGCAAATATCGGAACTATTCGCCTCTTTCTTTAGTTCGGTATTCATTGACGGCAGCCTTTTCTTATCCAGCAGCAACATGGTCTTATCCGTGGCCGATCTGTGGAATCCAATCTCGTATCCTATGTAAACTACTTCTGACTAAATTATATAGATTTGACTTGACTGATGGGTTATTAATGTGGTTAGCATCTTATATGTCTGATAGGTGCCAGGCTATAAAAATTAATAATTACTTATCTAACTTTTTTCCAGTCAGTGGAGTGCCTCAGGGTAGTCATTTGGGTCCGGTTCTATTTGTGGCTTATATAAATAACATCTATGACTGCTTTCACCATCGTAATTTTTTACTATATGCAGATGATTGTAAAATATTTTCCAAGATTAAATCTTCTTCTGATTGCGATAAACTTCAAATGGATTTAAACCGTTTACAAACCTACTGTACTAATAATTATCTCTTTATAAACTATGGTAAATGCAGTCAAATAACTTTTACCAGAAAGAGATACACTATAAATCGTAACTACAGCCTTGGTTCTGGTCCCTTAAGTGTGTCGTCTAAAGTAAAGGATCTGGGCTTAGTGCTAGATTCCAAGCTATTATTCTTCTATCATGTAGAGGAATTAATTAGCAGGGCGAACAGAAGGTTAGGCCTAGGTTTTATTATTAGGTTGTCAAAATCATTTACCAATCTACAGTGCATCAAATCTTTGTACATGGCTTATGTGAACAGCATTCTTAATTTTGCTTCAGTTGTTTGGAATCCTGCATATGCTGTGTACGTTGATCGCATTGAGGCCTTGCAGGTCAGATTTGTGAGATATCTGAAAAAATTAAAATTTCATAAAAATGGAAAAGATGGGGTAATCACGCGGATTTTCTTTCCTTTAAAGTGCTACGTAGCAGGTCTAAAGCATTGATCTCGAATGACTACAAATCCTATTTAATGAACATACAGTCCATTTTGATCGATTTGCCCTCACAACTGTGGTCCTATGCTAAACATAAAAAACGTTGTTCTTACAGTTTTCCGGCTTGTATGGAACACGATGGCAATTTGGCAGAAGGTGGTCAGCAAATATCGGAACTATTCGCCTCTTTCTTTAGTTCGGTATTCATTGACGGCAGCCTTTTCTTATCCAGCAGCAACATGGTCTTATCCGTGGCCGATCTGTGGAATCCAATCTCGTATCCTATGTAAACTACATTCAAGCTTGTCTGAATGAAAATCATCAGGTCGATGCGGTTTACCCCGATTTCAGTAAGGCCTTTGACAGGTTGCATCATGAGGTACTTCTGACTAAATTATATAGATTTGACTTGACTGATGGGTTATTAATGTGGTTAGCATCTTATATGTCTGATAGGTGCCAGGCTATAAAAATTAATAATTACTTATCTAACTTTTTTCCAGTCAGTGGAGTGCCTCAGGGTAGTCATTTGGGTCCGGTTCTATTTGTGGCTTATATAAATGACATCTATGACTGCTTTCACCATCGTAATTTTTTACTATATGCAGATGATTGTAAAATATTTTCCAAGATTAAATCTTCTTCTGATTGCGATAAACTTCAAATGGATTTAAACCGTTTACAAACCTACTGTACTAATAATTATCTCTTTATAAACTATGGTAAATGCAGTCAAATAACTTTTACCAGAAAGAGATACACTATAAATCGTAACTACAGCCTTGGTTCTGGTCCCTTAAGTGTGTCGTCTAAAGTAAAGGATCTGGGCTTAGTGCTAGATTCCAAGCTATTATTCTTCTATCATGTAGAGGAATTAATTAGCAGGGCGAACAGAAGGTTAGGCCTAGGTTTTATTATTAGGTTGTCAAAATCATTTACCAATCTACAGTGCATCAAATCTTTGTACATGGCTTATGTGAACAGCATTCTTAATTTTGCTTCAGTTGTTTGGAATCCTGCATATGCTGTGTACGTTGATCGCATTGAGGCCTTGCAAGTCAGATTTGTGAGATATCTGGCTCACAAATTCGCATTGCCTTATTACTCCTACGGGCAGAGGTGCACTGTATTTGGCTTACGTACACTGCGTGGACGTCGTACTGCTACTGACTTGATGTTTTTGTTCAGGCTAACGAACGGCTTCGTTGACTCGCCAGAGCTTCTGAGACAATTCCTTTTTGATTCCCAGTTATCCCACTCGAGATCAATGTCTTTTCCGGTTGCCTGCTTCTACTAATAATTATTATTACAACTCACCTTTACCGCAACTGATGCATTGTTATAATCGTCATTGCTCAACGTGCGATATTTTTAATTCTTCGTTGACGTCCTTCCGCAAGAGTGTATTAAGTTTGACAATATGTCATTGAATATATTCGTGTTCAATCTCTTATACACTTCATGCATTTGACAATAGAATTTTATTGAAATAGAATCGTCCGTTCGCTTTTGAATTAAATTATTAATTCCTCCTATTGTTAAAATCTCAAATCTGCGAAGACGACGGTACTCTAGCGGTGTAAGTACTTCACCAGCCTGTTTTTTGGCATTACAAGCTTTCACTTCTTGTATAATTTTATTGAATTTCTCCGATGAAAGAGGACACATAAAATTATTATTATTCACAATAAGAGACTTTTTCATGTTTTCAGCAAACGCTTCAGCGTTCACACAAAGAGCCATAATTTTATACTTACATTTACTGTATAAAACTAACACTACTTTTCATACTATTTGTACTTCGAACCGTTTACGTGTGCGGAATATCAACGGTCGCTCGATAGTATTGCCTGTTCTATAACCTAAAAACTAACCTAACAGTTAAATCGTGTTAGTAAACAATGTGTTCACTCAATAATCTATCGAGGTCTTAAATTTATTACGCCAAATAGGTGCACAAAATGTTTGCTCAAAATAACTTGCTCAAATGCCGATTTTCCTGTTTCGGCATTTGCTCAAATACATTTGAACATTTCGCGAAAAAAAAAACATTCTTTAAAAATAATTTTATTCAAAGGGCTATATACCAATTTGTTGGATTTTTGTTTACTGAGAAATATTTGTTTTAAATCGACCCATTTCGATCCCATGGAAATTTTCAAAGACATTGTATGAGTTATTTACATGTAGAATACCTACATAAGTAACTAAAGAAACACAAGAAAATATTTTTTTTCGAGAAATATGATTCGCAGATGATACAGTGATCTTGGCCGTTGCAGAAAATGAAGTAGTTGCAGCAAATAAATTAGAATTGGTCTTAAATTCACTAGAAAACTGGACCAAATAATGGCTAATAAAATTAAACACGAATTAATATATATACATAAACTTTTCTTACAAAAAATGTACTATGTGTCCACCGGTGTACTATCCAACACTGCAAATTATCTTGGTATAACACTGGATGTCAAACTCAAATGGAAAGCTTATCTCAAAAAAAATGTGAGGAACTTGATATTAAATTTATACATCTATATTGGCTTATTTGGACAAAATCTACGTTATCGGTAAGAAGCAAGTTACTAATATATAAGCAAATATTAAAACCAAAATAGATATATCGAATCTAATTGTGGGGTTGTACCTATACGACAAATGCTGGTTTGATTCAAAGATTCCAAAACAAAGTACCAGTACCCTACAAGGCACCCTGCTAAAGAAGAAACACCCACCACCATCGCGACTGGGAAGTAGCATCGGTGTCGTCAGGAATTGCATCATTCATCCAGCTTCTCGACAACGATGTCCTGCGTCGCCTTCAGAGGTTGGAGCCGTTCGATTTAGTAACCTAGTGTCCTAATCCATTCAAACGCTAGTAATAGTGTGGATTTATAATAAAAATAAAGAGTAATAGAAATGTGTTTTAAAACTCGCATTTTGTGTTGCGATTTTAAAATTTTGATAACATGACAATAATAATAATAATACCATTTATTCCAAAAAATAAATTCTACAGGTCATAGTACTAATATATTTATCAAGCGAGATCCAGCTTCATCCGTAGATACAGCTACTCAATTTAACCTCATCAACAAAAAGAAAAGAAAAAAAACAACACCATCAATCAAAATAAACTGAATAATTACACAATTGGAAATGTAATGTACATCAACACTAATATAAATAAGAGCAAAAAATAACAAAATTTCTTTTTATCCTAACTAACTTACTAACGTAAGTATAGCTCGTGTAACACAAGCCATATACTCACGCCAACAACTCGAGATCTACCCGAACCACAGTACTCCTGAAATAATAATTGAAACACCTTATGTTTAAACTATGCATACGAGTATGGTTTTAGATCATCATCAATTTCATTGTACATTTTATAAATTTAATATGTAACGGATTTCTGAAAGATTACTAATCTGTGAGTAGGCGACGAGAGGCGATCCTGGAATCGGGTGTTAATCGCCCGATTCCGGGGTCATAGATAAGGTTATAGAGACATCGAGGTGCCTTATAAGCGATAATATTATAATGCAACGATAGACATTGTAGTTTTCTTCTATTACGCATATTCAATCACCCAACATCTTCCAATTTAGAAGATACTTGTCCATATATGTTGCGCAGGCAGGAATTTTAAACCTTCTGGACTCATCAGCATCATCCAAATATGCATTATAGACCGGTGCCATGTAAGTAAATTGCGACAATACTAGTGAGTCGCATAGTAACTTCTTCAAACGCAACGGAAGTAAACCTCTCAAAGGATATAACTTTCTCAATCTTAAATAAGAATTAGAAACATACTTTGAAATCTGTTTTTTGTATCTAAATTTATTATCTATGATTAAGTCTAAATTCCTAGTGTTTTATACAAATCAAAATTTAAGTTTTTTTAAATGAATAATAACTATTAGAAGCCTTACTTGAAAGTCCGATGTTGAAAGAAAAGAAAGAACACTATAACTTTAAATTGTTTAAGCGGAAAACCATCACATTATCATCTATCTTTATTCACATCTTCTTATTCACATCTATCATTGCGAAGAACGCACGCTCAATAATTTTGAGGAAAATATCCCTCGAAAACGAACAGGTCATCGGCATTCTCAAAGAAAATAACAAAATTGAAAATAATTACTACTAAAATTGAACTAGACGAACGGTAATTTGACAACTATTGCTAAATAATTACAATAATTCTGAACACCTAGCATCAGAAATCAGTGTATCGGAATACCTCCAATCTCAAGCGTTACATATTCTGTTAATGTATCGAATGTGCTACCAAACAGCCAATCATCAATCACCATATTTAAATCCTCCTGCAACTTGCCGAGTTATATAAGTATTTTATAAGTATTATTTCGAGGTAATTTCGCTGTTCAATATTTGTAGATCATCTGCATACATATAATACTTTACGTGCCTGAATTGATCTGAAAGTTGGGAGGTGTATAGTGAAAACAATAGTGGACTTAATATGCTACCCTGCAGTACTCCTCTGCTAATCCGTCTAGAAGTAGATAGGCAATTATAATCTTCACCATCTGAGATTTAACAGCCAGATCACTACGAATCAACAACAGGAGCTCCCTCCCAATGCCCAGATACCGCAAAACTGAACATAAAACATCACGATCAACTGTTTCGAATGCTCTACTGAAATCCAGCAGTACCAAAGTTGCAAGAGACTGCAAGAGGTCACTAGTCACTCCCAACAGCGCTGACGTACTGCTGTGTCCTTTCCGAAAACCCGATTAACATTGATATATTTATCATTTATCTGAACATATTCATAAAGTTGTTTGAAAATTATATTTTCAAAAATTTTGGATAAAATAGATAGTAAATGTATAGGTCTAAGGTCCTTGGATACCAAAGGATTCGAGATCTTAGGTAGAGATTTAATTACCGACGTTTTCCACCTTACGGGAAAGGTAGACTGCTCAACACACATTAATCAAATAAACTAAGCATGGCAATATTCGAGGCAAGGATAATAACAATATATCCAAATCAACATTATCAACACCAACCGCTCCAGATGATATAGATTGTACAGCATTCAGCACATTAATGTCGTAAATTAATTTTAAATTAATTTTGTTATTAGAATATGCCTTGTTTGGTAATTCATCGTATGAGTAAGACGAATCAGAGAATACATTCTATTATTTGAGACCCCTTAACTTTTCGGAAATATCAAATCGTGGCATTGCTTGGATTCCATCTCTTTCAAGCTATTTACATAGTATACGCGAATCACTCTTATTGGTAATATGTTGAAAATAAGCTTTCTTTTCATTACGAATAGCTTACATAGCAAAGTTACGAAGATCCTAATAACACCGCCCATCCGATTCCAGTTTAGATCTTCTAAATTTTAATTCAGATTTTAATTTTTTAATTAATAAATATTTATCTACTTTATGTGTGAAGCAGACTGATCCACTGGGAAAAGGCGCAAAACATTAATTCTTTAAGCTTTATATGTCAAAAACAAATAACCAATTAGTATATATTTGCTAGGCGTTATACAAATTGTGCTATGCATAATATATTTAAAAAATGAATAAATTATGGGTATATACGTATGGGTTTACGCCCACAATATAATATGATTTATTTTGTTAATAATTAATGGATAAATTAACGGTACCCGTTAAATGAATGATTATAAATTGAATTGATGAATGAATTCATTTGAAAGGTCTGATAGATGGATAATAATAAAATAATAATTGTTGAGCAACATGATCTGTGTTTACATGTAGTACATATAGCATGCTACACCCACGTCCCCTTCTATAAAGATCAATAAAGGCAAGAATATAGTAATCAAAAAATTAAAGCTTCATATTTAAAAATTGAAACTGCGGTATTCGTTCGAATCTAAGATGCACCATTTTTTCATATTATCGAAAAAAACGAAAAATAAGTTTTAAAGTTGTGTCGATAAATAACAAAATATTACCCAATAATGTTTAAAACATAATTAAACTATGTATGTATTTTATTTATGAATACTATATATGGCCACAGATTCCTTGGCTCATAGTTGGTCGGTTTAAGATAAGATTTCTGTATCCAAACCTACTTTGTTTCGCCCTTTAAATAGAAGACTTGAAAGTTAGCAAAAAAAACTCTTTTATCCTTTATAACTCGAAAATGCATTAATCAATCTAAACCACTCTTTAAAAAAAATGTATATTAACTTTATTTTTAAATGATTTAATACAACGTAGGATTAAAGTGATGTTTTTACAAGTTTTCATTTTTCTTAGATTATTAATTATATCATAGTTATCAATGAAAATATTTATTAGACACCGATTATACATCAATCGCTTATTTTATGATTTAGGTTAAGAATATTAATTTCGGAAAGATCAGATAAATTAAGGTATTGATTGGGGTCATCGGTACTTACTCTCTTAACGTTAAAGAGTGATTTATGTTTTGGTTTCTGTCTATTTTTATTTATTTCACTGTGGGATTTGCTCATTTTTTTAAAGTTTTTATTCATTTTTGTTTACCTTGTCTTTCACCAATCTGTCCAATTTCTACGTCATGTTTATTTTTCATGGTTCTGTAATTAGTTTAATTACAATCAAAAACATATAACTGCGCTTTCTCACCTATCACTTCAGAGATGGTTTACTAAAAATCTTGAAATCCAAATTTAATTTAATTCCTGCATTTTCTTCTAAATATAAACTCAGTTCTATGATTATAAATAACAGGGATAAAACAGACAGAGAGAGGAAGATCTTAGTGGAATTTATTCTATACACTGTAATGATTGTGACGGTATTTACATTGGACAGCCAGGTCGTAATCTATGTATTAGATTTAATGAACACAATAAAAAAGATTCTTCCGTTGTTTATAAGCACATGGTAACTCTAAACATAAAACAAATTTCTTTAATGTAACTTTATTAAAAAAAATTTCAAAATCTAGAATTTGATCTGTAGAAAGAATACTATACCCATCATTATAAAAATAGTAAATCTCACAAGATAAATCTCATCAAGATCCCTTCTTGAAATGTTTTAAATTTTGAACTCATATTTTAAGTACGTTCTCAGGTTTGCTCCCGCGCATTTCACTCATTCTTGTTTGATTTGTTTCGCCTTTTTTATTCTTCAGTTTAATAGGATCCGCTATAACTCGTATATGCACCGACTCATATTTTTGTATTTCATTTAATTCGTTTTACTTTCGACTGCTTTATTCCTTACTAATCTCTAATTCGCGTTTTATATTGTTATTTGATTATCAATTAAAAATATTTGATTATCCTTTAATGATCTGATATTTGATGTGAATTGTGCTATGTAAATAAGATATGTCTCACCTGAAATTCTTTCTGTGCTAGAACAAGTTATGTTAACTAGTTGCTTGTAATCAGAGTAAACCACAAATTGATGTCCATGTACAATACGTTTAAAGAATTTGGAACTAATGTTAATTGCTAACAATTCTCTATCAAAAACTGAATCATTTATTTGGCTTGATGAGATTGATAATTGAGATCATTTTTGAGAAAAAAAGGCTAAAGGTTGTGTTTAATTATCTATAGTCTGTGATAAAACTGCTCCTAATAGAAGAATGGATCATTTCTCTGATGAAGAATCGCTGTAATTGATTAAGTGTGGTTGGTTTTTGAAATTCATTTATAGCATTAGTCTTACAATTAGGTTGCGAGGGGTGAATGCCATCAGCAGAAATTTGATGACTTAAATAGGAAATTAATTCCTGTAATTCCAAGAACATATTTCGTTGGTTGTATATTAATATTGCTTAAATTTTCAAACAACTGTTGTAAATGAAGATAATGTTCTTCATTGCAGCAAGCTACTAGAATATCGTCTAGATATACAAAAAGATATACGATAAGCTCTTACCAGATCAAATTTTGTAATTGTGTAAATTTAAGTAAGAATATTGTACGTGCAGATAAGGATCAGACACTGTGATATTGTTGAGTTGTCGGTAGTTTCCACATGCTTTCCAATCGTTGGACATTTTTTTAGGAACCATGAAAAGAGGTGACTCGAATTCTATTCGAATTCTTTTTATGTAGAATTTATGGTATTTGAGGTACGTCTAAGGGTCGGAGACGGCAAAACGGTAAGGTGAGTTAGTAAGTATTCTGTTTTTAGTGTTATATCCGTCTGGTTTTGTAATGTCCAATGTAGATGTTAATGTTGAAATATTTTAAAAGTGTATATTTGATTCCAAAAGAAAAAGATTTGGGAGTTGGAATAGTGTTTTTGATAGTGGAACCGATCGAAAATAAGTTAGTTTTCGAATCTAAAAATCGTTATTTTTATATGAACCAAGATAATAAATACATGGATGAAATCCGCATCGATGGTCCAGAACTTTGAAAACAATTACAATTACAGTTCTTCTACGTATTTGTTGGTATGTTTTGAAATTGGAAAGTAAATGAATTTGTTTGATTTTGCAAATTTTGTATCATATTGCTGTTGTTGGCTAATGATAATCACAAGTGTTTGACACGTTGACGTCAGATTTTGGATTGTTATTAATATTTTAACATGTGGTGTGATGTCAAATTCGTTAATTCCGAAACCTTGTCGGCAATGAAAAGAATGTCTACAATGCCTTCTTTGCCAAAAGCGAAGAGTGCCATCGAAACAACAGGAGCTAATCTCCTTGGCCACAATTTTAATAATAAAAAAAATTGAGACTAATAATCTCAAATTTGGAATATTTTGCATTTCGTATGCGGTATTGCCCATCCGCAGGGTCTATCATTTTTAATAAGAAATTGTCTAAAAAATATGTTTTTGGTTTCTATTAAATAAATTATTTTTTTAATATTTGGTTTGGTTTAAAAAAAATATTAAAAATATAGTTAATTGTTTCAAAAATATAGTTGATTTTATCTTGTTTTTCAACAAAGTTCATTCTCCTCTATTCAGTCGTATAGAGGATTTACTAACCAAACACATTCGTCTTCAGTTATTGTCAATCTCAGGCCACTTTATGCACTTTAAGCACAGTACTGCTAATGGTAACTCTTATGTGGCACGTAGCTGCCATTACTCGAAAACTTACCTCGACCGTAATTTCCCTAGTGATAAATTGTACACAAAATTGCATCAACGTTCGTCGCAAGTGGGTTCTTTTAAAATAACATACCACGGTACTGGTCGACCTCAATTTGTGAAGAGCAGTAGAAGAGGTTTTCTTCAGAAGAGTTGAAGAAAATCCAAGTACGAGTATAAAAGGAATCTCTGCTGTAGTAACCTTAAATGCCTCTCTAGGTTGAAGAATTTTACGTCAGCAATAATTGTATCCTTATCATGTTCAACCTGTGGAAGAACTTGTCGCTCCTGACTATAATTCAAGAAAAGTATTTAGATTATGATGATGTAGAAACTTGCAGCAAATCCGATATTTTATCATATTTCTTCCGACCGACTTTCAGTATTTTATTCACTGTCAGTGAATCCGGAATAGGTGGCAAATGTGGTTCATGCATGATGGCACATCAGCACATTTTGCAATCAAATTGTTCGTAATTTTCTTAATAACGAATTTTATGGTACATGAATAAAAAGTTGTAGAAGCTTGCAGCAAATTCGATATTTTATCATATTTCATCCGATTTTCAGTGTTTTATTCACTGTCAGTGAATCCGGGATAGGTGGCAAAAATGGTTCATGCATGTTGGCACACCAGCACATTTTGCAACCATTGTTCATAATTTTCTTATAATAAATTCTTAACGAATTTTATGGTACATTCAAGAATTAAGCCGATTCAAAAGTTTCAAGAAGATTCAAGAGTTTGACCATCTATATCACCTGATTTAAATCATCTAGACAATTTTGCATGGAATTAGTTAAAATCATTAACGTATTCAGCACCTATTAATAACTTGGAGAATCTCCAGCAAAGAATATAAAACGCATTTGAGACTATTCGCCAATTGCCAGGAATCTTCGAAAAAATGCACGCTATTTTTAAACACCCTACATAAAAAGGGTCATAACCTTCGTAAATACCTAGCTCATTTATTTAATGTTACGTTGAAATATTAGCAAACCCACGCGATTTTTTCCTTGATGTTGTTATGCTTTAACCCAACATGTTTTGTGCATCACTATAAGGTAGCGCACATTAGCTATATTTTGATGTAAAAAATCCTTTCATATTATCTATAAACAGCCATTCCACAATTTATTAAGCTGTAGTCAACGTATTTATAACGACATCAACGTTAATAGATATATTTTGAGGAAAGTAAAAACTTGTCTTTCAAGATACGTCGGCGTTATGTAGTGTTATGCAGTTAATTTGATTACAGCTCTTAACAGAAAAATGTGCTGTTTCCTCCTATTTTTAAGCGTTTGTGTTAACTTTCAATCGTTAAATTTCTATTTTTCCTTAGAAATATCTATCAAACGCGATATAATGCAAAACTAATCTTTTCTATGCCAGTTTATCGTGTTAAACGCGAGATAAATCAACTAGTTCAGCATAAGAGAAAATAGTTTAGCTCGATTTATTATAATAAATGCGTACTTTATAAGGGCAAAAATTAGCTTTTGTTAATGCCTATTCTGCATTAAAGGAAGAAATTAAATTAAAAGTTATTCATAATCCATATTGTTTGTATGTAGTTTCATGCGGGGGTGAAATGCTTTACAACACTTAGTCCCCAATGGGCTTTTGTACACCTCCACAGTTTACAGTTCATTGAGGGGTCAAAAACCCACCCAAAGGTTTAATCAATGTTAAAACACAACGTCACACACAATATAAATAACTTAATTAAGAGGTGTGCTTGCTAGCTGCATGTAGAACCTATTTAGGTAACTTATATATATCATGAAGTAGCCTCAAATCACTTTTTGATTTTCCCTAGAACTGAGTTAACATATCGACTCAATTTCACTATGCACGTAATATTCGATCTTTTATTTTGTAAAACTTACTTAGTTCAACGAATACCTAAAAGTAAAAAAAAAACTGAAACACAATATTTAAGTGAAATTTTCTATTTTTTATCACAGTTACATGACATCTATTCAGGGTGTTTCGGTGACACGGGGCACAAATTAAACCACATATAGTAGACCGAAAATGATGATGATTCGTGTAACAATTTTTGGTCTAAGTTAAGAAAATTAAGAAACATTTAGAAAAATCAGTTCAAGTTTTTAATACTTTTAAAACCAGTTTCAGTGCACTGGTGATGACTCAGTGGACCAGTTACCAATGGCACCGCACCGATATACCGTTCAAGAACCATTTCAAGGATTTTCAGCATAAATGACATTAGATTGATGGGTCGAAAGGCATTTGGAGTAGGGACCGAACGGCCCACTTTAGGTATATGACACCCTTAGCTAAGTCCACTCTGCCAGTACATATTTCCAGGTGACAAGCGCTTTGAAAATGTTTACCAAAATAAGCAACAATAATAACCTCCGTGAAATAAGCTGTGCAAGAATTTGACGCTTCTGACTATAATACGAGAATTTTGCAGAATGATGTAGAAGCTTGCAGAAAATCCGATATTTCATACTAGTGTTTTATTCATTGACAAAGCGGCTTTTAGAAAAGACGGAATTTTGAATTTTCATAAAAACCTTGACCATCATTCACATTACGGATCGATTGATAAGACCACCGATTGTTCATAATCGCTTAATTTGTGAAATATATTAGAACTTTCAAAACACATTACCGATATTAAGTATCCCTATCGTATAAACCCTATCGAAAATATTATTTTGCTATTAGGAATTAGTTATCATTATGAAACTTGGCATATGATTAAAAGACCAAAAGAGTATCCAGAAGTAGTGCTAGGGTTTCATAGAAATTATTGCTTCAAAGAAGAGTACTACTATAACATTTTGTACAAAACTTTAGACATAAATTATTTCATATGCTTTCGTGAATTTACGTGACCGGAAATTCCTAAACACATCTAAATTGTTTTATGGAGAAACTACACAGTGGTGAAAAACTTGGTACATATTCGGCAAATCGACATAAGATTAAAAAAATGTCTATCTTTTGTATTTAGTAGCGTTATATTACTTCCGCTTATACTGGAAATGACTGCTTTGGTAGTTTGCATCATTTACAATTGTAGACAAAATAATTTTGAAATGTCGAATCTACTTCTGCCTGATATATTGAATAAATATATAAAAATGTGATAGAATATTATAGCCAAATAACATTTATTAAAATTTAGTAAACGTAATGATGCTTCACTATTTTAAAGATATGGTAATAGATACATTACATCAGCTGGTTAGATACCTTAATTTTACGAAGCTGTGTTTATAAAAACAGGATCTCTGAAACTCGTGTACACTCTTATCTTTTGGGGCTATAAGGTTAATTCCACCAGGGTGTGTTAGTTTTATCTTCGGTGGACTACTACTGTAATAGGCTGAATAAATTAGCACAGAGATTTACTCTGTGGCTATTTCAATCTGATCACAATTTGGTTGTGATGATATCAATTAGATTATCTGCAAGGCAATTCTTAAACAGATCCACATTAGTACTACGCGGATTACGGTACATGCAGTCCGATTTTATCTCTAAGTCAATTTTAAATTGAATTTACCTATAATTTGAGTACGACGGTTCATAGGATACCTTCCTCTGCTCTATTTTTGGTAACAAAGGACGGTTTGAAGTACGTTAACGAGTCATCCGCTCAATCCTCTCACTCATCTAAGTTCTGCTAATGACAACCGTTGCCACCATAGCGTTCTACAGGTTTACCTGTGAATAATTTCCCTACTTATCTCGTTTGAGATAGAGCAGCCGTTCCATTCAAGAGAGGGGCATCATCCCATAAATGTAAATTATCGTTTGCATTCACAAGCCAATCCTTCGAGCAGGTAACCCAATAGCTAGCCTGAACACTTCGAATAGCCCTTAAACCAAACTTGCGCCCGCACATCCTTTTAGGATGTTGTTTATCACTAAAATAACCGTCCTCTACAGCAACTTTGTTAAACTTGGGCTGCGTTTAACTGTATAAATATATATACATTCTTCTCCCTCTATACCCTAATTAGGGTGTCGGGTTTCTCTACATCTTACTTTATTTCTTCACCACCTGCTTCCAATTTTTTCGGTTC
Source organism: Onthophagus sagittarius (assembly GCA_036711965.1). Classification (NCBI taxonomy): domain Eukaryota; kingdom Metazoa; phylum Arthropoda; class Insecta; order Coleoptera; family Scarabaeidae; genus Onthophagus; species Onthophagus sagittarius. The sequence goes on from JASERS010000001.1 coordinate 51,561,803, forward strand.
ATAGCCATTGCTCTTGCGTCTTTTTCGTTCCTTCATCCCATGATTTCCTTTGTTTTCCTCTCACCATCCTCCAGTTCCCTTCTTATACTTTCATTCCTATGTCTATCCCATTCAGTCACTCCATACAATCTTTTCAAATACCTAATTTCTGTTGTCCTCACTCTGCTCTTCATTCTCTTTTATTGTCCATGTCTCATTTCCAAACATCAGCGTTGACATATATATTGCTTTGTATACTTTCATTTTTGTTTGCCTTTTAATCTCTCTCTTATTTGTAATGCATCTACTTAAAGTATACAAGATAATCTGTTTGTCCTGCACACTCTATAATTAATATCAGCCTCTTTGTTCCCTGTATCATTTATAATAACTCTTAAGTATTTTTATATTAACTCTCTTGTTCTATCATTTTGTTTCTTATTCTTGTATCTTCATTATTAATCTTTGATTCGATATTGCCATCACTTTGGTATTTGCCGTGTTCATTCTCATTCTGTACTTCTCCAATAGTTCATTACATGTTGTCAATTTTTCCTGTAGTTCTTGTACACTGTTAGCCATTATCGCTATATCATCCGATAAAGTACATTATTGTAATTGCACTCTTTCCATATTAGGCAATCCCACATTTATTGGCTTCGAGTTCATGTGGGCCACTTTGATTATCTGGTCCATGCAAATTACAAATGAAAATGGACTTAAATTACCGCCCTGCTGTACCCCTTGTTTAGTCGTAAACTTGTTCGACATCTGACTGTTTGAAATTACTACATTTCTCGTTCGTCGGTAAAGACTTTGTACAGCTTTTACTAGTTTTCCACTTAACCCTAATTTTTCCAGACTCCACCATAGTTTTGCTCTAGGTACTTTATCAAAAGATTTCTCTAGATCTAGGTAAGCTATAAATACGTTCTTTTGTCTTTCCACTTCCAATAATTGTCTTTAGAATGAATATATAATCCTGCACAGATATCCCTGGTTTAAATCCACTCTGTGATTGGGTAATTTGTTCTTCCACCATCTTTCTTATACGTTTCTCTAATATCTTTTCATATATTTTCGTGATTGCTCTTATTATTGTTTTATATTGTCTATCTTTCTTACTCCTTTGTATATTGGGGTGATTATCCCCAATCCCCATTCCATCGGCACTCGTCCTTCTTTCCATATTCCTTTAATTAATTTGTATAGCAGTAGTTTTCTTTATTCTACTAGTGCTTTAACCATTTCGGCCGTTATTTTATCTATGCCCGTGGCTATTCCATTTTTGAGACTTCCAACCGCCTCTTCTATTTCTTCTTTTTCTTCTCTATGCCTTCCTCCTCTAGAACTACTTCTTCTCCACGTGTGTGTTCTTGCTCTTCATCCAGATCATAATCTTGAGTCAGTAGTTCCTGGAAGTATTCCTTCCATCTCTCCATCTTCCTCCTCAACATTCAACAATACCTTGCCATTCTTATCTGTTATCATACATTCTTTCCGCTTACCCTGTCTCATTGATTTCAAAGTACTGTAAAATACTTTCTGGTTCCCTCTTGAATTTTTCTTCATCTTATATCCAAACTCTCCCAAGATCTTTGTTTTTCTTTACGTTTCATTTCATAACATTCTTGTGTTTTATACTTCTTACTTCAAGTTTTCTGCCACTTAGTCTTGTTTGTCTTAATCTTTGCTTTTAATTCTTCCGTCCGCCATGCTGTTTGTACCTTGACTTTGCCTTGTCTTTGCCATAGTAGTCGTCATTTTATAAGTCCATTGGTGTGTCAAGTTTTTCACCTCCGCTCTGTTTCCCTTAGATATCTCTTGTTTGGCTCTCCTTCTCATTTCATATTGTATCTCCCTTCTTCCCTTTCCCTGTATGTTAAATCATCGTCTATGTAAACTTGTCGTCCTCTCAATTTGTTTTTATTCTTCATTATTACCATTTTATCCTCGAACGTTTCCATTTCTACTGTACTCATAGCAATTCCATCATTACTTCTTACTTTTAATACCTTCCTGATCTTTACCTCTACTCCTAGTTCTATCATCATAAATAATAACGATGTAAAATAGCCTTGACCTGCTCTTCTGCGTTTTCCTTCCTGTTCCACTTAATTCCTTTCATAACAATATTGTTCTTCCTCTCACATCTCTCCATATTATCAACTCTTATTTCCAACTGTTTAATCCTTCCATACAATACACCTCTCTCCCTCTCCCATCTTTCCTCTCTCTTCTTTATTTCTTCTCTCAGCAGTTTGTTCTTATCTGTACTTACATCAACTTTCTTTTCAAGCCACCCGGCGACAGCCTGGCTGGAGGGCTGTTTATAGACTGCTAACTCTAGATCCAGTACTTTTAGAATGGCACAGAGGCATCTCGTGAAGGAACAGTAAAAACTGCAGTATCGGTCCTTATTCAGACCAACGGCCATGAACCTTGAGCACGGGGAAACAATTAGAACAAGAAAGCCTAGGATTCACCGCACACTCACCTCCTGCTTTAACAAAACCTTTTAACCTCTTTTTAGCCACTTTTAACAAAACCTTCATTGTATCTTTGTATTGTTTCACTCAATTCGTTTAAAAATGGTTGAATTTCCTATTTAATTTTCTATCATTCACTACGCCATCTTCCTGTCTTCTGTACAGTCGTCAAATTTGTTAGGTTTGTCGCGCCATTATTAATGAGTGGTTTTTGTGTTTAATTTATGTGTTTTTGTTCCTAGTTATTGATTCCTTCATTTAGAGGAATTTTTGAAGGCATATATCATAGTTTTTACCATCAACAAATTTTTTTATCACTAAATGTAAGTTTGCCGTTTATTAGCTAATTTTGTTATTTTGTTTTTACATATCTTTATAGTATATCCTGATGAAGATTGAAATAAATAGTCGAATGCTTGATTCTATTAAAGAAGGTTTGGGAAGGCACTCTAGGTTACATTTCCAAAAAACTTTTTAATCAATATTACTTATTAGCTTTTCTATACATTTTAAAGATAAGCAAAGCATACTTTGTTATTATCAAGTGTTAGAGCATACAAATTTATTAAACTATATCACGGTAGGGCTATTTATTACATAATTCGAATCAACTCTTGTAAAATTTAATCTTAAGTTTATCGAAACTGTAGCTGACGTTTGATAATATTTTAAAACTATTGGAGAAAAGTCGCCACAGTAAAACCAGTTACTCACTATTTTTACGGTCAGATTTATGACAAACATATTTGTGCTAAATTCTTTGTTTTAGTTTATTAAAATCTAAAATGTAGTAACAAAAGTTCCATAAATATGAAAATTTTTAATAAAGATAAAAAAAATAAATTAACATCTGTTTATTCCAAAGGTTATTAATACTTTTCCAGTGCGAAGTTTTTGCTGAGAGACTGCGGTGTTGTTCAAAGTTTTCTTATTGGTGCAAAAGTTGGCGCGACAAATCCTGCAGAAACTTTCGTAGTCCGAACAAATTGTCAAAACTCATTTTCAGATGAGCTTTATAAAGTTCTTTTTAACAACATCTTTCCAAAAAGGTATTACTAAAAATTAAAACGTTCCGCGATTATTTATTGTTTTATCAATTTTTTTTCTGTTGCATTGTAAATATTGAACAATTCTTCCGATATAAACGTATGATGTATCACGATTATATCCTGTAATAATCTGTTTTTGTTGAAACAAGCAATTTTAGATTTTATTAGAATAGAATCCCTTAGCGACAGTAAACGTTTATCGTTTGAAGAGCTTACACCCACTATAAACTGGAAGCAAGTAAACTTTTATTAAAAAAATTCTTGAAAACGTTTAATGAAAATCTTGACTTCAAAAATAATAAAACAAAATTTCTATTGGTGTTCCACAAACTACGAAGCACTCGACCACTATTAAATATTTCTATTTTAGACAGATAAAGGCGCATAAAGCGGAAGTCTCACAATATTCAGCACCTGGAAACGAATTTGTCACCCTCCTATCGAACAGCACACACGTTGGATGCATATAAAATATATTTCACAAATCGAAGTCGATGTCGGCAACAGATGGTTTCACACCCGTTCCCATCTCGAACTTTTTTGATGATGAAAACTATGGAGAGACGGAACTTTTTCGTTTCCCCAACTTAGCATTATCGATGTAATTCCATTTTCCTCATGACATGCAGAAAATCTCTCCGAAGCGGAAAAGGGAATTATAAAAATTTAATTGTGTCTAAAACTCGACTTACCGCGGTAAACCCGAAGCCTTATGTTACGGGCAGGGCAGTTAAAAACAAACGTCCTTCGAAACGACGCACGTTGAGGTGTGGTCGTAAATGAGTTAGAAATTATGTCCATACAGTAATAAAAAAAATCTTTATTTAAAAAGAACAAACCGAAGGAATCTTTAAAATTGGAAGTAATTAACTTTCCATTTCATATACATTTTTCTAATGATATGCAGATAGAGTAAAAAATTTGCATTTCTAGGCCAATAAGAGTGAAGGTATAAATAGGGTTGTTTATGGTGAGATCGTAAAATCATCACTTATTGAAATTGTGAGGTCGCGTAAAAGGAGGGAGTAATTTTTAAAAAGTGGGGTCTAGGTTAATGGGGAAGTAATCTCATTATGAAGTTATAAACAAAAATAAAAAATATAAACAAAACAATTCGACGAAAAGGGTTCGAGAAAAAGTAATTTCATTTAATCCTTTCCCTTACACACAAACAATTACGTCAGCAGTATGGATCGTTAACTTTAAGACCCTGGGCTAATATCATCAAAACACCGGAGATGTTTTCACGTAGTAAGCCATATTCCGGGTATATTAAGATGTGTCTTCAGGTATATAAAATGTTTTTTAGGGCATTGAAGGGGGAATACAGTAAACGTATCCCTTCAATTTACACATAGTGGTACTATATTATTGTCTTGATCTTATTGGGTGGAATATATGTAATGGATAAATTATGAAAATCTATCAAAATGTTAACTTTTAAAGAAAAGTAGGGCAGGTTTATACAACAGGTACTGTCATACACTAAATATATCTGAAGTTAGGCGCATATCAACAAGATATATGGTTATTGACGGAAAATGCATGCCTTTTATTATATGAAATTATATTATTTTGCTTAAAAGGTAGAGAGGCTTAATTTGTAATTTGATCTATAAATAATACTACATATGTATGACTCACGGTTTTCTAGCAATATTTAATTTTCGATTCCTTGTAATATGGGACATTCATACTGTATGAATTTTCTATTTTGGTAAAATAGCAATGAATGATTTAAATATGAAGGATTTCACTGTGTTAATTGAATTAAAATTAGAACTAATACTAGGGCCATACTAAACTTGAGGCTTTTGGGTTTTACTGTGCTAAAGCTTCTGTAGTGAAGTAATAATGTGGCATTCATACTATATGAATTTTCTATTTTGGTAAAATAGCAATGAATGATTTAAATATGAAGGATTTCACTGTGTTAATTGAATTAAAATTAGAACTATTGCCCTATTGGCCCATGCTAAACTTGAGGCTTTTGGGCTTTACTGTGCTAAAGCTTCTGTAGTGGAGGAATAAATTGTAGGTAATATAATATCAATTTAATTATTAAGTAATTTAAGTAGGTTAAGAATGTTTTATGCACTACTGCAAATTCCTCGTAATAGTAACGTAATCACTTTTTCATTATTAAAGCGATGACAGTTGCAAAGGATGATCAGTAGTAATCAATTGGTATACTGTTAAATACCGCCTATGTAAAAAACAGAGCAAACAATAATTCCAAGTCAAACAATGTTTTAATTACAAGTAACATTGAACCATCGCACTTCTTTTAAAAAACATTTTGACGTTTTCAATGCCTTCTACAAAAACTGATTGAAATAAACTAAAGCTTCTTCCAATTAGACCAAACAGCTGTGAAAGTATGTGATGCAATGAGGGCAAGTTTGATGATTCTCGAAACCACTTCCCACCACACAGTAACCAAGTAAACTTTAAAAACACTTTAAAGTACGGTGATATAAGCGATTATAGTGAGAATTGATTCAACATTGTCAAGACTGATCAATATGTTTTCAAATACGTTTACCTGCAGGTCTTCTCGACGACTAAAACGTATTTTATATGCTTTCAAAGAGACACCATTTGTCATAAGAAAATATTTATCCTCAAGTCGCCCACAAAACGAACACAAATTGTAATATTGAACGGGATTAGGTATTGCAACAAGATAACGATCTGAAACATTGTTTCAAGGATGATGTCAACAGGTTATCAATATCATTGCACCGCTTTGAGGAATTCACGTGCTGGTTGAAATGAACTATTTGAATCAACTGAACTAGTTTCTGAAAAAGGTTGCAACATGGCATTCTATACGTCAAAAATTTTTAAAACTATGCATACCAAAACCTATCAGCTTTTAATGTTAAAGGCTGATACAGACGAGACGCTTTTGAATGGGCGATTAAACGCATGTTTGTTTTCCGAAAGAGAACAACACACGACACACGACACGCTTAACAGCGCGTTTAATAAACACTCATCCGTTGATAAAGTTGATAATTGCAGTATGCATCGGAAGCTATTACTTGGATTTGGACCCTTTACCGACATTCTAAACGGCATCTATAAACACAGAGCAAATTTTGGGTAATGCGTATATTAAAAATCGGGCTAACCCATGGGATGGTTATCACATTGCACTCAAAGTCAAAAGAATAGGATTCAAAGTTCAATTATACATACATTTTTCTCATCTCTTTTATGCCATTGTACTTATACTCATTAGTTTAACGTTAGCTCTCAGTGAAATTCCATCAGCTCCTTGAGGGTTCTTGGGTGAATCCGGGTATTTAATTTAATTTGATCGCATACGATATATTAGCTCTTTTCTTCAATTTTCGCAGAAAATTGTCCCTGTAAAAGGCTTCCTATCCACCTCTTTCGGAAATGAAATTTTTTAATGAAAAGCCGGTTCGTAGGTTGCCTCTTTAGATGAAGCTAAGTTTATCGAAAAATAATAATAATGACTTTATTTCACCCAATCTCTACATTTATAAAATAGAAAATAAACACAGCAAAAATGACGAAACAGCCGAAGTTTAGAAAGGGTCAAGGGTTCTGCTCTAACTTAACGTAAGTTATCAATAGTACAGGTTAAGCCAACGAAAAGAAAAAAAAATTAACCTATTACACAAGATATGCTTTAAAATAAAATAACTGAACAGAAAATTCAATCATCACGAAACCACGTGAAAACATACACCAAGGCTCATTGGCTACATCACTGTTGTTGCAAGTGTAAAGATAGGAATATAGACCTCCAAAACCGAGACATTATAATCTAAACTTTGGTTATCTGATAACTGAAATATCTTTTGTTTTTTCCATTTTGCGCTGAAGGGATAAGAAGATCTTTAAATCTTAAGTTGAGATGATATACATCAACTCAATAACATACTTTGTCCAACAAATACAAAGGCGTTTTTGAGGTTAAAACTTTATGATAGACAACGGCATAAAGAAGCTGCCTACGTATAGCCATGTTGAATCAACCCAACGTGGCCAATTTATGAGATATATGATTATACTTCCTAATACGAAAAATGAATCTCAGGCAAGCATTTTGTAGAAACTGAATACGGAGCTAATCGGCTGAACAAATCCGGACTTTGCTTGGTTATCTGTGAAGGTGGTGAAGTAAAGGGGAAGACAATTAATTCATACTGATTTTATTCTAAAAATTTTCAGTTTATATACAAAACCTTAATACTACAATGTGCGATTGACTCCAAAACAATCGTGTTTTCATTTACAAATTTAACTTTACAATTATTTTGCGTCTTCATTTTTTGAATTGATTGAAGTTTAATTCGAAATCCATTTTTTTACCAGTGTTGTATCAAATCGAATAAGGTTAAAAGTCAAGTAATAATTTTTGTACTTTAACTGGTCGTTTTTCAAAAATATTTATTTATCTAACTAGTTTCGGCCTTATTGCCATCTTCAGAGATAAAACTACAAGAAATTATAGTATTAATTAAATATTTTAACAATCAAAAGTAATGTAGTTAAATGAAAATATAAAACTTAAAAATACTTACAGTCAAACAAGAAAATAAGAGCATGTGAATACTAAATACATCTCCTTTCTTTCGATGTAACTAACCTATACACTAACATACCTATTCCTGAAACACTAAACATTGCTAAGAATTTACTAAATGAACATTTGAGTCGGGCAAATACTGAATATGTTTACAACTTACTGAAACTCTGTACCGAACAGAATATCTGCCAATTTGACCAAAAATTTTATAAATATGAAAATGGCCTTCCAATGGAATCTTCCTTGAGCGGTCTTCTTTCCGACATTTTCCTCAACAACCTTGAAAACAAAATCTTAGAACGTAATAACCATATAAATAAAAATATTATACTTTGGCGCAGATATGTCGATGATATATTGATTACTTGGGACAACGATAGAAATGTTGAACTGAAACAATGAACTTACTGTAATAAAAGCAATAGGCACAAATAACGGTTTTTCTATGACACATATAGACTCTTTACATACAAAATTTTTTAACTAAATAAAACCATAGATCTTCAACCAGTTTACAAAACACCCAAAATAATCAAAATTTAACTTATAGATCAATTAACTATCCCGGTAAAATAGCATACAATATTCAATCTATTTTTCGTAGATATAATATTAATATATCCTTTAGAAACAATAATACCTTACAAAAAAGAATCTTTAATGCAAAAGACAAAATTAATATATTAGATCAGAGCGGAGTTTATAAGCTGGAGTGTGGTACTTGTGGTGCATCATACATAGGTGAAACAGGTAGATCAATCAAAGTGAGAATAAATGAACATAAACATAACGATAACTCCAATTTCGGTAGACACATGTTAACGTATAAACATAGCTTTAATATAGCTGATAGTGTGTCACTTTTACATAAACAAAATAAAGGTTTCAAACTCAAATTGTTAGAAACATACGAAATAGATAAATTTAAGAAAAATAATGATACTTTGGAATGCCTTAATGACCAGGTTCACATTTACAGAACACCTTTATATACTCTTTTATCCAACCCCTTTCCCCAAAATGCCGAGGCTTGATATATTTGGTCCGCATATATTAAGCACACTTTTTGCCCCCCCCCCCCTCCCCCGGCCAAACCATTTTCGTCTTTTCTAAATTTTCACCAAACTTTAATTTTGATTTATACTTTGGAAAATAAAAATAGAATTTTTCAGATTTGAATTTAAATTTTAGAACTTTTTTAACGTTTTTGTTGTAAAACGATTCTTTTCCATACATGCGCATCGAGGTTAAACTAAATAAAAAACTTGTTTTACGTGTTGCCATTACAATTCTTCGTAGTTTGTACCACGCTTCTTGTCAATTAAATGTTAAGTGTGTTTTTAACTCAATATGTATTAATATAAAGCCTTCCACATGATCAAAATGTACGTGGGATTGTATTTAGTATTCACATGCTCTTATTTTCTTGTTTGACTGTAAGTATTTTTAAGTTTTATATTTTCATTTAACTACATTACTTTTGATTGTTAAGATATTTAATTAATACTATAATTTCTTGTAGTTTTATCTCTCAAGATGGCAATAAAGCCGAAACTAGTTAGATAAATAAATATTTTTGAGAAACGGCCAGTTAAAGTACAAAAATTATTACTTGACTTTTAACCTTATTCTATTTCTTCATTTTTTGTTTGACCACTGGCGATACCGATCCTTAAGGTCCATTTAACCCGCAGACATCGAATGTGTTAGAAACGTACCGTGACAAACACCGACAGATGCAATTTATACTATTACAAATGTCGACCTCAAATACGGTCGCGGTGCCGAAGTGATTACTGAATAGTTGAAAGCACATTATATTTTTACAATCCAACCTAAAACCGACCACACTGCATGGCTGTACATCCTATGTTAACGAAAATTAGAAGCAGAGTGTTAAGCACACTCTAAAGAACTTATTGATCAAACATTTTTCAAATATTTTCATATGAATCAGTATTACTTTCAAAGCAGAGCTAATACGCTCGTGTGCGTTAGCTAATATTGATAATAACAGTAATCAACATAACAGTGATCGTCTATGCTCTAAAACCGACGTCGCTTTTAGGTTTAGACATTGCGCGATAAGATCCTGCTGAACTTGATTTTGCACAGCCCATCGTGTGCAAGCTTGTGCGCGCAAAGATAGTTCGTGCTATTCTTTTTAATAGTAAATTAAAAATTATATAATATAGCGTATTATTCATTTTTCTTACGAAATCGCTGTTCATAATTTGTACTCTATCATTTACTCATTTTCGTTTCAAATTTGCCGGCATGCAAACATATTTAAGCTTTGAGTAATTTTAACAACTCATAAAGGGGTCCAAACAATGATGATACAAAAACCTAATTATTTCGTAAATAAATCAAAAAACATCTGCACGATTCTGATCTTTCTTTCTTTCTTTTTTAAACGGACCTTTAATCGACAATCGATCTATGGACCTGCTGAGTTGTAGCGCATATCAATACATCGCAGGTATTGCTGCGACCGCTAACTGGATCGATTCGAATTTTACGTTATCCCATTTTTAATTTATTTCCTAGTTTGTTTCGCTTTACAGTTACTTCACTTTACTCCTTTTATTTGCGGTGCTGCTAATAATTCATGCGATGGTGAATATCTTCGTAAATCGGTACTAAATTGTTGATTTTGTTTTCTTGGTTACAGATCTTTTCCTCTTTCGACAACTTAGACAATATCGCCTAATTATCCATGTGAGGATTGCTACTCGGTGCCAAGTTGACTCATGAAGCTGTTTCTCGCCGTCTATTAATTTCGACAGGTCATCTCACGTTTTGATGACTGTTTCTTCTTTCGTTTCTGTTGACATCTTTGATCTTGGAGCACTAAGGTGCAGGGAGAGATTCACCCTGCTGGATGATTAAAGCGATATAGACCTGCCAACGAACCATATCTTGGTGGTGTAATGATGCTTTGTTTGGTAGTAATGATGTATTCATGACTTATTTGAATAACGCCAGTCGTTTTCAGAGATACTCTTCTCTAATGCCGTTGCAGGTGACTGCCACTTTAAATGGTTTAGTCGATATAAACATCCACGTGTTTTTCATGTACAACTTGTCCATTCTGAACGCCGATAAATCTCGTTTATCACGCAATTTGGTGCATTCTCAATGATCTTCATCGATGATGGTACACATAGGTACTCCTCCAGCATGATGTATTCCTTGAATACTTGGTCGCTCATTTGGAAGTAAAGTTGTGTGTAGCAACCGAACGCTATCAAATTATTGACGACATCTAAAGTATGATATGTAACGCTTCTTTAAGGGTACGGTATTTACTTTGATAAAGAGAAGAAAGAGAAGTTTGGCGTTTACGGAATTAATTGCTTGGTTGGTAGAAGCAGGAGATATGATGTCAAAAAGGTTTCCTTGATTTAAAATGTACACCCCACTTTCGTATGATAGTCGCTAATTTCGTTGATGATGTTAATTACGATATGATATGAAGACCTCTATTGTGTCTCTGCTAATGAATTGCTTTGAATACTTGGTGTGTCCAATTCAAATGTTGTTTTTATTCATCCCAATGATGTTGGAGGTTACTCGGATTTTAAGTAGTAAACATTATAATTAACCGCCGTTACGTTTTGAATCGTGACCAATAGCACCATTATTGTTATTACCGTTTTAATTGCACTTGTGGAATTCGATCTTGGTCAAGGTGGTAGATATTGAAGTCTTCCATTGTTACAGCTAATGTTCTCTCTTTGATGATTCTTTTGATTTTTTTTCAGTAGGCAGAGGAATCAAATTGTGCATGCTACGTTTTAGTGCAGCACCTGGTGCCTTTTTGAGAATTACGATTCTTACAGTGCCATCGGTTGTGGGATGATTTTCAACAATTTTGGCTAATGGCCATTTGACGGGGTCGACGATGTTATCTTTTAAAATTACCACATCTCCAGGTTGAAGATTTTCTTCCCTTGAATTCCATTTCAATCTTTATTGTAATTTACTTAGGTATTCTCGGGACCATAACCGCCAAAACCGAGCCTTACCTTTCATTTTTTGGACGAGTTTCTTCTCGAAAGATTCTCATGTACATTTGACCTGTCTTCTAGTGATGCAATGATTGATCTTCCAATTAAAAAGTGACCTGGAGTACCTACTTCTTCTGTGACGTCTTTGCTTCTGTTTTCATGTCGCTGACCGCTTCTGTATGGATCATTCTGATGGTTAGACACACGAAGACTGCAACCTTTGTATGATTTAAAGCCTCTTTTTTTCGTAGTCTTTATTTGAATGGGACCGGCGTAGTCGACAGTTGGTAATGTACCCATTAGCTGTTTGGCTGTGTCTGCCTTGTACCGTATGCATTTTACAGAATTTCAAATGCATTTTTGTACAGGTCTCTTTCCATTAATAATCCAGAATATTACTAATCCAGATTGGCGCGCATTAGGTATTAATAATGTCGCAAGTTGAGTGTAATATGGAAGAATGATTGGGTGTTTTTCTTCGTAAGATTACGAGGATTTTTGAAGTCGACCTCGAACCCTTAGTATTCCGTTGCTACCCAAAAATGGAAATAATTTGGATATCTTGCTTTTCTTGTCGATTTGAGAATTAGCGAACTTATTTCTTCCGAGAAGAAGAATTCTTGTTGTACTTCTTCTTCAATTTTCATTAGCGTTGTCTTCATTTTTTCAACCGTAAGATAACCTTCCTTTTAGCTGATTCTTGGCAATTATTTACGAATCTTCTGCAGTAGGCAAGTACTCGAACCATTGTTGTTAGAGAAGAAAATCGTTCTAGAATTAGTTTAACTTCTCCCAAGGATTTATGACAACCGACAATTCCTTTTGATTTTATGTCTTCTTCCGTTGTCAATCTTTTTATCGAAATATTACCATGTACTAAGTGATATTTAAAATTTTTATTTTCGTCTTAACCGGTTTCGGTAATTACATTACCATCTTCAGAAGACATGTCAATTAACAAATTAAAAGTTAAAGCAATCACTATACATTTTTAAGTGTTCACAAACATATATTTCTTAAAATACCTCTCTACAATCTTTTTATCGCTTTTTGGCCACTTTTCTTCCGTTTCTAACCAAGCGTGGTCCAGCTTGGTCCATCCAGATTGGTCCATCCACCACAATGAATGCGTTGCTAATCTCTCGGGATCAATTCCTCGTGATATAATGTCAGCTGGATTATTGGCAGATACTGCCGTGTCTTAGACTATCTTTTCCGATTAGCCAGTTAATGCAACTCGATTTGCCACAAACGTTTTTATCAAGTGACGACGGCAGTATTCTTTCTTAACTCCAGGTTTGTAAGTGTTCGCTTGACGAGTTTAGCCAAAAGAACCGCTGCGTATAGCTCTAGTTTTGGAAGAGTAATTTTTGATCGTGCTGGCGCCACTTTGGAATTTGCAGTGAGTAGCGTTATATGTGACTGACCATCGTTTGCTCTACATCTTACGTACACCACTGCGCCATATGTTTTTTCTGACGCATCGCATAATCCGTGTAGTTCAATGTTATTATCTTTTGTAGTTTAGAGACATCTTGGCAGTTTTATTTCTTCTAGCTGTTCTAATTATGCTTGAAAATTGTTCCACTGATCTTTGATATTGATTGGTATGGTTTGATCCTATTCTACGTTCTATATCCAGAGGTCTTGTCTGAAAGTACATATTTGAGCGCGTGTGTTCCACTAAGATCCGACTATCGCGCCATTCGAGATTTTCGTTAAAGCACGCGTTTTACTGGTGTTTGCTGTACGCTTCGAGTTACATAGAAAGTAATGTGGCTGTTCAATTAATCGCGCGATTTTAAAAAGAAAGGTGTCAATAACATATATCAAATCACTTTTTGTTGAATCACCTACGAAGAGTTAGCTCCCACTTAAATAGTATTTTACATCTATAGATGCTTGACTATAGTTGCCGGTCCCGTGGCTTATTGTTAGTGTAAGCCCTAAGATACTTTATCGGCTGACAAGTCTAGATCCTGTACTTTTGGTATGGTAGAGGAACATTTCGTATAATCCATGAACCTTGAGTAATGCAAAACAAGTAGAACAAGTTTAACTACTAAAGGGGGCGCAATGGCTCAGCGTGTTAACTCTCGAGTTAATCGGTCAATCATAGCCGCCAAAAACAAATCTATCCCCCTCACCACCAAACGCAACGCATTAATTCCCAACACACCACCACACATTCTAACTATCATCCGAGACAGAAACGCCACACGCAGACTGTACCAACGCACACACGACGAGGACATCAAAACACGATTTCTCGCCCTCAACAAGCTTATCCATACAGAACTCAGAACCAACAGAAATAACATCTGGTCCAAAAAACTTAAATCCCTTAATCCAGATGATAAATCCATCTGGAATACCATCCGAAAAATTAAAAACAGGTTTAAACCCATCCCAGCCCTGAAAACACAAAACGACCTCAAACTGACCGACAAAGATAAAGCCACCACTCTCTCCGAATACCTAGCAAGCATCCACACAGCTAAACCCAGCACAAACAACGAACAAAACAACATAGATCATCAAGCCTCAGCCCTCGAGCAGCTAACCTATAGCCCTCCGACCGACCTACATTTAATTACCCCAGCAGTCATCAGCTCAATCATCAAAAAACAAAGGCCCTTCAAAGCCCCAGGTCCAGACGGCATCCAAAACATTCTACTACAACACCTACCTCGCAAAGCCATAGTTCAGCTATGCTACATCGCGAGACATATTCTAAAATTCCAACACTTCCCCGACGCATGGAAAATTGCAACAATAGTACCCATTCTCAAACCCAACAAAGAGCCCTCATCCCCCGCCAGCTACAGACCCATATCGCTTCTCTCAGCAATCTCAAAAGTCATCGGAAAAATCATTCTGGAACGTCTCACCGATCACTCCTTCTGCAACAACACCATCCCCGATCATCAGTTCGGTTTTCGCCCCCAACATTCTACTACCCACCAAATTGCCAGAATAGTTACCGACACAATCAACAAGGCCAATCTTAAAACACACACAGCCCTCGTGTCCCTTGACCTAGAAAAAGCCTTCGACACGGTCTGGACCGCTGGCCTCATCCACAAAATGACCAACCTCAACTACCCCAAATACCTTGTAAAACTCTTACACAACTACCTTTGCAATAGAAAAATCCAAGTCAAAATCAACAACGCCATCTCCAACCCAAGAACTATTGAATCAGGGGTCCCCCAAGGCTCAGTTCTCTCACCTCACCTCTTCAATATCTTTCTCAACGACATACCCACAACCCCACAAACAAAAATCGCCACCTACGCAGACGACACGGCTGTATACTCACATTCCATCGACGCGAAAGTCGCCCTCTTAACCATTCAAGTACATCTACGCCTCCTCCAAACTTACTACCAAAGATGGAAAATTACAGTCAACCCCACGAAATCAGAAGCTATCATATTCATCAAAAACGTACGCCCCATCAAAACCCCCCCAACTCTAAGAATCTTCAACAAGGCCATCCCTCTTAAGCCAGAACTCAAATACCTCGGCGTCACCCTCGACAGAAAGATGTCCTTCAACAAGCACATTGCCAAAACCATCCAAAAAACAACCGCAACCATTAAAAGCATCTATGCCATGATTTCCAAAAACAGTTCTCTTTCCCCTTCGAACAGACGTCTCATCTATACATCAATCATCAGACCAACTCTCACATACGCATCACCAATCTGGTCGAACGCCTGTATCACATCCATTAAAAAATTACAAACCACCCAAAACAAAGCCCTACGTATCATAACAAACTCTGACAGGTACATAAACCTCCAAGCACTTCACACAAAAGCCAATATAAAACCCCTCCCGACAGAGCTTCACTAACAAAACACAAAATTCTACGACCTCACAAAACACCACACAAACCCACTCATCAAGAACATAACAGCCCACAACACCAACAACACCAAATATAAATTCCCCTACGAAAAAACCAACCTCAACAAATTCACTTAACACAACCACTCACATGACACGCTAACACACACACACACACACACACACACACACACACCACCAACACAAACAGCGTTAACGCTAATTTAAACACACTCGGTCCTTTTACCCTTCCGAGCGCTCTCCCGCAAAACGACCGTCCTCACTAGGTAATTCAGTGAATAACACGATCTTAATCACCCCCCCCCCAATCGTATCTGCTACATTGTCACGCGGCTCCCTTGCAACCCTTATTATTGTACATATATTTATTCCTTTGTATATAGATTGTTGTAACACCCGTATTCACTATCCCGGTTTAACAAGCGCCGTCGCTTCGAAAAAATCGTTTCCATATCCGTAGTCTGTAAGAATGTATTATATATATCTTAAGTTAGTTTTTAAGAAGTATTATATTATATTCTTGTACTCTTTTATGATTAATAAAGTTATATTTGAATTTGAATTTTAATTTCTCGAGTTAACACGCAGACGTCCCGGGTTCGAATCCCGGCGTAATCACGTTGGGTCGCCCCCCGTTCTTCGGAGGGGACGTTAAGCCGTCGGTCCCGGCAACCAGTCGTTCATCTCTGGCTGTCGTTATCACTATGTGTGTAAGGGATTTGAACAAAAATGGCAGAATGCGCGTTAGCGCCCTGGAGGCCGCCGGCGAACCCACACTGGGCCTGTGCCATAGCACGCCCGGTTTGGTGGGGGGTTGGTCAGGAAGCGGAATCAACCAAAAATCGAGTTATATACTCGCATTTAACATCTCAAACCTCTTAGAAGGAGCCAGTGTACAAAAGGGGCCCGTTGTGGCCTAGGTGCCGCGTATAGAATACGCACTCCTCACTCCATACATATACATATATATACAAGTTTAACTATGATTCAACGCAATGACAAAACACTTGATAAATCTTACTTTGAAACCGATTTAAGATTTCGCAAACATATTTTTAATGTTCTCCAAGTGGCTTATGCTAAATTAAAGGTTTTTATCCATGTAGACACATACTGAAATTCATTTTTCGTATTAGGAAGTATGATCATATATCTCGTCATATCATATATATATCTCTCGTCATATATATATCTCATCATATATCATCGTCAGTGCGCCGTTGTGTATCACAAAATTTTTAAACTCAAAAACGCCTTAGTATTTGTTGGACAAAGTATTTTTTCAAAATCTTGTTTGTCGACGTTTTTTAGACTGTTAATAAAGGTTCCAAATACAAGCAGTAGCTTCCGTGTCCATACTGCAATTATCAACTTTATCAATAGACGAGCGTTTATTGAACGCGTTGTTGCGCTCTAACTCTAGTATTAGTTCTAAATTTAATGAATGATTTCGTTTTGAACCTTGAAAATATATACGTCAGGTACAATTTTACTATCGTTCGGCTGCTTAAGGGGGTAGTACTATGTGAAAGTTAAAAAAAATTAATAACACACTGCAAAAAATGATGCAAAATGTGATAGTACTTGTGCAGAAAAACATCAAAATCAAAATCACTTTTAAATAACTGTAGATTTAACATTTAATTCCAACTTTAGAAACACCGATAAAGTGTAAGTGGTGTAGTAATGATATAATACCCTTTTTCCAAGAAATCGGGAGATTGTTGATCATCTTGCCCGATGATCAACAATGCATATGAAATTAATAAACATTTTGTTTTGGTTGCGGTTGTTCTTTAATGGATATAAGTCATAGTTTTAGTAACTCACTGTATTACTTAGCGCTGTACCATATAGGCACCGCCGTAGAAACCGTATCTCAGATTATTTATAAATAAGCAGTGCTCTTGCACTAAAAAAATTTTAAAAAATATTGTCAATAGAAATCCTGAAAACGAACTATCTGTGTCTGGCGATGAGTCATAGCCAAAACAAATATTTTTATCCCTTTTAGGCATGGTCTCGTTAATAGTACGCTCAAAGAAAGTGTTGCATGTAGTTGTAAAATCAAGTAGTTGCAAAGCATGTCAATGTTGGACAGGCCAAGAAGATACTGTTGAGTACAGTGCTTGGTACGAAGTGCAGGTAAACTGGAATGCTTGATTCCAACTATGATCTATGGAGTGGTATGGCGTAAAATATATGAAATATATAGGCGACGGCGTTTCAAAGATTTTTAAAAACTTAGTAGATGATCCTTATGAGATGGGTCTTCAAGATGATGTGAAAAAGCTAGAAAGAAAGAGAAACAAAAAGAAGGTGAACGTTCTTCAAAAATATTAAGAACATCAAAGAGAGATTGGTCCACTAATAAACCAAATAGTTTCAAATGCCAGTAATCACACATAATAACATTAAAAAGATTCTACATTATTTAGTTGGAAAAATAAATATTGAAATCTTGAGCGTCACACAACAATACTAATTTTGATAAATAAGAAAGAACATTTTCTGTGCAACGTATTACAAAAAGCCATACAACCAAATTTACGTAAATGCTATGTGTTTATTATAAACACAAATAATTAGACTATTGATTTTAGATTAATTGGAATAGATGTCAGTACTCAAAGAAATTCTAAAAGACAAAATGTAAAAACTGTATGAAGCTGCTCCATCTTCCCCTATTCTTATGTACTTTAATTTTTTTCCTTTAACCTCTATTTTTCTGGTTAATAAATCATGATATAAACGTCCTCATTTCCATACTATAAAAGGGGACATTACAGAACGATATTTATATTTGTGAGTACTCTTGGGAATCAATATCTGGTTTGTTTCCAAAATATCCTTTTAAAAGTGAGAACTGTTTAAAACTGCACTGTGTTAAAAGATGTATACATATAAGTACGCTTTTTGTTTAAGCTAAGTATATTCCAACTCAATATTATTTTTTATTATTTCATATAAAGGCTGATTTACAAGATATGGAGCAGCCTGAAAGGGTAGGTATTAGAGACCAAATTGAAACAATTTTTTAAATAATATTTTGACTACTTAATAATAACAAATATATAGAACGATTAAGCTCATTAGGGACACTGGGTACATGCATGATTGGAACACCATGTATTTCATTACAAAAACAGGCGTAAACACAAAACCCGAAATACGTAGATATGGTTATTGCTTATCAAGCTGCTGAAGAAACCGCTGCACAAGAAAGGTTTCAAAAGCTCAAAAGGTTTGCCTTCAGAAAACACTTTCCTTAGGTTAGTGCGGCGGGGAAGAAAGACAGGAAATTCGACATGAAAATAATGTAGAAGAAGAAATTCTAGAAATTGATGCAGATTTAAGTACTACCATTCATCAAATTGCCCAAAAATTCGAAGTATCCCAGAACTTTGTTGGGTGTAAATTGAAAAGTTATAAATTATACCCTTATAATTTGCAAAAGGTGCAAGGATTGCCTCCCGCTGATTAACCCTTAAAATGAAGCTTACAACTTACTGCTTTCAATAACTTATGAAAGCTGTTTTAAATTTGCACAATTTCAATGCGAAAGAATTCCGACAGATTCTTTGAATTAGAGTGAATTTATGGGCGGAAATTGTGAAAGAATACTTTAATATAACCTTTTGAAGAAAGGTTTTTATACGTCACCAAAGTTAACACAATTGAATAACTGCGACATGGCATCAATGCCGTCAGAGCCGGCTCGTGGGTCCGTGCAACCCGTGCAAAGCACAGGGGTGTAGTGCCGGAGGGGGTGCAAGTCGAAGTCTTGATTCCTGTCGATCGCCTCGCCGACATCGACGACGCCAACGCCGCTACAGCACCAGCGCTGGGTGGCTTCGATGACGTGATGTAGTTGTTTAAAGGAGCAAATACGTGAAAAGTGGTAAATAATTAAATATAACGGTAAATATTTTGACAATTTTGACTCTTGTCGGCTGGGCTTATTTATGTTCTATGGAGGTTTGATTAATTCTAGATATCCCAACAAAGAAAAAGGAAAAGACCATCGGGAAGTCAACAGAGACATCATCAATCTCTGATTGATATCGAAAAACGAAGATGGGAAGGAATTTTTGAAAGAATTATTTTATGTATTCAATATTTAGGTAAGCAAAATTTAGCTCTTAGGGGTACAAAATCCAAACTTTTTGACGAAAATAATGGAAGTTTTTTACAACTTATACAAATGATTTCACAATTTGATCCATAATTGTCAGATCGCGTACAGCATGTTCAAATGAACGATCAAACAATGTCGCGGTATCTCACAAAAATGATTCAAAATGAAATTTTGAGCTTTCTGGGGAGTAATATAAAAAAGAAAATTTTGACAATGTTAAAAGAAACACGTTACTTTTCTATGATTCTTGATACCACCCCTGATTCGAGCCACCAAGAGCAGATATCAATTGTGTTAAGATTCGTTGTATTTCAAGACACGTTTCAGAGTTTTGACATTCAAAAATACGTAAGTTAAGTTTTTGTTAAGTTTTTGTATTGTGACGGACACCACCAACCTTGGATTGGCTTCGTACATTTTAAATTTCTCAAAGGAAAACAACATAAATTACAAAAATATGCGTCACAACAACACAAGGGTCTTCAAAACGAAATATTGAATTTAAATCCAAGAGCACATTATGTACCCTGCACCGCGCATACCTTAAAGCTAGTAGTGAACGATGCCGCAAATATGTCAATGCAAACAATAGACTTCTTCGGAATTATACAGAAGTTATATAACTTTTTTCCTCCAGCACGAAAAGATGAAAAGTCTTAAAAGACGAAATCAGTGGCTTTTCAACTCTTAAACCATTATCAACTACCCGATGGGAAAGAATAGTGACAATAAAGCCTTTACGATTTAATTTACCAGAAATTCTTGATGGATTACAGGAAGTCGTAGATAGTGATGAAAATATTGAAAATACAGAATTGTTTTTTGATCTAAAGACCAAGCATATGGCATTGTCTCTTAAGAATAAGATGGAATCTTATTCTAATCTTATTCTTAAATTCTTCCACATGTCAACATAGTACGTAAAACGCTTCAAAATATTAAAACAATCTTAGAAGTAATTCGAGCTAGAGTTAATTCGAAGATTAAAATCGTTGGAAAAGGTCCTTCAGAATTTTGGATCTGATGATCACTTCAATACATTGTTTAATTCCGCTTCTTTAGTTGCTGAAAGATTACATGTAGAATCAGATTTTTCAATCAGATCAGTTTGATATGTGGCTGAAGTTAGATTCAGATTCAAATCTGAAGCAGATTCAGATTCATTTTTTTACAGTCGACCAAACAAATACCTATAATGAACAGTAAATAATTATTTCTTCTATTATTTAGGGAATGTGGCACCCTGAAACCATGTTAGAAAATTCACTTAGGAACTTTTTAACCCCTCTGCAAAGGGAGATACAGAAATTTAGAGGCCTAAGGTGAACAATTAAAAATAAGTCGTTCTTAGGTGTAAAAAGTGAATAAATTTTTCTCAAAATCTAAGAAGTGTAGCACCCTGGAACCCTATTAGAAAATTCACCTAACCCTCCTAGAACTTCTCTGCAACAGGACACACAAAAATTTAGAAGTGGGGACGGAGGGTGAATAATTTAAATTAACTGGGCTTTATGTGTAAAACGTAAATATTGGAATCATATTAGAAAATTCACTTACTTATTTAAGCAGTATGCAAAAAAATAACTAACGAAAGTTGTCAGAAATGATCTAAAGATTCAAAAATGTTATAGCCGATTGATGTTCATTATCAAAATTTTACGACAATGTACATTTTAAATTTTGTCGTTAGCACTACGCCCCCTAGCGGTAGTTTTACAAACTTGAAAATAATTTCCAGCAGTTTCTATGAGTTACTTTGTGTAAGAATTTTTTTGTCTGAAAACTATGCGATCAACAGTTTCTGAGATATAGCCGGCGTTGGTATTCTTTTTGGTTATTGAGTGAAAAACGTGAGCAAGACCCCTCCTTGCATAATAAAATTTTGCACAGGGGTGCTAAAATACCACGAGCCGGCCCTGAATGCTGTTACAGAATCATGTCATGTTCGCGGTTTCGAAGATTATAGATGTAATCATTTTAGAGATTTTGTAATTTTTTTAATATTTAATACATTAATAGACGTTTCATAAATTGACATCTATTACTTTTTTTAAGAAATTACGTTTTATCCAAAATAACAAAACTACTGACACCTCAATTGTCTAATTTTACAGATCCCTAAAAATGTTGACTAATGTTTTGAAACATATACAGATGCGAAAAATGACGAGCTATTTATCATATACGCATTTTGTCCAGGTGACGCCGCGTTCATTGAGAAAATCATTTAATTCAGTAAAATTGCATTCGGCTGTTGTATGAAGTAGTTCGCACAAAAAAAGAAAATCTTCGAAAATCTGGTCCTCACACAAAAAGTGTGTGAACACCAACATTATAGCTTTTTTTGATATGTTTATGCTGTCATCCAATTGTAGAGCGTACATGGTCACTCATGGAAAGTCTAGCCATATCAGTAATTCGTCTTTGAACTTTATTGTTAGAAAGCAGAACATTACCTATTAGAATTTATTGCCTATTACCTATTAGCTTAGCAGCTGAATCACCTAACATTCTCTTGCAGAGGATTATTGCTGATGGCAATATAATATCTTCAGTGATGATGTGGTTTTTCCCATATTTAGCAACAAGCTGAGCCACTTGGCAAGATGTAAGGTATGCTATTTGTCACATTGATTTCACTCTAATAGCTTATTAAAAATATGTTGCCTATCATTAAAGGAAAACTATCAAAAGTTTTTCCCGTTTTGTGACATTTTTTAAAGACGAATATACCCGCTATTGCATGCGAACTCCTCAAATATACACAAAATATACTGAAAATCAGCGTTTCTTAAAAGTGGACGTTGACTTATTTAAAAAATTAACGTGCGATATCATTATAACTATAAAGTTTTTAATAATACATTTTTAAGAAAATCTCTTCAGTTTAATCTTTAATACCTATTATCCTGTTACTCGCCTCCGTTTGTTACAAATCACCCTATAGTTGTTAGATACTTTTAAATTTCTTTTATCTATACGATTCATTTGCTAAACTATAAATGAAGTTTACCATTCCCACTTTTTTTTAATTCTCTGTATTATAAGCGACCTAAATTTTTAAACTCAATTATACTGCCTCTCTTGAAAGTGAAATAACTAGCTATATTGCCTGTTTCTTTTTGTTTGTAAACTTAATATGAACAGACAAGGACGCTTCGTACCTTTATTAATATTAATTCTTCATTTCTCTATTCAAACACAAAAAGTATTTTTTGTTGTATGTATTCTACAAACACACTAGATGCTAATTTTGCTAATTTTATTACCATCTTTGGTGTGGTTTGCCAAGTTGACGTTTAATCGTAAATACCCTAATAATCGGGTCAAGTAGCAACTGCTGTAATATCAAGTTACGTGAATATAATTCGAAAACTGAGGAATTGTTAGGCAAAGAAAGCTTTTAAATTGGCTCTTTAGGATGATTTTCATTGTTAATGTTCTTGTGGTTGATATAATTTAAAATAAGATTTACCACAATTAAAATATTGATTTTCCTCTTATATCCGGTACTAAATTACCTGATTACAATTTATATTTGTAATGATATTGTCAAGTGTATTATATAAAAAAAAAGCTTATGCAGCACTTCGGTGTATTTATCCACACCGTGACATTCTAAATAAAGCAACAAAAATACATCTTTGTGAAACGCTGGTTCTGTCAAATTTTGTACACTGTGCAACGGTGTGTGGTCCGTGTTTGTCTGGTTTTGATATCCCACGTATTCAGAGAGTGCAGAACAGCTGTCTCCGTTTCATTCACGGTGTTAGAAAACGTTTAAAAATATCTCACACTCTAATTAGCACAAACTGGTTAAATATAAGGAATCGTTTCAAATATTATTTCTTATGTCTGGCGCACAAAGTGGTCACTACGAACCACCTTACTTGTATAAAAAGATTACCTTCAGGACAGATGTACACAACTTAAACCTCAGGCATAGAAACACCATCACCATACTTGCACATAGAACCGCTCTTTTTAAGCGATCTTTCTTATATAAAATAGCTATAAAGCACAATTTATGTCCTTTTGAGTTGAAAATTGTAATGCCTGGAGTTTTTAAAGTGATGTTACGTGCCGCTCTTTTGTCACTTCAAAAATTACAACATAATGTCCACGCTGCCTCGGTGTTCTGACCTTGACGCTTGTCTTTTGATCATTTTCTTAAGGGGGGATGACTTGCAGCTCTGTGTTGCGAAGTGTTCTTTTTCCTTTTCTTTGTATTTGGAAGAATTGAAATCAATACAGAATTTTTTTTAAATTCTTGTATTAGTTACATAGAGACTCGACCACAGGTTAAGTGGAACAGATGATAGGCTCTTGAGAGGCTGTTAATCTGGACTTCGCTCTTGACTGCCATATTATTAAGTTTTGTTTGATGTGTATGTATACATCATGTGTGTGTGTATGCAAAATACTTATTTTATTTATTATTATTATTTTTTTTGAACTTGATTTGTTTTATATTTTCCTGCATTTACTTTTGGCAGTCAATAAAGAAATTTATTATTATTATTATTAAATACAGGGTGTTTCACGTAATTGGTTCATTAGAACTTTTTTGGGTTCCACTATTCGTAGAGGCTTAAAATTTTTGCAACATGGGTTGTTCATTCCGATCTTTTAATCCAAAATATTTTTAAGATGGTCGCTACTTCCGCTAACTCTTCATATGATGTGAAATAGATTGCCACTTGTTGTATCAATGACGCCCCATATTTTTTTAGCCTATCAGAAAGGGAATTTATGTCTCTTATGTCTCTACAAATTATCTATAAACATTCCTATACCTACTTATTATAATTTTCTTCATATTGAGTAATTTATCAAAATCCTACACAAAATGCTGGAAGCCGTTCGTGTTTTCATTAGCAGGCCATGACACTTTGACAATTTATTGTTTAATTTATTTAAATTATTATTAGTATTTGTTTTGGTTGGTCCGAGGTATCATCCGTTCATCTTCTTGGTTGTGCCCTGTGGACAGGGGCAGACGTTTCGCCAAGATCTCACTTGGCTTCTTCAGTGCTATGTCGTAGTCTCCTGTGGACAGTCTGTCACAGGTACACCGGAAATAGTGGCTATCTTGAAAATATTTGACATTAAAAGATCGGAATGAACAAGCCATGTTACTAAAATTTCAAGCCTCTACGAATAGTGGAACACTGTATATTATATAATATTTTTGTTTTTGATAACTTGATATCTTATAAGAAATGTAAAACAAAATATATTGTTACATATTTGATTTTAGGAAAGCAGATTTTGTAGACAAGACGGTACAAATACTCTCCCTTCCAAGAAACTTAAAGGAAACAAGGAAATGAAGTTAAACTAGCAGAAAATTCGATCGTACACGCAGTACTGTTCCATGCGTACTCGAAGCGAATAAAAGTGAAAAATGGTGAATGAACAGTGAAGAGAATTAAATGTACCGTGTAAGAGAGTAATTTTAGTGCAGTGTTATTCGATTACCTTGTTTAGCATAGTTACGTAAACGTAAATCATTATTACTGTTGAAATATATAGGAGAAAAAAAGGAAGGGTGATAAACTTAAAGGTATGGACTACTGGAAAAAGTGTTGTAGTCAAGAGGTTTCTAATAAAGAAAGAAATTTGGATTAAGCTAATGATGTATCAAAGCTTCAGCTACCTGATGACAAGCGAGCCCTTGACTTCAATCACAAACCGAATGTCAAAATCGAAATGCTTAATGGTTTGGCTCTCATGAACATTCACTACAGAACAGAAATTCATGCAAATGAAGTAGTGGATATATTTACTTTACAATAAGCCGAAGATTTCTTCTTCTTCTTTAACTTCTTTAGAGTTTTAGGTTTAGCACAGAGAAACGAAATTAATTTAACCATTTCATTTAAAGTTAAGAACTTTGTAAATATGTCGTATTTTTCTGATGAATATGTAGAATATTAAACTAAGTATATTTTTGTTGTTTTATTTACTTTAAACTAAACCCCTCCTCCTCAAACTAAATCATGACTATGCTCGTGACCAAGACTTTGTATGAAATTATATAGTGAAATCATGTATCAGGAGGCGATGAGAATATTCGCTAAATATAATATAACGTTAGCTTTTAGTAACAAGAACTCTACACTTAAAATATTATCCAACCACCATTTCAAAACAAGCAATAACATTTTACAACAAAGTAGTATTTACAAGGTCAATTACACATAATGTCAGTTTTACGACCAAATTCTAAACATACACCGACTGTTTAAGGATTTCCTAGTTATAAATAACTAATAGACATCTTATTTACACACAGAAAACATAGAAATCTTTGAAACGAATAAGACTGAATGACAAAGCGAAAACTAAAATCACAGTAAAATTGAAAACGCGTTCCAAAAATATTGAACATTTGAATATATTGAATTTTTCTACGTACTTACAAAAAAAACCTAAAAGATAGAAATATTGGAAAGTTGAAGATAAATAATTCGATTTCCGACAAATATTGATAATACCGAGCTTATTTTTCAAAAACAGCAATTAATGTGTAGATTTCTTAACTTTTATACCTGTTTTACAACAAAAATAAAGACAATAGTTCAAAGAACACTTTTTCAGTACTTATGTCAAAATACATGGTTATACGAGTACAATATAATAACACTAACAATAAGTATATTGGCGGTATCACTTACATAGTTTTCAATGACGTCTGTCTTAGGTCAGACAGGCGTCCAAAAATTGAGCATATATAAATTTACATAAATAAATCATAAATAAAGGACCTCTAGCATCCTTAGAAGACATTTTAGGACTGGACTCTTTAAAGACATAGACGCAACATGTTCGAAGATCGTCAGTTATCATTTAAAACTTCCTCCACACTTACACCTGTCGTGTTCACATTTGCAGCATTACATTAGTTGGGCAATTTTCTCTCAATATCCCAACTATTAAGTAAGCTATGTGTCAACCACATGAAACTGTAGTCTCATCTATACAAAACTATACATAATTATTTTTATTCAGACTATATTTTTTTTTAATTTTCTTTTTTATATCTTCTCCGAATAAGCATCTGAAATTCCCGCATTTCTTAAAGGTATAGGACCAATCTCAACGATAGATGTGCTTGTACTTGTGTGAATATGAGTAATAAAAGCTGATTATTTAGAAAATAACAAATAATGATTGAATAGTCGCATAACTTCTGTAAGAGCACACAACATACGAAAAATGTACAATCAATGGTAACGAAATGCATAAAATTAGCACTAAAATATATATGCATTAAAATTGAAAATAGGCACAATGGCACAAAAAAATAAGGAGAAGCATTTATTTATTATAATTCGTGCATAATTAACACTGCTCTACCATAAAAAATTACAAATTGCATAATAGCTAGAAATCCGCACTTTACTCTTAACAAACATTAATATTTTCCTAGGTGAAAAATTTTTCAGATTCATAGGGGAGATACACTGCGACCCAAAAATCGAAAATCTGATACGATTGACATCAGGGCAGTGGCATAAAACAGGCTCAACCGTCTCGTCGTCCTCTGCATATAGAAAGCTATATTTCCAGTTCTAGATCTAGAGTTAGATCTAATGATACAAAATTAGAATTAACACTAGACCTAGAAGTGGTAAGTTTTGGGTTTAGATTAGTTAAACCCGAATCTCTCCAGACCAGTGGTAGTGTAAAGTGTTAGTTCTAGTTTTACTTCAATTCAAATATACTACAGGGTTGCCAAATGTATTTGTAAAGTACTCTATTTCAGAAACTATTCATTGTAGAGGCCTTTATTAAAACATATCTTCAGATGCATGGCTAAACCCAACCCAATCAAGCATTGTATATTTGAACTAGAGCCGTTTTAAAATATTTGGTGTCCCAGGACTGGATTGGACGAACAAAACGAGTGTGCCTTTTTCATAAAAATTTAATGTCAAAAGAAAAGGACAGCACCTCAGAGAGGACACTGGGGATATGATGGGGACACCATCAATTTCATTGCAAAAACAGGTGCCCCTAGTGCCTTAGGGCTATAGCCCTATTAGCCCTTAGAACGGCGCTGAGAGTAAATCGTGATGTTTAGTAGATTCGCTAGATTGAAATTGTACTTTAAAGAGCCTAAGGACGGCTCTTCAAACTGTAAGTAAGAATAAAGTAAACAATTTTCATTGTAATGTCCATAACTTCGTGGTAAGCATTTTCTTTCTCAATACTTGCAGATGAATGATGAGTGAATAAAATGAAAAGATTGATGGAAGGTCATCATTAGCACGACACAAAGCAACAAACCCTTTTCGATTGCCGGTCATGACTGGGGCTCCATCTATAATTATACATACAAGATTGTGAACCGGTAGGGCATATATACTTACAAAACTTATGAAGAGGAATCATTGTCAAGGATTTTTCTCTCATAACCCAATTTCTGTGCTTCATAGACATACCGGGTGAACTAACATTATGGCGATCAACTTATAAAACGTATTCTTTGTCAACCAATTCTCAATTTTGCGTTTAATCACATACATCCCTAACATTAAGGCACAATCTGGTAAGCCATAAAAGTTTAGGCTTTTTGCCTTTTTTACGCATTCGCCTTTCGAAAATAGTATAGTGTCAATTTTGACTCCACCCTCGTAATATAAATATGACCAAGATTAAGTATTTTATATTGAGTGGTATGCTAAAAAATGCATGTATAAGGCAATGGAAGATGTAAAGGCAAGGAATTCCTAACATTTGATATTTAATAAAATATTTAACAATAAAAAATTAATTATATGCATTAATTATTACAAAATATGCACACATGCAGAAAAATGTCAAGAAATAATAAACTTCCTTTATTCATTTATAACTTTGTTTTCAAGCAATTAGTTCATAGCCCATTTAGTTCTAAATCTTTTCTGTCTATTATGTTGATTACATAAATGGGAAATATCTGCAGGCCTTATTTAGTTAATTGTTATTGCAAAATCTGATCGACTTTCGACATTGAAGTCAAAAATTCTTTTTCAAAAATTTAGCTAATATTTAATTCCTGTAGTTGAGATGACATAAATAAGGCTTTTACTTTTACAACTAAATAAGCTATTCAGAAATTATAAATAACGACGCATATCGAGCTGAACAATCTTTTCACAGGTTTGAATATTGTTTACAATAATCAAGCAAAAGCATAATCCATAACCAGTACATCCTAGACATAAGAAGATTGTGTAATTTTGGGTTATCAGCATAAAAATCAACCTCAAAAATTAAAACAGACAGATACCTGTTGCATGAACAAAATTTGTAATAAACTATAAACGGTATCCATAACCAAACTCAACCTAAATTGAAGACTTTTCTTTTTGGAATTGTTAAAAATCTCTAAACTGTCATCATTTAAGAGTGTTTCTACAGAAATTAATAGGAACTAAAAAATTAAAATTATTCGCTATGGTCTAAGGATGCATAATCCATCACTTGTTAGAAGTTTGGCTGTTATAATTCTCTCTCTAAAATGTCATAATTGATGATTTTTATAGTAAAACTCTTTTATTAGTCAAAAATGAAATGAATGTGGTTGAAGACCTCATTCACTAAGATTGTTCATAATGATGTGGAAAAGCATAACCCATAACCAGTTACAACCTAGATATAAGAAAATTGCAGGAATATAATATATAATCAACCACAATTTCATAACTAAAACAGTCACAGAGGTTTTTTGCGTGAATATAATTGGCAATGAACCATAAACCCTTAGTCCATAACCAGATAGAACCTAATACAAAACTCAGCGGGAATTGCCAAAAATCTCGTAAATTTCGTCATTCATCTATTTTATTTTACAGAAAGACTTTCTAGTATCCCTCATGTCCGTATACCTTGTCTCCTGTATTCTTCTGAATGCCGCTCTGTAACTTCTTACAAGCTAAATTTTGCCATGCACTTTTGAAAAAGTATTTGACGTTTGCATGCCATGTTGATTACAAGTGACACTACCGAAGATGGTTACACATTTATTCAGTTAGAATCAAATATTACAGAAATAAAGAATAAAATTAAGAATTAAATATTTCGCTTGACAAAGAAAACCGTAAATATGCTTAAATATGCAATGTAATAATTAATATGCATGGAAACGACATTATATGCAAATTAAACATAAGCTCAAATGATTTATTTTTACGTAATTCGTGATGATAAACAAAATTCTTTCTTCGCATATTCACATTACCAAATATGCAATTTGCCTGTAATCACAGCTCTACTAATAAAGTTTAGGTGGCATACTAAAAAAATGCCTGCATCAAAATGGATTGTCACCCAATTTGCGAATTGTAAAAGTAACGGTAATTAGATATTAATTAATTCTAAAACATGTGTTTCTCATGTTAGATCCAAGTCAAGATAGATTCACAGATAATTGACAAACCCTGCGTTTAGCTTTGTTATGCTGAGTCTATTTGTCGAAAACCACTTTGTAATAATCTTTAGATATGATAACTTTGAATTCATAATAAACCACAACTTTTTTAATCTTTTCAAGTGCATAATATAAGGAGATATAGTATTATAAAAATAAAAATTGTTATAAATGTTATGGCAGTACGGTCCCTTGATGAATAACATTATACTCACAATTAACTTTTACTAACAATAAGATTAAATAAGTATCTTTACATCTTATGAAGTTTCTCAACCTATTGGAACTTTACTACAGTGAGACTTGCACACAGCAAAACCAATTTGAGTTCGAACAAGTTGTATATAAGATTTAAAACGCATTCCTCGCACATACGCTGTCCAAGAAGAGTTACGTAGAAATTAATTGATCAATCGGTCAATCGGTGAACAATAACAATAATATTTGGGGTAAATAACTTAATGGCGTTTCCATAAGTCAGTTTCTGGTATAATTTTAATAACAAATACTAAAGAAATCTAGAAATGGCTAAGATGGGCCTTCAAAGATAAAAAATATTTAGTCATTTTCTTCGTCTTAGAAAGATAAAATTTTGCAGTTGTAACATTGCACTAACATAGAGAAATCGTTTCAGAACACTTTTGAAAATATGTGACCATAGGAACAATGTTATTCAGATGTTCACAAAGGTTATTTGCTTAAAACATTTTTATTATGTCATAAATGCTTAAATTCTCCAAAGTATTCTAAAAGTTTCTTTTTAAAATTGTTTTAACTTTTCGACTTTCTACGCTTTTTCACAATTATTAAGAAAATTGTTGCAATATTTTTGATTTGTTTCCATGAGTGCTTACGATTAATGAAAATATTTCAAAGACTAGTTTGAATATTTGAGAAATAACTCGAAAACTAATTATAAATAGAAATGCTTTCCACTGGCAAAAAGGATTGTTATCTCCCCTGCTTTGGTCCCTTCTGGGTGATGACCTGATTGCTATAGTCGAAACTGTTGGTACGGAAATACAATCGTATACTGACGATATCGTCGTTACTCAATTCAATTTATTCAGTTCAAAATAAAGTACCATACAAAACTCAAAATACAAAAAAGAGGGCAACAGTAACAAAAAAAACAATTCCATTTCACAGTTCCATTAATCCGACAGTTCTTTTTTTATTTTAGATAAAACGAATAAGTTTACTGTTTGATCTAAGTGTTAAAACACTTGTTGATCATCCAGCAAACACTAAACGCTTGGTCTGAATAATGATATCCGTAGTATTGATTTCTTAACTCGATTCATTCGATTAAAGTGCTTTTTCTTTGCATTTCCCCATGCTAACAGACCAATGAAAAGCAACGACTGAACAAAATAATAAGAAAAGACCTTCAGATCCAAATTCTACATAATTTGTTCACGTCAAGAATCAAGGTAGTAATCTACGAACATTCTTAACCACCAAGTCCACATGAAAATTCCTTTTAAAGGTGGCATCCACTATAAATCCCAAGTATCTGGCTTTTTCCTTATAATACCACAGCAAGAACAATTACAACCACCATCCGTGGGATTTTTATAATGACATATGTAAAATTTTCTAAGATTTAAGGACAGTTATTATCCAACCAATGCTTAATAAAAAACATATGCCTAGTTGTAGTATCAGCAATGCCATTCCATGAAACTCCGGAAACCAGAAAAACCGTGTCACCGGCATCCGACAACAATTGTGCGTCCTCAAATTTATGAATGAATAAATCGTTTATATATACCAAAAAAGCAGAGAACCCAGGATTGATCTCTGCGGCACACCTAGAGGTAAC
Source organism: Onthophagus sagittarius (assembly GCA_036711965.1). NCBI lineage: Eukaryota > Metazoa > Arthropoda > Insecta > Coleoptera > Scarabaeidae > Onthophagus > Onthophagus sagittarius. Next base: position 51,594,159 of record JASERS010000001.1, read on the forward strand.
AGTACCGGAATCCCCAACAATTTTTGTCCGGTATTAAAAACTGGTATTTCAATTATTACTGAAATAAATGCAAAAAAGATTTTAAAAAAATAACCACGAAGTCTTTTACGACTGGTGATAATTGAAGTAGCATCCGAAACGTTAATTTTTTTTCAAAAACTCACGGCAAAGCAAGGTTTCTAGTTGTAGATCTAGTATTAGTCATAGTGATAGTTCTAGTGTTAGTTTTAATTTTAGTTCAAGATTACCCTTGGAATCATATCCCAACCCAACATGAATCAATCCAACCTAACCCAGTACCTGTTCGCTCTCTACTCATTGCTACAACAGAATCTGGCCACCAGCATCTTCCTTTCCGCACTCCCTTTCTTCACAAGATAATTATTTTGGAAACAACTCTGTAATCCCTCTATGTCCCCATATCTTTCATTTATCTTCCCTATCTTATCGGCATCCTGCTCTTCCATCTGTGGACGCACCTATCCCTGTCGCTTACCTCCATCCAATAATTAATTATATAACCCAACAAAACCTTTTATTATGAGGGAGCCCTCTTTCCTTGCGGCTCTATCATATAGATGGTTCTGTTATGTTCTCCCCTCTGTTTCCTTCGCGGCTATGACCCCTTCACAAACATCTCTACTGTATTTTACCATCTCTATTGGAATCTTCTCTGGATAATCCTGGAAAGCTTCTCCGCCACACACACACACCAAATCCTCAAGTGGAACACAATTTCCGACACGACGCAGATGCCTCAATAGAGAGAGAATGTTGCAAGTGAAAGTTACAACTTGTTAATCACAGTTTTCAATTTCGACGAAACTTAAAGTTGGCGTTAAAGCGAAATCTAAGTTAAAATGGTGCTAACCTTTCTTGAGGCGTAACTAACATCTGGACATCCCCGACACCTGGGGCCAATCCAAAACACGGGACGGATGTTTTACAATAATTTTGGGAATAGTATTTTGAGGGAATTTGTCGATGGGAAGAATTCCTCAACCACAAAATCAGAGGATAAGATCCGCCTCTAGGTAATCCCAAAAATTGTTACGTAATCCCCAGAGAGAGGACTTCATTTTTTTTCAAAGATTTTTGATATACAAGATGTCAACGAGATTGTCCTATAATTTGTTAATTCTGTGACAGAGCCTATTTTAATAACAACTTTAAAATAGTTGATTAAGGCTTTTGATATTATTACTTTAGTAGTCGGTTTCCAAAGCAAACTTTTAGAATTAGAGCGTATGTTATGTTTTAGTTCTTGTCATTATGTGTTATGCCTCGCGGAATAGTTTCTCTCACAGATGAGAAATGTGTGTTAAATTCATTAATAATTTTATGTGGAGTTCTAATGTTTCCCCGACTTGGGCCTCAAGCCATGTAGCCGTGAGTACCGCCTTTCGTAAGTAAAGAGATAGTTTAGCAGTAGACCCATTTATTAGCCGTTGATTCAACTATTCTACGTTTAAAATAATTAAATTTGGTGAATTTAGTCAAATTATTAACCCTGTTACGTTGAACCTTATACAAATCATAATTTCAGATAGAACTTCATTGGTCCATATCTTTTTTTTAAACTATGCGTTTGCGATTTTTGTCTCATATGTAGTAGAGCTTAATGAGCTTTTTAATAATTTGATATAATTTACAAAATTATTAACAATGTCCAAAGCGCCATTATACTTACAATTAGAAGTTATTATTAAAATTCGTAACTTTTCGTAATTGACACAAAAGAATCTCTGATCAGATCAATTATTCCAAATAACAGAATTAACGACATAAGATTACTGGGTATAGCAATATACTGTTGGAATCCATTTTTAGCAAATACTTTGTTAATATCGCCACCAAATATTTCAAATCTCGATTTGCAGTAACTATAAAAATATTCCTCTAAACCAGCGTTTCTCAACGGGGTCGATATCGACCACCGAGGGAACGATAAATGAGGATGTGGAGTCGATAAAGCTTGAAGGGTCAATAAGGTCAAAAATGAATATGAAGAGAATGATCTTTTATTAAACAAATAGTATATACACAGTTGGAAATGAAAGCAATGCAATTTGGTATGAAAGCAGTACTATAGTAGTATAAGTTACCCTCACATAGAGAGTATCCTCAAAAAATCGACTGCGTGAACGTCGCGTACACCATCGCTTCACAACATGATATGGAGATAATATGTGGCTGTATTGATGGGTTGAGTTGACCATGCCAGCATACTTATACAGTACTCTTCTACAAACCTTATACAGACCTACAACATGTTCAATGTGCAAATGAGCATTGTCTTGTAGAAGACTTTGGTGCCGCCGAAACTATTGAAGCACAATAGGCTGTAGCACCTCATCTAAGTGTCGTTGATCAGTCATGGTCTGTTGTACACGTAGCTGATATGCATGTAAACCAAGTGTAATTGCACACCATACCAAAATGCAAATAAATTTTATTGATTTCGAGTCGATCGTTACCAAATTATGAATCGTCGGTAATTGAGAAATAAGGGTTTGTACCGACTAAGGTGGGACCAAAAGTACTCACATGCTGCAAAGCAAAAGGTCACTAAAGGTGGTCACCACTGCTACACACATTTTATTTTGTATATAAAATTGTCTGTTTTTAAGAGGTTGACAAGTCTTGACGGGAAGCGATAGAAGTTATTAACACAAATTAATATATCGCTCAAAGGCACTCTGTTCGCAGTAATTTGTAATCGTTAATTACAATGATTTTCGTAATACAAGCAAATAAATGTAATAAATATTATAATATCTTACGTAGTTTTCCAAGATATACAAATCAATGTTTTCTCACACCCAGGTCTCGGATACTATGATAAAATCAAAACTATATTTATCGTCAAGAAAATGTCTCTTATTCTAGGAAGATCCTCCAAAGGTATATCAATTTAAACAAAGTGAAAATAAAAGTTTAACACAATAAAAAAGAATCACAATAAAAATATCTTCAGGTACAGCACGTAATGATATAATAACTTTCAAAACTAGACTTTATTGAGCTGTTCCCAAGTAATACGAGTCCGACAGTTATCAGTAAACATTCAAAAACTTCACGAGTAACTGGATTGGCAATCTCTGATGCAATAAGCACCATTCGAACTCTAGCAACGAATGTTCTACTTGACCTAAATTATTTGCACGTGCATATAGAGACGTGGCCAGAACTGCCATTTAGAGTTTTAGGCAATGTGCTCAAAGCTACTATACTATTAATGGGCTACGGAAGGCACTATGGGTACTGATATTGTGCTATCAATGCCGTCAGATTTGACTGGGCCATTGTCAGTGCTTAATATTCAACGCCAGATTAAATTGCCTGAACCATCCTGGATTGAAGATGAAAATTCTCTGGATCAGGCAGATATTGTTATGTTCACAGTTGGATCAAAACGCCAGAAGGAGTCGTGACAGAAGTAGACTGTCAGACACTTTGCATCAAGAAAACGTTACAGTTTGGTCCTTACATTACGATATTCCAGGCAGAAGTATATGCTATTGACATGGGAGCTAAAATTCTTCTAGAGAGAGGGGTGAGAAAATTGACAATAAGTAATTATCATAGAAGCTAAAAAGCATGACATTTTATTACTAGACGAGATAGAAAAGAAGAAATAGAAAACTTACAAAACTAAGGAGAAAACAACTTAAAAAAGAAAATGCCTAAAACCAGAGAAGAACACATGAATTTCACCCAAAAATTGACGAACACCAAACTAGCCAAAAAAGACTAACCAAATACACTTACCAATGTTGACAATGACAAATAGACATAAAATGACTTTTTTATTTGAATGATTAGAGCTCAACCTTCTCAATCTTTTGTCTGAATTAATTAACTGACCTTAAATGATTTCTCATAATAACATTCCACTGCCAAATTTTATCTATCTAAGACAAAACGTATTGAATATTTAAGAAAAAGTTTTAAAATTTCCTAACGTTGAAGGCCCGATTAACATATAATCGTTTATGAGTTTAAACTAAAAATGTTCACGCTAATCGTCATCAGTTTTGTAGAAACAGCTTTATAATGGTTAAATAAAATAAACAAATCATTCTGAGTGTTGATAACCACATCTACAAAGCTCAAGTAGATAAGTTGTAAGTAGATAAGTTGACAAGTAGATAAGTTGAACACGAAGCTCAAGTAATATATGATAAGTCAAAATTAGAGTTGTGCAATTGACCAGTCAAATATGATTAGGTCAATTATCGATTGGTAGATCGCCGTTAAATTTACTTGAAAATGATATCTTAAATTTTTATTATTCACATGTTTAGTACTCAATGTACAGTATTGTGCTTAAAAAAATCTGGCATTGCGACTTGAGAAATAAGAACTAATTTAAAGCGCACTTAAACTTAATTAAATTTTCTTTAAAATGCTTATTATTCTTTAACGTATCTATTTTTATAACTAAATTTAAGGGAGTCGAATATAAAAAGACTAGGTAATGTTAGGATTCTCAATTCACTAAACGCCCGACGACAGTCATCTCTGTAGGCAAGTCCCGCTATGATTCTAATTGCTCTTATCTGTATTGCGAACAAGGATTTACAGACAGAAGCATGACCTCAGATTAACAACCCATACGGTAATGGGGACTGAAAAAAAGAAACGTATCAAGTCTTCAAAACTTCCAGCGATACAATACCAGCTAGGCGACAAAGTAAATAACCAACTGAACTAAGGCGCAGCAATGCGGAATCTTGCGTAAGTGCAACTGTCATTAATGTTGTGTCGTCCGCGTAGAGCAAGCAACAACGTGCGATCACTAAGGAGGTTTGGTAGGTCATTTATGTAAATTACAAAAAGGAGGAGTCCAAGAATTGACCCTTGTGAAACTCCGCAAGAAAGTTTACCCGGTTCAGATAGATTATTTCTAACTTTAATAGACTGATACCTGTCCTTAAGGTATGAGGAAAGAAGTTTACAACTTAGCGGTGAGATATTGTACGCATAAAGTTTGCGAATCAGTATCGTATGCAAAACATAATCAAAAGCCTTTGTCAGGTCGACAAAAGCCGTCTCGCAGAACTGAGAAGCTTCAAAACAACCCACAGCACAATCCAAGAAACGAAGAAAAGCCGTAGTGGTCGATTTACCCGGTCTAAATCCGCAATGACTCTCGTTAAATAATTTGTTGTCTTTAAAATATTTTTGTAACTAGCTTTTCAATAAGACCTCGAACATTTTAGATACTACTGGTAATATGCTAATAGGTCTGTAATTTCCAGGATCCTTCTCATCACCTTTTTTTAAAAATTGGTAGCACCAATGCTGACTTTAAAAGATTGTTGAAAGTACAATCCTGGAGACACCAATTAAAATGTTTGGTCAATGGCCCAACGAAGATATTGACCGCCTTCTCAATCATCGTGATATTAAGATCGCAACAGTCTAGGCATTTTGTAAAGAAAATTGTATAGGCGAAGGAGGACTGTTTACATAAAGGAGTGGTTCAACTAAGTCCCCACCAGGTAATATATCGTTCAAAACAGATTAAGGGGCGTTTAAGAAATAATTATTAAAAGAATCGGGCGTTATGCCACCCATCGGTAATCCAGTTTTTTTGTTGTTGGATCTATTCGAATTGATAACATCCCAAATAGCAAGTGAATTATTTTTGAGACATAATAAATTTATTATTCGCTTTTAGTTTCGCAGATTTTAATTCTTTATGGTAAAGGCGGCGATAATTATTGCTCGAAGATCGCAACTTAAATATCATTCATCTCTTTCAATTTAATGCGCATATGTTTATGCTTATCCGTATACCAAGCTATAGGTAAGGCGTTTCCACTATTGAACGATGTTGTTTTAGTGGGAAATATCCTAAACGAAGCTTCCTTTTTAATACAGTCATTATAAGGGTCATCTTAATGTATGCATCGAGATCAAGTCTTCTTACGAAGGCAAGTTCTATATTGGAAATAATATTATAAAATATATTTAGAACAAAGGTTGTAATTGGTTTGGAATTTTGATAGTAATACAAAGTAACCCACAGTAATGTGTGGGTTACTTTGTACTACATTAAAACTACTAACCACCCCAAGATGATCTGAGAGAAGTAAATCGATGGTTGAGTTATCGATTTCGGACTTGAAATTCGAAAACACATTTTCCAGGCAATTGCCAAGTCTAGTGGGCGATAAGAATGCGGAGGACAAACCAAATTCATTCAGCAACTAGTTCACGGCGCAAACACAACTATCATCGGTCCCAAAATTTACGTTGAAATCACTAATATGACACTCCTGTCGCAAACTCCAACAAAGGAGAGCATATCAGATACAACGCCCAGAAAATTTTCAAGGTCGCCAGAAGGAGAGCGATACAAAGTAATTACTGTTAGTCCAAACGATGGTATAAAGATGGCAGCAATCTCGCAGTCAATATCGACGGCACAATTGTTAGTATCCAGTGGTATACAGTGGTAATCATTCTTTACAACACCCCCGTGAACACGTTCAGATCTAGAAAAGAATGAAATAACTCTATAGCCAAATATACTAATATCTCTGATGTCAGTTGCAATCAGTCAGTGCTCAAATATGCACAATATATGGAATCTATTGTTATTACCAATTAGAAAAGATTGCAACAGAAGACATTTATTACGAAGTCACTGCACATCAACATGGAGAACATGAACCGTACCATCTGACGATGTAACCGTCTTAAAACTATTCGAGGTTTCGCGACCAATACAAATGTCAAAAAGAATTACACTCAGAAACATCATTCGGCGAGAACGAGTTAATCGAGCTGCAATTTACGGGTTATTAAGTTACGGTGATTTATGTCACGTTTACAGCTATTAACAATAAAACCAGCAACATATTCAAAAACCTTACCCGTTTACCACCTCGCGTGAGATGTAGACCATATCGCGTTTTATCATATTCACCTACCAAGAAATTAATTTCAATCTATCCACATCCCTCACGAGTATAGTTCATAAGTAAACCTAAAGTTTTCTGTTCAATTCAAAAATCATATTGTTCAGAATAGGACGTGTGTCCCAAAATGGGATTGATACATAAAGTATATTGCATAAATTACATAAATTATTTAGTTTTTCGTATACGTGCGGACGAACAGACTTATTTGCAAGCAGGTCGTTACAGCCACTAATAATAATTAAAAAATCCTGTTTATTAAACTCACGACATAGGTTTTCGGAATTCTCTAGTACATTCCCCAAGGTTGCGTTAGGTTTACATATCGTTAGCACTTCAAATGTTGGAAGATTTCCCAAAATGTTTCCAGATAACCGTCCATGGCTATCACTTACAAATAATGCTTTTGGTTTTCTGGTAGTCGATTGGTTTTGCTTACGCTGATTTGTGTGCTGGTAAGATCTTGTTTTTGTGTTGGGCGATTACCATTAGCGGTTAATTTTGGTTTAATTACAGATTGTGGAGATGCTCCATATTTGGAATTAAAAGGAACCTTTTTAACATCATGTTTTTGTGTTGGGTGTTTATCATTAGCGGTTAATTTTGGTATAATTATAGATTGTGGAGGTGCTTTAATTTTAGAATTGAATGGAACCTTTTTCTTCCTTAAGCACTTAGTGAGACGAATCAAGAGAGCGCGAGTTACGTTCGTCAATCCTGTAACTTTAAGATAATAATAATAAAGGAGTAGGGGATAAAGATGAGAATCCTCTTTATTTAGATGTAACGTTAGAATTAATTAAGTCTCTTCTTAGCCGCTGTACCGTGCGCGTTAATCACACGTTTGTTCTAATTAATAAATAAAAATAAGTTTTAAATTAATCAAAGTAGTTTGGGATTTAAATTAATTTCATAAATAAATTCTTTTAAAAACCCTGATCGCTCGACACGATTTGAAACTGGCGCAGTCAGTAGGATCTGCTTGTACGATTACTGACATTTAATGAAAGTGTTCGGTGAATTTTAATTCTTTAACAAGTGAATCTTGCAATTGGAACTTAACGGTGACAAAAGGCGTAAAGGCGTAGTGGAAGAAGAAGGGCCCACGGTGGAAGGTAAAATTCCTGAAATCAACAAGCGAAAGGGTCGGATCAACATTTCCCATACCCGCGACAACCCACAGCGTGAGGATAAAATTTCCCATACGCAACACACCCCAATCCAGTGGATAAAATTTCCCAGAGACCACAACAAAAGGAAGAAACATTAGAAAACAACATTCCACGTCCGTAAAAACAATAATTTATGTGGCTCGAATTCCTACTTGTAGTCCTGTAAGTAATTTATTTTGTATTTTTTTGTAAAACTGATATTTTCAAAATTGACGAATTATTGGCAAATTTCCAAAATTTAAATTTAAAAATGGCAAATCCAAATCCAGTTCAACCTGTTGTAAACACAAATAGAATTGATCAGATAACAACTGTAGAAGTCAATATTATTCCAAAATTTTCTGGTAATCCTATATCATTACCGCTTTTTATTGAAGCATCAGAAAGTTTTATAAATAGACGAGCAAATAGGGTTAATGAAGATGATCCAATAAATTTTTATATACTACAAATTATAAAATCTCGCTTTGAAGGAGAAGCTCAAGATTTAATCGCTTCACGAGAACTAAATACATGGATGGAAATAAAAGCATGCCTTGAATTAGCTTATAGTGATCAGAGATCAGAAGATTGTTTATTAACTGACCTAATGAACATTTTGCCTAGTCCAAACGAAAATCCGTATTCTTTGGGTAACAGAATTAGAAATGTTTTAAACCTCCTGTTGACAAAAGTTAAATTAACCGTACATGAACTTGCTGACAAACGATTAAAAATCAATATGTATAAAAAAACAGCATTACAAACTTACATGCGTTCATTGATGCAATATTCAGATTATGGAGAATACATTTATTTGAAAAATCCAGCAGATTTAGAAACTGCCATGCAACATATTTTAGAAAAGCAAAATTGGCAATATTATTGTAAACAAGCTTCAAAAATAAATCAACAAAATTCGCCAAAACAAAATTTGTTAATTCCAGGAAAAGATTTTAATTTACCTCAAACTTCACAAAATAAAACAAATCCATTAAATTTAGCATCAAATCTAAATAGAGTAAGAGCAATTGATAAATATCCACAACAATTTGCTAGAAATCCGGTTCGACCGCAATTTAATATGCAACCAAGACCTAATTTTACTCAGAATCAATTTAATTTCCCTAGACCTCAATTTAATCAACCGAATTACATGCAAAAATATCCATATCCAAAACCAAATTTTAACCAAAATGTAAGACCATTTGTGCAACAAAAACCGTATACACCGACTCCGATGGATATAGATACTACCATAAGTAACTACAGACTGAATAAATCTAGAATAAACAACATTGAAAACGAAAATTTATTTTACGATGAAGAAAATGGGATGTATTACCAATACGTCGATCCATACTTGCAAACATCATTAACTGAAGATTTTATTTCAACGGAAGAAGAAGTGACAGTTGAAGAAACTAATAATTCTTGTCCTGAAATTTCTGAAGTAGACTCTGAAACAAATTTTTCTGCAACAGCCTCACAACATCAGATTCCGTAGTGGAAGTAAATTTACAAAATTCTTCAAAATTACCTTATATCATACTACCCGAATTGGACAATGTCAAAATTTTAATTGATACTGGTGCAACACATTCGGCTATATCTTCAAAATTAGCAAACAAATATTTTCAGGAGTACTTTTGTTATGAACCATATGTAGTGAAAACTATGCATGGATTAACAAAACATTATTATAAATTAAATTTACCTAGCTTCAAAACTTTTAATGATTTTGAAAATAATTATTGTTTCAATATAATAGACTTTTCTGAAAAATTCGATGGGATCTTAGGTAGCGATCATTTAGAAATGATGGGAGCTAAATTAGATTATCCAACAAAAACACTACAGACCAAAAATGCAAATATACCATTTTACTTCAATAAAACAAAAATTAATGTACCACAAAGAACAAGGCAAATTATCAAAATACCTACAACTAACAAGGAAGGACAATTTTTAATAAATCATTGTGAAATAATAAAAAATGTGGAAATTCCAAACGCATTAGTTAGTGTTAATAATTACGAATGCTTAGTAGAAATAACAAATTTCAACGAATACCCTGTACAATTAAATTGTAATCCTATAGAACTTGAAGAAGTTAATTTGAAAAACTACGAAACAAATAAAACTCTCACAAGACAAGAAACAATTAAAATCCAGAGAGAAAATATTAATAAGAAATTACGACTAGATCACCTAAATAATGAAGAAAAATTGATGATAAAGAACTTGCTACATCAATATCCAGAAATTATACATGATGAAAGAATTCCTTTAACCTTTCATTCGGAAGTGAAACACGAAATAAATTTATCAGACAATGTTCCTATTTATCAAAAGCCATATCGACAACCATATGTTCAACAACAAGAAACGAAGAGACAGATTGAAAATTTGAAGTCTCAAGGAATAATCAGAGATAGTTGCTCACCATGGGCAAGCCCAATAGCATTGGTGCCAAAGAAATTGGATGCATCTGGAATTCCGAAATGGAGAATGGTTATCGATTATCGACGTCTTAATGATAAAACGGTGAAAGATCGGTATCCGTTGCCTAACATTAATGAGATATTGGATAAGTTGGGAAGAGCAAATTATTTTTCTAGTTTGGATTTGGCAAGTGGTTATCATCAAATTCAACTTAAAGAATCAGATAAATTCAAAACTGCGTTCATAACCAATCAAGGTCAATATGAGTTTGAGAGGATGCCATTTGGATTAAGTAACGCACCCTCAACTTTTCAAAGGACGATGAATAGTATGTTACGAGGACTTACCGAAGATATATGTCACGTATATCTGGATGATATTATTGTGTTCAGCACCTCATTACAAGAACATAAGGTACGATTGCAAAAGGTATTTGAAAGACTAAGACAAAACGGCGTTAAAATATCTTTGGATAAATGCGATTTTCTAAAAAAGGAAATTAGGTATCTTGGACACCTAATAACCGAAAAGGGAATAAAACCTGATCCTGCAAAAATTGAAGCCATAAAAAAGTTTCCATTGCCCAAAACTAAACGTGAAATTAAATCATTTACAGGTTTATTGGGATATTATCGAAAATTCATTAAGAATTATGCAAAATTATTAAAACCAATGACACAATATCTGGCTAAAGATAAAGAAATTGAAATTACGCCTGAATATAAAAATTGTTTCGAAATGTGTAAAAATTTATTATGTAACGATCCCATTTTACAGTTTCCTGATTTTACAAGGCCATTTGTAATCACCACGGATGCAAGTAACGTCGCAATTGGAGCAGTGCTGAGTCAAGGAGTAATTGGAAAAGATAAACCCATAGCTTACGCTAGTAGAACTTTATCTAAGACAGAATTAAAATATTCTACCGTAGAGAAGGAACTATTGTCAGTGGTTTATGCTTGTAAGCAATTTCGTCCGTATATCTATGGAACAGAATTTACACTTGTGACCGACCATCGACCTTTATTGTGGATTCATAATTTAAAAGACAATAATCTCAAGTTACAACGTTGGAAAATTTATCTCCAAGAATTTAATTACAAAGTCGTATATAAAAAGGGTAAAATGAACGTTAATGCGGATGCACTAAGTAGAATCCAAATAAATCACATCGATAATGAAAGTACATTGGCAAACAGTGGTTCAATAATAAATTTAGAAGACGATAATGAAAGTTTAAATAGTGATCAAAATTTAGAAGTAACTAATCCAATACCAATTACTGAAAAACCAATAGATAATAAAGATAATCAACTTTTTATCTATCTACATGAGAAACCAACTGAAGTGCATGAAGAAGTAAAAGAAAATAAAAGAATTTTAAACATTTACATCAACAAAAGGGAAATTGAAACACATTTATTACACGTATTAAAAGAATACTGTACAGAAAAACTGTATCATTTATTTTGCAGTGATGAAATGTATAAAATCATTACTGATATTTATCTAAATCATTTTGAAAATGCAAAATTTAAATTAATTAGATGTTTAACAAGGGTTCAAATTATTAATGCAAACGATAAAATGAGACAACTGGCTTTAATAAGAAAATTCCACGAGGGAATCACCAACCATAGAGGAATAGAACATACAATTAAGGAAATTAGAAAGAATTTTAGTTGGAAAAATCTAAACCAGATGGTAAACAAATATGTAAATAATTGTCAACAATGTCAACTAACCAAATATGATAGAAATCCACCTGAGATTAGACAAGTTATTACTGTAACACCTACAAAACCCATGCAGGTCTTGCATATTGATTCATTTTCAACGGAAAGAACGTCATTTTTGACAATAATAGATAAATTTTCTAAATTGGGCCAAGCTTACGAACTTAATGATAAAAATGCAATAACCATTGTTGATAAATTAACTGAACATTTTAGCAAGTTCGGAATACCAAACGAAATTGTATGTGATCATGGAAGTGAATTTAACAATTATTTAATCAAAGATCAATTGAAATTATATAAAATAAATGTACATTTTACTACAATAGGTCATCATAATTCAAATTCACCCATAGAAAGATTTCATTCAACGCTTATAGAACATTTACGTCTTATAAGATTAATGGATAAAAATCTTTTTCTACGTATTGCAATGAATAGAGCAATTTTGGCATATAATTCTACAATTCACTCATCCACAGGATTTACTCCTTTCAACTTACACTTTGGACATTTAGACAATTTAGATCCAATCAATATCGACTATGAACATAGAGCTTCGCAAGATTATATTAATAAACAAAAGGAGATTACTCAATTGGTTTATGAGAAGGTAAATGAAAAAGAAAAAGCAAGGAAAACCAATGTAAATAAAAAAGTAAACAAGAACATTTCTGAATCTCAATTTGAGGTAGGACAGCAAGTATATTGGTTTAAAGAAACAAGAGAAAAACTAAAAGAGAAATATATCGGACCATATGAAATTATAGAGATTTTGGAAAATAATAAAGTAAAATTACAATCTAAAAATATCAAAGGAACCAGAGTAGCACATATGAAAGAGTTAAAACGTCGTCTTTTTACAGGTGCCTTATCAGCACAGGACGAGCAGAACTGACAAAATTGGAAGATTCTAATGGGGCTATAATTCACCAATTAGGTATCGCGTATAACAGCCATTCAGACGCGGAATTAGTATTAGAAATAAATTTAAGAGAAGTTATTAACACTATAAGTACTAATTTTAATTTCATTAATTCAGATATAAGGATTAACCACCAAAGTTCAGAATTAATTAATAAGTTACATAATGAAATACGTGATAAGTTGGAAATTTTGAGTTTAAAATCTAGAAGTAAAAGAGCATTAATAAATATTGCAGGAAAATTCATAAAGGCCATTACAGGAAATCTTGACGATTCAGATGCAGAAAGATATGATGATTTGATATCAAAATTAGATAAAAATCAAGAAAAATTAGATCATAATTTACATTATTTAGCAAAATTAGTAAATAAAACTAATATTCAAGTTCAAAATAATTTCAATTTGGTAGTAAATAAAATCAAGAGTTTAAATGATAAACTTGACTTACTATGGCTCAATAAAAATGTAATCGAAATCATTGAATGTTATGAAATGACAGCAAGAAATTTAAATGAACTTATAGACGTATTAAATTATGCAAAAAGAGGAATCGTACACCCGCTACTAATAACTCCTTCAAAACTGATAGAAGAAATAAAACTGATACACTTGGACGACAATCATAAATTTCCTTTCGATTTATTATTGGAACAAGTTGATACAATTGAAAGAATAACGGAAGTAAAAGCTTACAAGAAGGATGATAAATACACAATCATTTTACAAATACCTTTGATAAGTAACGAAATATTTCAATATTATGAAATTCATCCATTGCCAACTATAATTAATGATACTCTAATTCAAATTGAAAATCAGTTTAGATTTATGGCATCGGATGAATACAAATACATTGCTACTGATACCATTTGCATTAAACTGTTTGAAGAAAAATACTTGTGCAAACAACAGATTGAAAGTAAAGATTTACAAAGTTGCGAATATCAGTTAGTGGTCAGAAATATTGTAAATAAAAACTGCAAATTCATAAGTTTAACGATAGTAGATTTTCAAATAATTGAATATAGCTTTGGTACTGTAATTGTATTAATTAAAGAAACAGAACTGTCAGAAATTTGTAATAAAATGATAAAAATACATAAATTAAAAGGTACTTATTTGATTAATCGCAAAAATCAATGTATTTTTAAGATAGCTGATGTTGTAATTCGTAATTTTTATTCTGTTAGTATCAATACGCCATCAATATCAATACCAGCTATAGACAGGAATATATTAAATTTGACATTTAATGAAAATAAATTAAAATTAGAAAATCTTAGCTTTGTTAACAATAATAATTTAGAAAAACTAAATTCAATTAAAAACTTCGGCGAAACTCACAGTTATTTACTTTATATGATTGTTATAATAATTATTTTATTTTTAATTGTGTATTTAATAAAAAGGTTCTTTAAGAACAAAAATGTTAAAACTAGGAGAATCCAGGAGGATCCTCAATCTAGCCAGGGAGGAGTTACGTTCGTCAATCCTGTAACTTTAAGATAATAATAATAAAGGAGTAGGGGATAAAGATGAGAATCCTCTTTATTTAGATGTAACGTTAGAATTAATTAAGTCTCTTCTTAGCCGCTGTACCGTGCGCGTTAATCACACGTTTGTTCTAATTAATAAATAAAAATAAGTTTTAAATTAATCAAAGTAGTTTGGGATTTAAATTAATTTCATAAATAAATTCTTTTAAAAACCCTGATCGCTCGACACGATTTGAAACTCGCGCACTGTTTTTTCCAACTGGTCAATTTTGTTAAGACGTCGGAAAATAGGATTAGTATTTTCTTTGTTACGACGACGGTCGGTAGATGGTGATGTATCTAATGAAATGACGTTCTTCTCAGTAAATGTTGCAGTACTAACGAAATTATCGTTTAATGCTAAAAAACTATCTCTATATCTGTTCTGTGGTTTAATGATTCGATGCTATCGTTTATTACAAATGTATTTTTTGCATTTAATAATTCGTTTTTTCTACACTTTAGATCATTTTTATTACCCGACTCGTCTCCCCCAGTTTACGTGAAATATTGCGAAGCTCAACAAGCTTTAGATTATCTACATTTAAATTTCACTATTTCACGTTTATATTATTATTTTATTTCTATGATTTTATTATTTTACTACTTTTTTATTTTAAAATCTTATAATAAAAATATCGTGAACAAAAAACTGGTCCCCAACCATGTTTATCGAGTCCGAACGTTCGAAAGAATTAAGAAAATATCAATTTATTCACGAAATTGTTGGTTTATATACAAACAAAGGTAGCCATCAAATTGCATTGACGATCATCCTTTCACAAAAAATGACTGATCTCTATTTAGTACCAAAACACACTTGAAAAACTCAAACAAACCACAGATGAAATCTCGTGTGTCGTCGTCTTCAGAGACTTTTTTAAATAAGTAATCATACAACACGCAGATGTGGATTTAAAAATCGGAGCAACGATGATTATGGTAAATAAAAATTTATCTTTTTCACAGTAAATCTCCGTTAAATTTGCTTGAGAGTAGTTATTTCATGATGATATCTCAATTCCTCCTTTAGATATGATTTTTATTATTCACATGTTTAGTACTCAAATGTGTAGTGTTGTGCTTTAAAATTATCTAACAATTTTGCTTATGAGAAATAAGACACACTTAAACTTGATTAAAATTACTTTAAAATTCTTATTATTTTATCAATATATCTCAATTCATTCTCGAGATACGATATTTTATAGAAGTGTTTTTAAATAAATAATGATACAACACGCAGAGTTGGATTTAAAAAATCGTAGCAGCGATGATAATGGAAAACAATTATTTATTTTTTGCGCAGTAAATCTCCGTTATTTTTTTTTTTTTTGAATACGGTAGTTATTTCATGATGATATCTCAATTCCTTCTTGAGATATGATTTTTAAACTTTTAGTGATTTTGTAATAAAATATTGTATATTGAATACAATATTTTATTATTATTAATAAAATAAATATATAAAATAAATATTGATCCAGGGAATAATTTGAGGTATCGGTGACATAATTTACGCAACTAATACTTAACCCTTTTAGTGCCGGGCGAAATAGAGGTACCTATGCGAAAAAAACCGATCAAGTAGTAAACCGCTACAAAAGCGAGCCGATATATCGGCTCTGGCACTTTTCGCAATTGTAGCAGGAGCCGATATATCGGCTCCCAGCACTAAAAGGGTTAAATATACAGAATGAAATAAAACAAAAATTTAGTTGTGAACTGAAATGTTTTATTTCTTCGCTAATTCATACGACAAACATTTCTATTTACAAATACAAACTGCTACAATTAAATACCTGCGATATATTTGTCAATACATTTAAAGTGCTGAAACACATGTTACTACCATTTTATTCCTATGAATTTAATCAATAAATAATTTTATTACATTTTATGTATAATATAATCTCCAAGGGGGGATTTAAATCACAATTATTATAATCTATTTAAGGAATCTATAACTACAATGGCACAGTCGAAAGAATTACAGTAAAATATATTATTGTATATCATAAATATAGTATATTAATAAAAAATGAAGATAATTATTATGTAATAAACTATGCATTGTAAAATAAAAATGTCTTTAATTCATTCATAGCGGCACAAGCTTTTGACTAATTCAGAACAACTGTGTAAAACACTAAAACGTATTTGTACTATTATTATTTTAATATCCCAATAACAGTCATTGTAGGTAAGTTTGCTAGGTAAATTAATGATTAAATAAAACAATAATGGAAATCAGATTGCGAAATATAAAATTATCACAATTATTAACATTACTGACAAAATTATTATAGCTGTCCATTGGCGACGATCTAAAAAAAATAAATATTAATCAAAAATCGTTATTATATCATTAAATTTTACCATTTGATAATTTAAAAACTTTCGCCACTTTCTTCATAGTTGAATCCAGCTTAGAATCGGTATTTTCTAATTCAGTACCAAATTCGTCTAGCATACTAAAAAGAATTGAAAGAATTTAAGAAAAATAAAACATCAAATTTAAAAATAACACACACAAAGTAAATTTATTTTTTTCAAGGTGCTTTTACATTAATTTCTTAAATGGAGTATCCAGTATGATATATGCTAGTTGAATTGCCATTATATCCAATTTTAGTAGTTTTCGAGATATTTATAATTTTAAGTAAAATGTTTGATAAAAAATGCCATTATTATACTTAATATGATACTCAAGCTAATTTTGTTATTTTAAACAGATAAATTTAATAGAAGTAAAAAGAATAGCGAAATGTTAAAGGGAAACAAATAAAAGAAATATATTAAGTTATACAGACGATGCTCTATTACAGAGTTAGAAAATGGGCAAAAGAATGTCACAGGCTTTTATTGAACAAGCCAAAAAATCGTGACAAGAAATTTTTATAAATAAGACCAAATTCATAACCATTGCAAAGGAACTACTGCGTCGGCATTATAGATTAATAGAAAATAACATCAACAAACCAACCATGTTGGCTCAACAAATTATTGAGCGTTTTCTTCCCAATTCAGTCCCAGTATCTGTTACAAACATCTTTTTTGAGTTAAATTTGAATTAAAAATTGATACTGCTTTTAAGAACCTTAATACTGCTTCCAGAAGATTTGATACTGCCTCTAGAAGACTTGATACTATTTCCGGAAGACTTGATACCAATTCTAGATGACGTGATAATGCTTCCAAAAGACTTCAAAAAGCTCAAGAAGTTTGTACATCTCGTGAACTTCCGCAATCGGCAATTCTTCTCAACAAATGTCCATCTTCTCCAAGAAGGTTGATGAATACGCGCAAAAATACTGTGATGCGGTAGTGTACGGTATTTTTAGAAGACTTGATTTGTTGTTAGAAGTGATGAAGATGTATATGAACATGAAGATGCGGTAAACACTGCATGTGGAAATGTTGATACTGTTTTTAGAAAAGTTGATATTCCTTCCAGAAGAATGATACTTCTAGAGGAGCTTCTAAAAGGTTTAAAATGTTTCCAGACGACTTAAAATATTTTTAGACGACTTCTTGCAGATGATGTGATATTGCATCTAGAAGACTTGAAATGCTTCAAGATGACTTACAATGCTTCCAAAAGACTTTAGACGCCTCAAGAAGACTGAATGTTGCTGTCAGAAGACATGAGATGCCACCAAAAGGCTGAATACTGCCTCTAGATGACTTGATACCGTCTGTAGAAAATTTGATTTTTGCTTCCAGAACATTTGAAATATTTCCAGACGACTTACAATGCTTCCAAACGACTTTATACTGCAACTAGAAGACTTGAAATGCTTCCAGACGACTTACAATGCATCCAGAATACTTCAGATGTTATTGGTACAAGACTTGAGATGCTTCCAGAAGATTTGATATCGCATCTAGAAGACTTGACTTGATATCGAATCTAGAAGACTTGATTTGCTACCAGAAGACTGAGTACTGCCTCTAAAGGGCTTGATATTGTTTCTAGAAAACTTCATATTGCTTCCAGAAGACTGATACTGCTTCTAGAATACTTAAAATGTTTCCGAACGATTTACAATGCTTCCAGATGGCTTACAGTGCTTCTAGAAGATTTGCAATGCTTCTAGATGACTTGATATTGAATCTAGAAGACTTAAAATACTTCCAGATGACTTGTAATGCTTCCAGAAATATTGATGTTACCGTTAGCAGACTTAAGATGCTTCCAGAAGACTTTGCACCTAGAAGACTTCATTTGCTACCAGAAGACTGAATATTGCCTCTAGATGGCTTAATACTGTTTTCAGAAAACTTTATTTTGCTTTCAAAAGATTTGAAATATTTCCAGAAGATTGATACTGCTTCTAGATGACTTTATATTGCATCTAAAAGACTTGAAATGCTTCCTGACGGCTTAAAATGCTACCAGAAGACTTGAAATGCTTCTAAAAGACTTGATGCTAATTTTAGAAGGCTTGAAATACCTCGAAAAGAATTGAAACGCTTCCAATATACTTGATACTGTTTCCAAAACGCTCGATATTGCTTCTAGATGTTTTAAAATATTTCCAAAAATTAAAAAAAAGAAGATTTGAAATACCTCCAGAAGACTTCATACTGTTTCTGAAATAATTGATGTTGCTGCCAAAAGACTTGAAATGTTTCCAGAAGACTTGATACTGCTTCTAAAAGATTTGAAATGGTTATAGAAGTCTCGACATTAAAATTTGAAATACCTCCAGAAGACTTGATACTGCTTCTAAAAGATTTGAAATGGTTACAGAAGTCTCGACATTGCCTCTGGAAGGCTTAATATTGCTTTCAGAAGATGTGAAATATTTCCAGAAGATTTAATACTGCTTCCAGAAGATATAAATTGCTTCCTAAAGATTTGAAATGCTAACAGAAGACTAACTTATTTGATACCAAACGTATTTTCATGACAAATCAACAAGTAGTAGAAAAATCGTCAAAATGATACTAATATATGAACAATAAATGTATAACACCATGTATAATCAAAACGCATATGTCTAGCGTAATGAAAATTGGTATGGAAGTTCTACTAAATTAGTATAACTTACCATCACATAGAGAGAGCCGAAACCCTGCTGGAAAGACTAAATGTATCTTCCGTAAACGGTGCGGCGCGTACTATCGCTACACGAGGCAGCATGGAGTTGGTATATGGTGATATTGTTTGGAGACGGGTGGCCAACTATGTCGACTCACTTACATCCATACCTCTTCAAATTTAACCGGAGGGGCCGGATAATGTAGTAGTCTCCTACTCAGCCTACCCCAATCAGGTTCGATCGGATTCAAATCTGGAGAAGGAGTTGGCCATGTGCAATCGGGGTTGTCTTGCACGTATAGAAGACTAAGGCACCGCCAAAAGTATTAAAGCACAACGTGCTCTAATACCTCATCTAAGAGTCGTTGACCCATCACCTTTATTTGTCGGAAAACAAAATATCCCTCCACTTGGCAAGCCATCAATGTCTAGTGTCGACCCACACATGACATATGCGACGGTGCTCAAGTATTAGTGGAATCCGTTGTATCGCACGACGCCCACCACCAATCGTGCGCGATAGAGGTAGTGATATGGCCAGATTCTTCTGTACATGCACCGTATAAGAATTCTTTCATGGCCAGCTCGTTCTCCGGATATGAGTCGGATTGAACATGTTTAGGACATGATGGGTCGGAGACTTCAACATTATCCCACTGCCCTGGCTAACGTTGAGGAGCTATAGAGACGAGTTGAGGTGGTAAGGTTGGTCACCCCTTCCACTACAATATAACCTTATATCAACTTCATAACACGTCGTGTAGCGATGGTACTCGCCGCTTATTGAGGATACTTTCGATATTCCTACATCCCCTTCCAGCAGGATTGTATTGCTCTCCATGCAAGGGTAAGATATGCTACTGTAGTACTACGTCCATACCAAATTTCATTGCGCAGGCCACATGCGTTCAGACTCTATAGGGTGTGCTTGTGAATTATTTCCAATATATATTCAGGAGTATATTCATGAAAATATTAACAAAAAGTTATAAAAAGAGACTTTAAACCCCTTCCAGGGATTTTTCAGAGAATGACATATAAGCTACTTACTCTCAAGCTACTTTGCAAACATTTAGTGGATATATTCAAGGCTGCTAAGAAACTGCAAATGAAGTTATATGAGCTAGAGGAAGACAGTAAAATTAAATCCCTAGTTGACGCCTAAAAGATCTCATAGAAATCTGAAGAATATTGTTGAATATAAATTCTTAGAAGACTATCCGCTACTTATGATAATCCTTTTTTGAAAGTACTAACTGCTATGAGTCATCACTTTTCTCCATTATTAAAGTTAGAAGTAGTTTTAAGAACTCAAATCAGTAATATGTATTAGAATTGACAAAAATATTATAGTAAGAATCATATTCTACATGTTTGTGATTGTATTGTAATAAATGTTTTAAAAAGTAATTGTAATGTAATATGTAAAAGTAATTAAGTGGCGGTCAGGGGCAATACGTTGTTTCTCTTGTTTATTGTAGATACTTATAAACCTGTCGATGGGAACAATTCCCGAAACGTTGTTTTAATGTATTAAATACATATAAGAGGAGATTTTGGAGGAGATTGATGTCATAATTATACATATACTCTTTTAAAGAATAAATATAGTACTTACAGGCAAAAATACAAAAATGGCGCACTTAATTTAGAAAAAATAAAAAACGGTAATGGTTCACTTATTATGAAACAGAGGTAGTATTTTTTAATCGCTTAATTATTATTTACAGTTTATTTCCAGCGGCTATTCTAATTGGTATTGTAGGTTTAAAATAGTTAGATGTACCAAGTCAGCAAAGTGAATTTTTATTGAACGAGCCTGAGTTTACGAGTCGAACGAGCAAAGCGAGCGAGGCGAGTAAAAGGTACCGGGTTGGAATCCAGTTGTTTGCTAAAATCTTTTCAAATTGACAGCAATTAGCGGCAGGTAAAATACTTTGTCTGACTCATTTGCGGCAGGTAAAGTACTTTGTCTGCCGCTAAATGCTATCAAATTTGACAGTAAGATAAAGTGTCACTTTACTGCCGCAAATGGATACAATAAAGTATACTTTTGCTGCCGGTTGGCGATAAAAACAATTTTTTGACTAAATAAATTCTGTACACGTTTAAAAATATTTTAAGTGTTCAAGTACTAAATAGCAAATAGAAATGGAGTGAATCGAATCAAATCCTAAATTCTGAAAATTTTAGACTCTTATGACTTCGTAACGTATATTATTCTTCAGTAACGATAAAGTTTGAATAGGGCTTTTAATCGGTATTAAAACGAGATATTAAAGTTCGATATTCCGGGATTCCAAATACCGATATCCCGAACAATTTTTGCGCGTTATTGAAAACCGGTATTATTCTAAAAAATATCCCCGATATTTTTATATTAGAATCGGATTCAAAAATTTTTGCTCCTCACTGTGAACACCAATAACAAAAAATTTCTCCAGAGAAAAAATCGAAACTAAATTCGATTCGCAAAATTTAATTCCTTATTATGTGAGGTAATTAAAATTTTGTCCTCGTTGTATTTTTCTTTATGTATGTTTATTGCCAACCTACATTAAAACTAAATCTTAATATGTGGTTAAAAATAAAGCCAAACTTAAACAAAAATCGTTACTCAATTCTGTTAGTGCACTATTTTTTACTTCGTTTAACTATTAAAATATGCAGATCAGTTTTGGTGCTTTATCATTTCCTAATGTATTGCTTAATGAGATGTAATGTAATGTCAGTCATAAACGGAAAAAGTTCTTAAGTGCCTATATTTTGATTTGGAATGTTGTCCGAAAACGCGAGTTCGGTGTAGATAGAAGGCTTCTGTCAAACGCGAATAATGTTACAAATGTTACGTGGTCCTTACAATGCCAGATATTTTCTTGTACTCAGTGTATAATTACTTTATTATTGTAGCCATGGTGTTTACAGGCAAATTAAAGAAAAATTTAGAAAATCAGATGAAATATGACATTTTCTTTTTAACTTGTGATTGATGTTAGAATTTATTGATTATCCTTCCCTTACATGTTTCGGCAAATTGCCATCATCAGAGGGTTTCTAAAACCAAAGTTTTAACCAAGATTATGTCTATATTCTAATAAAATTAAAAAGGAACTTACTTCATCAAACAAAGTGGGTATTAAAAAGGAACTTACTTCATCAAACAAAGTGGGTTTATGATAACATTTAAATGTTATCATAAAGGTATTATTTGTGTTGTCTGTATTTATGTTTATATATCTATCTTATATATCTGTATTTCTAAACGATGCCGATTACTGTCATACTCGCCGATGTCGATGCGAAACGATGCGAGTAACGAAATGTGTGATGCGTACAAGTACACACGAAATAATCGTATTACTCGTTTGACGAGTGTACGATTATTTCATATACTCGTCGTATTGTACTCGTAATCACACGATGCTGTACGTACTCGTGCAGTGCTCTAGCGGAAACATAACTCGCACAATTCTTTATCTTGAAACTTTCACTGTACCTTCCAAGAAGCATTATCTAAAGAAAGACGTACGGTTTTCTTGAACTACGATTATATCGTAGTTCTTTAACTATAAACAACTTAGTGCGTATTTTTTAAGACTAAAACGCAGAGTTTTAGTCATTTGCTTACCATTTTTGCCAAAAGCTAAATAACAAGAAATCCGTTCGTCTTTCTCTAGCTATTGATTTGTAAAAACAAAATAATTTTTTGTTTTTGTTCTACCTTGAAAATTGTAGCTGAAATCGTTTCGACCGTGGAGCCCATTCAACACGGTTTTAATCAAGTGGCAACATGGCATTTTTCATTTCATTTAATTAAAAAAATATTCTTTGTATTCAAAAATGTGTATACAATAAAAACATACAAACTTTTTTTTCAAATCTTTTATTATTTCCTCGGAGAAAATCGAAAAATTATGTGAATTTTCATATTTGGCTTTAGGTTGAGTTGGCTTGGGTAGCATCAACAACCCCAACTTTATCCAACCCAAAGAGCTAAAAAACTTCTACCAAGCTAAGGGTTTGACATTATTTCTTAACTGGTTTAAATACCTGTACATCTATAATGGTGAACTGTTTACTAGGAAATTTATGATAGTAAGAGTTCTGGATAATTCATTTCGACATTCTCCGTTGTACTATCTAATTGTCCCTGATTGAGCATTGCATCTGCTTCTCAATAAATTCCCAACATTTTTCAGTTATAACTCAACAAACATCCTTTCTCATTTCATTCTTCAGAAAAATTATAGTTAACGCTTGAATAAATAATATCTATTAATATATCTATCAGTTAATAAGTAGTAGTCAGTAGTGGAGTAGCACTTAGGCGCCGGACACGTGCGTAATCTGGGTGTGCAAGCACACATACGGAATAGTAATGGGTGTAGAACACCACACACATAACCGCCTAATATGTTAGTTATCTAGGTGCTCAAGCATCTATACGAAATTTTTAATAGTTCTATCTGGATTCAAGATATAACCATCAATTATTTTCTTAATTTTAAAGTGCTATTGAGCTTTTTAAACCCAATTCAGTCCTAGTATCTATTGAAAATGTTATTTGTCTAAGGGACTTGATACTGCTTCCAGAAATGTTTCAAAATCATGAAATGTTTTCAGAAGACTTGATACTGCTTTCAAAAAACTTGAAATGCCTCCAGAAAATTTGATATTGCTTCCACAAGTCCTGACACTGCTTCCAGAAGACTTGAAATGTGTTCTAAATGTCATTATTTAATTCGATTAAATATTATTTAATCGACTTTTTTCTGAAAAACATTCCTTCTTTCATTTCAACTCTGGTAATTACCTATATGATCTGCTTTCTGAAACTAAACTTTGCGGTTTTTTCTCAAAAACTACTTATTTAATGACAAGATTCTAAATTTGAATTGGTGGTAACCTGACATGCTCTTAATGACGGAAATATTTCATTTTTTCGATATACCATGCAGTTTCGCATACAATGGCGGTTTAGTAGCATGCAGTTATTATGAATATTGCCAGATAGATTTCAATCTGGATTGAATTTCAATAGAGCCGTTAACGTTAACCGATTAGAAACCGTCTTTAAAAAACTCAGTAAACTATGTAAAAATAAAGGACTTGTTAACATTTTCAGATTCTAAAATTGTTTAATTTTTGTTATAATTAATGCTAGAAATTAAAATCCCCTCTATAAAAACTTTAGTAGCGTTTCGATGTTTCACGTAAGATCAAGAAAGAGCAGACACGTACTATCCGAATCTTTTCTTCTAGCAAATAAGTTTATCGTGGTATCTAGCTCATGCACCTTTTATTGATTTTTATTATGGACCAATCGCGTGCGAAACGACGTGACGTCACCAAAATTGTTTCAAAATTTTATTATTTTATTCTAAAAACTTAAGCTCAGATTGAAAAATTAAAAAAAATGGTTAATTAAGCTAAGATTTCGTTATTACTTTTTCGTAATTATGTCTCAGAAATTTTTTTACACCGATTAAGTTATAAAATAAAGAGAATCAAAAAGATGTACATGATCAAAAAGATAGTGTTCCGACTAGATGTTACGCCTTTCTGTATATGTAGATAAAATGATTTTTGGAGAACCTATGTTTCATGTATGTATATAAAACAAAATTATAGATACTATGCGTAATTCCTGAATTCGGACCTTGTACGAAATTTTTAGCCACAACGCGGTCATTAACAAAAAAAATAACGAACAAAAACAGAAATGAGCAATTCAGGAAAAGGGGGGTTCCGTCCAATACGAACAGAATCGCAAAAGTGGTGCTGGTGTTTGTTCGGACTAAACATAGTGCCTTTATGTCTATATAGATAAAAGGACATTTAAAAATTTTGAATGAAACTATGTTATTACAAATTTAGCAGGGTTTTTCATTTTTGTATGTAATATAAAAATTGTACAATATTTATACAAAGTTTAGAATCAATTCGATATAAATTAAGCTCGGCTGAAAAATACTCAAAATTTAACGTTCTATATGTAAATTCAATAAAAGTACGTTCCTATTTAACAATGTTAATTTTGGATCACCTGTACATTTCAATTTTATCTCAAAAAATTTGCGTTGAGAAATAGAACACAACTGAATTTAAATCGCATTGATACCATACTTTACATACACTGATGTAGTAAATCACTTTTTTGAAGCCAACTATAAATTATATAAGGTGTGAAAAAATGAAAATTAAATTTTAGCTTTAAAAACGCGCTAAAAAGTATCATATAGAAGTCTAAGCCTTTTTCCCTAAGAATATTCCCAGAATTCAATCGATTCTAAACTTTATGTACATACTGTATATAAGAATTAAAACATTATATAGAGTTGTCCCCGAAATGCGACAAAAAAAGAAATGCGTGTACGATTGTGCTTTAAAAAAATAAAACTTGTTTTAAAAAATAGAATTTTGTGGAACATATCTCAATCAAGGACAATTAGACAGTGTAATGGAGTACGTCAAAATGAATCCTCCAGAAGCATAGGCGGCAGATCTCTGGGCCCCAAAAGTCTTGATACTGCTTCTGGAAGACTTGATACTGCTTCCAAAAGACTAGATACTGTCCCTGGAAGGCTTGAACTGTTTCCAAAAAACTTGATACAGCCCCTAGCCTCCAGAAGACTTGATTCTGCACATTGAAGACTTATTATTACTTAACTGCTTCTAGAAGACCTGATATTGCTTCCAAAAGACTTCAATGGTTCCAAAAGACGTGAAATGTTTCCAAAAGATTTGTTACAGCTTTTGAAACTGCTGGTAGAAAATATTTTCATCGCAAAAAAGAAGATACTGTTGATAGACTGTTTGAGTTCGCTTCGAAAATGTTAAAATACTATTGGACAAAATGCAAAAATGTATGCTTGACTTAAGTAGTCCAGAAACTATTTATTAAATACTAATTACTGCTGGCAGACGACATTTTTAATGCAAAAGACAAGTAACTGTTAAAGAAGATGTTTTGTTTGTTAAATACCAAATATATTATTAGCATTACGAAATCTTCATGTCAGAAATTTAAATACTGTCAGTTAAAGACTAGACTAAGCTGACGCAAGACATTTTGATTTCAAACGAACCATTGACGCCAGATACATGGGAGCCTTTTTCTTTTGGAGAGCCATCAATCATCGTTTGAGTCTTTTTCCAACTCAGTTTTTCAGCATCCAGTACCCGTATGTATTTTTTTTTGCTATTACATTAAAATTAGTTCAATAGCTGCATAAGATATGGTAGCAACATCTACCAATATTGAACATCTGTTTTCTACTAACACTTACAGTTTTAAACATATTTAACACAGTTTATTTGAAACACTTTGTTTAAAACATAACAACCATGTAGAAAACACAGAAATGATGGAAGTCATGTATTGACCAGATATTATCTTCAACAAGTACATAATTATATTATTATAATGATATACATAATCACATCATTTCTGAAAAGTCCATTTAGTTCTGAAACTTTTTGCTTCATAAGGTTTTGATTACATAAGTACCTGCAAGCCTTATTTATTATATCTTACAATTAGTAATTACAATATTTCATCATAATTGGAACTGATTTCTCTGGAAGGCATTAAAGCCAAAAGTCTATACCTCTACAATTGGTGGTAAAGAAAAATTACGAAGGAAAATTGATTTAGCATTTAATTCCTTACGTAAGTTAAATAAGGCTTGCTATATTTGAAAATCCGTTTTTCTGGAAACGGAGAACTCTAGAGAACAAATATCTGGCTGATAAATCAAAATTAATACCAAATTATCATCTATCGTCTTAAAAATGTTAATATACCAATTTTCGATAAATTGGCTTAAATCGTATTAGTTTTATGTAAGGAATTCACTGTTGTCCTGTGTACAATTAATCTGTAATTCTGTTCGCTATGTAGATAACTTAAGTTAAATCGACTTATTTTGAGCCTAGAAATCGAAGGAATATGATGTTATCTATATAGACATAGACAAGGCGAACTCTGAGTACTCAGCATCATCTTTTAATTTCGTTCGTTTACATTGCTCTACAAAAATTAGGGAGGTATAATTTTGAAAACCGAATCCGATAACCGAAATTATTTGAAATATTTCAGTTAAAACCGCATTGAATTCGGGCGTATTTCAACGCGGTCGTTTCTGGAATAACCGCATTATATTAAACCGCAATTTTCCGCAAAACTGTATGAAATTTATTTATTTATTTAATCCCAAGTGGGTACAGTAACAGGCCGAACTCAAAAGAAAACTGTACCACAAATAACCAAAACTATACATATAAAATAACAGTTCATAACAAAAGGGAAAAATTTAGTAACAATGTCACAAAAATTAAATAAAAGAGAACAAAAATAAAATTAAATGCTAGTGATATAAATAATACTTATAAGTAATAATCATTAATACATGTTAAATTTCAAATCAAATGAATGCTCGAGGCAACGCACCAACCGCAGCGAAAAGTAACTTTTTGAAAGAATAGAAAGAATGTCAAAATAAATCTATATCGAGACGATTTGCGGCAAATATATTATCGCAATAATATATATTTTATATATATATTGGAATATATTGCAATATACGGAATACATAAATAATAATTTAGATAAAGAATTAATAGATTATGATCAATTAATACACACAATAGAACAATCAATGGAAAAATCTGAAATAAAACAATATGGGGAAAAGAGGGAGAGAGATTTATGTCCATGGTGGGATAGAAAATGTCAAAGAGCAACCGAGTTGAGAAAATTTGTTATTAGATTATATATGGAAGATAAAACATAAACAAGATGATAGCTAAAAGATATATTGCGAGAAGAAAAAAAATATTACTTAACAAAAAACGACAACACTTTAGGAATTTTTGCCAATCTATTAACAGATTAACACCAATGACCAAAATATGGAGAACTATAAAAATATATAATAATGCAGTATTTAAGAAGCCAACAGAACTGTACAATGACCGCGTGTGGTCATCGACATTTTTAGATAACCTGTGCCCCGTGTACGTATCTGAAGAGAGAGAAATACTGAATACAAACTATGTCACTGATAAAGAGTCTGATATAATAACACCTATCAGTTTAGAAGAATTCAGAAAAGTGATTCATGTAAGAAAAGACACTTCATCAGGAATTGATTCCATCTCATACACAATGATAAAGAACACGCCAGAAAAAGCAAAAGATAACTTAATAGAAAACAACTACAATAGAATTTTAAATGGAGGAGATTTACCGAAGCAATGGGAAACAGCCTTGATTGTTCTTATACTAAAACCTAGGAAAAACCCTAATAAAGCAGAAAGCTACAGGGCAATATTGCTTATGTCATGTATCAGGAAAGTCTTTGAAAAAATAATAACTAACAGATTGGAATGGTGACTGGAACATAATAAGGTACTTGAAGAGGCACAGTTTGGATTCAGAAAAGGTAAGGAGGTCATGCATGCCAACACTTTATTCACAACGAACATTCAACTGGCTTTTCTTAAAAAGTACTCTCTGGTGACGCTATTCCTAAATCTAAAAGACGCATATGGGAGTGTGTTTATACCCAAACTGATAGATATTCAGTAATAATTTAAAGTATCTAATGCATTGATTAATGTAATTTATAAATTGATACCAGTTAAGATACTGGAACTGAAGAATGATGGATTAAAGCTAGGAAAAAATCAAGTATAGAGGATTACCACAGGGAAGTCCAATAAGTAATTTATTGTTTAATGTTTATATCAGAAGACTCAATAAGATGTTAAAAAAAAGGTACTACAACAATATATTACGCAGATGATATAGCAATTTATACAAGTGCAAAAAAATTTGAAAAGTGCATAAACAAACTTAATAAAGCAACTAAAGTGTTGGCAAAATTTCTAGAAGAGAGACATTTAACATAGGCTATAGAAAAAAAAAGCTATGATATTTTATAAAAAAGGAAAATTATCAAAGATCCAATATATTATAAAGAAGTTACAATACAGATAATATAAGGTACCTAGGTATACATTATAACTGCAAACTCTCATGAATCATATCAATGAAGCTAGTCAAGGTATTCCCGGAGAATCAAACATGATTAGATCATTAGCCTCGGAAATATTATCGTTGCTATATAAAAATGTGTTAAGATCGAGATTAGAATACGGACTCTGGATGACTATACCAACTACAAAAAATCAATAAAACAAATATATAAATCAAATATATAACAAATATATAAATCAAATATATAACAAATATATAAATCAAATACAGATTAATTTTAGGAGCATTAAAGACTACTTCGGTAAATGCATTGATCATGGAAATAGGACTTCCAGGTACTTTGACTTCCAGTTGTACAATTTCTTTGATTAAGTCATTGTATTACGAAATAATGTTGATGTCAGTCGTCGGTTACAAAACGTTTATTTTAAAATCATCGTAACCTAGCAAAAGCGTATTATATTTAAATAATAACTATAATTGTATACAATTTTTATATGTCTGTTAATTTAGATTCCCAAAAACCCAACTTAACCCGTGTGAAAAACCCACAAAAAAATTAATTCAAATGTGTTTAGTTACAAATTAAGTTTCACTACAAGTTTAGTGATAGTGCATTTTTTCACTATCATTAAAAGTGTAGAGATAATGCAATTTTTTAACTAAATAGACCGTAGTAATCTATTATTATAGAGTACTATTATATTTAATAGTAGTTATTAGCAGTTATATTAGTAGTAATAACCGTAGTAATGCAATTTAGCGGTATTGCAAAAATTTCCAACCCTGTTTTCAGTATTGCTACAACTATCAAATCCAATTTTAGCAGAAATATGACATAATTTGCAACAGGTATATTAAACCTTTAAATCTCTCAAAGCTCATGTTGATCTTACTTCTGGTCACACTAATATAAGATAATTTGATAAATAAGATACATATAAGATATAACAGATATATAAGATATTTGTGTTATATCATTCTTATTGTAAGTAAATAGTTTTTGGACTCATTGAAGATAAAGAGAAACTTCCCAGGCAACAGTCCTACGTTATTTTGACGTCTATTTTTAGTCATATTTCGTCAGCGCCGTCTTAAGTCCAATGATATACGTCATAATTGACGTCATTTTTTAAATCATTTTGAGACGGTTGATAAGTGACGTGATTTAGACGTTCGAGATGGCGTTGAATTTTATACAACACTTTTTATAATAGCCGTACGTTTTTGTATTACAGTTTTGTATACTATTATATATCCTGAGGTATTTTTGGGAAAAAGTTGTATTGCTCCATGATTTTTGAAGAATGTTATGGATTAAATTAAACTGCGCTCCAACTTCGTACTATCCTTCATATTGAATGGTATGAAGTTGAAATTAAACCCAACCCAACTAAACCCAACCAAATCTAACGAATCCTCTAAGTTTTTGGAAATATTGCATGATTTTCTTTTCTTCTATAGTTGGATTAGGTTGAGCTCCACCTTGATACCATTAAATATGAGGGATGATATAAAGGTTTTCTTCTATGATTGAGTTGGGTTGAGTTGCAACTTCAAATGTTTAAGTATGAAGGATGATATGAAGTTAAGCTTCATTCCCCATATAACAAAAAATCAAATCCAAAAAAAAACAAACCTAAGTTTAATTCAATATGGGGATGGTATGAAGTAGACGCTCTAATAGTTAGTTAGAAATCAATATTATTCGGGGAATTCCATTATAAAACTAAAGAATTATTACTAAAACTATTAAAACCATTTAAAGATATTAATAACCTATTAATGGCGATTTTAATGAAATTGATGTACAGAAAGTTTAAGACTGTTTAGAAATGGCGCTAACTCTCGCTCATTACTTAGCCACTATTCTAGATCATCGATTTTTAGGAGCAAATCTCAATCAGCGACAATTAAATAGTGTAATGGAGTGTGACGAAATGAATTATCCAGAAGCATAGGCAGTAAATGTGTGGGTGCTTTGGGTACACAAGCATCCACACAACCTGCTTAATGAGTGTAAACCAGGTGCACCGCTTAATCGCTGAATAGGAGAGTACGCTGAGTGTTCCAAAAGACTTTATACTATCAGTGCCATCATATACAGTTGAACTGCTTCTAAAAGACTTGATACTACGTCTGGAAGACATGAAATGCTTTCAGAAGACTTGATGTCGCTTCCAGACGACTGGAAATGCTTCTAGATGGCTTGATACTATTTTTACAAAACTGGAAGACTTTATACTGCTTCTAGGACACTAGCATTGCTTCCAAAAGACTTGAAATGATTATAGAAGACTTGAACTTCTTCCAAAGTCTTGCTACTGCTTTTGGAAGACTTGACATTGCTTCCAAAAGACTTGATACTGCCCTTTGAAGAGTTGAACTACTTTCAAAAGACTGCTTCTAATAGACTTGATACTGCCTTGGATAGCTTGATACTACTTCCAAAAGACATGATATTGCCTCTGGAAGAGTTGGGAAAACTTGAAATGCTTCTAAAAGGCTTGATACTGACGCTGAAAGACTTGATACTGCTTCTAGAACACTTTATATTGCTTCTAGAAGACTAGAAATGCTTCCAGAAGACTTGCAGTGGTTCCAGATGACTTGAACTGCTTCCATACATCTTATAGAGGACTTAATCTGCTTCTAGAAGACGTGATATTATAATAATTCATATAATAATATAACATCAAAAATTATATTTATTTAGAGAACTGCCTAGGCTTGTGGGGTATCAGTAACAACTGTATACCGTACAAAGATCCGGTTTCAAGATACAGAAAATCAAGGTTCTTCTATAACAACACCCCTAATAGGACAGTAAACAACTAAATCAGCAGTTGTGGATGATTTTGTGAAGGATGCAGTGCGTCGTAAAATATATGATTGTCATCAGAAATATAAATAAAATATAAAATATTTAGAGGATTTAATGTGGTAAAGGTTTATTATATGTTTATTTTTATAGGTCTGTCTATTACATTGCGCAGCCTTGTAAAAGATCTCCAAGATGATGGCATATATGAGTTCTCCACAATGTGCTTAAAGAGATTGCTTCCAACAATAGGTTTTACCTATCAAATGGATGATCAAAGAAGAGGTTTGCTGGAACAGCCACATAAAGCAACCCTAAGAGCAATATTTTTACGAAAATCTATAGAAAATAAAGAGAAATTGCTGTTCGATCCTGTGTATGTCGATGAAGCCTGGATTTTGGGCTCTATATGAAAAAGTTGGCATGATGATGACAGTAAATCTGTTAGGAATAAAACTATTGAAAGAGGAAAAAGGTATGGCTAAAAATAAAATAATATTTTTTATTTTTAACTTGAATAATTTATAGGTATATAATTCTTCATGCTGGAAACACTCAAGGATTTATAAAGGGTGCAGAGTTGTTGTTTTCTTCTACATGTAAAACAGCAGGTTATCATGATAACATGAAGGCTGACCTTTTTAAAAATGATCTACAGAGCAGTTGCTTCCTAATTTAGAATGGCCTAGTCTGATAATCCTTGATAATGCATACATTTCAAGGATAATACATATCATTTCAGATTGAAGGAAAAACTGCCCACCTTAACATGGCGCAAAAAAAAAGCACTAATTGGATATTTAAACATTAAAAACATTCCATATCAAGAAAGCATGTTAAAGTCAGAATTATATTCACTCGCCAAAAATCACCCAACAACAAAAACATATGAAATTGATGAAGTTGTCAATGAATGGGGCCGCGAACTTATCTGATTACCCCCATATCATTGTCAATTCAATGTTATTGAATTAGTTTGGGCGAATAGCAAACAATACTATAACAAACATATTGGTAGAGATGGATATGGGGACGAAAAAGTTTTGTCAATGTGGAATGAAGCTTTATGTAAAGTTACAACAGAAGATTAGGCAAACTGCATAAGGCACACAGAAGAAGAAATAGTAAAATGGTGGAATCGTGAACAAAACAATGAGCAGGAACCCCTTACGATAAATTTAGAAAAACACATCAGCAATGAGGATGAGGAATCTGACGATTCATAGTACGTATGTAATATAATAAATTTTTTTTTTTTACTTTTAACAGATCATTTTTAGAAATTTAATAAATATTTTCAGAAAGCAACACGTTGTTTTTTATGTAAGATTTGTCATAATATTTGATGTACATTTAAAATAAGTTCCTTTTTATTTATTTATAATTAAATACACATATAAGCTGCGTATCTTTAAAAAAATATGGTTTAAGTTAAGCACTACGTCCAAATCTTATTTTATACACTTTTAAACGATGAGTCACTTTCACTTCTCCTGGTACAGACTATAGAAGGCATTTTTGTTGTAAAAGACAAATAATTGCTAATAAAACTTGATTTTGCTTCTTAAATACCATATATACTGTTGGTAAAATACAAAATTTTCATATCAAAAATCTAAAAACTGCCAATTAAAAACCGGCGCCTTTTAGAAGTCATGCAGAATGTCAAAAATTTGTTGGCAAAGAGTCCATCATTTAACATGTACTTAGATGTTTGCAAAACAGTTAAGAGATAGTGTCAAACCCGTTGCCTGGTAGGAGTTTTTTAACCCTTTGGATGCATTACATTAAGATTAGTTCAACAGCTGCATATTCAACAATGTGGTAGCATCATCTGCCAATATTTAACAACTTTTTCTTCCTAGGACTTAACGCAATCCACATTAAGCGATAGATTAGAAAATGATGCAAAAGTAGTATTCCAAGTAAAAGTAAAGTAGTACACATTTTGAGTTAAATAGAATAGTAGTATCATAGTGCATCTAGCGGAAACGAGTAACGATTTTTGTTTAAGTTTTGTCTTAGTTTTTAAACAAATATTAAACAAACTTAAATTTTAGAATAAATTTTAAATAAAATTTGAACTTTGTTAAAAACGCTCTCTCATGTTAGTATTACTCCAAGAGAATTGGAGCATTTGTCTATTTTGGAATTGAGCAGTGTTTTCTTCACACTAGTACAATATTAAATTTAAGTTTTAATATAGATGGTGTTCCTGTTTTAGGAAGTAAAAATTTGCAACTGTGACCTATCTTTGGGTAAGTTGTTTCAAATCCACATACTGATCTGTCGGAGTTTTCTTTGGAGATTTAAAACTGTCATCGCTAGAGCTTTAAATGCAAGATTTTATTTTTGAATTATTTAATTTATTGATATTTAATGGTTTAAATTTGTTTAAGTTCTATAAAGTGAAAATATTTTGTATTATGTGTGATGCACCTGCCAGGGCTTACATCAAATGTATAGGAGCTCATACCGCATGCTCTTATGAGAAATGTCATGAGCCTGGCAACTACATTCATAAAAGAATGGTTTTAAAAGGATCGTTGTCTCGAAAACGAACGGAATTCATTCCGGTTGCAAACTGATGAAGGGCACCATATTAGAAAATCACTTTAATTGATGTACATTGGGTGTGATAAGCCTCTTTCTTGGGGTGCGTTCACAACATATTACTCGAGTAGAGCATGAGTAGAGTCAATATGGCATAGTGTAAACTTGTTGTGTAGTATAAATTTCATACTGTCATGAACGACTTGTGCGTATTTGTTATACTTATGTTGCCTTATGTATTACGTCAAATTACTTCTGTCTCATAAATATGTATAGTTTGTAGTATAACCACATTTAATAATAAGATCTCGTAAGAAGAACGTAATAATAGAGTATTAACAGAGACGTGTGTTACTAGTTAGTATTAAAAACAAATTAATCGTCTCCAGTATCTCCACTAGTGATGTAATGAAATAGCAGTTGTGTAAAATGAGACGTTACAAAACATCAAAATGACATGTAAAAACCTGATATTTCCTAGTGGGGTTAGCTAAAATAAAGTATATTGATGTAGTTAAACAGTTTAAAGCATATTGTGCTTCTAGAAAAAATAGGACATATGAAAGATTTGTCTTTAATAATAGAATCCAGGGACCCGATGAAATGTTTGATCATATTTTCGGTGATTTGAAAAGATTAATTATGCGAATATGGAGACCAAGAAAACTGGCACAAGAGATGCCAGATTACAAGAAAACATGTAAAATACACAAAATATTAAATTAACGGAAGCGATAAAAATGGAAAGAAATGCTGAAGTAACAAGAAAACATTTAGAAAGTGTAAGAAATAAAGAAAAATTAACCGTTAATACCATAGATAAGAAAAATAAAAGCTTGGAAAATAAGAAACGGAAAAAGTAGTAAAAAAAAAATTTTCAAAATGTAAAAAGGTGGTGAATGTTCAGTATAGTACTTTGTTATAAATGTGGAAAAAAGAACCATTTTTCTTTTGCATGTAAAGCAAAAGTAAAACAAATGAAAGAAATCGAAAAGCAGAATGAAGATAAAGATTGCTCAAATGCTGAATTATTTGTAAACAATGTAGCTAAAATTGGCGAAATCAAAAAAAAGTGAGAGGTCAGTATGGATGGAAACATTAGTGATTGAGACAAAACCTATTCCATTTAAGATCGACACAGGTTCTGAGGTAAATATTATACCAAAACAATTAACACCAAAAGAAAAACCACTAAAAACAAATGTGGTACTAGAAGCACATGGCGGGATGAAAATGAAACCGGAAGGTAAAATTAAGTTAAGCTGTAAAAGAAAGAATGTATTTGTAGAATTAGAGTTTTTAGTTATTGATAGGGATGTTAAACCATTGTTAGGTTTACCAGGGTGTTGTAAACTGGGTTTTATAAATAGAATAGATGACGTTATTATCAATTCATGCAGCAAAGATGAATTTATAGCAAAAAATAAAGATGTATTTGAAGGATTAGGAACTTTTAATGATGTATGTAAAATAAATTTAAAAGCAAATAGTATGCCTGTTGCTAAACCATGTAGACATGTTCCGTTAGTTATAAAGAAAAAGTTATACGAAAAACTACAAAACTTAGAAAAACAGAAAGTAATAAATACTCTTGTAATAGTAGAAAAACCCAATAAATCATTAAGATTATGTTTAGATCCGCACAAATTAAATAAATGTATAGAACAAGAATTTTTTGAAATCTCAAGTTTAGAGGATATTAGTAGTAAGCTTAATGGTAAAAAGTATTTTTCAGTATTGGATTTTAAAGATGGGTAAGACTATGTAATGAATCTAGTAAACTTACAACCTTTTCCATTCCACTTGGTTCCTATGAATTCCTAAGGTTACCTTTTGGTCTAAAAATAGCACCTGAATATTTTCAAAAAATAAATAACACAAATCTTGGTGATATTGAAAACACAATCATTTATTTTGATGATTTGTTGATTGCAACAAATACGTTACAAGAACATGATGAAATTTTAAAAAAGATGATTCAGAGGGCAAAAGAGAAAGGTGTAATATTCAATAAAGAAAATGTACAATTTAGAAAAAGTTGTGTCCTTGAGTGCAATAATGATAGTAATGATGGTTTGAGTAATAAAGTTGAAACTGCTGTTGTGCCTGTAATGCCAGATGATGGTCAACCGCCTGTTGATGTGAATGTTAAGCCATCAAGAATCATGCGCAAACCTACTAGATTTAGTGATTATTCAATGTATTGACTTTATAGGAGATGTGTCATGAAATATGTATAGTTTGTAGTATAACCACATTTAATAATAAGATCTCCTAAGAAGAACGTTATAATAGAGTATGAACAGAAACGTGTATTACTAGTTAATAAATAAAAACAGATTAATGGTTTCCAGTATTTGACTTCAATATAACATCTTTGGAAATCCATATTGCGTGTTAAAATATAAATTTCGGAAAAAAATAAATTAATAACTTCTATCACGCTATAAAATTAAATTTAATCAGTACCGGTTTCGGCTAATAAGCCATCATCAGCTGAATTTACAAAAATATTAAATGATAACAAGAAATCTTGAATAATTGATAAAACTAAAATTGAAAATTAAAAAATAAAATAACTTACTGTCGATTGATACTACTGATGTATAAAAAATTCTAACATAAATTAATAAATATTTAAAATTGATTAATACACTCCAATAACATACAACCAATCAGAGTAACGATTGTTCAAAATTCTGACCAATCACGTGATTTTATAAGTGGATAAAGCTACCTAGGTTTTATAACTGAATAAATCGGGTGTGATATTTTATAACTGATTAAAACGCGACTACCATATATATATACTTTTGTTTACTTGTCAAATTTTTGACAACTGTCATTGTCGTGCATTGTCGCGTTTTTGAATTTGAAAATGTGTTCTAATCGTTTTGGGGAGTATTCTTTACATGAAATACAGATGGCAATTGATGAAAATGTCCCGAAAAATACCATCAACACGAAAAAATCGGTATGGAATCAATTCACCAAATTTTGTAAGTCGCGAAATTATTCTATTAATGCAGCGACTACAAATGAAGAGTTGAATAACATTAAAAGACTGGGGGTTCAACATGCGCAAAAACAATGGTGAGGATTATAAAGAAACTGCGGCGAAGACTTTTTTTAATATAACGGCGAAATTGTTACAAGAAAAGTTTTTTAATGAGTATAATCGGAAAATTGACCCGTTTACGCAAATTGAATTTAAAGGAGCACGGGACGCCAAAAATACCAAAAGGAAGGAGCTTCAAAAAGATCCCGACAAACGTAAAATAAGTTCTTCAGCACTAAGCATAGACGATATTGAAAAAATAGTTAAATTATGGAACGAAGAAACACCCGAAGGTTTACAACGAAAATTTTATCACATAGCGGCTTATGAATTGGCCTGGAGAGGTGGTGAAGCAACAAGATGTAAGATTCATTTTTTCAAAGAAGAAAAAAATTGCTATGGAATCTTAACAAACCGAATAGAATATAATCCAATCTTCTCTAAAACATGTCAAGGAGGATCGCAGAAGTGTACTGACAGTAAATGGCTTACTTTAAATAGCAAAAATCCTGAAATATGTCCTGTTCGCTTATATCGAAAGTTACTATCCAAGCGTTCAGAAAATGTTACATCAGATCGGTTATTTTTAACTGTAAATTCTTTCTGGAAGGAAGAAAATTCAAAGGGATGGTTTAAAAATTCGCCAATTGGATCGAATACAATTGGAAAGTGGACAAAAGAAGGAGCTTCAAAGATTGGGTTAAATGTTTTTTCTAATAAAATTACAAATCACTCCAATAGATCCAGCGCCATTTCAAATTATGCTAAAGCGGGAATCGGGGAGCAACAACTTTGTAAAATGACGGGACACGCGAATACTAAATCACTCACCCCATATTTGCAACTAGATCAACAGCATCATGCAACTCTCGTATCGAGTCTGCGAAATGATCAAAAATCACCGCCAAAAGTAAATCAAGAAGTAATTTCTACTGAAATCATTCATCAAATTGAGAAAAATAAATCAACTAACAATAAGATTGTTTATAATAATTGCACTTTCAATGTAAAAAATATGACTGTAAAGTAATAATTTGAATATTATTAGAAATTGTTAAATGTTAGTTAAAAATACAAATATTAATCAAAAACAATTAAAAATAAATTGTACATTTGTCGTGTATTAATCTCCCTAAAATACACTCGAGCTTGACTTTAAATCAGGATAATTTTATTTTAAATTCACTCAAGTTTTGTTGCCCTTTGGAAAAAATTCTCAATCAAAATCAATAGATAAAATCGCTCCAGCTAAAGCTGTCGCGATTTTATCATGATTTTGATTTCGAATTTTTTCCATGGCAACAAAACGTTCGTGTCAAAATAAAATTATCCGATTAAAAGTCAAGCTCTTGTGTATTTACCCCCGATAAAATATGATCTGATTTAAAGGGTCAGTTTTAGGATTGTGATTAGCCAGGATATTTAAAATGGAGTTTTTTATTGTAGGATGTTAGATTTAGATTAAATTTTGATAGAATCTGTTTGAAAGGCTAATGCCTTTAGAGAAGGGTCATAGGGAATAGATATGAAGGGGTTTTAGTTTCTGCTTTGAACATATAAAGGATCTAATCTTTTTTGTGAATTTTATATTATTTTAGTTATTAATTCTTTAGGAAACCCATTATTCTGTGCTTGATTATAAATATATTTTAGTTCCGAGCTATAACTAGATTGCTTAAGAAGGTAATTATGAATTCTGTTTATTAGAAATCTAAAATTGGCCATTTTGTGAGTTAAAGGGTGAGACG
This sequence comes from Onthophagus sagittarius, assembly GCA_036711965.1. Taxonomy (NCBI): domain Eukaryota; kingdom Metazoa; phylum Arthropoda; class Insecta; order Coleoptera; family Scarabaeidae; genus Onthophagus; species Onthophagus sagittarius. Next base: position 51,634,115 of record JASERS010000001.1, read on the forward strand.
AATCAAAAGGTATAATGACAGGAATAGAAGATGGTTTTCTATATATGCTGAAGCAAGGATGATTGTTTTCATTGCAAATGGTGAGATCCAAAAAATTTAATGTTTTGTTTTGTTTTAATTCTATTGTAAATTTCAATCTATTGTGAAGATCATTAATGTAATTATGGAACAAATTAAGGGAATCAATATCTCCATTCCAAATACAAAAGACATCATCAACATAAAGTGTCCACTTACTAATATTCTGATAGTATGGATTTACATCATTACATATATAAGTGTTTTCAATGAAGTCTAAAAAATGCTGGGTTGGTTACTATCAACAGAGAAGAGTATTTAACTAAAACCTATGATTTCATATTTGATAACAACTATAGTCTGTACCACGAGAAGTGAAAGTGACTCATCCACTAACAGTTTACGGAACAGACATACGCGCTTGAAATCATTCCACTCTAACATATGTCAACGCGCGGACATAATATTTGTAACGTATGCGCAAAATTCTTACTGTAATCGATGAGTACACTTAGCAGCAGAAGTCTGCGTACAAAAAACTTCTAACACTTTAACTGAAAAAATAAGGGTCATGATCTAATGTGATAAACTTCATTTTTTTTTTATTTTGTGTATTAACTACATATAATTCTATTAACGAAATATGCATCAATAAAACAGAAATATTAGTTACAAAAAAAATTAAAATTAAAAATTCTCCAAATAATGCGTATGCAAAAATCTGCGTACAAATAAAGACGCCTTCTAAAAATATACTTATTTACTTAAATACATAGTTGGCGATGTACGCTTTCCGATTTAAATAAAAGATAATCGGTGTCAATTATATTAGCAGAGGCTTAGAAGCTAAAAGTTAGAATGGACACGAAAGGAAAGGAAATTGAATTGGGAGAGAGAAAAATTATTGTAATGTTATGGAAAGAGGGAAAATCTTTTCGAAAAATAGGAGAAACTGTCGGCAGGTCACACTCTTCCATTCAAAGAGTAATTAATAATTATAAAGACACTGAAGATTACCTCTCACGTCCGCGATCTGGTAGACCACCCCTTTTAACAAACCGAGAGAAGCGAAAAATTGTACAGCAGGTTAGAAAAGAACCTAGGCTGACGGCAAAAAAAATAGTAGAAAATGTACAAGAAGAATTTCATAAAACTATCAGCAAAGATACGGTGAGAAGGACGTTAAAAAAAGCTAACGATCACAGTCGCGTTGCACGAAAAAAGCCATTTGTGTCAGAGGTCAATCGTCAGAAGCGGATCGCCTTTGCAAAAAAAACTCTTAGACAAGCCCATTGAATTCTGGGAGAAAGTTCTCTTTGCAGATGAGAGCAAATTTTGCATTTTCAGCATTAAGGGTAAACAACTTGTATGGAGAAAACCTAATACTGCCCTTAATCCCGAAAATTTGAAAGTGACTGTAAAACACGGAGGTGGTGGAGTTATGGTTTGGGGGTGTATGTGCACCAAAGGGGTGGGAAGGTTGGTTTTCATAACATCGACAATGGACCATAAAATGTATATAGACATTTTAAAAGAAAATTTGAAGCCTAGCATCGAAAACTTGGGCTTGGAGCCCGAATACTTTTTTCAACAAGATAATGACCCCAAACATTGCGCCCACAACACTAAGCTTTGGCTACTATACAATACCCCAAAGCAACTTAAAACACCTCCACAATCGCCGGACTTGAATCCCATCGAACACCTCTGGGATTTACTGGAACGCAGGATTCGGCAACACAACATAACGTCGAAGGAAACGTTAAAAAATGTTATGATTGAGGAATGGGCCAAAATCAGTTCGGACGAAACGAAGAAATTAGTGCACTCCATGCCTAAACGTTTAAGGGAGGTCATTAAACGTAAAGGTTATCCGACCTCATATTAATATAGAAACAATGATCTCATTTATGAATTTTTTATAAATACTGTCCTGACTTGTACGCAGATTTTTGCATACCCGTTATTTGTAGAATTTTTAGTTTTGATTTTTTTCTGTAACTACTGTTTCTGTTTTGTTGAAGCATATTTTGTTAATAGAATTATATGTAGTTAATACACAAAATAAAAAAAAATCAAATTTATCACATTAGATTATGACTCTTACTTTTTCAATTAAAGTATTACAAGTTTTTTGTACGCAGACTTCTGCTGCTGAGTGTATGTCAGATCGCGTATGACAGATTTACACACGAGCCGTAGGCGAGTGTGGAAAGACATACAAGTGAGTGGAAAATATTGGTTTCTCACGTGTGCTGTATAGCGTTTTGTACAATCCTACTATTTAGAGAAAATTCAGCCTTAAAATTCGTTAATTCTTATCTAATGTCATGTCGATATGTCGGAGACGACACTTTTTGACATTGTTATCCTCGTAATTGATTGATAAACAACCAGTTGTGTCAAATTGTGACACTTTTTGACGTTGTCATACTCTTAATTGATTGATAAACAACCAATTGTGTCAAATTGTTAATTGTCATCATTACGCAAATTAATTAAGATTAATAATTTATGCAAGTGAAATACTTCATTTAATTTTCCTTGTGTGCTCTCTACCGTTTTTTAGTTCACATCAGTTACGTTTAAACAAAGAGTTGTACCTTTAAAGGTTTAAATTTCGCTAATAGTGGATGAAAAAAATTAGAGTGAGTGAAAAATATTTTCGCTCACCCGTTGCTATGAATCTTAGCAGAGTGAGTGAAAATAACAACTTTCAACACTCGTATCTACGCTAGAAACGGGCAATTTCAAAGGTAGGATTGAACAAAAACTAATAAACATTTTCTAAAAGATCATATCCCATATTGTTCGAATATCAATTATCTATCACAATTCTTTATTCCCATGAACCCAACTATCCCTCATATTTACTCACTACTTAAACTTCATAAGCCTGGAATTCCTATTCGTCCCATAACTTTTTATATAAATTCACCTACAATATTGCTTTCAAGATTAATGCTTAAATTCTTTAAACAAATCAAATTTACTCCCAAATATTCAATATATACTCAATAAATACTCAATGTCCTTTATCGAGTCAATAAAGGACATTGACCTCAGTAATAAAATCATTACTAACTTATACGCCAACATCCCTGTAGATCTGACACTGCAACTAACATCTAAGATATTTAAGAATTTTTCAATAATAATGATATTACCGATCACCTAGATAATATCCTAGAGCATATAGTGAAACAAAACTATTGTACCTTCAACAATGAATATTATAAAGTTGCAGACGGTCTCCCAATGGGAATGCCTTTATTCGGCTTACTTGCCGATATATTTTTAGACTTCATTGAAAACACTTATATATGTAATGATGTAAATCCATACTATCAGAATATTACTAAGTGGACACGTTATGTTGATGATGTCTTTTGTATTTGGAATGCAGATATTGATTCCCTTAATTTGTTCCATAATTACATTAATGGTCTTCACAATAGATTGAAATTTACAATAGAATTAGAACAAAACAAAACATTAAATTTTTTGGATCTCACCATTTGCAATGAAAACAATCATCCTTGCTTCAGCTTATATAGAAAACCATCTTCTATTCCTGTCAGTATACCTTTTGATTCGTCTCACCCTTTAACTCACAAAATGGCCAATTTAAGATTTCTAATAAACAGAATTCATAATTACCCTCTTAAGCAATCTAGTTATAGCTCGGAACTAAAATATATTTATAATCAAGCACAGAATAATGGTTTCCCTAAAGAATTAATAACTAAAATAATACAAAATTTACAAAAAAGATTAGATCCTTTACATGTTCAAAGCAGAAACAAAAACCCCTTCATATCTATTCCCTATCACCCTTCTCTAATGCCTTTCAAACAGATTCTGTCAAAATTTAGTCTAAATCTAACATTCCACAATAAAAAACTCCATTTTAAATATCCTGTCTAATCACAATCCTGAAACTGACCCTTTAAATCAGAGTGGTATATATTCTGTTGATTGCCTTAATTGTAATGCGAGATATATAGGGCAGACTGGTCGGAAACTGCAAATTAGAATTAAAAAACACCAACAGAAAATTAATTTTAAAGGAGTTAAGCTTTTACACCGATGCAACAAGGGTCATAAAATGGATCTACTAGAATATCATGAAATCGATAAAAACAATAAAGACCCTAAAATAAATTTTATAAATAATCAGATAGAACTGCAGCGCAAACCACTTTTCACCTATCTTTGTTAATCTCGTTACATCTATTTTTAATCCTGTCTTATTATATAATTTATTTTATTTATTTTGCGTTTATTGTGTTATTTTATCAATTTGAAACATTTATTAATTTATGTTAGAAATTTTATACATCTGACAGTAAGTTATTTTATTTTTTAATTTTCAATTTTAGTTTTATCAATTATTCAAGATTTCTTGTTATCATTTAATATTTTTGTAGTTTCAGCTGATGATGGCTTAATAGCCGAAATCGGTACTGATTAAATTTAATTTTGTAGTGTGATAGAAGTTATTTATATATTTTTTTCCGTATTTTCATTATAACATTCTGACCTATAAGATTTGTCTTTGTCTTAAAGCAAGTGATTGTCATCAGGTACTTGAATGTTCCTGGACGAGCTCCTTTTCATTTGTAATACAATTACGATGCTCACCATTTAAGAGATAATATACACCAAATAACCTCTAAATATGCCAAATGTATTCCGACAGATTGTAATACTTCGGACTATTGTCAAATCTGAAATTCACATGTGGTGTTATTTCTACACACCTCCCAAGGGTGTGTAGAAATAACTTATATGCATAAATGCTAACTTGATGTTAAATTGCTATGTAATTGTGAACGATTTACCCAAGTCAATGTGTAAAAATGTATTTGTTATGAACAACTAAGTTTAAATCTGGGTAAATCGTGTAATATGTTGTGAAAGAACCTTGGGCTGTTTATCAAATGTCATTAATACGTCAAAATCACGTTTCAGCAACGTCAAAATACACTCAGCAGCAGAAGTCTGCGTACAAAAAACTTGTAATACTTTAATTGAAAAAGTAAGAGTCATAATCTAAAGTGATAAACTTGATTTTTTTTTATTTTGTATATTAACTACATATAATTCTATTAACAAAATATGCTTCAACAAAACAGAAACAGTAGTTACAGAAAAAAATCAAAACTAAAAATTCTACAAATAACGGGTATGCAAAAATCTGCGTACAAGTCAGGACAGTATTTATAAAAAATTCATAAATGAGATCATTGTTTCTATATTAATATGAGGTTAATGACCTCCCTTAAACGTTTAGGCATGGAGTGCACTAATTTCTTCGTTTCGTCCGAACTGATTTTGGCCCATTCCTCAATCATAACATTTTTTAACGTTTCCTTCGACGTTATGTTGTGTTGCCAAATCCTGCGTTCCAGTAAATCCCAGAGGTGTTCGATGGAATTCAAGTCCGGCGATGGTGGAGGTGTTTTAAGTTGCTTTGGGGTATTGTATAGTAGCCAAAGCTTAGTGTTGTGGGCGCAATGTTTGGGGTCATTATCTTGTTGAAAAAAGTATTCGGGCCCCAAGCCCAAGTTTTCGATGCTAGGCTTCAAATTTTCTTTTAAAATGTCTATACATGGTGTCTCACGTAACTGGTTCATTAGAACTTTTTTAGGTTCCACTATTCGTAGAGGCTTGAAATTTTGGTAATATGGGTTGTTCATTCCGATCTATTAATCTAAAATATTTTCAAGATGGCCGCCACTTCCGGTCTACCGGAAGTAGACTTCAACTTCGTTATTTTAAATAGAATGCTATAGTTTTTATTACACCATTCAATTATACATAAGAAAATATGTTGACTTTGATAACAGTTATTGGTGCCTACCGTTTTTTGTTTTTGAGTTATTTTGATTTTAAGTGTTTTTTGGCAAATATCACCATGCTCTTTACAAGCCCATATCTCAGCCAACGTTAACTCAAAAACGTTTTGCATTGGTGCGATAACTCTTCATATGCTGCTAAATAGATTGTCATTTGTTATATCAGTATATCTTATACAGGCTGGTCAAAAATTGAGTTACCGTTTCTCTGTATTCAATTGCGTGAAAGTCGAAAATTTTAAATGGAACGCACCATATCCTTTTAGCCTATCTAAACGGGAATTTAACTCTCTACAAATTATCTATAAATATTGCTATACCTATTTATTATAGTTTTCTTCATATTGAGTATTTTATCAAAATCCTACACAAAATGCTGGAAGCCGGTCGTGTTTTTAGTAGAAGGCTATGATATTTTGACAGTTTATTGTTTAATTTATTTAAATTATCATTGGTATTATTTCTAGAATGATCTGCGATTGAATAAACTTGAGTTTGTTAGCTTTTATTTGCCAAAAATAACCAGCAGAAGAACGCATAAATGAAACAATGAAAAACAATGATATGGCGTAATATTCGACGTAACATTAAACGTTATTCGACGAAAATTTTAAATGGAACGCACCATGCGTTCCATTTAAAATTTTCGACTTTCTCGCAATTGAATACAGCGAAATGGTAATTCAATTTTTGACCACGCTGTATAAGGTACATTGATATAACAAGTGACAATCTATTTAACAGCATATGACGAGTTATTGTACCAATGCAAAACGTTTTTGAAATAACGTTGGCTGAGATATGGGCTTATAAAGACCATGGTGATATTTGCCAAAAAACACTTCAAATCAAAATAACTCGAAAACAAAAAACGATAGGTACCAACAACTGTTATCAAAGTCAACATATTTTCTTACGTGTAATTGAATGGTGTAATAAAAACTATAGCATTCCATTTAAAATAACGAAATTGGGGTCTACTTCCGGTAGACCGGAAGTGGTGGCCATCTTGAAAATATTTTAGATTGATAGACTGGAATGAACAACCCATGATACCAAAATTTCAAGCCTCTACGAATAGTGTAACCAAAAAAAGTTCTAATGAACCAGTTACGTGAGACACCCTGTATACATTTTATGGTCCATTGTCGATGTTATGAAAACCAACCTTCCCACCCCTTTCTTCGTTTTCGGTTTTCTTCATACAAGTTGTTTACCCTTAATGCCGAAAATGCAAAATTTGCTCTCATCTGTAAAGAGAACTTTCTCCCAGAATTCAATGGCTTTTTTCGTGCAACGCGACTGTGATAGTTACCTTTTTTTAACGTCCTTCTCACCGTATCTTTGCTGATAGTTTTATGAAATTCTTCTTGTACATTTTGTACTATTTTTTTTGCCGTCAGCCTAGGTTCTTTTCTAACCTGCTGTACAATTTTTCGCTTCTCTCGGTTTGTTAAAAGGGGTGGTCTACCAGATCGCGGACATGAGAGGTAATCTTCAGTGTCTTTATAATTATTAATTACTCTTTGAATGGAAGAGTGTGACCTGCCGACAGTTTCTCCTATTTTTCGAAAAGATTTTCCCTCTTTCCATAACTATACAATAATTTTTCTCTCTCCCAATTCAATTTCCTTTCCTTTCGTGTCCATTCTAACTTTTAGCTTCTAAGCCTCTGCTAATATAATTGACACCGATTATCTTTTATTTAAATCGGAAAGCGTACATCGCCAACTACGTATTTAAGTAAATAAGTATATTTTGGAGAAGGCGTCTTTATTTGTACACAGATTTTTGCATACGCATTATTTGGAGAATTTTTAATTTTAATTTTTTCTGTAACTAATATTTCTGTTTTATTGATGCATATTTTGTTAATAGAATTATATGTAGTTAATACACAAAATAAAAAAAAATTGAAGTTTATCACATTAGATCATGACCCTTATTTTTTCAGTTAAAGTGTTAGAAGTTTTTTGTACGCAGACTTCTGCTGATAAGTGTATGACGTTAATGGACTGTGACAAAAGGCCATCAATTTATCGTCATTATGTACAATTACTTTTACACTTTTCTAGGACATGCCATAAATACTTACACAGCCTGTTCATCTAATTCCATTCCAATATGCCTTGAAACGGTTTTCAGTGATCCCAATGAATCACTGATTGCTTCGAGATGATCATCTTGTTGCCTTGTCATGTATTGTTGCTGTGACAAAGTATCATTTATAAATCTTTGTGGACTGTCTATTTCATTTTCAAGTTTTGAATACTTGGTTGTACCATGACTGTTCACAACTCTTACTGGACTACTTTCAAGTAAAGGCTAAAACAATTTTTTTAATTCCAGATCTAATTATGAACAATTTTTTACCTGTCTAGCTAAACGATCTCTATCTTTTGATCTATTCATACTTAACTTATCTTTCATAGACTAAAACAAAAATTACAACAATATTTTGAAGGGTTATAATATGGATATCATTACCTTTACTTCAACTCGTGTTGAATCAATAAAATTTTTTCTTGTGGTTAATTCTTTATTATCAATTTTAAATTTTGATGGGTTCTTCTCAACTATGTCAATGGTATCCTCTAGATCTTCTAAATCCCATTCAATACTCCTCAGGGAGTTCTTTAATTCGGTATTGGTCCATTCAATTTCTTCTTTTGTTATACAAACTGTCTCATCTTGAAGTTCAATCCAACGTAAATATAAACCCCTTGTCTTATTTAAGGCTTTAAATACTTCACTACAAAAAAGTTATACAACAAATTCAGATTCTTCATATCAATGTATTAACCCTTTAAGTAATAATTACATTCATATTTCTTTGTATGCTTGAATACAAATTCGAATTTTAAGATGATTGTAAGCTCATTAAAGGGTTAAATATTTTTATAAATAAAAAACACATTCTTCAAGCAAAACAATTTAATAAATAAATTTAAAAAATCATATATTTTTCTATAACAAAGGATTAGAAAAGAAAATTTCATTCAGCACATCACAAAGCGATATTTTCAGGCCATATTAGCAAAATGAGAAAAAAAAACAATTGAAACGAAATGAAAACAATGGAAATAATAATTGAAGCAGTCCCTTTTTTGCAAACAATTGCTTACTCTTTGACCACGAAGAAGGGATCCTCCAAAGTCATGTCAATTCTTTATTGTTGGCAAGACGTTGCCCGGCGATTTTAGCGAGAACGCTCTCAAAAGCATGTGGGGGATATTTACCTTCTGTATCCAATTATGTTAGTTAAAACGTTGCGACCGTTCCAAAAATAAACGGGCAAAACGACAAATCAAAATAACTATAAAAAGCGAAAGCCTTACCTTTATCGAAATACTCTACGCAACGTAAACATATCGACGGAGACGTCTCACGTCCCTCACGTCGCCGTTAATAATTAATTCAATAACATCTTTATGTATATTGAAATTATTAATATTTAATAAAACTTCTTTAACGTTTTTTAACAGAACTACGAAACTTTATAAATATAATTGATTAAAATTGCAATAAAACTTGTTTTAATGCATATTTATGATAGATCCTTTCAAATTTCGCGCAATTTTTTTCGTATTACCAACATTAACAAAATATATTATACTATAATTAAACTCGATCACAAAAAGTTTAATACACTTAATTTATTTATAATAATCATTAATACACGGGCAAAATTATGACAAAAAAACACAATTTTTATTTTTATCGAAATGAGTATTTCGATAAAAGTAAACATAGCTGTTGAAGATGTTATTAATCAATTAAATATTTTAAATTATATTAGATATTAACAAAATTTCTTTAGTGCCCTTTTAACAGAATTTAACTACTTTTATAAATACGATTGATTAAAATGGAAATTAAACTTGTTTGAATTTCGATTTATACAGTGTGTTACAAAAATAATTGTACATTATCTATACAGGTGACATAGAAAAAAGTACATTGCATAGTGCTACACAATAGAGGACACTAAAATAAGAAAAAAAGCTCCTATGAACATGGATCCGCAAGGCCTTCTTTTAACACTTATTTTTTTGAGGGTTTCTTTTTAAATATCTTTAGCCAGAGACGCAAAAATGGATAAAATGTGGTATACAGGGGTTTTTTATCATGCTAAATTCAAAAATGATCTTAGTTTTGTGATTACTGATGGAGAACGCTATATACTAATGACACTTGTCAAACTAATGTAATTGTTTGAGGTATTTTGTGTTCGTGATTAAGTTTTTCATTGGCTTTCTCACCGATTATTCAAAATTGTTTTCAAAACTGGTTCGCTATACTACTTTTGAAGAATACAAGGACACGATTATGAGTTACGGCGAAGCTAATCAAATTCTTACAAAGCTCAACGTATCTATCGAGAACGATATCCTTTAAGACAAGTTCCTATTGTTCGAACATTTATTAAAGTGCATATTCGTTTGGGACAAGATGGCTGTTTAAAAAAAATCAAAATTGAATAATGGGGTTTCCAGAACTCGTCGCACTGTGCGAAACGAAGAAACTGTTTCACGAATGGTAGAAAATAATCCGAGAACAAGCTCCAGAAAAACAAGTTCAGCGGTGCGAAAGCTTAATCGTGAATCAGTTAGACAAATTTTCAATAAACAACTTCTTCGCTTATATCATTTCCAAAAAATTCATTCACTATTGGAATATGACTTTTTTCCCCGTGTACAATTTTGCGAATGGTTGCAAAACCAAAAACAAAACAATATTTCATCAATTTTGTTTACTGACGAAGCAGGTTTTAGTCGTGATGATATTCTGAACCTACATAACATGCACCATTAGAGTGATGAAAATCCTTATCAAACTGTAATTCGAAGTCACCAATATGGGTTTTCTATTAATGTGTGGGTAGGTATAATTAACAATTACTTAATTAGTCCATTTCGATTGCCCAATCGATTGACAAATTTCACTGTAGTTTCACAAGTGCACTGTATCGAAATTTCTGGGAGAATGGCTTAAACCCATTATTAGAGGATGTCTCATTGGCCATTATTGAAAGAATGTATTACATGCATGAGCTGGCGCCCACTTTTCTCGAGTTACAAGGAAATATTTGGACAGGAGATTTGGAGATACGTGGATTGGTCGAGGGTAACCTATACCCTGGACAGCTCGTAGTCCCAACTTTAATCCCCTCGATTTTTCATTTTGAGGATTTATGAAACATGAAGTTTTCTTTTTGCTTGTAGAAATACATAATTAAGAACCAAACGGAGTACCGGTTGTAATCTATACAAAGATTAAAAAATCTTGGGAATAGCAACCAATGGATAAGAAAACAACTTCCTTTTTCGCTATCCGAAGTTGTTTTCTTATCCATTGGTTGCTATTCCCAAGATATTTTAATCTTTGTAATTAAGAATAATTGTGGATAAGAATTATGGAATCGGCAGATAGATTTCGTAATAACTCAGGAATATTTCAAAGATGCCGTCAATCGTTAAGAAGAATGAAAAATGTATTGAAGTACAAGGGCAACAATTTGAACATCTAAAAACTTAATGTTTTGTTTTAATTAATCATATTTTTCATCATACCATTAAGATTTAATTGTTGAAGTATTTATCATTGTTTTTGCAAATAAATAAAAAAACAAATTAAAATTCAACACCCTGTATCTTTTAAGCGAAGGCCTTGCGGACCCATGTTCATAGGAACTTTTTTCTTATTTTAGTGTCCTGTATTGTGTGGCACTATGCAATGTACTTTTTCTATGTCACCCTGTAGATTGTTCCAACTGCACAAATTTAACAAGTTTATGTACGAGTTGTGTACTAATCCATGGCGTTTGCAAGCGAATTGAATTTAAATGATTTTCAATAGCTGGATAATACAAAGTGCTCCTTATGTATGGAATATAACGTATATCTCTGCAAATATCGCCTTTATAGAAGAAAGCTTTAAGACATAAGTACGAAGGTTCTCACAAACCGGTGTTGCTTGAACTAAAATTAGAACTAAGACTGGTACTAACACTAGAACTATCACTAGGACTAACACTAGATCTAAAAGTAGAAACTTTCGGGCCTTGCCGTGTGTCATATTTCATCAAAAGCCCCATGGCAAAACTCGAAAGTTTATAATTAAAGTGATAGTTCTAATGTTAGTTCTAACTTTAGTTCAACTTTAGGACAATATTTAAATTTGTTTAGTAAACAAATGGGTAATAAATGACACTTGATGTTTTTTTAAATAGCAATGTACCCTTTCATTAGACTCACTTGATAGAGATTTTTATTCTTTTTGCGACAAAATGTTAGTACCCTTATACAAGAAAATTTTTGAAACACTACATCGACATCTATACAGATGAGACAAAAGTTATGGGCGGCATAACCAATGGAGCTATACGGCTTATTAAGAATATTGCCAAAAACTATTCTGTATGCTAATATTTTCTCCAGTGTCCTCTCGAAGTTTATAGATTAAATGAAAAACAGTATGATGAGAAATACCATACTTAAAAGGATGAAAAATGAAGATAACATCAACTTCCTACATAGATAGAAAATACCATCAAATTTTAAAGGTCACAAAATATATTTACAAAGACGACTCATAAGAAAAAGGCTATAAGTCATCGTTATGTAATTTGGCTATCATTGGTGTTATCGTATAATTTATTCTTTCCACTTGATCGTTGGACTGAGGTGAAGCGGTGGCAATTAGAACGTGTTGTACATCGTTATCTTTTATAAATGAACGATGTTTCTCATTGGCCCTAGACAAAAAAAAAGAAAGAAAACCATAATCAAAAAGAAAAGAAAATAATATATCCTAAAAGTCCTTAAAAGAAAAATATCTTAAATCTTAACAGAAAAATGGAGTTAATATTTCCACAATTAAAGTTTCCAACACACTTCAAACCTCACAAGCAATTTCCAGTACCAGCCAGCTGTTCATTATTTAATGATTCTCAACTTCGTTCTAAAACCTCGCACATCCTCCAACCTCAAAGAATCAGGAGTAGCGTTATATTTAACGGCTACACAATACGAAAAATATCTCTTAAATATCTCTATGCGCTGTCGCAGGATCGTCAATGCATTCTTGCGCCTGATATTAATGTCATGTACGTCAGCCCGGAAAGAAATCTTGTTATATAAATGTGGAGGAGTTTTAAACAGTAAAACTGTGATATAAGCACAAAATATGCAGAAGTCGACGCCTAGACATAATAAGCCAACCCACCGAAGACAATGAATGAGAAATCCTGTAATGTTTTTTAAGCCGTAAATAAAACGCAGACAAGCGTTTTGCACTCTCTGAATTCTATCCCCATACGCACCATCAATACAAGAGTGGTACAGAGCGTCTCCGAAATTAAATAAAGAGAGTACTAGTGCTTCACAACAATGAATTTTGAATTTCTGACTTAATATATACGTACTACTATACAAGATCTTGATAGCAGAATATGCACGCTGTAAAGAATTCCATTAATATGTTTTTTTTTCTGAATCTCAGATCCGAATCTAAAACGTTTCCAAGGTTGCGAGCTTCAGATAATTTACTAAGTTTAACATTGTCGAGTCGCAAATCTAAAGAATCCTTCATCACATCCGGACCAAAAACTATAACGCACCACTTGGTAGAATTAATAGTAAGACAGTGCCTCTTAACATAATTAAGCAGTCTATCCAGATCAGTGTTGATACATACTTCCACATCCCGAACATTGTCCTTATCAAAGGTATAATAAACCTTTATAATAAATTGACTAGTGAGATTAAATGTGTATATCAAATACAATATCGGACCAATAATAGACCCCTGAGGTACACCGGATATCAAAGGGACTATCTCAGAACAGTTGCCATCTATTTTCACGAACTGAGATCGATGGTATAAGTAATTTCTTACCAGTCGAACAGCCAACGGTGAGAATCCAATATACTGCAATAATGAAATAAGAGTTAAGTGATGTAGAGTATCAAATGCTTTTGAAAAATCAAACAACACGAGAGCTGTAACATACTCATCATCAATTTCTCTCAGCAGGTCATCCGTCACGTCAAGAAGAGCAGATGCACAACTAAATCCCTTCGAGAACCTGACTGCTTATCAGACAGAATAGGAAAGGAATCAACATATTTCCAAATTCTGACAGCAATAATTTTCTCAAAAACCTTTGAGAGCACTGGCAGAATACTAACAGGTCTGAAATCTTTCGTAGTTTTAGTTGCGTAAAGCTTAAAAGCATCTGTTACAACGAAAATATGTTGTTTAATTTTGCATTGTTTATCTATTGGTCCTAAATGGTCAATGTGTATAGTGTGAAATGGAACTTTTCCTTTTGGAATACTATGTAATAATTCTTTCTTTTTTCCTGCAATCAGAGCGTAAGTGATACATTTCAAACAGTTTCTTATATGCCGTTCTATTTTTTATTTCATTTTAGGAAACCAATATGTTCTTTGAATATTTATCAAGGTCTTCTCATTGCTTCAGGTACATAAAAAATAGATCATATACCTTTTTCCTATAGAGTAATCCATTTCTTATTTTATATTCGTTATTATTTTCACTATCTATCTTAGAAATTAATTCTTGTATTGTATCGTCCTCGTTTTGACAATTTGCTAAATTGAACTCTAAAGAGTTATCATTTGTACTCTACTAAACGCGGCAACATAGTCATAATTTTGTAACTTTAATGACCATCGCGCTATTGTTGAATTTATTTCCTTTTTGTCTATCGTTAATCTCAATGAATTGCAGTCAGTAACAATCTTAAACATAATACCGTGAACATAAATTCTAAATCGTCTTACCGCATATACAGAATGTCCGGAAATTGCGCCTATATACTGGAAAGGTCTATACAGGATGTCCCATCGGTTGTGGTATTGGCTTTTTTGACGTCTAAATTTCAAGATACAAACTTCAAATTCGGTATGTATTAAACGACCTTACTTGGGCAGGTGGTGATCATGTCAAATATGTTTTTTATTGCACGGTTTGCGAATAATTTGCAAAATTGTCAAAAATTTCAAAATTTGGTTTTGTTTTTTTACAGTTCATATACCATATTGTGTGGGAGTGATAGTAAATTCACACAAAAAAATTGAGATTCTTTCATTATTTTGGATAAAAAATCAAGAAAAATGAAATAACACTTAAATTTATGGTACCGTAGTTCGAGACTACTACCCTTACTATGAGCCGCTTGTTTATTGCCGGTAGGGTAATAAACCAACCGACCAGCTCAATGATGAGTTTTTCTTTTAACCTGGTGAGGCTTAATATTAAACTTATTTTTAAATGAACATAATTTTGTAATTTAATATTAAGGTATTTAAATGAATTTAATCAATCTAGTAAAATTAGGTGACAAAATTGTCACCTAATTTGTAAAAAATTAAACAGTAACATTATGTATCTAAATGAATTGAATTAATTAATTTGAATTAATTTTTATTGCATATCTGCTAAGTGCCGTCGATTAATTTCTTGAAACGTATCAATAATGCGTTGCTGCATATCTTCTCGGGTTGTCGGTACTCTTTGATAAACGATGTTTTGCACCAAACCCTACACAAAGAAATCCATCGGCGTCAATTCCGGTGAACGCATTGGCCAGCAAATGGGACCGTTACGTCCTATTTATTTTTCAGGAAATATTTGGTGGATAGCATCTGTTCCATTTCTGGAGTAATCTTGTTGCATCAATAATTGTCCAATTCATTTTGACTAAAGTTATGTTTATTGACATTTCCACACAATTTAAAACTTGCTTTATCGGTAGCGCTTTGAAAGAAGTTCTCATTCATATTCATTTGATTTAAACTCCACACAGAGAAATTTTTTCGATACAAGAAATCATCATCATGTAACTCTTGGTGCAGGTTGATATGATATGGGTGATATCTATGAATAAAGGTGAGCACTCTCTGAGCTGACGTCTTCGTAACTCCACATTGACGACTTATCTCTCGAACACTTACCTGTGGATCGTTATCCACAAGGTTTAGTACTAGAGCCTGATTAATTTCTGTACGCTTTTCTGCCACAGACACAAAAAACAACTGCCGAAGAGACAAGCAATTTCTTTAGAAACTAAAATAAAAATTTTAGACTGTCAACAATTAGAAAAAACGAGAATTCCATTCGACAATCCGTAATTTCTGGATCGAAAGTAAGCTCCAAAACATCATCTTATAGTCAAAATCCTATCTTAGAGAAAACGAAAAAACACATGGTATTTTGGATAGAAGATTTACAGTCAAAAAGAATACCTATTGATGGGAAACATAAAAGAAAAAGCACTTAGAATATATAACCGGCTTCAGGAATTGGAACCAACAAGTCTTCAGGCAACGAAGAAACTGGCATTTAATGTAAGTGAGGGATGGTTGACAGACTTTATAAAAAGACACGCATTTCATAATGTAAAAATAAAGGGAGAAGTAGCATCAGCAGACGAAAAGCTGCAAAAATCTTTCCGGGTAAACAGCAAAAATCGTTGAACAGGGCGGTTATACTCCAGAACAAATGCCGACGAAACGGGATTTTTGGAAGAAAATGTCCGAAAGGACTTATATAGCAAAATCTGAAAAATCAGCTGGTGGTTTTAAAGCGGCCAAGGATTGAGTGACGTTCTTGTTATATAGTAACATGTCTGGTGATAAAATGCCATGTCTATTTCATGGCGAATAAAAAGACATGGATGACGGCTGATCTGTTTACTAATTGGATCAACAACTGCTTTGTTCCTGAAGTCCAGAGATATATGGAAGAAAAAGCTTTGGAATTCAAAATACTTTTGCTCGTTGATAATGCGCCCAGCTACCCAGTGTTGGATCACCCAAATATTCAATTGCTATTTTTACCGCCTAATACTACCTCGCTGATTCAGCCACTCGATCAGGACATTATAGCAACATTTAAAATGTACTACATAAAGCAAGCGTTTAAATATATTTTAGATTCAGTGGAAGAAACAAATTTGACTGTTTTGGAAGCATGGAGAATGTTTACGATTATGAATTGCATTACACTTGCTTCTGTTGTCATTAAACTATTGCTCCAATTAACCTTAAATGAGAGAAGATTGTGAGCAATTCAAACATTTTTTATTCTCTTATTTTTGTTTGGGCACCTACTGATCACCTCCGAAATCTTAAGACTCGAATCATTGTGAGCTGGATAACGCTTCATTCTTTTTATTTTTATTGTTCTTTTACACCGCTGTAACACGTTTCTTTTACTGATAGAATAAAATTTTCTTTTTATAAAGGCAAATTTCCTTTTTTATTATTACTTTATTATTTCTTTTACTTTTCATTAACAACTTCCTGCTGTTCGTTTTCAAGCGAACGCATGGCCAGGAAACCCTCTCCAGGAGCAAAAGAAGATCTTAAGGGCTAGGTTTGCGACAGTAGCGATGAAGACTTGCGAAGTTGATTTTTATTTATAATTTTAGTTTAAATTTTCATTATTATGTTGGAATTTTGACTGTACATTATTTTTTTTTAAGTAATAAATAGCTTGTTTATTATAAATATGTCATATATGTATATTTTATTACTGTGTAAAAAAAGAGTTGGGTGGACTTCAAAAATTACCTAAAAGCAGTGGTTTATTAGGACTAATACTAGACATAGAATTAGAAACATCCGGGTTTAGCTGTGCATATGAAAACTGTTTTTGGTGCATTAGAACAGTTTTGAATAATATATTCATAATCATAATACATTCATAATCAAATATTTTTGTATTTTCTGTAAAGCGTTCCCAAATCGTGCAAGATTCAGTATTTATAATCACTTTGCGTACATTAAACCCACAGCACTTTTTGGTTTATTGGTATAGTTTAAATAGTGTTTTAATAGTAGTAACATTATTATTTTATTTATACAATTTAAAACCTTCTGCTCATAAAGTCGTTAAAAATAAATATTTATATATCACAAAAATGATCGTTATTTACAACCTCATTTTAGAAATCATACGTTAATGTAGATGACTTTTGGAACTAACCGTAGTTGACCGTTTTAAATTCCGCGCATTTTTCATGTTGCCACCATTAGAAACATTATTTTACTAAATTAAACTTCATCATACAATGTTTAAACGTATTTATATTATTAATAATTACTAATAATAATTATATTAATTATAACAAACGATTTGAGAGCATTTCTACTAATTAAAAGTAAGAAATGGAATATTTCATACCCAATTCCCCACTAGATGTCGCCATAGTCCTTCCTCTTGTCGCTTTCTTGGCAGATGGCTCTTTCCGGTTCACGCTAGAAAATAGTGAACGTGTCCCGTATTTTTAAGAGTAAGTACGCTTTAATTATTGCATATTAAATGCTTTTTTTAACCAAAATTATTCAATACAATCCCCAACAACTCAACGTTTACATATATTATCCAATTATTTCACATTTTTCCAATTTTATTTTACTTTCCCACGTGTTTACACCCCAAACAAGATTTCCATACAACAGTTTTTTAAATAATAACCCTTTATAATGATGATTTTGCGTTTACTGACACCTCTTGACTTAATCTCATTGTAGACATAAGCAATATCTGATGATTTTTGATGTAATAAACTTAAAATTTGTGATTTTTGAAAGTGAGGTTATGTTTGATTGTAAAGTGTGGTTTTCGGCTTTCTTGTTGCAGTACAATGGCTGATTTTGACGAGAATTTTGAGGAGCCGGTGGGCATGACCCAAATTGCTGCTATTGCAGAACTTCCAGAAATTAAATTGTTTGGAAGATGGAGTTGCGATGATGTACAAGTAGATGATATGTCTTTACAGGTAAAATAAAGATTAAATTTAAATTGATTCTATGTGTTGTTATTATTTAGAATAATTAAATTGTTAAATTGGTGATGTCTTATTTGTTGTTTAATAATTAAATTGCATTGTCCTTTCTAATGCTGCTTAATTATATTTTTAAATTTTGTAGTTTCGCTAAGGACAAAATTAATGCATAATATCCTTTTGCATTCAAAGTGCAATATTTTTCATTTTGGAAATGGATATTGTGTGAACAATAAAATTGAAATTAAAAATTTTTGTACTAAGCAAATTCCAAATCAAAAATTTCTAAAAACATGATGAAATACCTTTATTTTTTTCTGACACCTCTTCAGAACAAAATTTGTTGATAATTATGGTCCGTCTGATATTCTTTATTTTAAACCTACTTATAAATTAAGCATTATTACCAATTTTTGTTGTTAAATATTTACTTATTTTAGGATTACATTGCAGTGAAAGAAAAAAATGCTAAATATTTGCCTCACTCTGCTGGTCGTTATGCTGCAAAAAGGTTCAGGAAGGCGCAGTGCCCAATTGTGGAACGTTTAACAAATTCCCTTATGATGCATGGCCGTAATAATGGAAAGAAATTAATGGCAGTCCGCATTGTTAAACATGCTTTTGAAATTATCCATTTATTAACTGGAGAAAATCCACTTCAGGTAAAAATTTACATAATAAAATTGATTTTTGTAATTGTAGTAAAAACTTGATATAAGAGACAACATATTTTTGAGTTATATTAATTTTATTATATCAATAATGTCAAAATAGAAATATTAGCACTCATACTCTGTATGATGTATAATTCAAGGAACTAGAGTTTTAATTCTTATTTAATGTTAGAATGATGTATATGTTTTTATTGAACTAAAGGAATTATATAAGGTTTAGTTCTTGCAAGAGATGCTTAGCTAAAATGTTTCTGTTTCTGAGTTAATAACGCTGAGCAAAAGATAACATGGTTTTATCTTAGATTTGCAATTAATAAGAAACAATAATTTTCTACATAATCAAACAAGCAGTATCGTAAATTATTTTTTCCAATACTTTTTTTCTGTTTCTTTGAAGGCAGCTGAATAATGGCATTATATGTACTACTATTGATATATACTGTTTCAGATTGTTAACCATATGAATAAAGTCGGCAATTGCATGTTTTGGGTTGCATCACATACTGTTTACTTTGAAAAAGGAGAAAAAATGTAGATAAATGAGATAGATTCATAATAAGCAAGGTTTGTTTATTAAAACAAACAATTTGTTATTAAACAAGGTTTGTAAAGTGTATTGTATCAGGTTAGCCAAAGATGTTAAAAATTTTATTTGAAGAGTGAAAAAAGGGGGATAACATCACCAAATCTGGGGATCCGAGTCAGAGTAAATGACAAACCTTTTTTAATATAAACAAAACAAGGATGCGATCATATTTAATGTACATCAATTAAAGCAAATAAGTAAATTGCACATGAAATGGGTATGCAAAATTATATATTTTAATGTGAGGTTACAATAAATCATATATAGTTTATCTAATAAAAACAAGTATAAACAAAAAAGACTATTTTATGATATAAAATAACCGAAAAAACAGAAATTGTATTACTGTTGGATCTGGTGATGTGTTGACGGCATGTAAATGGGGTATAATATTTCCATACTTTGAAAATATACAATACACTTTACAAATCTTGATAATAAGAAAAGAAGTCTTGCACTATTTATCTAGCATCGCATTTTAGATCAGTTTTCTTACTCTTTTTCTTGTCGGGAAGATTCAAATAGTCAAAAACATTCAAAAAATCAACTTATGTAAAATTTATTGAAAATTGAATTTGAACAATTGTTCACTTTACAAAATAGGAAATTTCTGAAAGATAACATCATTACAAATTCTTTGATCTCATTTAAAAATTGAAAAATGGCCAATTTCTGCAACTTGAAACGCAAATTAAAATTAATATTTGAGTTACTTTTAGAATAACTATTACACAAAAATTTGCAGGGGTGCTTTTATTTAGAGGAAAAAAAATCCAAAGTTGTAAACATCATATGCGTGCATATACTGTATAACTAAAATCAGAAAATGACCAATTTCTGCAATACAAAACTCAAATTAAAATTCATATTTGAGTATAGCACTCTTGGAACAATCTCTACAGAAAAATTTGCGGGTGGTGTTTTCATTTAAGGGACAAAAGAAAATCTCAAAGTTATGATTATCACATGCACCATATACTGTTTGACTAAAATCGAAAAGTGATCAACTTCTGCAACTTGAAACTCATTTTAAAATTCATATTTGATTACAACTTTGCGTACAAATTGGCCGTACAAATTGTGGTTTTATTTACTGTTTGACTAAAATCGAAAAATGGATAATTTTTCAGCATCTTGAAAAACAAATTAAGGAAATATTAAGCTCATTTTTGGATTTTGGTGAAAAGCTGTGTCATATGGCATACAGCAACAAATTGCCAATTAGGTTTTGATATGAAATATTATTTCTAAATATTATGAACAGGAAAGACCCTAGAATAGAGTCTTGTGGGACTCCATATTAACAAGTTTTTTGTTGCTTGCATACCCACCACACACATATATTGATATCAGTCTTTCAAGTAATTTGTAAAGATAACAATGCTGGTCCAATTACCTCTAAGCTGTTCAGATGATTCAAAAACAGCTTATGATCAACCATATCAAATGCCATACATAGGTCCAAAAATACAGCAAAAACTGTTTGTTCAAGATTGTTGCATGTTGTGTACTTTTTTCTAGAAAACCAAAAAATAAAATAATCTATTTTTCTCTATTTCCAATCTATTTTTCAATACCAGCTCATATATTTTAGCAAAAGTAGTTATAACTAATATTGGACGATAATTGGTTGCTTCTACTTTTGAACCCTTCACAAATATCAGTGTTATCTTCCCAATCTTTAGTACTTCCGGGAAATTCTTCATACTTGTGTTAATAAGATCAGACAGAATCGGTAAGGGTATCTCTATTAAACATTTGACAACTTTAGACTTGATACCATCATGACCTGGAGCTGAATCCTCATTACTACGTCTGAGTGTTTCAGTTTCCACTCATTGTCTACTACGCTATTAATATTTACTAGATATCTTCCGATATTTATTGCACACATAAAGTGTTCATTAGGAATATTACAAATTTGCTTTGGTCCTCGGGTACTTTGGAACGTTTCTCGGGTTTGTGGTTTGTTTCTAAAGAGATATGTTGAAATCTCCAATACAAATGTATTTACACTTCTTAATGTCATTTCGAAAGAGGTCTATAAATGGCTGAGATCCATAAATTGATGAGCCAGGCTTCTTGTAGACTCTTGTAGACCTCCCTTCTTAATGCTCAAAAATGCTCGAGAAAATCGACTTCAAAGTACTCAAAATATTTCGCAAAATATATTTTAATTTTCGTCTAATACGTCAATTAGCCCATGGGAGTATGAGTTCGGCTGTCAACTCTGAGATACTTCTACTGTTGCGAAATATTTTCAGTACTTTGAAGTCGATTTTCTCAAATATTTTTGAGCATTGCATCGTACTGCTTCGGGAAAATTATTTTCGAGTACTGATCTTCAATCCTTGCAAATATTAACAAAATTGGTGATCCCAAACCTGTAAGGTCCCCTTGTCAGCTTTTGTCAGGAGCTTCCGACCAATCTCCTTTTTATCTATTCTAAAAGCCTTAAATTTAAACAGCTTTAAGGTGTTACATAACCCCTCAACAATCACGTCATTAGATTGGACTGCTATTGCAGTTATAACAACGTTTTTCTCCAACTCAGTTTGCGATCTTCTATTTAGCTCCAGTTTTATATTGTTTAGCTCAGTATCAAGATGTTTTAGTAGTGTTTGCTGTTGAAAAAATGGGTAGCTTTTTGCTGTTTTGTTAGTTTACTGAACTAAAGATCATATTTAGCATCCATTTGATTTAGTTTATACAGGATTTACTTATCCTGTATCGTCAGACTGTTTTGAATTTGCTACATAACCATCTCTCACTGTTTTCCTTCTATTCTCAGCCACAACTTTACCAAGTTGAGACTTAGTTACACCAAGACAATCAATATGAAAGCAGTTCACATATTTATTACATTTAGGCCCAGTTTATTCATCTTTGGTTAAATATAACTATTGGATATTTACCATAGTTACTGGTCATATAGCCAATCATGGCAAATGAAATTATAGTAACTATGGAAAATATCCAATAGTTAAATTTAACCAAAGATGAATAAACCGGCCCTAAGGCCCAGTATATTCACCTTTGGTTAAACTTAACTATCGGATATTTACCATAGTTACTAGTTAAATAGCCAATCATAGCAAGTGAAAGTACAGTAACCATGAAAAATATCCAGTAGTTATGAATGTAACTAAAGGTGAATATACTGGGCCTGAATACAACAAGTTTTCCTGGTAGCTTGAACACAACTCCCACATTTTTCAGACATCTTTCTTTCCTTAAATGAAAACATGTGACTTTTTTCTTTGGGGATATTTAAAAACAAAAGTGTTTCGAAATAACCTTCAAGAACTATTGAAATATTTAAAAATAGAATTTAAACTGAGATGCTCACAATACCACAAACATTGCTGCGCAATGTTGTTTACTGCGAGAATGTGCTAACCTGTTCTCAATGGCATAGATAATCCCGCGAACTCCCTAGAAACTGGTAGAAAAAATATGTCCGTTTTCATGGGATTTCCCCAAGTTCTTAACTTAAAACCAGATAGAACAACTGTTCAAATAGTTCATAGTATTGAATAGTTTTAATCTATTTGTATTCCTGATTCTCTAAAAATTAATATTATAATAAAAATAAACAAGTAGAAACAACCGGTTTCTATGGAAAAAGTTGATAAAGGATGACTTTAGGTTGTTACTTGTTTAGATCACAAGCCGAGATTTGAAGAGTTTATTTATTTACATTAGGGATACGCATCATATACCAATATTTACAAATAAATACTTATACCCATTTTATTTTTGTTTGTAACATCGATCCACAATGATGTTTGTTCTCAAGGTTTTCGTTTGTAGAACTGCAAAGTTTTATAGGTCCGATATTATAGATTGCACAATTATTGTCCAGGAAAAAGTTTTAAAATAATAGATTCATTTATAATTTAATTTTAAAAACGTATAGTTTTCATACAATAAAATTACTACTAAATGCTAAACAATTATTATCATTAGTACAAGAAAATTGCATTTAAAAAAATCCATTAGGGCCGGCCCCCATAGCGGACATATCCAAAAATTACACTTTACATGTTACCAATTTTTACACAGCAGTTAGCAGTCTAGTATCAAATTGTCAATAGTAGTATCTTAATAATATCATAGTATCTGAATTTTGGCCACTTGTATATTTTAATTTTATCTCAAAAACTTTAAGATTAAAATATTAACATAGATATCAAAAGCTTTTTCTGGAAGTCTTTTCCATACTTTATGTGCACAGTGTAATTTATTAGAATAATTTCCCTATGTTAGTCAATTATATCAAACTTTTACCTTAAAATGATGATATCCACTTAGTTTCTGACACCTCTTCAGAAAAGAAACTTTGTTGATAACCTATTTTAATAAATTATCTGATTATTTACCTTGTATAAACATTAAATCACAATTTTATATTTATCAAATTTTAAGTACTTATTTGCTTTTATTTAGATTTTGGTAACTGCTATTATTAATTCTGGTCCGCGTGAAGATTCGACGCGTATTGGTCGTGCTGGTACTGTAAGAAGACAAGCTGTGGATGTATCACCTTTAAGACGTGTTAACCAAGCCATCTGGTTGCTTTGTACTGGTGCCCGTGAAGCTGCATTCCGTAACATTAAAACGATAGCTGAATGTTTAGCTGATGAACTTATTAATGCAGCAAAGGTAATAAAAAACAAGTATTTTTATTTAACTGGTCCTTTCTAATGCTGCTTAATTGAATTCTCTTAAATTTCGCAGTTTCGCTAAGGACAAAATTAATGCATCATATCGTTTTTTATTCTAAATGTAAAATTGTGTTTGGAATAAGAGGATAGGATGTGAACAGTTTTTATAAAATTTGTTATTAAAATTGAAGTTTATTAGGGTTGTTCTATTGTTCATGTTTGTTTTTTCTTTATAGGGATCTTCAAATTCTTATGCTATTAAGAAGAAGGACGAATTGGAACGTGTAGCGAAATCTAATCGTTAAAAAGTGTATTTATATGTGGTGTTCCTTTACATTGTATGTAATGGAATAAAAAATAAAAATGTAAAGGTTGTTTTTTAAAAAGGATCTCCTTTGAATATCTAAAATCCTTATATTTTAAAATTTCCTTGATACATTTTAATTTTTTTTACTGACTTAGCAATCTTTTGCAATCTTTAACATTTTATTTGGCATGAGACAACATTGATTTGTTTTTAAGCCAAAAAACAAATGAGTAAGGAGTAACATATATGTTTTCATATAGCAATGTATATCCTTCCATTACACTCTATTAAATGAATTTAATAAAATTTTCTTTTTTCAATGACGTAAAGTCGAAGTGCATAAAAAAAGATTTTCTATAAAATATATATTATATACTGCCATTTACAATATTTATAAATTAATTCCATCAGTTATTGATATTCAAGTTGAGCTTCTATGTTTTTTCAATGAAAACGAATATTCTAACATGAGTTCTTGCAGATCTCTACTTTATATTAGTGTCTGAACAAAATTTATAAAATGATAGTGTATTACAGTATATATAAGAATATGAGGAATCCTCAAGGGACCTGAAAATCGGTTTGTTATAGGCAAAGGATTAATAAAATCATGAATTAAGAGGCTACTTTACCAGATCGGTTAGTTTCTGAGGGGCGCAGGCGACGGACGTTCGGCAGCAAGAAGGCGCAGTTTATTTTCTATTAAGTCCGACCGATACCGATACGTAAAAAACGCCAAATGTTTCGTCTTCTAAACGTGTTTATCTACATTTCGCATGAGAAATACGAATACATGTATTTTATTATTTGATATGAATAGAATATTAATTTTTTGTAACAAAGAATTTAGATAAAGACGATAAAGGCAAAAATCAATTGCAAATGTAATAAATAAATTATATCTCTGTATTATCATAATCTCGAAATATTTAGGTGATTCAGAGTAACCTTGCAAGCAATTTTATTTGAAACCAGAGGTTTCTACAAGCTCAAAATAAAACATGTAATAACTAGAACTTAAAAATGGACCATCAGTCACTACTTATAAGATGTATTATAATTTCAACTCTTCAAAGGTTTATGTCAAGATAAGGTCCTCGATGAACGCTTAGTATTACTTCAACGTCTTGTTTCTTTACACCGACAAGTGTCAGGAAACCCTTTCCAAAAATTTCATGTCTTATTGTTAGACAGTTTTTGGTCGCATTTGCCCAAAGTATGTCCTGTGAGCTTTGAACCGTCATTGCAAAGTCGATTAGTTTCATCCTAAGCTTACCCAATGAAAGACGTAGTATGAAGGGTATGGATCACCTTTGCCGAGACACGAAACTTCTTCAGTTTCTTCAGGAATAGAGTTCATTTTCGCGTGACTATGTCTAGAAGTTCTTTTCAGCAGAAGACCACCTTTGAGACATTTTCATAGTTCACTTTAAGGTCTTTGTGACCTGAAACCTACCATAGAGTAACTTCTTGGTGTACTAGGATAAGGCACATCTATATGGTCAAGTAAGTCTCCAAAATCAGACAAGATCTCATTGCACCCTTTACATTAAGACATACTGATTTAGATATGTTGGATTTATATAACACTTGATTAATAATAAATAAAATAGCTCTGAACAGTAGTAAAATCATAACCAAATTTTAAATTGTTTTCAATTGGATAATATGCACTTCCCTACATAAGAAACACCAGACTTTGTACGTAATTGAAAACGGTGCCAGATATAGTCATGGGCCCAACAATTCAATTTTATTTTTTATCGCCAACCGGCAGCAAAATTATACTTTATTGTATCGTATATTATTGTTATGTTACTGTCAAATTTGACAGCATTTAGCGGCAGACAAAGTACTTTACCTGCCGCAAATGAGTCAGACAATAGTATATTACACTACAAGTGAGGAAACTAAGGTTTTTCACTCACGCGTATGTCAGATTTACATACAAGTGAGTGGAAAATATTATTTTCTCACGTGTGCTGTATAGCGTACTATTTAGAGAAAACTCGGTCTTAAAATTCGTTAATTCCTGACTAATGTCATGTCGATATGTCGGAGACGACACTTTTTGACATTGTTACCTCGTCATTGATTAATAAAAACCCAATTGTGTCAAATTGTTAATTGTCATCATTACGCAAATTAATTAAGATAAATAATTTATACTAGTGAAATACTTCATATAATTTTCCTTGTGTGCTCTGTACCGTTTTTTAGTTCACATCCGTTACGTTTAAACAAAGAGTTGTACCTTTAAAGGTTTAAATTTCGCTAATAGTGAATGAAGAAAATTAGAGTGAGTGAAAAGTATTTTCACTCACCCGTTGCTATGAATGTTAGCAGTGAGTGAAAATAACAACTTTCAACACTCGTATCTACACTAGAAACTGGCAATTTCAAAGGTAGGATTGAACAATAGCTATTTATGTACCAAGTCAGCAAACTCGCTTCGCTCGCTCGACTCGTAAAGTCAGGCTCGTTCGATAAAAATTCACTTTGCTGACTTGGTACATAAATAACTATTATTAGCACAAATATTTTCGAATTTAGTTTCTTAATTCAAAGCAATACTACAAGAAAACATTTTCACAAGTTTCATTTTTCACACATTTTTCTTGATGGATTTTAGATTTTATAAAAATATGTATCATAAATTACCTAGCCTATTACTGCTTTTTCGAAAGTGTCTTCCAATACTAAATGGAAGGTGTTTGTGACAACCAGATTTATACATCTTGATTAGTGTAATTATCACTTAGCTCGGACACAACCATTTCTCAGGTCTTGTTATAAATTACTGCACTCCTTTGAACCTACACTAGGGACAGAGAGATGCATCCATAAACATTTTCACAGATAGTCTTGCTGCCATGAAGGCATTCCAGTTCTTTATGTGATTTGGCACTGATCAGAGAACGTATCAGAAATAATCGCCTTATTTTGAATATTCTTATGGGTTCTGGGTGCTGAAATAGAAACTGAATTGGGAATACACTCAAATCAATGAATGTCGGCTCTTCACAAAATCGTTCTCTGAAAAAAAAATTTTCTCATCTGAGAAAATCATTCGCAACAGATGTTGAGACTCAATTGGGAAGAAAAGGATCAATAGTACATTAAAATTAAGAAAAAATAATTACGAAAAATTAAAAACTATTATAGTGCATAGTGTATTAAGTCTTTAATTATCTTTAATTTTAAGTTGTTTGTCAATAGTATCTTGTATTTTGGGATGAAAATGTTATATGCCATCAGTTTTACACGCAATATTCAGTATTGGAGAAATTTCATGTCTTCCAGCGGCAATATCAAGTCTTCTGGAAGCAGTTTAAGTCGTCTGAAATCATTTCAATTCTTCTAAGAGCATTTCAAGTATTCTGGAAGCATTTCAAGGCTTCTGAAAGCAGTATCAAATATTCTAGAAACAGTCTCAATTCAAAATGCACATGCAATTGAAGAGGCTAACTTTAATCGAGATAAAAACACCAATAATTTCGTATGAGTGCCTATACACACAGAGAACCCAACTATCCGCTATGGGTGCTCCGCACTCATTAAAAATTTTGAATAGGTGCTTGTTTATCCAGAGCACCCATATATGCGGTGCCTATGGTACCAGCAACCTGATCTCAAATCCAAAAATCTCAAACCCTGTGCACAGTGACTAATTTCACAAATTTAGTAGGACACTATTCACGACTCGAAAACCCAGCAAACTATAGCCATGAAATTTTGCATGTAGCTATTAGTAACAAAATCTAAGATTTATAACAAAAATGAGTCCTTTTCGTCAATCCTTATATTATAACCTTTATATTATACATATTACTGATACTTTCAAAACATCTAAATATAGAAAATTTTAATCTTGAACTTATTCCACTGTTTCTATTTTACAATCAATATTTCCTAAAGTCAGTTTAAGCAAGTGAAATCTTATATACTATCTAATAGGTAATATTTCAGGTTACAACATTAAAAAAGAATTGGAATGATTCATGATGAATCCTGCTAGATAAATCAAATAGAAGTGTAATTATGTGATGTCTTTTAAATTTTTTTAAATTTTTTTTAAATTTAAAAACAAGAGCTTAAAGAAGTAAATAGGACTTATATATGCTAAATGTATTATATAGTGATAATCACAATATAATTAGCATTGCTACAATCTTAACAAAATTGAACACCCAATAATTTCTTAATTAAACATCCGGATAGTGGTAATTAAATCATTCCAATAGAAAAACAAATATTCCTATACGATAAAAAATGACCAATCTCTGTATTTTGTCCACCTAAATTATTAGAATAACGACTGTGCGGTCTGAGCTACTAAACAACCATATAAAACAGGTAGCAACAGTGGGGAGACTTCAAAAGTAGCATCATGTCAGAAGGAAAACATAAGCGAGAGGTATTATAGGTTTTATGCCTGAGCGAAGGGGATCTAAAAGGATGTTCTCAGGCTTTCTGGTCAACCATGCATCCTTCTGATACCACTTCTTCCATGTAGGACAAGCTACCGATCAAATTTGTAACGACGAGTTAGAAACAGCAAAAATTTCGGTACAGCTCTTTTGACGCTCGCAAACATAAAGGAACAAACCTTTGGAGCGAAAATCTTGAAGGGCTAAAGTTACAATAGACCTTATGGCTCGCATTGAGAAGAGTAGCCGCTTCCGTTAGCCCGGTAATAATAATATATAAGTTGGTAAACTTTACACAATCTATACTAACATTGAACGATTCAGAGACAATAAGCTATAAATGATAATCTATAAATTCAAAAATGTAGTTAAGTTAAACAACGTCCAAAATGCATTTTTGGAGATGAATATTTTCCCTACCGCATTAAAAAAGCTAGGGATAAAACAAGAAGATCGATGCTTCTTGTTTTATCGGCGTCACAAAATCGGCAAAAGGCGGGACTAACGCGGTGGTAACGCTACGTGGGAATCTTGAAAAATATTCAGTTTTAGTTACAAACTATTCCTATATTACTAAAAATTTCAGAATATTTCATTTGAAAAATATTACTATTTTCAAGTATACCATAACGCAAACTAAAAAAGAAACGGCAAAATTGTGTAATATAGAAAAAAACCGCTTTTCTTTGGAAAATTAAAAAGCTTTCCACCATGCGTAATGTAGAATTGTTAGAAGAAGCTATTTACAAAATTTCACTGAATTATTTTAATAAATAATGTATCTTTTTTGTAATTTGCCGAACCGCACAGTAATGTAGCCTCTTTTAATTTCATTCTTTTAAATTGAATGAAATTAAACAATTTGGGAAAAAATCAGTTAGACCACATTTCGGTGGTTTTTCAGTTTGGGGGATCTTCCTAGAAACAGTGAGCATTTATGTTATATTTTCGAACGCGCATTTTTTGAGATAAAATAGTATGTATGGTCTGAACGCGTGTGTCTAGCGCAATGAAATTTGGTATGGAAGTAGTACTATGGTAATATTACTTACTCTAGCGGCGTAACACTGCTAGAACAAGGTACAATGGTGAAAGTATCTTCTAGATCGGCCTGTACGCTAGACGATGCGAAATGGAGTTGATATGATAATAAGAACGAGCTGGCCATGAAGAAAGCATCTTTATACAGTGTTCTTCCACAAAAGACTGAATCCGATCGAACATGTTTGCAATGTGACGGATATGATGGATCGGAGGCTTCAACGTATGTAGCTCCCCCGGCGAAAGTAAGGAGCTATAAAGATTAATGATGCCAATGTATAATCCAGGTTCATCTCGAAATTGTATAAAGTCTTTGAATAAGGCACGATGAAAAATATTTATTAAAAAATGTCGGTGCTGCTACATATGTTTCGAGATATATCAATCTCGTCTTTAGGCACGACTGTATTAAAAAGTAAAAATATATGATTAGTACTATGTATCTATAATATATTTTTTATAATTAATTACTATAAAAAATACATACATGTGTCTCTGAAATGCGTGTCCAACGTAGGACCACAGATTCCTTGGTTCAAAATAGGCCGATTTAAGTTAACTTATCTATATCTAAAGTTGCTTCGTTTCGCCGCTAGAGGACTTCAAACTTAGCAAAAAAATTCGTTTATTCTATAACTCGAGAACATGTTAATGAATTTAAACCATTTTTGAGATGTGTGTTCCTATTCTCAATTCTTTTTGTGGTTTTAGGTGAAATTTTAAAAATACAGAAATGATTGAAAAGCCATGGCTTTATCTGTTATTACTCCATTTTTTTTGCTGAGTAGGCGACGCTTACATAATTACAATTTCTAAATAGCCCATTTAGCACTGGAACTTTTTTATCCCTTATAACATTTTGATTACATTAGTGGTAAAGCTAGAAAATTGGAATTTTTAAACATATGCAAGCCTCTTTTACGTCATTGCAATTATAAAATATTGTTGTAATTGGTACTGATTTCTCTGGGGGACATTGAAATCAACAGTTTTTGCCTCCACAGTTTATTATGAACATGAATTACAAGGAAATAATTCCCTAATATTCAATTCCTTATTTAAGTGCCAAACGCATTATGATTTTGTAGTCAAAATGACGTAAATAAAGGTTGCAGATACTCAAACATTCCTTTTTTCTGGCTTAACATGGCGTTAAAAAATGAAATAAAAACATGGCGTTTCTATCATTTCCGTGTTTCTTAAATTTTATGCAAAACCATAGAAAGACGGTGATTGAACCTAGTAACTCAATTCTCAAAAATGATTTATATTTATTAAGGTGTTCTCGAGTTATAAAGAATAAACGAATTTTTTTTGCTAACTTTGAAGTCCTCTAGCGGCGAAACGAAGCAACTTCGGATATAGATAAATTAACTTAAATCGGCCTATTTTGAGCCAAGGTATCTGTGGTATTCCGTTGTACACGAATTCCAGAGACCCTGTATATATAATATTAAATATTATACAGGGCGAGTTAATAGTGCGAGTTACTGTTGAAAATAAAGAAAATGTTTTTGTGTCATCATAGATTACAATCAAAGCTGCATCGACTAAAATTACTTTCAACTATACAGGGTGTTTCACAATTCCAGAACCTTACTCATCTTCATTTTTTTAAATGGAACCCTATACATCTTTCTAGATATATTGATTACCTGTCTTAAATGCTATAAATGCGTATCTTGTTTTCAAATTTTGAATGCAAGGTTGCCAAGTTATTAATCATTTTGTGAAAATTTTTGAAAAATCTTGTGGTGACTTAAAATTAATTATCATCATTATTATTAAATATTGAAGATTGCAATTTGGCATATCGATAAACAAAACTTTGGTCTTTGAAACCGCACTAATACTATTTGATAACATTATACAGGATGGTTACCAGAACCGGTCAATTTATGAAATGTTTGAGGGACCATAACTTTGTTATTTTAAAAGGAACACCCTATATTATTTCAATGCCTTAGAAGGCTTTATTAATTATCTTTCATTTTAGTTAAGCATATGGTATATCTAACATGTGTACTTTCTGAGATAATTACACTATTTCAAAAATGTCGGTATTTTTAGAAGACATTTTTAAACAAATGCAAGTAAGTTTATTCTGTAAAGGATGGAAAAGTATGGATCTGTGCACAGACAATAGTATTATGAAAACAACTTTTCAAAAATTCTATTTAAATATATTGTAAAAATCCTATCATAGTGGGGAGGTGTAAGGTCATATGTGGTCGTGTTAAGACCACATTCTTTGTTAAACGTCTCGTAAAACATCTAAAAGTTTTGGCAATTTTTCTAAATTTTCAACGGTAAAACCACAATCTTCCGTCCCCGCACTATTGACTCACCCTGTATATTGGGAATCTCGAGAAAATGAATCTTAAAAGCTTTTATTATTGAAAGTTGAAAAATCAAACAACTAAAACAATCAAAAGGAACAAATTATAATTTTTTTTTAAATCAAAACGTACTTACAAATTTGTTTATAAAAGGTGAAAAACAATCAAAAACCAACAATTTAAAATTTTTTATCAACAGAAATACAATTCAAAGTTATAATATCCATGTGAGAAAGCGAAATGGTAATGGAGCAGATTATTTATGAGAAGTAAAAAGGAAATCAGGATTGTGTGCGCAGGTCTATTAATAAATTTCAAACTTCAAAATTTAAATTATAAGTAAATGAGATTTCTTTTTATATTACATGGATCTACTAAAAAATCTATTATTATTAAATTCTGTAATGTCGTTGAGAATTAGGTCTCCTTCATGTTTCTTATGTAATAAAATCTGGAATTCTTTAATGAGATCCAATTCCCTAGATTTGTTGATTCTTTTTATCAAACAGATATTATCAATACTGGAACTGTGATTTTCCGATTTAAGATATCTACAGAATGAGGAAGAGGCCCTTGAAAAATGTTCTTTTGCTCTAGTTCTTAGATTACGTCCCTTTTGTCCTATATAGAACTCAAGTTTATCAAATTTATGATGGGTGTTTATCAACATGTTAAATAATTTATTATTAGAAGTAAAGACCAAGTTAATGTTTATCTTATTTCGATTTTCATTTAAGTTTAGGTGGGGTGGAACGGTAATGTGATGTATCTTTGTTTAACCTTAAAATGATTGTAAATGATTTTGTTTACGTGGTTGTTGTAGATATTGAAATAGATGTTTTGCATATCGTTTAAGTTATATCCGTTATTAATACCTATCTTCAGAATTGTCTTTAGTTCGTTTATGTAATCATTATAGTTCAAAGGTGTATTAATTAGTTTATTGAAAAAGTATCTAAAAGAGGCATAGTGTGTTGGTTATCACTATGCGAAATTTTTGGAATTATGGTATTAAGTATATATTAGTATATGTGGGTTTTCTGAATATATCAAACTCAATTTTGTTTGTTAGGTTGTATCATCTAATCTGTGCATCCAAGAAATTAATTTTAGAGTTCGTCTCAAATTCGGTAGTGAAATTTAAAACGCATGTAATATTTGTGATATTCTGAAAATCCTGAAATTTAGCTTTATTACCTTCATATACAATAAGTATGTCATCAACATACCTGAAGTAAGACAAAATATATTTGTTAAATAAACTGTATTTATCAGTGAATATTTTTGTTTCGTGGTAGTTTACATATACAGGGTGTGGTATTTAAGACGCCTCGGCCCATAGCTCCTTTACGATAAAAGCTATCGAAAAAAATCTAAGAGCAAAGTGGTGCATAATTACCGTCGCTATGTTTCAAAATTCTAATCATCAGTGGCGTGCCAAACTTATGTTTTTTTAAATGGAATGCCCTATTTTTTATTGCACATTTGGAAAGTGCTCGAAGAGTACTTCTTTTTTATCTAACATGTTATACCCTTAACTTTAGCGATTTCGCTGTAGTAACCCCTTCTTTCAAAATTGCGCCCCATTTTTGACATTTTTTTGTGGAGAAACTAATTGACGCCAGCGCCTAAATTTTGAATTGAGGGACAGGTTAAGACCTCGTATACCTTAAAATAATTCTTTTTCGGGTAATTTATGGAAAAAAAATTTTTTTTGATTGATCTTCACATGTTGTCATTTTTTTCGAAAATTTCAAATGGCACCCCCCTAAAAAAATTGCGGCGTTGTACAGCCAAAACCCTAACCTTTCCATTGGTATAAAAAAATCAAACATTGCATAACAAAATTTCGGAGAAAAAAGGAATTTCATCGCAAATGTTGGGAAACGTTTTCCATTCCCAAGTGTGCCATGAGAAAACAAAAGATATGTAATTGTCAAAGTAAATTATTAGACGCCAGCTGCAGTCATAAGTGATTTTTGATAAACTTTCTCAAAATGTTCCGAACTCAAGAGGAAATGATTGACTGATGATTGACTCATGAGGTTGACATGATATTTATTCTTGGAGAATGTAACAAGTATTGCTTCTTGGCGTCACAAGTGTACGCTGCGAGATATCCGCACAGGGCACATCCAAATGAACGTACGTTTAAAAAAGTGTTGGAAAGATTTACTACTAAGGGAAGTGTGAAACGGGCAAGGAGAGTTAGAAAGAAGGCAGTTTTGACCGAAAATAATGTATTGCAAATTCTGGAGGCAGTTATTGAATCCTCATACCAGTATCCGTGATATTAGTAGGAATCACGATATTTCAACGCGATCCGTACATCGTATTCTTAAAAAGCACAAATTCCGGCCATTTAAGATTCAACTGCACCAAGAATTGCAACTTCAAGATTTCCGAAGCCAGACAAGATTTCTGCATGTGGGCTATCAACAAAATTGAGCAGGAGGAATCATTTCTTATGCGCGTATTATTTTCTGATGAAGCGACGTTCCATAGAAATAGGCATGTCAATCGCCACAACTACCATTATTACGCCGATGAAAACCCACACGCCATGGGAATGATAAACTACCAACAAAGATGGTCAGTGAATGTTTGGGGAGGCATACTTGGAGAACACCTTTTGGATCCTTATTTCATCGACGGGCACCTGAACGGCAACAGTAGTTTGAGCTTCCTTCGCGACGACTTGGATGATCTCTTGGAAAATGTCCCTCTAGCCGCTCTATGACAGATAGTTTTGATAATGGCAGTGTTGTTCGGGAATTTCTCATGAAACGTTTCCGGACTCCTGCATTGGTCGTGAGGATGCTGTGAGGTGGCGCCAAGATTACCAGATCTCACTCCCCTTGA
The DNA here is from genome assembly GCA_036711965.1 of Onthophagus sagittarius. Classification (NCBI taxonomy): domain Eukaryota; kingdom Metazoa; phylum Arthropoda; class Insecta; order Coleoptera; family Scarabaeidae; genus Onthophagus; species Onthophagus sagittarius. The sequence goes on from JASERS010000001.1 coordinate 51,669,720, forward strand.
CTTCTTCCTTCGGGGCCATATCAAAGACTAGGTTTTCAGGACGGTACCAACTACAGTCGAGGATATGAGGGAAAGAATCCGCGCGGCTTTACGCGGTATATCACCAGTAGTTCTCAGGGCAGTGTCTAGAACCTGTGAGTCGAGGTTGCGGTTATGCCTCCAGCAGGAAGGTCGTCATTTCGAACATTTAGTTTAAGTTGTTGAATAAATACATATTATGTTGACCGTATTTGTGTTTTTGTTTTCTTATGGCACACTTGGGAACGTTTCCCAACATTTGCGATGAAATTCCTTTTTTCTCCGAAATGGTGTTATGCAATGTGTGATTTTTTTTAAACCAATGAAAAATTTAGAGTTTTGGCTGTACCACGCCGTAATTTTTTTAGGAGGGTGCTATTTGAAATTTTCGAAAAAAGTGACAACATGCGAAGATCAATCAAAAACTAATTCTTTTCCATAAATTACCCGAAAAAGAATTATTTTAAGGTATACGAGATCTTAACCTGTCCCTCAATTCAAAATTTAGGCGCCGACGTCAATTAGTTTCTCTACAAAAAAATGCCAAAAATGGGGCTCAATTTTGAAAGAAAGGGTTATAACAGCGAAACCGCTAAAGTTAAGGGTATAACATATTAGACAAGAAAAGAAGTACTCTTCGAGCACTTTCCAAATCTGCAATAAAAAATGGGGCATTCCATTAAAAAAAACATAAGTTTGGTACGCCACTGGAATACAGCACGCCACTGATGATTAGAAATATTTTTGAAACATAACGACGGTAATTATGCACCACTTTGCTCTTAGATTTTTTTCGATAGCTTTTATCATAAAGGAGCTATGGTTCGAGGCGTCTTAAGTGCCACACCCTGTATATAATAATAATAATACTTTTTTGAGCTAACAGTAGTACAGTAAGGCCTAGTTTATTAACCGTTAGTTTAATTTAACTATCAGATATTTACCATAGTTACTGTTAATATAGCCAATCATGGCAAGTGAAATTACAGTAATCATGGAAAATATCCAGTAGCTAAATTTAACCAAAGGTGAATAAACCAGCCCTAACTTACAGTAACTTTGACATATATTTAAATGTGCTCAATATGAGTTAGTTCGGTTTTCACCGTTCTTCCACTAACCCATCATAACGAAAAGAAACAAAAAAAAACAAAACAACAATTTCATTCAATAAATCAGAAACAAATTAAAATAAAAATTTATTCTAGCTCCATGTCACAAAAGACCTATCAAACAAAAGGAAAATATGACATATGTCGCCCCCTCCTATTCCTACAGATTTTCGTATCCCTGCATTAACAGTGTCCAACAGTGTAATATCAGCCAAGATGCCAGAAATAGGGGATCCTATTGGGAGTCCATCTTTCATCTGGTAGTATTGACCGCTCTCTATATCTGTTCTGTGATTGACCGTCAAATAGGAAGAAATTTTGATCACATACTATTTCAAGGAGGTTGGCTAAAGCTATAATATTTTCGTATCTAATTTCTAATTCTAAATATTTAGTTGTTAAATAATCTTTAACAATAGAAATAGTCTTTTTTTATAGGAATATTGGCGTACTACTATCCCTCTAAGGATATTAGTTTGGAGTTTTTAGAAAGTGTTAAGTTTTTGTACTTTTGTATGATTTCTTGTTAGTTTGCAATGTTGTAACTAAATTTGTCTTTAAAAGCTATTCATAGTGGGAATGAGTGGTTTCATAACTGAGTTATTGTAACTATTAATGTAAAATGGTTTTAGATGTTTTAGGTTATTTTTAATAAAATTTCTCAATCTGTTATTATAATATTTTAGGGTAGGATTTGTATTAATTTTGAAAATATTATTATTTTTAAAAAGTTTAATCGTTTTATCAATATAATCAGTTTTTTCAAGAATGACCAGACCGGCATTTTTATCACCTAACGTAATCATGAGGTTATGTTATTTAATTTTCTCTATTAAACTTTTTATCTGTTTATTGCCTAAGTTCAAGAATGTGTCATTTCGCTATCTAAAATCAAAAATAATTAGTTTTGGTAAAAATGGTACTATTGCTATTTGGTGTTACGTGGTTTTCATTAATATTACTTAAAATCATCTAAAATTATGTCTTGTTCAAGTCGGAGGGAGTCCAGATCAGATGTCGTGCCTGTATTGTACCTGCGTAAGATGCGATGTCCAATACGAAACAGGCACTGACACCATTTTTTCTGATTTATTCATTGAGCGGTGACTATCGATTTTGAGTTAAACGGACCTTGACGTTTGGCATGGTCGGTAGGTATCAAATATTAATTAGTTTTTTGATTCTTGGAAGAATTCGCTACAGGTTCATAATAAGGATAAATAATAATCAGTAGGAAAGAAAAGATATAAAACACTTCAAAAACATGAACTTTATTTAACCATTTCATTTCACAAAGATGAGTACTCATGTTGAACTGAGATTTTAAGCGTAACAGAGGGGACAATGAAAGGGCCCCCATCCGTTTGTATACCTCTCCCTAATGTCATTCTCTATGCAGTCTTTTGAAAATTCTCTTCATGTAATAAAACCCTGTTAGTTCAACTGTGTGGTCCTACAAATGTATTTTGAATGATAGAATCGAGTCGGTTGATTCTTTACTTTTAATGCAAGAGCTAAAAGTGGCGGCTCTACCGAAAAAACAGATAAGTTTACCAATGTTTCTGTTTAGTTGATGGTTATTAATTATTATTATAATCACGAATTAATTTGTAAACTTATCGTTTTTAATTAATTATTGTATACACTGTAGTCCGTTTTACTGTAAGTGTGTACTCTATTAGGGTCGTTTTTATTATTTTCTTGTTAAATTAAGAAATTGTTTATTGGTTAAAATCTGCTTCATACTTCAACAAAAAAATAGTAAAAATGACTCTTAAATGTGTTTGATTATAAACTTTTTTTGATACATGACTTTTTCGACTATCTTCTATACACCGTAAATTTTATTTATTTTTGACAGTTACTTTTTAATGTCTACGTTTATATTATGATGCTGGAAATCATCCGTAAAATCTGAACTTTCTACGACAATACATGCAGTATACAGCACATTATAAAATGAATCACATTAAACAGTTATTATTGAGTAATGTCTCACAGGGCTTGGTATACATTCAATAAATAACATGGAAGTCACAAAATTTTCCAGTTAGACTAATTAGATTAAATTTTAATCTTTGATTTCTTATTTTTTTTAAGTACGAACTAGATTTATATTGGAACGACGTTACGTGTTAGCAAAGGAAAACTTTGCATCCACCAAGTTGGGTGTGATTTTGAATTAATGTACTACAAGGGTTTATAAATATGTATGTAGTCCTTTTCAAATAACAATCAGTGAATCATATTCCAGCAGCGAATTAAAATTTAATACAATGAAATTATCAACAAAAATTGCAACTCTTTAAAAAAAGGAAAACAAAAAATACTGATGAATACAAAGCAAATTCGAAATTGATAAAACAATTATTATAAAATACTAAACAAACGGTACATCAGAACCGCAAAACAAACAAAAAAACTAAAAAATTGCCACACAACAAATACTTAGCAGTCGTAATCTAAACAATAAATAGCTATAGTCTATATTTATCTAATTCATGTTTTCAAGAAAGTCTATCTATATCATAAACACACGGATAACGTTAACACAAAAAAGTTTTTTTCTTTATTTTTATTAATTATATTTTCGTCGACCGCATTAACCGCTATTACATTTATGATTATTTATTTGGCTTTATCCGATGGATTAATAAATTATGAGCTAACTACCGAAGGTGGATGTATCAGTCAATGAGTGTTGGTCCTTATTGCATGTTGGACGGGGATGTCCAGAGCCCTACCGGCATTAGAGGCAATCGTCAAAACACTAAAATCAAGAAAAGATTGGAATATTAAGAAGAGAATTGAATGAGAAAAAAATGCCTTACATTTGCCAGAATGTCCAACGGTCAACACTTCAATAGGCAGTGATCCTCGTCGCCGAGCCAGCAGCATATCGGGATTCTCATTGCGGCGCAGCAAAAGTCTCGTCCACGAATCGGAAGCAGCTTCGGGGAGGCAAACGGTTTCGGGGCCGCCCGAGCTGCGTCTTCGGAGATGCTTCTTCCGACGCCCTGCTTTGCCATTAAGACTAGTATGTCGGGTTAATTGATCTCTACGCTCCATTGCTAACGGCGGTAAATCGGTTGGCGCTGAACCTCTCCGTTGTTGACATTGCCAGGGATTATTATTGGATTGTTCGATATTGCTTATATGTTCATCACAATTTCCGTCATCTTCAAAACCTTGTAATTAAAATATTTTGTTAGTTTATTATTATAGGATAGCTTAAGTATAACAGCTAATACGGAGAAGGAAGTGTCTATAATAGTAGAATGAAACATTTTTAATTTAAATTTTAAACCGTTTCAAATAAAATTTTTAATTTTAATGTATACAATTTTGCTCACTATCCATTCCGTTTCGTTCAATCTAGAAATGAGCGATCACGTGATTTTTAAGGAACGTAGTGATTACAAGTAGCTGACTCAGAATTAGTGGTAAAAGAATGATTGAACATTTTTTCTAGAGTTCCTTCTCTGATACAAATACTGGGGAGAGTGTTTGTTAGTAACCTAACTACGTAATTCTTGGAACAAAGTGTTATTAAAATATTCCAAAGGTCTGCAAACCATTCTCAATCAAACGCAGTAGAAAGACTTCATGGAGTATTTAAGAGAATACTCAGAGTTTTTAGTACGAACATGGGAAAGATTGGAAAAGAGCCATAAAAAGTGTAACACTTGGATTCAGTTTTGGTGAAGCCACACTTAACCACACTTAATCTATCTTAATAAAAAAAAGACTACTTGCGTAATATCCCATGTTACTTAAGGAGACAAACAAAAAAATAAATGACAATTCTGAATCTAACTCCTACAGCTAACTCTCGTTGACAGATAAGTGATGGGGAGAACTGGTAAACAAACTTACTTTCGATCTGGTGGTCTCGACAATGGATCGCAACCTGGACCCTATTGGAGTCTTCTCCAGATAATCCGGGAAGAGTTCTTTGACACACACACACACACACACACCCAATCCTCAACTGCAACACAATTTCCGACACGACGTAGCTGCCCGAATAGAAAGAATGTTGCAAGTGAAATTTAGTCACAGTTCTCGATTCCGACGAAACTTAAAGTTGGCGTTAAAGCTAAATCTAAGTTGCTATCTAACGGAGCGCTGACAAAGTTTCGATTCGGAAGTCTTTCTAAGAAAACACAATTTGAAGTTGAATCTAAATTCAGAATTCCCCAATTTAAAGTTTGCAAGGTCTTAAGTAACCTCGGTTATTGAAGGGCTGCAAAACCTTCTTGAGGCGTAACTAGCGTCTGGAGATCTCCGACGCCTGGGGCCAATCCAAAATACGGGGCGGATATTTTATAATAATTTTCTGAGCCAACGAGGGAGGGAAAAATTCTTCGACCACAAGGCCAGAAGATAACATCCACCACTAGATAATCCCAAAAATCGTCGCGTAATTCCCAGGCAGTGGGAACCATGAAATTCTGCGTATTTAACATCAAGTTTTTAACGATATCTTTGCGTCGATCTGCATCTCCCCCATGAAACGAAGTCTGTTTTTTATACCGGAAGTCGTAAATTTGAGACGTGATTTTTAGCTTCTAAAATAAAAAGGTTGCATGCTAAGAAATTCGGATGGTTTATTTTCAAAACCATTAAATAAGTTCCGAATTTTTACACAGACCTTGCGCAGTTATGTTATGGGTGGTAAATAAGATCTGTGTTAAGTATGTTAAAAGATTTATAGAATGGCAGAGAAATTGTACAAAAACATGCAAGAAATTGTAGAAATTAGTATGTAAGAAGCACAGAACACATCAAAGAAATATTATGCTAACAGAGCAAAAGAAATTGTTTAAGAAAGAAAGGGATAAAGTGATATGTCAACCCAAGCCAACATAACCCAACCAATTACAGCCAATTAAGAAATAAATCATGAAAATAACTTCATACGCTCAAAAGATTTAAAAGAGGAAGGTAGGTTTTAAATTTAATTAATGCGCTCAATATCGGTTTTAAATTGATATGAATTCTCCTCGGACTAACGTGGTAAGTGGGATCGAGCTATAACCGTCTAAGTCGAATTCGAGTAAGTCGGAGTCCAATCTTGCAAATTATGTTCAATTGGCACTAGGCACAAAGCAAGACACTAACATCTTGAAGAACGCTCATTGTTTTGTCTCATAGCTTCATGTAGATGCGCAAACGATCATGTCATATAGTAAGCTATAAATAGTTTAATGACTCCTGTATTCATTGAAAGAAATTGTGAAATTGAAAAATGGCAGAAAATACAACCTTCACACGTTGTTATTATTAAGTAGAGATGCAAGAGGATGACCTGGTGAGTTATTGATTAACATTACTTTAAATGGAATTTGCTTTAATTGGCAATAAGATTCGATCATAGATATGAAGTGATGTCCAAATCATTTCTTAAGCTTTAGCATTCGACTTCCAAATGATGGGCATCCTAGTTTTAGATTTATTTTTGGAATTTTGGAGAAGCTATTGGATTTTACGAAAACCTGGAAAAGCTTCTCTTCACTCGCGATAAACATTCTTTTAGGCATTTTCGTTCAGAACAGATCAGTTTCATCTATTTTGAATATGGTTTGTTTGGTATAGCTACCTTGATCTATCATTACCTGGAATATCCTGGATAAGGCGACGGAATTTTTGTATCAGCGCTTGTCGTTTTTCTTTTTTTTTCTACGACACTATGCCAATTACAACGACTTTTAAAACCGAAAACCAACTAGCATTAACATTTCATCTTTGGATTCCTTCCCAGCTTCTATCTTTGAAACATTAACATGACTTGAGAGCACACCGTGTTTTGATTAACAGGACAATTTGATATCACAAAATATTTTTAACATTTTTTCATCTCACCACAAGGCACAGCGATATAGCCATTATAGTGTAAGGTGGTTCAGCATCATCAAGACTGATCAACACGCTTTCAAATAGTTTTGCCTGAAGGTGATTTCAACGATTTGACGTTAAATCGTATTTTATATGCTTTAGAAGAGACACTATTTGTCATATATCTTCTTATGCTCAAATATCTTTATCTTCAAACCGCCTACAAATAGAACGCAAATTGCAAAAAGCTGGGATAGGATTGGTTGTTTCAACAAGACAACGGTTTAAGTTTAAAACATTGTTCTAGGACATCATTAACAGATCCGCGTAGCGTCGATTGATTAAAACGTATTGAAAAAAGCCATTTAAGTATTTTTACGCGAATGTTATGTCTTGAACGCAACATTCGGAAGACAGATAAAACAAGACAGATAACTATCTATCTGGACTATTGATTTTTGATGAATCGAGATAATGGTCAACATCCAAAGGTATTCTATAAGACAAAATGTAAAAACTATAAGAATTTGCCCCACTTTACGCTAACTACTAGTTCATATTTTACACAAGCAAATGGTTAATTTATGTCATTGGTGTTGCATAATGTTAAATTGAGTTATATTATGTTAAATTTATTTATTTATAAAAAAATATGCTTAATATTTAAGGCACGGAAAATATAATTCCAAATCTGTATAAATCAAGTAAGAAGGATTCTAATAATAAGATTTTACGTCTTTATTGCCTTTATTGAGAGTCGTTGACTATAAAGTAAGAGGATGCTTCCAAAGGGGGGTACTCTCAACTCTCCTATGCCTTGGATGACGCACTAAATATCTTAACAAAAAGTGGATTCACGATTCAGGGATACGCTGATGACTATCTCAATTCGAGGCAAATATGATACAATCTTAACTAATGCATAAAGACTACTAAAAGACTACTTACCAGCAGGTGGTGCAAAGATAATGAGCTCATCATCAATCCTAACAAAATAGAGAACAGAGGCTAAGTACTTATCTAGAGGTACCCCTCTAGATAGTAAATTAATCTGGAACTTCCACTTAGATAAGGTACGGAAAAAGGCTATCATGGACAACCAGATCTGCTATAGGCTCCTTGGACGGAATTTGGGTTCCAAACCACGAATAGCTCATTAGGCCATTCGTGGTAATAGTTAGACCTATGGTCGCTCATGTCTCACTGGTTTGGTGGCCAAAAACAAATTATAGGACAGCACAACTGCTGCTGGCACAAATACAACGGCATGCATGTTTTAACACTATACGTGCGGCAAGATCTTGTCCGGCGACAATTATTGCCGCCGGCTAAGATCTACTCCTCTAATGTCACCACTCTAAATCATAAGCCCTACTCAGTCTCACACTACTTTAAATCACTTGATCGAAATTAAGACTTTTCTTATTCCGGCAGAATACAACCTCGATCAGACGTACAAGGTAACTTATAGAAGCAAGGATGATTGACGCAACTATTTTTCAGGTTCTTGCTATAAAGTTTACCACCGCTTTGAACATCCACAACGGATAAATAAGTACGTCCATAAATATTTTCATAGATTGGCTAAAGGCAATCCACCCAGGTTTTTGATATGTGGCTCTGCACTGATCAGAGAAGATAAGAGCAATATGAAAGAACTTGCTAGGAGAAATGATATTACTCTATGATAAGCTGGCTAAAGAGATAGTGAAATCAATCAACATATGTTTTTAGTTTAGTGATGGTTCTTCTTCTATTAAAAACACATAACAATGTAGCGTTGAACAACAGTTAAAAATAGAACTGCTGTCCTTAATTTATCATATAGACAACTCAAGAAATACTCAAAGTTTATTTATGAATATGTAATAGAGCAATTTGAGGAATAACCCATGTTGGATTCTATTTATGAGGTAATGTGTATGTTTCATTTAAATATTTTGAAATGATCTTTACTTACGTCTGTGTGAAGTAATTTCTACAGGTACTGAGCCGCGCCTTAACGTTTGGGGATCTGTCGAGTACAGCCCCCCGCCAGCAGGGGGTGTATTCTCGTCAGTACGCGTTTGAGCAACAGGTGCCGAACCTCTTCGTTTCGACAACGAAGTTACGGTGCCATTTCGACGTGGATCAACGTTTTCCTTTTCATATCTTTGCCCGATATCGGATATTTTTGGTATTTTACTCGCTTTTTCCTTTTCAACGATATCCGGTTCCCGTTTTCCAGACGCCGATGGTTTCTGATTCATTGGTACATCTAGTATTTCGGAAGGCCTACCGTTATTTGGACTTAACACTGCTATTGACGGAATCGTGTATTGTGGAAGATTTGATATGTTTTCGTCAGAAATATTCGAAGAACTTGACTTGCTCTCTATAGATAAAATAAATAATTTAATATAATCACGAATTAATTATATAGAATAGAAATTTACCTTCTCGAACTGATTCTGCACACGTCGACATTTCCACAGTAGCTGACATATACCGAGTTCGAACGTAAGGATTTGGGGGAGGAAACGTTTGCTGTCTTGTGAGAGCTTTAATAGGACCGGAGAGTCCTTGTAAAACGCATGTGAGCTTGTTAGCAGCTGCGCTGCTTGTCATAGATGCTATACTAGGTTTTGGTAAAAGATTTTCTGCGCTAAGCGGCCGTTCCGGATCGTTTTCGGTCATGGAGTGAGATGAATGATGAAGACCTCCACTGCTATTTGATAGCAAGGATAATTGGGAGCTGTATTTCATCAATTCGTCTTCTTCTCGCAAACCGCTAGACACTCGAGATTCCGTTCTTATTGGACTATTACCAGATTTTCCAGATTGTGCCGATGCACTTCGACCTATTGGTAGACTTTCTCTCCTATAGATCGTTCTGGGCAGTGGTGGTTGTTCCATATTTACCGGTACTGAATGTCTACGTACTCCTAACGAACTTTCTAATGTTGGCACCGCCAATGATTTTCTTCTTGATTCTTTATTACTATAAAAAATATTTCCCTTTCATTAGCAATTTGTTAAATCGATATTAATCATGTCCAATTAAAATATTTTATATCTATATTTACACAGGAGAAATGCAAACCGCAATAAGTTATATGCATATACCGCACGAGTCAATTATATACTATGTCTTTCGATTGTTGACTCATTTGATAATGAACTGAATGAATTGATAATGAACTGATTAATATTAATACTTACACAGAAGGAGGTCTGATAAACTCTGTAATACTAGGTGTACCAGATGATCTTTTGCTTTCATCTCTTTCCTCTTCATCGCTAACGGCAGTATCGGGTTCAACAGTTTCAATAACAACACAAGTTTTTTCCGCTAATTCGGCGGCTTCTTGAGCTTCCCACTTCTTTTTGTTGGATTCAAGAAGGTCGATCATGTGGGTTGAAAGGTGACTCTTCAGGAATCGGTGCCACTCAGAAAAAAGGGGAGTGACGACGAAACGGAAGAACCCTGCCTGGATCTTCGCGATGGAAGTCTGCTGTCGATCACAAATGGAAGTCACCGGGAGATTGAGCTGCCGTTCGAATTCGCCCTGCCTAAAAAATTCATCGCAAACTTTCAGGCTCCATTTATGCGAAATATCCCACGGCCTCGTTGGATTCGAGATATCAGCGCATTTGAGAGCTATTTGGAGTATAAAGTGTCGATCTTCTTTTCTACTTAAATCTAACGTGTTTTCGTCTAAGTGGTTCTAAAAATAATAAGTTTAGAAATTGAATATTAGTTAATCGTGTATTCATACTTTAAACTTGGTCAAGAACTCTTGTTGCCTGTTAATATCAGTGGCTAAGATGAGATCGCGAATTTGATATTCAAGTTCATTTCTAAATGGGAGAAGTTGATCAGCTACGCCACTTTCTAGAAGACACCCAACAGCTGATCTCCAATGATGATTTTCTAACACAGACATATTCTAGAAAAAAAAAAAAAGAATTGTATTATTAAAATGTATGGAAATAAGTTCTAGGTATTTCCTTCTGGGTCAACGCGAGCTGACGTGAAAAACAACGTATTTAATCAGCGTGAGAAAAAAATAGAACCCATGATATCCTTGACCAATATGAGTTAGATTAAAAAACATCAACGTACATGAATAAACGTCTTTCGGATCCAGAAATGATTCTATCTCAGTGCTCGCTAATAGAAATATCAAATCAGATTTATTCAAGGTGACGTAGGATTGCGAAACTGTCGTTTTAAGATTCAAAGATTCATCGTATTCGCCGAGCATAAAGGCTTTCCTTTAGGTTAAGGAGTGTGCACTTTAATCTCCGAGGAGACACTTGTCAGGCCATCAATCAGTCCAAAAGCGGTCCAATAACCGCCTTTTGTGTTCTCGCAGAAACTCGCTACTACTGGGAATTCGGCTGACAGCAAAAAGTGCCTTTTAATGTAAATCAAAGCAATCGCGGAAATCATTTGTTACCCCGGAGGGAGATTCTGAACCATCGACTAAGAATGCCGACAAGGTTAATTGACCGTTACGGTTTTGTTCAAATTTCCCGGATCAATCACGTTGTTCAATTCAGCTCTTTAGATTAAAACAGTTAAGGAAGAGTTTTACAGAGACTCTCCATAAATTGCGAAAGTCCAATCTCTTTTTACTGCTGCCGCTCCTTAAGTATTTTATCGAAACCTATACGAAACATGAAAGTAAAAAATTGCAAAGTAATCGATTGTGTGGGATCGACAATTTAAAACCAATAAAAATACGCCCTCTAAAAATCTAAAGGAGAAAAGAAAATTGAAAATGAAAATTTTGTTTAATCGTACCTCATATAATATGGCAAGATGATTTGAAGTTGAGATAAGAAAATGTTGATTAACCCCCGGATGCTCAAGGTCATGAGCTACAGCCCCCAAAAGCGAAGCCATAACCTCCAGTGGCGTCACATGTTTTCGTATCTACAAATAAAACAAAGTTAATTCACTTATTTGTTCATATCGAAAAAAAGTTTCCGAACTTAAAAACTATGCCAAGGTTGAAAAAAATCTCCGCTTACTTATCTTTGTTATGTTTTCTTTTAAATTATTTGATATACACCCGATTTCGTGGCATCAGTCGCAAGCGACCTAATTTTTTTTATTACACACCGATATACAAAGCAACATCACGATCTTTTATATTTTTTTTTTCGTCGACAGAAAAACAAACTAAACGAGAAAAGCTGTAAGTAATACAAACCTTCTCTTCCTGTAGAAAACAGTGCATCGCCTGAGTGACGTCAGTAGCATGGATGGAATTATGGTATGGGTTGGTACTGTGGTAACCTTCTTCGATTAATGCTGAAATAAAAACCAGAAATAAATTATGCAGATAATATCACAATAAAGTTATTTCTTCTTTTATAGCTTCTGAGTCAAATAATTTTTCATATAAAAACGCAATTCTAATTTTATATGAAAAAATCAGAACCGAAATTTTATGAGATAGTTATTTAAATTGGGAACAACTGGTAAACAATTTAAAATTAGACGATTTACAAATTGATAAATATTTGTTACACGATCTGAGTAAATCATTTGAAATTATTTATTTGTATAATTAATAAAAGCCATGTTATTAAAATATATATCTATTAATAACTTTTAAAAGGGAATGTACACACACAATTAATCTAAAAAATTTGAGTCTCATACATACTGAATGAGTGCAGTATATTAACACCCCTCAATATTGCAATATACGTACATCATGTATAAATTGTTTGTGTGAACAGTGTGGGTGCATACAAATTTAGTGTCTATTAAAGATTCATATTTACATATCGAATTTAAATAATTGAAGTAATTTGGAGAAGGTTTTCAATGGGAGCGATAAATTAGTGATGAAAATATGTAAAGTAATAAATCCTAATTTCACTAAGCAAGAGGCTATTTTATGTTATGATATGAATTGCATTAACAAACGAAGGATTTTAGCAACCACAATGCTTTTAATCTTAATGGACTGTTATCTTCAACGGAAAAGATCCTGTTAGAAAAATATGAATAGGCCAACTGTAATCAATTATGCCCCAAGATCTCTTATGTTGGATCATCTCAAGTTTCGTATATTGGATCGGGGTAATTAAGGATTCTTAAGCGACAGTTATACACAGTTATACTTAGAGACTATTAACTTAATTGACATACAGGACGCTCATCCACAAACTCTAAAGATTATATAATTTATGATAATCATATTGATTTTCGTGAGAACCAACGACTGCATTAATTAAAATTATGTTTAGTTTTCTAGATTGTTCTTTTAATACTGTTACCTATTACTTGCTGTTGCAACTTTTCTGGTTTTAAAGATATCTTTTAATCTTTTACATCCTAACAAGAATAAAGTGCTCTCGCACGCTATTAATTCTGAATCTTCTTAACCTTGGGCGACCTTAACATCATTAATATACCTTAATTATCATCAAATTTGTGCACATTAGCGTGCAAAATTATTAATTGTTTTATTAAGATTGAAGTTGCTATTAATTAATTATTATTTTACTAATTTTTTTTTTGAATTTTGTTGTACTATTGAGCTTTTTCTTACCAATTCAGTTTTAGTATCTGCTGGGAACATTTTTAGAGAGCACATATTTTGAATTGAGACTTTATATTGCTTTAAGAAACTTGATATTGCTTCTAGACGACCTGATCTAGTTCCATAAAACTTGATAATGTGTGTAGATGACACTTGATACTGCTTCTAAAAGGCTTGAAATGTTTCCAGAAGACTTGATACTGATTTTAAAAGACTAGATACTATTTCTAAAAGACTTGATACTGTTTCTAAACGACTTGATCTGTTTGCATAAGACTTGGTACTGCTTCTAGAAGAATTGAAATACTTCCATAAGGCTTGATACTGCCTCTTGAGCACTTGATACTGTTTTTAAAAGGCTTGAAATGCTTCCAGAAGACTTGATAGTGCCTCTGGAACACTTGATACTATTTCTAAAAGACTTGATACTGTTTCTAAAAGACTTGATACTGCTTCTAAAAGACTTGATCTATTTCCATAAGACTTGGTACTGCTTCTAGAAGAATTGCTACTGTTTTCAAAAGGTTTGAAATGTTTCCAGAAGACTTGATACTGTTTCTAAAAGACTTGAATTTCCTCCAGAAGATTTGATACTGTCTCTAGAAGATTTGATATCGCTTCCAAAAGACTTGAAGTGCATTAAGAACATCTATACAAAATTATTGATGATTTTATCTAGATTAAATTCGCTTCCCGCATCTTCTGTGTACGTTATTTTATTTTCAGCACCCAGCATCTGTGCATTCAAGTAATGATTACAATCCTCAAACAGTTATCTTTTAGAGGAATAATACTTAGAGATGGTAAACAGATTTGGAAAATTTTTCCTTTCATGTGGAATTATGCAACGATAGAACAACTGCATTCCGCAATATATTCGAAAATAATTTTGTTTTAGCATACTGGTTTATTTCAAACAGAACACAAAATTTCTGATTATCGCTGTCAAAAATGACTCAGGTTGATCTGTAGCCATATTATGTTTAACAGCTGATATCATTAAGTCAGTTGTTGATAGGAAAATTGATTTACCTAGATATTTAAAAGCTTTAAGCAACTTATCTACCTCAAAATCTCAGTCAGTTTCAGATTACCAGAAAATCGCAATCAAGCCGGAAAGCATACAATAGACTCATCGAAAACGCAAAAATATACTAAAACTCTCCAATTTAGGTTGTAAGAATCTTATAGTACATCTCATTTTGAATTTTTAAACATTGTTATTATCAATTTAGGTTAATCTATGTAGGTTCGGGGACAATTGTGAATTAGGAGGTGGAATGAAGTAAAATCTGTAAATTGTATGGTTTTTTAGAAAGTTTGAGAAAATTAAAATATAACATATCAGCAGAATTATAAAATGTGGACTAAAGTCCGTATTTAAAATATATCAGAACGTAAAGCTATATAAAACATTACATAACATCGATAGTGTAAAATAAGAAAATCAAGTAGAGTATTCACTTTGATGACGATCAGTATGAGAGATTTAACATTCTTCAAAACTTCATTTGCATAGACTATTTATGTTTTGTTCCTAACTTTGTCTAACAAATTATGATCCTTTCAACCATATGAGCAGTTTCTTCTGTGTAGTTTCTTTGGCTGAGACCAATACAATACATTATTTCCATATTTGATGCATTCTTCATTCAGTATTTTCTTTAACTGTAACTAGGGTAACCAGTTCCGGTATTTAGTCCCGGATCCGTCCCAGGATTTCATAAAAGAAATAATAGCAGGTAGAACTCGTCACGGACTCGTCAAATGCAATCGCCCATATCAAGTGATGCAGTCCAGTCTGCTTAAGTGTAACGATATTACTAGACATGTGCGATTGCATTTGACGAGTCCGTGACGAGTCAGAGCGCTGGTTGGAACAACGCTAATAATAGGTTCGGCACCAAAAAGCCTCAGGAGGTTAAAAATCTTGGAATTAAGAAATCATTAAAGTATCCGGAACTGTTTTCTTACCTCCTATTATCCTGCAATAAAAATAAGCTGGGTATTAAGAGATTAATTTTTAAAAGCAACATGATCTGAGCATGATTCAGAATATGAAGAAGATATTCGTTTTATGAAACTGGCAACTTTTCTAAAGAAAGAAAATATTGAGTTCATAAGATGAAATGAATAGAAATAAAGAGAACGACGCTGAAAGATTTCATCAATCAGGAACAGTTCAACAAGATTCATTCCAATTGATATCGGATATCGGAGTCACTGATGCGACACAACACAAGAAAATCCAAAAACAAGGAACACATTATAGACGCAAGTATGAACTCCGAGTGGTTCGATTCTATTGACTCAAAACATCGTCAGAGTGCGTCAGAAAATGACATGTAGATGTGAACAAAATCTTTTTCTTCATTTGTAACATTAACAGTTGTAACCTTTGTCATCTGATCTTCACGTTGCGCCAAAATGATCGACACAAGACATTTTTATTTATTGATATTTTAACAGTAATTTCAACGAAAGTTAAGATTTTTGATTAATTAAATATTACACTGTTTTCAAAATGCATATTTTATGAAATGAAGATTGATTTTCATCTGTATAATGTATGAGATGTCAACATTTACTATTACTTCTATGAAAGCCTGCAATTGATTAACTTGGTGAATTTATGATTGCAATAACCTATAACCTTAACCAACGGTTTTCATCAATCACGTTCTCTTACAAATCCCATTGTCTCTATGTTATCTAATTTTCATTGAATACTTTTTAAATAATTAATCTAATTTTCATTGAATTAGATTACGTATCTACGTAACCAAATAATCTGTATTAGAATATAGATTATGTTTATTTCGTAATAACAAAATATTAACTAATAGATATGCTTCTTAATTGATTTTAGTAATTAATTATCAGTTTTATTACATTATACATACGACGTATACTCTGAATAAATAAAAATCAAAAATTTAATTAAAAAATAATAAAACATACATACAACATTCAACTCCACACGTGTGTATAATTAAAATATTAAATTTATGAACAATTCAGAAATGAATAAGAACGTGATACTTTTATGACGTGGTGTAATTAGCTATTATATCTAGATAATGCAAAAGTTCAAGACGTAATTACTGATTAGTTTGGAGAAAATAACTATTTAAGTAATAAGACTTAGAGTTAATTAACTTTTAAGAATGGTGTGTAATAAAGACTGAGTTAATTAAAATCTGAAGCACAAAAAGTACTTTGTAAGAAATGTTAATGTAATCAATATATAGTATTGGAAAAAAGTAGAGCACTTTTAATTTTTGTAAATTAAATTTTAAATTAATGCTTTTCTTTACGGTTAAGGTAGTGTATATTATATACTCCTAGCATTTAAGTAGTGAAGATTTCACTATGCTAGCCTAATTTTATTAGAAATAAAATAAAATTATAAAACTTAGGTTGGAGAAAAGTTGCTTTACTTTTTACTAAGAAATATGAACATAGGTATGGCAAATGAGGACGAGTTGTTGTTTGCAAAACTGTGAAAGAAGTAGTTATTAATGGTTTTAAAAACACGATGCCTTGTTAGAAAAATTGTAAGAAAAGCTAAAAATATTCATTTTATTCTTCAGTCAAAATTATCTATACGTATAATACGTAGTAGATTAATGGAAAATAAACAATTTGCCCGAAAAGCAGAAAAAAAACTAAATTTATAAAAAAATTAAGTCACAAGACTTGACAAGTTTGGATGCACCCATCGACAGTGAACATACAACGAATGGAGAAAGGTATTGTTTAGTGGTTAATCCAAGATTAACTTATTTAAAAATAAAGGGCTGCAATAAGTGAGGCGTTCAATAACAATTCAATGTTCAATGTACAGGGTGGTTCAAATTCGATGTCCGAATAGGTTTAAAAATATCGTAAAACCAGCAAGTTCAATTATCTTAAATATTATTGTAACTAGAGTATTATAACTAAGACAATATTACACTACACTACAATATAGACACTTTTTCACAGAGAATTTAATGGCGTATTACATTTCTTTTTTTAATGAAAACAACCGCTTATTTTTAGCTTATTAAATTCATTATGTCAGATGTCGTTGTTCTTAAAAAATAATTACTTCTTTAACTAACAACTAATTATTTTAAGAATTTTATATAAAAAATGAGTTAAATCACATTACTTCAATTATATAAATATTTGTTTTTTCAATTTAATTTTTATATTCACTATATAGTTACTATAAAATAGATAAAAGTAGCTCTAGAACAAAACCTCAGTTATAAAACATCAACATAGTGCAAATTGTTAACATTACTAATTTATAAAATGCAGTTTACTCGAATATTATCAACAATAGACAAATAGTATAATAGTTATTTTCTTTTTGTTTTAGAATAAAGAAAAAAATAAACTTTTTTTATAAAATTTTCTAACGCCATCATCTAAAGTCTGTGCAAAAAGGGAAGGCCACTCACTTTGAAAATCAATATCTTTATCAATATTTCTTAAATATCAAATTTATTATAATCAGCGAACATTACTCGATACCATTTCCATGTTAATTTGGAAATTGTTGGGTCTTTGATATTATCGGTTATCACGGGTTTGGTCGAAAAACTACTCGATTTTTGAGAGTGCTGTCTTTTTTCTGAATAATTATTCAACGAAAAAGGTTTAAATTTAAATTGATGGTAACACGACATTCTTAATGTAGGTCTTATATGATTTTATCGATATTCCATATAGTTTCGCGGGCATAATAGTTCGCTGGCACTCTTAAAAACCGGATACTTTTTTCAGTTAACTCGCGGAACAGAATATAAGATGTGATATGTAGAAATTATTATTACAACTAATTATAATTATAATGAAGAATAATAATAATAAAAAATAATTATAATTTATATAAAATATGAATTATTATTTGTTATACAAATTATATACTATATATACAAATTGACAGCAATTTTTTTTATTCTGCGGTTACGAAAATATCGATCTCTAAAGTAAGGCACCTGGACTTTTGCACGGACTTTAGCGTCATAACCTGTAAATATTTTATTATTTATTTTATTATTTAATATTAATAATTTAACAATAAAAAAAATAATAATTTTGAGGTGATCAATTTGAATAGTTTTGTAGCATGGTGTCAAAATTATTACTCTTTGTTGTTAAATTACTATTTTTTGAGCTAATATAATAATTACGGTAGATAACCCTAGATTGCAGCGTTTCGAAATTTTATAGTAAAGTAAAGTTTATTTCTAACTTTATTCTAGAATAATAGAGAATAGACCTGACGAACCTCATATTTTTTAAATTGGGAAAAATAACGAATTTAATAAATTAAATATCAGTGATCGTTTCCATTAAAAAAACAAAAATTGTCAAAATATCTCAACATCTAGAAGCTAAAAAGTGTCCACCTTCCTTGTGTCTGGTGTTCACCATGTCATTAAATTCTCTGTAAAAAGGTGTCGTCGTTATAATACCGTCCCACATTTGAAGAAGTTTCGCGTAAAGCAATTGATGAAGGAAACGTGTCCATAGCATTATACGGTTTTGTAAAAAATTCATCTGGAAGATGCAGAGGGTGACCATAAACCAGTTCTGCAGATGAACATACAAGATCTTCTTTTGGGGAGAAACGTAGACCGAAAAGTACTATTTAGTGGAAGTTTGTGTTGCTAGCGATCTGTATTACCAGGTTTGCACCTGCAGGTCTTTTGTTTTGCATGGAAGTAAACGGGCATGACAATCATACAATTCCCTGAGTTGTCTATTAACGTAGTTAAGCTTTTTTTAGTTAACCCATTTTAAGTAGTTAACCCATTTCTGTACCTGATAACTAAAAACCGGATTTATAAGCTTTTCAATATTTTACACATAACTTCATATTTTCCATATTTACCACATATAAATTTAGTTATCTATAAAATGCTATATGTGAGTGCGCCCCATTTCACACAAAATTTAAAACAAGATTCTAGTTCTAGGTCTAGTGTTAGTTCTAGATTTACTTCAATTGAAATATACAGGGTTACCAAATCAATATGTAAAGTACTCTATTTCAGAAACTATTTATTGTAGAAGCTTTTATTAAAGAAATCTATCCAGATGCATGGATAAACCCAATCCAACCCAATCCTGTATATTTGAAATGAAGTAAAACTAGAACTGACTCTAGACATAGACCCTCTGTTTTGAGAGATGTACGGCTAAACCGAATGTTTCTAGATCTAGACTTAGATCAAATGATGTAAAATTAGAACTAACATTAGACCTAGATGTGGAAAGATTCAGCTTTACCCATGCGTCTGAAGACTGAATATACAGGGTTATATTTGAAACTGTTCTACTAGAGAGTTCTACTAGAAAAACTTGAAACACTATTAAAACTAGTATTATTGTAAGTCTTGCCAATGCAAGCAAACATTTTTTTGTTCTACCGCATAATATTGCTATTATTTGTATCGAAAGACAAATTTTCAACCACCAAATGACGCATGGACTTATCGTTTGTTATCTGAGAAATATAAAATTGGGATTCAATTTGAGTGAACCAAATTTCAGGTTTTGATGTCTAAAAAGGTGGCAATTTAATTGAATTCAAATGTGCAATATTATTATCAGAATTAGAAAATGAATCACCATTTTAATTAGATTTTTCGTCATATTGATGTTGATTTATTAAATTTATTAAAAAAATAATTTTGAAATATTTGTATATTTGTTGCTTTTGGAAAGGAAAATATCTGTAACGCACTTACCTTACTATATTATGCAGATGATCCAAATTAAAAAAAAGTCGGAATAATTTTGACAAGGATACAAAAAACAGCAAAATAATGATTTCTTGACTTGACGAAAAATTTTAGATTTATTAAAATTTAATATAGAAAAATTAAAAGTTGTTCTATTTTTTTCCAATAAACTCACGACAGCTAACGTTTTAGTATCGAGATTATTTCAATTATTGTATTTTTTAATAGCAATACTTGTTTATGTGTATTAAGATGCTTTACTTAAGCATCTTTTTTAAATATTATTTTTAAAATTTTTTTGTAAAAAGTATCGTCAAATGGCGATATTTACTTAATTAAACACACCATTAAAGCTAGTATTTTTGTAATTCTTGCCAATGCAAGCAAACATTTTTTTGTTTTACCGCATAATATTGCTCATATTTGGACCAATTTTAAACACATATAAAAAACTGTTACTGGTAACAGTTCATCAAGCCTTTTTTTCATTGAATGATAGTCGAGAAATTAAAGCAGTTTTTATTGGGTTATGCATATTTTTATCAGGAGGTGAAGAGATAATGTCAAAAACATTAGAAATGGTATCAAAAGACAAATTTTCAACCACCAAATGACGCATGGACTTATCGTCTGTTATCTGAGAAATATAAAATTGGGATTCAATTTGAGTGAACCAAATTTCAGGTTTTGATGTCCAAAAAGGTGGCAATTTAATTGAATTCAAATGTGCAATATTATTATCAGAATTAGAAAATGAATCACCATTTTAATTAGATTTTTCGTCATATTGACGTTGATTTATTAAATTTATTAAAAAAATAACTTTGAAATATAATTTGTGAATTTGTTGCTTTTGGAAAGGAAAATATCTGTAACGCACTTATCTTACTATATTATGCACAGGATCCAAATAAAAAAAAATCCGAATAATTTTGACAAGGATACAAAAAACAGCAAAATAATGATTTCTTGACCTGACGAAAAATTTTAGATTTATTAAAATTTAATATAGAAAAATTAAAAGTTGTTCTGTTTTTTTTCCAATAAACTCACGACAATTAACGTTTTAGTATCGAGATTATTTCAATTATTATATTTTTTAATAGCAAAACTTGTTTATGTGTATTAAGATGCTTTACTTAAGCATCTTTTTTAAATATTATTTTAAATTTTTTTTTGTAAAAAGTATTGTCAAATGGCGATATTTACTTAATTAAAGGATGTAAATGATATTTGTATTTATTTTTTGTTGTGACAACGATAAAATTTATTGCTTTATTATTGCAACATTATCCAATTAAATAATCTCGAAGTTAATAACCGAAATCATACACAAACATCAATTTTGTTTACACATATTTCTGTGCAAAAAATGAATTTTACGTTATCAGTTTTTTGCTTCTGCTTATATTGATACTAGGTTTCTTAAAATTTTAGATATCAATGTGGTTCTTCTGAATTAATTGATTTCTGCGGTTTTAAAATTTATTGAAAAATGATTCATGTTTGCAAATTTTTATCTAATTAGATCATCGCTACCCATTTTAAGTTATTTCATTTAACCGTGACAAGATGGGGAGCTTAAAACAAGCTAACCACTAGGGACAATACGTCCTTTCACAATTCTACTATTCTTCGGACGGTTATTGTCCGTTGACGAAAACAAGATTATTGAACTACGGAGACGATTCGATTACACTTACTGAATAGCTTCCAAACGCGGACGACGTCCAAGTTGAAGTAGTCTAGAAGCCCATACCAGTGGAACAGATGGACACAAAGGACGGGCAGAGAACGGCCACCTGCTACTGTTTCCAATGTGAACGCGTTGAAACCCCAGAGGCTGCACCGGTCAAGAATCCTCTGGAAAGAAGAAAGTCAAAAAAGGATATGAAAAGAATCCGTTTGGAAAAGTAAATAAGGAGATTGCGGGCTTTGCTAGGGTTTCGCGGACGTGTATAAAGGGGCCGTTTTATTGCGAAAGCGAATGTATTGGATTGTATTCGACACAGTCTGTATACCCAGACGACTCACGACGACGGTTCGAAAGTCTGTTACTGTATTTTATATCCCACGGCTATTCATAGGCTCTTTGCGGCTATGAACGTTATGAAGCAAAAATTAAAATAAAAATCAATCATTTTTAATCAGCCTATGAATTTATATATAAAATACACAAAAAAGATTTATTTAGTAATCAAATCAAATTGCTAATAAATCTCAATAAATTAAGATTAATGCCTAAAAATTT
Organism: Onthophagus sagittarius; assembly: GCA_036711965.1. Taxonomy (NCBI): domain Eukaryota; kingdom Metazoa; phylum Arthropoda; class Insecta; order Coleoptera; family Scarabaeidae; genus Onthophagus; species Onthophagus sagittarius. The sequence continues at coordinate 51,692,227 of JASERS010000001.1, forward strand.
TAATGCGAACTTACTATTGACGTGAGTTTGATAACAACAGTGTATTTAAAGTACGGCCTTCGATGTCGATTTGTTTACTATTTTCCGGCACATGTTAAGTAACTTTTTCATTCTCAGCGTTCTCACCAGGAATTTTAAATTGTAAGAACCTTAAACACCAAAACTTTTGTTGTTTGTTAAAGTTTTCTGTTTTAAGTAGAAAAAGTTTTAAATTATTCTCTTTAAGTTCTCTTATTTGCTGCGCCGTCGGATTCATTAAAATAATTAATCAAGTGTATAAATAATTTGCACGTTAATTAGAATCGGAGAGAAACCCTCGACGCTATCTAACGCCATGAGGCTGCATTTCAAATTGCGCGATCTGACACGTTAATCAGTACGAGAACTGGGACATTAATGGTACAAATCCGGGATAATCAAGGACATGGTTTGCCTGGAATAGCACAATATGCACGATCGCATACCAATCCAACTATAATTAATTCACGAAAACAGCTGCGGAATCGACACGGATTATCGTTGATGGTTATCTGCGTCAGGGGGAAGCCGTTTCTTGGTCAAGGACCTGTCCCTTTGACTCTTATATGTCACGGTCACGACGTAATCCATGGCTAATTTCAACATTTATACAGTGCCGTAATTCGATTTTTATGTTATTTTTATTCTATACTAGGTACTCGGATGATGTTACATAGAAGAAAAAGAAATTTATTGCTAATTTGGATTACTACTTCGTACGTCTTAAGAGACATACGGCTAAACCTTAATGTTTCTAATTCTAGGTCGAGTGTTAGTTCTAGTTTTAGTTCGATATAAATACACGAAAATCTAAAACCGTATAACAGCTAAATAAAAGCTAAAACCAACACTAAAGCTAATACTAGAACTAAAATTAGAAACATTTGGGATTTGGGTTTAGTTGCACGTCTCTTAAGACGGAACCGAACTCAACCCAACCAAGCTCAACTTCAGAACTAATACTGACTAATATGCTGACTAAATAAACGTAGAACTAGAAACATTAGGGTTTAGCCGTCTTAAGAGACGTAGAGCTAAATCTTAACGATTCTAGTTCTAGGTCTAGTGTTAGTTCTGAAGCTGACTTATAGCGCTAATATCAGTTCTACCTTTTCTGAAGAATTTAAAACAATTTCCCGAAACTAGTTCTAGATTCAGGAAAGATTTCAGGTTTAGTAGTGCATTTTCAGAAAAACGTTCTTATGTTTTGCGACACATTAACATGTTTTCTAGAATGGAGTCCCACTACTCTAGAAGCAGCTCTAGTATAGAATATTTACATTGAGAACTCTTTATTTCGAAAATATACTATCTGTGTTTGTAGTCTGTGCCTGAAGCTAATCTTGAAGAAAGCTTCTCTACCTATCAAAGGATCGTTAAAACTCAGAATTTATCATTTCATATTCCCAAAAGAAGATCAATATTCACTTTGCTTAACGTACAAAACCGGTGACTACAAACTAAATTTGAAGAAAAATTTCAAAGGCACAATTTGGAAAAAAACACTGTCAGCGAGTTGAAAGACCAGTGTAAAGCGAGAGCTATTAAAGACACTTTTCTTTGTGCGTCTTTTGGTAATTAATTTTACAGCAGGTAATTTACTAATCAATTTCAAAAGAAAGTGCATTGTTTCATAAAAGGCAATTGGAAGTGTATAACTTTACTTTTTACAATATTTCAAGCAAAGCATGTTATTTTTGGTATGAAACCGAAAGTAAGATAGGCAGGTAAGGATCATCAGAAATTGCACCATGCGTTTACAGGTCATTACAAGCTTATGCTTGCCACGGCAGAAACACAAATCACTACTTTCTGACGGATACAGTGGTTAATAGCTGCTATGCTTTTACATACTGTTTGTTACTCTAAGAATACTGATGCAATATCTTTGAGATTTTTCGAATTCTTCCACTGGTAAAACGAAGGAGATTCTGTTTACAGCGCAATTTCCAATGCGATAAAGCATGCTACCCTCACAACATAAGTTGTGAGGTACAGACTTCTTATATTTCAAAGAGTTACCCAAAGAATTTCGAATTTTGAACATAAAAATAACAGATTCCGAAGATACAAAACTCTGTCTTTAAAACATCTTATAATTTATTCAATGAGACTAACTCCAGGACAACTGTCCTTTTTTTCCGAATAAAACTTCTGGGGAAATTTTCAGATATACAGTCCGGTAATTAGATTACTTGAACATCAAAATTTCTATATCTCATTACTCCAGTAAAGTAGCTTCTGATAGAGCAATTTCGTTTTGTTATAATGTTTATTTATTTCGTCATAGTTGTCTACTTAGTGGAGCAAATTGTTCACTAAATAGGAGCCAAAGTCCATATCTACGTACCAAATAGTATAAAACAGCACAACAAGGAACAGAATAGACGAAACACCTATGCCATAGTGGTAGAAAGAGGAGACAACTACTACAAGGAGTCCCTAAAGAACATCAAAGAAGTATCAAACAATAAAAATGTGAAACTCATTTAAATGTTAAGAAGTACTAGCGAGAGCAAGATCCTCATTGCTACAAACAAAGACCGAGAAGTGATTTGTAAGACTCAGGAAGCTGTCCGTGATGCCACGGAAAACAAGGTGATAGAAGGCTGGGCGAGGATACAGAGACAGTGTTTGTAAGAGAAATTGATGCAACACACGATTAAAGGTTGTAAAGGCAAAGATAGAACTACTCCATTCGAATCAGTTTCTGAAGAAGGTTGCAAAATGGCATCCGAAAACATTTTATATAAATACATTTAATCAAATACATTTTATATATTTGGATATTTGGATATATATATTTATATATATATATATATAGTGTTAGAGGAGAATGGAGATAAGCGAGGGGGAGAGTAGTATACCTCCCCTTCGATTGGGTAGGTTAGGTAATCGTAATGTAGATATAAAAAGTAAAAGGTGATGTTTGTTGTTTAAACTGTCTTCGTCCGAGACACCACAAAATGACGAAGAAGCCAGGACTAGGAACTAATAGGTTGGAAGATGAGCAACAAACGCGTGGAAGGGGATCCTTCTCCTCCACGGGTATTGGTGGATAATAGAATGTATTAATTATTATTATATTATTATAATATGAATCTTGGAATAATAGAATATCAAAAAGTAATAAAACACTCTTGTCATTTGAAAACACCGGCGCACAACGCGATGAGACAGAACGGATAATGGAGAAAATGAACGAAGATTGAAGGATGGATGGAAGCATGACATCTCTGAAGTAATGTCTTCCAGGCGGTTCCAAAGAAGATAAGGACAGTGGTTTCTAGTGGGTCGAGGTCTTTGGCTCAAACCCCACACTATCCAGCCGCTCAAGACTTTCGCACAACCCCACACTGCAGGCCGGATGTTTGTTTACAGATTTTCCCCAACATCTTAAAAAAAAAGGACGCACGGCTAAACCGAAACTTTCTATTTCTAGGTCTAGTGTTAGTTCTAGTTTTAGTTGGATACAAGTATACAATAATTTAAAACAGAATAACAGCTAAATGAGAGTTAATAACAATATTAAAGCTAACACTAGACTTAGAACTAGAAATATTAGAGTTTAGCCGTCTTAAGAGACGTACGATCAAACTCCAATGGTTTTTAGATCAAGATCTAGTGTTAGTTCTAAAGCTGATTTGCAGATTTAGTTCCAGAAAAATTCAAAACAATCTAGAGTTAAACAAGAATTAAATCTAGAACTAATACTAGACCTAGATGTAGAAAGATTCAGGTTTACCCGTACGTCTAAAGATGTGACTCCCTGAATGAAGAGCTTTCTAGTTCTAGGTTTAGAATTAGCTTTTATTTCGATACAAGTATACAATAATCTAAAGCCGAATAACTGCTAAAAATATAGCTAATACCAACAATAAAACTAACACTAGATCTAGAACTAGAAACATTTGGGTTTAGCCGTAAGTTTTTTAGGGTGGTTGTATCTAAATATTTCTAGTTCCAAGTCTATTATAAATTCTAGGTATTAGTTTTAGTATTAGTCCTAGTGTTAATAAATTCTCTCCTTCACGGTCATTCACGGTTCACATCATACGAAAAAACTTAATTTCATAGTTTCTATGGTTATGTACTATAAATACAACTTAAAAAATTTTCAATTTAGGAAAGAGTGCAGTTTTTATATAAAAATGGGAATAATTAATTAACTTGTATAATTAGAGTATAAAATTTGAGTGATTCAGTGATTTGAACATATCCGACGCATTATTCATATTTAAATAAGTTTAAAAAATCAATAATAAATTTCTTTCCCTCTTTGTAACTCGATCCGGGGACATACTGTACATATACTTAAATAACTTAACACTATTTATTTGTTAAAACTAGGTGCCGTGCAAAATAATTACTTTGTTTTCACAACAATTTCCTATTGTTCGGTTGTAATTGTGTCTGAAGTAAGATTGTGAGAAGAAATGCGTTGCGAAACGGAGTAATCTCGTAGTTAATTCATTTGCGAACAATGTCGTGCTCCAAAGTCAATGTTGTAATTTATCGAATTTCTAGGTGCGTCCCATATTATTGTGTAACTTATTATTATTTAACTAGGTAATGTAAACACTTATCTGTTGATTTATACAGTGTTTAATATAAAAATTCTTATTAAAAAAATTTACTGCTCAACATTTTCGTACCACTCTGAGAGAGATACCTAAATCTATTTTAAAAATATTCTTCTAATAGGTATAAGAGTTAAATTAAACAATACCACGCACGGACTAATAATTAACGTCAATTTTGGGTTTGTATTGAATTCTTTATGTGAGAATATAAAAATTAAAACGATTTCCTTAATAGTTATAAAATATGATTTAAATAATTGCAATAAATAATTCGATCTACATTAAATTAGAACATGATGAAATTAATAAAATCTACATTTGTTAGTAAACCTAATTGCGCACATAAAGAAACTATTTTTCCGTTAAAGTGTGCAAATTATATTCAACTAAATTTTATGTGCAAGACCAATTTATAAAAAGAAAACCGTTTTCAGTGAATATATCGAAAGGCGTAACAATGCTATTTACAATTTTAATTTACAACAATCAAAATAAAGAATTAGCAAATTCATTATGTATGTTAATAACTAGTTTATATTTACAATGATTGATGCCAGCGCGAAAAGTCGCCATTAGAATTAGAACTGATTAAAGCAAATTAATATTTATTTTATAATCGACGGAAAAGACGGTTCACGAATTAGAATACAATTAGAATTTGCGTACTGGTCAAACTACATTTTTCCGGAAATGATTAGAGTAAACTATATTTGAAATGAAAGGAAATGTTCTCTATTTGTTTAAGTTTTTATTTGTTTAATTAATTACTTTTGACCTTGAATTACATTAAGTGTTTGTACAAGTTCAATTCTTGTACTTAATCATTCTTAGTTTTTTTGGCACATAAATTGAGACAGCATGAGCTATCTCAACCCCCTTTTGATTATCTTAAAAATCTGCCAACTTGTTGGCAGCATAACCTGTTTTATCTCCAAAGCCCTGCTAATTAGTTTGAAGTTTGACAACCTATTGGCAACTTGAGCTGTTTTGTCTCCAAAATGATGCTTATTACCTTGAAGTCTGGCAACATGTTGGCAGCATGAGCTGTTTTGTCTCCAAAGTCCTGCTCATCAATTTGAATTCTGCCTACTTATTAGCAGCATGAGCTATTACATTTTAAAGTTCCCTTTATTAACTTAAAACTCTGCCAACTTGTTGGCAGCATGAAGTGCTTTATTGCCGAAGTCCTGCTTTTGATATGACGAGGTATTGGTGATCCACAGCCTATATGTTTTCTTAGAAACTGCCAACTTGTTGGCAGCATGAGCTATCTTGTTTCCAAAGCTCTGTTCATCATGAACTGTTTTGTCTCCAAAATGCTGCTCATTAGTTTGAAGTGTGCCAACTTGTTGACAGCATCAGCTGTTTTGTCGCCAAAGTCCTGCTCATTAGTTTGAAGTCTACTAACTTGTTGGCATCATGAACTGTTTTATCTCAAAAATACTGCTCATTAGTTTGAAGTGTGCCAACTTGTTGACAGCATCAGCTGTTTTGTCTCCAAAGTCCTGCTCATTAGTTTGAAGTCTACTAACTTGTTGGTAACATGAGCTACTACATCTCAAACTTCCCTTTATTATCTCAAAAGTATGTCAACTTGTTGGCAGCATGAGCTAATTTGTTTTCCAAGTAGTGTTCATTAGTGTGAATTCTGCCAACTTGTAGGCAGCATGTTTTGCATGTTTTGTCTCTAAAGTCCTGTTCATCAGTTTAAAGACTCATAACTTATTGGTAGTATCAGCTATTACCTTTCCACAAACTGTATGTTGTATTAAAACTACCAGCTTGTTGAGAGGCTACTGTTGACTTTCCACTGGCTAAATAAATATAAACGACATATAGTATAAACGATAGTATAAATGACTGTCAACTGTTGCGGACATATAATAATGGACTGTAGGTTAAGGTGTAATATTGTTCTTTATACTTGTTGTTGTTCTTATTTTATTGTTATTCTTCAACAAGATAGCTTTTTAGATTGTGCCAAGAATGGATATCAAAAATAATATTCGTATATTGTTGAAAATTGGTATTTGCAATACAATACAGGATTATGTCTCAAACTGTTGATGACAACCTGGTGATTTTTTCCTACTATCTGGTCAATTTAATTTCTCTCATTTTGCAACACTGGTTCTATGTATCTTAATACGACATTCGACTACATAATCTTTGACTCCAATTGCAACTGCCTTTTCGGACTTTCTGCTTCTCATTAGAATTGTCTCCGTCTTTTCAGAAGCGACTTCGAGATCTAATTCCTTAATCTTACTCACTACATTATCCAACTCTAGCTGTGCAGTTTGTTCAATAGCACCAACTATGTATTCAGCATAAGCGATCAGTTTTATATATTTGTTATCTCGCTCTTGTTCCAGTATTTGATCACAAAAGTATAGTTACGAATGACAGCTTACGATGGCCTATTATTTAGTATCATTATTTAATTCTTTCAAAATAATAAAAACATCGAAAACCGGTATTAAGATATTGGTCCAACATTGAAAGCACTAGTATCGACGAATTTATCTCTTACACGCAAATTTCTGGTGGGATGCTTTATCTAAGTACAACAAGTGGTTGTCGTGGTAGAGCATGTCATTCCCATCTAAGTTTGGATATATTCAGCGAATAAATTTAGACCTGCAACAACTTGTTAGAGTTCTATTCGGTGTTTGTTTTGTAATTTATGCAAATAATCTATCCTTATACTATGAGCGATTACTCCTCTATTAATTATTCAATTATTGACAACACTATAACATTTATTTTAAAAACTTTGCCTAAGTCTATAATGTATTCTGAAGTTGTATTTACGTTAATTAAGTAATTTAAAGTATTAATACATAATTCCCACAAAATTTTAAATAAATTAATATATGTCAGAGAAGACGATGTGGGGTAAATGCTCCGATTGTGGCCACTGCTCAAATTCCAGTCACCAACAAAATGTTTATTCTTGTACATTTCTTGTCTATTCTATTGATGACATCTTAATACTATACATGTTTAAACTTGAGTATACATATGCATGTTTAAACTTCTTACGCATCCCACAACTTGAATTCAAACTATTGGTTGTGTCCACATATTAGAACGAGAGAGAAAATTTTGAACTGAACGAAAAATGTAGATTCATGTATCTATAAATCTAGCTTTCCAAACCATAACATGGAGAAAATATTAATATGCTGAGAGTGCCATGCAAGATGCTCTGAGAGCTGGTAGAATGGATGATTTTCCTATAGCAACAGCGTGCAAAAAGTATAATGACCCAAGTATATCTGCTCGAAATAAGCTGCAGGACAACTGTAGATGACTGTCGTCGAGTTAGTCCTGCACCTGAAGAAACGGAGAGAAAAGTAGCGGATTGTAGCCAGATGAAAGCAGTTAACCAGAAGAAGCAATTACGGAAAAAAAATAATGTTGAAGAAACTAAGAAGAGATAAAAAGATAAAACATTAGACGAAGAAAATATTATAAAAAAATTGCAGAACTCCAGAATTTAAAAATGAAGGTAGACCACATACAAAAAACAAAGTAATCACAAAACAAAAAACAATAAAAACGGCGAGGAAACAGAGAAAAATAAAATTCTTAAGACTATATGGGATAATTAAATATGATACAAATTTTACCTTAATACTTGGTGGTCACAACTGATACCTTTTACGACCACAACTAGTAAAGTAACAAAAGTGCACATTATGTGAATTTTATTTATTTGCTGTTTGTCTAGTATTAAATTTTATATTGGTTGTTCAAATAACAATATTTGAGCATTATGATAATTATATTGTATAAATGTATCCGGTCTATATAACCTGAAGTTTAAAAATATTTATTATATGTGCTTTGATTCTTTTCCGATGTTGTTTTGCTTCGTTCTTCTAAATATTTACGTCCTACAGCATTATTTTTAATGTCCTGCTCTCGGCTTTTACGCTTTAATGCATTACACATGTATTCAATGGGATTGAGATCTAGTAATAGTGGAGGTGCATGAAATTGTTTTATTGAATTAGAGTTTAATTGGTATTGAGATCTACTTAGAATCGTTATCTTATTGAAAATAGAATCCATTCCTTAAGTTTAAGTTTATAATGCACCGTTTCAAAATTCATGTAAATATATCCAAATACCTGTACTTGTCTATAATTAATTCGCTAAAATCAATATGATCTATACCGTACTGGCCTCCGCATCATTAGACCTCCGCTGTCGTGCATTAGTGGTGGAGTGGGATTCTACCGAGAGTAGTTCCTTGATTTAACCATACCAGCATGCGTCCTTTGATTCCTAATATACAGAATTTGGTTTCGTCGGAGAAAATTAGCTTTTCCTAGAAATTTAGCGGCTTATTTACGTGCTCCTTGGCGAATACAATTATGCGTTTCTGTTTATTTATTAACGATAAAGAAGGAACTCTTGAGTTTTGGGTTTTGCTGCACATCGCTAATAATTTAGAATTTTCCTGTGTTGGTTTAGAGAGGTGTCTTAAACCCAATTTTGAAGCATTGAAATCGGTCGATGTATTATTTTTAATAACTCCTTATTATAAAATAATTTAGTCACTTTAGTGGAAAGACTTTCCTCTATTTCATAATTTTAGAATGATACCCTTTTCACCGTTGGTTTTCTTGTAGGAGCCATTTCATCAAACTTCCAAATAATACACGTATTAGCACAAAAATAATCTGAATACATCTCAATATGTGCTGCATCTATTTTATCATACTCAATGTTGCTGAACCGTAATAATGGATATCCCGTACATTATTGTGCAAGTTAAATTATCTACAGTAAATATGATGCAATTACATTTAAACGATTTATTAGTGTTATGGCTCGATAATTACATTTACTAGATTTGCACACGAACCTGATAATGATTATAAATTATATCATATTTCTCTCAAAAAGACCAGATATTTTTTTATGATGAAGTTTAAGATAGAGAACAAAAATCGAAATCAGAATTATCAGATGGAATGGCACTCTAGCTATTCATGCTAGAAAATCGAGAAGTATGTCTTGAATGTATTTTTCATCAATATCACTTCTGCACAAAAGTTTGTAGAAAAATTAAATTCTCGAAAAGTCATTTGATTGGTATTTTAGCTGACTGAACACTGAAGAGTGTCTAAGTATAATCTTTAATATGGAATGTAGTTAACACCACAAGAAGAAAAATGATGACAATTCATATAAAAATTCACAAAGGATATTTAGGAAAGAAATTGTAGATAAATTAGTAATAGTAAAGGATGATCGGCAATTTTTAATTCTTGTATTATCGATAAGTAGTTTGGATATACTTGCTATTCGTGTAGGACACGTCAACTGATGACATACTAGCTGCATTACCATCTGTCATAGAATCCTAAATGTTTTCTTTGAATTTTCGTCTCTCTCGTTTGCCAAGACTTACAGGAACAGCCTGTATTTACGAACCCTGTGTTTACGAACCCATTGGTAATCAACAGAAAGCTGACCCGTTGATAAACATTCTGACACTATTTTCATTATAAATCGACATTTTAAATAGAGCTTATTATTTTGAAGTAATATTGATTCATTTGATTTTTTTTATAATAGAAACTATATAGAAAATAAATCGCCAATTCAGAATACTAATAGATAAATTAGCTGTAAAAAGTCATTTTGAAGAATTATTAGGAGTATATCGAAATGGGTTATGAGAGATATTTAAATGAGAGATATCTAAATGGTTCTGACTATTTTCTGTTCATTTCGTAATTTAAATTAGTTGTTTATAGAAGTATCACCAAATCTAACAGATCTAATGATTAGAGAGATGACTTATGCTCAATAGCTTTAGACTCGTGTCATAAGCATGTCAACTGTCGGCGATATTGATTGTTGTCGATAAGAAACAAAGAATTAATGAACGGTCGTCACAGTTAGCGGTTGTAATACTTCCAACATACGATATGGTTCGATTGCATTAACCAATTAAAGTTAATCGAGGACATTACTTTTCACTTTTTCCGACACGACAAACCGAGTCATCATTAACAACGGATTGTACAGAAAAAAAATCGCAGCTGGAATCTGAGTAAATCTGGCTTGCAAATTAGTACAAATTAAAATCTTGCTGACGTCATACATTACTCTAGTCAGCGGAAAACAGATTCCTAATGCTGCCTTTTGTGCGACCGAGATCCCCAGATTTTGGAGATTAGGTATTCATTCGGATTGGCTGATGGCGATCACGTGATACCGGTGTATTCGTGTACAGTCAATCCAAACGAATCTCGAAACTTCGAAGTCTGGAGATCTCCGTCGCACAAAAGGCAGCTTTAGAACTTGAAAGAATATACAAGAGAATCATCATCAAATTGATCAAATTCTGAAGTCTTATATTCTTGTGTTGTGAAGCCTAGTCTCTATCATTTCAAGTAAACACTATCCAAAATAAACTAGACCACAAATGAGCACTTTAACCGTCATCAAGAATATTATATAATATATGAGCCAGTGGCTATATGATAACTTTGGTTTACGAAAAGAAATTTTTTGAATTATCTTTTTAAACCAGAAGTTTTGTAAGAGATCGATTGAAAGTTAATTGGCCACTTTACATGAAAATACTAACCACCACAAATCGAAACATCATTAACACAACTTGGCATTACTATCGCCAAGTTGTTTACTTCAAATTCTGAAAGGTCTTGTCGTAATTGTGAAGTGTCAAAGGAAATGTGAGCCATCATCAAGAATATTACATAATTCCCAATAAAGAAATAGTAACAAAGTGGTTATGGTTTCGGTTATGTACCGAAAAGCTGCAATTGTTGATAACTTTTAATAAAGTTACATTTGTCTCCAAGTGCATCATATTGAGGATAATTTAAGATATGTGTAATAATAACATATGTGATGCAATTATGGATTTATTTGAAAGATTGCGGTGTTACAATATCTTTTGACTCCCGATGGAGTCGTTCATACAATATAATGTAGCATCGAAATATTTTAAATAAATGAAATTTCATCGTATATCGTACTATCATTATTATTTTTCAAATTAATCAAGAAAATAAAAACTTGAAAGTATTTCAATAACGTTCGTTCCATTTATCCACCTTAATCATTAGCAACTTGTGCTTTCTTCAGTGTATTAAGTTGGTGAGTGTGCTTTGGATCTTTGTCCTTCAATGTGTCCTGATACTGAAACCTCTTCAACCTAATCATATTATTATCATGTCTTCATGTAATGTATCAGAAAACGATATTTGCTAGACAAATAAAGATACTCTATTTTGAATATTCAATTTTATGAGGACCAACTGGTTCATTAAATTAAACCAAATAAAAATAAAACAATCAATTCTCTTTCAGTCCACTGCATTAATTGTCCACGTTTCAGCCCTATATCGTAAACGTTTGATAAAGGTATCCATTGTTAACTTCAATGTTGAAATATTATTTCGGAAAACACTATTTCAGTCTTCCGGTTCGTTACCATAAAAACGTGAGTAAAATATGATTTAATAAAATTATGACAGGTTTTTTACCGTCATCTAAGCACGATTGCGTGGCACAAAAATTCCGGATTTTAAAATATTTCTATTCTGAACTTCTCCAAACTTTCTTAATAACATAATGATGTAAACTTATTTAACCAATTTATTAAAAGTGTTACTAAAAATAGGAAACTTTCTTATATCGACAGCTGTTGTAAAGTAATAACAGATCGATCAAAATTGGAAGAATTTCGGGAATTGCTTTGGGTGACAAATTTGAATTTATTAAAGGAATAAATAGACGATATGGATTGACGTTTGTAATTTCGTTTAGTAAAGATTCATTATCATTATATTTAAATATCAGCATTTCGTCATATAAATCCAACTTCTTAGATTTTTGAAGTCGTTTAATGAGTTTCATTGAATTTTTGTTGAATTTATGGCCTTGCTTTGAAATGTGTTTACATACAGACAAGGATTCTTTGAATAAGTGTTCTCTAATTCTAATATCCAGATTACGTCCTGGTCTATGTACACTTTCTCACAATTGCTACAGTCTACAATTAGGTTGTTTAGTTTAATATTACATCTGTAGGCAAATTTTATATGACATCCTTTTAACAAATTTTCAATTTTGATGAATGAATTATACATTACAAATAATATGCAAATAATGCATAAATAATAACGCAATGCGTTTGTGTAACTTTATTTTGTATTATATTTCTTTGTTGAAATTTTGTTCAAACATGGGTATATGTATCTAAAAACTGCTTCCTTATGATTCTTGTAATTGTAAGAATTTTTCGGAATGATTATGTCGGTTGTGGCTGATTTGTAGTAAACACTGAAATTTATCTTTTTCAGATTAACGATGTTTTGTAAAAGTAAGTCTAGAAAATGTGAAACATTGTTAGATTCTTGTTAGATTTCGATTGTAAATTTTAGTTCACTACTGTTATTTAAAATATTATAAATAGCTACAATGTTTAAATTTGGGCCTTCATGAATTATTAAAATGTCGTCACCGTATCCACGTATCCGACCATCATATGTGATATTAGTAAAATGCTATATTTATCTGAGAAGAATTGCTTCTCCATTGAAGCCACTAACCTTGATATTGAAGATCCCATTGGCAGTCCATCATCCATTCTATAAGTTTTGGTATTAAAAGTAAAGAAGTTTTGTTTAGTTGTCTACTCAAATATTAGTTGTATATCGCAAGGTTGTATAGACCAGTAAATCAATTATTTTAGTACTATTTGTAACAGGACGGTCTTTCCAAAACTAAGAGCCTACTAATAGCAGTTTTATGCAGTCCTATTCCTTTTCGGATGTCGCTCTCATTTGAATGTGTGTTATCAATATATGAGCGTAAGTACGTGATATGATTTACGATTTCAAAGCCGTGTAGAGTATTATCCTGTAGTATCCGATCGGCCAATATCTTTCTTATTAAGCATTCCACATAGATGCTAAAAAATTCCGGACACCCCTATCAATTTTAAAGAGCAAAAAGAGCAAAGACCGTCGGATTTCTATTTTCACTATGCCCTGTGTTGCTGTCGTAGTAATTTCTTATGAGTATAATTAGGTATTTAGGCACTTCCATCTCCCAAAGAACACTCTACCACAATATCGAGTACGGATGAACGTTAATTAATGATGAAGCTAACCTCACACCGAGACAAGAAATGTATAGTTTTTAATTGAAATGTAGATTTACAAATATCGGATGTTGATTCTAGAACCTTAAATAGTGGCGAATTTGAAGATATGACCTTGGAAACAGCTGCAGAATCTACCTGATTAATGTGCAGCATTAACAATGTTGAAAAGAAAGTTTTTTACTAAAACTGAAAAAAAATCTAAGAAATCCACAACCTAATAAAATTCAAATCATAACTTTGAAAATTCGGTAAAATAATGCTTTATTATCATCTAAGAAACGATGAAAGTTTCCACCGAAACACAGAACTGTTATTTTTCCTGTACCATTGTTATCTCCAACTTTTAATATTTTCTTCCTAGTAATTATGGTATGAAAGAGGCAGGTCTCACATTCCGCGAGATTGAAGCGAGATCACACTACAATTGCTCGGATATGGTCTTTATGGTCCGAAGAAAGTATTCAAAGGAGCCGTCCTGCTCGACAAGACCAACTAATTAGGCAGATGGCTACCAGGGATCGATTTCAAGTAAGGTCGACTGCTGTGTATTGCAGAGCTTTGAACCGATACTTGTCGATGGCAACTGCTTACACAAAAATCTCATCCTTTAGGCTTCATTCATTCCTTACTTTCTGTTTACATTAACACATCCCCATAAAGCAACCAGATTTGCATGGAGTCAAAAAAAACAAGTTTGGATTCATCATTGGAATCACATCGTCATTAGTGATGAAGTTTTGTTTATGAGTGAATATTTCACGATTATTATAGATCATCAAGGGGTAAGACGGAATTTGGAATTCGTTCAGACACAATACACAGCTTTAACATCTGGGGTTATTGTGGGTTTATCATCACCCCTTATGTTCATTCTAGGCATATTGAATAAACGTCGTTACAACGACAGCGTTGAAAGTAGCGTTAGTGGGTTTCATGCAGACATTACTAAATATCACTTTCAAACAGGATAATGCATGACCCAATACTGCTGTGGTTACAAGAAGGTTCCTGAAGCAGCTTGAATTGTAGATTTTGCGTTGGCCCGCACTGTCACCGGAATTGGAAAGCTTAAATGTATAGTTTGGCCATATAACCTGATGTGCTCAGAAAAAGTCTCCAAAGTGATAAGAAAGTTAAGAAGAAAGTTAAAATAAGCCGAAAACAATTTATTACCAACATTAGCTGATTAGAAAATTGACAAATTCAGAAATAATTTATTTTCTTCAGTCGAGCATTATTTATGTTTCATCAATTTTAAATTTACTTCATCAAGTTGAACAGTAAATTTTATGTTGCATTTACCTATAAGATCTACTTTAAATAGCCAATTTAGATAATGAAAGTTTTATTTCCAAGAATCTTGAAAATGTGCTGTGACGAAATAACTGAAAATGAATTCTCTGTTATATATTTTTAAATCGTCTGCCTTGGTAAATAAAAAATAATTCTATACACTTGATTTGATATAATCTACAATTAATCGTCATAATACACGTCATCAACTTTGAAGATCATAAATTTGAATGCAATTGATATGAGTCTAACTTTCAAGGCGATGTTCGAAAATATAAAAATAAATTATTTCGCAGGAACGATAACTGAAAACGAAGATTTAACATAAATTTCTTTTTCACCACGATAAAATTAATCAATTTAATTTAAGGAATAAATTTTCTTATAAATCTAAATATAATACTTATGAAAACATATTTCTATCAACCAAATATTATTCGGGAAATAAGTTTGCTTTCACCAAAACCTATTTATTACCATACTGTTTTGGATTAAATTTCAATAATTCTTTGTAATAGTTCATAAACCATTCCTAATTTATTTAATTTGCTTTTGCTGTATTACGTCCGGCGTTAAAAAATAAGAACACCTTGTTTACACGTTCATTATCATAAAATTGTTGTTATTGTAACCACTCGTTTACGGCGCCGACTAAATAAAGCCGATTATAATAAAACATGCACGTACAAGCGTTATAAAAACAAAAAGGACAAATAAAATAAAATGTTACGTTTGTTGTGGCACGTTTTTGATTCAAATATGCGAATTAGGTACAATAACAACAATTTAATGTTGAATTACTTTTTTAAGCCACAAAAAATGTTATCGAACCACCGAACAAACAATATAATCGACTATCAAACAACATTAAATAGAAATTGTAAATATTTACATAGACTAGCGCCTAATCGCCTAGGTCAATAATAAATATCGTTAATCACAAAATATCTAACTATTCTTAAGGTTGAATGAAAGAGGTTTTAAAATAATAATAAAGCTTTGTTTTATCGTATTCGTTCAAATCTAAGACAACATTCTTAAATACCATGTGACATGTTTGTACTCAGAAAGTTATAGGTCCTAGGTCTCGTTTTAGTTCAATGAATAATAACTACAACAAGAACTAACACTAGCATTAAAGTTGATTCTAGATCTAGAACTAGAAACATTCGCATTTAGCCGTATGTTGCTTAAGATGGCTAAACCCAAATATTTCTAGCTCTAAGTCTTTCCTGAATATTTCTAGTTCTAGGTCTAGTGTGAGTTCTACTTTTACTTCATTAAACATATATAATATGTTTGTACTCAATCACAAGTAAAACTAGAACTAACTCTATACGTTGGACCAGAACCAGACCAAATATTTCTAATCCTAGGTCTAGTGTTAGTTCTAATTTTAGTTCAATGGAATAAAAATTAATAGAAAACTGGAGACTTACACATTCTTTGTAAATTATCTTTATTCGTATGGCGTGATTTGTAATTATTGCCTCCATCTACTTTCATGGTTTCTACCATACACTGTACATGAAAGGAAAACATTATTCAAAGTATTGGAACTCCATTCTGAATTGCACTAAAAGAGCCTAATTTTAAAACGTTTGTATCGCGACTACTGGGTGGCTGACAAAACAGTTTAATTTTGAATCTAGTTTTATTTGAAGCTTCATAAAATTCATTGTCTTTAGGAAGAATATATGGTTTCACGTTGTCTTGCTAGATCGATACTGTTTGGTGACGACTGGATCTAGTCAGTTTTGCTTGCATTTCCAGCAACAATTTTCCAATAATCATGTTCCTATATTCTTCTCTAGTGACATTAAAAAAGAACATCAGAAATCACTTTCACTTTAATGGTCCCAGCTGTTAAATTTTTAGTGTAGGTTCAAAAAACACAAAAGACCAAATACCAAGATTTTCACCGAAGTTCTTGTTTTCAAAATGATTCCAACGTGAACGAAGTACAGAGTGCTAGAACATTAGTTTTGTAAGAAAACGTTTACTTTTACAAGTCCTATGTGGCTCCTCTTTGTCTTCAACTAAAATATAGTCCCAGTAATATTTTTAAGATGTAAAACCATTTCTCGTCTGCAAGAATTCGATCATACATGTCAATGAATTCTGAACTTTTTGCATTTAAACTTTCTGGTTTAAGCATAGACAAACAATATTTCAGTCTTTCAATTTTATTGGCGTTTGTGAGGAAAGGCTTGATTGCAGTTGAATGCCGATGAATCATAGATTTTAGAACGTTGATGTAAGAAACCAACCAAGATGAACCAAGATTTTATTACCGCCGTTTCAATATATCTGAGCTTTTTTGAGTTTCCTTGACTTTACCATCTGCTACTTTAATACCATCAGCTTAAAACCCGATGTAATCTTTTTGAGTTTATGAAAATATTTTTTCTGTCTCCCATGATTCCCTTGCCTTCCATTAATTTGAAGAATTTATGAACGGTAAATAACGCGTTACCCTGCACATACTTCTCGCTGACTTTTCAAGACTCCTCTTTAATACAGTTATGTGCCCGAAATCCTTAGTACAGTTTGGTATTAGATATGGGGTAGTTGTCAGTCGTGTGCATGCCAACGTGAGAGTTTTTCTTATCGCACGGATGATCGCGTTATTTGTTAAGTGTGATAAAGTTTTAGTAATTAAATTTAAGTAAGCAATGAGTAGAAGACAGATGTTTGCAGAATTAGGGTGACGTCGACATGAATAAAGCCAGATACTTATCTCTTGTGGAATTGCAAAATCAGAAAGCTAAAGAAGATGATGATCGATTTGACATCGAAAGAAAAGTTTCAAGTGAATATAGTACATAATACCAATTCCGAACAATCTGATAAAATTGAAGAGTGAATTAAAAATACTAATATCATTTCAAGTCTCTTCAAGTCTTCTAAAAGCTCTATTAAGTCTTCTGGAAGCATTTCAAGTCTTCGAAAAGCAGTATAAAGTCTTCTGGAAGCATTTCAAGCCTTGCAGAAGCAACATCAAGGTTTCTGGAATTACTTCAAATCTTTTAAAAGCAGTCAAGCATTCAATCAAGTCCTTTGGAAGCATTTCATGTCATCCAGCGGCAATATCAAGTTTCTGGAAGCATTTCAAGTCTTCCAAATGTAATATCAAGACTTCTGGAAGCAGTTCAAGTCTTCTGGAAGCAGTATCAAGCCTTCTGGAAGCGTTTCAAGTCTTCCAAATTCAATATCAAGTCTTCTGGATGCAGTATCAAGTCCTTGGGATGCATTTCAAGTATTTTGGAAGGAGTATCAAATCGTTCTAAAATCAAATCGAGTCTTTTGGATGCAGTTTAAATGTTTTGGAAGCAATATCAAATTCTCTAGAAGCACTGTGAAATCCTTTGTGAAAACTTTATACTGCTTCTACGAGAAGAAGCAGTCTTGTGGAAGTATTACAAGTCTTCGGGAAACATTTAAAGTCGTTTAAAGTGTTATCACCTTTGCGGGAACTCTATCTTAAAAATTGATATACCGATCAATGTGAAAATTGATAGTATGACTCTTTATGAAACTGTGAAATATATGAACCAACCTCTAAGATGATATGATTTGAAGAGCGTATTGTTTTATATAGTTAGTGAAATATTAAGTACATTTTTCCAAGACCTACAAAATTTTTAATTTTCGTTACTTTTACGTGAATGAGGTTCATATTCTTTCAAAATACGGTAATAATCTAAAATAAAAAGTTTTTTACTATTAGATGAACATTGGAATGGCTTCATGTCCTGCAATTCGTCAATCTGCTGATGCTCTGATGTCTGCTGAACGGCGTAATATCCGTTTAGCAGACATCAGTGCACAACTTTATTATTTTTGGGCAAAATCATCCAAAATATTCACAAAAGATGTTCGAAATATGAATAAGACAATGTTAAAATTTGATTAAATTTTAACATTGTTCCCACTCAAAAGAAAAAAACGGTAAAAAAGAGGCTTCTGATGTGGTTTAAATATATCTCAAATTGAACAAAATAGCTTTGTAGAAGTTTAGTGGATTTTGTCCCAGAAGAAAAAACAGGAAGTCAAAGAAAGTTGTCTTAAATTCAATTATACAACATGCATACTATCTTCACTTACTCCACCTATTTTGTGGTAATTGGATTTTAACAGGACTTCTGTCCTTTTTAAAGGCAATATTTGTGGAAATATAGTTTTAAAATACGGAGAATGTTTTTCGTTTACGTTTTAGAATATATGATTGATTTTACTTGGTTTATTTTGTAATATATGATTTCTATGTTTTGGTTAGATTTTTTAAATAAATCAATGAGTATTACTAATAGTTTTCTTTTATTTACACAAATAAAAAGAAAAACAGTAACTCTGGAAGAGATAATAGTAGGAGAAAAATTCTTGCAGGCGAGTGATCATATAATTTTTCAAAGCGTTGGTGCTACAGGGTTAAGATGGCTAAACGCAAATATTTTTAGTTCTAAGTCTAGTGTGAGTTCTACTTTTAAACTACAACTAACATTGGAGTTAAAATCGACACTGCATTTAGCACTAAAAATATTCGGGTTAAACCGTACATCTCTTAATGCAGTTAAACCCGAATGTTTCTAGTTCTAAGTTTATTCAAAATAGGTTCAAATCTAAGACGCACTTTGTTGTTAGGATCATCTGTCTGACAAAAACATTGCGTCATAGATTCGAACGAATACGATATTTTTTTACCTGCACTTGTCCGTGATGTATATCGTCTAAAATCGCGTGGTCTTGCGATAACGAACGTGTGGTCAATTTTTTACGTCTCCTTTTATGCATCGTTAGGAATCTACCGGAAGAACCAGGCGATGGGCTGCATCCCATCGCGTCCAGTAAAATCCAGTCTTCTGCGGAGAAACACTTGTGCAACGGTGGAACTTCCACTGGAGCTGTAATAAAAAATAATAATATTATATCGTATAATGATAATCATTGTGTGTTATCAACAAGACATAACAATTTGTCGAACACTACAAAACTTATCTAAAGATTTTTTGTGACTATTGAGATAAACAATCACAAGAGATACGATCTGATTCAGAAATAAGAAGTATTTATATAATTAGTTTGATAAAACTAAAAATAATATTATTTATAGCAAACGAACGGAAATATACTAATTAACACTAAACTAAACTTAATTGCATTATAACGATAATCTAATTCGATTAGTGATATTCAATTTTTCCAAAACGCAGTTAAAGAAGTGCTTAAAACCTTTTAAAATCGCATTATCATCGCGGTGTTTATTTTCGTTTAAAGCACCTTTCTAATTGAACGAATGAAAATTGTATTTTTTTTCTCCATATAGCTTTCCTTGACATCAATCTCTTTATCGCACAGCGATGACTTGTATCGGGTTTCCAACCCATAAACCACACTCTACACCTATATGATGACGTAGATATAAAGTAGGTAAATTGATGTTTAAATAATTAAGTCCTATTGGCATTTACCTACTTCGAAAGTAACTTTCAGTGAGAACATATCCACACTCCAATTACTTTTAATATTCGCAACGATCAATTTGTGAAAATTACATAGCTTTTAGTAAGTGTGTGGAGGAAATGATAGTTGCAGTTTCTTGTAGAACACGTCACAAATTTAATATATTATAAATGAAAACAGCTTAAAACTTCACATCATTAAAAATTACTTGCTTATTAGACTTTTTTATACGAGCTGCATGTTGTTATTATAGGTTTTGTGACGTAACATCAATAATGTTAAATTTAACTAATTTGTATTCGCAACGTCTAACCGTATAATGTTCATGGTAGTCGGAAAGGTAAGGAACGTGTCCAGACTAAGAGAATAGTTTTAGTACGACGTTATCCAGGGATTGGTAAATTAACGTTTAAATTATTAAAACGTATAAATCACGTTACTTATAAAGAATAAATGTGCTTATAAACTATTTCAACATGATAATTTTTTAACATAAAAATGCTTTCTTTAAAATGATGTAGAATAACTGACGTTTCAATGAGAAATTATTGAGATAAAAATTAAAATGTGTATGATTGCATATTGGAGATAATTAATATTGAAAAGTATGATATTATAGAACGTATGATAATCGCTGTTTTATTCAAAAATTATTGGGATAAAAATGAAGTATGCAAGATTGCGTTTATTGAAAATGGGAGAATTCAAAAAAATCGCCATGGATAAAATAATGGAAATAATGGAATGAATCATGAATCAAATTCAAGATGAAAATACCCTGTTTAAAAGAATACAGGATAACTGATGAGTTAAACGAGAAAGTATTGAGATGAAAATTAAAATGTGTAAGATTGCACTTCAAATTAATTAAATTTCAAAAAATCACTTAAGCTTTAATATTGGAGATAGAGGAATGAATCATGGCTTAAATTCAAGATGAAGATGTCCGCTAGAATATCCGCTATTTTATTCAAAAATTATTGAGATAAATTTCAAGTATGTAAGATTGCGTTTTAATTTAGACAACAGTAAAATAATAAATATAGGAGAATTCAAAAATATGGCCATGGTTAAAATAATGCAGATAATACAATGTATCATGGATCAAATTGAAGAACAAAATGCCTAGTTTAAAATGTTATAAGATAATTGATGTTTCAACGAGAAATTACTGAGAAAAAAATTAAAATATGTAAGATTGCATTTCAAATTAATTAATTTTCAAAAAAGTCGATTTCGCTTTAATATTGGAGATAAAGGAACGAATCTTGGTGTAAATGGAAGATGAAGATGTCTTCTTTAAAAATGTATGCTAATCGCTGTTTTATTCAAAATTTATTGAGACAAAAATTGAACTACGTAAGATTGCATAAAATTTCACTTCAAATTAATTAAATTTCAAAAAAATCGCTTTAGCCTTAATGTTGGAGATAAAGGAATGAATCATGGTTTAAATCAAAGGTGAAGATGTCTTCCTTAAAATAATGTATAACAATTGCTGCTTTATTCAAAAGTTATTGAGATAAAAATTGAAGTATGTAAGATGGCGTTTTAATTTAGATAACAACAAAATAATAAATATACTAGAATTCAAACAAAAATCGCCATGGCAAAATAATGGAGATAATGCGATGCCATGGATCAAATTGAAGAAAATGCCTTGTTTAAAATTGTATAGGATAATTCATGTTTCAAAGAGAAATTATTGAGATAAAAATTAAAACACGTAAAATCGCATTCCAAATTAATTAAATTTCAACAAAATCGCTTTGGCTTTAATATTGGAGATAAAGGAATCACGGCTTACATTAAAAGTGATGATGTCTTCTTTAAAACAGTGTATGACAATCGCTGTTTTATACAAGAATTATTGAGCTCATAATTCAACGTCTGAAATTGCGCTCAATTTAGACGACTTTAAGACAAATTAGACAGGTTGAACCGATTAACCGAATCATTGGACCTAATAAGCGAATATAAAATAAATATAAAACGTATTGATCTTATGCGTTTTGTCCCGAACAAGCGAATGTTGCCATTAAGCGGCGAGTCAATTAATCGGAATAGACTGTAATTATGAATTAAAGAAGCAAGAAGTTTAAATTGATTCACAGAGGAAATAGAAAGCCAAATTAAAAAGAATGAAGAAAGAAAGAAAAAAAATTAAAACTGTTACAGTAGTACAGAATTTCCAAATTTAAAGAGCATATAAGAGCATACTCATCAATGAATTATGTGACATCATCATTAAGTAATAGTTGTAATTAAACGAAGGTGTCTAAGACATGCATGTCCTAATTGAACATATTTAAATTGTTTTCATTATTGGAATAAGTAGCACTAATAATGTTGATTATTGACAACAGTTTTAGGAAAAGCGGTAATGACATCAGAATAAAATCGGTGTGCATAGGAAAGTTAGTTAAACTGGTTAAGAATCTTTATTTTACGTGCTTTACATCAAGTTCATCGAGCATCAAGCTAAAAAACGTGTATATGGGACACACTTGATGCGTGTACGATTAAGTAGATTTAATGTCAATGATACTTTGAATTCTTCGTCTACTGCTAACGCACCATATACGGCGTGTCTCAGCTAGAATGTTCATTAGACGTTTTTACACGACTTACTTTTTTTTTTTAATTTGAACACATTACATTTTTTAAATATTTGAATTTGTCTATTTTCAAGATTTATGATAACACTCACACAATACTTGATTTTCTGGATATTAATTAAGAATCCAAATCATGCTTAAGCAGTATGTTAGAGTAAGTTTTGGTGTTGAAAACACTTGTCTAAATCGGTTGCTCACATTAACTTTTCGAAAAATTATTGCGTAGTCGTCTTTGGCGTCTAATTTTACATCTTTTATGCTCTATATGTTTTATACACAACCTTCGTATTGTGAGATAATTTATTAGGGTTTTCTGTAATAACTCAAGAATGGCCGAATGAAGTTGCAAGAAGATCGAAAAGATGTAAAAATGTATGCAGTGCCGACGTTCAGTATAACCGAAAGTATCGCATAAATGAGAAAATAAAATTGATTACACTTAAATATAAATAGACAAATTTATTTTGGCTAGTACCCCATAAAAACATAATACGGTCTTGCTGAGATACCCCATATTAACTATTCAAAATAAGGGGGTCAAATTTAACCACAGTGGCCATATTTATGAGATTTAATCAATTCTTTTCATAGAAGTACCCAGATTACATGGATAAGGACCTATCATAGATAACACCAAAAGAATTTGCTTTAGTTTGATCAGCAATTTTATCCTTGTTAACATTCAACATTATTATCCTATAAATATTATACTATCCCGTCATAAACGTGGCATCGTAAATCTGATTAGCTCTCACAGGATCCGGTTTTTAAAATTCGTATGGGTGCCGGATGCTTGTAAAAAAATCAGGTGAATTGAGAAGTCTGAGACACACGGCACATGAGGTACCAGATATGGTGATTATATGGATAGTTTATCTGATTATATAGAACAACTAAAAGTTGGTTGGTATTGAGGTATAATTGAACGAGTCAGTGATATAAATTTAAATTGTTTAGTTAAACCTATGCAAACTCATGATTCGTTTAAGGAACAAAATTAGTAGCAAAGCTTCACGGCATGGAGATACCAAGGAATTAGCCATATCTACATCAAAAACATTAGGCATGAAGTAAAAATATTGCAAGATTATTTATTATGAAGAATATTACTCTATTATATTATAGAATTGACTTATACTCTTTACGCGGGTGGATTTTACAACAATAAGTTGGAACAACTTAAATAAGTCCCGTAACATTCTTGATAAAGATCAGCATAAACGCAGCTTCGCATATGCGTTTCTCTGGGAATTCCTCATTTATAATCAATTGTAATGTCAAATGTGCAGTCAGTTATGATAGAAAAAGAATCAAGTTCTTGATATGTACGGAGAGAAGAAAAGAGCTACCAAATAAGATCTATAGAAAAACAAGAAAATATAATCAAAAATAACATACAGTGATTTTCATCATCATTAAAGGCAACGGTAATAATTTGCGATGTAAATTTGAAAAAAATGGAGTACTCTATTTATCTTTGATTTGAAGACCAAAATCGTAGAAATACACCATTAACTAGGACTAGATTGCTGGATAAACCCAAGGAACTGTATCGACATTTTTGGGGTGATATGGATTGTGTTGAAGATTGAAATTATGCTGAGAAATTTTTTGATGAGTCTTATAGATGAGACTATAAGTAGGTCAAGATAGACAAATATGGCGAAAAAAAAAATCTTAGTTTCTGTTCTGTTATGGCATTCTAACCACGAATGGGTTGATACATACATATACCTTTAAGAATTAATATTTATGTGAAAAAATATATAACTATTAAGAAATTGCATATTGCATTTTTTACAAATAAATGTAGTATCCACATGGCATAATGTGCAATTACGACTGATTTCGATATTTGATTAAGTATAATTTCGCGTTCTTGATTTTTGATGTATTACTCCTGCCTTTTCATAGTTTACAATTAATACATGTAGTTTCTATTAATTTACAAACATATTTAATTAAAAAAATAACAAAGAAGGCAGTGTAATGGAAAAAATAATTCTTAAACAAGTCAATAAACTTGAAAAAGTCTCGAGGAAGTAGAGTTATGCGAGGAATGCGATATTCGCCAATTCAACAATTAATTGGTGTTTGAATTATTAGAAGTAAGCAAACTTTGGCATCGTAATGTAGTCATTGTAAGATTAAATAAAGAACTAAAAGAAATAAGTTATTTCAATAAAATACACTCCAAATCCCGAAAGAAGAAAGAAAAAAAGCAATAAAAAAGATTATTACATGGCTGTGCACCAAGAGCACCAAGACCAATCGTATTATCGTGTGGAGTAGCCGCTCTAGCATATGGCATTGTTTGAAATAAATAACTATATAACGAACAGATGCATCAGGTTTTGAAGCCAAGACGAATATACATCTTACACGAATGTCTTTACTAGGCGACATTGAAACGATGAATGTCGAAATAACGTCAGTACCACTAATGGACGACTAATGTTTAATTACAGGGAACATATGCATAGCACAGGTGAGTTAAAACATGAATGTATTTGTTCATACTATAGGTAAAACATTCTACAAAAAAAATGTTGGCTGTTAAATGATATCACTACTACGATTGAATAAAAATCTTTAAAAATTGACAAATTTTAATAGTTATGTAATAAAAAATATGTGTTTTTCGTTTATCTAAAATAAAATAGAAAAGTTGCTTCTGCTTAAAATCATCGTCTGGGCAAAGAAGGGTTAAAGCAAGAAGGGATTGTTCGAAAGATTCAAAACTTGTTTTAATCTCCATAACATAAAGTTGTGTGGAGAATCAGCTGAAACTAATCATTAGCAAACAGCAAAATTTCGTTGTGAAATAATAAAATTATTGGAAGAAAAAAGTTACCGTTCTGAAAGAGAAGCCAGCATGAACATACAGTTCAAAAACGAAAGATAGCTCCTAATTGTAAACTAGTCCTTTAACCAGTTTCATCTTTATAGAGTTACAATTTATATATTTATACATCAGGAAAAAAACCGTTTTTAATTTCACTTTTTCTTTATTCTTACTTAAACTTAAACTACACTTAGAAACTTACAAAAAAATCAATATCAGGTAAGTAGGGGGTCTACCGGAAACCGAAAAACATGACATGGGGTCTATTATACAAAAAGTTTAGGAACCTCTGCTTTAACCAAACGAAATAACATTTTAAAAAGGGCCCCAATTCTCTTGATGCTTATTAAGAATTTCAGAAAGATATGTAACATAAACGTTGTAATTTACTGTCCTCATGTTTTCAACCTCGTGTACTAAAGCTATTCTGAAGTTATTCTTGATGAGAAGAAATGTTGATTTTCATTTTTTTATTGGTTAAATTTTTAATGTTATTGCTATATTTATATTTTCAAAATAGAAACTTTAAGGGCTTACTATGTATTAAAATAAATCCGCATAAAGGGGGTTAGTTTCCTAGCAGGGTTAGGTAAATTAAATTTGAAAACTTTGAAAACAAACGTTTTTCAAATTCGTCAACAAAAATGATAGCATCCAAGATAAACTATTAGAACTTTTAATAATTGATGGTAAATGTGTGAATGCCAAGAATTTGTTTCTTGCCTTCAAGAACTGTATACAATTAAAAAACATTCCTTTAAAAAATAATATATGCGTGAATGCGACAATGGTAGTGTGATGCTAGAAAACACAATTTATTTATGACAAGGCTACAAGCAAAATTTGATGCATTATTATTTATGTTTGATACACTGTTATTTTGCCATGTACTTGTCTATCTGCTGCTATAGTTACAAGTAACGCGTGTTTAAAGCTTCCCAGAAATCCAGAGAAATTTATTTGGAGTCTAACAAGCTTCTTTTCGCATGCATGCAAGAGAACAAGAACTTGCTGATATGCAAGAACTTTTCCATGGGAAACAAAAAAATGTTAAATTGGCCACTACAAGATCCGGCATATCTATCCGGCCATTATGTGTAACTGTCAGTTTCAAAGATAGTTTTGTATTATATGCAGGTGATATTCTAGCGCTGAGTTATCTTCTAGAGCCGAGGAATATGCAGATACAGAATATATCTTCATAAAATTGTTCGTGATTTACAAAGTAGAGTATGTATTTTTCTCAAAACAAACCATACAAATACCTCATTTCGTTTTTGAGATATCTAATGACATAAATTTGTAACATTTCATAAAATGAAAATGTCTTTAATTATTTTTGAAAAATCGTAAAAATCAAATTCTTAAGATATTTTGATGAAATTGTTCGTTATTTACAAAGTATGTACTTTCATCAGATTAAAATTATACTTAAGTATCTCACCTTGTTTTTTAGATATCAAGCTTCGAACTCAACCCAAATAAACATTTCATAAAAATAGCAATTTCAACCCTAGTTTACAGTTTGAAAGAACTCGACAAACCTCGAACATTATTTTTGAGACAAAATTACTTATATCAATATTCGATATTAATAGTTATGTCTTATTTAGACTATTTTGAATAAAATTTAATTTAATCAGTTCTTTAAATAAAACCAATCTATTATTAATTCTTGTAAACAATTTTATTTAAATAGTTATAAGTTGATATATTTGAGTGTATTTCAGAAAATATGAATAACTAAAACTTTAAAGGTGTTTGTTAAATACAGCTCTTTGTTGGACTTGATATATTACCTTGTCAATGGTTGGGTAAAATACCTTCGCTTTAAATATTGTTGTCTGTTTACTAATTCAAGATTCGTTGCTGGTTAACTTCGCTTGTAAACAAAGGAACTTTATCAATCTTTTTCGCAATTCATAATATGAATAGTTTTTAATCGTTTGTATTGTTTAAAAAACGTTGTGAACGTAAAAAATATATCTTTAATCCGTTATTATTACGATTGTGATCTTAAATGTTTAATTTATTAATGTAAACACAATTAAAATTTTATTTAAATTTAATAAATATGTTTAATAAAAAAGTTAAGCAACAAAACCTTCCAACGTTATATGGAATTTAACACAATTTTTTAAGAAACGACAGTTTTGCAATGACATTGTTGTTGTAAACACGAAAGTTATCTAATTTAATATGTATGATAAAATTTCTTGTTATTAGGAAAAACAATTTCAGACATCGTGATATTTTTTAAAATTCTCAGAACTATTTTTGACCTCTTAACTCACCATATAGCCATTTTTATTTACAACAAATGGATATCTAATTTGTTGTTTTTTTAACAACGTGTTTAGCGTTTATCATTCAAGTTTTTCGAACTTTCTGGAATTTCATTAAAACACTTTTTGTGTATTCATATTTCATTGTTTCATGTATCTTTATTGCTATGGTACGAACAAGAACCCAAAAAATGCATGAAAAATGAAACGTTGTTTCCATCCCTTTAAGTTTAAATAACGTGTAAAAATCGACATATTAGTGTAATGAAGTCATGTTTAAACGTTCTTCAAGACATTATAATTTGAAGAAAAAATCTTTAAACAATTCTTTTAAAAAAGTTTTTACAAAAGTATAGTTACAAAGGCTTTAAATCAAAGAATTAAACTCATTATTATTCAACACATAGTGTTGTGTCTGACCTTATAATACGTCATCCGATCAACATGATTTTTATTAATGGCAACATCGATTTCGTGTTTCAAGGCATTAAACGTCTATGGATGATTAACGTGATCCTAAAATGAAATAATTTTACTATTGACACAGCTTTCGTGAATACGGAGTTTATGTGATAAGATGATTTCCAAGCGATTTTCAAGTTTTTAGGTTAATTAAAAGCTGTATTCTTCAGTTTGATTTACCTCAGAGAAGTTGATATTTATGGAGTTTCACTTACACTTTAGGTAAGAGGCCGGATATCCGGCAACTCACCAGTATCCTCCTATAGTACTATTTTTAAAATCTTAAAGGCTTTGGATATTAAAAACTTTTATTTTCCTTATACAAGTGTTAATTAGGCGCCGGCTAATATCTCCAAAAGTATGTTAGAAAGAAACTTTTAGAACAAAAATTGTAACAAATTTTATTCTTAACGATACTGTTCTCTTGCACTTTTGTTGTGAGATACGTAGATGCTGAGAGAAACACGAAAATATGAAAATTTGATGAATCTCGTTTCGTTTCTCTGAAAAATTGTAGCGCCTCGTCGGTATGCAACCTAGGCTATTTAAGACGTCTTCTAGACGTCTTCTTATAAGAGATCATGTATCCCTACAAACATATATATACTTTTTCATCGCCAATCGCCAAAATCCAAGAGCCAAGATACTTATATCTTCTCACAAACACGTAACTTTGAGTACTTAAAGTTAAATATGTTTTTATAAAAGCCTTTATGCTCTCATTAAGACAAATAAAGAACAACTTCTTCTCAAATCACCGAGATTGCTTCAAACGAGGCTCTAAAATTCTCGAAATCGGCGATTTTAAGTTCAAGTCAGACAAGGTGCCCGTAAGCAACATCGGCGAGGTTGGATATTATCGTTTATATAATGTCTTAGAAATGATGCCAATCATATTTTACTTGCATAAAGAATGTTTTCATCGAGGTCGCTTGCTGGCGAGGCCCTAGATTTAACATACTCTCAAGCAACATCAATTACCAATTATTAATTTAGTATTTAAAGATAAACGTCTTCTTATGAGAGACTTTGCATTCTCACAAAGATATGTAAAGAACAATTTTTCTCAAATCGCCAAGATCGCTTTCAACGTAGCACTAGAACTCTTAATATATTAAATTGAGGTCGAATCGCATCGATTATGGCCGGATAGATAATGCTGAATATCTGTTATCCGGCTTTTCGTAAAATCACTATCTGCTCCATCACTAGTTTCGGGTATGTCCGCTTGACGAGAACGTGTAATATGTTTTGTTCAAGAAAAATTCAATTTCACGTAATCACTTTAATCCAAAAATTGAGCTGAGCCTTCAATTTATTTCAGTGTACGTTTAAATTTCTTATAGAAGACTTATCACTTATTGGAGAAATTGAAATTTTTTCAATATTCTTCATTTATGTTGAAGCATAGAACGTCCAATTTTGGAAACGTTAAATATTATCTTATCTGCTAATATTCTTAAATGTAAATTTTTCAAAATCAAAAGAAGTAAGAATTTATTTACACAATAGATTATTCACAACTTTATTGTGGAAAAGTACTTTCTGACATTATGATATTTTTAAACATTCTCGGAACCATTCTTGACCTTTTAACTCATAAGTGGTAATTTTTCTTTACAAGAAATGGATATCCAATTAGTTTTTTTAAGAACGCGTTTAATGCTTATCATTAAGGTAATTTCAACATTTTTAGTATTTTCTATATCATTTTTATTTGAACTCAATCCATCTAGTTGAGTCACTAATCTTAATCCAACGCAACCTAACTAACTAGTTAGCATTAAATATTAGTTGGGTGGATTCATCAACCTAGAGAATATTGTGTAAATGGTTGGCTAATGTTTCCTAAAAATATGACAGATATAGCTGTAACTTTTCAGGATATAGACACAGCTTCATCCATTAGATCGGGTCTTCGTTTTAACCAACAACGAAATTAAGGAGATAATTTTGCATCCTGAAAAGTATCAAAAAATATTTTCCATTATGCAATTATTCGTCATGTGAAAAGACAAATCCTTTAGTGAAAAATGGGCAATGTTTGTGCTTTTGCTAAAATGAAGCTTTTCTAATACTATTAAGGATACTTGAGCATGATATTAATAATGTCATTTGGCAAAGATTATGGTAAGCGTGCAAAATGCTATAGGTAATACAATAACATTCCACTGCTTAAAGTATCAAATTGAACAGCCAACTTCGCTGCTCAAATATCTATTTTACTGATTAAGCTGAGTTGACTAAATATAGAACGTTTAACATTCACAACAATCACAATTGATGCAACAATCTTCCATCCATTTTCGTGTAAACAGCTGATTAGGCATCGTAATGGATTGTTGATTTACTAATACGTATAATAGATTTTGAGTAATTGAAAATATTACATCGGCTCATCTGCTCAACAGTTTGTCTAACAATTCTTTTTCGTCGAAATCGTTTCCAACGAAACTCTAAAAGCTTAATGATATAAAAGTGACGTCAACGAATCATATGTTAAGGACTCTACACAGTTTGTGGTATCCGTAAAAATGTAATGTTAGTTGCTGAGGATATTTTGGGTAGTTTCGATGTAGAATCTCTTTTTACCAAAGATACCAATTAAGGGGGTACCAATTAGGAATGCTGTAGACGGTCTTCGCCAGAAACTCATTCCGGGATTACCAGAATATGTGCTAGATCTAGTGGAATATTGTCTATCGTCGATGTATTTTAGTGAGAAAGCAGAGTTTTACGAACAGTTTGAAGGGGCAGAATGAAATTTATTAATTTCTTATATTAAATTATTATATTAAAATTATTCTTATATTAAAAAAAACGTCAATTAAGAATAATAATAATAATAATAATTGACGTCGTACTAATACTTGCTTTAGTTGGTAGCAGCTATTGTTTTACATATGTAGATGTAGGTGCTGCCGGAACACAGTCGGATGCTGGTGTATTTTCTCAATCTAGTCTCAAAAGGGTTATAGACGACATAGCACTGTTTGATATGATGTCCATTTGTTAGACGATTTGTTAGCGGATTTCTTCATTTTCGTTGGACGAACACGTTAATATTTGACGTTTTCTTTATGAATACTAGTACTGGCGCCAAAAAGTAGGCGCCTACTTATTGGTATGATATCATAAAATGTAGAATAAAATATGGTCATGAAGGAACGATATCCTTAATGTTGATTATACGAGAGTAGTAGTAGTCCCATAGGTTTATAGAACGTGTTTTAAATTAATCAACCTAGGCCAAATAACCTGAGGAATATCTGGTTATACTCAAAAATTATAAGGTTGGGACCAAAGAACGTTGTGCATAAATTGTTTATAATGGTATAAGAATACACAATTCATAACCAGATATAGCTAAATTATGACTATACTGTAGCTAGTATTTGGAAATCCAGAATATATCAAAATAGATAGTGTTTGTTACTAAATTCGGTCATAACTCAATAAGTAACGGTGTAAGAACAAGTAATGTTAAACATAACTTGTTAATGTTGGTGTAAGAACACATAATTCATAACCATATGTTGTTTAGTTAATACTGGTACTGATACCGGGTTTTCCAAATTTCGAATACTGAATACCGGTATTGAGATTTTGGTCCGACGTTGCAAGCTCTAGCACTAGATATTAGTCGGACTGAGTTGAGCCATCAAAGTTAAAAATTGACCAGACGAGCATTCAAAATTTTATTAAATTTATTCCATTGAATTCATCATAAACACGCTATATATGTATAACGACCTACTGTGAATAAATAGTGTAGTGAAACCATAAATAAACCCCTTTTTCTCATGTACAGTAAAGCTCCGCTAATTCATTTGTCAAATTTGTATTGTATAAGGAGTTTATACTTTCCAATGTTTGTAATTTATTAGCAATATACTAGATAAATGGATTTGGATAGTCAGATAAGGAAGGGGACAGCTCCATCCTAAACCTAAAGGCTAATAGGGCTACAGCCCCGGCATTGTGTCCCCATTATACCTGTGTCCCCTCTGATATGCAAACTTCTTTTTCTTAGGCATTGAATATTACATGAAAAGGGATGCACTCTTTCATTCTTCTAACACAGCCCTGGGACGCCCAATATCTTAGGACAGCTATGGTTCAAATATACAAGGTAGGGTTGAGTTGGGTTCAGCCGTGCATATGAAGTCATTTTCTTAACGAAAGCTTCTACAATGAATAGTTTCTGGAATAGAGTACTTTACAAACTGATTTGGCAATCCTGCATATTTCAATTGAAGTAAAATTAGAACTAACACTAGACCTACAAGTAGAAAGCTTTGGGTTTAGCCGTACATCTCTCAAGGCGGCTAAACCCGAATGATTGTATGTCTAGTGTTGGTTGTAGTTTTACTTCAATTCGAATATACAGGATTGGGTTAGGTTGTCCGTTCCGTTCGTCCAACGGACGCCGAATATCTTAGAAGGGCAGCGAAGAGGAACATTCTGACGCCATTCAATTGTCCATTTAACGAATAAAAGAAATCGGTATTATGCTGCAGCAAATCAGGCAGTTCTCACCAAGAAGACACTTGTAACGTGAGGAACCTAGTAAAAGCTTCAGTGTATCATATGTACCGCAAGATAAACTCCAGATATAATTATCATCTAGTACAATAAATCTATAAATATGTATTTATAAGACATTTCCCCAACATCTAAATATGACTTCAATAATCCGCATACTTTCATAATTTGAATTAAGCTGGTTTTAATTGATTCGGATTAGCGAAGATTTATTGTAGTATATTAATGAATGCTATAGCATTCACATCATCCCAGTTGAAAACCTTCATCTGCATTGTCGTTTTAATAAATTTGAAAATTAATCAATTAATGGTTGCACTTCGCCAAAACTTTTACTGTCCGCGAACGTGTTAAGATTAAATAAAAACCTCGCCATAATCGACATATTAGCGTGATGGCTTCCATGTTTAATGCTGTTCGAGATGTTAAGCATTATGTGAACGTAAATAATTAACAATTTAACATTACAATTCGAAGAAAAATGTTCTTATAAAAAAACAACGGAAAAAATAGTTTTAAAAATACTTAATAATAAGGTATTTAAAAAAATATTTTGCATTTACTAGAGCGAAATATCCAATTTTGAAAATGTAAATCTTTCAAAATCATAAGAAAACATCAAAAATATTCAATACTTTATTGTATAAAAATATGAGTGGAAATAAATTGATGTGACATTGTCGCTATAAATATCCAAATCTCTTGTAAGATATTGCACTTGCAGCAGAAAATACATCGGTGACACGCAATACAAGCATAAATGGTTATATAGGTAATAAGATGTCATGATAAATTGATATATAAGCAGTAATTAATTTTTGTAACCGTATATATATGAGTTTATAGCAACAATTTTGCTACAATTAAATTAGATTGATGTAATTCATAACGTTTTTGTTTGATATTTGCATTCATTTTATTATTGCAAGCTATAATTATCGAGTAAAAAACATGTGATTAAAAAGCATAATTATTAACTATAAAGCACGCAAAATCACGAAAACCCCTTTCCAAACATAATTAAAGCAGCATATGGACAATTATTTTTAATTGTACTTTTAACGATAAGTTAATTTAAGGTCTGATTTAATTTTGATTTTTTCCCTAAAGGGAAATAAAAGCTGGAAAACTTCTTAATTACTTATAAACATTTATAATTTATTCAAACTTATTATTATTCTTAAAACGGATTTAAAATATTCCATCTTGTTTTTGTCATGATGTATTCAGATTTATAAAATCACCTTTTATGATAATAAACCGATTTAATTTACAATTCATATATTCTTTAAAAAAAAGTAATAAAACGATATTTCGCGAATAACATATAATTTAAAAATCTTCCATAGTATAACAAGCTCATTATGAAAGTTAACGGCACGTAAAACTCTTTGTAGTGATTTTCAGCAAATACTTCTCAAAATCTTTGTAGCAAGCAATTTCTCCGGCTAACAATACGATCTATTACACTCTTACGTTGCCTTACAAATCTTCTTACCGTAATGATGTCTTTTGATATAAGCACCAAGACGATGAGTCTCTCTATAAATTGCCTTCAATTTTAATAATATCATATTTCAAGAAGTTTTGTTATAATCCAAGAAATTTCAATTTACAACGAAACCTATTAATGTTGAAAATATCATTGTATATTTCATCTCAATTAATTTTCTCTACTTTCACTTTATCAAAAAGACAACCAAGAAAACGCGACATTTATTTATTTTAATTTATTTATTTTTTATTATAGTTAAAACTTACTGCTTACCCACTTTCGATTTTTTCTTATCGCGGTTAACGTCCGATGTAGCGATTTCACTGGCAATAATCACTCGTAACAAGTTTCGCATTCTTTTAAATAAACACGAATTGGTAAATAAATGTGTTTCAAATAAATTCGTTTTTGATAAAATTTATTTAAACGATGCGCGTGGAACCGACGTTCAACTCGAAATGAACGCGGTCTGGCCCGCGTTTAGCCTAAACCCAAAAAGCGTGAATGGGATCGTTAAACAAACGTAACTCTATTATTATCGTAAAGATACACAGACAGGATTTTTCTGCCACGTGCATTAAACTGTTGTTTGATTGTTCGCAATTTAACTGAAAAGATGTAATAACTAAACTTATAAATAATGTAATTAATTCGAAAATAGTTTATGTATTAAGGCGTGAAAGTTGCAAATATTTTAAATGCATGCTATCATTATTACTGAGTATCATTGATGAGTACATATATATTTTTCTGATTTCGTTGAAGCTCAATTAAAATTCGTTTAATTTCGTTGAACCAATCATAATTATGAAATTACAACGTATTTCTGTTATACACGACATTATGATTCATTTGCTATTTACATAATAAAAGCGATTTTAAAATGTACTAAATGAAACTTGAGATTAACTTTAAAAGATGTATCGTTCATTTTAGCACATTTGGGGGTTTCCTGTTTTTTTTTATTAGTGACATTTTGAAGAAAAATCATGTCCAAATGAGGAGAATGTGCTTCATCAACCTGACAATTGGAAAATCTGTTTTGCACATTAATCATTTGGGTGATCTTTGGGTGACTGTTGAGCTCATTAATACTAGGAATTTTTAGAAAACAAAACTTTCTTCTTGAATTTAGAGTGCCACTAGAATATATTTAGAAAATATAAATTCGAAGGCTAGTTTAATATATATTTTATTTAAAACACACAAATATACGGCTTCACTTTTGAACCTATATCATATATATATTATGAACCTATATTATTTTGTAGCAGTTTTTTAATATGCGTTTCACCAAATCTCAACCGATTAAACATAAACATGTGAATTATTTACAAAAATAGATGATTCATCACTGCGAATCAATCTAGGTTCGTCTCGAAAATATAAAATAGGCGCTTGTTTATCGGATTGCACTATTTGATAAAAACCCATAAGAACGCAGAATTTCAATAAAATTGGCAATATACAAACGAGGAACAAGAACTGAATGTGTCAATTTCGTAGTACCCATTGCAAGTTCGATTTGTAGAATATATTTTGATGAATACAGAGATGTAGAAGTAGAAGAACAAGGAGGATTTAGAGCGGGAAGATTAATTATAGACCACCAATAATAATACACTAATAATCGGTACGACAATGTAGCACATAACAAACTCGGAGAACTCCGGAAATACATTAACATCAGATTAAGCCAAAACAGATAAACAAAGGTGGAAATAAAACATCGATAAGCTTTTAAAATCATAAAGGAATCTACACAAAGAAGCTACGCCTTAATACCATTAAAAAATAATTAATAATAATTAATAACTAATTAATACCATTAAATGATAATATCTAATACACATTTTTCTTCGCAGATAATCGAAATAATCAATGCACAAGACACAAGGTAAACCACGAAAAGAACGGAGTACAGTATATAGGAGAACAAAGGAAGAATATTCTTTTAGAGAACGATAAAGAAATCAAAAAACATTTTAGAATTAAAGGCAATAAAAATAATAATATTAAGAAAAATAAAACTCTTATAGCCTCTGTTCAGATAAAAATAGATATACTTCGAACCGGTTTCAATCAAAGGATCATCACAGCCTTAATAACATACATTGATCTAATTTATAAATTTACATATACAACCGTTTAACAAAAGTTTGTCGCTTATTTCTATTCATACAAGTGTAAGTGTTACAGATGTACAGCGATTTTCTTTGATATTAACAGTTAGTTGATGATGACCCTTTGATCGTGATCACTTCGAAATATATTTATTTTTATCTAAACAGAGGCTAAAACAGTTTTATATTCCCTAATATTAGCTTTTGCACCTTGAACCTTTTTAAATTACATTGAAATTCCCCTAAGTCGAACTTCTATATCTCGAATTATCCTCTAAGTCGATTAATTCTCTGAAGCTCAAGCTTTTGAGTAGATTTGAAATATGTTTTTATCTCTCTGAGGTGAAGTTTTTTCATTTTTAGTTACATTTAACTACTGGATGTTTTCCAAGGTTACTGCAATTTCACTTGCCATGATGGACTATTTAACCATTAACTGTGGTAAATATGCGATAGTTAAATTTAACCAAAGTGAACAAATTGGGTCTAAGTCGAATTTCACTAAATCGAACTTCTCTGTAACTCGAACCGAACTATTATGGAATTTCTTCAAATTTACTTCTATAAGTTCATTTACTTCTTTTACCACCTCTTGATAAATTTATCTAATAGTTAAAAACCTTTTTGTAGCCAATGGGAGCGCTTAAAATTGCTGTGACCACCTTAGTTAGTTTAACTGGACGATATATAGACCAAGGCTCAGAAACTCTTGAACCAAAACAAACCTAATTACTAATCTTATTGTTTCAGACTCAAATGAGAGAAATCTTGAAAATGAAATACTTATAAGAAGATATTTTCGACAAAGAGTGGTTGTACTATTTAACCCAGAAGACAATTGATTAATTTTCTACTTACAATAGTATTAAGGTTTCTGATTTAAATGTACGTATCAGAAAAGTAAATTTCTTTTTTTTATTAGAATTGAATTTCTACTAACTTTTCTCTATCTCGACTTCTCCATAACTCGAAGTTTTTATTGCTCCCTTAGTGATTCGAGTTGAAGAAATTTCATTGTAAATAAAGATCAAAACTGAATGAGCTACAATAGGTACACAACACAATCACAAAAAAGTAACATAAAGCTACAAAGATTATTTTAATACAGTGCCAAGCTTATACCAACGTATTCCATGCATATTGTTATACTTATTTTTTTATAAATACAAACAATTTTGTAGATAAGTTTAGTCCAGGTTTTTATTTATTGCAAGCTTTTTGGTATTAACCAATGATACGATATTTAATGAACGGTGTTTAAACGTATAAGCGATATTATCATTTTACCGCATCATTTCCCGGAATTTCATGAACACTGAGGTTACCCTTCAAGAGATCAACTGTTTGAACAGCTATGTGGTTGTCATATCATCACGGGGTGAGGATATAACACTAATATCATGTACATCTAATTCTAGTCAAAAATAATTTTCCATAACGGCATAATAAGAATACTAAACTCCATTGATGAAAAATACTTCAATAACTTCGTGTATGAAACCCACATTACACGATTACTTTTTGTAATTGTAATGGAGTTTATTGAAATGACATGTGGTTTTATTGCTATCAAATAAGGCATATTTCGCTTATTAATAAATCCATTAAGCCAAAAATGAGCTTCATTAATTTTTCTAATTTTCATCAATCTTTAGTAGAACAATTGTGCTTCAAGTCTTTAACTTTTTTTAGATATTTTAAGATCGGAGAGAATTGTGAGAAGTTATAATTTATCTATAATCTTTGACCAATCTAGAGTATTGAAAAATTTGAAATTTGAATAACAGAATTTCCTCATAGAATATTTACTTATCTATTATACACAATAAGGGTTAAATTTCTAACAAAGATTTGAAGTAAAGCTGACTTTACTGCTATGAAGATTACAGAAATCACATATAGGAATCATTATTTTGACAGAGAAGCACAGTCGTTGTGCTATATTGAAGATTTATGATGACGTAACACCATTGCTTTGAAAAATTGAACGATTGCTCAAATAACATCGGTTTACTTCTTGCAAAATAAAGAAAATCGCAGCATTGTCATACTAACAGTTGTGTTATGCGTTGACAGCAATAAGTAAATAAATACATATGTAGCTACGAGGACAGATGCAAGTGAACGCTCTTTTAGAAAGGAGGTTAGATATCTGTTATTTCAGCAGTGGAGAGAAAATATTTGACAACAACTGTATTTTTTAGATATATTATTTTTTTTTTATTTTGTTTTGTTTATATTTAAAACATTTTGAAGATGAGGTGTTTATGGGTAAGATGATACGTTTGAGATTTCTTTCGCGGCTTCATACTGTCAACTAAACAATATGTTTTTTGATTGTGAAATTTGATTAATACGCAATAATATGATTGGTAATTATAACAGTTAAATGAAG
Source organism: Onthophagus sagittarius (assembly GCA_036711965.1). Lineage (NCBI taxonomy): Eukaryota > Metazoa > Arthropoda > Insecta > Coleoptera > Scarabaeidae > Onthophagus > Onthophagus sagittarius. Next base: position 51,731,515 of record JASERS010000001.1, read on the forward strand.
GACACTTGCGGGCGACGCGTTACAATTATAATACAACATAATTAAGGTAACACCACAACTGAAAATTATAGTATTGAATGTATAATAATTAATTGTTACAAAATATTTTTATTAATATATTCATTCTCTTATTATTCATCAATAATTCTTAATTAAATATTCGTAGCAAAATAGTAATTTTCTTAAAATTGGTATGTCACAGAAAAATGTGATATTATAAAGGTTAATCGGCATTAGCGGGCTAACTTGGCGCCGATAGAATATTTGTAATCGCAAAATGCTGTGTTTGTATAATATACAAATTAAAAAAATACCAAAGATTTTAAGCAACTCTTACTGAAATATGCTGTAATTAACGGCATTGTCATTACCAAAACAATTGAATATTGATTTCATTGTTAGTGATCATTAGCAGCAAACATTTAAACACCGTCATTGCTTAAGACACCGGCGGCCAACTCAGATGGAACAAAACCTTTTAAATAGAATCTAACACGTATGGTTCAATATCTAAAATGTTGTTGAAAAAAAAATGAAATTATTGAGACAATAATCAGTTGATTACAAAGTTTCACTAGCAGAAGATTCTGCTCCTTAATTAAAAATTTCAAAGCCATGATTAACGTTGTGTAAATATTGAAGCTTTGCATAAATTTAATTTGAGAATTTTAACAACCCATTGGTGTACAATAGTACTAAGAAAGCGTGAATGTTAAGGGAACTCTTTAAGAAATGGGTTTTTCCACATTTTGTACTAACGTAAGAGCTAGAATTATGTGTCATTTGTTTCATAACACCGATTATATTTCAAAATTATATTATACAATTTATAGGTGAGATGGTTTCCAGGTGCTCAGGATTTTTGTCAGAAAGCATTTCTCCTCGTGGATAACACGCTGTCGCCGTCCCGTCCATCAGTAACAAAACTAAAGATGGAATTGTCCTTGTAAGATTCATAGTAACGTTACGAATTTATTACGAGAGCTTTTAATATCGATTTTCGAGGATTTCAAATACTGGGATCCTAAATCAATTTTAAGCGATATTGAAAAACACCGGTATTGTCCGAAAAATGCTGATATTTTGATATATTTATTATTTGAACTAATTACAAAATAATAATAATAATAATAAGCATCAGATCATCGGACGTCGCATGTCTTGGAATTAAAGAGATTCCAAGACATACGAATCAGTCGTTATTGTGTGAGTTGTAAATCGCCAACCCAACGCAGTTGGGTTCACCTGTCTGAAGACATTTTTTAACGAAGGCTTTTACAATGTATAATGAAATAGAGTACTTTACAAACTAATTTGGCAACTCTGCATACTTGAATTAAAGTTAAACTAGAACTAACACTAGAGCTAGAACTAGATCTTTTTTAATGTTGAATGAACATGGGCGCACTCGTTTCGTTCGTCCAATCCAGGTCTAGGGCGCTAAACATCTTAGCATTATACTGTAAATGAGTTATTATTTGCCTACTATTAAGAAAAACGAAAAATAAAATAGATAAATGAGATTGCACCAATCGGAAATGAAGAGTAATAAATTTGAAAAACTTCTAGAACAGCGTTTCCCAACCTATGGGTCGCGACCCAAAATTGAGTCACGAAGTGTTTGAAATAGGTCGCAAATTTCCACATAAAACTAACAGAACTAATTCTATTTTTATATGAGAGTTCCCGAAAAAAATCGAGAATTCTGCGTAAACAATATTAAAATGTTCTAACATGAATATTTTAATATTGTTGATTTAAGATTTTATTTCATGGTTATACGAGATTTTTTTTGTGATTTATAAAGGAAGTAATTCGGTTTTATACATCAAATTTTAAAGTCAACCTAAATTTGTAACATTAAATAAAATCAAAAATTTCCTTAATCATTTTTGAAAAGTCGTAAAAAATCGAATTTTTATTAAGATATCTTCATTAATCTTTTTCAGAAAAAAATTCATTTTTCCAAAAACAAAACCATTCTTGAGTACTTCACATTGTTTTTGAGATATCAACTTAAATTTGTAGCGTTTCATAAAATAAACAATTTCCTTGATTGTTTTTAAAAAATTATTAAAAATCAAGTTCTTAAGATATCTTAATGCCTTGCTTTTGTAATACATAAAGAAATATGTGCATTTTGTTAACATTCTGCTTTAGCAGCATTGGGTTGAGTTGAAAGATTGAGACAACTTCCATAAAAATTAATTGACATTACGTCTTAATAAAGTTGAGTTGCTGTGATTCGAAAATTACATCTCTTGTTATACAAATCATGAAGAAATGAGCATTAATTTAAGACCAAGTTTTTCCTTCATCTTCATTAACAAAATACTTATGAGTTTTTATTAAAATTCGTCGATGTTAACATTGCGCTTTAATACAATTGGGATGGGTTGTCTTTAGAAAAGCAGATCTTCCTTTACCATTTTTGAAAAATCAAATTTTTAAGATAGATTCATGATTTTGTAGTAATTTATAAAGGAAAATGTATACTTTATCGTGAATAACATACTTGCATATCTCAACTCGTTTTTAAGATATCAATTTTTAAACTCAATCTAAATCTGCAACATTTCATAAAATTATTAATTTCCTTAATTACTTTGAAAAATTTTTAAATTAAAATTTAAAAATTCCTTAACTATTTTTGAAAAATCAATTGAATTCTTAACACACTTGATTTGTTATAATTTATAAAGAAAAGTATATACTTCGCAAATAAAACTATCCTTGAGTATCTCAATTCATTTTCGAAATATCAAGTTTTGAACTCAACCTAAACTTTTTTCTTTTTAACTCGCGTTAAATTAAATATAAAAAATGTTAATGTTAAACACTATTAAAAATTATGGGTTGTGTAACTTTTTTATCGTGGTCACAATATAGAATGGTTGGGAAACGCTGTTCTAGAATAATGTAGAAATGGTAGATTAGTCTTGATTTTGTTGCGTTTATATAGATGGTTATTAACATAACTAATTATTATTAATAGAAATTTTGATTCAAATCCACAAGTTTACAATCTAAATTATACACAACGTAGTTTTCCTTTCATATTGTTAAAAAGTTGTGAATCAAATCAAGTAATGTTTGATTAGAAAATTGTGTTAATCATTAATTCAACCTTAAAAAACTCCCAATCTAAAACGAGTGGGTATATTTGAAAAGGATTAGTAAGTTAATTTTAATTCAAAATTATATTTACTCTCCAATTATAATTAAGATATCTTTAAATATTGAAGAGATTCATTTAATAGACATAACCCCATAATACAATAATTATAATTGCACACTTAAACCTGATTTACGTTATTGATATGCGCCTTAGACATTTGGTAAACGTTATCTTAACGATATTGCGTCATAAAAATTGTAGGATAAACGCGTGTAAGATATCTCAAAAAAATCTTTACGTCACAGAGGTAACAATAAGTGTTCAAGACAAAGATGGTGGTGAATAATTTGTAGGAATACTAATGATTTTATAAAGGTTACAAGGAATTTTAGTTCCTTTTTCTTTGTTCTAAAACCAAATTTTATTCCAACACAATGACGTAAATATAAAGAAGCTAAGAAAAAACTAATTGTGTTTTTTTGTGTTAAAATTTAAATCGAAGCTTATTTTTGTGAATATAAATAGAAAGAAAGTTATATAGTCATTAATATTTATTCTCAATAATTGTAATTGTATCATAAATATTATTATGTATACCTAATAATTGTGATTGTGATCATAAAAACGATTACTGTTAATATCATATATTGAATTGGGCGGCCATAATATCCAATATCAAGTTTTAATTAAGATAGACAAGACCGCCTCTGTAAAGGTTAAAAGTTTATGATTGAGTGTTTATTTTGAACTAGTCTGTTTACAAAGATGTAACATTGACACAAACCAACCGGAATATGTAATAGCAAACCCGAAACGAAAAAAAATCTAGCAAAAAAATTCTATAAATAATCAAATATAAACAAATCTCTTGTTAAACTAAAGATATTCCATCGGTGGTATTTATATTAAATTTTAAATTTAAACTTAAATTACTTACCGTAATGAAAGTGGGTTTAGTTTAAAGTTGAAGATGTTAGGTTTGAAACGAATCGGTGTCAATAAAACTTGTTCGTCGCGGCTTGGTTCTTCACCTCTTCGTCGAGGCGAAGAGCGAAACGAACAGATTCCGAACGAGAAATTTAATCGAAAGTATTTAAATTATCATTAAAAAGCTGGTTTGGTTGGATTGAAATAAAAAAAAGAAATGTTTTAGATTGAGTCGATTGCCGGTAAATTTTTCGTTCAATATGAAACACACATTGCGAGTGTACCGTTCACGGTTTTACTACACTTCCTTCCTTCGATAAAGCCGAGTGAATACTGGGGCACACGACTCGCATTCATTTTACTACGCCAGCCGTCACTCGATACTACACTCTGGTGTTGTGAGAGGCTAAATGCAGTCGACCAGAGTCGGATTCAAAAAATATTCAAGAGATTCACTATACTAAATTCATTAAAGGCAAAATTTTAGAAAAACGGAAAGCGAGAAAAACAACAATTAAGAGACACCTATAAACAAAATGATGTTCAAAATTACTTAAAAGATTGTATTGACGATGCTAATACTAACTATTCTCTGGGGCTTCCCCAACAAGAAAGCTTAAAGTTCCAAAATCACGTACACCTTCTATTCTAAATAGTAACGGAAATTGGGTTAAGATCAATCAAGAAAAGTTCATTTGTTTACTGAACAAATCGGTATCTGAAAGAAACTGTTTACATCAGACTGTCCAACAACTATGTTAATGTATTTCTTGTATAATTCAAAGAAATAATTCAAGAAATTTCATCATTAACTTATCAATTCACTAGCTGAAACCCATTTCAACAAATATTAAATAATAAAATTCAACTTAACGTTCCTCTGAAAACAACGGAAAACATTGACAAAGAATTGGAAAAGTTCTTAAAAGACAAACAAAACTCAGCCTGGGCCTTAACACCTATTTTAACACCAAAACCCTACCATCCAAAGTGAAGAAATTTCATTTTCGAGGGAACTTAAATATCTACGAGTAACCCTAGCTAAAGTCTTCTAGGAGTAACCCTAGAATGGACACTTGCTGGGAGTTTTACACAAGGCTGGACTATCCTTGTAGACTTGTCGTAGGCTTTGTGGAAAAATTGGAGTCTGAAAGAGCGGCAGTCTAGTATAGGAAAGTCCGATAGGTTTCAGTTATCAGTAAACTTTGAGGAATTCAACGATTAGCTGCATTGACAATTTCTGGTGCAATAAGCACTACACCAACTGTAGCAATGATAGAAAACTACAACAAGATCTACACTTCATTGAACATGAAAACATATTGGAGAAACTCAAAGCCGAGAGAAAAAATTGACAAGATTACAGCGGGACAAAGCTCAGCGAGAAGTTGATAGATCAAAAAATCAAGAAAGAAGAAAGGAAATGAAGAATATCCCACAACAGATTAATATTAACAATAATGTAAGTAACGCACCGGCTCTTGATGTTGTTAACACTGAATCCCACAACTTATTATTTATAAAAAAGTTTTCCATTAATGAATCACTCATGAAAATACCTGTAAACAACCTAGATGAGGTCGTTTTTGCATCCAGATTTTCTAATCTGAGTAATTTCACTTTCACCAATAATGAAATTTCAATGTTAATGGTTGGTCATAAATATGCCACTCCCAAAAGAATAAATCCTATAGATATCGTCACAATATTAGAAGCCCAATTAGGTAGAAAATCATACTTCCCAAATATCTTCCATGACAGTCTTGAGTGCCTAGAGAATATAAATAAAAATTTCAACTATGATAGATACAAATCGTTTAACAACAACCTAAAATCAATAAAAAATAAAATTAAGAACAACAATCTTGTCGTAACCATGGGAGATAAAAATGCTAGTGTTAAAAAGGCTTCCCACTTCTTCCAGTAGAATAATATTACTGAAATAAATTAAAATAAAAATCCTACCAATACTTTTCAAACTAAACTCAAAAAGCTCATCAATGAATATTACTCCAGTCGAATCATTTTCAACATCAACTGTCAAAATGTTATTGAGATGAATCCCTTATAATTATAAAGTCTCTTATACTGGATGCTAAAGAAACCTTTAATTACGTTACGGATTGCAATGTAGAAAGCCTGGTGGTACTCGAACACATATATAGAGAAAATTTCTTTTTATTTAATAAAAGCTTTTTTCGGGTATTTGTCAGAAATTTTTTTTCTGACAAATACCACACTTTTGCCAAAGACATTATCTACCACTAATCTTCAATTTACTACCGAGTTCGAAGAAAATGGTTGCACTAATTTCATAGATCTTACTATTACCAGAAACACGTTGAATAATAAAATTGATTTCAGTATATACAAAAAACGACAGCCACAGATGCCGTTAAAATAAAACATCTTTTACTAGTCCTAATTAAAAATCAGCGGCTTTTAATTGCAATTTCCATAGATTACTCAATGTACCACAATCAATTTATCAATCAAATTATTATTAATCAATTTATAAAGGAAACAAAAATAATATCCACAATCGCCTTCAATAATGGTTACAATCTTAGAGATATACAGAGGTTTTACAACAACGTGTACAATAACATTATGAAAAACTTAGTTTATCCAAATTTTAAAAAATCTCTATAGTACATTAGTCTTCCATACAACCCCAATCTACAGCAATCCTTTAAACAAATATTAAGTAAATACAATGTTAATCAGTTTAGTTCAAAATTTTAAATTAATCAAATCATCAATAACAAACACTCTTTCAACGATTTCAGATCGTGTGACGTTTATAAAATTGAATGTGGGGACAGTGAATAATTTTATGTAGATCAAACTGGACGCAACTTGGACCAAAGGTTCAAAGAACACATCTCTAAACATAACTCCAGATTCTTCAAACAGCTAGAATCTAAAAATCATAAAACTAATAAAAATAACATATCTCTTATAAAACACATGAAAAAATCAAAAGTTTTGGATCTTTACGAAGAATATTTCATTACGAAAAATACAAAGGAATTTCCAAACAGGATACTCAATGATTTTATCGATTTCAACAACAATCCCCTTAAAATCCGTGGGAGTGAGTGTCACTAAATAAAAGAAAATTTAGCTGATGCGCTGCAGTTCTTTCTTATATAATTTGAATTTACTTTTAATTTAAATCCTCCACCACCAATGTCACTTCTTTCCAAAGGTCTAGTTATTTTAGTTTCTCCAGGTTGAGTCTACCTTTTATCCTGATGACCTTGCAATGTTGATTTCTTACACTTTCTTTCTCGCGATATTTCTCCTATTACAGTTCTATTCATGGAATGAACTGTTGTCGGTGACGGAGTGTGTTCATAGTTCGCTGATTTTTTTTCATCGGTTTTTAAGGATCCTTATCCAGTCCCGCGAATTGTGGATAGTGTGGAAACTGATGCTCTTCCTTTGAGTCAGATGCACTTGGACGCGATTGAGGTTGAAGAAGCTCTTATGGGCATCAAGGTTACGGCTAGTGTTACTAATGTTGGTATCCCATCTACGTTAATCAAGGAATGTTCTCACTCTTTGTCACTTCTTTTAACTATTTTATTTAATGTCTCGTTAAATACGGGTGTCTTTCATTCATTGTGGAAGCAAGCATTTATCCTTCTCATTTTTATATCTGGGAATCATAGTGATATTTCTAATTACCGCTCCATATCTATTTTGCCAGCATTTGGGAAAGTGTTTGAGAAACTGATTCAAGCACGTTATTTTTTGACTTTAAATCTAAAATCATTTCTTGACAACATGTTTTTTTTACAATATATTTTATCTTCTTTGAATAAGTCTCAAGTTGATTCAATTTATACGGATTTGAGTAAGGCTTTTGACCGGGCAGATCACAACCTACAATTGTTTTAACTAACAAAGTTTGGTATACAAGGGAAACTATTGCAGTGGCTTGCTTCATATCTGAGGGATAGATACCAGATTGTTTCGGTTAATGGGTTTTACTTTAATTCGCTGTCTGTTCCTTCTGGTGTTCCCCAGAGTAGCCATCTAGGCCCTTTACACTTTTATATTTATGTTAATGACGTATTTGAAGTTGTTCAATATGCCCAATGTTTAATGTACGCTGATGATTCAAAACTGTTTCTCCGTATCTCTTTGCCTCTTGATTGTTCTAGACTGCAGCTTGACTTGAACAACCTTCAAACTTTTTGCTTCAATAATCACATTATTGAACTTAATACTGTTATTGGTCGGTAGAATTTTATAGTTATTGGCCACTGTCAACAACTATCCACATTTAATTCAAGCAAGTGGCATCAATTCTATCTAATACCAAAATAGAACTGTAAGATAGTTATTGTCCACAGCGGCCAATCATGGTCGACCGGAAATAATGTAGTGTAATTACTAACCATGGCCGTAATGACTACAAAATTTTTATGTAAGGGTACCTCTTCTGTTGAACGCACGGCAAAACCCGAAAGTTTCTAGTTTTAGATCTAGTATTAGTTCTAGTGATAGTTCTAGTATTAGTGCTAGTGTTAGTCCTAATTTTAGTTCAATTAACACCGATCGTGAAAGCCATCGTACTTGTTTAGCAAGGTATATCGTATTAGAAATATCAACCAAGGGTGAATAAAATTGCCTCCATTACGGCAGACCAGGGTAACCATTGTTACAGACGGTGACGGTCAACAACCTAAGATTTTTTAGCCATAGGTCCTCATCGCAAATGGAATTTAAAATGGAAATTAAAATGGCAATTAAGAAGCATCTTCATGCCTTTTAAAGTGTTGATTAGGGGATGGCAAAAGAAAAAATTTATAAATCTCCCCGAATATATTGGTTTACGATACCAATCTAGAGCAATTTACTGGTAGGAGTTGCGTATTACAAAAGGATTGAGTAAGGCTACAGAGTTTTGTTCCTCTGGTGAATTGGATATAGGGAGACATGTATAGAGGAAGAGTTGCTTTAATGGAAGTGCCGGTATATAGTTCTTTAGGAGACTATAGTATTTTGCGATGACACCACTATGGCAAATCAGTGTTTTATACATCTTACCCGAAGTGAGCTTCTTATCAAGAAGACCTGTGCAGATGAAATTAGATTTTCTTTGGACTGTAGTTGCCGGGTCAGATTTCATGACCTGGTAGGTATGGGGCTCCCCTAAAAGTTGGAAGAATTTATTTATATGTTGTGATTTATTCATCACCACCGGTACTTGTCTCTTATTCGCGGGCAACACGAGGAGAGGAGATCTCAGAAAAAACTGGTATCACGGTTTTAAGCATTCATTTTACTTATTTTTGACGGCTTTAAAAATAACTAACTAACACAGTGTATACAGTATATATAGTGTACTCCGGATAAAACGAACTTTCAAAGAATTCAAAGAAATAGGTCCGTTATAACAGAAGTTCGTTATAAGCAATATTTAAAAAAAATCATGATTTCATAAATTTAATTGATAGTTTAATAAATAAAATAATTATAAATAATTCTTCTATATTATTTTTATTTTACAAAGTGGGCTTTAGTTTTTCAAAAAAATAATAATAATGGAAATATGAAGCACTAAAAAAAAATAAGGTCCAAGCGAGATGCTACAAGGATCCTTCTTGATCTTACGCCAAAGTATCGATAACGTCACAAAGGTTTTTGTAGAGGAGATTTTCAATTTTAATATTGATTATAGCAAAAATTAAACAATTGTACCAATCCTTCTATTTTTACATAGTTTATCGTTTTTTTTTTTGAGAGGCGGTCTTTCTATTCGATTGAGTTTAACGGCTGTATTCTGCTATGCATAATAAAAAAGTCCCCCAAAACATTTGAGACAAAAAAAGAATATCAAAAAGTTTGCATTCTAAAATTTGTTTAACTTCAAAGGTCATTTCTATTGATTATTATCCTTTTTTTATTCATTTATCATTTATATTTACCAAAAGAGTTCACTGTGCTGTATTCATCAAACACAACACCTACGTAATTAATTACGCCAAGTTATTTCGGTCCGTGGGCGCTAAAATCCAAGCACGAGGACTCTCCTCGTTGCCGTCGTGGAAAATATTCTCTCGCAAAATTTGGGTCAGGTCAAGTCCACCAGAAACTGTGACAGGTCATACATTTTGCATGAAGTGTAAAAATCTAACCGGTAGATAAAAACCAGAACGGTTTTGAGCCAACAACGAGTCTCGTGCTTAGAACGAGACATTAAATTCGAGACGTTTATGGACTCGGTAAAATGTTGGAGAACTGGCTGTAAATCAGGTATTTTTCCATTTAAAGTTCACTTCCAATATTTTAAGGTCGTATAAACATTTATGTCTCAAATAAAAATAAGCTTAATATTCATGACGGATTATGAAATAAATTATTAACGATTGCGTAGATTGTTAAAGCAATATTTTGATATAAAATATGAGAAGTAATTAACAAATTTTTGTTTTGAATTGAAATGTTGAATGAAATGTTTGAATCAGTAAATTACAATATTATATACATTTAAATTATAGTTTATGGTGTTTTCGTTCTAATAAGTGTGTTAATACTAGGAACTTTATCAGATTCACTAATAATAATTAATAATAAACCAACCCAACCCACTTTTTATATTCAATAAAAAGTAAGTGTTGACGGAAATTGAAAATTTGACGAAAATCTATTCCATATAATATAATATAATTTATAATAATATATAATATATATAATAATTTAAGATGCAATTTATAATATTATAATATTATAAATTGCATCTTAAATTAGTAATTTTCGTGGGAATCCGAGAACGTTAGAATCTAAAATTGCATTAATTTTTGTAAAAAACAGATTGGATGGTATATAATACATATTAACAGCAACTTTAAAACATTAAATGGAAAAATCTTATCACAATAATACAAACTTAAATGGTTAAAATACTATTGGAATAAATGTTACCCATTTATGGTAGTAGCAGTAGTTACGGTATGATTTCTTGTACCGCTATGTTTCGTCACTTTTCTGTATTGAGGATGGCACGTGAGTTTCATAGATTGTTATCTGAATGTATAGATAGTAGATAAATGTTTGGAGTACATTTAATTTTTAATTCCTTTTTGATACTGTACACGAAATTGCTTTAGCGGTGTTGTAGTTTCAATGTTTTACTATTTTTGTGATTATTTATGATTTGTTGGTTATAAAAGAAGCATGTTTTTTTTTTATAAAAAACAAAGTGGATATGTTTTTATCAGAAGGCATGTATCTCTTAAATTGTTGTTTTTGCTCGATTAATATGTATTTGACTAGAACCCTTTTCTTTCTTCTATTGGGAAGAAAACTGTCTATTGACTCTATCGAGATCCATCCCTCGAATGGAATAAGAATCCATCGATAGAAAAGTTTTTCTCTCTGAAACTTCATTTATATAACGCTTTCGGTGAAGACTTGTGTTCCCGTCAACTTATGTACGCATGATACCTCCAACATGGAAGAATTTCATCGAATTTAAGTGGGTAACTATATTTAAAATTTTGTAAAAGTCGATTTCTTGGATAGCGGTATTCTTGGGTTCATTTTCTGAAGAACGTCATCTTTTGGATGCCATCTCTGGATCTCAATCACGATTTTCGCGGTCTAATGCAATGTTCTTCTACCTGTTTTCCGTGGAAGCCTAGGGCTCCACTCAAACACATTCGGGGTTCCACAATTCAATTTGAAACGCAACTCGCAATTGAAACATACTATCGTTTAATTATTACAAAGCGGTAGTAAATTAATTATTTTATAATAAATTGTGCTTTGCTTGAACTTAACCCAAAATCCTTCAGAAATAAAAGTAGAATTGGCTTTAAACTGGTAAACTGGAATCAAAATTAAAAGAATAAACTTCTGTTCTCTTGAAAAGTCGACAATTTTTTCACCAACATTCAACCTGGTGATAACATCGGTGATAAAAATGACGTAAATGGGCTTTGTGAAATATGTGAGCAAGAAGTAAACAACAACAGTTTAAATCCTGCAATCTTAACGCGTTATTTGGAAACTAATCATCCGACTTTAAAGGGTAAAAGCGAATACTTTAAAGGAAAATGTATTGAACTAAATCAGAAAGGGATTTAGCAGAAAAATTGATTAAACCTTGTGCAAAAGTTGTTAAATAGATCCATAATATGTGAAAAATTGGCAAGCAAAATTGACATTGTTACCTACATAAACATCCGCTTCTTCATACTGATGTAAGATAGTCAATAGGAAAAGTTGATAATATAATATAACACAAGTATCGTATTTGACCAGAATTTAAAAAATAATGTTTGGCACATTTAACTGGCATGTAAAAGACATTTTTCCTCCACTTACAATAATTCAAGTTGGGTTGAAAATCCTTTTAATAAGGGCATTCCTATGAATAATGATTAATCACACAATACACAAGTCTGGCTGTGTTATTGAATGAAGGGTTCCATATAAAAATTATCTCAAAAAAGGGTTCCGCTAAAGGTCTTGTAGCAAGGATCTCAAAATATAGATAAGTAATGTGTCTTGTTAAAACACATATCCTAGAGACTAAAGCGCTTGCATAATATCTATTAACTTTCTTTATAAAAAATCAACGTGTTATATCAGAGTAGTGAAACTATTCTAAGCATCATATTTAATTTTCCATTGCTTCATTATTTTTGTGTTTCTTCGAAAGGTTTTAAGAGCTTTAAGAGTTGTTCAATCATCTCCCACTGGTTTTTGGTTAAGTTTTTGTTCAATTAGACGCTGCAGTAGGTAATAGGTTGAGTTCCAGTTAGTTTGAATATCTTGAATCTGTTTATGTTTAGCTAATGCAAGTTCATATTGAATACTTTCAAGTTTAGTATATTCCAAGTGATTGAAATGTGTCAGAATGCGGCGGGTCAGACTAGTCAGAATTTCTGTTACTGGGATTAAACATATCATTTATCGTAAGTTTTAGAATATGTATGAAGCAACGTTCTGACAGAAGTAGGGTTTCTATTATTTCTTTAACCATATCCTATGCCCGATTTCGTTACATAACGTTCAATTTTCCTAGCAGGTGTTTTTTCTTATTTATCTTATTTATCTTTTATTATATCTTACCTGAGGTGTGTGATGCAGATAATGCACCATGTTTAGAACGACATGATTCAGTTTAAATTCCGTGATATGCAGTATCCTGTGTAAGTCAAATATGCGGAATTATTTACTGAACTAGTCCAAAGATGACTTGTAAATGCTACATTTTCAGTCATTTCTAACTGATTATTTATGTTAAAAATAATAAAAGTACTGTTTGTACATAAGTATTATACAATAATTTGTATTATTTTTCCTAGCATAAATTGCATTTATTTACTGTTTGACAATATTCGGTGTAGGTAGAACAAAAAATGGGTCACTTGTAAATGTTACATTTTCTTGCATGTCTGGAATGATTTTCTGACTAAAGTACGTCCCATCAGGAATAGTGGATCGCGGAAAAGCATTATTAATTAGAAATCCCATATGATGATCAACGATGGAAAATAGCTCATAGTCTTCAGTAATCATTTCGCCCATAAAGTAATGGTACTTTGTTGCACAAAAGTCTTTAATGCCCCAGGGTTTTTTTAATACTTGTTGCAGAGACGGTTGCACCAAAGGCCAATTATACATTCAAGTGAATGCATAGGTACTGTGGACGCATTACGTTGATCTTGACTTCATACAACTTACCATAGTTGATTATGCAAAAAGATGTATTCCCAGTAAAATAGCACAAGAAAAGGGTTGCAAGCATTTAAAAATGTGAACTCAGTATAATATGAGACTGACAGTAACAAATATGTTTAAGATCATTACAAGCATGGTATTATTACTTAATAACAAATGAATTATTTTCTATATTCTTTTTTATGTCGAATTATAATGGCGAGTTGGCGTATAGTTATTTATATTCTTTTAAATGGCCTAAAGCGCACATGTATTACGATTCGGGTACTCATATGGAACACTCGACAGTTAATTCATATTTATGTTAAAAATGATATAAGTACTGTTTGTACATACGTATTATACAATAGCTTGTATAGTTTTTCCTAGCATACATTACATTTATATATAGTTTGACAATATTCGTTGTAGATAGGTTTATAACAGTCCAAACAATTCTTTCTTGCTTTACTTCGTTTCCTTATTTCCGTGTTATAACATATGCTTTATAACTTTATTTCCTCCTATTTTTCCTGCTTTGGAAATTCTAGACGTGAGGGTTTCAAAGTAGTTTAATCAATAACATGTAGAGAGTCGCATTATGTGTATTTTGTGACTGATCTTGAATCATTGCCACACAATGTATCTCCCAATTAACGTAAAATTTGCCCCTCTCAAAAATGCAATGATATGTATTTATTGAACAAGTTACAAATTGCAAACAAACAAATATAAATTTCGTAAAAATTTATCTAAAATCTGAATATGCATATACATATATGATCCCCCCACTTTTATTATAGAGGATTTTTTTAAAATCTACTACAGTATACTACTACAAATATTAATATTGGTTACATAAGAACATTTTCGAAAAAATTTTCAGCTTCAGTTTTCTTCAAGTTTCAGAATTTTCCATTCATTTAAGACAAAGAAATAAAATTGTTTTAGATGTCAAAAATTAAACGTTTTCTTAAAAAATCTACCTCTTATCTAAAATAATTGGTTTACGTGGTTAAGCACGGCCACTACCACATTTCAATCTCATATGAATGGAAAATTTAGAAAGTTTAACGATATTTTTCTCGAAAATTTTCTTATCTAACCAATATTGATATTGACTATACTACATTCAGAAAAAATCTTCTCTCATATTCCGTAATAAAAATGGGGAATTGCCATTTAAACCTACTCCAAAAAGTTGCAAAAAATTTAATCTTCAGGAATCTTCCCAAAAACCGTTTACGAATTTACTGCCTAAATCTGTTACTTTGCGGACATACTGTATGTTAAAAACATACAGTATGTCTGTATGTTTTATACAGTATGTAAGTTGTATACAGTATGTATCATTCCTGCAAATGATTATTGTTTTATGGATATGCACTGGCTTTTAGTGCAATTCATTGTATTCAATGTAATAACTATAATATACACCCATAGTGGGTACCCGGGTACCTTGGTTGGTCAGGCATGCAAACTTTGGTTGGTTAATTGAGGGTTCTGTATATACAGGGTGATTCAAAAAGAAAACAGACTTATAAGGCAGCTAACTCATGAAAGATTAAGCTGAATAGACAAGATATTATCTGGTTAAAGTAATTGTTTTTGAGTAATTTCAAACAATTTTCACAAATTGTGACAAATTTCAACAAATTTTATAACAATGAAATAACATAAACAATAATCAAAAATATTTTATTTTGTGAAAACGTAATAATTCGTAATTGGAAATAATGCAAAAGTCATGATATAAATCATAGAAAATATTCTTAAAAATAGAGTTTTATTTTGCAGAATATTAAGAAAACTTTCACACTCTACATCTCGCTAAAGAGGAAAAGTGACACCTTATTCAGGTCATTCTCAATTTATACAAATTACCCGAAGTTTACCCTATCCAATTATTTTCATGACTAATAATGACTAATAAACATATTTGTAGTAACGTTTTTCTATTTCCAAGATATTCATGATATAAAACGTACACACTGTACGTTTTAATTGACTCCAAAAATAAATATCATTGTTGAGAGATGATAGAAGTCAGGTAATTGAACCACCTCCACCTATCCATCTTTAAGGAAACATATAATCTAAATGTTGGTGATTATATCAGATATCTAGGAAATTAAAAAACCTTTATTGCATGTTTTTACCGATTAGTCATAAATTCTAGTTTACTCTAGTTTATGTGTACAGGTGGAAGAATATGTGAAAACTGTTTAAACGGAAATCTTTAGAAATAAGTGTAGTTGGAAGCTGAAATTTGTGGATTAAATAACAGATAAACCTTTTATATATGCGGGTATACATGAAAATTTACGCCATTGAGGCGAAATTGAAACCACCAGCAAGACACGCCATGTATAAAGAAGTAATGGAGAATCATCGGACCGCGCAACGATAAAGCCGAGAAATTATGTGCCTTGAAATGTTATAGAAATAATGTATCGCGAAGTAGTAAAATAGAATACAACAAAATATAAAATAAAGTTGTACTGTTTTCTATTAAATAATTAATACACACTTATCATAAATAAAAAAATAAGACATTTTTATAGGTAATTCAAATTCGGTTTATTAACTCTTTAAGGCGAGTGTAGTGGATGAGGTGCTAACAAATATTTTACGATCATATAGCGAATATATTTAACGATTCACGCTCTCACAAATATTATTCATGGAGAATAGGACTAGAATCGAATTATGCTTATCGAGATATTTTTAAACTCGAACGCTCAGCTCTTGTTCTAGACAATAGTTAACACAGTTTTATCTAGCCTCAGAAAATACTACACTATCTCTTCTGAACGGGAGAGTTACAACTCATTAACTAGCTGGTAAACTATTATTCACACCAAACTGAAAATCGCATGAATGTTAGATTATGATAATCTTAATATGAGATACAAAAGATATTATACAGAGCCTCTGGGAAAGTTTTGAATATGTATCCCCAAGTTAAGCTATTTTGGTTTTCTTCACATTACTTATACCTATTTAATAACATAGCAATAGCAGCAAGATAACAATCGATCAGCATAATCAACAAATCATTATGTCTTATAATATTTGCTAAGAAATAGCAAATAGAGCAAATAGCAAATATTAAATAGATAAGAAACACGATAAGGTAATCTCACAGATGATCTCTTGGACATTAAAAAAAAACTTGTTATTGTAGATAATCACTAATCTTCTGTGGTAGCGCTATTAAATCTAATTTACGTAATATATAATTTTATTTTTGAGAAACTAGTGATAAAACTGTAAACGCTCTTGCATAAATATCTATTTCAAAATCTTTCTCTGTCTACGTAACTGTTCATGAACTTGTGCTTGAAACGGATTCTGTGTATATTATAATAATAAAAGCAAGAATAATATATTTACGGCTATATTCCATTTTAAAACTATTATTTATTTTTAGCCTTTTGATTTAAACTTAATTATTCGATAAAGAAAACGTATTTAGTAAGTATTTATTATTTGTGCATCGTTGAATTACCGTTACGTTATGAAAGCGATTCGAGCTACACACCATTATTGTTTTACTCTTGTAATTTTTTAACTGCACCATAAACACCTTAATTTATTTTTACTTACATATATGAAAGTTTATTTGCATATCTGTTAAAAGTACTGTTAAGTCAGTTTTAATGCCTTAAGTGCAGTCTTCCAGTCACCATATCAAAATAAAAATTTGCATAAAAAACATATGCCACCTCACCAGAAGTACATACATTAATATTTATATTGATTAATATTATTATATAGAGAAATGTTCCGACAACCTTAATATTTCATATTTTGTTTTCGAATGACGCTAATTCTAAATTGTGTTGTTAGTAATTAATAATACTCAAAGCTGTTTTGCATGTAATGTTTTTATTATATTTTTTTACAAAGATGATATAATTGCTTAGTTTGTAAAAGTGCTAAATATTTATAGACTTATTATTATCCTGAAATGATGATCCTTCGAAAGCAAACGCCACATATTTAGTGAAGTAGTGTAAATAATTATAATTGTCCATAGATTAAAATCATCAAAAGATAATCTTTGTCTTGAATATTCTTGGAACTAAGCTTCAAAGCCCAAGACTTCTTAGACTTTTCATTTTTAGTTATTTTCGGTTGTAGTTATCTTCACAATATTGTCTTTCATTTTGACCTTAATTGCTATAGGAGCTGTAGTTTTAAAGCTAACTTTGAGGTAACTAATACTGAAAAATAGTACAAATAAACTGGTCTTTTAATACCGATATTCCGGAATTCAAATTGGATCCCGGAGGATTTATGAGTGGTATTGTCCTAAAACTACTAACATTTTGACATTATTTCTAAAGTATTTATAAAAAAGTTGTTACCAGTCGTAACAGGTCTACACTTTGGCTAAGAAGCAAGTTCAATTTTGCTAAATCAGATGGGTTTTGTTTGAACTCTAAATAATCATCATATCGCATTAGTATTGCTTAATAAGGAAATAAATTTAAATAATTGAAAATTGACGTTTCGAAGTTAAAAATAATTAATAATCCAAGCCTAGTTAACCCAACCCAACGCATACCATTTTGCGTTGGGGGACGTATATGATGTCAACATATTTTTGAATTATAGTGTTTCCCAATATTCTCCACACTACCGACATTACCTCTCTACATTATCCGCCAAATATCCACTAGCTATCTTTCATTGCCAAAATGGTATCTGCTAGCTTCTTTCTGATTAATAATACAAAACAAGTTAACCCAACCCAACGTAATGGTACGACTTATGTGATATCAATATATTTCTGAAAGTGTTTCCTAATATTCTCCGCACTGCCGACATCACCTCCCCATATTATCCGAAAAATATCCACTTGCTATCTCTTCACAATAGTATCTGGCTGCCAGCTTCTTTCTTTCCTCACTCCCTTCTTTTACAAGCTATTTTGGAAGCCTTTCCATCATTATTGGAAGGCTTCATATCTTCCATTACACCTTCCCTCTCTTATCAGCATAATTCTCTCCTCTTTCTGGATGTTCCTATACCTATCACTTACCTCATCTCACTAAGTAATAATACAAACCAACACAACCCAACCCAACACAAACTTTTAGTGATCACAGAAAGGGGCATGGTGTTTGTTCAACAACAAAAGTCAAAAGCTTGCCGAAGTAATTTAGTATAACATGTCTCGCAATGGCGTATAATTTTTTATATATCAAGTATTTTTTTTTTCATTTGAGATTAGTCAAAAACAATAAACTAATACCAGTCCTAAGACAACATAAACCGATATTAAGATTTTGGTCCGCTATTGAAATCACTAGTCTTGGAAAATATTAGAATTATATACAGAGCGTTTCATTTAAAATGACATTAATCTCAAAAACAAAAACTCGAATCGAAATAAGTTTCAAGTAAAGATTCTTATATGAGAAGGGTGACACTTTGTACACATGAACACAATTTTTTTCAGGGTTGCCTAAATGCCCTTCTGACGTCATTTTTATTTTCTCAAGTGGTACATATACTTTTTTCTCTCAAAGTCTCAAGTCTTTTGGTTAAGACTTCTTTCAAAGTCTTAGCTTACAGTGAAAGTCGAATAGTTAAAAAAATCTGGAATGTGGTAACGTCCTGTTCTAAAGCTTGTTTGGATATACGTTAACTTCCACGTGGGATACAATTTTTCTTATTACCAACACTTTCTCTCCAGTGTACTCAACTGAAAAAATCATTGTGATCAAAGCAAAAGTGGAGCACTTCTCTAGTCCACAAAAAATTCAGATGGTGTTAGCTTACAGTGAAAGTCGAATAGTTAAAAAAATCTGGAATGTGGTAACGTGAATATAACTAACACATCCAAGATCGGTTATGAACGAACAGAATCGAATAGCTGGTTTAGCAGCTGTAGATGTTAATTCTCATACAAGTTGAAATCAATTGTTAAATGGTTCATACTTTTCGTTAACGAGTGTACATCGATTTTGAAGCTTAATAAGTTTTATCTGTATCATGTCTGTCTATAGCAACAATTACATGGCGATGATATCGATAATCATGTGCAAGTTTGTACTTGGGCTATGGAAAAATTAAGTTTGAATAAAAATTTTTTCTTTAATGTACTATTTGCCAACGAATCCTCTTTCACCAATCACGGCCAAGTAAATCGTCATAACATGTACTACTGGTCACATGAAAATCCTGGTTGGATAGGACAAGTTGAGCATCAAAAGCGTTAATCAGTTAATGTCTGGTGCGGCATTGTTAGCAATAAGACTATTGAACCTTTTTTTATTGATGGTAATTTAATTGGCAGAAAGTATCGGAATTTTTTGATTTACCGGTTTTGTTGGAACACCTTACTCTGGGGCAAGAACTTGCACTGTGGCAACAGAATGATTGATATCCATCTCATTATGCTCTAGCCGCAAGAGAAGTTTTAGACGAAATGGTTCCTGAAAATTGGATAGGACGTAATGGACCGGTAACTTGACCAGCCAGATTACCCGATTTAACTTCTCCCGATTTATTTCTTTGTGATTACATCAAAGAGAACGTTTACAACCAGATTCCAACAGCACCAAACGATATGAAAAACCGTAACACAGCAGCTTGCGAATAAATAACTGAAGAAATACTTGACAATGTGCAGAGAACGTTTTCAATGAGATGTTAGAAATGTTTAGAAGTAAATGATTATTATATGTAGCATTTAATTAATGTATAAAGATAACTTTATAAATTTTAATCAATGTTCTATGTTGACTTCAAAAAAAAAGAAGAATTTTGATACTATTTTACGTTTGAATTTTTTTAATTACATTTTGATAAATGTTGTATTTTTCTTTTTGCGATATCTTCATAACGCTGAATTAAAAAAAAAATAAGCAAAAAAGTTAGTTTGTCAAGTTGTTCAACACATTGAAAGAAAAAAGTATATGTGACGCTTGAAGAAATTAAAATGATTTCAGAAGAGCATTTAGGGAACCCTGAAGAAAATCTCATGTGTACCCTGTGACCCTTCTTTTCCCCAAAAAAGTTTACTTGAAACTTTTTTTGATTCCAATTTTGGTTTTCGAGATATAAGCATATGTCATTTTAAATGAAACATCCTGTGTTTTGAATTATTATAACGATATTATATAAGTGTAACTTATTATATCTAGATATATGTATTCAATGTAGAGTAGAGGGAAGAGATTTCAGGTTAACTATATCAAAATTATTATTCAATGTTTCGTAAAAGCGAAGGAGTAATGGAAAATCGTTGGGAATGTCTTTCGAAGTTATGAAATTGGACGAGTATTAGCTTTTCATTTCTAGTAACGATGAGTGAGATGGATATCTTGAACTTATGAAATTTGTGCACACGGTTGTTATAAATCTAGTTGGAACCCATATCGAATAATTATTCCTTGTGGCATCTACCGAAACTTTGATTTTCAAATCTCCAATTAGAAGCTCGGTCGAATAAAAATTAATACTTTTGTTAAAGAATGAATGTTAATGAAATCACCATTAATCAAACACACTTCATAATTGAGGATATGAATAACTAAATAACAGGAAATAAACAATGAAAAATTATGCGATGTTAATTGAATAAAAACTAGTAATAATTTATTTAAATTATTAATTAAAATAATTATTTAAATTTAAGTAGCATTATTACGAGAAATAACACTGGTCCTAGAAGCTTTCGAGTTCTACAAAATCTTTTGATAAAGTAGTTTATTAGCTTTTTTTGATATCGTGTATATTTTAAATAAAACAAACATTTGTACTTTAAGACTCGGTAACTTAGAACTTTTAATTTTTTATTAATTTCGAAATACTAGAGACTTCATCTCAATTGTTAATTGAAATACATAAGTAGCACGTTAAAAAACAAGAATGATATTAACTATTGAAAATAAACATATAACTCCAAAAGACAACATCACATTACAAATTAAACGTTGAAGGAGTATTATGCTGTACATCAACATGTTGGGTTTCAGTATACGATACATACATTATAATATATAACATTTGCCATAATTCGTATAAAACAATACATGTTAAAGCTACATGAAATAAAAACAGACAATCCACTGCATATCGAACAGAACATAATGAACTGATCGTTAATTAATTTAAAAAAACTAAGGTTCAAAATCATCCAATTAACATCATCCAAATACTCGAGGCACGAATAATAAGCCTTTGGAATAAGAAAAGATTTCATTTTTAGTTTGAATACCTTATATATGTATAATAGCTTAGTAACTTCTGCAGGAATTTGATTAAAACATTTTATTGCAACAAAATTAAAATAGCGTTAACTTCGGATAAGCCTGTAGAAATGAGGTATTAATTGCGCTCCATTCCCTGTTTCATATATACTGTCGTGAGTGACGCATTTGTGAAGGTTTTGCCTGATATGGATCAAACATTCCACGATGTACAATCCCGGGAAGTTTAAAATTTTTTGTTTTATAAAAGAGTTACGACAATCATCTCTGTATTTTAAGTTATCTAAAATTCTTATCGTGAGAGCATATTTCATTCACTTGATTTATTCACTTTGACGGAGTGAAAAATACTCAAACTTAATACTTGTTACATTATTGTTTAAGAGGCAAAGTGAATAGTCTACTAAATCCTTATTGGATATGTTTGTTCCAGGTTAATTTTGGATCCAGATAAACACCAAGAATTTTATACAATCAGAATTTAGTTAGTTAGATCGCAGTAAAAAAGCAGTAACTGTTATCTTTTGTTAACCACATTTCGGCTCTACAAAATGGAGCATGCGCCATCGACTCTGTCTTTTCATGGTTATTTCCAAAGTTTATTGTGGTTATGTCCCCCACTACTACATTTATTAATTTATTTTCTGAAAAGCTATTTCCACATTTAACAGTTTGAGTTCTACCAGTAAGATAAGATTTAATTAGTTTCAAATTGAGATTACCAAAATTATATTTATTTAATTTTTCAATCAAAAAAAGGCATGTTGTACACAGTCGAGAAACTTTATTCAAAACACAAACATTTCCAACAAAATACTGCCCTTATTCAAAGCACTCAACAGTTCTTTCAAAAAGTCAGCTATCGTCTTAGATGTGTGTTTACCCTTACGAAATCTGTATTGTGTGGCAGCAAACAAGGAATTACACTCAAAGTAATCAGCAAACACCGGTAAAAGTGAGATTGGCCCAAAATTCTCCAAATAATCATGACTTTCTTTTTAAACACGGGAACTATTAGACCGGTTTTCAAAGCATTTGGAAACACTCCTCACAAATAGCAAAATTAATAAATTTAGTAAGAGGTTCAATTATTAAATTTTTAACTTGTTTGATAAATTTTATACTTAGACCATATACTATGACTTTAGTTGATTTTGATTTAAGAGAATCAATAATGTCACGTACTTCAATAAAAGATGCTTTCACAAATGAAAAACTAAAATGTTTTGCGTCAATTTTATTAAGAAAATAAGTGAATTTGTTTTCTAAATAGGAGTTATTTAAGTTATTAATTATATTAACGGGTAAATTTAAAAAGAAATCATTAACTACGTTAGAGGCAAATTCGGCTTTATAGGGCTTATTTTCCCTGAACATTGAGACTCCTTAATAAGTCTGTTATTATATTCTATTTTAGCTACTTTAATTTTTTATTATATTGAGCTTGGACTATATTTCTCATATTCTTTACTTCGTTAGTATTCGTTACAATTAGAGAACGTAGACCAATTGTTAAAGTATTTTTTTTAATTGTTGGAGGACCTCAGCTGTTTTTCACTGACCTGTTTTAAGGGAAAAGCCATTTCAAATCCCCTCAGTATAGCGCTCAAAAACATTTGAAACTTTTTGTCAATATCCGTGTCATTGTAGGAGACAAAGTTCCAGTCAATATTTGACACAGATTCATAAAAAACAAACTTGCCTCTCTCCATCATGGGCCTACAGGTTTTATTTAACCGTGACTCCTGATTTAGTGTGCACCTCACCACGATATTGTTTTGATCAGACAACTGCTCACTTACCACTGCTTCAACACATATAAAATCAAAATTAATAAAAATTTTATCTATACAATTCTTTCCACGTGTTGCCATATCAATTGATGGAATGAAGCCGAAAGTATTGAAACATTTAAGTACCAAGCACATATCGTGCCTATATACCAAACCATACATTAAAGTAACGATGTCTCTCTGAGAAGCAGGAAAGAAAGACAATGCATAGTCTAACCTTTCAATAAAAACATCGATATCACCACTTGGCAATCTGTATATATTAAGTATAATATCTAAATCTAACATTTTTATTCTACTAATTTCAAAATGTTTTTCATTAAAATGCAGACCAGCATATCAAGATTCGTACAGAGTATATCATTTCTTACTAATATCATGCAACCTGGACGAATATGCACCCGACGACTATAACAAGAACAAGGATACAGCGTAGATATTAAAACATTTACGTTTTCATACTCTTTTGGCCTAGTCTTAGTAAGGCACAAAGCTTTAAAGTCTCTATCTTGAATGTATCCCTCAAGTATCCCCATTCCACTTTAATAGAAGGTTTTTTGCTACAGATCGTTCTCTACGTGGTGTGGGTAAAAATTTAAACCTGCATTTTAAAGCCACAAAACCATACAATTTCTATTCCCCTCTCATATGTAAATGAACAGCATGCCTAGTTTTAATGTTTTAAGAAACCCATTGACTTCCAGAAAGCTGTTTCCAGTATAATCTATTGATGTCAAGACAAAAAAAGCAACAAAAATAAGAATACATTTATCTTTAATTAATCTAAGTTTAAGATAAATATCATTAGTAAATATATTTTCTTGAAGAATATCATTGCAGCCCGCCATAATTATAATATTATCATTCTTATCAAAGTTTTCACATAACAATTCAATATCCTGTATTACATTTGTTAGCCTCGCGTTTGGTTCGCATATATTGCAAACTTCGTATTTTTTATTTATATCCTTATTTAAATATTGCGCAAGAATTCTACCACCATCGCGACCATGGCTATCACTAAGTAACAATATATTTTCTTTGCTGTCATCTGGGACAATGCAAGGCGTATTTGGTACCCTGGTTTCGACTATGTTTCGTACCGACATCCGTAACTCCGTACCATGCTGTTGACGTCTGGTATTGCTTGACCCCTTGATTGATGAATCTTCAACCGCCGAGTTATTTTTCACTGTTGATTGCACCGACACGTGTGTTTATTAATTTTTGTAATTTCTACTCTTAGGTTGAGAATTTGGTTTTCTAACCCTTTTATTTTGTTGAGCATTCTAAATGTAGTTTAAATTTAGCTTATTTTACTTTACTTTTGATCACTTTTTTTAAGAGGACACCAGTTTCACCGAAATAGAGTCTAGCGAAAAATGTCGGTATGTACAATGTACCTACAGATCTACGATTATCAAGGACTGGAGATTTATTTCACCGCACTTCTGATTAGTATTTTACAAACTTATAGAAAACACTAACGATTTTTCAATTGGTGGGCACTTGTTTACTGTTTAAATACACTTACAAACGGGTAAAACTTCGATTTATTTAGGAGCGTGTTGTTAGCTTGCTGAGATACAGTTCAATATGTAATATATTTATAGTTTAGAGATAATAGTTTTTGATACAATTTTTAGTTTTTTTAGCGTGATGCTTATGTATCTCATTTAATGAGAAATTTTCCTGAATATGAAGTCTCTAGTACTTCAAAATTAGTAGTAGAAAATAAAAAGTAATAAATTATATGGTCTTAAAATGCAAATTTTTGATAGTGTTTGATATTTCGGAAGTTATATTGCAAATATTTTAAAAACAAATTCGAAGTTGCTTCCAGTTGTTAGACAATTTAAACACATAAACACATACAATAAGGCACCAGGTGATATATTAAGTTTTAAATTGATTTAGAATTAGTATCATATCCATTTCAATTGTTGATATTTATTATTACCTCATTTTATATGGAATTTAATTCTTAAATTTTGTTTATGCCTTTTATTTTTTAAAAACGTAGTAAAAAAACGAATTAAGCACATGCACGTATTTTATTAATGTTACTTAAAATTAACTAAAATTAAGTAATCGGCTATGAAATCATGGAAGTTCGCGTAAAACATGACAAATAGATTATAAATTTCTTTAATTATTTTATGTAAACCACATGTTTTATAATTCATTTGTCATCTTTTACGTCAATTTTCACGATATTATAGCCGTCTATTGGATTTTATATGATTTTAAGTAACATTAATGATATACGTGTTTAATAACTATAACATACTGAAATCGTATTTCCCAAAAGTTAAGATAAATTAGTTGCCCTGCTAAACATACAGATTTAATCCCACTCTTAATTTAGGGAACTGACTAAAATTAAATTCAAAATAACCACTAATTTTCTAAAAAATAAAATAGAAGTAAAATATATTTCGTAAAGCAAATATGAACAAAAATCAAAATTTTGTGTCTGAGATAATATTTCATCCCTGAATTAATAACTGGCAATTTAATGTATGGAATATAGTATAAATACGCTTTATAAAAAAACTTTTTATGCAAAAGGTGTTTGGTATTTTATTTGCCGTAATAAGAATACCGTAATAAGACGGTATTCAAATGTTCTACAAATTATTTTAGAAAAGAAATGAGCAACGTATGACGTAAAATGTTAATATACTTAGACTAAATTTTTTTAAAATTGTGTATTAAGTTAATTTCATCAATAACATTAATGTATTACTCGTGCCAAATGTCAAGGCCCACCACTTTAGAGATCGATATCTTTGAAATCACTCGTTGGAAAAAAATTGCGGTAAAGTTTATTGTTGTCAATGAACATTTCTGTATGTCATAGGTTAACTTGCAAATTTTCGGGTCCGCGGTTTTTCTTTTATCGCGAGTTAACCCGATTTTTGAGAATGTAACTTTGTGTAACTTGCGATTTTTTTCTCAAAAACTATATTATGAAAAAATTTCAAATTTGAATTGGTGGTAATCCGCTCGGGTGATGTTGGGCATATTTTATTTTATCATATTTTGTATATATATTAGATTAGTAAGGTGCGGTTGTTGCAAAAACGACCGGATGGACTTCAAAGCGATTTTTACCAAAATATGTTAACCCTCGCAGTACTGACGTTTCGCCAACCGTTGCGGACGGTGCCTGGGTCAACCGAGACCCGAACAGTTTTTGTTTACGTAGAATATAAAAAATGAAGCTTTTGCCACTATGATTTTGACTTATTTTATTTTAAAGGTGAACTATTATTAGGGATATAAAATAATACATAAAAATAAAATTTTAAAAAAATTACATAAAAAATATTTATTCTAAATCATTACAATTTGTACACAAAATATTTTTTGTACATGTTGAATGTATATTACATACATATTTATGACAAACATCACATTTTGATTTATATTTATTGTCATTTCCAATACACAAGCTACATCTTGAGCGTTTTTCTAATGTTGTACTCATTTGTTTATTTATTTTTCGGCCTGTACTTTCGATGGCGTCCACAATGTGTCTCGAAAATACTACTGCATTGGTTTCAAATGCTCTAGCTCTAGAATCTATGTTTGCAGCAACTAACTGTTCAGACAAATTTTCTATAAATTGTTTTCTTCTTGATTTTATGTTACCAGTTGCCCAATCCGGATTTTTGAGTTGCCATAGTACAAATGCATTATAGGCTGCAATATCTATATAATGTAAAAAAAGCGACAGAGGCCAACGTCGTGTACATCTCCGGCAAGTGTATTCTCTTAGAATTTTATCTAAAACATCCACTCCACTTTTTGTTGAATTGTAATAATTGATAATATTAGGTTTGTAATTATTATTTTCGTCAGAAATAGCATGTTCTCGATGAACGCTCGAAAGTAAAACTACGCATTTTCTTGGTTTTGGGATATACGACACAAGTGTTAGATTTTCAGAAAATATAAAATCGGAAGAGAATTGAGCACTTCCGGATATTGTTATCAAAGATTTTGGTAAATCCTTTCTATTTTTCCGCATTGTTCCCACTATAAATATGTTATCTTTGAGTAAATCCTCTGCAAGTGAGATATCCGTAAAAAAATTGTCGGTTGTGATAGTTCGATTAGATCCCTTCCAAAACTCTGAAAGAACTCTAACTACTCGTTGTCCTTGTCCTTTCTCCGGTGTGTTTCCGCATTTTCCTAAATACACTTCAAAATTACAACAATAATATGTAGTAGCGTCACATAGGGCCCATAATTTCAGCCCATATTTCCCCGGCTTGCTCGGCATATACACCTTGAATGGACATCTTCCTCGAAATGTTACTAATTGTTCATCAATAGTGCCTACATTAGACGCTCGGTAATTATCTCTGCAATTTCTTGTTAAAATATTTGTAATGGTTCTCAAAGCTGCCAACTTATCGGTCATTTTTCTTTCTTCTCGTGTCTGAAAGTCGTCAAAACGCAAAAATCGTAAAATGTTTGTAAATCTATCACGATACATAGATGCTCGATAAATTTGTCGACTATAAGCAATCTTTTTCTTCCATAGATCTTTTTTACTTTCACGTGATTCCCGAAAACGGCCAGTAATTAGTAAAATCCCAAAAAATGCCTTCAATTCAACACGGTCTACCGGCTTCCATATATTATTTGAAAACATTTCATAATATTTAGCCGCTTTTTCATTTGTATAAGTAATTATAATGTCCATGATTTCATCATTTATAAATAAATCAAAACATTGTTCCATGGTTTCTACACCCTCAGAATTTGCTGTGAGTGTAGCATCATATTTACCAAATTCTGCATCTCTGTTTGTGGGGGAAATATATCTCCATGTTCGTCCACAAACATTTTGGTCTTTACAGTGTGACATATTATTACTATTTTCACCACTAAACTCATCACTTTCATAATCCTCTTCTTCTGGTACTGCATCACTAAAAGTCAATGACGCACATTCATCATCAGAAGACACTTCATTGTTATAATCATCATTATTATTTACAAAATTAGCAAACATTTTATTTTTCGATGTAGATCGTTGCTCTAAAATACACCTTCTGTGAACTAAATCAAGAATTTAATGGCAATTGTATTGTCGCTATAGCCTCTTACACAGACAGACGCCTGGCGCTGTAAACAAACGGTCGAGACATATTTTTTCGTCGTTTTTTCGTCGGGACGTCCGTTTGACGCCGATCTAACTTAACGCACTCCTTGAGTAACGACAAATCTATTTATTACAATTTCTCGCAAAAATTTATTTGGGTCCAAATAGACCCAGGCACCGGAATACGACGGTTAAAGAATGTCGGATTTTGTTATCACATATTCAAAATTAGGTCTCCCTAGCGAGCACCTCTCCTTGAAGTGTTATTTCGGGTTGTCTTTAATTTGTATTCCCATTAAATCGCTCTTAAAAAATTAGATAGCTATCATTTTGAAAGATTGGTAACGGAATCCGACATACAACATTGTTAAACACATCTTGGCAAAAATTACATTAAAATCCGCCTTGTCTGTTTTGTAATAACCACATCGGGTTACCACCATATCAAATTTGAAATTTTTTTGTCAAATAGTTTTTGATAAAAAAAATCGCAAAGTAGACAAGGTTGCCGGCAACACTCCCAAAAATCGGGTATTTTATTACAATTAGCTCGCGATAAAAGAATATTAACTGTGTTGAATTTTCTCAATTTATAATAGACCGAATCAACAAACCAAATTTTCTGAATAATTTTGTTTTTTTTTCTAACGAGGTTACGTTTTGTTTAAATGGAAATGTAAATAGACATAATTCACGATAACGGGCCGCTGAAAATCCGCATTGGAATATTCAAAATGATACTCAAACATCACAAAAACTACGAGAATGGTTCTGAATATGAGCTTTTTTTTATTCGTGGAACTCTAACTGGTAACCGCAAATTATTATAGCATTACAGATTGTCAAACAAATCTTGATGATAATTGGTTTAAACAAAATCGAGCCCCACTATCATTTACGCCGATATTTGGATATAACATTTCCCGACCGTTGGGTATGTATTAGATTTCTTTTTCTGGGTATATTATGACAAAATCGATTTGAATTCTATATATTTTATACCTTTTAAATAAATAAAGGTATTTTGGTGATTAATATTATCTCAATAACTCAAAAGAATCCCGAATTCATGTCAATTTAAAACCGATTTTACGTGTATTGATCAAGTTTCTAGAATTTCTTGCATCAAGTTGGGTTGGGTTGAAACGTATAAAAGATTGTTTCAAAAAATTTAGTTTATTTTTTGTTGTATAAATGTCCACGAACACCTGGAGGGAAAAAGATGAAGTAGGAAGAATGGACACCGAAGTGAAGGAGAGTAGAAGATTAGGAGGGGATCTCTCCCCCATCAAGGTATCAGAACATATAAAAGTTTATTCAAAAAGTTATCTCGTTTGTTTTGTTTTGTGAAAATGCGTGCAAGTCCAAAACATCTGAGGGGAGAGAGAACAAGAACGAATGGAAATTGACAGGAAGAAAGATAAAGAGGGAGTGAAGATAAGAGGACCCCCCCCGTATTCTGATGCTCACGAATACCTGGAGTGACAGAAAGCAACAAATAGAAAATGTGTTTATGTGACCCTGCAAATGGATCTCCCTCTCCGGGAAGAGAAGGGGAGTTTTTAGTGGGTAGCGAGGGGCTTAACGTAGTCCCACACTGCCGGCCGAATTACTATCCGAACATCTGGATTAGCCCCAATAGTAGGCTGGACTGCGCAAAGCATTTTCTCCTTTTTTGGACAAAAAAAGGTTGGGTTACGAAGAGTGGCAGAGAATATGAAAAGGCTGGGTGTACAACTAGCAGAAGAGAAGACTGAGATAGTGATTTTGGAAGAAAGAATAAAGCTGAAAATAATATACACATACAGTTTACAGTAGGCCAACAAATCATTAAAAGTATAGAATCGGTGAAGCACTTAGTAGTCTATTTAGACAAGGATCTACGTATGAAGGCACATATTAAAAAACTCTCATAGAATATTGGAAAAATATATAATAACTTAACGTGTTTCATGCCTAGAAAAGACGGTTCTTACTATACTCGCAGAAAACTATTGGCTACAGTAATAACATCCGTTATACGCGGTCTATACGCCTCCCCTGCTTGTACTTGTAAATATGCTAAAATGTTGAAGATAACTGAAAGGAAAATGGCGATAAGCTTAACATTAGCATATCGCATGGTAGCGATGGAAGCTATATTATGAGGGATGGGCAAAAACGTTTATAAAGGAAGTAAGACAATGGCATAGTAAAGAGCCTCATGTAGACTATATACCACCCAGTCAATTACAGAAATAAAATTTGTTTAATTCGGGATAAACGGTCCAAAGAGTATGTTAATTAAAACAACTTTTCATATGCTAATATTTCGATTGTTTACTAAATCTTTTTCAGAGCATTTAAACGCATGAGGTTAAATTGAACCTAAAACTTACTTGTTATACGAAGCTTATAATCATGAAAACCGTCACAACATTACTTAAACGTATTGAACACATTAAAAATATTAAAAATTTGGTTAAAACTTTAAAATTGTAAAAAGGACATCACGAATTGTTGGACAAACAAATGGACAATGAGTTTCTATAAAAGCGTAAAAATTTTTAAGAAAAAAAAACCTGTTCGTGACTGCAAACCCAGTTTGAAATAGGACACACTGCGCATGGCACAGAATGAGTAAAAATAAAATAATAAACGTAACGTTTCAAAATTCAAAGATTACAAGGAAATTATAAAAATTATAAGTGATTACGAAGGCTAAGTGATTACAAATTTTACTTGTTGCCCACGTACGGTCGTTGGATACTTCTTGCTGTTCTAATTACAGAAATGGCCTATAATCAGCATACTTAGCGAGAATAATGAAGAATGAGTTGGACACCTGTTGGCTTGAATGTTAAGGGACAAATACACCTCGACACACAATATTTGAATGCTGTCGATTCAAAAAGGACAGGAAATGACCACGGAAGTGGAAAACGTAACGTTTTGTGTTGTGTTTTGTAAATTAACCCTCAGGAGGAAATTATCCGATACAGAAGGACGACCATGACTATCTATATTTTAGGAAGGGAGTCCGTATAAGAAGAGGAGGATAGTAAAATATAGCAAACTATGGAGCGAGTAAAATAAATAGAAAGCAAATAACAACAATATAATCACCAATTCAAGCTGCTGTAATGTGTAAGCTGGTCCGAACTGCCAAAAACCAATAGGCAAGGAAAAAAGGGGAGTGTTTTAGTGGTGTAAGCAGCAAGAAACCGGCGAAAAAATTCCTGTCGATAGCGGACTGTGTGGAAAAATAAAAAAAAGGTTGGGTTGAGTTGGGTTCGGTTAGGTTGGCTTGGATTGACATATCATCATTTTATTCCTTGCTTGTAGACGACTCCTTTAGCTCTGTATTCATAATATTTCTTTGATGTGTGTCTATCCTTCTTGCATACTAATTTCTACAATTTCTTCCTCTCCCATTCCATAAATCCTTTAACGCCCTTTACAGAGATATAATTAGACTCCCATAACATAATTCTGCAGCACTGAAAAAGTACGGCACAGTTTTTATGGTAAGTATTGGTTGATCAATATACCCATTTTACTCTTTTCCATGTTCGTAACTCAAAACACCGAGTATTCAAATATTTTGTAGTTAGGTTACTAACAATCACTCTTTTATCATTGATTCTGAGTCAGCTATTTCTAATAACGTTTTGTCATACGTCTGGGGAAATATGAACACCTCTGTGTGTAAAAGGTAAACGGTGATCAAGGTCTTTAGATTGTTCTCAGAAGAACTGTTCGACTTGCACTCAGAATTCAATAATTCGATGGGGTGACAGATTTTGTGTTAAAATAGTAGTATATTTTTTCTTTTATTTTATAATATTAAGTTTATTTGTAATAAAAAACATTTATTGTCGATGATTCAAAACAAAGAAAGATTTAATAAATAGTCAACTCTAGGGTTCATTGATTTTGTGCCGTCTGTGAGATGTATGGTGAGTACTCTCGCCATAGAGTTTTAACCATTTTAATGATTTTAATATGTCAATAAATTAAACCTGCAGTTAACGGTAATTTTTAAATATTTTTCGCAGTTACATAGCGTAAAATTTCTATTTATTAGCATTATTTTTTTTACTGAAAATGTTCAGTACGTTCCTGACGATCTGAAATATAAGTAGCAGAAGCAATCCCCTCGTACTGCGCATACTGTGTAGGTCTATTTGGAAATGCAGGTCATCGTACTTTGGTCAGATCGGTGGAATGAAATATGTAACTCGTAATAAGCCATACAAGCTCAAACATAAATAAAAAGCAGGAACAAAAAAGAAAATAAAAAAATCAATACCGCACGCGATCTCATAGACCACGACGACTACCAACGTCATTCGTACAAGATTTACAAATTACCATCGATTGAACAAACGGTGAAGTTTCCAAAATTAAAAGACAAACACGTCTGTTAAGGTGCATTTGCAATGCGAGGAATTTATCGGTCGGCGCCGAGAATAGTCTGGTGCTTTCTATTTTTAATTTCGGCCCGTTGAAAATAGCTGCGCAATTTGTTGCACCTGCAAAGGAAATAAAATTTCTGTAGAGGCGATCGTGATGACAGGAAAATTTATTGGATTCATCGGACAAATCCGGTCTCTTTGATGATGGATTTATAGATGATCTTGACGAACGGTTGAGGCGAACGTAACTGGACAATAAGTGGATTGAAGTTGGGTGTAGGTTCATTGAGGACATTGCACCCGTCTGATATTAAAAAAATTATAAGTTCGTTCCATCCAACCGAACACCTAAGTTGTTAAAATGTGCAGTCTGTTAGAAAGTTTTTTAATGGATACATTTTCAAACGAAAAAGTTTCTAAAGAAATATTTTATTTTTTCATAAATTTGTTTAGGTTATTTAACATTATAAGCTCATTTATAATAACTAAGTATGTGAACTCTGTCATTTTAATAATTATCCACAAACAAATAACAAAAGTCGTAACTTCAAGACTTTTAAATTGCATTTGATTGGTTCAAAGCCGTATTCTATTTATAGTGGCAATAACAAATTGCTATTGTATCAATATCAACGTCAATTTTCTTTAGTTTTTCTATAACTCTTGAAGTAAAACGTTGGTTGGTGATCACTTATTTTAAAATACAAAATAGGTAATATTATATTATATAATATTTGTTTATATATTTATTGCATTCATAAGAATTTTAAACCGATAAAGACTTACTCATTTTTACATATGTCGTCAAACGTATTTTTTATTGCCATTTCAAGCAAATTCTTTTTTAAATAACATAAAAGAATTCTTTTAAGAAAACAGTATAAACAAACTTTAAAATTCTCTCTCTCCCAAAAGAATTTTAAACTGAAACACATTACGGTCAAATTTAAAATTTTCACATTTTCCTCTAAAAATACGTTTTTGTTCCAATTGGAGTGTTGCCACTGCATACAAAGAATTCAAAGACCGCATAAAACTGCAACGACACGTTCCCATAAATTTCATATTCTTATTGAATCATATAAAGATATTTTTAGAAACGTAGAAAGAAAAGTTATGGTGACGAACGACAGGAATTTGTAAGAGAATCGGTTTTGTAGTGGTTGCTGAAGTGAAAGCCTTTTAAAATGAAAATGGAAAGCAATTTCTGTGCGTAGTGAAAGCATAAAACCAACATTGTTAAATTAATTCCGAAAAGGTACTTAATGTGTAGTGAAATTCATTTTTTTCGATTCAAAATTTATTCCAAAGGAAAATGGAGATTAAAGGGGGCAGGATGTCTTATGAAGATATCGATTACTTTTAATTAATCAGTTCTAAACTCTTATCTGTATCCTCTTCATGTTTCCATTTATGATTAACGTTACAAAGGAACACTGTAAAACCATTTGTTTAAACAACAGTCGATGTGTCTTTGATAAAGATAGCATTATCATGATACATAATATCTATATGTTTATTTATCATGTTTTCATGCGTCATCGAACTCGCTTTTAACATAATTATCGTTTATGAATGTAATATTTTTAGAAATAATTGTTGGCCAAATTTAACTTAATTAGTCCATTCAGATATTTTATAAACAGTACTCAATAGGTTCAAATGTATTGTGTATAGACAATCATTATAATGCACAATCTGAACATAAAGTTGCCTATATGCACAGTATTGATACGAAAAAGTGCGATAACCCATTTTAATTTAGATAAGAAATAAATAACATTTAATTTGAGTTGTTTTAGACGCGTTGATCACGAAGTTGTTATTTAAAAAAAGTAAAATAAAACAATAAGTAAAATCGTTGCATTAATCAGAATTTGTAATTTTTAAGTAAATTTTATTTGTTATTTTAGGATATAATATCAAGGAGATGTTTGTGTTAATAGTTCTTTTGTTAACTTTAATTTTGGGAATTTATTTTTGGTATAAAAGTCTAAAAAATAAATTTAGAGATTTGGATAAATTACCAGGACCGAAAGAAAAATTTCTTACAGGAAATGCAACTGAGTTTGGATCTGATATACATGGTGAGTTAATTAAAATAAATGTTATAAATTATTTTATCAATTAAGCCTTCAAGTAAAAATAGTTGTTTATGCGTCAAGAGGTTAACAAATTTCTTAAATCAACATAACATTATTATCCGCATAATAAACGTATTACAAATAGAAAAACCACATCCATTAACTTGAAAATGAATGCTTCCAACATCGTTAACATTAACATACAAATAATAAAAGTAGAATTGTTGAAATAACTTTTATTAAAAATTGGTGTAATATGTTTCGAAATCATATAAATTTCTTCATCAGGCACGCAACCAGTTTTGCACCAGTTTTGAATAAATCTTTTTTCATCGATTCTGCTTTTATTATTTATACTCACCCATACAGGTATATTATAATATCGGGTTTCCGCGGGGATTTGTTCCAAATCTGTTTTATAAAGTGTTTCAAACTTGTTGGGACCCTGACAAAATCCCGGATTTACAAAGTGCATGTTATGCAAATGTATGAATAAATATCTATTGGTTTCGCTACTTATATATATCTTTAGGTCAATTACTGAAAAATGAACAGCGGATACTCTCCTATATCATTTCATTAGTTTTTAAAAATATAACTGTTTTATAGCAGTGATAAACTATCGCGGGTAACTAAAATGCTTTTCTTTATACATAGGCCCTGGATACGTGAGCGTTCTGTACTAAAAATACTAAATTACTAAAGAAAATACTAAAGACTTGATACTGCCCACCGCAGATTTGTAATGCTTGAGAAGACTTGAATACTGTTTTTAGAAGTTTTGAAATGCTTCCAGAAGGCTCGATACTACATCTGGAATACTTGATGCTATTTTTAAAAGACTTGGAATGCTTTCACAAGGCTTCAATTCCTTCCAGAAGACTTGATACTACTTCTAAAGAATTTGAAATGTTTCCAGAAGACTTGATATTGCTTCAAGATATCTCGATACTACAACTGGAAGACTTAATACTGCCTCTAGAAGACTTGAAATGCTTCCAGAAATCTTGATATTGCTTTCGGATAACTCGATATTATATCTGAAATACTTGATACTGCTTTTAAAAGATTGAAAATACTTTCAAAAGGGTTCAACTGCTAACAGAAGACTTGATACTGCCTCTGAAAGACTTCATATTGCCTCTAGAAGATTTGAAATTGTTTCCAGAAAACTTGGAATACTTCCAAAAGACTTGACACTGCTTTTAGAAGACTTAAAATGTTTGCAAAAGTCTTAATATTACTTCTATAAGACTTGATACTGCTTATAAATCTACTGGCAAAAAATATTTTCATCGTATTGAATACTATTGGATAAATTGCAAAATCTTGACTTAAGTAGCCCACAAACTGTTAATTAAAGACTTTATTGCTGTCAGAAGACATTTTTATTGCATAAGGGAAGAAACTTTTGATAACATTTTATTTTATAATGTCTTGTTTCTTTTGTTTTTGTTTTCAAAATACCAAATATTGTTGAGAAAAACAAAATCTTCATGTTATAAGTTCAAAAATTGCCAATTAAAGACTGGATGCTTGTACAACTGTAAACACTGCTGGCAGAAATATTT
This sequence comes from Onthophagus sagittarius, assembly GCA_036711965.1. Classification (NCBI taxonomy): domain Eukaryota; kingdom Metazoa; phylum Arthropoda; class Insecta; order Coleoptera; family Scarabaeidae; genus Onthophagus; species Onthophagus sagittarius. The sequence continues at coordinate 51,768,436 of JASERS010000001.1, forward strand.
CCATTGCGAATCAACTTATGGTTCGTCACCAAATACGTGGGTTGGATTGGGTTGAGTCTTTCAGCACCCCAACGTATTTTCAAAAATCGGCGTCTATGTTTTTATATCATATTTCTGGTGGAGAGGTGCATTGGAATCTGAATTGAATTACTAGATATAAGCAAATAAAACATAAAATGTAAATTTTGAACTTGTAAATAATTTCTGACTAACTCGCAGCTGAAGGTGAAGTTTTAACATTATAACCGGCGCCATTAAATTATGTATCAAAAGTTGAATGTTCACAATCTGTTCACTACTTTAGTCACATCTACTCTTAAATATACCAAATTGTGCCTACTTAGATATGAAATCCACTACCCACTAAAATTCAAACCATAATCTTAAATCTTTAGTAATACATATAATGCATTATTATCAAATGGAAGTTTTCGCCGAAACAACTTAACTGTTATACTTCTTACCCTGTTGTCTCCTCTAACTTTCAATAGTTTCTTCCTAACATTCAATGAATTCCTTCCCACAAAATGTCAGTTTAATTGTTTATATCAATGAGTTTGATAGGGATAATTAGCATATGAAAGAGGCTGGCCTCTTAATCCGAGAGATTGGGAGAAGGCTGAGTAGGGACCATACTGCAGTTGCTTGGATAAGGGGCTCTTTATGGTGCTAAGGACGTATTCAAAGGTGCAATGAATGTGAAGAGCGATTCCTTAGACGGATGGCTACCAGGGATCAATTTCAAATAACAAGGTAGATTGCTGTGGATTGGACGAGAGATTTGAACCGACACTTGTCGATGGCAATTGTTTACAGAAAAAGTGCCCATGTATGTATAGAGTCCAAAGGAACTTCATACATACGTGGGTTTATCAATGGAATAACATCGTCTTCAGTGATAAGTCAAGATTTTGTTTATAGGGGAATGATGGTCGTAGCGGCGACATCGAGGGGAACATCGGAATTTGGAATATGTTCAAAGACGACACACAATCTTAACACTTTGGGTTATGGTTTGAGGGGCGACATGTGCTGGACGAAGGTCATCATTTACGTTCATTCCAGCCACATTAAACGTACGTCGTTAATCATTGACAACGTTCTAAAACCGGTGTTAATAATTTTTATGCAGACGTTCCAGAATGCCACTATGTAATGCAAGACTCCATACTGCTGTGGTTACAAGAAGATTCATAACAGGTTAGATTGCACATTTTACTATGGCCTACACGGTCACTGGATATGTCGCCGATTCTGAAGTCTGAGATATGGTAGGTTGGTGACTAAAACAACTACGCAGGCTTCTTCTTTCAGTTCAGGAACCAATGAATTTCGACAGCACCTAGAGGTTGCATAGAACGAGATACCCCAGGAGGATATCGACCACTTAAAAGAAAACATGTTACTACGCTACGTTATAACGCGTTTGCCGCTGTATATAAAAGATGACATCAACCGCAGCAAGCAACTTTTAATAGAGGGCTGTCTGGACAGTTTAGGGTTGTATTGGATATAGATGGAACTCTAATATGTATTTAGAACGTTCTGTCACGTCTTCCGACTCTCCACTGTTTCATGTCCTTTCATAAATCTTTCTTAACTTTCTTTCTCTTATTTATTTCTTTCTCTTTGAGAAGCTAATTCTCAACCATTATGATAAAAACTACACCAAGACTAAATTGGATGATAAACTAACAACACAAATTCGTTATTAATCTCATTATAGAAAAAATTATTGAGAGTATTCAATCCCTTGTAAAACAGTAAACATACAGCCTATATAATATGCCTATAGGTTAGCTAACCAGTAGTAACCATTGTGGGTAAAAGCAATCAGCTACATGGCAAGGTTAATGCTGTTGTGGGGAAATTATATTTAAAATCTTTATATTTAAATATCATTTGTTATTGACGACATTTTAAAGCATAATAATTTGAAGCAAACGCGAAGAACTTAAATTTTATAGATAACAATAAAACTGTACTATCCTAATTATACTATGATTATGTTTTAATAATGTCGTTAGATGTTCATACGAAGCAACGGGTTCATAATTGTCTTATTATAGCAAATGTTGGTTGCATATCCTACTGACATCGTTTTATACGGCAAGTGCTCAATTCAGTTGATAGCTGAAGACCGCTGAAAGATTCTTTCAACACTCTTCAAAGAATACTTAGCTAATCACTATAATATGGCAATATCAATAATAAAAACAAAATTAATGAGTAGAAATACTCCATAAGTAATAAGCACAAAGTAAACACCCAGACTACAGAACAGAGTACACCCAACCCATTTTACAGGGTCTTTTTTAACACGATTTTGAAATAACACGGTTCACCAATAAATTTTCTTACACGAATTTTGTTTTGGGATTCGTGGTATAACAAAAAATTCGTGTAAAAAAGTTTATTGTTGAACCGTGTTATGTCAAAATCGTGTTAAAAAAGACAGTGTAAAGAAAGAATTGGGTGTATGTTATATGAGACAGAAGCAAGAACAGACATAAGCAAAACAACGGAAATTTAAAGAAGGACTGATATGCGAAGGCTACTTTCGATAATTGAACATACAGGGCAATAAGTTATGTAAGAATAAATTATCAAAGATCACAACAACCAGAAATCACTGGAAAGAACAGGAAAAGTTTCTTCTAATAAGGAAAGAAAAAGAAGAAATAAACGTATACTTATATAATGTATTCTATTATATTATTATTTTTAAAAGTATCTGTATTATGTCGCATCAACTCGTTTGTAGAGGGCAAATAGTTAACAACCTCTAAATTTAGCATGTAAAAATCAAACAATTATAAAGGAAACCAGAGTATTATATTAAACAATGGTAGGTTGTTTAATTGAAAATAGGTAAATTGATGTTAACTATAATTTAATGCTTCATATTGTATGATGGACGTTAATTTGACTGACCTCTACGCAACAATGTTATTAACCAGGTAGGCACAAAAAACAATTTAATGCTACTAACCGAACGTTTAGCAGAAACAGATTACTAACACAGATAATTAAATATTTGATTTACTTCATTTATATTTAAACTTTAGAATATTCATCTAAAGCACATACAAAATTATTTGTGTAAATTTATGGAAATAAGTAGATAGTTTGATTCTTGTATTAATAAAATCCAGCAATTATTAGTAAAACTGAAATGTCTTACAATGTATTGAAAAATATCTTTTAATGAAACATAAGAATTATTTAAAAAGTCACAAATTGTACGAATCTCTAGCAATAATGTTGATAAAATGACAGGTAATAGGCAACCAAGTACACGTAAGTACATGTGTCGTATAAAAGTATTAGCCAAAAATACATTATATTAATATTGTGTATTGATATTGCGAGGAATTCAATTAAATAAATGAAGGTTATGGAAACTTCTTTCTCGCTAATTAATAAATTTTATTATTTAGTCAAAGAACCGGTTTTCGACCATGATCAGGTCATCATTAGTTTGAATAGTCAAATATTAAAAGAACGACGAACCATAACAAACATAACTTGCAAAGACCATTAAATAACTAACAGTATGCTAAAAACAAATATCGTAATACCGAAAACAATCAAATACAAAAACAACTATTAGATAAAATATTATAATATTTTAAGGTAACATGTGTCGAAGATCGAATAAAGAACTGTTCTTTATAAGTTAAGTACTCAGTTGGTTCGTCGTTCTTTTAATATTTGACTATTCAAACTGATGATGACCTGATTATGGTCGAAAACCGGTTCTTTGAGTAAATAATAAAATTTATTAATTAGCGAGAAAGAAGTTTCCATAACCTTCATTTATTTAAAAATACATTAATTAGAAAGGAAATAGCTTTTTCCTTTCGTGCTTAAATCGCAGGAAATAAATGTTTCTTACTTCGAATGTCTTATTCTACATACACATACGTTTATTGTAATGTTGTTTGTAATTCGCTGAAATCCATTCAATGTGGTTGAATTGTCAATGATATCGAATTATTCAATGATTATTCTAGTTTGTGGTATCACTTGTTGGCAAATTCATCGATATCAGTTTAACACTACAAAAAAAGATTGAAATTTCAGAATGACATACAATTATACTTAAAAATTCCAAGTCTTCAATAGGAAAGAAATCACATCTCGTGAAATAAGATGCTACTAGTAATATTAGAAGTGGGCTGCTTGATTACATTAACTTGTAAACAGCCTTTGTGACTAACAAAATTTTTTCGCAAATAACGAGAAATAAGATATATTACAATGCTTTTACTATTTCTATTATTGATGTCTAATTCTCCTTAAAAATAAATTCGAGAAGGAAATTGATATCTAGCATTCTTACTGCGTTTGGTAATAATAAATATAGTTCCTCTTAAAATGGAACCGAACCCAACCCAACCTAGCTTCAGAACTGATACTAGACCTAGAATAAGAAACATTAGGATTTAGCCGTCTTAAGAGACGTAAAGCTAATACCTTGCCTATACAGTTGCAAAATCTCGATGGTATAAATAGTTTTCGTGTGCATAGTGTTCAAAATATCCTTGAAGATATTGTGTGAGACTGATTATTGCTATGGAGAGTTTACAGCATTCACTCTCAATGCGTTTTCATTTCGTACGCTTGCCACGTCTGAGGTTATGGAGTTTATTTCGATGATAAACTTTTCATAGATGGGAACTGACTTGGTTGATATCACGTTGCTTGGAATATGTTATCCTGCTACTTTGCCGTATTTAGCGCACATTTGTATTCCTAGGTGATTGAAAATATTTTATTAGCTATATCCTTATAGAGCTTACCTGTCATATAACAGCAACAAACAATTATGTGATACTTATGTCTTGTCACCATTTAATTACATGGTTCTAATTTACCACGCAGCGATCGATTTGGAAACATCTTATCGTATTCAGAAAGTGTAAAATTGCTGCATTCATTACATATTTGGAATCAAGGAGTACGACCAAGACATCGTACAGGCTAAAGGATGTGAATTGGTTAAAGATGAGTTCTAAACATGAACTGTTCACTTTATTAAAGGACGGAAATCCAACTAAGTTATGTCTAACAATTACACAAATATTATTTTAATAAATGTTTTTTTTATTAATAAATGTTTTTGTGTTACATTGTTAATCAAATATAAAAATTACATTTAGTTCATGATAAAATTAATTGTTAGTTTCGTGAAAATGAATGAAGCTTTGTATTTCGAGCGCAAATTCTAAATTATTGACGTATTTTCCTGAAGATGGGGACAGAATAGCCCCGAAACTAGTAGAAAATCAATAATAATATAATATACATCGTCAATAGTGCAACCAAAAATTTGTTTTTCCTTTGATCCTGAATAAAAATAAACTGTTCTGTCCCGATACATAAATAACTATTAATCTCATTTATCATCCAAATTATGTATCTTTTCTAATAATTTATTTTTTTTAAGAACTGTTTGAAGCTTCTCAACAAATGGTTATGAAATATGGACGATTAGTTCGTATATGGCAAGGACCTTTTCGTTTGAATTTGTTTGTAACAGATCCGGATAAAGTGGAATATTTTTTATCTTCGAATGTGTTAATTAAGAAATCTACTGGGTATGATTTGTATAAACCGTGGTTGGGAGAAGGATTAATTAATGGAACAGGTGAAATGTTTTAATAATAAATATTTAAAAATATAATTGATATGATTGTAGGGGAAGTGTGGAAAAAATACAGAAAAATCTTAACCCCAGCATTCCATTTAAAAATTTTAGAACAATTCTCAGACATTTTTCATAGAAACCTACAAATTCTTATTGACAATCTTAAAAAGGAGTCTGGAAAAACTGTTGACATTTGTCCAATTATTACTTTATATGCAATGGATTCTTTGTGTGGTAAAATAAATCGTTACCATTTTTTAGAATTTGCTTAACTAATTCGTTTTAAGAAACTTCGATGGGTATTAATCACAAATATCAACATCACGGCGATACTTCTTACATGAACGCGGTTCACACTTTCTTAGAAATTTATATGAGCCGATTCTTTTCAATTTTGAATCGTTTTGATATATTCTTTAGGTTCACTAAAGATCATAAAAAGTTTATTAATTCTGTAAATTTAATGCATAAAATCACCGATGAAGTTATTAAAAAACGCAAAGATTTTTTACAAGGCGAGTCTCAAGAAGAGAACGTTGACGATATGGGTATTAAGAAAAAACGGGTGTTTTTAGATACTCTTTTAGAACATCCTGGATTAACCAATGAAGAAATGAGGTGGCAAGTAGACACATTCTTGTTTGCTGTAAGACTTATTATTTGTTTTTTCTTTAGTTTTAATATATGTCAATGATTTTAAGGGTCATGACACAGTTTCGTCAGCTATGGGGTTTGCTTTATATACGATTGCAAAATATCCTGAAGTTCAACAAAACATTTTTGATGAAATACATGATTTTGTTGGTGACAATGTAAACGAAGAAATTACATTAAATAATTTAAAAGAAATGGATTATCTTGAGAGGGTAATCAAAGAAGTTCTTAGATTGTATCCAACCGTTCCTTTATACGAACGAGAAATGACTGAAGATATTTCATTGGGTAAGAAAAATATGTAAAGAATGAATAATTCAAATAACGCCAGATAGTTCTAGATAACTCACGATAAATTACGTATAAAGATATAAAATATATGAAAATATATCTATATATTTTATTTTCAGATGGTTTGAGAATACCGAAGGGAACTACGATTTCATTTCATCCATATGCGCAACATCGAGACCCCGAACTATTTCCTTGTCCGGAGAGATTCGATCCGGATCGTTTTCTACCGGAAAATATCTCCAAAAGACATCCCTTTGCGTATATCCCCTTTAGCGCTGGACCAAGAAATTGCATCGGTTCTTATAAAACTTTAAACCACTAAAACGCTTTATTGAAACTTTAATTTTAGGGATGAAATATGCATTAATGAACATTAAAACAACAGTGGCAAATGTTGTTAGAAATTTTAAACTGTATCCAGCAGAATATCCTCATACACCAAAATTAGGAAATGATGCTGTTTTAAAATCTATGAATGGTTTGCCAATTAAGATTGTTTATAGAAATTAAAAATCTCAATTTAGTGTTTGTTATAGGCAGAAAGCTTTTATGTGAAACATTTTTAATTTGCACTTTAAACCGTTTGAATAAATAATTTTAATGCATATATATTTGGTTATCCATATCATGCATTCTGCATTACTTATCCTTCTATTAGTTTAATATAAATAATAAACTAACACTACGATTAGAACTAATATTAAACCTGGAACTAGAAATATTTGAATTTGTCTGTCTTAAGAGACCAGAGGCTGAACCAATTAATTGTATGAATAACAATTAGAATTAATACTACTGTTCTAGAATGACATTGGCGCGGAGTAGTAAATTAATACCCTCCCCCCGTGACGTCACGCGGCAATGGTATAAATATAGAAAGCGTTGTTAACTTAAGACTGGGGGAATAAGATGTGGTGGGTAATAAAAGTAACTAAATCTGGCGATTTCTAACTAAAAATTCAAATCAAATGGAACCACCTGGTAATAACCTGGCTTAATCGGATCCAAGAATCGCTTAACCGGGTCCAGGAACTGCTCGCTGTTAATTTAAATTATGCTTATACAGTGATGGGTGACAGATAAATCTCGGTGACTCGGTGGGTATGTATTTATAAACTGGGTATTTATCCCGGCCTAGGGTAAATATCCAAATAGTGGGTACTTAACCAATTAAGAATTTATAGTAATACATGAACATATTTTTTAATTCCAACTTATTAATTTATTCACAGAAAATAAACATATCGGTTTGTGTAGTTAGTAAAGAAAAGTATAAAAAAGCCAAAAGTTGAGGGTCATCTCCAAATATTATATTCAAAGGTATAAATACGGCAGTGTTAATAAAATGAGAAGTTATATTGCCAGTTATTTAGGGAGCCTCAAACCGAAAAGGATTGGGAACCTTTGGTTTTGATGATAAAGATGCACAATCAGGGAGCTCAGATTGATGATTTATAAGTGTTAAAGCTTTTTCAATGTCTATAGAACGCGATAAATATACATAATCTATCTTTAGCAATGAAAGAAAAAAGCTTCTCAATTTGGAAAAATTCTTCTTGAGGGTTTCTGAAGTAATTTAGGTTATAGTTTTAGTTCCAGAACAATCTAGAGCTAAATAATACTTAAAACTAGAACTAATACTAGACCTAGAATTAGGAAGATTCGGGATTTCCAAAACTTTCTAGGTTAGTGTTGGTTCTAGTTTTAGGTCGATACCAGTATACAACAATCTAAAATTGAATAACAACGAGAAATAGAGCTAATACTAAAACTAAAATTAACACTAGATCTAGAACTAGAACCTAGGTTAGCTAAAGCTAGATTAGCTTTGGAACTAACTCTAGACATATAATACTCGATAACTAATAACTAATACTCGACCTACAACCTAGCTTCAGCACTAACACTAGACTTAGAACTAGAAACATTAGGGTTTAGCCATCTAAAACAACAATACTAAATGTATTGTCATAATAAAAAAATACAATTAAAGGAAATGTATACATTTGATAACTTCATGTATATATACGGGCAAAAGGATGGATTTATCGCATAAATGATATCTTCCAAAGGACCCAATCAATCGCTGTATACTGAATTATAAAAAAAAAAACGAATAGAACGGTAAGTTTCTACGTTAAATTTATTGTGACTATAATAATAATAATAATAATAATAATAATAATTTTATTTGTGATATTTGTACTCTATACAGCACTTTCACACGTCATACATAATATCAATAAAAGACAATAAAAGAATAAGACAATAAAAGAACACCAATAAATACCATAAGTAGGATCGAATTTTAATATTATATCATTTACATGTAAGCGGCGACTGATCACCCTAGAATAGTCCAAATTTAAACCACATGCAAATCGTGGAAGTCGTTGCTGAGAAACTCAGCACTACTGTAAAATGCCCTAGCAATCAAGTATTTTTTTATTGTTGATTTGAAACATTTAATATCTAGGTTCTGCACATGCGAAGGTAGGGAGTTAAAGAATTTTATGCAATAATAATTACAACCGTCTCGTGCTCTCGATGTGCGACTGAAAGGGACCGCTCCCATTTCGTGTATTATACTGATGACTACCATTGTTTTTTTGGTAGTCACTCAGATGTTCCTTCACATGCATGAGACATGCAAGAATATAAACACATGGGAAAGTCAATATGCTAAACTGAATGAATTTTGATCGACAACACTCTGTGAATCCTATTCCACCCATCACCCTCAGACATCTTCTCTGGACATCTTTTAACAGCAAGAAGATTGCTTGCAAACCAGTCAAAGACATGTGCACGTGATCCCTCCGCTTGACCCTGAAGCTCTTCCGGGAGTGTCTGCATGTCCATAGTAACCGTATCATCTGCATACACTATTATGCTTGTATTACGCGCTAGACAATTTGGCAAGTCGTTCATAAATATAATGAACAACATAGGTCCAAGCACTGATCCCTGGGGAACCCCGTACTTAACCGGAAGCTTGTTAGACATTTGTGCATTGTAGGAAACATACTGAAAACGATTCTCTAAGTAGCAGCTCAACAGACTCAAAGTTCTACCCGCAAGGTTGAGACTGCGTAACTTTTGCAAAAGTAGAGTATGAGATACGCAGTCGAAAGCCCTGGTCAGGTCGTAAAAAGAAGTTTCGGCAAATAGTTTGTTTTCAAAGCACTGCTGTATGTGACCGACCAGCGCCCCGACAGCTGCGGTGGTCGATCTGCCCTTCCGAAAACCATACTGAAAACTCTTTAGCAATTTTTTGTCCTCTAAGTAGTTTGCAAGTTGTCTGTGTAGAGCCATTTCAAATAACTTACCCAGCACCGGTATAATGGATATAGGTCTGTAGTTACCCACATCGTTATTATCCCCTTTCTTGAAAACAGGAACAACCCTAGAAATCTTCAAGCAATCGGGGAAGGTTGAGTCAATTATACACTGGTTTATTAGTTTACACAGAGGAACAGCTACCAGATCCTTTACGCATTTTATGATTCTGGCACTAAGGGAATATGCATCTTTACTGGAACTATTCTTCAGATCACAAATGATATCGCGCATTTCAATGAACGAGATCTCTCGAAATTGAAAATGTGAACTATCCCGAGATGCACCCTGTTCTTCCAACACGGGATCCACTACCCCTGCAAATGACGGAATAATGGATTTCGCAATGCCACTAAAGTAATCATTAAAGTTTGTAGCCGTTAATGAAGTTAAGGACGAACTTTGTTTTTTTGTCGATGAAATCACTGCCCATGTAGCTTTTTGTATGTTTTTAGCGTTCTTGATATAGTTTGTATTCGCCAATTTTTTGCTATTTAAAATAGCAGATTTGTAAAATTTTCTATGATTATTTAACATTTCCCTGGTAACAAGTTGCGGGTGCTGTTTATGAAGGGACGTCAGCATTTGAAGTTTATCTCTTAATTTTCTTATATCGTAGTTGAACCAGCGTATGTTAGGGGTTCCTACATTATTATTTCCAACTAGCAATTTTTTTTCAGGAAAACATAAATCATGAGCATTCTTAAGCAATTGCGTAAACTTAAGAAACTTTTCATTCACTCGCTCACAAGTACTATTAATAAATGAGAAATCAATGCATTGGACATGGCTATAGAACTGTAGCAATCCGTGTGCCGTTATAGGTCTATGTATAAATCTAGTTTTTGATACATGAATTTCACTCTTCGTTCTGGAGTGAAATGAAATGGCCTGATGGTCGGATATGCAAGGATCAATCACAGAGACACAATATTTAGTAATATTAGCAAATATATTATCGAGACAGGCGCTGTAACGGGTAGCCTCAAAGTTAACTCGTCTGAGTCCAAAGGTTTCACAAAGGCTGCATAGCCGAATGGAATCCCCGGTTTCCAGGTGGAAATGAACATTGAAATCACCAGTCAGTATGATGTCTTTATTTAAATCTAATTTGGACAGTGTATCATTTAGCTTGTTAAGAAAAACTTCGAAATCTCCAAGTGGTGAACGATACACAGTCAATACTTGCGTCTTATTCAACAGAACTCCCGCAATCTCGATGTCCCTCTCGACGCACAGAGCATCAAATATAAGCGGCTTGCATGAAGAAAACTCATCGGACACAAAAATGGCTGTACCTCCCCGCCTAAAGGCCGACCTACAAAACGAAGATACTTTTGAAAAATTCTCAATTGTGTAGTTATCGAGTTCATCACTCCTGAGCCAGTGCTCATTAATGCAAATAACATTATATCTATTATCCTGCAAGAAGGAATTAATTTCATGTTGTTTATTACGAAGTCCCTGAACATTATAGTGCAATACTCCAAGGCAACCAGTCACCCCCTCATGCAAACCAGAGACATAACCCTTACGACTAGACACGACCGATTTTATACGCTTAGCAATACCATTACAAACAACATCTACTACACAATTTCTATCATTGCTGCAACATTCTGAAAATTTATATTATTACATTGAATTGTTTTTAAATTACAGTACCTACTTAACTTAACATTTTGCAGCTTTATAATTTTGCCAATATGCGCAAATAGTTTATGTTTACCCATTACATTTAAATGAAGACCGTATTTAGTTTTATCACCTGCATTTATAAGAGCGTTAATATCAATAAAGCAGTCTACATTTTTTATAGTGTTCTTAAAGAAATCAAACATTCGGTTGTTATGTTCGTAAATCCTTTCATTTAGAGAGTGTTTACCGTACCAGTACGGGACCGAAATATATATTAAATTACAGCGATTATATAGATATTTAATTGCATCATAAACATTCTTACTGACATTACTATTACTCAGGATGTCATTAGTACCAGTCATGATTATAGCATAGTCATCCGTTGTAAAGTTAGAAAATAGTTTTTTAACATCTTCAAGTACATCACAAGTTTTAGCGTTGGGTTTGAAAATAGTAGCGACATCATATTCATCATTCAAAGAGTTGGTGATATGTTGGGTGGCCTGTCGTCCGTGGCTATCAGCTAGCATTAACACCCGTGGTTTATGGGTTACTTGTTGAAACTCCCGTTGTTTTACCAGCGGTTCATTCCGTTTGTTATGTGTAGGAGGTAAGCTCACTCTATCCTGTGGATGGTCTGCAGCAGCAATCGACTTGGGAGAAATTACTTTACTTTTTGGGGTCCTTGACTTTCTTTTGGGAATTTTAGGTGCTACAATCTGCTTATCTTTATTGTTATTGGATACTTTCAATTTATTAATAACATTACTGCAACTATTTGTAGGATCTGACTTCTGCTTAGAAGGTTGATTATTTTTATCTTTATTTTTATTTTTATTTTTAGCGACTTTGTTAAACGAACAGCAAGAAAATTGATGGTTTGTTCTAAATAATTAATTTTATTTATTAATTTTAGAATTATTCCGTTTCTTGATTTAGTTTTTAATTTATTATTTCGATTAGAAGCAGTAGTACATCGTCTTTCTGATATGTCGATTACAGTTTCTGTGCTACTACAAGAATCATTTAGATTTTTTCCATCATATTTACAGTCACTATCCGTAAGAATAGCCTCTGTTAGTTTCAACCTAAGTTCGTTTTTTTTTTCCATTGGCATTTATACCCAATTTAGCTAAATAATTTCGTAATTCCACCAGTTTCAAGGCATTTACATCCAAAGCACTCAAATTTAGATCCATCGTTCAATAAACCAGCCGTAACCTCCGCGAAGCCGGTTACACGCACCAAAGGTCAAATCTCATCTCACCGGCAACAAGTTTCACACAAAATAATGAGTTTATTCGCGATAAGATGAGGATTTATTCACTTTATCGGTCATAACATTCGTCATTTTTCTGTGCTCACAATCACTTTTAACTATATATAATTCACAATTTAATGCTAACTTTCGTCAGTACAAATTTCAACTCTATTAAGAGCACTCAGAACACGACTGTATAACACGACATTAAATATGAGACTAGTACTAATGGTGTGCTATGTTAGTTGTTAGAATAAGAGAAGTAAAAGAAGAAGAAGAGAAGCAAAAGAAAAAGAAGAGAAGAAAAAGGAAGAAGATGTTCTCAGGCAGATAATTGGCAATATTTAATATAAGAAAAAGAAGTTCATACTTATGATATTGGCGTTTGATGTTATAGGGGGAGCAACCCTTGTTGAGAACTCGCATTAACTAACTACTTTGGGATATACCTTAAGTTTATCTATGAACATGGAATGAAGTTTTCCTAAGTTTTTTTGTGTTGTGGACTACAAAATATAAGGAAAATATCATTACCATTTTTTAGAATTTGCTTAACTAATTCGTTTTAAGAAACTTCGATGGGTATTAATCACAAATATCAACATCACGGCGATACTTCTTACATGAACGCGGTTCACACTTTCTTAGAAATTTATATGAGCCGATTCTTTTCAATTTTGAATCGTTTTGATATATTCTTTAGGTTCACTAAAGATCATAAAAAGTTTATTAATTCTGTAAATTTAATGCATAAAATCACCGATGAAGTTATTAAAAAACGCAAAGATTTTTTACAAGGCGAGTCTCAAGAAGAGAACGTTGACGATATGGGTATGAAGAAAAAACGGGTGTTTTTAGATACTCTTTTAGAACATCCTGGATTAACCAATGAAGAAATGAGGTGGCAAGTAGACACATTGTTGTTTGATTCGGGATTTCCAAAACTTTCTAGGTTAGTGTTGGTTCTAGTTTTAGGTCGATACCAGTATACAACAATCTAAAATTGAATAACAACGAGAAATAGAGCTAATACTAAAACTAAAATTAACACTAGATCTAGAACTAGAACCTAGGTTAGCTAAAGCTAGATTAGCTTTGGAACTAACTCTAGACATATAATACTCGATAACTAATAACTAATACTCGACCTACAACCTAGCTTCAGCACTAACACTAGACTTAGAACTAGAAACATTAGGGTTTAGCCATCTAAAACATCAATACTAAATGTATTGTCATAATAAAAAAATACAATTAAAGGAAATGTATACATTTGATAACTTCATGTATATATACGGGCAAAAGGATGGATTTATCGCATAAATGATATCTTCCAAAGGACCCAATCAATCGCTGTATACTGAATTATAAAAAAAACGAATAGAACGGTAAGTTTCTACGTTAAATTTATTGTGACTATAATGGTGTGCTATGTTAGTTGTTAGAATAAGAGAAGTAAAAGAAGAAGAAGAGAAGCAAAGAAAAAGAAGAGAAGAAAAAGGAAGAAGATGTTCTCAGGCAGATAATTGGCAATATTTAATATAAGAAAAATAAGTTCATACTTATGATATTGGCGTTTGATGTTATAGGGGGAGCAACCCTTGTTGAGAACTGGCATTAACTAACTACTTTGGGATATACCTTAAGTTTATCTATGAACATGGAATGAAGCAAGGTTTCCTAAGTTTTTTTGTGTTGTGGAGTACAAAATATAAGGAAAATATTATATAACCTTTAATTCGTAATTTTTAATAGTATATTAATCATAAAAAAATGAATTCATGAAAAAAATGGTATTTATTGAAGTAGTAAGTAAATACATTAAAACGAATGATTGGGGCATCGAATTATCCAGGCTGCGGATTATTCGCGCCATAAAATTTTCATATTTTTTTTAATAAATTTCCAATCGATCACAGGAAACTGTAAGCTGTGGTATATGATCAAAAGGGCGTTCACCTTCTGGACAATTGCTCTCAACAAGGTAACTCTAAGCACTACCAATGGAATTTTTTATTTTTTTATAAGGTTGAAAGCTAATAAACTAATATTACGTTAATTGCATAACCAATCTAATTCGTTATAATAAAGGAAACTTGATATTGTCTCTAGAAGGTTTGAAATCCTTATAGATGATTTAATACTGCTTCTAAAAGACTTGACATAACACCGGAAGACTAGATATTGCCTCTGCAAGACTTAAAATGCTTTCAGAATACTTGATATTATTTCAAGAAGACTTGATATCGGTTCCAGAAGATTTGAAATGACTTTTGATGAAAATTTTCTTCCTCTTTTCTTTCAATCTAATGTTACGCCAATTGCACAACCAATTTAATTCAGGGTGTCATTGAAACGATGAAACTCATTTACCTAAGAAAGATAGCATAGGTTTAGCATTTGATAGGAAAGAAACTCCAAAATCTAAATTAATTGCATTAGTACAGAACGTTAATGAGCTGAAGGGAACCGATAACAATGAGATCGAAAAATGGATTCAGTGTTGAGAAAATGAGCAGGCGAATCACTTTATTATTAATTAACGTATCAATAACGCAGCTTTTTCACCCGAAAATGAGAGTGGACGTAAAGAAATGATAGTATGGTATTAATCAAGAGAGCAACGAACTGGGAAGGTGAAAAATCTGTGAATGTTGCACTAAAGTATTTGGAGCAGCAAGACCTTATTGTTGATACTTTAATTCTGAGCAAAATACGTAAGATAACAAAAAAATGAGAAAATGTTCAACTAAAACCAAAATGACAGACATTCTTTGAAATAACTTAGACATAGAATAAGTTCCAAATTATCCTCGTTAAGCTTTGTTTTTATTTTGTTCTATTATTAAACAAAAAATAAAAATGTTTGGATAATCCGTTTTTTCCATTATACGTCCTTCTTTCCGACCTAATGTTTATAAAAATTTTATCCTATTTTTAATGATTTATTGGTTGGGAATATATATCTAATTTTTAGTTGAAATATGTTTATTGCATGAATTGTTTTACTTATTGAGATTGCTAATCTAATACCCCATTACTTTGAGTTGATTTCAATATCATCTTTTGATACCAGCTAGAACTGAAAATTCAGTTTCTGCTGGATAAGCAGTAGGAAAAGGAAGCATTCGTGTCGTATATTGATATAAAATTTGTTCGAGTTCCTATATTTAGTTATTGAACTGTATTTCCAAACTTTTATCGGAAGATAGGTGAATTCATTTGTCTCGTTCCTTTGGAAACAAAACATTGATCTCACTGTTTAAAAGTATACAGTAAAACCTCAACATTCGCGAGGGTTAGGATCTGAAAATAGGCTGCGAATTTTGAATCCGCAAATATTGAAGCACTGGATATTATGAGGGATAAACTATTGTGTTATATTCAATTTCAATATTTCAATTATTAAATAATAATTTATGTATTCATTTACAATATATTAACATATACTACAAATCGTTTAAAATATAGAAAATAAACTCGATAGCTATAATGAACAGCAATAAAATGAAATAAAAAAAAATTAAAAATTAGTATTTCTTCTAATAACTGATTTAGAATCTGATAGTTTAAAAAATGAAAGCATAGTAGATTGCAACGCTTTATGTTGCATCTCCTCCTCAAGCTCTTTGTGAAGATCAAGAAGAGTATTGAAGCCTTTTCTAAATTTCTTGTATAAATTAATTAAGTTCCTTCAACGTTAATTTTTTTACTTATGGAATTAATATCTTCTTTATCCTCTCCTAATTAATTTTGTGGTGGTAGTACTTCTAAGTCTGCATTGAACAATTCTTCCGGTTGGTTATTGACATGAGATTCGATGTCAGCTGCAGAGAGGGCAGCTATCTATTGGCTTATTAATATTATTTTCATAAGAATGAAGGCAGTCACGTCCAGTGTTGTTTGAACTACAATTAGGACTAATACCAGAACAACTATTAGGACTATTACTAGCACTTCAGAAAGTTCGGAGTTCAAACCTGTTTTTGAAGTACTTTTAAGAAGGCTGCAAAATAGCATCCGAAACGCCAAGCAGTTTTTCAAAAGGCGCACATAAAAACCCGAAAGCTTCCACTTCTAGATCTAGTATTAGTTGTAGTCATAGTTCTAATTTTAGTTTAAACATCACTAGCACTTTGGGCAGTGTCTTTCCTTAATCGTTTTGTTCATGCATTCCTCACAGTTGATAGTTTAATGTCATATAAAGCAAGTTTTATACATGCAATCGAATGATAAATATTATATGTATAACTAGACGACAGATATGTTATTTTTAGATTTTACAGATATGTTTGTTTGTTATTCATGTACAAAACTGAACGTATGCCGAATATAATGACTTTTAAAAGCCAAGCCTTTATAAACTTCACATATACATGCGTGTATGTAATGCATATTAGCGTTATCCAATATCAAAAAACGTGAATTCCAATATCCACTGTTTATGGATAAGTTACTTGAGAAGTCATCTAAGCTATTGAATTTGCTGCCTAATGGACAAGAAGAGCTATTTAATATTAATTGCTTATAAAAATATGAACCTGGATGAACTTAAAGAACACAAAAATAAGCGTTTGACTCAAAGCTATTAAGGACTCCCAGAGAAACGCATGTGCAAAGCTGATAGCTTCTACAGCAAACCCTAGTAATTTTTCCTTCAATTTCGAGAATGATCTTGTATTACGCAAACTGTATCTGAAATTTTGTTATCAGGTACAATATTTTCTTTTCAATAATATTATAAAAATATGGGAACATATCAAATTCTAATGTTTTAACACGTAGTATCCAGCAATCAACATTTTTAGTAAATCTTCCACTTCGAATAGCAGTTTCAGAAGAAGGCTGCTACATATCATCCGAGGCATCATACATTTCAAGCATGTATGACAAAATATGCCTGAAAGCTTTTAGTTCTAGACTTAATTTATGTATTAATAATAGTGATAATTGTAGTATTAGTTAGACTAAGACTATTACACTAAGTTGGTATTAGTGTTAGTCCTAGTTTTAATTCACCCATATAATTGTTTAAAGAAATGTTTTTTTTTAATATGTAGGAATCAGTTAATTGACCATACTGAACTGCGTAATATGGTGCTTGGCTTTAATTTTTGAAATAATTGTAATTTGGTGTCATGAACTTAAGACTTAAGATATTGTTAAACATATTTTGCAGCACATCCGAAACTTGAACTAGTACCTTCTTTACTAATATTTAATAATATTGGGAACGTGAGATAATTAATTAGAACTAGTGTTATCTGTATACTAAAATCCAAACAGAAAAAATATTTTATACCATTGTGTTTGTAAGAAACACTTGATCTGTATGCTAATCCACTCGAATAGTGAACTAAAAAACTAAACTAAACGGACTTGAATTAAATCCCGGATTTAATGATTGAAATTGGATAACCAGAATACGAAACTTTGAAGGGTTCAAGTTTCGTTCAACTTATGAATTTCATTGTTATTTTGAAGACTTTATATATTAGTTCTCGTGTTTTAGTGTTAGGAGAAACTGCCTTTTACACGAATTGGATTTAACACGACTTCAAAATAAAAAGAAAATTTCTTTTTACAAGATCAAGATGATGTCCATATCTTGTTAATATTATTTTTATTCTTCGATTTTATACGATTTAAACAAAATACAAAGGAAATTGTTATTGTTACGAAATGCTAGAAATTTAGGATGAGTTCAAATGTTGATATCTCAAAAACGAATTGAGATACTCATGCATGGTTTTGTTCTTGTTAAAATGCATATATAATATAAAATATACGTATAAAATACCTTTGCAAATGACAAATAATTTTATCAAGATATCATAAGGATTTTATGAAATGCCATAAATTTAGATTGAGTTCAAAAATTGATATCTTCAAAACAAATTGAAATATGCAAGTATGGTTTTATTCGCGAAATGGTGTACATTCCTTTATAAACCACAGAAACTTTATGGAGATATCTGAAGAATTCTAAGATTTATTAATAAATAATCTATGAAATTGTTAATTTTATGAAATGCTACAAATTTAGGGTTATCTTAATTGCTTCTTTCAAAATTGCTTTCGACAATTTTTAAATTTTGATTTATTACGTAAATCAAAATTTTCACGCGAATTATTTTTACTCTAGTTAGTAGTTACCTTTATTCCACAATAGAAACACTTTACAACACAAAATTTAATCCTTAAGTAAATTTTAATAAGAATTTTTTAATATTGTTTCCACCTACTTCCCCTTTTACACAATTTTTTGGGAATGTATCTATCGCGTAAAGACAGAATCAGGTATACTTTACACTATTTGTAAATAATAATATGACGATGGCCTGACAAACATTTCGAAGAATAACCAAAATTGTATTCTATATATGAGCTCTGTGGCAAACCAATATTAAGTTATCTAGTTTATGTTTCATTAGTTACAAAAATATAATTATTATTATTATTTTGATTATATCAAAATAAACAACATTAAAATTTTTTAGTCCATATAGAAAAGTTATTAAATGTATAAAATATTATTATTATAATTATCATAATCCTTTAATGGTGACCTCACTAAAAGAGACACAAAATACAACTAATTCTACCAAATAAACTATAAAACATTCAAAGCTTCAAGAAATAGTAAAGAAAGAAATTTCGCGAGAAGCTTGAAGAATCTAAAATCCAAAAAATTGTCATTGTAAATCTTCAAAATTGAATAATCAAGTAACTGAAGACAAGTTTAGAAAACCTCCTTTTTTGGTTATAATATGGGTGATCAAAAAACAACTGATATTTTTCGTTTCATGTTGTCCACAGTTGGAAAATCTCACATAGTTATCCAACAATTATTAGTTAAATTGTGGCAAAGACGAATTACCAAAGGTTGTCGCAGTATCACTTCTTCCCTCTGGTAAGGAAGAGGTACAAGATCTTCTTTTCATTACTGATAAACTGTGGGAATCACAAAATTCATCCTCATTGCCAGAAATAAATTTTCAAACACAAAAATACTCTAAGTCATAAATCAAGATGATATTCTAAAAAAATTCATTTCTATACAACTTTGAAGGACCTCATTATAAATGTTTCACTTAATTTAATAATTTAAAATTTGATTCTTCATATTCAAAAAAATTAAAAGTTTCAATAGAAAAAAGAAATTTTTCAACACCCCTCAACACAACACACAAAATATATTAGTATTTTATAGCTATATTTTTACTAGTGTATTATTTATCGTTTTGTCGTCCAGACCTTTAAATATACAAAAGTACACATAAGTCAAAAAAGAACTTGAATTTGAAATATGGGTATATGCAGACCATCCTTTCCTTCTAACGCATCAGTTCTTTACATAGTTCCAAAACAGATTCAAACGATTGGTGACCAAGTGGAGATTATCGGCAACTGAACAATATTATTAGGGCTGGGTGATACCTTAAAGTATTGAAGTATCGGAAGTATTGAATTATTGAAGTATCGAAAATATCGAATTATTGAAAATTTAATTTTAATCATATTAATAATATTTTAATCATTTTAATAATATTATCAGTTGGTACTGATAAGTCCACTTTTTATGTATTTTTTTTCGTAAATTTTAATTTTGGGGTATAAATGATGAAAAAGATAAAGATAAAAAGAAATAAATTCTTCAGATAAGGGTTAGAGTGCAACCCTAATTGCCCCATATGTTTTGTACACTAAATATTACGGTACCAGATCGATGTCCACTTCCCCACATTTAAGATTTTAATTTACATCTACAGGGATGTAGAATTTTTACTAAAATCGATTTGGCATACCACCAGATACCGCGAAGAAGAAGATATTCCAAACACGGCTATAACTCAGACGTCGCCTCTAAAAAAAAACGCCTCAGACTTTTTGAGTTCACAAGAATACCATTCGATGTTCGCAATTCAGTTCAGACCTTTTATAGATTTATTACCGAAATCTTAACAGGTCTTGATATTTGATTTGTTTACATTGACGATATAATCACAGTCAGAAGATTAAGACTAAGTAAATTTAACGTAAATATTTAACCAACAAAACGTGTTTTTAGAGTCAACAAAATTGATTTTTTAAATCATAATATTTCTTTTGAAGGTTTCATACTTCAAAATCAAAAAAGATGCAATCTCAAAACTTCCAAAGTTTACATCCTTTATGATTTACAAAGATTTTTGGGAACTATAAAACTTATCATAGATTTATCTACAAACTTTAGGCCCTTTGAACACCTTTTCTATACACAACTTTTCTAATACTCTAAATCGAAAAAATGATAAAGTTATCACTATGTCGACTGACGAACATAATAAAGCTTCATATTCTGTCGAAATTTTAGAACACACTTCATAATATGCTACTCTATCCTTATGTTACTGATGCATATCACTGATGCTTTCAATACAGCTATGGGAGCTGTTCTTTCGCAAACAATAAACACAACCTCTTTTTTCTCAAAAAAAGTCGGTCCAAGTCAAATGAAATATTGAACGTGGTCTACACTGACCATAAACCCCATAAGTGCTTTTCATTTCCAAAACAGAAAAAAAACATCATGAATATTATTAAATATATTAAAGGAGATGGTGACACAGTTACTACTATTTTAACAAAGATTTTAATATATACATGCAGACCTAGTTGAATCGTTAACATCGTCTTTAGGTTGCAACTATATATTAACAGTAATTGATCGGTTTCCCTGAGGCATATCCTCTCAAAACTATAACTGATACATTCCTGACACTATTACACATGATCAGAGACGACAATTCGTGTCAACAATTTCTTCAAAATTTTACAAGCTTATTGGAGTACAATGAGTTTATACATCTTCACACCACCCCCAAAGCAAAGGAATAGTAGAAAGATTTCATCGTATATTAAAAATATTTCTCAAAAATCAGAGAACTGTTTTTGTTCAGGTTCTCCTTCTTGCTAAAAGAAATAACAATCGCTGGATAATCGATGCAATATCGATCTTCTTTTATTTTAGGGCTAAGATCGTGTAAAGATCTTATTATTAAGATTATATTTTATTAATTAGTCTATGGGCAACCACTTCGCTTACCGAGAGAATATTTTACTAATCTTCGAGAAACATTTTTTAAATAAAAACTTGTGGACTCTCCTTGACATTCCCAATTTAAGTCATTTATTCGTAAAGACGTAATTAAATTTTGTTTTTGTCAATGATAAAAAAATTTCCATAAGTATTTATAGATTGAAATCTGTATTTTTAATGAATCATAAATTACCAGATAAATTTAATGAGATAGTAAATAATAAAATAAATAAACAAGTTGTATTCAATTTAAATATTAAGACTTTCTTTTAAATGCTTTGACCAATTTTTTTATATGTTGTAGCTTTACTTTAGTTTAATTTAAGCACACATATGTTTTTGTACATGCTATTTTATTAAATGCAAATTAATCGTAATTTACCCCTTTATTGTATATCAACAATAGAGAGCAATTTACATGATTAATCACCAGAAGCAGATGCCACAAGTTCAGTTATGAATATTACATCCATTAAATGCACTATAAAACGCTAAGTTCAAAGTGGAATGTTCTTTATTACTTTTAAAACTTTCGAACTTTACACTTTCCTAATCATCAAAAATGGTTTTCTTAACCACCATGCATAAAACTTTAAAATTTACAGGCATTTGGCCGCCAGATAAAAAAGATAAACTTTATCGTTTAAGAATGAACGTTAAATTCGGTTTAATGGTTTATTACGCATTAGGTGTTGTTTTTAATTTAATAGTTAGCATTCGGGGTAAGTTAAAAATACAGAAAACTTTCTTTTCAATTGAGATCTTTAAAATAATTTAATAGATGAGAAAACTCCCCTTCGTGATGTTGCTGAGGATCTTTTAGTAACAGTTGGTTACTTAAACATCATTTTTATATACATTGCGCTTTTTTATCAACAAGATGATTTAGTATCCCTATTCAAACGCTTGGAAGATTTTCGGCAATTCGGTTATCCAAAGGCAACACAAGCCATTTCGAAGCTAATAAACGCTTTCTGTCTGGGTTTGGTGTGGTATGGAACATTCGGAGCACTTTCGGTTTGCTATTATGCCGTCCACGACTACGAAAATTGCGTTATTAGCACGGAAATCGTTCAAAGAGATGCTCAATGCGGGTTCGCTTTACGATCCTATTTTCCGTATAATGTCAGAAGAGGATTCAATTATTATCTGCACTTGTTTATCGAAATGTATACAGTTTCGATGGCTTGTGCTGGAGCTATGCATCTAGTTATTTGTAGCGTTGCTGCTTTTGAATATCTAATTTTAAGAATAGAACATTTAAACGATATGTTGCAACAAGTTTTTCGAGATAATGATATTGATGGACATATTGCTAGATTTAGAATATGTGCTATGTATCATATTTATATTATAGAGTAAGATGATTGTGTTTATTTAATTATTTGTATTTAATTAATTATTTAAATTTAAGCTTGGCCCAACAAACTAACGAGTGCTTTCAGTTTGTTACAACACCAGTTTTAATTACTTACAGTATTTGTATTGGAAGTAGTCTGCTAGCATTTTTAGTGGTAAGTTTTGATTTTGTGCTATATTTTAGATAATCATTGTAATAATCTTTAAAGGCACCGACATTAATTTCCTTCATACACGGAATGGGTTGGGTCGTTGGACTTTTTTTGATGTGTTTTTCAGGACAAAGGATTCAAGATTACGTAAGTAGCTTTAACTTTTTAAGCTGTAGGTCTTCTTTACTATCCGAGGTCTTATAAGGATGATTTCGAGATAAATACGTAATAGGATTAAATAAACGTGTGCTTAATTCTCGAGGTTTATTGAATAAAAATTAATATAATTAAAAAAATATGTGATAAATATATTAAGCTATTTTAAAGTTACTATTATTAGTCTGTTATCATACGTAAAAATCTAGATATATAAAACAATACGATACACGTTGTTAGAAGTGAAAAATATGTTGAAAATTTTACTTTTAAACACGTGCACATAAATAACTATACATAAATAGCAAAATTGTAAACACCGATATTTTGTACCTTATCGTCTATACGCAATTCAACATGTTGTTTAGTCTTCTGTTTGACGTGGTAACAAGAATTCAGGCATTTAGCGACGTCTCCGAAGACGTCAGTGAGTTGATGTGTGAATTCTATCTTTCAAGGTAAACATTTTTTGTTATTTTTTATATGAACGATTCTTATAGAGTTGTGAAGACTTGGCTAAACTTGGAGTACAGAATGCACAATTCTGTTATAATTAAGCTACGCTCATATACTGCCCTTCTTTATACCGTGATTCGCCATAACGGCCTTCTCAAAATATACCTCTACTTCGATTTACGGTCTAATCTCAGTGATACTACACTAAAACATCTCTAACTACTTTTGTCTTAGAATGAAAGAATACCTTCGGAAGAACAATTTGAGTCAAAAAATTCTGCTTCTGTTCAGTAATACCCCCGGACGTCTCACCATTATATTAGATCTGTATAAGGATGTGAACATTAAATATCTATTAAATTGTCAATTAATGACTTTTGGAAGCAATTCAATATAAAAGTTGCTTTAGACAATATTGGCAACCGTGGGATGAGTTGAAATCAAGAACATTAAACTGAGCATGGGAAAGAAATGTTTAAAGAGTTTTCTTTCGTTTCTTTTACTCTTTACTCTTTGGTAAGGGCAAAAGCAAACAAGTATTGGACTGAAATTAGAATTAGCACTGTATTAGCTTTTGGATTTGGTCGTGCTTCTTTTGAAAAACTGTTTGACGTTTCGGATGTCATGTTGCAACCTTTTTCAAAAACTGGTTCGAAGTAGCAAATATTTTGGAGTTTTTCGGCAAAAAATAATTATTTATAATTTTTTAATTTATTACTATTTTTTTAATAAGGGTTACATTCTTAATTCCTCATTTCTAAATTGATGCGAAAGTTTCTAGGAGGTAAGAGGTTGTTATATAGAGGTTATAAGAGGTTGTTATATATCCGCTTCTCCAAAGTTTCTTCTGTTAATTGTTTGTATATTTAACAAAAAAATTAAACAACAATATTCTAGTATTGAATATTAACACTAGTCGTTAGAGCATGGATGTCCAACATAGAACAATTGTCGACAAAGGAAAAGATTATTCAGCGAAATTTTAAGGGGTGTCTTTCATATAACTTTTTGTTCAAAACGCCCGTTTCCTCCAAGTCATAGCCCTTTAAAATTAGGAGAAAAAAATTATTTTATTCAATAAATCCACTTTGGAAGAAGTAAGATAAATGAAACATGGCAGTTAACTATTACCAATCAAATAACATTTGTTGGCGATTTTAGTAACCTTAAAATGTTATTTACGAGGGGATGAAAAAATCAACCCCTATCATACTTTGCTTCAGGAGTTTTGATGAGGTTTGAATTGAATAGAGGGATAAAATAGACAACTTTTTGTGTCTTCATATTATTCCACAGAAATGGAAAGGTCAACCTGGGTTTGATGAGTTTATTTTTAGCTTACAGCAATCTGAAATTGTAAATTTTCTGTTTTGTTTTGCAAGTAAATAAAACCATTTTTTCTGCTTATAAATGTACATATTTTTTTAAAATTATTATGATTGCTACGGAATAAAATGGAAATTCTATAGTCTACTAGAATTAAGTTCTAATCTCGTATTTATTAATAAAACAATTTTTTTCGCAATAGAAAAAGTATTGTTACCATTAAAAAAAAATATGTTGCCCCGAAAGTGTACGCCACTGTAAAAAAATTTAAACATAGGAAAAGACTACAATTTATTTTCTTTGATTTATCTTTGACATCAATTTCAAACAGAAACGCGTTTTTAAAAATCATGGATTCCGTTCAAAGTTTCTTATTAAAATGAGAGGCATATTGGAGATTTACGCGTTAGGGAATTAAATTAGAATTAATTATAAAAGTATCAAATGCAGGTCCTTATATATCCGCTTCTCCAAAGTTTCTTCTGTTAATTGTTTGTATATTTAACAAACAAATTAATTTAAAGTCGTTAGAGCATGGATGTCCAACATAGAACAATTGTCGACAAAGGAAAAGAAAATACTTAATGGATTGAAGGTTTCTTAACATTTTTCACAATATCGTCGATGTGTAACTGTACAAACCACCTGTATAATAACAAATATCTATCATATTTATATTGTATATTATTTATACTGAATATTTTTCAGTACTATATAAAATACCACATTTTTTGCATAGTCTCAATCGGGTTGTCTGATGATGATCACATTGTCAGTACGTTCAACATCAGCCAATCCGAACGAATCCCCAATCTTCCAAAATCTGGAGATCTCCGTCGCGCTAAATGTTATTATATCCAAGTTCGACTGATGTCCTCCCCAATATTCCATTTTTGTTACTTTTGTGACTGCTTTTCAATTTTATATGTTAACAAATACTTTTCTAGCTTGTTTAAAATTTACTGCTTATTTTGCTGCAATATACTTTTAGCCCTAAATCATTCATTAACAGAGCGCGGTGATTTTAGCTTACACGTCTTCCACCACATGAAATATGTTATGTGACAATGAGAGACAATCTCAGACCCCTCTAAACATTGAGGCCGGAGTGAGGCGAATTTTGGAACCGTTAAGGTAAACTCACCGCGTTCTGTACATTAATGACAACTATAGCTTTTCTGCACCATGTATTGCACCATTTATGGCGCTCTCGATGTTAAAAATGTTATTTTAGTTGTTTGTGCTTTCATATATTTGTACTTCCTAGCATATTAAGTGAAGTATCCATTATTTAGCTCAAAGACCTGCTGTTGTCTTCTTCATGTTTGTATATTAATTTTCAGACCCCTTTTGGGAACATGTTCCATATGTTGTTAGTAAATCGAGGAATATCTATGCATTTAGTAATGTCTTGCTACCTTAATTACGGTCGCTGTACTGTTCGTTAAGGTTTCTTGATTATAAGCTACTTGTTTCTATCAAGGTAAGGTAGAATAAAGGCAGCCCACAAATTAAAAAAAAATATGTTACAGCATGAACACAATCATAACTTCAAGGCAATAATATTTAAATTGGTACCATTATTAAGGAATCATTATTCCTTTGTATGTTTTGATTGTGTACTGTTGTACAAATTACGTTCATGTTTTCAATTAAAATATTAAGTTATAATATTTTAAAAATTATATTGTTCTAGATTTCTCAAAAGCTTTCTGTAACTACTAAGAATATATATCATAACTTGAGTGATAAATTTGTGCTCAGAGTAATTCTTTTCGTATGGAAAATATTTGCCGACCGCGCATTTAACTGGCCTTGCTTTATCACATCATTATTTTTAAATTTGTTTTTATGTGCGATGGATATAAACGCTTGAGAAATGTTTATATCAAAACGTTTTCAGGTTCACAAATGTTGATCAACACACTTATACAATTCGTATATAATATTTATCGATTTAAATTTTACGTCAGACGAAAATTTATATGTTATTTACATTGAATAATTTGATTTTAGAGATTCATAGTTAAAAAATTGATTTATAGTTTTACAAATTGTTTAAATAAAAAATTTAAAAAATTGCCTTCAATTTTCATCATAAATCGTTAATTTTAGAATTCTAATATAATGAAAGTAAATCAAATGAATATTTAAACATAACATAAATGCATAACACGTATAGAATTAATTCAAATTTATATTAGTATTTCTAAAGAACTCCTATGATTGCTTTAGTACGTTTCTCTATTAATGCATTTGGTATCAATAAATTAGATGTAACACAATACTACTCTATTAGCATATAACTTCTTTAAGAGAAATAATGTTTGTAAAAATTATTTCCAGTGGAAGGTAAGCAATATAAGTTAGTAAAAACAAGATGCAATCGAACTTTCACAGCAAGGTATGACGTTTTCACCCCCCTCCTCAGCTTAATGAGTTTACTTGACCATTTTGCAATAAAAGGTCTGGTGCGTTCGGAATTTGTAAAATTTTACTGTGTGTATTCAACTTAAATATTCACAAATATGTTTTTTCTTGTTGTTTACCCGTAAGTAGATAAATATTATTTTTTTATTTTTCTTATCAACAGACAGCTTTGATTAAAACAGTTCTAATTATAAAAGTAATTAGAACTGTTTTAACTTTAGTTAATTATTAGATTTATATAATTTTGTAGTGCTTATCGAATTTAATTCATTAGTTTTGGGTCTACTTATAATAAATATAATTCTGAATATACGTGAAAACTGACATCCTGCGGACAATTTATTAATTCCTAATAAGAATATATTGAAAATTGGAGATAATTATTTTGGCGGAAAAGTTCATCGTTTCCTAATTTCAAAATTGTAGTTTGAATTTTAATCGGTAGAGTTCATATGAAAGTTCACTATCGAATAATATACAATGTAAATATGATAGATATTTGACGTTAGATATGCTATAACAACAAATACCTATCATTGTATATTATTCGATAGAAAACTTCTTAAAGGTACCCGATGTAGGAATTATATTGAGATGGTAATGAGATCACATCACTGCTACAGAAACAGATCTTTCGATATTATATAAAATATCTATACAAATATGTTTCTATGATATAGTAATATTTCTTTATAATCACTGAATATACGGTGCGCGCGTGTATATAGGTTATATAACTTTGCGAATCCAAATTTTCTATCGGAAATGATGACAAGTTTATGATTTCTGAGACAAAATTAAAAAACTTTTTTTTTAATGGATATATTTGCATGCCTAAGTTTATACATGTAATTACTTAGAAATTACGATTTACAATTTTTATTTCCTCAATAAATGACAGCCTTGAAACAAAAATAAACTGTCTCAAAACTTGTTTTTGCATCAAAAACTACTTTTGGTAGACTGCTAGTGCGTGTTAAAAAGGATGTGTGTGAGTGAAAATAATTCAAATGAATATTTAAACTATTCATAATATATATAGAATTAATACAAATTGAGTATCAATAAATTAAATGCCACAAGACATATATCTCCTTTAATATAAATAATATTTGCAAAAATTTATTTTCATTGGTAGATAAGCTATATAAGGTTTCTCTTAATCAGTAATTTATGAGCAAAAAACGACATATAATCGAACTTTCACAACAAAATATGACGTTTTTCAACCTCCCTCCTTAGCATGATGAGTCATTTTTGTAATAAAAGGCCTTGATAATTCCAAAATTGAGTAATTTTACTGTGTCTATTAAATAAGTATGTTTTCGTAAGTAGATTAATATTATAATTTTATTCCTTTTATCAAAAGATTTGATTACAACAGTCATAATATTAATAGTTATATAAATAATTGTAATTGGTTATATAATTTTATAGTTCGTATCAAATTCATTTCTTGAGTTTTAGATCTACTTGTAATATACTTCTGAATTTTTAGAGCACCTCCATTGCTGAAGTAGCTTATGGTACAGAATGGGGAAATAGTAGTACAAGAGTACAGAAAGATCTTATGTTTATGTTGCTTAGAGCGAATAAACCGATAAAATTTGTTTGCGGACCATTGGGTGATTGCAACTTTGAGACGTTCTATAGAGTAAGCATATTTTTTAATTTTATATATTTTTTAATATAAACAACATATTTATACATATTTCAGATAATGTCCACAGCTTATAAATTTACAAGTTTAAAAACAGGCCTAGGAAATTAAGAATTTACAAAAGACAACAAAGATGTTAGTGTTAGTTTTATTAATCACAACTATTCACATTTTATTTTTTACTTGGTACTTTCTTGAGAAATCTAAATATAAGAATCTTGAGAAAAAATTACCGGGACCTCCTGTAAAATTTTTAACTGGTAATATTGGAGAATTTGGAAATAATATTTTTGGTAATATCATTAGAATGTGAGATTTTTACTAAATATTATTGTTACCAATTTTATGTTTTAGATTTATTTAAAAATTCGCAAAGAATTATAAAAACGTATGGAAAAATTGTAAGAGTATGGCAGGGTCCGTTTCGAATGAACGTTTTTATAACAGATCCGACCCTCACCGAATTTTTCCTTACCTCCACCACACATATCAAAAAATCAAGTGGATATGACATATTTAAATCCTGGCTCGGTAACGGATTAATTAATAGTACTGGCGAAATATGGATGAAGTACCGAAAAATATTAACACCAGCATTTCACTTTAGTGTATTAGATCAGTTTCCATCTGGTTTTCATAACAATTCACAAATTTTAGTTGAAACATTAAAAAAGAAATCAGGAGAAACGTTTGATATATATCCATACATCAAACTTTACGCAATAGATGCCTTATGCGGTAAGAATATTGATTTAACTCATTACAATTACAACTTTATTTTATTATTTAAATTAGAAACATCAATGGCAGTTAATTTTCATTCTCAAGAAGCCGGAAAAAGTTTATACGTGTCATGCTTAGAGTCAGCTTTACGTATTTTTATGTGTAGATTTTTTTCTGTGTTGACCAGATACGATACTATATTCGCATTAACACCTAAAAGCAAGGTATATAATGGATTAATAAAAGAGATGCAAGACGTTACTTTGAGTGTTATCAGAAAACGAAAGAAGGAACTGGCAAGTAATGTAATCGAAGACGATAAAGATGACTTTGGTATTAAAAAAAAGAGGGTGTTTTTGGATAGCCTTGTCGAACATGGTGGTCTTACTGAACAAGAAATCGAATGGCAGGTCAACACATTCTTATTCGCCGTAAGTATGAAATGATAAATATTAATTTTTTTTAACTTAGTGATATTAGGGACAAGACACAGTTGGAGGCTGTATATCATTTTCACTATACGAACTTGCAAAACATCCAGATGTTTGTGAAATTATACGTAAAGAGATTATTGAGGTTGTTGGTGAAGACAGAAAAGCCATTATTACTTCGTCGGATTTAAAAAAGTTACAATACTTAGATCGAGTTTTAAAAGAATGCATGCGTATATTCCCGCCGGTACCTCTCTTTGAAAGGGAGCTTGTTGAAGACGTTGAAATAGGTTGAGTATCTTCTGTTGTTATATTTGTCCTCCATTAACATCGATAATTTTTTTAGGCGGTCTAGAATTTCCAAAAGGAACGACAGTTTCTTTTCATCCTTATTCGCATCATCGCAACCCTGATTTATTTCCAGATCCTGAAGTATTTGATCCGGATCGTTTCTTACCGGAAGTCTCATCGACTAGACATCCTTTTGCTTACATACCGTTTAGTGCTGGGCCAAGAAATTGCATTGGTAAACAACATAATTAAATGATGAATTGAAAATTGTAGTTTACTTTTTTTTAGGGCAAAGATACGCACTTATGAATGTAAAAATAGCTGTGGCCAATATAATTAGAAATTTTGATTTAAGTCCTTCAGAAGAACCGCACACACCGATTTTAGGTAATTCGGCCATTTTAAGGTCAAAGAATGGTCTACCCATTAAATTTGTTTATAGAACGTAAATATCGATTTTATGTTTTGTTATATTAAAATTATATTAAAACAAATAAATGTTTCACAGTGAAGTGAAAAAAGTTTTATTTGTAACGTTTGTTGATTTGAACAATAAAATGTGTTTGAATAATTTTATTCCGGTGCTGTGGAATGGATATTTTACACAACAATGTCATTTTGTTTTGAGTCAATTTCCGAATAGTTTATATAACAAACCTGTGAGTGAAAAATCGTTGATATTATTTTATTTTCCTGTAAAAAGCATTAAAGTTTTGTGCATTATTTTTGATTGCCACTTTACTTTATCAAGTAAATTTATATACATTTTTCTTCTGCTATATTGATTATGGAAGTATATATATATTTAAAAATAACTTCGAAAAATATAAGATACTGTTATGTAAATGTTTATGATAAATGCATAAAGTAATTGTCTGTAAAGTAATTAAATTATTTTGATTCACATCATGCAATTGTTAAAAATATCGGGTTGCAAGCGATGTGAAAAGCGTTTGAAGAAAGAGTTATTCAATTAATTATGTTAAAATTTAAACAAATCTTTAATAGAAGTGTACAGTAACATGTATTTGATAAATACGTAATTTTCTGGTATTATATAACGACTTGATTGTAACTGTAAGTGTTACAAGTACGAAGAAGATTATTCTCTCTTCCAAGTGGAAGTTGCTATTCGTAAAGTGTATACCTGCAATGAAAGAAGCAGAAATTATATTAGTCGTCGCGACAGTCTACTTAAAACTGTGAATCCGTCAAAATTAAAGTAAATAAAGGATGAAGAAAACTACAAATGATGAGGGAAAATGTATATATCACATTTTTAGTTGCAGCCACCTAGAAGAATAACCAAAAAGACCCGATCGAGAATATAATAAGATAACACAAAAAGTTCGTGAAATCTGGAAACACTCTAGCTCAACAACAAAAAATATCCAGCTGTTATTCTATTATCCTATTAAGTATAGGGGAAATAAAATATGATTAGAATATGATTATTGACAAATTAAAAATGAAAAAACTGATGAAACGATAAATCTACATTATTAAGTTACTACTACTCACGCAATTTACAAAACTCGCTCGCTTCGCTCGGTCGTTTTGGCAAATATTACGTTCGTTAAACAAAATTAGTTTTTTCATAACTGGTTACGTAAATAACTATTTCGACACTTTCAACCATACCTTTAAATGTGCTGGTAAGAACTCTTCGGATTTGATTAAGAAGAATTTTATAGTTGTAGTTGCAAACATAACGGAGCAGATTGCAAGGTGGTTGAAAACGATATCGTGGTATAATTAATTGCAGTCATATAACGGACAAAAACGACTGCAGACAGGTAGATTACGAACCCCAAACTCTGGCGTGAAATGTTCAGGTCTGCATTAATGAATACTACAAATATATAATATTAAAAAAAGGTAGTTAAGTATTGCGTTGAGTGAAAGTACAACAATGTAGTTAAAGTTTGTATTTAAATAAAATTTGTAAATTGATGATAAAATAAAAAAGAAATTCGTCTCTAGATAATAAGTATAAGTACTTTTTCGGAGTGATAATTATCGAATGTACTGTTTCTGAAGATCATAAAAGCCACCATAAATATCGAAAACCATACGATAGGGTTTGTAAGGTATACGATAGGTTAGCTAAAAACAAATTAACTTCATTAAAGGGTGATTATTACTTGACATACGAACAACGTAAATATATAATTCAATAAAGTATTCACAGTATGGATTTTACAAAAACAAGTTAGTTGGCAATTAGACAGAAATTTGTGTTAACAAGTTTTTTAATGATCTCTGTGGTTTTATATTCCCGATATAAATTAAATTATTAAATTTTATAGGTAATATTTTAATGGGGAAATATGCTTCAGTTTCAATTGTTGGCTGGGTTTGTATAGAAAATTCTAGTAGCTGACCATATACCAATTTAGCAGATAAGCAACATAAGTCCTTCAGAGATGATCTAAGACTGCGTAATATCAAAAGTTAGTTTTGGTTCCATCTAGTGGAATTACCTTAGGCAATAATCGCCGATTTTAAAGTTCTGTGAAATCGTTTTATCATATTGTTACTTTGTGGTTGATAAGCGGAAGTATGTATTTGGTGTGTGTAATTCGATTTATGTACGGATGATACTTAAGTAGTGAAGAAGTTGTAGTTTTTCCTTTTTAAGGGTATACCACTTTTAGAGCAATTTCAGAGGAATCGCTGAAATTTGTGGGATCGGGGCTTAGGGGACCACGGGGACTCTAGCTGTGGCCTGTGCTGGTTTTGTTCTTTTTATAGTTGTAGTTTTCTGATTTAAAAGTATTACGTCAGGCGGGGAACAAAATTTTAAATTATAATGTCAGTCTCGTTTCAGGATGTATAACATGATCTTGGCGAGATTGAGTTACATCGTTTTGTTCTTTTAAATGTTTAACTTCTGACCCTTTTTCCTTATTGTTTAGTAATTGAGCGATATTTTCAAATCACGTCCACCTTTAGTAAATAACAACGGTCACGCCGGGATGAGATCTGGATGTTTTAAAATTGTCACGTGTGTGCTGATATCACATCGGAGTCACCAATGTGGTCTTATATGACCAACCTAAATTAAATTATATTAAATTTGATAAATATTTTAATGGGGAAATGTCGACGTGTTTATACAACTTGTTTTATGTTGTTATATTTTATTTGCATTCAATTATTTTAATGATTTTGTTTTATGCCACCATTAAATGCTCGCTACGGTGTAATTTCTTCATTGTCAAACAGGGATGTTTGAAGAGATGCATCGTTTTATTTCAAACAACATTATATTATATTAATGAATTAATTACTTTTGATTTGAATTTATGTGAAGAGGTGCCATAAAATATATAAATATTTTGGTAGTGATATTATTGTATGGCAAAATGAAAGTGTATGATTTCAAGATAGATTTGTAAGATATGGGCTCTTTTTTAAGAATATAAGTTGAAACCAATATGGAAATGAAACCAAATTGCAGTTGATCAATTGTTACAATGAATTATTCTATATACTTCTGGAAGATTATAATTACAGTTGTGTTATCACACAACCACTTTAGTATGTCATTTATCGGGAAATAGTCCATTACATCAATATAAATATGGTATAAACGTTTATTAACGGACATTTATGTTGAATACACAACTTTCTATGTTTCCATAATTTTAAACATTAAAAGTAAATAACTTCAACTATTCAGGATTATTTTTATTTTATTATTTATATATTTAGGGATTGATTGTCTTGTTTTGAAAAAACGATCAAATCACCCTGCATGATATAATCTGTGCAATCATTTGCATTATCACATTCTTTTAAATTTTGTAGAAACACTTCTGCTGCATTTCGGATAGTCCAGTGTTGAAGACATAAACATAATTCCGTATTAACGTTTTATAATTTTCGAACATTTGGATCCTCTATTGATATCGGTAATTTCGTATATTTTGCTGATGTTTTCTCATTGTTTAATAGTAACAAAAACATGTTCAGTGGTCTTGAGTCGACATTCAACATGATTTAAAGGTAATAAAACTTATCATACTCGTTCTCTTCCATTACAGATGGCTACCTATCGAGCCAGGGCCTTGTATACTTTGCCAATATACGAGAACTTTCTCAGGATGATTTACTTCAGAGATGCTTGGAAGGCTACTTATAAAATTTAAATGAAGCCATCGGTACTACGCTATAGTGTTTGGCATTTAGCAACTAATCTCTGTCTATAAAATTCACTTTGCTGCTTATTTGGCCGAAAGAATCTTATATGATGCGATGGTTATAGATTCATTTTACAAATTAT
Source organism: Onthophagus sagittarius (assembly GCA_036711965.1). Lineage (NCBI taxonomy): Eukaryota > Metazoa > Arthropoda > Insecta > Coleoptera > Scarabaeidae > Onthophagus > Onthophagus sagittarius. Next base: position 51,803,632 of record JASERS010000001.1, read on the forward strand.
GGATGATATGTAACTGACAATCAGTGCATACTGCAAACCATTTACTAACGTGTATGGCAAAGAATGACAGACAGAACCGACGCACTCAAAGTATGTTAAAAAAAGGCAAGGACAGCTCGAAAAAAGATTTTGATGATGTTAAAATCGATGAATTTGTAGAAGAGGAAAGTGTTTTATAAGGCCCTGGCATTGCATACAATGCTTTTATTGGTCCTGATTCATAATGAATGTAAACGTGAATCGTAGATCGTGTATATTGTCAAACACAAAGTGGATGTAAGATATTAAATGATCAATTCAGTAAAAAATGTCTTTATTATAATTGTGACTACTGTGGAAAAGATGAAAGAGACAAAACCAATAAAAAACAAATACTTATACAGGTGTCTAATAACGATTTAAATTTTTAAGTAAAAACTTAAAATTTTAAACATTCAAAAACAATTTCGAGGTAAATTTTATGTGTGTGTTACGGGTGCCTACAATTTATACATACCTAAACATAATTCATACATTCGCTTATTATGAACATCATAATAAAAAATACTGTAATTTATCTTTCCATTAATTATGTATTACGTTGTACGTTTCACGTTTACGTTTATTGTGAACGAATATTAGTTAATACTGAATTTAAATCATATATAATATATCTTTTTAATTCCTTGAAGTGGATTATTTACCTGTGTTTACGTTTAACGGAAATTTCTAAAATTATAAAATAATTATTAACAATTATATACTATAAAGTTAACATAGTAAAATTAATAATCTCCAAGTGTTGTGTATGTACTAAATTTTTGACGAGCGCTGTACTTAGGAGTTTGCCTATCTCAGTTCGATGATTTGCTGTCGCATTCCTTCTGCGCAACTGACCGGCCAAAACGAATTTGTCAAGCAATACCAATATTACAAATACATTAAAAAAAATCAGTTAACCCCCACTACCCCCAAATGACGTATATGTCTTACCTTTAGTGTAAGACGTAAGTGTAAGTGTAACGTGTTGTGTGATTAATTTACGGTTTTCTTTGAAATATTTTCAAAATACCTAATATGTAGTTTTGTCATGTTCATACGACAAGTAGCAACATGTTAGCCCCCGTAATTTCGGTGAGGTTGATCTAAAATATTGAATCTAAAAACATTTTTGTATGTACTACAAGTATATTCAATGCAATCAAAATCGATAGCGTGGTTTTTAAATATTCCTTAAAAATAAGGGTTGTTCAACTCTTTTCACCTTATGGTATATGAGTAATATATAAAATGAAAGTTTATTAAAAATGAATATCAGTTCGAATTTACTAAATGTAAATTACACTTTTCAATGTGGTCACAATTTTATTCACAAATATTACGTTAAAAACGTATAATAATTATAAGACTTTTTTATAATACGTAATATATATATTTGTAATACGTTAAAAATGATTTTGAGTCCTATAAAAGCTTTAGGTTTACACGCATAAATGGCTTGTCGTATTGAATGGACGCCAAACGATTAATGAAATATTTTTTTTACTAAAATAAAAATAAATTCTATCATTATACAGCGTGTTAATGTTTACTCGACAAAATAGAAGAAAAACGTTAATAAATATGCGGTCAAAAAGGCGTCATGTTATTATTGAATCTTTGATTTAGAAAATTCTTGACATCCAATCTAAAATGGGCTTTAATATTATAAAAATTTCTGATGGCATTTATTGTAAAACTTACCTCATCACTACATATATAAAATTCTACATCAAATAATAGATTTTTGGTTTTGGACCATGCCTGCAAACTGTTTACCAAAATTCAAACAAATTTAAAGTCGCATTGTGTAGAGCTTTGATTATTGTAAGGATATTTTTATGTAAGGATTATTTGTGCTAATTTTATAATGCTTGTAGATGAATCGTTTTTAACTTGCTTGCTCTAACATAATTGATTATGTGGAGGATGATTCAAATTCGATGTCCAAATTGTTAGAAATAAAGTAGCTTACTTGTCATAATCTAATAAATTTCAATGTCGAAAACATCAAAGCCCTATCTATGTCAAGAAACGAAGAAAAAGATAATCTCAGGAAACGCGACCAATTTTTCGAGGATTTCAATAAAACAGCTTCATCATATCTAAAAGTCTCAAACACGGAAGTCGTTATGTCTGTTCAATGATTTATCATTTATATGTGATTCTCCCACGAAATCCTACTACTACCATTCAAAACAGAAATTGTTGCAACTTTATTCAGAAACTGGTTCAAGTTCGAACCAGTTTCTGAAGAAGGTTGGAACATGGCATCCAAAACATCAAACATTTGTTCAGAAAACAAACGGCAAAACCCGAAAGTTTCTAGTGATAGTTCTATTGTTAGTGCTAGTGCTAGTTCTATCTAATTTTAGTTCAAAGTTTAAAAGTTGTTACTTAACACGTATCACATAGAGAAACCTATTTACAACAAGTTAATCTGCCACAATTGTTTGCTGGATCAATCAACAAACAAACTTGTATTGATTTTTTTCTTTTCATTTTTAAGTTTGTTGATGACATCAATTGCTCAGTTCAATAGTGTTTTCAATAGCTTTGATCAACACTTTCACTTCACTGTAGAGACAGAGGTGGTCGGTCCCCTTTCTTGATACCATTCAAAATCATATCAAATTTTTTAACTACATTCCAACTAGTAAAGTTAACCTCTAATGAACGGTTCCTTAAAGAAAACGTAAAACGGCTTGATAATATCTTCTTAAACAACGGTTATACTAATGGTCTCTTGCTTGGTATATTCAGTCATAGTAATAATTTTCACTCATCTGCTGCTAATCTCAATATGACCGATAAACCTTATGGTACTCAAGAGAACCTCTCATGTGTTTCTAAATTTATATATGTAAAGATCCTCTTCGTTCCTTATTTGACACCTCAGTTGATTTCTGTTCTGAAGACTGACTATAAAATTTGCAAAATTCAATGGTAGATCTCTGTCTTATTTATTCTCTAAAATTAAGGATCCTATGCACCTTCTAGCCCGGTCTCACGTAATTTGCAGAATACCTTGTAATAATTGCAATGGTTGATATATCGGTACCGCTATACAGTATCTTTCCAATAGAATTAACCAATCAAAAAGGGATTTCTTAACTGGAAATGAGAGAAAAAGTGCGTTAGTGGCCCATCATGTTAATGAGGGCCATTATTTCGATTTAAACAACTATCATAGGTAGAGAATAGGTATGCCAAAAAAGGGTATTTTGGAGGACTTTAGAATTGCTATCGATATTTTAAGCTCAATTTATCTTGCTTGAATACAATAACTGGCGGTTTTTCTAAAAATTGTTTATCGATTTAACGTAGATTTTGAAATTATATATTTTTGAACATTCGTATATAAAAAAAAAATTTTTGTTTTGTGTTTCATTTTGAAAATTGTTGTGTAGCGCCTCTGTTGGGTGACTGGTGTAAATGTTCAAGTCAAGTTTTTGCGGTTTTTATTTTCGACGTCTTAGTTGTAACGTTTAACTTCTTCAAAGTCACAGTTATTTTGGTTTTAAAAAAAATTAACGTGTTCTGTTTTACTTGGGAGTTAGAGATTAAGTTAAAGTTGTTTCATTCTTAATAAAAAATCCGTATTTGGCGTTTTTAGATTGAATGCCTATGTTGCTTGAACTGATTGAATCGTTTGTCATTAGTAAGTAGATTAATTTATTTTTAGGTGATTTACATTTTGTTGTTCATTGCATCTTTCTTCGTTCCTAACGTATACCAACTGTTACTCCGTTTTTTTAAAATAAATTTGTCTTTTTTTATTTTGACTAAAATTGAAAATATCGTAAAATCAGGGAGTGCAATTATGGATTCCTATTAAATGGATTCAGAATAAAAATCTCCATCCAAAAACGTGAAAAAAATATACCGAGCAATTTGAGAACCAAAACTAAAAATAAATTGCTGGGAATTGAAGATGGCGTCAGAAAAAACTTATTTGTAGCATAAAACATAGAATTCATCAAAGCATTTCATTTGAATTTTGATGCGTGTTTTGTCTGACATCCAGTATAAAAAAAAATCCCAATTTGCTATTACACCATCGTAATACCAGGAATTAAAGCAGGTATGAAAACCAGAAATTGTTTATTACCCCACTTATTTAAACAATCTCATAGTTAATGCTGAAAAGGTGATGAATATTTTCCTTTCCTATAGCATTCTTTTCTACAAACCGTCATATGACGTGTATTCAACTAAAAAATAAAAAAATATTTGCAATTATTGGAATCATTAAAGTTTTAGTAGGCGTATAAAAAAGCTGGACGTTTTCTTTAACACTATAATCATTCAAAGCTATCCAAAGGTGCTTTATAAATGTTAAATTTTTCAATAAGTTGTACTTACAAATAAGTAGATAACTATTATTTTTAATTCGTTTTATCAATATAATTATTACATTATTAAAGTGCAAATATTAATACAATTATATAAGATTGTAGTGAGTATTAAATTTAATTCGTCAGTTTTGGGTTTAGTTATAACACAATTCTGAATTTTTTAAGTATTTTACATTGAACGATCTGTATGAGACGTTCTTGGGAGTAAGTACATTTTCACTTTTACATATTTTTTCATTTTAACTACACGTTTACATGTTTTCAGATAACATATACTGCCTATAAATTTACTAGTCAAAAACAGTTCTAGGGGACTAAAAATTTATACAAAGCTAATTTTATAGAAATTAATTTTTTCTATAAAAGTTAAGTTATAAAAGTTTTTCATAACTTAAAATAATACAAAAGAAAGATGTTAGTGTTAGTTTTATTAATCACAACTATTCACATTTTATTTTTTACTTGGTACATTTTTGAGAAAACAAAGTACAAAAATCTTGAAAAAAATTTACCGGGACCTCCTGTAAAATTTTTAACTGGTAATATTGGAGAATTTGGAAATAATATTTATGGTAATATTATTTAAAAATTAGATTTTTTACAAATATTGTTGTTAATTTTATGTTTTAGATTTATTTCAAAATTGTCAAAGAATGTTGAAAACGTATGGTAAAATTGTAAGAGTGTGGCAGGGTCCGTTTCGAATGAACGTTTTCATAACAGATCCAAGCCTTACTGAATTTTTCCTTACCTCCAATACACATATTAAAAAGTCAGGTGGATATGACGTATTTAAATCCTGGCTCGGTAACGGATTAATTAATAGTACTGGCGAAATATGGTTGAAGTACCGAAAAATATTAACACCAGCATTTCACTTCAGTGTATTAGATCAATTTCCAACTGGTTTTCATAACAATTCACAAGTTTTAGTTGAAATATTAAAGAAAAAATCAGGAGAAACGTTTGATGTATATCCATACATCAAACTTTACGCAATAGATGCTTTATGCGGTAAGACATTTTACATCAATATATTGCATTTACAATTTTATTTTATTAATGAAATTAGAATCATCAATGGCGGTCAATTTTCATGCTCAAGAAGCCGGAAAAAGTTTATACGTGTCATCTTTAGAATCAGCTTTACATATTTTTATGTGTAGATTTTTTTCTGTATTGACAAGATACGAAACTTTATTTGCCTTAACACCCAAAAGTAAAATATATAACAAATTAATAAAACAAATGCAAGACGTAACTTTGAGTGTTATCAGAAAACGAAAGAAAGAATTGGCCAGTAAGATAATCGAAGACGATAAAGATAGTGACTTTGGTATTAGAAAAAAGAGGGTGTTTTTGGATAGTCTTGTAGATCATGGAGGTCTCACTGAACAAGAAATCGAATGGCAGGTCAACACATTCTTATTCGCCGTAAGTAAAAAATGATTAAGTTTTAATCTTTTTTAACTTATTAATATTAGGGGCAAGATACAGTTGGAAGTTGTATATCATTTTCACTATACCAACTTGCAAAACACCCAGATATTTGTGAAATAATACGTAAAGAGATTATTGAGATTGTTGGTGAAGACAGAAAAACCGTTATTACTTCGTCAGCTTTAAAAGAGTTACAATACTTGGATCGAGTTATAAAAGAATGTATTCGTTTGTACCCGCCGGTACCTCTTTTCGAAAGAGAACTTGTTGAAGACGTTGAAATAGGTCGAGTTTCCACTGTTGTTTTATTTGTCCTCCCTTAACATCGACAATTCTTTTAGGCGGTCTAGAATTTCCAAAGGGAACGACGGTTTCCTTTCACCCTTATTCGCATCATCGCAACCCTGATTTATTTCCAGATCCTGAAGTATTTGATCCGGATCGTTTCTTACCGGAAATCTCATCGACTAGACATCCTTTTGCTTACATACCTTTTAGTGCTGGACCAAGAAATTGCATTGGTAAGCAACATAATTAAATGTAGAATTGAAAATTTTAGTTTATATTTTAGGGCAAAAATACGCACTAATGAGTATAAAAATAGCGGTGGCCAATATAATTAGAAATTTTGATTTAAGTCCTTCGGATGAACCGCACACGCCGATTTTAGGCAATTCGGCAGTTTTAAGATCGAAGAATGGTCTACCTATCAAATTAATTTATAAAAATTAAATATCTATTTTAACTTGTGTTATACTAAAATTATATTAAAACAAATAAATATTTCGCAGTGAATTGAAAAAGATTTGTTTGTAACATTTTTTGATTTGAATAGTAGAATGTGCATGAATAATTTTATTCGGGTGCTCTAAAATATAACGGGCGCTTTACAAAACAATTATTTTAGAATGTCATTTTAGTTTTGAGTCAATTTCCAACTATACTCCAACTGTTTATATAACAAATCTGTGAGTGAAAAGTTGTTCATATTTTATTTTCCTATAAAAAGTATAAAAAAGTACCATTGTCGATTGCCACTTTATTTTTGTCAAATAAATTTTGCTTCTGCTACATTAATTATAAAAGCAATAACTATTTAAGTAATTTGAAGTAACTTCGAAAAATATAACATAGTGTTATGCAAATAAGTGCATAATAAAAGAGTTAATATAATAGTAGGCAATTTGCACATTTTCATGTCAATACATTATGCATACACTATGCTAATTTTGCTTCTTGTTGCAACAACTAAGTAACTAAGTAATTGTCTCTAGTTAATTGTTTTGACTCACATCATGTAATCATCAAATACATAAAATTACGACAGATTTGAAATGTTTTTGAAGAAAGGGTTATCAGACAGTTACATTAAAATTTTAACATAATAAAGTGGAGCAAACTCTTCATCGAAATCAACTGCGACTCAAATCTAATCAATTTTATACAATTTAAGGTTAATTTTTAAAGAATAATATCAATGAAGTAGTGCAGATAAAGAAAATTTTATTGCAATCAGTGCCACGTGTACGCAGCGAATTCTTTTTATGAAGTGGAAGTAGTTATTTGAAAGATGTATACCAGCAGTGAAAGCCAAAGAAAATCCTATTAGAAATCATAGCAAGTCTACTAAAAACAGCACATCTATTACAGTCATACTTACAATTATTTAAAGTAGAGAACTGCAGATGGTATGAGAAAAAATAGTCAGTCACTAATAATAAAAACAAGAACAATCCGACTAATAGAGAATAAGATTATGAGATGACTTAAAATTGGTATCAGCGCCCTTACTTTTGTGATCGATATCTTCGTAACCACTCAATGACAAATATGCGGTAAGTGTTCTGTAACCAGTAACTGTTTGACGAAAAATATTCAAATTTGAACTGAGATCGTTTTTATTTTCGATATTCCATATAGATTCGCAGAAAATCGCGTTTACGTATCAAATAAAATATGCGCCACATCAAGAACACATCGGTTCAAATTTGAGAAAAAGAAATTTCCACTGATTATAACAAACTTTACTGCATTTTTTTTATTGAGGGGTTACGAATATATCGATATTTAAAGTGAGGGATCTTGACTTTTTGCACGGATTTCAGTGTACACAGTCTCAGTTATTAATTAAGAGTTTGATATTTTGCAGGCTTGTACTCTATCACAGATCGCATTTTGTCCCAAAAAAGCGTGACCCCATAATGACATTTTTTTTTAATTGCACGTTATATATTTTCTCACATTTTTGGATGTCTCTTATGGGTGTCTACACTCTAAAATTTTATTGAGGGCGCAAAAAAATAAAAACGAAAAAAATCGTATTTGCATCATTGGTTTTAATAATTGATTAAAATTACAAACAGTGTCTCATGAATAAAATTTTATAAAAAATTATTAAGTGAGGTCTAGTGGATTTATTAATCAACTTCTATTGGTTCAAATTTATACAGAGTGGCCATAATCTAGTGTCAAAATGTTCAAACTTTAAAGCAGATTATCTTTCTTATTTTAAATTGGACCCCCTACGTATATTATATTTTATATTACTTGATGCAGAAATTAAAAACAAAATTATTTTGTAATCAAAACCCCATCATAATTCCAGACATTTAAAATGTTATTCGCCAAAAATGTTTACTTCATCTATTTGAACGGCAATTTTAACTAAAAAAATTGATGGTATGAAAAATAAAGTATTTTATAAAAAAGTACATTAATTCATAAATAAACAATAATTTAATAATGTACTGGTGTTCCAACATGTTGCTGTCACATTTCTGCCCTTACAGCTGTGGGTAAACTTTTAAATAAATTAGGCACTGATTTTGCAAGAAATCAGGTAACAATGAACAAAAGGTAACAATGTTTAAAATAATTTTAATTAAATTTGTCATTGGAGTAGATGAAATACGAGTTTTCAACAAATAACTTTTTAAATGTTTTAAGAATTGTATGGGCTTCTAATTAGAAAATATTTTTGTTTTTGAATTCTGCATCGATTGATATAAAAATATCGAAAGATAGGATGCTTTGAAGTTTGAACAATTTGGCGGTAGGTTTGGGTCTCCTTATATAAATTTGAACCAATAGAATTTGGTTAACAAAATCACTAAACTTTACTTAATAGGTTTGCTATGAAATTTTATTCATGAGACACTGTTCGTAATTTTAATTAATTTTTAAAACCAGCGATGTAAATGCGATTTTTTCGTTTTTATTTTTTTTTTGTGTTGCTGTCATTTAGCCGATTTCAATAAAATTTTAGAGGTGTATAGGCAGCCATAAAAGACACACAAAAATGAGTGAAAAGATACAATATGGCCTCACACTTTTTTGGGACAGCTGTATAATCAAAAATAATTTCTTGAAATGCGGTCTGAGATACAGTATAAATCTGCAAAATAGTAAACTCCGAACTTAATTAATGACTGAACTACAGAAAATGGAAGCTGAGGTGAAGGACCCTGTATAAGGTGGCCAAATAAGTGCAAAGTGTCGTATCTCGGAAACTACTCATGGTAGAAACTTACACTAAAAAATTATGACTAAAGTGACTTAGACAAAATGCTGGAAAGTATTTTCAAAATTTTAAGATACCCACTTGGGGGCGCAAACGCAATCTTCAATTTAAAAATGTCCATTATCTCGGACTTCCATTGTATTAACATAACACAAAAGTGTAAGCTTTTTAAAGTTTAGGTAAATTGTTGCTTTTTTTGTTATAACATTTTCCCTCTACCTCGAAAAATAAAGTGGTGGTGGGATATATGAAAGTCTTCGTAAACAAATGCCATTCATTTAAAAATAGGTAAACGGAATTCAATAAGCTTGATATCGTTGAAAAGGGATTTTCCTGGACTACAAATGCTACCTTATCTGTGTTGAATGTAATTCGATATTTAGAAACTAGAGTGGTAGTTAGCCACTCTAGTTTGCTAAGAATCCCATACAAACTAGTGAAAACCGGGTCTCGATATCTTGTTCCTAACCTAAAATATCAATGAAAGATGATTTTATGAGAAAGTTCCACAGATTTCAATCAGTTCTTTTATTGAAACGACAGAGAAACAATCAAATTCTCGCAATTGTCCACATGGACCTGTATTTTAAAAAATGTGTCTGTAAGTCGAAGCCTGCCACAAACAAGTCAAAACCTGTTTATAATACACCTATATACCTAACACATACCTTGCCTTTCATACATTTTTTGCAATAAAAGCAACGATCGCTATTTGTTTTTTTTTTCATGTTCTTATCAACATGTTTAAAATACGTAGTTACACAAATACTTTAACATTGAATTCTTTCAAATAAGTAATAAACCCTCACTTTTACGTGAAATGCATCACTTATTAAAAATTAGACAACAATTCTGAAATTTCGGTAGAATAAAGTTTTATTATCAACTAAGAAACGATGAAAGTTTAGTTGAAAAAAACAAAACAAAATTTAACATTTTTTAAGAAAGAGCTAGTAGTGGGTTGCATCCCCATGTGCAACTATATATGCATGAAAACTTCTAACCATACTCTCTATTAAATGATCGAAACGAGATACCCAGGAGGATGGGTATCTCGTTTTTTCAATTAGCAACAAGTTCGGTGACCATGGCTATGCCTTGCACTATCCTTTTTGTAAAGTGGCATTGAAAGGTACTAACACCGATTTTAGAACGTTGCCGATGTAACAAAGTGTATTTAATGTGTCTTTCACCTCAATATCGCGTCACCATTCTACAACCTGATAATGATATCATTCCATTGATGAACTCCTCTTTGCCGTTAAGAGAGGTTTCCAAATACACCCCAAGTTAAGGGATTCCTCAGTAAATTCCAATACGGTGCTGCTCACATCTACAGATAAAGTTTCCCCTATTTTCTCCGCATGACAGTAGATTTATCGGCATTAATATTTCAAACAAAGATTAGATGCTTCTTTAACTAATTTTTCCAAATCGAAATAAATGGCAACTTGCGCTTTATCAATATGACTGATGTCAGAAATATAATATAACCGAGTGTAGTCCGCGTATATATGAGCTAAACAATGTTTTAGTACTTTAGGTAAGATACTAGTATGGATTAAATAAAGCAAGGGATCTTGAATTGATTCTTGTGTTACTCCTGACGATACTGCAACTGCTGATGATTTCTATCCGGTAAGCTTAACTGTTTGCATTCGATGATGTTTCCAAAAATATTATAGCACTTTTGGAAAGACCAATGTATGACGTGGGGTGGTGTATGGTATCAAAAACCTTATAGATGTCAAGAAAGATCAGAACCGTAGCATATTTTTCATCAATGGCCTCAAGAATATCATCCGTTACATGTAGCACAGCCATAGTATAACTGCGACCAGCGCGAAAACCCGATTAATATATAAAAGTTTGTAAATGTTGATTCAGTCTAACAACTAAAATTTTTCTAAGATCTTAGATAAAATGGGTAATATACTAATCCACTGATATACTAAATAATAAATGGGTCCGAGGTCCTTGAGTTCACTAGGGTTAGCAGCTTTTGGAATTACTACTTGAAATACTAATTGTAAGTGTTCAAGGCAATAACTTACAATCTGGAAGATGTAAGGAATGATCACCGGACAACAGCATGTCAACATTTTAGCGTTAATTCCGTTAACATTGTTTGTGGTTGTTTTAATACTGTACAGAATATCCGAAACCTATATCTCAGATGAAAGAGTGGATGATAACGGTTCAGTAATATTAGGCAATACATTCGATTGGTAATAACGAATAAAATTGGTATCGCCTCGGACATTAACTTGAATATCAACGAAATATGGCTTCTTGAGAGTTTGACAATCAATTGCTAGGAAGAAAATATTGAAATTTGGCCATAAACATGATACAATAAACATAACAGTTGAATTGTCTCGACGGAAAATTTCTTTGTTTCTTAGTTGATAATAAAGCATTATTTTACCAAAGTTACAAAATAATAGTTTAAATTTTATTGGATGGTGGATTTCATATGAAAATGGCTATCATTCAATGCTCGAAGGTTGAATAACTATAATTATTTTAAATTCTCGTAATCATTATCATGTAAGAATTCGTAATTACCAAGATAAGCAATAACACGCTGTATATGAATGACCGGTTATGATCTAACGTTATTAAACTTGTTTACAATAAAATGAATTAGTATAAATCTACATGTTGCATTAAAAAGACGCAATTCGATTTATAGACATCAAACAAGATGTTTTTTATAATATTATTCGCCACAATTATATTATTTTTTACATGGTGTTTTAAAGAAAAACGGAAATATAAATGTGTAGAAAAAAAAATACCCGGTCCTCCTGCTAGCTGGTTGACAGGAAACATCCGAGATTTAGGATACAACACGTTTGGTAATTAGATTACTATTCTACTTTTTAATTCTTAAAAAAAACGGATATAAAATTGTATTGTAGATTTGTTTCGCAATTGTGAACAACTAATAAAAACATATGGAAAAGTTATGAGAGTATGGCAAGGACCTCATAGGGTAAATGTTTTTATAACTGATCCAAATTTGGTTGAATACTTTCTAACCTCCCAAATTCATATTAAAAAATCGACAGGATATGATCTACTGAAATCGTGGCTTGGTGCAGGTGGCTTAATAAATAGCAATGGAAAAATATGGATGAAGTTTCGTAAAATCTTAACACCTGCGTTTCATTTTAGTATACTAGACCAATTTTCCACAAACTTTCAAAATAACTGTGAAATTCTAATTCAACAATTAAAAAAAAAATCAGGAAAAGTCGTGGATATATATCCCTTTATGAAACTTTATGCTTTGGATTCTTTATGTGGTAATATGAAATCAAATTTCGAATCAATTGCAATATTTAACAAATAGTTATTTAGAATCCTCAATGGCAACAAATTTTCGTTCCCAAGAAGCTGGTAGCAGTGTCTACGCCACATGTTTAGAAGCTACGTTAGAAGCCTTTTTAATTAGATTTTTTTCTTTATTAAACAGATACGATTGTCTATATGCATTTAGATCAGAAAGTAAACAGTACTATTCACGAATTAAAACTATGCACAACATTACTATGGACGTTATTCAAAAACGAAGAAAAGACCTGCGAGTTGGTGTTCAAAATGATGAAGATGATTATGGTATTCGTAAACGACGAGTGTTTATAGACGTCCTTTTGGAACATGGTGATGTTAACAATGAAGAAATTGAATGGCAGGTTAATACGTTTATGTTCGCTGTAAGTTCAATCAGTATTGTATTGACATGTTGTGATAAACCGTTCGACTTGATATAGGGGCAGGATACAGTTGGATCAACACTATCGTTTTCATTGTACGAACTTGCAAAACATAAGGAAGTTTGCCAAAAAATTCGAAACGAAATTATTGATGTTGTTGGTGAAGACAGGAATGCAGAAATAACTGCTGCCGCATCCAAACAATTACATTATTTGGATCGAGCTTTTAAAGAATGCTTGAGAGTATTCCCAACAGTATCTTTCTTTGAGAGAGAACTTCTGGAGGATGTTAAAATAGGTTAGAATACACTTCAAATTTTATTGTATCAATTAATGTTAAATTTGTAGGTGATCTTGAATTTCCGAAAGGAACCACTATTTCGTTTCAACCTTATGCACAACATCACGACCCTGATTTATTTCCTGAACCAGAAGTATTTAATCCCGATCGATTTTTACCAGAAAATTGTGCCACCAGACATCGTTTTGCTTATATTCCTTTTAGTGCTGGTCCACGAAATTGTATTGGTAAAGTATATTACAATATAAAGGTAATTATTAGTTTTAATGTTATAACATTTTTAGGGCAAAAATACGCCATTATGAATTGCAAAATAGTTTTGGCTAACATAATAAGGAATTTTGATTTAAGTCCTTCAGATGAGCCGCACACTCCCTATATTGGAGCTGGAGTGATTAGATCCAAGAACGGTTTACCAATTAAACTTATTTATAGAGGCAATTAAAAAATCTTTAAAAATACATACTCAGATATGGGATTTTGTTTATACAGGGTGTTTCTGTAAGTTGTGGCATAATTTTAATCATAAATACTATGGTAACAATATTGATGATTTGTGTAAAAGTTTGTGGTTAACTTTTTTAAATATTCTCTAACTAGTTTAGAATAAATAAATTTGAATATCATCAGAAGTAAATTAAAAAAAAACCTAATTCTCTATATTTTTTGTGTGACTATCTCATGTGTTACTACAAGAAATCATCTTAGATAACTTATGAAGATATACATATAACCAAGGGATCAATGCTATAAACGCTATTCACAATAATTGTTTTCTTAAATCTTTTTATGATGTAAATGCTTTAATTTATTTTTAAGAATTATTTTTATATTATAAATTTTTAATTGCATACATCGTTTTTGAGTTATTCCTGTAGTTTTTGAGGTATTCCTGAAGGTAAACTATTTTCTATAACTTTGTAACATTTTATCTTTCTAACAATAAGATAAGCCAAATTGAAAATAATGTTAAAAAATGACTAAAAATTTCTTCTTTTTTGAGGACTCATATTCGTACCAAAAATGTTGATATGTAGTGATAAAATTGTCAAAAATCAAATTGTTATAAATAAAAACTTTTATAAATGTTTAGGTTTTTTAATTTATATGTACAGTAATTTCATAAAACTAGAACATTTTTTTTAAAAATTTTCTTGGTTCAATATACTGTATAAAAACTAAACATGATCCCTTTTTAATGTCTAATTATATGCATTGTTAGCAAAGATATTTTGCCCAAGTCAACTTAAGTTTCTTTCTGTATATTTTATATAGAAAAAAATTTCTTAGATTTAAGAATAATATCATCATTTCTGTGCTAAAAGTTTATTTACATCAATGTTTTCCTTACAATTTAATTTAAACTAACGGTTAATTTAGTGGTTATTTAGTGAGCCAGTAACTTAAAACCCTTATAGCAATAGCGGACCATCTTTTATGAGTACTTGAAGAACATGCGATTGATGTGATTTTGCGATTGGTTGCAAAAAGTCCAATGTTCGGTAATTTTGGAACATTGCTATGCAGAAGGACACCGAATGATCTGATACAGATTATGTTCACAGATATTATGTTTCTATAAGTCGTGGTATAAACACAAATATTAAAAAATATTAAATATATTAAAATTTTCTTTTAAATTTCTTAACTGTATTTATGGGTATTGATAAACAAATTTTACATGAATCGTTATCATTTTATCTTTGGTATTTGTGGTTAAAATTATGCCACAACTTAGAGGACACCTGTATATTTTATCGTAGGAATTTACCCAGGCCCAACGTGTACAACGTGACCGTGAAGTAGAGACAGATCTGTGCTCGATTCAACAAATTAGGAAAAAGTAAAATTTGAGTTATTGTGCGGTATTCTAGCTGAAGGCATCGCTATTTTAATGCATATTTAACCATAGGCTGTCCATACTGTTTCAAATAATTTGTCTCATCGTGACTAACACGTTTACAGAAACTACAGATAATATCTGACGCACTTTTAGGAGTACTTTAGATCGCTACTTCTTTACGAAATTTACAATGATCTCTTTTATGACACGTCTTTCCGCAGTTGAAACGTTTACCTTGGGATTTATCTTTCGTTTCTAAATGGTGGAAACGCTTAGGTGCCTTTGGAGTTTGTTGCCGTACCGTAACATAAGTTGAATTGCAATTCGATACGAATTAAAAGAACTTTTTCCCATGGCAGATCATTCTGAAAGCGATATAATTATTTTATTTGTGTTCGAGCATACTTACTAATCGTTTTAAAATTTTAACACTTAACCTCGTATGCTTGTTTGAATTTAGTACCCCATGACTCATAATCGGGAAGTGGGAAAAGTAAGTTCTTCTCAAATATCTGCCGTAAGTCAGGTGGCTGCTTTTAATATCGTTAAACAATCGTCTACCTTATAAGTAACATGTAGTCCGTTTGCTTCTTTTAACCACTTATATGCTGGATGTTTACACTTATTCGGATCAAAAGACGATAATTGAAATGTAATTACATCGCTTACATGAGTACCTGTTGATGACGATTGTGGTACTTTCCAAGGGAACTTCAATATTTTCATTTCATTCACTAAAAAATTTAAGGGAGACTGCATCCTAAGAAGAATAAACAGGTTAGGTTCATCCCTTTTATTAATAACATGTTGACTTTCATCATTCATTTATACGCAAAATAATTCTCACGACGATAGAGACGAATTAACGTGCAGAACGATCCCATTTCTGATGTTAAAGTTCTGATATTGCTACTAAAGAAAACGACTTTAAGCTCTTGCCAAAACTATATACGAATGCCTTCTACAAGATACAGTGAACAACTTACTCACATTAGGTAAATTTTATCACAGGTAATCCGGAGAATTATACATATACAAAAGTAATAGTTAGTCACTCCCCAACAAAAAGCACCCGATATTATGGAAAGATACTCGACCCGCTGGGACTGGATAAATTCTGGCGATAACATATATGTGATGTATATCCGATTCCGTAACATCCAGCCAGTTTCTGAACATTTTTTCCAAACACGGACAGGGAAACCCGAAACCTTCTAATTATTAGAATTTTAATTAACTTCTAATATTAGAAGTTTTATTTGATTGTTTTCGAGGATCGACTAAATTTTCAATCCCGCTAGTTGAGTTAAAAGTCACGAAATCAAACTAAGTTTGCAAACAACGTGCTGGGATTTCATGAAAGAAATGAAAGGAACAAATTTTTGATCGCCTGCTGTTTTGCAATGATTATTTCATTCCTAACGTTAACAACCAATAAGAATTCGTGTTGAAAAAGAACTGAATTGGGAATAGACTTAAAGGACGAATTCAAGATCTTGGCAATAAATTGGGAAGAATACACTCAATAGTACATTAATGTTAAAATATTAATTGATGATAATGAATTGAATCCAGATAAAACCATTAACAATCTTTTGGAAGCATTTCAAGTATAAGAAAGAAAATATCGCATCTTCTGGAAGCATTTCAAGTCTTCTAGATGCAGTATCATGTCTTCTGAAAGCATTTTAAGTCTTCTGCAAGCAATATTAACTTTTTTTAGAAGCAGTATCATTCAAAGGAAAGAAAACACTCAATGGTGCATGTATGTGTTAGCCAATGTAGGTTTTTAAATGATTTTTTCAAACATATTTTGATTTTTTGACTATTTTCGGGAATTTCGGGACCTTTAACCTACCTAAGTAGCGGAATTTCGAACTTTTTGTTAGTCTCGTATCCCAGAAACATATTTGGTCCCGAGAATTGGACTCTCTAAGAGACACGAAACAAAATTCCCTAAAAGCAAAATTAAAAAAAAAAACTTTTGTAATGATTATTTCATTCCTAACGTTAACAACCAATAAGAATTCGTGTTGAAAAAGAACTGAATTGAGAATAAACTTAAAGGACGAATTCAAGATCTTAGCAATAAATTGGGAAGAATACACTCAATAGTACATTAATGTTAAAATATTAATTGATGATAATGAATTGAATCCAGATAAAACCATTAACAATCTTTTGGAAGCATTTCAAGTATTAGAAAGAAAATATCAAATCTTCTGGCAGCATTTCAAGTCTTCTAGATGCAGCATCATGTCTTCTGAAAGCATTTTAAGTCTTCTGCAAGCAATATTAACTTTTTTTAGAAGCAATATCAGTCAAAGGAAAGAAAACACTCAATGGTGCATGTATGTGTTAGCCAATGTAGGTTTTTAAATGATTTTTTCAAACATATTTTGATTTTTTGACTATTTTCGGGAATTTCGGGACCTTTAACCTACCTAAGTAGCGGAATTTCGAACTTTTTGTTAGTCTCGTATCCCAGAAACATATTTGGTCCCGAGAATTGGACTCTCTAAGAGACACGAAACAAAATTCCCTAAAAGCAAAATTAAAAAAAAAAACTTTTGTAATGATTATTTCATTCCTAACGTTAACAACCAATAAGAATTCGTGTTGAAAAAGAACTGAATTGAGAATAAACTTAAAGGACGAATTCAAGATCTTAGCAATAAATTGGGAAGAATACACTCAATAGTACATTAATGTTAAAATATTAATTGATGATAATGAATTGAATCCAGATAAAACCATTAACAATCTTTTGGAAGCATTTCAAGTATTAGAAAGAAAATATCAAATCTTCTGGCAGCATTTCAAGTCTTCTAGATGCAGCATCATGTCTTCTGAAAGCATTTTAAGTCTTCTGCAAGCAATATTAACTTTTTTTAGAAGCAATATCAGTCAAAGGAAAGAAAACACTCAATGGTGCATGTATGTGTTAGCCAATGTAGGTTTTTAAATGATTTTTTCAAACATATTTTGATTTTTTGACTATTTTCGGGAATTTCGGGACCTTTAGCCTAAGTAGCGGAATTTCGAACTTTCTGTTAGTCTCGTATCCCAGAAACATATTTGGTCCCGGGAATTGGTCTCTCTAAGAGACACGAAACAAAATTCCCAAAAAGCAAAATTAAAAAAAAAACTTGAATTTAAGCTACTGTTTAAGTATTAGTAGGTTTAACGATTTATCTCCTAATACAGAAGGTAAAACGGGAGACAAATCGTTCAAGAACATTTATTTTTTTTAATTCCGAGACGTTTTAAAGATACCGGGACTTTTTTTAATGCCGTAGACGATCTGCGCCAGAAACTCATTCCATAGGGATTACTATACGTGCCATATTTCTGGTTGAGTATCGTCGACGTATTTTAGTTGGGAGAGAGAGTTTTGCGAGCAGTTTGAAGGGTATCTCAATGGCACCCTTCAATTTCTTCAATTTCTACTTGGAATTATTCAATGAAGTGGCTTTGAACAAAAGCCATTGGAAACCAAAATTATGGCTTCAATATATGAACGACACCTTTGTGATATGGCAACTTGGCAGAGAACCCCTCCAAGAGTTCTGAGATCACTTTAACGCTCACCATCCCATGATCAAGTTTTCCATGGAAACTGCCAAACAGTTGCTCTTCCTAGATGTATTGGTCACTAGAACGGCAAATGATATGGAAATTGGTGCGCATCCGAAGAAGACCCACATCAACAGGTACTTAGAAGCGATATCACACCATCATCCCCAACAGAAGAGGTCTCTCATCTGCACTTTGCTTCAAAAGCAGCAAGAATTTGCGAGGTAAGGAAATAACCTAAAGAAGGCGAAACAATTTTTACGCAACGTGCTACAGTACAGGTATACTTTGAAGGACATGAGCTGAATTACTAATCAGCGGAAGCAAGGGGAAGATGCAGTTATATGTCTGCCTTATGTTTCCTTATGTGCGATATAGAATGTTCACCAAAATTCAAAATTTATTCTCGATAGCCAAGGACAAGCTAACTGTACTAAAAGGAGTGAGCGTCTATCGGCTATCATGTAGTTGTAAGGAGTGTTACATTGTCCGAAATGGTTTCTGAAGAATGTTGGAACATTCTCCGAAACGTCAAACTAATCTAATTCAGAAATTATGCTGTAAACAAATCTGGAAAAGGGCAAAGATGTTCTGACTCTTTGTTTGGTTATTTAACTTCTAGTGTTGGTATGTACGTATATAAATTAACAATGTCGAATGAAAGTATTATATATTGGTTTGTAATAATAATGTCTTTCAATTAGTCAATCAATTCGTATTGGTTTTTTATTGTATATTATGGGTTAAAATCAGTTACATCTTTAAACACATTCATCAAAAATTTGGATATCTTATAAGTGCTTGAGTCGATGGATGCGATTGTTAGCCTAATTGGTGTGTTCATCTCAAGGAGTTTTGGAAAAGTATCTTTATGCTTATGTCTTTACGTGGTATTTTTATATTTATGGATAGCAGTATTTTGTGGTTTATGTTGAATTTCTCTAATGTGGTCTTTGCTTCTGTTACTTTTTGTTTATTTTGGTTATGAAATTTATTTATAGGGTTCTTCTTATTTATTTGGAATTCGTTCTCGCTAAGAAATTTTTCAATTTTTTTTCAATGTAGCCTTTTTTATGCATGATTATATATCCTTTTGTACATATAATGTTTTCTTGTTTAATTATTGTCTTATACTTTTTATTGTGTTTGTTTCTTATACTTGTTTCCCTCTTTTTAGTTGTTTTTACTTTTACTCTTATTAAAGTTTGTTGTATTTCTCTCTATATACCTTTCACTTTGATATTTTATCTCTCTATTGCCATTTTCCTGTAATTTGGCTTTGCATGAATTGCGTATTTATGTCTAGATATATAAAACAAAAAACAAGAACACTGAGGCAGTGTTTGCAATGTCGCAAACATTTTGTTGCGATCTTTGCAATATTAATAAGGCGTCTCGCAATTTTATCTTTATAATGTTGGGTCTTATATACTTAAAATTAGAAACAAATATCCTTGGCAAGTATAGTACTTAGTACTCCTTAGCAATGTTGTATGAAAGCAATCATTTGAAAAGAGCTGTTTTGTGAGCAAGAATGATAATAGTGCTTCTGTTTGAGATTATGGTTATGTATGTCTATTCTAAAAATGATTTATTATATAAGTAAGGTGGTGTTTTCGTGATAATTATCTTATTCGCGAGGCATAAGAAATAGAAATTGAAACGTTTTTTAATGTTCAACTAAATTGTATTACTTATAGTATTAGATTTTGCTTCATGCTTTCTGATTTCGTAAATGAAACGAAGTAAACTGAGCATTTTGAATGCAATGCGAATCAAATTTTGTTAAAGATGGTTTAAACACAGTAGCAGAAAGCATAAAGTTTGATAAAAGTAACGTTTCAAATAGGTGGTGTTTAGTGGTGGAGTCATCATAGTCAAATACGATGCTCATAATTCTTGATTCCGGAGATGTTCAACATTTAATAAAACATTGACGACATGAGATGGTATATTACCAAAAGTAACTATTGTTGATTTGGTTGCATTAAGTGTTAGTGTCATTTAGACGAAATCTTCGACAGTGTCAAAAGATATACGTTTAATCATCGCAGTGTCTTCGAAAAATCAAATACCGCTGAATATCGATGAATATGAGTAAAGAAGCTATATTTCTCAACTAATCTCATCACCTGAACTCGACCAGATAAGAAGCTGCTTATAAGTGATACTGCGGAATTAGATATACTAACATACTGCAAGAGGAAATTTGATGATTGGCTTTATTGGAAGCCTAACTGTAAGCTAGAAGTGACTATCATCAGTGAGGTTTAGTACGTCAGTGCTATGTATGAATATTTTTGTAATATATTAATTGTATGATAAGATAAATGTATACGATGAAAGATTTGATATGGGTCTTCATAGTTTCTTTAACTTGATTCCTAAGATTTGATAAGATAAAAGAGATAAACACAATCAAATTCTCTGAATTGAGCATTTTTGAAACATGTGCTATCAAGTCGGAGCCCTCCATAAATAAATCAAAACGTGCTTATAATAGATCTATAGGGTGGTTGAGACCAACCGTATCAGTATTTTTTTTAAAGAACGGTGAGCCGTAGAGAGTTTGGTTAAAAGAATTTATTATATAAGTCATACTAAAGAATCGAAAGGTGATATTATTATTTTTCGAAAAAGTCAAAATCACGAGTAGTTTTGTCAACAACACTTAGATCTCCAAAATTTTAAATGGCACCACAAGTCGAAAAACGTATTGTTGAAAAGATTGTTAAGAAAGAAGATTGTTTCATAGAAAAAATTATTTTACTACTACCACCTTTTAAGTAATATTCGATTAAAATTATGGCATTTGAAATTCGTTGTTGACAAACCAAACAAAAAAAAAATGAAAAGTATGGTTTTAAAATCTGGTTACCGAATTAAACAATGTTACAAGTGTTCAAAATGTCTTCCGTTTACTTCTAAACACAGTTGAGCTGTTCCCGTTAGACTATCAGTGGCTAAGTATGTCTTCACTACTTAATGATTGGCAAGCATTCCGAATTCTCAGCTTCATATCATCTCTCGTTGTTGGGTTTTCTTTATAAACAATATCCTTGATCCGACCCCAAAGGAAAAAACCTAGTGGCGTACAATCCGGTGATCTTGGCGGCCACACCACTGTACTTCCTCTACTAAGACATCTATTAGGAAATAGTTGGTTCATCGTGTTCCTGGCAACTAAGGAAATATGAGTTGGGTAACCATTGTTGGACATTTTCCAGTAATTCGATCAAGTCGTTACTAAAAAAACGGCATATCGTATTCCATTCAGAGTTCCTTTGAAAAAGAAGGGATGATAGATCCATCAAGAATACCACACCACGTATTAACAATTCAAAGGTGTTGATTGTCAATAGTTTGTAGCCAGTGAGGATTTGTTTGTGACCGGTAATGTGCATTGTGAATATTGACTTCTTCAGTGCTTGTAAAACTAGCTTCGCCAGTCATAAAACTCTCCTAGGGAAATGGGGATCTTTATTTAGTAACCAAACAAAAAATTACTCGACCTTGAAAATCATTCCCACTTAATTCTTGGTGCATATGCATGTAGTATGGACGGAATTTGTGATCCTTCAAAATTCGGCAAACGGAATTAGCTAATAGCTAATTCCAAAATCTCTTGCAAGTTCTCTCATTGAACTATGCGGATCAACAATTACTGCAGCGAGAATATCAGGTTCCTTGTCATTACGTACATGTCTTGTAATTCTATTTCCGCGATTGTACGTTGGTTGCACCTGCCCTATGGTACAAATACGTGCTGCCAACCTCCGAAAAAAAGGATATCTTTCAGCATTCAACCTTTCAACTGCTCTGTAACTTTGTCTGCATTCTCCCAAAATCATTAACATGTCGAAAGCTTTTAAGCTTCTAATCAATTCGATTTAAGTTAATTCACTTTCTACCTAAATTCACTTTTAACTAAGTATGATTTGTCCACAAACAGATATCACTAACCGGTAACAAATTATCAATTTAAACAATGGGCGATTTGACGATAGATTAATACAACAAATGAAAGTAGTGGCATTATAACGCGTAGAGACTAGATTTTACTAGATTTTAAAAGCCCACTTTTCGATTTTGCTTGTTAACAACGAATTTCAAATGTAATAACTTTAATAGAATATTACTTAAAAGGGGTAGTAGTAGAATAATTTTTCCTATAAAACTTTCTTCTTTTTCAACGATCTTTTCAACAATACGTTTTTCGACTTATGGTGCCATTTAAAATTTTGGAGTTCTGGACATTATTGACAAAACTACCCGTGGTGTTGATTTTTAAGAAAAATAATAATATCACCATTCGCCTCTTTAGTATGACTTTTATAATAGATATTTTTATCCCAACTCTCTACGACTCACCGTTCTTAAAAAAAAATACTGATACGGGTGGTCTCATTCACCCGGTATATCTAACACATAACTTGCATTTTATACATTTTTTGCAACAAACAAAAAAAAAAGTGTCGTTGACACTATGTTTATTATTCATATTTTTATCATCATGTTCAAAATAAATGGTTAGATGAATATTTTAACATTGAATTTTTTCAAATAAAATATGCGGATATATATATATTTATAATAGAAATGAAAATTATCATACATTTTTAGACAATCTATCCGTTCGAGGGATAAAGTGCAATATCTCTAATTACTATAAATGATTTAAAATAGTCGTAAATCTTATCTTGTTAGAATTTATAATTACTGTGATAAGCAACAACTCGCTGCAGTTGGAATAAACACTTGCATGATAACCCTAGCAAGCTTCGTTATAGCAAAAGAAGTAACTATAAACCTACAAATTGCACTAACAAGACGCAATTCGATTTATAGATATCTAACAAGATGTTCTTTATAATATTATTCACCACGATTGTGTTATTCTTTACATGGTGTTTTAGAGAAAAACGGAGATATAAATGTGTAGAAGAAAAGATACCCGGTCCTCCTGCTAACTGGTTGACAGGAAACATTGGAGATTTAGGATACAACACTTTTGGTCATTACATTATTATTTCTACTTTTTAATTCTTAAAAAACTGAAATAAAATTTTATTGTAGATTTGTTTCGCAATTGTCAACTACTAATAAAAACATACGGCAAAGTTGTGAGAGTATGGCAAGGACCTCATCGGGTAAATGTTTTCATAACTGATCCAGATTTGGTTGAATACTTTTTATCTTCTCAAATTCACATTAAAAAATCAACAGGATATGACATAATGAAATCTTGGCTTGGTGCAGGTGGCTTAATAAATAGCAATGGAAAAATATGGATGAAGTTTCGTAAAATCTTAACACCTGCGTTTCATTTTAGTATACTAGACCAATTTTCCACAAATTTTCATAATAACTGTCAAATTCTAATTCAACAATTAAGGAAAAAAACAGGAAAAGTCGTCGATATATATCCCTTTATGAAACTTTACGCTTTGGATTCATTATGTGGTAATGTAAAATCAAATTTCGAATCAATTGCAATATTTAGCAAATAATCATTTAGAATCCTCAATGGCAACAAATTTTCGATCCCAAGAAGCTGGTAGTAGTCTCTTTGCCACATGTTTAGATGCTACGTTAGAGGCTCTTGTGCGTAGATTTTTTTCTTTGTTAAACAGATACGATAGTCTATATGCATTTAGATCAGAAAGTAAACATTATTATTCACAAATAAAAACTATGCATAACATTACTATGGACGTTATTAAAAAACGAAGAAAAGACCTCCGAGTCGGTGTTCAAAATGATCAAGATGATTATGGTATTCGTAAACGGCGAGTGTTTATAGATGTCCTGTTGGAACATGGTGATCTTCACAATGAAGAGATTGAATGGCAGGTTAATACGTTTATGTTCGCTGTAAGTTTAATCAAGTATTATATTGGCATTTTTTGATAAACAGTTCGAATTCATGTAGGGGCAGGATACAGTTGGAACAGCACTTTCGTTTTCATTGTACGAACTTGCAAAACATAAGGAAGTTTGCCAAAGAATTCGAAATGAAATTATTGATGTTATTGGTGAAGATAGGAATACAGAAATAACTGCTGCTGCAACCAAACAATTACATTATTTGGATCGCGCTTTTAAAGAATGCTTGCGTATACTCCCAACAGTATCTTTTTTTGAGAGAGAACTTCTTGAGGATGTCAAAATTGGTTAGAACAGACTTTAAATTTTATTGCATCAATTAAAATTTAATTTTAGGTGATCTTGAATTTCCGAAAGGAACCACTATTTCATTTCATCCTTACGCGCAACATCACGATCCTGATTTATTTCCAGAACCAGAAGTATTTGATCCTGATCGATTTTTACCAGAAAATTGTGCCACTAGGCATCCTTTTGCTTATATTCCTTTTAGTGCTGGACCACGAAATTGTATTGGTAAGTTGTATTATAATATAATGGTAATTATCAGCTTTAATATAATAATATTTTTAGGGCAAAAGTACGCCATTATGAATTGCAAAATTGTTTTGGCTAATATAATAAGGAATTTTGATCTAAGTCCTTCAGATGAGCCGCATACTCTCTGTATTGGAGCTGGAGTGATTAAATCCAAAAACGGTTTACCAATTAAACTCACTTATAGGGACACTGCTTTCATTTTAGATAGCGAAAACTAATTTGTCAGTTTTAAGAAGTACGTTATCGTTTCTGTGCTAAAACTTGTATGCATATCAATATTTTAATTACAAATAAATCTAACATAACCAACAGTTAATTCAATGGATTATTTTACTGACTTTTGGTTTGTAACATGCCACTGATGTATGTTTTGGCTTATTTACTTTTTATAATTATTTTGCATAACCTGAATATGTATCTAACCAATTAAGCTGCCTTTAGTGCTAGGGAGAATCGGGTATTTTGTTCTGGTTGGCTGTTGGCGAAGGTCCTGGCGTTACGTGGTCGCCATCAGCCAATCCGAACGAAATACCCGATACACAAATACTCAATTCTCCCGCGCACAGCTTTAATGTTAATGCTATTTTGACACGCCCTAGCTATCAATTTTTTCCATTTTTCGACGTTATCAAGCTCATGGCAAGCCCGATATTTGAAATATTTCATTGGAGAAATAAACTCCAGACAAGTCATTATGTAGTAGATTAAACTTACATTAGACAAAAATATTGGATCATAAATGGAAAAAGAGATATACGAAACATACTCTAGCGGTGCGAAAAATGCATCAGATATAAAACACAAACATCCGGCACCAAGAGTTTATCCTGCTCCCTCGTTCATACGTATTGGTGTAGATTATGCCGGCTCACTTAAAATTTGTACTAAAAAAAGGAAGAGGGCACAAATCATACAAAAGGTATATCGCTGTCTTTGTATGTGTGACCACAAAGGAAATGTATTTAGAAGCAGCAAGTGACATGACCAACTGCTGTAAAGAGGTTTTATGTCTCGATGTGGTTACTATAAACGCATACACAATGATGACAAGACAAATTTTATTGGAGTCAGTAAACGTACACACCATCAGTCAATTCAACACAGATATTTAGCCGCTCGCAGCTCCTCACCTCGGAGGAATTTGGGAAGCAGAAATAAAATCTATCAAACATCATCTGAGACGAATCGTTGGGGAGAAAGCATTAACATTTGAAGAATTATCGACGCTTCTGTGTCAAATACAAGCATCTTTAAATTCCAGTCATAACCATTAGTCATACAACAACAATTTTAACCTCTGTTCATTTTGAAAATGCGCAAGAAATTAATTCAAAAAGTGAACAAAGATTTCCGGAAGGCATGGTTCACTAAAAATCTCAGTCGGTTACAGCAATAATACAAATGGAAAAAGCGCAACATAATTTCAAGTCTAGTGATATTGTTATCAGCAAAGAAAATATCATCGATCCCAATCGTTGGTCATTAGCACGAATAACAGAACTCCATCCAGATGATGGTAATGTTAGAGTAACGACGTTAACAAAGTCTGGAAAAAGTATCTTGAAAAGAGCAATACACAGCTTGATACTATTACCAATCACCAACCAAGAATAAGAAGAACTAATCAGCTCAATTAAAATTAATTAATACTACGTAAACAGCGGGAATTAGAAGAAAAAAAGAATACAATGTCACCATAATATCCATCCTGATATAATGTACAACCATATTCAATTCGGTCACAGCAATGTACAATCTAAAGTATCCACATTCTGGGTTATATTCATTACATCGAATATATGAAGAACACCTGAATTTTCAAAACACTAAAACTATCAAAGGTAGCTATGATATGTTCTGGTATACCAGAAAATGTCCTACTAAATTTAATTGAAGTATCCCAGATATCCCAGGATTGCGTTATAAAAACTAAACAAATTATATCAACCCTTTTAGTGCCGGGCGAAATAGAGGTGTTTATGCGAAAAAAAAACCGGCCGAGTAGTAAACCGCTACAAGGCGTGAGCCGATATATCGGCTCTGGCACTTTTCGCAAGTGTAGCAGGAGCCGATATATCGGCTCCTGGCACTTAAAAGGTTAATACCCAAGGAAGGTAATAGTGTCATCCTAAAAGACAGTTTTAACCAGAAAATCTTACTTCCAATGAACGTCTCCGCGAAAACACTATGGATCATCCCAAAACTGTCTTAAAAAATGTCACGCCTTATGGTCACAGAAGAATTAGTAAACGATGAGATACAACGTTAACTTGCGTCACGCGAAACAGCATTTAGCATTGCTTAGCACCTTTACAATGCAATTAATTACAATGATAGTTGTATCACATGGGAACTATATCAATTTTGGAAAATAAAGTATCCAAAAAACCCAAAAACTCACCGTTATTGGTCGTTATCAACACTTACCGGTATTGATTTAATGGTTGTTAGTAGTTATTATTAAAGTAGTTATCATCATTAAAGAAAGATAATAAATTAATATCTATTTCTTTGTGCAAGTTTTTGTGGAATATTCTTTTCACTCAAATACTGGACCAAGAGCGTATTTGATTTTTTTTTAGTTTGTACTGAACAAACTACACAGCTGGAGTTGGATAATATAGTGAGTAAGATGGAGGAATTACCGTTTGAGTCAAAGGTCATGTCCAATTAAAAAACTTGCAAAAATACTTAGGTGTAAGAAAAGAAAAGGTTAAACCGATGAGGAGGAAGGCTATTATAGCTTTTTCTGACAGTCCTGGATGATGCTGGATGAAAGCTTGAATTGTTACGTGAAGGGACGCACGAAAGACTGGCCTATTATAACAAGTTAGTATATATAGGAGAACTGGCTGACAGGAGAGAGGGTTCATACGCCCTCCTCAAGTATACCGGCCCTTGTGAAGATACCTTTAAAAGACTGAGAGATCTGTTTATTTTTGCTTATTTGAGAGCCATGAGTTCTATGCTCATGGCTCAATAGCTCAATAGGTAATAGTGAAGGACAACCCAGAGGTAATTGCGTAGAGTTAATTGAGGTGAAGAAAGCCCGAAAAAATGATTCCGAAGAAGACGAGAAAAGGAGTTTTTAATGCGACGGTGTGCAGCACCTGAACCCCACACTATCCCGCCGCTCAAGATCCCAAACTGGATCTCACTCAACAAACAGGAGCCGACAGGGATAGAGATGTTAAGAGTCAGAAGAGAAGGATGCCGATAAGAGAGATGTAGGGACATAATTATGGAGCAGTCATTATAGGAATGAAAGAGGAAAGAAATAAGTTGGTGGTTAGATTCTGCTGTAACAAAGAGTATTGCAACAGCGAACAAGTAGTGGGTTATGTTGGATTGGCAATTGACATCTCAAATAAAACAGCTCATTGTGCAAAATTGAACGTGCTTCTAACACAAAGTGAACGTTTCATGTATAAATTTAACGTAGGACGTGCGATGCCCGATGAATTCGTGCTTTTTATTATTTCTTTTTTGTAATTAGTTTAAAATAACATCAATATTAAAATACCGGTATTTTTAGGACAATAACGATTATATATCCCGAATTCTGGGATTTGGATGTGTAGACATGTTTGTATATATTTTGACGTGTATCGGGACTGCGATTTTTTTGTCATTTAATTGAAGTAATACTTCTTGATATTTTGACCGATTTCTTCTTGATTTTGGGTATATATGTTTAATGCTTCCATAATGAAGGAAAACGGTAGGTAATTTATTTTATTTAAGTATAGCTTAACCATAACATTGGAGATTTCGTTATTGAGAGCAGCCTCACTCTTAATTATTACTTACTCTTAATTAATTAAATTGTGATCAAGTATAAGAATCACTTCTGACAACAGCCTCATTCTCAACATTAGGCTTTGTCCTAAGTGATGGGAAAAAATGAAGAAATTAGAGTATGTCTTTAGTTTTGGTTGCTGGTTTCAAAGTGTCGAAGGATTATGTTCAAACTTCAGGTAATGTAGATATTTGAAATGTTTTATTGGGGGAAAATAATCTCCGGACAAGCTATATATTTACTTTGGAATGGATTAAACTCTGGACAGGAGAGATATTTAACCTTAAAAAGAATTGTGTACTACGAAGATGTCAATAACACTGTTTCATTCTATAAAATTTCGGGTTTATATTCAATTCTTAATGCTAACTTTTATTAATAATGTGATTAATTTAGGCCGCATAATTGTGCACGTGTACATTGCATAAATATGCATTGATTTTGGTCTGCTTATTTAAGAAAAAAAATGCGTAAAAAAATAAAATTATTGTTTAATTGTGATTAAATCTGAACACAAAGAGAGATTAGTTATATTATTCCCGAATTTCAATTTTGTCACCTCGAACCAGTTTTTGAACAAGATTGCAACATTGCAGCTAGGAGAGAAGATTAGAGATACGGTTAATCTTTGGCTAACAGGTAGTTATAATAAAAATTTTGGACGGACGAAGACGAATGATAGAGTAGTAATGTATAAATTGAGGGAGGGGACAGGTTTTGGAAGAAGGGGATGAGAGCAAAAGGTGAACAAGTAGGGTGGTTGAGATAAAAAAAGACTGACCGTGTGCAGCTGGCGGAGGAAGGTATAGCCAGCTTCACACTCTCATCCTCTACTTATTATAACAATTATTATTTGATTATTACAAATTGATCGCTATTTTATGAAATAATTTTTTAAAACTAATATTAAAATATGTGAGTCAACAGTAAATTTTATCATTATACTATAAATCTTGTCAATATATAAAAGTACGAAATAGCTATTACAAATATAATAGCGTTATACTAAGAATGAAAATAGTCAAGAAATCTAGAAATCGCTCATCATCTCACTTATTTAAATAATTTCATAGTTAATATTTAAAAAGTGCAGAATTCATTTCTTGCCTATAACGTTTTTTCCACAAAATGTGAAATATGCTTCATATTCAAGAGAAATAAAAACATATTTGCATTTTTAAAATAATTAAAATTTTAGCACGCCTTTAAAAAAGTGGGATCTTTTTCTTTAACATTATATTTAAACATTGAAAAGTGCAATATAAAATTTGAATTAACTCATTAAAAAATGTTGATGATTTTAGTATTAATTACAACTACTGCTGTATTGTTTTTCACTACTTATTTCTTAGAAAAACGGAAATACAAAAAATTAGAGGAACAACTACCAGGACCACCAACAAACTGGCTTAGAGGAAATATAGAAGAATTTGGAAACAATATTTATGGTGAATTATTTGTTTTAAATTTATTACATTATTTGTATTATTTAAGTTTCTTAGATATCTTTTATAATTGCCAAAGACTAATAAAAACGTACGGTGAAGTGGTAAGAATATGGCAAGGACCATTTCGGATGAACGTTTTCGTAACTGATCCTAAATTAGTCGAATTTTTTCTCACTTCTCAAGTACATACTAAAAAATCGCATGGATATAACATATTTAAATCATGGCTTGGTGATGGTTTACTTAACAGCAGTGGCGAAGTATGGATGAAGTATCGCAAAATATTATCGCCAGCGTTTCATGTTAGTCTATTAGAACAGTTTGCACCGAATTTCCATAAGAATTCTAAAATTTTAATTGAAATATTAAAGAAACAATCTGGAAACACCATTAATTTACTCCCATACATGAAACTTTATGCAATAGATTCTTTATGCGGTAAGAAAAAATTTCATTATGAAATATGAATTCTAAAATTTTTCATTTAGAATCCTCAATGGCGGTAAATTTTCATTCCCAGGACGCCGGGAAAAGTGTATTCGTTACGTGTGTCGATGCCGTGTTGGATACTTTTCTGAGAAGATTTTTTTCTGCGGTAAAAAGATATGACACATTATTTGCACTTTCATTCGAAAGCATAGAATATCGAAACCGGGTAAAAACATTACACGACATTACTTTAGATGTCATTCAAAGACGAAGAAAAGAACTAAAAAGCGGGGTCGTTAAAGATGATATAAACGAATTTGGTATTCGGAAACGAAGAGTGTTTATAGACATTCTCTTAGAGCATGGTAATCTTAGCGACCAAGAAATTGAATGGCAGGTTAATACATTTATGTTCGCTGTATGTAAAAGATAATATTCAGATTAACGTAAATTATTAAAAAAAAAATAATTTAGGGACAAGATACAATGGGATCTTGCTTATCGTATTCTTTATATGAACTTGCAAAACATAAAGAAATTTGTGAAAATATCCGTAAAGAAATTATTAATGTTATTGGTGAAAACAAAGATGCGGAAATTACTGCTTCAGCGATAAAAGAATTACATTATTTAGATCTAGTTCTTAAAGAATGTTTGAGAATGTTTCCTCCGTTAGTTATTTTCGAGAGGGAACTTACTGAAGATGTTAAAATAGGTTCGTTCCTGAATTTAAAATCTTACGATTATCGATTACAATAAATTTGCTTTCAGGTGAACTTGAATTTCCAAAAGGAACAACCATATCATTTCATCCTTATGCTCAGCATCATAATCCTAAATTATTTCCAAATCCTGAAGTGTTTGACCCAGATCGATTTTTGCCAGAAAATTGTTCAACCAGACATCCTTTTGCTTATATTCCTTTTAGCGCTGGACCAAGAAATTGCATTGGTAGATACATTATTTACATCAATATATTCGATTTTATGTTCAATTTTTGTAGGGAAACGATACGCTATTATAAATACTAAGATGGTTTTGGCAAATATAATTAGAAACTTTGAACTAAGTCCTTGTGATGAACCACATACGCCAATTATGGGAACTGGAGTGCTTAAATCTAAGAATGGTTTACCAATTAAACTTACTTATAAAGGGTACTAATTAAATCAAAATAGTTATATTAATTAATCTTTTGTGTAACTATAATTTTACTTTCTTAATTAGATTCTGGATTAAAGTTTTCTATTTCATTATTATAGTCTTTTTAAAGTCACATTTTTGGATAATACATTTTCTTAACCCCTTAACGTATATTTTTTTATGTAATAAATTGGTACATTTTTTTTTATTGTTGATAATAAATAATCTTTTATGAATTTTAAAAAGTAAACGTACATTATAAAAATAGCCGGTAAATATAACTATAAGAAGGTTCCAAATAGGTTCTATATATTTACTTTTCTATTATTATAATTTTTACTCTAGTTTAAATTTGAAGGTACTCTAAAAATTAATTTTAGATATGTTAGGTGTAGAAACAGGTATCACGCATTTATTAAAGTTTCTGGCAGCTATTTGACATATTTATTAGTTTCATTTTCAATTGTGTCCAACAAGCTATTGTCAAATAGTTTTGTAATATATAAAAGTACTGTACTCATCTTCTAATTGAAATATACAACCAGGTGAATCTACACTTATAGTTAAGTCTTCGTTGTTAAATCTATTCTCATCCAGCATCCAGTTTTTTAACAACTTAGTGTAATCAAAATTTTAAAGAACAGATTAATTTAAATAAAACAAAAGTTTTCTCCTTTTTCTTGCATTTAATTCATACCTTCTATATCAATTTGGAGGAAACAATCCTCATCTTCACTAGAATTGTTAATTAAGTTGAAAAGATATTAAATATTAAATCCAAACACATCATTGAAAATAAACATTAACACATTTAAGTCAACACATTACAAATTGAAGTTTAAAATCAAAAACATAAAATGTAAACCTAGTATGGCACCTGATTCAAAAAGTATTTAATATTTGAATGAATTAAATTCATATTCACACGAGCGCTTTTAGAAAAAAACGATTTTGGTGATTCCGATTCAGAGTATATGAATGTAGGTAGGACTGTTGTTTTACATTCATAATTATGCTTCAGATCATATAAGTATTCAAAGCAATATAAATACTGAAGTGGATGCTGGCTGATATCGCAGACTTCGACGATGTACCATTCTCGATGCTACAATAACTTGCTCCTGCTGAAAATAAATGCTGAAGTGAAGAAAAAAGTCCATACAGAACTGCGATTCACACCAAACCTGAAAGTATTATTATTCCCGGCGTAAAATCGGTTGCGAAAGATAAAAAATGATGTTCATTATTTTTTCCTGATAATATGATTGATGTGATCGTGAATTACACCAATGTGAAAATTCGTTTGCAGCCAAGTAATGATCTTCAAAAGGGGAAAACAGCGGAGGCAGAAATTAAGGCATTGTTTGAGAGTCTGCTTTTCCTATCTGGTGTAACATTTGTAGTCATCAAAATACTATGTAGAGAGATACTATTTACAGATTTTCTTTTTTATTGAAAAAATTGAGATCTGATAGAGCCATGATAAGGAAATTAATAATGAAATCGAAAGTCAGCAAAAACCATCATAATTACATTTTACACAGAAACTAAAAGTGGCGTTGATAAATCATCAAGGACTTGAAATATTTTGTGTAATCCAGCACGTTGACCCGTTGGAATAAATAGTATGATAATATGCATGATCATGGCATAGAAAGAAAGGAAATTAATATGAGAGGAAAATTCATTCCGAAATTAAGTTTTTCTTTAGTAATACCCCACTTAGACAATGGCTCAGATCTTTTAAAAAGGGCGCAACGAACTTAATTTCTTCCAACAACGTATTAATATCAAAGCTATTTTCAAAACTCTCAAGGAGAACAAACAGAATTCGAAATACAACAACAAGAAATATATTGAAAAAAATAAAGATATTGAGAGAATCGGATGTAAATGATCTGAAAAATCTGGTTTTTATTTTATTTTACTTATTTAGGGTATAAGTAAAATGTTACCTGAAATAAAAGAAATATTTTTTACCTTAAAAAATAATTGATCCACCTGAAAATAATCAAAATTTAAAAAAATCAGGGCAACCGGCTTACAAAGCAGCAAATTAAATTTACAATAAAATAATAAAGCAATTACAAAAGTTTTTTTACACAATAATCAAAATATCAAAATTCTATTATTTTCTTATAAATAGAGTACATAAATATTATTTAATTTCAGTTTCATTTCTCTTTAATCTATATATTTATATATGTATTTTTTATGGTTCGGTTGAAAGGTAAATGTAATGTAGTAATTTATTTGAAGATTCGTTGTTTTTCTTATAATGACGTTACCTCTATGGGATAGTTAACGACGTATTCAACTCACATTTTGCGAAATATGACACAATGACTCGAAAATGGATTGCCAAATGGCTATTTTGAAAGAGCCTAAAAAATTTTAAATCCAACGTTACTCGTTCTCTAAATTTAGTTTAGTTTTAAACAAACATCCAACTCAAGAAAACTCTAAAAAGGAGTCTTTCCCATTTTCATGGTAAGGGATTCAAACTAGGGATGTGCGCGTGAGTGACTTTCTATGTCCGCTCACGCTCTAGACCCACGCGGGTCACGCACGCTAGTCACGTGAATACCATAGATGAATCACGTGCCTCACGCATGGCTCACGTCAATTCACGTAACTCCGTAACTTCCAATTCCAATCAATTAGAAAACGATTTTATCATTAATAATAAGAATCCATATAAAAATAATATCCTATTCTGGACTAGATATGTAGATAATGTATTTACTATTATTAATAATATTAAGGGATAAAATAAATTACATACATAAATTAATACAATCCACAACAAAAAAATTAAATTTACTTTGGAGACGGAGAAGGATAATAATATTAACTTCTTGGATTTTACCTTACAAAGACACAAACATAAAATTACGTTTAATATATTTCGTAAGCCTACCCAAACAGATGACATCATTCCATTTGACTCTTGTCATGATTATTCCCCATTAAAAAAATGGCGTCACTACATTCATACATACATAGAACTTATAATTCGCAACGTGATCATGATAGATTCAATAAAGAAATCAAAATTATTCAAAGTTATATATAATGATTTTCAAGTTGACACATTACAAAAACTAATCAGCAAAAAACTAAAATAAAATTAAGTAAAATAATATCATTAAATGATCATGAAGATGTAAACTTGGAGGATAATAATGAAAAGTATAAGGCCATATCCTATCCACGAAACATGGCATTAATTTTTGAAACAAGAAACACAACTAGAAACATTTTAAACAATTCAAAAAACAAAACAAATATACTAGATGATGACAAACGCATGACATGGGTCACGCATGACCCATCGTGACCCGATGGGATGCACGTAATTAGCACATTTCTAATTCAAACCCAGCCAAGCCGCGAAGAATATTTTCTTGCTAAACTCAAAAAATTAACATTTCTTCGAAAAATCTCTAACGGTGCGGGTACTCAGGAACTTTATAAATTCAATGATATATTACTTACCACGTCTTGATAATAAAAGAGGGAGAATCAAAGTGAACAACTCTCAAAAGTGGATATGCCCACCCCTAATAACAACAAATAAATTTACTGAAATCGATAAAATCTGTAAATGACAATTAATGGCAATAGATGACACCAATTAATTTATACGGAAAAATAAACCGTTGCACCAAAATTGAAGTATTAGTGAATATTGAATGAAATTTTTATTGACAATTTTGTTTGTTCAATAACAATTTTGTAGAATTAAATAAAATCCCTATAAACTCATTTCACAATAAAGTGAAAAAACTAGATAAAGCTTCACTTTATTATTTTAGAGAACAAAATATCATATTGTACAATCATTGGCATAATGAATCTTAAGATTAATATATTAATAAATTCTCCTATTAGAACTATAATCTCTTCAATTAAGATAGAAGATACAAAATATTTACCACAATATACTGTCACAAACAGAAATGGTATTATTAAGGTAATTAAAAACACCCCACTTCCGACAAATTCACCATTCTTGCTCACCAACCATTACACACGTTACACAAGCATTCCTGTCACAGAAACGGTACTGTTGGCTAAAAATTTAATAAAAGATAATTTTAACGACAGAAACACCAAATACATTTTTAACATGTTAAAATTGTGTACAGAACAAAACTTTTGACAATTTAACCATAAGATTTGTAAATACAAAAATGGTTTGCCCATGGGTTCATCTCTAATGGATTGCATTCAGATATCTTTCTTAATAACTTAGAACAGGAAATATTAAATAATGATAATTCAAATAACATATTATGTGGATGATTTTCTCATAATCTGGAAGTACAAAGATACACGCTTTCCATTCGTACATAAATAATTTACATAATAACCTTATATTTACGTTAAAACATGAAACTGAGAATAAATTAAATTTTCTTGATTTTATTTTAACAAATAATGCAAATTAAATTACGTTTAACATTTACCGAAAACCCACTCACACAAATTCAATAATAAAAAAGCCTCTTTTCATCACAAAACCCAAAAAGCTGCAGACCCTTTATCAGATTTAGACAAAGAATAAGAATTACGAATCATTCAAACAATATCTAAAAATGTAATATGTCAGACCTTCACTATCTTAATACTTTACACAAAAATATTTTAAAAAAACAACATTCGATTTCTAAAAGTTCACAAGTTTCAATCAATGCCAAAATTTACAGATCAATTAACTATCATATAACAATAACACTTTAGGTAAATTTCTAGTTAATGCAAAAGATATAATAAATAAATTGGATCAAAATGGAGATCTGGATCTGGATTGTGACACTTGTGGTGCGTTGTATATTGCTGAGACGGGTTAAGTAAAGACTAAAAGAAAATGTAACTCTTTTATACAAACAAACTAAAGGTCTAAAACTTAATCTACTTAAAACCTACGAATAGATAAGTATATGAATGTCAATCAAGATATAGAATGTTTGAATAATCAAATACAAACTTCAAAGATTCCACTTTATAAATGTCTAATCCCTTTCCTTTTCCATAACCTTAGTTTACCTAAACTGCAGAGGATTTATATATCAGGTCCGTGTATTCATCATAATATCCAACTTCCTTTCTTATCTCATTTTAATATTTTTTTTTATTTTAAAGATAATCCTATAAAAACATACATTCCGTTATTAAAAATTTTAATTTTTTTAATTTAATACATTACACTATTTCAAATATTTTAATAAAAAGTAATATAGATATCGCATTGTCTTATGACTTGTACGCTTCTATTTTTTATAAGAAATTCCAGTTCTTGAGAACCATTTTATATTAGTAATACGTCGCATACACACGTTTAGTAATTTCTAAATTTTGTAATGTTTTAATTCGTTTTGTTTGTCACATTTAATATTTTTAACATTTTGGATGCTAATTTTCACTCTTTTTTTGTTGTGTGTTTGTTGATGCAGATTTTGACTAATTTTGGTAATCAACACTGGTCGATCACAGATCGCATTGAACCTTATTCTCTAATTATAATAATATTTATTTACATATTATTTATTTATTTGATTTATCAATTTCTTTGGATAAAATAAGAATTTTCAATAATGTATTTTCTTTTTGTAGGTAAGACTTTTTTTTCATATTCTGTTTAATATTGATTAATTTTTAATAATTTTTATTTCACATTTTATCTTTATAAAAGAATTTTGTTCTTCCATTTAACAAAATTTAAAGATTATTTTAAAATCTGACATGTGATTATTGTAATTTATTGGGAACTCTATGGAAAAATGTATATCACTAAAAAAACACAGAGAATTTGTCAATACTTCTATAAAAGAGAAAATAATACCTAATTTTGCTAAAATGTAATGTAGGAAGCTAAAAGAATATTCAAAGAACAGAATAATGACGAATATATTAAAGAAGGAGAAGAGACGATACTATGAATATTAAAATGTTTTGTATGAACGTCTGGCAAAAATTCAAAGAAATTTAAATAGACAGCAACCTTATTTAATTCTGGATGAATTAATTAAAGCAAAAAGCATCGTTAAGATTGAGAAGAAAGAGGATATGTTTATGAAGACGAGAATGCTGGCCAACCTCATGAACAACATAAATGTGAAATAAATTTCTAGCCTTAAGGAATCTTTGGTTATTAAATTAATTGAATTTCTTAATAGTATTCATCCTAATCTTAATTTTACTTAAAAAATCGAATTAAATAATAATATAAATTTTTTAAATCTAAAAATCATTCTTACAGTGAAAGATGACTTATAACATTTACAGAAAACCTACGTTGGTTCATTCTATAATTCCTTTTAATTCAGCTCATCAATTAAATCATAAATTAGCAAATTGTGGGTGTACTCTATTAAGTGTTATCATTGTATTTACATATATAAGCCAAACTAGTCATAAATTAGAAAGATATATTAATGAACGTAAAAATAAAAGCCTGTCCAATGTTTATAAACATAGAATTGAAACAGGTCATATAATAGATTATAGTAATTTTAAACTAATTCATAAATATCCAAAAAGTTATAGATTAGTTTTATTGGAATTAGTAGAAATTCATAAACATAAAAGGAATTATGCTTGACATAATGTAAATTACGATTAAATTAATAACAATGAACCGTTAATTAGTTATTTAATTTAAGATGAATAAGAGTCTTTTAGAATATTTTATTTTTAAATAAGTTAAAATTTTTAATATTAGCACTATTAGCCCAAGAAGAAACGTCTTTGTCATATATTCTTTTTCTATCTTGTTTTCATCTTTTACCTCTTATTTTATTTTTGATAAAACAAGAATTTTCAACATTGACGTAATGTATTTTCTTTTTATAGGAAAAACTATTTCTTCATTTTTTATTTAGTTTTGGTTAATTTTTATTTCACTTTAATTTCGTTGAAGTACCTATAAATAATATCTTTCAGTATTTGTCAAGTTTTTTCTTAAGTGTGTTCTTAAAAGTTAAAATTATCAAATATTCCCAGCTGAGATTCAAAAATAATAACACCTATGTTTAGGAAAACTCCGAAATTTTGTATAGGTCGTTGAATCTATATACATTAAATTTGTATTAAGAGGCTATTCATTTCATTATAACATTTCAAGTGCCTCTTGAGATACCTTTTTTACAATTCAACAATTTCTTGATTGATATTGTAGTAGGCTGTTGTAAGTTTATGAAGCTCATCTTATTGGTAAAGTATTGTTTTCATATAATATGTCATGCACTCAAATTTTGTAACATAAATCTCATTTACACAACGCTCAAACGTCTTTATTCATAATGTACAGAGGAAAGCGTTCAGTCGCAGCAGTTAATACTTAACTCTATAATTGACAATAATGTTGTGAAAACTTTCTAATAATTCTTCATGCAGTTTTCTATGTTAATTAATTTTTATTCCCAAGAATCAGGCAACTGCATATTTGCACTTACATTTGAATATAGAAAAAAGAAAAAAGTAAACATTTTACACATCATATTCGAAAATTAACAGAAGCAAAAACAAAATAGGAATGACTATTGAAACTTAATCAAATTATGTTAGTTAAGAGTGAAGTAGATAATATTATAGCATAGTTGCTGTGCAGTCTTCCCTGCTTGTTTCGGATACATAATGAAAGATCTGAATGCTGTCTCTATATGCTTAACTGAAATATGAAATTGAAAGCGCCCTGGATAGTGTTGAACATATTTAAAGGCACCTCCTCTTTAAAGAGGATAAGAACAAACAGTTGATTTCAGACACAAAAGAAAAGAACCAAGATGTATACACCTAGCAATGAAAACAATAGGACTAAAACCAGTAATAGAAAACGGTCATCCGTAACACATGTTTTGGGTCCAATAATATTTGCAAGCTACCACAATGTTTATAATATCAAACGTCTTATATAGCTATTTAAATTTCTATTAATTAGCTATGAAGATGAAGATTTCGTTAAATGCTATTGGCTTGTAATTATTTTCTTGGACATCTTTAACAAATAAAGCATCTATTTGCTTTTGAATTTTAGAAAACAATCTACAAAAAGTGTGTTTTGAAAAACTTTATATTCTTCGTTGCCCCCCCCCCTATACAGAAGACATCACAAATATATGTAAAACAACATCCAATGTTTCTTCTTCTTTTTAAGGATTTTATGTTTTTCCAGTACTTTTATTTGTAATGTTTAAGTTTTCCACAATTTGTTTACTATTCAAAAACCATTATTAATTTCATTATTACTTTAGATTACATTTAATTGTAACGTCAAAGTCTATTACTAACTTATGAATGTGAATTGCAGGAGCAAAAGCATATTTATAACCATCTTTAAGGAACTTCCAATTCGTCAAAAACTATGTTGGCTAAATTCGTAAATTGTCTTACATTAACATGTTTATCTTGTTCTGTTATTCTCTTCAACTATTGTATGTATACCTTATTCAAATTTTCAAATTTTTGTCTTCTCTTTACCTTCTCTTTTGTATATAAATGCTTCATTTTTGGCCTATACAATAACCTCTTCAATTTCCAGATAATGGAACTAGTTGCGAAGGTCTCTTTGTTTTTTAACGAAACTCTCATAAATGTTGTTTAGATTCTGAAAGTGTATTCTCTTTTCATCCTTCATTATTTTATTTTGTAAATGGTTTTTTGTCGAAATTTTTAGTTTTCTACATCTTAGTTTTATGCAATTTGGTATGATGTTTTCTTTAAGTCATGTTTACCGAACAAAATTCATAATTTTTATGTTTGCATTTCGAATATTTTATAGCTTCACAATTTTGACGGTGAGTTTTTTTTTGTTTTTGGAATGTTATCAAAAAAGTATAAAAAACAAAAAAACATATACATTAGAATAATTATCGAATAATTAAAAGTAAGTAAGGGGTTATTTCTTGATTCCTTATTTTTTATTAAAATATAACTTGTAACATGAATGAAAGTAATCCTCAAATTTGAAAACCTTAAAGAAATTAAATATTAAAAAATCTAAGAAATTAAATATTTATTATTTTATTCCGTTACGATTCTCAAAACTTTCCAACAATCTATTTCGATTTTATCATCACAATTTAATGTATTTTTTGTATGACAATATAAAATGTTTGATAATAACTTTTCTTATTCTTAAAATATTTTAACTTTTCGATGTTATTTTTCCGCAATCAATTGTTCTTCTTTATAAGTTTTTATAAAATTCATTATTATATTTATATTGATTAATAAATAAAATTAATTAATAAGCAATCAGTTTCAAATATTTAAATTATAATCAAGTAAAGAACAGGTTTTACTGATTTGGCCAAGACAACCGCTCATGGCCGATTTTAATATTTATGAAATGCGTACTAAATAAAAACAAAATTATGAAACCTTTTTCTTATAGAAAATGGAATCTTCACGAACCTCTTCCTTTACGGTTAATTGAGCTACTAACTAGCGATTTGTTGCAAAATATAAAATAAAAAATACAATATTCGATGTGAACACACAGTTCGCTTTAGAGGTCCATTTCAGCTCTATAAGAAACATTTAAATATGCGTAATCATAAAAATTCAGAGGAAATGTTTAAAAGAGATATAAAAAAAGAACTATTTTCTATACTTGCTAAATGAGCTTGAATTATACTCTTTATCAAACTTATTGTTAGATGAACGTTCAGAGCAAATCGCATCAATGAGTTCAAAATTGATATAATTATTTCCGACACGGACATTGAACCAGCTTAGGCGACTTTAGCTTTTGATTGCGCAAAAAGGGCTCATCACATTATTATTTAATTATAAAAATACGATAGAATATAGAGAAATGAAATGTACTTCCATTAAGTTTGATTAAGCTACCAAAAATGAACACGAAAAAATGCAGAATTTAAAGTGAATTTTGATCTGAAACACACGTATTGGTCTACACGTCCATTTCAATTTTATTACAGACATTTCATTAATATATTCATAACTTTCCTGGTGAAACTATAAAAAATAGCCATAATGTATAATATGGACTCCACTTGCAATATCATAACAAGAATAGCAAAAACAAATCTCAAGGAAAAATTATATTGTTGTATATTGGTTAAAATATCGGTCTTTTTTTCTCATAATTGCAAATATAATTCTTTTCAAATTTGAATAATTAATTCAATACTCATGTAGGACAAGAGATCATGACATATAATCCACTTTTTTCGAACTCTTACAGTTTCCGAGGTAGCCTAGTCGGACATTGAATTTGAACTAGAGATGGGTCAACTCGATTTATCAACCCGGGATAACTCAAGTTGACGTTATTTCAAGTCAATTCGAGTTAGACTGTTACTAACTCCAGGTGGGTTTACATACATAAATTGCAAATCCCCAGTGATGCAGACCGGCAAACATTTATAAAGAATTTCAACTAAACTTGTACATCTACTGTTTTTGACGTTTTTTTTGTACTTCTACTATTAAAAATGATGGTAGAGATGTTATAGATCGAAATAAATCAGAAACCACTAAAAAGTGTAACTCCACTACAACTTATTCAAGAGCCACGATGATAAAAGTATATTGTGTACGGTAAAATTATAGAATAAATTCAATATTGTTGGTGATATGTTTTGTGAACATTGTGAATATATTTACATAACTACAAAATAAAAGACTATTGGGAAGTGAATGTGGGCTCATAATGTGTATTCTGAAAAACCAAGATCGACTTATTTTGGAGTTTTTATATAACAATGTTTATAAGTGTTTTAATGAATCTAATCCATAATTTTGTCGCTCACTGTATTTTGAATATATAGATGATTTTTGCTACCAACTCGATTTCAACTTGGTTTACAAAAATTTTAAACTCGGTTTGGAAAAAGCCCGAGTTGGCCCATTCCTAATTTGAACCATCTTGTACATTAGAAATGAGGGTCCCTCGTTGAAAAAATATTTCGGACTGACAAATTGCAAAGATTTCTCAATATATGAATAAAGATGTGGTAAAATGTTCATAATTGTATATTTATTTAGTTCGCCAAATTTACCATTAATATTAACAATATTTATTTTGACAGACTTCTAAGACAGATAATACATGACAAATTAAGATGAATAGTCTTAATATATATGCCATCAAGCCATTTTTCAAAATATTTTCTATGCCACTGGTCATTTTATCAAATGGGCAGAATTTTTAGGTGTCATCAATTATTGCTCAATTTCCGCACAAATCTTTGATTAAAGCGACACTTTTGAGCTAATTTACAAATTATAATTTTTAGAACAATTTATAGTTTTTATTCTTAAAAAATTATAATTACTCGGAATACGAATAATAAGCCTTCCGAATTAAAAGAGGTTTAATTTTATTCTTGAACAATTCAGGAGGTAAAGTAACTTTACTTTTACAATTACTTTTACAATTACTTTTGCTCCTTTTGCTTTTGAGCTCAGTGCCAAAATTGTAAAACAGAGAAATTAAAAAAAATAATTATAATTCATGACACTCTGCTGTTAGATCTAACAACAGAAAAAAATGAAAATTGGAATATAATAAAAAAAAGTTAAAAAATAGCAAGTGGTTTAAGTGTCAATACATTATATTGTTAAGTTACTGTAGAATACCGGACGTTTATAATCTTGTAGATAAGGAATCATTGACATCAAATGTTTTCTTTTATTGTCAATGACCTTATTTATGTCTTGCGTATCTTTTTCTCTGTTAAATATAGGAGTTGCTTTCCATTGTGTTAGTTCAGGAAGAGCTTCAGCAGCAAATATAAAACCACGTTGTTGTGAGTCAAGATTCAATGGTACAACTTTGCTAATACACTTGTTTGAGAGCTAAAATCTTGTCAGCTGCCACTTGTACATTAAAAAATTGTATCTGTATCATATCTACTATTTCAAATCGACCTAGGGTGCGTTCACATTGCTTACTCGATTTACCCAGGTTTAACCCTACTCGTTCATAAGAACATCCATTCCTACATTTCTAATTGGGTAAATCGTTCACGATTACATAACAATTTAACACTGATTGTGAGTTAACCTTTTATACACACATCACAAAGGTGTGTAGAAATAACACCTCACGCGAACGTCATATGTAATGTCAGAATCAAATATAATACTTTTCACATATTTAGAGGATATTTCTTATATGTTGCCTATTATAGAAAAATTATAAACATTTATATGTTAAACATCGTATTTATATTACAAATAGGGTTGCAATTTTTTTAAAAGGAACTGTACAGGAGATTTTTAAAAAATATATATGAAATATTTGTTTTGGCATCCTTTGATGTGGTATCCCTGTTTACCAACATCCCCTTCGAGATGGTTGTTGATAGGATTGTGCACGGTTGGTCCTTGGTGTCCCACCAC
Source organism: Onthophagus sagittarius (assembly GCA_036711965.1). Classification (NCBI taxonomy): domain Eukaryota; kingdom Metazoa; phylum Arthropoda; class Insecta; order Coleoptera; family Scarabaeidae; genus Onthophagus; species Onthophagus sagittarius. The sequence continues at coordinate 51,848,033 of JASERS010000001.1, forward strand.
ACCTCTATTGATAAAAACCGATTTATTCGGATAATCACGTTCTTGTTTGAGTCCTCGATGTTCTCTTTTAATGGAGTTGCTTATAAACAGAGTTTTGGTACTCCAATGGGCAGCCCAATGAGCCCTATTCTGGCTATCATCGTCATGGACCATGTCCTTGACAATTGTCTATATGCTCTACCCTTCCAGGTCCCATTCATATATAAATATGTAGATGACATCATCCTCGCAATACCTTCAGACAGGATTCATGAAACCTTAGAAACCTTCAATGGGTTTAACCACCACATCCAGTTCACGGTGGAGGAAGAAAAGAGCAACTCTGTTCCCTTCTTGGACTCATTGGTCATACGAAATTCTGATCAATCAATTTCACTTGATTGGTATCGCAAACCTACATACTCTGGAAGGTTTATAAATTACTTCTCGTGCCATTCTCTTAGTATGAAGATCAACACACTCAAGTGCATGAAGAACCGTATAACCCGCATTTGTGATGAAGCCTTTCGTTTAAGAAACCTTAGGTTGCTAGCTGACATCTTTTGTAACAATGGTTTCCCTGCCCCCTTGGTCAAAAAATTTTGTTTTCGTTAGAAGAACCTCAGTTGTCATCGGCAAGTGTACGGGACACAAGTCCTGTAAATACGAATAGGTCTCTCACCCATCCACCTGATGTAGAGGAAATAGATGTCAAACCTTTTGTAAAGTTACCCTATATTCCGGGCCTTACAGATAACCTAATTAAGGTCTTCAGTAACAAATAATTTCGTTGGGCAAAATATACCTTGAACCCTCTGCGGTGTGCCTTTTCCATCCTCAAAGACCGCATCCCTGACGATGTCAAGTCCAATTTGATTTACAGAATCAACTGTAAGGGTTGTTCGGGCTTTTATGTGGGTATGACCAGCCAATACCGAAAAAATAGAATTAAACAACATATGAGAGATTGCAAGTTGAAAAAGTCAAACTCTACAGCCCTCATCATATAACTTTCCATCGAAGCTTTTTAAAGATCTTAAACACTATTTATGGTAAAGTTCTGCAGTCTGGTACAATGTAAAGAAATATCTATTAAAATCGGAGGTTAATTTATGAGTTGATTGGTCTGCCAGAACAATAATTCTTGATTACGAACAATATTTGGGGCACCAAACTTTAAAGACGTCGGCCATTCCAAATATTGCTTTTGATATAAAAGTAATCTCGGCCGATATCGTGGACGTCGGCCGCCCAAGAATGAAAAGGCATCATTGACGACTTTTTAGTGGAAACCAACCCAACCTAACTAAACACAACCCTGTAAACTACAAAAAGCTATTGACAATTGCTAATTAGCGCATGGGAGAACTCAAAGGTAGCTTAGCGCTGAAAAGAACTTCAAGCAGGATAACCTTGGTTTCATTCTCCGAGTGTTACCATTGACAAACTTATGGAAGTCTGTTCTATATAAACTTTATGGAAGAAGTAGCTCGGATTTCGAAGATAACGACCTTCCCAATTATTATTCGTGTAATCGTAATAATAGTAGTAATTTCTGCATAAATTATGACATCCTGGTAATTACATTTTGAATGATAGACTGCCAACCTCAGCGCAGCATGAGTTATGACATCAATAGGCACCTATTCAAATAACCAATATCTGTCAACTTATTGGCAACATGAGTTATGACATTCTGATGATTATATTTTGAATGCGACAAAGCAAGAGTCACAATATCAATGGATTTAACTAGCCGGTATCAGCCAAATTATTGGCAGCACGAGTTATTACATTATTACTTGAGATTATTTCTTATTATATCATGAATATTACTTAGGATGAAATAGTCTCAGCCAACATTAAAAGATGTCAGCCGTCGCAAGTATCGTAAATAATATGTAGGGCGACCGAGTTTACTTATTTATTTGATACTATTACATCGTGTAATTCCTCAAATACTATCGGCACGTACGCGCCTTCTTTTCTCAATCAAGCCGAAATCTCTATCGCATTGAAGGAAGCTATTTCCACCATTAAACAACTATGTTTGATGGTGTCAAAGAGTCCATAACTCACTAGAAGCTCTAAATAAATACAATCATTCTGTCTTTATTTTGGGCGGCATAGTTAGAGCTCCAAAAAATAACATTCCTTTTTTCTGTAAGACCTATATTTAGGACAGATAAGGAAAACGCAATGTCGTTACTACCACGTCCTACCACTCCTTTATGCCAGCAACACATGTATGAGTATCTCAAAAATTTCATTTCAGCAAATTGGCCCTTAGCCTCTTTGATACCTTTACTCCTCAATTAATATATTAAGAATATTCAGCACTATATAGATTAATAAATAATTGAATTTTAAAAGATTCTCTTACATACACAGTGCACACCAGTAATTTGTTCCTGACCTACCATTACCGCCTGAGCCAATTATCAGTAGATGGGGCAACTGGATTGATGCCGAACCAGTAGCACTAAAAATGTGTAAAGAGTGCATTCTAGATGATATAGATATTAAAACACATTTTTCATTCTTATCATCTGTAATTAAGAAGTTAGCAACTGTTCAAATGTCTCTTGATGACAAAAATTTAAAATAAATTTCGATATATTATAGTAATAGAACATTAGCCATAGGTAGTAAAATATACGTTATCAATGGAACGTCCTATTTAAAATTATAAAAATGTAACCCAAATAAAATTTTATTTTTATGCTGCCAAAGAACTACAAAGATCAAAAAGTATGTAATGGTTATTTTATTTTGTAAACAAGTCTGTGTACTATCCTTTACAATGCAATATTAAAAGTAGTATTTTTGTATTTACAATACTTTTTTATTATCAAGTCGTGTAGTGCACAATCAAATAAATACCCTGCTTAAATCAGAAAAGCTCCCAATCAGATACCGACCTTCTGTAAATCACTCCACAGCTTTGACAACAATTTCAACCACAGCTCATTACACGTTGCTTGATCAAAGCAAAACTCACAATCAGCAACATCAACAACGCAATTAAATGAATCATCTATGTTGGGATTTTTTAAGCCATTTAGTACATCAAGGGGTAGTTTAATAAAGTATCATTAACATTATTTGGATCGATTTTTTAATTTTATAATTATAGAGAACATGGAATTTATTTGTGATATTTTTACTTTAACATTGTTGGTTGAGCTACGTCTAATATTAAGCATATTTAATCTGATCACTTAGTTCAGGGGGAATCTGAGTTCAGTTGATTTTCGTTGAATCATATCATAGGAAAGGCGCTCCCGAATTCAGCCAGTATGAGGTTCAAGAACGGTTTAAGTTTTTCGATAATATTCAACTTTTTGCATGAGAGAAAGTCCCACTCAATATCCGAGACAGACGTATGGAAAATGAAAAACCTCTTACGGTTATGGGTCTACAAATTACTTATACCGTTAGAATTCCAAAAAAGTTCAAATTCAAAAAGTTGACAAAGCTTAAATCAAAATAAAATACGAAGTTTTATGTTATGGAAAGCCAAAAGCAAATTAACGAGGTAATATAATAAACGACCATGACTCCCAACTCAACGGAAGGTCATCAAGTTTTGATATAAATATAAATTGTTCTTGAAGTAAGTAATTATTTAAGAGCAAAAGTTGACAAACACGTACTAGTACAATCTTTAAAATGCTTGTGTTAACAATCCTGTTAATAACATGTACAACATTATTAATAATATGGTACAAAAATAAAATATCAAAATTTAAGCATTTAGACAAGCTTCCTGGTCCACCAGCAAACTGGCTTTTTGGCAACGTCCGCGAATTTGGCTCAAATTGTTATGGTAAGATTCCAGCAAAAAACTAAAAATTATTCTAATTTCTTATTTATTTACATTTTTAATTTATTCAGATTTATTTCAAACTTGCCAACGAGTGATTAAAACTTATGGAAAAATTGTAAGAATTTGGCAAGGTCCGTTTAGAATTAACCTATTTATCACCGACATAGATTTAGTGGAATATTTTTTATCGTCAAATGTCCATATACACAAATCATCTTCTTACAACGTTTTTAAAGCCATGGTGGGCGATGGTTTAGTAACAGGAGAAGGTTGGTTTCATATCATTAAAATTATTAAATTAACTTAACTTTTATGTTATATAAAATAGGAAATATATGGAGAAAACATCGAAAAATTTTAACACCCGCTTTTCATTTTAATATATTAGAGCAATTCCCTCCCAGTTTTCATAGACACGCGAAAACGTTAATTGAGATTTTAAAAGAAAATTCTGGTAAAACAATAGATACGTGCCACTTCATGAAAAGCTACGCTTTGGATTCTCTCTGTGGTAAACAACAAACAATTATTTAACTAAAAAATGAATTAATAATTTTTAGAAGCAACAATGGGTGTTAATTTTCAATCACAAACGAATAAAAATAACCGTTATGCGATGTTAATAGATGAAATTATGGAAATATTTATGTGTAGATTTTTTTCGATTCTTAATCGATTCGACTTCTTTTTCTTTTTAACTCCTAAAGCAAAGATTTTTAAAAAGTTGTTAAAGGAAATTCACGCCATTACAATGGATGTGGTTAATATGCGTAGAAAAAATAAAAAAGGGGCAAATGTTGATTTAGAACTTTTCGATGAATTTGGAATAAGAAAACGAAAAGTGTTTATGGATATGCTTTTAGACTACCCCGGATTAAGTGACGAAGAAATCAAGTGGCAAGCAAATACATTCTTATTTGCAGTAAGTTTTAAATTTATTGACGTAATAATAATAAAGATTATTTTATATTAGGGACATGATACTGTAGGAGCCTGTATTTCTTTCTCATTATATCTACTAGCAAAAAATCCAAAAGTTCAAGAAAGATTACTATCTGAAATTAAAGAAGTTATTGAGGAATCTAACGATGTAATTTCATTACCGTTACTAAAGGAATTAAATTACCTTGACAGAGTCTTAAAAGAATGCATAAGATATTATCCCCCGGTTGGTTTATTTGAACGTGATGTAATGGAGGATGTTGAAATTAGTAAGACAAAAATTAAAATGTAACAATTTAATCCTTGTAAATATTTTTAGAAGGATTAATAATTCCGAAAGGAACGACAATTTCGTTCCACCCTTACTCGCAACATCGAGATCCAACATATTTTCCCAATCCAGAAATTTTTGATCCAGATCGATTTTTATCAGATAACTTAATAAAAGCTCACCCGTTTGCATACATTCCTTTTAGCGCAGGACCAAGAAATTGCATTGGTACATTGTATATTTATTAATTTCTTTCATTACACCTTTTTATTTTAGGACAAAAATTTGCCGTGATGAATGTAAAATCCGTTTTAGTTAACATAATAAGAAATTTTGAAATACATCCGGCTGATTTCGAACATACTCCTATACTTGGTAATGATGCTGTTTTAAAATCAAAAAATGGATTACCTATTATATTGATATATCGGTTTCAAAATTAATTCTGTGTCGTAATAATATTTCTTTTATACATCTTCTAACTGTTTTATTTTTTTTAATAATATTTATTCTTATTAAAGCAATTGATATACATTCGTATCACTAGTCTAAGTTTTCCCGCCGGATTAGTAAACAGCTCAATATCAAAATAAGCCTTAACAATAAAATTTTTTTAAGGTCCTTAGAAAAACGTCTGCATCGTTTTGGCAGTGTAAAACATTAAATAACCGCACACGTTAATAATTTACACAATTTTTTGATTGATCCAATTGAATCGAATTTTGCGATATTGTAGTCATCTTTACCGTTAACCTAAAATCGCGAACCACCTTGTTGAAGAGAAAAGAAATCAGACTACATCAATTTTACATAATTACAATTACATTTTACATAAAGCTGTAAGAAAGTTCTGAGGTTAGTCTTACATATGATGAATAACGATCGAAATAAAATTAAAACATTAAATATCTCCCATTCAAGCAACATTAATAAATCAGATAAATAAAAGAAAATAACTAATATCAATAATATTTACAATTATAAAAGCCAAGGTCAAATATAAATTTTTGGATGGGGGTATGTTTTGTCGTTAAAAGGTTTAACAAAAATAACCCAATTCAAAAAATTAATCTTAATGATTCTGACAATCCAAAATTTGCTTCGATATACTAACCTAAGTAATGTTGAACTTTCCGATGACGGCATTGAAATCCTCAAATTAGGACACAAATTTGCACTACTTCAGACAACTAAACCCATAGATATTGCAATAAAAATAGAATCACAACTCTATTCCTACCTTCCCATCAAGCAAATTTTCTCTGAAAATCATTCTCTCATAAAAAAGAGAAAAATATAACAAATTGAATTTTTTAAACTAACCTTATAGTTGCAAAAGATATAAACACGATGAGGTTTGCAAAATGTTTAACAAGAAGTATGAAGGCATTACGCATATAGCAAGTGGTACTGTATCGATGATTTAAAAAAAAATTAAGAAATTAGATACACACGTGATGGTCCAAAATATAGCCGCTGACCTATACCAGATGAAACACGAGCAAACGATTTATTATCTGTTATTGAAGACCGTCATAAGCCTGCTAGAACGTTTTCACAGAAAATGAAATTAGCCATAGTTTCGTATTCAAGATACTTAGGAAAGAAAAATGGTATCCTTATAAAGTACATTATGTTCAAGAATTGCACGAAGATGATCCAGATCGGATGATGCAGCTTTGCAAGACCATATTGGATCGATTAAACGAAAACTCAAAATTTTTTATTAAATGATAAAAATGAACTCCCAGACAGACTAGGACTTCAAGACAGGATGTCATCTTGAGGTCGCACTGATCTGGGTCAGTGATCTGGATTATTATCAATAGATTCAACTAGCCAGTATCAGCCAAATTATTGGCAGCACGAGTTATTACACTATTACTTGAGATTATTTCTTATTATATCTCATCAGATTACTTAGGATGAAATAGTCTCAGCCGACATCAAAAGACGTCAGCCGTCGCAAGTATCGTAAATAATATGTAGGGCGACCGAGTTTACTTATTAATTTGATACTATTGCATCGTGTAAGTCCTCAGATATTATCGGCGCGTACGCCTTCTTTTCTCAATCAAGGCGTAATCTCTATCGCATTGAAAGAAGCTATTTCCACCATCAAATATCTATGTTCGATGGTGTCAAAGAGTCCATAACTCACTAGAAACACTTAATAAATACAATCATGCTGTCTTTATTTTGGGCGGCATAGTTACCGCTCCAAATAATAACATTCCTTTTTTCTGTAAGACCTATATTTAGGACAGATAAAGAAGACGCAATCTCGTTACTACCACTCCTTTATGCCAGCAACACATGTATGAGTATCTCAAATATCTTATTTCAGCAAATTGGCCCTTAGCCATTTTGTTACTTTTACTCATCAATTAATATATTAAGAATATTCAGCAGTATATAAATATAATTGAATTTTAAAAGATTCTCTTACATACACAGCGACAGCAGCAATTAGTTCCTGACTTATCATTATCGCCTGAGCCAATAATCAGTAAATGGGGCAACTGGATTGAAACCGCTGTACTTTATGGTGATAATTTTGAATAAACAAAAAATTATTTTAACATTTTTGATGACGAACCAGTAGCACTAAAAATGTGTAAAGAGTGCGTTCTAGATCAGATAACAACTGTTCAAATGTCTCTTAATGACAAACATTTTATATAAATTTCGATATATTAAAGTAACAGAACATTAGCCATAGGTAGTAAAATATACGTTATCTGTGGACAGTTCTATTTAAAATTATAAAAATGTAACTCAAATAAAATTTTATTTTTATGCTTCCAAAGCCAAGAACTATAAAAAAACAAAAAGTATGTAATGGTTATTTTATTTTGTAAACAAGTCGGTGTACTATCCTTTACAATGCAATATTAAAAGCAGTATTTTTGTAATATTTGCAATACTTTTTTATTAACAAGCCGTGTAGTGCACAATCAAATGCTCTGCTTAAATCAGAAAAGCTCCAAAGCAGATACCGACCTTCTAAATCACTCCATAGCTTTGACAACCAACGTTCAACAAACGTTGCTTGATCAAGGCAAAACACAATCAGCAACACCAAAAAGGCAATTAAATGATCATCTATGTTGGAATTTTTTTAGCCATTTAATACATCAAGAGGTAGTTTTATAAAGTATCATTAACATTATTTGGATTGACTTTTAAATTTTATAATTATAGAGAACATGGCATTTATTTGTGGTATTTTTCACTTTAACATTGTCAGTTGAGCTATGTATGATATTAAGAATATTCAATCTTTCTATCGGATCACATAGTTCAGGAAGAACCTGAGTTCAGCTGATTTTCATTGAATCATTTTATAGGAAATTCAGCTAGCATGAGGTTCAAGAATCGTTCTAATTTTTCGATAATATTCAATTTTTTGCATGGGAGAAAGTCCCATTCAATACTCGGAAGAGACGTATGGAAACTGAACAGTCTCTTACGGTTATGGCTCTACAAATTATTTTATACCGTTGCAATTCCTTCACGTAAAAATAGCCTATGATGAAAGTTAACTTTTCCAATTTTAGTTCAAATCCAAAAAGTTGACAAAGTTAAATTCAAAATAAAATACGAAGCTTGATGTTATGAAAAGCCAAAAACAAATTAACGAGCTAATATAAAAAACGACCATGACTCCAAACTCAATAGAAGGTCATCAAGTTTTGATATAAATATAAATTGTTCTTTAAGTAAGTAATTATTTAAAAGCAAACGTTGACAAACACGTACTTGTACCATCTTTAAAATGCTTGTGCTAACAATCTTGTTGATTACATGCACATCATTATTAATAATATGGTACAAAAACAAAATATCAAAATTTAAGCATTTAGACAAGCTACCTGGTCCTCCAGCAAATTGGTTTTTTGGCAACGTCCGCGAATTTGGCTCAAATCGTTATGGTAAGATTTCAGTAAAACTAAAAATTATTCTAATTTCTTATTTATTTACATTTTTAATTTATTCAGATTTATTTCAAACTTGCCAACGGGTGATTAAAACTTATGGAAAAATTGTAAGAATTTGGCAAGGTCCGTTTAGAATTAACCTATTTATCACCGACATAGATTTAGTGGAATATTTTTTATCGTCAAATGTCCATATACATAAATCATCTTCTTACAACGTCTTTAAAGCTATGTTGGGCGACGGTTTAGTAACAGGAGAAGGTTGGTTTAATAACATCATTAAAATTATTTATTTAACTTAAATTTTACGTTATATAAAATAGGAAATATATGGAGGAAACATCGAAAAATTTTAACACCCGCTTTTCATTTTAAAATATTAGAACAATTCCCTCCCAGTTTTCATAGACACGCGAAAACGTTAATTGAGATTTTAAAAGAAAATTCTGGTAAAAGTATAGATACGTGTCACTTAATGAAAAATTACGCTTTGGATTCTCTATGTGGTAAACAACAAACAATTATTTAATTAAAAAATGCATTAATAATTTTTAGAAGCAACAATGGGTGTTAATTTTCAATCACAAACAAATAAAAATAACAGTTATGCGATGTTAATTGATGAAATTACGGAAATATTCATATGTAGATTTTTTTCGGTTCTTAATCGATTCGACTTCTTTTTCTTTTTAACTCCTAAAGCAAAGATTTTTAAAAAGTTGTTAAAGGAAATTCACGCCACTACAATGGATGTGGTTAATATGCGTAGAAAAAATAAAAAAGGGGCAAATGTTGACTTAGAACTTTTCGATGAATTTGGAATTAGAAAACGAAAAGTGTTTATGGATATGCTTTTAGACTACCCCGGATTAAGTGACGAAGAAATCAAGTGGCAAGCAAATACATTCTTATTTGCAGTAAGTTTTAAATTTATTGACGTAATAATAATAAAGATTATTTTATATTAGGGACATGATACTGTAGGGGCCTGTATTTCTTTCTCATTATATCTACTAGCAAAAAATCCAAAAGTTCAAGAAAGATTACTATCTGAAATTAAAGAAGTTATTGGGGAATCTAACGATGTAATTTCATTACCGTTACTAAAGGAATTAAATTACCTTGACAGAGTCTTAAAAGAATGCATAAGATATTATCCCCCGGTTGGTTTATTTGAACGTGATGTAATGGAGGATGTTGAAATTAGTAAGACAAAAATTAAAATGTAACAATTTAATCCTTGTAAATATTTTTAGAAGGATTAATAATTCCGAAAGGAACGACAATTTCGTTCCACCCTTACTCGCAACATCGAGATCCAACATATTTTCCCAATCCAGAAATTTTTGATCCAGATCGATTTTTATCAGATAACTTAATAAAAGCTCACCCGTTTGCATACATTCCTTTTAGCGCAGGACCAAGAAATTGCATTGGTACATTGTATATTTATTAATTTCTTTCATTACACCTTTTTATTTTAGGACAAAAATTTGCCGTGATGAATGTAAAATCCGTTTTAGTTAACATAATAAGAAATTTTGAAATACATCCGGCTGATTTCGAACATACTCCTATACTTGGTAATGATGCTGTTTTAAAATCAAAAAATGGATTACCTATTATATTGATATATCGGTTTCAAAATTAATTCTGTGTCGTAATAATATTTCTTTTATACATCTTCTAACTGTTTTATTTTTTTTAATAATATTTATTCTTATTAAAGCAATTGATATACATTCGTATCACTAGTCTAAGTTTTCCCGCCGGATTAGTAAACAGCTCAATATCAAAATAAGCCTTAACAATAAAATTTTTTTAAGGTCCTTAGAAAAACGTCTGCATCGTTTTGGCAGTGTAAAACATTAAATAACCGCACACGTTAATAATTTACACAATTTTTTGATTGATCCAATTGAATCGAATTTTGCGATATTGTAGTCATCTTTACCGTTAACCTAAAATCGCGAACCACCTTGTTGAAGAGAAAAGAAATCAGACTACATCAATTTTACATAATTACAATTACATTTTACATAAAGCTGTAAGAAAGTTCTGAGGTTAGTCTTACATATGATGAATAACGATCGAAATAAAATTAAAACATTAAATATCTCCCATTCAAGCAACATTAATAAATCAGATAAATAAAAGAAAATAACTAATATCAATAATATTTACAATTATAAAAGCCAAGGTCAAATATAAATTTTTGGATGGGGGTATGTTTTGTCGTTAAAAGGTTTAACAAAAATAACCCAATTCAAAAAATTAATCTTAATGATTCTGACAATCCAAAATTTGCTTCGATATACTAACCTAAGTAATGTTGAACTTTCCGATGACGGCATTGAAATCCTCAAATTAGGACACAAATTTGCACTACTTCAGACAACTAAACCCATAGATATTGCAATAAAAATAGAATCACAACTCTATTCCTACCTTCCCATCAAGCAAATTTTCTCTGAAAATCATTCTCTCATAAAAAAGAGAAAAATATAACAAATTGAATTTTTTAAACTAACCTTATAGTTGCAAAAGATATAAACACGATGAGGTTTGCAAAATGTTTAACAAGAAGTATGAAGGCATTACGCATATAGCAAGTGGTACTGTATCGATGATTTAAAAAAAAATTAAGAAATTAGATACACACGTGATGGTCCAAAATATAGCCGCTGACCTATACCAGATGAAACACGAGCAAACGATTTATTATCTGTTATTGAAGACCGTCATAAGCCTGCTAGAACGTTTTCACAGAAAATGAAATTAGCCATAGTTTCGTATTCAAGATACTTAGGAAAGAAAAATGGTATCCTTATAAAGTACATTATGTTCAAGAATTGCACGAAGATGATCCAGATCGGATGATGCAGCTTTGCAAGACCATATTGGATCGATTAAACGAAAACTCAAAATTTTTTATTAAATGATAAAAATGAACTCCCAGACAGACTAGGACTTCAAGACAGGATGTCATCTTGAGGTCGCACTGATCTGGGTCAGTGATCTGGATTATTATCAATAGATTCAACTAGCCAGTATCAGCCAAATTATTGGCAGCACGAGTTATTACACTATTACTTGAGATTATTTCTTATTATATCTCATCAGATTACTTAGGATGAAATAGTCTCAGCCGACATCAAAAGACGTCAGCCGTCGCAAGTATCGTAAATAATATGTAGGGCGACCGAGTTTACTTATTAATTTGATACTATTGCATCGTGTAAGTCCTCAGATATTATCGGCGCGTACGCCTTCTTTTCTCAATCAAGGCGTAATCTCTATCGCATTGAAAGAAGCTATTTCCACCATCAAATATCTATGTTCGATGGTGTCAAAGAGTCCATAACTCACTAGAAACACTTAATAAATACAATCATGCTGTCTTTATTTTGGGCGGCATAGTTACCGCTCCAAATAATAACATTCCTTTTTTCTGTAAGACCTATATTTAGGACAGATAAAGAAGACGCAATCTCGTTACTACCACTCCTTTATGCCAGCAACACATGTATGAGTATCTCAAATATCTTATTTCAGCAAATTGGCCCTTAGCCATTTTGTTACTTTTACTCATCAATTAATATATTAAGAATATTCAGCAGTATATAAATATAATTGAATTTTAAAAGATTCTCTTACATACACAGCGACAGCAGCAATTAGTTCCTGACTTATCATTATCGCCTGAGCCAATAATCAGTAAATGGGGCAACTGGATTGAAACCGCTGTACTTTATGGTGATAATTTTGAATAAACAAAAAATTATTTTAACATTTTTGATGACGAACCAGTAGCACTAAAAATGTGTAAAGAGTGCGTTCTAGATCAGATAACAACTGTTCAAATGTCTCTTAATGACAAACATTTTATATAAATTTCGATATATTAAAGTAACAGAACATTAGCCATAGGTAGTAAAATATACGTTATCTGTGGACAGTTCTATTTAAAATTATAAAAATGTAACTCAAATAAAATTTTATTTTTATGCTTCCAAAGCCAAGAACTATAAAAAAACAAAAAGTATGTAATGGTTATTTTATTTTGTAAACAAGTCGGTGTACTATCCTTTACAATGCAATATTAAAAGCAGTATTTTTGTAATATTTGCAATACTTTTTTATTAACAAGCCGTGTAGTGCACAATCAAATGCTCTGCTTAAATCAGAAAAGCTCCAAAGCAGATACCGACCTTCTAAATCACTCCATAGCTTTGACAACCAACGTTCAACAAACGTTGCTTGATCAAGGCAAAACACAATCAGCAACACCAAAAAGGCAATTAAATGATCATCTATGTTGGAATTTTTTTAGCCATTTAATACATCAAGAGGTAGTTTTATAAAGTATCATTAACATTATTTGGATTGACTTTTAAATTTTATAATTATAGAGAACATGGCATTTATTTGTGGTATTTTTCACTTTAACATTGTCAGTTGAGCTATGTATGATATTAAGAATATTCAATCTTTCTATCGGATCACATAGTTCAGGAAGAACCTGAGTTCAGCTGATTTTCATTGAATCATTTTATAGGAAATTCAGCTAGCATGAGGTTCAAGAATCGTTCTAATTTTTCGATAATATTCAATTTTTTGCATGGGAGAAAGTCCCATTCAATACTCGGAAGAGACGTATGGAAACTGAACAGTCTCTTACGGTTATGGCTCTACAAATTATTTTATACCGTTGCAATTCCTTCACGTAAAAATAGCCTATGATGAAAGTTAACTTTTCCAATTTTAGTTCAAATCCAAAAAGTTGACAAAGTTAAATTCAAAATAAAATACGAAGCTTGATGTTATGAAAAGCCAAAAACAAATTAACGAGCTAATATAAAAAACGACCATGACTCCAAACTCAATAGAAGGTCATCAAGTTTTGATATAAATATAAATTGTTCTTTAAGTAAGTAATTATTTAAAAGCAAACGTTGACAAACACGTACTTGTACCATCTTTAAAATGCTTGTGCTAACAATCTTGTTGATTACATGCACATCATTATTAATAATATGGTACAAAAACAAAATATCAAAATTTAAGCATTTAGACAAGCTACCTGGTCCTCCAGCAAATTGGTTTTTTGGCAACGTCCGCGAATTTGGCTCAAATCGTTATGGTAAGATTTCAGTAAAACTAAAAATTATTCTAATTTCTTATTTATTTACATTTTTAATTTATTCAGATTTATTTCAAACTTGCCAACGGGTGATTAAAACTTATGGAAAAATTGTAAGAATTTGGCAAGGTCCGTTTAGAATTAACCTATTTATCACCGACATAGATTTAGTGGAATATTTTTTATCGTCAAATGTCCATATACATAAATCATCTTCTTACAACGTCTTTAAAGCTATGTTGGGCGACGGTTTAGTAACAGGAGAAGGTTGGTTTAATAACATCATTAAAATTATTTATTTAACTTAAATTTTACGTTATATAAAATAGGAAATATATGGAGGAAACATCGAAAAATTTTAACACCCGCTTTTCATTTTAAAATATTAGAACAATTCCCTCCCAGTTTTCATAGACACGCGAAAACGTTAATTGAGATTTTAAAAGAAAATTCTGGTAAAAGTATAGATACGTGTCACTTAATGAAAAATTACGCTTTGGATTCTCTATGTGGTAAACAACAAACAATTATTTAATTAAAAAATGCATTAATAATTTTTAGAAGCAACAATGGGTGTTAATTTTCAATCACAAACAAATAAAAATAACAGTTATGCGATGTTAATTGATGAAATTACGGAAATATTCATATGTAGATTTTTTTCGGTTCTTAATCGATTCGACTTCTTTTTCTTTTTAACTCCTAAAGCAAAGATTTTTAAAAAGTTGTTAAAGGAAATTCACGCCACTACAATGGATGTGGTTAATATGCGTAGAAAAAATAAAAAAGGGGCAAATGTTGACTTAGAACTTTTCGATGAATTTGGAATTAGAAAACGAAAAGTGTTTATGGATATGCTTTTAGACTACCCCGGATTAAGTGACGAAGAAATCAAGTGGCAAGCAAATACATTCTTATTTGCAGTAAGTTTTAAATTTATTGACGTAATAATAATAAAGATTATTTTATATTAGGGACATGATACTGTAGGGGCCTGTATTTCTTTCTCATTATATCTACTAGCAAAAAATCCAAAAGTTCAAGAAAGATTACTATCTGAAATTAAAGAAGTTATTGGGGAATCTAACGATGTAATTTCATTACCGTTACTAAAGGAATTAAATTACCTTGACAGAGTCTTAAAAGAATGCATAAGATATTATCCCCCGGTTGGTTTATTTGAACGTGACGTAATGGAGGATGTTGAAATTAGTAAGACGAAGATTAAAATGTAACAATTTAATCCTTGCAAATGTTTTTTAGAAGGATTAATAATTCCGAAAGGAACGACAATTTCGTTCCATCCTTACTCGCAACATCGAGATCCAACATATTTTCCCAATCCAGAAGTTTTTGATCCAGATCGATTTTTATCAGATAACTTAATAAGAACTCACCCGTTTGCATACATTCCTTTTAGTGCAGGACCAAGAAATTGCATTGGTACATTGTATATTTATTAATTTATTTGATTACAACTTTTTATTTTAGGACAAAAATTTGCCGTGATGAATGTAAAATCCGTTTTAGTTAATATAATAAGAAATTTTGAAATACATCCGGCTGATTTCGAACATACCCCTATACTTGGTAATGATGCTGTTTTAAAATCAAAAAATGGATTACCTATTAAATTGATATATCGGTTTCAAAATTAATTCTGTGCCGTAATAATATTTCTTTTATATATCTTCTAACTCTTTTATTTTTTTAATAATATTTATTCTTATTAAACCAATTGATATACATTCGTATCACTAGTCTAAGTGTTCTCGGCGGATTAGTAAACAGCTCAATATCAAAATAAGCCTTAACAATTAATTTTTTTTTAAGATCTTTAGAAAAACGTCTGCGTCGTTTTGACAGTGTAAAACATTAAATAACCGCACACATTAACAATTTACACAATTTTTTGATTGATCCAATTGAATCCAATTTTACGATATTGTAGTCATCTTTACCGTTAACCTAAAACCGCGAAACACCTTGTTGAAGAGAGAAGAAATCAGACTACATCAATTTTTTACATACAGCTGTAAGAAACTTCTGAGGTTAGTCTTAGATATGATGCATAACGATCGAAATAAAATTAAAACATTAAATATTTCCCATTCAACCAACATTAATAAATCAGATAAATAAAAGAAAATAACTAATATCAATAAGATTCACAATTATAAAAGCCAAGGTCAAATATCAAAATATTTGGATGGGGGTATGTTTTGTCGCAAAATTAATCTGCTTGCTTCGATATACTAACCTAAGTAATGTCGAACTTTCTGATGACGGCATTGAAATCCTCAAATTAGGACACAAATTTGCACTACTTCAGACAACTAAACCCATAGATATTGCAATAAAAATAGAATCACAACTCTATTCCCACCTTCCCATTAAGCAAATTTTCTTTGAAAATCACCCTCTCAGAAAAAAACTGAAAAATATAACAGATTGATTTTTTTAAACTAACCTCATAGTTGCAAACGACGTAATCACGATGAGGTTTGCGAAATGTTTGACAAGAAGTATGAAGATATTACGCATATAGCAAGTGGTACTGTATCGATGATTTTTAAAAAAATTCAAGAAATTAGACACACACGTGACTGTTCAAAATATAGCCGCTGACCTATACCAGATGAAACACGAGCAAACGATTTATTATCTTTTATTGAAGACCGTCATAAGCCTGCTAGAACGTTTTCACAGAAAATGAAATAGTCATAGTTTCGTATTCAAGATACTTAGGATGGAAAAAGGGTATCCTTATAAACTACATTATGTTCAAGAATTGAACGAAGATGATCCAGATTGGATGATGCAGTTTTGCAAGACCATATTGGGTCGATTAAACGAAAACTCAAAATTTTTTAACCAAATTATTTTTCTGACGAGGCAACTTTCTTTTCAAATGGTGCAGTCAACAGGTAGATTTGCAGATGTTGGTATCCCCAAAAAATTAATCTATGGGCAGGTGTTGTAAATAATCAAATTATTGGGCTTTATTTTTTGCAATGGTACCCTAATAGGCGAACAGTATTGGACATTTTTGGAATTAGAATTGATTCCAAATTTAGCCAGACGCTTTCCAGATGATATGATTTCAACAAGATGGAGCCCCTCCCCATTTTTTGCGAGGCGTTGATCACTTTCAAGACACAGTGTTCCCCAATCGTTGGATTGGAAAAAGGAAGAAGACATTCTTGGATTATTTCTTATGGGAATTATTTCTTATATATATTTAAAAAAGGAAGTTTACGTGAATACACCAGAAAACATTCAAGAACTAAAGGATCGAATTACAGGAAAAATAGCATATATAGCACCAAAAACCATTAGACGTGTTTTAAATGAGTTCTCACTCAGAATTGATGTTTGTTTTCAAAGACAAGGAAAGCTATTTTATCTTTTGACAACGTTTCCCTTTTGCATCTTTAAATTTTTGTTGAGAGTGACTATAAAATAAAACCGCCTCATAAAAATATCATTATCTTTAAACTTGCTCCTAATTGTTGATAAAATAGTAGGAACTAGAGAAATTCTAGGCAACAAAAAGAAGTTAAAGGTAGAATTGTTTCGAAGGAGCATCCAACAATGTTACGTTGTGTGTCTTAAGCTCAAATCAAGTATTATTTATAAAAAAAATATCGTGGCTCCACCTTTTAAAAAATAGCTGCATTAAAGCTGATCATTGGTATTTTGCTCGGGAATTCACTCGTTATACCCGGAACCACTGCAATAATATTTAGTTCGTTATACCTGAAAGTTCGTTATAAATGGATTCGTTGTAGGCAAATTTATTTAGATTACGTTAAATGGAGACATTTTCAAAACTATTACATTAGTGCATTATAACCGACTTAGACTTAAAATTTTGAGTACAAAATTGTTTTAAAATTTACCAAATAATTCATCCAACACTAATAATTCTAATATTTTAAAAGCTTTAACATTGTTAAGTTTATAACGTTTAGAACAAATATTTCAATGATTTTCTAAAATATTTATGGTATTTTTAAACGTATTTGACAAAAATATAAATAGGATAATAAATATTTTAACAAAAAATACAAACACGTCAGTAAATTTAGATCCAATTACCCATTTATTTGCTTTGGATACGATATTCGGTGAAAGCTTGTTGACGAAAATTTAGTACATAAAAACAAATATTTTCTTATTTTTTAGAAGCTTTTCTTGGCCAGGAAACAAATTCCCAATGTAACGAAAATAGATCGCATTGAGACGGTAGCATTCAATTATTCGATATAGCATCTAAACAGAAATACTCGATACACTTGAACTCCATTTTATTTTCACAAAACAAATTAATTATTAATAGAGTAAAAATGATTCTTCATCAATTTAGTCTCATATTAGTTGTTATTTTATAATTAACATCAATTATTTTAGTAATCGATTACTGAAATAACGCAAGTTTTATCACAGATCCCAAAGGTTATCATATCTAATAAAGTCAGTGTCATATATGATCTAAAATCAATTTATTACTAAATCTTAAGTTGTATGCGTAGAAAATCTATGACCTTCACACATGAAAAGTATATATACAAACGTGTAATTTTCATTACATGAATGTATAGTTTCCAATTTAAATTGCAACAATGTATATCGTAGTTGTGTTATTTACTCTTCTATTATTGCAATTTATTTACCTTCGGTTATGGAAGTACAGGTCGCTGAAGAAAATTCCATGTCTATCTAATTGTCCCGTTGTTTCGAGTGGAAATATTGATGGTAAATTTTTTTTAAATACTGAATGTTTTTATAACTTTTTTTAATGTAGATATGTTTGATAAAATGGCCTCGATAAACAAAAATATGGGATCTGTTGTGACTGTTTGGAATACCCCGATAACGCCGAAATTATTTGTTGCTAATTGTGATCTTGCACACGCGATTTTATCATCAACCAATTCAAATTTAGGAAAAACGAAATTTTATGACTACTTAAAACCTTTTCTTGGAAGTGGTTTAGCTACTTCTAACGGTAAATATTGTATAATCACAATTAAATATATTAATTGTTTCTAAAATTCAGTTCCAACATGGAAAAAAGAAAGAAAATTAACCAACCCAGCTTTTAACTTAAAACTTATGGAAGCATACGACGACATTTTTGAGCATCATGGAAATGAAATGGTTGATATTCTTAAGCAGGAAGTAAACAAGAAATCGATTGATTTAGTCCCATTTGTGGATTTGTACGCATTAGATGTAATATGTGGTAAAAACTGTTAATGTTTTAAATTGTAAATAGTAATTAATTAACCTTTACAGAGAGCATTGCTGATGTAAGGACAAATCTCCAACGTAAAGCCGACCTTGAATACTTAACAGCAAGATCAAAGTTTTTAACAATTGTGATGAACAGGATGTTGTCTTACTTCAAAAGTCACAACACATTTTTTAAATTTACGGGCGATTATAAAATTCAAAAGCAATGTGCTCAAGTTCTCAATAAATTTTCGCAACAATTAATCCGTGAAAATAAAAAATCGGACTTACACAATAAATTAAATTCAGATAAATTTAAAAATGTCTTGGATATTTTACTCGAATCAAGTCTTGAAAGGGATCGAGTTATTGATCATCTTAATACGTTTATTGTCGCTGTACGTAAATAAGACAAATTTATTAACGTTAAATGACTTATTGATTTTAAATATTAGGGTCATGATACTCCAGCATCAACAATTGCTTTTGCTTTATATGAAATTGCACAACATCCAGAAATCCAACAAAAGATTCTCGAGGAATCAATAAGCATTTTAGGGAAAGATAAAGATGTAATGATTACTAAAAACGATATGCAACGCATGGTTTATTTAGAGGCTGTAATTAAGGAAGTTTTAAGATTTTACCCAGGTGTAGCGTTTATTGAAAGAAAAACGGAACAGGAAATAGTCGCAGGTAATGACATAAACATCTTTTTCGACATGTCATTAATATAAAAATGCTTTAGGCAATGTTATTATTCCACCAGATGTAGAAGTAACAATAAATATTTACGGTCTTCATCATAACGAGGATTACTTTGAAAACGCTAATAAACTAATTCCGGAGAGATTTCTTCCCGAGAACAAATTGCGAAACAATTTTACCGCTTTTATGCCATTTTCTAAAGGCCCAAGGGACTGCATCGGTTAAATAAAAGTTCCCTTATTAATTGGTCTTTGTTAGCTAATCAATATTAATTTTAGGTAAAACATTTGCTATGTTCCAGATGAAATCCGTAATAAGCAAAGTTGTGAGAAATTTCGAACTGTTACCGACGAACCCGAAGCACAAAGTAGCTCTAACTAGCGAATTTGTTATTAAATCCACAACTGGGCTAAGGGTGCAACTACGAGAGAGGAATTTATGATGTTTTAGTAAAAGTATTATGATGTTGTGTGGAGAGAGGGTTGAGTTTGAAAGTTTTATGAAATAAAGAGATTTTAAGGTTATTTTCTTTCAGTAAATGTGCTTATGTAATAAAAACAAATATGCTTGTACTTTTGAGATGTTGGTTGCCTATGTGCTGCAATAATACCAAAACAAATACGTTTAACAAAAGTTTAATAAAAATGAAAATTACATAAAGAAATTGTTTTTTCATCATTTGATAGGTAGATCAAGATAAACAGGATGTGATAAATGATATGATTACAATATAATCCTTAGGAACAACTTCGAGAAAGAATCACGGGCGCTGATGAAAAATAGAGATAGTTTATGGAGGTAGAATGGGGAGCGAAATAACAAAATTCCTATATGGAATATATATATATATATAGATATATATTAAGAATTCTAGGATTTTTGAGACTGACGTGTAAATACAGCACCGGGTACTAGAATCATCTGACATGATTGTGTTAGATGAGTGTGTTAGAAAAGGTAGTTTGGCACGGAACGCGGTATTACCGAATCACCAGAACCGAAATTCCAACCAATTGCTAAGCTCATCGTTATTCATGATCATTCGTTATTTTTCGTTACAAAATATGCTGTGGCAACTGTTATTCAAAACTTTACTTGCAAGTAGAAATTAGAGATGTGCACGTGAGTGACTTTTTATGCCCACTCACGCTCGTTCACGATCTAGATCCACACGGGTTAAGCACGCCACTCACCTGAATGTCATACATGAATCACGTGACTCACGCGTGGGTCACGTCAATTCACGTGGTTCACGGTCGATCAGGTGATCAAATGTATGAATCATGTTTCATTACTTATTAATTTGATTATTAATTAATTGTATTTGATAGAATGGAAGAATTAACAGAGCGTTAATTCTGCCATTCTCTCTTAACCAGTCTGTCAAGCGTTCGATAAAATACTATTATTAAAGAATTATTAAAAAAATGTTCAAACATGGCATTGCCGTTTCGATACAATTGTACTGGTTCAGTACACATTTTTCAAATTCAGTACGTTAGTACTACATTCTTATAAAAGTATTAAATTCAATAAAAAATTTGAAATTTGATAATTTGAATGATTTACATCTGCTTGTAAAGCTTCTGCCGATTTGCCGAATGGAGTGGAAAATTTTGCAAAAAATATTTTGAATTATTTTTCCCAAAATCGTAAAACTACAACATAAACAATACCTCTCGTCACCGCGACCTATAAGTTCTACTGTAACTTTAGCCCTTTAATAGTATAAGGCAAATGCAGGTCCTTAATGAACAATTCAAAATAGTTTTATCGAAAAGGCAACGCAGTTACACGCTAAATATTCAGCTGTTTATGATTTGTCGTTGTAAAATCGACAAGTTTGATTCTCGGCTTATCCAATATGAAAAGGTGGTATGGGTGAGGCTAGCTAGAACGTTCGAAAACGTCCTTAGATCCCTTTTGCTGACGCATAAAACCTCTTGGGTTTTGTTTTGCAAAGGAGTTATCACACATTTCGATAACAAATAATGGAAGTACTCTCCAGCGTGAGGCTGCATTTAACGCTTATTTTATGTGATAATTTTGTAGTTCACAACTATGTCGGAGTCCAATAAAGGGTATTTTAGTACAATTGTTTACAAAGAGGAACTTTGGTTAGCTTGTCTGCCTCCTCATTACACTCAATGTCACTGTGTTACTACCATATAGTAACATCAATGATCCTAGCGAGTTCTCTCAAGTTGCTGGTACATTCTCTAATCAGTGCCGAATAACACGTTATGGATTGGGTTCCCTGGATGCACATTTTTATCTTTTTTGAAGATTCAAAGCGGTGCAGAAGTTTATAGCAAAATCTTCTGCCTGAAAAATGGTTATGTGCGAGCTGAATGGCAGTTTAACGTAGGTGTTTGGTCCAATAATGCCCATGCATATTTCTAAAGAAGACTAACTGAGAACCAACTTTACAACAATTCCAAACGAAAAAAATCTTTATCATCAAAATAGCTGAAATAATCTACTTTGATAATCATCCATATTCACTGATTAATAATAAACATTTATTTTGTTTATTGTCTGCTAATATTCCACAAAACACAGTTCCTGCTCGGAACTATATTTTAAATGTAACATCTGATTTTTGT
Source organism: Onthophagus sagittarius (assembly GCA_036711965.1). NCBI lineage: Eukaryota > Metazoa > Arthropoda > Insecta > Coleoptera > Scarabaeidae > Onthophagus > Onthophagus sagittarius. The sequence continues at coordinate 51,870,690 of JASERS010000001.1, forward strand.
GACTTATTATGGACTCAAATTACAAAAACATATCTAAAACAGTATATATGCGTTAACTTCTGATATTTGAACATGCTCTGCAAGCAATAATAGTTTTGCAACAATTGAACTAAAATTACAACTAACTAACACTGGAACTATTATTAATTATGACTGTTACTAGACCTAAAACTTTGCTTTTGGGTTTTGACGTACGTCTTTTGAAAAATTGTTTGATGTTTCAGATGTCATGCTGCAACCTTCCTCAGAAGCTTGTTCGAAGTTTATCCAATAGTTTGATGGAAAGACCACTGAAAACTATAACCTGAATTAAGCAAAATAGTTCACAAGCATGATACTAGGGTATTAAGCTCCTATTAAGTTTTTTTTAGTGACAATACCACCATCTAACAAACATTCGTATATAGTACCGAGATTAACAACATTCTCTGAAAATGCCAAGACCTACATGTTATGGATAATGGGTGCATATAAAAATCCCACTACGGATCCTGAAATGACCAAGGCTATTGTGAGATCGGTCTGCTTATTTTCTTATACAAAAATAGGACTTGGGTCAAAAAGTGCATAGGTATGACATCTAGTGAATTAAAGGAATGCATGACTTTTGAGAATATGACAACATCATTAGAATATATCAAACAATTTTTATAGAAAAAAGTCAAGTTGACACCCAAAAAGTCACCTAACCGTGGGAAATCTAATAAAAATAATAAAAATTGTGAGTTGAAAGAGGAACTCATAGCATTTTTCAATTAAACGAAGTGAAGAAAAATAAACTGACATGTGAACATGCTCTTCAAATTGTTCAGAGTATTAAAGGGATCTATTTAGAAGCTGCACTGGACTCTAAAACTCTTCCATCGAAAAGCTCTACTGACGCTACTGGTGTCATGAGAAAGAACAAAACCCCTTTTCAGACCAATTTCACCTGCATCACACTACAGGGAGACATTACACATTGGAAATGGTTGTAGAAAGTATTTTAACTAAAATATGTTTACCTCGGCTAGTGACTAATAATCAGCAGCTATTAAAAGAAGAACAAGAATGTGAAGATATCGACGATATGCGTATCATCATACGTTAGAGTACTTTGCAGGACTTATGTGTCATAAACTCAACAAACAAATAACCTCTACACATAAACCTACCTTTACATGGACAGATCATGTTTTGGAAGCTGAATTAATAAAATCTCCTCAAAACAATGTATGGAAAAATTGCTGAGATGAGTGCAAAGACTTAAAGTTTTTGCAATTTTTTTTAGTAGCTTTTATTTTTAATGTAATTATTTTTATGTTGACGTTGAAACCTTTAGATCCGTCACAACGATATTTCCATCATTGTTTTTAATGAAATTATCAAATTTAGTCGTTACTCTTCGGAAGTACTATATATACTGCAATATGGTTATATTTATCAAAATTTCTTAATTGCCGTCAAAAGTACTCTCTTTGTGATTCGGCCGGAAATGTATTCGTCAATTAAAAAGCCGAATTGGCTGGAATCAGTATCAACGCCTGATGTTTATGCAATCTCTACTAAAAGGTCTACAATTGGAAGATTCACACTGTTTTTACCGTGTTAGCACTAGACTGCTTCACCAGCAGTGTGAGCAATAGTCTTTCAAAAATGCTTGCATTTTTCTATATTCTGAACAAAATTTTGAAAATTTGAGAAACTTTGATGACGTCACGTGATTGGCGTGAAATAAAAATCAAAACCCTATAAACTTCACCAAAGTTTTTATAAAGGAGATTTTGAATTTTATTTAAAATTAATTAATATAAAAGACGGAAGCAATTCAATGTTACTTTGCGTCCCATTAGTAACAAACCAACCTGTATATAAAATGTTTAAGGGAATACAATCACAACCTGTATATTATTTTTAAGCTGTTGGTAACATCGCCATATAACTATAAAAAGTGGAAATCTTTTCTTGCGAAACATGTAGGGATGTTCATAAGGTGAATTTGTTTATCTAACCAAATGCTAAACGTCATAACAGCAATGACGTCACGTTTAAAGTGGACATAAGGACCATTCTTTGGTGCATGTTAAAACTAATTTAAACATAATTTTGCACTTGGCATTGTCGAACTTTCCCGGTAAAGCACAAGGTAATATCACTTCAGATAATAAAGTGTTGTGTTACTCTGTTTGGAACAACTTAAGGCACAAATAATATTAAAAATGATGTATACACCAGTCAACTATTTCATTCTATGAATTACTTTATTTATTTAAAGTTTAAAACAATATGAAATAGTTAAAAGATTAAAACATGTTATAAAAGGCAGCAGAACGATTGAGGCAGCACAAAAAATATATAAAGCGTACATTAAGCCAAAACTTTAAATATTGCAAAGTTCAATACGGTTCCATACATGGTGGTAGGTAAGGAATCGTGAAATAATTGCAACCTATTAGCTTTCAATTATTAAGTAAGTTAAAAAAAAATAAAATGTATGTCAAAATTTTCCGTAACAGGAAATACGTTAGTACGATCACGGAAAAATTGAAATAATTTTTTAACTTATAAAGAAGCATTCAGAGATATCATTGTCCCAAATTTATTCGCAAAAAAGATTTCCCAACAGACACATCCCAGCCAGTGCATCGTTTTATCCTACTGTAAAATAAATTGCTATAGCTGAAGATATTCAACAGCGAGAAATATGAAGAAAAAATGCAATTGATGATAATAATACAATCAATGTTTAAGCTGCTGTTTGTAATAGTTCGTATATTGCTTTTCACGTTGTGTTTCGTGAGTAATACCCTAATGTAGTTGTACTAAGGTTTTGCAACGTCATAAATTTCGCTCATCTCATCATATCAAGAACTCTACGTGAATAATTTCGAAATCGTTTACAAGTTATGTGAAATGAGTTACTAACAACCTTGTCCGTTAAACACGTTGTCCATTTTTTATTGATGATGCATTGAATGGAGAAAAATTTAGATATTTTTAGATTCATAAACATTACGTTAATAAATGGTACTTTTAAGCGTAACTTATTTGTTTTGTTGCATCTCTAAAGTCATTATTTTACACTTTTATTTATGATATTTATCAAAAAAATTGTGTTCTACAAGTAAAAAACAGTATGGGATTTTTATACACTTTTTTACAATTTCAACATGAAAAAAAAAACAACAAAATTCGACATCAATTTTTGTTGTTATAGTAATTATTTTTTCATTTAGTGTAAAATTACTAATTAATTTAAAATGTTGTTTTCTGTTTTGTATTTAGAAAACGAAAGTAAAACAAAGCTTACTCACACTGTTGGTGAGTTGCCGAACAAAAGAATCACACAACCGACTGTTATTTCTGTTCGGTAGATGTGTGACATGGATTCAATACAAAAAAAATAGAAAGAAATATCTTACCATAATCTTTATTCGGCTATTCGTCCCATGGCTCTAAAATACTAGTTCCATAACCTAACTAGTCTAATTTTAATCACATAATGAGCGAGTGAGAAGACAATTAGACACATTTTCTTTCCAGAACAAATCTAGTTCAAATTTTTCTGTTAATGAAGGACTTCAACTATTCTCTGAGAGTGAGCTCAATAAACTAGTAAGAGATTTAGGTCTTTTGAAAAATGTTGGCAAATTACTAGGATAAATGTTAAAATAGACAAACCTATTATCATCTAGGACCTCATTTTCATGGCACAGGCATCGGGAGAGAGAGAGAGAGGATTTACTTCATTTCTCTCTATAGAGGAAAATTTGGTTATTGTAATCTTGTTAATAGGCTCATGCTTTGAAACATGATAACAGTTGTTTTATTTAAAAAGTATTGAAATAAAAATTGATTCATGTAAAATTACGTTTCAACTTCAATAACAATAATATAATAGAAATGGGAAAATCGCTATAACTAAAATAATGGAGGTAATGGTATGATTTATGGATCAAAACGAAGACGAATATGTCCTGTTTGAAATGATATAAGATAACTGAAGTTTCGACGACAAATTAGTGATACAGAAATTAAAGTTTTTAAGATTATGCTTCATATCAATTAAACTTCATAAAATTGGAGGTGAAGATGTCTTCTTTAAAACAGTGAATGAAAATTAAGTTGGACCGATTGACCGAATTATTGGACCTAGTAAACGAATATAAAATACGTATTTGGGTCTTATATGTTTTCCCTCCGTTTAAGCGAATGTTCCAGTTATCCGGCGGGCCAATTAAACCAGTCTCAACGAGACAAAAAACATTGGAAATGTATTTGCATCTCTTCCTATACTTGGACTTGTCTATGATTCTTAAGAATATCAAACATCAAATTCATCAGTGGATGATTTGTGAAGACTTCGAGTTTAACTACCGGCGCGAAAGACGTCATTAATGTTAAAAGTATTATCACCACCACCACATATTAGATTGAAGCAGTTTATCAAGTCACTGCTAAGAGGTGGAAATTGTTTCAGATATCTGTGTTCCAAGATCCCGAAGCTGTCTGAGACCAAGTTAAAAGAAGAAATTTTGACTGGTCCGGACATAAGAAAGCTTTTAATCAATCATTTCGTTTTGGAAACAATTGTTTTGGAAAGCCAGGAAAAAGAAATTATTGTATAACATTTTTCTAGCGTATAAAGCTCAAGGATGCGGAATGTGTTTAAAAGTTTATTTCTTACACTTCCGTATTGACCGTTTTAAAGGTTTTTATTACCTTATTCTCCAGAAAACTTATACGTGATAGGGTATGATGAAATGTGTTACCATTAAAACAAAAACATATATCATTTGGAATAACTCACGCAGCTGAAAAAAAATTTTTTGCAGACTTCTGTAATTGAACATTTCATATGACGAAAGTATCATCAAAAACAATTGTAGAATAAAATTAGAATAGAATATAATTTTATTAGAATATATAAAATATATTTATTAGAATATATTTTATTAGAATTAGTAGAATAGACGTTGAATATAGACGTTGTCATAACGTTGACATAATTCTAAAACAGGTATACACTCAGCAGCAGAAGTCTGCGTACAAAAAACTTGTAATACTTTAATTGAAAAAATAAGAGTCATAATCAAATGTGATAAACTTGATTTTTTTTTATTTTGTATATTAACTACATATAATTCTATTAACAAAATATGCTTCAACAAAACAGAAACAGTAGTTACAGAAAAAAATCAAAACTAAAAATTCTACAAATAACGGGTATGCAAAAATCTGCGTACAAGTCAGGACAGTATTTATAAAAAATTCATAAATGAGATCATTGTTACTATATTAATATGAGGTCGGATAACCTTTACGTTTAATGACCTCCCTTAAACGTTTAGGCATGGAGTGCACTAATTTCTTCGTTTCGTCCGAACTGATTTTGGCTCATTCCTCAATCATAACATTTTTTAACGTTTCCTTCGACGTTATGTTGTGTTGCCGAATCCTGCGTTCCAGTAAATCCCAGAGGTGTTCGATGGAATTCAAGTCCGGCGATTGTGGAGGTGTTTTAAGTTGCTTGCGGTATTGTATAGTAGCCAAAGCTTAGTGTTGTGGGCACAATGTTTGGGGTCATTATCTTGTTGAAAAAAGTATTCGGGCCCCAAGCCCAAGTTTTCGATGCTAGGCTTCAAATTTTCTTTTAAAATGTCTATATACATTTTATGGTCCATTGTCGATGTTATGAAAACCAACCTTCCCACCCCTTTGGTGCACATACACCCCCAAACCATAACTCCACCACCTCCGTGTTTTACAGTCGCTTTCAAATTTTCGGGATTAAGGGCAGTATTAGGTTTTCTCCATACAAGTTGTTTACCCTTAATGCCGAAAATGCAAAATTTGCTCTCATCTGTAAAGAGAACTTTCTCCCAGAATTCAATGGGCTGGTCTAAGAGTTTTTTTGCAAAGGCGATCCGCTTCTGACGATTGACCTCTGACACAAATGGCTTTTTTCGTGCAACGCGACTGTGATAGTTAGCTTTTTTAACGTCCTTCTCACCGTATCTTTGCTGATAGTTTTATGAAATTCTTCTTGTACATTTTCTACTATTTTTTTTGCCGTCAGCCTAGGTTCTTTTCTAACCTGCTGTAAAATTTTTCGCTTCTCTCGATTTGTTAAAAGGGGTGGTCTATCAGATCGCGGACGTGAGAGGTAATCTTCAGTGTCTTTATAATTATTAATTACTCTTTGAATGGAAGAGTGTGACCTGCCGACAGTTTCTCCTATTTTTCGAAAAGATTTTCCCTCTTTCCATAACTTTACAATAATTTTTTTCTCTCCCAATTCAATTTCCTTTCCTTTCGTGTCCATTCTAACTTCTAGCTTCTAAGCCTCTGCTAATATAATTGACACCGATTATCTTTTATTTAAATCGGAAAGCGTACATCGCCAACTACGTATTTAAGTAAATAAGTATATTTTGGAGAAGGCGTCTTTATTTGTACGCAGACTTCTGCTGCTAAGTGTATATGAAAAATTATAATGAATCGTGTTAATATACATGGGCTAGTAAATGCCTCCTTAACAAGATATAGGTCGTTGAAGATTTTTAACATGTTACAGTCATCTGTATGCAAAGTTGCCTGTGTCACGATTTATCGCGAGGTCTCATATTACCTTTTATCTCATGACTTCACGATTTGATATGTACAGGGTGGTTCAAATGCGTAGTCCGAATAGGCTATCTCGAAAACTATAAGAGTTAGATGAAAAGTAGACATTATATGTACTTTTCATTTTACATGTCATAATCTCTTTAATAAAATGTAACCAAGCAATCAAGCAACTGCAGTTTTCTTGATTATTATTATTAATACAGTATTATTGTTATTAAGTTTAAATATTTTATAAACGTAAAAAATAGTAATTTAACTGAAAAATCAATAATTTTGAAGTGGTTAACTTGACTATTTTTTATAGCACTATTTCATTTTTTTGGGAAATAAAATGGTTAGTACAAAAAATATAATTTGAAAAAATAAATTGAACAACAGCGCAATCTGACATCGTCCAATTAATTAAATTCACAGTTTCCTTAAATTACCGGGTTATTTAATTTATTTTTTTTTAATTTTATTTTTTTACTACATTTTATTTCCCACAAAATATTGAAATAGTGCTATAAAAAATAAAAATGCTCAAATTCTTATTAAAAAAAATTATTTATTTTTATTGTTAACTTACTTTTTTTTCGTTAATAAACTATTTACATTAAATAACACTAGATGGCGGTGTTTAGAAACTTTATAAAAACGTTTATTTTTAGCTTTATTCTACAACAATAAGAAATAGACCTATCATCTATTTATCAATCCCTACATTTCAGAAAAAATAACGAATTTAATAAGCTATAAATCAGCTAGTCTTTCCATTTAAAAAACGAAAGTTGTCATAATACCTCAAATTCTAGTGACAAAAAAATTGTACATCATCATCAAATTCTCCGTAAAAAGTAGCGGAAAAACAAAAGACGATAGTGCTTTGAGGTTTTCAGCGTTAGATCCTTTTTAAGAAATCATGACATGTAAGCTACTTTTTATCTAACTCTAATAGTTTTCGAGATAGCCTAGACGGACTTCGTATTTGAACCACTCTGTACTTCTTAAGATATTTCTTTCTTGTATACCAAGAATTAAACTACTACGTAATTTTGATTTTAGCAACTTTAAGGTAGATGTAGATGTAAAAGAATTTTAAATACAAGTGTTCAGTATTAAATTAGGCAATGGTTCATCAAGCATTCTTCATCAAATATACATATATAATCAAAGGTGTTACTGTAGAAAGCATTTTTTCAAATGTTAATTTAACTTGTTTCATTTCATTTTTCATTCACTTGCATCACTTATACATATATGTATACAAACATAGTCTAAACTATTTTGCTTACATTGCATTCACGATGAAAGTAATCAATCCTATAAATTATTAGCAATTGGTCTTCAACAGAAATGCTGGAACTGGTCAATTTCAATGTTTTATTTGTGACTATTTTACGTATTTTACGGCAGCACTAGATATTAGTTGAAGATCTTAACTTAACCTAACCCAACCCTACTAGTTAGTTAGCACTATATACTGATTTGGTTGGGTTGGACCAATAACCTTAACCCAACCTAACTACTAGTTGGGTTGATCAGAAAAAGATCAATTGTCTACTTATCAGGACTACCTAATTATCTTTAAATACTAGTTGGATTGGTTAAAAAAACAATAGGTAGATGTGCTAAGGTTAATGGGTCAACGCAACCTAACTAATGTCTGCCTTAGTATTAACTATCTGGTGGGATTAGATATCAGTTTGGTTGGGTTGATCCATTAGCCCTAATCCAACCCAAACACTTATCTAACGCTAATTAGCATTAGATATTAGTTGGCTTGGGTTCATTTATTAACTTTAACTCAACACAATTCAACTAGACAGTTAGCACTAAATATTAGTTGGAATAAATGGAGCCACTTACTATATCCTAACCTAAATAGCTAGGTAGCACTGGGTATTAGTTTGGTTGGGTTGAACCATCAAAATTGTTCAGTTCGAACATTTTTGCCGATAAGCAATTAATGTTAAAATTTTATTCCTTTCAATATGTACGCATTGCATATTATCGAAAATTTTGTGATTTTTTAACAAATTTTAATACCTCACGATTTTCCACGATTTTTATATCATGGCTATCTGGCAACCCTGTTTGTATGGTATCTGTATGAGCATCTTACCATTCTAAACGTAATATGTATAAAGTCTGTCAGTGGCTTTTTGAATCACTCTGTATAAATTAATTTTGAATTAGTCGATTAGATTTGATCAAACGAAATCGTCAAGACACTATAGCTACGCAATTTCTTATCGTTATACAATTGCATAAATTGTCGTTATGTCCATCGCTTGCTCAATTAACTACTTATCAGTACTTATTAATGCGTAACTATTTTCATTACCGAGGTCACAATGCCTAATCAATTGACCTATCCGAAAATAAAACATATTTTTTTATAATTCACCTTATTAAACCAAATCTCTACGATTATCTTTTTGTATACACCCACTCCCATAAAATCAATTTCCAGTAAAATTACTAATTTCCTAGAATCGAGAATTGCAAGTTTTAATACTAATTACAGATTTTTCTAACGGTCAGTCACGAGAATACAACGTCACGTCTTTACATTATAAAATAATCACGGTGTTAGTGTTATTCTTTATATTTAATTCAAAGAGGTATTGCATAGTTCTTTTTTGATAAATTAGAGGAAGAGTTGTTATTAACGAACAATTATCGCAATATTTTTTAACAAATTCATCGCTGACCTTTGGATTTGCAGATATATATATACAAAACACTGGAAATTTCGCATACTCGTAAACCAGAAACAAGACTATGTTACCGATAATAATATATTTGGTATTAATCGTTGGGTGTTTTATATATTATTATATAAAATTTAAAGAAATTCATAAAATTCCAGGACCTTCGTTTTTTGAAACATTCTTCAGAGTTATTTGGGGATCTAACAGCTCAGCAGGTAGGTGATTAACAAATATTGCGTAATTTAATAACATTTTTGATCCAACTAGATGTTTTTAATCACTTTAAAAATTTAAATGCAACGTACGGAGATCTGGCTAAAATATGGACAAATCCATTAAAACCAACAATCGTAACAACAAACGTAAAATACATCGAATATTTGTTAAGTTCCAGCGTTCATTTAGATAAAGCGATAGTATTCGATTTTCTTCGACCTTACATTGGGTTAGGTCTTGCATCTTCAACAGGCCAACAATGGAAACATCACAGAAAATTACTCAACCCAGTGTTTCATACAAAAATATTGGAAAAATATTTAAATTACTCCGAGAAATATAACCGAAAATTAGTGGAAAAATTAAACAAAGAAAAAGGAAAATTTATCGATGTTTTCCCAACAATTCACGAACACACAATGAATGTGTTGTGTTGCACATTCTTACGGACAAATAAACAACCACCTGTCGGCAAAAAATATTTGGACGCTCGAAGATATTTTTATGGGACAGTTATACAACGTTTAATGTCCTTATTATGGCAGTACGACAGTTTATACAAATTAACAAAGTCTTATCGGGAACAAACGAAAAGTTGTAACATTCTAAAAGCATTCTCAAGAACATTAGTTGAAAGTTATAAGAAAGAACTTAAAACTCGATCTTTAAGCGATTACGTAGAAAAGAAAGAATTCTTAGACGTCTTATTCGAGGACGGTAATTTTTCGGAGGAAGAAATTATGGATCAAGTTAACACTTTTATTATAGCGGTAAATTTTATTGAGGATAAATTAAAGTTAAATTTAAAAAAATATTCTTTAGGGTCACGACACTTCAGAGTCATTAATGTCATTCATCTTCTTTGAATTAGCAAGACACCCTGAAGTACAAAAGAATATTCTTGAGGAGTCAGTTTCAATTTTAGGAAAAGACAAAAATGTCGAGCCTACTTTTTCTCAAATATTGCAAATGAAGTATTTAGAGGCTACGATTAAAGAGGTTATGAGATTATATACTTTGGTTCCGTTACTTGATAGGAACATAAAGGAAGATATCACAATAGGTAAGAATCGAGTACAAAATCATCGAAAATAAACATTTACTGACTGTTATTTGAGCAGCTTGAATAATCTTTCATATACGCTTGAATAGAAAACGTATTTCGCGAAATCTGACAAAGGTTAAGGGGTTTACAGCGAATTTCCATAAAGAACGAGAACTTTGACGTCTGTTTCAGATGGACGAACGATTCCTGCGGGCACGGATATCACGATATGTGCTTACAGTTTGCACCGAAATCCCGAGCATTTTCCGGAACCGGAAAAATTCGATCCAGAACGATTTATGCCTGGAAACGTTGAAAAGATTCATCCGTACGCCTATATTCCTTTTGCGTTAGGACCTCGCATATGCATTGGTAAGTTTATTTTTTAAAAATCGAACTTTATTTCATTTTTGTGTTTTAGGCAAAACGTTTGCGATGACTGTGGTAAAAGCAACATTAACAAAAATAATAAGAAATTTTGAATTGGTATCATCAAATAAAAACGAAAATCTTGAAGTTACAACCGAATTTGTATTAAAGCCTTTAAACAAAGTAAATTTAAAATTTTTGGAAAGGGAAATTTTTTGATGTTATTAATTATGAAATAAAATTGTTCCAAAAATTTGTTTATTTAAAGTGTAAGACCAAAATTGTCAACTGTAGCAATTGCGAATGAGGCAAAACAGGAAAGTAGATTAAAAAGCTTGGTTGTGGATGAAAGCTGGTTTAAAGGCTTACCATAAAAATTCGTTGACAGACAACAGACGTGTCGAAATATGTTGATCGTAGCATCACAACAAACACCAACGTAAATATTCTGAAAACGCGGCATACCACCAAAACAAAAAGCACGAATCCGCGCACCGTTTTGTGCCGAGTTTCGGGTTGGGATATCGATTAAGGGATTAGCCGATCTGATGACTTATCAGCTTGCGCCTCGCGCTTTTTTGTTTGTTTTATATTAATTCCGTACTGCTGATAACGTGCCAATTAGTAACCCTCGTTACAACCACATTTATCAACCACTTATCTCTTATCCTGTCCGTGTGTATATTTCAAAATGTGATAAATAGACGTACATTTTAATATTACAAAAAAAATTTTTACTTACCAACCATCTTGATGTAAATAGCATTTTGGGATGTTGTATCTACTTGCACTGCTTCTTGTTTCTGAAATAAAAAAGAACTATATAAGAAAATATTTAATTTTAAAAATATTTAGATGTAAGTGGAGGTTACTCTAGCACAATGGTTTAAGTTGAAAAATTAGAACGCGGTCGTGCAGTTAATGGTTAGGGATTAAAACGGCCATGTCGTCAACTTTAAATGCCAACTGAATTTATGCCAAACACTTCTAAGTTGCAATATCGGCGGTTACAAGCACTGAATACTGAAAACCAACCAGATAACCCACATTACGTAACGTCATAACATAATCAATTACGCACGAAATACGACACATTCGTTCTGATTTCTTTTATGGTCAAAATTGAATTATAAAATCATGTACTTATACAGTGCAATCCGCTTAATTGGGACACATCGGGTCTCATTCAATCTGTCTCAATTAAGCGGTTGTCCCAATTATCCGATTGTTAAAAAAAAACGGTTTAGAGAACAATATAGAATATAATATTATAATATTATAGAATTACAGCGTCATTTATGATTTCAGTTGAAGTGACATTTGTTCACAAAGTTGCATGTCACTGGGATCTTTGAAGCCACAATGGTTAAAACAATTGCGTATACATTCACTACTAACATTTTTGCAACTGTCTGCTACAAATTGTATAGAGTTTAGTATGTTCACTTTCGAGCTAACCTCTTTCGAGCTAGATGATGATGTTAAGGAAAATTCTTCTATTCTTTTAATGATGTGATGCACTAAAGCTTTACGATAGTGTAATTTAAAATTTTTGATAACATCCATGTCCATAAGTTGTATTAATGAAGCTGTGTTAGAAGGTAGGAATTCTGATTGTATATTTTTCAAATTCTTTATATGAGGATGAGCAGGGCAGTTATCGAGTAACAATACAATTTTTCTACATTTTTTTTTTTTCAGTTGTTGGTCCCATTTCGTCAACCATTTAAAAGCATTTGCAGTCATCCAGGCACTTTTATTTGAATGATACTCTACTGGCAAACTATTTATTGATATCCCCTTGAAACATCGAGGCTTTGCCGTTTTACCGATAACCAAAAGTTTTCTCTTTTCAGTGTCGAACATATTGGCAGTGTCGGGCTCTTTTAAACCCGACTAATCTCTCATTCCGTAACACAGTGATCCATCTGGTGTTGCAGGCCAGTTTCATCGGCATTGAAGATGTTATCTGAACTGAACAACTTTTGCAGTTTTGGAAGTTTTTCCTTTTTCCATTTATCAGTGGTGATCACATTTGCGCTACCCTTCTCCCCATGTGCTTTTTTAAATTTTATGTTGCCTTGCCTTCCACCGTGAAAATCAACCTTCCGTTGCTTTAAAATCTTGATGAACTAATTTTTTCGCCAATTCTTCTGTTTCTAATTCCAACGTTGGGCCACTAACACTAACCCCTTTTTGGGTTATCGCAGAAAACCAACGATTGAGAGCATCATCAACTTCTGTTTCTTTTCCCTCTCGCTTCCTTTTACGCGATCCCGCTTGCTTTTCAGCATTAATCCATTGTTTTTCAAGTTCATCTTTTTGTTTTATTAGCCGGCTGATTGTTGACTTTGGAAGGCCCACTGTTTTCTCTAATTGGCGTAGAGGCGTATTGGGTGGCTGGTTTTCAATTTGTCGGAGCACATTGATTTTTTCTTTTAATGTTAAGTCTGCGTGGCATTTTAGTGCTTAAGTCACTATGTGTTCACAATAAGAAGTGTAACGTTGAACTGAGTCGAAAACACGAGGCGAATACAGAAGCGTCACTTAGGTGTCTAGACATAGTCAGGCTAGGCGTTCATGTGCGGATTGTCCCGTTAAATTGGCGTTTATTTACGTTTTTTATTATAAATTTTTGAACGTGTTTACATTCTCTCAACTCCAATTTAAAAGGCTCGATCAGGGTTCAATACAGATACCATAACTGAAGGTTACTGAAACGCCGATGAAAACCAGCAAAGGTTCCGACAAAGCTGACGCTTCTGTATATAGCGCTAGGCGTAGCGCCTCAATGCCGCGACGAACTGGACCGATTAACCAGAGGATTGTCCCCAATAACCGGAGTAAAATTACATATGAAAAGTTGCGGTCTTTTAAATTTTGTCCCGATTAAGCGGTTGTCCCTATTAACCGGTGTACCAATTAAGCGGAGTGCACTGTATTAATATCAAATAATTAATCAGCTTAAATACAAGATATTTCATAACAATTGTATAACTTGTGACGACTTATATAAAAATCATTGTACAATATACTTTTTCAGTAGGTAAAGATTACGAAAAAACACCTAACATAGAACAAGACCTTGAAGCAATATTAAATTTCATCAAGGACTCAGATTTGCTTCAAACCTTTGCAGCATTTAAATTACAATAGTGCTTATAGCAGTGACGAGGATTGCAATTAACAATAGTCCCAAACAGGAAACGCGTTGTTCAACATAATCATTCCATCACTCCATATTGGTAATTTAAAAAGAAGTTTAAAAACCAAAGTTCTCAAACTATATTGGTTTCCGTGCATGACGTAGATATTCTAGGAAATACGACTAGATGTTTAGGCGTTCATTTACTGAAAGTTGTGGCAAAAGCTGTATATTCAAACCTCACTACTGCATACCGCATTTAAACTTTTAACCGTTTCGTCGGTTTACCGCGAAATATTAATACCAAATATAATTCGTATGGTTGGGAAATATCAATGGTTAATAAAACGAATGATTGAAAAACAAATTTAAACTATTTTTTTTTGCATTTTGCACACAAAGCTTGTGCATTCGGTAGAGCGGACGATAGTTGTACTATTTTTATGTTTTCCGTATTCGTGGCATGGATCTCGTCTTCGTTTGGTCCTGTGGCTCATCATAAATAGAAGAGGCTGGCTCTTACTTTAGAAATTTACTCCCATTATATCCAAAAATTTAATAAACATAGTAAACGGCCATCATAATTTTTTATATTGTATATACTGTTATATACTGTTTTGTTGTGCATCTTGGCTTGGAACCCAAAAATTGAAGACTTTCCGATTTTTATTGGGGAAAAATTGAGGAGGAATCTCGGCTTTGTTTCTCTTCATTGTTGCGATGAAGTTGAGTCCATTTTGTTTCAAACATACTAGCTCATAACTTGAGTTGTAGCTACCAGCAGTGTTGCCAGATATACCGCGTTTTTAGCTCTGATCTACCGCTCTACAGTTTTTACCACAGAGATTTCTGAAGAGGTTGTGTGATGCCATCTCTGATACGTGAGTAGCAGTTAGCACAAACTGTTCTGTTACCTTCTACTAGGTAACTCTTCTGTTACCTAGTATCACCAACAGATTTTAAACAGGAACTTTACCCAGTAGTTACTGTAAAAGATAAACAGAAGAACTCCGTGTCAGTTAGATTGAAACGTGCATCTCATCCGTAGCTACTTGCAGTTTTTAAAAAGTTTATGGTAAATTGGATTAGTTTTAATTTAATTAGTTCTTCATTGGTTTTGTTAATGATAATAATTATTTAGAAGTTGATTTCATAAATAGGTATTTTATAAAATAACTATGCGTTTATTTTTTATCAATAATTAAAGTTACTAAACCTCAGACCTAATCTTCTTCTTAATATCCACCAGTTCTTATCTCACACACAGCTCGAATGATGCACAACATTCTGATCATCCGAAACATTAACAGTCTGAAACATCTTCCAAACAAGGGAAATATTTAAAAAACATATACCATCGATGGGAAGATGAAGCACACTTAAAAGGAGAACTACAGCCTCCTCAGAACTACAGAAGTGAACCTTATTTTGCGCACTGCACTGTTTGTAACTTAGACATTAACATAAAATCCAGAAAACTACAACTTCAACGGCAAGCGGAAAGAGAAAAATATAAAACAGCTTGCCGGAGTAAACTGCAGCAACGAACCATAAGGAATATGATATCTACAAACAACGAAAAACCAAATAAAGGTTGCGAAATTAAAAATGGTAGCCTTCGTTGTAGTACATAATTTACCCATGGCGGTTATGGATCATGATTCGAGTTGATTCGACTTTGAGTGATATGTGCTGATTCACGTATTGCCAAATCTATAAAATAAGCGCGACCTAAAACAACACATATAATAATAGTTATTTATGTACCAAGTCAGCAAAGTGAATTTTTATCGAACGAGCCTGTGTTTACGAGTCGAGCGAGCGAAGCGAGCGAGGCAAGTAAAAGGCGAGTTCAAATTTTTTTCAAACTTCCGAATTTTATAGAGACAATTATAAGGAATATATACAATTACTTTAGCAATACCTTAAAAATTTCCCAAGTTTAAAAAAATAAATTTAATATACATAAATTTTTCTGTAATATAAAAGCTCATAAAATATTGCATCCCTGTCAGATCCCTTGGTGGTCATTAGTAAGTGCCTTTCTCCTCTTCTTTACAGATATGTGCGCTAACAAACAAAAAAGATACTATGGCCGACAATATTTTAGAACTATTAAAAAATCCTATTCTATATTAAGAAATTTTATGAACCGTAGATGCAATTCTTGCAATTTAGCAAGAATTAAGCAAGAATTCTCAGAATTTAGCAAATTTATTTTTATTTAACATTTATTCGTCAGTGACAACCGTTCCTAAAACACTCTTGGAGTACTACATAAAGCCTCAAATTTTGAAAAATATTGAACTCCATGCTATTGACTAAAAAATCCGGAGAATATGTTCTTATGTTCGGGAATAATTCTGCAGGGAGTCGAAGTTGATATTTTTAAAAGAAATTGCCTTTCTTTTTACATCGAAGTTCTTTAGCAAATAATAAAAAGATTCCCTCTAAAAAATAATCCATTACAGAATTAGTTCTTTTTGAATCCACAATTTGCTCGAGAAAAAACATAACTAGCATAGCAAAATAGTTGCGAAGTGACCATGGGGATCGACAATAATAGATAACGAGCGGCGGCTCTTAAAAAATGTTGACTCAATACCCAAAACGATTAACAATTTTTGAATTCTGGACTGACGTTGCCAAAATGAAATTTTGTTTTAATATTATTCCTTTGCCACACTCTACCACTACGTGGAACGGGTGTCTTTAGAAATTAATTTGTTGAAAACAAAACAAAGAAATCGATTGAATACAGACACAATTATAGGACTGTTACACAGTAAACGTCTTATTAGTACTTGTTACAATTTTGAAGTAACCTCCAACATGCGCAACCAAATAACGCAAGATATATATATAATGGCTTATACATTTGATCACTTGATTGGGCGTGAGTCACGTGAATTGACGTGACCCACGCGATTCATGAATGATATTCACGTGGCGTGCCTGACACATGTGGGCCTAAATCATGAGCGGGCGTGAGTGAGCATAAAAAGTCACTCACGCGCACATAATCTACACTGTATATCACCAGGTTGCTGATATACAGCGCTATTCGTTTGCCAAGCTTGAAATGCATTAGCTCGGTTGCTTCTGTTTATCCTTAAAAAGAATAAAACTCCCATTAACACCACTATTTCGAAGTGTGTCATTGTTTTACAATCCCTTCCACTTTGGAAAACCCGACTTTCTCTTTTCGTGTCTATTTGTGTGTTCTACAATTCTGTCAATCATGTTTAGATCAAACAATTTTAAAAACACATCAATTTCGGTAGACGCAACGTTTGCATTGCATGTTTGTCCGGGCAAAATAGCGAGTTTTTAAACTGCAGGTTCATAATCCTCAAACCTCTCTTTTTGACCCATAATTACGATTGGTTTTATTTTATTTATATGTGCTTGCTCTAACAAGAAACAATGAAAAGGAAATGAATCAACCTAAATGCATAACCGAGTCGCGCCAGGTACTGTTTCATATTATTTTTTTTTTATTTTTGACATTTCTTTATTTAATAAAGCGAACACACCCATGAGGCCACTCGTTTTCATATAACTCGGGGAAAACCGTACTGTCCCACTTTTGTAACACCGGGTATAAATAGGTTAAAGAAATTATAGAAGTTGATAATGTGCATAAAGGCATCAATAATGTAAAAAAAATAAAGTTTGGATACTTATAATAATAATATATAAGTACCTACATTTTATGCGTAAAATACTTCACTATAATTAAAAACTGTAAAAATTCAATCATTAGCGCGCGGTATTAGATATTGCCGACGACACCTTATGTTAAGTAATCACTATTTTTGATATACAAAGTCTTTTTTTTAAACATTTACAAAGAATCTACGAGCAACCTCATTATTTGGTTGTCACTTCTGAATTGTGATTTTTCTTAAATTTTTGTTTAAATGTAGTTTTGCAAGCTTGTGCTGTTTCAAATATCTTATAATTTTGAGTCAGATCAGGTTCAACGTTTCGCATGTCACCAATTTCTTTGAAATAACATTTGCAATAACCAAGTAATCATGATAAAACTTTACATGTAAGTTATATATCGTATACGGTCGACCTGAATGATCCACTTCAGTAGGTGTTGAAGAAATGACGGGTTGTAACAAGATTTTAAAAAGTCCGTTATTATGTACCTCGGCAACAGTGAAATATATGATTAGAGTAAGAATAGAACCACAGGACAGAATGCAAAAAAAACATGACAATGAGCCATTACAATTTCATGAGATGAATACTTGAGAGCTACAGCCACTTTTGATGACAACATAACCTAAGAGATTTCACAAGAAATTGATAACAGAACGCAGGGAGAAAATCGCTGTTCATTTTCAATATAACAGGTAATGTTAAGCTGAAAAAATATGGGCTACGATGAAATCAAAATAAGAAGCAATTAAAAAATTGAACAACTCTTAGATAGTGTTATATAGTTCAACATTAGTAGGGACCTGGGAGAACTAACTGTATAGTAGAACAGTTAGATACAGTATAGTAGAATAGTATATTAGGAGACAGTCAAATGTATAAAGTGAGTATTAGAACAGTCTCAAAAAGGAATGCCGCTGAGAATCTAATGGTATATTGTATTAGCTTTACGGCCCCTAAATATCGTAGGATCAGAGGAACAAATGTTGGATCACAGCAAGTGGAATCACAGATTGAATAAGATAAAATAAGTTTTATAATTTTTGTTTAAGCCATTACATTTTTCTCTATTGACGTTTTCCTCTTCATCTAATTCTTCCGTTCTTCCCTTATGCAGTATGAATTAGATATAAATAATAATTGGTCGTACTTCAAATACTTGCTTATTCTAATTTAAAGCATGGTTTTGTTTCACATTTACATTGTAATTAAATCCTTTTAAAATGAGTAAGTATGTCAGCCAAACAATATTATTCTCATTTTGGCACCAAGCAGCTCCACTTTTTTGCATTATGATAGTTGGCGAAACCACAATACCAGAAATTATGAGGAAAATGCATTGTTGTATGAAAATGTTTATTATGCATGTATATCAAACACATTTCGTCTGTTAGAACTACCGCATTATGTGTATGGAAATAATATGACAAACATTACAATAAAAAAACTGAAAGAAGAAGAATTCAGATGCACTGGAAGCATCTCAATTCTTCTAATCTAACTATAAAGTTTTATTTTAGCTACGCTTCTTGCAGGAGCTCCTTGATACATTAGATTAAATTTAAAATGTTACTATTAAATAATCTGAATTTATAAAATCGTATATTAAGAATAAATATACGATATTACATAACCGACGTTGTTGCCGTCAGGTGATCTCAATCTTATAGTTTATACAATATTAACGAGAATGATTCTTTTGGAAATTATGATAGAATTGGAATAACATAACCAGAAAGTGAGATCACCTGCATTAGTAAAGTAAACTCAATAAGAACTCAAAAAGAGAGAATGTAAAACAGACAACATAAACAAGAAGATTTTTTGTAAATTATGTTAAAACAAATTCTAGTTCTGATGATATTTCTGGAAACATCAACGAAATTTTAGAAAAAGATGATTTAATGATTTAACTCAATATACCAGGAAGCAAACGTTCTATATTTTATTCAAAAACTTTATGATTTGTGTATATTTTATTAGAATGTTACTTCTAACAGGTTGTCCCAAATTGGAATAAGGAAATATGTATTGGCAGCAAACATCTGTTCTTAGTATACACATAACCGGAATGCAGGTTAATTGGGACACTTCGCACTATGCGGAACTTGTCCCAATTAAAAGGTTGTCTCAAATGCCCGATTGTAATATTCTCACCAACAATACTTTAGCATTCGACGACTTTGTCAATAAAGTTTGTTACATTGCATTTTAAGTTTTCATAATGCCTATGTTCGTTGATTGAATTAAAAATGATGGCAATTCAAATAAATCAAACTTCAAAAAAGTCTAGGTTTTAATAATGGAAATAAGAGAATTTTCTTCTTTAAAATAATGTATGATAACGTTTTTTCAAGAATTACTGAGTTAATAATTAAAATGTGTGAGATTGCGTTTCAACTTAGTCATCAAACAGATAAATTGGACCGATTAACCGAATTATTAAACCTAATAAGCTACATATAACATACATACAAAACGAAAAGTTTCGATCCTTTCGAGTCTTTTAATGTTATAGTTTAGGGAAACAGAATATTTTGAAAAACAATTTGATGAAAACGTCGTACTACTATTATGCCATTGAGAGCTGAGAAGAGATGTGTCAAAATAACATAAACAACCATTTTCTATACCAATACTGTAATAATACAAACAACTAGCATGAACAAAGAAATGGATTCACCAATTATTCATGAAAAAATATTTCAATGGAGGATGTAAGATGCAAGACAGA
Organism: Onthophagus sagittarius; assembly: GCA_036711965.1. NCBI lineage: Eukaryota > Metazoa > Arthropoda > Insecta > Coleoptera > Scarabaeidae > Onthophagus > Onthophagus sagittarius. Next base: position 51,891,176 of record JASERS010000001.1, read on the forward strand.
TCTTGGGTATTTATGGACCACAATTACATGTAATTAATTAATGATTTTGTAATATTGTTGATCAATCTTATCATAAAAGTAATAAAGTAAATGAATCGGGATTTAACAATATGAGTCAATGCGTTTTCTTTATCCGCTGGTATAGGAGGAAAGCTATAGTAGAGAACATCCGATTTAAAAATCTTCGGACATTCTTTACGGTATTTGGAACAGCAACTTAAGTATAACTCCAAACTAAATGAATCCAATATCAATGCAAGACAATTCAGCTCCAAATCAAACCAACTTCACCTCAAAGAAAGACAACAAGATTTTAAACTAATCCAATTCAAGCTTAAGGTATGCAACCCAACTTCAAACTAACTGAATCGAAGCTCCAAGAAAATTAACTGCAAAATAGTTCAATCATAATGTAACACATGTCCAAATCAAATCAATTTGATTGCAAACAGCATTATTTTACAAGTAATTAAAGATATTTTAACATTAATTGAATCCAAATATAGTCTAAAAAAATATGTCATTGGTATGTTTATTGGTTTCGCCATCTGTCACATGGGATTAGATAATGTTAATCTTTTAATAATAATCTTAATAAGGACCTATTAAAATTCCCAAATATAGTACTAAGAAATAGAGCAATACATTTCTACACTTTATGTATTTTACTGCACCCTCTAAATAGGATAAATTTTAGGATGTGAAAACGCAAATGCTACAATATTTGATTCTTGGAAAAAAAACATAGTTTATAATTAAAAATACGAAAAATGTATTATAATAGCCCTGCATCCCTTAGATGAGGCCAGTGATGTGAGTTTGTAATTTACCTTGTAAATTACTAGAATATTTACCATAATTTACTGTAAATTACCAACTTTATTCTTGGACGTTATCCGAACGGTTTATTCAGTGTGGCATAAGGAACTAGTTTTCAAAGTTTTCAAAATGGGTATTAAAAACAACCTGATAAAGTTAATTATGAATTTTTAAAAGAAAACTAACTTCAAATAAAGACTAGCGACACATTTTCGTTCCGTTTCACACATATCACACCTAAGCAGGCAGTTCGTCAGGGTTCATAACTGACTCCCACCATAAGGTGGAAAACTGTAGGAGACTGTACTTTATAAACGGTATATACTGTTATGTCATTTACGCAGAAGACCAAAACTACTTCAACCCAAAGTTGTATATCCTACAATATGTGGACGACACTACGCCCATTGTACATAGCAACATAATGGACAAAGCTACAGCAAAGAGTAAATCATGGAAATTTTGATATTAAATCTTCTTCCGCGGTTAAATATGTAGGTATAATTTTAGATAAAATTGGTTAAACAATGGTTTAAAATTAGCTAAGCACAACAAAAAGAAAAGTGACGAGGTAATTAAAAGAACGGAACAAAATAAGCAACTAACCTATAAAAGCAAAGGGCTCAACATCAACTCAACTATGGAAATCTACAAAATCATATGCAGACCTGTTCTAGACTAAGGACACATTCTTAGAATCAATTCAACAAATAAGACTAAGGAGATTATTGACAAAGCAGAAAGAAGATGCATAACGATCGTAAGCCAAACCGGACATCCAAAATAATTATCTGCATAACATAAGTAATAAAGGTAAAAACCTGTATGCTAAAACCAATACAATTAAGACAGAGAACTGATTAAGAAATTTATTAATTAAAAATAAAACTTGCAAATATTGGACAAAATGAGTTGAACTAAAATTAAGACTAGCATTAACACTAGAACTATCATTAGGACTAATACTAGATCTATAACTAGAAACTGTCGGAATTTGCAGTCCGCAACAAATTTGCAAACTTCTTCAGAAACTGGTGGGGAGTTAAAAGCCTTCGTACTTATATTCGACAAAATGTGTTTAAAAATAAAGAATAGTGTTAGCAACAATGAACTCCGGACATTATACGAAGCACTTATGACAGGACAGGACGAAGATGAGTGAAATGTAGATTAATTACATTATTTGTACAATAATATTGTATTCTTAAGATTAAAATAATTTCCGATTTCCGATCAATTGACGAATAATTAATAAGGATTTGATTATATCATTTTCACGTTTGTGCTAGACAACGTTAAAACAGAATGCCGCATAAATTTACTCATAGGGAATATGCCGATGTGCTATTTGTTTATGGCTATTATAATGGTAGTGTAACTCAGGAAGTCAATGAATGTCGTCATCCGACCAGAAAAATTCCGACTAAGAAAGTTTTCCAAAAAGTGCTGTACAGATTTGAACATATCGAATTATTGTATTATTTACAGCGATTAATTCTATAACAATTGAGAATCGGACTTTAACGCAAGGGTAATTATTTACTATTATTAATACATTTTATTAATACCTATATAAATGTCAATCAGGGCCTAATGAGTCCACGGTCGGTGACACCAAAGAAGGATAATTTCTTTCTCTCTCTCTTAGGAAAATATGACGCAAAATTCTCATATTTTTAATGATTAACATTTCTATTATTATTAACATTTCTGCTTATCTTTCGATGTAATAAAATTTCCTTACTCACGATTAAACGATTAAAAAAGTCATGTCGTTAATTTCAATCGTTACATAAGACCATCTTAATTGATTCTAACGTTGGAAATTGTGGTTAATTAAAAAGATACTGATTGTTCTTGATTGATATATGCACGAAAACAATAATAAATTGTTGCACACAGCATAAGAAATAGGCCTTGGACGAAAAGTATCTTTCCGGTTAATTAAGTTGCTAACATCAAAGCTCCGACGTTCCAATAAATCGCTCCCGGGATATTACAGATAAAATCGGGGATCGAAAGGGATTAATAGACATTGTCGTTCTTCTTTAACGTTTCAACTGGGTTATCGACACCGAATCAATCCCCCAATTTCGTGACGTCAACTAGCTTACAATCTCTCTTTCAACCTTTTTTTATGTCAGAGGGAAAAAATAATTTATCAAAACCCAATTGGTTTGTGGATTAAAATGAGATTTTGATGAATTAAGAATGATATCATAAATAAATAGGTATACTATAAATGAGTAATGTTTGGAGATCGCGTGGAGAAAGCACATGCAATTTAGAAAGGGCGTGCGTCAGGAGACGACGGCGTCGTCGTCGTGTGACGTCAGAAAGGACGAACGCACGTGATTCCTGTTACTATCGGCTGGCATGGTGCCAAATCGAGTTCTTACTCACTATACGAGAACCCGAGAGAGAAAGAAAAAAAGTTCGATATAGGAGACCGACGGTGCCACCATTTGTCGACGACTTGCCACTTTTTATATTGGATAATTTACGGCTGTTGTCGGCACTTTTAGATTTTTTTATCAAATTAAAAGATTTTAGCGTTTTAAGTCCCTAATAGGTTGCAATTAAAGGTTAAAAATTTTTTTGTTAATACGCAACACGACGTTTCAATTAAAACCGTTCTGCATTATTTAAATTAATGGATTCATGCTTGACCTAATTAACAGGAAATTAAAATGCAATTTTTTCAGTGATTACCATTACTATCAGCGAGGCACAAAACATACATAACACTAATTGTATGTGTTGACTGATTAAAAAGTTGAGTGCTTCAAACTTAAATTTCAATTACTGCTGAAATTACTAACTCATGTAAAATTTTTTTATAAATTCAACGTCACAAATTGCTTTGATTTTTTTATTAGTTTAATAGGGTTAATTCATTGGTTCTCGACCATTAAACAAATAATCAACTTTGAATATATTCTATATATAGAAACATTCAAATATTATTAAACCTAAAATCCCTGCACAGTCAAGTTATCTTCGTAACCGCTCAATAAAAAAAAGTTATAAACTTTGATCAGTGAACATTCCTGCCTATCATTTGTGAATTTGGAAATTGTCGGGTCTTTGGTTTTTCTTTTATCGCGAGTTATGTGAAAACAATAATACTTTGCGATTTTTTTAAAATTTTAAATTGGAATTATAAACTAATGAGAAAACGAAATAAGTCCTGCTGGAGAGGTATACTTTTTAGTTCTTGATCGGTGGAACAAATTTGGTGGACGATAAATTTTGCCTTAATGTCTGTGGAAATGTAGCAGAATCTTTTATTTTTGTTGATTCTGTGGCACCAACAAACAATAATCAACGAAAGAATGGGAAAGACGAATGAGGAAAAGTTCATTGGAAATTAGCATTCAAAGAAATCAGAATGACAAAAAAAGTAAAGAACGGGCGGTTTAATGTTTGAGAGATGACAATAATTATTTAGTGAAATTTCAAATGATAAATGTAGATAGTACTATACAAGAAAAGACGAACAGAAAACAATAGAACTTCAAAGAAAAAGATATAAGGAAATGAAATTTAGAGAAGAAAAGTAATAAGAAAAAGTATCAAACCATAAACAAAAATATGACAAAACGGAGCCTACAAAAATTATAACAAAGAAAAAGTACCCTGTGCAGTATATGAAGAAATCTTAAATAGTGACACGGATGATGATATATATATGATGATAAATGGTTTGACAAAAACTGGTGGTTCGCTTCTTTTTGATAATACTTGTCAACGTAAATTTTTTAGGGTTCCAGTTGGTATTATCTAATACCTCTGTAGAAATTGTGTTATTTTTTTGATATTTAATAACATTTTTAGTAACATAAGAAATTTCTAGATAAATAAAGTTTTAAAGATAACTGTTTTAATGAGGTACATATTGACATCTTCTACAAACTAATAAAATAGAACAAAACTTTTCTAGGTAATCAAATGGGAAAAAAGACATGCTCGTATAGATCTATGTAAGAGAAGTGCTTAATTTGGTGTTCAGCAAAGGAATGGATCGCGGTGAAAAATATCCGATAGCATTGTATGACCGATTGGAAACACAACTAATGTGTTTCTAATCTACATGTTGTGTCCGCCCGCTTGTCAATATCTTAGTACTTTGTAATATACAAATAGTTATATCACTAACAACAGATATAAAACATAATATGAGCATCTAATACATATAAACTCTAAATTAGTTATTATTTTCTGACCGGTTTCGCTCAACGCTTTTCGTTACAGAAAAGAACGTGAAGCTATATGCTCTTCGAGGTAGAGAATTTTCATCTAACACTCTAAGAACGGCTATAAATTCACCATAGAAGTAGAAAACAGAATATACATACATTTTTAGAGTATAAGATACATTTTGTTGTTGTTCGACTTAGGCCCGGTATAAGTAAAGTGGTTGTTAGAGTACACATTTTCATTGTTGTTGACACATTTTGTAAAACAATATTGAACATTCTGCCAGGTTGTTACGTACTTAAGCAATAAGATTTACTTGTCTGAATAATTGTACATTCACCTTTTAGTAAAGTCAATCTGCCCGTTAATGGTACTTACCAGAGGATTAATTTGCTTGTGGCAAATTCTTGTCAGTAAAGATTTATATGTCAGATCTAAGTGAATTAAGCTTAGGCTGTCTTGTTAGTTTTGGTCGATTTGTTTGTTTTTTTTTATAAAATACAAAAAGACATTGTAGATATTCTTACAGAAAGAGAAATTATTATTGTTGAAAATATTGAACGAGGTCGTCATGAACACTAGAAATAGGGTGGAATAGTCTAATTATTTCAGTGCTATGTGTAATGATATGTAATGATGTAGAATTTTGATAATGTAGAATTTTTTGATTATAGTCGATTGAATAAAAAAACTGTAATGTATTTTCAATCCAATATTCAACACCAATTAGACCATAAAACAACAAGATAAATAAATATTTATTTAATACATCTTCAAGGTCTTTTAAAATTGAAATCAAAACCAATTAATTAAATATTAGCAAATCTACTATTTAAACAAGCAACTACTTTTAAATTAGAGATAACCCGATTACACCAATGGAACCATTTTTGCTAATCCTGACGTTAACATTTAAGCTTAAATATTCTCATGCGATAAGCATGTAAGCATTGGTCATATACGATTATTTCACTCTGGAGACGATCTGTTGTACTACTTCTTTTGAAAACATATGGTTCTCAAAAGTAAGTAATTGGAAGAAAAATATACCTGGCTTGAATTAATCTTACTAGTAAATATTACCAAGAAGTACTTAATAATTTACTGCTAGATGAATATTTCGGGCCTTAATCATGAAACGGTCGAGATCCAGTGATGGTCGGTTAACCGGTGAATTAATCCTACTTAAAGTATGTACATCAAAATATAGTTTAAAATATGTGATTTTGTATGCTCATAGGTTTCGCCAGCTCTCAGATGGAATGATAATGTGATTATCAATAACTACTATTATATGATAAAAAGTAGCTGTAAAATACCGGGTGTCATACAAAAAACGCTCCAAGCTGTAACTGTCATTTATATTCCGATTTTGTTGAACCATGTATCAAATGAAATGGTGTAATGAATACTATGATTCACGCTACAAATAAATTTCATTGGATAGAGATTATTATTCTGAGTAAATTGATATACAGTACATCTATTTTCAATGTGATTTTAGCAAAGAAAAGCCATCTTATTTCAGATCATTTTCAGAGGTACTATTTAATATAGTACCCCTGAGAATCCCTCCAAAGTTGAATCTTAATTTTTTAAATCATTCAATAGCTAAGTTACATATTAAGCTAGAAAAAACAAATTTGGTATATGTTATGAGTGTACAAAGGGTGTTAATAGGTAGCAGGTCGAGATTGATCTTAAAGAGGTGATTAAGGGTGTCCAACAGTTGCCCAAAAGCGTTAAAATGTATACGAAAATAGAATCGGAAAATTTTCCTTTCTTTTTTTACTTGTTACTTGCAACCTTAAGTCCTAGTAGACTGAGCGGTGAATTAAATATGATATTATGCAATTTATAGTGCCAACTGTGGGCAAAAAAAAACTACTACAATGTTTGTGAACTAAATGTACTAAAATATCCTAATTAAATAAATGTCCTAATTATCAAACCTGAAAAGTATGCAAGCAATATCACAATATTGGTATTCCTGTCGCTAGGAAAATTCCTGTTATTTAAAATAATTTTAACTAAACGAAATGGTTAAAATAAGTTTTTTTATATAATAAGTGTTGAGGAAGTTATGTATGTATTAAAAGTATATTATAATTATTAAATTATCAATATTACAATAGAATGATTGAAATTTACAGCATGTGTTGTTACTCCAATAAATACTGTAGTTTACCTCGTCGTATAAAGTGGTACATTCATCAACACGAAAAAACAAGTAAATAAAATAATAATCTAAAAACATTCTCATTAAACATTCGTTATTTTGATTTGAACTGCTTCGAAACATAAAGGCACCAAAAAACTGTTAAAGAATAAAGAGAATACTGAAGCTCGCAAAGTATACAATAGTCACAACAATAACATTTGATCAGTTGTCAACATTTGGTTATAATCTGGTTACAAATTTAAAGATATCAACGCTGCCACCACATATTGAGATGTACAACCAATATTATAAGACCAGGTCTGGTACAATAAATAATAAACACTGTAACTGTGTTCGACTTTTTCGAGACAATGCTTTGTTGCTATCTTGAACAGAACATAAAAGGTCTGCTTTTAGCACTTTTCTAATTTTTTAAATATTTATGGAGTATTTAAAAATTATGAGCAAGAAAAACTTTTGTTGCTAGAATGTTCTTATTTTTTGAGATGTAGTCTATACAACAAGATAACTACATTTTGCTTTAACTTGCTCGTGCTTTTTTTAATTTATTTAATAGTCTTTTATGTATCGTTGAGATAATTGGATAGTAATATATCTAATAGTAGATCAGTTAGATTACAACAGATGCATGAAAATGCCGCTATTACTGCCGCCTGAAGGGAAATATATTTCAAATCAATCAAGCTCCTTTCAGTTGTATACGTCGAAATGTAAAATTATTAACTTTACCCTTTATTTCATTTAGGTATAATTGATTGCAAGGTATAAGTCTTCGTTTTCTTAATACTTTATTTGAAATATTCATACACAGGTTGTTTCATGTGCGCAGGACTTTAGGATGTGAAAGCTTGTCTACAAATTTGAAAAAAAAAGTGTTATCAATTTTACGGTTCCGATGATATTCCGGCATCCTGAAAATGGTGCATTTTAGAGGGTAAGTTGATGCTCTTAGGATAAGATGAAACTCTTTAAAATTTTTGGACAAGTTATCACATCCGCGCATATATTATGTAGTACCCTGAATGTTGTAGGTCTGTAATTATTTAATAGTATTATCTGGAATTGTATATTTATGCAGAGCAGAGATTTCACAGATTATTGTTTACCACTTCCTATTGTTACAAGTCCCGTCTTACAATATGGTTTAATAATACAATTCGCGACAATATGCGATAACACAATTCAGGACAATTTGCAAGTAATGTCACATGAACCCTAAGGAAAAGCATTAATTTCAAATTTAATTTACAAAATTAAAATAAACTGGTTGCTCACTCGTTCACTGATTAAAAATGTTGAGTGCTTCAAATTTAAATTCCAATTGCAGCCTGGATCACATGAGTACAATCATTTAAGAAAATGCACACAACAGATGTTTATCATCTAGCGTGTAAACATTCAACAATAATTCTGCGCCTCAATCATAAATACATATTTTTATCAACGGTTGAAATTAAGTTCCTTCTGTAATACATTTCTTATTTTTGTACACATTTATGCTGTGCAGGGTGCACTTGATGTCTATTTTTTACTATAAACGTATATACATAAGAATTACTACGGAAATGACTTACTCATGCAAGTTTTTTTATAAATTCAACAGCGTTTTTTTATTGATTTAATAATGAATGTGTATTTTTCTGTAATGTACCAAATATAAAAAAGTCTTTATTTTATACTTTAACTGGTCATTTGTAAAGGACTTTTTTTTAAAGACGTTTTTATACTTCATTCATTACACGTCACTGGTAAAATGGATATTCAAACTAATTTTATTTTTCTTTAATTGATTTATGTTTTCAATCTACTTAGATTTTGCAGTAAAAAGTGAAGAAACGAAGGAGAATTCCAAACTCTTGCCAAAATCGTGTTATGTAACGGCGGCTCGACTTGATTGCAATGTCAGCTCACTAAATAGTGTCCCACGTTACACAAAAACACGGCTTATTTATACGTTTGGCAGACGCGCACTTTGGATGTAAGCCAGTTTCGTGCAAAACCAAAGAAAGAAGCGGTTTATGCCGTTGATCCGACGATAATAAATAAATCGCGAGCCGTGGCACGTAAAAGCCAAGTTTTCCTTTGGATTGCAAATCAACTCGTGACGTCAAACGATGCGACAAACCACCGCAGACCTACGTAAATTACATAGTAGTAAATTACATTGTCTAGTTATTTAGGTTCTACTTGGAGAATTTACAAGAAAAAGAAATGAACTTAACTGAATCCTTTAAATTCTTTTGTACACAAAGGCTTTATTTTCTGTGGAAACAAAGTAAATTAAAATTTATATCCTACGTTTGTTTGAAATGAACTTACTAAGTGACTTGCGGTCAAATATATCGTACGATCTGAAATCTCGTTCCGGAAGCTGAAAACGCGAACTAGGGTCTGTTTTGCTACGAATTCAGGTCACCGAGAAACAAAACACGCACACGAGAGGTAATTATCGGATTTTGCCGTTCCAATATCATCAGTATCTTTAAAGGATTTCTGTGGCATTCGATATCGACTGCGGTCGATACAACCCGATGAAAAAAGTAAACCGCAAGGGATGAAATTGTACAAAGTAGAAATGTCAACATTTTCAGATGGTGGATAAAAAAAAATCAGTTTTGACGATGATGGCTAACGTTTCATAACATCTATCACAAAATACCTTTATTAACATTAGTGTAGTTAATAGGTCTTAATCGAATAGAATTACTATCCTTCAAAAAATTTATAAAGTAAGTGAAAATAGAAGGATTGGTATCATTTTTAGACCCTAAAATAATAATAATAATTCATTTATTGATTTGATACCTGATACAAAAAAGTATAACATATCAAAATTAACAAATTAATTCAATTCAACTCGAATGATTGTCAGAGGAACTTTCGATAAACTTATATAGCAAAAATATAATATAGATAAAGCAATAATCGAGTAAATACACAAACCGTGACAAACAGAATAAAACAAAAAGAAAATAGTTTTTTTGAAGTAACATCAGAAATTAAAATGCTATTTATAGGAATTTAAAGGCAAACACCGATTGTTGAACGTAAAGCTTGCGGTAGAGATTCCAAAAGTCGGTAGTTCTGTAAGAAAACGGTCGTTTTCTTAAACACAAGAGTGTTATGAGGAAGAAGGGACAAGCAATTTTTCTTGCGGACGTTTATATTATGGACGTTATAAATCGATCTTTTTATATAGGTAAACTGGAGTTTTGAAAATAAAAACTGTGGAAAATAATACACCCGCATGGAAAATTCTCTTTGCTTTCATACTCAGCCACCGTATCTCAGCCAACTTGTATGAAATCCTTTAATTTTGACGTATACCAAATGAAAACACGCCCCCTGGACTTGTGGGACTCGTGCTACTCAAATACATATTTTTATAGTGATTAAAGCGTAACAGTGATTAAAGCAAGAAAGTATCAAAGTGTTAGTGAGCAAGACCCTACTTTGTGTGCTAAAATATGATGGTTGGTGTATAAAGATTTATGTGTGGCATAAGATCTAATTAAGTGATTGGTATGTGTATTAAAACGCATATCCAAGCATCAACCGCGCAATTCATGCGCACCTACACGTATGCACAATGACGCTTTGGCAGGACCAAGGTCTTTACTTCTACCAAATATAATAGCTGATGATTTTTGTACTATTAATCAATTAACCATACCCTTTTGATGTATCTTCAAAAGGGTCCGGTATCTTCAATGTCTTCAATTAAAATAGTATCTGCATCTGCACTTTCAACCACTGACATTGAAAAACTTAAATATAGTTGTGTATCATCCGTATAGATTTGTAACTTAACGGACGTATGACAAGAAGGCACTGTTATATAGGATGAATATGATAAGGCCGTAAAAATACTACCTTGCGGCACGCCTGTAGGAGTATAAAATTCACAAGAAGTAGAATATCGAACACGTACTTTCATGCTTCTGCCTTTCAAATAATGTCGAAAGAAATCAACGGATTCACGGTCACCACCTATAAACCTAAGAAAAGGAAACAATATTTGATGACTGCTAGTGTCAGATTCCAGATGGAGTAGTCAAGTGTCACCAAGGTCGTAACAAAGCCAGAACAGAAGAGCACGCAATATCATCCGAAAGATTTAAAAGAGAAGTAACGCATGAAAAACACGGACGAAAACTTGATTGTGAATCAGGTAGGAGATTACATTGAGTTAGATGTGCTCGCATTTGATGATCCACAACTTTTCCAATAACCTTCGAAAGGGCGGGTAGGAGACAGATGATCCTTAAATCGCTATAATAGGAAGGATTTGACTGTTTGGGTATTGCCACAGCAATACATTTTCCAAATAGAATGGAGATACATTCTTTGTTAAGCAAAAATTTACGATATGTAAAATATATAGATATAAACATGAAGGATAAGTCGTCCGTTATAGCCCATAAGGAGAATTTAGTTTAAATAGCAGTAGCATTGTTACTATTGGTGTATTGATGCACATTATATGTTAATCAATATTAGCTTGAGAAACAGCGCCGCTGAAATAACTTGCAATTTCGTTTTCGCCATTTGCATTGGTCAACGACGCTGGGATAAAACCCTTAACTTTAATAATATTTACGTTTTCCCTAATACGACGCCAAAACTCGGAAGAAGTATTTGGAGAGAGCTGCGGGTGAAAACGTGCCCTTTATTCCTTTCTGATGGCGGCTGTAACACAATTTCTCAAGCTTTTATGCTAGTCCCTATAAATATCCAGCCTAGTACGCTTGAATCTCGTATACGAGTCGGTGCAAAGTTTAATCATTTCTGTAAGAGTGGACGTCAACCAAGGAGACCGAGGGCTAGAGACTCTCAACAGTCTACTACAACTATAAGCATAAAATACAGAGAGCAGTAACTCATTAAAATTGTGAATGTATCGTTAATATTCTGAGTATAGATAATATTTATCCACGGGATAAAAACTCAATTCAGAAAGTACATACAGACATAAATACTCTGCATAAAGATATTAAATTTACTTTGGATATGGACCAAAGTCAAAAAATAAATTTCATAGATATATTCATAATATATCTATGAAATGATAAATAAACTAACCTATGCAGGTTTCACAATGTCGACATAGGCAAATATAGGATTCACACCGACATAGGAAGTATAGGATTCACACCATGGGATCACCCACAAATTAGCAACTTTTAGAAGAGACATATATGATGAATGATGAATGAAGAATATTGTGATAAAAAAAACAAGTAGCAAACAATAAAGGGTATAAAGCAGAAATAGTCGGTAGACTATTTAAAGAACAAAAGCACAAGAACAATAATAAGAACTATTAAGAATTAAGATTAAGAAATAAATTGAAAAGTATTTTCAAAAAATAAAAATTGGAGCTTGTTTCAAAAAGTAATACCATCACAGAAATAATCCTAATTAATAATAAAGATAAAATAGATAAATTGAACAAAAATGGTGTATATAAATTACAATGCACTACTTACTTTGAAGAGATGGGAAGATCGTTGAACACAAGAATAAAAGCATATAAAACCCAAAGCAGATGTAATTTTGGTAGACATCTAATTTAGAATAAGAAACATGAATATGACAAAAATAGAAATATTCACATATTCTATTACAAAACTGAGGGCAACTTTCTAGAAGTCCTTGAAGATTATGAAATAAATAAATTCCAAAACAATTATATTAGAGAGCATATGTTTAAAAGACCCCTCCTAAAAAACCTGATTATATAAAGATCACAAATCTGGGGAGTAGACTGAATTTGCAACTTCAGTGTTCCTGCTTACCTACCGCATCTTTTTTATACCTTTTAGCTCCTTTTTTAAAAGCCAACTTCATAAATTTAGGTTGGACCTTGTGTGGGGCTGTAAATGATTTTGTTTCCACAACATAATTTAAAATTAGAATTTGAGAAAGAGGTGTACTTGAAGATTTTATTTCAGTGAGTGAATGATATTATAATTGACAGATAATATAAAGCTCTTGATGAGTTTGAGGGATCACGCAAAGATGAAATTCAGGAGGACTTGCAGTCGTGGTGATTGGAATTATAGCGACTATATTTCGATTCGTTATTTAAGTTTGATTCTTTCTTTCTTTAAAGGGGGCGATAAGTGTGGCGACTTCCGTCTACATCAATTTCATTATTCATTTATTATCATTCATTTTATTTTAAATTTATAAAAAATCATAGTTGTTGTTTAAAATAAAAATAAATAGACAAAGAGTTGTTTGGAAGTGTCGATTTTATTAGATCGAAAAATTACAAAAATAATTTTAATACAAATATTGTTGGCTGAAACAGCCACAGGGATTACTATAAATGTCTGCATAACTACACCACTACAGCTGTAAGGAACGAAAAACCTGCTTATTTTACTTATTTGACAGAATAAGGAAATTCTAAACAGATATGGATATGGGTTATGATGGATGATTGGGCGTTGTCCTTGATTTTTATAAGCATAATGTATATCAAAATCAATTTGTATTTAAAAATGTAGATGAGGCAGAGGTGCAGTTTATTTTAGCTTCTATTACACCCGCTTCAGTTGGGTGTGATGGTATATCCATGGGAATGATACGTCTCTGCAGTCCGTTCATGTTATCGTATCTGACTCATTTTCTCAATTGTTGAATTTCGGAGAGTAAATTTCTTAGGCTTTCGAATCAAGGGATAGTTAGTCCTTTGACAAAGGTTGGTGATCCAAAGCAATAGAGCAATCATATACAAATAAGTATTCTTCCAATGTTATCTAAGGTGCTTGAAAACATTATGAAGCAGCAGTTGTTGAGTTACATGAGGGCAATGGCTTCTTGCCTCAGGAGCAGTTTGGTTTTAGTTTAGTTTTAGGTGAGATTCTGTATGATTTGGGGCTGAGATCAGATGCGATATCTTTGTTGGCTGACTACCTATGTGATAGGTCTCAACGGGTGAGGATCGGTGATGATTTGTCTCACACAGTTAGGGTTTTGAATGGTGTACCACAAGGGTCGGTGTTGGGACTTCTCTTGTTCTCTTTGTAAACTTCACGGTTTAGTAGACGTGTATAATATTGTAAAGTTAATATGTTTATTGATCATATGCAGTGTTGTCTGTCCTTTCATGAAAATGATAGGAATCTGGCACAGATGCGTATTAATGAGGATCTGTCTACTATATTTGATATTGCAACGTCTCATTAACTAAAGATTAATCCTGATAAGTCTGCGTGTGTATATTTCGGGAAAAGTCAGAGGGCCGAACTTGGATCTTGATATTAATACAAATGGATCAAAAATCAATTTTATTGAGTTAATTCAAATTAATATTTATATTCATATCTAAGGAAACTTTATCTTCACAGATCCGTTCTTTCGGTAAAATTAAAGAAACAGTTATGTGCTGTCTCACTTCAACTTTATGGCGCCTGTGTATCAGCCAGATATAGATGTGCTTACATCGGAATTGCATGCAAAAAGGTAGGTTCACTTTTAGAATCCGGAAGTATAACAGACTCCACACAAACTTAAAGATGTGGATCAAAAAGTTACCGCCTTCGACCAAAAAGCTTAAAATCAATAATTTCAAAAAAAAAAACATGTAAAGATAAACTTCTGAAGCATTGTGCAGCCTTGCAACAGTTGCATTTTTAACGTTCATAGCAAGAGAGGGCTGAATATTCAAGAAGTTGTGTAGTCGTTGTGGTGGGACGCCTGTATTAATTAATATTAAGTTTACATTTGTGGTAAGGTTGGTTGAACAAATTTTTATCTGGAACTCGCCTATTGCACAGTGCCATTCTTTTTCTTTTTTTATATTATTAGGGTCTAATACTTTTTGATTTTCTGTTGTGTAACATTTTGATTTAGAGTATATCTACAGTGCAGATACAATTTTTGTTATTATTAACAAACATTTCTGTAAATTTTTTTTTCTTTGATGTATTTAACGATATGTGCAATAAAGATATTATAATTTTGGCTAAATTTGGCGTTTGCTATGTGACACTATTATCTTGTCAAATTCCAATTATTGTAATATAGTGTTTAGTTCATGTTAGTCGTCTAAGTCCAAGCGAAGGGTATAGGTAGTTCAGAATTCTTGCTTACGTTTTATTTACGGTTATTTGTCAACGTTTCACAATATTTATGTTTAATTTATAGGATTGTTCATTCACGTAAACATAAACTTATGACATAAATTTACAATGACTATACCATGTCAGCGATCTGCAAAATTTTGCCACTCATACTCGTCTGCCAAATCTTGAGAAATGTTGATTTTATAAATCTTGTGACTATAGTAGATGCTGATATGTCAGATAATGCATACGCTTCCGGTCATCTAGTGCAGTGATCTATGGCTAACAAAATAACAGTTTAATGAAGTAGTCAACGAACCTACTAAATCTATATGAATATTCAAATCTGCCAGATGGTAGATTAAATTATTGAGATGGTGATTTTGTATACTTTTGAATTTTAGCTTTTTGACATAATATGCAAGTTTTTCATCATAATTTAACTTGTTTCGTTAAATATTTGACATTATGTAAGGTGGTTTTGAAACCTAAATGTATTAGAATATGAATTTAACATAATATAATATAATCTAGGTCGTGTAGAAGAATTCTCATACTAAAGATCTAAGTTAGAAAAAGAAACTGTTTTATTTAAATTAAGGTTTTGTTTTTGGATTAGAAAGTTTAAGACTTTATTTAATCTTTGTCAGTTTTGTATCATTGTTTTTGAGGAATTGTCAGATGTAAAAGAATTGATGTCAATTCTCAATAATGTAGCTGGGAATGTGTTGAATTTGCCATTGATATATGATATCTAAGAGGTAAATTCAACCATATAGTTGTTTAGTCTTTGAAAAGAATGTATTGATTAACGGCTTGTGGTCTATAAAGATTTTGAATTTATTTGCTTGAACAAAGTGTCGAAAATATTTTACTTCTAGGTATACAGTCCACGAGTAAAGTATGGAAACAT
The DNA here is from genome assembly GCA_036711965.1 of Onthophagus sagittarius. Classification (NCBI taxonomy): domain Eukaryota; kingdom Metazoa; phylum Arthropoda; class Insecta; order Coleoptera; family Scarabaeidae; genus Onthophagus; species Onthophagus sagittarius. Next base: position 51,907,365 of record JASERS010000001.1, read on the forward strand.
GAAAAGATCTTTTTGAGTGCTTGATCAATTTAGTCAAAAATGTGTGTATATACGTTATAACCTTACGAACTCAAGTTTTCTGTAGACAAAGTTGTCATGTTACAGTTTCTGAGAAAAAAAATCTGAAACATCTTTTTTAAATGGCACTATATGATTTTGTATTTCCTAAGTGATATTACTATTACCAATTCAGTGATATATTTGTATACCAAAGTTTGTAATGTAATTACTTAGAAATTGGAATTTATAATTATTCTTCCCTCATAAAATTGCTGTGCGAAAGGAAAATAAACGATGGGAATACTTGTTTTTGCAGCAAATACCACTTGTGACTGTTTATTTAAATCTTAACACCTTTATTACACCAACATCTTCTTAAAATATATTAAAAAAATAAATGGTAGTTTTAGCATTTGTATTTTATGGTAACATATAGGAAAATGTGGTGTGACCTAGGACTATAATACGTGTCAGAAATAGAGATTTCCGGGCGTGACGTGAACCTCGTAACGCGTAAATGAAGTGGCCATAACTGACGTACCACAACGTTGGCTTCTCTTCACGCTGGATAAATACAGGAGAAGGTCCGCTACGAGCTGCGGATGCGGAAGTAATTCGATGCCCGAGGAAAAATAGTCGCCCCTTCGAAGGGCCTTTGGTTGCCTTCGGCCACCCATTATGCACGTGTATAATGGGATTACGAGAATCGATACATTGGGCACCCTGCATTAACGGGACCAGACGCCGAAATGGCGTCGAAAAGGGGGGATTCCGCGTGGAAATAAGGGGTGAGTAACCGTTCCTAGGGGTTGCAGTAAAAGGCGGACGTCCCATGGAGAAAATAAAAGGATTTCGGCTTTCACCTTGGGCGGGGAAATAGTGGATGATGAAGGAGGAAATGGGTTGGCGTCTTTACAAAAGAAAGGAAGCTGCTGAGTTGGGAAATCGGAAAGCTTAATTTGAACAAACACAAACTTCAGACGGTCAGAGTAGTTTTTTTAAGTATAAAAGATCAAGGTTTCAAATGTAATCTGCAAGAACATTTACAGAAGAAAAACTTAATTTCTCTCTTACAAAGAAACGGATTGAAAAAGCGTTATAATACCGTTCAAAATGATCAAAGAGGAAAATGTAAATTTATTATCGAAGGGGTTAATACGAAATTCAAGCTAATTCCGTTCCGATTTAACAAAGGCTTTTGAAACTGGGAGCAACTTTACGACTTTTCAACTTTATACGAATATATAACGAATATTTACAGCACCGAGCAGATTTCTATAGTGCGAAGGTTAATTAAGTTTGCTTAATAATTCATCCAGTTCTCCTTGATTAATTGCCCAGTCTTGCATGGCTTTGTTAAATAAACCGGGAAAGCTCTAATTACTAATTAATATTCCATCAGGAAATTAGTACGCCCGTGCACGCGTTATACATACATACAATAATACACCAGCAGCTTTAAACATTAGAACACAACTGAGTTAATTGATCATAATTTGGATGCATAAATAACTGCAAATATTTTTTTTTACTTAATAAAAATATTCACAACAGGTTTAAAAATAAAAACCCAGTTACACAGGAGTACATTAGTATTATTACGTAGGTAGTGTAATTTAGGTGAATTGTAAGCAAGCGAGGCAGACTGAATTCACAAGAACTGTACTAGTGCAAATTTGCAACTTCATTTCGAGCTCGCGTGGGCCATATTTAAGTTTGCATAGTCGTGGCATGCAGCGAACTTGGCTAATATAATCAAGTTGAAAGTCTGTGTTAGGGGGTAGTGAGTAAGCCCGAACATTAGTGAGAGAAAATGATTGCGTTATTTACTACGTTGGTAATGGTAGGTAGTGGAATTTTAGGAAAACGATAAACGAACTTTGTGCTGGCGTGCAATGTGAGTACAAAGTTGCGCGAATATTTTGTGCCCAAAATTTAGAATTTATGCTTTTCAGATGAGTTATAAATTGTAGTGCAATAAAGATAAATTATCTGTTTTTATGAATAAATGAAACAGGTGGGCTTAAATCTCACGAGAATTATTAAATAGAGCTGGTGGTTTAATTTAGATATTACGAAATTTTATCAAAATAAAGACAGAAAAAGTGTTCAGTCTTTCAAAAATTACTACTAATAGTCAAATCAAATTGTTCTAATCTACTAATTAAGAAATATTAAGAGTAATATTAAGTAAAGCAGTAGAATAATACGAAAGAAATGAAAGGATTGTCGTGGTTGGCAACAATATACATTAAACCCGGTAAAGATTTATTTATAGTGAGATAGTCAAGCTACTAAATCTTGCCTAAAAGAATTACCGTTTTGATAATGTTTAACTGTGATAAAGCTTGCTGATTTATACTTCACGAATTTTATGAAATCATTTGGTGTCGAGATTATAACGTTGTGATTTTGATGTTCGATGTTCAGGCGAACGGTATGCAGAAGGTGAAATATTGTAGTTTCATATTGTAACAAGCGATAAGTGAAATTATATTTTCTGCTCAGAATCTTGCTACACATTTTATGTAAAATTTTGTGTAGGTTAGCCATTGTTGTCTAGATTAGCCACTAAAAATCAGTAAAATATACTCCGTAAACGTAGTTAAATATATTGGGAATATCAACCGAGAGTGATAATTAAAAGTTGTTTTTCTGTCACCTAAGCTTTCGAATTTGTTATTAAATTCTTCAATGAAAACACAGAAGTAATGAAAGGTCGAACAAAGCATGGCAATTTAAAACCCAACAGAAAATGAGATATTTATTCAGAACCAAATGTCGGCGAATGACAGGTCGTCACGACGAAGAGATCGGGACCCATCACATGAATTAATTAAATGACAATAGATGTTGTTAACTCCCTGGTACATCTGTACGAAAGTTGACAAAATGAAGTTCTTTATATGTGTAGAACACTTCCAAGGAACGAAGTCTATAGTAGGAAGGTTCACAACAAATGATGGAAAAGTTCTTGAAGTCGAAAACATGGCGCGTAGTGATATGATGTTCCACAAGGGCTGTGGCATTAGATTTTTTAATCTACAATCTCACCACCATCAAAAATCATCACAACATCAAAAATCACCACCATCGCAGCACTCAATAGAATATAGAGACTTGCGTGTCTGATTGTTACAGGTGCGATGCGCTCTACTCCCACCGCAGCCATGTAGGTCATGTTAAACCTGCCACCTCTACATCTCAGTGCCACATACAAGAGGTGGCACTGGTAACCATGAAAAGACTGCAATCAGTAGCTACCAAAAAGGTGGAGATTACTGGTGGTCGAACGTCTCTCTGGAGGGAAGCAGTCGAAATCTGCACTGATGGTTCAAAAAGACGTGGCGCGGGGGTGTTCTCCCACAGCCCTAGGATTCGCCTCTCAAAACCCTTAGGTAATTTCACCACCGTCATACACGCAGAACTGACTGCTATTAAACTTGCCGCTGAGTACACTGTTAACACCAACAGTCGGCGTAAGTGCTTCACTATATTTACAGACAGTAAACTATCTATTTTAGCTCTAAGCAACGTTATGATGATTGCTAAGTGGCAATCCTAGTAATGGATTGCCACTTAGCCCTGGAGGAGGCCTCAATCCACAATCGAGTCTCCATTCAATGGATAAGGGACACAATGGCTCAGCGGGCAACAAGAATGCAAACAGGTGAGCCAAAAGGGCAGCTGGAAGATGTTTCTGGGGCCCCGAGCCGATTGTCATCCCTGCCTTAACTACTCATATTGATATGATTAAATACATTACCCACAAGAAATTTTTAAATGCATGGGACAATAATCCGGGCTGTTATCAAGCCAAGGAATTGTTAAAATATCCTTCTAAGAAAAGAGTTCAGTATTTCATTGGGTTAGGCAAAACCACCCTAACGTTAGCTACAGATCTCCTCACGGGACACTGTAAGGTAAACAAGCATCTTCATAACTTGAGGATTGCTAATTCTTCTCTCTGTCGGGCCTGTGAACAGGACGACGAGACTGTAATTCACATTTAGTGTGACTGCCGCTCCTTACCCGACCTCAGAAAGAGGTTACTCGGGGAGAAGTGGCCGTCCACAAATGATATCAAGAACCTCCCTCTAAGTGATGTCCTGGCCTTCGGTAAAACCTTAGGCTGGTTGACGTGAACGGAGGTAGAGTGGGGAGCTGCACAAGGGGCCCAATGGGGCCTAAGTGTGCGTTTATTCGCGCACTCTCCCGCATCCTTATATACATACATCATGGGCTGATTAAGTCGGTTTTTCAGGTACTGACTAGTCATACCCAGATCGGTACAAAAAACGCAAGGGCGACTGTTCAACTTAACCTAAACGTAAAAATAATAAAGAGTAAAGAAAAAAATAACCAGAATCGAACAACAATAATAATAGTTGTAGTAATAAACTAAATAATTAAATTATAAATTAAAAGGCATTCAAAAATGTTTACACATGACATTTGTTCTCTCAACCAGCAACCACATTTAATTTCATTGGCTAATGTGATGTTTACGAATTCTGAATACAAAAACTTAAGCGCACAATGCTTGAAAGATTGCATAGTTAGCACTTTCAATTCGTTCGTACATTCACTGCAGATTGAGGCAATGTTAAATGAAAAGAAACGTCTGAATGACGATGTGTGGGCACAGAGTTCTTAATACCACATCTGCTTTTTTTGATACAAGCAGTCACATGACTACAAAATTTCAGATTCTCATCAATAATAACGGACAAATTTTTGGCCTCTGGGTGTACTGTTAGTTTCTACTTATTGAGAACTATAAAAACATTGTCCTCGTCGTGTGCACCAAAGCTGGCTACTTTGGATTTTGCCGGGTTAAGAGTTAGAGACACTCTGAATAATCGGGGATTACCTGTCAATCATTATTTAGATTCCTACACATGTCGGCGATATTCTTTTTATTGAAGTACACATGCTTGCGTACACAATTTGTCGCCTCTTACTCAGAAAATTCTCGAATAACTCCAAAGCGGATATGCCTAGGTCCAAATAACTCAGAATCGCTAATAGTGTTTCGTGATTGACTCTATCAAATGTCTTGCTGTAATCTAAAGGACCAAAATTGTACCCACACCCTTGTCACTAGTTGTTAATATATCATCCGAGACATTTAGGCGTGCAGTCGAACAGGAATGGCCCAAACAAAAACCTGACTGTATTAAAGCTTTTTCTCGTTAACGAATTTAAGTTTAAGCTGTATTTCCATGCACTTCTCCATAACCTTCGTCAATATTGGCAGTACACTGAGTATATTTCGCACACATAAACGGGTTTTCATTCGCTCAAGACCTTAGTGAGATTGTCGGTGAGTCTCGGAACAAAACGCAGCTTAACAAATCGTGTGACAGGTGTTTTATCAACATCGGGTGAATGAGTGAGAGAGACATTCGTGTCAGGAGATCGTGCATATTGAGAACCTTGTGGAGATAAAAGTGGTGTACTCGAGGAAAACGATATCTTATTGACCAATGGACCAAGGTATCCATTTTTACAAAAGATGTCACTCAGTAACCGAAGATTTTTTAACCGCAAAGCCCCATCACAAATTCGACATATAGGATTCTTCATACCCTTCAGAGTGTTGACCTTCATATTCAGTGAATGACTAGAGAAGAAATTTATAAATTTTCTTAAAATATGTTGAATTCCAGTACTAGTCTAGAGAGATTGACTGGTCTGAATTGTGAATGACTAAAGAATCAAGGAAGGGTACCGAGTTATTTTCTTCATTTGCCAACGTAAATTGAATATGGTGGTTAAAACCATTGAAGGTGTCCAAAATGTCATATAAACGATGCTATTGCGCAGATGATGTCGTCAACATTGTAAATAAATGTCAACATTGTAATTAAAGGGAAGAGCAGACAAACAGTTATTTATCCAGGACATGGTCAATTAAAATTTTAGCCAAAATAGGGCTCAATGGGCTACACATAGGTATACCAAACTTCTGCTTATCATTAAAGAAAAACATAGAAGAAACAAACAGGAAGGAGATCATCTGGAGGAACTGGTCTCTATCGATCGAAGTGTGTTAAGTCGCCAAATACCGTAATATACTCCGTTATTATAGAAAAAATTATTAATAATTGAATTACTTAAGTAAAAAGCCGAATTCCTGTTTTTGTTTCATTGGAAACAAATTATACAAAATAATATACCATTCTGACTTAATTAATTAGTCAGAATTTGTGTAATGTGTTTTTTAACATGTATGAATGACAGCAGTATAAACACTAGGCAGAGTAGTAAGCGATGATTTCAATATACATAGTGTAGGTGGTGAGAAGGAAAATGTTTAAACAAAGGTGGCATAATAACAGACATATTATTGTAAAAAGGTCGTTTAAGTTCTTTTTTATTTTTAAGCATATTAACTCAAACGATACTTTTATTTTCTTAATGGAATCCACTGTACACTGCAAAGAGTTGGTCGACATCTCTATGAATTGGTATAAGTTATTAAGTACTAAATAAGTTATTAAATTCTTTCGTATCTGCAGTTATCTCAACACTAAGAAATGATTCGAAACATTGCGTACGATAGCAATGGTCATCTTTATTAAATCACATTAATTATTTAAATCAACAAACTTTTGACAGTAATATTTCCCTTAAAAAAGATGCATAATATTTTGTTAAAACTTTTTTATGTTAGAAACCTTCTTTTAAAGTGTTTAAGCACCCCTTCAAAATAAAATCACAAAACCGTAAATACTCTGTATTTCTCTACATAATGCATTGAAAGGTTACTTGAACATAGATTTAATGCTATATTTCTGCGTCATATTAGCCCGTTGCAAAGTTGACGATTTGCCCCTTACAAACAATGCCATTATTAAGGTGGAAGTCAGCGCTCATGTGATCATCTTAGTTAAAGTGAGCATCCAAGTTGATACTGAAAAGTTTCATATTATCCATATATTCAACAGATTTACTCTCAAATCTGCCCAATACACTATAATCTGGTTTAATGTGTTCACTGGAAAATGCATTAGTTGCTTGTTTTACAGTTTAGTATTAATCCATTACAACACCAAATCTCATTAACAACTGCTGAACTGAGTTGTCAGCAAATAGTACCCGTTTATAAATTGTACATGAGGCGGTGGAGGGGGGTAGTGAATTATTACTGACTGTAGTGTATACAATAATAACGCTAATTATTAGAAATTGCACATGACAATGGCACATTATTTATTTATAAGGTATACAGTAATGATTTCAATATGCTTCCTTGCAGGCCTCCATATCTTATTCTTATTGGGAAAAGGGATGGACTGACTATACTATAGTTCTGTGACCACTTTACTAGTTGCTGTCTGTCACACTAGTAAGAGCTCGTTCACCTGACGAAAGTTGAACGATTCGTAAGCGCCCGCTTTAATATCAATATATTAAAATACAATCGTTTATTAGAGCACATAGACGTAGAGAGAACCCATTACTAAAATTGCAAGCCTCTAAAAGATTGGAATCAAAAAAATTTCAACGAACAAGTTACATGAGACACCATGTATTTTATATAAGTAGGAATATAAAGCATGAATATTAATACTCCACAGGGGAGGAGGAGAATCAATTAAGTTATTTAATATTTTATGGTATGTTAACTCATACCACTCTAGCATCACTACAAGATCGACATTGATAGAGTGATAATAGATTAAAACTAAACATAATGCACGTGAATCCTGTAGCTAAGGAGGATCGAAACATTTTTTTGAAATATTTCTATTCTGCTAATATGATATTTATATTGGCAATTGCAAACAGTACAAGTTTTATAGTACAGTTTGGAATCACTCAGAGGTTAGGATATGCATATAAATAGTTTCAGATTATTGGCATATATTAAACAATGAGAATATTTCATAATAGCAACTGTATCATTAATGGAAATATTGAACAGAAAAGGATCCTAAATAACTACACTGCGGTGCACCCAAAAGCATGAAAAGGAACTAGATTTGTGTCATTTGATTAACATTCTCCGAGTATCTCTATGCGTATAGGAGATTATCCATCTGACCAAGTAGATATCGATACCAAACAGTTGAAGTTTTAAAATTAATAGATTATAGTCAACTTGGTCTACAATACTTAGATTCATGCATACATCGTAATAGGTAATTGCTATATTCCAACAAGTTGCTCTCGACCGAGTGACCGCAAAGAAACCATGGTCGATTCCAGACGAATCGATTTGGTTTTTGACCATGAAAAATAATCTTTTGTATATAAGTATTTTACCTAATTTACTAAACACCGGTAATAACGATATGAATCTATAATTAATAACATTTATACTACAATCATTCCCAAAATACTCCAGACAAAAGTGATTTATTAAAGAGTAACTAACAGAAGTAATAATGTGATATAAGAGTCCTTAATAATAATGTCGGATATTTCATCTGCTCAGACTTCTTTATAGCGTCAACAGTACTCAATGTCCTTGATCCTCTGACTGTTCAAAATAAAAGTGGTGTATTTTTTAAATAAAAGCGGCAGAAGAACATACAGCTAATGACAGTTTTGCCGTTATATGAGATAGTGACGGGAACATTACAATTACGTATCATTTGCTTTACCAATGACCAAAAATAGCTAGAGTTGGAAGATATATTAGATTCAGAGCACTGAACGTAAACCTCATGATCACGATCGATTAAACAGTTTGCCCCATTCCTCAGCATGGGAAAGAAAAGGCAATCAACATGAAAACGATAACATTTGCATAATTTTCTAGATTAAGAATATAAACTACGTTATTTTCCTTTTGATTTGCTATTTTGCAAGCAATGATCACTGCTATGCTTTAGCCAATGGTTCTTTTCTAAATAATTGTGTAAATTAAAAGTGGTATTGAGTTGGTATTGATCTTTTTATGTTATCTCAATTAAGGTATACTACTTGAGTGTAGCGTATTAATATAGGGTAGGTTTTAATTAAAATAAAGTAAACAATCCAAATTATAATGTATGATGAACATAGTACATTTTAGGATACTATCAGCTGCAGAACATTTAGCGTAAATGAATAAAAAATGAAGAAAAAAAAATAAAAAGTCAAAAATTATTAAATTAAATTTAATTAATTGTTCGCGTTTATCTTTTAAAGAAATTAATTTTATATAATTGTTTATTTACACTATTATTAATGATGAAATGAATAATTGACTAAAGTAGCTATATAAGTATTCACAGCTCAAGAAACAGCAAATCACACTCAAATTATAATTCGAAAATTATAAATTTTTTCAAGTAAAAATGATGTAAAATCATGTTGTTTTCCCATCTAAAGAAAAAAATATAGATTTAAAAAAATAGCGAAATTAGTACTCATTTTCGGTAGAACCGGAAACACAAAGAGAATGATTTCATGTTTGTATATTCTTCTCCGTATTAATTGTTGACAAAGGGTATTATAATTTGTATTATAATTTTATCTATCATACTTCTGAAACTTGAAACAAATTGTTCGTGTAAACGATTGTAGAAAATATCAATGCAGAAGTTCACGTCATCATTGCTCACCTTCGTTCTCCATCGCAAGACAGTAGAATTGTAGAAGAAGGTTGCCAACATTAGTAGGTGGCCTGAACATCATGTATGAAAATTCAATAGTTGTTTGAGCTATATCCTTATGTCCCACTTAACATTATGTCGCTATGTAACGGTATGAAAGTTGGCAAGAATTAGATCTAATGTACAAAGCTACCAAAAACTCGCGCACAGCAAATTAAATTTATGTTATTGTGATTTACACAGATATAAAGAGTTGAGTCTGTTGCACGATTCTTACACAGCTTCGGACAGCTTTTAAAAAGCTTTCCATTAACAAATTGAAAAGGAGAGTAAAACAAAACAAGTTGTCAAACATATAGTTATACAAAAAATGAGTGTGTACTGTTTTCAAGCGGAAATGTCAAGGTGTTTCTTATCAAAAAATTCTGAAAATACCCAACAGCAAGGTTTTCTGCCTATTTCAAGCATTTGATAAGTATCTTTGACAAGTGCTGCCCTGAAAAAACACAAATGTTTTTAATAGACATAAATAACATGCCAAGCATTATACCACAGGGAATTTCAACGGGCGAATCAAAAAATATAATCTATAACTATTGTAGAGAATATTTTGCATTACACAAAATTTTCTCCATACTGACTGTATACACGTTCAGCTGCATTAAAGCTACTAAGATGGAATGGATCAACCTCAAGAAAAATTCAGATATCCACAATTATCCGTCAAGACGGGGGACGAGTTCCATTCCACCGTCTAGTAGAGACTCAATACAACTCCGCATATTATTGCAAAAATATTACAATCACTTACCACAGTCAGTTAGACAATTGCAACACCCAATATACAGGATAAATGCATTTCTTCTGGTACTTTTTTTGTTTTGTATGTCAATACCACATTCTAGTTAAGTGACATTATGACATGTTGTAATATCTTTTATATTTGTATCAAATAAATATTATTATTATTACGGAATAGAAGAACTTGGCTTGTGTTCTTCACTAACGAGGCTGGTTTCACCTTAATGAACAGCAAAAACACAGCAATTTGGATAACCGAAAATTCCCACGTTTATTATGAAAACCCTCGCATTCCAGAAAATTGGAATTTCTTGTATTTGTTTATTCCTTGAAATAATCATGAACAATATTAAATACCACATCATTGCACTAGTTCAGTCATTTTGACTAAATGATGCAAAACAAAATGGATTATACGAGGTTAAAATAATATATAAAAAATTGTTAAATTCTAAAAATTTATAAAATATATGCGTACGTTTATATTGATGTTAGTTATAAGTAGTAGTGCTCTTTACAAGTTGGCAGACTTTAGAAGGATAAAGGGAAACTTGAAGATACAATAGCTCACGATCCCAATAAGGTGGCACACTTCAAACTGATGAGCAGAATTTTGGTGTCTTATTTATCTTTGTATTTTACACCACTATAAGAAATTTTTTGTTGCCATAATAATAATCAAAACGTCTATATGTTCAGAGAGTGAAACATACACTAATATAATCAACTGTAAATTCTTCTTATACTTGTGTTTGTTATAACTCGTAACTGATATAACAATAATTTATTTCACTCCTTCCTGTGTTTCTTGGTTTCATTCCTATCTTTCCCATCGATCCTTGTGCGTACGCGCTAATTCTTCAGTTTCTTCTGCTTGTGCAATCAAATGTGGTGTTCCTCAGGGCAGTATATTGGGACCGTTACTTTTTTCTTTGTTCGTTAATAGTGTTACTGATCATATCTCGTGTAATTATCATTTGTATGCTGACGACCTCCAAATATACACTACTACAACTGTTGCTGAATTTCCGAAAGCTATTGTGCGACTTAATAATGATCTGTCTAACGTCTTGAACTGGTCTCGGAGATACGGGCTTAAGTTGAACGCAGTTAAAACGCAAGCTATTGTGTTTGGTACTCGTCAATTACTTGGTAAGATCAATCCATCTAGCTGCAGTGATCTGATGCTGGATGATACTGTCATACGGTTTTCTGACACAGTTAAGAATCTCGGAGTCTTTATGGATTCTTCGCAATTACATTCAGATGTTAACTTGTGAGAGACGTAGATCCTTTCGTTTATTAAACATTTTAATTAAAAATCTTCATAACTGCACCCCAAAGTACTTATCAGATAGGTTCCAGCAATTACCATCTCATGAGTTTGCTACTCGTTCGTGTTCTGATGCTATTCTTACATTTCCCGTTCATAGCACTGAAATTTATCACAGATCATTTACAGTACGGTCGATTGCGCTGTGGAATGGACTGAATTCTGAAATTCGTAATATTTCTAATATTGCTAATTTTAGACGTGTTTTAAAGAGCCACTTGCTTGCCCTTCAATTGTCTGTTTCCTAATTCTTTGTTCTTTGTCTTTCTCTTTTTCCTCTCTTCAACTGCTCTCACTTGTTGGCAGCTGATATCCGGCAGATTCTTTTGTTTTTTTTAGCTTCTGTCTCTCTTGTCGTATCTTTTTGTTTACTTTTCTTCTTGATTAATCTTATTTGGTGATAAATGTTATTGATATCTAATTATCACTACTTGCCATATTAATCCTAGGATAATTAAGCTTTAGTAAATACTATTTTTGTTTGTTCTGTTGGGTCATTTGGCAGATATCGCTTGTGCGATAAAATGATCCATTTGCTTATACTGTTTAAGTTTATTCATTGCTCGACTAACAATCGACAGCGGGATTATGTATACATATATTTTGTTCTTATTATTATTTTTTTTCTCTTCTTGTGTATTTTATGTAGTTTTGTATTTTTATTTGTGGCAATAAATGGTAATAAATCAAATAATTTATTTCGTTAATATATTTTGTATTTTTGAATTGTACATGTTCGAAATAGGTCCGAATCTAAGACGTAACACATGATTAGAGGAACATCTGTATGACAAAATAGTGTCTTAGATTCGAACGAATTCGGTTCGAATCTAAGAAATATAAATATAATCTAACAAATATTTTAATATTTTCTTCTTAGCAATTAATGAATTTTTTGCCTACAAAATGTTCATAGGCAGCCCCAGTCAAAGTTTTTCCATATTACTTTATATTACTATATATGACTTTGATAGAGGGCGAATTATTGGTTTGAAAGAGGCTAGCCTCTCATTCCGAGAGGTTGAGAAAAAACTTCATACTTCAATATGATCTTTACGGTCCGAAGAAGGTATTTTGCAGCTGACTTCTGAGGTAGATCACTACCAGGGATCGATTTCAAACAAGGCACAAAAGGCGACATACCGCAATCCCTCGAAATAATTCAATGAAAGTATTTAGATATACTTAATTTGATGAGTGTACATTGATGTCGTGAAAATTATCCAGGTCTAATGAGCATCTTCGCCATGTTATCGATTACTGATGCGGTCATCTCTACATGGAAATTGCATTGCTATTGATATATGAAGTGTCAAGAGCAACTAGAAGACATAATTAATGATTATTACATCACAATTCAATAGAAATTTAAGTGCAACAAGGAGTTATTAACGAAGTAATTTTTATTTCTAACAAATTCCAACTAAAATTACTAAAACACTTTGATATTAAGAAATTAAACATTTAATTGAGGAACTCAAATTGATTTAAATCAAACATAATTGCATAAAAACATTTTAAATATTGGTGGAGGCGCTGGTTATTATAACTCAACATAAATTGCCCACCTATTTGAAGTTCAATTTGAAAATTTCACGTATATTTCCGGATTCGCCACGTATTTAGTGTGGCTTTCGGGTATTTAGGATAAGCGGGGATCGGCATTCGGGGCATATCTAGTTTCAAGAATGTAATTTCGTCTGGGAAAGAAGCCGCATGAGTGCGCAGCGTCGGTTCCGGCTTCTTGCGTAGACGAGTTTAGTAGTGAAACGCCGGACGGTCATATTCTACGTGCTCAGGGTACACATGAGTCTATTTCATTATCTCTGAAATAGTCATGACGTTAAGATCCTTATTTGAAGTTTTTAAATGCCATTTTCACTCTGTGCGTGGGCGACAAACATAACATTTTATTGCGTTAAGCTATAAAAATAAATTAAATTATTTATTAATACGATTTTTCATTGCATTATGTTATTTCCATAAAAGCAATTTTATACGTTTTATTTATTTTTTGTGTTGGAAGCGCACTTTTACGTAGTATGTAACTTAATCTAATATTATGACTTTTATGACGAAAACTTGTTAGTTGTTAAATTCCAACAACGGCATTCAATGCTACATAGTAAGAAAAATCCTTTTTCCATTTTTTGTATATCAAAAGCTTTGGTTATGTGTGCAAGTCACATTTTGAAGATTAATTCAATCTAAACCGACATCAAAAGGAAAATAGTTTTATCATAAATTGAATTGAAGAGTCGGCTGTTGGTTAACTCTAACGTTTTCATATATTAAAGGAAACGACAAACAAAGGGAAAGGGGAAACTGATGTTTCAACTTAAAACAAAAAGGTCGTTTTCAAAGGAGAGCGATTGTCCTGTGTTTGTAATATTTTATGTTTCAATTTTGCAGCTTTGAATTTTTGCAGAAATATTTTAAGAGATAAGTTAAAGGGAAAACTAGGTAGACATCTCGCATGATGACCTAGAAAAGTTATGGAGAATGATAAGACCCATGTTACCGGATGGCGAATACGACCGTATTTATTATCCTGCAGTATTACGTTGCCAATAAAACTTGGCAGAGGTATGCGCGCACGTTTTCAGCATTTGCTTTAAAATTCCTACCATATTCCGCGTTCAGCTTGTAACGCTTATACGTTTCCGAGAATATTCCGGGTGCCGCGACACTAACGGATCCCCATGAAGATTGATGATACGAAAGACCGACCAGAAAGGAATATAATAAGAAGGCACAAAGTTTCCCTATTCAAGTAGTCATACGTATCGCGATGCGATACATTTCTACAGCGCATTGAATACGTATCATTACTCCAAACTACGAAGTTTCCTCGACAGCTTGGAAGTATTCAAAGCAAAACTTCCATCCAGATATTAACACGTCATTCAAGATGGTGACCGAAAAAAATGTGTCTAAATAAACATTAAAAATTTTCCAAAAATAATTTATTGAATATCAAGTTGCAATTAGCCATTTCAAACCAACATTAATTTCAAATATGAATAAAATAAGCTGAAAACGCATGCATTAGGGTAAATTAAATCACGTTTACCACACGTTTCGATATTTGGACATTAGGTAATTAGCGTAAAAGCGGACGAATATAATATCCGTGAACGTTTTAGAGCACGTTTTCAGGACGGATTGGTTTCGAAATCGACGTCGACGGTGCATAGCGTGCAATTTAAATGAATAAAAACGTTCGACGTATGTCCAAAAAGCTGCACGGTTGGAAACGCACATAAATATGAATGGAGGTATCTGAAATGGAAAATTCCGCAATAAATTCTACTACGAGATAAATTTAACTAAACGTAAAACGTGATCACTTTTAATATCCATATGATATGCAACGAAAAGAAGAAGATATATATTAAAGGTTGTTTCTACATTCAGATAAAAAAAAAGTTTTTATTAATAATGTGTAATTAGAAGTAACTTTGAACTAGAGTTGCACACGTGAGTGATTTTTTATGCCCGCTTACGATCATAAATGAATTACGTGACTCACACATGATCAGCTGATCAAATGTAGGAATCATGTTTGATTATTTATTAATTTGATTATCAATTAATCATGTTTGATAGAACGGCAGAATTTACAGGGAGTTTAACTTTATCATGTTCTAAATATATAAAACTGTGCATCGGTTTTCAGGATCAATTTTAGCAGAAATATTACAATTATGACTTCAAAGGCTAGTTGAGGAGCTCGCGTGCAAAACTTGTTATATCCACATTTTGACGAAATTTACCTGGCATATGTACTCGCATCAATTTCATGGCCTCTTCCGTTTGCTGAATTCATTTGTATGTAAAAGCGGATATATCATACTCTAATAACTTGTTAAAGTCACTCGTTGTGTGCAAAAGCGGTTATATCCAAATTAGAAAGCAAAAGCGGTTATGTCCATCCTTTGCTTTAGGGGGCACAGCTTTTTACCTGCAGATCGTGTATTCGGAAGAGTCGAAAAAATTTTAAAAAAGAATCCGACTGTAACATCGAAGGAAGAATATGGTTGGCAAATGTATGATATTAAAGGTCTGGAAAAGATATATAAAAAGATAAAAGGAATATCAGACTGTAAACAAATTTTCATAAAGAAAACTATACCCAATAAAGAAGTGAAGATAAATGTCGAAACAACTGAATTTTACCGTTTCCACGGAAAGTATTGATTTCAACCTCTTATCAAAAAGAGAAAATATGACGACAGAATCCAGCTTAATATTTTGCCACTTGGGAATCCTATACCAGATAAAAAGAAAAAAAGTTTGCGTCATCTGATGAATGCGCATTTTGGTGAGGCATAGGAAAAACAAGAAAACCTAGTATGGTACAAGAATTTGTTGAATCAAAATGAAGAAGTAAATGAGACATCTGACGTAACCGAAAAGAAAATGATAGTGAGTTGTGTGATTTTCTGGAAGAAGAACAAGCAGTTCATATATAAATATTTGTATTGAATTTTTTTGTGACAATAAACCTTATTTTTATTAAAGAAGTGTCTTATTTGCGGACAAAACCGGACATATCCATTTTTATAATGCATGTAACATTAAAAGTTTTAAATTTACATTTTTCAGGTTTGCATATTTTGTTCACTTTACATATAACTATAAACCTACCTAAAGATTTTTTAATATATTTTACAAGGGCAAATTCTGATCAGTTTTTCCCGTTTTCTGAAACTTCTTTAAGAACGGATATATCCGTTTTTGCACGCGAGTTCCTGTACTTTTTGAATGGGACTTTAATTCGGATTTGAGAAAAAGTACATCTTCTAACAATATTAAATCAGTAAATACAATCATAGTAGGCGTTGAAATGATTGACGAAACCTTGACAAATTTGAAATTTTAAAAATGATAGTATAAGCCGGTCTTTGACAGAATTAGCCGTATAAGATATAATATACGTATAAGATAAAATATGGCACAATTAAGAGAACGACACAGAATCGAAATATTAATAATGTATATGTACGGTGATTGAAAGTACACTCAAAGTGAAATTTGTACACTGTGCAATAATATTTACGCAGATACACAGATTACACAAAAAGTTTACTGCCGAAAGCAGCCATAAATCACAAGAACCAATTAAAAAAAATCTGAGTTGAGATATGGAAACTACAACAAATGCTCATACTGAATACCATTTACATCCAATTTGAAGGCAATCAACTTCAAATTGATAGTAATAGTTGATTGCCTACATCTGATTGGCGATGTTTAGCTTATCCTATAAAAGTTGTAAGTATACCTTTAAGTAGACCAGTCTACTCACTGGCGTAGCCAGGATTTAGTTTTGGAGGGGGTTAGTTTGATACTCCTCGTAAAAAATACTCTACTAATAATTATAATATCAATAAAGAGAGTAGTATTAATCAGATTAACTGTTGCTAATTGAAATAGCATATTATAGAGCAGACTGGCCGAAATTGGAAAATAGAATAACAGAACATAAAAATAAAACTAACTCAAAAGTATTGATCAAAAGATTGATTTTTAAATTGTAAAAATGTTGCATAGATGTAAAAAATGTTTTAAATTATTTCTTGGAAGCTATAGAAATCAACAAATATTCTAAAAACAGAAAATACAAACTTCTCAATGACCAGTTGGATATTAAATTTACACCTTTATTTAGTTACCTAAATAAATTATAAACACAAAAATATTCTTTTGAATTTTTGTTTAAAAATTTTTTTGCGGAACCTGTTTATTTTATATCAGCGATTTTATTATAAAGCAGTTCATATCTCATTTTGTCCTTTAAAAATTTTATTATTTTATTAATTTTTTTTTCAATTTTATAGTATGTGTAAATTTTAATACGTAATAACTTATTTTTTAAAATGATTAATTGTGTGATTCATGTTTTCAGTTTATAAAAACTTGAATTTGACCGTAAGTTAAAAATTTTTTTTTTAATTATTTTATTTTATCGATTAATTTGATTATAAACTAATCGTAATTATGATTTCTGTCATGTAGATTCGGCTGATGATGACTTACTAAATTAGATTGAAAGCGGTGTCGAGGAAATTAATTAATAAATAGCAAGAAAGAAGCGAAGAAGAAACAACGTATTATTTTATTTAAATTTATTTAAATATAATCTTGCAGCATGGATTTTACTAATTTTAAATATAGAATTATATGTTTTTTTAAAGTTTAGATAAACTGTTTTTTTTTATTACAACATTTTCGCTCTATATCCAAAAGTATAATGGTGGGAGTGTTTGAAAATGTTTGTAAACAAATGCTAATCATTTGAGAATGGCTGAAAGGGATTTAAAAAGCTTGATACCAGTAAAAAGAGTTTTTCTTGGACTATATATATCCTACGTTATTTATGTTGAATGTAAGTTGATATTTAGCCACTAGAGCGCATTTTCCTGTATTGCAACAGAATTGTGAATTTTCTTAGAAAAGTTAAATCTGTTGGTATTACCTTTTTATTATGAAAAATAGTAAAATGAATACCACACAAACTAGTGAAAACCGCAACTAAACGAATATTGATGATAAAGTTTTATGAGAAAATTCGACGGATTTTGATCAGTTCTTCACTTTTATTTCTCTTTTGAGGTAAAATAACATTTTCTTCGATCGATATGAATTTAACACCTTTACTGTGTAACTTTTATTAAAAATATGCTTATATTATCTATACAGGTGTCCAACGTTATCTATTAGTAGAGATTTGAAATTTTGATTAGTTCATTCTAAACTTTCGATCTACAATATTCTCAAGGTGGCCGTCACTTCCGGTCTCCCGGATGTGGACTACAACTTCTTTATTTTGAATGGAATGCTACAGTTTTTATTACACCTTTAATTATACGTAAAATAATATGTTGACTTTGATAAATGTTGTGGGTATCTAGAGTTTTCTGTTTTCGAGTTATTTTGATTTTAATGCCGTTTGGTAAATTTCACCATGCTCTTTAAAGACTACATCTCAGCTAATGTTCTTTCAAAGAATTACTGCAGACGCACGGTTACTCTTCATATACTGCTAAATAGATTGCCATTTGTTGTATAAGAGTATCTTATACAGGCTCGTTAAAAATTGAATTACCGTTTCTCCGTATTCAGTAGCTCGAAAATCAAAAAAATTTAAATGGAATGCCTCATATAAGCTAACTCAACCATATCAGAAAGGGAATTTAATTCTCTGTAGATTAGCTGTAAACATTTCTATGTCTATATATTATAGTTTCTCTCATGCTACGAAATTATTAATAAATTAATTTGATTTTCATTTTTTATTGAAATAATACTACCACTCATACTCTTATATATCAGTACACCAAAATGAATGAATCTAACCAGCATTTCCAATAATGCATAAATATTAGTTACATTCGATTTGATACTGTATAGAGAATAAATTTGTTTATTCATTTTCCGATTAGAACAGTAAAACCATTGTTCTGTTCGGTTGCCTGGCTAACTGAATAATATTAGTTTATTTATCTGATCACAATGGCAATGCTAGTACGACTACTATCTCTAATCGTAAACATTACTTAAAAAAAACAAACAATTTGCGTGATACATCAACCAAAAATACAGTGGAAGTATTTGAATATAGTTTAGTCAATGCGGAATGATTCTACGTAAAGATAAATTTGCTGGTCATTTCAATAGTTCACCAAGCTCAGGTTTTCTGGGAAGAAAAATGAATCTGTGAATAACATAAATTTGTTTATTTTGTAATTAGAACAATTGCCAAGTAAAATCGTTGTTCTGTCCGTTTTACCGTTTAACCGTAGGATAGCAGTTCATTTATCTGATCATACTGGAAATACTAGTACGACTGTTATTGTTATTGTTTATTGTGTTTAGGGGTTTTAAGGGATAACAGGCAATAGGAGAGGTAATATCGGCGCCATCTAACTGCTGTTAACTTCTTAAGCTCTTTTTTCCTGCACATGGCAATATTATCAATATAAATTAAACTCAAATAATTTCTTATTCATATCAAATCAGGTAAGTATTTAAATGAAGTAAATTTCTAAATTATGAAACATGTTTTATATTAAGAAATATTAAAAAAAAATACAATTATATAAACTTTAAAATGAGTGAATACAAACATAAACATTTTCATAGCTAAGCATTAATAATTAGAAAATGATAATAAACAAGTAGGATGTTTCACGGAGTATCACAAAGCCACACAAATGCCACCAACTTTCAGTGTGAGTGGCATTTCTGCCATCCTGCCATCCTTCCCTTTTGTTTGCAATTACACATTTCTTATTACATTTCATCTTGTTGTCAATCATTATATCGGTTAGATCTACGGCTCCAGAAGCCTTTTTTTGGAGTTGAAAGCATGTCATTGGTGAAGAATTTGCTTCAGGGTTGTCTATAGACCGTTCTGACGTAATTTTTATTTTTCAAATAACACATAAACTTTTTTCTTTCGATGCCTTAAACAACTTGACAAACTGATTACTTTTTGCTTAAACATTTTCTTTCTTAAACTCTTCTTTGTGAAGATATCAATAAAAACAAAAATAAAATAACATATTGAAATATGTTATATTATAAATGTTATTAACAAAATAATTAATAAAAAATAATTTAATTAATTGTAATATAATATTAAAATTCTTCTTAACTTTTGAAATCGTCGGAAATGTTTTCTTCAATGTACTAACAATGTCATAACAGGCACTACTGGTCACATGAAAGTCGTCGTTGGCTAAGACAAGTTCATCATCAAAATCCTTGGTCAGGTAGCGTCTGGTGCAGCATTGTTGGCAATAAAATAATTGTATCTTTTTATGGATGGTAATTTAAATAACAGAAAGTATCGAAATTTTTTGGTAAACGATTTAACGGTTTTGGTGGAAGACTTACTCTGGAGCGAAAACTAGCGCTATGATATCAGCATGATGTATGATCATCTCATTATGCTCTAGTCGCAAAAGAAGTTTTAGACGACATGTGTCCTGAAACATGGATAAGACGTAATTTACCGGTAAATTTGCAAGCTAAATCACCCGACTTAACTCCCCCTGATTTCTTTCTTTGGGCGTTACCTCAAAGAGAATGAAAAACCGTATCAGAGTAGCTTGCTAATCAATAACTGAAGAAATGCTTGCCAATGTGCAGAGAACGTTTTCAATGAGAATCAGAAACGTTTAGAAGAGAATGGTGCATTTAATCGATGTATAAAGGTAACTTTATTAATTTTAATCAATGTTCAAAGGTAATTTCAAAAATGAAGAAGAATTTTAATACTATTTTACAATTAATTAAATCATCTTTACATTAAATTTTTTTAATTACATTTAGAAAAAATGCTATTTTATTTTTCTTTTTGTATATATTTTCATAACGCTGAATTTAAGAAAAAAAAATTTAAGCAAAAAATACTTTGTCAAGTTGCTCAAGACGTTGAAAGAAAAAGTATATGTGCCGTTTGAAAACATGAAAATGACGTCAGTAGGGCTTTTAGGCAACCCTGAAGCAAAATCCGCTCATATGTACCCTGCCCCACTTTTGACCAAAAAAAGTTTGCTTGACATCATATCATTAACTTCTTCATCCTCTCCTCTCAAAACTCCCCAAATCTTTTTCATTTTGTTATACCTATATGGCGACAGGAAATAATCTTAATTGTTCTATTACTGCTCATATTTTAAAACTGTTAATTAAAGACATTTGATCAGTTTCAAGCTTCTTAATTGCAGATTATAACAATGAAAAATATATTTAAGTATATGAAGTATATGGAAAACAAAATTTATAGGCAATAAAAATGCAAAATATGAAGCTATATGCAAAACATGGAAAGCCATATAAATCCGGTCTCTCGCCATTAGTATACTTGATTCACTGAGCCTAATATTTTGGCGCAGATTTTCCAAGGGCATATCATTCTCATTGCTATAGGAGTTCTCTTCAGAAAGTTTACTGGAATCAATAGTTAGCTTTCGGTACGTGCGTAGCAGTAACGCGCATATAGTCAACATCCGCTGCAAGAATCTTTGTTTGGTAATTCTACTACCCTGATGCTCGTCCAATATTTCAATACTTCTTGTATTGCTTAAGATACACAAAAGTTTTATATTGAATTTGTCCGTAGCTTCTACGATACAATAATCCAAGTGGCATTTAATACCATCATATATCAGTAAGCATGGACCGGATAGCTTGAATTTTGAAAAATGGTTGATCCAGATGATATTAGGTCCACAGTCATACTACATTTGACAGTTATGCCAACTGCACCCGCCGGCAAAGAATCTAGAAACATCAGCTTCATTCTTTTACCTTTAAACAAAATCATTGGAACGACTATGACGCCAATAGCACTTCTACACGAAACAATAGTAAATTTCTAGTAGAATCTAGTAACCTAGGTGTAATCTTTTTGTACCACATTCAACTAAGACTTGAGGTGTGTTATGTAAGCTGACAAGTTTTCACATCAATATTAAAAATGCTTCTGATTAATTCATAAGATCATTATTTGCCATTACCTTCCTTAATTTCTTGAAATAGTTTGAAATAACCTAGCACGATTCAGATTTTTGAATTTCCTCTTTCGGATGATACAGTATTATTTGCCTAATAGTAGTTCTTGATTTTTACCCAGCTTTTTTATTTTGTATTTTGGTTCTCTTTCAAATACGGTCGGAGTGTACGGCTAGAAATATTAAAATGTTTAGAAGCTGTCAAAGACTTCATTTCTTCACGCTTAATAGCTGAAATAGCTTATTGCATATTGAATTCAATGTAGTTCATTGCCAGTTTGTGTGAGCTTGATCTGTAATTACTACCATTACATACCAGTTAAAATTTCATGTATCGATTGGTGTTCAACTAAAGTGTATAGTAAATTATTGAATAAATAGCAACGAGATTTTGCCATTTTTTAATTGCTCTCAAATATATAATAAACACAGCTTAACAATGTTTGTGTTTGTTAATAAACAGAGTTTGTATTCACCAGAAATGTTAACAACAGTTTGCAAACGTTGACTTCTTACAAACGCGCTCATTAAATTGCATAAAAATGAAACACTCAATACCTTATCGGTTATTTGGTGACCATATTTGCATACAACTGTATAGAGATTGAAGTTTCAGTTTAACTTAAGATATGTAACAAAGAACTAAATAATATGAACGGATATGTCATCTACGATACAAACGACATCAAAAATACAATAAATACTTTAACGTACAATCTAATATAATAAACACAGATGATAAAAACTTATGGTTGGAAACTTATAATGCGAAGTGTCGTTGTTGCTGCATTCAATTTTGGCAACTGGCGGAAGTACGGACCCTCCCCGTACGTTTGTACGTTAGTCGTCTACATATACATAGACTATCTAAAATACAGGCTGTATCAGGTATGAGTGGAAAAAGTTAAGTGGTTGTAGATCTCGTTTCACTCAACAAAAAATACTTATGGCAAAATGTCCCATTATTTGTCCTTCTTGAAATATGATACGATGATGTGAAATGTTTCAAAGTTTGCTTGTGTACTGCTACATAATACATGACAGTAATCAGGCTTTAGTTGCGTATCCCTGTAATTTGAAATAGAAACGTCATTTTGAGATATCTTTGGATGCATTTTTAATTTATAGGAATGAAAATTTGTATCAGTTCTCTTTACTCGTTCTTTAATGTAAAAATTTATAAAAAATTAGGTTTTAATAGAAAATTGCTTATGTTAAAAAAATTAAATTATAAAGGTAAACACAAATTTTGCAGAAAATATCCTTCTTCACTCACAAAGAAAATGTTATTCAGATTTTGTTTTACACTTTCAAAGGTGTCTTTACTTTATAAACGCATATTCGTGAGATTCTCAAATTTTTTCTTTTTTCATTTCTTCACTGTACGCTAGTAGTTTTAAGTAACTCCAGAAGAAAGTCCTGTCGTTAGTAAATCAAAGGCGACCATATAACCATATTTGCAGGCTAGCCATATTTGACTAACGTCCTTAAATAGCAAATTTACTTATTATTTCAGTGTTTATGATAAGAATAATATTTGAATCCAACCCATTATTTATAACTATGAAGAGAAGAAATTTGTTCATATTATTCAGTTACGAAGAACAAGTGCCAAGTAAAATCTTTGTTCTGTCCGATTTACCGCTTAACTAAATGATATCAGTTAATTCAGCTGATTGCGATGAAAATATATTTTTTTTTATTACGTAATAACCACGAACTACCTGCAAGTAATTAAGCGCTAGGCATAATAACTCGGGGCGATATTTGCAATTTAACGACCCACTGTTCGTAATTGCATTGTCCAAATTAATGGGACATATTCACTAATAGCGCAATAAATATGAACAGAAGATGGTGCGTTTATATCCGGTACACAAAATAATTTCATTTCGATTAATCAGCTTAATAAAGAAAAGCAACTGGTTATAAACATCATCCAACCACTACATGTTTCAATAAAAACACGCTAAAAATAATTGGTTATATAACTAGATAAGAGCAACAACAATAACGGGACTTTATTGGCAGTTACACAATTTATTGATATAATCGCCTTATTGAATTATTAGGTACACTTCCAAACCAAACTAGTTCAATAGAATATGCGAAGTAAATTCAAGTTTAACATTAAGTTTCACCAAAATTATAGTAGGTATTCCATAAGATGCTATAAATTATCCTGTGTGTATACATTCGTTAAGTGGATCACGATGTGCGTTCCAAACTAGTGCATCATCTCATTTTTGACCTACTTCGCCATAGAGTTCGAAAGGATTTAAATTCGTCTACTAAAATATTATACGATCCAAGTGCTTCAAACGGGTAATTTTATGGCACCTCATTTTCCATCCGACGCCAAAGGTAAATTTAAGCAAGAAATAATCTCCTCGAACATATAGATCAGAGTAATATACGACGAGAACTTTGCATAATCTTGAATCGGTTCGTAAACTTCCTCGATGGAAATGCGCCTCACGCTTCTAAAGTTGTATTGCATAGTTAAAGTTAGTTAACGTTTCTAAACAAAGAAATAACAGTGACGGATAAATTGGATTAAAGTTTCGTTTATGTTGAACGAATACAAAATTAGCGATTAATTTTAGAACCAAATTTGAATCATTTATAAATCGTGTGTAAATAAATAATCGACTTTTTGGTTTACTAAAAAAAAATAAAAAAGTAATTTGGAAGTGTGTGTATCGTACGAATAACACCTAAAAATATTTGTTTATATTTTGAAGGTCATGTACCATAAACTGAGCTGTATATCTTTCTCAACAATTTGAAATATTTATGATCATGTTAATTGTGGTATAATGAACCAATTAATTGTGCTAACGAATTGCTAAGCAGCTCAGTCGTCGACTTAATATTCTGGCGAGTGGATATTTGTATCAGTAAAAGGAGCGAAAATATGCATAGCTAATAACCAGAACGTAAATATTTGCACATCAATCAGTCAAGGCTGTTTTGTACTTTCCTTCTATTTCGGGTCACACCTTTAATCCCTAAATGTGTCACCATATAATCAGGTTAAAAGAAAAAAATAACTTGACACTTTTCTAACATCAAACGTCGAAATATTCTATATAAATTTTGTATAAAATTCCTAATTTTAAGACTTATCAATAATACGGAAGCCAGACCGCTATTTTATCCAAAAAATAAACAAACCGCACGTTTGGTTACGAAAGATCAAGACAATTCCTGTGGTGTTTATTTCAACAATTCGGAACGATTTCTATATATCGTCCAAACAAATGAGACTCCAGGTGGCCGAACGTTCAGTTGGTATTTACTTAATACCAATTTCAATGTAACGATCCTCAGTAAGCTTAAAGTGCAAAGTGCAATTTTCCTAAGTATCTCTATCAGCATCGAAGCACACGCTGAGTTTTCTTGATATTACTTTTTAGAAAAGGGATTTTCTAAAATGATTAAAACAGTAAATAAAAAGGTGTAATTAATTTAATGTGGATTATAAAGAAGAAAATTTGTGGGAAAATGTAAATGTTTATATGAAACCTACTGTTTCTATACATTAATAAAAAAATTTGAATCTTTTAGCTTTAATTTAAGATATAAATAGACTTACAAAAATAAACTAGCAGTAATTTTTTAAAATTTCATTTTTTTAATGTAGTCTGAAAAAAGTGACTCCACATTTTCAAGACACACTAAAATATCAAGTAGAACACTGAAGATATCAAGGCTATGTTTTTGAAGAGCCATTTGAAACGAATTACTGATTGCTCTGAGACCTTAATTGACTTTATTATTGTATCTAAACAGTTGCCTCTTTTTCTCTGTAATACAAAGGATATTGTGATGCCTGATCATTTGTAAGTATATTGTCAATTGTTAATGTTCTTACTTATTACTTTTCGTGATTTGTGTTATATCAATATGAATAAATTTAACAGCGATCTCGCCATTTAATGAATTGGTTTTGGTCTTGAAGATATTAACGACAACTTCAACTTTGCCTATGTATAGATATCTGTATTTGATTTTCCTACCCTGGACTACGTAGAATATTATATATGTATACCATATGTTTTGAAATCCAGTGTTAGCATGCCCCCCTGGTTGTTAAATAACATGGCTTCTTGTAGATAACACAAGTGGACTGAGAGGACTTCCCATAGGCGTACCAAAAATTTGATTATAGAATACACCATTAAATGTAAACGACGACGTATCAAAGACGTTCATCTCCTTTTTCGATCAGTTTAATACTAAATTTGCAAAATATAATTACTTACCACGTAACAGAGTTTTTCAAAAACCAAGGACAGCATTCCTATTTTACAACAATCTAACATCATTTACTCTATTCCTTGCGTTAATTGTGAAGGAACGTAGATTAGTGCGACAGCGCAGTATTCCGGGAATAGACTTAAATAACATCGGAATGATTGTAGGGGTAGAAATGAGAATAGAAGTGTTCTTGTTTACCATCATATTAAGGAAGGTCACCATTTTGATTTTAACAACGCAAAGATTTTAGACAGAGAGTCGGTTTATCATAAACGTCTATTTCTAGAAATGGTTTATATTAATAGAGGCACAAATTCAGTGAATTTCAGAGCAGATACAGAAGGGATAAGTTCAATTTACAGTTTCATAATTAACAACGATTTTAGACGGCGAGAGTTACGTCCTTAACTTTTTGAACCGCCTGTGTTTCTTTTTGCCCCTACAGTGTTCCTCTCAAACAAAATGTACCAGGCTTGTTCTTGTTTAAAAAAAAATTCATTCTATTTTTAACCTTGTCATTTTAATGTCCTCTACATTGTCTATTGTAAATTAAAAATAAAAGTGATGAAATTAGTGATCTATTATAAGATTTACCAAGAGATTTATAAAAAAACTATTTTATATGAAACAGAAAGTTATTGTGCTGAATCAGCGCTGAATGAAGGTATTAATAATTCTTAATCAGAAGAGGATGAGAATTATAGTAACGGTGAATCAGAGGATAAAAATACTGACAGTGAATCAAAATATATTACGACAGTTGGATTCGTTTATAAAGGAACCTGATATAATATGATTGAAGAAGATCTTAAAAACATTAATAAATTATTTTTTAATGATGACTTCTTGTATCTGTGTAATGAAACAAATAGGTATTACAATGGGCAAATACAGTAACTAAGTATAAATGAAGAATGTAAATGCAATTATTGTGCAGTTCAAAAATGTAAATTACAAGATTATCGTGCAAAAGATCCTTTGATAGACCATCAATATTTGTAAAATATTTTGTTCAATCCTACCTTTGAAACTATTAGTTTCTAGCGTAGATACGAGTGTTGAAAGTTGTTATTTTTACTCACTCTGTAACATTCGTAGCAACGAGTGAGTGAAAATTTTTTCAGTCACTCTAATTTTCTTCATCCACTATCAGCGAAACATAAAACCTTTAAAGGAACAACTCTTTGTTTAAACGTAACGAACTAAAAAATGGCAGAGAGCACACATAGAAAATTAAATTAAGTAATTCACTTGTATAAATTATTAATTTTAATTAATTTATTACATTTATACGTAGTGATGTTAATTAACAATTTGACACAACTGGTTATTTATCAATCAATTAAGAGCATGACAATGTTAAAAACTGTTGTCTCCGACATATCGACATGACATTTTTTTTTCTATAAATAGTAGGATTGAACAAAACACTATACAGCACACGTGGAAAACTAATGTTTTCCATCAACTTGTATGTCTTTCTACAGTCGCCTTCGGCTCGTGTGAAATCCAACATACACGTTGAAAAAAAATCTTAATTTCCTCACTTGTACCGTAATATACTAATTACTCGCACACCATTTTAACAAATTTAGACGTTCATAAAAATTCAGTCTATTTTGGACCACTTTATTTCAAAATCGCAGGAATTTTATTAGCCAGAACGGGAGTTCGGGCTATCGTTTAGAACATATAATCCGGATAAGATTATAAAATATGGCTAATAAATTTAGAAATATACTACGCAAATGTTAAAAAATCACAAGAAACTATGTTGTCTGTTGTACATCCTGCATTAGGATTGTGGCATTACTTATACCAAGACAATTATTATAACAGGTACCAAAATGCAAAATTATTACTACAATCTAAAACAAGAGTTTGCGGAACAACCAAGGAAAATAGAGGATTACCAATAAGTTTAAAAAATGACATAAAAATAAAAAAGGTGACACAGTATTTATTCCAGGAATATATTCCATCAATATCGATGTATAAACGCAGTAAAGAAGAGTCTGTTTGTTGAAGAAATCTTGATTCATATTAATTTTTCTGAAAATTACTGCTGCAAATATACTGAGGAAGTACAATTTGCACACTTTGGTTCTTCTCATACCTTAATTGTATACTACAAGCATCTACACAATAATTCAATAGAACATATCTCATACTGTACTGTATCCAATAGAGATAATAGAAAGATGTTTTATTTTTCACCAGATTAGACTAACTTTCAGAGAACTGACATGATTGTATTGTGAACCCGGCGAGCTTTGCTCACACTATAACTTGGAGTCTATCGAGTATAGAACACCTTTGCATTATAGTGCTGTATATATAAATTCATCATCATCGGATGGTGATATGCCATTGAGTTTAATTGCGAGTTAGTAAGAAAATTTGAAATAAAATTATTATTTTAAATTATTATTACCACTTCCCAACTCCGTTACATCTAAATTTAACATTAATTTCATTATTTAATTAAATTTTCAATGTACAAAACATTTGTTAAACTAATATGTTTTCTTCTATAAATATATATCCTATATATATATATATATATATCCTAGAAAAGCATTACATGATTTTTTTTTCTTAAATATGGTTTTCCACCCTTTCTGAGAATAAAAAAAAAAGATGCCAGTATTATCAAAGTTATTGGAGAGACTATGCATACGGGCAAATGTTCTGCAAGGATCTATACTAGGATTTTGTAAATTAAAATACAGTTCTTACTAACTCTGTGCGAATGATATGCTATTATATTACAGTTTTAAACCAGATGATCTCCCTTCGGATGCAATATGCGGTATGTATGTGTTTTCATGGGGGATGAATTGCTAAGCAGCAGTTAGGTACTGGCGGGCCCCTGTGTATATTCCCACAATTAACAATTCAATCAAGGGACAGAGAACCAAACCAATGCTTGCATGAACGTTAATATAGAATAGAATGGTTTGGTCCTGATATTCAAACGTTGGGATGAGGGATAGTCACAAACAATATGACTTACCGTATCGTCTTCCATTTCACACTCTCTACAGAGAGATGTGTAGGGATGTGATCCTCTCTATCAATATTAAAAAGACTAAGAATTTTAATTTCACTAAACAAAAGAAAATAGGACGATTAACACCACCCAATTTCTGCAATAATCCATTAACCCTAGGCTTCTCAAACTGTCTGTCGTCCGCGATGCCCTGGGGCATTGCAGCGCTGACCTAAGAGCGTCACAAGATGATCCGTACAAAACATAAACAACATAATACAGCAACGAAACTGCTCTATTAATCCAAAATTCGGTTGTTACCTTGAAAGTGATTATATGTATTAAGTTCACATGTTTACGTTTTTAAATATTAAATGATTTAGCAGCTAAAGTTCAGTTTTAGTTTTAAAGCTATTAAAATGTTATTATAAAGTAATGTTCATTACGACTTCTATTTGTAAATCAGCAACAAAAGGATTTAAAAAACAGGCGCCTAATTATTTGCTTTGTTGACTACCACAAATATCGCTTCTAACACCAACGAAATTGTCAGGACTATCGTTACTCTATTATTCTGTATTGTAACTTTCAGTCAGCCTTAGTTTCCATCAATTACAAATGTTGATAAATTTGGATTTGTGTGTTGTATTGTGTAACAACTTTATTCAAATGAAACAAGGAAATCAAATAAAACGAGGGTGTAGTGAAAAAAACTGTAGCAAAACGAAAAACACAAAAGATATATCGATCAATATTTAAATTTTGGGTTTACCTACTTTATCAAAGAAAATATGCAACTACCGCAATGTGTTGTTTGTCACAAGGTATTAGTAGCTGAAATGACATTTAGAAACAGTTCATAGTAATGTATTTTCATCATTTTAATTTATTTATTTTAATTTTTTTATGCTCTTATTATCCAGAGCATTTATCTCGCAAAGTCTCGCAAAGGACTGTTCTATTACAAGGTGGTTCATCGTATTGCTAAATGCTAAAAAACCGCATAGCTACATAGCGATTGCTGCAGATCTAAATTTACCTACAGCGATGGATATGGTATCAGTGATGATTGGATCAGCGGCTAATGAAATAAAAAATATTCATCTTTCTAACAATTCAATTTGTGGCTGCATACATGATATTGCCGAAGACAATATTGAGTAACTTGTGGGAAGACTTTCTGAGTTATTTGTTATTCAGCAGGATGAAGCGATAGACAGTAATAATGACGCCCAATTAATATGTTACGTGCAGTCGTGCAGTACATGTAAACAACGAATCTATGTGAAGATTTGTTATTTTACAAAAAAATGACATGTACCGGGAAGGCTTCTGATTTATTTACAGATTCATACATGGAAGAAAATAACATTCAATGGAAAAACTGTGTCGGGGTGTATATGGATGGAACTCGAAACAATATGGGAAATATTAAGCTCTCATAAAAACCAAGGCTCAAAATGGACCATTGCATTATACATAGGGAGGCTCTGCGTGCAAAAAATATTTCACCTGGATTAAATACAGTGAAGAATATAATTATCAAAGTGGTAAACATTCATGCTTATAGAGCTATTGATCATGTTTCAATTATTATTGTAGTATGATTAGAGTTGTGCAAATGACCGGTCAAATATGATTAGCTCAATTATCGGTAAATTAGCTCGTCTATTGATCAATATATCATATAAATAAGAAATGATTTAAGACACATGTAAACTTGATTAAGTTGACTCTAAATTGCTTATTGTTTTATTAATATTATTCAAATGTGTAAAGTTGTACCTAAAAACATCTGACAACGGTGTTTATGAAAAATAAAAAACGATTTATGACTTACTTAAATTTTCATACATTTACTTTAAAATGCTTATTTTGTCAACCATCGCTAAGTATAATCTATAGTTTGTCGTCTGATCCAAGTGAAGGCTGCAGGTAGTTCAAATTTCTTGGTTATGTCTTGTTTACGGCGGTAGGCATATTATAGTTAGGCACTATATTTCATCTGTATTGTGTAACGGATGATTAAATATGCAACAGAGATTTCTTATGCAATATTTATGTGTAATTTGCAAGATTGTTGACTCAAGGGAACTTCTTCATCTTGTAAATAATATAAGGTTTAAAACAGAAGACAGCTTAAACTTAAGACATGTAATGACTATACATGCCATTTCATTGAACTGTAAAATATTGTCATTCTAACTCTTATTTACTAGACCTTTTAAATAAATTAATGTTTGTTTTTAATTCACATTTCTTCACCGTTATTTGGATATGATAAAAATTATACCTACACATTTTTCTTTTATTATAATTGTTATCCACTTAAATATTTTGTTTGCTTTTCGTTTAGGTGAAGTAAAACCACAATGATTTTATGCCAATTTGATATTTAATAAAATTATCCATGTTGCAAGGATTATGAATTTAATAAAAATCATAAAAAACTTCCAACATGCGTTTTTGTTTACAGTCGTACTAGTTTCGGGTAACCCCATCTTCAGCTAAAAAGTCAGCAAAAATATGTGTTGTAGAATCACAGATCCGAAAAAATAACGCTTGTTGAAAATGATGGACATTTAAAAAGATGTTATTTGATAAGCAATAACGTTAAACACTAAAACTCCAGGTTTACCGTATCTTGAAACGTAACTAGCTTCAAAAACTATAAAGGAACGTAAATAATTTTTCTGCCCAGCTAAACTACCTCAAATATACTATTAAGAGAAATAGTAAATCTTTAAATGAACGATGGACCTTCTATGACAAAGTTAAGGTTCTAGTCGCAGCCTACAATCAACAAAAGAATACGCGAATGAAGAGATTTTAGCATCACAATTAATAACTTTAAATTACAATTATGAGGTGTGTAAAAAATACTATAAGCTTTGAGTTCCTTGTAATTGAGCAGGAATTATAATCCCCTATAAAAATTGCAATTCTACCACGTCTAGGCGGCATCTACGCTAAGAACATTGTAATCTTAGAGTTGTTATAAAGTCACTAGATAAACTCCGGTTAACTAATACTCAATATAACTTGAAAAGTCAATTTTCGTTAGTTTAAATATCGATATCTCGAGAACCGTCCGATAAAAGTATTTGTGATTGGGTTGTTGTATTTATAAAATTTTTCTAATTTGTTACTCGTATCATAGGAATTATAAATTTAAAAAATAATTAATTAAAAACCTTTAGCAAAGAATTAGAACTAACTAGATAAATTAAGTAATAATAGATGGAATAAAGTAATAAATGAAAAGTAATAACTGAAGTAATGAAGTAATAAATGAAGCTAAGTTAAAACAAAAGAAATATCAAAATGTAAGCAAATTACACACAAAAAGAATTCAATACAGGAATATCAATTACAATATTACCGCAAGGCGATTGTCTATTATTAACATAAATATTCCCCATAAAATAACAAAGAAAAATTAAAAAAAATATATAATAGTTCGTCATCCTAGGTTTATTTCATTCAACGCAGTAATGTGTTCCTGTATGCTAATCTTAATCCTTTTTTATTCTCTTTTCTAAATTTACAGATTTCTAGTTTGCCCAAATGAAGCATAGATGTTATTCTTGACGACGAACGATGATACGATGACAAGGATAGGAGAACCACATGATGATTGAGATGTAGAGAGGTAATTTCTTAATAGTTACGTAATATTAACCACAACATTTCTCTTCTGTTGTTTACCAGCACCAAACACTCGAATGCCATTCAGGCGCGTGTAGCGTTCAATATTAGCAACTTATTATCCTTTTAGTATAATAACGTTCTCAGTCCGAATAATAACGTTGTGGATGGTTAAATCCTCCAATTCATTGAACTATACTTAATTACGTTCACAATTTTAGACAAAAGTGGCTCACTCTTGATCAATTCATCAATCTCTTCAGTGTGTAAAGAGTTTCGTCATTAAAAAAATTATGATTATTGATTAATAAATAACTGCAAAACAACATGTTATTAATATTAATGTCTATTAAGTATTTGTTGTTAATATTAAGTATTTGTCGTCTAAGCAGAAGATTGTTGCTATAGCCCTAGTTAATGTCTTCTATAATCTAGAAGATAAAATTAGTACACGTAAATTTGTTTATCTCCTTCGATAGTATTAGCGCAACATAATATTATACTGACCCACCTTTACTAACTTTGTAATTAGGAGGAGTATTTTCGTTAACAGATGCTCCAACTTTGTTAGCAATCAGTTGATCGTGAAATTGTAATTATCTAATTACTTCCTACTTTGGTAATTTCCCATTAATCAAAGGTACTTTACGGTATGGTGATTATAGAAGATATAATAAAATATATGTATAAACGAAAATATAGATAATCGACTTTTCTTAGATAAATCATAAACAATATAATATGTAACAATATGGTTAGTTTTTACGGCTTTATCCGCATAATGTTTGCTCTGTTCTTTTTACTTATTGTTGAATTGCATTATCAGTAGTTTCATAATTGAGGGAATAAACCGGAAAAATATCGCGTATGGATGAGGAGACAGTTTTTGTTTGTCTTTATTGAAGCCAATTGTAATGAAATTATAATAAACGTTATGACTTCAGCTCTTTTATTGCCCGCTCGAAGATCTCGATTTCAGCGCAAGCCCACGTTTACGAGGGTCACGACGATTTAAGCAGATAAGATAAAACGTAAGCAAACTCAAAGACATTCTTATGATAAGTAGAGAGAATTGGAGAAAACGATGATTTTCTGCACAACTTGTTTATGGATATTTTTTGTAATCATCATGACATATCATTTTTTTATTGCCGTAGTTGTTGGTTCATTGTTTATCAGATTGCTTAAAGTTTATAGCTTAAAAATAATTAATTTAGTTAATTTTAGTAATAAGCGAATATAGCTATGCATTCGAACAACGTTATTATTGTTACTATCATTAAAAACTTATACTACAAGGTACGAGCAAAGTGCGTAATGTTTTTCAATATAACTGACATTGATTTAATCTAAGAGTGAGAACAACTCCGGGTTGCTCGAAATGTGACCTTTGGCAGAGCACTCCTAAGATACCGATCAATAAATTTGGCAACATATTATAAATACAATTTCAGAGCGCTCTAAAAGTGTGTTAGAAAGCGATATGACAGTTTGGCTTGTAAATACTGATCGATTTTAAATAACACCAAGCTGTTCAAAAGATTGATTTCGTGTTTATATAGGTCCTGATTACGAATTATTTTTTCTTGGAAAATATCTTCGCGTTCTTCTTGTGAAACTCCATTTATGTTTAACAGAGTAATCATAACACTGTGTTCATCTCACATTACACTTATTTATAATTTTTTAAATTTCTATTTAATAATTATATATATATATATATATATATATATATATATATAAACTAAAATAGCCATACATATCTATATAAAGCAACAATTAGATCATTGTTGGATTATGAATGTGTCCCAACAACCAATACACCTAAGCAAACACTCGATATTATCAACAAAACAGATAAACAAATGCGACATCCGAATAACCCACTACATAATATCCAGAATAACAAGCTGCATGAGATATTCATATATATCAAGTGTAAGTTCTAAAAGCTTCTTGACACATGTTAACGTATCACTTTAACTACTACATTTAGGATGTAAATTATAAAGTATATCTTAATTACTATTAAAAGTAGTATAATATATTCAATTATCTCTTTCGTACGTACTATTTAAAGATAGTATTAATGGTACCATAATATAAACAGTGATTTAGATAAAAAAACTACCCTCACATTGGATCATCATAATTGATACTGATGATTGACAATTCAGATTTTTCGAAAATATCAAACATAAATAAAATTCTAAAAACTATCATCAACGTAATATAAAAATCAGAATGTAGAATAATACTAAATTATTTAATTCATTTGTAACTGAATTAAAAAATTAAATAATCAGAATTTGTAGAAAAAAGAAATTATTTTTTATTTGTGATTTTATACTAGACTAAATTTGCTAACAAAATGATTTCACTTAAATTCAATTTATCTTGATTCGTTCACTAATAATTAAATAATTACATTAAATTACTTAATTATATGATCAAGTTATAACGGGATATGCAGGGATGACCTAAAAAATATTTCATCAAATTTTCTGTAAATATAAAAATAACTTTCAATATTTATCAAATTTTCTTCAAAATGGTTTTAACTTATTTGATATTTTGTCTTGAAATGTGACGTTTTAACTTGTATTTCTATCAACTTACAGAATCTTTTTGTTTTACAAAACATACAATAAAGAAGAAACAGGAAATATTAAATTTAATATCTGGAATAGTATAATTTAAAAGTTATTTATTTTTTTTATTTTAAGCACCGTTAAAATTTGTTAATGAAAAGTATGAAAAAGTTTTTATAAGAAAGAAAAGGAAAAATATATCTCAAGGTGTAGACAAATATAGCAAATAAAATTTAATGAAAATTCATTGAATAAACTAAACTGTTAAAATTAGTTTGTATAATAAAAGCCGAAGAATATAAATTGAATTTTAATGAATAAACACCAATGCATCTCAAGGTGTTAACAAGTGTAGCAAAATAAATTCAACGAAAATTTATTGAATAAATTAAATTAATAATGAAAGAAAAATGAAACATTGAATATCCGGATATCCGGCATCATCTTCAGCCATATATGCGCTAATCTGGTGTATCTATCCAATCATTATGTGAAACTGTCAGTTTCGAGAGCACAGAAATGTATGTACTTTTATATTCACAAAACCATACATGAATATCTCAATTTGTTTTTGTGGTAGGTTTGTTGCATTTCATATAAATAAAAATGTTCTAAAATTCTACGATCTTTCACAATTTTGAAAAATCGTAGAAAAACGATTTCTTAAGATATCTTTATGATTATTTTTGTGAACATGACTATTTTTGATATTCAAGTATGGTTTCACAAAAGCATACTTGAATATCTCAATTCGTTTTTGAGATAATATATACACAGCGTGATTCAATAAACCGCTGACAGACTTCAAGGCAGATAATATATGAAAAATTAACGTTAATTGCCACGAGCAATGTATGGTTCAGGAAACTGTTTGTCTAGGCAATTTCTCATTATGGTAACCTCACCATTATGAGCTAGACAACCATCAAGTTGAAACCAGATCATCGTTTTTAAATCGAAATCAAAGTCATCCTTCATATTGGCAGTTCGACTTCCAATAACGTCGCAGAGTTTAGTAATATTGCAAAAAGTAAGACCCGAAATACTTATAAACCACATCCTACACGTTGATGTCGTGTAGAAAGAGTGGACGTAGTTAGGTAATTCACATTTTCTTTTCAAATTTAATTTAAATTAATCTTAACACTTGAACAAAACGCGCGTGGGATTGGCAGTTCCATTCCTCAACATTATTGCATTTACGTATAATAGCACTTCTACTCGAGAGTTGATTGATCTTTTGCAGTATTGGAGAGAGAGAATGAATTTTTAATTTATTTATATTATTATTACATTTTCATATTTTCGAATCAGATTTCATTTTTTAGTAGGGATGGAACGGATATCCGGCAACTATCCAGCAACCGGCCAGTTTTTAAAATACAGCAGGATACCAGATAGTTACTGAATATCTGGCTTTGGCTGGATAGTAACATAAAGGAAATTGTAAATTTTATGAAATGCCATGATTTAGGTATAGGCTAATTGTGAGTTCAAAAATTGATATGACTAAAATGAATTTTAAATGAAGTTAAACAAGTATGATTTTGCTCTTAGCAAAGTACATACTTTTCTTTATAAATTACACACAATTTCGTCATATCTTAAGAATTCAATTTTTACCATTTTTTTCAAAAATTATTAATGAAATTGTTATTTTTATAAAGTACTATTAATTTAGTTTATAAAAACGAATTGTGGTATTCAAGTATGGTTTTGTGAATATAAAAGTACATACATTTCTTTGTAAATTATAACAAATTTCATCAAAATATCTTAAGAGTGAGATTTTGTACGATTTTTCAACGATTAAGAAAATTGTTATTTTTACGAAATGCTAAAATTATCTCAATACCTATCTGAAAACGAAGTACTACTTTTCTTTACATACTTTTCTTTGTATCTCACAAATATTCCATAAGGATATTTTAAGTGTTCGATTTCCTATGGTTTTTCAAGAATTATTAAGAAAAATTGTTACCTTCATTAAATACAATCATATACAGGTGTCCAGAAATTGGGTCTATATACTGAAAGAGTTGATTCTGCATCTAAAATCATGAAGAAAATACGATCCGCGGTTCGAAAATACCTCCTAAAGAGCCTTTTAGTACTTTTTTGACGGTATCTCATAAACGAGAAGGTTTAGAACGATCAAATTTGGCATTCAGCGATATATATGCAGGATATACCAAATATGCGTTATAATAAACCTAAAATCTTTTATAGGAAAGATTTTTTCTAAGAACTGTAAAAATAGCGAAGTTATTTGCTACATTATAACTTTTGTGTCACCCTGTATATTCCACATATTTTTCTATTTTCTTTAAATTTATAAAAAACAGGTGTAACATTAAATATATTAAGATCTTTTTTGAGGTTATAGTGTAAATTAGGGTGAAAAGGGATCTTGATATATGTTTATTCAATTTTATTTGTAGGAAAAATTAATTTAGTTACCGTAAACCTCCGTGAATTCGATCCATTCTCCGTGAATCCATTGGGAAAATTAGAAAACGAAAAATTTGCATTATGTCTTTTGTATTCCAAATTGGTGAACGATTTGCTAATCGGAATTAAGGTTCTTCGTGCTATCTGCAGAGCAAGATGATATTTCCAAAACGCTAAAGTACATTTCTTTTAAAAATGTTGAGTTCATCCATGTCAACAGTCACCAATTCTTAGAGTGTCAGTAGATTTAATAGCAAAACGCTAGAATAATGTATTTCTGCAATCAGATGAGGAAGAGGAACTTGATGGCTACATTCCTTTGTCAATTCAACATTTAATAATAATCAGTATTATGCTGTCACAAATAAAGCAATGTGAAACATGAGGAAGATACTAAAAGCTTTAGTGTACTATATGTACTACAAGATAATTTGCAGTAATATTATTATACAGTATAATAAATCTATAAATATATATTTATATGACTTTTTTGAAAATATCTAAACATGACTTCAATAATTCGCATGCTTCTACAATCTAAATTAAGCAGGTGATAATTGATTCGTACTAGCGAATCTTTACTGTATATTGTCTTTATGAACTTTGTTATAAAAATTAACTAACCAATTCTCAATCCTATTCCACCGACCCTACACATCTCCTCGACGAGATCAGGTAACGAATGTGGTATATGAATGGAAGAAGAATCTGAATACCGAGCTTTTGTAACTTTGGTAACTGTAAGAATTTTTGGAAATTATAACGTCAGTGCCTGTTTGTTTACGAAAAATATTAAAGTCTATTGATCTGTTATTAAGTTTCAATAAGATGAATGAATGAAGAGTACTATGAAAAGTTAAATTGAGAAAATTAAGATGGTGGTCAGCTTCCTTTGAGATCTTTTAAGTTGGCTGGATTACCTTCGTACACCATTAATATATCATCCACATACCTACAGTAAATTTGAATATCTTTAGTGTAACCTAAGGGTAGATCATCTTTCATGGCGCAATATTTATTATTGAACGATCTTTTGTAAAATCAGCAAAAAAGATATTGATAGCTTCTATGTATATTGATAGCTAGATCTATTGATATTAATTTGTGGGCAAAAAAAATTATGATCAAGGTTTAAAGTACTAATTTCGTCTTGGTTTAGGTGCGTGTTACTGAGATTGACATTAAATTTATCTTTAAAAATATCTAGAAATAAATATGTGAAAAATATATAGAAATGACACCAGTTCTTGCCTGTCTCTTAATAGCTCTTCCTTTCTTTCAGTAGTCTTGCAAGTTTCTTCTGTAAACATTTGATTGAAATTCATGCAGAGAAGATTACAACTACTTCATTACATAGAATACAAAATAATTCTCCAAAAATTTTTATGAAAAAGCTTTTTACAACACACTTAAGAGCAAAGAAAGAAAACAGAAGAAACTTGAATCGATTATGAGATATAATTTTTTGCGAAAAATACAAAAATAATCTATCTTAAATACAATAACAAACAATAATAAAGTCAAACATTCTAAAAATCAACAAATAATTTTAAACTCATTTACTATTAATTAAATTTGCTTTTAGTATTAAAGGCGTCATAAACTGTAAGACTGATGATTAGCATATTATTCCTCCGACATCACGCTGCGGAGTTGATAATTTTGTATATCAAGTCCTGTAAGTAACAATTATGGGATTATGTGGAATAATAAATAAGCTTATTCGATGCAATTCTTCATAATTCAAGGAGTGTTACGTATGACAACATAGACTAGTACACCTCGAAATATATTTTCATTAACCGGATGTAGCCTTGATACCCTGAATTCTTGTATTCCATTGAACATGTTGAATGACTTGGGAAATACAGTTCCTACGAG
The DNA here is from genome assembly GCA_036711965.1 of Onthophagus sagittarius. NCBI lineage: Eukaryota > Metazoa > Arthropoda > Insecta > Coleoptera > Scarabaeidae > Onthophagus > Onthophagus sagittarius. The sequence continues at coordinate 51,947,402 of JASERS010000001.1, forward strand.
TTCTACCATTTCATAGATTATGATCTGGCTGTCCGAACTCTATTAATGTCTGACCGGCGGCATTACAATGGCTACATAATGATTCGTTTTTGAAATAAAATTTTTTCAAATGTAGCTTTCATAAAGTTCATTTATTGTGAATGTGCAAAGATGATGTAAACAAATCATAATGTTTGTGTAAAGATTGAGGAAACAGATAAATAATTATAATCTAATTTTATATTATTTAAAATCATTTAAATGGCATTCATATTCCATGGCTTTAATTTCTCAAAATTGTATTTATATTATAAAATAATATATAATATACATATAATAATTATCATCCGAATTGATATAAACTAAATAGGAAATAATATATGGTGTGTTCAAACGGGATTAAATTTAATATACTTTAGTTTTTATTTCAACTTAACACGTTAATACGTTTTTGATGTCCGATTCTTTTCAAATTTGGTATCATAAAGTTCAAAGGTGGATAGAAATAAAATAAAAGGGGAATTTATTATTGCAATTTTGATGTATTCATATAGGATTAAATTTATCACAAAATAATATATAAAATGTAATTTAACTTTCTATCTATGTAACATTGATAAGCTAATAACATTTACAAAACGTCCAACGATGACTAAATGCAATATAAAATTTAAAAAAACAACGCAGATATCGATGGTACAGTTAAATTTTAGGATAAAAAATATTTCCGTATATGAAATTTGATTGAAAATAAAATATTAACGACCAATTCCTCTCAAATTCCTTTATAATACTTTCACATGAAATATACCACCCATTACGAATTAGATTAAAATTTTGAAACTTAGGTAAAATAATGCTTTATTGCCAACTAAAATCGATGAAAGTTTAGTTGATAAAAATAAAACCAAAATTACCTAACATTTTTCAATAAGAAACTAGTTTTGGGTTTTATCCCCACGCGCAGCTGTGCAATCATTAACTCTTCTACCCATACACTCTATTAAGTCGTTTATGTCCTCCTGAGGTATCCCTGAAGTCCTCTGAAGTGTCGAAATTCATCCAGATTCTTAAAAGGCTTGAGTACTTGTCTTAGTCGACGATCCATCATATTTCAGATATGATCAATCGGCAACAAGTCTCTTTCGACAAACTAAAAACGATGGTGGAATTGTGTATCGACAAGATGTGAGGACGACTAGTCACTCATTTACACAAAAACTTGTCACAAATCTCGGTTTTCATACCGTTTTATGATACTATATTCTGCATAAGTGGCATAAGTATAGATATATTGGATATTAATTCTAATAACACTATCCGATTCAACACCACGATTGAAGGATTCAATCTTTCATCTAAAATAATTCACATGTCTGACGAAGATGTCGCTGTTAGTGTCGATATTATTAATGTAGACAACATCTTCAATCATAACCAATTTTTTTGAGAACAAGTAATAGGCATAAAAAAGGTGGTGCCACAACAAATGTCTGAATACTGCCGCTATTATAGTGATATTGCTGAAAAGATAACTCATGTCACTAAGAAAAAAGCTAGAGATAAGTGGATGCATGGCAAGCAAATTAAAAATTATAATTATCACAGAAATTTGAGAAATTTTATTGCGAGTGTAATTAGAGAAGAAAAACGGGCATACATAAATGTTGAAACAAGTGATAAACCTTTCACTGCATCTGCCTTAAAAAAATCTGTGTCATTAGGAACAGGACCTCGATTTCCGTGGATTTACAAGATCCTAATGTCATTAATGATTATACTTTATTTGTGGTCCCTCATACTATTGCGTCGGCGCAGCTAATAAGCTATAATATAAATAATCGAAGAGAAAACGATCTTGCTTTTTCTTTTGAGCATATTAGGGAGTTAATGGTCAGAGTCTTTATATCATCAAAGAGATGTTTAGCCGGCACTCATAAAATATCGTACCCTATGTTATTACAATGTTTTCCTCACTTTATACCTTTTTTTGTTAACGCATATTATTAACACGGGAATAGAAACTGGATCCGTTAAAGTGGAAAATAACAAATGTTAAGTCGTTACCGAAAAGTAAATCCCCTAAAGCTCAGTCGCATTTGCGTCCAATGTATATAGCCAACATTCTCCAACATATTTGAAAGAGCCCTCGAAAGTAGTTGAGAGAATTTTTTACAGCCGCAGGTAGCATACTTTCTTACCAGTCGAGTTTCAGACCGCTGCTTGGCTTTAGACATGGACCATCCCCATGCTGTTTTTGTCAGGCTTTATTACTCTAAGGCTTTTGAATTCTCAATCATTGCTACTCTGATTGCTCTTCTGTACTATGTGGGACTTGGCCGAAAAGCCTTGTGTCTTGTGTGTGTCTCACAATGCGATCAGAGTATCAATGATTCAGAATTCAAAAGATATTAAATTATTTTATGGTGTACATTAAAATTGTCTTTAGCACCTTCAGTAAAAATTTTAAAGCAGCCTTCATTATTACACTCTTACATTTTTTAAATCCTTTTAGCTTGATGAACAATAATTAAAAATGCACGTTCTTTTTCTATTAAATTTTAGTTTAAATCCAAGTAGTTAATTTGAACTAATCTACAGTTAAATTATTCAAACTTTATAGTAAGGCTAACTTAATAAAAATAACACTAACAGCTTCATTTAAAACTGTACTATAAGCTCTAGCATCCCTCCAACCTAAAATACTACTAATTAATTTATTCCTACTTTTAATTTTCCCTTCTCAAATTGATGCTGTATACAACATACATGGTTCAATAATCCCTTTAGAAACAATAGGAACACGGCCGATGTCCGTGTTTTGAACACTTACTGTGAACGTAATAAGTGTTTATTTTTAAGCACATTTTATTTATTAGTTGTCGTGTTTGAATTCTTTATTTAACGTATTTGTTCATAAATATACGATAAAAAACTGAAATGAAAATTGTTTATTTTGACGCGGAAAATAGCATAGTCCACGATAGCTAAGAAGCAATAGAAATATTGATATCTCTGGCTGCTCCTTCACAATCAAACAGCATTAAAAAATTTCTGCAGTCGCATGTATTTCTAGATTTAGCCGTGTATCTTCAGAAGTAAGGCTAAACCCGAAACTTTTCACTTCTAGATCTAGTGTTAGTTCTAGTTTTACTTCAATTCAAATAGGTACACAAGGTTGCCAAATCTATACAAGGTTTGTAAAGTACTCTATTCCAGAAAATATTCATTGTAGAGGCCTTCATTTAAAAAGTCTTCATATGTATAGCTAAAGCCAACCCAACCCTATATATGTGAATTGAAATAAAACTTGAACTAACACTAGACCTAGAACTAGAATCATTCGGAGTTACCCATCTTGAGAGATGTACGGCTAAACCCGAATGTTTCTAGTTCTAAATCTAGAGTTAGATCTTATAAAATCTTTCCACTTCTAGGTCTAGTGTTAGTTTTAGATTTACTTCAATTCAAATATACAGGGTTGCCAAAATCAATTTGTAAAGTACTCTATTTCAGAAACTATATTCATTGTAAACGCCTTTATTAAAACAATGTCTTCAGCTGCACGGCTATACCCAACGCTGTATATTTCAACCAGAGCCGTCCTAAGATATTCGGCACATGAACGACACAAGTGCGCCATTTTGCATACAAAATTCAATTCAAAGGAAAAGGTGCGGACCTTAGATGGGACACTGGTTACATGTGTGATCTGGACACCATGCATTTCATTACAAAAAGAGGCGCTGTAGCCCTATTAGCCCTTAGGTTTAGGATGGCGCGATACTGACTGTTCCACTATACTCTATTGTAAACAACACAACACATTCAAACATATTACTATGTTAAATATGGTCAAACTTACAATTCTGACTTCAAAAATAGTTCTGTTATAGGTTCCTGTATCAGATAATATCATGCTATAAGTGACCATATCCAGAATTAAACGCAGGTTTCCTACTTTAATCAAGAGTGAATTGGGCATAACGACATAGCACTAAATAAATGGAGGCATTACAAGGCGTCTACTTGACAGTTTGGCAAACTAATAAACTGAATTTTGGAATTTTGGCAGAAGTCCATTAATTGTTAGGAAGAAAATATTGACAGGAGGACTGAGTTGGCCATAACAATGATATAGAAAACATATAGGTGAATTTGTGAAATGGAACATATTGAAAAAGATCACTAATTAAGCGTTTTACAAACATTTGGGAATTAGCAAGTAATAACAATAAGAATCTCATTGGTAATATGCGAATATCATATTTAGTTTCAGAATGTAAAGAAAACAACTTGTTGCTAGATAGATAGCACTGCAAAGTAAAAAATCGTTAAACTCAGAACTGACAATGCCACTCTAAAAGGTTCTGTCACCAGAGAATATCCGCAAAGCAAAGTGCTATTTCCGTTATTATGAAACCTCACCATAAACAGCCTCATGAAATAATACATGCATACAACTAAAGCTCTCAGATATTCTGTCCAGTTAATCTTAATTATGGGCAAATATTAACGAGCTTACAGTAAAACATTTAAATTGCATTTTAATGACATCTCAACATTTTAATGAGAAGCTTTTCTTGCTAACGTTGTTTTGGTGGACTTAATTTTCATACACATTAAATTTATAAATTTATAATTTCTTAATATTCTAAACATGGTGAGCTGTATTGTTTTTTATTGTCCCTCTTTAAAAATGCAAATTTTCGTATTTAATTCAGAGTGGAATGAAAAAGCAATAAAAAGCCGACCGAATTAACATATTATATAAAATTAAATATTCTGAAAAGAAGTGGGTTCATCAAAAAAGTGGCTAATTCTACAGGAAAAGAAGTAAAAAAAGGCAGAACGTTGTTACTACCAGGTTAAATATTTAATGCGCGAGGGTTCTGTGCTGTGGATAAAGTGATATCGAGCTTAAAAATACAGGGCAACTGGGGAAAAGTAGGCAAGGATAGCCTTTTAAGAGTAATAAAACGAAACGATGCCATGGTTTGCATAATAACTCCTCCGGGGGGGAACGAATCCGTTGAAAGCTAATGGAGACAGAACGTTGAAAATACCCCAAAAAAGAGCCAACGTATCATAAAACAATAACCTGTCAAGCGCAATATTCACATTTTCTTTCCCGTACCAGTGTCACAAAACAAAAATGTATATGGTTTATGCGATTTTTACGTTGTTTTACGTCACATCTAACTTAACGACGTACAGAATCAATCCCATACAGATTTATACATATTTTGGTTAGTAATTTACTTGATATTGTAATTAACTGAAATTCACTACATATCACAATTAATTACAACCCTGTCAACCACAACGAAATGAATTCCTGTTAATTTAATATTCCTCTAATTAATACAAATAATACCACAAAGAGAGATTTAATTACAAATTCAGGTAACAAATTTTGTATTTAAAAAGTAACAAAAGTTATTTATATTCCTTCTAGTTATTTATTCATACGTAAAGTTATTTTATAGAATCATTCTTGGAAAACGATGTTGAAATAGTATACCTGCAGCTGTCAGGATTGCGGTTGTACCATACCACTTAAAGTTCAGCGTGCTTTATTCTTTCTAAATATAGCACACCATAAAACAGAAACGTATTATAAACGTATTCTTATGGCATCGTCTTGATAGTATCAATAACAACGTTAAGAAACGAAATAAAATCGAACTGTTCGCATATCGAAGAAATCAGATAAAGCTGTCGTTATATTTACGGGCAGAATATGGGCTAAGTTTTAAAGTTTTTCAAGGCAAATAAAGAAATTACGTATTTTCGAATTGGGTCAAACAAAATGTAGGTTTATTAACGTGTTTTTGTCGATACGTTTTATGGTTAAATGAAAACTTCTTTAAAGTTGCATAGAACGAAAAGCAGTACATATAAAATACAGTTTGTATTTTATACAAACTACGTATTTAGTACAAAAATAAGCTTACTTAAATACAAATGTAAGGGCTCATAGAGACTAAAAAATGTCAATTCATTTTGTTAAAATTTGTTTTCAATGCCAATAGAAAGCATTCTCATATAAATAAAAGAAAGTTAAGATTTCATATAGCAAATTTTCGCTAACACTTTTGTGATGAAGAGGAACGAATTGGAAGATATTGCCATTCGGATCTTACATAACAAAAATTTATTATAATTGATTAGAAAAATATTGCATTGCGTTATCCTAGAAGTGGGATTAATAACAGAAGATTGCAGGAAGTTATTCTTCGCCCATCAGTATTTTTTTAACTATTTGATAATTAAATGAAATTTGTGAATTTAGTTTTAGCACCTGCTGCAAATATTGTCTTGGAAGGCTCGTATTTTAAATTGATAAGATCTAAATTGAATTTATTGCTTCCACAAAAACTGAAATGCTTGTAAAGGATTTGATACTGCTTCTATATGACTTGATACTGCTTCTAGAAGATTTTATATTGCTTCTAGAAGACTTGATACTACTTACAGAAGATTTGCAATGCTTGCAGAAGACTTACACTGCTTTCAACTAACTTGATACTGCTTGCGAAAGACTACAAATGTTCCCAGAAGATTTGCAATGATTCCACAAGCTTTGAAATGCTTTTAGAAGGGTTGATACCGCCTCTGAAAGACATGATATTGCATCTAGAATATATGGTTCTGTTTTCAGAGAACTTGCAATGCTTCTAGAAGATTTGAAGAGTGTTTCTAAATGATTTGATACAGTTTCAAAAAAACTTGAAATGCTCCAAACGACTTGAAATACTCGCAAAAGACTTGCAATGATTCCACAAGCCTTGAAATGCTTTCAGAGGACTTAATATTGCTTCTAAAAGAGATGATATTGCTTCTAGAATATATGATACTGCTTCCACAGAACTTGCAATACTTCTAGAAGACTTGAACTGCTTCTAACTGTCTTAATATTGGGTTTACCCATTTAATATTGGGTTTAGATGACTTGATACTGCTTCTAAAAAACTTGAAATGCTTCTAGAATATTGATATTGCTTCCAAAAGACTTAATACTTGCCTTGAAAGACTTGAAATACATACAGAAGACTTGTAAAACTGCTAGCAGAAAACATAAGCAAGAAAAAACTGTTCTTTCAAGATGAAATGTTGCAAGTAGAAGACATTTTTATTGCATTTGGAGACATGAAACTATCCATAATATTTGATTTTGCTTAAAAAATACCAAATACTGTTGACAAAATGTAAATTTTTTATATCAGAAGTTTAAAAACTGCCAATTAAAGTCTAGGTACAGCTTGCAAAACTGTAAACACTGTTGCCAGAAGACATTTACATTGTAAACGAACCAGATTGAAACTCATATTGCGAAAGCACTCATACAAAGTTTTTAATGAATTTAGATTTGTTGGAGAGCAGTAATTAATTTTTTTCAGTCCTGACACATATACATAATTTCTAAAAACCGGCACCTATGCTATCAAACGTTTTTGACATAATTTAGATTAGGTCAAGTTATTGCGATTAAGGCTTATTATATTATTTAACATTTATTTCTTATGTTTATTGATTTTATAATTTTGAATTAAGCTTGAATAGTTTTTCAATGGTCTTTGTAGGCTTTTTTAATTTTTTAAATTCCTGGAAATACTCATCTTGGGTATATGCCCCTGGGCATATACGCTCGGAATTTCCTCTTGAAAATAAATACCCGGGTATTTAACAACCCTGATCACAACGTCTTAAGAGCTGTTTTAACCTACCGTTTTTTACTACAAATGAACTTACGCGATTTAACGCACTTGAGCCTTTATTGATTAAAGGACATAGTTCGCACTATTATTGTTACCATTTAGGTCTTTATTGTTATAATATGACTATTATTCATAAAAGAAATGTCATTCAAAAAGAAAATTAGATTAATGGAAATTCTTTTTGGTAATTTCCTTTGACTCAAAGCACTTTTGGCTTGCAAATATGGTGTGCAAATTACACAAGTATTTGCTAAGCAGTTGCAAAACGTATGCTAATCCAGCAATCATTTACTCCCTAATCTCTCTGCGCAATATCTTGCATAAAAATCATAAACTAATATAAACATGAAAACATTATAGCTCTAGCACACTAATTAAACAAATTAAATATTATTTGCTCACGCTATGTATTATGTACGTAATATTGCGAAGATTGAATTTGCAATTCGACTGTATGATGACTTTTTAGGATTGTACACCGGGTGTCCCATTTAACTTGATAAAACGGAATATTTGAAGAACAAAGCATCGGACTAAAAAAAAGGGTCGAATAAAGTTTGTTCGGTTTGAAGGCAGGCATTTAATGTGGTAAAGATGAACTACTTACAAATTTTAAATACGAACCGGTTTTTGATTGCAGAATCAGATTCTACGGAAAATATTACATTGATTTGACCTACTGCTTTTATGTTTTCCCCTGCTTACACGGTGTCCCATTTAACCTGACAAAATGGAATATCTAAAACACTACGCATCGGACTAAAAGAGTTTGAAATAAGATTTATTTGGTTTGAATGGGGCATTCAATGATTGTAAAGATTATCTCGTCTTTCACCACATGACAGCGGAAATGAAAACAACTTAGGGTTAGATCAATGTAATTTTTCCCGGAGAATCTGATTCTGTCGTAAAAAAGGGGTTCAATTTTAAATTTGTAAGTTGTTCACATTTTCGGTGTCAAGTAGTGAAAGACAGGATAATCTATATTACCACTGTAAGCAAGGAAAAATATAAAAACAGTAGGTCAAACCAACGTAATATATCGAGGAGAATCTGATACTGCTATTAAAAAGAAGGTTCCTATTTACAACTTGTAAGTTGTTTTCCGTTCTGCCGTCAAAGGGTGAGAGACGAGATCATCTTTATCATCATTAAATGTTCCCCTTTAAATCGAACAAATTACATCCGAAATTTTTTTAGCCCGATTCGTACTTTTAGATTTGTAGTTTTTAAGATATTCTGTTTTGTCAGCATAAATGGGACACCAGTATATGCCTACGCTATGCAAGCTTTGAATCTCAACTAGACGTAAAGATATCACTGCAAACAATAGCATACTCAACGACTTACTCAAATACTCACAGAGCGGTTAAATACGGTTAAATACGAATTTTGTAGTTCGAAGTCTCGTTAGTCCTAGTGCTAGTATTAGCAGTTGGTTTAGTTGTAATTCAGCGCTATACTTGTTCTGGATGAAGCAATTAAATTGAGACGTTTTAGACAAAACGTTAATCATATGAAGTGATCCAAGATCCAATATGGTCATCATTTTGTTTCAGAAGCACCACCAAAAGGATACATACTTCTGTTTTACCACTATGCTATTCTCCAGAACAAAATAAATATCTTTTATTAGAAGTTTTTTATATACCTACATAAAATGCATACATGTATAGATATATTCATAGAAATACGATTATACGAAAATGTGATGAATTTCTTAGGTTTATAAGTTGGTAAAGGTAATATTTGCAAATCGAAGCGTATTATACAAAAAACATTTATGAAGACGAAATAAAGTGGACCTAAAAAGTGGTATTTGAAAAAATTCCAAAAAATAATTTCAAAGAAAATCAAGAAAAAGCAAGCTCTTAAAAAATCAGTGCAATCATAAAGAACTAAATCGGGGTTATTTTTTATATTATGAAGTTGTATGTGATGTTCCTCGTATAGATCCGTTTATGTAGATTTTATCGTGTGTTTTAAAAGGTGAATATTAGAAATATTTGAGAGTGATGTTTAGCTGAAAGATGTTTGCTAACGTTTGAATCATTTAGTTCACATTTAGTTTTGAAAATGTCGCCTTTCTCATTTTGCATAATTTGATATTTGAAAAATGATTTGAGATATTCAAGTAGGGTTTAGTGAAGGTTTAGTATATACATGTCTTCGTAAATTATAGCAAATTTCGTCAAAATACACAATCCAATACAACCTAAATTTGAAGTTAGGTTAAGTGGTACCACTTAAGTATGATTTTATTTTGTAAAAAGCACATACTTTCCGTTTTAAATCAGAAAATCATCAATATATTAAGAAATCGATTTTCTATGATTATAACTTTTCAAATTTTGGGTGTGATCAAAAATTGATAAATCGAAAACGACTTGAGGTATTTAAGAATTGACTTCTTAAAAGTGCATTAAGATATTCAAGTATGGATTTGTGCGTATAAAAGGATATGCTTATCGTTGTAAAAAATTATAACAAATTTCATAAGGATATCTAAAAAAATCCATTTCTTACAATCTTTTTCTAAAATTACAAAGTTAAAAATTACTTTCTAAAATTGTTATGAAAATTTTTAATTGTATCAAATGCTACAATTTTATATTTTACGCACAGTGTTGTTCTCAGAAAAGTGCATAGCTTCCTTTATAAATCACAAGAAAAACATCTATTATATTTTACATTTTTATATACATTCTGATTTAGAAGATATCGGATTCCTGTATATGATATTAGGCTAATGTAGTTGAAACTGACAGTTATACATAATGGGCGAATAAATATGGTGGATAACTGGATATCTGGCTGACGGTTATGTCGGATATTCTGTATGCGGCTTTTCGGAAAATCACTATCCGTTTCATCACTAATTTTTGCTAAAGAAGTGTTTATTAATTAGAAGACGATAATCACATTTGCAGTGAAAGGGTGATTTTGGTTGTAGATTGATTCTAAGACAAATTATTTTATTAATGTTATTAGAATAGATATAGAAAAATAGGTTTTGCAATTCACCGATGTAAAAACCATTGCTGAACTTAATTTTAACAATTTTCTTCAATTCAAGTATTAAATTTTAGAGATTTATAATAGTATTTATAATAAGCATCTTGTGAAAAAGAGAACGATAAGGCGAGTTCATGTTGTGAACAAGAGAAAGAATTTTTTGGACTGATGCAATTTAAGTGGATGATCTGAAGGATCTACGGAATAATTTTTAAATCTAAAAAATTAATGTTATAGTTACATTTAATTTCGATAATGAACTCGAGATTGCTAATGGAAAAAATAATCTTGGGCAATCGTCCAATCTATGGAAATTACATTATACAAATTACAAAGAGATTAATACCAGTATTAAACAAATAGAGCGAAAGTTTGTTGATATTTTCCCTTTAGAACTGTTAAGTAATCTCAAACATAAATTACATTAAATTTCTTATATATAAATATTTATAATGGTAGAAAGAAATTAAATACAAAACAGTTTAATAATTTGCGAAAAAAGTTTAACTTTAATAATGTATGTAAAAACAATGACGATTAATTTATTAATAGAAGCAACTTGGGGTTCGAAGTTTGGTTTCGCACCGAATGCTATGAAGATTTCGGTTTCCAAGTTACTTGCAGAAGTTACTTGCACTAAAATGGATGTTATCTCCACTTTCCTGCAAAGAAGTTCAAAACAGCCTTCCTTAAAAGCGGCATTTTTATCAGCTAAAGCATTTTGCAATAAGGATAGAGATAACTCTCTCATCTTAAATAAGCTGCTAAGGGTCAAGTTACCGTTTCAATGAATGAATCAGACTACATACAAAAATCCATAAATTTATTTGCTGGCCAGTCCATATATACAATTTTAACTAAGGATTCTACTTCCACCATACAAAACAGAAATAATAAATTCTCTTAAGTATAACAGTGGTTAATTATAATAGTGTGACACCTAGACTGACTTCCAAAAATTCATAAACTCTATTATTCCTTATGGCCCACTGTTTCTTTCAAAAATAAAAATTATTTTACTAACTTCTTAACTTGTTTTATTTGAAAAATATTTATATACATATATCGGTACCGGTTTCGGAAATATCATTATATCATCAGACGAAAATGTCATAAAAGAGCTAAACAGGTAGTAAAGCTGCAGTTGTTGGATATGCATTAAAGACAATTATTTGAAACGTTTAACAAATTCTTGAATTATAAAAGCTATTTTTTAACTTTGAATTTCGAAGTATGAAACGAGTTTGAGTTTGTATTAAAAATTAAAATGCAAGGCAAGTTTTAACCTGATCACGGCTGGCTTCTAAGACGTCGGCCACCTCCGAGTTTATCTTTTTTATCCCATTCAAGCGGAATGCGACGTTTTTGTGTTAGTTTTCACAAAAATCCAAGTATATAGTTCGGGTTAAGATGCAAACAGAATTCAAATGAACTTAATTAGGACCAAATTCGTTAAGCTCAAAGAGTTGGCTTGGTATTTCTAACCATTTAGTTCTCGGAGGGTGTCCGACGTCTTCGAAATCGGCCGCGATTATATTTCTCTTCTGTTTCAAGCAAGATGCAACATTTTAAATGTAAAGTTCCGCGAAATCCAAATTTTTTGGCTTGTATTAAGATGCAAGCCAAGTTTAAACCACGACTGAGTTCGAAGATGAACTCGAACTCGTCCTTATGCTTCTATATAACAAGTTGATCAGGTTTAAATATTTCTTCTGTTTCAGGCAAGATGCAACAATTTTATGTTTACTTCCATAAAAATACAAGTATTAGTTTGGGTTAAGATGCAAACACACTTTAAACAAACTTAATTAGCACCAAATTAACATAAACTTCAAAGAGTTTGATTTTGATAGGATATACTGATTGGTGGCGCCCAATAAGTTCTAATGTAATAAAAGTATCCGTGGGTTACTTAACCAACTTTAATGAGGGAGTTTGATATATGTTGGCTAGTTACTTTATATAAAATAAATCCCACAGTTACGGATGCGATCCCAATATCCATTTGTATTAGTAGAGCGGATACTGAAAATTTAAGTTCCGTATATGCCTTCTTAGTTAGAAATAATTTTTCAAGCTGTAATAATTCCAGAGAAAATTGTGGTGTTTGTTGTTTTTAAGTTTTTTTATTAATTTTTAAAATATTAATTCATACCTTGTTTAAATTTTTGATACTGATGAACTTAAGACTATTGTCGTTAGTGATTTATAATTCTATTCAAAGCATTTAGCTTTGTCGTGTTAAATTTTGTGTCCGAAAGGTTTTCGTTATGTATTAGGCGTTTTTTGGCATCCTCTTGTAAGTATTTATAAGGTTACTTAATTTTTTCTATTTAAATCTTGCATTTGTTAATTGGCCAATGTTTCCCTGATGAAGAAACATATTTCATTCCGAAAGCTTGTATAAAGAAATAAGGACAACTGTTGTTTTAATTTCCTTTTAATTTCCTTAACCATTTATCGTTCGCCCTAGATTGTCTTTTCCTTATTGTAACGACCAGGATTTAGAACTTAGCAATTGATATAAGATTAAAAATATCTTGGTATTGATTATTATTAAAATTCCGAAAATTATCAGCAAAATAGGCTCCAGCAATATTAATACAATCCATAACGTGTACATTAGAGTAAAGGTTTATTATTATTAAAATTCCGAAAATTATCAGCAAAATAGGCTCCAGCAATATTAATACAATCCATAACGTGTACATTAGAGTAAAGGTTTGTCAAAGGAAATAAAAAAGCTTTTTGTTAAGTTCTACATCGGAAAGCTATTTAATTAAATCGGGGTTAAAATAATAAAAAAACATTATGGAGTGGGTTGGGTTGGGTTATAATTTCCATACAAATTTCGTATGGAAATTATTTTGGAGAACAACTTCGAGTTATTTATCTTTCTTCTCTGTGGAAGTATTAATAATATAACATTGGTAATAATAAGTCGTATACTTTTTCCTGGTTTATGAAATTTGTTAAGGCTCATCTGAAAAATGTAATTAAATTTAAAATTAAATTCGACGAGCCTCTCTTTATAATTTATTTTTCTTCATAAGACGTATATTGTTTTGATCAAAGAATGAGGAAAGCCAGAGTTTCTAACGCCTAAGGTGACAATTAAGTTATTATTAATAATTTTTTGTTAAAGGTTTTTTTCATCTTTCATAGATGCTTTCAAGTGTTTGTCTTTCTCATTTATTTTTAATTGTATTTGACTTTGTTGGAATGTCACCGACCATCTGCTGTGGTCTCTCTGATGTTTCATTACGGTAAATAATTTATTAAATATATATATTTATTATATATATATACAGAATATTTGATAACCATACACAATATTTTCGCCCTTTATATGCTAAAAGTTATATCTGATAATTTTTTAATATCAATGAACAGAGATTCTTTCCCCGTATTCAACTGTTATATCGACATTTTATTGTGTGTAAAAGTTTTTTGTTAATCTAAAATTTATAAACTTATATTATTGTTTTGTTTAAATGATTTATTCACTCCGCCCGAATTCATACAGACAGAACTGAATCTATTATCAAACTTGGCAACATTCGGTTTGCTTTCGACAATTCGAAGGCAGTAATAATAAATTTAAAATTGGATAGCAAGTTACGTATTCGCGACTAATGGTGGTACCATTTTGGCAAAGACGCATTTGGACGTCCAATTTTCCAGAAAGAAACTTGATCCCGACGGAGAATATAGTATATCATGGACGTTTAATCTGGACTCAACGAACACTCAGGGAACATTTGGAACATATCCCCAGTGCGCAGAGGTGTACTCGCCGTAACCAGCGTTGATAAATGTGCGGGGAACGTCAAATAGAGTGATCATCGTGTTAGTTCAGCACACTTAATTTATTTTACTTTTGACAGTTTTAGTAAGAGACCACCAAAAAATCTACTTACAGTAATTGTTTCTTCTTCTTGAGCCTGTGGTGTTAATTCTTGTATGGAATCGCCGCTTCCTCTTCGACTGGGAGCACCACAGACGGCTCTTCGGAAGGCGCGAGCGACGAGCGAGCAAAGACCGCATTGACGGCGGCCGTCGCTGCCGCCGCGACGCCTCCCGCTGTTATCCGCCGTCAGCTCTCTGCCGCTCCCATCGCGACAGCACGCCACTGCACTGCTTATATCGGCGGCAGCCCTTTGGAGCTTCCCGCCCCCCTTGCGGCACCGACACCACCCTTAACACCGCGACAATCTCTTTTAACACTAAAGAGGAAAACTTAACACTTAAACGCGCAATTAATTAATTATCACACAAAAAATAATTTAAAAAAACGTTTTTGGAAAAGTTTCAAGCTGCGAAGAATTACGATTTTGGTGAAGTCGCTGAAGAGTAAAAGTATCTGTGAAAGAAATATATTTTCTTTATTGATTTATTTATTGTAAAGATGTAAATATTACAAGAAACAATAATAATGAATTGTGGGAAATGATGTATACAGATATAAGTGTGTAATAGTTTAACAGCTGATGATAGAATTTATTCAAATTTCTTCTAAACATCTATAAAAAGATGAAATACGATCTTTTGAATTATATTTTTATTAACGTAAACTCAACAAATTTAAAACTGAATTTAAATAATCCTATTGGCGGGATTTCGAATTATTTTTACTAACAAAATTGTATAGTAACTGTAAGTATAATTTTTAAGATATCTTTTTTCAAAATTGGTACTTAAAACTGCACTAGTCATTTGATATTAATTAAATTTGCTTTAAAATGGTTGTTATTTCATGTAAATATTTTAATTAGTTCTTGAGATAAATCAAGTTAACCGCAATAAACTCAGAATTGAATTAGAAATATCGCATCACAATTACAAGGATGAAATTATTTTTGGGGTACTTAAAATAGATAAAATTTACTATGACAGCTTAATAATAATAAGCTGAATTTAATAGCTTAAATTTATCTTAATGCCATGCTTGATTTTTGAGATATGTGTTTTTCAAAATTAGCATTAAAGCTTAACACATAATAAATGGATATATATATAAATGGAAATATGTAACAATAAAGAAGTTATTTTTAGCTATATGAATAAAATTTACTTTAAAATGTATTACTATTAATTTTACCTCAACTATCAATAATGAAATCGTATTACTAGGATTTTCGAGAATAAAGAAATTATTTATGGTGCGATAAAAATTGTTAAAATTTACTTTAATACATTTTTTATTTCAACTTAATATCCTGGTTAGTTTTTGATATAATTTTTGTTGGTAATTAAATCCTAGTTTGTCATAAATACATACGCAGAGACTAAAAAAATCCATAACATCAAAATTAGCAGGCATAGTGCAATAATTTTCAACTCATTTAATATTCATTAAAATTGCTTTCGATTCATGAAGATGTATTACACAATTTGTTAGTTAATCAACAATAATAATAGTTAAAAATATATGAAAAGTGCTGCAAATATAATGTATTAACTATTTATTTTCTTTACAATTCGGCGAACTGGAGCAATTAAAGAATTTGCTAAGCTTTATGTTCCAACTTCCGAAAAATAATCATTCAAAGAAAGACCTTTTCATATTTTTTGATTTTTTTTTGCGTCACGATATGTTATAGAGTATCATGGTATCATAGATTTGTTTTTCTATAAATTGTACAATTTCTTTCACTATGTTTTAAAACTTTTGTAGCCAGTAAGGTTTCTTTTTTATCCTTTCTTAATTCATATATATTAATTCCTATCACTTCTTCCGCAGAAGATGTTACATACATCTCAACTGTTTCAGGTTTTTTATAATAAGGTTTCAATAAATTTAATAATAACAGTAAGTTTATTGCAACCGAAATTTATAAAAAATAGAGAAAATAGATTATTATATAACGTTAAGGTTGACAAAAAGACAACTTATCAAAGAAGTAATTAATATGGCAATTATGAAAAGAATATACATGTCAATAAAGGAAAAAGAATATCTAGAACGAAGAGGAAAAGAAAATAAGAAGATAACTTCAATAATTAATCTTAAATATTCGTAAAGAAAACAGATAATTTCTTAACGAAGTCCTGAAAACGCCATGGCATGTAGATCAGTCGAGAACACTAGCAAGATCTATATTAAGCTGCGTTAACGTTGCTGTAAGTTCATCAAAAGCTGCAGATGTATAGAGAATGAAATCATCTGCATATAGTGAAAGTTGCATTTAAATTAGTAATGCTAAAACGGAGTACAGTCAAGATAGCGCCGCCATAGCTTGTAAACACAGACGATGAAGTCACGTACACCCAAGGAACGATTTAACAAGATATGATTGAAACCAAACTACACAGTTCGATGAAAACTCTATAGAAGTTAGAAATGCCAAAAACGAGCTATGATCAACAGAATCACATGTCTTGCTAAAGGAAAGCAATACCAAGAACCAAAACTTCGTTCGTCGAGACTCGGATACTGTTCGTCTATTATCGTATTTAGGTTAACTTGCGTAAATCGAAGTTTCATTTTGTTTCAAGCAAGTCGAAACAAGATTAAAGATTTCACAACTCTATATCTTAGAGGATTCAAATTCAGTCCTTAGAGACTCTAAGTTTAAGAACCCGATTTGGGATTTCTACGATAAAAGTACTGATCACTTGTTAAAAGCTCTATGCAAACTTTGCAAAAAACTTTATTCTTTGGGCAGTAACGAACTAAGCAAACTATACACGGGCTGAAACAACATATATCCAAATTCCATAATTCGGAATATCGACAAGTTTTGAAACGACAAGTGCAAATTAACGAGAAAAATGAAGCCAAATTAAAGAAGAAAGATGTGCCAAACATTAATACAAATAATAATACATCGAATCTGCTTTAATATAGCTTGACGAATTTTACAAAAAGAATGACGCAGGAACCGCAATGGTCTAATAATAGCGCTATTACTCAAAAAATCGATAAGGCCATTATGGACTTGATAATTGTCGACATGCTGCCATATTCTGTCGTAGAAAGTACTGCCTTTTGACGTTTCAGTTTAGGGCAGTTTAGGGGATCTATGTGCCAAATGTAAATACCGTTTTAAATCTGAAATATATTTCCGGACGACATTTACATAACACAAAGTGAAGAAGAAGGTAATGGATTTAATCGACCAATGTGAATGGTTAAGTTGCACTGTACTGAGTTTGACTAGTCGTTTCGTGATAGGATCCAAAGGTTGAGAATTATATCGGGAGCTGCTGTACTGGAAGCTTACTTAGAGAAGCTTACTCAAATTGTAAGCAAGCGGAATATTAACAATAAAAAGAAACGAATAGAAAAAGTTTTCTATGCGTTAGAGATATAGATTTTGTATCAAACTTAGCAGCTGATCATTAATGATGCCTTAGTCAAGGAAGAATGCATAGAAACAATGATAAAAAGGAGCAGAAAAATTGTCGATCACTTTCGAAGGAGTGAACAAGCGACCAAAAACCTGACAGATTGTCAAAATCAGTGTGGACTTCCCACTCACTCGTTGCTCCCGTATATGCTACTTTTCGTCAAAGAATAGACTCCTAATGTTGCAAAGATTACATGAACAAAAACGTGCACTAAATCTATACAGTGATGGACATTCCGGTATAAATATATTTTCATCCAGTGAATGGGATCCTATAAAAAGAATTTACGATCGTTTTAAAGTTTCTTTATGAAGCGACACTGGAATTGTCATTTGACAATGCTTGCATTTCGATAACTATACCACTTATAACAATGTTCAATGATAAACTACAAAATCATAATACGGACACCAGAGAGGTAAAAAAACATGACTAAACAATTGCAAATATTTGATAAAGTTTCTTCCAACAACATCGTAGGAAATATATACAAAGAAAAAGCTTTGGTATGGCTTAAAACGATGTATTTAAATTATTCAATCAAATCTTCAGTGCGACACGTGTTTCGCCAGTAACGGCATCGACAGGCACGACTACGTTTATAAAAGAGAGAAGAATTATGTTAAAATATAAAATTGTTAAATGATTGATAAATATTACCGTCGTTGTTGTGTTGAGTACATGAACAGCGAAAAGGACATTTTAGAAAAATACATTGGAAAAGCTTGATCTTATAAATTTGAGCCTGAAAACTATATTTAAATAGGTCAAGTGTAATAGTAATGAAAAAGAAAATTGAAACTACCTTATCTTGTCTGGTGTTAAGACCAGCCAATTGATTATCAATAATAAACATAAATTTAATGATTTACAAAAAAGTGGTGTATACCTGATTAAGTGTGGAGATTGTGATTGCAGATACGTGGGGCAGACGGGAAGATGCCTCTTGTCCAGATTTAAAGAACACAAAAATAAACAACTTTCTAATGTTTTTAAACACTTACAACTTCACAAATATAACATCGGAACTAACAACATATCACTACTAAAAAACATTAATAAATCTAAAAAACTGGATCTGTATGAGGAATTTTTCATTATTAAATATAAAAACGAAAGTGAAGAACACCTACTAAATGATCTTTCAGATATTAACGAACACAGGTTCTTCTTAAAGATGTTATAATAATTTTAATAATTCAAATTTCAAATTCGAATCTCCCGCCTTCTTATAAATTTAACATAACCTAATATAAATCGTTAACGCACACTCAGTCCGCTTAAACATGTCATTGAATAAGGGTGACTCAAGTTTAGTTTAATTTTTATTATCTTCAAACATCAGTTTTTTAAAATTCAAAATTGTAACAAATATTGTTTTGGCGTAACTTTTGACTTAAATTCATTTACTTTTTGACTTAATTTTTTAAATTTTTCAAATATTTCATAAAAATTAGCGTGGGTGGTTTTTTAAAAATAAGGTAATTTCAATTTTCTTTTTCATTACTATTACACTTGACCTATTTAAATATAGTTTTCAGGCTCAAATTTATAAGATCAAGCTTTTCCAATGTATTTTTCTAAAATGTCCTTTTCGCTGTTCATGTACTCAACACAACAACGTGTCCATTGACGGTAATATTTATCAATCATTTAACAATTTTATATTTTAACATAATTCTTCTCTCTTTTATAAACGTAGTCGTGCCTGTCGATGCCGTTACTGGCGAAACACGTGTCGCACTGAAGATTTGATTGAATAATTTAAATACATCGTTTTAAGCCATACCAAAGCTTTTTCTTTTTATATAATTGCAAATATGTTTAAACGAACGAATTGTATATGTAAAAGGCCATCCCGTATTTCTTACGCAAGAGTTACTTGCCCCCGATTTAAAACAAAATATCTTATTCCTGATGATGTAGATGTCGCTTCAAAAGAAATAATTACGTTATTAATCAGAGATCAAGATATAAAAGCACAGTAAATAGTTCATCACCTCTTGGTTCGGTTGACCAAAGAAAAGAGGAACGAGGATTATGGGATTTTCATGATTTGGACAATTCTCCCAACAAATCTAGTAAATCTAGTACAGGATTAGTATTTGCTAATCGACGCAACAATTTATTGGGGAAAAATGCAGAAAAAGTTTTATTTTAAAATTATAATATACATCTACTATATTTAATACAACGTTAGTATTATTACATATTACTCTTACATATGTGCTAGTACATTTGTGATAAATACAGTATTATTAAAATCTTTCAAATCACTCCCACAGGGCAATTTATGATAAATATAGTTTTTTTAGTTCTTACAACGATGGTTGTAGCGATTGAGCAAAGCACAGAAGCCTTCTCGATTAGTATTGAAAAGATGTACAAGAAGAAGAGTTTTTACTTTACATCATTGTATCTGCGCATAAGATCTTTGATATCATTGTTGAGCCATAGTGTAGGCAATTGCTTTGTTTGGCGAGGAAATAAAGGAACATGGCAATCGTACTGTTCATTGATTTGTGTACGGAAGTAGTTATCAATCGATCGCCAAAGCATCAGATATTAATGCATCGATGTTACTTCTGCTGCAGTTTCGAGTAGAATCATAGCGTCTAGGTATCACATGACGTCCCATCTCGAGTCTGATAGTGGGAAAGTATGGAGTCTGGACAAGACGTTAACATAAAATTCAACTGCGATTGAGATGTTGGAAAATGGTATGTAGGTTGAATTGGTAAAATCGAAAGATTAAGGGAAGAAGTGATGAATTTAGGTTTTTCATATCATAAGACGCTCCTTAAGAAATAAGTGTTGAAGTGGCTCATGAGAAGAATAGCGTCGTATACAATACAAAATAATACAAGTTTGGTCGACATCTCAGTGAGGAAATGGTTGGCAGTCTGCTGCGATTCATCAAACTAAGTAATGATATTAATGAACTTCGAGCGAAAACTCCTGAACACTTTTTAGTAGGCGATACTTTGGAAACGATTGATGTTTCATTACGATGTTTCGTTAATCATGATGATATCAAAAATCTGTGGTTCAAATGTAACCACGAAATCATCAAAATGAGCCCGGAGACTTTGTGAGTTTTTGTGGCAAACCGAAACGAAATTACACAGCCAGTTGGATATATATCCAACAAATATCAAGATTGAGTAATTTCACCCATGTTTCATCTTCACCCATGTTTTATTTGTCACATAAAAATATGCTTACATACCAAATTTCAACATTCGAAAACTTACCGTATTTGAGATATGCCTAAAAAAGTACTTTCTGAGTGCCATGTTTAAAGGGCTGTAGCGCCCTTAGGTAGTATTTTCAGACCGGGCTTTATATAAACTTTTCCGGACACCTGTATATTCTGTGTCCGAAATGTGTGTACAACGGAAGACCACAGCGGAAGAGTCCTTTACTTGAAATTGGTCGATAGTTATCTATATCCAAAATTGCTTGGTTTCGTCGCCAAAGGACTTCCAATAGCAAGAAAAAATCTTTTATTCTTTAAAAATCAAAAACATATTAATCAATCTAAATCATTTTAAGAAGTAATTTTAGAAACACAAAAATCATGGATATTTCTTCAACAGATATTACTTCATATTTTTCTTCTGACCAGGCGATAATTACATAA
The DNA here is from genome assembly GCA_036711965.1 of Onthophagus sagittarius. Lineage (NCBI taxonomy): Eukaryota > Metazoa > Arthropoda > Insecta > Coleoptera > Scarabaeidae > Onthophagus > Onthophagus sagittarius. The sequence continues at coordinate 51,969,113 of JASERS010000001.1, forward strand.
TTATAATTTCTCTAATTATAATTTCAGTTCTGAAACTTTTTTTCTCTTATTAGGTTTTTTATTGCATAAGTGATCAAACCAGAAAAACAGAAATTATTCAGAATCTGCAAACCTTATCTCCATTTTATCGAAATATTATCTTCGTGTTATCTAAAATCTTGGAAAACCTTATTGCAGAGAGTTTACAGGCTTTTGATTCTCGCAATGTCGGTGTTATTATGAACTCTCATTTGAGATTCAAGCAACATGTTTGTAAACTTGTTAACTCAGAAAACTCCACCTTGCAGTGCCTCAATAACAATTGATGCTGACTACGCATGCAAACAATGTAAAATACGAGCTTTCGTTACATATTTTCAATCCCGATAAAGGTTAAAGGGAGTGAACGGCGTTTTAAAAACTGATAGAACACTTACTGACTCAGCAGGCGCGAAGAATGGATTAACCGGAGATTCTTCATATATGAAGATTATATGACTGTTGAAGATTATATGAAGAAGAAATATGATTATCATATTTACTTTTATATTGAATCTTTTTGGAAATTATATAAATGGCTAGTTGATTTGTTATTGATAAGTACCGATTTACTCAGGGGCCTAGTTTGTATTTAATGTTGCTTTCATTTGACAATGTTCTTGTTTTTTTTTCTCGTTTAAAAAGGATCGATGAATTCTTTTTGCCTCATAATTTATTTTGTAATTTCTTATTGTCTATTTTTATTTTTGTCTTCTTCTTTTTTGTATCAATAAATATCTTTATTATTATTATCTACAGCATTTCAACTACAAAATCTCAACGTAGTTGGCACGTACGTAAGGAATTAAATATTAGAGACATTGTAAAGAAAAGAACTTTTGATTTTAATACCTTCAGAGGAATCTGTACAAATTACGATGAGATTTTATAATTGACATGAAGTTAATATAGCTTGCAGATATTTAAAAATTAGAATTTTCTTGCTTCACTTACATAATAAAGAAATTTTAAAACTAACGGGGTTATTCACAAAGTTTAATTATGTAATTGTCATCTGGTCAGAAAAAAATGGAGTAATATCAACGGACATGGCTTTTCCATCATTTCTATGTTTTTAATATTTTATCTAAAACCATAAAAAGACGTTAATTGAACCTGATTGATTAATGCCTTGTTAAGCCGCGAAACAAAGCAAATTTTCAATATAGATAACTTAAGTCCAATGATCCTTCCTTTCCGATATTATTATAAACTACAACTCAAAATTGACAAAATGCAGAACACTTTACAAATAAGAAGAGACGTTTTATAAATTCATTGTGGATTCAATCCTTCTTGTGTCTCAGCCTAAACCAAAATATTTATTTCGATTTTGTAGATATTCATCAAAAACGGATCTCGGGGTTCATAAATAATCATTTTTCTTTTTATAGTTATGTATACGATGTCGGTTTAATAGCTGTAGCAATAATAAAAAACCAAATATCGTACACTAATTCGATACGGTGTGAAAAATGAATAAAAATTGTTTGCTGTACGATAAATTTGAAACACTACGTCAAATGAATCGTTATTCGTATGGCAATTTTTAAAAAACTATTAATACAAAATAATTATAGTGCAAGGACGTTGTTTTTGAAGGAGTCGACCTTAACATAGTTAATGAAAAGTTGTTTACTATATCGTATAAGTTATTTGAACCGACAAGGTGTAGGAAAGTGTGAGACGAAGTCTAGACAACGAGAAAATTTGTACGTTATTAAACTACGACTATCGCTGCGAGCATGTAAATTGTATTCGTACATTAACTAGTTTTATGTTAGTATTAGCATAACTAGATTAATGTTTAATACATATGAAAATTTATGTATACAATGTACCTACGAGATGGGTATGGTACATCTACGGCAACGATGCAAAATGTTTTTACTGATGGAGTTTTCTCAGATAATGATGATGTCGTTATATTAGATAATATAAGCCACAACTTCGAGTAAATGAAGTCATCAAGTTACATAATAAGGGGTGAGTTTGTACTTTGAAGCCCCTTGTACATTAGTGTAATGATAGTATATTCATTAGCATAATTTTAAATTATGTGCTCAAATCCTCGGTCTTCTTATTGTTAATGTTTGTTTGAATGTTTTATTGTGCCGATATTTTGTTTATATCAATTATCCGTCGTAGTGACTAATTGCACCACATCTTTTCAATATTAAATCAACGCTATTACCGTTACAAAAAGAATAATGTATTGTACACGGGAAAAAAGTTAAATTTTATCTAAATATACCTTTAAATTTTGCAAATCTTAGCTTTGTTTGAAAAGTACTAAGAAACATAAACATTTTTTTTTAATTACTGAGAATCGTAAAAATGTATGTTAACAGTTTCGAAATTACGCAAGGATTTTTCATACGGACGATTTTAAGAGGTGGTAAAAATTAACAAATTAGTTCTGCTAATATCTGTTAAAACTAGGTCTCTAGTACCTATATTACCGATTTACCGGTAAATTTCTAAATAAACCTCAAATTGTTTACCAGTAAATGAAATTTGTGTGTAAAATAACCTGTTACTTCGTACAAAAACACCGTAACAAGATCGTTGTTATATACGATAATCGTTCAAAGAAACGTGGTGTAAACTAAAACAGCTAACTTATGAAATCTATAAAATTGCTAAAGTTCTGCTAAATTACATCGCTAATATCTACTATATGGTAACAGTATATTGTCCGCTTTTTTAATAAAATTGTACACCTGGTCTTAAAAATTTACGAAACTAAAGTAATTTTACAAATCGCAAAATGAAACTGAACGAAATTTTTAAATTGAAGTACAAATATAACCGATAATATGTAATTTGAATGTTAGCTTCGTCTATTCGAGGAATTTCAAATATCGGGGAATGTTTGGTGGATTGCTCCACGAAATATTAAATTGTATGACAAGAAGTAAATATCAAGTTAATGACCAGGTATTAAAAAAGATTTTTAGCATTTATGCAATCGTCTACTGACTGCAATAAATACGATATCCATTAGCATACTTACAATGTCATATATAGTAGCCAGTGTATAAAATAATTTAGAACCAAAGATGCAGAATAATTCTAAAGTTAAACGATTTCATTAACAAACTTAATTAGATGGAATTATTATAATTACATGGAAATATTTGTTTCGCATTTAATAGAATATTGCAAATAAAATTGATAAATCAAGGTAGTTTAATTGCTTGATAAAAGGAGTTGCTTCAATATACAACTCGTAATAAGGAACATCGCTTCGTTGGTTAAGATAACATCAGTGCTTCAATCAACGTGAAGCTTAACACATGATAAGGCTTTTTCTCATTTCACTGCTCGAATTACCATAATTTTATTGCAATAATGACAGTCTACTTCGGATGTAAATCTTAAAGATAGACGCTGCTGTAAATCCTGTAAAACCTGTAAACTGTAAATCTTTATTGTATGTATTGTCTTTCTTTCTGTTAACAGTATTAGATTTAAAAAATGAATATAAAATGTCACCATGTTACAGAAATTTGAAATAATTCTAATTTTAAGAAATTTGTGTGTATCATATGCCCAGATTCTACATAAATATTTACCTTCATTAAGTAAATAACGGTATTTAGTGTTTTGCACATAGTTTCTAGTATTCTATAGAAGGGTATAATCTGCTTTCAATCAGAATATCTAAATTCTGATTGAATCTAGATTCAGCAGCTGATAAAGATGTCATTTAGGTATTGCAGTCATAATTTTGGTACCTCAAGAGCACTCTATGCCAGGGCTTCCTTAACTTTTTTTTAATAGCGAACCCTTTATGGTTAAAATAATGTTTAACGACCCCCAATGGATTTAAATTTATAAATGCATTTGATTAATAACGTAATGACAATAACGTAACGAACAAATATTATGAAAGAGTTATTTTATGAATTATGTATATATTTATTGCAAAAAATAACATTATCTATACAGACTAGCCCGAAAAGAAGTATAGAAAATTCTACGAGATTTTTTCATTCATAAGATTAAGATTGACTTTTTGTTACGTCTGGAGAATATCTGAAGAGACTTTAATGAGATTCACGGGGAATCTATATATCAACACAAGGTATGTTTTGATGTAACATTCGTGTCATTTATTTGTCACTGATTATTACTCCAAGAACTTTGAGTATCAACAACTTGTAAACAAAACATTTTTCTGATATACTTTTTGAATCAAAGAATCTCGTGGCACTATTTCCTGTTCGTCGTTTCGGGACATCCTCCATATTACATAATACTTTCACCACATATACCCACCACACCAGATCCCGACAAACTGAAGCAATCCTCAGGCGAGCCAGCAATTCGCTCCTTAAAGAAATCCGAAAAACGAGGAAGACTCTCAGCAGCACCGAACTCGAATTATACCAGCTTCATCTGTTATTGAGCCAACAGCTACACATCATCATCTGGACCCAGTTAGAAATTTTAACATTCTGGCGTTGCGAAACGAACAGAACCCAAAAAACCAAGGAACTCCAAAAGAAGTTCGAAGGTTTAAAAGCAAGGTCCACAAAAACATCTAAGCGGCCACACCTCCAAAACCAAAAGATCATCCATAACCTTTCAGGATACAACCTTTCAGATGCAGAACGAGCAGTTTTAAGTAAAGGATTCAACTACGCATTAACCCCAAGGACCATTCCGGATGAAGAAATCATCGCTAACGAGGAATCCGGCTTAACTTCAATGGAGAAACAAAAAGCCGAAATTTTAAGAATGGACGTCTCCAGGATTTTACGTTTAGCTAATCCACCGAAGTTGAATTTAGATCCAAGCGAAATCCAGGCCCTGAAGCAACTTAACAACAACCACAATATCATCATATTTCCGGCGGACAAGGGTAATATCACAGTGGTTATGGACTCGGTGGATTACAAGCAGAAGATCATGGACTTGCTCAAAGATACGGCCCACAAACCAGCAGCAAGAGACCCTACAACTTACCTAGAAAAGACAACCAAGTCGAAAATAGAGGCATCTCCAATAGATCCGGAGATAAAGAAAACTCTAATCCCTTGAGAGAGATCAAGCAGGTGCCCCAAACTTTATGGTCTTCCCAAGATACACAAGCCAGATGTTCCACTTAGACCCATTGTGACTGCCTTCAACTCACCGGTACAAAAACTTTAAAAGTACCTAGCGAAGATCATGCAGCCTATTACACAACATGCCGACTCCTACGTGCGAAATTCTGAACATTTCGTTCAAATTCTGGACAACGTCCAAATTGAAGACAGTGACATCTTGGTGAGCTTCGATGTCAAGTCTCTCTATCCTAGTATCCCGATCGAAGAGGCCCTCAAGCAGATCAGAGAAAACGAAGACTTGCCCAGCCACATCGTAGACCTCGCCAAACACTATCTCAACAATGCTTATTTTCAAGAGGGATGATGCCCTACACTTGTCAGCAGCGTAGAGGACGGTCCTAGAGCATCCCAGGCCCAGGGCTGCTTTCCTGAAGCAAGGACCATCCAATTCGGAACGGCAGGACGCCGAGCTGCCTATCATACCTGAAGCGTCCAGTGGGAGCAGCCCAGGTCCAGCAATCACCGGACAGCGGGTCAGTAGCCTCTTCTCGAACATGGATGACAATCTTTCATCATCGCATGAACGGATGGTACATAAAGGGTCCTTCATTAAACATTTCTTATTTTAGAATTCAATAACAGTAGTAAAAGGCATCGAGCGTATGGCCGCCGCAGCTTTGCAGAGTGACACACATAGGGGATGTCCAGTTTTCCATGACTTGTGCATAAATCAGGCTGAATTTGATCGATATCATGGATTTTTTTGGCCTGGAGGGTACCTGTTGTTGCCAGTTTATCCAATTTTGCTATCCTATATTTACCACAGATGACGGTCAAATATCCAATCATGACAAGTGAAATTACGGTAACCATGGACAATATCCAGTAATTAACTGTAACCAAAGGTGAATAAGCTGGGCCTAATGAAGTATATGGTGAATCAATAGATGATTCTGGAGCAGCGAACATTTTTAAAAATGATGACCTACCTAACCATATGCATAAAATTAGTAACATTAGAAATCATATTCTTGAAAATATCAGAAATGTATAGATATTACCCTGAACGTAACTTATCACTTGATGAAGCATTACTATTGTGGCGTGGCAGATTAATATTTAGGAAGTACATTCCAAATAAAGCTGCCAAATATAGTATGCATCTTTCGAACTGTGTATACCAAATGGCTATGTTTTATGTATTATTACTTATGCTGGAAAAGAAACAGTGCAGTGAGGATTGTGGGAACATTAAAACAAAGCCGTATATAAAAACGGGCACATCATTTACGTCGAAAATGATTATTAAAGTGTATACGTTGCAAACAATATGCTACAAAATAGAACGCATTTAGATGGTACTCGTCACAATAACAGAAAAGGCAACCAAACAGAAGTAATAGGAATAAATTAAAAAAGGAGATATGGCAAAAACAAGAAAATATTGTAGCCGGAATATGGAGAGATAAAAGAGATATATTGCTTATTTCTACCTGCCATAAATGTGAACTTCGCAAATAGATATGGTGTTGAGAAGATGAAACTAAATATCGTCGTTGACTATAATCAATTCAAATCAGGTTTAAATTTTTTAGATATTTGCACTTGGAATACTTGTTGGCTGTATAAGAAATGTAGATATCTGTATCTACAATTTAGAAATGAAATTATTACAGCACCAATAGCAAATCAACAAAGTGTTGAAAAAAACTCCAAAAAAATCTCATATTTTTGAAGAAAGTAGAAAAGAGAGTTAGCTGCAAGATGTTCAGTCAGAATAAAACACGGACGCAAGCATGGTACATTTGTGACTCGTGTGCAGTTAAAAAGAACATCTGAATAGGACTCTGTATAAAGTAATTTCCTGTATATCATAATGATGAAGTTTATTTGTTGTATTTTCAAACATAATAAACTTGTCTTTCTATCAATACGTTTTCCCATATGATTACCAACAAATCAATTTAGTGAACTAGTCAACAAAAATATCAAATCTGCCTTTTCAATCTGACACATAATCTCAATTACACAACTTCACTCACATTTGGACTTGGATTAAAAAATTTTTTAAACTCAAAATATACTCCGTTTTTTGAGTATATTTTGACATAAATTATTTGACATATTAATTTTTGAAAAATTGAAAAAAAATGAATAAACTTTTTTATTGCCCGAAATTTTAATAAATCATACATTTTTAACAGATGATTTGTCCTTGATGATTTGGTAATACACACTGAATAAATCACTGCTAATCGAACAGATTTAATCAAAGTTCAGAAGTCGCTAATAAAAAACCTTTAATTAATAATATAATGTCAGTTAATAAAGTATACATGTGAAAATGATTTAACTGCACGTCACTTCATATCCAGTTTAGAATGAGATGTTTATTTATTTAAGACATTTCTGGATATATTCTCTTCGTTTGTTCCTCAAACAGAGACATTTAATCTGTATGAACTTCTGCCTTGCTTATTGACCATATAATTGTAACTTCTAACACTCGCGCAGCTGTGGCGCCCGTTCATAATATTTCATAACATGCGATAATTTGCATAGAATTACGCTTCGCGGGTAGAAAATTTTCATCCCTAGATAACAAGTAACATTAAATCATTCTTGAAACACGAGAGTTAGAAGGACACAATGAGAATGCGATTACTTTGCCTATAAGGAGTTGCGTAATTTTACTAATTCCAATGTTCAAAGGAAAAAGAAATCTTACCTTGAATATATGTTAAATACCAGTAGTGGCCAAGAGTTTTGGGTTAATTTTAAGAAAATGGGTATTCTAAACACAAGACTGCGTTCTATTCCTGAGGGACTTCTTGATGTCAATAGTTTGAATGATTACTTTTTGGATAAGTGGAAGGTGATACTGAATTAATCAATTTCTTTTCGTGAAATGTAATGCCTGTGGTTTCTGAAAAGCTTGAATTATCCTTGGCCTGGGAGCAGAAAGGCATGGACTTGTTGCTTTCAATTAGGACTAATGTAATTGGTTTCGTTGGTATCAGCGCTGGAATACTAGTGCTGTGTTGTCCTGTTATCATGCCCTATGTTTGTCATATTGTCAACAATTGTCTTGAGTGTTCTGTTTTTCTAGATTGTTGGAAGATTGCTTTGGTTACACCAATACCGAACACAACTAACCCTTCACATCATCTGATTTAAGACTGATTACTATATTACTTGTTATATCTAAGATCTTGAAACAAATTGTCGCTTGCTGACTAAGGAAAATTTTTCATATTAATCAATACCCAGTCTGGATTTAGACCATGTTACGATTGTGCTACTGCACTCTTGGATTTTATTATCACTATTATCAGAGGACGGGATATTGACAGCGGTGCAGTTTTTGCTCTACTTGATTTATCCAAGCCCGTCGATACAGTCTACCATAGAACACTTATGGCAATTCTTCGGCATGTCGGTATGTCGCGGAATGCCTGTAATTTTTTTAAACATTATTTAATGAATCGCAGATACAGAGTTTCGTTTGATGGCGTCTGGTCTGATGTAGCTACTGTGTTGTCTGGTGTACCACAGTGATCTACATTAGGTCTAATTCTGTATTTGGTACAGACAAGAATTCTTTTGGTGTGTATACACCAAAAAGGTTCTAGTGCTAGAGTGTCATCATATATGCTAATGCTCAGCTTCATTATTCCTTTGATCCTTCTCAAATGCATATTGCTCAAATTTATATTAACGATAATTTAAACAGATTGGTATCGTGCTTCCCAACTGTGCCTAAACATTAATAAGTCATGCATTATGATTTTTGGCAGTCAGAGTGCTGTTGCTAGTGTTTCAGAGTCCTTTGATATTAGTGTTTGAGGTATTAAGGTTATCATTGATTTATTACTCAGATTTCGTTCACACATTTTTATTTGCTTATGCGAGCTTACGTAACACAGCGACTGCTTTACGGTAACTGCGGCTGATTCAAGTGATGATATTGTTTCTACTATAAGAAGAAGCGGGATTTTTCATACACTTCTTTGGGCTAACTGGTTGAACACGTCGCAACGTAGAAAAATGGTTTCTGCTGGTTTCTTTCATAAATTGATATTATCTGGAACCCCTCCTTATTTGTCAACTAGATTCTTCTCCGTTGTGAGGTGTATAACATTAACCGACCGGTGTTTAAATTGAACTAAAATTAGAACTAACACTAGGACTAACACTAGAACTAAAACTAGGACTACTACTAGATCTAAAACTAGAGACTTTCGGGTTTTGCCGTGCGTTTTTTTGAAAAAATGTTTGGCATTTCGAATGCCATGTTGCAACCTCCTTCAGAAACTGGTTCGAAGTGTCACTTGGATTTACACCACGAAATAGAAATGAAAATGGGTATTCTAAATAAAAGACAGCGTTCTATTCCGGAGGGACTTTCTGATGTCAATGCTTTTAATGATTACTTTTTGTCTTCTCAGGATAAGTGGGAGGTAATACTGAATTAATCAATTTCTTTTCGTGAAATGTAATACCTGCGGTTGCTGAAAAGCTTGAATTATCCTTGGCCTCGAAGCAGGAGGATATGGACTTGTTGCTCTCAATTAGGGCTAATGTAATGACTGAAATGTTGCAACCTATTTCAGAAACTGGTTCGAAGTGTCACTTGAATTTAGACCACGAAGTGACACTTCGAACAAGTTTCCGAAGAATTGCAACCCTCTTCAGAAACTGGAATCCGAAACGTCAAAAAAAATTTTTTTAACGCGCAGCAAAACCCTAAAGTTTCTAGTTTTAGATCTAGTAGTAGTTCTAGTGATAGTTCTAGTGTTAGTGCTAGTGTTAGTTATAACTTTAGTTCAAATAGTATACCTTTTCTTTCCATTTATCCTCCTTAACCTTATTTGCCTCTTGAAAATAAATGTTCATTTATTTTTTATATATTTTATTTATAAAATTTATTGATAATTTTGCGGCTTGGTATAATTTATTTTAATTTTATTCAATTATTGTATATTAACTTTTATTTTTGTTATTTTGTTTATTCTTCTGATTTGGTCGAGGGGTTGATGAAAAACAAGGTGCATTGACTCAATCCCATTTGATGACCTCTTTGTTCACTGTTTTAAAAATTAGAAAAATTTTTATACTTTATTGTATTTATGATTACGAGGAGCATCAATATATATAGTATTATTGTTATACCAAATATCAAGTGTTGATGTCGAAAGTTAGAAAATATTCGACAACAATTAATCATAACTCATTGCAAACATAACAACACCATCCTATTTTTAAAAGTCTGGTTAATTTAAAAGCTATAATTAAAGCATTGAAAAAATCATATGATTAAAAAATGATAAAACTCGGACAAAATTAAATCCAAAATGATTTCACAATTTTAATATCAGTCATAACATATTTGAAATCCACTTTTAATCAAACATGAATTAATAGGTGTGAATATTTGGAGTGGAATGAACATAGCGGTACGTACACACAATGTAGTTGCGATCAATCATGCGCGGAATGTTTGAATCAAAATTACTCAACTCTATAATACATAATACATTTCATTACTCACAAAGTTATGTACATATTTGTTATTGTTGTTTCTTGTAATACCAATAAGCAGAAAAAAGATCATTTTCATTATATAATTTGTTTTAATCATAATGTTAAAAGGATGTGTGGTTGATAAGTAATCAAATTACGACTTAAATAATTAAGTTTTCATCGCGTAATTATCGAAATGGTTACGTTTAGGTGAATATTTAATGTGCGTAAAACTGTTCTAACACCACCATCGATTCGTCCCTTTACTTAGGGAGAAGGTAAACTTGGGAACCGCCAATAAATCATTAATAACTTACAAAGTAACCCTAGCGGGCCTTGCGAACTTGTGGAACTTTGTAAATTAAAATACTCCTGAATTACTCGGAAATTAATAACACGCTGGATTAGAAATTAATAAAAGATCAGATATAATGGGGGATGGTAAAATAAAACAATTAATTTTATAGAATGAGAAATGATTAAACTTTGAAAATTGTTTGATCTTTAATCAATTGCTTATGGATTATGTTACGTTGTATAAAGTTATAAACCGGGTCAAGGTATTTAGTCCCTTCTCCTTTATTGCAAATGAGTTTCAATGCAAGCACCATAAAGGTATTATCTCGAATGTTACGGGAAACAGAATTACATAAAAACCCATATTTTATTCCGACATTAATTAGATAACTTTGTTTTTTAATCAGCACAATTGGTACCGTTTAAAATACTAAAATAATATATTCTCGATTGCCACTCGTTTATCCTAACAATGCAAAATGACCTTCCTTCAGCCACATTTTCGCCATGTCCATGAATTATTTATGGCGTTGCATTACTGCCATGTTTGTGTATTCTATTAAGATGGTTTATGTGATTTAACACTTCTCGGTAAATATTGCATCCAAAATTTGATATGGTTCAAACATGCACTAAACTGTTTGTATTCTTACAATATAAACAATCTCTACTCACGCTTTATTACTGTATTCATCTTCATGAAAAAATAACCTTCTCTCTAACTAGATTAACTGGTTCAATTATTTGCTAAAAGATCAAAATTGAGCCCTCTAATGGCACACACACATTTATAATCACGTTCATGTTCGTTCCTATTTTCTTTTCTAGTAAATCCTAAGACCCAACGTGTCGGGGACAAGTATCTAAAAATAGAATAGCGTTTCGGTCCACACCAGCAGCCGTCGTCGTGGTTTATCGGTCAGACGGCAGCGAAACGGCTGAAATGAAAAGTAATAAGGATGTTCGCTATTTATGAGGCGCTGGCCTAATAAACCGTCCAATCTAGCGGCTTTTAAGGACGCTTTCGGAGGAAGTTCTCTCGCAGACTAACAATTAGCGTGAGTTATTGTCAAAACAAACGACCGCGTGGGTTACTTTGCTAAATCTTGTTTTGTTGCACTACATTTGTAGATAAATTACGTCGTTTCGTGTTCTATAAAAATAACATAGCTTTAAGTAATATAGATGACTTTAAGTTTATTTATGTTTATACTGTATTTCATTGTGCTACTTCTTAACCTTTCCGACAATGTTACTAATCACAATCTTTAATGTTTTCTACATATTTTAACTCCAAGTTAAATCCGATGACACTTTATTTTTAAACCGATTTTGGGAGTTTCAAGAAAAATTTAATGCATTCCACGTTCGTAAAGTTGACTTGCAAGACTGGGAACTTCAGGTACTCAAGTTAACGATTACGGACTCTCAACAATGTCCTTTATCTGTAGTAGATAACTTTGTAGGCTTTGAGGTGAATAACTAGTTCAACTAGAACTAGTAAAATCACGAAACGTTATAGAAATTTGAAGTAAAACTTTATGGAATTGCAACATCGTCTTAATCCAAAGTTTCAAAGAATACACAAATCTTCTAACATAAGCAGCAAGATAGAGCGCGAATTTTACTTGAATTAATTTGAGAAATTTAGTTTAACGTTACCGTTTTTATGATTTAAATCTAGATTAGAACTCCAATTGGAAATATCCTAAGATGATACTTAAGTTTCATTTCGAGTTAATTTTAGTTGAGATTATTTCAAGTTAATTCGAGTTAGACTATTACTAACTCGCGTTGAGCTTCCATACATAAATAACAAAACTAAAATGACACAGCTAAACAAGTTCTTACAAAAAACCTTTGATCCGTAACAGTAACATTGACTCGAGCACTATCACGAGATGCCGAATGGAGATCTTCTGGTTTAAAGAGCAATTCATTAATTTGAAAAATAGCTTGCAAGTGTAAATGGTGAAGAGAACTTTGATTGATGAACACAAAATATAGGACTAGATATCAATGAATTTAATTTAACGGACTGAATTCTATTAGAAAAATAGTCATCAAACAATTTAACCGCATGCGCATCCAATTCAATAAACTTTAAGATACTCAGTGGTAAGCTGTGATTTATTATATCAGAGGATTTAGTGAAATCAAGCAATATTAATAAAGTTTACCTATCCTGATCCAAGCGTATCCTGAACCTAGCCCGGAACATATCATCAATCAAATCAATAAGCGATTTTTTATATTTGTTGAAAGCATTGTTCCTTAATTTGATCATTTGTCCGTTTGAACGTGATTTAAGGTAATGAACCTTTCTTTAAGTTTTTCGCTAAAACCGGAGCATAATAATCGAACAAAGTCAACAAAATATTATTAAAACAGCTAACTTTATCATTGATGTTGTTGACACCAAAAATAGCTTGCTAATTTATCAGATCATGATCTCCATTATAAGCATTCATATCAACGCGTAAATTTCGATAATTAATTAGTTTGTTTCACGCTTAGATACAGAAATTTCCATTTGACAATAAATTACCAAGTGATCAAAATTGATATTGAGATCTTCGTGCATTCGTTTAAAGCACCTATCTTCTTCAGGTTTATCATGGACCACTGCGAGTCATCGCCATTGTGTAGAGGGGTGATGGCCTAAAGTGTTCATAAGTGGAGGATAATGGAGATAGTAACAGTAAAAGATGATTTTGGGATCGGTTAAACACTTCACATCAAAAGACGCCATAATGCGCAGCTAACAAAGTTAATTTGAGTAGTGCATTAGTGGGTCATCTTGATTATACCACTGAATGGAAGCAATCATGCTAGCCATCATCAATGTTAGCCATCATGACGAAAACAATGGGAGCATGGAGTTGAAGACATATATAGCTTTGGCTTCATTGCTACAGATATGGCGTATATTCCAATAATTTAAATATTTTTCAAAGCATTAAGTAAATCAAATATTTCTATTTTTATAAATATATTTTTCGTAAAAGAGGATTCGTATGCATCTAATGAAAACATAAAATTGTTAATCCAACCACATCTGTTAATTAATCTATCTGCAAAATAAAGTCACATATAGCGTATTTCACAGAAATCTGAAACATATCTTTAATTCTTCGAGAAATCGTCTTATCAAATAACGAAACATAGTCAATTTGGCAACTTTTCACCGATCATGGATATAACTAAGGACCAGTTTATTCACCTTAGGTTACGTTTAACTATCGGATATTTACCATAGTGATCAGTCAAATAGCCATGGCAAGTGAAATTGCAGTAACTATGGAAAATAACGTGCAGTTGAATATAACCAAAGGCAAATAAACTGGGCCTGAACCCATTCACTCATTCAAAAATCATTAATCCATTTGGCTCATCTATATCGTCAATCCGGATTGTTTCTTCTACATTATTATCCATTGGATTTAATGTTGGCAAAAAGTTAATCGAATTTGTTAACTTGTTCTTTTAATTTTGATTCAAGTTTGCCTGTGTAAAGCCAATTCTGCATTTCACATTTGTCCTCGGCATTTAGCTATTTTCTTGTAAAATAACTCTCTAAGCTCCAATGTCATGAGTAGAATGAGAGGCCAACTAAAATCTGGGGAAGAAATTAGGTTGGTATTAAAAAACGAACTAGATCTCGTGGTTTCATCTCATCTACCTATCAGTAGGTCGTGCAGGTAATTAAGGAAATTAAGATTTACACGCAAGACGCCGAGGTCGATTTAGACGCTATAATGTTTGAGCTGGTAGTTTCGCATTAATACATCCATTGTAGCGCCTCGCCACAAAGCTGTCTTTGCAATTTGCGGTTAAATATCATCCTATAAGTTTCGCCTCAAATAACGAAAAGTCGGTTACGAGCGAAGTGAAATCGTTCATTATATGTCTTCGTACACAAGATGACATTCATACTCAAATTGCTGCCCACGTATCAGGCGTTTAAGCGTATGGGCGCTCTGTACCCATAAAAGCTGTTGAATGGCTGTTACAGCACCCAAGACACCCACATATCCGGCGCCTATATTTGCTGTGCTAATATCGTCATTCTTAACCAACCTTTTGTGGGAGGGAGATTTGGGTATCTGGAGATTCGTTCGGATTGGCGTAACGTGATCGCCATCAACCCATCTGCCACTAGTTTATATATAAACGCATTATTACCGTTTATGTCAGCTCCAACTAAAACGAATACTTATATCCATCAATTCAAGTCAATGAGAACTTTGTGAATTTACAGATTTTTGTTAGCAACTCGGTTTGGGTAATTCGGGTTGAACTCGTGCGCAAATTTTCAACTCGATTAACTCGATTAGGCGAAAACCGATGTTGGTCCATCACTAGAATAGATTCGTCAGAAAACCGTTACATTGAAATGAAACTATCAAAGTTAGTACCGAATTACAGTGAGAGAAGATTAGTTACAGAAAGCAATGTATTTATACCGACTAGAAGAAAGGAAAAGTACTTATATGCCTAATGAAGTGATTATAAGAGGCTGTTATCCTCCTAGTCTCTTAAGAAATACTCTCAAGACTCTCTTACAAAATGCCAGCTATCTTCTCCACGATGATGGGCCGTGGAAAACGGAGCAATGCTTGGCAAGATTGTAGAAATTCAGCATTGTGGAAAATGGCAGCGCAGCTAATAAGACCGACAAATATGGCACTTGCAACCTGTATCAGATACCGTTGTTGGTGAATACCATCTTTTTCATGGTAAAAAAGACCCTTAGCAACAGACCCTTAGTTTGGAAATATACATAGACCTATATCTTTATAGACTTTAAACAGGCATATAACGCAATAGAACACAATCATAATTATAAGTAACAGAATCATGGGCCCTTAGGTAGATATTAGGGTGTTAAATTCCCGGAACCAATAATGTTTTCGGGATTCGGGACCAAGTTCTAAATCCCGGTACTTGGGTTAAAGCTCCCGAAATTATACTCGTTTGTTTTACTTTAGTGTTACTATAGACTTGTCCATAAGTGTCGAATACGTGGGTGTTCTGGGTGCACAAGCACCAATACAAAATTTTTAATGGGTACAAAGTACAGTCGTAAAAAGCAATATCCGGGATTACGATACGGTTGTAAAAGACCCTTAACAATAGAAGGGGTAATAGTTTTATGATGGTGTACATAAACAAGTCGTAAATAAAGAAGTATCTTCTGGGTTCATACGAATCAGGCATGACATAAGCAACTTTTTATAACGATCTTAAAAATAATTAACTTATTTTTTAAACGAAAATAAGTCCTGGTTCGAAATTCGATGTTATTATTATGTAGTTTACTGACCAATAAAATTTAGTGCAATGAACTCAAAGAAATTAGTTGGTACGCCAATTACGTAGAACCCAAGTGGTTGTGGGTATAAATAAATACCCATACAAAAGTATTAATGATTTTATCTGGATTGAAGTTGACATTTTCAATTACTTATTTAATTTTAATTTCTATTGAACTTTTTCTTCCTAATTCAGTCCCAGCATATGCTGCGATCGTTTTTATTGGAGAGCACGTATATTACAGGATACTGCTTCTAGAAAACTTGATACTGCATCCAGAAGAAATGAAATATTTCCAGAAGACTTGATACTGATTCTAGAAGATTTGATCTACTTCCGAAAGACTCAATAGTTTTCTAAAAGATTTGAAATGCTTTCAGAAGACTTGAAATATTTCCAGAAGGTTTGAAATCCTTCTAGAAGACTAGAAATGCTCTCAAAAATGCACTAATATAAAATTATTAAGGGTTTTATCTGGATTGAAGTTTCATTTTCAATGGTATTTTAAATTTTTGCCACGTACGTTTTTTGTGGAGCACGTATGATCTTGTGAACTATTTTAGACCTTCTCAGACTCAATTCAGACTTTCTTTGAGTTTGAATCTATTCTTAATACAGTTTTTTCAACACCCATACGAATTTTCAAAAACCGGCATCTATGGACTTATTCATTTGAACAAAATAAATTTATGTAGAATGAGAGAAACATAACAAAAAACACAACATAAGAAACTAAAAAATAAATTAAGTGCATTTAATACAGAGAGTATTTTCATTGTAAAACAACAGACGATACAAAAACTTTTCCGGATATTTTGACGTTTTCTTATTATGGAGACTTTTAAAATCCCGGGACTTCTTAGTGGTCCCATACCTATCATTACTTTCATTAAACCCCAGGACAAGTCCGGGAAAAATACCAGGACTGGACACCATGGCAAACATAAGATAATTACAGATGAAAAGTAAAACAGTTCTCGTGTTTAATTCTTATTTCACAAAACTTACACTGACAAGTAATGAGAAGAATATATAAAACAATAAGTAGATTAATCGTTATATATGGGAAAAAAGAGGTTTGGCAAAGAAGAGGAAGATTATATCGAAATTAAATTACAGAGGGCAATTAAAAACGAGGTTTAATGTTAAGCTTCAAAATAAACAGAATCAAAACACTTAAAACAACAGGAGAGAAATTAAATGGCACTACGAATTTCTTCTGGAAAAGTTCGAAATGCATTACGAACTCTTTTTTGGCCTTCGTTTGTTATAGCGGCATAGTATACCCAACATTTTTACGCGACCCTAAATAAAAATCCTAATGGAGTGATATCAGGCGAATGGGGAGACCGTTCTTATGAGATCCGTTGTTAGCTATCCAACAATCCCGAAAACGATTTTATAAAAAGTTGTTTTACAGTCACGTCGGGTCAGGGTGTCATGAGTGGAATTTGGTCTATCCGGATGTCGCACACGAAAGGTTTCGCAGGCCCTTTTAATTACCTCATTACAGTCGCTCTACGTGTAGGTTCTCTTTGTGTTAAATATTTGGGTGGACTCGTGCGTAATTTCGCAAAATTATTTTTATTGTAAAGGGCTAAAATGCAATAAAAAAGGGATATTACATTTAAAATAACAAAGTAGGGTTCCGTTTCCGGGATAACAGAAGTTGTAGAAATCTGAAAATATTTGAGCTGAAATGGGCTCTTTGAATAAACCCTATGTGCAAGTTTTCAAATTAGGGTTAGCAGTTTACAATAAACATATAAGCTCAGCTCGATGTGGCACGACCCTGTACAACAATATAATGAAATAATGAAGGAGATGATTATCATGGTTAAAGCATATGGAAACGTTAACTAAAAGTTGCTTAGGTATCTAAATATTTATCTTAATCAGAGTTATGAGCTATTGTATGCAAAGTGTGCTTTGAGAGTAATCACAAAATAGGAACGTGGACACTAATATAAATAAGTGTCAAATATTCGATTTGTTACCGATTTGTTAACGATAATACAAAAACCACACGATGTAGGTTCAATTACCCTTCTTTCAAAGATTAAAGATTAGATTACTACTAAAGTCTCTTTTCCACGTAACGCATTCCAATTACTTTATTGATTTCTTTTTATTTTGACATTAAATTAATACAACTTATAAACTCATCGAAATATTATGAACACACCTAGCGGTCGCATTACATAGTGCTCAATTAACACGATTTCGCCAATACACGGTTTAGAAAATAAATGAAAAATGCAGAAACAAAAATTATTTAAAATATAGGATGTCCCACGACGTAGCTGTCATATCTTGGCAGTGTGTTGCTGAGGTGAATTTATGTCAAAAATATTTAATGAACATACACCTAAAACGCTATCGTAACACCCGTCGTTGTGGACATCCTGTATGTATCCTCAGAAATTATGAGATACGAAAAAGTAGGTGCCATGTCTCAGTCTCTTTTTCCGAGAAAAATTCAATCCCGTTAAGACAAAACCTCAATCTTCTTTAGTTTTTAAGTTATAGCCAAAAAGTCTCATTTTCGCCATTTCAAGAAATGCACGTATTTCGTTTATTTCTGAAATTGAAGAAAGGCGGTTAATACATCCTTAAGACACTTCTTTGAGTAGAATATACTGCCGAAAAATTTTAAATCAGGTTGATAATTTTTGAGATATAACACAAAGTTGTATTTTTTAAATAGAAACAATAAGCTTTTGGTAAGCTTACGTTACCATAGTAACTAATTGGCATATCGCGTTTTCCACGCCAACTATAAAAAATGTTTTTTTATATTATCCTTTAATATCTTAAAATTGAAAAATAACGCTTATTTTCCGAAAATATACCATACATTCGATACATCATTGGAAAGCTGAAAACGTGCTCTTTTTAATAACATCATATTTAGCTATAGTTTGTATTTAAAAAATACAAGTTTGTATTATATCTCAAAAATTATAAACTATATTTAAAAAATTTCAACGACATTATATTCTACTCAAAAACGTTTCTTAAGAATGTATTAACCGGTTTTCTTCAATTTCAAAAACAGACGGAATACGAGGGTGTTTTGAATTGGCGAAAATTTCACTTTTTGGCTATAACTGAAAAACAAAAGAGATCGGGACATGGCACCTACTTTTTTAGTATCACTTATAGTTTTCCGTATTCCCTATGATAACACCAAAATTTGCCCACCCTGTACATAAAAACTGATAAAATTAATAAAGAACCAGATTCAGGCTGTAGTAATGTATACATACAATCAGCGAAAGAACTAAAACGTACAAAAAAGTAAGGAACCGATATTTTGACAAATATTTGAATTTTTCATTTACCTACACTGGAAGTAAAGATTCCAAAATTTATTGTATGTGGAGAACATCTTGCAAATAGTGCAATAATTTCTGCTAAATGAAAACATTATTTATTTTCAAAACAACAATTTATCACTTAAAAATAAAAGATATTTTTAAAGATTATTGGAGGCAAATAAAGATCAAGCAAAACATTTCCAGCAGGTAGTTATTCAACAAACAGCGTCGCATAAAGTAGCGGAACTAAATTTTTTCAAATTTTCTCTCACAATCAGATGATACAGCAAAAATATGTCACAAATTTTTGAAAAACAAATTGCTACTAAATTAGCATCCGGAAAAAAGGTTCGTATTACAGGTTGACAAATTTTCAGATACGAGTGAGATTTATTGTTGAACATGAAACAATGAATCAGTTTTTATGCTGCAGAGACATAGACTGAACTTCAGGAACTTCTCGGAACAACAGGCCAAGATATAAAAGAAACATCAAATGTGAAACTGCTGCGTAAAAATTTATACGAATGAAGCTCCATCTATGATGGGCTCATTGCTTTCCAAAGCACTACCAATAAATTTAAAGTTAGTCCATTTAAACAACTTTATAGTTTCGTAGAATCTAAATATGAATGATACTTTTGTACACCGAAGTAAGATAGCTATTAAGAGGTAAAGTGCTGACTCGAGCTTAACCAGAAATGAGCTTTCAACTGTTTTTCAAAAAGAAATGTAACTGTACCTTTGTGAATTATTTTCAAAGTAGTGTATGGTGTGCTACTTGCGTAATTCAATTATTTCATCAGTATTAATATTCGTATGCAAGGAGGAAACGAAAATAATATTTGAACTTGCACTGAACTTGCACAAAATTTCATATTGGAATATTCAAGAAGATGAAGATGTTATTTCTCTAATCATCACAACTAATAGTACATTAAAAATTAAGTTTGCATTGTATTGAATAATTTTGGATAGTTTTCAAACGAAACAAATATATTTTCTAAAAAGGCACGTAATATTTTATTACAATTTTTGACGTCATGTCTATGTGCACAAACTAACATAAAAACTAAAAAGAGACATAACATATAAGGCCGACTATCAGCAATATCTTCAAGACTCGCCAAGCTCAAATATTTCATTAAAATAGGTATATTTCAAATAATTGAAAATTTAAATTTAAGAAAAATGATCTATTTCGCTAATTTTTTATTACTATCAAAAGTCTTTCGCCACTACGAAAAGGTTGTGAACCACATTCTAAACAGATTTCGATTTACATGATTTTATGTAAACCATAATACGCAATTTTAATTTACAAGATTTTCCATAAATCGATTGATAGGTGTACTTAATATTGTTTTAGATAATACCTGCTTATAAAACAATGAAAACATGTTTTCTACATCAAAATAATTCAACAAAACAAATATATCTCTTGTTATTGAATTGTTCAAATTATCTTAATAATTTGTAGTTTTCCTTTAATGGCTTGATTTATTATCTAATCTATCAATTTGTTTCCCGTAAATGTTAGCTTTTATCAAACATCTTAATTTTTTTAATATTCATTTTAAAAAGGCAAATATTAAGACATGAATAATTTAAAATTTAAACCTGTTTATTGTTTGTGTTTTTTAATAAGAATTATTTAAATTTGTTAATTAAATTAATGCAATAATTACCACACAAAATTTTTCCACTGGAATACAGTATGTCCCCGGATCGAGTTACAAAAAGTAAAAAAAAAAGTATCTAAGCATAAATAATGCGTAGGATATACTCAAATCACAAAATCACACGAATTTTATACCCTAACTATAGAAGTTAACCAATTATTTATTATACTATTAGCTCTACTTTTAGCTGTTATTAGATTTTAAATTATTGTATACTTGTATCGAACTAACACTAGACCTAGAACTAGAAAGTTTCAGAAAGTCTTCAGGCGCACGGTTAAACCTGAATCTTTCTAGTTCTACATTTAGTGTTAGTTCTAGTTTTAATTCTTATTTAACCCTAAATTATTTAAAATTTTTCTGGAACTAAAAGTGTATCTAATACTAGACCTACAACCCATCTTCAGAATTTTTCAATTTTGATGAAATAGGCCTCTGTCGGAAAAAGTTACAATCGAGAACGTTTATTTCGCGAGAAGATTGGGTTCTCTGCCTTCAAGTTCTCTTAATAATGCAAAATAATCAAAAATTTGAAGTTACCTTGGGACTAAGTGACTAATAGCTGCTTAAAGGGCATTTGGCGTAAACTTCTTCCTAGATTTATACAAGTTGCAGGTGTAGAAGAGGCAGATAACGTTAACATAAACGCAAGCATTATCAGATTTACACGCGAATATACATTTCCAATGTGTAGCAACTAAAATTGTGACCTGTTATTGACGTGTATGACCAACCACTCTCAAATCAAGAATTAGAAGATAAGTACGAAGACTTTTACGACCGGTGTTAATTGAACTAAAATTAGAACTAACACTAGAACTATCACTAGGACAAACACTATATCTAAAACTAGAAACCTTCGGGTTTTGCCGTGCGTTTTTTGAAAAAAATGTTTGACGTTTTGGATGTCATGTTGCAACCTTCTTCAGAAACTGGTTCGAAGTCCCAAGTTCTAATTTTAGTTCAAGAATTAGAAGAATTCCAAAAAAAATCCCAATGAGAAAAGGAGGATAAGCAGGATAATGATAGAAAAATCCTAAAAACCACAGATCTAACTCACATCCTTTCCTCTATAGAAAGGTTAACAGATGAGCTCTATCAGATAGATAAGATTTTGAATCGAAGCGTAATTATTAAAAAAAGGCGTCACAGCTGTCGTTCGACCTTATACATTTTGTATTTTTGTCTATATTTCTATACTTACTTTTTGAATATTAGTTTGCGACCACTAAATTAGACCTGAATATTTTATGATTGGTTATCGAGAACCATTTCCATACTCTTTAGTTCTTGGCCACTGGAATAAATTTGGCGGACGAAAATTTTTCCTTTATGGCGGTAGAAATTCAGCAGAATATTTGACCAACAAACAATACACAAGGAAAGAATGGGAAAGACGAAAAATTAAAATAATGCAACATGTCTAAAGAAATTAGAGACAATTAGAAAACAAAATAAATAATATCAATAACATCAATCATAAATAGATATATAAATAATATATGTATAAATAGTTGGAATAATATAATAAATAATATATGTTAAATAGTCTGTGTGGAAGAATCGGGGACACTTTGAGAAAACCAGGACCACCTCCATGATTGACAGTGAAAGGAGAAAATCGAATAAAAAATAATAACCCTATTTAATGTAGCAAACGATGAGCTTCCGATACAGAAGTAGACGTTGATTACAATGCATTCAAAGATGATGTACCCCAAAACCTACGTGGTACTCGATTTGTTTAGAAAGAAATCCCGAAATTAATCTTAAAGAAGCAGAGAGCATTAATAAAACCAGCAGTGTAGTTACGGAAGAATTTATTCGAAAATGGTTTGACGAATTGTTGCAATTTTTGAGAGAAAATATTTGTTAAAATGTTCTTGAAGATCCAAAAAGAACAGGAAAAGTTCTAGGTTCAAAAGGTTTCATAAGAATTTCTACAGCAAGGAAAAAACGCCATTGTATTAATACTGATCAATGCTGATCGTAAACGTGTACCTCCTTTAGTATTATTTCCATATGGAAGACCTCCAAAGACATTAGTTGATAACAGCCTAATGGCAGGGTATTCGGGAGGTCTGAAAAGGGTGGATGAGAACAAATGTTTTCTATGAATATCTAAGTAATGACTTTAATCTATAGTTATTAAAGGAAAATATCACCAGACTTGTTATCCGTCTTGTCGATGGACATAATTCTCACCTCATTATGTCAACAAGCCAATGGTGTGATGAAAACCCAGTTATTTTGTGTGCTTTACCACATAACATACTCATATTCTCCAACCAGCTAACATCAGCGCCTGTGACAATGTAGGCATGAGAATATAAATTCATATGTGACGAAGATTAACTTGTGCTCAGTTTTTAATGACATATTTGTAGATGGAACATTCTTCCCTTTTAATCTTGACTTGTATCTGAAGACACTTTTTTTAATGAAGACCTCTATAATGAAATAGAATATTTCACAAACTGATTTTGGAACCCTGTACATTTGAATTGAAGTTAAAATAGAACTAATACTAGATCTAGAAGAAGAATGTTTTGGGTAAGTCTTGCGTCTGAGTATTTTTTGTGTCTATTATTTTTTTTCTGTTTTTATTTCAGTGATTTAAAATATAGTACTCATGCTGAAATATGTTTTCCGTATTTACACATCATTTTTAGTGTTTTTTCGGTTTATCCGCGATTGATCTTGCAATTCCACGGATAATCGGGGTGTTACTGTATATTTGTTATTAAGAAAAAATAACGATATTTATTTTTTATAAATAAATATAATTTTCTAAACGTAATTTCTTCCAAGACAGCTGAGCCGACATAGGCTATTCAGCATACATAAAAATGTTCAAAATTTAACGACTGTCTTACCAATTTCGATGCAATTTGGTAGTTATAGAATGGACAAAATGAGGTTTACGTATTTTTTATACGTTTATATACACTTTGGTTACATACAAATTGAAAAGGGGTGATATCCTATTTTTTCGAGTTCATTTAAAATTTTAATTTAAAAAAACTTAATCCGTTCATTTAATCAACCATTTCTTCTGTTAGTTCATTTTCAACTTATGAATAAATAAAACAACTTATTTATATAGAAGTTTTATATTTACCTTTTCCCCTAACCTAGTTTCCAAAGCGTGGCGTAAAGGCTTGGCTTTGTTCTTAGAACAACAGCAAATTTTGCAGGCATCAATGCTATTAAAACATTATATTTTGCATATGTTCACAGTGTATTAAATTTTTGTAGTTCTGTTTGGAATCCCCAATATCAACATTATATTAGTAAAATTCAAGGAATTCAAAAAAAAATTAAAACTACTTAGTAGTAGGACTCATATGCAGTACATTAATTACGAATCGGCTTGTCGTAACTTAAATCTACCATCACTCCGTCATTCAATTACGTCGATTTTGTAATGATGCATTCACTTATTGTAAAATTGTTAACAGCATAATTGATTGTCTTCTACTGGTGGGTATTCACAGTATTCATGTGTTGACATTTTTTGTAATTCTTTTAGGCAATTTAAACGACTAATTTCTCTGGCTTCTCTGGCCACCTATTCTGATTTTGTTGTCTTTTGTTTTATTTTATTTTTCTGTATTTTATTTTGTTTCATTTTATTATTTTTTGTGTTATAATTTAGTTTTGCATAATTGTTACTTTTGTTTACTATTATTATATTTATTTTTTATTGTTTTTTTTTTTCCTTTTTGTTATGTTATATCAAGATAATGTATATTTTGTTCTATTTTTTTTGTTGTAATTTTTGAGGCACAGTTTTTTTGGATTTGTTCCGTTCTGTGCCCAACTTGATGTAAATAAATAAATAAAATAAAATAAATAAATTTTTACATCACATATAAAACAATTAAAAATCACTAAACACCTAGAATAGAATTAATTTCAAAAGGAGTGGTTAACCACTACTACTCCTAAATGTAGTTTATCTGTAATCTGTTACTTTAAACTAAACAATTTATTGTGCGATTAATTTACGGTTTTGTTTTAAATATTTTCAAAATCTGATGGCGTTAGCACATCATTCTTACAAAAAGTGACATCTTAATCCTCGTAATTTTGTTGGGATTGATCCAGGGCGAATGGGAAAAAAACCCTTAACCAATATTTTTAAACATACTAGAAGTATACTTAACGCTGTTAGAATCGATAGGGTGCTTTTTTAATAATTTCAAAAACATGGGGGAGTTTGCCCCTTTTAACCCTCTGGTAATATGTGATACATCAAATGAAAACTTATTAAAAATGAATATCAGTTTCAATTTACCAAATTTACATAGCACTTTTCGTTTTCGAAATATAAGCAAAACGTTTTTTCCCCGAAATTTCAACTCCCATAACTCGGCGAAGGGGTTTTATTTATATTTATATTATGGTCCATTTACACACTTGTAAGAATATCTGCTGAATTTGTATTGTATTTATTCTTTACTTTATGTACACAGATACACACAGCCATTTTCTCGAGGACAGCTGAATATCAACATAAGGTATGCTATGTGAAAATACTCAGAATTTAACGTAAAATCCAAAAATGTTATAAAAAATGCCCCCATTTTTTAATAAAACTCAAGTCAAGTTAAGCATAGTATCTCAATTTTGAAACATCCTTCATATTTCAGTTTTAACTCTAAAAATGCGTGCTAATAAATGTAACATAGATCGAATTGAGTCCATACTTTATGTACACATTGTATATAAAATTTATTTGTGATTAATGTTTTCCTTTAATTGAATCCTTTATTCTAATATATTTGTTTGGGTATTAGTTTGTTTTATGGTTGTCGAGAACTGATACATAAAATGGTCAAAAAAAAATAAAAAAAAAACGCGGAAATCGTTGTTTCTCACTATTTAGAATTCAATAAGGAATTATCGAAGAACAGATTTAATCAAATTTGAATATCTTTTTCTATTTATAAAATACCCTATCAATACAATATTATTTGAAAAATTTGTAATTTAGGAAAATAGTTCAATTTTTGCATAAAACGGGAATAATTAGTTAATTTCTAAATTTAGGGTATAAATTATTATGCTACATTATTTATACTGAGATAAGTTTGAAAAATTATTAATAAAATGTTTATCATCTTTATAACTCAATCCGGGGACATACTGTATACAAAAACTGAAGCTTATCTATTGATTTTAGAAATATAAATTTGAATTAGCTTGATTTCTATGTGGGTAGAAAACGTTTACAATTGTACGGATATTTGCGGCTAACAACCATTGAAACCAACAAATACTGCCCATATTATTGTTTCTGACACCTAATTTCCCGGCCCGACGTTTTATTGCCGCGCAACGCGAGGCACTCTCAAAACAAGCCGAACATGTGGTCGTGACTGAGCATATGTAGTAAATATAGAAAGGTCAGTTATTGTAGTAGCCGACCGTTGAATATTTTACCGCCGTTTAAACGTCGGAAACGTGAATGAAAACTAACCCGAGAGACAACATCGTGAATTATTACTGATCAACCACACATACTTAACAGAGTTTCCTTAATGATCTATTGAGATTGTCAGATAAAATTTAAAGCCAAATATTAACATACCTATTTTCCTATTTTTAATGTTATCTCTTCCAAAATGAAATAAATCCTTTTATCTTAGGTAGAATAAAATTAAAAACCGCAGAAACAAAAATGAATAAAAGCACGTCTTTCACACACGTAATGTTTGTTTAAATTAAAATAACGTAGTATTCACAGTAGGAGAAGTACGAACACACTGTATGTATTAAAATGACGAAGAGTACGACGAGCGATTATTTCTATTCGATATTTATATTTGAAACGTTAGGGCAGCGTCTACGTTCGCTGCTTTGACGCGACTCGGCCGACTCGGCTGATCTCTTGTAGCAAATCTAGCCAGAGCCGAGCCATGCCCCGGGAACGCTGCCTGCAACGCTTGTCAGACTCCTATTCAACGCACGCCCGCAGCCGAACCTCGTCGAACCACCACGATTCCATTCGGCTCTTCTACCATCTTCCTCATACTTTCAAAATTTCGGTGTCATTTCGTCTTTGTTGCTCCCGGGACCGCCGTCGCCAATTCTACTACGTACCGTACGTGCTCGTAACTCGTAAATACTAGGACCATTGTGAAGAGATGACAACTCCCGATCAATTCGGTAACGCGAATGGGAGACGTGGTGTAAATAAAACCACCTTGGTTTTACTTGTCATGAGAAGATTGCTTGTCCGAGATAAGGAGTAGTAAATGCTTCCTTAGCAAGTGCTACCTACCTACCTATTCATTGAAGGGTACTATGTTGTCTCGACATTTACATACAAGACTAGTATTGTTATTCTGTTATAACTACGTTAACACAATTAGGTATCTACTAAAATTTTATTTAAATAAAGTAATTTTGAAATTCTAGAATCAACTGCTTTTTATTAATGCATTATCAAGCATATAACGAAGAGCACAGAAAATTTTGTATAATTGTTTAGTTTTCTTCTTAACATCGTACAGGTCTTATAGATGGTTTAAATGATTAAATAAATCAATTTGTACTTATTCGATGTTATATATTTTTATTTTTCTTCTACATGTTTCGGGATCTTATGATCCCATCTTCAGGAAGTATCCTGTTATAATTACTAAACGTTTTATTAGTATTTTAAGCGTTACAATATTTGAAACAAACTAAATACAGTAAACCCCCTATATAGCGAACATCGATTTAATGAAATGGCCGTTATTGCGAATCAAAATTACGCAACAAATATCTTCAATACATTTTATATGTCTTTTTTTTCATTATAACGAAAATTCATGATAAAGAACTACGAACAATTATTTCATCTCATAAGTATGATTTTAATACAAACTATTATCGCTATTGCGAACACGAATTTTTTGTTCTCTAGGTAATGTATGACTAGTTGAGGTATTCCCCGAAGATCTAAGATGTGATATTCGAGGAATAACTTGTTTGTCTGTAGGTCGACTGTTTATCGACTCAAAGTCGTATTGCAGTTTCAAATGCAAGTGTGTGGTCTTCGATAGTGTACAAAGTGTTAAGGTTTAGAAAACAATTGTTCGTTCAGTATTAATTGAAAAAAATGAGTTTGAAAAGGACATCGATTCCTTTAAAAAGGAAATTAGAAATATTGGAGGATGTTGAAAAAAAATGCTGCTACAAAAACTAAAATTGCGGAAAAATTTAACATATCAAAATCAACGCTATCAACAATTATAAAAAATAAAAACCGTATTGATAGTGCCGTAGCGTCTGGTAAACATACGTATCGTAAAAAGTTGAGACCTGCATTTCCAGAACTAGAAAAAAAATTAATAGAATGGTTTACCGAAATGAGTACAAAAAATGTTTCCTTAACAGGGCCATTCATACAAGATAAGGCAAAATCAATCGCTGCTGAATTGAACATAATAGGATGTGATTTTTCATCTGGGTGGTTACACAGATTTAAGAGTAGGCACGGTATTTCAGACCACGCCTTATCTGGAGAAGGAAATAAAGTTAATGTGCTTACTATAGATAAGTCGAGACAAGAGTTCAAATTTCTAAGAAACGCCTATCTTGATAAAGATGTTTTTAACATTGATGAAACTGGTGTTTTTTATAATCTTATGCAAAACCGTACTTTGAATTTTAAAGGTAGGTGTTATGGTGGCACTAAAAGCTAAGAAAGAGTAACAGCAGTTTTATGTTGCAATGCAGATGGAAGCGAAAAATTAAATCTGTGGATAGTAGAAAAGTCAAAAAATCCCAGATGTTTAAATAATAGATAATATAATAGATCGTTCCCATCTACCGTGCCATTATAGTAATAAAAAAAATGCGTGAGTAACGTCTGTGACATTTCGAAAATGGCTTATTCGTTTCCAGCGAAACATGGCAGCACAATACAGAAAAGTATTGCTAACGATGGACAACTGTGCTGCACATAATATTAAGGATATCAATTTCGACAATGTGAAGGTGATTTATTTTCCACCTAACACAACGAGTGCACTCCAACTTCTTGATCAAGGCATAATTACGTGCATGAAGAAGCGATATCGTGCTGGTCTTGTAAGAGCAGCAATTTTGGCAATAGAAGCGAACGAAGAAAATCCGAAATGAGATATTCTACAAGCGATACGAGCGTTGTCGGATTCTTGGAATTCAGTAACATCAAACTAAAGTAACAAAAAAAAATAGGAAAATCAGTTAACGATTGTAAGCATACATCGACAATTAGTTCTTCTTAGTAACTTTTTACTTTACATGCTTTTATGGTCTGCATTGTAGGCTGAATTTACTGATATAGAATATTCTCTGATATAGATATAGAGTATTCTTCTTTCTAGAAACCTTTCTAAAGGATAATAACTATAAAATCACTAAAAAAGACCCAACAATCACATTTAATAATAAAATAAAACAATATATATATATATATATAGGTATCATCCGTTCATCTTCTTGATTGTTCCCTGTGGACAGGGGCAGACTTTTCGCCAAGATCTCACTTGGCATCTTCAGTGCTTTGTCGTAGTCTCCATATAATATACCTATTCAAGACTCATACCAAATAGGATATAATTAATTATATATATTAATTATATTATCGTTCAAATATACCAACAAAGGAAGCGCTAGAAACAATAAAGGACATCTTAGCTATGCCTCAAAGCTATGCCGCAAGCTATGCCTTAAACAAAACTTCTGCCTATTTGACAATAAGATATACACATACGAAAAAGCTTGCCAATGGGTTCACCCCTTAGTGGACTGATCGCAAAGATATTTTTAAATAAAATAGAACACGTCCATATTATGAATATGAATAACCCATACAAGAACAACATAATTATTAAACGGTATGTAGACGACATACTAATAATTTTTAACAAAAAGTGCCCCACATTAGCACAATAATGCACCAATACCTGAATAATATTCACCTAAAAATAAAATTCACCACAGAAATCGAACAGAACAATCAAATAAATTTCTTGGATATCAAAATAAAACAGAAAAACGATAACATACAATACAACATCTACCGAAAACAAACTCAAACAGACTCCATCATTCCCTATAACTCCTTCCATTCAAACACGCACAAATACAGTACAATTAGAGCCTATATATATATAGAGCATTTAATAGTAATCTAAATGACGAAAAATTAGAAATACTACTGAATATTATTAAAGAAATAACTAGAGAACACTTTTTCCCAGAACGCGTTATTAATAAGATGATTTATAAGAGAAAACAGCAACAACTCGAACAAGATTGCTACATTAACACGAACACAAATGACAGAAAAACTGCTATATTGCCGAGGTATACAATACCCTGGGAATATAGCAAACAAGTTCAAGAACATATACGCAAAAACAATTTACACATAACATTTAAAAATAATAACACTCCAGCGAAAATTTTAATTAATAATAAACATAAATTTGACACACTAGAAAAGAACGGGGTTTATAAATTGGACTGTGCGACATGTAGTGCGACCTACATAGGAGAGACAGGTAGACCTTTGAAAATACGAATAAAAGAACACAAAACGAGGAACGAATCAAAATTTAGAAAACATTTAAACATCATTATTTGAAGGATTTTTCGTTAAGGATTTTTGCCTCTACCGATTTCGAGTATTTCTTTCACTCTTTTGGAGCATGTCACGTCATTTATCTTTAAGGACACCTGTCATTATTATATTATAATATATTCTTTTTTTTTCACTTTTATTATTATAATAATTTCTTTCAACTAGCGCACTTTCTTTAATTTGTGTGATGTATTTAAACATCAACCATAAACATGAATTCAACGAACATAACAATGCACACATACTTCACAACTTAGACAAAGGAAAATTGATGGAACTTCTAGAATCCTACGAAATTTTTAAAGTAATTTATCAACAATTCCCACAAACAAGATGCCTTAATGAACAAATTGAAACAAATAATCGACCAATCTATACCTTCCTCAAACAACCCTACACCCCACTTAAAAAATGACAACAGCAAGAGAAAACTAATTGTAAGATAAATGTTGAAACATAGCTTTGCAACTTTTGTCATCCCATGGCTACAATCCTTCCCAAACCTAATTCTATATTACCGATCTTACATAACCAACAAAAATTGACCTCCATGCACGTGCAACGAAAGTATCAATGTGAAGAAAATAGAATACAACAACGAAAACAAAATAACAATAAAAACGTATTTTATGACGTAAGTAACAAAACATAAACTGCAAAAAACTATACTAAAAATTGTTTAATTTGATTTTATTTTTGATATATTTAGTTTGTTTAAAGTATTATAACGTTTTAAAACACGAATAAAATTGTTTGTAATCATAACAGGATGCTTCCTGAAGATGGGATCATAAGATACCGAAACATGTAGAAAAATAAAAACTTATAACATCGAGTATGTACAAATTGATTTATTTAATCATATAAATCGTCTATAAGAAAATTTGGTATTACAAAAATAGTACAAAATGCCATCCTACAAATTGTGAAAACTTGGAGCCGCTCTGCGGCACGCAGTGTAGGGGTCGCAAATTGAATATGATTAAAATGAAGAAAAAGTTACGTACCTCAACTTTACGTACTTTGTCGTACCGCTTGATACGAATAACTACCATAGCTGGCGCTGGTTGTTCTAACTAATGAAATTAGTATTATTCATATTCGGGAAGATCCTCTTATCGTTGTGATGTTAAAAGTGGTACACATTGTAGTATTTACGAGTATTTTTAACAACAGTTTTGACGAAGTTTACAATGAGTGACAAGAAAAAAAGTCGTATATCCATTAATTTGGGTATGAGGCTAAAAATTATTAAGCTTTTGGAGGAAGGAGTATCACAAGCCGCAATAGCTCGCAGGTTAGATTTTTCGAAAATTATAATCAATAGAATTTTGAAAAATAAGGATAGAATTTTTGATGAGGTAAAGAATGTTACATCAATTAATACAACGGTGATGAGAAAAAGAGATGATATTATTGTATATGTAGAAAGATTATTATTAGTATGGATGGAAAATAAGACAAGTCGGCATTATTCCACTAAGTCAGTCAAACATACAAAATAAAGCTTTGAGTTTAATTAACGATTTAAAAACCAAAAAAAGGATTCAAAAAAGGAATCCACGGAAAATGTAACGTTTGTTGCTAGCCATGGATGGTTTCAAAAATTTAAAAAGAGGTCAAATTTACACAACATCAAAGTACAAGGGGAATCAGCTGCTACAGACACTGAAAGTGCAGCGAAATTCGTTGGTGATCTAGAAAACAATAAAACAGAAGAAGGCACAAACTTTTTTAGCTAAAGAAGAAAAGTTTATGTCATGTTATAAAGTAGCAAAAGACCGAATAACTCTCTTATTGGGCAGCAATGCCCCAGGTTGTATGAAGATAAAACCAATGGTAATTTACCAAGTGAAAACCCTAGAGCCCAGAAAAGTTATAATAAGCGGTGTGTTTCTGTTTACTGGAGATCTAATAAAAAAGAATGGGTAACTACCGCAATTTTTCAAGAGTGGTTTCAAAACTGTTTTATATATGAGATTATTGAGTATTGTGAGAACAATAATATTCCGTTTAAGATTTTATTGTTGATAGACAATGCCCCTAGTCATCCATTAAATCAAACATTAAATGAACTACACCCCGACATTCGTGGAATTTTTACCACCAAATACCACATCTATACTTCAACCTATGAATCAGTATGTCAGTGCCATGGATCAGCCAATTTTAAATTAAATTATTTAAGCCGAACTTGTAGTCAATGCCTAGCGGCAATAGATAATGAAGAAGGCAGAGGTCACAAAATCCTTATAACGGTTTGGAAGAGTTTTAATATTTTAGACTGTTTTAAAATAGTGTGCAATGCTTGGAAAGAAATTAAGAAAATTACGACACAGAAAGCCTGGAACAAGTTATGTACACGGACAGTTGCTAATTTTAATGACAATTAAATGCCTGTGACTCTATTATCATAGAAACGAACAACATTGTAGAAATGGCAAAAGAACTAGATCTCGAAGTGAATGAACTCCTTGCCTCTCATGATAGGTCCCTGACTAACGAAGATCTGTTAAACTTTGATCTCTTCATATTTTCAAGATAACCGCCACTTCCGGTTTACCGTCAGACCTCAACTTCATTATTTTAAATGGTTCTTTATTTTCGAGTTGTATTGATTTGAAGTATTTTATGGCAAATATCACCATATTCTTTAAGGCTCCTTAACCGTTTGATAAGGAAACGTTTGACGACAGAGAAACGAAAGTTCAGAAAAGGGTAAGCATGTGTTGATAAGACATTCCCACTGTTTTCTAATGGCTATGCTGACTATGACTAACTCGTGTTTTCTACATAAAATTCTTACACGAGAGATAACACAACTGTAGCACACCGATTTCGATGTAATTCGAAAAAGTACATTTCTCCCTATATTTAAAAAACGAAAAATATCATGTAAATTTATTAAATTGAAACTGATATTCATTTTTAATAAGCTTTCACTTGATGTATTATGCATGCATTATGTATCTTCATTTGAT
Source organism: Onthophagus sagittarius (assembly GCA_036711965.1). Taxonomy (NCBI): domain Eukaryota; kingdom Metazoa; phylum Arthropoda; class Insecta; order Coleoptera; family Scarabaeidae; genus Onthophagus; species Onthophagus sagittarius. The sequence goes on from JASERS010000001.1 coordinate 52,002,935, forward strand.
GTATTATGCACTTAAAGCGTGAAAAGGGGCGATGTTTTTCGGCTTTATTTAAAAACCACCCCATTAATTTTGTTGACGATAATAGTACTTGTAGTAATGATGTAGGATAAGTTTAGTAAGTTTAGTGATGGGTGTTAATAGGTGTTAATAGTCAGTGTAAAATAGGATATATATCACATTTAGGGGTGTTGGGGGTTAACTACCTCTTTTAAAATTAATTTAAATGAAATTAAATTATGTTGAATGTTCAAAAAGCGTTACATCTATTTTTATTCTACACATTGTTGAGAAAGGTACTACAGGTTTCTTTTAAAATAATTAAAAGTGGCGGAAGATGTTTTTGATTAGCAAATGTTATGGATTAAAAGGTATCAGTTTGCGTTGTGCATAATACCGACTGAACTACTATCCCCATTTTTAACTGTTTTAAAAGGAACATCAAGTACATTTGGACCCAGTGTAGTAATAATCAAAGCCGTTAATATTGCAACGTTTGTTACCAAAATTCAGAAAAATAACTTTAGCACACATTAAAAATTAACCATTGTTTACAAGTGGATTTATAATAAGTTATTGAGTGAACAATCAAGAGTAATCACATATTTTTTGTACCAAATTAATTTTATTTAGATGGAATTTTTCCAGTTTACAAATTTTTTTCAAACGGTTGATATAGAAAGGCGTTCCTGATCGAGCTACAATTCATAAAATATATTCACAACTTCTTAACAACTTTATCTGCTTTTACCATATGCTATGATCATTAAAATTTTAATACGTTTCGATTTCATTTTAATAATAATAACTTAATGATAATAATAAAAATAATAACATAATGGACTAAACCATCTTTGTAGAATTTTTAAAAAAGTGATTTTCAAAGCACTGTATCTCGAAATGAGTAAGTTAAATTTATGATGTGTTGTATGAATGTTGTTTACAATTTCGAGATGAACAAAAATATGAAATAATATACAGGGTAATCAATTAAAGAAAAAGCTATCTTAATTCGTCCTGCTTTTTAACACACCATGTACACTTATTTTGTCTTTATTGCAATGAATTTTAAAAAACCTTAAAAGATTTGTATACCCAAATTTTTCGCTAGATGTCTTACTTACATAACCAACCGTTTATATACATATCAGCGACCCTGTACATGTAATTTTAAATAAATAGTTATGGCTACCAAAAAAAAAATCATAATGTGCTAATAAAACAAAACGAAAGAGCATATTAGAATTATAGAAAGATTCGGCAGTAAGTTACAAGAAAGGGAAATAGACATAAAAAATGTAGTGAAGGATAGATGAAAGGCAGACTACAGAAGAAAACGATCACGTATAAGTCAAGAAGAAGATAACTGCAGAGATAGCATATTGTGCCTCAGGGTATTAAAACCTACTAAACCAGCTGCATTGCAAAGTATTGAACCAGAAATAAATCCTCTTACAGACTCCCAGAACTTGTGACCGCCAGGACATTTCAGAATCCATTATTTCCATCACCAAGATTTCTGAATGTATCAGCAATCGGAATAACGATGATGCCAAGTCCCCGTTGAAGGGTAGTTAAAGAATTAAATTGGGGGGCTAATGCCAAACGCAATGACTTGCGTTTTACCTGGAGTCAGGTTAAGTCCATGACGTCTAGACCTATCAAGTACGCTAGAAAGATCATTGTTAAGATGCAACAAAGCATCCGGGAGGTTCTTATTAATTGTCGAAGTAAAAGTTGAAGTTAATCTACATACAAATGATACTTATTCGAGATACCATCACTAATACAATTTATGCAAATTGAGAAGTGCTATGGACCTAGTACTCTGCCCTGCGAGACTCTGATAGAAAAGATAAGAGTCGAACTAAGACATACAAGAAGAGGTAAAACCAATAACAGTCTATTTAACAGGAGGGTATGGTCTACAGCCTATAGAATCCTTACTTACAAGTAAGTTAGGTAACACTACCAAGGCAACACAACGTTTATTACAAGCAGATTTAATATTGTTGGTTATCTTAATCAGTGCTGTAGTAGTACTATGCCCTTCACCAAAACTAGACTGGAACTTGGTAATCAGATTAAACTCCTCAAGATATTTTTGAATCTGCAAATATGTAGTTCTATACAGAAGATGACATCAATAACCCGAATATGTCGCGGCTCTACTTGTGATTTATATGAATAAATTGGCTGGTTTCATAAACTTGAAAAAGAATCATGTTGGAAACACCAACTTATCATATACTTATGAGCGGTACTGGATATTCCAATATATTTTCACCCTTCTGTACCGCCAAGTCAAGCCAGCCTGTATCACACACTCTCTCTCTCTCTGAAATGTGGCTAAAACATTATTTCCTTTTTTCTATTTCCAGATTCCCAGCGTTCATTGGAGATCTCCTGGCGGTTTCACATACATGCATCCTAGTTTTATAATTTTCAATGATACATCCCTGAATCGTGCAGTCTTCTCCACTCACCAAGCACTATTTCCCTTTACCATACTTTTCCCAAGTATTCACTCTTAAATATAGCTGCCATGAACATATTGAAATCTATTTAATTTTGTTTTACATGTGACTTTTAACACATTATTTGACATTTTTAACACGGAAACGGCGATATGTATTAATATTAACTAATTGTAAGAGTAATAAAAGTTTCTAAAATAAATTTTCTATTGAAACCTGCCAATAATAATGTTTGGTTACAATCGTATAAAAACGTTTCCAGCAAACAAATCTTAGAAATAGCCTGTATAGCATTGTTTTACGAGACCAATTCAACTCATAAATTGCCCAGTGATTTTACTTTTTATAGTTGTTCATACTGTACCAAATTTTAAAGCTTTATCATAAATAGTATTTAAGATATTTCAAAAAAATGTTTTAAAATTTGCCAACTTTGATGACCTATATCTTTGCTATTTTAGATCTTTGGCCATTTTTTTACATGTATTGTCATCATTTTCAGTCTAGTATATGTGGTTAAAATTGTTTCTCGAGTTCCCAAAACACCCTTTATAGGTTTTATATGATAGAATAAAATGTAAACTATGAGTGTTATTCACGAAACATGGTCGTATATAATTATAGAAAATTTATCAGAGGATATTTATAGGTGGATGTCTATATTCATATTAAGAATTTTATTACTATGATAATATCGATATAGACCCGATAAAAAAATTCAGTGATCGTTTTTTCTTTAATATTCGAATTTTACATCAATTTAAATCGAGTTCTTTTAAGTTTTTCCAATTAACGGTCATTTTTATGTGTACCAATTTCGTAGCGATAACCTGCTTTGAAAGGGAAGCCTTACATTAATAATTAATAGTCATACAAAACCAAAGTGTTTAAAACGTTGTCATTGAATTCATCTCATTTAAGGAATAAGTTTGAAATGACAAGCTTGTGCTTCTAAACACTCAAAATGTATTCTGTTGCTACTAATAAATATTATTAATAATAAAAATGGAAATGGATTTTTTTTGGTATAATGAATTCGTATCAATAATTTGCGAAAATATACAGAACTGTTTTAAAATCGTATTTCTATTACAATTTCACAACACAGCAATCTGTCAACAAACTGCCCAATTATTCATTTCAATTTCAACTTCACAATTTTTTTATAAATGAAATCATTTTTTTTAGATTTTTTTTCAGTCCCGTTTCTAAGGGATATATCCATGTAAAATAACAAAAAAAAACTCTCGTTGTATGTATCCTTTGAAAGATAAAACAGAAAGGGGACCTGTTTATTTTGAATACTACAAGGAAGTGGAAAATGAAATATCAGACAAAATCAATATTTTGAAGGTTTTGTGAGTTTATTTGATTTCTTCTATCTTGGTTAAAATGTTTAAATACGATGTTTTTTTTTCGGTTTTCATTGTAAAACGTCTTTAATTCAAGTTTTTTTATTCGGATGGTAAGTAAACAAAAAGTCTAATACGATTTATCTACATCTCACTATTTGTTGATTTATCGAGAGCCTTTGAGTCAAGCTTCTGGAATTCATTAATTAAATCGAAAAGGATTTATACAAAAATCTCTAACTTAGAGTTAATAATTATATTAACGATGTTACGCGTCCGTTCCTTTGTTAATTACGTTACCGTTTTATCTGGTACTTGTTGACGTCAGAGATTTCGAAATGTAACGCGGTCTATCACCTAAATGTTTATGCCCCGATAATAGGGACTGAATAGCTTAGAATTATGCAATACGTCGTAATTAAGTATACACGGTCGACTGTGTAAATGTTATATTTAACCTCTCTACATATATATATATATATATATATCTGTATATATATATCATATATATATATATATACAGATTTCCCCCGGTACGCGTGTACGGTATATTTGTGATTAACTTTTAAGTTTATTGCCATTTCTGTATTAATTTATTGCGTAATACCAATAAAGATATAAAATTCTTTTTTCATTCATAAAAAGATATTGTTTGGATCACAAATTAATTTTAATTCTAAATGGTATTTAAAAGTTTATAGTTATAGTTTTATAGATAAGAGAAAATGTGCTGTTATCTGACAGATTACATACATGCCGCCACATAATTTTCAGTTTATAGGAATATCGTAAACGTATCAGTAGCGAATTTGAAAAGGTTATAAAATCAAAGTTATTATTCACCGTTTCTAAATATTTACTTGAATTATCCCTGTATGTAACAATTTGGCTGTTATTATTACAAGGTCGATAAATATTTTCATTAAATTCTAAAACAACAACATAAAACATTAAACATAAAATATCTTGTGAAAAAATTAACAACATAAGAAGGATTGTTTCCTTAAAAAAAGAAATTCTAAAATTAACCTATTACTCATTCTGTGATTGCACAGGGACACAAAACATTTTTTATCTGCCTCATGGATTCTCTTTTGAAGCACTTATTTTATACATTATTTCATTTAAAGTGACTGATTCTCGTGATAAACTATTCTACAACAAATTCTTTATGTACCTGTTCACATTAATCTGTTTTCTTCGTAGTGTAACTTGATATTTATCAAGTAAGTATTTACTTATCATTGTACGGGATTTTAATGAATAGCACCTTATTTATAATATTTAAGTGTTAACAACTTCCAATTGATATTATTTACTTTATTGGGCGTTATTGTTACAAAATCTGAGTTCTTCATATAAGACGTGTATTGAACTTTTAATACGTCAAGTAGTTACATATGCGGTAAATTTCCCCAATAAAAACCATAAATGATTTTATCATAAACCAGCAGCAAAAACATAATTTATCTGCTATTTAGATGGCAAATTGTTGAAACATTTAAACGTTTATAACTTATTATATTATTATTATTATTATTATTTGTTACTGTTTAAACATTTATAACGTTTGACATTTTGAAAAATTTCAATTAATTTTTCTAATTCTTTAATAATTACATATCTACTGAAGAAGAGCAGGCTAGCTCGAAACTAGTTTAGAATAAATAAATTTGAATATCACCAGATACTTCTGGTGTAAATGTAATTATAAAAAAAACCCTAATTAATAATTGGTGAACAAAGGTGAAATCGTGAATTTTTATTATAATCAAATAAAGGAGGTTTAAACAGTGTTGTTAAATACCCAGTTATTTGATTTCCAGGAAAAATTCCCAGGGTATATACTAGAGATGTGCAAATTACTTGAGTCCCGTCGGGGCACGATGGGTCATGGATGAACCGGCATCAATTTTTGTACCACACGTGAACGTACGTGATCGTGAACGACTTTGGTTTCGACGGGATCCGGCATGACCCGATTGAGTCGATTTTGAGACGGAGTTATAAAAACCAGTATTGATATGAAAGACGTGTACTTTATTATCTATACCAGCAATTCTCAGCCGCTGATCTGGAGGACCGATACCGGTCCGCAGAGTATATTTATCCGGTCCTTGAACAATTTTTATCCATCCCAATTATCATGTTTTTGAATATACAGTATGTTCGCGATTGAAAGAATAAATTCGGTACCTTTTTAGCAATTGATCTTGGACAGAAATGATGCACCAGATGAATTTAAACGTTTGATTTGTGATTTATTTTCGACCCAAACCAACTGGTTAGTTTGCATCAAATATTAGTTGGGTTGGGTTGCGCCATCTAAGAACGTAAGTGGGGTGACGGAGTTACGGTGGTGATGAGCCACTGTCTAGCAAAGACCTGAAGTGGGGAAGCCAGATACAATACGTAGTCGATAAGGAGCATAGAAGGGTGGGGGCTTTGTATAGAGTCATGGGTTCCATGTTCGGTCCAAGCATGGAGAAAAGAAAATTAATTGGCTCTGTGATTTATTCCCAGGTCCTGTATGACAGCAGGGCCTGGAAAGAAGCGATACAAGTAAAAGGAACGTGATGCGGTTAAATAGGCTACAAAGGAACATCCTAATTAGACTGACCAGCTCCTATAGAAAGTCCGTCGGTACAGCGCAAGTGGACTCCGCAACAGACAGCATCTTTGCAGAATGGCAGGGCAGGTGGCAATAGGATTCAGGAAAGGAAAAATGGACTAAGAGAATTATTCCCAATACAGGCCCCTGGATTAAACGTAAATGGAGATCAACAAACTATCAAGTTAGCCAGTTTTCACGGGACATGGGTGTTCTAAGGCTTATTTACACCTCCATAAAATATCCGAGCGTGACCTCTGTGTATATTCTGAGGAACAAAATGACGCAGAGCACAATTCTTCCGTTGTCCTCGATGGTATCGAGCTTGACTTTGTTCGCGGTGTTGATGCCAAGAATTCGACAGGAGACTGTCGTTAACATTATGTTAGAAAGTGAAGAAAACTGGGAAACGGTGAAACGTTATATTAGAAAAGTAACTACCTGTAAGGAAAAAGAAGAAAAGGAGTACATCCTAGAAGAAGAGGATAGAGGGGAGGATTACCCTCCCCTCTCCCAGGTATGATATATTTACTGGTAATAACAAAAAGTAATCTTTATTTTTTCTTTTTTTACGACTTTGAGGAGAAGAATTGTTAGTCCCAGTGGGTAAGATAATTGCAGGAAAAGAAAAGGATAGAGGGCAGTTCTCCACTCCCCTCACCCAGGTATGAAAAATAACTCGAATATAACAAAAAGTAGCGTGGGCCGTATTTTTTATATGCTACTGAATCCGGACGAATTCGTTGGTGAAGGATATAGAGAGGAGCATAGCCCTCCCCTCATACAGGTATGAATATCGCATGTAATACATCAAAAGGAGCGTTTGGTTCTGTTTTCTCGATGAATGTCCGGCATGGATGACCAAGGCAATCGGCGAGGAACGGGAAGGAAGAAGATGAGAAGGGTCGTCCTATCCGGCGATTCAGGAGGAAAATGAGGAGAGGGATTTTTAGTGGCCCAACCCAACCCAACCCAAAGACTCCACACTACCCGGCCAATCAAGACCCAAGGCCGGGTGTCTGATAGCATGACAGCTGTGCAGATTTTCTCCGACCTCGATAAAAAAAAAGGTTGCGCCATCAACCTTATCTGAATGTAACCTAACCCAACGAGCTACTTAGCACTAGTTATTAATTGGGTTTGGCTGAACCATTATTTTGAATCCAACCCAACCTAACAAGCTAGCTAGCATTAAATAGTTGGGTTGGGTTCATCAGCCTCGTGAATACAGTGTAAGTGGTTGGCCAACGCTTTTTAAAAATATGAGAGAGACCGACAACGAAATTAAAGGGATAATTTTATATCCTGAAGAGTATCAAAAATGTTGATAGGTGAGCGTCCTGTAAAGAGATTAGGAAAAGATCAAGCTTGTACTGAAAAAACGAGAAGTGTTCGTGTTTTTGCTAAAATAAAGCTTTTTTAAAACTAACATGATATTAACAACGTCATTTGACCAAGATTAGAAATTAGACGAATCAACACAATCAAATAAGACCCGGTTAATTAATAACATCCTTGTTAAAAAGTTTATACTAACAATAAGACATACAGTGTCCGTAAAGTGATGATGCATTTTTGATAATTTCAAAGTATTCACACATTGCGCAGATCAAATCCTCCACAATATTGTCGTGAGTTTCACTATTAGATTTTTAATGTCAGATTTTACTTTAATAGAAGATGTTCTTAATCCTGTGTGGGAATTCTTTATCATAATTCAGATGTGTAAGGTAACAAATTATTAGCTATTTACACCGATTTTTTGTCGTTTTTAGGATGATCAGCTATTACAGTATTTATTCACACAACTGACGAATTAGAACTTTTAATTTATGATTTGTTTAATGAGCCATCAACCTCATCTGATCCCAACCCAACCCACCTAACCAATTAGTGGTAGATATTAATTGGGTTGGGATGAGCTTTTAATTTCAGCCTAACCCAACTAGCAACTTAGCATTAAATATCAATTGCGTTGGCTTGAACCATCAATCTGATCTGAACCCAACCCAACCTAAGTAGCTTGTTACTGCTACTTATTAGATGGGCTGGGTTAAGATATTAACCTTAACCCAGCTCAATCCAACTAACTTTTTGGCAGTAAATATCAGTTGGGTTGGGCCATCAACTTGATCCTAATTATATATTTAGCACCAGATATTAGTCGGGTTGGGTTGAGCCATCAGAACTAAAAATTGACCAGACAAGCATTCAAAATTTTATTGAATTTATTCATATCATCATGACAACACTGTATTATTATTGATCAAAAATTAATATCAAATTATTTGACATAACTTGCAAATAACAGGACATTGTTCAAAATAATTAACCGCTCCGCGCAATTTTTGGACAAATTCTATAGGTCTACAGGTTAAAAAAGGTTGAGAAACGCTGATCTATACCGTACTTTTTAAACGGTTCCAACTTCAACATTATACGTGATTTTTTTTTGCAAATACATTTTCAGTATCTAAATGTTGAAGTCAAAATACTAATCAATTTTTAAGTAAATACGATTATAACGACGGGCAAATTTTAATTTAAATTTAAGATGAATGGAGGAAGATCTTTATAACGTTAAAGGAAGTATTACCCGTAAGAATATTCCAGGTTTTATTATTTATTTTAATTTTATAACAGTCTCATTTATTTCAAAACATGATAAATAAAACTAAACACCGCGTTAGTTCTGCCATTCTGTCAAACACAATTAATTAATAATCAAATTAGCAGGTAATTAAATATGATTCGTACATTTGATCACCTGATCATGCTACGTGATTCAGTTATGATATTGAAGTGACTGGCGTGCGTGACCCGTGTGGGCCTAGATCGTGAGCGGACGTAACCGGACATCAAAAGTCAGTCATGCGCATAGAGGTATTTATAAAATTTAAAAACAGTAAAAATTCCTAAAAACATTAATACATAAACCCTGAATATACAATATTTGGTTTCATAATAACTTGTTCTAATATAAATTACGCCAGATTCGTTTGATATCGCTTTACAACAACTCACTAAACAAAAAACTTGTATTTTGTATTTTTGTATTATTCAATCTCTTACTCAGGTTTAATATAAAGTTTATCCTATTAACGGTCATTTTTGTTTGTACCAATTTCGTAGTGATAACCTACTTTGAAAAGGAAACCATACATTAATAATTAATAGTCATACAAAGCCAAAAAAACAAATTTCACTTAATTATTAAATTGCCGGAAAAAATCTGTTAAGTATCAATTCAATCTCCCGTTATAACCCCACTCTCAGAATCACATCCCGCAAGGGATTTTTAGGTTGAGTTCAAAACATATCTCAAAAATGGATTGAGATATCGTGATGAATTTTTTTGTCTTTATAAATGACAAAAAAATCATCAAGATAACTTAAGAGTTCGATTTGTTACGGTTTTTGCAAAATGATTAGGCAAATTGTAAATTTTGTAAAATACTACAAATGTTGATTGAGTTTAAAACTTCTTTTCAAAAACGGGTTGAGATACTAAGATATGGTTCTAGTCACGAAAAAAATCATATTTTCCTCCATAAGCTAAAAAATAAAAATTTTTTAAAATAAAAAAGATATTTTAGAATAAAAAAGGTTTTCACTTTGGGATTGGTTCCAGAATTCCAAAGTGGTTTTTGTTGCTGCTAAAAAAAGTGTGTCTCAAGTTCCGTATAAAAACCTTAATGAACCAATGACCAAAAATTATCAACAAATAGGGCAAACAGCGCATAAACCACAGGTATTGGTGATTGCTGATAGTCACGAACGACAAGCCCGCCAACACATTGCCAGCTTCTTGAATGAAGAATATATCGTTATTACTATTTTCAAACCTAATGTTAAATGTGTGATGTGTAGGAATATGTTGAAAATATGATCTCTGCAATATTTTAAACGAAACTACTATGCCGTGATTTTGGCTGGCACTAACGATGTTTTGGGCGGTACCATTGTAGGTAGGGAAGATTATAATAAAATTAAATACCTGTACGATCGTTGTAATTTGATATACTACCAACCCAACCCAACTCTTTTTTACACGGTCGTTTTAACACGATTTTGAAATAACACGGTTCACTAATACATTTTTTTACACGATTTTTTTTTGTTTTCGTGCTATAACAAAAAATTCGTGTAAAAAAATGTATTGGTGAACAGTGTTATTTCAAAATCGTGTTAAAAAAGACCGTGTAAAAAAAGAGTTGGGTGTATGTACCAGCCCCTTACTGGTACGGTAAACATACAAGAAACGTACGATTATTTTAAAATTATTATTAAAAGTGTTAATTCTTTTGTTGATACCAATGCTACTATAAATGTAGGTGATAAAACTAGGCATGGATTACACTTGAATATCAAAGGTAAGGAGAAACTCTGTGCTTACATTTGTAAAAGTATAGGGAAAACTAAGGACCGAAAATATCAACTAACTGTTGTAATCTAAACCGGTTTAATGCAGCAACTTAAATTTTCAAACGTGGTGCCACTTATAGAACTTGTGTAGTGGACATTGGTAACATAAGTCATAAAGTTAAGAGTACAAAAATATTCCTTTCTAGATGTATTCATAATGATTATAATGTTGGTTGTACTCATTGTGAGTGTAAGGTAGTAAACCATAATTATCTCGGATGGCGAAATAGGTATTTTTTATTATAACATACAGTGTCTTCGCAATGAGACTCATCTAATCGACGCTTTCTTAAAGTTTAAACATTACGATAATATATATCTCAATGAGCACTTTTTGCATGAGGATGGATTTCACTCCATAATGGTGGTATTGCCGTTTACGTGAGGAACTCCTTGTGCCTCGTGTTGCCTGTCGACTTTTCAAATCATTGCTATATATCGATCGTCCCTTGGAAATTTTGACATTTTCCAGAAAAGATTGATGCATTGTTGAGTAGATTGGCCCATGATAGAGGAATTATTGTGACTGGCGATTTTAGTGTCCATTTTTTCAAATCTAAAGAGCTGGATTTTTATGTGACTTATGTGAATCATACGGCCTCGTAAAGTAGTTTCTACAAATACAAGAAAGAACGCTTGTCTAGATAATATATTTACTAGTTTAAGTGCTAACGACATCACATCGGATGTGGTTGATCCCTCCTTCTCTGACCATCTAACGATTTCTTTTCAAGCGACTCGACAGAACGTTTATAACAAGCCTTCTCGAATAAATTAGACCTATCAATGCTAAAGGTCTATTTGATTTCCACAATGCGGTATGGGATATAAATTTCTCTTGTATTATTTGTAACAACTCAGATATAAACACAACCTTCTCGCGTTTTATTGCATAAATAACAACTGCTTTCTATGACAATTTTTCCATTGAAACTAAGTTTGACAGTTGGAAGACGAATGTGGCGAATACAAACTGGTTTACAAATGAAATACGACAGTCTCGGGATACTTTACATCTGATTTCAAGATTTAGTAGGTATAATCCCAGTTTGGTAATTCTCGATGCACAGAGAAACTACCGCAACTATCATCGCGAGATAATCAATACCAGCAAAAAAATGTAATAGTAGATACATATCTAAAGTTGATAATAAGCATAAAGCTATGCGGGGTATTATAAAAGATTATAACCATGTAAGATAGGAAGGCCTACCCAAAAACCTTACCGCGACAAATTTTAATATATCTTTTTAACAGTGTAGCACCACTCAATAACAGCCGTCAGCGTACATGGTCTGCGACGAAACGTGACCCCTTTAAATTTTCAGTAACGTATACCAATGTCCGCAATGCTATCTCCGGGTTGAGGAATAGAAATAGTCGGGATTTTTATAACCTCAATACTAAATTAATAAACGCAATATAACACATTATAACGATAATCCTGTGTAAATTATACAATCATTTCATCAAAGAGAATACTTTCCCTGATTGCCTAAAGATGTCCAGGGTGGTTAAGTCTATAAAGCGAGTTCGTGTGAATATGTCTCTAACTACAGGCCCTTGTCTATCATCTCAATATTAGAAATGGTTTTCGAAATGATATTAAAAGAGCAATTTAGAAGGTAATTATTTGTTAACCGATAGTCAATTTGGATTCAGACAGGGTATGACCTTGTAGAGAGTATCCAATATTATTTTGAAGATAAGCTCTACGGCCAATCACAGTTCTATGGCCTTAGAAAAGCGTTTGATGGCGTCAATCATGATCTACTGCTAAATAAATTGTACCAATTAAATTTTGCTTAATATAGTTAATCTTTTCCGCTCTTACCATTACAACCGCCAACAATTTGTATTACTGAAAGGAGAGCAATCATCTGATGAGTATCTACTCTGCCAATGAAATATGGAGTTCAAATATGGAGTTCCAATATGGATAAGTGCTTGGACCCGTTTTGTTCTTGATTTGTATAAATGACTTCTCACTGGTACTACCCTATCCTACAAGACTCATTATGTTTGCAGACGACACGTCGACTATTGATGGTAGTCGTGACTTTATGGAGTTGGCTTGTATATTATTAAAATATTCCAAGGCATATTAAGTGATTGGTTCCAGAACAATAAATTATGTATAAATAATAACAAAACTCAAACCTTATATTTCTCGCTACGACCGATGGATATAACAACTGATAACCAGTTGATAATCTGGGGGTTACTTTAAATCCTAAATTAAGTTGGGAATAACACGCAACAAATCTCTGTTCATTAACTAAAAATATATATCTGTTGGGTCAACAGAAGCCTGTTGTGTCACTGTAAACATTACTGAGCTTTTCATATGGCCTACGCACTGTTGTGCTGAGGTCCTTGTTCAAAATAGTTCAAAATATGATATCTCTAAACAGGATTGAGATGTTCAAATATGGTTTTGTTCTCGAAAAACATACATACTTTCTTTTATAAATGACTCAAAATTTCTTTAAAATATACGAATTAGATTTTTTATATTTTTTCAAAATAATTAAAAAAACTGTTAATGTTGTGAAATGTAACAAACTTAGGTTAAGTTCAAAACATGATCATTAATAGTATTATAAAGTAAATAGTACAACCTAAGTGGCCATTAGTTTTGTAGTCCTGTACATTCCCACACTGCGAAATGTTTATCGTTCTCACACAAACTATATTGAAAACATTTAAGAAAATGTCTAAAAATTTCTTAACTTAAAATTTTGACACGAATCGTCATTATTTTTACTATAGTATATACAGGTTCCTTCATCTCAGCTCCCGTTTTCTGTAGCGTAGTTATTAATTAAGTAATTCGTTTAATATTTTACAGGCTTATACTGTATCTCAGACCGCACTTCAGGAAATTATTTTTGATGATACAGACTGTTCCAAAAAAGAGGAAGTCATGATGATATATTTTTTTTAATTACACGATATATATTTTCTCACACTTCAATCAGTTCAAATTTATACAATTTGTCTCTATACTAAGTTGTGCCCCTGAGGAGTTATAGTCCTTCAAAGTTGAATTTTAAATTTGTAAAACATGGAATCTCAGTAATACATTAAGTTAGACAAAACAGATTTTGTATACGTTATGTGTACCAAGGGTATTACAAGGTTAACAAGTTGAGATCAATTAAACCATCTCAACGGGTTAACTACGGGTGATGATACCATAAATCTGATAGATATTTTTCGCCTTTTGACGGATTTGATACATAATTACCTCATTTCATGTGGAATTTAATTCTAAGCATTTTAAGGAATTCATAGCTTCCTTATGAAATTTTCGATCATTTTAATAATATTAATGAAATACATGCCTTTATTTATTCCCGTTTTTTTCACAAAACGACAAAGTTTTTTAAAAAATATTAAGAGTGAAAAGGTTATAGAATTAAATTCCGCATGAAATGAGGTAATTATGTATCAAATACCATACATTTGTATCATTATGTATCGACAAAAGGCGAAAAACCTACATGAACATTTATAGTACCATCACAGTTAATCAACCCTTTGAAGTGGTTTATTTGATCTCAACTAGTTACTGATTAGTAGCCTTGGGACACTCACAACGTATACCACATTTGGTTGTTCTCACATAATGTATGACTGAGATATTGAATGTTTTAAAAACTTAAAATTCTACTTTAAAACAAACTGGTTACCCTAATTACATATTTCTACTAGTATTATACTAAAACAACTAAAATTTCTTAGAATAAAATTTGCTAAGATCAGGACTAAATATAAAACAATAATTAACAACTGAATACAGAAAATATCGGTAGTGAATTTTCTGCAGATACTTTATTATATAGGGTGTGTCAAATGTCTGGAATATACAGGGTGAGTCAATAGCGCGAGGACCGAAGATTGTGGTCTTACTGTTGAAAATAAAAAAAAAGTTTTTATGTCTCATATATTACAAACAAAGCTGCATTGATTAAAACAATTTTCAGCTATACAGAGTTTTTCACAATTCTAGGCCCCTGGTCAACTTCATTTTTTTAAATGGAACCCTATGAATCTTGTAACATATGTTGATTACCTGTCTTAAATGCTATAAATGCGTATATTGTTTTCAAATTTTGAATGCAATATTGCCAAGTTATTAATCATTTTGTGAAAATTTTTGAAAAATCATGTGGTGACTTAAGATTCTTTATCTCCATTATTATTAATTATTGAAGATGGTAATTTGGCATATCGATAAAAAAAACTTTGGTCTTTCAAACCCCACTAACACTATTGGAAAATACTATACAGGGTGGTTACCAGAGCCCGTTAATTAATAAAATGTTTGGGGTACTATAACTTTGTTATTTTAAATGGAACATCCTATATTTTTTCAATGCCTCAGAAGGCTTTGTAAATTACCTTTCATTTTTATTAGGTATATGGTATATCTAACCTGCGTACTTTTTGAGATAATTAGACTATTACAAAAATATCGGCATAAACCTGATTTTTTTCACAAGTAAACTATGAAGGAGACATTTTTAAACCAATGTCAGTATGCTTATTTCGTAAAAGATGGAATAGTATGGATCTGTGCATAGACACTAGCATTAAAAAAACAACTATTCAAAAATTCTATTTAAATATGTTGCAAAAATACTATCATAGTGAAGAGGTGTACCATCGTGCCGAGACCACATCCTTTATCAAGCAGCTAGTGAAACATCTAAAAGAGCTGGCCATTGATTTTTTAAGAAATTCAAAAAGAATGTCCGCTGACGATTGCCTTGAAGAAATACAATCAGTTCAAATAATAGGACCCTACAATCCCTGCCTTGATATTTTGGGACTATCTGTTAGTGGATTACTTTTCATATTGACAATATCGTAGTAATGAAGAATAAAGCGGTTTACATAGTTATTTTGACAAAACATAGCTTATTGGCTGTATAGAAAATATGCAAAAAAAAATATATTCTTGTTGAAATTTTTCTAATACCTATTTCAAAAATTCTAGTCTTTTTTGAACTGAATATGCACAGATGTATACTCATTTTTTACGAAGTACACATACTTGCATTTGTAAAAAAGTAAGGTTTATACCAACATTTTTGATTCAGTCTAATTATCTCAAAAAGTACTTGTGTTAGACATACCATGTGCTTAACAAAAGTAAAAGCTAATTACTAAAGCGTTTTGAAGAATTGAAAAAATATAGGGTGTTCCATTTAAAATAACAAAGTTATAGTCAACCAAACATTTCGCAAATTAACTGGTTCTGGTAACTACCCTGTATAATATTACTCAATAGTATTAGTGGCGTTCGAAAGGCCCAAGCTTTGTTTATCGATATGCCAAATTACAATATTCAGTATTTAACAATAATGCTGATAACGAATTTTAAGCTACCACACGATTCTTCAAAAATTTTCACAAAATGATTAATAACTTGGCAACCTTGCATTCAAAATTTGAAAACAAGATATGCAGTTATAGCATTTAAGTCAACTAATCTGCATATGTGAAAAGATACGTAGGGTTCCATTTAAAAAAATGAAGTTGAATACGGGCCTGGAATAGTGAAACACCCTGTATAGCTGAAACCAATTTTAATCGATGCAGCTTTGATAATAATGTATGATGACATAAAAACTTTATTTATATTTTCAACGGTAAAGCCACAATCTTCTGTCCCCGCACTATTGACTCATCCTGTATAGGAAATATATGTATATTTCCAATTAGTGGTTTTAAAGAAAAATGTCTCAAATAAAAGTTTTTTTTATTAATTGTGGCGTATTTTCAGGCGATATACTTTTATTTGTATTGTATTTTCTTTCTCTGCTATAGCAACGAACATTGGAGAAAACTGCCTACTCTGATTGTATTTGCTGATATAATATCTTTAGAAAACGCATTTTTTCGCTATATTCCAGACATCTGACATACCCTGTATAAAGTTACTATTTTATTTAATGGTGAGTTTTCTTTTCAATTCCGTAGAGAAACGCTTTACATTAAACAAAGCCCTAGAGCGATTAGAATATGCAGGGCAATACCCCTCGCCTGATCGATAATTTTGTTATATCAAAACCTCTCCGAGTAAATTCATAAGACTGAAACCAATAAGTTTATTGTATTGTTTGTATAAAATATATTTAATAAACTTGTTTTGTACTGTCTCAATGATATTCGAATGATAGGCTGTTCCAGGATCCCAAACTCATAAATTTAATGTTTGTTTAGAAAATCCATACAAAGCTAATTTATCTAAAACTACATTATTTTTATTTATTTTTTTATTTTTACTTATTCGGGATACAAACAGGGTTTCCCCCACAATAGTTTCCTCTAACAGAGTACAATCAGTAACAACATAAATGAAATCAGTGAATTAACAACCAAACAATTTCACATAAAAATCAGGTAACAGTAAAAATAAGTAACAAACTCTAGATAAAGTAAAATAAAAAATAGCGTTCTCAGTTAATAATACGAGCCAGATTGAACACGAATATATTCAATGACATATTGTCAAACTTAATACACTCTTGCGGAAGGACGTCAACGAAGAATTAAAAATATCGCACGTTAAGCAATGACGATTATAACAATGCATCAGTCACGGTAAAGGTGGATAGATTTTTGATTCCCAGTGGGATAACTGGGAATCAAAAAAGGAATGTGTCTCAGAAGCTCTGGCGAGTCAACGAAGCCGTTCGTTAGCCTGAACAAAAACATCAAGTCAGTAGCAGTACGACGTCCACGCAGTGCACGTAAGCCAAATACAGTGCACCTCTGCTCGTAGGAGCAATAAGGCAATGCGAATTTGTGAGCCAGATGTCTCACAAATCTGACCTGCAAGGCCCCAATGCGATCAATCTGCAACAAACTGAAGCAAAATTAAGAATGCTGTTCACATAAGCCATGTAAAATGATTTGATGCACTGTAGCTTGGTAAATAATATCATGATTCACTTTATCAAATGCTTCAGCAAAATCAGTGTATACAATGTCAACTTGACCTGTTCTATCCAATTCAAAGCTAACAATAAGTTAGCTTTTAATTATCTTAAATCAATAAGATTTAAGATAATTAAGTTAGTTACTATAGATCTGTTAGAGATATGTAGTGCCTCGGACGTTATTAAATATTCTATTATATGAAATGCTTTCGAAAACGTTTGCAAAACAGGATATTATTGAAATTGGTCTATAATTAGCGAGTTCACTTACATAACCAGACTTATGTATAGGTACAACAGGTGGAAATTGCAAGGTTAAAGATAATAGAGAGTGGTATCGCAAAACACTCCTTACAACCTTTTCGATGTAAATATCCCCTTACAATATTTGTGTCTCTTTTGGCTTATATTGTGAACACTTAAAACAGTTCTCAACAATATGAGTTGACATTTTATTAACATTTCCGTGTATATACTATACACAAAAAATGCATATTTACACATTACACTCCTGTTTAAAAAACACCAACTTACCCTTTGGCACGTTTACTATATTATTCTTTGCTACAGAAACTGATATTTATACAGTGCTAGCGTAAAATAACCCTCCTTTAACTTCTGAATAAATTAAGATATAAAAAACAACATGAATAGAAAAAAGTTGATTTCTAAATCTTGCTATCACTTTTAGGTTTTCCGAAAAATGGATTAACTTTGTTTTTTTTTAAATGGGACACCCAGTATATTATGATGTCCTCTGAAAGATAAAGACAATATTATTGCTATATTCTTAGTTTTTCGCACAAAAATGAAGCAAAATGTTGAATTTTTGCCGAAAAAATCAAGGTTACCAGTGGACCAGGTAACCGGTGGACGATCAATTAAAAATCGGGTTACGCTGGGTTATGAAACAAATGCAAGAAAACGATAAAAAAGTTCTTATTTTTGAAGACATTGAAGTGCAGATATTAAAACAATTAGTTAATGCGCCCATGATGTCCTCTGCTGCTACAGCACAATATGTGATGTGAGTCCAACAACGGAGCAGAAATATTTAAAGAAGAATAAATATCATCCATATAAAATTAAGATGCTTCACGAATTAACAAAAGATGACTCTGATAGAAGAACAGAATTTTGTTAGCTGATGACGAACATGATTGAACGAAATCCATCATACTTGAAACACATTTGTTTCAGTGATAAATGTACTTTCTGTCGGGATGGAAAATTGCATCGGCGTAAAATAATTGTACGTTATTGGAGTGCAGTTAACCCACATGAATATCGTGAAGCTGACTCTCAAGTTTCGAAGAAAATAAATGTTAGAAACAAATATTTCGAAAATCACATCATGGAACCAATATTCCTAACCGAAAATTTTGCTGGAACATTATATTTAAGATTATTAGAAGAAGATGCTAATCCAAGACTTTTGCAAATTATACAACAGAATCCTGACGACTTTGAAATGGAATTATTATTTCATCAAGACGGAGCACCTCCACATTATGTGGTAATGGTATGAAATTATCTTGATACAAAGTTTAATTGACGGTTGATCGGTCAACGTATTTCCCAAAGTCTTTTAGCTCACGGACCCCTTTTCTTAGTCAAACCTTGCCGACGGACCCCCAGGGTGAAAAACTACATTAAATACATAATAGAAAAATGAAGACTTTAACTTTGTTGTCTTAATGGTAAATGGTGACGTAAAAATAAAATATATAAGGTAAACATTCTGTCGAAGAAGTATTTATTGATTATAACTTTTGTACTAAAATACAATAAAACATTAATGGCTTGTATGAACCTGATGGGATGTTATGAGTTTATTTATGTCCGGCTCGATGTATGTCAGTAGCAACCGCAAATTCCCCCGATTACTAATTTCCAGTCTGTTTCTTTTCTTTGTGACGAGGCTCATAACAGCACTGAATCCACGTTCTACCAAATACGAAGACGGAAAAGCAATCAACAGCTTCTATACAATAACCCATAATGCTGGATATAAAATTGGGATCGGTTTTTGTAACCAGAAATTTTCGTATCCTTGCTTAAACATTGGTTTCAGCTCCTCATTTGTGGATAATTCAATAAGTTGCTCCTGTACTGGCATGTACTCATCTGCATTTGTGCTCTGAGTTTGACTACTTACAAAAGAGTTCAACACCCAGTCGGGAATATCCAAATGAAGAGCCGTTGGAGTGCCGTTAAGTGTTGACAATAAGCAAGCGAATCTTCGTCTCTATTTTGCAATTTTGAAAGATTTGGAAACTGAGAACATTCTCCTCTTCCCAAGTTTTGATTGTATAGCAAAAGATTTGCAACAGAGGCAGATATTACACTTTTAGTTCTGATTAAATTTAGTGTGTCACCTTGTAGTTTCAAATTAGTCTCGTTGAATCTGGTAAATAAATCAGCTCAATATCATATTAACACACATAAAAGAGCCGCTTTCAAATCATACCAATACATTTTAACACCTTTATCTAATAAAGACAGAAACATAGAACTTTATATAATTAAAGAGTAACCTATTATCATGGTTTTCAATTTCATGACATTAATGATATTTTCAATAAATTAATTTTTAAACACAATAATAATAGAACTACTAGTCTTTAACCTCTTATTACAGAATCACTCATTATTGGATCAATCTCAGCTTACATCAAAAATATTATTGAAAGATACAACATTATTATTAATAATGATAATTATAAATTATTAAAAATTTTTAATAATTTTTTTCTATACGATTTTTTAAGAAGTATTCGACATTTCGGATGAAACTTTTGCGATTGCCTACAAATTTATACTCCAAAGACGTCGTTAGTGCGACGGAGATTTGGGTATTTGAAGATTTACATGTTCACATGTTCCATGCACAAAAGGCAGCTTTATAGACAACGATAATTTCACAAATCACATGACTACGACTCAAGTTGAACTAGAACCATTGACTTTGTGACCATTGACAGCTTTGTGTCAATTCTACAGGTAAGTCATCACTTTAACCTTCAATCGTTTCACTGTTTAGACTTGTTCTTCATAATCAATAATGAAGAGAATCCTTGTTCATATAAATAATTTGTCACGAAATGTTACATAATTTCTTAGAAATCGCTTTCTTACACCAAAACTGCTCTAAAAAGTCAGTTTCAAATGTGTCCTTTCGCCTTCTTCAAGAAATTTCAACTTCTGTATAGTTATTATATTCTGGGAAATAACGATTAAATTCGGCGTCAAATATTTGCAGATGACATTTGATGTTTTTTTGTATGTTTTTATTGAAACGTGTCATACTTTTTGTTATCAAGGAGTTTCTTTACATTAACTTTCTTTTGTTGAAAATGCACTATAATTAGTTGTCTTTACAAGCTTGGCTAATCCATAATTGATGTTTACAAATAAATGTACGAAGTTTATTCAGAAGTTAAGCCAAATGCAACTGAGATGTCATGTCAGAAAATTGCTTTAGCAAGTCTTTTGACAACCAAATGGAAGGTTTTCATGATCTGCATGTCTTAACACATTAGATATCATTTTGCTTAACTTTTAGGATATGCTTAGTTTTGTTTTTTAATTATTCAAATTTTATTATTTTTTTGTCATTTTGTTTTTTTTAATCATTTACTAATTTAAAATAAACACAATGAAAAGTATTTCTCTCTTTTTAAAATTTATTACATTTCAATATGTTTAAAAATAACATTAAAGTAACCATTATATAAATTCCTTTATTTCAAAAAGTAAAGCCTATTAAGTGCAAATAAGTGTTAATCTCCGTGATTTATTTGCAAAACGTGATTGAGGTAACATCTGCTTAAAAATTTTTTCTATTAGTCATACATCGGTCAACGCCAATTTTTATTACATTAGCAATATATCCTAGCTTTTAAAGTTTAAAGCCCGACAAACGAGTGATTCACCATTTGTTTGGGTAGGTTAGTTCCAAAAATAGCACGTTTAAAAATATTACGCGTTCGCCAACAAAAGAAGGAATATTACAAAATTAGTTAAAAAAAATGTGGAAAACCTGATTTATTCTATTAGAAAGGTGTATAATTATTTATAATAAACACAGTCCCACAGTTTAACAGTCTAATTACGGTTAAACAAACAACAAGGTACAAAATTGGTCGTAAAACAATGGTGGTGCACTTTTACAGAATAAGCACTGGTAATTATTTATGATATAGTAAGGTAAGTAATAAAAAACACTATCATTCACGTGTGTGGTATAAGTGTTTGTTTTTAACGTCCTAAATTTATGTTATAATTAAAACAGGATTTATGGTTAGCTTTTATTGTTTCAGAAAACACGACCTCCGTTGTGAAAAAATAAAAATACAGCACGGTAAGAATTTTCTGCTATACAACTGACGCAACAGCATTTTAAGAGGTAGTTTATACCATCG
This sequence comes from Onthophagus sagittarius, assembly GCA_036711965.1. Taxonomy (NCBI): domain Eukaryota; kingdom Metazoa; phylum Arthropoda; class Insecta; order Coleoptera; family Scarabaeidae; genus Onthophagus; species Onthophagus sagittarius. Next base: position 52,025,174 of record JASERS010000001.1, read on the forward strand.
AAAGATGGACATGCAGCCTGTTTACGACTGTTCTAAAATCGTTTGGCACGGAACGCGGCTGTTTATACCGTTGGGATAGTAAAATTTGCACGAATTGCTAGTAAAGGCGTAGTAGACACGATCTCGTCAATTTTCCAACGTAAACTTAGGTGAGATTACAACTTGACCTGCGTTAACAATGATTACTTTAGACCATATTGTTTATTATAGAGATATATGAATAAATAAGTCATTGAATACAGTTGGGAAGTGGTCATTTATTTATCAAGTCGTAAAATCTAATGCTGTTGTCTTCGGAGTGAACACTGTTAATGGGATCTCGGAAATCCCACCAGTAAATCTAGGGTCGAGAACGGAACTGACCTGGATCAAAGGCAATCACGGTACACGCCTTCATAAAAGTGAAATAATTGGATTTTGCTCGGCCAGTCCAACAGAGTAGCTCGTAGCTTGTAGATTGCGTGACTGTAAAGGACGAACGTTTTAGGTTGAAAGGGGCTATTTCGGATGCATCGCGGTGTCCAAGACGTATCGTCGCCCATAAATAGTTTATGGTTGATATTCAGGGCACAAATACCAAGGATACGGAAGTATATTGATTAAGTTTATGTTTAAGTGCCGACGCATAAACCTCATTGCATCTCCCTGATAGTGGCCTTTATAAAGTTTAGGTCGCTTCTGCATGTAGATAATTTAATTAAACTGCAAAATTCGTTATAAATTGTTACGACAAATTAAAATTTATTTGTAACAGTTTACAATCATGTCGAAAGAATTTCCTCAATAAAAAAATATCTTTGTTTTTCATGTTTATAATTTAAGAAATCGTGTCGCTTCCGTTTGAACGTCGTAAAACCGTGACAAACGCGATTCCATTTCCCCTTTGAATTTATGATTTTTAACACATGCCGTTGGCGTCCGGGAAAAATCTTTGCGGACATTAGCATTTTTTCACCCAAGGGTACGCTAATGTTGGTGAACGACGGCGATGTCAGTCTGGAAAGTTGTTTCGGGCCGAAGAGCACCCGGTTGGTATCCGATATAAGCTGTAACAGCAAATTCCCGGTGAGTTGCTTCGAAAGCGGAGATTAAAATTTGCAAATACGTTCAAGCAATTTATTTTTGTCGACCTCATAAATATTTACGCGGCTTTAATGCATCTCTAACCAAAACCTTTCAACATCACGGTTGACTTTTCATTCTTTTTCTGCATTCGATAATAACAAGAACTAGACTACATAAATAAAATAAAAAGAATTTTTTGGTAAAAGATTCGTAGCAGATGAAACCATAAATTGGACATGAACCAAATTTAATATTGGTGATTGTGGACATATGGATTTAATCATTTTATTATCGACGATAAAGATACACATACATGTGTCTTCAATATATATCAAAATGAATTTATTGTTTTTATAACATGGTAATAAATAACTTAGTAATAGACAACCGTTATTTGATTTCAAAATGATAAAAATATTCGCTATAATTGTTCCCCCTTCTATGAGGAAGAACATTAGTCGAGTCAGAAACAATTTTTTGATTAACAGATTTAAATTAATCGAAATTAAAATGTAAAATTGTATGGTCAGTGATGACACAATTACTTATTATATTGTCATTCAATATGAAAGTAGGATCATATAACTAACTCCAATTTCTACATTGTTATGAACTTACATATCAAATGATCAAATGAATCAAATGATCCTCCTGGATTGGTATACTAAGCCAACTTACACGGGTCGATACATCAACTTCTTTCTAATCATCCAATGAACCAAAAAATTAATACTGTTGTGGGAATGAAGCATAGAGTTCTGAAACTCTCTCATCCTTCCTTTCATAAACAATCTTAAAAAACTGATGAATGTTTTTGTTAATAACGGTTATCCTCCGCGTCTTTTGAAAGGAATTCTCAACCATTCTTTAGTAACTTCCATAAGTCCTTTTGATGGTGATCAAAGGTCTGATATTGTTGAAGAAACAACACAGTTCAAATATGTAAAAATACCCTTCATCAAAGGCTTTACATCTAGGTTTATATCCTTTTTCGATCAGTTCAATATTAAATTTGCTAAATTTAATTACTTACCACTTAATAGAGTTTTTTCAAAAACCAAGGACAACGTTCCTATTTCACAACAATCTAACATCATTTACTCTATTCCTTGCGTTAATTGTGAAGGAACGTACATTGGTACGACAGCGCAGTATTTCGGGAATAGACTTAAACAACATTGGAATGATTGTAGGGGTAGAAATGAGAATAGAAGTGCTTTTGTTTACCATCATGTTAAGGAAGGTCACCATTTTGATTTTAGCAACGCTAAGATTTTAGACAGAGAGTCGGTTTATAATAAACGTCTTTTCCTTGAAATGTTTTACATTAATAAAAACAAAAATTCAGTGAATTTCAGAACGGATACAGAAGGGATAAGTTCAATCTATAGTTTTATAATTAACAACGACTTCACACGACGAGAGTTACGTCCTTAACTTTTTGAGCCGCTTTTTTCTTTTTTGCCCCTCCAGCGTTCCTCTTTAACAAAATTCAAAATTTACCTGTTTTGTTCTTGTTTTTTGAAAAACAAAAAAACAAAAAATAACAAAAAATCATTCTATTTTTAACCTTGTCATTGTCCTCTACATTGACTGATGTGTCAAGAAAATTTTCTTTTTAATTTTATAAAAATAAGTTTTTAAAATATTGTATCTAATTTTGAAGTCAACCTTCTTACTTCCATTGTAAGTCGACTTTAATTTTAAGATTTTTTGTAACGTTGCCAATCTATTTTAATATTGTAGTGTTTCCCTGATGAAGCAATAAAATAATTGCGAAAGCTCGGATAGCGAAAAAGGAAGTTGTTTTCTTATCCATTGGTTGCTTTTCCCAAGATTTTTTAATCTTTGTTATGAACTATGTAATAAAGCTTTTGTTTTAATTTTTTGATATTTCTGTAAGGTTCTTCATATTTATTTATAAATGTAGATTTTGAACTTTTAATTTTGAGAAAGATGTAACTGGATTTGAATAAATATTTGTGTACAGAAATTATGGGAAAAGTTTTAGACTAAACAAATATTTGACGTAAACAAGAAAGAAGTGGTTCAATTTTAGTTGAATTATGTGAATCTACAAAAAGTTCTCCGGGTAGCTTAAGTGGCTGACCTTACAATACCCAAGATCTTCTTTTAGAGCGCATCATGTATTCCTACTATTACCAGCTCGGCGGGCAGTAATGGCAGTTTTGAGAGTTGTATGAAATCTCTCCTATATACCATTACTTTGGGGGTGGTGAGAAGAAGTTCAAATTTGGATAATCCTTAAAAGCGATTTAATTGCCGAAAAAGATTGGATTCAAATTTCCTTCGCTGGTCATGCGTTACTATAACGTATGCGGGATACCAAATCTTGAAAAGTAGTTATGGAGAAGTGTGAGAACCATAGTAAAAGTACTGATGTCTTTGAGAGGGTAAACTTCATGCCAGCACATACTGCGTTCTATTACTGTGAACATGTATACTATATACTGTTAAGGGATGACCGGAAACCAGAATGAGAAATATATCAAATACAATGATATATTTGAATGAAGGGTAAAAAATTATGAAAATGATCAAATACAATATTTCTTAATTTTTTAGGTGTATAAAGTCGAGATATATCAAAAGAAGTTTCGCACCAAAAAGTTTTTGAGAAGATAATTTAATTCTTCATCACTGTTCTAGGCTTTATGAATAGTTTCAGCAGAATGTTAGGAATTCGAAAGGGAATCAATATGTATTCTGGAAAAGGTATCAGCAATAATATTTCAATCCCCTTAAAGAATTTATTAAAGGTTACTGATCGATATAAATAATAAAATGATTGCCATAAAGATAATGTTCAACTCTTTCCTTACCTAAATTAAATTTTATTAAACGTCATTTTAATAATTCTATTTTACATATTTTACATCTAGTAGTACCACACTACCAACCAATTGAAGGCCATGCAGAAAGCAAAATAAAGAGCTACATTTATTATGGATGACTATCTATTTTTTACACTGACAAAATAGCAGTAGATGTGATATGCTGGTTACTAGGAGTAACAAAGTCCAATAAGGACAGATATTCAAGAAGTTGGATAGACGCATGGAAGCATATTAAAGAGGCACAACGTTAGGAAATTTGAAATTACCGGCCATAATTTGATTTTGTTTCATTTTTGTTTTTACTATTTTTCAAATGGGGATAGTATAATATTCGCTGCCCTACAATAACTACTTTTTATTAACCTCAACTCTGGTCAAAAATGACCTGTAAAGTTAATATTTATTTTACATATCAATTTCCAGAAATATTTGATTGATATTGAGAAGCGATTGTAACCATAATAAAATATGTACACATATGAAACATTACTATATTTTTTTACCGTATGTAACATTGCAATAGATTTTTGAATACAGGAATTATCTACCATTTAGCAACAGTGTTCATAAAAAGATTTTATTTACAATATAAAACGTTAATTAAAACTACAAGAAAGGTCAGTCCCACAAGATTGCAGAAATTTGTTTTGAAATTTGTTTTTCATGTAGATTCAAGCCTACACATTTAATTCTTAAAAAAATACGTAAATAGCTAAAAAATACCTACCTAACAGGCAGTAATAGAAAGGAATTTAATAACGCGTTCGATTTCAAAATATTTTCACCTATTTGTTACCTATTTCGCAAAAATTAGAAATCAAGTTTATACAAATAGTACTTCAAAATATATACTTCTTTTGTATTTAAAATTGTATAGATAAGCCTACTATAAATGGTTAAAATCCTGAAGAAATTCTAATCCTTATAAGCATCAATAAACTTATGATAAGGATCAGAATTTCTTATTTTCTAAATAAAAAGTGTTGAAACATTGTATCAAAGTCAAAAGTGACTGTCCTTGAATAAACAATAGAAAAAGACTTTTGATATAAAGAAAACTTTAAAAATATATATATTAAGAATACACAATAACATAGATTTTAAACAAAATATTAGTAGTTAACTAAAGTTTTTTGGAAAAGACGTATTGCATACGTTGTGAAATATTGTTAATGTTTTGCTCTAAAGCTATTCCAATTGAAGAATTGAAAAAAAACGAAATGCATCACTCGTTAGTGACAAAAAGCAGAGAAATAGAGGTGAGTCAAAACAGTAATGTTCTTTTGCTTAAGATTGTTTAAGATACGTTGAAAGGTTGTAAAAAGGAATATGAAATTCTAAAAAATGAGGAATTAATCTGTAGTAAAATTTATCATATCAAGAAATCTTTGCAATTATCTGAACGTTTTAGGGATAGAATACTTATCAATAATATAACCTCTTTCGTTTAATGAAAAGGCATTCGCCTTTGGAAGAAATAGTGCGACTTAAAAAATTTATTAGAGTAGCTCCAAATTCACATTTTGAGGGTTTAATACTGATACCAAATTAATTCAGGCACTCAAATAGTTATTTAAAATGATTTAAATATTCTTTTTGTTTTTACTAGCCACTAACATATCGTCAAGGTAAACGAAAATAAACTGTAAACCAGAAGTTTCATCATTGATAAATCTTTGAAATGGTTGTGCTGCGTTCCATTAAAAGGCAAATTCAAAAAGGCTCCGAAAGGTGTTGTAATCGCAGTTTTCTGAATATCCAATCAGAAGTGTGGTAACAAATATTTAATTGTAATGAAAATTTAGATTGGGAATATAAACGACGAAGAGATGAGGAACGATCTTTGTTCCGACTTTGACAGCTTAGGCAATATGCCGTAGATTAATAAGAATATTGTTCTATTTACGTCCAATTATTCATCTGCTAATGTTTTAAACAAATTTCCACAATTACTTTTTTTTGAAATCAGACAATATGTTCATAAATTATTTTTATTGAAGTTTGATTTCTCGGAATTGAATAATTTTGATGACAAGACTCCCAGATTTTGTTTGTTGTTAATATTTTATTAATAACCTTTAGTTATACAAATGTTTTTACGTGTCCTTTGAATTATGTTTAATTTCTTCATTATTAAAGGTTATGTTATACTATATTTTAAAAGATTTTTCTATATTAAGAAACAAATTTTATTGTGGGCTTTAGGTATAGAATTAACGGAAAATACCACACTCAACGTGGGGATTTCTTCCAGGTGTCGCTTACCGGATATGGTTGAGGAGATCAGCTTTAACATGAACGTGTAATGAATTTATGTATTTAGGAGAACATAGTTCAATCTGTGTGGTTCATTAGTAAACGTATCCGATTTCTAGGTATTGTTTAAGCGTCTTAAAAGGGAAGGCGAACTAAAGATTTATGCTAAAGATCTTGTGGTTGTTGTCGGATCGCTGGCAAATTTAATTGGGACTCTAGTGTTTAGAGTGTTACGAGAGGAACGAATTGAGTAGTCGCATAAAGTATGACTTTCTTAGGAAACTCGAGACTAAAAAGACAAATTGTTGGATGTGTGTTTAAATGCTGAAATGAGCATTTGTAGCTATCAAATAGATTTTTTTGTGAGGACGAGAAAAATACAGGAAAAATTTGAGTAAGGTTTATTCTGTGATTTCCGTTTTTTTTCTATCGTACCACTACTTGTTTTTTTTACAGCGACCCCTTTGTATAATCACTTTCGTATGAAATACACCACCCATTAAAAATTAGACAACAATTTTAAAACTTCGGCAAAATAATATTTTCTCATCAACTAATAAATGATAATAACATTTTTCAAAAAAATATAGTCGCTAGTTGCAACCCCCATTTTCAATCCCCATCTTCATTTTGTTTCATGAAACAAGATACCCCCCATTTTCCTGGGGTATCTTGTTTCATGCAGCCTATGAATTGAGGCCTGTATCATATCACATTCAATCGTCGACAAGTCAGATGACCGTGCTGGCTAGGACAAAATCTGCAATCAAATCTGTAATCAAATCTGTAATCAAATTGCATCGTCTTGTGGGAAGGCGGCACCCTGCAACGTCTGCATGAAAGGTACTCACACCAGTTCCAGAACGTAATCGATGGAATGGTGTGCATTTAACGTGCATGGAATGAACATAAGGGATTACTTATGTTCAGATATTTTGCGCCCTAAACCATTACCTCAAGTATTAAGACTGTGTGTTGTCTTTAAATGAACTCCAAGTTACGTCTTTCCCCTCGATATTCACACCCTTCTACGGCCATCATTCATCCACAAATAAAACCTTTTATGACTGAAAACGATGCCATTCTATTGACGAACCCACCTTTAACGAGTTAGATACCATACAAGATGTTAATCGGAAGCTAAGGAAGGTATGAATGAAGCATAAAGTCTGTTTTTACGTGTATTGCTTCTTCAGGTGGTTGCTTGTACCGATGATTCGCCCCCTATCACAGTCATTGAGATGGCTAATAAAATTTCGATGACGTCGTGCTGGGGCATTACTAGGTATTACAAAGCCGTTTACTTGACAGTTAGAGTTTCATAATTGATAATAAAGCATTATTTTACCGAAGTTTTAAAATTGTAGTTTGAATGTTAGTGAGTGGATTTTATTTTAGGTTGAGCATATATTTCCACAATTTATACTTCCATCCGAGACTGAAAATTAACCCAAGCTATTAATGAAGGTACTTGAAACCTTCTTGATTTACACAGGAACTATACTTAGTTCCTGTGTAAATAATAGAACTGTACTTGTACGCTTCTTCTGGTCAGGGAATCTGGACACTACGGTGGGAGAATAGATGACTTTAGAAGATAATAATATACGATAATTGTCGGGTTTGGCGTTGAAGTGGGAAATCCTGCATGAAGGTTATAACATCTAATTGGTTTCGCTGACCTGTATACCCTCTCTGTTGATTTTCCTGTGACGATAAATCGCTATACCATCTATGGTACTTGTATGTGCTTCTTGAAAGTACTTTAGTCTTTCAGAAACTTTTTTAAAGATTGCGTTATGAAAGAAAAGAATTTTTTTGTTAAAAATTTTTCTGACGCATAGTAGGCTTTTTGAAGAGTGTCAACACATACACTATGTTCCAATTGTCCTGTGTTGAGTGGGTGGTCCTTTACTCTTTCTATGGTGAGCTTTACTATTAGTTGTTGGTTGTTAGAACGATTTAAGAAATCTTCAACCTTTCTTTGTTGTTTTGTCAAGCGATAAATTATTTTGGTTTATAATGAAGATGGCGCTAATAAAGGCAATTCTAGAACGTATATCACGCCTCTCATGGCATTTTTTACCTACACATAGGTGAAAAGTTATACCCTGTTGAATCTGACAAGGACACAACGCAGTTCACTGGCAAAGTATCATAATTATTAGAATATTAATCTATATTGAATAGTTATCATTTCAAGGAACGCAATATATATTTTCAAGTTTAAAGGTGTAGAAATGATTTTATATGTAATAATTTGTAATATTTTTTGTGTTTTTTTATTACAATATTTTTAATTTTTTGATAGATCAATAAATATCAAACAATATTGTATTATTAACTACAACTTTGTATTTTATTATTAATTTACAATAAAATACACAGGCTGTCTCGAAAACGAGCACAGAAAATGGTACCACGAGATTATTTGGTCCAAAAGATTAAAATTGGTTAAAAAGGTATAGGGAAAAAGTGTCTTCGTTTGGAGTTATTGATGGCCAAAATTTTAGAAAAAAAATCTTTCTACATTTTTTTCTACGTCTGGAGAATATCTCAACAGACTTTAATGAGACTCGTGGCGTATTTTTTTATGAGTAGATAATTTGTAGACGGATTAATGTCTATCCGTAGTAGGCAAGTGATACTTCACCATCACCGCTTAACAATTAGCAGACCTTTTTATTAATCGCATAAATCGAATTGATTTTTTTGGCAACTTACTCATCAGTTACCGACATTCTCTTGGTTTTTCTTTCGAATCGTAATTAACTCTACACAAAATGTTCTCTCTTTTTTCTCAAAATGCTTCTAATCTGAAACATCAACTTTCCATGACTGCAGTACGTATTTTAATATGCGTTAATATTCAGTAGTCATAAAGAGTGTCTATTTCGTAAAAAGTCACAGCATCTTCATGATATATTTTTCTTGATAGTATTTGGATGAGTTAATTGGGCTTCCAATAAGTGACAGCAGTGATTAACCATAAACTGTTTGACTGGCCTGTGCCAACAGCCCGAGGAAACCCTAGTTACGGCCTTTTCTGTTTTCCCCTCTGTGAATTTTTTACAAACACCGATGCTTCGGAACGGGTTGTTTATTTTCACTTGCTTTGTTTTATTAAGAGTTTTTTTACAGCAATATATTCTTTAGTTCATTTCTTTTATTTCTCCCTTTTCCCTTTTCCTTACATGATGTTATCCTAATGATGTGTTTTCCGCCTTTTAAATTTTTCGTCCCCACTATATGATTCTTAATAATTTAACATTTCTTTTCATATTATTAAAGAGTTGTTCGCGCAGGTCAAACTTTATTAGTTATCCAAAAAATTTATTTTCCGGATTTAAACGAATAACAAGCAGACTTGTCTTTTGTATCATGAGATTCTAAAGGTGCCGTTAATGTGAGGAAGATTTGCAGATTTGGGTCACGTGACGCCAGTATGTTCGCCGGAACGAATCTCTAAATATCCAAAACTAAAACGCACAAAAGCATCTTTTGCTTAATTTATCCGAAATATTCAAGATGATCATTTCGATTTTTCACAGAAGACGTTGTTTAAGCCTTATATCGGAATTTTCCGGATTTGGCACTCTATTTAGTCAAAAATCTTTAACGTGCAAGGACTTTCTGAACCGAAGTAGATTAACACTTTCACTTGTACTTATTGTTTCTTTATCATTTTCATTTTCATCATTAAAATTTTAGCGAAACATGGTTTTTAACTAACACATTCGAATTTATATTTTATTAACAATGATGCTTTGCACTGACTTCTTACTACAAATAAAATTGTAACCCAACCTAACTCTTGGGTACCTAATATCTCTGGATGGCACTGTTTTCCGTCAATAGTTGTTCCAAAATCTGGCTTGTTTCCATCTTGATTTAATCTTCTTTCCTGTCTTGATATTTACATATCTTCAATGTGTAGGCAATATGTAAAATACACTCAAACGGTTTTATCCGAGCTTGAAAGGCGGCTTGAAATTCCATGTTTCAAATTATATTCTTTAATTACTCTTTTTAATACAACATCTATAATATTCATTTGCTTCTGAAAGTTTCAGAAAGGTGACAGTTTTGACCGAGCGTATCAGATAACCAACTACAAATTTTATCATCAATCATAGTTAAAGAAAAAAGGAATAAGAAGTTATCGAACAAATGCGGAGTACAACGAGAAAATGTAACTAATTTAACGAAAAAATGTGAATAACCTCTAAAGTTACGTAAAGTTGCAGTTAAATTTAATATAAACCAATAATGAAAGAGTTATTTAATAAGATTATCTGAATAATTCGATTGTCAATACGTATCGTTTTATCTTATCAAATTTACCACAAAATATGAAACATTCAAATTTATAAACGCAATTTTTAAACACAGAAATGTTTACTAACAATTGTTCAACAAATTCATACTATTTTTTCAGTATAAATTGCTTACTCATGTATTTGTACAGAGTTTACAGCGTGAACAGAAAAAAGTGCCTTTTTCAGCGTGTATTTGTGAACAAAAGTAAATAAGACAGACAGCCGCGTAAGTGGGAGTGCGTCGAAACCTTATATGATAAACTTGAACTTGTTGCAGATATTCCCTAGATGGCCTAGATCAAATTTGCTTATGAAATATTTTAATTGTTAGGTTTAATACCCCAAGGATTCAGAATTATTTTAATGAAACAAAAAACTTTAAAATGTCCAATCGAATATTTTAGTTTCGCTCAATAAAATTGACAAAATTGACCACCATGCGCCCTTATGTCTGCCCCGGGAAGCCGGGGTGCACAGGTTTGGAATTACTGGATTAATTTCTTAAACCGTGTTAAACAACGTAATTTTAAAGTTACTTAATTTTAAAGACTAGTCGTGTACTCGTTAAATACACTCACACACACGACTTAATCACAATACATTCAATTACATACATTCAATTGCATTAGAAACGTGCGTGACAACTTGGACGGTTTGTAGATTTGTTCCAATCTATTATTTTGTAGGGTAAAGTTCGGTAAAATGGCTACCGTTTTGTATATTAGGCCCCAGTAAGTTTATGGTGAGGTTAGTAAATAAATATGGTCAAAATACTTACTTATGTCTTTTTTTATAATATTTATGAAAATGAGTTGCACATTGCCATCTATTCCTACTGTGTAGGGTTAGGTGGCCAATAAGGGAGAGATAGTCACAAAATAAAAACGAAAGTGAAATATAAAAACGTGAAAATAACAAACTATTATAAGAACAAAGTAAAAAATAGTCTTTAACATCGAGGAGCAATTTTAATGAAATCACCATATATCTTGTAACCAATCTTCTTTGTTTTTTCGGGTGTTGTAATTTTTTTCACATCCTGCACATTTAATTTCGTCTACCACTTTTATATTCTTCTCCTTATCAGAACTTGGCGAAGGTGGGTGTTTACTTTTTGAACAACACTTTTGTTTTTAAATTTTTTTTTCGGTATTCTTAGTTTGTTTAGTTTTCTTTGCGGGCCTTTCTTTCACAATTGCAATGATTGAGGAGAAGGTAATCTGGTGGCAACGGTCTTTGCTCGTCTTACTACAGAAACGACTAGTTTGGATATGGGATTAATTTATTCCAGATGTATTCCGGGTGTCAATTGTTTAACAGTTGTCCTTCCACTGGAGATCTACATCGACATTCTGTATCAGTATGGCTACAGGATGGCATTATGGCATGATACATCACATTGATGGGACGTACTTCTTTTGTTGCTTCAACGTTCCTCATTGTAGAGTGTGAATGTTGACAGTCTATTACTTGAATACGTGAATAGTTACGAAGTTTACTATTCAATCAGAAACTGTGTAAGCATATCCGGGTACGGAATCAGGATTCCTGGGAAATATGCCAGCGACGCTGAGGCGGACATTGCCTTTTCAGCGTTCCCTAACTTATCCCAGTTTTTCGTTAAAAGTTCACTAAATAGGAGTCGCCCCAGTTTCCTTCCGGGGTGAGTCTGCATCCGCTTTCTGCAAGATTGATAGTAGTCAGTAGTCTTCAGAAACTTGAAAAAGCTCTATCGAGGTAGACACAGTAAAATGACATTACTTGCTTCAGAAGTTTCTAGAAGATTGTTTATCTTATTATATATTTTTATATTATTGTATATTTTAAAAACAATAAGATGCATGTCGATCAAGAATTAATAATGCCTTACCTTGGCCCTTATGCGGCAAGAAGTGCTTTTTGAACCAATAAAGAGAAATTTGTGGTAACAGGCCGATTTTTGATACATTACAATGTGTGAACCAGGCGACATTGAATCAATCCAGTCGATCTTTAAATTCTTGCATTTAAATATGCAGACTGGTGGTAAAATAAACCCTCGGCATTAGAGCAAGCTATGCATGAGATATTTTCACTCTTTTCCCTCGAAGTAACTGTAACAACATTCTTTGTTCTATTAATAAATATAAATAAATTACTAATTAACAATCAATAAAGAAAAGATTAATAATTTATTGGTTAGAAAATAAAACGATTTTGTTTAACTCCTGACGAATTGGCGAACGATTGGTACAAATTAAAAATTTTAATAATGTAATGAAGTCTAATTTTTATGTACAAATGTCTTTGTCCATTACATGTTTAGGCAATGCTGTGAATGTCTAAAAAAATTTGAAGGAGTTCACATTTATGATTTATGAGCGTTAAAGCTTTTCTAACATTTACTGTACACGATAAGTTCACATATCTTTGGCAATGAAAGAATAAACTAATTCGATTTTGAAAATGTTTCTAAGGTAATAGTTTAGGTTATACTTTTAGTTCCAGAAGAATTTACAACTATCTAGAACTAAATAAGAATTAAAACTAGAACAAACACTAGACCTAGAATTAGAAAGATTCAGGTTTAGCCGTGCATCAGCAAACCGAAACTTACTAATTCTAGGTCTAGTGTTAGTTCTAGTTTTGATGTTTTGATGCAATTTCGATGTAGCCAACACTAACGCTAGAGCTGTCGCAAGTCACCTCCATATCAGAATTGTGATTAATGATACAGTCCTTAAAATGAGTTCTGAGGCTAAGAGTCTTGAAATGGTACTTGATTCTGGCCTGCGTTTTTATACTCATGTCAATGGTCTGGTGAGAAAATCTGTGGGTGGACTCAAAGCGCTGTATCCTGGCCGCCATCTGCTGCCAAAAGACGTCAAAAAATGTTGTGTAAACGTAGCAAGTTCAAAAACAATTTAATTAATTCAAAGTTCTGCATGGTAGCCTCAACATGGCTAACAGGAGGCAACTACATACAATTTAGTATATGTACCATACAACTTAGTACACAAATTACTTAATAATAAAAAACCATCATATCTGCATAACAGGTAAGGTTTCGTAAGGACGTTCGTAATGTTAACATTAGAAAGATATTGCTTCTTATGATACCCAAGCATAAGCTCTCCCTATATAAGCGATGTTTTTCATATACTGTCCAGCATGTGTATAACGCTATTTTGTCATTGATAAAAAGATTAAATTTATTACCATTTCGACGACACTATAACCAACACCTTTTTGCGACACAAAAGGTTTAATGTTTTACTCTTAACTTTTAATATTTGCTTTAACTTGTATAAGCCGCCTTAAGAGACATACGGAAGGTTTTCCAATTATACAAGAAAGTTAATAATTAAAAAAATTATGTATAATTATTTTAGGAGCCGCAATCCGAAAAAGATTGGGAACCTCTGCATGTTAAGTTTTCTAGTGTAAAGATGCTAACATTGTTACAACGTTGTCGTAAGAAGAGAAAAATCTATCAAATGAGCGTAATGAAAGGGTACATTGTTTTTACTATGTAAAGTATGTGTATTGTATGATATAATATATGATGTATAACGTAATTGAATGAGGGTACACACATGATTGCTAAAATATCATGTAACGACTTTTATATTTAAATTTTTTTATAAACTTGATAGTTATGGAGATATATAGTAATGAAGTAATGCTCGACACTAAATCAACAATAAACTGAAAAACTGTTAAACTGTCGCACTGTTGAATGTGGTGTCTTTTTGGAGTTACCCCTATTATGATCGTATCTGCGTCCATCTATGTCGACGCTTGATAGCAACTTGTCGATTTTGTCAGCTTTGAAACGTACTTTTATTAATATCAGAATGAACTATTTTTGTATATAATACATCTCAGTGTGTCATTTAAAGGTAAGGAGGATGGTAAAAAACGCTAAAAAATCAATTATACTTCAACTTATTCAACCATTTTTAGACAGCTCAAGTACATCAAATTACTATTTCAAATTTCTTAGAAAGGAAATATTACACAAATATTAGAAAAATATGAACGAATGAATTTTTTTAAAATTTTTGAATAGGTTGGAAAGGAAAGTAATTGATTTTGCATGATTGTACTTAAGGAGTTAAGGATTAAAACATTTGAGAGGGCTTTTTAATTCCCTTAATGCTTGGAAGCCGTATTTACGCAGTTTGATGCTAATAGTATGCAATTGATGGTGTCTTCATGACTTCTTTGATGAACTATATAAATAGATCTATAATTAACATCGTTAATGCTTAATTTTATTAATTATAAACGATTAATGCGATATTATTGCCATCTCTATTTAACGAATGAAATAGCGGGTATAGTTCATGCGTATAGAATAATTATTAGAAACACGTCATACGTTTGTTGTAATTAACTCACTATGTAATTAAAAAGAAATAAATATTTAGCTAAATTTATAAATGGATTTATATTATGGATTTTTATGAAAAGAAAAGTTATGCGCATTTCCTGATAACGCCCCTCTGTTTATTGGCTCGTCATGAGATAAAAGGGCCGTTAGGTGCTGGTTTTGGATCAATATTCCAGGCGCAGGGTTTCCGTTTTCGGTTCACTCCTGCTCACCTCTGCTCTCCTGGTTTGGAATGATTGGTAATCATCAATACGCGATTGGTTATCGCCAATAGCCCTTCTCACCTTCGATATCAATTCATCATCCTTGCCAATATCTCAATATTTCCCACATTTTATTTCAACAAAGAAGAATAAAAAAGAAAATAAATGATTCAAAACACATTTATTTAGAAATTTTAAATGAATTTAAATATTTGGTGGAGGAGCCGTGTAAATTAAAATATATCTTTATGCCGTTTCGATACATTAAATTGGTTAAGTTAAAGTTAGATATTCAAATCTTCGTAATGTAATGACGTGACCTCACGTATGTATATTGCCTTTGATACATGACACGATGACTATGTACGGCTGTTGGAGGTTTTGCAATTTCAGCTTTCAGCCGTAACTAGTGTGTACGCGCGCGCGCACACATTATAATCAACATGAAACGGACTATTGTTTCAGGTCGGAGCTCTGAAGCGATTTTTGTGCAGGACCCTCGCATTGTAGTCGGCACGAATCCGTAATTTTACCCATTGTGAGTTGTGCTGGCATTGTAATTTCACGTATTAGATTTTCCCCTAAAATTCCGACTAGTTCCGAGGCCCTATAACAGAATTAGTTTTCATCCTCGCATTTGGAAGAACTGTCCATCCACTTTAGTTTTATATGAATTTCACATTCAATTATAATCTCAACGTAATATTCAATTAAATTAAAAGTTACAACAAAACTAAAAATGTACATGTACCTTTTAATTAACCTCTTTCAGAAATAAGTAATAACACAAATCGATTTGAGTCCTTTGAAGAAATTACTCAAATTAAGTTCCCTTGATACCTCGTTTCGAAAGTAAGATGAAGAGATACTTGAAAGGGAGAAAAGTCTACAGAAAAAGGAGAATAAACCTTAACGTAATGAGGACGAGTTTTACTGCCAAAGCGAAAAGTTCGATCTCTCTTTACTTTGATAAACACTGATAGGGTAATAAATGGATGTTGATGACGGAGAATAATTGGGAATAATTGGATATGTTTCTGCAGGTACCGATGTTAAAAAATCAATGCATTCGATCGATCGAACTTGGCATTCGTTCAAATTACTGTCCTGAAAAGCAAAAAAAGATAATAAAAGGCATACAAAGGGCGGTGAGCTGAGCTCGTCGAAATCAATTCGTTATGTAAATTTCAATTGGACGTTTTCGAATGCTGTAGATGGCCCGGATGTATATTACCCTCAAGGCTTTTGGATTTCAATACTTTTTTAATTCATTTATTTAAACAAATTAATTTGTCATACTAATTTATCCACTTGTCACAGTTAATTAATATACCATGCTGGGTCTATATTAGAATTGACAGATAATTGTTAGATTAATCGACATTGGGAATATATAATCCAGATATTATATCCGATATTAAATTATCATTATCATTATAGCACCATAAGTTTAATAATGTTTTAATCCAAAAAAGAATTTTTCGGAATATTTCCCAGTATATTTTACGTTTTAATTATCCTTAAGGGCGATATTCGTTTATCCTCGCAGCAGAAATTAAAATTTGCTCGGATTGAAATTTTTGCTGGGAAAATTGGCGTTTGGTTAAAGAAGTTACGGGTCAACTCCTTAACGACATAAACCTAACAAACTTCCTCTGTCAGATAACTTGTTCGAGTAAAAAAATAAGAACCCGTATTAAAAATTAATAAGACTATCCTAGGGCTTCCTAACTGGGAAGTCGGCAAGTCGAAATCTAATAACGTACAAAACCCTCCATCCGTTTCTCGGATAATCTTTTTGCTAAGTTGCTTGAGAAAACAATGTCTTCATTGGCTGTTGATAACCAATCTTCAAGGTGGAAAGAGGATGAGTTATAATTTTGAAATGAATCGATCACTGCACCCAGCGACGGTCTTTTAATTACTTTTAAGAGTTTACGTCGTTTCAGATAATCGAGTAAATTTATTGGACGCGCGAACTTCAGGAGATCGTATATTGGAAATAAATGGAAACCGTTAAGGTCCAGTAATGGCAATAATTCCTCTGTTGGTAGTTATATTAAAGTTTTTTAATTAGAACTTTTATTAAGAAACAAGCTGTGAACTATACGGATTTTCAACCAGTAATTGTAGTTATATAGAGTTTAATAAGACACTCAGAAATATTTGCAAACTTCATACTTAATTTCTGCTTCTCCGTGACAACGATAGCACCAGCTGCAGGAATGTATTTACCCTATGTGACCAACTTTATAGCGACACGTACAGCGGTTAGGCATAATTTTTATGCATTCAGCATCCTAGTGCTACGCTAGCAATGCATAGCAATCCGTTCGTAGAAGAATCGTGAGATATACCCGTGAAATATTGCATTAAAATATAGCGGAACATTCATACTACAATTTTAAAAAATTTACTTTGAAATTATTAAAAATTTTAGGTAAAAAATTAATTCATACATCAATAATTTAAATAGTGGATCAATAACGTTATTAGCAGAATTACAAATCTGCTGTAAGTCGCTCTCTATGTGCATTGATTGAAAACAGAAATTAGTTGGAATTCAGTGGTTAACTCACATCGTTATCTATGACAAATATTGGTCTAAATTATGCATCCTTGACGACTTTTCGCAGAAACTTGATATAACGGATTGAATAGATTATACCCAGCGAATGTAGAGGTTGATTACGGAAGTGAGATTTTAATGAAAAGTCAATAGTAAACGATGAATTGAATTATTTGCTATGTAATTCAAATAATGTGGATGAAGAGTTTCATGCGAGAAAGGGACCAATGCATAGTTAAATGAAAATGAATTCTTTTTTTTTGAAAAAGTGAATGAAGTTAAAAGAACCGGGATAAATCTAAACGTGATTAAATTTTTTTTGCCAAAGCTTTCTTAAATGAATTTAAGGTTATTTTTTTATACGATTAATTAATTCTTGTATACCTCATCAATAATATACAATGTTACACTTATTTTGCTAACACATGTTAAAAAATTATATATAATAATATATATAATAAATAAAACTTGTATTTATTAAATTTACAGTCAAACTAATTTCGGAGCTAGCTCCATCCTCAGTAACAACTGAATTTAATAAAGGAAAAATACAAAATCAGAAAATATCTTATGAAAGTAAAAAAATACATTATGTTAAAAATGTAAAATACCAAAAAAACATACAAAGAAATTTTTAAAAAACAAATACAAACATACGTACTGTTAATAGATGACTATCATTTTAAAAATGCAAATCATCAAAAGGTAATATAATGCGATGATATAAAAGCACGTTTTTCTTTATTTTTTTTATAAAACTAAAAAAGAAGGGAAAAATTATTTTTCATTTTCCTCTTTTTTTCCTCTTCTTTTTTAGTTATATAAAAAAAAATAAAGTACAACGTGCATTTATATTGTCGCCGTTTTGAAATTTTTTGATGTACAAGATCAATATCGCATTACATGAGTTATTAAAGAGTGCATCACCGAATTATTAAGAGATCCAACATTTTTCGAAGAAATATCCAAAAAAGTCATTGAGAAGGTGAACGATACTTTAGGGAATATGACGGAAGAATGGTATGTTCCAATCAGTGTTGTTAAATATCTGTGTATTTATTTTCAAGGGTATATACCCTGAGATAGTAACCCAATATGGGTATTTTCAGGTATTTATAAAATTAAAAAAGAGTACAAGGATAAAGACAAAGACCATTAAAAATGTAACAGTGTTTAGTTCAACAATACGAGTTGTTTTTTTAATAAAAAGCAATAACAACAGTTATTTAGGAAAGGATATATAATTGACACTTCTTTTTGTACTTTTAATTGATCGTTTATTAAATTAAAAATTCTATTTATCTGACTAGTTTCGGTTACATAACCATCCTCAGAGATAAAAGTCAAAGTTTCAAGAAAATAACAATAAAAGCATATCCAACTCCCTTATTACATTTAATTAATATACGGAAGGCCTGCCTCGTCGCATTTGAGGTCGATTTCATAACTTGTTCTACACGTCGCCATCAAGCAATTGTCACGTCTCAAAAGTCTTAAAACGTTTGTTAAAAATTTTACAAAGTGTGATGTTATTTTCTATCATTGTAATGTATATTAATTATATGTAATAATGGAGTTGGGTATGCTTTTAATGTTGTTTTCTTGAAACTTTGACTTTTATCTCTGAGGATGGTTATGTAACCGAAATTAGTCAGATAAATAGAATTTTTAATTTAATAAACGACCAGTTAAAAGTACAATAAGAAGTGTCAATTATATATCCTTTCTTAACAATTTATCGGTAAAATGGATTACGAAATTAATTTTAATCAATTCAACAGTTATTTACAGATAAACTCAAAAATTATATAATGATCTCTAAATCAGAGGTTCCCTAATCTTCTTTGGTTTGCGGTTTTTAAAAATTGGAAAAATTTCCGTAAGTTTCTTTAGACGGCCAAACCCTAATATATTACACAAACCCATCAATTACTGTAATGTTTTAATATATGTTTATAATAATGATATATACATGCTTCTAATTTGATACGTCTTCTGAAGAAGACCAGGAGGTCGAAATCGATAAAGACCAATAAATAAAAAATAAGTAAACATCACCTGAGTATAAATTAATAAATTACACAACTTATTATGGTATTGTAGTTCGAGACTACTACCCTTACCAAGAGCCGCTTGTTTATTCCCAGTAGGGTAATAAACCAACCGATTAGCTCAATAAAGATTTTTTCTCTTAACTTGGTGAGGCTTAACATTAAACATATTCATAATTCTTTCATTTAATATTAAGGTATCTAAATGTATTTAATTGTAACTACACCTTCTTGTTAGAAAGATTAAAAAAATAATGGTTAAAGGTTAAATTCGTCCTATTCTACCTGGACAAATATGTTAATAACATAACATATTAATACAATGTTAATAACAAAAAATATGATATGAGTTTGACAGTTCAATACAAAAATTCTTAGAGATTATTTTGTAAATTGTAGCAAGTGTCTGAAGAAGTTTATTAGTTTGAGGTGCTTTCATTTTTTGGTTCAGATTACATGTTTAAAATGTTATTTATAAATTCGAATAACGAAGAAATGGGCATGATTTTTGGGCTTGTGGATGGTCTTAGGGAAACTGGTTCCTTTAAGCTTAAGAAGAGAACTGTGGTAGAAAAGTGTGTTACACACGAAATTAATCAGGCCCTAATACTAAACATTGTGAATAACGATCCACAGATAAGTGTTCAAGAGATAAGTCATCAATGTGGAGTTACAAAAACGACGGTTCAGAGTGCTCACCTTTATTCATGATACTATCATATCTACCTGTACCAAGAGTTACACGGTGATAGCTTCTTGAATCGAGAAGATTTATGTTTAAGGGTTTTAGAACAAATAAATATGGATGGGAACTTTATTCAAAGTGTATTGTTTACCGATCAACATTGGATGCGAGAAGAAGAAAATCAAAATCGGGCACTGAATGTGTGGGAAGCCATTATCAATCATCATGTAATAGGGCATTACGGTTTAAAAAAAATTTTACGGGAGATATACAGGGTTACTGGTAACTCGACGTATTCCCTACAGGAGGTTAAAGGGCTGCCAAAATGCAACAATTTAAGCTAATGAAACTTACAACTAATAAAAACTTACTGCAACAAATAAATTAAAAAAAAATTAATGGTTTTCAAGATATTTGGAATTTGAAGTTATTTACCAAAAAACCATTAATTGTCGAATATACACATAGGGGGTTTAAATTGATGCAGTTTGGTTGCCATTTAACCTCCCACAAGGAATACGTCGAGTTATCAGCAACCCTGTATAGACAAACTTTATTCAAAATGAATTGGAAAATTATTTATAGGACATTCCGTTATGAAACATGGCAAATACTAATTGGCGAATACAGCAAGATGGGGCTCCTGCCCTTTACTCTAGAAATGCGACAGATGCTGTCCACCAAAAATTTCCCGAAAGATGGGACGTAACGATCCGATTTGCTGGCCAGCGTGTTCACCGGATTTAACACCGATGGAATTCTTTGTGAGAGGTACGATGGAAAACATTGTTTATTAAAGTGTACCAACAATGCAAGAAGATATGCAGCAACGTATTATTGCTGCATTTCAAAAAATTAATCGACAGCACTTACTAGATAATATTCAACATTCATTTAGAAACAGGTTAGAAATGTGTATTAATCAAGATGAACATCATTTCGAAAATGTTATTTAAAATAAAGGAACTTTTTATTACTAATGTTGCTGTTTAATTTTCTACAAATTAGGTGACAATAAGTGTAAAGATAGTAGCAAAGAGTACTTCGAACCACGGTACCACAAATTTAACTAAAAAATTCCAATTTTTTTGTGAGTGAATTTACATAACTATGACTCCCACACAATATGATATAAGAATCATTAAAAAATAAGACCACAGATATTTTAATTTTTGACATTTTTGCAAATTATTCGCATACCCAATTCGTGTAATAAAAAAATTATATGACTTAATTATCACCTTGCCAAGTAGGGAGGCTTACTACATTTCCAGTTTTCATCTAAATAATTAGGCGTCACAAAAGCCAATACCACAACCGATAGTACGCCATGTGTAAGAATTAATGGCCTCACGGTTGAAAACGATAATTCTATGGTTCACTATTGTGATTCTTTTTTGTTAAACTTTTCTTTTCATTTTATTTAATGAATACACCTTTCGAATATATTCTTAGAATTAGAGACCTTTTCGTAAATTATAAATAAATTATCTTTTGATAACCTAGCTAATTGCTACAGCCTTGCTTCACATAATATCAACATTTTTAATTCTAGATTATTTCTAGATCACCTAAATTATAGTTTTGATTTTATCATAGTATCTGAGATCTGGATATGTGACAACATTCATTTGTATAACTTGGAATACTACGTAACGTATAATAATGGTTGTACTTGAAATAGATCAAATGTAATAAACATTTGATAAGTCCAGTGTTCCTCATAATACCACAACCATTGTAACTAACGATTACAAATTTCTGCGACCAGAGTTTCATTTAGGTGATACATTAATTTGTATTAATTGCTTTTATTGCTCACTATTAAAACCTATCCTGGAGTTTTTAAGTAATTTAAGGAATATGTCTATAGTCACCTCAAATCAGGTTTTAAATTTTTTTGTGGCGATATTAACATATATGTGTTGCACACAGAGAGTAGCTTTTCTGATGCTTATTTGAATATATCTAGAGTATTGAGAATCCATTATCACTTTATATTATTATACATAAAATATCAATAATTTACTTTATACTAATCGTTGAAATAGCAGTACTTTATGTTTGATTTTATGATGAAGTTTATTTTATATTTTATTTTAATTTGTTTTTAAAGTAATGTTTTAAATGTTAATTGTTGTTTCATTTTCGGTTGAATTGACTTGCCTCCTTCTGAAGATTATTTGTAAAATCGAAATCGATTAAGGACATGAATAAAAAAATATATCACATAGTATAAAGTCAATTATTGATATTTTATATATATTTGAATATACTTGCTAAAGATGGATTCTTAAGGTATATTACTAAACCCACTGGAATGTTTCGTCAGAGCTAGAGTTCACACAGTAAAATTAAGTCATTGATTTCGTCATTTGAAATAACTGACCATTTTCCTTGCATTTTCAGCATTTCGTTGGATATTGATACGCAATCGAAAAACAAAGGATGTGATCAGATATCGTCTTGTGTCAATTACGAAAAGTTGTGAATCTTAATAATAACTTCTAATTGGAAGTATGATGGAATAACATTCATAACAATTTTGTAAATTATATGAATTTATTAAAAAGCTCATAAGCTCTGCTATATATGAGAAAAAATTGCAAACTCAGAGTTTAAAAAAGAAATGGATAACCAGTGAAGAACCCATTCGCTTAGATTGTATATGCAAACCAGGTCAGTTCAATGTTAGGATTTGCGTAAGGTTCAACGTAACAGGGATAATAATTTGACTAAATTCCCCAAGTTTAATTATTTTAAATGTAGAATAGTTGAATCGAGGTCTACTAAGCAGTTGTGGTCTACTGCAAAATTATCTCTTAACTTATGTAAGGCACTACCCAGGGTTACTACATTTGTGGCCCAGGACGGGGAAATATTAGAAAGTCCACATAAAATTGCTAATAAATTAAACGCATATTTCTCATCTGAGGGAGAAACACTTGCGCGAGGCCTAACACACAATGATAAGAACTTCAAACATAACATAAGTTCTAATTCTAAAGATTGTTATGGAAATCGACTACTGAAGTAATATCATTAACATTATTGTGTTTTTAAAAAATAATTTATCCAGAGACGTACATAACCTATCAACAACTGTAAAAAAATAAAAGATATTGTCTCTGTGAAATGAGCAATTTTAATAAAGCTTGTGTTTAACTAAGGGATGTTTCCACAAATTCCAAAAAATCTGTTCTTCTTCCTATTCTTAACAGGCTGT
Organism: Onthophagus sagittarius; assembly: GCA_036711965.1. Lineage (NCBI taxonomy): Eukaryota > Metazoa > Arthropoda > Insecta > Coleoptera > Scarabaeidae > Onthophagus > Onthophagus sagittarius. Next base: position 52,048,781 of record JASERS010000001.1, read on the forward strand.
GTCACAGAATAAACAAGTTGTAGGCCCATCTCTCTGACATCCTGCATATCTTATATAAAAATCTTTGAAAAATTAAAAAAAAGTAGAAAAAAAAGAATGCTTTTGAAATTTATGCAACATTCGGTCCTATTGTCAGTACGGTTGTCGTCAAAGAAGATATGCTGTTGCTATATTCACCAAGAATGTCAATGATGCATTAAACGCATTCACTCGTATTATAGACACTATTGTCGTCGTATGCCGATGACACAGCTTTTCTAGTTTCCGGAGGACTAGGCATATGACTTTTATTAAGTATTAGTTAAACAGTAACTACCTATCCTTGAATCCCACAAAATCTCTCTTTTTGTCATTTCAAACTTACAATTACCCTCTAAATCTGAATGAGATTTGTGTTTCTAATAGAGATTGTGTGGTTGGTGGTTGTAGTTGCTCTTGCATTGTGGCATTATAAGAAGAACGGAAAAACCAGATACACAAATTTTCATGTTGACTTGGTACTTAAGAATACATATAGATTACTAGCTTTATTCTTGGTGTTGAGAAATTGTGTAGATCGGCGATATCTAAAGAAATTTATTATTCGTTTGTTCAATCGCTGCTTTGCTTTGGCTTGATAGCATGTAGTAATGCAGCAGAAAAGTACCTTCATCGGTGCAAGTAGTTCAAAAATCAATACTGCAGGTATCATTATTCAAAACAAGTAGTGATACTCTATTTTCCGAATCAAACGTTCTCACAATTAAACACTTATTTATTACTGCAAACTGTAGATCTTTTTACAAAAATAAGTACTGCTTACCACTTGTGTTACCAAGCTTTCTTTACTCTATCAGATGAAATATATTGCAAAAATCAAATGTTGCTGTGCGTAAGAAGGCGTAGGTTAGGCTAACATTTCATTCATAGTTCGTAAGGTTTATAACTATCTTCTAATGATTTATAATCCTTAACCGTTAACTTTATTATTATTTCTGCCTCCAAAGGTGTTTTTGAAGGATGGAAGATTTCATTTCAGAAATTACTTTAGGTGAAATATGTAAAATTGTACGCTCGTAATAGGGTTAAGTTTAGGTTAGTTTTTCATTTTTCTACAGTGATTAGTTTACATGAGCAGATTAGTTTACCTGCAATATTAAACTAGTGTTTGCTCGATGATCAACAAGAGTTTTAACACTTAGATCAAACAGTAAACTAAGTTGTTTTATCAGAAAAAAAGAACCGTCAGATTAATGGAATTATGAAATGAAATTGGTATTTCTTTATTTACTGTTTGTAACAGTAAAGAGAGAGATATTAAGAACAGTGACAGAGAGGGAGTGTTGCCGGTCGGATTTGTGCATCTGCGTATGCGACTTAGGGGCGTGACGGCGAGCCCGAGGGAAAAAACGTCTGTAAGACACATGGAGGAGTTTAGTTTGCTAGTCACCTTCGTCGAGCTTGTTTCGCGATTTGTACGATCGAACCCCTTTATTTTATTTTATTTTATTATAATTAAGTACGTTGTAGTGAGAGATTAGTTTAGAGACCTTTATTTAATAAAGATTTTCTAACCCTTAACCTAATAAGTGGCGCCCAACTAGCGGCCCGAATATCGCAAGAAAGATCGAGTTTTGTGATGCCTTCAAAGAAAAAGACCGACGCAAACCCGGATTTTGAGGTAGAAGAATCAAATTCGACTGTTACGATGTCTACAAACGAATTTGCAGCGTTGTTAGAAGCGGTACAACGTTCGCAACTCGAATTTAACCGTCAATTGCTGGAACAATTTACGCCGCGTACAGTTTCACCCGCCGCGTCCATTTCGTCGGGTAGTTTCGCGAGATGTTCCGCGCGTTTTGATGGCAGTAACCAGAACAATGATGCAGTTGAAGCATTCATAGACACCATACAGGTATTTAAAGAATGTACCGAAGTTTCCGATGAACACGCTTTGCGTGGATCGCCTCTTTTACTAATGGGAGAAGCTGCGATATGGTGGCAAGGTGTGAAAAGTTCTATCCATAATTGTAATGACGCGATTAAGCAGTTACGCTCGATGTACGGAATTACAAAACCCGCGTATAAACTATTTTGTGATTTATTTAATAACGAACAGGGTGATGTCAATAGTGACGCTTTTCTGTGCCGCGCTAGATCCATTATTGCGAAGATGCCATATGAGATACTGGAAGAAATGAAGTTAGATATGGTTTATGGGTTATCAAACAAAGAAATTCGTAAGTATATTCCTCGCGAGTACGTGAATACATTCGACGAACTTATCCAAAAAGCCCGCGATGCCGAGACACTTATCCGCGAGTACCGCGATGACGTAAGTAGCGCGCAAAAACCAGACAGTGCTATTAACGAACAGAAACCGATCAGAAGCAGACCACGCTGCTCATATTGCAAACGGTTCGGACACGTTAAAGATGAGTGCCGTGATTTAGTCAATAAAAATAAGGAAACTGATAACAGAAGCCAAGCTAAATCAAAACTAAATGATTCCTCGGAAAAGAACGTTCTTCGCTGTTATGGATGTGGCAAGGAAGGTGTAATCCGTGCGAAATGTCCCGTGTGCAAAGAAAATTCGGAAAAGGCAAACAAAAACATTAACGTCGCGTCGTTAGGAAATTTATCCTTTTACCAAATTTCGGCGAAAGAGGATGACGATCGCAGACCACTAATGGCTATTGCAGTAGGCAACAAGAAGGGAGTAGGTTTTGTGGATACTGGAGCTCAAATCAGTGTAGCTGGTTGGAAATTCTATGAAGTGTTGAAGGAAGCGAATCACAAATTCGTCTGAAAAAAAAAGATTAATTTCACCCTGGCCGACGGAAAATCTAAGACTGAAGAAGTATTGGAAACGGAAGTCGAGATTAACGTTGAAGATCGTACGGTACGACAAAGATTCATCGTGTTATCGAATGCCAAAGCGAATCGAACGCTTCTGGGGGCGGATTTTCTTTCCTTGACAGGGATTGTGTTGGACATACCACACGACGAGTGGTGGTTCAGCGATGCACCTGAAGTAAAATACCAATTTTACATGAAACTTCAAAAAGGCGACGAGAAAGCTGCAATAACTATAAACCATGCGATTGAAGCTATCGATTGAACTGAAGTAGATGATGTTCCATGTGAACTTCGAAAGGATGAAGCAACAAAACTTACGGAAGGAGAACGAGAGCGTCTGAATAAAGTCTTGCTGGAATTTGCAGACATCTTTGGACGAGGGGGAGGGCCAACCCCTTTCGCAGAGCACCGTATAGAAACAAATGACTGCGCTCCGACTGCCGTTCCACCATAACGAATATCTCCACAGAATAAAGAAATTCTGCAACAGGAGTTGGAAAAGATGCTATCCGATCATATCATCGAGGAATGTGAATCACCGTGGGCCGCACCGGTAATACTTGTACCGAAAAAGGACGGATCACGTAGAGTGTGTATAGATTATCGAAAACTAAACTCAGTGACAATCAGTGATAGTTACCCATTACCGCGAATCGAGGACCTATTACATTTAGCGCGGGAAACGTTATATATGACGACACTAGACAGAAAATCTGGTTATTGGCAAGTGCGCGTACGAGAACAAGATCGGGACAAAACCGCGTTTGTGACACCGTTCGGGACTAATCGGTTTAACAGAATGCCTTTCGGTCTGAAAAATGCCGGTGCGACATTCCAAAGGTTGATCGATCGTTTTCGTGCGGGTCTGAAAGACATCACGGTATTGTGCTACCTTGATGACAATATAGTAGTTTCGAAGAGTTTCGATGAATACTTGAACCATTTGCGAGCCGTCTTCAGAGGTTGCGTAGGTTTTCATTGTATGCAAATCGGAAAAAGTGCGTATTAGCTTGCGAAGAGGCTAACTTGAAGCATCTGAGAACGTTTCTTCAGACTTGTTCCTGGTATAGGAGGTTCATCAAAAATTTTTCGGCAACAGCCCGACCATTAACCGACCTTACGAAGAAAAATGCCCGATGGGAATGGGGTGACGCTCAACGAAAAGGTTTCCGAGAGTTAAAATCATTACTAACATCGGCACCAATCTTAAGACAGGCAGACCATGTGAAATGGAGGATGAAAGACCTGTGGAATACGTCAGTCGTCTATTAACGACAGCAGAAAAGAATTATTCTACAACGGAGCGTGAAGCTCTGGCTTTAGTATGGGCTGTGACTAAATTTAGAGGATACATCGAGAGTTCAAAAGTCGTGGTGGCGACAGACCATCAGCCTCTACGGTGGTTGATGTCGTTGAAATTACCTAGTAGAAGATTGGCAAGATGGGCGTTGGTGTTGCAGTCGTATGACATAAGAATCGTATACGTTCCCGGAAAATCTAACGCCATAGCTGACACATTGTCGAGACCTCCTTGTGCACCCGAATCTGATGGCATGTGTTTTTGCTATGTAGAAGTTGAACTACCGAGAGAAAAGGCAACTGAAGTACGAAAAAAACAATTTGACGATCCTGATGGATTTAAGATCATCGATGCATTTGAAAGAAATAGTCCTGATTTACCAAATTGGACTGGTCGAGGTTATACGATGGTAGACGGAGTCCTATCGGATTCAGGTTCGTACCTGAATCCGATACCGATGAACCCCAATTGGTGGTACCTGAAAGCGAGAGAGAGAGTTGATACTATATGAAAGCCACGACGCACCAACTGCTGGTCATTTTGGCGTGGACAGGACGTTCCAGAAGATAGCGTCAAGATACTATTGGCCAGGTATGAGAAGACAGATAACTAATTATATCTCAAGTTGTTTGGCTTGTCAGCGGTATAAACCGGGTAATTTGAAGCCCGCTGGCTTGCTAAGAACTCCAGTGGTGTCACAGAGATTCGAAGTGATATCCGTTGATTTGTTTGGTCCGTTACCTGCAACGAAGAGTAACCAGCGGTGGATACTGATTGTTGAAGACGTAGCTTCAAGGTGGGTGGAGCTGTTCCCAGTTGTGGAGGCTTCCGCCAAGTGCTGTGCTAAGATACTTATTGACGAAATCGTTTTACGATACGGAACTCCACGGAAAATGGTGTCGGATAACGGGGTTGAATTCGTTAGTTCGGTGATGCAAAAGATGGCGTATTGTCTAGGAATAACGCAGACGTTTACTCCGTTGTATCATCCCGAGTCTAATCCGGTCGAAAGGAAAAATAGGGACATGAAGACACAACTGGCGATACTTGTTGGCGAAGATCATTGCGATTGGGTAGTTAGACTTCCCAGTATACGGTTCGCTATGAATACTGCTAGTAGCTTAGCAACAGAAAAGACTTCTGCTTATATAACGTTTGGAAGAGAGCTTCGATCTCCTGGCGACGTAACGCGGGATCTGAGAACGATCGTGGAAGCTGAGAATTATGTGCCCCAGATAACTCCACAGTTACTGAAACTAGCAGACACGCTCGTCGACGTGAGAGATAGAATAGAACAACGACAAGATCATGCCAAGAAATATGCCGACTTGAAACGCAGAACATCTCCTATTTATAAGGAGGGGGATTAGGTAATGGTTACGACGCACCTCCTCAGCAATGCAAAGATGGGGAAAAGTGGGAAATTTGAACCCAGGAGAGATGGTCCGTATAAAAATTTAAGGGCACATTCATCAGCTAGTTACGAGCTGGTAAATGTTAGTGATCCTAACTCTATTGTGGGACGTTACCATGTCAAGGATCTGATTCCGTTTAGGGGGAGGCGGGATGTCGAAGATGTGCCGGATCCAGAGCGTCCGAAGAAGAGAAGAGGACGACCTAAGAAGAAAGTACTGGTCCGCCTACGAGGGCGTAAAATGGTGGACCAGAGGGGGAGTCTGTAACAGTAAAGAGAGAGATATTAAGAACAGTGACAGAGAGGGAGTGTTGCCGGTCGGGTTTGTGCATCTGCGTATGCGACTTAGGGGCGCGACGGTGACCCCGAGGGGTAAAACGTCTGTAAGACACGTGGAGGAGTTTAGTTTGCTAGCAACCTTCGTCGAGCTTGTTTCGCGATTTGTACGGTCGAACCCCTTTATTTTATTTTATTTTATTATAATTAAGTACGTTGTAGTGAGTTACCTTTATTTAATAAAGATTTTCTAACCCTTAACGTAATATGTTGATTTTTTGTATGGTACTTTGTTTTGAACTGAATAAATTGAGTTGAAAAAATCATTAACTGCGAATGTTGGACGTTTTTAATGTCACAACTGTGATTTTCCTTCAAATGGAGTAATTACACTGAGTGGAAAGTCGTTGGTTCAAAAACGCCTTTCCATTATACCCCACCTTGTACTTATGGTGAGCAACATAAGCTATTGCAACTTCAAGACACACAGCTACAACACATTGATAATTCATTATTATTAGTTTAATACTTGATTGAGTTATGTTTTTGGGCAATACAGATATCAATTTTCAGTATTACTTTCCACCATGTACTACTTACTCATCATAAATTGCCTGTTAAAATGATCACTGTACAAAAGATGGCGTTGGTTACAACCTATTATTTTAAACTTAGTTATTATTATTCACTTTCTTGTATTAAATCTATGTAATTTAACCCATTTTAATTATAAACTCTGATATATGTAGATTAATTAATACTAGAGGTAATATTAGCACTAGAACTTACACTAGACCGAGAGCTAGAAAGTTTCTTAACTCCTTGGGTACATTTGACGTGTGAGACACATAATTGGAATTTAACAAATGCAAGGTAGATTTCTTGTAGTAATGTGAGCATGCATTGGGTCAATTTCCTGATACTCTTTTATTTATTTTACTATTTATGGTAGTGAATTTATTACTGATTTCAGTAAATTGGGTATCAAGATAATGGTAGCGATATATTACCAGTGCGCCATAAATGCACAAGACAATTATCCAATAGTTAAATGACGCATCTTTTGATGGAGAAAGTCAAGAAGATTGGATTGGAAGAAAATAGAAAATGTTTCTTATATAACACAATTTTCTCAACTAATTGTAAGTGGCATCAATCCTACATGTGGATACTATACTACGGATATTGAACGATAACCTTACGCTTTTAAAAGTGTTACAACAAGTTCTTACTGAAGAAATAGGTACATCAGACAAATAATAGAAAAAGAAGCCATTGCAAACATAAATGTAAAAATAATCTAAACTACATTTGGATTGGAAAAAGAAATGTTATAAATACACTACTCTTTACAAACACTTTGGCACGTGATAGGTTCTTTGATATTTCAAGAATTTTACACTTTTCCAGCAATGAAAACTTGAGTGCATATGACAGAATTGGGAAGATCGCAAGTTTAGTGGATTATTTTAACAATAGATTTAGTTATCTTTATGTATCAGAGTGTAATGTGTCAATTGATGATTCTCTGATGAACTTCAAAAGACGAGCGCAATTTGGCATAACGGTTTACAAACTGTGTTAATCGTCTTTAGGTTACTGCATTCATTTTAAAATTTACGTTGGTAAGGATAATGTACAAGCAGCAACTGCTTCTGAAGAGTGTCGTCACGGAAGTGGCACAACCAATTCGAAACGTAGATTATTAGTGATCAAAGTACATTCAATCCCAGTAGAGGGAGTAGAAAACTGATAAGAATTTTATAGTTTTGAAGATAAGTTGTACAGCACGATGAAGAGAATAAAAAAATTGATATTGGTCGGGATGATGCTAAAACAAAATTATTCTTACATTTCTTGAGAAAAACCTGCATTACCCATTTTTTAAACCTACACTTAGTTGACATAATGTTGTACTTACGTTAAGTGTACGTAAGTGTATTGCACTATTACATTATACTTGTGTCATGTCGTAAATAGTAGAGAGGACCCAAGGAATTTTTTCTTTATTTTATCAATAAAGAATATTTTGTTAATTATTTTGTAATTTTTTAATTAAATTTACTATTTAAGTTCTCACCATGACTGGATATTCATTCGAAAAGTGCACAAATATTCATTGAATATAAATATACGGTGTAGTTTGAAATTATCAATATATTTCATGGCCGCTTGTTGGTTGACATATACTTTGTAAATGGACCTTTCCTGAGTATTTTTTGTGTTATAATTTTACACAGTTTCAACCTAAGAAATATTGCACAAAAAATAATTTGTCACACTTATTAAACAAGTATTTATTTTATCAAAAAAAGTACAAGATTTAACAATTTGTTTTAATAGTAATTTCAATTCAAATTTAGGTTAGTACAAATGCAAAAAAAGCGTGCCTGGATTAAAGAATATTTTAAAACTTATGATAATACCCTAATCGTTTAACTCTCTGGACTGGGTGTGAAATTGATACAACTTTCATAATGACACGGATGGTTTTAGTTAATTTTTGAAGTAGTACTTTTATTATGTAGTTCCTTTTGCAGAATTAATCCTGCAAAAGAAATTTAATTAAAATGGCGGAAAAAATAAAGGTAAAGGGTATGGTACTTTAAACGTGACCCTACGTGTTATCTTGAAATCCATTTTTTTCTTTTAATTATCTTATTTGTCATTAAAATTTTCTATACACAATCAATTCTAAACAAAGATTATCAGAGAACAAAGCACATTCAATCCCTGTAGTGAAAAAATTCCTTCCAAAATTCAGCATTCTAAACCTTGCTATTTTTTTTAGATTACGCTAAAATAGTACTTCTTGAGTACCATGTTTAAAGAGTTCTGGCGCTCTTAGGTAGCAATTTCTGTTACTTGTTACATGTTACTTTTCTTCATGATTTTTGATTACTGTAAAATGAAAATACTCTCAACACGTTGAATTTATGTTTAATTAATCTATTTCGCACATTGTGGACACCTAAAAATGTGCCTAGAACACATTGTGAGTAGTTAATACTTAATCAAAGCTCTTTGTAGACACCAAAAAAGATCCACAAGCGTTATGAGTAGTTGCTTCACAGTTGCTCACAACGAACAGTTGTCCGAAAGTGCTTACAACCCGATTGAAAATCAATTTTTGAAAAAGATGTGCTGTTTTTTTAAATGTTACCTGTATTTTAACTATTTAGATAGACTTTGTGATAATTATGAATACATGGGTGTTTTAAAACAACAATTTCACGAAATAACTTGCTATTAAAATATCTTTATTTTGTATACCACTACTTAAAATGTTTTTGTCGATGGTTTCTTATAAAGTAAAGGAAAGTCTTCATATTACGCCATTCAAAATTTCAAAAAGAATTTGCTGAAAAAAATTACAATTATATCTATTAACATCAATGAATAATTAAATATGTTGTGGAAGAACAAATAAGAATAATTTGTACCTAATATATTTTTATTGCTGAAGGTATAGTGTACGTAGGATAAAAAAGAAATCTTACACCAAAGTGCGCCGAAAGAAAAAAGTTTGCAGTCAATGATTATTTAATATTATTGGGATCTTATATTAATTCTTATTATGATTTCGACATTTTGACGCTGCAGTTTGATTTTTATATTTGTGATTTTCAAAGATAATATATTTAAAATGTAGTTACAAGTTCGAAGTCGAAATCAGGAAAACCACAACAAACTCGGTTAGCTGCTGAGGAAGGACTTGAGGAAGGTTTTACACCTTAATTTAACTAAAAGTAAAAACTGCGAGAGACTGCCAATAGACACGGATATGATTTGCAGTACCCGTACGGTGACGTTTTAAAATATGAGAATGAGACATTGGTTTACAGAGTTTGTTGAATATCTCCTGTGCAAAATATTGAAATCTTCAAATAAAACGCAATTTTACGTTGCATTCCAAAAGACGGTTTGATGGTATAGTACCAGGAGAAGTGATAGATAGTGACAGATATTAACCCTTTAAGTTGCCGTGTGTTAGAGCGAAATGGTTTCTAGTGAGAGTATGTCTATTTTGTGCATATTTATGTGATAAATCACAATCACTTCTCGTGGTACAGACTATAAAGTAAGTCACGCTATTTATAACCAAAAATTTCAAAATAAACCTGAGGGAAGCGATGACTCCCTATTTTTATTGTCATTAGCTCCATTGCGCCTAGAAAACAGTAATCAGAATATAACATCATCCATATGGTTTTCATGAAGCTGCAGTGGTTAGAGAGTCCCTATTATTAATTGGAGAGGTATCTAAAGAGGCCCAAAGGTCGGAAAACAAGCAAGTCAGATTCAGAGAGTGTCGCACAAAAAAAATTGATGGAATTTAAACAAATGACTATTTATTTAAAAGACTTTTACTCAATTCTGATCTATTAATTAGTAACTTCCATAAAATAAGTTCAAACAAAAAATAAAGAATTTGATTGAAGTGAAATGTTGATTATATTGGATGAATCTCCAGAGGAAAATGGTCAAGAATTTAACTGTTTTTGAAATTGTATTACATATAGAATACTTTATATATTACAATACATATTCCTATGATGTAATAATACGAATCAATTATCATAATTATTCTTGAATAATCTGAATGATTGTGTACTAGTCAATATCTTGGTAAAATTTTACTATGAATAACTTCATATGTATGAACAATGGTCTCCAACATCACTTCAAGTTAAGAGAGATGATTGTAACAAAGCTCTCATTCAATAACAAAGAATTTTTTCTTTTCTTATTTTTCTTATTAGACTGCAATATTCTGCCACATTTTTATATTTTTTCAATGTTACTTCCATTCTGTATAGTATTGTCTTTATTATTAATATTACTTGTATTTGAACCGAAGATGATACAGCATATTATACAGAAGCAGACCCAACATTTCAAATTATTTTTCCCTTAAATTATAAACGGTACAATAGATTTTTCACATCAGTACTTCCGGCTGGCGAATTTAATTCAAATTTTGATACAACATTGCCCTTTTGGACTTTTAATGATATGCCAAGTTTCATGTTGATATCTAATTGGTAACAGCAAAATAATATTTTTGGTCGGGTTTTCATGCCGTTCGGACCACTATGCATCGTGTTGTAGCTATTTAATATTTAACCACCTTTGATTGTGGATATTGCCACCAATAAACATTTCGGACATATAAATTGTTTATTTTTAACATAGTGTTGTTTATTTAAAATTGTTATTGTAATAGTTAACAAGAAGTAACTGCTATATACGATTGCTTATACGATGCTTGTGGAAATAAATCGTGCTCGTATTTAAAAAATTGCTTAAGTGTAATTTTAAATAGTAAACCATATAAAAATAAATAATCATGTTAATATATCACTTAATTCTTTTTTTTCTGTAGGAAAACATTTTGGCGTCTAACATAAGTCTTATTTCTAAGCTCATTCAATCATCTTTATTAAATATTTTTACTAATACAATTAAATATTGCAGTGACCAATTTCGGAAGAATTGAGTACAGTATCTCGGCTAACTTTATCCAGTTTCTTCGCCTTTCAGTTTCTCACTAAGTGATCTTTTACAATTATACCTTAATGTTTTCAGTTATAGGATAACTGAGGATAACTCTTACCACCTAATACTACATAAATTTATTATTAGGTTACATTTAACTAATGGATATTTTAAATGGTTACTGTAATTTCACTTGCCACAATGGCAATTTGACCGGCAACTCAGGTAAATATTAGTTTAATTTAAGCAAAGGTAAATAAACTGAACCCAAGGCTTACCAATCGATCTTTTATATTTCCAGATCAGTTCTATATTAATAATTTGTCATCTTATAACAATTTGTCTGCCAACTACAACCATTGATTGTGTTTACTTTGAATTTTCTTTAATTTAACTTTGATTATATAATATAATATTATTTGATAAAAAGAATGTGTTAGTAACTTGACAATGAATTGAAACGATTTAAATTCTATAGTTAGAAAAATCTTTATTTTTAAAATAAACATTTGAAATAAGGCCATTTTCTGTTTCGGGTGTTCATTTTCAAATAATTTCGTTTGTAATTACTTCCAGAGTAGTTGAAAAATCTCTGATCTCATGACAGCACTTGATACCCCTTGATAGTGGAAGAAAACAAATGGAATTCTCTTACGAATAAAGCTGGTTGAAACAAATTACTAAATGCTTGAGCAGACAAATATTGTCTTGGGGAAGCCTTTCTAAATCGAATGTCAGCAGTTTCTGTTTGAGGATTGATGATACAGTTTAGATATATCCCCTCTATTCTACAGTAAATGCTTTATTAAATATTTATAGTTTTTCTTTTTACTATTTCCTTTAAATGAAGGTTGTAACTTAATTAAAATGAAACCTTTAAAAGAAGTTTTTTTACTGAATAGAGATACTCGGACGTAAATACAAATTAGCGAAAAGTTAAGACAACTATCAGCTGTAGTTTCCTTAGCAAAGTTCGCAAATTGGCTTATTTCGCCGCATTCAAAAATAAACTTGCGGGTCGAAGTTACAGTTTTACGAAATAGAGGACTAACGTTTCTGCTAGCAAATGATGCAGAAATAAACTTTGCGCAAGAGCTAAACAAATAGCATCGGCCGTCGACAAAGCACTGCTTTATGATCGTGTTGTTGCCAAAGTCTGCGATGCATTTACACTTTTTTCGCGCGTCTTGAATGACTAATTTTCTGATCTACGGCCTTACTTACCACCGGCGGATCTTTAATTATTTATGTCGACACTTTAGCAACTTGGCATCATACTCCTGATAATTATTTAGAACGATTTCCAGGCTTTCAGGTAGTTTCAGCGACGCAGCCCACTTAGATACTTACGATGTACGTGCTCACTCGTTCAAAGAGATATTATTAATAGCCTGAGAGCGATATCATCTTATGGAATATATGGACCGACATAAATTTAACCACTTTAAAATATTGATTTAATTTGGCAAAACTTCAAATTCCTTCACAGATCAAATAATTTTACGGATAACGATTTATCTTTTTCGTTATTATGATTAAACGAAACATTTAAAAATTATTGTAGAAAAAATGTGGTGAAGGTTTAATTATTTTTATATAACCGTGCTCTGAACACGTTGGCAAATGTACAACTAATTCTACTCCCGCAAGCTCCACGTGTTAATAGCATTTTTAATGGCAATGACCCAAGCGAAAATCTCTAAATATTTACGGGAGCTAAAAGCAGTTAAAAATTAAAGCAGCAAGGTGTTAAGAGCATTAAGTACTTTTGGATATGTGAATGGATTAATTAATAGCGTACATTATAAAAACTTTAAATTTTAATTTCCAACTTTCTTTTTATCATGTTGATTTAAAAGTGTTTTGTCTATTAATGGATTGAAAAGTCAAATTGGTTAAAGATCAAATTGCAGTGTTTATCTTAGTTTAGTATAGATTATTCATTAATAAACGATCCTTGAAGTTTTTTTAAAGAATGTCAATATTAACCCTGAATTTCGAAGATTTAACTAATTCCCTTAATTCAAATATTTGAAATACTCTTTCAGCTAATCTATTAGGCCAGCATTCCGAGATTAAATTTTGTGGTCGTTGGAATATGGGGCTGTAAGGACGAAGGAGGCGGTTTCAAATTAAAGTCGAATGTCCTTCTTACAAATTCATAAAGACGGGGGACTTTTACGTAATAAAATCGGAATGTAAATTACACTTTTCAATAGGCTCTTCGAAAAAATTTAATTCCCTGCACTTCAAAAAACGCTTTAACAACGATTGCATTTTATTGCAGTGATTTAACAAAAAAGGGTTCCGCATTTTCCGTCCAACTGTGGACGTGGCCAGAATTTGTCACGGGGATTTTGAATCAGTACACTCTGGAAGATTAGTGGTGTTCATTACATTGACAGATGGGCGTCACGGGAAAGTACCCCTTTATTGGGTTCAATGATAAATTCAACGTATAGTTTGCTCGACACCCACACGCATTAATGTACACAGTATACGTTAATGATGTTGAAACGAAGCTAAATTAGAGTATATTTGAGCTATACTAAATTAATTTTATAAAATTCTCACTAAATATGTTATAATTTCAGCTTATTACAATCAATTTGTTTAAATGTAAAGGTGTGTATCTAACTAACGATCAGAAGCTGAGATATTTAATTAACAAATTTGCTATAGCAACGTAAAGTGATGTGTTGCGACTCCTCTTAAGCGTGATCGCCGGAGGTAATATCGGTAAGGTACGGAACGGGACATTTCCGTTTGCTGCTCCCCTTGGTGTCAATGCCTGGATGAATTCAGGACTCAGTAGAGGCACTTCTGAAGCTCTTCAGAGAGGCCCTAAGGACGGTAGTAGCTCAATGGTCGAACTAGGGCTGCAACGATCAATACGCGCCCGGACAGCTGGCCTCGCTGGGAATCCCGTACCCGGTGGAGACTTCACCGTAATAACCCCACTATTAAATATTATGTCATGCTCGGGTTGGGTATTTCTACAGAAATCGGGGATTATTCAATGTTGATTCAGGTTATATTAAAAAGTAAAAGTTAACACAAATGTTAAGGTCAAGAATGCAAAATATTTACATTTTAATGTCAATATAAATGGTCTAGTAAAATGCAAAATAATAATAAAAAAATTATAAAATTCCTTTACAAAATTAATCTATGTTTACATTAACTAAGGCTACAATCAATAATGTAACTTTGTAAATTACAAACTTTTATAGTAAGTTAATTTATTCTGTGATTAATAACTTAATCATAAATAAATCGTTGATAACACAAGGAACAGCCATTTTGGGGGTGAAAAATTCTAAGAAAGGGTGAAAGTGCTAGACCAATACACTAAAACTTCCAAAAGGTTTGACGTTCTCAGGCCAAACATTTTTAGTAAGACCATTTATATTTTTTCCTTATTTAGATATTTGTTTGTTTGCTTTTTCAGTTTTAACTCAAGAACCATTGATGAATTCTCATTTCAATCTTCACCAAATTATAGCTAAGGCTTAAATCAGAGGTTCTCAAAGTTTTTCTTAGGCGCTAAATATTAAATTGGCCAATTTAATATTACGGAAATTTTTGCTGGCCAAAAAGAAAACTAAATAAGAATCTTATATGTAATATTGGTTAACAGTTTTTGGGAATGTCACCAAGAAGGAGGCAGGAATTAAGAACCTGCTTTAATAGAACCAAGTTTTCAATTATTATAATCTTCTTTAGGGTGCACTGTAAAATATGGGAAAATAATGAACAACATCAGTTAACAAATCAGTAACAACTAATTTAGAGGTAAAAAATTTGATGGTAAAAATATGGTCCCCATAAAAAATATGGCGCAAATGCGACAAGTTTGACGACTGTCTTTGTGGAAAACTTGAGGAGTTTGAAGATTAAGAAGTTAAGAACCAACAGGACAGAGAGATGGCATAGTAAAATTGAAAAAGGAAATCATCAATCTCTAAAACGAAATTAATTAAGAACATGGACGGAGAGAACCAAAGATATTTCTAATTGTACCTAAAATGCAGTTCTAGATACAACACAGTAATAACGAAACAATCATGATGGAAGAGAACATTGAGGGTCAACAAGAAACATATTGAACCCATGGAGGCATCCGACATGAATGAAGCATGGGGTTGAGGTTGCCTCCATCCCCAAGAATTGAACATGTTGGGGATGGTGGAAATATGGAACATCTCTATGAAGAGTCTCCTACCATATACACCCTTCCTTCGCAGAATTTTAGTTCGATCAAAATCAAATTTGTGGTCTGTTGATGCACGGTGCTCAACCAAAGCAGTTTCACCTGATTTCTTCATTTTGGATTTGAGGTACTCAGAAATGGTACCTACATAGCAAATATCACCGAATTGGAGAGGAGTGGTGGAGATATGGAGAAGGGAAGTGACACCTTTTAATCCTCTGAAAAAGCTTTTGTATGGTTTGTAGGTGTACATTGCAAACTTTCAAGAACAGTTATTAAAAATATTTACCAGATTGCTAGTGAACGAATGAATTGTAAGAATTGAGGAATGTAGGGGATCTTGATAAACTTGGAGAGTGTTGGAGGTTCTTCATCATTAGGGTGATGTGTCAAGGACCAGTCAAGTTAAGACAAGGCAGTGCGATTGGGGCCATAATCAGGCTGATTATCTGGCGAGTGAATTCTGTTGACCAATGAACGGGGAAGCACATTGTTGCAGAAGGCATCCGCTAGAAACTTAAGATTTTTTTCATTAAATTCATGGTCGGAAATCCGAATGATCCTGTTTTTTATGCCCTTGACGGCGTTAACCTTGATGTAAATGGGATGACAAGAAAAGAAGTTGATAAAACGACTTGGAAAGGTGTCGTGGGTTTGGTTCCTATACCAAGCCAAAACGATGTGTTGATCAGTTTTTCTGATGTCAATGAGTCGAAAAAGGGCACACTGTTGGATTCTGGGGATCCAATCTACTTTATTTTTAAAAGAGTGCCGTTTTCGCCTTGAGACGGGAAATCAGAATAGCCATCGGATGACCATTCGATCGTTTACCATAAATATGATTAAGCCTTCAAACTTCTCAAGTTTTTCACAGAGACGGTAGTCAAATTTGTTTAGTTTGCGCCTAGTTTAGATTTGTTTTTGTGGGGACCATATTTTTAACATCTACTTTTTATCTTTAAATGTAAGTTCGTTGTTGTTAGCTGATTTTATTAATTATTTTCAAATATTTTAGTGTACCATCATGAAGATTACAATAAATAATCGAATGTTTGGTTCTATTTTAGGAGATTCTTAATTCCTAACCCTTCTTGGTTGCATTCCCAAAAACTTTTAATCAATCTTATGTTACATAACCGATAACTTTACACCATTACTTATTTGTAATTTTATTATTTATTTTACTATTTACTTTAAGTTCTTCACAGAGACGGTAGTCAAACTTGTTACGTTTGCGCCTAGTTTAGATTTGTTTTTGTGGGGACCATATTTTTAACATCTACTTTATACCTTTAAATGTAAGTTCGTTGTTGTTAGCTGATTTTATTAATTATTTTCAAATATTTTAGTGTACCATCATGAAGATTATAATAAACAATCGAATGTTTGGTTCTATTAAAGGAGATTCTTAATTCCTAACCCTTCTTGGTTGCATTCCCAAAAACTTTTAATCAATCTTATTTAATCTTATCAATCTTATGTTACATAACCGATAACTTTTATTTTATTATTTATTTTACTATTTACTTTTTAATAAAAATAATATATCGTATCGATATCGCGGGCCAAATTTACAGGTGAAATGTTAATATATCTACGTAAAAAATTAGGTTGAACTATTTTATCGGATAAAATCTTCAGAAAACATCATTAATTAGTGTCGACAAAATCAGCAGCTCATCTCATGATAAATCCAAGCATGTCAAAAAATGTTAAAAAAAAAACGACAAAATTCATACACGACGGTTGTCATCAAAGGAATGCAAAATGTAATTAGTATATTTCCAATCTGTCCCATTCTAAAGTTGTAATTTCAGATTAATTCGATAAAATTAGTTATCTGCTGAAGAAGTTAAGATGATAATGTAAATAATGAATTTTCAAGAACACGGTAGAGTAGTATGCATGTTTGATGCTGAAGATTTTTCGGCGACTCTTTTCTCTGTATCTATCATTTCTCTTTTCATATTAAATTTCATTTTATATGGATGTATTAATAGAAACTTTGTATTTAACTTATAATTTCACTGAAGAATGAAATGTGAAATCTTCACTGGTTCTTGAGTTACAACTGAAAAACTCAACAAACAAATACAAAGATAAGTAAAAAATATGAAAGAACATATTGAAAATCTTTGACCTGACAACGCCTACCACTTTTGCGGTTTTACTATATTGGCCTAGTACTTTTACCCTGACTTGAAGTTTCTTACCCCCAGATAATGAACCCGAAAATGATCCACAGTGTAATTGGTCACTTTCATATGAAATACACCATAATCATCATTGGTAAAACAAAGGTTTTTTATCAACTAAAAAACAATTAGTTTTCAATAATTTGCAAAATATTTAATTTCCTAGAACCTCAATGAATTTCGCCCTGTTTTCTATTTCAATTAATAATTTAAATATCAATAACATACAGCCTAAATTTACAAATCTCAGTGACATACAATTATCAAACAAAGAGACTGAATTACTAAATTTGGGTCACAAATACTCACTACTAAACAAACTAAAACCCATAGATCTAACTATTAACTCAGACTTAAGAATATATCACATCCGCCATTTAACAATATTACGAAAGATAACTTTCATTCTATCAAAAACATAAATGTTGCATTCTCTACTATTCATAAACTTCATCACAATAATGTTAGGGCATTAAAAAAGAAAATTCACTTTAGGCGATAAGAATGCGGGTCTCGTTATTTTTAATTAAAAATAACATAATTAAAGTTTACAACAATCCCACTTTAAACAGAAAACTTAAACAGTTGTTCAATAAAACGAAACAGAGCCTACAAAAATTTAACTTAGACAAATAAAAATTTATATGTCATGAAACCTTTGACACCTTGTTTAACCCTTCAGTACACGCGTCAAGTTATCAAACACAATTATACTCCCAATTTGAGAGATCCTGATTCGTAAATAGGATTGCATTGGGTTATGGGTGATTGAATGGCATTGAAATGCATGGGTCATTGAATATTTTTATTTACATAAAATAATATGACATTTATACGGAAAGACATAAAAGCATAATGTTAAAGTTTTACTGTTGTACAATGATTTTTTTTACATTAAAATATTTTGTTTTATAAAATAAAGACGATATTGTCTTCATTGAAGTCAAGTTCAGTTGAATGCTAGCTTACCACAAAATTTTATCTTTCTGTACGTGCAGTTTTATCGTCAAACTTTATACGTATATCTAAGTAGGAATCAAATTTATTGATGGATATGATAAAACAAAAAATCTCCACTTTTGGAAATTGGACTATTCACATTAAATGTTCCGGCATATTAAAATAAGTCAGTAAAAGCTTACAACTCCGTGCAACAACGTTAGTGCTTCGGTGAAGATATCATTTCATCACATAGGAAATGTTTCCAAATTTCTAGAAGGTTTTTAGATTGTTGGTCGGTACTTTTGCGTTTGCTGAAAATATATTCTCTTGGCTAGCTCTTACTGTGTATAACATCTTTCAATATTTGCATAGCATCATTTTCGTTTTCTCATCTAAAAAGAAGGCTCTAAACGTGTCTGCTCTTCCGCGTGGTCTCCCATTATAAAAAATTACACCTTACGATCTTTGTATGTGATATACATAGCCTAAAACTAGAATTGATACTAACACCAACAATGAACTAACACTAGATCTATCACTAGAAAGAGAAGTTTTTAGATTTTGCCATGCTTCTTCTGAAAAGGAGTTTGACGTGTAGATGGCATATTACAATCTTCTCCAGGAACTGGGTCGAAGTAGTCACTTTTAATCAGACCTTCTCGACCTTCTTCGGATTAGTTTTTGTAGAAGGTTGCAGTATGATATCTCATATGGCATTTCAAAAGACGTACGACGAAGCACAAAGCTTCTAGTTTTAGTATTAGTACTAGTTCTAGTACTCGTGCTAGTGTTAGTTCGATTAACACCGATAGGGAATGCATTGTACTTATATGTATTTCACAAATTACAGTATATGTAGTAGTACAAGATACAGTATATAACGCTATTCTATGCCATGGACTCCTATACCGTGGATATAGCTCACAGAGATGAGGTGCAGTCTACAGATCTTTCATTTACAAACTCACCTATAATAATACATTGTCTATTGGTACTGTGAATGACGTAATCGTTAGGTGCCAGTTCATTATTTTGTACTCGTTTTAATATCTCCCCGGCCTCAGAGCCCGTACGCGTATATTGCAGGATTAAGGCGCAAGGTGGCGCAAGTTTCCTTTTTATGTTATATACCAGGGGTGCGCACATTTGCGCATTACCGATTTACCGCTAAATAGGTAAGAATTAGTTACAAATTTTTAGATTTGGTTTTAACCTTCCTCTAGTGGCGTACGGTCTCACAGACCGACGGTTTACCTGAACCCTGAATTCTAGCAAAAAGGTTTATTTGGGTGGGGCGCGATTTTATGTAATTTTTTGATAAACAAGTACATATTATAACGCCTTAGTATTCGCCAACGGCGAATGATACATTGATTATCACAATTTTCGGTCTAAGAGACCGACGCAACTATTGAAGCATATGAGAGACTATTTTTTTTTTTAATTTTGAGGTATGTTTCGGTTGCGGTGTTGCACCACATTTGCTTACGTATAGATTTTTGTAGTGATGAGTTACGACAAAGAACAGGCACGTTTGCTGAAACTAATGGCAGAAACGGAGGAAAATGACGGTAATCTTAGAGTTGCTGATGATGAGGAAGACGTATTAAAAGAAAGATCAGAAGATAACGATACTGAACAAGATTTAGATAGTGATCAAGAAGTCGAAGATGATGGCGTCCTTTATGTTGGCAAAGATCATGTTACAAGGTGGAATAAGCATATTATAACATGTAGAAGGCGCGCCAGAGCTATAAATATATTACGGCAATTGCCTGGTGTAACGAAAGAGTTTCAACAGGTAAAAAGCCTGAAAAAGCAAAAAGGCATCATTTTGGGAATGTTTTTTCAGCGAGGATGTTTTGAATACTATAGTTGATAAAACTAATAAAATTATAGAAAGTTGCAAGAATACATACTCTACTACATTAGAGATAGAAATTGTAATCCCACCAACAGTATTGAGGTCAAACCATTATTGGGGCTTTTGCACATTTCTGCTATAAGAAAAGGCAACAACGTAAACGCCGGTGATTTATAGCGAACTGATGGAACATCTATGGAAATATTTGGACTCACTATGTCACTGAATAAATTCCGTTTTCTTCCAAACCACATTCGATTTGATGATAAAAACAACCAAAAAGAGAGAGAAAATCTTGATAAACTTGCAACACATAGATCGGTACTGAACTAAAATTTGAACTAACGCTAGCACTAACACTAGAACTATCACTAGAACTACCACTAGGACTAATACTAGATCTAAAACTAGAAACTTTCGGGCCAAACCGTGTTCGTTTCGGACAAACAAATATAAAAAGGCCATACTCTCTATCAGAGTATACAACAGTCGATGGGAAATTGGAAGCATTTAGAAGAAAATGTCTATTCCGCCAATATATTCCATCAAAACCCAATAAATATGGAATAAAAATGTATGCTTTAGTGGACTCGAAATCATTTTATACGATAAGTAATCTCGAAGTATATGTCGGTAAAAAGCCTTCTGGGGTATTTGGACTGGACACAAGGCCTATAAGCTTTGTGAAAAGCTTATGTCAACCTATCTCTAATACAGAGCTGAATTTAACTATTGATAACCTGTTTACAAGTGTAGAGTTAGCAGATGAATTGCGCATTGAAATGGGATTGTCAACTGTAGGAACACTTCGTAAAAATAAAAGACAAATTCCTGAAATATTTTTGTAAGGTAAAAGAACACCTGTAGGATCAAATATGTTTATCTAGCAACGACATTCTACCATAGTTTCGTACATCCCCAAAAAGAACTAAACAGTATTACTCCTTTCAATTATGCATCATGATGACGCCATTAATATCAATACTGTTAAACCAGATATTATTATAGATTATAATAGATCGAAAGGAGGTATCGATACTGTTGACAAGTTATGTGCTACCTATAACTGTGCGCGAGCAACTAGAAGATGACCTATGGTAATATTTTTCAGCCTTATGAATGCCGGTATAAATTGACTCATAATTTTTACAAGAACAATCCTACTAAAAATGTTGTTCGTAAGGTTTTTTGCTCAAACTTGGATTCGATTTAGATACTGATAAGCTAAAAACTGGAGCTCAATCTCACTACCTATCCAGAAATTCACGCAATAAAATAGCTGAAGAATGTGGTACACTCTGCCCTCAACAGGATATTACAAAAGTCGCAGTAACTGGTCGCTGTATAATATGTCATTCGAAAAAAAAAATTTATGTTTGAAAGATTCTGAAATTATATGTAATGACTATTATATTTCAATGAAGGACTGGACATACCGATTTATACAACATAATATTTTCGTGGACTGCTATTATTTCGTAAAACTTTTGATTAATAAAGGTTATTTATTATAAGATATAACTCATATTGTTTAAACGTTTTTCCAGTTCTATATTAGTAAATAGACTATATATTACTATGTACTACACTTATCAAACTCTCCATTATACCAAATTTCTATCCACATATATTAAGGTTGTAACAACTCTAGATATGTAATATATCATTATATATAGTATATATACTATAAAAGTGTATTATAAGTTAAAACGTTACAAGGTTGGTAATTTTCATTTCAGAATAGGCTAGTTACTTGAAGTGCAACTTGCTTTATGGAATGCAAGTTTTATGCCAAATAATGGAATCATTTGGTCTGGTTTTGAGGTATAGTCTGTACCACGAGAAGAGGAGGCGACTCATCGCGTAACAGTGTACGGAACAGACGTACGCGCTAGAAATCATTCCACTCTAACACACGTCAACGCGCGGACTTAATAATAAATATGTATGCGCAAAATTCTTACGGAAATCGATGAATCACATTCACTTCTCTTAGTACAGACTATATATAATATTATTTGCAATGCTTGATTTTCGATTGAAGAAAAGCCATGATTGAAAGAAAATGGGCATTTAAATCGGAAAAATTTCTTTCAATTTCATTTAGAGTATTTTTTGTTTATATTTCATAAACCCCACAAGTTAACTGAGAAGGAAAGCTTTCAAAGATGAAAATTTTTTAAACCTTTTTTATTTAGTTGTATAGTAAGTACTTGCAAGTTTGTTTAAAGGCCAAAGGCTTTTTATTTTGCCAATCATACCGATAATTACTTTATTTTTGCCTTGCAACTCGAAACTAATAGCATTTAAATGTCACATTAAATCTGTAATGAAAGCTAAATTACAAACCCATTTTTCCTTTTGGTGTGCCTTAGTAACATCACTCCTTTCTTTTAAAAGAGAGAATATTATGGATAGTAATTCTTAGTGTCGTCCTAAGATATTTGGCGCCCCAAAGCTGGGTTGGACAAACGAAACGAGTACGCCCCTTTTCATACAAAGTTTAAAAAAAGATTCTAGGTCAATGTCTAGTGTTAGTTCTAGTTTTACTTCAATTTAATATGCAGGGTACCCAGAACTAGAATTATTCGGGTTTATCCGTCCTGAAAGATGTACGGTTAAACCCGAATGTTTCTAGTTCTAGATCTAGAGTTAGATCTAATAATATAAAATTAGAACGAACACTACACCTAGAAGTGAAAAGTTGTGTAAACTTTCCAAAAACTTAGTATTAATTGAACTAAAATTAAAATTAGCGTTCGTATTAGTTCTAACTTGTCAGTTAGAACCAGTTTCTGAAGAAGGTTGCAACATGGCATCCGAAACATCAAACATTTTTTCAAAAAACGCACGGCGAAACCCGAAAGTTTCTAGTGTTAGTCCTAGTGATAGTTCTAGTGATAGTTCTAGTGTTAGTGCTAGTGTTAGTTCTAATTTTAGTTCAATTAACACCGGTCGTGAAAGCCTTCGTACTTAAACTTAGTTTTAGTTTTACTTCTGTTCAAATATGTTGTTCTGTGTTAGTTCTAGTTTTACTTGAATGGATATATGCAGGGTTGCCAAATAAATATACAAAGAATTCACATTCAGAAACTATTCATTCTAGAGGCCGTTTAAAAATGTCTTCAGCTGCACGGCTAAACCCAACCCAACCCAACCCTGTGTATATTTGAACTGAATTAAAACTAAAATTAACACAGAACAACACATTTCAACTGAAGTAAAACTAGCACAGAACAACATATTTGAACTGAAGTAAAACTAGAACTAGCACTAGACTAGAATTAGAATCACTCGGATTTAGCCGTTTTGAGAGATGTACGGCTAAACTCAAACGTTTCTAGTTTTATATTTGAGTTAGGTATAATGATATAAAGCTGACTAGCACAGCTAACACAAGACCTAGAGGTGGAAACTTTTCGAATCTTTCCACTTCTATGTCTAGTGTTAGTTCTAGTTTTACTTAAATTCAAATATACAAGGTTGTCAAATCAGTTTGTAAAGTACTCTGTTTCAGAAACTATTTATTGTAGAGGCCTTTATTAAAAAGATGTGTTCAGATGCACGCCTAAACCCAACTTTCAACAACAAAATTCAATGATAGAAGGGACATTTTATACATGTATCAGTTTCATTTCATAGAAAAAACAGGTACCCCCAGAAGCTTGGAGTCCCAGGGCTGTAGCCCCATTAGCCCTTAGGTTATGGACGGTGCTGGCAATTTTTCAAATCTTTATAAAAACATTCCACGAGTCAATCATTTTACATCTGTGCATAGTAGTATCAAAGTGTACTTTAGTTGTACTCTAGAAGCCTAAGCAGGGCTTTTCAAGCTGTGAGCA
Organism: Onthophagus sagittarius; assembly: GCA_036711965.1. NCBI lineage: Eukaryota > Metazoa > Arthropoda > Insecta > Coleoptera > Scarabaeidae > Onthophagus > Onthophagus sagittarius. The sequence goes on from JASERS010000001.1 coordinate 52,073,164, forward strand.
AGGATGGAGTTAACAATTTTTACTGTAATGTCCACGATTTCGCGTTAAGTATTTTTGAACAGAGTACTTGCTGATGAATGACGAGCGAATTAAACGAGAAGAATGATGGAAAGTCATCATTAGCACAACACAAAGTAACAAGGTCTTTCTTCAGTCATGACTGGCCATCAGTCATGACTGAAGCTCTAAAATGAAGTCTTTTCTGTACTTTATAAGAAACCAACAATACAATTTTTTAACACCAAATATACCTAGTATTTAAAAAAACAACACAAAAACTTTTTTTTTCTCCAACGTGAGTTTGGTATTTCATCCTTGTTAACAGTGACAGAGATGAAATATAAAAAAAATATATAAATTTTTTCAATATTAAATCGTCGTTTTTCCCGTTATAAAAAAAAATGATGTATTGTACTCAGAAAAAAAATTAAAGTTTAGTTCTCGGTTTTGTCTCTTGACGCAAAGCGGAAGTAGACAACACAACCTCGAGCTAAAACCTAATACTTTTTTCCCATGTGTGATAGATAACTATTTTTAATTGAATTTCGATCGGGTTTTGAGTGTTTTGGGACAATTGTGCAACGTCAGCAAAAACCATTCCTTACGCTGTACAGTATTGATTTATCTCATGTGAGAGCACCAGATTTGGATTTAAAACAAATACATTCATTAGAAACCCAATTTGTCGTTTTATTGCTGACGTAGGTTTGCCAAGACTTAAAAAAGTGTTTCCAAATCTTACGTTTTCAGATGTCTTTGAGTCAACCTTTTAAGGTGTCAGATATATTGGACAACACAAGGGAGATAAATCAATAATAAATTATCACGACCACTAGTCAGTAACGTAGTGAGACTACTATATTAGTACAACGATCATTGATTAATCTAGTTTGTCAACATTTCATTTTTGTTTAGCATATGGTATGTGTAACACATGTACTGTTTAAGATAATTAGATTGATTCAAAAATGTTGGTATAAACCTGATTTTTTCACGAGATATAAAGTATAAAAAGATTATTTTTAGCAAATTCAAGTGCGGCTATTTCGTAAAACCTGAAAAAGTATGCATCTGTGCATACTCAGTTCAAAAAAGACCAGAATTTTCGAAATGGGTATTAAACAAATTCAACAAGAATATAATTTGTTGGTTATCTTCTATTCAGCTTATGAGTGATGTTTCGTAAAAATAACGTTGTCAACCGCCTTATTCTTCATTACTACAATATTGTCAACACTAATTTTATATGAGGAATAGCCCACTAATATTGATGGTCCTAAAATATCTGGGCAGGGATTGTAGGATCTTATTGGATCAGATTTTTTTTTAATTTCTTAAAAAATCAATTGCCAGCCCTTTCAGATGATGTTTCATTAGATGTGTGACAAAGAATGTGGTCTTGGCACGATGGCACACCTCCTCACTATGATAGAATTTTTGCAACATATTTAAAAAGAATTTTTGAAAAGTTGTTTTTTAATAATATTGTTGGTGCACAGATCCATACTTTTCCATCTTTTACGAATCAAGTATTTGTTTAAAAATTTATCCTTTATAGTTTATTTCTTATGAAAAAATTAGGTTTATGCCGACATTTTTGAAATAGACTAATTATCTCAAAAAGTACACATGTAATAGATATACCGTATGCTTAATAAAAATGAAAGGTAATTAATAAAGCTTTTTGAGGCATTGAAAAAATATAGGGTGTTCTATTTAAAATAACAAAGTTTTGGGGACCATAACTAACGAATATTATATATCGAAATAACGAATTTTAAGTCATCACATGATTTTTCAAAAATTTACCCAAAATAGTTAATAACTTGGCAACCTTGCAAGCAGAATTTGGAAACAAGATACGTATTTATAGCAATTAAGATAGGTAATCAACAAATGTAACAAAATGAATAGGGTTCCATTAAAAAAAATTAAGTTGAGTAGGGTCCTAGAATAATCAAACACCCTGTATAGCTGAAAATAATTTTAATCCATGCAGCTTTAATTATAATATATGAGACATAAGAACATTTGTTTTTGTTTTCAATAATAAGGCTACAATCTTCCGCCCTTGTCCTATTGACTCATCTGTTGTGTATCTATGAGTCTTGACCTTTTTAAGCCTTTGATCAATTTAATATAATTTGTTTTCGTTGAATGGTTATTTGAGTCTAAATGCTTGAAAAAGGAGGAATTATCTTTGGGTATGTAGAAAAACGTCCTATGTAGAAATTTTGACAATCTCGACATTCGATTTTATAAATGCCGCACTTTTCTTCATCTTTGAATGTATGTTTGCTATTAATCAGAATTTTACTAATTTATTGTTATTTAAAAAGGTTTCGATAATACCGTAGTTATAAAAGCTATGTTTGAAGTTGGTCTGTGGTTATGATTGATAAGGATTTCTTACGTATAACATATTTTTATTTTTGATGGACAATATTTGGTGGTATTCTATTGTAAATTTACACGTACAATTGTACGGTTTTTAAGTTGTACCTCTTCTTTAGGTCTATTTCATAAATTTTACGAATCTTTCTAATAAAGTTGTCTCTATTAACCCGGCAACGGTATGGTTTACATACTAGTACGGTGGGATATAAAACAATATATAAAAACATAATATGAAATAAATGAGAAGAATAAATTGATGAAAAAGTTTATTAACTGGGATCTGTGCTACATTAAGTTTCGATCGTCATATAAGTTTATATTACTTTTTTTATATTTTCACTACCTTACTACAACTTATTGTATATATTGTCACTGTCGACATCGTCGGCATTAGCACATTTATCGCATTATTTATAGCATGTTGTAAACACACAAATTGTTTACACTTAGAACAGATATAAATGATTTTCTATCCTTATTGCCAATGCAGATTTGTTCTGTTTCTTACCAGATTCTGCTTCACTATCTGGGACTTGTCGAACTGGATGGTTCTCCAGTTATTTCGCAAATTTTTCTTTTCGTCCTTCTTCGTCTTCGTTTTAGGTGTGAGGATATTAGACCTAAAATCAAATCTTTTATGAAGTAGTGTCGTTTTACAGTTTTTTCTGCATTAGCACTGTCTACAACAAAAGTATTAATCGATGTATTTAGGAGAAAAACAAATACAGTAAGTGGCCACCGTCGCCTATTTCGTTTTGTAATTACTTGCTAATTTGTCAACTAAATCTACTCCTTCTTTAGTTTTGTTATAAAACGTAATAATTTCGGGACCAGTAGTTTCATCAATAGTATTGAAATGGTTTAAGCAGGAGAACAGTAAAACATTTTTACCATCTTTCGACACATAAGAAACAAGAATAACGTCTTTCCGAAAGGCCAACAATGATGTTTTGGTAATTTATTTGTAACACCTACGTTGAAAGCAATCTTTTGTTTTTGCGAACAGTGTAAACGCACGTCAACTTATGTTCAGAGAGTAGTCTACTTACAAGTGAGTAGCTGCTGAACCAATTGTCAAATGTGATGTTGCGACCAGATTTTTGAAAGAGTTTACTTAATCTTAAAACCATGTCTTCTGCTAAGTTACTGACGTGAAATGGACCAGTTGGTTGTTTACCAGCATACATTTCTTGATTGAGAACGTAGAACGTGCGTGCGTCCACAGCAACAAAACTCTTAATGCCATATTTGGCAAGTTTATATTTAATATGTTGACGAAAACTACAACGTCCATGGAATGACTCTAATTTTTCGTCAATAGTTAAGTATTCGCCAGGAGTATAAATCGCTAAACAGTTTTCAACAAACATATCAAATAGTGCTCAGATTGGCGCAAGTTTAAGCGAAAACATTGTAGTTGTATACTAAACCTTTTTGACACATTGTTGTTCTGAAAATGTCTATTACAATACATCCGTGATCCGTAGGTCATCTAAGTTTTGTCTGCCAGATTTCACAAGTCCTGCTGCATATAGGAGTCCTATTAATGCGTGAAGTTCTTCTTAATTCGTCTTTTTTGTCAAATGTTTGGTATGTTAGTTTGCGGTTAGTACATTCAACGACAACAGAGAGCATTCCATCAGTAAAGAAACACTTTCATACTTTAACGTGATTTTGTATGTTTCTGAGAGATTTTTTCACTCCAGATAAGTGTCTTACAACGTTTTCAGCTCTTATTTTTGCAACTAAATTACTATGCCTCTTGGACCATATTTTATACCAATATATTCATTACCTTCATCACTTAATTCAAAGTCATAATTGATTACATCTGATTCCCTGATTCTTGAAACCTATCTCTTGTACAATAGCAATACTAAACACTGTGTACCCAATATATCCAAGAGTACGGTGGGGTATGATTGAAAACACGGTATGAAAACAGTACGGTGGGGTATACCAGGCACTCTATCAGATTTTTAATTATGTTACTAAAAGTACATTCACGTAGGCTGAATTTCACAAACAAGTATACTAAGGGTAAAGTGGAAGATACAAAAAGTTTGAAGAAGATGTTGTTCATAATAGCTCTATAATCCTATATAATATATCATACCGTCGCCTGTGGGAGGTACGAATTGCTCTTTGGAAAAATTAATTAAAGGCACCCTCGTGGTTATAGTTATTGTAGGACTGTTTCGGTATTATAATGTCTATATTGGTGGGCGTTCTAAAGATATCAAAATCCATGGAAAAATTGTTATAATTTCTGTGTAATGTCAGATCCAGAGAAATAATCTTAAATTTTCTATCCACTTTCATAGTGATCTTTAAGCAACCAATGTTGTCACATATATTTTTAAGAGCCGCAGGATTACTTTCATAGATTATGAGGATGTGATCTAATAGTTCCGAATAGTTCAAATTTTTCAACAAAAAGTCGATCAACAAAGAAGTTGTTTTTCGAAATTATTGACGAAGATGTTGGATGTAATGCCTGAAATAAGACAGCCCATAGGTATATAGCCCATAGGTAGACAGTCTTTCATTTTGTTAAAGTTCTCCTCAGAGATGACAATATTTTGTTTACAAATATGGTTTATGACTTCTATAAAATTGTCTATGTCATGTGAATTATTAGTTTCGACATGTTATTTCGAGAATCCCTGGATCTAATGATAACTATATGATCCCTTAGCTAAGAATTCAGTGATTAAGACATTTGAAAGAAGGGTATTTATACTTAATGAAATGAGTTTATTTTAATTGATCAGAACTGTGAACAGTGTAGGTTATGCTGTTTACAAAACTTTGTTGTAAGAGCTTTTGAATAATTGTGATAATTTTAGCCTATTGGTGTGTTTTTGTTACTGATGATGGGTTTTATATTTTGGTCTTTTTTTGTGTAATTTTATGAGACTCTTTCAGATAAAAAGATATGATTTATATTATTTTGTTGATATCTCTTAGCTGTTATATTGGCATTTTCTAAATATAAGCAATTTACAATTGTCTTGCGGTTAGAAGTTCAGAAACATATAAAAATATGAATGACGACATGAAAATTTAGTTATATTGAAAGTTAAGAAGCTGAAAGCTAAAGAAGAAGCTGATGATGACGAAAAAAACTAAAATCATAAAGAAGACTCTTCAAATTGAGATATATTTTGTCATGTTAATGACAGTAATAAAATATTGTATATTACACCATATGAGATTTTATAATAATGAATAATTAACTGTTCCATTCTATAGTTGCATTAAATTTATTGTTAATACGTATAAGTTACAATTAAGAGTTTTTTTTGAACGTGAGCTGAGGGTATTTAAAGAGCTTTGTGAAATTTGATAATAAGCACTTAAAATTAAAATATCTCGAAAAAAAATTTAAAATGTTTGATACCAACAACTTTTATAAAAATCAACTCTTTTGTTACGTATTTATTTATTACAATGTTATGGTCTACTTCCGGTAGATCGGAAGTAGCGGCCTTCAGCTAGTATTGGTCACAATATTTGACTCACATTTAGTGGGATGCACTACGATGGGCATCCCAACATGATTACGACATAAAATATGCCTTATGAATTCACTAAAGTGATAAAAAGTTATAGGTCATGGCCACAATAGTTATTTATCAGATACCCTGAGGTAAAGTATTTCAGTTAAACAGTTACATTATAGATAAGCAATGTTGTAACAGTAAACAGAGGATTAATTATCCGTGGGTTAATAGATCGTCACTTATGTAATTATAAAGTAGACAACTATGATAAAGGCGATGGTCGAACATTCTGTTCACCGAAACCACTAATGATTCCTTCGATCGTCTCCCATATTCAGGTCATTAAAACGATTATCTACAAAGAAGATAGAGCCCTTGTGTAACAAATCAAAAAAAAACAAGAAGATTTAACAGATACTAAATAATTAATTAGAAGTGAAATACCTATCATTAATTTGTTTATAGGGTTACGTTATCTGAAACCACCTACATTTTCCAGAATTCTGTGAGTACCTATCAAACCAGCGAGAAAAATTAAAAATCCGAGAGAGACAAAGAATGAAAGAACGTAACGTGTTAGTTAATTTAAATTCTATTTTATTTTGAATAAATGTTTATTTCTTTTATCAATTTACTATTTAATCAATATTAATTTAGTATTTGATTTATAATTCTTTTGTGTTTAATATAAATAAAGTTTATTTTTTTATTAATGGGCTAGTAAAAAAAATCTTGCATCTATAGTGCTTTCAATATTATACCAATATCTTAATCCCGGGTTTTGGTGTTCCTATTACTTTAAAACCGGGATAAAAGTATTAATAAATGATGATGAGTAATACTACTTGGGTTTTAACAGAACGATTTAAATTAATTGCCTTAAGTACAAACCGAAATACATTGTACGTCAAGTATTTCCAGAAAATAAGCTCCTAGTAAATTATGTGAAACATTGTAGTTCATTATATCACCACTTCTTCAACGACGAACCGTGAACTCAGTGCGATGTTATGTTATAGGTAAGTTCCACTTAAATCATAAAGTTGTGTTGGGTTATCTTGGATTGCGCTAAGTAGGGATGTGGGGTGTTTGGCAATATTATTAACGATTGGGTAAAAGTAAGCGACACGGATATGGAACACCAGAGATAGGAGAGAGATGGCGCCAATAAGAAAAATATAATAAAATTGCGGAGGACATAATTGCGGAGAGGCTTCCAAAATGCCTTGTGAAGAAAAGGAATCAACAAAGGGAAAAGCTAATAGGTACTGTGGCGGATGATGTGGAGAGGTAGTGTCTGCTATGCAGAAAGGATTGGGAAAGGCTAAAACATATGTTCTGGAAGATAGAATTAAGTGGGACAAATTAATCTCACATTTATCGTGCCATTGGGTTGGGCTGGATTATGCTGAATTTGGTTGGGACGGTTTACGAGACAGTAGGGGTACAATTCAAGAAACTGTTCCCATAGCTAGAGGAAGATCAGGAGAGACAAAAGGAAACGGAAGAGTAAGATAAGGAACAATTTACCAGTTTGTTCACCATCGAACAAAAAATTGCAAAAAGGCAATTACAATAAACTCAACACGAGTATGGGGTACCATAGCGGTCAGTTTTGGGCGGAACTTTCTGAAACGTGTTATATAGTAAGGTTCGTTCGTCAGAAATAGAAGAGGAAATAAAGCTTATCGGAAACGCTGATGACCTGGCAATAGTGGCGAGAAGGCATATGATGAAAAAACTGAAGAGAAGGTTAAATATAGTATTGAACAAACTCTTAAAGAGAAGAGTCTCGGGCTTACGCTAGAAAAAACTGAGCTGACTTGAGGGACGACATAAACTTACAACTATGAGTATAATGGTTGAGGGAGTTTGGAATGGCATCACAAAATCAGCTAAGCACTTTGGACTGTATTTGGACAAAAATCTTAAAAAAACAGACCATGTAAACACACTGCAAACAAAGCGTGTAATATACGTGATGCCCTATTAATAGTAGTACCGAGAAAGGAATGGTTTAGTGTGGGAAGGAGAAGGTACTTCGTTGTACTGGTACTTCATTATAAGAAATATATCAGCATGCTAGGCGCAATAGATAGAAAAACAGCGATAACAGTAACATCCGCATGCAGGACGTATCTACAGAAACGGTAGGAGCGTTATCTGGATATTCTGCTTCAATGAAGGAGAGCGAGAAATATTATGAAGAAGAAGAGAAGAAATATTAGAAGTATTATGCAACATAGGTCATAATTCGACATGGCATATTGAGAATTATGTAAATTTGGATACGACAAATCCGATTATTATGCAACACAGGCCATAAGTAGACATGGCACATTTGGTCTATATCTTCAAAATATTAGGAAGATAGAGAATTATGCTGGTTCGAATACGACAAACCCGATACGTCGAGAGATACGAGTTTTAAATGTAGGGAATTCCAAGAGGATAGAAATATCGTAGAAGAACTTAAGAGGGAAGACACTAATGAAGATAATGTTTCCGGTTTTAGGATATGAGGAAAAGAGGAAAGAGATAATTATAAATTTGCTATGATCTATAATGAAGAAGAAAAGGTGATAGAAAATAAAGGAAGACCCCATCCAGGTATGAAAATTATAAAAAATTGTTTCAAAAATTAGCTTGTCTGTTTTGGTGTCTAAATATCCACGGACACGTGGAGAGAAGTACAAGAAAAAATGGAAACCAACAGGAAGGAGAAACAGATGAGGGTGGACCTCTTCCCCCTCTAGGTATGAGACATATAAAGTTTGTTTCAAAAAGCTATCTCGTTATTTTGTTGTATAAATGTATACATGTCCAAGAACATCTGGAGGCAAAGAGACGAAGAAAGAATAGAAACCGCTAATAAGGAAAGAGAAAGAGAAGATAAGCGGAACCTCTTCCTCTAATCAGGTGTAGAACGTGTTATTTAAAACATCATCTCACTTTTATTTGTATTTATATGTATGTAAATGTTCACCAATATCTAGAGTGAAAAGAACAAAGTAGGGGATGTATTACTGTGAATGATTGCACGTGAATAGCTCAAAGAGATACCCAGTTAGGTGATTCCAGGAGGAGAGGGGGAGTTTTTAGTGAATAGCGAGGTGGTTAACGTAGTCCCATACACCTGGCTCAACTATGCTACTATTCGAAGATCTGGATTAGCCTCAACAGTAGGAAGGGGTGTGCAAAGCATTTTCTCCACCTCTGAGTAAAGAAAAGGGTTGGGTTGGATTGTGTTGAGTTGAGTTGGGTTGGGTTAAAATGGGTTACGTTGGATTGTTTATTAATCACACGCAAATTGAACGTGTTTCTAAGCCAAAGTTAGAATCTTTTAAAAAGTTAGAAGAAGCCAACCTTTCGTGTTTAATTTTAGTTTCGACTGATTCATGTTAACCTGTTATAGTTGATTAAGTCATGGGATACCCAATTATCTAGATTATTTCGGTTTCTTGTGCAATTCGTCTACTGAAGAATATAAGAGATCAACGTTTGATCAGTGTTTGTATTCTAAATTTTCAATTTCTTGCACATATGAAATTTATAATAAGAAGCTGGACAGAGTACCTTCCCCTATCATAGCATCTCAATTATTTGAAAACAACATTCTCTTAAAAACAAAATGTAAAATATTTAAAGAGGTAATAAACTAAAAAGTCTTAATAAAAATGGGTCCGCAAGTAACTGAATTTGGAGGTATGCTTTTCGTATCATAGGTTACTTACATTGTGAAATAACGTTAGATTTGTTCGATCAATGGAATAAATAATTTGCAAATTGACGGACGCATGCGTAGTATTACGTTAGTGGTATTCGAGCAGTAAATAAATTCCAAATTCTGACTTTTCCTGACTTCAGTTTTCACTTCCATACTTTTACAAGTATAGAAATAGAATATCTCTTTTATCGATTCGTAATTGTTCTTAAGCACCTAGTACAAATAATAATAGGCTTGTTTTAGTTAAAGAGTTCTGTTGCATATTGCATATTAAAGCATGCACAGAAAGATTAAGAACGATTCGAAACTACGAAACGCTTAAACCAATACAGGCTTTATGTCCGATATTTCGTCAAGTGGAGATGCTTTTTCGTAACTTTTGATTCAAATAACGATGATCTTATAGGTTGATAAACCAGTACGAATAAGGCCAAAAGATGAAGAGTATTTCGAAAAAAATTACAACGGTATAACAGCTCGGAATATATAAAATATTTCCATTTGAGTAGGGTAGTTAGTAAAGAGAAATATCAGACGGCTTCTTTCCGAGATGTAGCTTCTAAGTTTAACATTAGCATAAGTTCTTTACAACTTGTAATTCAACGAAGAGTGTATTTTATAAGCAGCCTGTCAGATGAAGTAATACAATGGTATACTGAGGTAGAGAAAAAACATGGAAAAATGCTTTCTCGAACAAATAGATATCCTGTAGTGATCAGAGGTGATCTGTACGTAAATTTGGTATAATCCCGTATTAATACACATCCCTAATAAAGTTATGTTAGGTCATAACCATACCACGTCATCAACAATTTCATTTTTTATTTCAACTGTTCGAGCTGTAACAAAATACGGTACCACTTTGCAATTAATTGTCACTTGCGCATACGCATTAAACAATTTTTAACAAACTAATATGTAACTCTCTCGAACAATCCTAATATTAATAACATTGACTGTTGACATTGTGGCTTTGACTGTTATCACCTTTTGTTTGCTATGGTTGCTTACGCTAACGCAGAATTTACCTACATTTCATACATGGTCATGCTGATGGGATTGCCACCGGAGCGCGAAGACTTTATGCTGAAGCTTATGCAAATTGCCAGATTCCTACACATCATGATTTTGCAAGAATTCACCTAAGATTACGTGCTACCGGTTCATTAAGCAGACAATGCTCTTTCTCCTGAAGGTCATGGTCGGTATCTACACCGAGAACAGAAGAAGAAATTCTGACATGGATAGAGCGTAATCCGGGGACGAATATGTGGAGAATACCAGCCGAGTTAGGAATGACTGCTCCTCTTGTTTGGAAGAGCAATCCTTCACGAGGAACTAGTTTATCCGTACCATGTACAATGAGAACAGAATTTAAAACCAATTGATCTTCAAACATAATTAGTTTTTATCGTTCGTTTCTACGCAATGAATAGAACCGTTTTCTTGACCATATTCTTTTTACTGATGAGGCCAGATTCATACGATGTCCACTTCGTACACGCATATTTCGGCCAATGAAAATCCCATAGAATACTAGAACGTGTTTTTATTAAACACTTGGGCATTATAGGCAACAGATTTTTAGGTTCTGTTGTTTTACCAAACCGATTAACAGCGCTATTTATCCAAACTTCTTGCAGAACACCACGATCAATCTGTTTGACGATATTCTATTAAAGCAAAAGCAACAAATGTGGCACCTGCATAATGGTGCTTTACCTCACTTTTCTATTGCGGTTAGAGAGCATTTATATCAAATTTTTCCACGTAGATGAATAGGAGGAGGCGGACCTATACTATAGCCTACAAGATCGCCTGACTAAACCTGATAAGCCTTACTAAACCCTCAATAGTTTCTTCTAGGGATATTTGAAAACTGTCTATGATACAACTGTTGATACCCTTGAAGAGCTGCAGCTACGAATGTTTTAATGTCAATTGCCAGCAAATTCGAACAAATGATGGGATTTTAGAAAGAGTTCGACTATCCTTCAGATGAAAACATCGTGATGGACATCTTATTTAACTTTATTTTTTTGTTTTTGTGAAAAATTTCTTTTACTTATTGCTACATAATAAATCAATAAGAAATATATTTTTTCAAATAAGTTACTAGTGCCTCTAACACCCTGTATATTTTGGAAACACATATTTCATGAGTGGTCCTGAAACTGATTTCTGCCAAATTAAACACGATTGGTTATTCAAATTTGGTTCCACATGGAGTACTAAACATCCCAATATCGGCGTATTGAATTAGTTGATACCGCTATAAGACTCCACTGTCCCTTTCCTTTTTATTAAAGGAACTTTTAATCCATAATTGGAGCCATTCTGCATTTGTTGGATACCATTCTCCATTTTATACTTTAACGCTCAATAGCATATTCAACATCTCTCTTTCCTCTTCTCAACTCGCCAATGCTGTCTCCATTTTCTCCTCTGTTATGTCATCTCCCCCTTATCCTCCTCGGCTACCTCCTTTGTTCCTCTTTCCTTCTCCACCCTAATAACTTCATATAGTACTCCCTCTATAATTGGGAATGTTACTTTTAACACCCCATAAACTTGGGTTGCGTTGAGTCAAATTGAGAAAATCTTATAACATTTCAAAAATCAGTACATGCTATTAAAGGTTTTAATATTCCAAGGGGCAGTATATGATATCATACAAATTCTCATTCTTGAGAATTTTGTGGTTCTATTCCGACATTTAAAAATTCTTTATAGTTTATTAAAGCTAATTCACATTGTTATATATTTCCCTGCTTTCTTACTATTTCCTTTTTGCTTTTGATTAGTCTCTGCTCTAATGACCTCAATTATAATTTCTAGAGATTTGTTCTGTAGTTGTTTTTGTAATTTAATTAAAAACATGTTATAAACATATTATTCTAGAAATTCAACACCCATGCTTCTAAAAAGGTTATAATTAATTCGTTTATGAACGTGTAACCAAACATTACATATCTCATTACATACACAACAAGAAAGCTTTTAATTAAAGATTTAATTCCATAAACAAAGAAATATTACCATTAATTTCTTTAATGCTGAAAACCACATACTATATTAATAATAACTGAATCAAAAATTTAGAAGTTATTTATCATTTTATATGATCTTTTTTTTTATAATAATTAACATATTTGAACCACGTTGATCAACGTTTTAAAAAGAATCCTAATCTCAGAATTATAATTATAATTACATTATTCTTTGTTTTATTGTAATGAATAAAAATTAGTTAAAACTACAAGTCAAAATATATTTCTACCGGTAAACGAAGTAAAACATTTTCGAAATGTTTCCTAGGAAAATTATAATAAATCACCCATGCGGACGTTTATGATTCTACATTTTAACGTAATTTATAGAGGATTTTAGCAATTCCCTTCATCTGAAAAGTAATTTTCATTCCACATTCGTATACGTAATACCGAAGAAACTAAATAAATTTTCTCAGAAAACTATTTCTTGAGACGTAGTTATGACCGTACAACTAAACCGTTTAGGTAAAATAATGGTACAGGGGTGCTGCGTAAAAGCAACTCCGTTAAAGCAACGTTAAAACTGATTGTGTTTAGGCTTTCGGGTCGTAATTGTATTTGCAAGCTTCGTTCGGTCTTTGTACTGGCAAAAATAAATCTCGTGCTATAGGGGTGGCTTGTAATGGTGGCGCAACATTTAATTATTGGTCGCCCTTTGTTACATGGTAAAGCAATCAATGTCCAATTATCGGTATTTGCGAAAGGCAAGCAGAGCTTTTAGAGTTATCAGGAAATGTATGTCGCTGAAGTGAGAAATGGGGATTTTGTAACAAACGAGTTAATTCGTTGTGGGTAAGCACAACAGATGAAACTTGTTTTTAATCTATTTTAATCCATTTTAATCCATTTTTATAATTGAAAAACGGGTCGGTTGTTTCGTAGTTGTTCGGATTTCTGACTAATCCTATTAAAAATATCCGTGACCTCCTTTTGTTCATATGAATATACATTTTGATATTTGAATATATCCGTATACAAACACAAAGTTTTGCTTTGAAAGTAAAAAATATATGGTAGAGAGTAAAATGTTTATATTCGGTATCTTTAACTAGTGATGTATATGTAAAGCCTGCATACGTAAAGTGTAAGTGCTCTATTTGTATTTCAAAAGCCCAGCTGTAACAACATTTTCCTGAAACTTTCATTAGATATGGATTGCGTGGGAAGTTATATCAACTTCGAGGAAGCACATTGCATATTATATTCCCCAACTACAACGTTCGTTTTGTTCCACCTCTTGTTTTAACATACATTTATGAAACATTTTCGTTAAAAATATTCCATTATATAAATTTTGTGGGCTGTTCTCATAAATATTAACTTTAAAATTTACTTCAATTAAGTTTTATGGATAAGAATTATACAGACAGATTTACATGTTTTATTTTTATTTTAATACTTTTTAATTTATTAAATGATTTGAAACTTTTTTGTAGGGAAGAGCAAACTAACTACTATCAAAAAAGTTAATGAATAATAAACCGAGTTCTTTCGACGACACATAAATAATTCATAGCAACATAAAAATCTGGCAGAGCACAATGTTCAACTACGTTCCGGGGTCTGCAGCTATAAAGGGCTTTAGAAAATAAAACTTCTATTAGTCTTCGTACGGAATGGATAGTAATAAAAAGTTGGACAAAGCTACATTACCGCATTTGACATCCACTCCACTTTTAGAAACATTTTAATCATTTATTTTTTTAGTTTGTATCATATAGGGTAAGTAAAGAGTCACTATTAAAATACTGTAGAAACTCCGTTATACAAATTTGTCATGAATATCTAATTGATTATGATCAGCACTTCCTTCTTATTAATACGGGAAAATATTAAATACATTTAAAATCAACAAAACACTTTCAAAATTGTTGCTTCATAAATTGGTATGATTCGCAAATTCTTTAATGATTTCATTAACAATATGCCTATATATTAGTCAATATTATAATGTTTCTTACCCGCCGTTATTGTAAATATGTATTTGGTCAGGGTTATAATATATTCGCTCTCAGCAGAAAATCAGTTATTTACAATTTATTCATTTCTACTTCAAGATACATTGAAAAATGTACCTTCAAATGGAACATTAATAAGTTTGGTATACTGTATAAGTCATAGAAATGATTGTTAAATACATTTTTTATATAATGTAAACTCTATTCTGTTCACCTAGCGGTTTAATAGTATCATACAGGTTGTTTATCCTCACCTGAATATGTTTGGCTGGCCGTTTTTTGTTACTAAAGGAAAAGCAGGGGATTTCTTTAGCATTCACAAATGTTAGATGAAGATCTAACAAGAATGTTAGACATTTTTGTTAGATTTGATACAGTCGTCTTGTACGTCCTTTTTACAGTTTAACGTTCAATTTTACTTATTTTAATGTACTTAGTTTTATGTGTAACAAATGTGTAATTAACTTTATTTAATATTTGGAATGTTCATTATTTTAATTTCTTAACAAAGCATCTGAAGATGACCATAACAGGTCGAAACATGTAAAGCTGCCATTCATAATAAATTACCAATACAAGTACAGATAAAAAAGTACTTTTTAATTTAATTATTAATTATTGATTAACATCGATTATAGTTTAAATCGTAAAGATTATAGGCTAATATTTTGAGATATTGATAGCATAAGTCCAACTCTATGTTATTTTAAGTACTCGAAAAACTGAAAGTATTTTGGTCAACGAGAAGGCACTTTTTCACATTTGTAGTTGAATCTGAATTATCAATAATTATCAGAACCCTAAAAACGTTTATTGAACTACCTCGCTAAGACACCTTGTGTGTACCCCATGTGAAGCATATAGGTGCAGAACGTGAATTATATTGCTTCTACACTCCCTTTCTGATAGTTGTGTTGAAAATGATGAATTATAGGTGCAAGGAAAAAGGATTATCGGATAACCAACTGTAGTGTTGTTTCTACAGAATTTTCCACTCCTTTAAGGTGTGATTACATTTCAATAGATCAAGTTGGTCCCATCCTTTTTTTTATTAAAACTTGCCATACCAACTATATAAAAAACAAAAGTTTGTTATATTGTAAATTTCTTATTTTATTGATAGTCAATTAAAAAAAGACTTGAAGACAACAAGTCGATTTTTATTTATGTATATAGAATCATTCTTCTGTATAAATTATTTTCTTTTTACTTAAATATGTGGGAATATTTCTTTATACATTGGTGACCCCGACAAGCGACTACACCACGCGTTTTTCTACGTACTAAGGAGATGATAATTTATGAAGAAAAAGTTAAATATCTAAGAAAAAAAAATTTTTAAGAAGTTAAAAAAAAGAAAAGCACGATACGGGTTGGAGAGATAAATGTAGTGAATAAAAGAAAAAGGACATGAAACAAATTTAAAATCAAGAGAAACGTACATCATCCGGAACCGTCAAACGGGAACATCAAAATTTAGAAGATCACTTATGAAGTGATCTTCATAATCTTCAAGATAATCTTTAAATTTCTTTCAATTGGCTGCGGAATAGACTAGTGGAGAAAGCACAACGGATTTCCATGATTCTTTTTCTTCCAAAGAATTGACTTTTTCCAGGACTGCATAAGTCAACTACAACATTTCCTATTCTGACCGCCTAAGTAATTGGTAACATTCGATTTATTTATTAACTTTAATATGCAGGACACCGAGGGTGGCCAAATGCATAGCGTGGTCAATATTAGACTACCCGTTTTGGACACCGAAACCAGAGACCTGGTTCCGCCAGATTGAAGCTCAATTTGAGCATTCTAGGGTGGTGACTGACCGCACCAAATACCATTTAGTCGTCACTCACCACCCTACTGAGATTGTTAATACGATGGTCGATGTTATAAACGACTCGCCTGAAAGGGATTTGTATTTAAATATTAACCTTGTAATAGTTGCGTATGTCAGGTAAAATACCGCGTTCAGGCAAAAAGTCACTAGAGTATCTCACTACAGGAAGGTTAAGAAAAATCATAATAAATCTACTTTGTTTCAGTGAAGAGAAACGATTAATTTATTTATTATGCAATACCCATATGGGGGAGCAAAAGCCGTCCAATTTCTACCGGGAATTGGCATCCAATATTGGTAATTCCCAGGTCTTGGTCAGCCAGGATTTGCCCCTTATGTTGTAGAGAACAAGGTTGCCGAAAACGATCGGAGTGGCTCTGTTAGCCTCTGGCAAAGAGGAAGTAACAGAGTTACTTACCATGGCAGATCTACACACCATTTTTCTCCAAACACATACACCAATTCTTTCTCCAATTAAGTCCCTACACAATCAACCTTTATGCACTCACCCTCTTTCAACACAAACGTCACTCCTTCTATCATTTCTTATCCAACTCATCTTCACATCATCAACAGTCTTCAGCGAATTTTTCTGACATGATCAAAGCTTTTGAAGCTTTCATCATGTTTAATTACATCATGTCAAAGAATCATTAGATCTTTTGCAAAAGAACAAGCCGACATGAACAATTAAATTAACTCCATTAACAACAAACTCCTTTTCAATAAAGATCTTCCTGATCAATATTGTTATCAACATTGTGTTTATGGTAGAAGCTACGTTCAAAAACCTAAAATCATCACTTCCTGGACTATTGAGGATAGCAAATCTTTAACCAAGCCAAACAATCTTTGGCAGATGTCACCATACTTTCTCATCCTGATCCTACAGGTGTTTATTCACTTTGCACAGATGCTTCTGACTTTGTAGTGCGCGCCGTACTTTCTCAATGAAATAACTGCGCCGGTAGCTTTATTTTCAAAGAAAATGTGCTCCGGACAGTGTAAATACTCCACATTCGACAGAGAACTTCTAGCGATATACTTAGCGGTGAAACACTTTAAACATTTCTTACAGGGAAATCGTCTCAGTCTTTTCACAGACCATAAGGCTCTTATTAATAATTTCTTCACTAAGTCAAAAAAAAATTTAAGACAGATCCATTACATTAATTACCTAACAGAATTTACATCAAATATTTTTTTTAAATTAATGGTAAATATAACACTGTATCGGATGCCTTATCCAGGATTAACATTGACCCCATAAGCTTCGTTTATCCATCTGAGCAAATAATTAAAGAATCTCAAGATTCTGATAAGGAACTTAATTTCCTTTTACAAAAGCAAATTTCAAAATTAATAAGAACTACCATTTATTTAAAATTAAGTCTATCAAATCCAATTTAGATCTATATTTCAAAAATCTTACTCCATAGCCCATTCGGGTTAAAAAACTACCCTTAATACCATTAAAAACCTATATTTTGACCACATTTATCAAAGCAAGTTATACGATGATGCAAAACTTGCATTCCGTGCCAAAGAACTAAAGTGAAGGACGATTTGAACACATTTATATTGGACTAGTACATCCCTTTACTCCTTCTGCAGACTGTTCTCATGCTTTAAGTGTTATTGACCATTCGAGATGGCCGGAAGTTTACCCAATCCGCACACTGCGGCATCTACCACAGCATCGACATTATTAAATCAACATTTTTCCCATTTTGGTATCCCTCACACAATCACACACGATCAGGGCAGACAGTTTGAATCCAGATTGTTTCGCTATTTTAACCAACTTCTTGGATGTGACCAGATCCACACTTCAGCTTTCCATCCTCAAATGGCATTATGGAACGTATTCATCGTACGCTCAAAACTGCCATTGCTTTCAGACACAACAGCTACAGATGGAGTAGTGACTTCCCAATTACTTTATTAGGTGTTAGATCTTCGCTAAAAGAAGAGTTGTGTTGCTCTCCTGCCGAATTATTGTACGGCTAACCTCTCCGTCTCTCAGGCGAATTTTTTACTACTTTCAGAAGCCATTTGGAAACCGCTACTTTCAAGTCTTAGAGAGACTTTCTCTAACTTGAAACTGGTTCCAACTTCTTATCATTCCAAAAATAAATCCTTTATACATAAAGATTTATTTGTTTCTGATTATGTGTTTTTAAAAATACCTCATTTTAAACCTTCCCTTGCTCCAAGATTTCAAGATCCCTTTAAAGTTATTAAACGTTTTTCTAAAAACATTACTATTCAAAAAGAAAACAAGCCGTTTCGTCGATCGTTTAATTCAAGCATACATAGTTAATGATCAATTAGAAATTGCTTCTGCTGTTAAGCCCGTTTCAGAATCATCACATGTTTGTTTCATAATCTGAAGCAATTTCTGTATTAACTTTTGTTTCCCTGTTAACCATGTTATTTTTCTTTTTTGGAAGAGGGTATTTGTAGCGTTATTTCTACCAAATTTTCCACTGCTTTAAGGTGTGATTACATTTCAATAGATCAAGTGTTATTTTATTGATAGTCAATAAAAAAGACTTCAAGACAACAAGTCATTTTTTAATCATGTGTACCGGGTATCCCTCAAAAGTGGCTCAAAAGTGTAATTTTATTATCCTGGTGCCTACGTATATTTATCGTCATCATGATGTTTATCATCTTGAGATAGTCGGATTTTATTGACTCATTTATTGACTCGTCGGATTTTTTTTATAAAAAAAGGAACAATATTAGATTGTAGGGAAACGGCTTCACTAAATTCCCTTTTTCACTTTCTTCTACTATTGTACATCTTTTGTGTTGCTGATGACTGTTATGTTTATATAGCCATATCTATATATTTATAGATATACGTGTGCACCGGATACTCAAAGAACAGAATTGGGAATAGACACATACGACGAATGACGGTTCTCCAAGAGAAAGCATATATTAAGCATTTCAAGCCTTCTGGCTACATTTCAGGTCTTCTGAAAGCATTTCAAGTCTTCCTGAAGCAGTTTAAGTCTTCTGGAAGCATTTCAAAAAAGCTTCTCTCTCAAAAACTTAGAAATCAGTGTCATGATTTAAGCAATCACAAATTTTAAAAATACGTTTATTTTAAAATTATACTGACCTGTTAATAAAACTGTTTTTAAACTTTTCAATAAAAGAAAATATAAATACCTTTGTGAGAATTAATCGAACACCGCTAAGAGCTAGGGGTTCATAGTTGCAGGGGGAGAAAGGACAGGACAGTACCACAGAATAACCAGAAAGGACAAAGAGGCTCTCCCGCCAAAACTCATTTTTATGCGCATGTGCTGGTCCGCCATATCGTTGGAGTTTATTTACATCCCTGTTACCACGTACATTTGTTGAAATTATTTGATTGCGAAAGTTTTTCTTCTAGTTATACCCTAGTTATTTAGTATATTATTCTATTTTTTCTAATATTTTAAAGTAGTATTGGTTTTTTTATCTTTTAGCGTAGTTTATTTTTCAATTTTTTTAATAATAGTTTTTTAGTAGTTACTATTTTAATTAATTCATTAAGCTAATTTATCAGATTAAGATTATTTTATACCATAACGTTTCACAATCCGAATATGAAAAAAGCACCTAGTGCAAAATTTTAAATTGTAAATAATTTATAAAATAAAAATTTTTAATATTTTTAATTAACAATATACTGTACTACATGAATTTTATATAATGTATTAAATTTTCATAACAATAACCATAATTATATCTTCAATAGAATTTAGTAAAAGTAAATTTCAAAATCACTTTAGTGGACACTCTCCTACAATAGAGGAGTACTTTTCGTTTAAAATTGGCGCCTACACGCCAACGCTATGGCCGAAGGTCAAACACATTAGCTGGTGAAACATCAAAGGCACCGCCGGTTTTGTCCTTTCTGGTTATTCTGTGACAGTACGGTGTGAGACATGGTCGGGTTGATGTTGGGCATTCTATATTGTTTGCGATTTCTAATTTTTGTATGTGTATAAATACAATAAACCCAGTTAAAATTAACGTAGATGGTTCTGATTTTGACTTCCTACCTTTCACTACTTGTAATTTACTTAAAATTATCTCATGTAAACAATCTTTATTCTGACTTCTAGTTTAATAAATCCTACGAATCGATCTGTTATTTGTCCCTCATGTTATTAAATTGGACTAAGATCTCCAATGTCTGATCACAATGACTTACATCTGGTGTTGACGTTAATGACAAAATATTTGGTTGCCTTAATTTCACCACTGAAATTTAACATTTTTATTTTTTAACTTTCTATCTCTAATTATTTCAATAAATTTATCATATATGTGATGAGACAAATAACTAACGGAACCTCTTCCTTGATTTCCAAATCAACGTAAATTTTCAGCCATGTTTTCATCCGAACCTCTAAATGGTAATCTTTGTCTTGAAAAAACTTTAAAGTGGCTGGTATACATTCTAAGACTTTTCGACAATAGAGTTTGTAGCTAGTAGAGCCAGTAGACCGGTAGAGAACCAGTAGAGTGATGTTCATTGAGTCAGATGCCCCCAATGACTTTATATGCACTTTAGATTCTTTATTGCAGTCGATAACAAACAACTGCTTTGACAAACCAATCATCAATAAGTCATTCCTCTTTTTTCCTTTTTCCGTTCTAACCATACAAAACAAATCAAACTTTTTCAAAACTTTACAAAATATTCTTTCCCTATCTCAAAGATGTATCTTTGCAGTATTTTCAATAGCGTCACTATTGAAATGATTAATTAATTTATATTCTATAAAACATTCCTTACAAATCATTTCTTCAGACCACTGCGTTATTTTCAATATTGTCGCTATTCAAACTGGGAATAGCGACAATCTTGTTTTTTTTGTTTGATTATTTCTTAAGTTTTTATTTCAGTCTCTACATGAATTTCATTTTCAGGTCCACTTGGTTTCTATAGCGATCATCTCATGATGTACATCACTTTCGCGAGCTATTTGTTGATCTATATTGTTTTGAAGTTGAGAACTAGTGCTACTCGTCTCAGTAAACAATGTGATTTTAGGCAGTTATTAATACATTTTTTCTCAAATTTTGCTTTCTTTCCATTTTTTTGGTACCTGATATTAAATTTACATCAGGTACCGAATGAAATATTTATAGTATACGATATACCTACGCACTCGACATGTCCCTCTTATCCTGTATTGAAATGGTTACATTTTTAGTTGTGAATGCAATTTGGGGCGAAGGTTTTGACAATTTGCAAACGGCTGATATTGGAAGAAATAATGCGAGAAAGCACTTTAAATGAGGATGATTTGATCGAACTTATGACAGTTTCTAACAATAAATGAAATCGATGATGAAGATTCGCTGTTAACGCCTGATTTAATTCGAGAAGGCAAAAATTTGTTACAAGTTTGGAAGAACATTTTCCTATTCATGCTCTAGAAATATTTTTTTGATTGATCTCCAGTATGAAGCCAGCAATGTGAAGAAAAACCTAACCTAACTCATCATCATAACATAACTATCATCATAACTAATAACTTCGTTAAAATCGAAGAAAAAATCAGTTTTTCTCCATATTCATTCATTTTTAACAAACTTTTCTGATTGATCTTCAGTATAAACAGTATAATACCCTGATAGCTTTTAACATTTAACTATCGACCACATTTTATTAACGATAATTCTTAATAAGCTCTTCTCAAATCTACCCTTTTTTATTTTTTTGAGGTTTTTTAAGTGGTCCTACTTACTTAATATTAAGCTAGCAACGCTACATGTGTCTCATTGATGGCACATGGTACTATTTAATACAAAATAAGTACTAAGTAATCCAATAGGTTTCAATCGTTCTGCCAATATAGTCCTGCCAGCTTAGGAGACGTGACGTTGAGGTGATCTCATAACATAACCTACTAGGTGGTTGTGATATCTAGACTGGAAAAAACCACTATTATTTTATTTACTTGAAACATTATTTTAGTAATTTTTAGAGATAAAAACCTGTACATGCCCAATTTCTTAATATTCCTATTGGACGAAAGCCTTTGCAATATTAAACCAGAACCAGGTCCCTGAAAGTCTAGTCTTGAGACACGCGCCTCAAAGGCCTACTGGTAAATCCAACCCTGCTTTTGGAAGCATTTCAAATCTTCTAAAACCAGTATCAAGTATTCGAGAAACAATTCCAAGTCTTTTAGAAGCAGTGTCAAATGTTTAAAAACACTGCGTTTCATTTCATGATACATTTTAAGCCTTTCAAAGGTAATATTAAGTCTGCTGGAAGTATTTCAAGTGTTTCCTTTTGCAAAGCAGTATCAAATTTTCTAGAAGTGTTTCATGCCTTCTGGAAACAGTATCAAGTCTTTTGGTAGCATTTCGTGTCTTCCAGATGCAATATCAGGTGTTTTGCACGCATTTCAAGTCTTGTTTGGCGTCTAAATGCAACTGTCATTTAATTTTTCTTAACTTTTGTCCTAAGAAATGAAACAACGCATTGCTTTTATTTGTATTTATTTTACTATGACTCCCACAACATACGGTGTAAGAATGATTACAAATAAAAGCTCAAACATTGTCATTTTTGAAAACTATTTACAAACGGTCCAATAAAAAAAATATTAGTTATGATACCTGACTACACCTAGCCAAATAAGTTGGCTTAATGTATACCGAATTTGGAGTTTCTATCTTAAAATTTAGACGTCACAAAAGCCAATACCACAACCAAATGTACACCCTGTACTGTAGAACGTGTTTAGAGAAAACCGATTAATAAAATCGTTACAATCCAGTCAATATATAAGATTTTATAAAACGGAAATCACATTTATTTCTGCACGTCTAAATGTATCTCATCCCTAAAGTTGTAAAACAAATTTCTTTATAACGACACATACAAAATTCTCCCTTAACGCATATATATTATTACATAATATCCGTAGCAAGCACTCTAAATTGTCAGATATTAAATTAATGGTTGAAGCATTTCATGTTATAGTTTCCTAAATCAACACAACAGCGACGTCGCCCGCTTGATTTTCATTTACATATATGCGTTGTGCATGTTGAGCGTTATGTGCACGAATCGCACATGTATGCAACAATAAACTTTCGGCGGTAATTTGACCGCAAAATTGCGTCAGCCTCATAACGGGGCCGTAACCAACATTCCATTGTTGTAATGAAACTATGAACTTCGTTCAAAATTAATTAAGTAACGGAACTTATCCCGAGAGCATTGTTGCTAGACATACAGCTTCGCAGGAGGCAACCAAAAACGAAGTAACAAAGTGTAGTTGATGATCACTTTTGACGCCTCCTTTGTACTTGTTTCAACTTTGAACTTTGTGTATTCATTAGCTTAGAACAATAACGTCGTTGAAATATAATACTGAACTATCTAGTTTTAGAAACGATTTGATGAATTTTGAACGTTTAATTAAAATGTTAAAAAGTATTATAATGACTATTTAAATATACATTTTTTATTCAAATAAAACACTAAATGAGATTTTTTAAGACTTAAAACTACAATTAACATTTCAAATAGTGTTCCGGAAAGCTTCCGCTAGCCATCGGAAACTTCGCTCATTCGTACGAACTCATTAAAAGCCGTCTTTTCTTTTCCGGATAATTAAATTTGACTGCAAGCCGAATAAATTAAGTCGAATAAATTAATTAGCCCATTCTGTTCGTACAAGATAATCCGACTAAAACTGCTACATTTTTAATTAAAATCAGGATCGAGATTGTAGTCCTAGTATTTTCTATCCTGTTGTTTTTTCTCCGCTATTTGCGGTGGATTTTAATGCTACTGCAGTATGAATACGTAACGATTCTTGTTCGCAGCTGTAGCTTTAATACCATGTTAGCATATCTGTATGTACCGTATTCGTTTACATTTAAGACGCATCTTATTTTCATAATTGTATATATGATCGAAAAAAATACGTTTTATAAATGTGTTGATAATTAAATAAATTAAAATGTGTTTCACAAGTTGGTTGGTCAAATTGGATGCAAATTAACGATGTCTAACGTAAGATTATTAAATGCCAACACTAACAGCTTTAACAGTAAACCACATGTAGTGTACAATTTTATTACGAACAATGACATTAAAGGAGAAACCCAAATCAAAACCCCAAATTAAATTCCAGAATTGTATAACCACACGAAAGTAGGGTAATGTTGTAAATGTAATCATAAGAGGAGGAGATGTCATAATAAGACAAGATGATGAAGAGATGCCAACCCATTAAACTATTCCACTCATGCTACCTTCAAGTTAGGTGTTATAAAAATACATTTATTTTTGGTATACATTCATCCATCGGAGACTTAAACTCGAATCCTACAAAGAAGAGAAAAATATAACAATTTTCTGATAGGACAAACTTCGTTTAAATATACGAAACAATTAATGAAGGCAACATCTCCAATTTCTGCGATTGTTTATCCAATGCCATAAAGGCAGAATTCAATTTTCCTTTTCCGCAGTTCATTCTTATTGTTAGTCTAATTGAAGAAAGAAAAAAGCTATACCGAGATTTTAAAATGATATAAATTCGCGAAGTCAAATAAAAATTCAACATACTGAACAAACCCATACTACAACTAGTATCGGAATATAGAAATCACAAATATCTGAATGCCTGTTAGAACATAAATAGATGTGAAGGGAAGACATACTAGAATGAAATTAAAAAACTTTGAACATACAGAAATCGACCTACGATAGAACCCCTTGTAAATCCAGCTGATAGTTCACCCCATACACTGTCGTAAGAACCTACCAATTACTTGCCAATTATCTTGTAAAATATGTTCATTTACAGAACACGTAGATTTCTGTCTAATGTACAGAAATTGAGTGAACGAGTGGTATGTTTCTGCATTCACAAATGGAACTCCTACCACAGGGGAGGCATTTGTTGATGAAAAAGAATATCTCAAGATTCTCAATAATCACAGAAACACTGCGCCAGGATATGATAATTTAACTAGAAAAACTTTAAACAGCCACGATCTTAAAACACATGGATATATCAGAAAAATCCTAAATTGTTGTTTAGCAAACCAATATTACCCAAAAGAATAGAGAAAGGCAATAATAATATGTATCCCAAAGAACAATGGAAAACTCTGATCCTCTGATCCGGCTAACTATCGTCCGATTTCACTCTTACCGGTTTTAGAGAAGATGTTTGAATCTATAATTTTAACACGGCTTCTTGCGATTATAAATCATTATACTCCGGAATATCAATTTGGCTTTCGACAAAACAGAAGTATCGTCTACACATTAAGTGTGTTAACCTCGAATTGCCAAGTAGCACATGAACAGAAATTACGATCACCTTTAGTATTTCTGGATATCAAAAAAAGCGTTCGACTAACTATGGCATCACATTGTTGTGGAATGATTTATAGATCCCCGAACACTACTAATAGGGAATTCTTAACATTGTTCGAAGATTCTTTAGCGCTGGTGACTCCATTAGCTGACGAATTACTCGATACTAGGTACCTCCGCTCTCTACGCGCGGAGATACTAGGTGCTTATTGAACTCTATTGAAATATTTGGTTTACATATTATGTAGACGAAATAATTACAGAACCAATGCGTATTACCGAATCTTAGTTAGCGCTGATGATTTGGTAATTGATGCAGGTATTTTTCATACAGCTAATGTCTTCGATCGTAACATGATTTATTGTACTATATCACTACAGAAGGAAAAGTTGGAACCTTTAATTAAATCCTATTCTGTGATAGTCTTTGTTCAACTTCTTGGCGTAATATTTATGATCTGGGATCAATCGATGAAAAGATATCGTTTTTGTACCAACGAATACAAATATGAAGTGGTAGGAGCTCTCACTGCTAATGCGGTGCGTTTCGATGGTGCGTTTCGATGGTGCGTTTCGATTTCCTTACAAATTTACTTACCGTTCTGATTTTACTGGAGCCTGGAGCCTTCGACACTGTTTGCCACTCACTACTGCTAACAGTACTTCGTCGGTCTGGCTTAGCGGAATTTGCTGTCTCTCTTATACGAAGTTATTTGTCAGGTCGCAAACAATATGTACGTCTACATAACGGATCATCACCTTTTCTTCTGCAAATAACTGGTTGCCCAGGGGTCTATATTATCTTCACTGCTTTTTTCCGTTTGCACCTGTCATCTGATCGAAGTTCCTTAATTGTAAAATTCATTTATACGCAGACGACACGCAGATGTATCTTTCATTCCCTCCGGAAAATTTAGATCGTAGTCTTGCAGTGATAAACAGGATATTTGCAGCTTTCTCTCGGATTGCAGCAAAATATAACCTTAAATTGAACCCGGGCAAATCTAGGGTTATTGTGTGGTTCATAAATACTCAAATAAATTCAACGTATTTATTGATAGGCAGATACTTCCTTTGGGGGCGGGTCTCGAAATCTGGTTTAACATCTTAATGCTGATTTAAGATTTCACAGGCACATTTCTAGTATTCTCCAATTGGCTTACGCAACTTAGGCCGCTTGTTCTCAAAATTGTCAAAAAGTCAATGATAACGATGTATTAATTAATAAACGAATTTAAGGAGGAAAATCGTGTTATCGATCAACCTAATTAATTATATAAGAAACCTCGAAAAAAATTCATATAATTTAATCTATTGTGATTTTTATTTCTAAATTTAAAGTGCTTACTGCCAACATATTGTTTAAAAAGAGATAAGTAGTAATTTAGAGAGTAAGTCAACTTACTCTCTATCGGTCCAAAGATTAATTTACCTGTTGATGTTTATAACTTCAATCTGAAGAGGTTATTGACGTATTTAGAAAACATCATTAGCTAATTAAAAACTGACACCAGAAATGTAGAGCGAAGCAAAATTACTAATATTATAACTAATTATATGGGTGCTGGCAGACTTGTGATGGGTTACATATTAAATTAAGAAATTATTAAATAATAACAATAATTTTTGACAACCCTTCTGTAATGATAACTAATCCCTCTGGATTTGGTTAACAAGATAACTAAAGAGAAATGGAATCTAATTACCGAAAATTGCTCTTGGGATAGAGTTACCTTCTTAAAAGGCTTAAAGTTAATTTTTGATACATCGATTTTCACGTTTGACTATGTCATCTATCATTAAATCGGTGGTACAGATTTTAATTAATTATAATTCACTTTTTCAATTTCATCCGAATAACAATTCAATTTTCACCCGAGCACGTAATTCACAATAGAATTAGAAAATAACAATAATATTCCATTTTTGGATACTACAATAATAAGCGATTGCTTTAACAACATAAAATTTGATTGGTACACTAAACCCACTTATTCTGGACGTTGTTTAAAGTTTTTGTAAGACACAGTTTTAAATACAAAATTTCAACCTTAAGTTGCATGAAACATAGAGTCTCTAAAATCTGCGACAGTGATTTCCTTCGAAAAAACTTAGAATATCTACGGAAAATTTTCGTTAATAATGGTTATCCTATTAAACTGATAAATTGATAATAACATTTTATTTTTAACCACGTCAAATGATAACAATATAAATCAGGTGAGTTTTTTCATTGAGAATTTGAGTGATTTTATGATGAAGGCGTTGCCGGTAGCTGAAAATGTAAAATTGGTTGAAAGTTATGATAAATTATACTCTTAATGCTATTCATTATAAAACAGACACCAGTAATATGTGTTCTTATTTATTTAGTAACGATAAAACTAACCAAAATTACATCTCACCTACATGGCAAAATCAAAATAAAATGTCTACTTTTTCAATTGATTTGGTTTTTTATTATTATTTTATTTATTATTTATTAGATAATTGTGGTGCAAACAGGGTGAACTCCAACAAGTGTCCACTTACAAATTTTAAACGGGTTAACAGTATTGAAAAAAACAAATAACAATTATAAAAAAAGAAATATATATAGACATATGGGCTAGCAAATAAAACTAATTTTAATGATTCATATCATTAACACCCAAGCCACGCAAAAACCGCCTAAACGCAAGCAAAGAGGTGTTGAATATCACTATTTCCACAATAAGTGTTAAATGAATGCATTAATCTCTGTAGAGGTGGGTTAAAGTGGACATTTGTATTCGAACGATTAAGTCTGAACATCAGACCATCCCTTGTCCGGCATGGAGGAACGTGAAAACGTAACACACCAACCAATTCAAGTGAATTAACGAAACTATTGCAAAGTTTATAAATGGACAGTAGGTCGAAACAAAGTCGTCTTTGTTGAAGTGTCTGAATTCCCAGAACCCTACATCGCATAAAGTAATCGCAATACGAGAGATTTATTTTATAAGGTAGGTACCGCAAAAAACTGCGTTGAACAGATTCTATACCTTTAATGTAGAAGTGGTACTGGAGATTCCAGACGGTAGAGGCATAACAAAGTACACTGTTCACACGTGTTAAATATAGCGCTTTGATGCAATTAATGTTTGTAATTGGACGGCAGGTTCGAATCACGAAACCCAACCTCTGCAGAGCTTTGGAAATAGTGAATTCCACGTGTAGGTTAAATATTAATTTACTATCGAAAGTGACCCCCAGATCGCATATGCGGGCAACCGACAGAACGTCGTATCACTCAACCTGTAAGTTAAATTTAGAATGTAGCGATTGCGAGAGAAAGTAATTTTAAAACACTTATCATAGTTTAGAAGGAGGCTGTTATCGGCGCAATATTTGTGGAACCGGTCCAAATCGGAAGTTTAACATAGTCTGATTGAGATGACAAATCTAAAAAAAAATTACAATCATCCGCATAAAGTAAGTATTTAGAGTGTTCAAAACATGCCAGAACATCATTAATGTATGCCAAGAAAAGGATAGGACAAAGATGGTTTCCCTGGCGAACTCCAGAGGTGACCCGGTGAAACGGTTACCTCTGGAGGTGACACAATTGCCAACTCGAATCGCTTGACATCGATTACTATCATAAGAAGCCAACCACGCTAGAAAACTAAGACAAATATCAAGCAATAACAATTTTCTTATTAAAAAATCGATCTTATCGAAGGCCAAAATCAAAGTCAACCTGGCACGATGGATCACGAGCACCATGACTAAAATTTGTAAAGGTTATTAAATTGGTTTCAACCGAGCTATCAAGCAGAAAGCCATGTTGCTCAGCGATCAAGAAGGGCTTCAAAATATACAATAATTTAGGGTAAATTATTTTTTTTTAATATTTGAAAGTAAAGATAGACAACAAATAGGACGTTACTGGGATATGTCACAACAGTCACGAAAAAAAAGGACCAAAAAATAAGAAATAGAAGTTTCGCTAAACCGGTAGCGCAATTTTTAATGAAATAACCCGGCAGTTTATCTATACCACCCCCAGCTCTAGAATCTATTTCATTAAGAACAAGGAAAACATCATCCACACCAAGCCAAGGTGCATATTTTTCAATCTTTAATTATTATTAATTAAAATAAAGGGCAAATAAAGAATAAATATCTTGAGCATTATCAGCATGAACATCACGAAACTTCATCATGGAAGGAATACCAGCGCATTCTTGTGATTAATGAAAGACCATAAACGATCTGGATACTCAGTCAGCTGAGATTGAATTAACCTAATATAGTTATAGTAATCCGATATAATGAGGATTTTGGAACCGTTACGTAAAATTGTGAATGTTGGATAATCTGCCTTATTGCCGTAAACTAACCATATACGGTGAAATCCAAGCTTTTCATGGATAGCTTTCACAGTGGATACAGAGTACCAAGTTGGAAATTTGCGCTTGGGCAACGGTCGCTGCGGAACGTGAGCATGAATAAGATCGTTAATGATATTATAAAATACATTAACGGCATCATCTACACTATGACCTACCAATCAGTTATGCCAGTTAACAACAAGAAGGGCTTTGTTAAACCTCTTGTAGTCCACACGCATAAAAAAAATGTTGGAGTAGGGTCATCGCGCAGCTCTCCTGGTCGGTTGTTATTAACAAGGAACTCAACAGCGAAGTGATGGCGATCTAGACCAACAAAAAGATCTGGACATGATACAATTTCCTGTACAGCTTGTGTTGCTAAGAATCAGATCTAAAATTTTGAGATTATCATTACATATATCGTTATTTTTATTATATATTAGTAGTATTAGTATTGTTGTTGATAAGTTGTTAATTAAATCTAAATTTCAGATCTTTATTAAATTCTACTAATTTTTACTCATCATAATTTTTTAAATACAATTTTAAATATATTTGTATTTTAAATTTCCCGGTTGACTGTATTTACCGATCATGCACACTGTGGTTTTTGAAATTGTGTTTTGCGATCGAGAACAGGTTTTTTCGTATCAATTTTATTTTTAACGCTCTCAGTTGAGTCCATTTTGTATCCTGATTATATTCCGCAAAGGACATAAATCTATAATCAAAGAAATGTGTGATAGTTTCATTATCTATGCACCGTACACATGAGATAAGTAGTTGCGAAGTATATTACAAACCAAATATTGTCTTAGAATATAGCGTAATAAAAAATGTAGTCTTGGACAAACTCATTCATGAACATAGGCACCGATTTTTGGAAATACGTGTGGGTGCTGAAAAGAATCTGAAATGACAAAAAATTCAGGCGACGAATTGAAAACGTCTGAAAAAATGAAAATGCGTTCTCTCAATACATTGAAATTACAAAAAAATATTTGAAAATAGTAACTTAAATCCAGATAAAACCAACAATACTGTTGAAGTTTACTTCAAATTTTCTGCAAGCAATATAAAATCTTTTAAAAGCAGTAGTCAAGTCTTCTAGATGTATTTCAAGTCTTCCAGAGATATTTTCAATTTTTATGGAAGCATTTCAAATCTTACAGAAGCCGTATCAAGTCTTCTAGAAGCATTTCAAGTTTTTTGCAAGCAATATCAAGTCTTTCAGAAGCAATACCAATTCTCCTGGAAGCATTTCAAACCTTATAGAAACGTTTCAAGTTTTTTGGAAGCAGTATTAAGGCATTTAGAAGCAGTATCAAATCTTCTGGAAGCAATATCAAGCCTTCTAGCAGTAGTATCAAGTCTTCTGGAAACCTTATCTATCTTCGAGAGTATAGTTGCCGTAGAACTACAAGACGATGCCCATAAGTATTGTTTATGAATTATTTTGATAATGCGGCGTATAATGCCTTTGTAATTTGGAACAAACAAGTTTTAATTAGGCTCGAAATGTTTGCAATTCGATTTAAATCAAATATTCAAAAAGATAAAAAAGGAATAGCAAATTGTATGAATATTGCAAAGTACGGGAAGAAAAATAATTTACCGAAGATTCGAAACATCAACAATCCAAAAACGGGGAAGTGATTTAAACCATTCCATAAATATTTCTAATACAATATTTAATTTTAATGCTTTGAATGAAACCTAAGATGGTTTACTATGCAACCGACCCGTTATGGTCGTCAATGTTCGTTCAATCATTTTGTTCGTACGAGGATTAATTTTTCATGTTCTTACAATGTTTAATTTATAAAGTTTTTTTATTTTTAATCACCGACAACAAGTTTTAATGTGTTATTTATCATGTTTGAGAGGAAATTCATGCTTCTTAAAACAAGTAAGTTTCTGATTAATTTAAAATTGTTGTTGATTACTTGTTATAACTATAAAAAAATTCTTTTCAATCAGTTTGTAAAAAAACTAAAATTCTATTAGTAATTTAAATGTTCTGAGAAAGAATTGGAAAATTTGTTTCATTGAATATCTTATGGACCGTTAATCCTGAATAAAATTTTTTCACATTTATTATCACAACTTTTTGACATAAAATTGGTTACCAACTCATTCTCCTCTTCATCAACTGCAGATAACTCCAAGTTAATGAATCTTTGTTTCACATTATTTTCTGCCTTAGAAATACGTAGCTCATCATCGTTTTCGCCAAAATATTGTCTACAGGCGGCAGTGAACTCCTCATCAACACTAATTTGTTGTTATTTTGGTGATGCGAAAGTCCAGCAGAAACAATTACATGAAATGTCATTACATAAGAAACGGCCAACGTGGTAATATTCATAAACACATTTCTTTAGTGTTTCTTATATAAAAATCCTTCGGCACCGGCTAATAAAGAGAAAAGGTAATAACTAACGAAAAAGCTGTTTTCTGGAAAATTTATTTTCGAACGTAAGCCCCCTTTTCATAGACCAAGACACATATATAATCTAACAATTAAATAACAACTACAAGCAGAACTTAAACTAGCGTTAAGGCTTTCACTGAACCTAGATGTATATATATTCGTATTTAGCCGTACGTCTCTTAAGACAGCTTATCCCGAATGTTTGGTTGTACTGAATCACAAGTAAAATTAAAACTAAAACTAGACCTAGCACTAGAAATATTCGGGTTTAGTAGTCCTTGTTCAATGGAAAATATACAATTTAACGTTGAATAACAATCAAAACTAGAACTAACATTATAATTAAAACCGACACTAGCCGTACGTCTTTTAAAACTGTTATTCAAAATAGGTTTTAATCTAAGACGCACCCGATTCTAAGATGCACCCCTTTATTAGGAACATCTATCTGACAAAAATAGGGCGTCGTAAATTCTAGCAAGTACAGTATATCAGTTTTCTTTTTCTAGATAAATATGCAGAGGACACTTAAAGATGATACCTAATTATTTTTCACCTAGATCGTTAAAAAAGCTTGTAGAAAAAAGCTGAGCCTACGATTTACAGGTCGAGTGAAATTGTACTTTAGGGAAAGAGAACAAGAGTATGAGGAGAGAATGACGTGAGAGAGCGAGCTTTTCGAGAGGAGTGTGCTTTGCAAAGTAGAAGACAGCGGGTCAGTGGTGTGAGGGGCAGCACTCGACTATTGACGTCACGCGGTTGGGTCCTTGTCAAAGCGAGGACGCTGTCGACGCTTTATTATCGCCCTGACCTCTTAAAACGTTTGACATAAAACCCGGTGATGCAAAATATACGTGTATATAATATTTTTATAGCCAACAAGCGTTATACGCGTCTTCCCTGACCAGTGAAATGAGATATTAATATACATGAACTTTACCGTACGGTATTAGGTATTTGTCCGTAAGAAAGTTAAAATAATTTTAAATAACGTCAAAGAAATTTTCGTTGTTATGACGTCTACGATGTGGTGTTCCAAAATATACTGTCATTATACAAATACTAAATGTTCAAAATAAGCATTATTCTTTGTTATTTTAAGCAGTACTTACGTTATGTCTACAGAAATGCTCTATCATAATTTAGGATTAGTATTAAAATTTTGATTTATAATGCGTGTAATAGAGCTAAAACTGGTCTGTATTTATGTCACGAACACACATAATATTTGGAAGATTATCAATTTTATTAATATAGAACGCCAGGTATTAAAAGAGACCCTGAAACTTATAATGAATGGTACATAAATATTTTATACAATACATTTAATTTTAAAGAAAAATTGAAACAATCTGAAAATAAATCGTATAATTAAAAATAATATTAAAATAGCATAAAGAGAGAAACAATCCTTAATTGGCCATAATCAAATTATTTCGAAGTTTATAATTAAAAAACTTTGTTTATGAATAAGTTGATTCAAAACTTCAGTTCAATTTAAAACTTCAACTGAGCGATGGAGTACGAATCTCACACCAGTACAGCTGGGTCGCAGAAAAGTAACCAACTTTTGTTACTAAGTTTACGTCTTTTATATGCCCTTAACTACTACTTACTTAATGTCTAAAAATGATTTTAACAATTAGGTAATATAAAGTGTATTGTTTCGAGAAAGGCCACAGGATGCTTTAATCGGATAAACATCTAATTTGTTTTTAGATTTAGATACGAACGAAATGATTCTGATACCTTAATTGCGTAAACATATAATCATAAAGCTATTATGATTTATATAACTTTACCGACCATGGGTTATAGAAACTTGAATCTAAATTTAGCCAATTGATTCTTTTAAAGTAAAATGAATACTTCAAAAAAGCCCAAAATTAAATCTAAAGATTCCGATATTCTTTTGAAATGGTACGAGGAACTAACAACAGATGACGATAATCGTAATACCGATGATGAAAGCGAAACAGGAGAGAATGACCACATATCAGAAAATGAGCATGATACCGATTCAGAACAAGAAACGAGACAGAATGTCAATAAAGTTGAAGAACTAGTGTTGGTAAAAATGTTGCAATTGATAACAAATTAATAAAATACTATGTAATGACAATGTAGTGGAGCAATTAATTATAGGTAATATAATATCAATTTAATTGTTAAGTAATTTAAGTAGGTTAAGAATGTTTTGTGCGCTACTGCGAATTACTCGTAATAGTAACGTAATCACTCGTTCATTATTACAGCGATAACTATTGCGAAGGATGATCAGATACTATTTATTTATACGGTTTGTAACAGAACAAAGTGGAGTTCTTAGTGTTTTAATAAAAATATGCAAACTGGTAATCGTAACATAATAAAGAAAATACATTTACCTGGACCGAAAGGACTTGCTTGGAAATTCAAGACTAAAATTGAAATTTGGAATCTATTTTTTGACGATTCGGTAACAAATAGTATCGTATGTTGTACGAATATTTACATAGAGAGCATTCAGCATGAATTTAAACGTGCTCAAGATGCCTGACATACGGATACTACTGAACTACGACCGTTCATAGGTTTGTACAGTAAAACTCGAACCTACCGGCCTAGAATCTTGTTACCTAACAATGAAAGAAGTTACGTTTCGATTTTTGTTAAAGGTATTTGCGATTTGATGGTATTGTGACCCGCTCGTAGTGAAATTGTTAGAATTATTAATAATAAAATATAAGAGCAACTAAGTAAGACTGAACTAAGTACAAACAAAGAACTTAAGGTTCAGTTTAAAAAAGGATATCAGTTATGAATATAGAGAGGAAGTTTTTAATTGCTTCCCATCGTCATCTTAGTGGAAAGGGGGTTCAGTGCTCTTATCAATTTTCTAACGAAAAAAAAAATCTCTTCGAACATTATTAACCGAGGAGATTTAAGATTAAACCTTATGAAATTGAATCAATCGTTGCTAATTTATTATTAAAAGCATCAGGTTTCCACATTGTCAGTAAAAACATTTACCTCTTGCTTACCTTATTTTATGTTTGTATTATGTAGGTATACTTTATATAACAGGTACAAAATTTTATTTTGAGTAGTTTCAATTTAAATTCAATTAATATTAATATATAAAACTTAACATGTATTTTTATTTTAAGTTTTTAACACTAAACTTCACTACAATTAGAAATTTACAAAAAATCAATATCTGGTAAGTATACGACACAAAAGAAAAATTAGGAACCTCTGCCTTACACCCAGTTTATTGCTTTTTAACCCTCAGATAAACAGGGAGAGGTCAATTTTTAACCCCAGACCAATGCACAAGCCTATGCTGGACAAGAAGTTAGTCATCCGAGGGTTAAAAGGTTGGAGCAGTATTAACAATTTGCCATATTTAATTTTCTCTTGAGATGATTATCATCGGAAAAACATCGTTTATAACTATTTAATTTTAGAATTTGGCAAATCATTTAACAGTATAAGAAGTTGAGTACAATTTTAAATTAATAACAATATAAAAGCTGTTTTAATCATGTTTGTATTATTTTAAACAATTAACTTTTAACAATTAACCGTAAATATAGACTTTATAAACAAACGTGTTATATAAGTTATAGTAGTATATGGTTATAAAAGTTGTTTAGTATTTTCTTTGCCATAATAAGACAGTATTCAAATGTTTTTGTTTCAGAAAACAAATGAACAATGAATGACACTTAATTTTCTTGAAATAGTAATGTGCCCTTTCATTAGATTCATTTGTATCAAAAAAATGCTTATTCTCTTTACGACGACGTTAAATGTTAATATCAGAAATGTATTGAAAAAAAAATGCTAAATTGTTTATTAAGGTAATTTCACCAATAACATTAATCTAGATAACCCAGATTATTAAATACTCCTATTTCGAATTATTAACGGTAAATTGAATTTACATACTAAAATAAATGAACACTAAATTAACACGAAATAAATATGAAATGGTTTCGACTATTACAGTCGAAACAATTTATTTCAAATGTTGAAAATGTCCGCCATTGTTTGCAAGACAGTACCCCTACCTACCACGAAAAGCTTGCAAGAATTTCTTAACGATTTCGGAGAAAAATTTTGAGATTTCTATGAAAACTTGGAGTATTTATCTGCATCTGTTGCGAATCTCTGCGAACCAGTTTTCGATAAATATCTAACATTTAAAGTTTTATCTGTCTATAACCGTCCATAATTAAGATTTCCTTCGGAATTCAGCTTCTATTAAATGATCTATTTAAATGTGGTTTCTGTCACATTTAATAGCCTACATTCAACTGTTAAGGCAAATAAGATCTTGGGTGCATAAATTCGTGTATTCGTCAAATTACCTTAATTTTGAATTTTATTTTGTTGTACAACGGCATTTACTACATTTTAACGTTGTCGTAAAGGAAATAAAAATTTATATCAAATGATTCTAAATACATTGTTATTTTAAAAAGTTAAGTGTCATTTTTTGCTGCATTTGGTTTCTGAAGTAATAACTTTTGAATACTGTTTTATCGTAGCAAATGAAACAAATGCGTAACAACTTATATATAAAAGTGTTTTTTGTAAAGCGGGTAAAACATTTGCAATAAGAAAAATTAAACGAAATAAACAAATGAGTTTCTGTCTAATTACTATTTTTTTAAAAAAACTACAATTTTACGTTAAGATCTAAATTTATGAGCTGATCTTACAGGGATCATTATATTCACTATTTATTGCAAAATAGTTGAAAACACGCAATTTCTTCAGCTAAACCTAATATACTAGCAATTTTTGGTGCCCTGCCATTCTTAAGGTACATTTCTATCGATTTGGATACAGCAATTCGTATTTTTGGTTAAATTTAATTGGTCGCTCAAACATTCGCTTCAATATTATTGGCTTTCTTTGATAGTATCGTAGCTCCATCTTATCGTTTATCTTAGCTCCAATATAAACTCACCCTTACAGGTAAAGGGAATGTTTTGATGGTGTTCGACGGAATCGCACCAAATAATAATATCGTTGAAATTGATTTCTATAGATGTGAAAGATACTTAAAGAATTGTAAACGTCCAGCATCTAGGGGTGATAGTAGGTAATTATCACTATCATGCATTAATTTCAACTATTTTAATCTATTTTAGATGCCTTCCAGTTGGTATGGAAGAAACATGGATGAAATAAATATTAATTCATGTGCATTAAGGAAATAAAGATCATAGAAGAGAAGCCTTTACTCATATATTTTTATTCACTATAGAGAAGAAAACTTTCGTATTTATAGATATATAGGAAATGTTACAACCTTATAGCATTCAAGAGACCAGAAGCAAATCTCTAAATTGCCTTTGAAATGATGAAAATATGTATAAATCAAAAGTTATATTGATAATGACAAAGTTATTTATTGTAATTCCATTGTAAATGCTTTTCAAGAGGATGAATTTAACGGCTATCTTAGAAGTTGGTCCGTACGGGCTAATTTGTAATGCTTTTATCGACCACTCATAGTCAACTTTCAAAAGCTGATGAAGTGAGTATGGTGAAGTGGGGTAACTCAATGTACTGAAGCATGAAGTAAATAAAACAGCAAAAAATAACCTATAAAATTCTTTTTGACTGCGATATATCTGCGAGCTAAATTTTTATTCCATTTTTTGCATTACAAAGTGTATTAAACGCAAATTCCTCAATTTGAGTAAGTAGAATACTTATTTTTGTATGCTTCACAACAATTATACATGCAAAGGAAGAGTTTCATGTGATATTTAGGGGCAATGAATTAATGTCATGGAAATCATTTACTGGGTCCTAGTTACCAACATCATGCTTAGGGGAACTGAACAGCATGCTTGGGGAAGCTGGACACTTTGCTGGGGGAAACTGAATACCTTGCTTGGGCCAACTGAACATCGGTGTAGTTACATTGTACATATTTTGGTAACGTAATCTGAACCATTGATTCAATGCAAAAGCAAGAATGAAGTGCTCTAAGAGAAAGCATGAAATCTAAGGAAAATTAAGAAAGAAAGAAAACCGCAGAATCAGAAGAAGCCAGCAGTGCCACGATGCCACCTTTAAGTTTTTTGAAAGATACTAAGATTAATGATGGCATACTAAACCCTGGAGATTCTTGCCTTATCATTATTAATGGAAAATCAAACAACTTTTATAGACTTTATGTCGTTTATACTTTGCAAGATTATAGTGATGACTTATACGTTAACTTTTACATGGCCATACAATGAATTTTCTAGAATCTGAAGAAGAAACGAGCATTTCAATGAAAGATATTTAGAAATTAATGCTATAGCCCGTTATAAGGCCATAATTAGATGGTCTTCAAAGATGATTTTTCTGTATCCACAAATATCTTATCTTACTTAGATTACGTTCCCAAATCTTTCTGTGAACTTCAAAAATATTTGTTATTTATTAAAAAGATATTTTTCAATAAATTTAATCACGTTAATTCCTATTTTTTTTAATTCGTTGATACACATTAATCCATAAAGTAAAGATAATAAGATGGTGGCTTCCATATTATACAGCTCAGGTTATACTAAATATAGTAGTTATATATATATATATATATATATATATATACATATATATATGTGTTTTGGTTGATCCGAGGTATCACCCGTTCATCTTCTTGGTTGTTCCCTGTGGACAGGGGCAGACGTTTCGCCAAGATCTCACTTGGCATCTTCAGTGCTTTGTCGTAGTCTCCTGTTGACAGACTCTGTCAACTCTGAGAGTTATATATAATAGTATATTCTAATAGTAACATTAGAGAGCTTTAATCAATTAAATGACTAGTAATATTATTCGAGTCCAGTATCACTTTATCCAGTATACCCTCTCACACAATCAGACTGTCAGTTACAGCATTTAATTAGGTAGACAATCAGATAAAACCATGTTATCGTTTATCAGAAATAAAATAATAGTGAATGTACATTTTACAGCTATTTTTCCGAAGACAATGTATTCAAATATTGGAGGATAATCTACACGTAGCGACAATCTTTGATAGTCTATGAATCGAAAATTTTAATGTTAAAATATATCATGCTTCGCATGGTTTAAGATAGCATTTAAAAGAAACGAAAATACATGGTAGCATTGCATTTGTACACTGTTGGATGCTGTAATAATGAACAAATAATATAGATTTCCAACCAATATTTCTGGAACGTATTCCTTACATTATGGTTCATTACTTGAAGCATGGAACGATTAACAAGCTGTCCGGTTGATTTTTCTAATACATTTTCCTCGTGTTGTTTATAATAACAATTAAAAAATGAACTATTTGAAAAATAAATGGATTTGTAACGTTAATTATTATGAATTAAGTAAAAGTTGATTGGGAAATCAACCAACGAAGGGGAAAAATTAAAAAAACCTCCTTTAATCAAAACCAAGCTTTCGATAATTTATTAGCAAACTTATCTTCTTCAGGGTATGCTACAAACGAGAAACCGTTAATAATTTTTTAAATATCCGTAACTAAACTTACATTTAGAGTTTAAGATGTTAATAATTATATTTGTCAATTTTTTTTCAAAGTGTAAACTCAAATTATAAAACAGCAAATTATACAAACTGTTAGAAGTAATACAGGTCATTTTATATTTTGTTTAAATTTCTTAGAACACTCCTCAGATCTTATTGAACGGGGTAATTTATTATAAATTTTTGATAAGTCATAAAAGGGACTTCTTTCAAATGTGGAGGTGACATGTTGAGAAAGAACTAGGTTATCTCCACCACTGGTATTATGAGATGAGTGGACATTATAAAACGGCTCATATTAGTCTTCACATAAAGCAAAGACTTCAATAAATAGATGGATGCCAAGGTCAGTATCGAATATTTCCTGAAAACTTCCCTACATGATTGCCTGCCATTTAAATCGAACAGTAATCTAATTATGCGCTTGTGTGCAACAAACACGCGATTAAACTCACCATCAGTCGTAACAATCCACACCAGTATATTGTAGGAAATAGCGCAGTAGCACAACGCGTAATACATACTGAGTAGCGAATTTATATTCAAACTTTGTTTTCAATTTCATAATTACATAGTAGACTGAGTTCAATTTCTTGCACACGGTTTCTCTGTGACAAAAGAGAGTCTATCATCTAACATCAAATTAAGAAATCGCGCGTGTTACGCAAATAAAAATTTATTCCCAAAACTGGCCGGCAATGAATGACATTTATAAAAACTAATGCTAACTGTTGTATCGATGTTGAACATAATCTTATTACGCTCACACCATACAGAAAACGTTTTAATATTTGATGTAATTTATAAACTCGATATATCCGGACCCGCATCTGCAACTGCAACAGATGAGTCATTATCGTACATAACCAGATGAGTATTGTCAAGAAAGCCAGGTAAGTCATTAATGAAAAGTATGAAAAGCAAAGGTCCTAAAATTGAACCCTGTGGAAGCTCCAAGTCAACAGATGACTCATCCGAGCTAACATTCGACAACACAACTCAGAGAGAACGGTCGGTTAAGAAAGAACAAATCCAGTTCAGAATAGAACCACGGATACCCATACAATATAACTTCTTACATAAGAAGTTCGGAATGAGGGAATCAAGCGCCCCACCAGGGTTAAAAACAATCCAACCACACAATTTCCATGATCAATGTTGTCATAAATATACTGGACGCACTCAATTCAGGCAATCTCAGCATACTTCACAACTCTTACACCAATTCCATCAATACCCACATTGTCTCAACCATCTGCTCAGGAGAAACTGGCCAGAAATACATACTGTAGGGAACAGTTATACCCAACGTACCGGGTGGCTAAATAAGCGTGGAAAGTGCCATACCTCGGAGATTACTCATTGTAGAATCTTGCGGTAAACAAATTTATGACTAAAGTTGCTAAGAGAAAGTGCTGGAAATATATTTCAGGATTCTAAGATGACCGCCAGGGGGCGCAATCACCATCTTGAATTTAAAAATGCATATGTAAGTACGAAGGCTTTCACAACCGGTGTTAACTGAACTAAAATTAGAACCAAGACTAGCACTAACACTAGAACTATCACTAGGACTAACACTAGATCTAAAACTAGAAACTTTCGGGTTTTGCCGTGCGTTTTTTGAAAAAATGTTTGACGTTTCGGATGCCATGTTGCAACCTTTTTCAGAAACTGATTCGAACACTACGAACACTTCGAATCAAAAATATATCGCACCTTATCAGCCGCAACCGTCGAAAAATATTCACAACATGCGTGGACAATCGTTTTGGGTTAAAAATTGACACCCCGTCAATGTTTAATTATACCTCTCTCATCATTACCCATTCCTAACTGTGTGTTTATATATTGCCATAGACAATGTGTTTTGTTGGAAGCATTAGAAATTTGATTAGCAATACAAGATCAAACAAACAAATATTAATTTCATGAATAAGAAGATTTTATATCGTTATTTCGCACTATCCCCAGCTTTAACTATCTCAGGAGTAACCCACTACTGCATCTAATGTTAACTGAAACTTAACATGAATCACTTATTTTTCTACCTGCCAATTTTCCATTCTTCGCGACACGAGACCGAGAAATAAAACTGTCAGTATAATTGAACAATATAAATAAAAACAATATAAATACATAGGTCAATCGGTAAATTGGTTATAATGTAATTTAAAGTTGATTCGTTCGTGCTCGCCTCGCCAAGCACTATATGGGTAGGCTCAGTACTTTTTTGATTAAGGGCCACTTTTAAAACCTCTTGATAAATTTATCTAACAGTTAAAAACCGGCTCATAACCAATGGGAGCGCTTAAAAACGATATAAAGTTTTAGGCTTAAGTTGAAAGGAAACAAATACGTCCCGTAACATTTTTGACATTGAATAATCTCTATTAATATCTATGTTCAAATCTCCGCACAATACAAGATATTGAAAATTATTGATACATAGGACAATAACATGGACAGTTTATCAAGAAAAGGTTACTGGTACTAGTTGGTAGCCAACAAACGCAAACACACTATATTTAGCTTTTTACAATTTAAAGTAACACAGCAGGCCTCCCGCTCAATTTCCGTCACAAAATTACTAACATCAATAGCCGACACCATCAAATTATTTTTTGCAAGGATTAGGACACATGCATGCTTTCTTGTCGGTCTGAAATGCATGGATACCAACTTATATCCTGGCAAATTGAAAGCACAAGAGGCATTAAGTGTAGCAATACTTAATGCTTCGTGTATACGTTAACATAATATACTTTAATTAATCATTTAATTATATTAATATAATATACTATGCATTAACATAATACTACGTATTTGTGTTATTGATTTTTATTATCACCATAAGGAAAAATTTCATTGCTGTAATTATTGAATATTTCGTCCAAATGAAAAAGGTTGTTGTCAGAATAATTTTTATACATTAATTTCAATAAATCGAATTTGTAATATTGATAAATGTACTATAGTCACCAAGAAAAATTTATAACATTTTCATAATATCGATGTAAATTTCAATATGATATTGAAATTGTAATTAATAAACGCTATTTATTACAATTTGTTTTTAGTGTGTGTCGGTAAATTAATCGATTGCTGAGTTTGGTTACGACCTCCGAAATATTTCTCTGAATCACAATTAAACAACTTTAAACAGTTCACGTGCTAGTATTATAAGCAATATGAAAAGATTTCATTAGAAAAATCGCTTCAAGATACCTCCTTTCCTGATGAAATAACAAATTCTATTTTATGAACTAACACATGTGTTTGCTAAACAGTTAACAAAATTGCAAATATATTAAGAAGTATTGAAATTACGATGACTTGTTTACAAAGTAAATATATCTACACTTTATTCTAATTAAACTCTCAAAACAAACGATTTGTAATGCTAAAGTTATTTCACTAAAACAACTTCCTTGGCTGACTTGAAATAATATAATTGATTTACTCCGCAATACCGGTGTTTTTAGGTTATGAGAATATAAGTAAAATATTTATGGTGTTTACATTAGTAAAAGTGCAAGGAGTAATCCGTGTTTATCTCGGAGCAATGCCACCTCTAAATGCATTCTTAAATTTACGGGATTTCTTCTTAAATGAGAAAGAAGCCTTGATTCATACTTCTAAACTTAGGATAGCGCCTTTATTTCTAAAATCCCTTTCTCATATTTTCAACAAGTAAGTTATTAAGAACTAATTGATTTATTCTTTGAATTATTCTTTTCAGAAAAAGAATAATTCATAACAATCTATCCAAT
This sequence comes from Onthophagus sagittarius, assembly GCA_036711965.1. Taxonomy (NCBI): domain Eukaryota; kingdom Metazoa; phylum Arthropoda; class Insecta; order Coleoptera; family Scarabaeidae; genus Onthophagus; species Onthophagus sagittarius. Next base: position 52,117,101 of record JASERS010000001.1, read on the forward strand.
GAACTTAATCCTGGGTTTATAATTGTTGACGCTACTACTCACTGTTATTTTCTTTTTTTTGCACATAGAATGTTGCGTAATAAAAATTAAACATTTATAGAGAGTATATTATGGTCAAAAATAAGCTAAAGTGTATAAGTACAAAGATTTTCACGACTAGTGTGAAATAAATTAAACTAAAATCTTTTTAATTACAAATAATTATTCAAAATTGTTAACCAGGAACTTTGTACTAATTGCAGAAATCAATACGAGTATAGATCATGTTCTAGTTATAGAAATCTTTTCTTACATCATCCTCCTTTCACCACACTTTTTTTTTGATGTTAAAAAACAAAAAAAAACATCAAAACAAAATTGTATGTTCATATCTTTTAACATAATAAACGCCTATCATTTTTTAATCGATGCAGACATATAGGTTATTCCAAGAAATAATTATTCAAAGTATAAAGCGACAAAGATTTTTTACTTATAACTTGCAAATGTTATTCAAATATGTTTTTATAAATCACACCAATCTGATTTAGGGTTATTCTAAATAAAAGCTGACTAAGTCAAAAGTTAATAACATGATTACTTTAGGAATATGTAAACTTTTGTTTGTTTTTCTAAAAGCATGAAGAGGTTCTGAAAGAGGTGTTGATAGATTGAAGTTTAGAAAGTTTAAATTGAAGTTTAGATTGAAGCAGCTGTTGGTGGAAGCGCAACACACGCAAGAAATTTGAATTTGGAACGTTTTCCAAATCGACAGATACCTTCGAAAAACGCATTTCTTCGGTTAGTCCAACGGGGAAGAGAAACAGGAAATTTGTAACGTAAGAAAGGTCTCGGTGGCGATTGAATAAACAGACATGGCGTGAATTTATATGAAGAAATTTTAGAAATTGTCAATGAAGATCCAAGTGCTAGTACTCGTCAAATCCCAGAACTTTGTTTGGTGAACATTAAAAAGTAATAGATTATACCCCTACCATTTACAATAGGTTAAATCGTACCAACAAACAATATACTGATAAGGGATGAGTGATATTTTACTAGAAATGATGTTCTACATTTTTTCAATTTCCATGTGTGGTCAGACGAAAATCCACACGTTATTTGTAAGGGTTCTTTTCAACAACTATTTATGGTGTATTTATAGGCGGGAATTGTGAACAATACATTTATAGGATCCTTTGAATTGCCAGCGAAACTGAATGGAAATGCTTATTTACAGTTTTTACAAGAGGAAAAAACTTTGCATTTAAAATGCTATTAATAAACGTTTCATAAATTAACACCTTTCATTTCTTTTAACGTGATTAAATTACATATTACCAAAAAAATACTGATCCAACAAATTGTCTAATTTTACAGATCCATCAAAAATTAGGATGGTGTTGACAAGTACCTTTAATTGTTCTTTACAAAAAATCAGCGGATCCCAAAAGTGGACATTGACATATTTAAAAAAATAACTTGCGATATTTATATAACTATTAAGGTTTTAACAAAACCATAATAGTTACATAACCTTAAAAAATTATTAAGAGAATCTCTTCAGATTCTTCAGATCTCTTCAGACTCCTAATACCTATCCTTTCAGTTTGATCCGTATATTGCGAATCACCCTGTATAATAGTACAATAATACAATACTGCTGAATACATTGTCAGAAAACACTATTTACATAAGATTAATTGAAATTGTGTGAGGCGGAAAAATGCTTCTTCCTGTACTACGATGGACATAATTTGTATTGTGTCATATTTGCAAGTTAAGTGTATAGCAATCACATTTCTTGGAGGTGGCGGACATTTTCGAAGTCGATCGAGGTTATTTGTTCCGACTATCTCAAGCAAGATGGACGTATTGTTCACGAAACATACCATGTCTCTGATTTTACAAAGATATAATGTGCTCAAAGTCTATCCAACATTCTAAATGTTTATGTTAATTTATGTTATTTATGCTAATTTGTCTGTCACTTCTCAACTTCTTGGAGGGCAATAGTTTTAGCTAAGTTTTAGTATTGTTCAGTTTGTTGCAGAAAAATGGATACAACAGAACTTTTTCAAACTAAATCAATCACACCCAGTGAAAAGAATAAAATGTAATAGGAGTGCATTCAATAACGACGGTGATGAACATTTGGCTAATTTATTTGAAAACATTATTTGACATTGAGTATTTTTGAAAAGCTGAAAAGGATGTAGAGAGTAAGTTATGATTTGACTAAGTTAATGGCCGAAATGTGTGCTGAATCATATTTATAAAATAAAGCAGATTTTTTGGAGGCAGCTAACACCTTTGAAGTCGACTAAGATTATTTCTGCCGTCTATTTCAAGTAAGATAGGTCAAACTCATGTAAGATAGCATGCATTTGGATTCACAAAGATTTGATATTCTCAAAGACTAGTCAACATTCTAAATTTCAAGTAATTATCACAATGTGTCATATCAAATCAAATCAAATTATGTTATTATCACACGTATGATACCCTATATTTGGATCCACAAAAATTTGATGTTCGCATAATTATATATACTTTCATAACAAATATAGACACTAAGGCAAACGGGTCAGTTTATATCGCAACAAGCGATATCTTCCAAGAGATTCTACTGTCAATATTGTGTTTGTAACTTTAAATAAATGATTATGGCTACCGAAAATGTAAATGTAATGAAAATGTAATAAGTTTTGACTATATAACAGATAAATAGTCAGTTATTACAAGAATAGGAGATAGCCACAAAAAAGTGTAGTAAAAGATAGATGAGACAGACTAGAGAAGGAAACAAACACGCATATGTCAAGAAGAAGATAGTTGAAGAGATAGCAGATGGCGAATCTGAAAATTTTTAAATCTCGTTAAATTAGTGAACAACGGCAAACAAATCGTTCCACAACGCAATCGACTGCACTGTAAAGAATCTATGAAAGATTTCAGTACTATGGACTGGAAACATGAGTGTAGTGTCCGACATCGATCGAGTTGGTAAGTTATGTGATGCTAAAAAGTGAAAGGCGTGAGACAAATAAGCAGGAGTAACATAGTAGCAGAACATAGCAAGTATACCAAATGATCGATGATTCTAGCAAATCATCATCTACAGTTATGTACGGAAACTTTCCAAAATCAAAAATGTATCGTATACAGTTGTTTTGAAGTCTTTCCAATTTTCCCCGATGGGTTACAAAGAGATCGAAATACGCAGCATCGGCAATCAATGTGTGAGAAAACGAGTGAATAATAAAGATTACGACAACAGGAAGAAGATAGCATCGAAATTTTTTCAAAGTATGACAACAGTAGTAAACCGTCCTACAGACTTCCTGAACATGTGGCCGCCAAGACAGCGCCGAATCCATTACTATATCAAGATTCCTGACCGTATTAGAAAGCGGTATAACGGTATCGCCGAGCCTCACTTGAATGGAAGCTAAAGAATTAAATTGTACCATCAACAATTTATGCCAAACACAATTTTTTGTGTTTTACCTGGATTCGGGTTATGTTCATGACGTTTAGATCAATCAAGTACGCTAGAAAAATCGCAGTTAAGATGCAACAATGCATCTGGAAGGTTGTTAATAGTTGCCGAAGTATATAGCTGAAGGCATCTGCATACAAAAAATAGTTATACGAGATGCCATCACAAATACAATTTATGACAATAGAGAAGAGCAAAAGACCCAGCAAATTGCCCTGGGCAACTCCACAGTTGATATCAACAGGAGAAGAGTGTACAGATACCACGGGGACACATAAAGATTAATAGGAAAGTTACGACTTGATCAAGATATACAAGAAGGGGTAAAACTAATAACAGAAAGCTTAATTGACAGAAGGGCGTGAATCAAAGGCCTTACTAAAGTCAAGTAATACTAGCAACGTAAAGCTTATTTGAAGATTCAGAGCTTTTAATAGCATTTGACAATGTAAGTAGAATGGAAATGGATCAAAAGTCAGCAACATGGAATGGATATTTAATTTTTGAAATAAGAATCACATGGACGATTCGCCAGATTGGCGAAAATATAGACTGCTCAAAAGAACAGTTGAAAATATGTGTTAGGGGAGTAATAACTATTTCCAGAATGGATAAGAGAAATTTAAGTCCAAATTCATCTGCTTCGACACTAGTAGACTGGGAGTAAGTTAAGGCATCTTGGACGACAGCAGCTGTTACCAAGCTTTATGAAAATGAAATCATGTTGGTAGATACAAGGATTTTATTAATAGTATTCCGCCTAGTTACGCAGAACTTAGCAGCATCAAGGGTAGGTTGATCTGTGAGAGAGTTTAGAATACTTAGTGATCGCATTGTATTCCAAAATGTCTGTTGCGTCGCTCCAGACAACCTCTGATTTTAGCGTTTTTACATCGATGATTACAACGGCTACGCAACACATGATAATATTCCTGTTTAGCAACAGAAGGGCTATGTTTGAACAATAACTTCGCTCAATTAAGAGCGAAGTTTAAGAGAGAGTTTAAGAGTTACATCAGGTTATGGTTCAAAAATTGAAGTACGGGTAACTGACCATGCGAAAGAATATTATCCGGATGAGGCGTGATAATAAGGTCGAGGAGACTATGAGGTGTTAACGAGTGATGGGTTAGCAGAGAGCGTAAGATCGATAGATTTAGTGACGAACATTTAAATTGTAGTTTTCATAACGTGCATCATTTTTTAATAAGCAGGTATTCAAACCATTTATTAGAAGATTAAAAAATCTTGGGAAAAGCAACCAATGGATAAGAAAACAACTTCCTTTTTCGCTATCCGAGCTTTCGCAATTGCGAAAGCTTACCGGTTGTAATCTATACCAGTTGTATAGATTACAACCGGTACTCCGTTTTACCGGTTTTACATCTATTAGAAGGATTTTATCAAAATAAAGAGACTGTCTCTCAAGGATCACCTCAACCTGATCAAAGTAATCGGCGAGAGGAGGAGAATAACGACGAAAAGTAAAACCACATTGCCAGCACATTTTATCTCCACAAATAGGAACTCGGCACCCTGTGTTGATCCGTCAGAAGTTTTAATAATGGTAGCATGTAGATTATTCTTAATGTTTATACTTCACCAGCGCCACCTTCCATAACATCGAAGAAAGTATCAGAGGTCGCCGAAAGAGAAGAATTAAGCGAAGAGTTGCAAGAGAAGAAAGATTAAAAAAAGAATTAGAGGAGAAACTGACATCAATATTCATTCTATTTTAAGTAAACACCAATAAAACAAAACAAAATAACACACGCTAGAACGCTTAAGTCGCTCGAAAATCAGCCAGATCAAACCACTTCGATATTTAATAATACTGAGCAAAATAATAAATGATTAATTAAATAACAAGGCGCTGTAACAATATGATAGTAGTAATCAGGCTAAATGAACTTTTAATACAAAATTAAAAAATTAAGGTAACAATCTTAATCAGACCCGAATCGGATTGTTTGTGACTCGAATTATCACAATAAGTGGGACAAGGCGGTTAACGACTTCGACCGAGCTTATTTCTTCCGTATATCTCGAACAAATTAAATTCAGACTAACGTAAGATACGATATGATTGGACATTTTCAAAATTTAGATACTCTCAAAAAGACTATGCAATATTCTAAACAGCATACGATTGTTACAAAATATGCTGTATATGTGTTTGAATTCGACCGAGATTATTTTTGGCGCCAATCTCAAGCGAAATAGACTTACGTTAGACACCCATGGCATTTGTATTCATAAAGATTTTATATTCTCAAAGTCTACTCAACATTATAAATTGCATGCGATTGTTACAATATGTTTAGAAGCCAGTCAACCATAAATGTTCGAAGGCGATCTACTAAATCCCATAGTCATAAACTAAATGTAGACCAAACTACTACTAATTTTACCTACTATTGTTATATAATATAATATGTTATTGAAAATTAAAGAGTGTTAAGTGCTTGCACAAATTGATGAAAGGGTCTAATACGGCTAAGTCTGTATTATTTTTCGAGATGTAATATTTGATTCTATCACATTGGTACTTTTAGTTATTCTTATAGCTATATTACTATTCTTTTTTATAGTTTACGTGTGCTTATTACACTAGTATTATATATTACTCCACTTTAGAGTAATATCCATTAATAATTTCATTAGACATTTTTATGATCTAAAAGACAATCGTTAATAAAATAGAGTTTTCAATTTTTATGTTATAAACTGAAAATAATGAATCTATAATTTAAAAAAAGAACTATCAAAAAAGGTTTGATATAAAATTTTCATCAAATTATAATGCGAATATAAATATTTCAAAATTTATTGTACAACCATTATAAAAAATTGATGATGCGATTGAGAACATTAACTGTATTGATTTCTTATATTTATTTAATAATTGTATTGTTTAGTTTTGTCAACTTGTATTATGCACGTGTATTGTGAGTTGCATAAATTCCAGCAATATTTTCAAAATTTTAATTGAATTGCTCCGATTTTTCTTTCTTATTTTCTTAAAATGTTTTTTTTTTTTCTTTTTAACGGGATGTTGTAAATTTTATATCTCTCCAAAGTTATAAAAGTCTTTCTGGAATTTGTTACTCTCTGTTAAACCAAATTTTACAACAGTTCAACAAAGATTATTTTTATTTTTTATCATCTTGCATTTATATTTTAGAACTGTGATTATAAACTTCCGAACCTGTGATTCCACCAAGCTTTTTATTAAGTTTCTTTCCTTTCAAATTTTCGTTTCGCAAAGATATTCCAAGAATTTCTTTCGGAAACGACTCTATTTATCAACTTCTTAGTGAGGTCAATGATTTCTTTAGCTTTTACCCTTTTTAAACCTCAAACTGAGAAACTCCCTTTAGGGTTAATAGCTCCCTTTTTTTGAGGATAATTAGCGAACGATGTGTTAAATTGTACGTCCTTAATTAAGAAAATTAATCAATAATATAAAAATTTTAAAGTATACAGGAAGATTCACATAAGAACCGATACAGATTAGATACACGTAAGATACATGATAATATACATGTAATGACCATAAAATTAGAGGGTTTAACGCAACTTATCTCTATACTAAAGTTGAACCTTAATTTTTAAAACTTTTGATATTTCAATAATGTATTAAGCTGGAATAATCAAATTTGATATATGTTATGAGTATACGGTTAATATTGGTAGCAAGTTGAATAAGAATTTTATACATTATCATCTCATTTCATGTGGAATTTAATTACTCAAACACTTATTACTAGGGGTTCGTACTAGAGTCTCATTTTCGAGAAAAAAATCAGATTTTGTAATTGATTTTGATGTTTTGTATGCAATAAATCCTACGCTTCCTGATGAAGAATTCATGCAGGAGCACCAAAAACTTTATTCTACACCTCCGTGTAATAAAGACACAGATATATTACAATAGTGACAAATTCCATTAGTACATGTATATCAGCAACAAAATTGCGACATATATTTTGGAGATGCAAGATGGACACTTGTGTACACACATCTGAGAGCAATTTACTCTCAGAGTGTGCTTCTGTCTACTAATGCGTTTGTTGGTGACAAATTTGAAACATTTTCAAACGATTTGTAAATTTTAAGCGAGAGAAGAAATAAAAATATCGGATAAGAAATGGTGGTCCATAAAAGAGATATTTGTATCATGCTTCGTAATTGTCGGTCCTAGTGTTTCCAAAAGATAGTCAAAATCGGTAGTTATCATTCGTAATAAATTATCAAGTTGACAAGAATTTTCTGATTTTATAAATTGCAAATGCATTAATTTGAAACACCATTTTGGTACAACAACTGATTTCAACACGGTTTGAAATCATAATTGCAAAGAGTAACTTTTAGAAAAAGTTGCGTCTAGTAGACACACGTTTGAAAGTTATTTGTGAGACTTGTGTCGCAATTTATATACTAAATATATTTATATTTAGTATAATATATATACTATTTGTTGCTAGTGGATATGTAACTTAAGAAAACAATGATTTCGCCTTAATAATAAACCTACACGATGATTATTATGCTTAAACGATTCAGTGAGAAACAAAATTATTTCTAACAGTCTTACTTATTTCATTTTTAATATAATGTTAAGTTTTTTATTAACAATAATAATAATATATTCTGTCACAGTGCCACAAAATGTAGGTGGTGACAAGTCAATACATTCAATACAAATACAAAAAAAAGTCCTTTTTAAAAAAATTTATTTTATTTTAAATTTTGTTAAATTTTTAAAAAATTTAACAAAATCATATTCCGGACTTTTCTCAAAATACGCAGTGCGGTACTCCAGCAAAGGCAAGTTAAGGTATCTATGTGTAAATAGATAACACGTCGTGTTTGAAGGATTAATAAAATAACATTCTTTTTTGTTCTTAGCACTACCAGTTTCGAATTATAATTTTATTCGTTTTCAGGTGCAGCTACACATGTTAAAAAAATAAAATTGGACGTACAATAAAATTTCTTTTTTATGTAAAAAGTCTTACCGTCTATTGGAAATTAATGGATAAGTGTAACTTAACATCAATGAACAAAGAACACAAAATACATATCACTAAAAATATAACACTTAATCGTTTTTTCTGTATTTTAAAAAATTATTATACGTAGAAAAATGTAAACTGTCAAAAGTCGTTATGTGGAATTTCTTTATGTATAAAATTCGAGAAGAAACGAGTATGTCCGAAGTCGGTGATTTCGTTTATTAATATATTGTCGGGCTCATTCAAATGTTTTATGATTTCAAATTCCTCAAGCAAGTCTAATTTTTTTGATTTAGGGCAATGGTGTAACAGTGTTAAGTTATCAATGTTGGTATGATGGTTGTGTTCATTTAAGTGTTTATATACTGCGAATTTTTTTGTTTCCTAAATGTTCTTTGTATCTTATACCTAGGTTTCTTCCAGTTTGTTCGATATAAACAGCCTCACAGTCTTCGCATTTTATTTTGTATATTCCGTTTAGTTGAGTTTTTTCAAATTTGTGTTTGCAGTTAATGAGGATATTTAATATTTTATTGTTATTTTTGCTAGGGATATTATAATTATATCTTGATGTTATTTTTTTTAAAGAATTAACTAAAGGATCATAATCTGAAACTGAAATGTATTTAGATACAGCAACACGATGGGGGTATATTTTGGAGATTGTTAGTTTGTTATGGATCTTGTAGATAGGTATATTGGCATATAAATTCTTTATCAGTTCTGAGGTATTTTTAATTGAGTAGGAAGATTTAAATTGAAGTCTGTTATATAAAATATGGTGGATAGCCTTTGAGATATTATTGCATGCAGAGTGAATGCTGCTGACAATCGGTCTTATGGTTTTGTCGGTTTTATGGATCTATCAACACGACATTAGAAATAGTAGAAGAATTTCTAATCAGGAAGATCAATCACTCTAACAATTTTAATTACCAAGTCATTGTGAACATTAATAAATCCTTAAAACTGATTACAGAACAAAATTATTTTTATTTTTAACAAAAAATATTATTATATGCCGGATGGCCTACCAATGGGTTCTCCGTTGTAGGTCTTCGGGTCTGGTTTTTACGTGGATCACTTAGAGAAACAGATTTTTAAACAGAAACATCTCCATTTCTCAACAAGCCAGATACAATTCTATACAAGATACGTAAACATCTTAATAATTTTTAATGGTTCCAAAGCTAATTTAATCGCCTTTTTGAACCTTTTTAACTACTGTGGGTAATTTAGAGTTCAATTATTAAATAATCAAATTAGCTTCCTTGACATAATCATATCTAAAGATTTGATTAATAACACTTTAAACTAAATAGAACTATTTAAACTATTTAAACTATATAGAAAACCATCCACCACGGATGTCATTATTCCAACAGATTCCTTCTGTCCTGTTAAGTATAAAGATGCATCTTTCAGATATCTTATTAACAGAGCCACTGGAATCCCTATGAATATAAAAGATCTTATCAATGAATTTAAAATAATAATCGATATAGGCATTAGCAATACTTATAAAATTGAAGATTTGCAGAGGATATTCTACAAGATCCATAACAAACTAATAATCTAAAAAATATACCCCCATCGTGTTGCTGTATCTAAATACATTTCAGTTTCAGATTATGATCCTTTAGTTAATTCTTTACAAAAAATAACATCAAGATATAATTATAATATCGCTAGCAAAAATAATAATAAAATATCAAATATCCTCTAAACTAAACGGAATATACAAAATAAAATGCGAAGACTGTGAGGCTGTTTATATCGGACAAACTGGAAGAAACCTAGGTATAAGATACAAAGAACATTTAGGAAACAAAAAATCCGCAGTATATAAACACTTAAATGAACACAACCATCATACCATCATTATTGATAACTTAACACTGTTATACCATTGCCCTAAATGAAAAAAATTAGACTTGCTTGAGGAATTTGAAATCATAAAACATTTGAATGAGCCCGACAATATATTAATAAACGAAATCACCGACTTCGGACATACTCGTTTCTTCTCGAATTTTATACATAAAGAAATTTATCATAAGGTGAAACAGGTGTTCCACCTTATGATAAAAATAACATCCCTCTTCCCACCTAGCGACTTTTGACAGTTTACATTTTTCTACGTATAATAAGAAAGATTAGAAAAAAAAACGATTAAGTGTTATATTTTTAGTGATATGTATCGTGTGTTCTTTGTTCATCAATGTTAAGTTACACGCATTATGCCACTTATCCATTAATTTCCAATACCCGTAAGACTTTAAGTTTTGTCATTAAATTGTTGTTTTTCATTGTTTCATTTATTCGGTTTTCTTTTGGTTATTTCTGGTAAATAACAGCTAGCAATCTAAAGTTTATTCAATCACAGTTTGAAGAAATAATACTAATAATAATTTAAATAAATTAAACAAAAAACTGTCACAATGTCATGGCTATCTAACAAAAACTCAAACGGTTTCTAGCATTTTACGTATAATTTTGATAAATTCCTCAATAGCAAGAAAACTATAATAAATAGGTATAGGAATATTTATAGATAATTTGTAGAGAATTAAATTCCCTTTCTGATAGGAATTTTTGACCAGCCTGTATAAGATATACTGATACAACAAATGACAATCTATTTAACAGCATATGAAGAGTTATCGTACCAATGCAAAAGTTTTTGAATTAACGTTGGCCGAGATATGGGCTTGCAAAGAGCATGGTGATATTTGACAAAAAACACTTAAAATCAAAATAACTCGAAAACAAAAAACGGTAGGTACCAACAACTGTTATCAAAGTCAACATGTACGAAAATACGTATTAGTTCCGGTATAAGTACTAGTTCCGGTGGACCGGAAGTGGTGGCCATCTTGAAAATATTTTAGATTAATAGATCGGAATGAACACCCATGTTACCAAAATTTCAAGCCTCTACGAATAGTGGAACCTAAAAAGTTCTAATGAACCAGTTACGTGAGATACTCTGTATAAAAAAGAAATTTTATTGTACGTTCAATTTTATTTTTTTAACATATGTAGCTGCACCTGAAGACGAATAAAATTATAATTCGAAACCGAGAGAACAAAATAGAATTTTTATTAATCCAAAAGTCGTGTTTGACACGACGTGTTATCTATTTACATATATTTATATAGAAGGATTATGGAGAAATACATCTATTTTAAGGTATCTAGTTTCGAGTTGACTTATGTATTTATTGCAGTTGGCGTTGACGTATACTACTGCTTTAAGAATGTAAATGGACAAAAATGTCGGAATACCGTGGATCTTAAAATCACAAGAGTCGCTATCTTGCAATCCGAAGGTTAATCTAATTATTCGCTTCTGAGCAACTAACACACGACGCCATTCTGTACTCTTACTCCACAGAAGATAGGGTCAATTTAAGCTTTCAATTCAACGCAAAATAAGCTGAATTTAGTTTTTTACATACGCTGTCTATATAAGCCTAAGAAACATCTTTGTTTCTGTAAAGACATAATACATAATAAAACATGCGACGGAAAGGGGACGTCGAACATTAAAGTTAACACAGACTTTTTTTGAATATTTAATATGATTCTATTTCTAGTACACCAATCCGTAAAGTGTTCAATTACATTTCTGACCTTATTAGCAAGCTCCCCTGATCCTGAGCAGCAACAGCAAAGGTGGTGTCATACGCATACATTACTACATGTACGTCATCCAAGAAACGCGCTGAGTCGTTCACAAATATTAGAAAAAATAAGGGTCCCAAAATTGAACCCTGCGGAACACCATGACCAACAGATGACTCCTCCGATACTGTCCCTGAAAGGACTACTCTCAACCTACGATTTGTGATGAAGGAAGTTAACCATTCCACGGATTCCAACACTATATAATTTTTGTTCAATGAAGCGAGGGGGCGCTCTATCAAGATGCCGATAAACATAGGAGAAGTAATCGACCGCTACAGTCTCAGTTGACAATCCTTCCCGAAATCCATGCTGGGACTTGTAAAGGACTTTATACATGAATTAAGAAGAGGTCGGTCATTCGCACTCTGTTCTAGAGAACAGCAAGAATATGTAAAGGAGACAACCTAAAGAAGGAGGAACGGTTTCTACGGAATGTACTACAAAAAAATGGATATAGTTTAAAGGACATCAACCGAGCTACCAAGCAGCAGAAGCAGAGAGAAGGAGCAGCAAGTACAGAACCAGCTGGATTCGTCTGTCTTCCTTACGATTATGGTGTAACGCAACGAATTGCAAGACACCTAAAGAAAAACGACATCGTGGTGCAATACGGAACGGTCACCGAAATTCGGATTTTCGGACCGGAATTTCGGCCAAGGACAAGCTACCTCCATTAAAAGGAGCGGGTGTCTATCGGCTATCGTGCGGTTGTGGGAAGTTTAACGTTGGCCAAACCGGACGAAACATCGAATGCCCTATCAGGGAACAAGAGAGGGATGTGAGGCTGAGGAAGACTCAACAAGTCGACGTTTGCGGAACATTGCCACTCAGAAGGTCACCGAATAAACTTCGACAAAACAAGGGTTCTGGCTAGGACTAATAAATATCATCAATGGCTGACAAGAGAAGCCATAGAAATCCACCGACATAAAAACAACGTCAACAGAGAAGCTGGCTGGGAACTCAGCAAAACATGGAAGATGATGGTGAAGACGAATACGACTTCCAAACCGGACGCGACGCAGTCCTTCTGTACATGCACGACAACGCCTGATCGTACATCGGGCTTATTGTACAAACCTTTGTTCAAGAGTACCGCATAAAAATGCTTTCATGGCCAGCAAGTTCTCAGGACCTGAGTCGGATTGAACATGTTTAGGTCATGACGGGTCGGAAACTTCGAAATTATCCGGCACCCATATAAAAATGCCTTCATGGAGAACGAGTTGGCCATGTTCGTTCTCCACGAAGGCGCGTTCTCCAGATCTGAGTCCGATCAAACATACTTGGAGTAGGCTGGCTAGGAGACTTCTACATTATCCGGCGGTTGATATGTCGGCTATCCGACATATCAACTTCATGCTACCTCGTGTAGCGATAGTAGGCGCCTCGCCGATTACGGAAGATAAATTTCGCATTATTGCATCCCCTTCCAGCAGGGTTTCGCCTCTCTCTATTTATTTATTTATATACATATTCGGGATCCAAACAGGGCGTATATCCCCAACAAAGCATCGTCTTAAAAAAAATAAAACGAAAATTAGCATATGAATACTGATACAAAGTAAAATAAACACAACAATAATTCTATCAACAAAAATATCCGCTATAAATTAGATATTACATTTTCTTTAAAAGATCGCATAGAAATGTTGAAGTGAGGCACATGGTTGAAGTTCAGATTATAGGAATTAAGAATACGAACTAATAGTTAGTTTTGATACATGTTAAGACGAAATGTGGCGTTGTTGCGAGTGAGCCGCTGCGGTACCTTTAAGCTCAACTCAGGCAGAAGAACAGGGGTATCAAGCATGCTATTTGCAAGTTTAAAAAGAAATACCAAATCAGATACAACCCGACGTTGCTGTAAAGACAATAAGTTGAAAACCTTGCAACGTTCATCATAATCGCAGTAAGGAAGATAAAATTTATGTGTTAAATAACGAACAAAACATTGTTGAATGGCTTCAATACGATCACGATACACTTTATACAAAGGGTTCCATATTACGGAACCGTAACACAGCATACCGTTGACAAATGTCAACGAGACTTCCTCATCATAAATTCAATATGATGATGAAATCGCAACTTAGAATCTAATATAATGCCAAGATCCTTAACGTTATCCGTAGACCGGATACCGGTACCGTTAAAGTTGTACGGAAAGTTGAAAGGATAACGTTTCCAAACAAATGTATTTTTTTGGCATTTGTCATAATTTAGTTAAAGTTTGTTAAGACGTCAATAATCGTGCAGGCGGTCAAGATCCTCCTGCAGTTTTAAACAGTCAAGACTCGACCCAATTTTTGCGAATATTTTATTATCATCGGCATAGAGTAGAAACTTATAAAATTTAAAGCAAGAAGAAATATTGTTTATATACATTATAAATAGTAGGGGTCCAAGATGACTACCCTGAGGCACATCGAATGTGATAGGTTTGTAATTAGATACAAAGCTACCAATCTTGACCGCCTGACTTCTGTTAGATAAATACGACATAATCCAGTGAACAAGACCATCAGGTATATCAAAGGAGAAAAGTTTCTGTACGACAATTGTATGATCGATCTTGTCAAAGGCCTTAGAATAGTCTGTATAGATTGAGAACCAGAGTAAATAAAGCTTACATATGACATAAGATTAAACTCTACCGATCGCCCAGGCAAGAATCCATGTTGTTCATTGATTATAGATTGAGAAATAGAGAGACGGAGACACTCGTGTACAATTCCTTCAAATGTCTTAGGGATAGCTGAAATAATAGAAGTAGGACGATAATTGGAAACCAATTGTTTATCACCGGATTTAAATATTGGGATTACGAAGGCCGTTTTCCACATACTAGGGAAAACACCGTCAAGTAAGGAGCTAGAAAATATATGAAACAGTGACACAGACAGCTCAACAGCAAACTCGCTTAAAAATAAAGTTGGAATTCCATCCGGACTAGAAGATTGATCGAGATGCAATAGAACTTTTTTAATTTCGTTTGGGGAAAACCACGGTAAAATTCCAAAGCCGGGAGTAACAAGTCAATTGTCAATTGTGCTATCTACAAAAACAGACGTGAAGTAATCCGAGAAAGCACTGGAAATTGCAGGACATGAATCAACAATAGTTGATCATCAATTGAAGTCATTGTTACTGGCATGCCGGATGGGGAACCCTTTCTGTTCTTAACAAACGTCCAAATCTTCTTTGGTTTCTCTACAACATCAGCCTGAATAGAATTCAAATAAGCTTTGTAATCAGTAGCAATCAATTACTTAGCTCTACGACGTAAAATTGAAAAAGTTAGGTAATCACAGTTCCGTTTACTAGACTTCCACTTTTTGTGAAATTGTAATTCTTCCTTAATAAGATGAATGGTAGAACGGGTATACCAACGAGGGAACCGTTGTTTAGATAAGATTAATTTCGGAACGTTTCTGTCGCCAGCAATGTTAATATGCGCGTAAAGGACCTCAACCATGCTTTCCACGTGCATCCCTGCAAATACAGACCCCCAGTGAATATTATTTAAGTAATACTTTATAGCTAGTTAATTTGCTTTTTTGAAAAGAAAACAAGTATTCGGAACGTCGGTCAAGTAAGTTGATGGGCTCGATATAACAAATACAAAAGGCGGGTGGTGTCTGTCAGGATCCACTAGTGCAGCGTTTCTCAAACTTTTCTTACCGCGGAACATTTTTTAATATCTAAAATTTCTACGGAACACTAAAGTCAATACGGATGTAAATAATAATTAAATGATAGAAAAAATAATGGTAATACAAAAGAAACATATATTTGTAACTAAAGAGTATTTTAACATGTTCAGATAATTAAAAAAAAAAACAAGAAATATATATCATCATATACGTCTACGATATACATTCAATGGCTGCTATGAATTTGATTTTTTCTGTTACATATTCTTTTAATATCAGGTACGATATTAGAAACCTGAATTCTGATATCGTTTGCGGCATCCAGTCGGTTTCTATATTTTGTTTTTGTAGCAGCGTAGTGCGAAAATGTTGATTCGCACAGATAAGTTGTCGCAAACGGAAGTAGAATACGCACCGCTTGATTTGATAAGGTCGGATATTCTCTGGATATACTTAGCCAAAATTCCGTTAAGGAAAATATTTTAAATTTTTGTTGTAAGTCCGAATCACTTATCAAATCAAGTAATTTTTCATAATCGGATGTATTCAACTTTTTTGGTTTGGATGACGTTGTAAAAGGATTTCGAATCCAAGTATTGTCATCTTCATCGTTTGGAAAGTATTCCTGAAGATTTGATTGCAGTTCCCTCAAATGTTGTAAAACGACATTGCAAAGGTTGTTGTCCATTTTAAAATTTTCCTCATTTAAAAATTCATTTAGGGTAGGAAAGCAATCAAATTTATTTTCTGCTACTGAAGAAATCCAAAATAATAATTTTCGTTTAAAACCCATTATTTTATCTGTTACGTGAAAAGTAGATATGTGCTTCCCTTGTAATGACAAATTTATTTCATTACATTTAGAAAAGATGTCCGCTAAATAAGCAACACCCATCAACCATGTAGAATTTGTTAAAAATTCTACATAATTTTCCCCCGAATTGGAAGAAAAGAACACCAACAACTCGCTACGTAATTCAAACAACCTTGACAATACTTTTCCTCTGGATAGCCACCGTACTTCAGTATGCAATAAAAGTGAAGTATGTTGGCTACCCATTTCATCACATAAAATTTTAAATAATCGGGATTGCAACGGCCTTGATTTCACTTGATTTATTATTTTCACAACAGTGTCTAAAATACTTCCTAAATATTTTGGCACTTTTTTTGTTACCAAAGCTTGCCTGTGTAAAATACAGTGTGTTTTTGTTGCATTTGTTGCTAGTTGCAATATTCGAGTCACAACCCCCTTCATCTTTCCCACCATTGATTGTGCACCATCTGTGCAAATATTGGTGCATTTTTCCCAATCAAGTTGGTTTTTAATAATATATTTATTAACACAGTTAAATATATCTTCTCCAGTTGTTCGTTCATGGAGATATTCGCAAAAAAGTAAATCCTCTTCAATGCTGCTATTATACACATACCGCACAAACACCAGCAAAACAGACAGACCTGCTACATCTGTTGACTCATCCATTTGTATCGCAAATTCGTTGCAAAGTTTAAGGCGATTAATTAGTTCAGTTTCTATATCTGTTGAAAGATCGGCAATACGACGCGAAACTGTACTATTGGATAATTGCAACGAATCAATTTTTTCAGTATACTCTTCATTAACCATACAGGATACAATGTCTTTTACACAAGGCTTAATAAGTGTCTCTCCAATCGTATGAGCTTCACCACTACGTGCAATGCGATAACTCACACGATAAGATGCTTCTGTTGCCTGTTCGTTGTCAGTTTTAGCAATTTTTATTAGTTGATGTTGCGATTTTTCCAAGGAGTTTAGTTGTCTCTTAAAGAAGTCTGGCGTTTTCTCTTTGTAGTCAGGGTGATTCGTTTCAAAATGCCTTCGAAGTTTTGCTGGAACCATTGAGCTGTTGACGAGAATTTTGTTGCACAAAACACACATTGCATCTGGGGCATTTTTATTGCCGGTACAGGTAAATCCCCAGTTTATGTAGCTGTCATCATATTTTCGTTTTGGTGCGCGTTTTGGTAGTACCTGCTGCTGCTTTGATGAAACTACAGTTTCATCCGCAGTTGTTTCTCCAATCGCAGAAGTAGCTGAAGAAGTATTTGCTATATCTTGTTTCAAAATTCCTGTTTTCAACCAAGAATCCATACTTTATTTTAAACTACATTCCAAAAATAAAAACAAAAGTATATGTATAAAAAAGTACGACAAAATAAAAGAAGTAAAATTACACTTTTAAAAATGTATCGTTTTCACAGGGAAAAACACTGAAAGATGTACAATTTGTCAAATATGGAACAAGAACGTGTCTTGTTTCTACGAGTAAATGCATTTGGATTTCGTAACAAAGAATACTAGCACAAATGACATCTTTCAATAGCAGTAGTAGTAGGTAGTACTAATACTATATTTAAATTACGTTTTGATATACTGATATAGGTATTACAAAAAATTGTATGTTTACTCACCAGTTTCACAAATACGTTAAATATAATAAAAAACTACACTGGAAACTTCTGAGCACAGAACAAGTTTACACTTGTTCTGTACTTGTTTATACAAGTATTAACAGTAGTTGTCTACTACGCCGCCACCTATTTCCCGTTTTAACCAATAGATGGCGCTAAGATTTTTCCTTTAATTTTTTCTTTCTGCAAATTCGGTTATCCGATACTGCACAAATTTGATATATTATAGTTTTTCATAATTTTAAAGACTTTTTTTTTAATTATAAGTTTATCTCTATTTAAAACCCAAGTTTATTTCAAACAGTTTATAAACATTGTCAAGTAAACTATCACTTCCAACTACGATTTTGGTCTTATACTCATATATTAAATTTCACTAACCTACGTAATTGCGTTTTGTGAACCACTTTTTCGGACTCATGGGGCTTCAAAACGTAAAGATCCATCAAAATCCCGAGATCGAATTCTTTTAGTTAAAAATTTAGAACTCTAGGAAGTACCGTGCATAGAAACCCCATTTTATTGACACGAGAAAGTCGCTCAATCCAGATGTCCGAAGAAATTATTACTCCTAATTTTGTGTTCTTTGTTCGCCCTTAAATATTTAATTTCTCTATTCTCAGTTTCACATTTTTTCGCGGAACACTTACCGACTCTCGCCGGAACACCGGTGTTCCGCGGAACACAGTTTGAGAAACGCTGCACTAGTGAATCATTGCAGCGGTAAACGAACTCAACACGACCGTTCGCGCATATTATAAGATCTAAAATTCTGTTATTTTCGTTTACAATGTTATTAAATTGATTAAAATTACAATAAGAGTAAGTGTTAAGAAAGTGAACGGCGCGACGCTCCAAAGTTGAGGCACCAATGAACCGTCAGATTCAGATGAAGTCCATGTGTTGGATGGTTGATTAAAGTCACCCACGATAATGATCATGAGATCAGGATACTTATTGCGCACAGCAGCTACACTCTAAGAAAAGATCAAGTGGTTTCTCGGCATTAGGTGGGAGATAAACGCAGCAGAAAAGAAAATGACACTGACCACAACACACTTTCAATCACAAATCCTCGGCACCGGAGTGCAGACACGGCATAGGGATGACGCGAAACCTCTCTTGACAGCGACAAGGACTCCTCTGCCATCCCACTTAGTAGAAGCTGTCGATTCTCTGTCACGATGATATAAAATATATGAATAATTGAAAAGTTCCCCGTCGGATACTGTAGAGTTAAGAAAAGTCTCAGTAAGACAAATAAAATCCGTCGATAGTGCATAAGAATTGATCGAGATAGTATTCGTTTTCGAACGTAGTCCTCGGACATTTTGGTAATAGAAGCTAAGGCCCATTAATAGTGATTTTATACTTTAAAAGAAAATCAAATGCAATAACGAGTCCTGTCTTATAATTTATTTAAGTCTCACAGAGACTTAACCACCAATACCTTAGCCCGATCATCTTTTCTTACACAAATCACACAGCTCTTTGTCCAAACGTATTTATAGTTATTTTCCCGTACAGTTTCCCGTACTCTGTTGAAATGGTTCATATTCGTAACCGTTAGATGTACGTTTATGTATAAGTTTTCTGATATATCAGGAAGCGATATGCCGCGACCGTTGACACCCCGACGATGCAATTTAGCCGCACTAAAAATGCAGTCCTGTATCATTCTAGATACAAATCTAACGATGATTGCCTTAGCTTACGGTTTATCAGCTCTGGTAGATGTTCTTGGAGGCAATCGATGTACGGCATCGATATCGGAAAATGCTATGGAAGACTTAATAACAGAAGCAATATTAGAATCAATATTAGGAAGATTTTCACCTAGACGTTAGGGGACTCCAGAAATAATTAAATTGTTTAAACGAGAATATTGCTCTAGGTGATCCAGACGGTTATCTGCAACGGCAAAATCTTTTCACCAAATCGGTTTCAAATTATCACCAACCACTGCATCGATTTGTTTGACCTTATCACCAACTTTATTTATGGTCCGTTCAAAGTCAATAATTGTATTGCCATAGAATGAGATAGACTTAAGGATTTTATCATACTGTCTGATAATTTTCTCACCTCAGTCTGTATGAAAGACATAAGTTGAAACAGTTGGGCATTACTGGGACCGCTGGAAGACAAGAGTACTCAATAATGACGGATCTGTCATGATCACTCCGGCATTTGGAGCATTTCCTAATAACGTCACCCGATTTGATCTGAGCGAGGATATTGGATGGAATCTTGACCCATTTGGTGTGGAAGTTGCCGTGGCAGTCGCCGCACTGAAGACCGGGGCTCTTCGACGATAAGCGGCCGGAGCAAATCTTACACCCAGATATCGAAATCAGGGATACTGGTTCCCGTGTACAAAGGTCAATATGACCGATTAGCACCGCTCAACGGAAAATAAAATATAATTTTTAGAGAAAATTATAAAACAAAGCGTAAGGAGCCAACCAAACGCGGTGACTGCAGGCAAACCAGACTCACCACATCAATCCACACCCGGGGGTACAAAAATTGGTCGGAAGTTCCACAAGAAACAGTCTAAAACCACAAAACTTCCCCATGCAGAGAATGTTGACAAACGTACACTTCGGCAGAAACTGAATTGAAAGAAACTATGTGATGATTATACAGGGTGCGCTCGTAAATTAATTCCAACAGTGTTCTTTTATTATTATTCAAAAGTTAATATCATTTCATTTTACATTATTTACAATTGGCACGACATTATTCAAAATAATTGACTGGTCCATGCAATTTTTGGACAAATTCTATAGGTCCACAGGTCAAGGAAGGTTGAGATACGCTGTTATGCAGAAGGCTTAAAATTGTTATAGAAGCAGACTTGATACTGCTTCCAGAAGACTTGAAATGCATTCAGAAGACTTGAAATGTATTCAGAAGACTTAAAATGTTTCCAGAAGATTTGTAATACTTCAGAAGACTTGATACTGCTTCTAGAAGGCTTGAAATGTTTCCAGAAGACTTAATATTGCCTCTTGAAGGCTTGAAATGCACCCAGAAGATACTGAATTACTGCTACTAGTAATTAATTATCTTCGATTTTATTCACCACCCAGATAGCATTTGTTGAAATCAACACTACCAAGGCGTCAAAATAAATTAATAATTTTTTATGGGGTAATTTTAAAGATTGATTCCTCAAGAACCTATTAAGTTATCAAAAAACGGTTTCCACCATTAAAAAGGTCATAGAATTCTGAATCAGTTTACGTAATTTTCATACTTTCGATTTTAATCAACAGTCAGATAGCATTTATTGAAATCAATACTAACCACGCCCCAAATTAAAACGATTTCTTTTATAGACTAAGTTCAAAGATTGATTCCTAAACAACCAATGGAGTTATTCAAAAATGGATTTCACCATTAAAATTACCTTAGAATTCTGACTCAATAGTCAGAATTTAGTTACATCGATTTTAATCGCTACATTGACAGCATTTGTTGAATTCAATACTAACAATGCGTCATAATCAATCGATTGATTATTATACACTAACTTCAAAGATAGAATGCCCAAGGACCAATTCAGATATCAAAAAACGATTTTCACCATTAAAATTGTTATAGAATTCTGAATAAGCATCTACAATTAGGTTACTTCGGTTCTAACCACCACTAAGATAGTTATATAGAGATTGGAAGTCGAATTTTCCCTGCCTCTGTATAATTACATAAAATGAACGGCAATGTGAATCAACAAAAGCTAAAATTTCTTTAACAAGATGTTTAATAGGTTATTTGTAAAAGAAATTGTACAAGCTAAGATATAACTGGTTATGGATTATACTTTTTGGTTTAATATGAACATTTTTTGTAGAATTTATAGTGTTCTATGAGTTGTAATTTTACTGTAATTATGGATTATTGATTGAAAACTATAATTGAGGAACCTTTTGTATATATTCGTTTTATGTCTTCAAAGTTGCAAAAAGTAAGTACAAGATATAAATTCCGTAGTTGCATATTTTCGAAAGTTTGGGTACATCCTATTACTTGAAATCACGTAGAAAGTGGTATACAAGGATGACCTTCGAATTATTTGAAGAATTATTAACTTTTCTCAGCCCCAATTTAATTCGATCCCTATTTACGTATGTGTTACGAGTGCCTACCATTACGTAATTCTTAATTTATAGCAATAAAATTAATTTATTAATTAATTTTTAATTTTATACTTAAACGTAATTCTTACATTAGCTTATTATGAACATCACAATATCAATGAATTACGTTTTAGGGCTGGTTTACACTTGTCGGATATCGGATCCGACAAAATGTCGGATGTCGCGGTGGCAATACATTTTATATGGAGCTGTTCACATTCGTCACAGACTGATTATCCGATATCATCCTTATAAAACCTATTGCTACTAATACCTTCATGTTAAAATAAAATTTAAGCCATAAAAATAAAATAATTAAGTATCACGTTTTAATATTTGCTACCATTCATTAATTAATTATATGATGAATAAGTAAAGTCATCGTCTTGGCGATCTGAATGTAACATGATTTTATAAATTAATTTTTATGTATAGGTTGAAGCAAATCGCTACAGATTGTCCTGGTCTCACAAAGAACAAACGAATCAATAGCAACGTGCAGGCTCTCGTGTAAAATCAGAGATTTCAAAAATCAGAAAAAGTGAAAAACTTAAGACAGTTTGCCTTTAAACGTATATCTGCTTTTACAAATAAATGAATTTAGCAAACGCTGGAAGCCATGAAATTTATGTGAATACATGTGCAAGCAAATTTTGTTAAATTTGGAATAACAGGTCTTGCACGCGATTTCTTCAACTTTTTTCTTTTTTCTTTTCATGGTGAATTGGATTAAAACCATCATTGATCGTGCCCAACGATATTATAAATTATAACATATTTTCTAAATTTGTATTACTTTATATGGCTGTATCTTATGGATACAGCCATATAAATATTATATATGACTGGATTATATGGATTTAAACAACACAGTATGAACAACTTTTCGTGAACAACAATTGCATAAGAAGCCAAATATCTAGGAGTAACAGTAGATAATACCTTCTCATGGAATGAACAATAACCTATAATCACATATGGATCGGCTGCCTATAGGAAAGTCCGACAGACTTCAGTTATCAGCAAACTTTCAACCATTCAACTAGTAGCTGGATTTGCAATCTGGTGCAATAAACATAACACCAGCTCTAGCAATGTATGTTCTATTTGGCCTAAGTCCTTTGCATGTGCATATAGAGAAAGTAGCCAGAACAACCATTTACCGATATAAACAAAAACCCTCATGCCTGTTCCAATATGTCTTATCAAAGGGCTGCGGAAGATACATTAGTTACTGATACTGTGCTATAAATGCCGTTAGATTTGACGGGGTTACTGTTAGTGCTCAATGCTCAATGTCAGATTAAATTGCCTGAACGGCAGTCCTGGGTTGAAAATAAAGATTCTCTGGTTCAGGCAGATATTTGCATGTTCATGAACATGTGAACATGTTTTATGCCACTGCTCTGCTGCCAATCGTATCAGATTTTCAATGTTTAAGTCGCAGTTTATCATCTTATACAGATCCTATTATTACAGATCTGCAAAACTTTTTCATCTAGCAAAATGTTAATGTTCGTTTAGAATGTTGAACTGTACGGTGAAATTTTAAAACGTTATACTCATATATTATACGTATATTGTACCGTATATTGATAACGCATATTGTAGCGTTATCTATCGGATACAATAGATCCTTTGGGTCGCGGTGCAAGGTTGGTTGGTCCATTTACCCGATAAGTAAATGTATGTAATGTACTTCCATAGCGCTAATGAAAAAATATCTTTTATCGCCAACTGGCAGCAAAAACATGCTTTATGTTATCGATATGCGGTAGTAAAGCCACACATTATGTTATTGTGCTAGTTAATAGTAGGTTGAAAGTAATAGTTATTTACATTGTATGTGCGGTGGATAACGTGTAACACTACGACCTGATATTTCGGACGAGACGATGAATGTGCCGAGGAATCGTATAACATTTTATTTCATACTGTCAAGTTCGATAAAATGAGAATTTACGATATAGTACATTGACCTACTTCAAAAATTTAAAACATTTAGAAATATACAGGGTTAGTTATTAGTATCCCGGCGGACGATAGTCACTAAATCGTTTGATAACGAGAAAAAGGTTATATACAAAGTTATTTGACCTATCACCTTCTACTATTTACAATTATTTCCACTTATACAAGCTGTTCTACGTAGACGTAACGGACAATATGTCAATTTTATAAATAGAACACCTTGTATATTTTATCATATTATAAATACTACTAAATTTGTTATTACAACCGAAGGTGGTGAGTTAAATATCTTTTATGTAAAACTTTTTTTCCTCATCAAACGGTTTAGTGACTATCGTCCGTCGACCTGACAGGAATGAAAGGTCAAGTTTCAATCAACATAAAAAAGTGCCGCAATACAGCTAGAATACAGCGTGATGCGTTCTAAATGAATATTTAACCCCTTAAGAAGTTAATCATATATATTAGTCATGGTCTCATGTACTTGGTAGCAGGACTTTAGGTTGTGATAACTGAAAAAGTTGTCGTTTCCAATTTTCCAAATCGAATGTCTCCAAAAATTTGAATATTCAAATTTTTCAAATCTCGAAAATTATAGAGGGTAATTGATAGAAACTTTTTTAAAATTTCTGTGTATATACTATGAAAAACCCTGTACACAAGCAATCGTTTCCAGCTATAAAAAAGACATATAAGCGTTGCTAGAACCAGCTTATTTACTCATTATGTTATTTATGATGTAGAAAATATGATGTGAATTTCATTACCGTTTTTACCCTTCCACATCATTGAAGTATTGTGAATTATCAACATGTCATAAAAATGCTATATTTAAATGTGCTTTATCTACTCTCGTCTGTAAAATAGTTATTTTGAAGACATTTTCAGTTCGTAAAATACGACATTGTGAACAGCAGTGCATACAGTAACCAAAGAGTGCGTGAAGCAACCATGTATTTACTTTAATAGTACATTACAGTACAAGTGAGGAAACTAAGATCTTTCATGAACGCGAATGTCGGATTTCACACGTGCCGAAGGCGAGTGCAGAAAGATATACAATTAATATTCACCAGCACATCAGTCAGTGTCAAAGTCAGTTTATGTTCATTTTCTTATTGCAAGAAACCACATGAGTACCTGTTTATATTAAATGTGAGATACAAATGTATTGTTCCTGGTAGCAATAAAGATATAATGTTGCACAGTTTTCCATGATATGATCCAGAGGTAAATTTTGTCTTCATTTTTAGTTTTGATAAAACTTAAAATGTTTATATAACATTGAAGCCCAGTGTTAAACATTCTTATTAAACTGCCATAATTATTATAAAACCTTAACTAAATACTTAATGCGAAAAAATATAGTGTTGCCTATCTATACTTGAGTTACCTGTGTATAGAAGCATTGCTTAGCGCGTTTCCATTGCAACAAGGGTCAAATATCTGTCAAATAATTTCTTAACCCTAGGATGTATAAACCGGGCCTCTCAGGCCCGTTGAGATTTTAGTTACAAATGATTTCTTTAAAATAATTTCAATTGGCTTGAGCATTTAGATATGCTCTAAACACGTCTTTATTCAATACACACTTGATTCAAAAACATTCAAGTGTAATTAGCAACCGAAAAGAATTAGCACCCCGTATCTACATAAACCGGGCCTCTGAAGTCAGTGTACTACTAGTTACTATACAACAAGTTTCAAATTGTTCATTACAGGTTGAGGGTTGTGCAAGTCAATTGTGCGTGTCTGTGCAAGTTAGAACGTGCATTATTCTTGGATGTATAAAAGTAGGTGCAGCTGTGTTTCAGTCACTTGGAATAGAAGTTGGATTGAGTGAACTTGTGAGATACGTATGATGTTATCGTCAAAAAGGAATGTGAAAAGCATGAGATTTAGAGAACCCGGTTATGAAGAAATATTGGTGCAGCGGGTTGTTGAATGTGATGCAGATCTTTTCAAGATAGTAATGTGCTAGAAGCAGAAAATGACTCAGAAGATATAAATTTCGAATTGGTTCATGTTCACTATAATTCAAAGAATGATGTTGATGATAGTAAGCCTTCAAAAAGCGGTTATATTGCTCCAAGTGGTCTGGTATGCAGTTTTGAGCCTCCAGCAAAAAAAAATTAAACCACACCACATTATTCGGCATGCGCCAGGACTAACGATGGGATATATGGCTGTAACATCAAAAGAAGCGATTCAGTTATTTGTAACTCCAGTTAGTACAAGAAACTGTGAGCTATACTAATTTAAACGGCAAACGTGTTTATGGAGCAAAAGGAAAATCGTGGAAAGATGTAACTGTTGATGTATTTCTTGCATTCTGTGGTAGTTTCATGCGGGAGTTGACAGAAGCTAGGATATTTCTACGAGAGATTTATTTTGTGATGAATTTTCCAATCATGTATACTGAGCCACAATATCTATATTTCCCTATGAACAAATACGAAGATTCATCAGATTTGACGACAGGAGATTTATTTATTACTACATTTGAGATTTATTCACATTTGAGTGTTTTTGAAGGAAAAGGAGAATTGGATATATATTTCCGTAGGATATGTTATTTATTTATATATTGAAAATATCTAAAAGGTGTAATTGCTCAAAAACTTGCATAAAACAAAGCACGTTGTTTATTGAGCCATCCTTATCATAGTGCAGTATAATAAAATACATTAAAAAGATCAGCCAGATCCATTGCAATTTTCTTCTTATGAAAACAATGTGTTAGCACAAAATGAGACTATCCATTAGAATATAGAATTATTTTTGAAACAATGACAGAAGAGAGGTTGTAAAGACTGTTCGACTGCACCAGTGTCTTTTATCTTATGGTCCGCGGAACCCTAGGGTCCCACTCAAATCGAAAGCACAATAGTACATTAAAATTCTCAAATTAATTAAAAGTAATAACTTCAATCTAGATAGATAAAACCATTAACAATATTGTATGGTAGCTCTTTTGAAAGTATTTTAAGTCTTTTAGAAGCAGCAAGTTATTTGGAAACAGTTCAAGTATTCTGGAAGCATTTCATGTCTTTTGTTGGAAGCAGTATCAAGTCTTTTGGGAGCAATATCAATTATTGTGGAAATATATCAACTCTTGAAGCATTACAAATATATTGAATGCAGTATCAACTCATCTAGAAGTAGTATCAAGTGTTCTAGAACCAGACCAAATCTTACAAAAGCAGTATCAAGTTTTCCAGAGGCTATATTAAGCCTTTTCGAAGCATTTCAAGTGTTCTTGAAGCAATATCAAGTCTTCCAGGAGCAGCAGCAAGTCTTCTGGAAGCAGTTCAAATTTACCGGAATTTGTACAAATCTTTTAGAAGCAGTATCAAGTGAACTAAAATTAGAACTAACACTAGTATTCAAGTTTTCTTGTGATATTACAAGTGTTCTGGAAGCCGAATCAGAATCAGATCAGATCAAGTGTTTTAGAAGCAGTATCAAGTCTCATTTCAAAATAAACTCCCCAAAACAATGTTTACAACAGATGACTGAATTGGGAAGAAAAAGCTCAATTGTTCATTAAAATTAAAAAATGATTGAAAATTGCAACTTGAATTCAGTTTGACGCCTGTCCATAAGGGTGCTCTGCACCCTTTAAAAATTTAGTACCTAGTATATCCAGAGTCTATGGTTCCATAAGTAAATGCAACGCGACGTCGATCTCATGACTAATTAAAAACATATTAGATTACTACAAAGCTTCTACATTTGTACATGATACAACCTATCTCTATGAGAAATTTAGATACATTCCGATATTGATCCAGATATACTCTTGCATAGAGTTTTTATAGCGAAAGAGGGATTCCGTGCGATGACTAATGTTGAATAACACTGGATTACACAATAAATTACATTTTTCAAGTACAACAAAATCTATTACAGTCAGTACTAAAGTTTTCTACACTTCAAAATAGAAATTGGATAGATCGTCTGAAACATGTTTATATGTTTATTGTACTATTATTAATCCTATTTAGATCCATCGGCCACGAATTCAATTAAGTTCATCTTTTTTCAATTTTTCTTTGCTTAGTCCCACTTTGGGGTGTTCACAATCTTTTACTTTATCAAACCAATATATTCCTAGAGAGTGCATTCACAACAAAACAAACAACAACCAATGCATTTAATTATGTCGTTCATGATACTATTCTGTTACGAAACAATTGTATGAATTCGTTTTATTTGACAAAGTACAACATAGCACATCTTGTCAAAGTCATTTAACAACATTTGTAACACCTCTAACGGTTTAGATCTTAGAGAAATTGTCCACTTATCTCCTACACTGTATTATTGATAATATATTCATAATATACGCCAATACATATATGACTGCTATGTTTTATTTTTTTTTAATTTGATGTTAGGTGTGAAAAAAATTGTGTGATAGATATAACGAAAAGAGCATTCTACATACGCAAACTACTAAAATATGTGGTCACTAGGAGTGCTACTACCTGCAGCCTATCAAGACGCTTAACGGATTAATCTATATTACCAACGTATATTAATAAAACAAATAGTCTGTCACAAGAAGGTCGCGTGCAAAACCGGATATATCCACATTTTGATGAAATTTACTTATCACATGTATTCGCATTGATTTCATGTCTTCTACCGTTTGCTAAGCTCAGTTATAAGTAAAAGCGCACATATCCACTATAATAGCTTGTTCACTCTAATAGCTTGTATGTATTATCAATCTTTAAAGACAAGCTATCAAAAGCTTTTCCCGTTTTCTGACACTTTTTTAAAAACGAATATATACGGTTTTGCATGCGAGCTTCTCAAATATGATCACTGATTATTTACAAAATCTTCATTTCCTCAATTGAAAAAAAAAAAATAAATTTTGGTTAGCGATCGTACACATCATGCTGATATCTGTCTTATATCGCTCGTTTCTTAATCTCAGACTCGTGCGATAAAAATCAATTTGCTGCTTTAGTACATAAATAACTATTTCTGTCAAGCAATAATAATAAAAAAAAGTTTTTCTTCAAAAAGAAAATTTTAGTTCAACCTTGATAATTTATTGATAGTTCAGACGTTTCTAATGTTATTGCACGCCTTCTTGCCAACCCAATCTGCGTTTGAAAAGGAAAGTTTATCAAATCAGGATGAAACAGCTTGGCAGGCAGGATAAAATATAGTACTAAGATTAAGGTTGGCCATCCCTATGAGACTGTAGATCTACGAAAATCTTTAATTATAATACATTCTATTTACTTCCATTTCCTTCAGTAAGTCGAATTATTTTTAATCCGATTGATAGAGATCAAAAGATTTTCTTAAATAACCTCATAAATAGTCGAAATATTTTTTGTGCTAAAACATCAATCCCTATAAATAGATACGTTTCTACTTATTTAAAGTAATTTTAATTTCGTATACATTTATTTCTCATTGATTTTCTATTTTAATTCGTAATACGTGGGATGAAAAGATTTTAAATACCGTCATCTGTATGCCGAGTTATAAAAATTATTTAATGAAGCTAATTGAAGCAGAAATTCAATCTGGATAAAGTTAACTTAAACACGAGAAACGTCACAGCTGTATTGGTTGTCGTTTTGTGGCGCTATATCTATAGGCTAAAACTTAATTGCATGTCCATCGCTGCGGATCGTTAAAGCTGTGGTCTACAACGCAGTTTGCGATAACCGCGGGTGATGGCTGGCGGCAGTATCGATATTGCATTCGACCTTCAGTAGGTACTGCACGGTAGGTCGTGGATGTTATGGGTTAGCATGCATCATTGAACCGATTTTCGTAATTGGAAGGGCAATTGGTGTTCTCTAATTATAGACTCGAGATATACGCCAAAATACTATAAATAGTAAGAAATACCGTATTCATACGAATCTATGACGCACCCGATTCTAAGACGCACCCCATTATAAATGAATAAATTCTTTATTGATGATATACAGCCGAAACTATTTCATTCAGTACATCATTCAGAAAAATAATAGATTCTTTTGATGACGAAAATATACGCAAACATATGACGGAGTATAGAACAAATGTATGCACTAGTTAAAAAACGTATAATGAACAAATATAGATTGGCGGATGACAAGAAACAGGGGGAAATAATCACATCAATTCAGCATATTGCTGGTTAGAAGTTTATCCACGCTGTAAAAGGCCTTATCAAATAAATACCTTTTTAATACTACTTTAAATTGAAGTGCGTTTTGCTCTGCAAATCTCATGCCAGCCAAAATTCTCACACGTCTTCGATGAGTACGGAAGACAATCGAAGCGTGAGCGGAATGTCCCCAGAATAAAATGCCGTACGTCATATGAAAATTCAGCGACATCACTCTCACTAAGCTGCAAATCAAATAAATACCAGTATTTAATCTTTTAACCAAATGAAAAACGTGTGCCTCCCATTTAAGTTTGGCATCAAGGTGAATTCCAAGCTATATGACTGAGCTATTGTAATTAAAAATTTGCGGTCTCAACGAGCTAATTAGGGACTGTGCTTTGTGTTCATTCACAAAAGACGCCTTTCAGAAAGCCAATTAAAAATATTTTTTTTGGGATCTTTCCACCAGTTTTTCCAGGTCATACAGGTTATCAGATTTCTGAAATGCATTGGTGTCATTGGCAAAAGGAATAATTTCGTTATTATTCGACATTATGAATAATATAGAATATAGGTCCGAGAATTGATTATTATATGTGTATAGGACATTATTAAACTCACACCATTAATATCAAAATGAAGCAGACAGAGTTTACGTAGAAGAAGGTCATGGGACACATAGTCAAAAGCCTTTGTCATATTATAAAGGGATAAAGGGATAGGTTACGAGCATATAACCTATCATCAGGCAACGTGACACAAATTCCATAAGTTTTCTGACAGCAGCAGACGTCGATTTACGTCTCCTGAATCCAAATGGGGTACAGTGTAATAAACTGTTTTTTTCTAGGAAACACACAATTAAATTTTCCAGCACAGTCTCAAAAACTTTACCGAAAATACGTATAATTGAAAATGGCCTATAGTTTGCAACATCATTAGTAGGTTCGTTTTGAAACAGTGCGTTGACTAATCAACTGGTATAGAGGAACATTAATAAAATCAACAACAGTCCTTAGTACTGTAGAGTTCAATGAATAGGCATCTTTACTAGATGAACGCTGGATAGGTAAAGAACATTAGGAAATATTTATAAAAACGTTATCCAAACATACATCGTTTCTAGTATTCTCATAATTTGTCCTGATCAAGCCATAAGAGCTGTACAAGGAACAGAGCAGGTCTGCCTCTCTATACACTTTATGAAAACGTACACTAAAATCGCCGGTCAAGACAATATTCCTATTGAACGTCAATTTGCTCAAGACAATGTCTAATTTTGTCATAAAGAAGTCAAAACTACCCCAAGGAAAGCGATATATGGTAACAACTATGTCATTACAAATAATTCCTACAAACTCAAAGTCCATCTCATGCGAGCAAGTTGCAATATGAAACGAGAAGGACCTGAGGGATGCTGTTTCTCTCTGTAAAAAACGGAAACGAATTTAAAATCACTTATCTTTACAACGATAAAGTCATTCTTATTTAACCAATGCTCATTTAGGCATAAATTACTATACTTTTTATTTTTAAGAAAATCCTCGAGCACATAAATCTTATTACGCAAACTCTACATATTATAGTATAATATAGATGTAACCAACCAGTCGTTTACAATCGAATCACTAATAGCTAAGACATTTCCTCGTATCCGTATAGATTTGGAAAGTTTTGAATACAATTTCCGGAGGCCCTTAGTAAAGGTTCACTCGTTACAGTATTAAGTTCAACTACATTTACACTAATTAAGTTACAATCATTGTAATAGCTATGTTTCTCGCTGATCTTAATAACTAATTTAGCAATATAATGTAATAATTTAGGCTTGTCAAGTTGAGAAGAAAAAATGGATAGATAAGGTATACTAAACTGCTGTCGCTGAAGGGAGTACATCTTAAAAGCCCTCTTAAAGCCATGCTTACTTCGCTGCAGAATTCTCAATGAGATGGTATTGTAAATACTACAAATAACATAGGAAAGAAAACGAATTCTGGTTGACAAATAGGGAGAGAATCCAGATAAAATTAATTTATGGAAGTAACAAGCATAATGCAATTTTCCATGTTGCGCCATGTTTAACCAGTAAACCCAAGGAAGAGTATGAGAAATCCTGCTTCTTCTCCTTATATCATATATAAAATTTAAACAAGCGTTTTATAAATGTTGAATTTGAAGGTCAGAAGCCATACCAACTTCTAAAACTACGTCGCAGTAGTTTCGGCGTATTCAATAAACTGCGATTAGCAAATTAGATATGTGAACGAAATCTAAGTAATTAATCAATTTGTTTAAGTAATCAGTAATATAAGTCTAACTATTTTGCATTTGAGTAGGATCAAAAAAATAATGAAGTCTGAGTGTCATCAGTATATGTATACATATCGCAATAATGTAACATATCAACAAGATTACTTGTGTATATCAAATACAGAATTGGACCTAATATAGATCCTTAAAGAACGCCAGACAATAAAGCAGCCTCATCAGACATCATCAAAACAAGCTCTCTCTATACGATTCATTAAATAATGTTCAAAAAAACTACAGGTATTGCACGACATACCGACATGCCTATGAATTTTCAAAAGTGGTCTATGGTGGACGGTCTCGAAGGCCTTGGGAAAATCAAGTAGAATAAGAACTGCGGTCCTGCTAATATGCCGTCTCCTGATAATAGTATCAACAACTTCCAAAAGTGCAGTAGCAAAACTGTAACCCGGTCTAAATCCAGACTGTGTAGCGAATAATATGAAAAATTTTTCCAACAGTTCCCTTAGTTCATAAGCAACAATTCATTCTATGATCTTAGATATTGCAGGTAATATACTGATTAGTCTTAAATATGTATGACTGAAAGAATTAGTAGTCTTCGGTACCGGTGTGATCAAAGCAATCTTCCAGCAATCTGCATAAACAGAACTCAAGACAATAGTTGCCAATATAATATACATAAGGTACAATAACACGGCACCAGCATTCCTGCACAGATACTATCAAAATCAATCGTATTAGTTCTTACAAGTCTCGGTAACTTCTGGCATTTAGCATACATTTAAAGCAAGCTTTCTTTTCCCTTTGACACTTGAATTAGTGAAATTACGCAACTCGCTCCTGCTGAAATAATTTTAACGGGAACATACACATCAAATAAAAACAAAATGAAACTATTGAAAAAGCAAACCTTATCATCAATATTTACTACAACACTATGAGTTCCATCCCTAGGTGCACCAACAGTATGACATAAAACACTAGAATTCTCTTCGTTACATTTAAGGCCGTTAATATATATGCAATTTCTTCTAGAGTATTGTTCTTGGTCATCACATTTTTCGTTAAGAATATCAAAACGTTTGTTAACAATTTCTTCACGCAAGGACCGGCTTTTCTTCGCGTGCGGCCGCATTCCAATTCATCTATAGTCTGTACCACGTGAATGTGACTCATCTACTTCCGTGAGAATTTTGCGCATACGTTACAAATATTATGTCCGCGCATTGACGTGTGTTAGAATGGAATGATTTCTAGCGGGTACGACTGTTCCGTACACTGTTAGGCGATGAGTCACCTCCACTTCTCGTGGTACAGACCATATCCTCTTAACATAACGTCCACCTTTTCGGCAACTTTTTTGGCTTTTTACTGTAAGTTTTGTAATTACATCATTTATCTTGCATTACAAATTCTGATAATCAGAACGCTTTCACTTTGAAGAGCGATAATGAATGGAGGGATTTCAATTACAAACAACGCAGAAACATCAAGTTTAAATAGATAAATCTCAAAATGGAGTGTAAATTATACGAAACAGTACAATCAAATAAGCTCCGTCTAATTTATACGGATCCATATTAAAAAGTTTCTACTAAGGCATACAGTAACCTATATACAGTATACAGTATACATACAGTATGCCTGTAAAGTCATAATGTAATTTTTTATATTGAAATATAGAGAAAAATTATAGACTATTAATGTCAGATTTTACTTTAAGAGATGTCTTAATCCTGCGTGGGAAATTTTTATTATCATTCCGATTTGTAAGGTAATTGTTGACTATTTTGACCGAATTGTTATCATTTTTGGGATATAATCGGTAAATTTTTGGCAGAAATAATGCAATTGGCTAATTTAATACCTTTTGATTTGTGATTTATTTAAATACTTTACGGTAATGCTAGATACTACTTGAAGAACATAACACCATAGGACCATATTAGCACAAAATATTAATTGTGTTGGGTTGAGCCTTAAATAGAACCCAACCAACCCCAAGTGTTTTATTAGCGCTAGACATTAGTCGGGTTAGGTTGAGTCATCAAAATTAAAAATTGACCAAACGAACATTCAAAATGTTATTGAATTTATTCCTTTCATCATGAACATACTGTATATATAAAGACCTACTTGTGAATAAATAGTATACTGAAACCACAAATAAACCCCTTGATCTCATGTATTCTATTAATAAATGAATTATCATGGATTCGGATTTAGCCGTATGTCTCTTAAAACGGCTAAACCCGAATATTCCTTGTTCTAAGTCTAGTGTGAGTTCTACTTTTAGTTTATAAAAGTAAAACTAGAACTATAGACGCTTGGCTAAATCCAAATATTTCTAGTCTTAGGCCTAGTATGAGTTCTATTTTTAGTTCAATAGAATATATACAATCTAATGTTGAATAACAAC
This sequence comes from Onthophagus sagittarius, assembly GCA_036711965.1. Taxonomy (NCBI): domain Eukaryota; kingdom Metazoa; phylum Arthropoda; class Insecta; order Coleoptera; family Scarabaeidae; genus Onthophagus; species Onthophagus sagittarius. The sequence continues at coordinate 52,152,342 of JASERS010000001.1, forward strand.
TAAAACTAGAACTAAAACTGGAGTTAAAACCGACACTAAACTTAGAACTAGAAACATTCGGGTATACTCGTATGTTTTTAAAACGATTAAAGCCGAATGTTTCTAGTTTTAAACCTATTCGAAATAGGTTTGAATCTAAGACGCAGCCATTTCTAAGACGCACCCCATTAATGCGAACATCTGTCTAACAAAAATAGTGACTTAGATTCGAATGAATACGGTATATCATTTTGGTTGAAGTGGCAATTAAATCGCAGTTTAATATTTAAATAAATTATGTAAAAGTGAAAAAAAGCAATCAAAACTTTAAAAATAGCTTACGACTAGTTTAACCCAGGCATCACCTCGTAACGTTGTTGAAAGTGCACCGCGTAAAGTTCATTTAGTTCGCTGAACTTTGACATTGTTTGTATGAGGATACGGGGCGAAAAAACGGCTTTCGCTCCACGTTCATTTAGGAAGCTCAGTCGGCTGGCAAAAAAGCAAGCAAACACAATAGGTGACCCAGAAAATTTGAGTAATTCAGGTCCATCTTCCCTTAGGAGCAGAAAGCTTTGTATCTTGTTATTTAAATTTGATTCGACCGAAACTCGACTTTGCTCTTTTCGGCGGTTTCCTTTCGCATTGATTCACACAGCTTTCCAAACTCAGCCTATAACCCGCCGGAAACGAACCGGAAAAACGTACCTATGTATGTTTGAAACGAATTATTGATGAGCGCCGAATTTGAAATTCACCGTTTGTTACCCTATTTCATTTTCACTGCAAACAACGATGAGTAAATACAAATGATTCACGGAAATGGTAGTGTAACGATGCGAATTTGATTGAAGCGTTTGTTCGCGATTATCGAATGCTGATTTTAATTACTTCTTTTTAATTAGGATCAATAAATAATAATTAAAATGTACGTACTTACCTTGTATAACCCTGAAATAATTTATTAATTTCGTACTTTTAGTATTACACACGAAAAGAAACAGAATATATACAATTTATAAGGTTTCCATAAGTATTTATATTTCTTATAAAAAATATACATTTAAAAACGCCATGCCATATAACCATTAAACAATTATAAAATTATGAGTTCTAATAAACTAGTACAATCAATTATAAGTATGGTTAATAATAATGAAACTCCTGATTGAGAAGCAAAAATATTTTATGAGGGTGCAATGTGCGACAGTAGATGTATCGATAACAAAACGACATGCGACGTTGACGAAGCCTTTATTTAAAATTTAATACGTTGACCGGTTAAGCTCTACCCAACACCGCTTCAACAGGTGATGACCGTAGCGTTCTTTACATCAGGATGCTAATACGTCATTACCAGCTCAAAACGTGCTTACTGTTGACACTTTTAAACGCTAACTTCCGGCCGTCGCAAAAACAAAACACTCCACCCTTGAGTTAAAATCAGGGTTCGTAAACATCACACCAAATTGAAGCAATATATAAACGATATCGGCAGCGTAGAGTAGTAGTAGTGCATAAAGTGCATTTACCTGTGCCGCACCTTCAAAGCAATGCTCGACAACGACCCAATTTTCTGTTTTCCTGAAACACATGCACGTCGTGAAGGGGAACATATTCGAATGCTCCTAACATAAACGTCCGACACTCGGCAATGTTCGCGATTTCGAAATCCGCGTCTGTTTCATATAGAAATCATGAGCTTTTGTCTGATTTTCGACCAGCTTTGTGCATATACAAGGGATAGACAGCACGTTTTCGAAGGGCGCCACCGTCGCAGGAGCAACAGCATGCACTGTCCCCACTCCCGACTGGGAAGCTTTAAGCTTCGCCCCCGGATCGATACCGCACGATGGAAACGGTGTCGTACGTTTATTTTTACGGAATTTGCGAGTTACCGTTCTGTAATCGAGCTTTTGTTCCTAGCCCATGAGTATCGTCTGATTGATTGCTTTCAGAAGTGAGTTTCCATGCATTTATCAAATTTTATTAAAAGAAAGGTATTAATTAACTCACAAAATTGAATTTCTTCTCATATAAACATAAAAATAAAGATGCGTGTTCTCGTAATGAACTCTCCTCAGTTGATGGAAAGAAGTTTTGTTCCTAATATAAAAAATGATAAACAATAATAAATTTTCATTACAACGTCATGGTATAATGATTATATACTAATTTAAAATTAGGTGGGTTCTGTGACGGTAAAGCTAACCGTTGGGAAGGAATAATACATGCAATTAATTGAGTATTATTCTGCAAAAGAATCTTTTAACAATTGCTTTATTGCAAAGTGTATCGATACATTTTTAACGCAGTTATTTAAAATGAACGCTGGTTTTAAACGATCAATATTTACAATGTATTCTTGTCTTTTTCTAAAAATAACAAAATTTTTCAATATTTTTTTAACAACTTTAAGAGGTCGTTCATAACTTGGCGATAATGAAGATTAACATTTTCTCTAGTTGTTTATGTATAAAAGGTTTTTCAGTTGAATGTAAAGAGGTTGGCGTTGGCTTCAAATTGGAAAATGTTTGTGTAGGTAGATTAATAAAGGGTTAACATCTGTTGAGTTATGAGAACTTACGAAAAATTCACCTGCTAAACGTAAACAGTTGACCGTAAACCAGTTCTGCCGAAGAAAAGCCTAAATCTTCTTCCAAGGAAGACCTTAGACCTAATAATATTATAATAAGATCTAGTGTCCATCTATTAGTTTTACCCCTAGCAATAATGGCAGTTTTAAAAGTTCTATGAAACCTTTCTAAAATGATATTACTTTGAGGATGATAACAAAAAGTATGAATCGATTAAATTCTGCAAAAAGTTGAGATTCAAATTCAAGGCAGGCAGCCATGATGATAATCGTGTGCAGTATGCTAAATCAAGAAAAGTAATGCGTTAAAATAGCAGTTGCAACAGTAGAACTTAACGCATTTTTAAGAGGACACTTTACTTGCCACCTTGTAGAATGGTGAATGAGTGTAAGAACAAAAGAATAACCAAGCGAAGGCGTAAGGAGGCATACCAGCTCAATGTGGATATGTTTAAAACGTCAAGATGGAATTTAAAATTTATTGAGTGGAGATTTTGTAGGTTTATGAATTTTAGATTGGTGGCATTTAATGCAATATTTTGTCCACGTATATCTTTGTTCATTTTTGGCCAGTAAAATCTAGAGTTAATCATATTTTGTGTTGTTGCATGTGAAAGATTATGAAAATTTTGGAAAATAGCAAAACGATATCCAACAGGCATATAAATACGTGGTTTTGAGGAAGAAATTTCATACCACAGTGTCTGTTTTGATAAATATATTTCTATTTGTTTTAAAATGAACTTCTAAAAGATTTGGTTTCTAAAAGATTAGGATATGAGATTTCAAAAGAGTCTGCCACAATATTTCTTATCTGCGCGACAAGGTATCTGCCACTATATTGGGGTCTCCCTCGATAAATCTAATATCCGAAGAAAATTCAGCGATGAAGTCTAAGTAACGACTTTGACGTGGATTTTTTTCTGATTTTGAATATAACGACGCTATTGATTGCCTTCTAAAAAAAAAGTCTGAAAAATTTTTGCTATGGTTTTTTTGAAAAATAAGCTATGGGTTACGATAAATTATTAACTTTTTGCAATAAAACTGCTAAAATAGCTATATTGGAAGCTTCAGTGGTTAAAGATAATTGAGTAGTTTTACAAGGATGAGCCAGAGTTGTAGAATTTGCTAATTGGGTTTTAGAGAGTTCAAAACTTTGATTAAACTCTTCCGACCAATTTTCAATAACTTTGCTATTATTTTTATAAAGTAAATTTGAAAGATGATATAAATCTGCAAGTATATTTGAAAAATTTGGATCGAATCTATAATATAAAAGTTTATCATACCTACAAATCTTTGTAACTTGTCTTTTTGGTGTTGAAAATTCTTTAATAAGTAACTTCTGAAGTAACTTCGTTGATAAAACGTTGGAACGTTTGAACTGCATTTCTCAAATCAAACGATATCCTAGTAAACTCAGATATACCGAAAGGGGTGGTTATAGCAGTTTTATAAACGTCTTCCTCGGCAATTGGTATTTGGTGGTACGCAAGCACAAGATCTGTTTTAGAAAAAATTTTGCAGTTGTGCAAATGTAAATTGAAGTCCTGAATATGCGGTAACGGATATCTGTCCAACACTGTAACTAATTGTAAGTTTAATAGACGATAATCTCCGCATGGTCTCCAATCAACACAATTCTTTTTTTTTGAACCATGTGAAGCGCAGATGGAAAAGAAGACGAAGATGAACCATTTGGTCGAATGGTTCATCTTTCATACTAGAATATGAAAAATCTGAAATTGAAATTAAATTGGGAAACTTTTTAAAAAATTTTGTATATGTATTTTGTTTCGACAGTGAACAAGTTTGGAGTTTGAACAATTGAGTAATTACGTGGACCTGATGAAGTCAATTTAGTTGTTGACTAAACTAAACATTGATTTTTAATATCTACCAAAATACCGTATTTATTCAGAAAATCTGCAAAAATAAAAGGGAAATTTCTTCGAAGATTCAAAGTTGTTGTTAACATTTTTTCACCATAAGTGGCAATAATTGAACAATTTACTGCTGTTAAGAAAAAAATTTAATTTTTTGTAATGCTGCAACGTATTAGGAGGAATAACATATGTACGTCTGCTCCAGTATCAATCAAAAAATGAAGTTTGTTCAATCCTACTTTTGAAATTGCCAGTTTCTAGCGTAGATACCATAGAAAATATTTAATACTTATATAGAAGCATTTCTCCCCTCTATTTTAACGACCAAGTTGAAAGCAGCGCCGCCAAGGGGATTGTTATAAAAGTAATTTCAATAAACCCCGAAATTTGAATACTATATAGCTTACATATTTATGTATATTTAGATTTCCACTTCTAGCTTTAATTGATAAAAACCAACAATGGTTTATTAAATAAGTTTTATTTTACTTCTCTTTAAAGAACAATGATTAACAATGATTACTGGAAGTATCGTTGTCATATTCTTGGACACGCTGTCTTTATCATATGCCTCCATAGTATGTAACAAAATTTTTGCAAGCAATTCACCTCTTCGCAAATACTCGTTGATCGTTGATTGTTTACATGCACCTCCAGTTATATGATTTCTTTGATATTACCTTTCCACACTTCAATCAATTACTGTAGACATAAACGAAATAAAATAAAAGTCAATTATGACAATTAATTATTAACGGTTGCTAACGTAGATTGCAAATTGCTGGTAAATTGTGTAGGCAGCACCATCTAATGGATTGTAATAATAAATAAAATTCCGTCGTTATTTTATACCTATCAAGAAAGCATACCCTGGTAGATACGAGTGTTGAAAGTTGTTATTTTCACTCACTCTAATTTTCTTCATCCACTATTAGCGAAATTTAAACATCTAAAGGTATAACAATACGTTAAAACGGAACGGATGTGAACTAAAAAACGGTAGAGAGCACACAAGAAAAATTAAATGAAGTATTTCACTTGTATAAATTATTAATCTTAATTAATTTGCGTAATGATGACAATTAACAATATGACACAATTGGTTGTTTATCAATCAATTAAGAGTATGACAACGTCAAAAAGTCTCACAATTTGAGACAACTGGTTGTTTATCAATCAATTGCGAGGATAACAATGTCAAAAAGTGTCGTCTCCGACATATCGACATGACATTAGCCAGGAATTAACGAATTTTAAGACCGAATTTTCTCTAAATAGTACGATTGAACAAAACGCTATACAGCACACGTGAGAAAACAATATTTTCCACTCACTTGTATGTAAATCTGACAAACAACATCAAAACCCCGACGAAGGAAAACGAAATAACATAAAATCCCCGACGAAGAAACACGAAATAATATAAAATCCCTGACGAAGAAAAACGAGACAATATAGAAATTCTGGACGAAGAAAAATGAAGTAATATAAAAATTTTCGACGACGAAACACGAAATATATAACTAAATTTTCAAAACCTGAAACACCTAAGTGTAGCGGATCCCGTTTCCATTTTTCATTATTCATTTATTTTAAATTTAAAAATATGATAGTTGTCGTTGTTGTTTAAAAAAAAGAAGACATTAAAATAATAAATAAATAAGACACATAGAAGTTGTATGTCGTTTTTATAAGAGTAATATTAACAAAAATATTGTTGGCTACAACAGCCACATTTTGGTGACCCCGAGAAGAAACACGAAACAATATCAAAACCCCGACGAAGAAACACAAAACAACATCAAAACCCCGACGAAGGAAAACGAAACAACATAAAATCCCCGACGAAGAAACACGAAATAATATAAAATCCCTGACGAAGAAAAACGAGACAATATAGAAATTCTTCAATATAGAAATTCTTCAATATAGAAATTATAGAAGACTTCTACAATATGAACAAAATTCTGTTTTTATTGAAGTATTTTCTGAATTTACCTGTTTTTATAGCGCGGTAATTTGTGTTTCCATTGATAATTGTTTTTGCGTTATGCTTTGTAACATCGACTGACAAGACAAACTAAATTCAGAAAAAGCTTTAGTCAAATCAAAATTATGTTGAAAAGAATTATGTTTAGAGGTTGAAGAAGAAGCTTCCGAAATTTTATAAAGTCTAAAAAGGGAAGAATTCTTCAATATTATTTTTACCAGACGCTAATACAGCCATGAAATGGTTTGAAGAAGCAGTTTTAGGTAATCTACATTTTCAAAGTTTTAATAACAGGTCTTGGTTAACCAGTTGGGAACCGCCTACAGTGTTCAACATTAACCAAAATTATTACAAAATTATTATAATTTTGAAACAATTTTGAAAATTAAATGTCTGTCAAACAAACAATTGACATTAATTATTTAATATTTATTCCTTCTCACGGCTAAATATCTTAAACAGGGAAATATCTATAACGTACCTGACTGATACTCCACTTGTTACAATGATGAAAGAGAGGAATCTTCAAAATAAGTCTTCAAAACTGCCAAAATAATGAATAAGCTTCAGAATAATTCTTCAAAATAAGAAACCCCAAATTAAAAATCTTCCAAATGCTTGCTCATTCAAACCAAATTCTTGACCAAATGGTAAAAAGAAAAATCCCATCCATTCAAAAATTAAATTTTAAATGTTGATAGGGGACAATTTAAAAATTCAAAATTCTTCAATGTTATAAAATTCAGTTAACAAAAATACTTTCCCAAATTGAACAAAGTTGTTAGGGTTGTAAATTCAATTTATTTAATCACGTCGTGGTCACCAATTGAGGACCACCTTATATAAACTTAAAAATAAAAATGCGTGTTCTCGCAATTAACTGAGGAAATGGAATGAAGTCAAATGAAGTTTTATTCCCAATAGAAACAATAATAATCTTTCACGGCAGCGCCATGGTATAATGATTATATATAAATATTTAATTTAAAATCAGATGGGTTCAGTGATCGTAACGCTACCTAGACCTATGATCGGAAACATTTGAGTTTAGCGGTGCGGAAATATATTTACGACAGCACCCAAACAGATATTGCGAAAATTTTTTTTTATCTGATGTAAAATAACTTAAAAAAGACGTTAAAAATAAAAAAGAAGTGCGGAAAAGTGTTACACTTACCGAAAAATCGTTTTAAAATTCCAATGTGACGTCTTGTAATGGGACGTGACGAAGCTTGTTAATAACACGTTTTACCTTAAAAGGCGATTAATACAGCTAGCCACCGCGTACTACGGATGTAAAACAACTTAAAAAACAAGTTAAAAATAAAAAAAAAAATACGACGAAGGATCAAACTTGACGAAAACTCACTCTAATGTGTTAATGTGACGTCACGTAATTTGACATCTCAAAGCATGCTCAAAGCTTGCTAACAACGTATTTTTTCAGAAAATCCATTATAACAAGTCAGTTAAATTATATTTTCACAACTATACACACGAAACCAATAATATAAGTAAATAAATATTAAATAATTTCTTTAAACAAAATTAAAAATTTATTAATTTACTCCTATTATACAATTTTTACCAAACCCAACCCGAAAATTGGAACCCATTCCTGCTTCATACCCAAGGAAGTTAAAACCTGCCACTTTCTATGGAGTCCAAAATAGTTGACAAGCATTTAATTTTTTTAAGTGAAATATCCTTCTTTCTTATTTAGTTCTTCGAGTCAATCTAAGTTTTAACCTTTTTTCAACGGACCCAAACCTAACCAAACCCAACCCGGATATTGGAACCCACTCCTGCTTCATACCCAAGGAAGATAAAACCTGCCACTTTCTATGGAGTCCAAAACAGTTACAAGCATTTAATTTTTTATGTGAAATATCCTTCTTTCTTATTTAGTTCTTCGAGTCAATCTAAGTTTTAACCTTTTTTTCAACGAACCCAAACCTAACCAAGCCCAACCAGGAAATTGGAACCCACTCCTGCTTCATACCCAAGGAAGTTAAAACCTGCCACTTTCTATGGAGTCCAAAACGGTTGACAAGCATTTAATTCTTTTAAGTGAAATATCATTCCTTCTTATTTAGTTGTTCGAGTCAATCTAAGTTTTAACCTTTTTTTTAACGAACCCAAACCTAACCAAACCAACCCGGAAGTTGGAACCCAATCCTGCTTCATACCCAAGGAAGTTAAAACCTACCGCCTTCTATGGAGTTCAAAACAGTTAACAAGCATTTAATTCTTCTAAGTGAAATATCCTTCTTTCTTATTTAGTTGTTCGAGTCAATCTAAGTTTTAACCTTTTTTTTAACGAACCCAAACCTAACCAAACCAACCCGGAAGTTGGAACCCAATCCTGCTTCATACCCAAGGAAGTTAAAACCTACCGCCTTCTATGGAGTTCAAAACAGTTAACAAGCATTTAATTCTTCTAAGTGAAATATCCTTCTTTCTTATTTAGTTGTTCGAGTCAATCTGCGTCTTAACCTTTTTTTCAACGGACCCAAACCTAACTAAACCCAACCCGGAAGTTGAAACCCACTTCTGCTTCATACCCAAATAAACATTGATAGAACTATGATAGTGTAATACCAGCCTAACGCAGGTGGTTGATTTCAACTTCCGCATTGAGTTCGTAGCACGCAGGGGGTTCAACTTCCGGCTTGAGTATCAGTAATAGGCTATTTTGATCGCGTTTTAAGGTAAAACAAGTTGTTAACAATTTTCATGTTGTGACATGGGAACTTTAAAACGATTTTTGAGTAAATTTAACACTTTGCCATACATTCTTTTTATTTTTAACGTATTTTGTAGGTTACTTTTAATCACCATTTAAGATTAAATACGTCGCTAGCAAGCTTCGTGACGTCACATGACGTAACGTAACATCGAATCTTTAAGAGGGTTTTTCGGTAAGTTTAACATTTTTCCACACTTTTTTTTTATTTTAGCGTGTTTTTTATGTTATTTTACATCAAATAAAAAAAGAATTATCGCAATATCTTTCTGGGTGCTGTCGTATATATTTGCCGCGGTGTGTCTGAAAGCTAAACCCGAATATTTCTAGTTTTAGATCTAGCGTTAGTCCTAGTAATAGTTCTAGTGACATTTCTAGTGTTCGTGCTAGTGTTAGTTCTAATCTTAGTTCAGTTAACACCGGTCGTGAAAGCCTTCGTATTTAAGCTGCAAAATACCGTAATTACTTACAGATATTAAACTGTCAGAACCGTAGATCATGTCATATATTGACTATTATATGTATAATGTTCTTCACAATCAAACACCAACGTTGACTGCACTAGATCTCGATTTGACTCTTTGCTTATGTTCACGACCCATAATACTGAGTTTTATCATAATTTGATTACTGTGCAGGTGATAATCCTTTTGAACAATCTGCCTACTGAAATTCTTAATATTCCTCAGTTTATGAAAAATCATCTAAAACGCCATTTATTTGCTTGCCAATTATCGGCCTGAGACCTTCATCTTCCTTTTTTTCTCTTCTTCTTCTTTTGCTTTTTTTCTTCTCTTAGCCTAGTAACTAACATAACGTATCAGTTTAGTCACCGTAAGTTTAACGTGGAAGTTTTCCATTTAGTTTATGTTCTAATATACATTTTACATTTTCTATATACGTTTTCTTAAGTTCTATTTTTAGTATGGTAATAAATTTATTACTATCATTGTATTATTATCTTTATGTCACTACTCAAAACAATTCTATAAGACAAAATGTAAAAGCTCTATGAAATTGCTCCATCTTCCGCTATTTCCATCATGGATAAACTTGAACAACAAAAATATTATATCTACATTTACTTTTTATGCGTTAAAATCCTCCATCTGGCCAACCTGGTACAATACGTTTTACGGACTTTGCTACAGACTTGTTCCAAAGCGAATTATTGAATGACCAAAGGGAAAGCCCGATTCTTCTTAGTCAACGTGGACACGGTGACGTTCCTGGCCTAGTACTTAAAGGGAATTAAAATAAACAAAACTAGTTACAATACCTAAAATAATTAACAGTGAGAAGCTAACTACTTTCTTAATTACTTTCCAAGAATATTTTATGCCAGCATATAATAATCCAGTGTAACTAATCAGAGAACAAAACTAATTAGAATACAACTACTATAACAAAAGAAGTAGTTAGTTCTGGTTGTAGTTGTCATCCACTGTTAGATTATACATATTCCATTAAACTAAAACCATAACTAATACTAGACCTAGGACTAAAAACCTTTGGGTTCAGCCGTGCGCCTGAAGACTGAAGACACGGCTAGTTCTAGTTTTACTCACACTAGACTTAAAGCTAGAAATATTCGTGTGAATGTTTCTATTTCTAGATTATTCGATGTTAGATTGTATATATTCCATTGAACTAAAACTAGAACTAACACTAGACCTACGACTAGAAACATTCGGGGTACAAACAAACAGTTCTGTTAGAAAGTTTTAATAGAAGATATCAGAATTATGCAAAGAATTGCAGACTTTCTCTATTTCTAATCTAAAATAACTCAAAAACTAAAAGCGCAAAATATCAACGAGTCTCATCAAAGTCAACAAATTTTTGTATGCGGAATCACATCATATAATAAAAATAATACGACTCCATTTAAAATAATTTATTTATGTTTCGATACATCGTTATGGAACATTTTATATGTTTATAGTGTGCTAAAGTTCCTACAAATTTTCTTTTAATAAATAAAATGTACTTTGTTACTTACATAAAACATCATGCAATGTATTTCAACTTAATCTACCATAAATATAAAAATATAGATAAATAGTAATGCAGTTTATTCAATTCTTACTTCAAGCGAAAATTATTAAAATAATTATTAAAATGTTCAAATCTATTTCGAATTTTATATTAACGACACACCAGTTCAATATTTTCAACGATATTGATATCCTCTGCGTTAAAAATATCGTCAATGTTTTGCATTTTATTTAAAAAAAAGACAAATCTTCAAAAACCAACAACACAATCTAACCGTAGTTCACTTAAACCAGACATATAAATTTTGACTGGTAAGAATTTGCGGCAAGCAAGTTAACCCTCTGGTAGGTACCATTAACGGACAGATTAACTTTACCAAGGGATGACTATACACTTATTCTTACAAGTAAATCTTATTCTGTCAGGTAACACTAACAGACACTTTACTTGAAGATGAATATACCGGGTCTAAATCATAGACATCCGTAAAGTAAATATAAAACTCATTACCTTTCATAAAAATCTTCACGCCGATAACCGAATAAATAAGTTTCCTGTTTATGGCTTCCCGGCTGGAAATTTCTCCCTTCTTAGATTTTCTCACCGCGAGTTTCCCGGAAAAGTTGTTTTCCTGCCACTCGTACATAATTACGTTCAAATTTGAAATAAAAGGGAGATTTGAGTTTTTGATGATTTGATCGAGTTGCGTCGTGCTAAGCCGATTACTTTGTGCGTAATTCTATCTGGGAGAATGAAATATTCCAGGAAAATGGGATATTATTTGAATCCGGCGTTGCATTAATAACAAGATTTCATCAAAATACATTTCCTAAAATTAGAGGTTTACTGTCTTTCTGACTGATTTAGCAATTAAACAAATGTCGCCGCAGATCGCAGATGTTTTTAATAGTACTTGCATGTATGAGAAATTGATTAAAAATTCCAAAAAATTAAATAGGTTTCAGAACTAGGTATCATTAGTTAATATGAAAGTGTAGGATATTGATGAATTCCGTTAGGTACACATATTTACATTATATCATCCCACATATTGTTAGGAGTGTATTAATTATACTTAGGTGCATACGCCAAATAATTTAGTTTGTTTACAATAAAGAAAATGTTAATATTTACGAAGGGAACTTTTTCCCAATCATCTAGGTATCCTTTACCAAGTTGGCATCCTCTACCAAGATAGATATAATAATATAACATTTTGCAAAGTGCTTAATTTAGGGGAACTTTTCATTATGTTTCAAAATGATTGTTATAGTGTTATGTCAATGATGAATCAAATGATGTTCTGGTTTACTTTCATTTTCGTGATGACCCACGGCGAGCCATCCGCATTGTATATAGTCGTATTCTTCCTAAATTCTTTTAATTTTGTTGTGTAGCAAAAAGAATAATTCTTTACATTTATTTCTGTTTTTTTTCGTAAACCGTTTATAATAAAAGTTATTGCACATCTACAATCAAAATATGGGGTGGAAAACTACAATTCACCACATTTTACGAGTATTCTTCTGTACTTCCTATTATTTTTCATTATATTACTTGATGTGGACGATTCATCACTTTAACTAACTTTATACTGTGTACATTCTGTTTCAGTTCTTCATAGCACTTCCTTATCCTTTATTCAGTAATGATCTTATTGTAGTATATTTGTAAATCGTTAAAGAAACTATGGAAGCGGGTCTATCGCTTTGTCGTAAGAGATCACTAAATGAAAAACAAATAAATGAACAAGGATTTTTTTCGCATTTCATCTTTAGATATATGACAAAGAATGCGACTTAGCGTTGCCGTTTGAACACCTTACAGAAGAGGCTGTTACAGGTTATTTGGTAAGAAAATTGAAGCCATTTCAAGTTCGTCAACACTACATGAGATCAATGAGTTCTTTCATAGCAACGCAGATTCGTGGAATGACATAAAGACATAACTTCTTTGTGTTCAGTGATAATAAGCTTCTTCAATTGAAAAGAGTTATATATGAAACTTATAAAATGATTACATGGAAACTTTAAATATTACAATCCTGCCTTACAACATCTTATTCCTAGTTCTAGAGAAACAAATGTTAAAAAAAGAAAGTAATCAAAAGTAATAAAAAGGGAAGCAGATGTAAGTCCTTCTTGAGATTTTTTATAACTCATTATGGAAGTATAGAAACAATCATATGCATCGGAACTGAGTGCATTTTTCAATGAAGCTAGCTAATAGATTCTAATATATGCTATACCATAAACAACCTGTATTATTCAGATTAATATTAAAGATGATTTAATTTCATATTAAATTAAATCATCTTAATTTATTACCCCTGCTTTGTACCGGTTCTTATATGAATCACCCTGTACATATTCTTGAAATCTGAATAATAATTATACTTCTATTTGGTTCACTGAATAGTATTCTCAAAATGTGTTTTAGAAATGCGATCGTCACTTGTTTGTGAAGTTATGGTTATTCATTATTTAAGAACATACAGTGTGTTTTTCATTAACGTTTTCCTTTCTATAACATATTATCATTAGTAAACAGATAATACAGTCTGTAGGTCGTTATCAAAATATAAAATAACACCTTGCATGTAGTATGAAAATGAAATACAGTAATTCCATTTTATAGATTAATTGCCAGAAAGACCTGTTCATACAGAAAATTTAATCAAAAAAAATAATAGCAAACTTTTCTGAAATCTGTAGCTTGCTCATCTACGGAAATTAAGTAAAAAGAATTGAATGATGGTTTATTGTAATATCCTCCTTACAAAGCTAAACAACAGTTCATTTAATTCCTTTTTACAAAAATACACTGGAAGACAAAAACACACACTATGTTGATCTAGCATACAGCAATGAGATCGAAAATATAAAAAAGAAAATTAAAAATAATTTACTTAATAATGCTTTTTTAATAAAATTTAAGCAGTTATATAATACGAATAGCAATACTAATACCAGATTCATTCGCGAAGAGTTAACGAAATTTCTTTTGCTAAGTCCCGTTCCAAGTAAAAAATATTACTATTGTTTTCTGATGTAGCTGCTTACATATTAAAAGCTTGCAAGAATTAAAGTTATTTCTACCACTAACTCTAAATTAAAATTTGTTCCCCACTCACCAATGTGAACCTTGAAGGTAGCTTTTCCCGCCTATATGATATACTATTCGATTGAAGAATTTACTTGAACAATTTAATTAGGATTTCTGTTGATAATTTACAAAAACAGTTAATTATTGAAATTGTTCATTAACGAGTAGTATTTTTTAATTTTTATTTTTAGTATTTTTTCGTTTTTAATGTTCTTCCAAATTTTATTAGTATATTAATAAAAAGTAAAATCATTATTTTATAACTTAATTTTCAGGCTTTTTAAAAATTTAATGCCTTTTTATAAGCTTATCTTCAAAAACATTTGAGCGTTTTGAGCGTTTTGAGCATTTGATCATTTGCGTATTTCCTAAACCTTGACGATGGATGTTAATACATAAATTCCTAGGAAATAATAAAAATGAACAAAATTAGGAAAAATAAATTTTTCAACTGAAATCAATCTATAAAATAAATATACCTTCATAACGCTTTCGAGAATTGGAGGGTAATAAATTCTCACAAGCAGCGTACACATTTCATCAATATCCATCTTCTTTTTGCCGTAAAGCACTACACGTAACAAGTTTTGATATTTTTATTTGTTTATGACAACAAAGGTCACTGTACATGACCACCAGGCATTTACAATTTGTCAATTTTCTAAGTTTACGAACTAATATCTGGCAAGGAAACTTTGGATGTTTTGCAGGATATTGACTTCTGCTGGTGGGAAAATGTAATAAATCATGCGGAACGTAAGAAATAACATTCTTCGGAAGAATGTGAGGTCTCGATTCCCTTAACCCGTATAATTCTTCTTCGAACGTTATAGTCTCCTTATGTTCGTTAAATATACAACGCCAAATAAGTAATAGTCTGATGAGTAACAAAACAAAAATTTGAAGAATTTGTTTAAATCAACGCAATCCAGTTAAATTTAAAAAACTCTTTTCTGTTCTCATTTTTAGATACATACATTTTACTATAAGTTATCAAGCATTATTTTATAATAACGTAATTGTAAATACATTCACTAGCTATTCTTGATATCTTTATTCTATGAGAAACTTATCAAGCTGCAATTCATTGATTTGTTTAATTTGCGTTTAATGCTGTAACATGGGTTCTACACATCACATTTGTCCATTCAGTAAAAATATTGATAGAAGTCAGATACGATTTGTATTACAAAGCTGAAATAATTGTAGACTGTACATGACCATTTTGTCGTCTAGATTAACGTATGTTTAATTTGGTTTGTTATCTATATAAAGTTTTAAATTTAGAAATAACAGAGTTCACTTGCTCTGTGGCTAGTGTATTTTACGTACTTTTATATTCGCTGCTCTTACTTATTTTATAACATTATCGTTAAAGCAAGGTTTCATAACAACAGCAACACACAGTGGTCTAAATCCGGACGAAAATATACAGTGCGCGCAAAGTATGGAATCATGAAAAATTCTTTTTAACTGCTTGATCAATAAGAACAGAAATTTGTGTCCATAGATTACATAACCTTGCAAACTCAATTATTTTCTTAATTAATCAAACAACCATAAAAGAAAAATAAAAGATACGAAACCTTTTTCAATGGAAACCACTTTTGATAGACTGGTGGTTTTATAATTTATTATCTATTTATAATAAATGCTCAAATAAACCTCCCTCTTGAGCCGAACCAGTTGTAAAAATTTTCCCAGATGTTAGCAAATACATGTGGTGTAATACGACCTGAATTATTTATCCAGCTGCTTCAAAGGTATTATTTAAAGAATTCATAACGTTACGGGTATTATGAGCAGGACAGCTATTTTGCTGAAACCAAATATTATCAAGATTAAATCGTTCCTGAATTGCAGGAATAACATTGTTCTACAATAAGTCTAAATATTTATAACCGTTTAAATTTCCATTAGAAAAGGCTTCATGGTTGCATTGGCAACAATTCCTGTCCATACATTCAGTTTCTGATGATATTGTGTCAATGGAACATTCCAATGAAATGTTGTTTACTAATGATTCAGTATAATGGGATTGGTTCATACTTATTTCCTAAAACTCCATGCGGTGACAATAATCATCTGGCAAGACTAACTGAGACATCGAAATTTTATAAGATCGGTATTGACGTTTACGCAAAATATTTAACACCGTTTCTGTTTCAACCATAAATAACTTTTCCTCGGGTGTATAATATTGCCTTTTAAAAAAATAGCACCACAAATTTTAGCAAAATTACTAATCACCTTAACCCAACCGCAATCTAGCTTATCTAGATTGCTAATCTAGCTAAAGAAATGAATTAAATGAGTAAAACCGGACTTTTTCGTATTTTTGTTTCAATTCATTCGTATTTCAATTCGACACTGCCTAGGAATGATAGTTGTTTGTGAAAGTGCATAACAAGTAGACAAGTAGTTTGTGAAGGTTGATTACGGCTGTCTCTGTTACACTTCGAGATTTGTGATTGCAGTGACCTGCGGATAAGGTTTTTCAATGTCTTAGACAAGGCTGGGCAAGGCATAGGATTATAATGAGTTAGATAAAGAGATACATATGAACTCCAATCGACCGGATAAATAAACATTTCTTTTGTCACTTACGTTCTTTCCAGTTCTCAAGTTGCAGGGGATCAGTCTGTATATATTTAATACACAAAAATTGTAATACTCTTTTATTATATATTATATATAGTACGTAAAACTTTATTTCTTTCACTTCTCAGTCTATTGAAATCCAAAATTACTTGTAACATAAAAAAAAGAAGAAAAATATTCATAGTAAAGCCGCGTTAATATATTTAAATGTAGTTTGAATATATACAGTAGATGCCGAAAAAGCACTGAAAAACGCACAAGCCGTTTATATAGGCCAAATAGTGATAAGAACTCGACCGATACTGTAAACAAGTAAAATATAATCAGGGTGGACAATGTAAAACAACTTTTTTAAAAATGCCAGTTATATTCCAGTTAGAAGACTTTTATTTGCTATAAGATTTTTTGTTTATACTTCTCTACTTACTTGGAGTCTAATATACCCGACTACTCTATTTTCGATAATATTAAGTCATAAACTTTTAAATAGATCTTGGGAATCATAGAGAATTACAAACAAACTTTTACAAGTAAAGTTAGTTTGTTTTTGCATTTTCATGTTAGATGCATAGATTGCATTACATTACACAAATTTCATATCGTTATCCTATTTTATCATGGAGTTCACTGCTCTTAAGGAACATTAATACCTTGTGCGGTGAAAATATTTCAGATCCTCAGGGGAGATAAGCTACAACCCACAAATCGTGAATCTGATAAGATTCACAGCAACAATTCTTAGCGACATAAGACATATTCAACCATCTCCTTGCCTTCTGCACATAGCCGCTATTCAACATCGTCTGCTATATCCCACACGTTGAGGTGTGTTTAATCGATAGTACATTGTAAAGACAGTCATTAGAACTCTAATGCTACTGCGAGCAAGTTCTAAAGTATTCTCGTGTGGCTTGCGACTATGTCAATAAATAAAACTTCACATGTCTCATTACAAGAGAATTAGTCTACAGTAGGCGGCCCGTCCTTAGCCCAATATGCAATCCTGTGTTTGGCCATAGCATACACCAACTACTGCTAGCTCTGGTCGCACAAACACAAGTGCTGCCTTCTCGTGTTAACTCATTCACAGATCAGAGAAACTTTACTAGATGCATAGATATTAAGAAAAAAAGCGAAAATATAAAAATTTGATTAATCTCAAGTTTTACAAGTTTTTAGTAGTAGCAACCTACAATCGAAGTATATTGTTAAAATCTTTTAGGGCAAAAGTTCTAGCAAATTGTTTTCTCAAAAATATTCCTCCATATGAAAGTTTAATAAATTTCAGTACTTTGCAGAATCTTGGGTATCGGGCCATGTTACATACAATACTTTTTATCGACAGTTGTAATAAAGTTTTATTGTTAACAATATTGCGGAGACGGAGACTCTACATCTGTATTAGAGAGTTGTAAATTTCAATTAGATATGATATAAATTAGATATGAGGACAAAACACTTGGACCTAATCTTTACTACTCTTCTTCAACGGAGCCTAGAAGATATGAATGTACGCTGATGAGCGTTTTTAAAGCTTGCTTAGCATATAATTATATTTCCATCAGCTGGAGAAAGGTCACAGCAACCTTTATACCAAAGAATGGCAAAAAGGATTCTAAAGGCTCTTAATTCGAAAGAGTCTATTTTTGTTTTTTAATTAGCATTATTAATTGAGCGTTTGACAAAATCACCTTTAATAGCATTAACAAGGTACTGGAATCTCAAAGTGTGCCGGTGATCATCGCGTTCTGGATAAGACAATGCTAGCTGGCAGAGTTGTTCAGGCGAAAGCGAAAACATCACATTGTATATAGAGCTGTGGTTAGAGGCTGCCCACAAGGTGGGGTATTCTCACCACTTTTCTGGTGCTTAACAGTTTATGATCTCATTTGTGAGTGAAACGCTAAATAGCTTTTCACTATTGATTACGCCGATGACGTAGCTATTCCGTTGAGACGACTGTTAACGATTTTCTTTGTTACAAAATGTAGCAAGCGCTTAAACTTGTTGTACGATGGTGCGAAGAACATACACTCTCTGTCAATCCTAAAAAGATTGATGTGGTTCTATTTACTAAACAGTAAAAACTGGGACACTTAACACCACCCAATTTATGCAATAATCCATTAACCTTTGCTGTGAAATATCTTTGTGTTATCTTGGACAAAGATTTGACTTGGACATCACATATTAGTTGCAAAACCAAAAAAGCAACGATTGCACTAGCCCAGTGACGAAAGGCAATTGTGAATACTTGGGGATTGAATCCGGGGGTTACTATGTGGATTTACACTTCTGTGATAAGACTGATAGTAGCTTTCGGAGTTATAGTTTGGTAATCAGCACTGAAACATGCATAAAAAGTTAAATTGCTGCATCACATGCAACGACTGTCCTGTCTGTTAATTACTAGCGCCACGAAATCTACACCTAAAATTGCGATGAAGACGATGCTGAACGTACTGCCCCTTGATACTTTTATCAGGGAAGTGGCCGTGACAACGCTGCTCCGATTGTAGTCAAGGAATGAAAAGCAGGCTGTTAAAATGGGAATAGTCCGGAACAAAATCTGGGGTGAGGCTGTTCGTAAACAACCCCTCCTACTTTCTTCACCAAGCCATTTTTTTTATTGAGACAATATCCCAGAGCAGCATAAGCTTGGACAAAATCCTAACCATCTATACTGATGGATCAAAGAAAGCTGGAGGTTCTGCACGACAGCCTAAGTAGATATAACTGCTATAAACGTAACAGCCAATGTGATTATAGACTCTAAAAAAGTCGGCCGAAATGTTGTGATCTGCACTGATAGCAGACATCCTATACTGGCGATTGTAGGCACCGAGTCACATCGTTGTTGATGAGATCCTGTCGGCAATCACTCGAGTAGGCAAATGTAAACAACAACGTCATTATAAAGTGGCGTAAACGACATATTGGAATTAAGGGACATGATCATGCGGACAGCCTGCTTAAACGGGCGGCTAATAAATCACCGATCTCCCATAAAACGTACCACTAGCCGTCAATACAGTATCAGAGCTGATAAGCTCCATCTCTCATCAGGCTTTTTGCGATAGATGGGATGAAACGCCAGCAGGTCCTTTTGCAAAAAAAAACTATGCTCTACCCTAACCAAAGAGTTCTACTCAGTTTCATGGAAAATCAAAAAATGATTTAAGGCTCCTCACCCACTTTTTGATCGGACACTGCAGGCTACGTAGGTACATGTTCTAGATAAAGCTGTCAAACACATCTCTCTAGAGGGTGTGAAATGGAAGACGAGACGGTAAGTCACATTGTTTGTGACTGTCCCAATCTCACATAACTAAGAGAATCCATTTTCGCAATACCATCGCCCCAAATCTCATTGTCATATATAAGAAACATGTCCCTGTGTTCCATATTAACGTTCATGAAAGCATTGGGCAGGTTTCCTGACTCTTGAATGAACGATCAGTTGCGGGGATATACAAAGGACCCGCTGGAGCCTAAGTGCTGTGATAGATATTCACCCCCACATGAAACTACATACATGAATGAATTTAATACATCAAGAACGTGATTAACTTGTCATCTACAAATATCTGAATAAAGAGTAGCTGACAGTCTAATTTAGGAATCATGAACTTTAAACCTTAAAACCTTAAGAAACGTTTCCAAGTTAAAGCTACAATAGTTGTCAATCAAGTTCCACCTTTCATCAATAACCAAGGAATAACCATTGAAGGTTATTCCTTGTACCAAATCCAACAGGATGTAAGAAAAAAGATTTATTATGTCCAGAGAAATGATTATAAAGTTCTGAGGAATGTGATAACCTCTTATTTGATTGACAAAATAAGTATCTTTAACATTCTAAGTAGTAAAGTTACTCAAAGATGTGGTGAGTAAGTTAGATAACAACTTTGACAAGTTATATACGACTGAACTGCAGGCTGATATATTAAAGTTCGTTCACATATGTGCATCACTTTATGTTCTGATTACACAGCGCAACAGCCATTCTGAGGGACGAGAAATTCTAAGTCAGGGTGAAAGTACTAAACAAATATAATAAAACCTCCAACAAAGGATTTTGCTTTTCAGGCCAAACATTTTTTGATGTCTTGATATCTTGATGTTAGCTTGCTTAGTCTTTCAGTGATAACTCCATGAAGAACCATTGATAATTTCTCATTTCATTCTTTGGCAAAATTGTAGCTAGCACTTAAATATATAATTTATATTAATATCGAACATCGAAGCAAAAAGTTATTTAGGAAATTTTTGAAAGAAAAAAAATCTTTTTTGGGTCGTCTTTGTTGGATCTCAAAGTGAAACTGCGTTCTCACGAATGGTGCCTATAAAAAGTGTTTTTTGATTTCATTAAATTATTAAAAAATTAAGGAAAAATAAAGTTTAAAGAAGAATAACATTTTCTTGTCATAATAATTACTCTAGAACTGGTGAGAAGATATCTATAATCCCTAACATAAATTTATAATATTCGTAATTCTATATCCAAGAGGACGTTTTTCACCAAATTTGGCATACGTAATAGTCTTACAATCAAGATGTTATTCTTCTTTAAGTTTAAAGAAGAATAACATTTTCTTGTCATAATAATTACTCTAGAACTGGTGAGAAGATATCTATAATCCCTAACATAAGTTTATAATATTCGTAATTCTATATCCAAGAGGACGTTTTTCACCAAATTTGGCATACGTAATAGTCTTACAATCAAGAATAGCTAACATCTCCCCATTTGTTAAAAATATCTACTGAAATTCAGGATATTGCTTGTATTTTCAAGCCATTTGGCTAAAATGCTTACAGACTTGACATACATGATGATTTATCTAGAAGACTTGAAATACGTCCAGAAGACTTAATACTGCGTCTAAATGATTAGAAACACTTCCAGATGATTTAATATTGCTGCCAGCAGATTTAAAATGCTTCCACAATACTTAGTAATGCTTGTAGAAGATTTAAGATGCTTCCAAAATATTATATTGCCTTATTCTTCCCAACTCAGCATCTGCTGTGTACGCTTTGGTGGAGAGCATGTATGATATTTTGTATTACTTCAGAACTTATCAGATCCAATTCTAGCTTCTTTACTCAATATCTGTGATTTTTTTTATTAAAATCAGTTTGAAATAAAAATAACTAGTCGTATTACCTCATTTCAAATGGCGTAGCAACTTGATGTATTGGCACCTTCTTCATCAGATTAGGCGGCTAATTGCCTGCTAAAGTAGTTCAGATGGTGCCGTAAATAGTGAGTTATCAAGGAGGTGGTAAAGTAGTTAGCATGTTTTTAAAGACATAGATGATTCTCAGGACGACGAATTTTCAGAAAGTGTTAGTAAGGCTGGCAGTAAACTCACAAATTGGCCATAGATGTGGCTTATGTTGCAACTGATGAAACGATGATATATTTATTATACAGACTATTTATTTAAGCCTTAGTGTCAATTTTACTGAAGAATGAAATGAGAAATTATGAATAGTTTTTGATTTATAACAAAAACTAAACAAGCAAACATGAGGATAAAAAAATACATAACAGATCATAAAAAAATAATTTGGACTGAGAACGCAAAACTGTTTGCAAGTTTTACTATACTGATATAATGACTTGGAACTTCTCACCCCCTAGATAATGACAGTGAAAATGTTCCATAGTGTTAATTAGAATGTTTGTTTAGTATAAATTAGGTTGCTTATTCTGGTAAAATTTCTGATAAATCACTCTATATAACAATTAAACATTTGTAATTTATCAATTTTCTCAGTTTACGAACTAATAGAAAGGAAACTTTACCTATTTTGCAGGATATTGATTTTTGCTTTTGAGAAAAATTAAATAAATCATGCAGAACAATTTTAAAGTGGGATTTCGTTAATCCTTCTCTATTGTGAGTAGGAAAGATGAGAATTAATCCTTCTCTAAATGAGAAGTAGAAGAAACTTATAACAGAAGTTCCAATAAATTTTATTCTGAAACATAAGTACAACAGAACAATATTGGCTCTGTTGCACTCTTGTTTCTTAGATGTAATGATAATTTTTTAAAGAAATACATAAATATGAATTTGATGAATTTCATTGTTTTTTAAGATCTTTACCCTTAACTACTATTCCGGGGTATTTAGATACCCCAGACACCAGTTTTTGCTTCATATCTTTTAAACCAATTTTTTACAATTATTTCGATTTAGGTATTCTTCAACAACATTAATATGTTCAATAAAACATATATAACGATAATAAACGATATTTTTTTTATTTTTAACCATTTTTGAAAAGCAATGTTTGGGGTGGTCTGACACTCCACTATAGTAGTTGCATTAGACTTTTTTAAAGGAATTTAGAATTGTATCTATGTGACTCAGTCAAACTCTTTACTTACTAACGAAGAAACGCAAATTAATTTTATTTACATTATTTGTAATTTTTGTCAATTTTATTTCTTTTCAATTTGAAAATTTCTTTCGATTGTTTATAATTCACGCGCTTGTACTTTGGAACCAAGAGCATTAGACCAGTACAATATTATCATACTTAACTTTTAGGCACATATGTACCAATCGTAGAATTGTTGAGTTGAAATCAGTATGCAATATAATGAGTCGATTCTTGAGAAATGAACAAGTTGAAAAACTTGCCGAGAACTTTAATGATGATGTGAATGTTGAAGATGAACTTGAAATGAACAAGATAGGCATAGTATAACAGATAGGCCTTAGTGATGCATCGAGTGAACATAGCAGTCATAATACCGACATGAATGAAAAAGAAGATGAAGTAAATGAGACAAGTAAATCAGTTTACTATCAGTTAAAATAGATGTAAGTGGTCAAAAGTTCCACCGGTTTCTTCCAGGAGTCGACAGAAAAACATAATATATCTTCGAGGTCTAAAATGTAACGCACTATGAAACTCCCGCACATAAAGCCCATTGGAATGTTGTCACTTTTGATCACAGATGAGCTGATATGTGAAATTTTGGA
Organism: Onthophagus sagittarius; assembly: GCA_036711965.1. Classification (NCBI taxonomy): domain Eukaryota; kingdom Metazoa; phylum Arthropoda; class Insecta; order Coleoptera; family Scarabaeidae; genus Onthophagus; species Onthophagus sagittarius. The sequence goes on from JASERS010000001.1 coordinate 52,176,250, forward strand.
ACACACCAATTCGAAAATTACAGATTTAAGTGTAAACTACGGCCCTACAGAATTGAAAGCATTCCTGGGTGATGGAATGCTCCTAGCTGGAGTATGCAAATCCAATCATGAAGACGTGAACTTACTACTTATGCGATGCAACAACACATTATTTGTTAAATTCCTATATATATTGCGGACAAACCAAAGAATCAAATCCAAAGAAATTATCAGTTCCCATACAGAGTACTCTAAAGTTAGTAGAACCGATTAGGAATACCAACCGAAATGTTACGGGGGACAACTGGTTTAGTTCCATTGAATTAATGAAGAAACTGAGAAATATTGATGAACAACAGAAGGAAAGAAATTTTACCTAATACACGTAGAGACAGGAATAATCATGAAAAGAAATGATAGCAGCGCTGGGATTCGAACCCAGGTCTCCAGTTTGCCGGACTGTTGCACTAACCTCTATGCTACGCTACAAGGTGGTGGAGGGTTATTAAACAAGTAATCCTTTCAAACCTGTACATTTCTGGACCGATTTAATGTCATTTACATGCACAATTAAAGGACCAACGTCACAAAGTTTTAAATTCCGAAAAAGGCCGGTATCGCCGAATTAATAAACATTAATTGGAATTTATTTTTTACGTGTAACATATAAATGAACAACAGAAGGAAAGAAATTTTACCTAATACACGTAGAGACAGGAATAATCATGAAAAGAAATGATAGCAGCGCTGGGATTCGAACCCAGGTCTCCAGTTTGCCGGACTGTTGCACTAACCTCTATGCTACGCTACAAGGTGGTGGAGGGTTATTAAACAAGTAATCCTTTCAAACCTGTACATTTCTGGACCGATTTAATGTCATTTACATGCACAATTAAAGGACCAACGTCACAAAGTTTTAAATTCCGAAAAAGGCCGGTATCGCCGAATTAATAAACATTAATTGGAATTTATTTTTTACGTGTAACATATAAATGAACAACATAATGAATTAATATATAACGAATTATATATAATTACATAACGAATTAATGTTTATTAATTCGGCGATACCGGCCTTTTTCGGAATTTAAAACTTTGTGACGTTGGTCCTTTAATTGTGCATGTAAATGACATTAAATCGGTCCAGAAATGTACAGGTTTGAAAGGATTACTTTTTTAATAACCCTCCACCACCTTGTAGCGTAGCATAGAGGTTAGTGCAACAGTCCGGCAAACTGGAGACCTGGGTTCGAATCCCAGCGCTGCTATCATTTCTTTTCATGATTATTCCTGTCTCTACGTGTATTAGGTAAAATTTCTTTCCTTCTGTTGTTCATTTATATGTTACACGTAAAAAATAAATTCCAATTAATGTTTATTAATTCGGCGATACCGGCCTTTTTCGGAATTTAAAACTTTGTGACGTTGGTCCTTTAATTGTGCATGTAAATGACATTAAATCGGTCCAGAAATGTACAGGTTTGAAAGGATTACTTGTTTAATAACCCTCCACCACCTTGTAGCGTAGCATAGAGGTTAGTGCAACAGTCCGGCAAACTGGAGACCTGGGTTCGAATCCCAGCGCTGCTATCATTTCTTTTCATGATTATTCCTGTCTCTACGTGTATTAGGTAAAATTTCTTTCCTTCTGTTGTTCATTTATATGTTACACGTAAAAAATAAATTCCAATTAATGTTTATTAATTCGGCGATACCGGCCTTTTTCGGAATTTAAAACTTTGTGACGTTGGTCCTTTAATTGTGCATGTAAATGACATTAAATCGGTCCAGAAATGTACAGGTTTGAAAGGATTACTTGTTTAATAACCCTCCACCACCTTGTAGCGTAGCATAGAGGTTAGTGCAACAGTCCGGCAAACTGGAGACCTGGGTTCGAATCCCAGCGCTGCTATCATTTCTTTTCATGATTATTCCTGTCTCTACGTGTATTAGGTAAAATTTCTTTCCTTCTGTTGTTCATTTATATGTTACACGTAAAAAATAAATTCCAATTAATGTTTATTAATTCGGCGATACCGGCCTTTTTCGGAATTTAAAACTTTGTGACGTTGGTCCTTTAATTGTGCATGTAAATGACATTAAATCGGTCCAGAAATGTACAGGTTTGAAAGGATTACTTGTTTAATAACCCTCCACCACCTTGTAGCGTAGCATAGAGGTTAGTGCAACAGTCCGGCAAACTGGAGACCTGGGTTCGAATCCCAGCGCTGCTATCATTTCTTTTCATGATTATTCCTGTCTCTACGTGTATTAGGTAAAATTTCTTTCCTTCTGTTGTTCATTTATATGTTACACGTAAAAAATAAATTCCAATTAATGTTTATTAATTCGGCGATACCGGCCTTTTTCGGAATTTAAAACTTTGTGACGTTGGTCCTTTAATTGTGCATGTAAATGACATTAAATCGGTCCAGAAATGTACAGGTTTGAAAGGATTACTTGTTTAATAACCCTCCACCACCTTGTAGCGTAGCATAGAGGTTAGTGCAACAGTCCGGCAAACTGGAGACCTGGGTTCGAATCCCAGCGCTGCTATCATTTCTTTTCATGATTATTCCTGTCTCTACGTGTATTAGGTAAAATTTCTTTCCTTCTGTTGTTCATTTATATGTTACACGTAAAAAATAAATTCCAATTAATGTTGAGAAATATTGGTCTAACGTATGTCGGTACCGTACGAAAGAACAAGCGGGAGGTTCCTCCGTAATTCCTCTCAAGCAGACATCATCAACAAGGGTCACCTATTTTGAGATTTACTCATAATGACACAATAGTGTTATATGTACCGAAGAATAACAGATAGGTTATACTGGTTTCAACAATGCACTATGCGGCAAATGTAGAAGAAAATGATAAACGGTGGCCTATGACTATATTTGGTGCTATTATTGACATTGCAAGATGGAACAGTTTTATTCTTTACCTAGCGGCTTCCAAAGTAAATATAACAACACGACGTAAATTCACAATTGCTCTTGTTAAATCTATAAATCATGATTATGTAAAACTTAGGCTTAAAGCAAAAGTCTAGGGATCTGTGGTGTATAATTAAAAATATACTGGATGATGGTGTACCTAACAGAAACCAACTCAAACTTCCAAAACAACCCGGAGCAGTAAACCGTACATGTTCCCGTTTTTATGGTCGTTGCTACATATGTTCTAGGAAGCAAGACAGCAAAGACAAAATAATATGTATAATATGCAAGGAGATATATTTTTAAAAACCATTTCAACAATTTTGAGCACTGTAATAATTGTAACGAGAAACGGTAGTGTAATATTAGCGATTTTTTTCCCGTTCAAACATATTCGTTCTTTTTTTTTTGTTTTTTACGTTAACCTTATTTTTTTGTCACAAAAACTAGGGTTCATGTTCCTAAACTCATATGGAATACACCACAAAACAATATATTTACTTTATTATGTAGTATTTCTATATTAAAATTTAGTTTTATTTTGTTTGTGTTTATGCGACGTTATTAAAGTTTATTCGGTTCGATATCATGTAATCATTACGATTCACCTGTAATGACAATAAATTTTATTTTGTTTATAATGTTTCTATATACATCCAACGTGAATATTTATATCATAAACCATGAAAATTGCAAAGGATATTTTATTATTTTTAAATATATATTGGGGTGTTTAAACATACCCACGATAGCATTTACATGTATTGAAACAACGATACGGGGATTAGGATATGTTCCAAACAAAACTTCTATATCGAAAGTTGTATTATCAAAGTTTTATTAATAGCATTGCTTTGTAGCACTTTTATTCACAGATTTGAATCATTTGAAATGTGATTACTGAATGACATTGGTGCTTCCTTCGTGTTCTCACAAGTGGTAACACTCTGGAAACGGATTATAACATACAAAAATTTGTAGATCGAAAGTTATAATAAAACTTATTGTTATCAACATTGCTTCTTTCACTCTTCAGTAGATTGTCTTCTTTGTTAGTAGATCTCCGTTAATTGGTAGGGTGGTACTTCGGAGATTTCACATCGGCATCATTAAACTATATATCGATGTCACTCGTGTATCTACCATTATATCATCTACCTACGTAAGCAGTATTCGAGCATTGTCGAGCGACTGAACCTAAGTTTTTTGATTGGAGTCCCTTTTGAAACTGTTTATATTCTAAATATGCAAAAATTACTATAAAAGGACATAATTTCATTTTCATGGCTTAGATGTGCTAATATGCATCCTTGAAATTAGATCTTCAAATGAGAAATTAATTACCGACTATAAAAACAACTGGTATGATTAATTTAACGCCGTCTTTATCCCCATTACGTAACACTTTGCAGTAACAATAAATTTCCTAATATCTATCTCTTAATTATGGATTATTTCGGGATGCCTTTACGAAATGTTAACTAACATATGCACACAAAAATACAGATTGGACACAGAGTAATAGAGAACCACTTCATGTAGAGTTTTAAAAGTACAAAATAGAAACAACGGAATGTTTATAATAACCAGTGAAAATAGAGACTCTGTGCTGTTGGTCAAATCAGACATTAAGTTGGGAAAACATAAACAATTTATTGTTACACTAGTAAACGGTAGCTTATTTCTTCTTTATATTTGAATAGAGTGAAAATTTTGAAATGTAATTTTTTCAAAACATTCTACATCTCCTTAGTAATTGCGAATTAACATGTAAATTTAATAATATACTGAGGGGTTCTGTTTGGCGGCACGTTAAGTCTATATTATCAGTTTAATAGAACGTTCTTAATTGAAAATTCATTAAATTAACCACCTATAATCTTAATAAAATATTTTTTACGAACGTAGTTAAAGAAGTTTCTTGAAATTTTATACTAACGATAGTAATTAATCTGAAATATAATTTAAATATGTATTTATATGTATTTATAAACAAATTTGCTAGTAAAAAGAACTTTAATTCATAGAACTTCAAAAAATTAATTAGTTTGTTGAAACATGAACTCAACTTTTTCTAAAATTATTGCAACTATATTTAGATAATGTTTTCTTTTCATAATGATGTTGTTTGAAAGGTAATATTAAGTAAGAAAGTTTAAATAATTGCAACTTTAATAGATAGCCAAATATATCATAAAAACTTGATTTTAAGGAATGAAACATAAAAAGATCGAAAAATAAAGAGTGTTAAATTTTAATGAAACTTGGATCTATTTTTAATGCAAATGAACAGTATATCTTTTTGTTGTCAGTCAATTTCAGTTGGTACTAAATTAATATCTAGATGTTACTTTAGAATGGAGCATTTAACAATAATTGAAATAAGCATCCCTCTAACATCTTTCTACGCTTACTAACTAATTGTAGGTAAAATATACTAAACAAGTGTGTCTTAAATATTGTGATTGCATAATTATTATAGACAAGACATCTTAAAATATGAAATGTTCTAACAAATCAACTCTATATTTTGACAACTAAAACAATAATAAATATAATAAATTTATCTACTTTGTAAATTATTTATTTCAATTTAAGTATTAACTAAATAAAATAATAAAACACACAATAGTACGTTTTTTTATATAGATTTAATGCTCACAACAGCAATTTTACAATTGAACTATGAAACTAAAAACAATTTCGGCTTGCGGGTATGCACGCCGAAAAAGAAAAAAGTTGCCTAATAATCTTACGCACTTATTATTCTTGTGGAAGTGAAGAGTTCATCTTCACCTTTACCGAAACGGTTACACAAACGCGTAATACAATGTTATGTGACGCGTGGTTTTCCTTCCGCATTACTTTTAAAAAATAATATTTTGTATGAACATTTAGTCGAAAAAGTCGTCGTTTACATGGTGTGTGTGTGTGTGTATGCGATTTTACAGTCATCGTTAACAAGTAATAATAGTAACATGGTATAAATACATATATAAACGTGTGTACTTGAAAATGCTTTTACATTAAATTTAGTTACATGATCATTTTTTTTTCGAATAAAAAATTCCCTCACACGGTGTGGGGTATTTTTAATAAATACGTATATAAAAGATACAATTTTCCACATGTAAGGCAATGCCTCAAAGGCAGTTCGTAACATTACGTTAATAAAAATTTGCAGTCGTACGTTTGTCCCGTTTCCTCTTAACAATTTTTTTTCTCGAAATATCAAAATGGTATTCCAGTCCACTTTCCGAATATCTATAATATTAATTAGGTACATACTTAGTGACGGTGATGGCTCAAAATTGGTTAACATTTAATCGCGTAAATGTTTTGGCTTTAGTACATCAGCTTTGAGCCATCGAAATATCGGTCTCCATTAACATTAATTAAGAATGGTGGTAACTTTAAACGCATTTCCCATCATCACAAACCTTCTTTTTTTATAAACGTTGGGAAAAACAAAACCTTAAAACAAAAGAAAAGAAAGAAAATGTTTAGCTACTCCTTATCGTAACTACTTATCGTCAATCGTTTTTTAAGCATATCACTATATCGCCTATCCCGAGCTTTTATCTCAATAAATTGTGAGCATTCCTACTTGTAAATACCTAACTGTAAAATTTAAAGTACCACTATATTTAACTTCAACCAAAAAATAGACTATATAAACATAAAAACAATCAACAATTAGTCTACAGAAATAACAGAGCGTTGCTATTTAGCAAGAGGCCATTTTTCATTGTTTCACTTTTTCATATTTTCCGCGTAAAACACTAAAGCTTTCAGTTGAGCATGTTTCTAGGTGATTATAAGCATTTACACATATAAAAATTTGCAATGTGCTCAAGGCTTCAAAAAACGACGTCTACAAGGGTTATATCCTTTGCAACACTGATACAGTGAACTAAATGGCGAGAAAAATTCTTAAAATCACCTAATAACCTCAACGTCTTGGGGATATTTGATTATACTTTATTTTTATCTTTTTCCTGTTTTTTTTTTCTAACTTTAAGTCTTAACAGCTACATGATGACTACTACGTTATGTGTATGTTTTATGTACAAATGTTTGGTTGCTTCTCCGAAATAATTCATGCTACTACGGACACTAAAAATGTGTTTCTTTATGTATTTATTTGTGTGTTGGCGTATATTATGGTGGTGATTTTGGTGTGGTTGAATCCTTTCGAATCTTCAGGAACGGCAAACGACCCTGATCTTCTACTATTCTGATTTTCTGGGTTAGTGGTGAGGGTGAGATGTAGCATAGAGACCATTTTTCCGAAGGCTGCGTTACACGTCTTCGTACTTCGCCAATTTGTTCTGCAACATCAGGTTCTCTTTTTTCAGTCGCTCCAGTTCCTGGCGAAGGCCCAAGTTCTAAAATCACAAAAACAAAACAAGTTGTAACTTCATACGTCAAACACGATAGCCTTCATTAAATTTACTAGAGTTAAACGGGCACCGTTAGGTCTTGTTGTCCACTTTGAAACGAAACGAATGAAATAGAGTGGTAAATGGGATGAAAAACGGACTGTATTCAAAGTGCAGGTGTGTACCGTAAGTTTGCACCGAGAAGACGGCTCTTTGGAAACTAAGCTTGATAAAGTGCTGGAGGTGTATAAAAATGACGATGGTGCTCTTTATGATAGTAGTGGGTAGGCGGAAATTGCGACCAAGTTTTCAAGATTCGTAGTTATGATGTGAAGGAACACAGATCCGGATTAAGTTGACTCTAGAATTTTGTGAAGAAATTAATGTTAATGTTAAAATTAATTGTAATTGATATAAAATTATATACAAAAATGGGACTTGCATCAATCAAAGTATAAGCTTTAATTTGTTATATACTTCATGAGTTAACTTATATCAACAAAATCTGAAACCTGTTTTGATTTTTTTTTTTCGTTGACTCAAATTTTATAATTTTTCTTATATAGTTTTAAAAAAAGAAAAGGATCTTATGTAGTTTTATTTGTATTATAAAATATTTTTGAAATCGTATAGTATACGAAATCTACATAATTCATTTAAGATGGTGTTAGAAACCATATTTCCTTGAAACTTAGCTTCAATCGAATTTTATTATCTAGCTTCAGTCTTATACGATTTTACATACAATTTATTATCGACTTCTGGTACACATATGTACCACTAAGATTTATGTTGCACCTTTCGTTCTGTAAAATTAGGCTTATATGATGGCACACATAGCTATTAGTGACAAAATGTTTTCCTATCTTTGTATATGTTTACTTTATTCGAATACCTTTAGTGTAAGAATAACTTAATATAATAATTGGTAATAATTGGGTGATTATTCTTGCATTCGGTATTATTTATATGGTATGTATAAATATGTACTATTAGTATTAGTTACAGAAATGGATAGAAAAAAGTTGTTCACAGAAGAAGAGATACAAGACATAGCATGAAATAAGTTTTGTGTCTGACGACAGTAATTATTTATGTGAATCTTCTAATGAAGAATCTGAAACAAATGATCAATCTTAAAACGGCATCGAAACTTCTAATGAAGAATCGGAATCCAACCAAGAAGTGATGATTAAATTGAAAAAGGAAACAAATCTCCAGAAGACTTTGACAGAAGTAATAGCCTCAAACAAGTAGGAACACTCGTTTGAAAGCAACAGATGAAAGGGAACTGCAAATTGTAGTTGGGTGCATGCCTGTAACGTTACAACCATGATCTCGAACTAAGCGATTACTGGTCCATTGATCCTTAGTTGGGAAATTCAGAATTACGAAATGCTATAGCTGGCAATGGATTCAAAACCATTTAATCTAAAATGTATGTTGCATCGCCAAACAAAACTGTTTAATGTTCTAAAACATACTATATTGATAATGTAGTAAATTGCTTGAAAAATTCAGAAATACCGTCAGTATAATAGCTTTCAAAGTGTAAATGAATCGATGACTAAGTTCAAAGGGTGTTCGCCTTTTTAGCAGTGTATGCCACTAAAAGCTGTAGAGAAGGGAATCAAGTTGTGGTTTAGATCAGATTCTATTACCGGCTATACATATGATTTTAATATCTACACAGGTCATGAAACTGAACGTCTAGGTGAAACTCTTGGTCATGGTGCGAATGACCTTTTGTTTTGATCGCTTTTTTACTTCGATCAACTTACTATAGAATATAGGTTATGTGATAGTAGAAACTTGTAAGCAAAATAGAAAAAATATAGCTAAAATCAAGGATAAACTGAAAAGAGGTGAACATGTATTTCAGTATAGCAAAGATGGACTATTGTGTGTGAAATGGCAAGACGCTAAAGAGGCCCTTATGTTGAGCAATTGCCATGATACTAATATTATGTCTGTGAATAAAGCTTTGGAAGATGGCTCCAAAAACAGTGTTCCTTATCCAGAAGGAGTTGCGTCATGTAAAGGTTATGGGGGGAGTTATGGCAGAAAGACAATTTGTCAAGAATGTGATGTTTCGCTATGCCTTAAATATTTAGTAATAATCATGCTTACAATATTTTATATTATATACAATAAAACATTTAACATTTCTCAAATAAGTTTTCTATAGAACGAATGGTACATAAAACTACCTGGTGCTTATATATACACCACTACTCCCTTTAACCCCATGATACTTTTTTCGACATTTTCGATTATAAAACATATTATAAAATTATACAAACACAAAAGTATTCCTATATAGCCCAGAAAAGACATAATGGCAAAAGAGTTAAATGGCCTAGACCATAATGTCTAGTTTACAGTCTTTTGGCGATGATTAAAATCAAGATAATACAATTAAAGTAGAAGAAATAAACCATAAATGATTTTATGTTTGCACGTCCTTTCTTAAAGGATTCATTATATCTTGTATTATTATTATCAAGTAGTCCCATTACGGTCGAAACCAAAACTATTGTGTTGAAAACCTAAGTGTTAGAAAGTGTGTTTCTGTAATTTGAAGCACCATGAGTCAAGAAAATGACTGTAATTTTTCCATTGGTTCAGGTTTCCAGAAACCTTACCAAATACTGTTTGTCTAAGTATGTAAAGTATTAAAGAAATCAAAAAGAAAGAGTTTGTGGATATAGACTCTGATGAAGCTTTTGCCATAGAAGAAGATAACAAACATTAATTAGGTAAAGTGAATTAAAAAAGTTTCATCTCTTACTGATTAGATGTGTGTCGTTCTTGCGAAAAAATATTGCAAGGCGTTTTGAATGTAAAACGCAGCATAAAATATAAGATTACTGCCATTAACATTAAATTAGGCCTTATGAGAGATTTGACAAAACAAATACAGACTTTTAATGCAATTCAAAATAATTCAGAAGCTGATGTAAGATAAAAAAAAGTCGATAAACGTTATCCTTTGAAAAATAAGCTTGATCGATAAAGAAGGTGAGAATATCAACAAATTGTTGATTTATTGCGAAAATATTAGAAGATGGGTGTAAATGTGTTTCTCCAAATACGATTATTTTCTTCGTTTACATTGGAATTTTTGCTGGAAACTTACATTGTAATAAGTAATGAAAATAATCGTGAGTGTTTCATCAAGATTGAATGTTTTTGAAAATAGTCATAAATGTTTTTAAAATGAAAGTATGCTAGGTTATAGTTGGGTTGCCGTGTAAATTAGTCTTATTTTCACACCAGGATCGCTATTCTGCACACTGACATAATGAAATCGAATTGCATTGAGGTTGTCTTGTTTCAATTTCTCGTCTTGCTAACATTTGACTTATTATTTTCTTAAATTCAGAACCACTTACACCAAACACATGTGTAAATTTCATGATTTAGATTCGCAATAGCATCTCGAGTACAACACTTTGAGCTATAATATCCAACCTGTCCTCATCGTCAAAGAATGTCTTTCTCTACCTTAGTATACGATAAATACTTATTCATCGAGGTAGTCACTTGTATTATATGCATTATATTTAAAAACATTCATATCATCACCAGAATAAGCTAAAAAGGTATTACAAAAAAGGATAAGGAGGACCATGAAACCTTTATCTCCAACAGCCAATTGTTTGTTAGCTGATTTATTAACATGTCAAAGAATTGAAAAAGTTCTTTACCTATAAGACAAATCTTTGATGGGTAGGTTGAGTAATGTTATTTTTTAAAGAGGCATTGATAAAAACACTAAGAAATTTGTATTGTCAGGCGTGCGTCTAATTAATCAGTTTAAACCAGTGGCTAACATAAATTTTCTAAAATCTGGTAGGTATACTATTATATTGTCATTGTCGCCTAAAAGACTAAAAGACAATGGTATTGAGCTTTAAACACTGTTAAACACTTTTTGACAATTTTGAACTATTTCTTTAATGATTTAACGTTGTGGAGTGTGAGATGTATCTTTAAGCATAGAATTCGTATTTGCAAAAATTTCATTTGCAAAAAGGTCTTTCTTTTGATCGAATAATTTCTTGCTCTTGATTATCATATTGCTCACCTACTAGAAAACCGACGCAAGTTAAAAAATGTATCTTTTCACGTATGTTGATGTAAAAATCTTAAAATTGGCAGTTTTTTAGTGGTGCCGATATTTTATGCTATACGAAATTTAAACCAATTATGTATTACTGAGCAGCGATCATTTCAAATGAGGTACTTATATCTACAATGTATATGTCGAAGATGACATCAAAAACGCTATTCTTTTGAATATTTGAATGAATACGTACATTCATAAAGGTATTTTTTTCGCCATGTTTGGACGAATGAATGGACATATCTGGTGTTATATAAAACAATATTTTTGTAAAGGAGGTGATAACGTTGTACCAACTATATGCATTAGTTAAACAAGTTAATTAGTTTACTTCGTTAGTTATTTGATTTGATAACTTAAGTTAAAACTTCTTTAAATCGACATACAGAAATTCTTCTTGCAGAAATTTGCAGGAAGAATTCAATCGCAGTTCTGAAAAGAAATTTCTCTGTTTTTGATTTATACTTGCTTAGAAAAACTGAAGGATTGAACTGACTTTATTAGCCGATTAAATGTGCACTGATTTTCGTTAACTTTAACAAAAGCTCTGAGAATTACATCTTTGTCCCAGAAACTGCATAAGGTTTTATTCTTATATCTCAATGAAAAGGCTATTACTGCATCGAATAATGCTATTTTCATGCAAAAGTTGAACTGTACCACTATGTAAGAATTACTATTTTATATTATGCGTTTTAGCCCTGTAACTATAAAGGGTATATTTACGACTTAGGACGACTATTACTCGTCGTTATTAACATATGTTACGAAAGAGCAGGATTTGCAATTTGGTTGTTGTTTTGTAACTTGTTTGTGCAAGTTTATCGTTAAACCAAAATTTTTGTAAATTTTTACATTAAAAAATTATAAAAGAGAAATGATAAAACCTTTATTAGTATATAAAATAAAAGATATCTTTAAAAATATCTCAAAAATGGCTTTTATTTGTCAAATTGAAGTAATACATAAGTAAAGCTTGTTATTATTGTTAATACAATTAATTATCCAGTAGTACCAATACCTGCAAACACTTAACTTTCTTGTATTATACCTTAAGAAGGACAAGGAAGGAAATACTAAGCCTAACTTTTTTTCTAATCATTCCTGATACACCTGTATAGTTGTAGGGAAAATCGTATAATACAAAATACAGTATTTCTGACATAGTTGCCATGGTACAGTTCAACTTTTGCATGGAAATAACATTAGGTTTGTTCGAGCAGTGGTAAAACTAATTTGCAAATTGGTTACGCAGTATGGTAACGTTGTTCGAGCAGTAAATAACTTCCGAATTCCGTCTATTTCGACTGCCAGTCGATCAGAAATTTGTTGTGTATTACACAGATTTTTTATATAACACAGGTTTTACAATTTGCTGACTTTCGAAAAACTACTGACAAATTATTTACTGTCATGCACGTTTAAAGCGTAACACAATCGATTTTTATGTGTAAAAACAGAATATCTTGTAATTGTTCTTAAATACCTCATACAAATAATCATAGGCCTGTTTTGATTCTACAGTTCTGTTGTTTCGAACCGTTCTGAACCTGTACGTGCATGTATTAAATATGCAATATGTATGTATATGTTCAGAACGGTTCGGAACAATGTAACCTTGTGTAATGTTGAGTTAAATAATGATGATCTAGAAATGAAAAATAAACAAAAAAAACAGCATATATTAACATTTTTGCGTTTCGTCGTAAGATAGGCCATATTAACAAAGATTTTGTTTTTTACTTTTCGTGTAATAATTCGCAATTAGTTATTAATTATTATTTGTGCATGCGCACTCAGGAATCCATAATTTCTTGCAAACTAATTGTGCTAATATGTCTACTAGAAGAAACCATTTATAAGGTATAGGTTATAGGATACAGCAATAGTTCCTCAAATCTTTTCTTCTTTTCTTCAACTGTTACTTAATTGTTTAAATACTTAATTAATTTGTTGTTTCAATAATTGTAACAACATTTTTAAAAGATTTATATCAAAAGAGATTTAGAATATTAATTAATTATGTAGATGGATTTTTCATTCCTGTAATCTATGACAAACAATCCACTAAGGTTAGTTTCTGTACAACTCAAAGCTGAATCTTTAAAAGAATTTAATTGGATTAAGAGGAATTTTTGATTATTTCTGAAAGATTAGAAATATATTTTTATTCCAAGATCTAATATTATCAAACAACACAATATTGTATATATACTATATGGGTGGCATAGACTTTATTGGTCGTATGATTTAAGAATTAACAGCTAATCTAGGACTGTAGAAATAGTTTTGTACTTTTTGGATTTATCATTAGTTAATGCCGGTCTACTCTACCGATACGATAGAAAGAAGTTAGGATATACTAGTAAAAATGAGATGTTACCTTATCTTTCTTCATACATACTAAACCAATTTTGTATGCTTTATTTGGTAGTATATTTATTTTGCTAGACACAAAGAAGGCTGGGGCTATTATAGATAGACAAGGGTTAGATGACTCTTTAGAATTACAAAGAATTTTGATATTTTCAAAATTAGAAATTATTGAGAACTATTTCCAGAAAACCTTGTCCAGATGCTTTATTTAAGTTTTTTTAAGAGTTCAGTTTTGCACATTTATTAACAATTTCTAGCTAACATATATCACTTTAAAGAAAATATTTTGGTCTTCAAATTTTATCTATGAATGATCCCATTACCTCCATTATTTTAGCCATGGGGCATTTTTTGAATTCTCCCATTTTAATTGTTTTACTATTATCTAGGTTATTAGGATTTTTAAAATTTAATTAAGTTGGAACGAAATCCAACACATTTAATCTTTATCTCAATAATTGCTGACTAAATGTCAGTTATTTTATATCATTTGAAAGATGGCATTATCATTATTAGTTTGTCCATAAATCATCTTATTATCATCATTATTTTAGGCATGCTAATTTTCTTCAATCACACCATTTTTATTATTTTAATATCATCAAGGTTGGATGGTAATCTTACATGTTTCAGTTTTTATCTCAATAAATTCTGAATAAAACAGCCATTATCATAGACCATTTAAAGAAGAGATTTACATCTTTAGTTTAAGCCATGATTCTTTCCTTGATCTTCATTATTCAACCCAACGCGATTTCTTGAAATTTAATTAATTTGAACAATCTTACACATTTTAATTTTTATTTCAACAATTGTAATATTACATACTTCAACTGTTTTCTCAATAATTTTTGAATAAAACCGCGGTTGTCATATATTATTTTAAAGAAGATCTTAAATTTAAGCCTTGATTCATCCCTTTATCTCCATTATTAAAGCTAAGGTTTAAGATTTTGTGAAGTTTAATTAGTTTGTAACGCTATCTTATACATTCTAATTTTTAGCTCAATAATTTTTCGCTGAAATAGCAGTTATCCTATGTATATCATTTTAAACAAGGTATTTTCGTCTTCAATTTGATATATTACTCATTCCATTATCTCCATTATTTCATGGCAATTTTTTTGAATTCTTCCATTTTAATTATTTTACTTACTTTATTATTTTAATTATCTAAGTTAAAATGCGATCTTACATACTTCAATTTTTATCTAAATAATTTTTTCTTAAAACAGCTGTTATCATACATTATTTTAAAGAAGACACCTTAATTTCAGTTTTTTTGCAGATTTTTTGAAGTTTCATTGAGTTGAAGCACGCATTTTAATTTCTGCCTCGATAATTTCTCATTCAAATGTCAGTTATCTTATATCATTTTAAAGAGAGAATTTTCATCTGCAATTTGATCCATGACTCACCCCCATTATCTATCACCCCATCATCTCACTACATTGTGACACCATTATTATAATTATGACGATTTTTTTGAATTCTCCCATATTTATTATTTTACTGCTATTGTAAGTTGAATTGCAATCTTATATACTTCAATTTTTATATCAATAATTTTTGAATAAAACAAAGGTTATGTAAAAACACATATTCATCTTCAATTTAATTCATCATTCATTCCCTTATCTCCATTATTAAAGCAAAAGAAATTTCTTGATGTTTAATTAATTTGAAACATAATCTTACACACTTTATTTTTTATCTCAATAATTTCTGTTATTTTAAAACATCAGTTAGATTATATCATTTTAAAGATCGCATATCTGTCTTCAATTTGATCCATAAATCAACTCATTATCTCCATTATTTTAATCATGGCGATTTTTTTAATTCCACTATTTTTATTATTTTAATGTCATCAAGGTTGGAACGTAATTTTATATGTTTAAATTTTTATATCAATAAATTTGAATAAATCAGCCATTAAACCAAACGTACCACATGGTGTAATGTACTATTTTAAAGAAGACATCTCCATCTTTGGTTTAAGCCATGATTCCTTCCTTGATCTTCGTTATTAAAGCCAAGGCGACTTCTTGAGATTTAATTAATTTGATACACCATCCTACACATTTTAACTTTTATCTCAATAATTTCTATTTAAAACGTCAATTATTTTACATTATTATATAAAAATTATTTTGTATTTTCGTCTTCATTTTGGTCCATAAATTATTCCATTTGCGTCACTACTTTAAGCATCGCGTCTCTTTTGACACTTTTTATTATTTTACTGTTACCTAAGATAAAACACAATTTTACATATTTCAAGATTCATCTCAATAATTTTTAAGTAAAATAGCGGATACCACTTATCATTTTAAAGGGAGCATTTTCATCTTCAATTTGATGCCTATATTTTAGCCATGGCTATATTTTAATCGCTCCATATTATACATATTACAAGTTTTATAATAATTTTTGATTAAAACAGCGATTATCCTATATCGTTTTAAAGAGGACATTTTCGTGTTCAATTTGATCTATAAATCATCTCGTGTGATTATCTTTATAATCGGATATATGGAACAAGATTAGTGAGACCCAAAGTATCCCAATTAACCTGAGGGCACTGTATTTGAATTACTTTAGAAGATATAAATTTTTGTAATACATCGCGTTTTCAGCGTAATAATTATGGTTCATTATTGTTTGAAATTCATTTCAAAAAAATTAAGTAAATTTATAAATATTAATGGTTTTAATGTTGTTAGACCATCATCAGCTTTAATATAAAATGATGATCGAAACATGCTTTTACACAAAGAAAATACTTTAGTAATTTTTTTAGCCGTTATTAACTTACCGCCGTGATCGAATTCTTTGAAAACCAAGGAAGATATTTCACCATATATACATAATAATTAAAGTACTTATAGAATGTTTCGAATACACCTCTGTATATGAGTATATTTACCTCTTTCTCCAAATAACCGGCCCGCAGCGCTATCTGGTTCTCTTTCATCCGACGGGCGTCCCGTGACCTCTTCGCAGCCAGGTTGTTCTTCCTGCGTCGCGCCCAGTATTTGTCGTCTTTGAGGTCATCAGGCACGAACTGCTTACGGGACTTCTTGATGATAGGCTGGGGTTTCAGCTCTTCGTCTGAAAATGCCCTTGTCCGTGGATCAAAGTCGCGACAACTTGAAGCCATCGACAAAGCTTCAGAAAAAACTACATTTTAGACATTAGTATGGTGTAACAGCCACGAGAATCCTGGCGGTCGCCTTAATAAACTTTGCGCCCGACACGCATTGTTGTTCGATGGAAATCATTCCATCGTTCCCGAAGGTCTCCAACGGTGCTCACGTCGACTCGGAAAAATTTATTAAGGCTTTAGAATGCACCTTCCAGCAATTACATGAACACAAAACAATTGCAGTCTTGCCATTCAACGAGGTTCTCGTATGTGATGCAGAAGTCTTTTAGATTAACGACCTCGTCACAGTTAAGAGGTAATATTCACGAAAAAAAAATATTTTTTTATGAAAATTAATTACTCATTAACCTATATTGTTAAAACGAATTCTATGTTGTCATAAATAAAGCACCAAAACCCAACCCATGCTATTATTAACCATTCCTAATCAGCATGCAACGAATATAAAATCAACTTGCAGCTCATAAGTGAAATCATCATAATTATTTCTGTATACATTCCGGTTGGCAAGTGGTAAAGGTGTATAATTTCTTCGTATGCAAAAATCTGGTGGTGATGTCATTATTTGAAAAACGTTGCAAACAATTACCCAAGAAGGTGTCAAATATAGCAAGTATAAGTAGCAGAAACTTTCAATTTAAAGTTTCATTAATGAACCATTCCGTGTAGAGTTAAATAAAATTAATATTTTTTTGTTGCAATATTTTATGTTCAAAAATTTTTGTGCCATTTTAATTTCAAATTATTATTTCTTTAGTTATTGCTGGAAGGATACATCGCGTAAGATTCGTATTAGATGCTTGATTAATAGAAGAAACTAATGAATTGAATGTGAGTGATTTCCGAAAACCAAATTGCTACCGATACCGCGTGATCGAAACAAAACTCACTGGAGTCTGCAGGTGATGGAGGGTTCATAGTATCCGGGCTTAGGCAGTCGGGACTTGGAGATCGCTCTCGTTTGGGTACTCCATGCGAGCTTCCGAGGGGTCCCATCGAACCGTGTGACCCCAGACCATCCATAGAGACACCGTTTTCCGAAAGGAATTCGTCCAAATCGACATACTAAAATTTTCTTCAATTGTAATAAAATACAAATTTTTATATTTAATAATTTACCTTAAGGTCTGATTCGTACGTCTTGTCCCATAGATTGGGACCGAGAAAAGCTGTTTGAGCTTCCACATTACCCCAAAGTTCGCCATCGTCCTTTTTATCGTCGTTGCAAAGAAGGGAACCAGCTATTTCCTTGATTGCAGAGTGACCGTGACCGTGTGGATGAGAAGGCTTGCTATTCCCTGAAAAATCAATAATAACGTTAGCTTATCGCTGTGACCTTTAACCTTTTATTAGCTAATTGCTTCCCTATATCATTTTAATCGCAAGACTTTATCAGTCAATATATCATCGTCGATAAACATCTCAATTTAATTAGCATATTACACTTTTTCTCATGTTTTAATATATCGTTTCGGTACTTATCGACCTTAATTTAAACTGTTAAATAGAATATCGCGGCCCTGGCACCGGTTAAAAACCTACACACGCTTGGCAAACGTTTCTATAAAAAAAGAACACTTCACTATATGCAAATAATAGTAAATCCGACCGTTCCAGCCGTACGTTCGCAGAAATCTAGGCATATCTTGCACCGTTTATAAATTATTCATAGAATAGTTATACAAAGTCAAGACAGCTTGCCTGTTTCCAACATAGAAGTCGATGTAGTTTCGAAGTTTATTCACTGTAGCTTACCGCCGTCAATAAATAAACACCCATGCCGACCCATTATCCGAGTTCCTTTTCCCTAATAAGAACGGGCAAGTGTAAACAAATCCGTAAACAAACGGTGACCACCGTGGTAATAACGCGATTAATTAGGCTTCATTGTTGCTCAACGGACGGCACATTGTTGTGTGGACGTTATTGAGAAACTTCTTTTTTTTTCTTTGAATCACCGTAAATTCGTTCTTTGGCTGTGGGTGTTTATATGTCTTACATTGCCAAGACAATTGCGGCGTTTTAAACGCCACATTACTTAGCTGAAATATGTAGAATGTTTTATTCTTAAGCGGTTGAAACGTCGTCTTAATAAATTTTAACTATTTACTGTAATAGTTTTAAAGTTTAACATTCCAAACCCATCGCGTTAAAGGAAACTATAACTAATATATTATCTTACTAATACACAGTCGTTAATTCTAAATTAATTGCTGGTTAGTTCCTAACAGATGTTCGGGTAGAGAACTGTGTACTTATTAGTTTACGAGCCGATTTGATAATTTTGTACGCTATTTACAGCATGGTTTTGTAGTAATTAAATGTTACTGCGTGTGTGGATTGTAAATTACGACTCTAATGATGTAATATATTAATAGTCTAAGTGAAATAATTTATGAAAAGTTTGACGTTTAATGATTTCATGTTTTTTTAGTGTTTTCATTTTTAATCTAATTTATTAAAAAATAAAGACTACGTTTTTTACAACTGAAGCAAGGGAGGGGGTGAAGTTATTCTCTCTAAAGCAGGTAAAGTACGAAGTTCTTTATCTACTCTAAACCCAACACACTCGAGTGGAACGCACCAATTATGGTTATGCATTGAAAGTCAGTTCTTTTGAATATGTTATTACATTTTTTTGTCTATATCAAATAATAGACCGAACCGGACCAAAACGCGGTATTAACACCGGAATTAGTTTAATGTTTATTACTCTTAAAAAGGAAACAAAAGATGATAGACAATAATAATAATAAATGATTGACATACGCGAAAATGCTTTCGTTCAAACACAACGATTTATTTATACGAAATTTATTTCTTTAAATACAAAGTAAAACATATTGTAATCCAAATATTTCCAGAAGATAAACAACAGCGACAAATAGTTAAGAACATTTTCATCAGTGAATAAGAATCAGAATATCACTTCATCCACGACGCTATGTAAACTAGGTTCGATGTCATGTTAGAGATTAGTCCAACTTGGGTTAGGTTGGGTTGTGTCGGAACCAAATAAAAAGAGTGTAGAGACGGGAAACTGGTACAAGAATGAGGAAAGAGATGTTGGTATAGAGATATTAAATAACGACCGCAACAAGGTTGCAGTTTACAAATAGGAAGTTGATAATGGACATGTAACAGTTGAAGGGAGTATGGAAACCATCTAAAAAGAAAGTTAAAGAAGATAGACACTGTATTCAACAATCGTGGGCCGGGGAACTTTAATACCAAATCTGAAATAGTTGGGGCTCTGCAAGAGAGGTACATAAAGGAAGACAACTTTGCGAATGGCTCAGTGAAAAAAACTTGATGGTCATAAACAAAGGGAATACTTTGACCTGGAGGATAAGGGAACAATCATCCCATATCGACATAACACTATGTAAGAGTGAATTGATGAATTGAATAGAGAGCTGGAAAGCGGATGTGGAGATAAGTTTAAGCGATTATCAAAACATCTTTTTGGTGTGAAGATGGACAGATTTATTAGTGGAATAAGAGAGTAAAAGAAGAAAGGTAGAGGCAAACAGATGCAAACGTATAATGATACGGAAAAATGCTAAGTGTTATAGTGAAAACCGGAAGGAAAGAGCCATATTTGACATATTTGAATGGTAAGAAAAATTTTAAAAGAGAAATTAAAAGGTCTAAAAAAAATGCATAGACAAAATTGTGTAATGAGCTTGAGTAAGACGCATATAAGATCGCTATGAAAAGGACTAAATATCTACCAATAGTCATCATGGTAAGGAAAGAGGTGGACACTCTGTTAGAAGAACTTTTCCCAAGCGGAAGCAGAGAAGTATGGGTAATAGAGACGCAGATGTATGCTAGATGTCTGCGGAGGAGCTATATGGACGAAGGAGATAGTGAGGGATGTTGCTGCAGTGTTTGCAGAGAAAGTGGTTGCTTTGTACAACGGACAATACAACACTCATTCTCTTAGCCAACCAGGCTTTTGCCCGGTTTGAGAACGAGGGAAATACAGACCACTGTAACTCCTAAACAACTTAGAATTATAATGGAAATCGAAGGAAAGGAAGGAATATCAGAGAACGAATATGGCTTTATTGCGAAGGAGTATTGGATGAAGTTAAGAGTATAGTTAGAAGAGGAAAGAAAAAGCTCTGTATATTGATTACTTTTGACCTCCGAAATGTCTTTGGGTTGGCAACTGAGGGCAAAATCTTGGAGGCTCTGGGAAAGATTGTAATTTTGGTACAACTGGTTAATCTAATGAGTCTGTTTCAGTAAAAGATTTCTGGAGTATGAAGAAAACAAATATGAAATTACTAAAGGAGTACAGGGATCGATTTTTGGTACACTATTGTGGAACATCTTTTCTGTCGATTTGTGAAAAAATCTATCAAAGATTCAAAAGATGCCAAACTGGTTGGTAGTCATCTCAGGGTGATTTAAAAGAAGTCGAACAAATGGCATAGAAAACTATCCGAATGGTTGTTGAGAAAATGGAAGGAATGGGTTTGGAAGTTACCCCTGAAAAAACAGAGGTGGTGATATTAAAGAGTACAACGTCAAAAAACGTAGCAGAGTTAACGATTGAAAGATGTAAGATCAAAACCAAAAAGAGATAAAATACTTGGGGATGACTATGGTAAGGACCTGAGATGGTACCATGCTATGTTACGCAAAAAGCCGAAAAAAGAGAAATGATGATAGCAAGAATCCCACTTGCTATATATGCATGTAGAGCATGAAACTGCATCCTTCCATGCTCTTCATGCATGTAATAATTTCGAGAATAGAAGTACCCATAGATTTGATGATTATGGAATGGGCGACGGCTGATGATGAAACACAGGATAAAAATGAATCAAAAAGAAGGAACATGGAGCAATAGAGAGGTAGATGGAAGAAGGGCGCGTCGTCAAACAGAATACTGCCAAGCTTTATACATTGGTTAATGTATAGACCGAAAATGAGGAAAAGTAAATTACTTTATAAGCCAATGCATGTCAGGGTATGGGTACTTTAAGGTCTAGCTGTACATAAAAGGGTGGAAAACGAGGATTGTGTTTACTATGGCAGTAGAAGTGAGTGAATTAGGTAATTAGATGAATGCTACTGGTTGTATTGTACTCATGATTTTCTCATGTTCGCTCTTATAAATTATAGAACTATAAAAGATAGGTCTACCAATTTTTGTTACATCTCATGGAACGATACTGCGTCAAAATATACTACCAGGTAATAAGGTACTCCAAAAATCATGATGCTAAGAATACTTGATGCTTAGGATTGCTCAATTATCAGTACTTTTGAATAATAGCAAAGACTGATCGAAAACGAATATGATCGGATTTATTGCGGAGAAACTCAGCCTTGTAAAGTACTATTTAAATCTTGAAACAATCTTATTTTAATGATTGTCATTACGTTTGTTTTTTGATCCGACTCGTTGTGTAGTCCTTACATTTCAGCAGATTTCATTGCATTACTTTATATGAGCGATTGCATTTAATGAGTACATGACGGAACAGATCGCTTTCCTGCATGTCTGCTCATACTATCGACAAGAACATGAAACAGCTATAAGTTTTTTCAACGGCGTTGTTTTAAAAGATAGATTGAGTTATGTTTGAAATTTGAAAATTCAATCGAACAATTCTCTTTTTGCAGACGTAACAAGAAACCTTAATATAGTAAAGCCATGTAAAAACCGTAAAATGATAAGAAAAATTTCGCAAAATTTTCAAAAAACGAAACGATCGTCGCCATAAACACATTTAATTTTACTAAATCATGTATTTTTGTTTCATATATGCCAAACTTAATAGAAATATAATATTTGTTCAACGTGTAATGTGAGCACATAATTGATCTATATAATTGGTCAATAGGAGAAAAAATAATAAAAAAATACAAGCTCAAGACAAATGGATGTTTGGCAGTTTGGAATATTGCCAAATGTTCTGCTATAGTTACTGCCAAAAACTTTGAAATTGCTGTATAAAAAATGTATTTAAATACATTTTTTTGTTTTCTTTATCAATTTTATAATTGTTTTTTTAACTTTTTCTGGGTTTTAGAGTGACAATTTGATGTTCTAATTTTATCCGAAAGTGTAAAGATTTAGTAGAATCTTTATACTGTCCTCGTTAAAATAAAATCATCAAAATCAATATCATTACACTGCTAAAAATGCAATTCATTATGGCTCATTTAGACCAAGCCACAATTGAATTTGGTGGAATCCATGTTGCACGTTTTAAGAATGAGAATAATTGAAACAACTTCTTTTCTGTTTTATTATTTGATTTCCTCGGTACTGGTTTCGATATAATTAGGTCATCATCAGTCAAATGTTCGAAAATTTAAACAATATAAAAAATAATGTAAAGTCATTAACATATTAACAAATATTTTGTGATTATTTAAAACAACTAATGTTCTTGTGTCCAACTGTCTGTTTGTTTATTGAAGTCACAGTTCAGTAGGTACGATATGGATGCATTCTTCATGTGTTTCAAAATACTGTTTAACGCCAAATTTGTTTAAAATTGTGCTGTGATCCATGCTACTTTAATAAGAGTACATTTAGCTGAGATTTTTTACTATTAGTTGAAACTGGCTGTCTGACGATCTCTTAATAGGGTTGTTCCATCATGAATATAACAAACTGTAAAAATGTAGTTACTAGCTCTAGTCAATTTTAAAATTAAAAGATTAAAACAACAAGAACAATGGCATTTGACGACACAAAATGTCAGTTTCAGTATTTAAGATCTAGTAATAACTAAAGATATTGGAATCTATTCGGAATTTAAATGAGACATTTTTTAGGAGCCTTAATATTTATTGAGTAGCTTTGAAGAATATTGGAAACTATGAAGAAGTAGTAAAACAAGAATATGTTGTTATTTCTTGCACACTCAACGAAGAACTATCAGCAGTCAAAGAAACAATTACTAGCTAGTTAGCTATTGATAAAGAGCAATTAAGATACTATACAAAAGGTTGAAAGGTTACGCCAAAGGTGATACAGGTGTTTATCGTTCACACATGGGCCATACTTTGTTTTAGGAATACGCAAATGATTTTTAAATATCTATGAAGACCAGTAGTAAAACTCCCAGCGTTTTCTTATTCATAATGTTTGCATTGGTTTGGATTGGGCTAAGATGGGTTGTGTTAGGTTAGGTTGTATTTATTTGTATTATTACTTAGTGGGATTAGGTAAGGGACAGGTACAGGAACATCCACAGGTAGGAGAAAAGGACTAAGAGAGGAGATAAGAGAGGAAAGGTACATGAAAGATATGAATACATAATGAAAGATACATATTATTGTGGCAATGAGAGGAGCCGAATGAGAATTGGGCGAATTACGTGGAGAGATAATGTTGGCTGTGAGGAGAGGATTGGGGAACGCTATATTTTCAAACATATGTTTAGAGGATGCATCGAACTAAGACAAGAAAGAAATTGAACACAGATTCTAGAAGTAGGGTGCTGTATTATTAATTATTTTTAACTTAGAAACGTCAATTTTCTATTACTTACATTAGATTTAGTTTATTGCTAATCAATACTTACGACGATTTAATGGTAATTTAGAGCTCAAACAAAACAGATTTAGTTGGTAATAACTTTTTTTGTAAATAATATCAAAATATCAGTATTTTTAGGACAATACCGGTTTTCAATACCAATCATAAATCATTCAGGATCCTAGTATTTGGAATACCGAAATATCCACTTTAAACAATCAACGTTAAAAATTTATGATTTCTCGGTATATTTTAATTTAATTCCTAAAATATAAAAGTTCTAATGAATTTTTCTAAACATAAATTTCATATTTTTGAAGGTGATAAAACAAATACGTTCAATTTACATTCTCTTATTAATCAAAACAGTAAATAAAAGTTATTTTCCGAAATAAAATAAAAAGCAAAAATAAATCTAAATCAATATGTGTCTATATACATAAATATAAAATGCAATTATTTTTGAACTTGGTAACGTAGTCATGTCTAGAGGTCATAAAGTAATTTCGTCATTAATCGCACGTTTTGTATCTTTGTCAATCAAGCAGTCACAGTTCAGGGTTACAGTATGAAAAGTGTTGGTAATATTTGTGTGGGCGCTTATTCCATAGAATATACAACAACAAACATGTCCGCAAATCGTATCTAGACAAGACTATGAGCACTTTGTTTATTGACAACGCTTTTAAGATAAACTCTCCCATTGTCAACTTCTCGGAAAGTTAACACATACGCTAAGTTCTGTTTGGCAACATGCCGGGCGTCGTATTATTGTGACAATTTCTTTCTTTCGTACTGTAGCGAATTATAATCCGACGCGAAGTGGAACGATGGTTCTATTTTGCTGGTATGTTCACATAGAAGACGGCCACAACTCGTTAATGTAAACGGTCGGTTGTTTTTATATACGCGTATCCGTGAATAATGGGAAATAG
Source organism: Onthophagus sagittarius (assembly GCA_036711965.1). Taxonomy (NCBI): domain Eukaryota; kingdom Metazoa; phylum Arthropoda; class Insecta; order Coleoptera; family Scarabaeidae; genus Onthophagus; species Onthophagus sagittarius. The sequence goes on from JASERS010000001.1 coordinate 52,201,672, forward strand.
ACTTTTGACATTTTATAGGTGCGCATAACATAGGCGTAATAAAAATAAATGTGAGAACATTAAAGTATTATAGACGCACCCAGAAAAGCTACCAGAGAAATTGAGATTAATTTAAGTTTTATGCATTATTATGATGATGACACACTAAAAAGAAAAACGATTTTTTGTTGATGATTGTTTATTGTAACGTGTTTTCTAGGACAAACACACCCTTCCTGAATTTCGAATAACCTCCAAAAAAAGAAAAAAGTTAAACTATGTAATTGTGGCCGAGCTGTGCGAAAACTCTCAGTTTCATTCAAGTGCTCGGTTAATGAATGGACGACGCGCACCGTTGATGTCGAAAATAATTGCACACACATCTACATCGTCTCCGCGAACACTGTAAAAATGGTGAAACATGTGTATGTGATAACAAAGCATTTAGTTCAAGGACTAAACCGGCGAGCACCTCTGCTGCCAACGATGGGAACACAAGCATACGTGGACCGTGACTGAGTGACACGACAATTTTGCAAATTGGACACACCGGGAGCTCGAATGTTGTCATTGCTTCGTATGTGTTGGTGCATTTTCCGACTTTGAGTAAAGGGGCAAATTAACAAGTCATTTCGCAACAATCTCGTTAAATCTGTTTATAGTTTAGGAAGGAAGTTATCCTTGGTGTCCATGAATTTTGTGCTAATTAAATAGAAAAGAAAAAATAATGAAAATTGAGATGTTACGTAAGAACGCTACCGAAATAATTGATAGCAAAACGCAATTTCGATTCTTCTATAAATGGGTGCGTTATATGATTGGAAAGTACGATGAATCGCTTCAGGAAAGAAATGAATTCGACAAGTGATCTCATGGGTAACCGGATAAACCTTGAAGAGGCGAAAGTAATCTCCATAAGCATATAAGAGAATGGAGATCACGACGAAAACTAAACCCATAAAGTTTGTGGTATTTATAGCTCATTTATCTATATAGGGCATGATAGATGTAAGAAATATATGCTTGAAATTGATAAACACTTCCATCGCTTAGTGTGAGTGGCACCGTGTATCATCATAACTTACAATAATTTACATAGTGTTCATGAATGAAGACACCAAGAACACAAATGATTCTTAAATACAATGTAACGCTTTTCAAAACATTTGTATTCAATTCAAAAACGGTTTATATGTATTGTCGCGGTACAATCCATTCGTCTTTGAGATTAGATCTTCGCCCACGTGTACGCGGTTCGTTCTTAAGAACAAGAGAAGTGAACAGTTTCCTAGATGTACACGCCTCAACCAGTGTGTTGTTGTTAGTTGGGAGGTTACGTCCGCGAATTGATTTACGACACTCCAAGTCAGTTCTAGTAGATAGCCGTTAGGCAGACGATTCGAAGGGGATGCCAAAGTAATAACTTAGTCGGCACTTTTATTGTCTTTGCGCAAAACTAAATTCGAAATGCCGAGGCCCCGGAAACTGCCAAGTATTTCGCAATAAGACGACTGCCGAGAGCAGCGCACGGCACACGGCTCGTTTACTTCGAGACCGAAATGCGTCTTATTTTATTAAAATTTGTATATAGCTTTGTGATGATGTATGCGATTTTGATGGATGTGATGAGGTTAAATTCGTAACCGGTCATAAACACTTCAGTTGTAAAGTTGAATCGTAAAGTGGTTTAAGAAATGCCTTTGGGGTAGGTTATCTTTTTGTAAAGTTGATTTGTTAGACAACCCATTATAAAAGTTGAAGGTTGAGAGCATAATAAACAAAAATTAGAAGTTCAGGGTCGGACTAATCTATATGAAAAGAAATAATAAAAAAATATTCATCAATATTTTTTACTTACAATTTTGGAGAAGTTTGATAAAAGATAATAAAAAAAGGGAATGCTATAATCCTAATAATAAATATAGTGTTGACATTTTCTTAAATTAGATGTTGTATTAAGAAAAAATCAAATCAACCCAAAAGAAATAAACATAAAACCGGATGATATATGTTTGTTCCCCGAATGTTTCTAATGTCTGAAGATGCGCACGGTTAAACCCAAATGTTTCTAGGCCTAGGTCTAGTGTTAGTTCTAGTTTTAGTTTAATGAAACATATACAATACAACATTGAATAACAACAACAACAAAACTAACATCAGCATTAAAGTTGACACTAGACTTACAACGAGAAACATTAGAACTAACGTTAGAGTTGAAATCGACACTAGACTTCAAACTAGTCTCTAACGTACGGCTACGTCTCTAAAAACAGTTAAATCCGATTATTTCTAGATCAAAGTTTATTCGAAATACCCCAGTGTTAGGAACATCCGTCTAACAAAAATAGTTCGTCTTAAATTCGAACGAATACGGTAATATGTGAAAACCCAGCCCAATTTATACAGTTAAATTTATAAATTTCCCAAACCTTGACATTTGAGATATCAAAATAGGTGATAAATCAAGAACGAAAAACGATGGAATGAAAAACTTCGAATAGAAAGATCCCAAAAAAAATCCCAAAATACGCAAATCAACGTTTAATAAATGTAATTGATACAAAGAAATAGTCCACTGTTAAACAACTTCACTGTGAATTATTTAATACGAATTCGAGAATTGTTTTCTACAAAGTGAGAGTAAATTGAAAAGGAAGATGTTTTCTAAAACTAGAAACTTTGTGGTTTTATATACCAACAAAATCATTTTTAATTGCCGCCAATAAACCTTTTCAATAACGTTAAAATTATTTTATAAAAATTGGGTTATGTTTAAAAAGTGATACAAAAAATAGCGGTTTTATATCTATAATTGATCATTGCACAGAAAACGTCGTTTAAATACAATTATATTTAATCCGCAAAGAAATCGGTTTAGAAACGTTTTTTAAGCTATTAACTTTTTTTAAGTTTATCACTTGTCAAGTTGCAGTTTAGTACGAAAATAAATCATACTTTCTTGAAACTTTTGGCGGCTACAAACGTAATGGCTCAACCCAAATTTCACAACAATGTTGCTCTTTTCATATTTTCTAAAAATGTTATAGTTATTTACTGCGCGGGTTCAAGAACTGTCTAAAATAAAACATTAACAACTGTAACATATTTGTTTTGGGACATGGAGTTATTTCGTATTCGTAATTTTATTTTCTGCTTACTAATCGCTTAACTATTTGTACACGATTTATTTGAGTTAGTTAATGAGTTGTTTCTAATATAGTTGACGAACAATCTTAACTCAGACTTCCTGTAAAGAGTTTTGGTTAACTTCTTTCCCATTAAATGGTAAATTTTGTTGTAAACTTCAACACGATACATTCCTAGTTATTAAATGTTTGTCTTTTTTCTATATTTAGTTGAAGGTTGTTGTTAGTGAAAATTGCTTTCGTTGTAATATGTACATTGAAATAGTAAGAAATGTCGTCACGTCGTTAAATATGTACTTTTAATTTACAAACTAATATTAATTTTCTGAATTTTTTTAGTCAAAATAATATATCTTGTACTCTTGTACTTTGTAATCCGTATGGGTTGATAATACTACATTTTTGTCTTGTGTATTTGTTAGTGTCAATTTGATTATTAAGGACAGTTTTTATAATGCTGCGGTTATTATAAATAATTACCGACAAAATCAGACAATTAGATTATTTTGTATTTGTCTACGACAGTCTAGAATAATTTATTCACATTACCCGGTCATTATAAATACTGCTATTATTTCTCTGGTCCTTCTATTTAAATACTTTTTACCCTACTATTAACGAACTATGGTAGACATTCTCAAAGTCAGGGCTCCGTACAATAATACGCTTTGGTACTGTATAATAATTGCTGCAGATATTCTGCCTAACATAAATTGCGATGAGGATTTGGAAGTAATAATAAAAGATCAAAACAATTTACTATTTGTACGAGAAGGTGTACTTCAAAATGAACCAGGGTTAAATTCTTTAGCGGGACCCTAATCAACATAACCAGGGAGAATTATCTTAACTCAATTCTGATTCCATCACAACAAAAGAGAAATAAATGTCTGAAAAAAATTTTCAAACCACGAATTGAAAATGCCCAACCGCTATAAAGGGTGATCTTCGTTAGAGTTCTTGTCCCAGATGCAGGTAAAGATTGATATTTCGATTTACATCGAAACAACACAAAGCTTAGATAGAACTTGAAAATTACAAAATAAAATGTATCAAAGTTCAAGACTGGGACCAAGGGACTGTATGAATTGAATAGCCCAATAATTGCCTCAAATTGTGCCAAAGCTTGAAGAGAGTTAGTACTTAATGAAAAGGCTATAAACTTATTACCATGACGACTATGGCATGGATTAGGGAATAAAATTATCTAGACAAGACAGAAAAACGAAATTTAGATATAACTTGAAAATTATAAAATAAAAGATATGCTATATTAAAGTTCAATTTAGAATTACTGGGAACATAGTAGTTAATATCGGCAATGACCCGTTAATGCTAGTAATAACCAATGTAATAACCAACCATCGTATCGTGATACGATTTGTGCCTTAACTCTGCCTTCAACAATTTTGAGAGTATATTCATTAACGATGATATCCACTTTTATTCAAGATGAAATATATCAAAGTTCAAGACTGGGGCTAGAGGACTGGATGGATTGAGTAGCCCAATAATTGCCTGAAATTTGAACAGCTTGATGAAAAGGCTATAGTTTAAAGCCTTTTTATATCATTATCATAAAATTATGCTATGGAAAAGCAAATACAATTATTGAAAAAGACGCAATAACATGAAATTTAGATAGTACTTGACAATTACACGATAAAATATATGCTATATCAATGAAATCAGCATAAAGGGACATGAAAAGAATGATACCTAACGGAAAAGAAGCGTCGACGTAGTGAATGTATGGGGCAGAATGACAATCGATCCCTGGAAAAGGGAAGAAAAACCATTCGTGGTATCGTTGTCCGTTAAATAACAACAGAAATTGAAAACTATGTAAAAGAAGAAGAATCCGACTAATTGTGCGTCAAAGTATACAATAACATCTAGTCGTTAACTGATTCATTCTGGAAAAGTAAACCAACAGAAGTGCAATCCGAAATACTTCAATCCCCACACGAAACGCTCCAACAGTCTCAAGTAATCGTAGCACAAAATGAATAAGAACTTCTTGAAAAAGAGAATACCTATGTTATCTACAGAAATAAACATACAAGAACAACAAAGTACAATAATTCCAAGAGTAATTACAGGATATTCTGAGTATCCTTCAAAGCTCCCCTAAAACGGGAGCAATCAGGTTTTATTGGAATCCTAAATTGGATACAGAGAAACATGTTCAAAACTTTTCGAGTACACTCACTGTTTCACAAAATATATTCCAAGAAAAATAGAGCGAATTTAGTGAAGAATTCCGACCAAAGACATTTGATGCCAAACTTAATATTGAACAAGGGAAATCAGTTCAAAGTGTTATTAGATTACATCTTCATGATACCATACTTATTAGCTCCTCAATTACTGGAATGTTAATATTACAATTAAGATAGTTTAAACAAATCGGAGTCAAGTTGCTGTTAGCATAACAACATTTATTAAATGACAAAAGTTGTTCTGAGAAATTTAAAGAATATAATATATAACACTCTTTAACCCAGCGTTAATCTTGTGGGATATGAGACCCCAGCGTTGCTTTGCTTATGACTTAGCATCGTTTCTCGACTAGATTTTATGCAAATCATAAAATTTGCGATGACGAATCTATCTAATGTTTCATCTCTGGCAATAATAAACAGCAAAACTCGTGTAGAAGAAGATGAAGAGAGATTTCCAGAAATGTAAGAACACGATTAGAGAATATAATTACTCAACTTCTAAAAACTGTAACAGATCAAATTTGGGCGATTTTTGGTATACGGTTGGCAGTGGAGGTTCATCATAGAATCGCCATACAACATCAAACAATAATTTGTTTGATGTTGTGTTTTTTGTAATTTGTCTGCGTTTTGATAGCATTCGAAATAGAGCTAATTGGCATTTATGACCAATTTATTGAAAACTGTTAGAAGTGTGATACTCCTAGTGTATACATCACAATTAACGAGACAATCACAGCTTTTTCAGGTTATTTTGTTTCGAAATTTGTTGGGAACAAAAGGTAGAGTAATGTAGAGTACTCCATTTACATTTCAACCTAAAATAATGGAAGTCTCGTATACTTCCGAAAAAAATAAAAATGTAATTTTGTCTTCTACACTACATAACACTGAGAACCATTCCGGCAACTGGAGATAAGTAACTTCTAGAAATAATTGAATTCTTTAATAAGAAAAAAGAAAAGGGAACTTATAGTGTAGCAAGGAATAACCGACGCTGGATGATGACGCTGAGGATGTTGCTCTCTGCTCAATACTGCTGGTGTGTATCTGTAGATGTTATACAATGTGAACATTAAAGATTATGTTATGAAAACACATTCATTTTTGAAACAGTTAAGTATGTTGCTGATAGGGGACTACCGAGATATAAGGCCTAAGATGCATTTTTGGTTTATTAAAAACCAACAGTTAGAGTTTAGCATTTCCATCTACTGTTTTATTTTATTCTATAAAATACTCATCATAACTCTGGGAAACTAATGAAAACAAATTAGTTGATTCCTTCCAAGCTGTTCCAAGATTTTATCAACCAAGCTGTTAAAAATCAACCTGCAGATATAACAATTTTTAACTATGCATAATTTCGGCGCTACTATCAATGTTATATACTCCTAACTTATAGTAAAACTTATAGTAACTGTTCATCTTTTGTCGTTCGAGGAATACTTGCACTGAAAGCCGAAGAAATCCAACAAAAAGTTGGGAGGTTACTAAAATTAGTAAAACCACCGAAATTCAACTTGACAGAAGGCACTCGGATCTATTTAAAAAGAAGATAGAAATCGTCGTGTTACCAGCAGTTTCATAAGGAAGTGAAGGACCTGGAAAAATCCAAAGGAACACCAGAAAGAATTGTGCAGGCGCTGGTACTACCAAGAATTTATGGACAACTGAAGATCCATAAACTAAACTAACCAACATACCTACCGGCCAAATATCTTACGAAAATTCTCTCTCCTTTTACTGGCAACACGAAATTATATGTAAGGGATTCTACACATTTTGCTTAATAGGTAAAAATATAATATTTCTGAGGATATTTTGGTTAGTTGCGACGTGGAGTCTCTTTTTATTAGGATACTAGTAACGGATGCTGTAGACGGTTTTCGCCAGAAACTCATTCTGAAGGAATTACTAGAGCACTTGACAGATCTAGCGGAGTACTGTTTTCTGCCGACATGTTTTAGTTGGATAGAAGAGTTTTACGAGCAGTTTGAAGGGGCAGCCATATCGTCAATTATAGTTAATTTAATATTATACGTTTGTGATATGGCAATCTGGCACAGAGCGCTTCCAAGAGTTCTTAGATCACTTATACCGACAAAATTTCATGATCAAGTTTACCATGGAAACGGAAACTGAGAAACAGTTGTGTTTCCTAAATGTTTTGGTCACTAGTACGACAAATGGTGAGATGGTACTTGGGGTCTATCGAAAGAAGACCCACACTGGCAGGTACTTAGAGGATACCATCATCCCCAACAGAAGAGGTCTGTGATGCGTACTTTGTTTCAAAGCGCAGCAAGAATATGTAAGGAAGATAACCAAAAAAAGCAGGAACGGTATCCACGGAACGTGCTGTAGAAGAACGGATATACTTTGAGGAACATCAACCAGCCACCAAGCAGCAAATGGAGAGGGAAGTGCATCTTAGTAAGTACCGATACTGTAGTATGGATTAGTCTGTCTTTCTTAAGATTTCGGTGTAGACAGAAAGGCCTGTTTGTTGCTTCTTACACTTTGAGGTTATGCCAGAAAAAATGTAATCATCAGTAATTGTATGTTGTAGTAATTATAAGTAACAGCTGAGGATATTAATATTTTTATAAGATTCTATAAGAAACGCATATTATGACTAACTAATAGTTTTACTATTAAGAATAAGTTTTCAAACATCTTTCTAAACATACACATACCTTTCAAGAAGAATAAATAGCTAAAATGTTTATTATTTAGAATTATATGCAAATATTTATCCTGAAAAAGTCGCTTTTAAATTAGCTTTACCACAATTAAAGTTTATAACAATTCGCACAATAAAATTATTCCTACAATCCTAAGAAAATTAACACAAACGTAGAGTTATAGTAAAAGTGAGTGAAAAAGCAGGAAATTGTGTAATTTGTGCACTAAAAATATATGTGACTCTCATGCAGTATTATTGTGCACTGAATTGTCACGGTTATGACAATATTTTTTTTAGATATAACATGCTGTGTAGTTGATAAATTGCTTTATTTCTCTTAAAGATTTATACTAACTTGTCTTATGTTTAAATATTTTTATTAAAATTGCTATTAAATTAATCTATTTTGTCATATTTATTATTATTACTTTATTGCAATGATAAACTTGTAAAACTCGCAAGATTATCTACAAAAATATAAGTTGAATCATTCTTGAGTATCATGGCCCGATCTAAAATGGGCTTAATTCGTATGAATACGTGTTATGAAGCAATTATCTACAAAGCCTATTCTTAAAATTTTATTTTTTAAAACATGCCTCTGGTAATATAATTTCGTATATATTATTTGTAGACAGGAGGTAATTATTTTTTTTTACAATTTCATATTCTTTTTTATGTCGAAAGTAAATGATATGAAATTATTGGTTAACAATTTGGCAACGCAAGGTTAAAAAATTGTAAATATTATTAAAATTTATAATACAATTAGAATCCTAATAAAAAACATACCATTAAATATATTTATATAATTAAAATGTGTGAATAATTATTTCGATGTTCGACGTTTTATAAATAAATTAATCTGCAATCAAAGTAACAATTGATGTGACCTTGGCACGTCTTTGAAATAATAACAATCAGTGCTCTCCCATTAGGTACCCTTTCCTTTTGCTATTTGATGTGTCGGTAGGAGTACTCGATGTAATTGCTCGGAACAAGAATAGGCGATTGCTAATTACTCGTAAAATTTATTAAGCTCTCTCATGGCAGCAACGCCACAAACAATATTATCAACGGAAATCACAGTTTTACATATGCACTGTGGTCATTATTCTACGGATTCTGCAACAATAACAACCTCATTAAATATGTGTGACAAAAAGTTCTATCTGTACTCCCACAACATTTTCTTTGTAATTAAAAAAAAATCTATAGAAAATAATACATTAATATAATTAATCAAGAATTGTGCTTATGTCTTTATAATTCCGAGACGATTTGTAGGCGTAACATTAGAATTGTAAATACAGTTTAGATCTTTACATCTATGAAACAGAGACTGAATAAAGAATTGAAGAACAACATCAGTAAGAGAAAAACGAATAATAAATATGCATCTATTATTTAATTTACTAGTTGAGGTAGCGAGTTTGAAACGGTGACAAGCGTTGAAATCTCTACTGGAAATGATTCGAAATTGCCTTCGCAAGATGTTGTTCGTCCATTTTCATAATGGATAAGTACCGGTTGTTTCGGTGTAAGAAGTATTAAATGTCTAGGTTTATGACTGACCTTGAGCGTTAGTTCTCGTAAAACTTATACGATAATGTACCTTCTGGTCAATAAATCAACAAGAGGAAAAAACAACGTAATAACCTTAATGTAATCAAGATTTTCTTTAAATACAAAGTAATATGTATAAGTAATAATAATTGTAACTATTTCTTATTTCTGTGTAATTATGCTAAATATGGAGGATAATGCGTTTATTTTGTGGAGGGTGTTAATTAGTGCGCAATTAAACATGTTGTGGTCAACATAACGGAACATTAGAGCAAGAAGGTTCGGGGGAAATCCGCAATCGCCGGATTGCTTTTTTTTCATTGTGTTCATCCTAGACCTTCAACTATATTTAATCTTTTTGTTCCATCTATCCTTGACTGCCGTGCGGATTTTTTATAACGCGTGGCCGTGCAAAAAGAGATGCAATGTCACAGCCCGACAGAGACGGACACAATTCGAAGAAGATAATTGCTCTTTAATGGACATTTCTTTTGCATCGTTTTGAAATCTTTTCTTAGAACATAATATGTACAGTATGTCCCCGGATAGACTTAAAAAAGGGGAAAGTGTTATTATTTATTTTTCAAACTTGTCTAAGCATAAATAATGCATCGGATGTGTTAAAATCACTAAATCATACGAATTTTCTACTCTAATTGTAAAAACTAACTAATTATTTCCATTTTTATGTAAAAATTAGACTTTTCTGTAAATTGAAAAGCAAGAAAAAAAAAAGAATAATTAATTTAAATGGTTGGACACGCATACAAAAAAAAATGATGCTTTATGATGCTTTTTGATACATTATGCAACAAAAGGTTTAACTGAAATTGAAATACGATACAGTCAAATTGAAAAAAGAGTTTTTAGCAATATGATTTGCATATAAAAAATTTAATCGTTAAATTTACGGTAAAATAGGGATGTTCACATTTACCACTAGTTAGTATAATGAAAAGACATAAATAATAATCCATCAAACAAATTACAAAGAATTAAAATAAAATTAATGAAATATAATAAAATATATACAAACCAGAAAGATTTAAACAAAAACAAAATAATACGTTTCAAAATGTAATTAAAAAAATTAATCAATAAAGCACGATTTAATTAATCGTACAACAATATTAAAATTCTTCATAACTCTAGAAATCGTCTTAGAAAATCGATTAAAAACTTTTTTAATATTTATGAATCGAGTAAATCTTGTTCCAAACTTTGTTTGGATGTGCACTAACTTGCACGTGGAATAAAAATTTTCTTATAACCAGCTCGTTATCTCGAGTGTTCTCATGCGAAAAAATCTTTGTGATCAAAGCAAAAATGGGGCACTTCTCCACTCCACAGAAAATTTTTACGGTGAAACTAGTGAACATTTTGCTCTTCGAGTTTTTGTTCGAAAATTTCCTGGAGAAAGAGCACCTTGTCCTAAAACGTTATATCGAATAATTAAAAAAATTCTGAAATGTGGTAACATGGAGGAAAAGAAATGAACGCGTAGTTACGAATGAACAGAATCAAATATCTGTTTTAGCTGCTGTAGATATTAACCCTCATGTAAATTGCCGTCAATTATCACATCGCATTTTGAAACTTAATAAGTTTCATCCGTATCATGTCTCTCTACACCAACAATTACATGGCGATGATTTCAAAAATCGTGTGCAATTTATACTCGGGCTATGGAAAAATTAAGATTGAATGAAACACTTTTCTTCAGTGTACTCTTTTCGACGAATTCTCCTTCACCAATCACGGCCAAGCAAATCTAAGATAAGTTGAGCATCAAAAATCTTTCTTTATGATGGTAATTTAAATGATATGATATGGTATTTAAATGAGCGGATATTATTGGAATTTTTTGTTGAACGGTTTACCGGTTCTATTGGAAGACCTTACTCTGGAGCGAAAACTTGCGGTATGGTATCAGCATGAATGTCCATCTCATTATGGCCTACCCTCGAGAGAAGTTTTAGACGAAATAATTCCTGAAATTGATAGGAAGTAATGGACCGGTAAATTGGCCAGCTAAATCACCCGACTTAACTCCTCCCGATTTCTTTCTTTGGGGTTACCTCAAAGAGAAAGTTTACAACTAGGTTACAGCAACACCAAACGATATGAAAAATCATACCAATAACTGAAGAAATACTTGGCAACATGCAGAGAACATTTTCAATGAGAATTCAGAAAATTTTAGAAGTGAATGGTCATTTTGAGCATTTAATTGATGTATAAAGGTAAGATTATAACTTTTAATCAATGTTTGGAACATTGGACATTTGGAAAAATGTTGTTTTATGTTTGTTTTTGTAGATATGTTCATAACGCTGCATTCAAGAAAAAAATGTTTAAGCAAAGAATACTTAGTTTGTCAAGTTGTTCAAGCCTTTAGGCAACCCTGAAAAAATCTGCTCATGTGTACCCTATGCCTTTTTAAAAATAGTATATTAGACTTTTTTCGATTCGAGTTTTGGTTTTCGAGATATAAGCATTTATATATTTTTAAATGAAATACTCTGTATATCACGTATTATTAGAACATCGTAGAACACCAGTTTTAGGTACAGTGTTGTCACCTGCTGAACTTTTATTTAGTAGAAGAATAAAAACTAAATTACCTATAAGAAATGAATTAAAGACTATTTTTAAAAAGGGAGATAATATAGTGTATAGATATAAAAGTAAATGGGAACCAGCAATGGTTATAAAATTAAATAATACTAATAGATCAATATTTTTACTGAATGAAAACAATCAAATTAAACGAAGAAACATAATAGATATTTGTCATAATAGATGTATAATTAAAAAAGAACATTTAAAGTAGCTTTAAATGATAGAGATTAATATTCAAAATCATAATAGAGCAAGGTATGCTAGAATAGTAAAACCGCCTCAACGTTTACAACTTTAAGTTAATGTTAAGATAAAGATAATTTAGAAATGTAGTTTATTTCTTATTTTTAGGGAAGATGTAATATGAAAATATATCAAGTTTTATTTTTGTTAAAATGTTCTTTTATTTCTGATTTCTAAATAATGACAGTATCAAACTAAACGTTGTTTGTATAAGACGTAAAGATAACACAATTGTATACTAAATCTGTATCGAACAAAACTAGAACTAACACTATTTAGTTTTAGAACTATTTATATCAACACTATTTAAAATTTTTTAAGATTTAGGTCTAGTGTTAGTTCTAGTTTTAATTCTTGTTTAAGATTCTGTTTCTAAGTATAACTAATACTAGACCTGCAATCCAGCTTCAGAACCGAAACTTTCTAGTTCTGGACGGAAACTTTAATTGTTTCCATGGTTACATATTATTGAAAAAATTTTAATTTAGAAATATTAGTTCAACTTTAGATAAAAACAGGAATAATTAGTTAATTTCTACATTTAGAGTACAAAATTTGTTCAATTTAGTGGTTTAGAAAATCACCGTTAATTTTTTTCCTCTTTGTAACTCGATACGTGGACATACTGTATATAACCACAAAATTGATAGTCACATTGAAACGTTAATAGAATATGCAAACAAACATTTCAATTCAACTTCTATTTTGTTCTTAAAACAGTAAATAACATAATTTAAGTTTGCATGATGAATGTCTTATGGATGTGATGATCTTGATTTTGGTATTTTGCTTTGGAGAAGTCAGATGGTAGTTGACCTTGAATCTGGTTTTTTGCCGGTTGCGGCATGTGTACGGAAACGAATTCTTATATTTCTTATTTTATCTGAAAGTGTTGTTGAAGAATAGGGGAGTTCTTAACCCATCGTTCGCCGCCAAAAAGAGGCTCAAATTCCTTCTTTTCCTCTTCTATACCATCACGAACCGGACCGTACTTTGCTCTAACATTCCACGCGATCCACTACGACCACTAACGTATAGTTCAAGGTTTCCCTCGTTCTACACATTTCAAGTCAAATCATTTTCCTTTAATTATTTTTTTCATCGACCCTGTAGCGTTGATGCATTTTTACTCATGAATATTTATCTTTCTATCACCTGTTCGCGACAATATCATAGCTTAATTGCTGCAAATGAATGCAGATACGCGTGCGTGTGTGTAAATATCTATTTATAAAGTAAAAGTGTGGTCGAGCTCATTATTCACCCCGACTGAGCTTATTGTCAATGCACGAGTTGTGAGATGTATGTTATATAAAATCTTGCAGGTTACAATTAATGAGTTGAATAAGTTTACCTAGTCGCGAGCGTTGAGCTTATTTGATTAAACGTTTTTTTTATACAATTGTTAATTAACCTGTCACTTATTACGGAAGAATAAATAAGTGGCTTGTTGTTACAATATAGACGTTGTTTTTCTTTAGTCATTATTTTTCAAATTCTTAATATAGGACAAAAAACTTTAGATTTATAGTCTTTTATAATTGTAAATTAACATCTATATTATTTATTTAAACCTCCACAATGTAAACAAAAAGTTAATAAAAATGTTAGAATACCATAAGAAACTTATTTCTTGTAACACATAGTACTTGTTTGTTCATTTTAAAGTCAACTTGAATTGAAGTAACCAATAGGTCGTAGTTCCACGCATGTTTTAAACATTAGTTTGCGCCATTTGATAGGTGACGATTCGCTATGGATCGCCTATAAACAGCATTATTGCTTTCAGGAATTGTGCAGTCCTACAATAGATGATGGACACATTTACGTCACACATCGAACGCAGACGATATTTACGCCAATCGATACTATTGTGCACATGACAACTGCCTGCTATTTATAAACCACAATAAATTTAACTACCTCTAAAGTCCGGTTTGTTTACAAATAAATAAATTGTTAATTAATTGTGATATTTGATATTGTAGTTTAACCAGTTATTTAAAATTTTAGAGGTAACGAAAGATTTTGTAGGGTTCCACTTTAACCCATAAAAGACAATTTAGATATCACCAAAAATTTGCTAATTAACAGAATAGGCACTGATAATGTTACATTGCCAATTTAAATAGAAAATTTATACTCATATCGAGGGTTAACCATTGAGCTCATCTCTTAGTGTCGTTTTATTTAATTTTTTCTTAACCACATGGGAAATAGGTAGTTTACTTGTTACACATAACAACATGAACAATATTACACTAGTCTCAAGAGATGTCTCACACGTCTTAAGAGATGTACTGCTAAACCCTAATATTTTTAGGACTTGGTCTAGTTCTAAAGCAAAAAAAATCCAATTATTTAGGGAGCCGCAAACCAATCTCTAGAATTAAACGTTAAATTCAAATTAACCTCTAGAAACTTCCGCTAGAATCTCTGGTCTAGCGGAAATAAGACAAAAAGGGTGAAGAACTAGTTAGTTGCGTGTGGTTATTAAAACAGAATACACATACAAAACCATAATTTAATTAAAAAAAATAAAAATTTAAATTTGCGTATCAGAGAAAAGTATAGTAAAATTGTCAGAAGGCTTTGGGTTCTTGAGGTAAGCATATATAGCAGTCCTTCTTTTACTGAAGGGTTGATTGTTGGTTTTTTCATTGATAATTTACATTAGCATACGTTACCAACCATTGTCTAACACACAAAGTTCATCGGTCAAACTTTCTATACTTCAAAAAATATACTTCAGATTGGCGGTTTCATCACATTTGGAATTTCTTTTATGTCGTCTTCAACCTCTCTCTGTTCACGATACAAGTGTTTGTATAATTCTTCTAGGTCTTCATTTGTGAATAATTGATCTTTAATTTGCAAATGATCTGTGACATCTTGAGCAGTAAACTTCTTCCTATCCAAATAAGATTCTCTTGTTGTGACACTTCTTTAAGATCATGAATTAATGTTGATAAAAGGTTACGCCAAACTATATGTAAACATTTTGCTGAAACTTCAGCCCAAACTTTTTTATTATTAAGGCATTTTAATATACCGAAAGGCGTCAATAGTCTGATTATTTTATTTGATGTATCTCAAACTTCCACCATTTCTAAGAAAATATTGTGAAGATAGTATGCTTTGGGGGATACAATAACTTTTGGATTTTTTTCGTTGTCTTCATACTTTGGCAATTCTTGGTCATGCTTTGATCACAATTTCAGTATATTGTCGAATAAATGTGTTGATGCTTCTGTTTACATTAGTATTACGTTACCAAAGGTTGTCTAACACACGAAGTCATCAGTCAAACTTTCCATACTTGAAAGAATATGCTTCAGATCGGCTACTTTCTTTACTTTTGGAATTTGTTTTTGATTGCCTTCATCCCCTGACTATTCATGATCTAAGTATTTGTAGAATTTTTCTAGGTCTTCATTTTTGAGTGGTTGATCTTGGATTTGTAAATGAATACTCTCGCCATTTCAAATCAAAAATTGCGGCGATAGTATGCTTTGAAGATTGCAATAACTCCCAGATGCATTTGTATTAAAAGTGATGTTGCATTTTTCAGCGGATGTTATTTTGATATCATCCAGATTCTGAGAATGTCTTGGCATTGTCCAAGAGAAGAAGTGTCTTGGGTGTCAATTTATTTTATCCGCAAAATCGAAGTACAGTAGGGCAAAAATAATTGAAATAAAAATAAATAACCACACTTTTTCGTTCATTTTCCAATAAACTGGTAACATGTTTTTTTGACATTTTTTAAAGCACATGGTGTCTGTGAATGGTACACTAACATGAATGGCACACAACTATGCACCTTTCGCAACTTTAAATCTTGCTTCACCTCTACCTACTTGCTACTTCACCACATAGTTTCGTACTATGACAATTACAGTATGTAATTCTCATAAACAAATCCTTGCATCCCAAAAATCTTTCCTCATCTCCATCTGTTTATAGCAGCTTAAGTCAATGGAATATGTTTTGATGTGCATCATCCACCCATAACGTTACCAACAGAGTGTTTAATATTATCTTTATTTTTCGTGATACTGATTTCGTGCAGTAACATTTGATGGCGGCAACATTAAAGAACTACTGACGTTAGGGCTCACTTTTTAGGCATGAAATGAAGAAATGCTCCCAGAACACTTGAAATGCTTTTACACGACTTGAAATGCTTTCAAAAAAGCTAATTAAAAACATACTGCTGAAAGAAAACATTTTTATTGCAAAAGACAAAAAAACTGTTAATAATATTTGATTTTCCTTTCAAAAACGAAATACTGTTAGCAACATACGTTTTGTATTCACGTCAGAAGTTCAGAAACTTACAGTTAAAGACTAGATATTGCTTGTAGAACTCTAAACACTTCGGGCAGAAGACTACTGTATTCTACTTGCAGCAGAACTTCTACCTACTGAACTTCTTACAGAAAATAGTAAAGCATTTGCTCCGAACGTTTTACTTTAAAATTTACAGAAAACCAACTAAAACCTATACCATTATCCCAGAAAATTCCTTTCATAATCAACCCTAAAAAATAAGTAGCTTGTAGAGGTTACTTACTTAAGATGGTACGATACCCCTCTATCTATAGTGAATAAGAATAAGGAAAAGAATTTGATAAAAGTAATAGGTACTAATAATAGCTTTTAACTTGAACAAATAAATCATATTTACAATAAATTCTTGAATAGGCAAAACATTACAAAATCGATGAGCTTCCAACCTATACATTCAGAGAAAAACATACATCAGTCATCCTATACCCAGAACAAATGGCTTATAGTATTGGAAATGTCTATAAAAATCATGCCACCTTATCTTATAAAAATTACAATACTTTGCAACGAATTCTATTTAATGCCAAAGATAAAACAGATCTATGCAGTATATACATTAGACTGTGGCACTTATGGTGCATATTATATGTATAGGTGAAGCCGGTCATTCAGTAAAAATCAGGGAACTAAACCACATCCAAAGAGAAGTGTCTAATTTCATTAAACACATTTAACATACAATCATGAATACTATAAAGGCAAAAATATCAGTCTGCTTCACTTACAAAATAAAAGCCATAAACTAATTCTACTTGAATGTTATGAAATTGATACGTGCAGATACAATTCAAAGATGTGGAATGTCTGAATGATTAGATGTAGTACTGGTTAGCCACACATAGGAGTCGCAGATTTTGGGATCTTATTGTGTTTTTTTTCCTCTTTCCGAACTTCGTCGGTTTTCAACCTTTTTAATTTTGTAATACAATATACACATAGGTATAACACGACGTGACTGCCATGGTTTGGAAGTGTGTTGCTGAATGAACATATACCCTTAGCGGTATCGTAACCGATTGACAAGCATTTAAAATTTAAAATAATTAGTTATAGAAATTCCTTACTAACACAAAAATCATTTAACAAGAAACAGCTTTATTAAAATAGTAGCTCAAAATATTGTCTCAGTTGTTGTATATATAGCCTAACTCTTCTTAGAATTGAAGTAGTAGTTTTACTAACAGTCTCAGGATCAGCACGAATAGTTTTTGCGACTTTCATATTTCTAACTACTAATTGTTTGTTATTTTCAATATATTTAGCATAAACTAAACTTTTCAGTCTTCCCCATGAAAAGTAGTCTAAAGGATTAAACTTTGGTGACCAATCTGGCCAAGCATCTGCTGAATCTCTTCCAATCCACCGGATTGTATAATTTTGTTTAAGAAATTCTTTTACTGGCTACTTACACGTTATTAAAAGCAACCCATTTGTGATTTTTTTCTTAAATTACCGTTACCTCAAGATTATAATCATTTTTTTATAAAGTTTTGATTTTCAACTTATGCCTTACTCTGTAAGTAATATTTAGTTTAGATTAACATAAATTAAAAATAAATAATTTTTGGTTGTTTTTAGGGTTTTTGTATCCTAAATGTAATCAGTCGTGAAAGTAAATCTTCACCGTCACATACCGTTCACCGTTAGTGATTGCTTTTAAAGACACTTTTGAAACGCTTCTACAAAACCTGCTTTCGTTTTCTTTTATTGACATTTACCGGATGGTCCTTTCGTTGAATAATCGCAATGGGAGTTATTTCCTTTTATGGGTTATTGAACGACCAATTTCTATTTATAATCACGTCAAGCAAGTGGCGTACCCTGCGAACTCGCACACGAAAAAATTCGCACAGCTAAAAGATAGGGAACGTGCTTATACTGCTTAAAATGCAATACCGAATTTACACATTTGTATGATAGTCACGATTTTTACATCACCGTAGTATTCTTCGAATCTGTGCTTTTAATCTCCCTCGAATTACGAAATAGTGGTTATTGCATAAAAATTTTACGATATATTTGACATTTATCCACTTTACGCGTTAAATGATTTAACTATCTAAAAATTTGCATACGTTTTCCGTTTCCTTTTTCAGACAAGATCCATCCTCGAAGGTAATCACTTACTTTCTCTTATTCTTTTTCCGGGTGTACGACAGATACACGTTTGTGAATTTTTTTAACGATAACTAAAGAGATAGATCAGAACACTTAGTTCATAAAAAAATTTTGTGTCCGAGTATGGTATGTAGTAATTACGCCTTCGCATCAATGAAAATTGCGCGGTCATGCATAAAATTGCCGCTAATTAAAACGTGCCTACACACCTAAAATTTTTGAATCCAAGAGCACGTAATGAATAGCAAAGCGCTGATAGGCATACTGAGTCTAATCTGCAATCGTTAATATCCATACTTGACTGACGTTAAGGTATACTGCTCGCAAAGAAATGTAATCGACAATGTTTGACCTCACAATAATTGGATTTTTGTGATGAAAAAATAAGGGACAGTAATTGGATATTACCTATTAAGGGTTTAGAAAATGTTAACTTTTTTAATGATTGTTTCAAAATTTCCTAATAGAATGTCCTAATTTTTCCATCGTAAATTAACCTCTAAATACTAATCATACGTGTCATAAACAAGTTGACCTCAAATAGATTCGCATTTCTCCTTAACCTGTTTTTGTAGATGCTTAAACTCAAACGTAATTTGAAGCTAAATCACGTTAAGACTTTAGGTATAATTTCGACAGAAAAGATGTAGAGTTCAGTGTTCAAAGTTTTAAATGAGTTTTAAGGTTGGTGCTTATAGGAATTAATTTTCAAAATTTGCTTGAATAAGTAGAAATAGTGATAAAAGTACCACAAGACAAAATTTTATTATTAATAATTAACATGCAAATTACTAGGACGTCGGCTAGGAAATATGACAAAAATAAATTGTTGAGTTTAATATGTTCACAAATTTTTGGCAAATAATTCCTCCTTTCTTTAAAGTACACAAGATACATTTTTTTATGTAGATTATAATGTAACATCTCTTAAGATCTTTGAGTAGTTGTTACAAAGCAAAAATTTTGGACGACCAAAAAATTAATTTGTTTGCAAGTTTCCCTAACACCAGAAACAGCATCGAGTAAATACGAAAACAGAAAGATGTATGATAATTGTATTAAACTGGGAAACGTTATAAAGAGTATATAAAGATGTAATGAGTGGGCTGAGTTAGCTTCTGTTGAATTGATGCATATGCGCAAAAATACCTTTATTAACATATACAATGACTGCCTTGAACGGAAATATTTTCCAAAACAATGGAGAAGAAACAAAGGCATCGACGGCGAGATTATAGACCGATTTGCAAGGAAGACACCATGGGTAAGCTGTTAGAACTGCTATTAGGAGCACGGTTGAAGACAAAAATCGAGGGGAACAGCATGCTACACAAAGACCACTATGGTTTCTGGGAGGGCAAATCAATAGTAGACACCATTAATAATGTTCAGAAAATTATCCAACTCTGTCTTATGGCTGGAAATTGTTGGAGCGCTAGAAGAATGGAACGTAAGTGAGTACCTGATCCGAATCGTAAAATCCTTCTACCTTTCTGAGAGAGAGGAAGGGATTCCAAGACGGAATAGATGTGAAATAACGTGTGGGAAACCTCAGGGCTCTACACTTGGTCAGACATTATGGGATGTTTTCTATGATAAAACTGTAAGAACACAGATGGCAGAAGGGATTAACTTGATATCGTAAGTAGATGACTTGGCAGTAGTCATTACTGGAAAAGTAAAGATAGCTTGGGAAGATAAAGCTAGCTACGCAATACGGAGCGTAGTAGAACAGTTAAACACGATGGGTATACAAGCTAGTCTTCATAAGACCGTTACATAGTCGTTGCAGGGAAAAAGGAAGGCCCGTAAACTGACAATAACGATAAGAGACAGGGAAGTGGAAAATAAGCAGGTGGCTAAATATCTATTGGACTTCCTTGACATAGTTCTGAAATTGACCTCATATATCAGAAAAGTAGTGGAAACAGCTACTAAAATGATCACCAATATCTTACGACGAATAATGCCGAACATCTGGGGATAAAGAAGCACTAAGAGGTAGTTTCTGAGATATACGGTTCTATCAACAATGCTTTATACCGCAACAATGTGGAGACGAGCGAAGACGTATATTTACTATAAAAATTTGCTACAATTAATTAACAGAAGACTAGACAATATAAGTCACCTCCGCTTACTGCACGGTATTGATTACCAGCGTGGAAAAGATAGCGGGACTGCCTCCTCTGGATCTGCTGGTGAAATAATGAACATTGGTGTATGAGCAGGATGCAAAAAGGAAAGGAGCAGAATGGAAGCTAAAAGCAAAGCTTACTGCGTGATATAAATGGCAGGAAAAATGGGACAATTATGATAGATGGGCAAAGGTCTGTACTAGAAATGTGGACGTCTGGATTAATAAGTAATGGGGGAGGTGGACTATTGCGAGCCACTTATTATTGGAGAAAAAAGAAAGCTAGTTATAAATTAAAACGCTTTGCAAGGAAATTTTCCTGATAAAACAAAGGGAAGTGCTTAAGAGGGAGAGGAGTAATCACAACAGGAGCTTTGTTGTGTGTTGGATGCCGCACCTGCTCAATGAGGGGAGGAAGAAAGAACGTAGATCTAGAGGAAGCTGCAGTGAGAGGTGCCATTGATGAGGTAACCGACGGAAGGGCAGAAGAGGAATGAGGGGAGGATTCCTCTTCCACTCATTATAGTAAAGGGTAAGATTCGAATCAAGAGAGGCCTTTTTATGGATATTTTGTTTTGAATCCGACGAGGTTGAAGAACACTGACCTGTCTCTTCAATTCAGCAGGAATGTTTCTCGAAAGAATAGTTAATAAATAACTTACGAATTAAAACTGGTATCATAATCTATCGGATTTTTGTAGCTAAAGAGCTATTATATAAAAAAACAAATTAGAATGAGGATTTTAACGCGTTCTAAGACTTTATGCCATACGCGAAGTCGTTATTTCTATCCCAACATCAAAATTAACATGGTACTAAGACCATGAATATTAACCATTAATCAGAATGGAAACAAATGTTCAAATCTCGATTAAGTTCGTGAAATTGATTGAGCATCACACGAGTTTTATGTTTAATACTGCCTTTTGACAACGTTCCAATTGTTTTTTTATTACTAGGGATATTTTTAAACATAAGTTAAAAATAAGACTGAAAATATTCAAAAACTCATTTATGGCTTAGATACTCATCAAATATAAGATTTATCTGTTCGTTTGCGATCAATCGGTTCAGGTTTAGTGGTTATTTACCAAAATCCTATAACATCTAATTTACAAGATATCTTTCTTTGCTTTTTTGATGGATTTATCTTCACATTGTGGCACTTCAGCCGTAAAGTACTTTGAATTTATTAGGTTTAGTTATTGATCTTTTGACTTTTTAAGTTAAGGTCGCTTGCTGTCAAGATTTGCTTAGTATTACATCAACTTGAACCTAGTCATTTAAGATGGTTATAGAATATACCAGTTTAGATTTTTCATCACATTGTGGTGTCTAAATCCAAAGATCTAAAATCAATTTGCAAAATACTCAATTTTAAGGTAAATTTGACATCTTTGTGTGTAATATATATACATAATAAATCCTTTTATAATGTATAGGTTATTGTATAAAAGAAGCAACTGGTATTCTTACAGGGCCATTAGGTAACATAGGGGGAATTCTCCAGAGGTAAAGCATTTTTTGAGCTTGATCTATTAAAATATTCTTGGTTCCCTACAGCTAAACCGATTTTTAAGCATAACCAGCAAACAACTTTAGAACTATAGCCTTCTACCATATTTTTTCCAGAGCAGTATAAATAGCATGAATGTCGCCTCAGACAACGGGTGCTCATTCGTGTAGAATATACATAAACCGCAACATAAGAGTGGGGAACCAACGATTGTGCACGTTCTGGTACAAAGTTCAGAACATCCAAGGGTTGTCCATACACCTCAGAAAGAAGACCTTCAACAGTCATAGGTTCATCAACATTGTCGACACTTCGGATAATCAAGTATTCATTGTCATGTTCATCGAACGCACTTTGAGCATTCGAAGCTTCGCTCATTCTTCTTGACCTTATGTCCGATCTCGATTTACTATTAAAGATTCTGAAGGAATGGAAATACTTTGTGTTGACTTAATCTCATACTCATATCCTGAAGAGTGAAGAAGACGTAGCAAAATCTTCTTCAATTTCCACGCTATGAGTATCATCGAGACGTAAAGATATAAAAACTTTTATTTTAGATCCAAAAAGAGAAGAGTGGAGGAAAGAATGGAATACTTTATTCTTCATGAGTTGTATAAATCGCAGACCATCACTCCAACGATCATTCAACACTTCCCTGACTTTGGGATTGTCTAGGTTTGCCAACAATTTTTAAAATTGGCTAATACGTTTTATGACTGCTTACAACTTCATTTGACAATTCTCTACCGTTGTCAGAATGTAGGGCTGCTGGTGCACCAATCAGTGTAAAAATATCGTCGCTCGTATGACATTCATACATAATTATATCAAATTGTGATCAAAAGTGAATCGTCAAAATCATAAATGAAATCCTACAAGAATATATGGACATACTTATATCGAAAAAAATTGGAAGTTGAAAAAGTTATTGAAAAATGGTGAAGGTCTTGGTAAAGGTTATTACCAAGATTTTTATTGCGTGTTTCCAATTACAACATATCATTTTCAATCTTCGTTAATTTAACTCTTCGAGCCAAACAAGATTCGAATATATTATGTCTTATTTGTGAAGAATAATTAGAACGCAAATAAGAACTGACGGTTAGAATTTATTCTTGTACATGCTTTATCCACATCTCAGAGCAAGAAAGAAGAACTACAAAACGTAGTCTTGTAGTCTTCGCAGAAGGCAATACACCAAACGAATGTCGACATATAGAGCGTGAACCACGACGATTGAAGCCCTAGGCACTCCACACTTAGTTGTCCGATAAACCTGACGATTGATCGTCTGTAACCAGTGATTTTGATCTTTCAAAGAGGTGATCGTTTATTAAGTTTACCACATTAAATTGAAAATCAAAGTAGCACGATTGCGCTCTTAATGTATTAGAATGATCTTAATCGCGGTCGAATAATGACTATATTCACTTCAAGAACTGGAGAATGCTAGCGGTGATTAGTTATTTTTCTCTATTTAAAGACTTGTTATAACATTAAAATTCTCTTAATTTTAACATTGATGAATAGGTATATATTGAAGCAATATTGTTACTATACCTTATATAACCTCACAATAAAGAAATTTCTTGTCCCAATTTATTGAACTGGATTCCTTATTTCTTACCTGCAACAAAAGAAATAGTTTAATTAAAAAAATGTCAACATCTTTATTTCTAATAAGTATTTAGAAACTAATGGGGATTTGTTGTGAAATGAAATATCTGATCGTGAATCTTCTGAACCTATTTCTATTCCAGGTACCCGCATTTCCAAGAAACATCTTGTACACCTGTATAATACGCGTGTGTGCGTTCGTACGTGTGTGTTTAGAGTTTTTCCGTAGAACTCGGGAGTCTAAGGTCCAATTCTCCACTAGGATATAATAGTCGGTTATGCTAGCTACGGGCTATACATCAACTCGACGAAGCCGTTCTACAGGTTTTACGAGAAGAATTTTGCTAGGCTAGACTTATACTATTGAATTTTTTATGTAGGCGAACGCGTGTTCTCAGTTCAAGGCACGTTCGCGATCGAAGACACGGATAACTTTATAATGTACGAAGTAAAAACAAAGATTTGAAGCAATTTAGATATAGATAAAACCGATTAAGAAGTCAATATTGATTTTAAATAGTTCATAAATTCAAGGTTATTCATCAATTTATAAAAATTCTCACTTTTGATTCTGTTTATAAATAAATACGAATAAATGTGGACCGTGTCGAAGCATGACAGTTATTTTCGACAGCTCAAAGTGTATTTTGGACGTCCGTTATTTTGAATTCAGCTTCTTGGACGATCTTTAAACGCATTCATTAGTGAGGACGCGAAATTTTCTGGGTTAAAAAATTTAAATGAACCGTTTTAGAGATGAGCTATTAAGTGATTTTTTAAAAACGTAATGATCGTTGACCGTTCTTTCTCAATCACCGAGATTTTAAAGGTGACCGTGATCACCGTATACCTTTTACACACAAAGGTGTCCATATTTCCAAAGATGTATAACAAAAACACCATTACAAGCAGCTGATTCAGAATTAGTGGTAAAGGATGATTGAACATTTTTTCTAAAGTTCCTTCAGAGGTAGAAACAGATTTGAGGAGAGTGTTTGTTTCTAACCTAATTATATTATACCATTTTCAGTCAAATGAAATAGAAACATTTCATGGTGTATTTAAAAGAATACTTAGAGTTTTGAATTACGAACTGCGAAATTATGTTATGGGAGACAAATTAGATCTCCATATAGTATGTTAAAGTTTATGTAATGACAGAGGTACTACCGAACTAACTACTACATATTTCGAAACATAACTACTGGTAGTTATGGTTCAAAATTACTAGAACGATTGAAAAACATGCAAAAAATTGTAAAAATTAGTATGCAAGAAGCGCAGAACATATCAAAGAAAAAATATGATAACACATCAAAAGAAGTTGTTTATAAGAAGGGGATAAGTTGATGATATATCAACATAACCTGACCCAACTTTATTTTGATATATGAAACACGGAAATATCTTTATTCGCTCAAAAGGTATCAGAAAGGTAGGTTTTGCTTCTAACAAATGGAACCTGCACTAAAAAGCAGATTTTACAGTTTCTAGGAACTCCATTAATGTCCGCTATATCAGTTTTAAATGGACATGAATTGGTGATTCCTTTGATATATTACTCACCAAAATACTTTTATTTATTCAAATGTTATGAAATGAAAAGTATTTAAGTCGATTTTGTCAATTTCAAGTTCATCCAAGTACCCATATTCCAAAATTTCTAGACGTCAACATAATCGTTTAACATTGAGAATAAAAGTGAAACGAATTTAGAGGCGCAATACTGTTAGCATATTTAAATCTTGCACCTCAATTTATGTGATTTGAACCGTACATAACCAGCAACCAAATTTATGACCCATATATCAAACAAACGGGTACACGTCCTGAATTAAAATACCTTTCAAGTACACCTACACAAGTTAATCGGCAATAAAAAGTTTTGGAACTTTCTCTTTGAGTCATAAAAAAGAAATATTTTTTTAACGAATCTTTACTAACCAGAGCAATGCTTTAGAAATTTATTCTAAAAAACTTTTTAATAATATTTTTTCGCTATTCAATATCTAAACTGTTAAATCTATTTAGCACTTTTTGGTAAGTTTATAACTTTCTAATTTCTATTAGAAAATTTGTAAGAAAAATAATAACCGGCGACACATAATTTCCATAGCGAACGTTCGAATTACACAATTCGAGCAGGAAAAGGAAGCCGGCTCAGACTTTGCTCTGGTTCAGTAGAGTGAGCCAGCAAGAACTCTTTGGTGGTATTCCTGCTTTTTCTTTTTATTTACCAGGTTGCGGTCCCATGAGCTCGCGTGAGCGAACGCGGATGTTGATAAAACGATGGAATTTCCCTCCTCTAAACGAGTTTCGCCTTCGAGGAATCCACCCAGATGAAGCATCTTTAACCTAATTGGTTAAGCTAAAGCTATTTTTGTTAAGATATATCATACATAGAAATTTTGAAGTGGTTGATTGAGAGATTCAGATAAAAAGATTGACAGCATAATTTTTTAATGATAAATTTCCTGCAAAATTCAAAGAATTATTATGCAAACTTTATTTTAGTTTGCATAATAATTCTCTAATCTGGTGGTGTAAAAAGGAGATAGACAATACAAAAATAATAATTTCTGGGAAAACCTACTCTCGTGCGTTATCCTATCTTCAAACTTATTGAATAATTTACATAACCATGAGAAGAATTGGATATTCCTGCTAATGAACGAACGAATGAAGATTATAGTGTTAGCTCAAATTTAAATATCCGGAAATACCCCATCATAAATACCTGTTAATAATTTCATTAACTTAATTATAAAGAAATAAATTTAACCTCACTCTTAATGCAACAATGAATATAACAACCTAATATACTAAGGTTAATTCATAACAAAAAGCGTGCGTTCGCGACATGAAATCGAAGGTGTTAAACAATACAAGGGAAGGCATATCTATGTCAGTGCATAAATACCTTTCCAACACCTGCAAGTATAAGCATAAGTCACTCTATTGTCATTCCGGAAATAATTGTGTTTGCAGAGCGACACGCAAAGGAGCTTTCAACAAACGTGTCCTTTGCGTGCAAGTCGTTAGTCGCTCAAACGAACTATGAACTTTCAATACCACAATCATATTCAAAACGCCTAACTGATTTTCTAATTAATTTGTTGGCTATATCACGTTGAGAGCTGTCCACACTTTAGATACCTAATCGTTATAATACAATACTCAACGCTGACAAATTAATTTCCGGCCTTGGTAAGATTGAATATTATAAATAAATTTATATTATTTAAATAATAATAATAAAGAAATGATAACATTCTTTTCAAGTAAATGTGTGTCAAATCACTTGATTCTAAGTGTTTGCAAAAAACGTGCATATGCAGCTATAAATAGAAGTTCGAAGTACCCGTTAAGGTTGAGGAATGCGACAAGAAACCGTGTGGATATGTAATTGTCTAGGCGGAAGTTAGTATCTACATGGAAATTGCCTCTGAATGAACAACAAAACTTCATCTTTGACACACACGAGGAAGAGAAGCTTGCACGGATTGTTTGCTACATTACTTCGTGGAAACAACACACTTTTCACAGCGATTAAATAACCGGTCAGGGAATGAAAAACAAATCGCATAATAAAACCAAAAAGAATGTTTAGATTTTTAGATTTAGATTTTTGCTTAGAGAGTTTCCAAATCAAACCGGTACACGTCGGTATGGCAAATGGTCAATTTGCCGCACCTCGTTGAAACTGCGACGGTCAAACTTTATAGCTGTTCTAATTTTACTGCGTTGTGAGATATTATGGGGCGAGTACTATTGGTCTCGTTTTAATGTCGTGTTGTTAGTAATTTTATAATTCATACGACAGATGTACCGTGAAAATGTCGTATAAGTCATGGGCGAGAACAATAAGAAAGACATTTGGTCATAATATTATATATTTAATGAAAAAGTTATTACTCGAAATTTAAAATATCTTCTTTATAGCGGTATTTATTATTATAATATTAAATGATATCACATAATGAAAATATGAAGGTCCCTTCAAATTGACATCGTTCTTTAAATGATCGCTTTTAGATTATTTCTAAAAGATAACGAATAATTTATATATTAAAATATCCTCAGTGTACCATGTAGTGTAACATTGTTTATAATTTCATCCAAATAAGCACTTATTTTCAGAAAACATGAAATTTTTATAACAGGCACCTATAAAATGATATATTTTATACCGGGTGATGTTTCGCTAAAATATTTCAGAAACCAAACGGAAATTAAAAATTTACGAAAACAGGTCTACTTATACTTTAAGGGGTAAATGGTTTCACTTATATTGCACGAATAAATCCTCAAAAATGTTGTATGGAATGACCAATAGCGTGGTATCTCAAATGAAATCTTATTTTATAGAAATTTTGGAGAAGTGTCATTCGACCATTATTTACTATTTTCTTATACATTTTAAACGGCTTTCACACGATCAATATACACTTAGCAGCAGAATTCTGCGTACAAAAAACTTCTAACACTTTAATTGAAAAAATAAGGGTCATGATCTAATGTGATAAACTTCAATTTTTTTTTATTTTGTGTATTAACTACATATAATTCTATTAACAAAACATGCATCAATAAAACAGAAATATTAGTTACAAAAAAATTAAAATTAAAAATTCTCCAAATAATGCGTATGCAAAAATCTGCGTACAAATAAAGACGCCTTCTCCAAAATATACTTATTTACTTAAATACGTAGTTGGCGATGTACGCTTTCCGATTTAAATAAAAGATAATCGGTGTCAATTATATTAGCAGAGGCTTAGAAGCTAAAAGTTAGAATGGACACGAAAGGAAAGGAAATTGAATTGGGAGAGAGAAAAATTATTGTAAAGTTATGGAAAGAGGGAAAATCTTTTCGAAAAATAGGAGAAACTGTCGGCAGGTCACACTCTTCCATTCAAAGAGTAATTAATAATTATAAAGACACTGAAGATTACCTCTCACGTCCGCGATCTGGTAGACCACCCCTTTTAACAAACCGAGAGAAGCGAAAAATTGTACAGCAGGTTAGAAAAGAACCTAGGCTGACGGCAAAAAAAATAGTAGAAAATGTACAAGAAGAATTTCATAAAACTATCAGCAAAGATATGGTGAGAAGGACGTTAAAAAAAGCTAACTATCACAGTCGCGTTGCACGAAAAAAGCCATTTGTGTCAGAGGTCAATCGTCAGAAGCGGATCGCCTTTACAAAAAAACTCTTAGACAAGCCCATTGAATTCTGGGAGAAAGTTCTCTTTACAGATGAGAGCAAATTTTGCATTTTCGGCATTAAAGGTAAACAACTTGTATGGAGAAAACCTAATACTGCCCTTAATCCCGAAAATTTGAAAGCGACTGTAAAACACGGAGGTGGTGGAGTTATGGTTTGGGGGTGTATGTGCACCAAAGGGGTGGGAAGGTTGGTTTTCATAACATCGACAATGGACCATAAATGTATATAGACATTTTAAAAGAAAATTTGAAGCCTAGCATCGAAAACTTGGGCTTGGGGCCCGAATACTTTTTCAACAAGATAATGACCCCAAACATTGCGCCCACAACACTAAGCTTTGGCTACTATACAATACCCCAAAGCAACTTAAAACACCTCCACAATCGCCGGACTTGAATCCCATCGAACACCTCTGGGATTTACTGGAACGCAGGATTCGGCAACACAACATAACGTCAAAGGAAACGTTAAAAAATGTTGTGATTGAGGAATGGGCCAAAATCAGTTCGGACGAAACGAAGAAATTAGTGCACTCCATGCCTAAACGTTTAAGGGAGGTCCTTAAACGTAAAGGTTATCCGACCTCATATTAATATAGAAACAATGATCTCATTTATGAATTTTTTATAAATACTGTCCTGACTTGTACGCAGATTTTTGCATACCCGTTATTTGTAGAATTTTTAGTTTTGATTTTTTTCTGTAACTACTGTTTCTGTTTTGTTGAAGCATATTTTGTTAATAGAATTATATGTAGTTAATATACAAAATAAAAAAAAATCAAGTTTATCACATTAGATTATGACTCTTATTTTTTCAATTAAAGTATTACAAGATTTGTGTACGCAGACTTCTGCTGCTGAGTGTATGTATATTGTCAACATCTCTATGTGTATAAAGGTTGACAGATTGTCAATATATGGTTTGATGAAAACGAAAATACTTCATATGTTGACAATATTGTCCGTCTGAGATAGATATTGACAATCCTACTTCAGTTCTCATTAAAATGAGCTGGAGCTCAAAAGAAATTGCTTATTTTATTTACATTACTACGTAATAATAAATGTAGATAGAATCCATTAAAGTATCTATGGACGAAAATGCTATAATAATGCAAAGAAATAGTCCTAAGATATTTGGCGTCCCAGGGCTATTAAAACGACTGCTCCCCTTATTACTCAGGTCAGGTAATAAAAGACATACAAAAGTATCAGAACTTCAAGAAGTCAATATATTTGCATTGCACTAAACAAACTCAACATAATGAACAAGAGCCATATATTACATTTATTTGCAAGAAAACAAATAACATGTCCATCTACTAATCAATCAGAGCGCCTAAAATAGCCATAACCATGGTAATAATCCCATGCAAATTGAGATACGTTATTATTAAATTTTATTGAAAACTATACAGCGTTAGGAATACGTTATTGCTTTGTCCAATATCACCGTTGAAAAATTAAAAATGAAAAATTGTCGAAACAATGAAATTACTTTAATAAATCAGATCTGTGTGACAAATGATGTAATGTTGCATGCAGAACGATTACAAGACAACCTACAACCGAAGGTAATACCGAAAATCCACGTCGTCGCACCTATTCACCCTTCAATTCAGTTCGACTTGAAAAAGAATCTGAATATATTCAACATAATAGCTGTTTTAAGGAAAGGGTAAAACTGGAACAACTTATTAACAACAAACACAAGTTCTAACATTCCGAAATTTGTGGTACCTATAAGATGAATTGTAGCAACTGCGAAAGGTTCTATATTGGTCAATCTGGTCGCTCTTTACACACCAGACCTGAAAAACATTTATCAAAAAATACCTCATCATTTTTCAAACACTTTCAAGAAGAGAACCATAAGTCTGACGTCGGCAACATATAACTAGTCAAGTCCAGAAGCAAATCCAGAGAAATAGACTAATACGAAGAGTACATGATACTACTTAACAAAAATTTAACGAAGAGCTGCTATGGACATTACTAATATTAATAAACACTGACATTTTTGAACGAAAAATGTAATGCCCCACATCTGTTTTAAGGAGCTTTAATTGACGGTATTTTGTTATTTTTCATTTATAATTATTTTATTGATTTTCCAAAAATATTACTATATTTATATTTTTATTGTTCATTATAATCGTAAGTGAAGTAGAGCAAGAAGTACCTCGAAACATTTTTCGCACAAATCTAACTTAATAAGGTAATTTCATCGTTTCACCAGTCTTTTATTTTTAAGTTATGGAATGTTACTTCAAAAGCATTTATCTCATTTTATTTTATTTCATTTAGTTCGCTTAGGGCCAGCTTCTGAGTATTTGTAAACAAATTAAAACAAATCTATCTAACGTAAGAAGAGGTATATCAAACACAGAATTAAAACCTTTTGGAGTTGATACGCGCATCTCATTCAATAAATTCATGTAAGCAGCCCATATTCTCATTCTTAAGGCGTTTTATTTTTAGAATAATCGCTACACAAGCTGTTTGACGGTATGACATCTTTGGCTGTCAGTTCAAAGCTAAGTAAATCAGAGCCACCACAAATTGTGAATGTTTATTATCATAAATACATATATTCTATATAGTCATACATTGATGATGTATATTGATCGTATGAGGACCGCTCTATGCTACTTCAGAAAGCTTACTATTAGTACTTCAGAACAACAAAAGGCGCTATCAAATCTCAATTTTAACCAGTGAGTTGTTTGAACAATAGAAAGAAAGTTGTTTCCTTGAAAAACTTTTGTCTGTCACATTAGTTATTTCCGTTAACTAGTTAAGTTCACTTATATTGATTTTAGTAGAGATATAGAAATATGGATTTCTATTGTTGACAGCGTGGCAGTTATCTACATTTTTGGTGCAATGAGCTCATATCATAGTGAAGCTTTTTAATCAAAGACATCGAAACAGAGCATGCACAACATAAATACGATCGCGAAGCTGTGAACAACTTTAAGAAACTGGATCGGTAGAAAATAATAAGAGTTATGCTAATAAGATAGTAGATGAACTGGCGGAGATGGAAGTAAGTGGATATTTTATCAAGGAAGAACCAATTCCCTGCATGGGGTTGCAGCTTATCCCAGACATTCTTATTTATCGGTACGCAAAGTGACAAATCTGCATACATTTCGCCCTTAGAAGACTAGAAGATTGCAAGTACTTAACGAGGAACAAAATGATCATTGCCAGTCAAAATTAGTAAAAAATATTGGCTTCAGATATTGAAGGAACGAAAACGCGCATGTGACAAGAGAGGAACATACCCAGAGACCTCGAAACGTTTTATGCAAGAATAGTAGGTGACGTCCACTTGAATATGTTGGAGAACATCAGAACATGATGAAGACGAAAGAAACTAACACAGTAAAGCTTCGCTGATCCGAATTAATTAGAACAAGCTTAATTCAGATTCTGAAAGCATGCAGATTACTTAAGTCATATTTAAATATTGTCAAAAAGGTGTTATAAATACATACATATTCACAGATTTATTGTACTTGATAATAATATTACCTATCTGCAGTTTATCTTGCAATACATATCATATCGTCTTCATGGAGAAAACTCAGCATTTATAGGTAGAACGAAAAATCTGTAAATTCCGATTAGTGAATCTTTTCTTTTCAATTCGGGCTATAAGCGACATAATGCAAATTTTACGATTTCTAATTTTGTTCAGATTACAAAAGAATTCGTATTTGGGAATGCACGAATTAGCAGTAGAGTTTGACTGCAGTTTACGAACATTCTTCCAACAGAATGGTGATGGATGAGATTTCCTAATCACCAGATTGGTAGACAAATGAATGGCCTTCACGATCACCGGAGCTCACAAGCCCTGACTTCTTTCTTTGCGATCATTTAAAGTCAATAATTTATATGAATAAGCCCATAGATTTAAATGACTTACTTCAACGGATTATCAACGAGCAGTGAAATATTCCATGAGGAACTTGTTAGAATATTATCCTATGTTACATTTCTTTACTTAAAATTTAATAATATAATTATTAGAAATTTAAATTATATTTAAAAGGAAGTATTATATTAAAAACATGAAAGAAACTTCAAATTGATATCATAGTTCTTTAAATGATTGGTTACAGTGTATAACGACTCGTCAAACATTTTTTCAAAAGTCGCACGGCAAAACCCGAATGCTTCTAGTTTTAGATGCAGTATTAGTCCTAGTGATAGTTCTAGTATTAGTGCTAGTGTTAGTTTTAATTTTAGTTCAATTAATACCGGTATCGTCCAATTTCGTTTCTATCCATTATTTCTAAAGTCTTTGAAGAAATAATTTACGACAGATTATACTTTAACCTTCAACCTCAATTTATTCAACAACGTGAATGGTCGGTTGAAACGAATTTGGTTGGGTTTGTAAACTATATTCAGAAATCCATGAATGCCTTCAGGTTGACGCCATTTTTCGCGGATTTTAGCAGGGCATTCAATAAGATACATCATTGTATTCTCTTAGAAAAACTTGGTAAGTTTAATTCGTTGAATGGTTTGCTATCATGGCTTGCTTCAGCGCCGTCCTAAACCTAAGGGCTAATAGCAGTCTGGGGCGCCGAATATCTTAGGATTTATTTTATGATTTAGCAACCCTGTATATTTCAATTGAAGTAAAATTAGAACTGACACTAGACCTAGAAGTAGAAAGGTTTGGACCATATATGTTGCAGATATTTAGATTGATTCGTGGTTTGGCTGATTCCATGGAGCTCAATGCATCCAATGCAGCCACTTTTCTATCTACCTTTTCTCTCTCGTTTTTCTTCTTCTTTCGCCTGTTGTTTTCAAGAAATGTGTACGGAATTGATTGAGGCTTGAAATGATACTTGATGACTCCCGATTAGTAGTTTAAAACAATATACACATTTTAATACGGACTTGTAGTTACCCATGCGTTAATGACAACGCCTTGTATAGGTTTTTTAGTTTTTAAGGAAAAAATATATCAAATAATTGTAAATTTTTAAAACTAAATACTTAAATATTATTGAAACATTAGTTAAAAATCGAAAGAGTGTTATCATTGTGTTACGACAGATTTAATACAACATAAAAAATCAATAATTTATTTTGTACCAAAATGGAAAGCACCAATAGAAGAATTAATGCCAAATAAATTCTTATTTTGCGATGTATCAAAGAATAAATTTAAGAAATCTACGACGTGCCATAAAAATGTTCTATCAATTATTGTAAAGAATGACATAAGAATTGGTTTGGTTGACCTAAACACACTTAAATGACGTCATATGTTTTACTTTCTGTACCCATCTCGCTATTACTATGTCGATAGAACTTTCAGATATATGGCGCAACTGAAAGTGATAATTTACTAAACACCTGTCCAATTTTACGAGTTATTCCTGAGAGAAAACACACCCAAATTCTATAAATAAACCACAGAGTGATGAATTCTATCAAATTTTAATTACAATAATATTTTAGAACAGTGACATCAATTTTTAAGAACCATTAAAAATTTTACGTAGATAATTTGTGTATTTACAAAACAAAACAAATGTTATAAACATGTTATCTTTACGGTTGATTGATAAACTGGAATCCGAAACGGTCCGTTTGTTAATTAGTGAGTCCGTAGCGTGGTTAAGACATCGGAACGCACGTTACGGGTTTTACAACGGTGGTCTCGAAGTAGGAAGTGTGCGTGAATTTCACTTTCTTCTTAGTAATGTTAAAAGCGCTCGCAGCGCCACGATGACCTAGTGGCGAGGACGGCCGACTCTCCTACTTTCCCCATACGGGAAGGCGAGTTCAGACAGTATGGATAAATGGGCGGGATCACATTTCTTAACATGTGATGTTGAATTTTTTCGCGGGTAAATCCGTCCACATACGCCGATAAAACGTCATTGATTAAAGTCCGTGAATATTTATGAACGTAAAATTCCCTGATGGTTGTCGTAAAATAAACGTTTTAGCAAAGAAAAATGTATACCGTATTGACTCTTGACTTGGCTTGTTGGGTATTTGCTGGCTGTTTATACATTCACGAATGTGCCTTAATTGGTATCATTAAGTGCGTCTAATGGTGTGTCGTGTTTTATAGCACAAGATTGTTGTGAAGATAACCGTGGGATAAATATCAAATTCTTTAACATTTTCTTTTTGCGTAAAACTAATAAATAAACTAACCAAAAGAAATAATTAACAATTCATCAGATGGTCAACCATTAACAAGTTAATTTTCTCCTTGTCAAATTAAAATCGAAAGTTAGATATATGAGCGTCGAGCACACATTCAGTAGATTGAGCAATACAGAACGCAAATGGGACGTTATAAGTCGGTCGACAAACGAAATGTGCGAGGAACAAACGTCACGAGAAATGGCCAACAACTCGACTGCAGAATGCCATAATTCCTCACCGCAGTTTCGTTGCGTAATCGTTCGGAAACTTTCTCCTCCGACGATCGCGACGGGCAATTTTTGTCGACAGTTTCAGCCTATTAATGGTCCCATTGCGTCAAAAAACAATCGATCCGACATGTATCGACAGAAAAATGGCACAACTTTTACTTGATTACTTCGAGTCTGTGCGTTTGAGAATGTATCACATACTTCAAAAGAAAAGTATAATTAATGTCTATAGAGGAAATGTTTTCTTTTTAAAACAGACAATAAAAATGGAGGAATTATGAGAGTTTATGGAGCGAGAGAAATGGTTAAGTGTAAAATAACATCAAGAATCCAGTTAAGACCAAATTTGGCTTAAACCAATTTAGCACATATTTTGCTTTGGATGTTATTGTCATTAATGACATGGCTTTTTTTGTTCTTGAAAATTAAGTGAAGATATATCATTGTTATCTATAGTTGGAACATGTTTTATGAGATGTACAGAGTATGGTCAAAAATTATTTTACGTTCTAATCATCAAACATCAAATAACGAGAACATTTTTTTTGTAATTAATTAATTTTTCGAAAATATGACGAAGGAGGAATAATTTTCTGTATTCAATCTTATAAACGTTGCATTCTTTACAATGTTTGATATCTTTGCTACAACATTCAAATATTTTGGTAAGGTATTACTAAGTTTTACTATGGTTAAAACGGCTATTCAGCAACTATCCGGTATCCAACCGGATTTTGAAAAATGATATTCGCCAAATATTAACACAGGATTTCTACAACTGTTAAATATAGATATGCCGCCAACTCAATATACCAAAAGTATTAAACAAGCTTAATTTTTTCAATTGCAAAAATAGTCAAACTGGACATCATACGAAAGCTTGTTTTATTCTGAATTCGAGAGTCTAAGTATTTTGTCGAAACAGCGATTGCAGAACAAATTGTTAATTTTATAAAATGCGACAAATTTAGGTTGAGTTCAAAAATTAATATCTGGAAAACGAATTAAGATATTCGAGTATGGTCTTGTTCTGAAGAAAATAATACTTCATAAACGACAAAATATTTTAACAAGATATCTTAATAATCCGATTTTTTACGATTTTTCAAAAACGAGAAAGAAACTGGCATTTTTTATGAAATGCTACAAGTGCAAAACTTGATATCTCATATACAAATTGACATATTCGGGTATGGTTTTGTTTTGAAGAAAGTACATAAATGCTGCAAATTTAGGTTGACTTCGAAGCTTGATATCTCAAAAACGAGTTGAGATACTCACTATATGTTAGGTTTTTGTCTAAGGTAAGTACATCCGTATATACCTCTGATTCGGATAATATTGGATACATGTATATGATATAAAACTAATGTAGTCGAAACTGACAATTACACATAATGGTCGTATATATATATATGCTAGATAATCGAATATCCGGCTGAATATGTGAATATGTGATGTCAAATATTCGGTATCCGGCTATTTATAAAGTCAGTATTTGTTCCATCACTATCCTGTACAGTTAAC
Source organism: Onthophagus sagittarius (assembly GCA_036711965.1). Taxonomy (NCBI): domain Eukaryota; kingdom Metazoa; phylum Arthropoda; class Insecta; order Coleoptera; family Scarabaeidae; genus Onthophagus; species Onthophagus sagittarius. The sequence goes on from JASERS010000001.1 coordinate 52,239,070, forward strand.
TTCATTTTCTGTGAGCTGAAGAAAGACTTTGCTTATTGCGAACCCGTTCTTGTGGAATGAGGAAATAATTTTAGAACTTGCTTGTACCAACATGAAGCTTCTAATGACGGTCCTTACTAGGCACTACCGATTAAAGATACATCTCAACTTATTGCTCCTAACTGATAATGTTGATTGTCGACTATCGTTGAAGCAGACTGTTGAACAATTCTTATACCACTGTCATGCAGAAAGCATATTAAATTCTAAATACACCGTTGGAAATAAATCACGAGCACATCTTGTATAATATGAACGCTTGTATTTAACGCAGAAGTGGCCAACCCTCATGTGGCCCTTCTTGGATGATTTTACAGCACGCAAGATTTATTAATGTAGTAATAAAAACAATAACAATAAATCATTTTGTTTTAAATATATACTTCAATTTTTTTTTGTTGGGTTTGATTGTTTGGGTTGGCCAAATGTGATCTAGCGCAATGAAATTTGATATGGAAGTAATACTAAAGTAGTATCTCCTGCTGGAAGGGATGCAGCAATGGCGAAGATATCCTCCGTATGTGTACTTTGTTGCATCATCTTCCAGCAGGGTTGCGTCGTTCTCTATGTAAGAATAACTTATATTATTTTAGTACTATTTATGTATCATACTAAGCTTCATTGCTAGATATATACGATCAGATTATACAGGGTGTGCTGCTGCATTATTTCCAACAGTATATTAGCGAAGAGAAATACCAATCACTTATTCGTAGAAAAGTCCACTTTAGCTCCTCAAAGGCTTTGAATAACTTTTCACCGAGGAAGGTAACACAAATATGAACGTACATGTTAAACGATCTGTATAATACATTTTTTTATGTAATGCATCCATTGTCCTCAATCTGTTGAGACTATTTCTTTTGTCCATATTTCATTAATTACATTATTATTAACTGTGTTGAGTACTTGTTTTGACTCCTTCCCCAGCCCTTCCTATTTCCTTCCCTACTTTTCTCAGTTCTTGTTTATTTTTATGCAACAGTCTGTATTATTTCCAGAGTTATCGCCAAATGTATTGCATGCCGTGTTTTGGTTACTTCTTAGTTTTTTATCTTTTGCTTTTCGGGATTTTCTTCCTAATCTGGATAAGTTTTCGAGCACAACATAATTGTATCCAATATTTTACCTTATTTTTATCATACCTCATGATATTTATATTTTTAGCATTTCTAATTCTCTAATAATCCGCACTGAGTATCAAACTTGTCAACTTTGGAAGACCTTGGAATAATTTCCAAAGTTTATCAAAAAACTGGTACTGGAAAGCCAGCAATTTTTACTATAAATGGTTTCAATAACCTGCTTAACTTGCAGGTTTAGTTGTCTTCGTTCATTCTTCGCAGAAGTGTTGAAGTGCTTAGTATGGAATTATTATTATTATAATAATAGCGTTTCATTGTATACTAAACAACTACTAAAATAATACAATCTATGGTCCTCAACATATTCAGCTCCTCATCACATCCACCTACTTCATCCAATACCTGCAATCTTCAACCCCTTTTCTCAGAATTTGATTCCTGTCTGCTCTGTGAACTCCTCCATCATTATCTTACCATACCTTACATTGTGTCTCCCTTGCCGTGTCTGTGATCTTCTCTTCTGCGTCATATGTCCCTATAAGTTAGTTCTCTTCACATTTCACCTTTTCCATACTTCCGTTTTCTATCTTAGTTATTGAGTATCCCACTTTTCCATAATATCCCTCTGTATCTCCCTGTTCATACATTAATCTTCCCTCCTTGATTGCCCTGCAACTCTCTCGCAGGATCCAGCAATGCAGTCTTCTTTCTATCCTCTCCTCATACTACACTGCTCTAAAAGTTTTGTCTGTTACTACGTGATAAGGTTTGGGCTGGGCAACTAGAATGTAGTAGAGGTTGGAATGATATGGTATTCCGCTTCTTTTTATAAAGTTTTTGGAGTGTTTAATCGGGGTCACCAATGTGGAGTTAGTCTTAATTTTTAATTAACCTTTTTATTTCTTACAAAGAAACACGTATTATGTGCTTTTGTTTATTCTTTCTTTTTGATTGCATCAAAAATCATAATAATAATGAATAAAAATTGATTTAAATCAATTTAAAGCTGGATAAATGCGTTATGCTTAGATTACCTTTGATGTCAAGGTTTAATAGAACGGATTAAATACTAATTTCTCCAACATAAAATTTTTATTTGTTTGACAAATAATTGGACAGAAAATATACATGTTCGCTCTCTATGAATAGGAACATCAACTAGAAAACTAATAAAGTCCTTCGCAAAATGTATCTTTATCCAATGTATTGTTCTCCTAGATGTATTTCTTGGAACCTCTAAGAAATCTAAATGGCTAAATAGCTATTGGTGAACTTATAGATAACGTTAATCTTCACATATTGAACATATCTTGTAAAATGTTTCCTTTTCCACTTCCAATTCCTATTTATTGTACTCAAAATAATTAGCGCTGATTCTTCTGTTATTCTGTTATTCTTCTGATATCTTCAGTTTGAAATACCTCAATAAAACACGCTTGCCATTTAACACTTTAATAAAATTGTTATAAACGGTTTGTTTAATATTTCCTGAATATTATTCATCAGGCACTATCTATTTTGTTTGTAAAATTTAAAAATAACAACAAAAACCACATAACAAAAAACAAAAATTCCATTGCTTACCAATTAAAGTCCTCAAATCAAATTAACAATAGAACGTTATGTTTAATCGTTTCTTTGTATAATTTTAACAAGTAGCTGAATGCCCAATAAAAAAAGTCGTGAATCATTCATGACTATCAAAGTGATCATAAATAATAACAATATCTTTGCATATCAAATCCGACACGACACAATAAAGCCGATCGTCCGCCGCACCGGTTACATTATTCTTTGAATTAAGTTATTAGCATGTTTTGTTATACCAATAAATAGGTGTGTTCATCACGAATTAACAGGTAATAATAACATGGTGAGGAAATGTTCAATATTCGACGTGAAAAGTAGAATTTACATCTACCGATGTTTCCACCTGTGTAATTAATCTAATACATCCACATTTCAAGTAACATTTTGAGAAACGCATTGCGAATTATGTGTATGTAAATTAATTGCGAATTTATTCATGCAACGAGGCTTGATTTATTTTTGTTGAATATTAAGATATTAAACGTGTGCTTATTCACGTTGCTCCTGTACCAACTCAAAGTATAGGCACAAATAATGTAATTAAATAATAAAGCATAATTTGTCAAATATAGAACAAGGAGTTAATATATTCACATTAAAATGAAGTAAACCAACATTACCGTTAAGTAGAGATTAAGATAACCCTATAAAAATACAAGGAGTTAATCTTAATTTTATTCTTAAATTTTTTATTGCTTTCACCAGATAAGGCTTAACTTAAGGTAGTGAAATTGACACAAAACCTTCACATCCTCGTCTACAGACTTGGCATACGTAATGTTATCTTGATGCTAAAAAGTCGGTCAAATTTTGAGCCGTCCTTAATCTGATAAGTCGGATAATAATGTGTACGAAAATACGTGACATGTGATTGAAGGTATGTTGATGAAAATCGACCAATTAATCATATAAAATCTCATAATTCGTTTAATTAATACGATTTAATTAAATTAATCGAAAAAAAGCAAAAAAAATTTCATTTAACGAAAATGTATGATCCAAAGTTTTAATGAGTAATAACAATAACACAATTGAAGTGCCAAATAAAATATTATGTTGGCAGGATATATTTCTCTAATTAACTGTGCTATGAATTTGTTTACGTCAAGAGCCAAACTATTTCTCGTAATAATTATGTACGCTTATGATTTTTATTGAGAAAAGTTGTAACGAAAGCAGCTGCCTTGCCACGTTAAAATAGAACACCTCTAATATAAGACAGTCGTCTTATTTTCGGACTTCTTCTTACTAATTATTTGCTGAACCTCTCAGCAAAGCAAATAAACCTGTAACGGCAGCCAAAGTTATCTATAAATGTCTATTAAATTGTCGTGGCCTTACAATTTAATTTTAAACTTTGTAGGTATTTTCTTGCTGAAACCTTATGCACCTCACTATAAATAAAATAACAATTACTTTGTTTGAAATTGAAAATCTGAAGCCAAATATTTTTGTTAATTTTAGAAATTAACTAGAGCAAAATTTCGATATAACAGATCTTTATAAAACGAATTTGCGATATATTATCTATTTAATGCATCAATATATTTTGAACTTGGGTTATTTTCTATTCCAGAAGTTTTCAATATTTTTCGGTTTGCGGGCTCCCTAAATAATCGGTTCTTTTTCCGTACGCCTGAAATATATTCGATTTGTTTTAATTGTTAACTTTTCTGAAATATTGGCAAACTTTCTGTATGTCCTTTAAGACGGCTAAACCCTAATATTTTTAGATCTAAGTCAATAAAGAATAAACGGACAATGGTGAACACAGGACCATACCAATCTTCAGGAGCCACAAAAGAGGGGAGATAGCCTCTAAGATGAAGAATTGAAAGATGTTGGATGCTGTGGAAGTCATATATCATAAGATGTGGTCACTAAGTAGTGACCACATCTTATTAACATAGGACTAGTTCTCGAAACGGATGAAAATTCTAAGGAGGAGACAGCCAGGGGATAGAGAACAACACCCGCATCTCTACTGCAGCTTTGCACATAATTCGAAACAGAAACAAAGAAACTAAAGAGTTGCTTAAAAACAGTATGATGATAGCAGAAAAAATTTAACAAACCTAATCGAAAAAAGAAAAAGACAAATATGGAAAGAGCTGTGTGAGGAGTTGGAAGACACTTATGGGGAACTACATATAAAATTGCAACAAAGAAACTAAGGTTACAGAAGAGACTAGAAATTAACCAAAAAACTATAAAGAAGGAATTTATAGAATTGTTCCCACATATGGAAGGTGAGAGAAGCGCGAAAAGCGATAGCGAGGGTAACGGCAGGAGATTGGAACTGACACAAGAGATAACATTAGAGGCACTGAACAGAAGCGCAAAAACTTTTAATCCCAAAAAAGCGTCGGACAATGACTTTGTTCCGACATTCTAAAGGTATGTATGAAGACAGAACCAAGAATATTCCTAATGATAGCTTAAAACAAGGAAATTTCCCAGCAATCTGGAAAGCAGCAGTGTTGATCCTGATAGGGAAGGTGAGGAAAGAAAATCAAGAAAAATCGTAAAGATATCTATGCCTCCTAAGCACAGCCGTAAAACTCTTAGAAAGAATAGTAAACTGTGTTATAATAGAAGAGCTGGAACAAAAACAGGTACTCGGCAGGTTATTGGAAGGGTAGAAGCACGGTGAACGCGGCGGTGCATTATGTACATAGGTAGTAGTGCAAGGCAATGAAAAAAAGTTTCGGTGGCACATAGAATAATGATTAGTGGATAAACAGAAAGCCTTTAATTATAAGGATTATAAGATTATTATAGTACAATCTTATCTCACGGAACGAACGGCGATTCACCCCGGTGGAGAAAGAAAACGTATAACGTGGGGTGTCCCGGAAAGATCAGTAATAGGCGGCACTTTTTGGAACCTCTACTATGACAGAGTTCTTCGAATAAGAACGGAAGAAGGAGTAGAAATAATGACATATGTTGATAACACCGAAAAAAGTATGAGACAAGTTGAAATACTGCGTAACAAAAATAGAAATGGAACTGAAAGACGTGGTACTGAAGCCGGTTTTCCAAAACACCGAGATAGTAATTTTTGAGGGAAGAAAGAATATCCAGATTACAGTGGGAGGCGTAAATAGAGCAGCAAGGGGGCGATGAAGTATCTTAGTGTTTACCTCGACAAAGATTTGAGACTGCCCAGACATAATGATGAAATATGAAAAGGCAGTCAGGACAATGTATGCTCTCTCTGGAATCATGCCGAAAATAGGAGGACCCTGTCAGAGGAAAAGATAATTAATAGCGACTATAATATAGTCTATAGCCATGTATGCAGCGCCGGCATGGAAAACATCGATGAAGTATAGCAAAAATAGAAAAATATGATAAGGACTATAGCGAGGAGAGCAGCGATCTGAGTGACTTCAGCGTACAGAACAACTTTTACGGCGGACCGCGTGACCGCCGCGGGGGAGCGAAAACCTGAGAAGATATGTATGAACGTTGGCAGGAGAAATGGAAGGGGTGCAAAGGGTAGGCAAGACACTTTATAAGAAATATGCGCGAATGGAAAGCCCATGCCCCTAACAAAAACATTTATGCCACACAGGCAATTGTGGAACACTGGAATTACTATGGAGCTATTGATGGAAATAATTAAAATAAAAGTGGAGGATGAGAAGTGGATAAAGAATGGAAAAATACTCTCCCTCCGTCGAGGTATGAGCATCGAATAATGAAATGGTAAAAAATAATTTTAATCCTAAGTCCCCTTAATGCGACAGCTGGATTCCATCAACACCGAGAGCTGATAACTGGCAGTTCAATCCAACAGGATATTTTCCCTTTTTCCAGATATAAACATGCCATTAAATAATACTACTCCAAAAGGTGACCCCACACTATCTGATCACACTAAAAGGTCATATGTTTGTTTGCAAATTAATGCTAGTTCTAGATCTAGTGGTAGTATACTTTTAGTATTAGCTCTGCTTCTCGTTGTTGCTTAGTCTTAAATTGTATGCTTGTATCGAAGTTAAAGTAAAAGTAAACCCAGAATTTTAGTAAACTTAGTTTTTATTTCTTACTTAGCTCTAAATTGTTTTAAATTCTAAAGTAATAAAAGTACAATTTATATTAGACCTATAACCTAGCTTTAGTATCAACACTAGACCTAGATTTAAAAACATTAGGGTTTAGCCGTACGTCTCTTAAGACGGATAAATTCTAATATTTCTAGTTTTAGTACTCTGTTTTTTGCTTTTAGTACAGGTTTTATTGGGTTGGGCTCAATCTTATGAGATGTATAGCTAACCCAAACGATTCTAGTTCTAGATCTACTGTTAGTTCTCGTTCTAGTATTAGCTCTACTTCTCGTTGTTATTGAGTGTTAGGTTCTTGTATAATTGTATCGAATCAATACCTAGAATTAGTATATATTAGTATCTATACAATTTAAGAATTATGTACGGCGGTTTTTGTGTTAATTGTTATTCAACACTAGTTTAATGTATATTTTTATTGAACTAAAAGTGAACTAACATTATATCTAGACGCATTCGGATTTCACCATCTTAAATAATTCTACAGTTGTTCTCCTTTAAGAAGAAAATAAACTGTTAACTCCATAATTTATAGTGTCTCCCCAAGCTTTATCCAATCTTTTGTTTGAATCTCTACTCAAACAAAACTATATCAACTCCGCGACATTGAAATCAATAACAGCAGGAAAGTGTGTTTGTCAGAAATTCCCGTTTGCTCAACTGGCGTAAAACTTGATAGTATTGCTTTCCACAGTTATTAATGCCAATTTTATTATAATAGGTCAGACAATCGAATTGCCATATATTATCAATCGGACAATACACTCCCTATATCATAATTTACGAGCCAAGTACCACAAGAACTCTCCGCGTTCAATCTACGCAGATAAAGTAGCGTTTCTATTGTAAAACTAATAAGGTTTAAATGTCGTAGCAATTTATGTTTTTTTTTAATTGTAAGTAAAGGTTCAATTATTTTCGGTGAGCAAACATGGACGAATGGACCATTAAATCGTTTTAAGATATCAATGAAAGGTGGATTCGTTTAGTTTGTAGATAAGAATTATCCAAATGTAGACGCAGCTTAAGTAGTACGAACACAAATAGAAAATCTCTTACTTTCATCTTGGTGCTTGGTCGCAGTTGTGCAGAGGAGGAAATGATCTCTTTTTCAATTAACAACACTCCCAAGTAGGTACGTTGTTTATGTCCGCGGCGGAACTAGTGCGGTACTTAACATACTGTTGCAATTAAAAGTGGACGGGAAAGATAAGAGTGAAATTGCAATAAATATCTTTCCCGTCGGCCAACAGTCGTTGCTTGGTAAACGGTCCATTGCGTTCGCGATTTTGAAATGGTCGTAGTTTTATATACCTAACCTGGCACCGACTACGCGTTTAATATTATTACCGTTGAACGTAAACATGGGAACTCCTCAAAAAATTCTTCACGCAAGTAAGAATGTTTGTGAAGTTGACCCAACTTAACCGGTGGGGGGTTGCCAAATTTTACTTTTTTACACAGTAATGTGAGCAAGACCGGCTTTGATGTTATTCTTGGAAAGTGTCTAATGCGGTTTCAAGCTGTAGTAAATTAACAACGAGCAACATGTGCTTTAAATAAAGAAATTTTTATAAAATTAAAAAAAATATACAATATAAATCTTGAAGAATAAAAACTATGATATCAAAATAGTATTACTAAATTAACACTAGTTACATGCATTGTTATATTTTGATTACTTTAAGATATTAAAGTCATAGTGATAATGTGACCATCAAATCATCATTCATTACAACTAACTAATCTAGCAAAGTAAAACGCTACTGTATGCCAAAATTAAACATTCTATTTTCAAGGCTATTCAAGCTTATTAATAATGCAGAAATATTTCTGAACAGTTTAGAGCTAAAGTAAGGGTAATAAGAAAATGTATAATATTTTCGTGATCTTAATATCTCCGGCAGTCTAATAACTAAAATTATTGGTATTTTACATTCATTCATATACAAATTAAAGCACCTTACGGATAGCTTCTATTTCAAACTATTTCTGGTGTTCTTTTATAGGTATTAATCATACCAGACACATTATAAATAAGTTTTACTTACTTACTTCGAAAAATGATATTGATGCAAATAAGACATTAAACAGAAAATAATAAAAAGTATTTGTTCTACCTTTCTTTAGACTTTTTCTTTATACTTTTATAATTTCAATATTGCAATAAAGCTAGTTAATGCATTGTAGCTCTTTAGCAAGAGTAGATGTGAACCAAAACCACAAAACTTTAGATTCCATTTAATTGAACAACGGCTCAGCAATTAATATCGTATTAAAACACAGCACAGCAATGCATTGAAGCACTCCAACAGCAACACATCTCGACCAAACGAAGACTAGAGAACTTCTACTTAATTCTACTTAATTAAGTCGAGATTGCAATATTTATATATAGGCTGTCCTGTATCTTCCTGCTCATAGTATTATACGGTTGATTATTCTGAAGGGATTTTTCTAATGAAATTTTTCGAATTGTTTATGATAACCGCACGGGAATTATTTAAAGTCGTCCAATGACGATTTTGGGACATGGTTGCGGAGGTCGTAAATCAATACCAGGCAACCGTCCCAAACTCTGGCCTATCACTCGTTCTAAACTCGTCAGTAACTTATTTAGTAAATTAGTAGTCTACATTACAAAAAGAAAATGAAATGATCAATAAACAAATTTTTGTGAGGAATAAACACGTCAAAAACGAGTTTAAAACGACAGACAGGTCGAAGGATGAGCAAATTTTTTGAATTTGACTTCCGACCTACGAAGTCGTTATCCTGATAGTCGTTACCCCATTGGACAACTTTAACTTCACATTCGACAGGAATCTGTTTTAATTGATTTATCTTTTTGATTTGATTCTTCTCTATCTTTTTGATTATCGATTTATCTTATTTCTTATATATACTACATGTATTTCTTATAATACATGTTTTTATGAAAACAAAATTCAAGAGCATATACAACGTTACACGTACCAATAAAATAGAAATGAAAGCATTTATTTATTTGTTGTTAAAAAAAGAAGTGAATTTTGGTCCGAAATAAGTTTAAGTAACACTTGCTCCCTCCAAGTATGTCTCATTGAGGATTGATTCTTTAAATGCATACGTTTTGACAATACCTATACAAGAAAGAAGCGCAAAAACAGGACTAACTTGCTGCCATAACTAGCATACTTGACAATTTTAATCAAGTCTGTAAAACAAATTACAGTTTAGATGAATATGTGACCTTACAGGAAATATTAATATGATAGATATTAACATGTCGCTCATATGATATAGCATTTCACAGAAGATGTAGTAGCTTTAGGGTCTTTATTTCAAATAAACCAAATAAGTATGGAATAAAAGTATTTTCTATAGTGGTCACTAAAACATTTTGCACATTGCATTTGGATATTTACGTTCAACTGCAACCATCAGGCTCCATAACCATATTTCGGGAAGAGGACGTAACGATACCATGGACGTTATTACGTTATTACGTATTACGTATTACGACACTATTGAACCAGCGGGTTCAATAGTGTCTAACTCGTAATTCGACTACTGCATGAACATTGTCTAACAGTGGTACAATTCAATCAAATCGAAAATCATTGCCGCAAGGTCTTCAGCTTTCGCGTCCATACTGATATGATTATAACATCGTATGTACCGAAGAAATCTAAGAATGCTTTAGTTACATTATCATGCACTAGGTAACAAAGTCGACGAAAATTCTGGTGGAAATAAAAAGTAAAATATTCAATAATAATACAAAGAGTAGTGTTGATGTAGTTAATAGAAGGATTACATCATACAACGTTGCCCGAAATACAAGGTGTTGATCATTCTCTTCGGCGTATTAAAAGTAGCTGCAATCAACGCATTGCATTCATGATAAACAAAAGTAATTATTCTGTTGGTAAATTTTCAAAAATCAGAGGACTGTTTTAAAATAATGTATCCTTCAATTGTATAATACTCCGACAGTAACCATATTGCTAAGAACGCAGAATCCAACAATTTTGTTTATAAATGATTTTGGATATTTTACCCATTGTATTATTTTGGATACCTTTTATTAAACATAAGAGTTACTTTTAATGTTTGAGTGTTCAATCAAAATTGACCAGCATATTGCAGCGTATCCATAGAAATTAATGCCGAAGTTAATCGAAAAGACACTGGACTATATTTAATTAAACAAAGGTTAGAGAATTTTGGAACAATCAGTATGGTGTCAAAACAGACCTGCTTAACGCATCGCAGTGTTCTTAAACTCTATTGCTAGGAGCGTAGAAGTAAAGAATGTTGGATTTTATTAGTTAAGCCGATATCACTTACAGCCAAAGTCAAAAAATTTGTATTGAAACATGAGAGATTGATAGCATTACAGTGGTCAGGTAAGAATTGATTGGCCAAACGAAGAGCGTCAAATGAGGATTAAGACATTAGGTTTATCTAGGATTATTAGAGATTCTTTAAGAAAATTATCGCCACTTTGCATACCTTTTCACAAGAAAAAGTTGTCAGCTTTTTCAAAAACTATTTTGTACTATGTATCCTTGTTCAATAATTCGATTTTGTTGGAGCTGTGATAAGGACTACGGCCAATCGAAAATAATTTGTCATGTACATATGTCAGATCTTTATGTTCTTACATATCCTTTGGGTAAAAAATAGCAACGATATTCTTGAAAATCTTCTCAAATCGTCATTAAGAAAAAAAATTACAAATATGCAACACTAGTAATCATGAAACTGTTCTGAAATCCTGGAAAACTTAAACATCCATGAAATTCCAAACATTTTCCACAAAACGTTTATGATTATCACATTCATTCATCATATTCATCACATTCGTTTATCACATCACTAAACCTAAATATTTCTAGTCCTAGGTCTAGTGTTAATTCTACTTTTAGTTGTTTTTCAATATTTTTCATTGACTTAAAACGAAATTTAAACTATCGGACACTAGACTTGGAAATAGAAACATTAGAGTTTAACCTTACGTCTCTTAAGACGGTTAAACCCAAATGTTTCTAGTTCTAAGTATATTCGAAATAAGATCGAATCTAAAACGCACCCCATGGTTAGGAACATCTGTCTGATAAAAATTGTTTTATTTTCCATAATTATTTAAGGTTAAATTAAAATTTAAATATTCAGAGAAGCTTTATTACCTTCAGATAGCTTTTTCACTATTTCTTAAAACCATAAAGTTCGATAATGTTAATTTTTCCTAGAGGCTATTTTACAGAAAATTTACGAGGCTGTTTGAAATACCAATGTGGTGATTACGAAAGCCTAAGAAAGCTTTACATTCAAATTTGGTTGTAATTTGTTTATAAATTGTGCGTTACCGTTAGTTGTTGCCATTTAATTTGATTAAAATAATTCTGTAATTGGAAATGTCTAAAAATGGACTAGAATAATGAAGGATTCGTTTGTATAGAAGTATTTCCTTATAAAATATTTATAGAAGTGGTGTTATTTTCGTCAAGATAGTTCGACGTGTTCGAAACTCACGTAGTTTATTTTCGTTGTCTAGTAGAGAAGGACGTTTCTTGTCCTCGAAGTACCGTTAGGAACAATTTTGGAACCGATTCAAACGCTGATTGGACTATCAAATGCCAAAATCACTAAATTTGGACGTGTTTAAAATTAAGCGTCCCATCCGGTGTCGACTATACAATAAAACTTTTAAAGCAATTTCTTCTGTTTAAGGGTACAAATTTGTTCCAATCACTATTTTACTCATTAGATAGATGTATATACATGGAATTACAGTTATTAATTATGATTTAATTTTACAGTAACAATCTTCAAGGTAGAAATTAATTGATTTCAAATATATTACAGTCTCCGTTTAATATTTATTGAGTTAATTTGCACAAAGAAATTATCACATATTAAAAATGATATTTTAACCGTAGAAAGTTTAGTTGTGATTTGTTGATACATTACGTAAACGTGTCTGGTGGCCTGGTCAGTGTTGGTATTCGTTTATTTCCAATCGTGAAATTTTGTCGGTCGCGAACCAGTGAAAGTTGTCCGCCGAAAAAGTTTCTAAAAACCGCTTTAAGGCGTTTTTACCAAACGAGTTGCCTTTCAACCGTATCCCGCTGAAAACCCCTGAAATTATCCGTGAAATACCGGAAGAAATTATCCCGATCAAAGAAAGCTTTATAAAATAATAAAAAAAAACTATATTAAGGTGAACTTTAACGATTGCAGTAAAAGGCAATATTCAACGGAAATCAATTATCGAAATATTCTAAGGTCAATTTATGATGGGAAAAGAAAAAAATTGCCAACCTTTGGCGCGTTGAGTTGACAGTAATTGGTTTTGAAAGCCAACAAGAGTGGCGCTATAAATCTCGGCATTTTAAATGTTCTAAGCATGCGCGAGAAGAATATGCATTCAGATTTTGCTCAATAAACAATAATTAATATCTAACCGATTACTAACTCGTGTGTGTTTAATAATAGGCAGCAGCTTCTTTAATGATTTCAGTTTTGTAGATAATTAGGTGTTTCTGTGAAAAAAAAGTTTTATATAATTTTATGAAGTACAAATTTACTTTTGAAATCAGCTTCTACTCGTAAACCTAAGAAAAGTAATTTTAGTTTTAATGAAAGTAAAACCATAACAAATTGTAATGTACAAGAACTGTTAGTTGGTAATAAGTTTTGTCCATAAAAAATTAAATGTTTATAAAATGTTAAACTACGAAATATTAATTTGTGTATTCGGAAAAAAATTAGATTAATAGCTTTTTATTACAATTAAGTACGTTATTTTATATAAAACTACAACTTGTAAAAATTTTTAAATTTATTTACATTTTACGTATAAAGTTATCTCAGCATATGCAGATATTAACTAATTATTCCGATTTTATGTAAAAATTGAGTAAGGGACATATTAAAATATGGCTAAATAAGTGAATAAAATGTTTATGTATTTATTTGTAGGTGAATGTATTTGAAGACAAGTTCTCAATTCTTTATAATAATTGTTATAAAAAATTGAGAAGAAAATTGGAATTATGAATATTCATCAGTGATATTTCTGAAACCAAGTTGTAGGCCTAGTATTAGATGTATTTTTAGTTCCAGGAGAATTAAAAACAATCTAGAGGTAAATCGGAATGTTTCTAGTTCTATGTCCAGCATCGGCTTTAATGCTACATTATTAATATCAACCATAGATTCTTATGATTATCTATGATCAAATTGAAGTTTGAATTATCCATATTGTAGATTGACAAGGATAACATTGCAGGGGGAGTAATTACTTCAAAAAGTAATCTCATGTCGACCTTTCCAATATAAACATGGAAATATTTATCTCAAAGTTACGAAACACAGTTTTTTTAAGTACACTCACCACTACCAAGGGTTAACTGGTTGATAAGGATAATATTTTGAGTGAAGTGTTCAACATGAAAGAATATTAGAATTCTTATATTCTCGCAATGTGTTTAAAAATAAGAGAAAAGAATCCTTTCAAAATTGTGCCCAGGGGCGTAGTATGGAGAATGTGCATTTTCTACAATAATGCCACTGGGTTAGATTACTTTGGGAAATTTTCTAAACCATAAGCAAGTAAAATCAATTCCAAAAGTCAATTCCAACCATAATTCCAACTCAAAGGAGTAAATAATAAGACAGATCTACTTAATTCCATAGCAACATAATGAATCAAAAATAATAAATAAAAATATAATATATAAAATAATATATAAAAATTAACCAATTTAATCACAAAATAACACAACTGCAAAATAAGCTCATTACAATCCAAACCAATGAAGATCCATCTCACTATAATATAAACTGAACAGACAATTGACTTGGATTGTTTTAAGAATTTATTACTATCACAAATCAATTAAAAAAAATTTAAACTAATAAAACCTACCCGCAAAGAAAATTGTAACCTGCAAGTACGCCAACCAAAACCAAAAGCATCTGATCCAATACAAAATAAGCGACCAAACCGTATCGTAAAGCAACCTAATCCAATGTTAAAGCAATCTAACGTTAAAGCAACCTAGTCTAACGTTAAAACAACCTAGTGTAACGTTAATACAACCTAATCCAAAAAAATCCAACTAAATAGGAGGGCTATACTTAAAACGAAAATTTTCTACAACGAAATCCAATCTTGTTAACATAATGTTCTTATATTATTTGGCTAGTGAATGATAACATGAGCATATTTACGATGGTTATGAACTCGTGTTCAATATTTTGGATTTTCATACAAAATAAATATCGCTGTCTGTATAGGGTGGTCAAAGTTGGGTGTTATTATAATTGCCATCCCAGAAATTGTAAGAGATGAGAAAAAAAGCGCTGCATTGTCCGAAGAAAATCCACTATCAAAAGGCTCAAATTTCTATGATTTCGAAAAACGCCGCTCATTTTTATCCCAACCTATATATAAAAATCAAAATAATGGGTTGATATTAGCTACGATACCAACCCAACTCATAAATATTAACTTATTTTCGAAATTAAAAAAAGCGGTTAACACATACTTAAGTGTAATTTCTGATATTTTTGCTGTGGATTTCATTAATATTAGAAAAGATACCAATAAAACCCAAATCCTCAAGCGTTCTGACACTTAGTGCCTACAATTTCGCGAAGTCTGATGTAGGATATAAACGTATCTCAAGGAAATATTTTGATATATCACAAATTAAAATGTTTTAATGATCGTTTTCCTTCTTTTTACAAATGGTCATTTTTTGTCACAATTGTATGGAGTGCAACAAATATATTGCTTGCATTTATAACAAGCATTTCCTAAAAACAATATATTGAAATAATACAAATGGCCATCTTTTCGTTTCTTTTTCCATGGAATATTTATTTATCATCTTATCCGTAGTACCTGCTGCGCCGTTACACATATTGTAATAATAATTCCATAATTCCATAATGTCCGGCTTCAAATGATTATCCTCATGATTTCCTATTTTATTGTTATGATGTTCAAATCTGAGTACTATCACTGATTTACCATTCTTAGATACGGAAGAAGCCAATGTTATATTATTCGAGAAAGCAAAAACGGTTGATTTTTCTAGTAACTTTTTTTTGGGTGGCAGTGCTGGCGGTATTTTGCTTTTGTTTTGTTGGACTGTGCCATACAAGGTATGGTGATGATTAGACAGTTCATTAGCCAATGGTATACTTGTAAAGAAATTATCGGTAGTAATACCATAACCTCGATTAAGGCATGAAACCAAGTCAAGTACAACACGCTTTCCTTGATGTTTTTCAGGTTTAACATGTATTTTTCTTAGGTATACTTGCAAATTAATTTATTTTGAAGTCTTGTCCTCAGCTGGTTTAGTTATCTTACAAACTCGAAATGGGTACCTGCCCCTAAATCCAACAAGTTATTCATCCTCTATTATAGAGGATAGCTGCAAGTTTGTCTGCATTTGATCGTTTTATTCTATTTATAAAAGCATCAAACCTCATAAATGATATAAGATGCTGAATTCTTTCAGAGAACATGGCGACGGTAAATATTATTCGAGAATACATAGGATTCTTGCAGCACAAAATTCTCACTGGTTCTCTTGTTGCTTTTAATCTTATCTGTTGGAATCCAAGTCCTATTCTTTTCGGGATATTTAGTGTTATATTCTACAACGATTTTGACGGTTGGTGGATTAGGACTCCATTTTCCATCCTTTGCCATAAACACCTTCTATCCCGTCTTCGTTTTTATAATCATCACTGCTTTTACCACAGCTAGATTCATACTAACAAAAACGCATTTGATTTACATCATGAATCTACAAAAATCGTATTTTATTTTTGTAGACCTTGTTTTGCTTTCAACTTCTAGATTATCTTCTGCTTCAGAGACATTTTAAAAACACATCTTGATTTAACCTTGTAAAATAAGAAATTGCTGGTGCAATAACAAATAACAAAAGAAATGAGTGAAAAAATGGGCTCGCGAAAATGTAGTCTATGTACAAAATAGAAAAATAACAGATGTGCAACACGAATGCAGTTGAATTTAAAAATTTTAGTTAAATTTTTAGTAAAATTTGTAAAACATTATTCGTATCTTTTATAATTTCTGAGATGGTCTATAACAATACCGTAATCTGCCGACCCAGTACATTGCAATAAAATATATAAAACTAGTGTAAATAAATGTATAATATTGCACGTGAGTTATGAATCACCCTGTATAAAGTATAATAAGAGTTAACGACTTTACAAGCTGGAATACTAGTGCATCAGGATTATGAGACAGAACAAAATTCTTTTAGAGATTAATCAGTTAAGAACTAGAGTAAGAAGTTATAACACAATTGTTTCACAACCTCTACCACTTAACAGTATTCAACATATAACAGTGAAGGGATTATAGAGTGGTCAACATAGAAAAACTTGCAAGTAATGGTAGTATAATAGAGAATGTGTTTCTTGACATTGTGGTTAGCAAGGACAAGGTGGCTCATAGATCTTATTTGAGTAGGTAACAGTGGAAGCTTGAAAAACATCAAACTTGAGGTAGTTAGAATTTCTAATTGTGAGTTCGTTCGATACCTTTAGTAAATAATAAGTTCGCAAGTAGGTTGAAATATACTTATCATCTAATTGATTTAACACTTTTGATGGTGTTAAATTAAAGTGTCAAAACGGCAACTGTGATTATCTAAATTGATAATCTATAGATTTACATTTTTAAGAGTATTATGATACCTAAAAGACTATGAATTAAATTTCATCATGCACTTCATTTTGAAACCTTTAATGAAAGTATAATGGACAATGAAAATTAAGTCGACCAAAATTAATATACGAAATAATGAAACTGTTTTTTAATGGATAGTTGTCACATATTAGTTATTTCAGTTAACTATTGTAGATGCAAATTATGTGGAATTAGATTGTCATTAATTCTCTTGATTGATTTGATTGTATTCTAATATTTCCTGGTATGACAAAACTAACATCAAATTTTTTTCCATTTTACTGAAAAGATATAATTTTTCGATTAAACTAAGTAACTTTAAACAATTTCTGAGAAACGGTTAAGAACAATGCCGTGTGCTACATGAATCGGAAACGGACAATTTAATAATATCTACGTATACAACATACATATAGCTGTTGTGTTCATATCCATTTCCATATTAATTAGATTCATATCAAATTCGAATAATACAATACAAAAAAGTATGAAGGCATGAAACGTTTGTTCTGCAGTCAAGACATTTTTAATGCTTTGCATAATTACTGGTATGCAATTAACGTTTAATTAGTATGCGCGTGTGACAAAACCTAACTGCTCGAGGCCTCAAAGTTATCTGATATTGAAACGGTGCAGGTGTATTTGTTTAAAGAAAAACCAATAAAAAATAACACCAAAGAAACAGATTAGATAGTATTTCATAAAATATCATTTTTAATACAAAGAAATTATAATAAAGTGAAATCACCTCCAGGTTCCGACCTATAATTATAAAAATGAGGTGGATAACGGTTGGTTGTTCCTAGTCGTTAGGTTCTTTGTTTATTTTTTCGGTTTCACGGTCATCAAAATTCACAATCGGTCGAAGAGAAAGTACCAAAATTCGCTTCGACAACCGAAAAACCGTCGATTTTTTATGTTCTTTTGGAACAAGAATCACGACAAAAATCCTTTTATTGTCTCACCGCCGCTTAATAAATATAAAACAAGGAAGTCAATTTATTATGCCTAAATCTCGAGAAGGGAGAAAGTGTCCCAACCGAGCTCACATGCTTTCCGATCGTTCATTCGGTCGTGATCGATGGCACGGATAAGCTAAACTCGTTAATCACGATTGTGATGTTTTTCAATGCGCGCGACAGCTTCTTCCGTTATTGTTCGTCTTTATACAAGCGAGAAAAGCTTCGAAGAGCTTTGACTACGAGGAGAGTTCGTCTCACGACCTACGTTTCAAATCACTTCACGGCGAACGTTAATCCGAAAACATTATAATTAGTACCAGGAAGCTTAGATTGTACTTAATTTATTACAGACAGATTAATAATTTCTGATAGGTTGTGGGAGTATTGAACCTTAGGCTAAGCGCAGATGAATTAATATTTCATTTATAAGGTTTAAATCGAAATTGTACGCCTCAGAATATAAATTACGTTTTAGATAAAGAAGACGTATTTATTATTAATTTGTTTATTTAACTTGACGTTTAAACTATTTATTAAGAACTAAATTTATTAATGGAATGTTTAATTTTGATCAATCGAAAATGTAGTTGGTAAAATGTTAATCTATAAAATGATTTAGAACATTGTATGAAGAAATTGAATCACATTCAGAATGCAATAAATTTGTTATAAATTATTTTTCTGTACAATATAACATATACATCTTACAAGATTCTGAAAATTATTTTTGTGATATACTTTTCAACGGCGTCCATAACAAGCGGACAAGCGGCTGCAGTTAACTACTTTTTGTGTTAAAGTAGTTGTATTCTAATTACTTGCTCTATAAGTAAGTAATACTCGATTATTTCATGCTGACATAAAACATTCATAGAAAATAGTTAAATAGGAAACTAGTTAACTGCTTTAGGATTTCTAACTATTTTTATTTATTTTAATTCCTTTTAAGTAATTTAACTGAAATTAAATAAAATTATGTACTTTGGCGTTACATCACTACAGTACTCGAAAAATAGAAGTACTAATAAAGATATGCGCCATGATTATTAGTTAATTAAGCAAATATTTACAAAATATATCACCAACACACCACCATCAGCAGCAATTGAACGGATGTTCAATTATAAATTCTTGCTTAATTTGTCAAGAAGACATGCAACCTTTGACAATCGTTTTGAACAGTTGGTTTTTACAAAGAAAACTTAATTTACAAGTTAAAAAAGTGGTTAGATATTTAACTACTCACTACTTGGTAATTAGTAATCAAACTACTATAATTTAAAAGTAGTTTATTTACCAAGTAGTTAAATTTCATTTTGGTGAATGTTGATTATTTCGATACTTGTATGTACACGCTACACTACACGATATTTGGGAACAGCTATAACTACAATTTAATATCGGGTTTACAGTCAGGGTGTCTCCCGACCCAAAAATATTTTCCGTATTCTGGACTAAGTTCTAAATTCCGGTACCTGAAGTAAAGGTCTCGAGATTCCAAAAAATAGCCACGGAATCAAAATACGTTTGCAAACCAACATTTAAAAACTTACATTATTATTTTTAAATTTAATGTTGCTGTATAATTTAACCATAGCCGCCGAATACGTGGGTTCTCTAGGTACGCACTTATGCAACATTTTTAATGATTTTATCTAAATTGAAGTTGCCATTTTCAATGTCAACTCTTTCTTTCTAATTTAAACCCAGCATCTGCTGCGAACGTTTTTAGTAGAGCACGTATATTGAATTAAGACCTTTGTTACCATGCACCACATGAGTACTCGATGTTGCGAAAGTGTTTAGACTTGATACTGCTGCTAGCAAAAATGATACTGCTTCCAGAAGACCTGAAATGTTTCGAGCAGATATGATACTACTTCTAGAAGGTTAGATCTGCTTCCACAAGACTTGATACTGCCTCTAGAAGACTTGAAATGTTCCCAGAAGACTTAATATTGCTTCTGGGAGACTTGAAATACTTCCACAAAGCTTGGTATTGCATCTAGAAGACTTGAAATGCTTTCAGAAGACTTCAGATGCATCCAGAAAACTTAATACTGCTCCTAGAATATTTGAAATGCTCCAAGAATACTTCCGCAATACTTGGCATTGCTTCTAGAAGACTCAATATTATTTTCAGAAAACTTGAGATGCATCCAGAGGACTTGATACTGCTTCCAGAAAATTTGAAGTTACTCCTCTAAATTGCTTTTAGGGATTTATCTCCTAGCACCAAGAGTATTTTCATTACAAAACAACAGACGGTAGAAAAGTAGATCCGATTGTTTTAATTCTTCCTTAATTTCGAGATTTTTAAAATCCTGGGATTTACGGGATAGATGCGGGATTGGACCCGGACCTACCATTCCTTTCATGAAATCCCGGAACTGACCCTGGACCAAATATGGACTATTATATATGGACTAAATATGAAGCATGGAATCAATTCGATATAATTTTCGAAATCATTCTTGGCGGAAAAATGATTAGACGTCTTATATTTATCAACACGCATTTTTTCAATTGGCACACATGAAAATTTTTCAAAATCTAACGTAGAATCTCTGAATATAACAAAAAGAGGGGGTTCCTAATTAAGAACGTTAATTTAGGTATGGTATCTCAATTTTGGGATATCTCCACATTTCAGTTTTATGTTAAAAATTGAGCGTTCAAAAATATATCATTGATGAGCCTTTATATGTTTGAGGATCGATTTTTAATAAGAAATTTAATGGCGAAACCAATTAGCGATATCCTTTATGGTTTCAGAGACACAGGATGGTTTTCAACAACCTGCATTTACGAAAACTCTTCATAACTTTTTGAAAAAACTTCCTTACTTTTTATTATTATGTAATAAATAATCACAACTTAATGAAGGAACTATAAAGAATCTATGTTCCTATTATCATTTTCATCCGTTTTTAAAAGTTACTTGTACTTCCTTAAATGATGTGAGTTAGCAACTAAGCAAGTAATGTGTACAATTTACTTGGACTCTAACGAGTACTTCGTAAGTTTATTTCTAGTTAAGTTTCTCATCAAGTAGCGTGTAGTGTGGATTCAGCTTAAAACGCATCCCATTATTAGGAACATATGCCTTAGACCCGCTTTTACCAACCTCTACTTAAACAAACTAGCGGTGGTTATATCGATTTTAAGCGCACCCATTGGTTATGAGCCGGTTTTTAACTGTTAGATAAATTTATCAAGAGATGGTAAAAGTAGCTCTTAATCAAAAAAATATTGAGCCTACCCGTGTATATAATATGATATAATATGTTTATATCATATATAATAGGTTACCCCGAATGCTTTTAGTCGTAGGTCTGGTATTAACTAAAACTAGAACTAACATTAGAGTTAAAACTGATACTAGTTTTAGAACTAGAAATATTCGAGTTTTGCCGTACGTCTCTTAAGACGGTAGAGCCCGAATATTTCCAGTTCTAAGTCGCCCACATTAATAAAACCCATTAATAAGACGTACCCATTTATTAAGAACATCCGACAAAAATAATGCGTCTATGATTCGATCGAATACAATATATTTCTTTACAGTTTGATAAGTTAACGATATCCTTCATAAACATATATCTAACAGTTTTTTTGTTATACCTGCTATGGTAGTTTCAAGTTCATTGGAATTTTACTTTCTAATCCGCGCACACTTAAGTAAATAACCACGATAATTAATAAAATTGCAATTTTTCCCTGCGTATCCTTGAAGGTAATTCACTATTTAACATTTTTCATCCAAACCACCCACAAGGTACGTAAACCTTATGGTCGCAACCATTGTTAATGAGTTATAGCTGCGTCATTAATCAACTATTGACATTTGCATACACACAACCTTATTTAAGAGACATCAATCACTACAATTAAGTTTTAGTCTTTTACGTTACAAGTCGACAGTTGATAAGTTTTTATAACGCCATTGGTGGCTACTGTAATTGCTATTTGGTGGGTGTCGATTTTACCAATAGATATCGAGTAAAGCACTACGTAATTATACCGACACCGCGCAAATGTAGAATAGATCCGCCAAGAGATACGAAGACGTAATTGAGCAATAGTAGGTTAAGCTGTACAGTGCAGTGAGTATGTTACGGCCGACCGTATACAGCTGTGATTTACCAACGGTTGATTAGTATTCATGGCCTTACCGATGTTCAAGGTCGAGAATTGAATGCCGAGGTTATTTTTCACACAGCGGTGAGAAAAATTCTGCTTAATCACTGCCGAGAAAAGAAATAGATGATTTCCTCAAAACTCACCTGAAAATAAAAGAAAAAAAACATTAATTATATGGAAATATTTTCATCAAATAAGGCGTGATCGCCATTCTAACCAATTGTTTAATTCGCAGAAAATTTATATTAGCAACAAAAAAATAACGTAATTCCATGTCGTGACGAATGCAGGACAAGAGGAAAGTTGTATAGTTTATTGCAGTTCACAGTCGCCGAGTGTTTTAATCAATAGGTAAATCTGGAATAATTTTGTACTCTGAGTGCGTATTTGTATTCACTGAACCACAATCGAAAGTGAAAGATATATGGATAGGTTTTATTTTTAATGTTTTGGAGAATGTATGGGAATAAAAGTTTTTTTTAAGATATGTGAATTTCTATAGGGCGTTTTAAAAATATTAATAACTGAGCTACTAATTAAGAATTTATTTTTTTTATGACGTAACATCTCGAAATCAATATTAAATTTATACCTAGAAATTGGCTTAGTAAAGGCAAATCAAACCCAACCCAATGTCTTCTTAGAGCTGTCAATGCAAATTCAATCTGTGTTTAATGATTGTAAGCGTAATTTTCAAAGTAAATTTTGCCCTGGGAAAAATTTTAATTTGCATTTTCTGTTCATTTACTTTTCAAACGTAAACGGTACAATAAAATCAAGAAATTTCAATAATTATATTCCTTGTTCATAAAATAGATATTTTTTTTATTTACAGTATAAATCAACCTTAACAAATACCTTAAATTTATCTTGATAGAAAGCCTGTACAACTTAATACACTCTTTCTTTCATCTTTGGCACGCCTGAAACGTGCTACAATAACACGAGATTAATATGTAAAAAAACATCAAATATCGTTGACATTTACCGTCAGTAAACAGCGTTAAATGTTGAAACCATCATATCATAAATCATCATTGGAAGAAAAGTTAGGAAATATATTGTGACATAAGAGGTAAGACCATCAACAATTGTTGAAAAATTGTTTTGTATAAATAAAAATTTGTTGATTGTTATTTCGAAAATCTAGCCGTACGTCTCTTAAGACGGCTAAACCCAAATGTTTCAAGTTCTAAGTCTACTGTGAGTTCTACTTTTAGTTCATTAAACATATATAACATGTTTGTACTGAATCCCAAGTAAAACTAGAACCAACACTAGACTTAAGAATAGATAAATTAGATTTCAAAGCAGAATTAAAAGTGAGAATTATGTTGTTGGAGTTAAGATTAAAAGAATACATTACAATCCCTGGTAATGTATTCTTTGAGTGATTTATGGCGAGGATAAATCATTTTAGTAATGAGTGAAGAACTGTGAATTTTGTCATATACGCTTGAAACTTTTTTCATATTGTAACCATTGTTAAAACCAATTTTAATGATTCTTAAAAGTTCAGCTTTATAATTATTATCATTAAGAGGTACAATAGATTACCTGTTGCCAAGGAACCGAAAAGCGGCTTCTTTATGTTGCTTCTTCTTTACTCCAATTCAAATATACTTGAATACAATGAAAGCATTAAATATGATTGAGCTTTTACTTTAATCATACTTTCTATAAGATTTTAATTGTTTGATTAATTGATTAATTGTTTGATGATATCTATTGTTATTTTTTGAAATAAATTTTTAATGTTCAATGATAGAAGTCTGTGTGTTTTTTGTGATATACATTAAGTTTTAAGTTTATTGATGAATTAAATTGAACATTTTATGTTGTGAGAGATTTTCTGATTTTGGTGTCATTAGTGTAGAGTTAAAAGAGTTATTCTTTATGTAGCTCTTAAGTATATTGTAAAAGTACATATAGGGTTTCTTTTAATCTTAATGATATTAGTCTCTCTAAACCAGCTTTTTCTTTTTTTATATGTGTTATTATTCAATATAACATAACTTACATCTTTGTCACCCATGGTGTCGGTAAGTTTATTATTTTTAATTTTTTAGTTAAAGGACTTAAGGTTATGTTAGATCGATCGGAATGTTAAAGATTTAAAAGAAAATTAGATCTTATGTTAGAATTATAAGCTAATTGCAATTCTATACTAATAGCAAGCTTAACCGGATTGGTGTCTCTGGGCAATGAGAACTTATGATTGAGGTTGAGAAGTTCGATGTCTCCTTTGGTTAAATATAAATTACTACGGTTTGTGTATCTAGCACATTGAGATATCTTGACAAAATTTTGCACAACCTATTAAGTTAGTAAGTAATTCATGACTATTTCATCTTGCTCAACACAAGCTTTAATTCATACATAACATAAGATGATAGAACTTATGGGCCAAGAAAACTATGGCGAAGTATATTTCGAATTCATCGATTAATTATCACGTGGATCACGAAAAGTTGCAAGTTGTTTTCTTTTTACTCATGTTGTCATGTTAAATTTATGTTGTCATACCTTATCATTATTATGACTAACCAACCCAACCTAATTATAATATGACTATCCTAACCAATGACTAACAAAAATGTGATAATTGCTACCAATCAAACAAAGCCCAGAATGTTGGTTTGAGATTACCAATTATAGTAATATCACAGTTCTCTGTACAATTAACTGAGCTTTAGTACACAGATAATTTCGAACATCACAAATTGAATTTGAAATTGCAAAGATTGTACATAATGTTGATCGAATTTCAAATACATCGTATTGGTAACTAAAGTTCTAAATCTTCTAAATCTAGAGTTATTCGTTGTGAAAACTTTAAACACGTTTTCCTCAAAACTATAATTTTCAAACTGGCTAGCAGCACAACTCAAACAATTTTTATTGGGAATGATTTCGCATGTTGTTAAAGTTATATCTTCATTATTTAAACAAAAATGTTTTTAGTCTTAATAATTCTATAAATTGTTACAAATCAACATTATAAAACACTGGTACATACTTCCATAAATATTAGCCTTAGGAAAATATTTATGAAAATTGTATTGTTCTAGACAAAAAACTTACAACTAGCCATTTGATGCCGTTTCAAAAACAGCATTTTCATCAACAGTTGAAGAATCCACCATTTTCATTTTTTTTAAAGAAATACTTTATCTACTGCACTAAACCTGTATTAATAAGGTGACTAAGAATATGTCACACTTGCACTCGGTTAGAGTGGTGATACCTCTTCGCACTAAAAAAGTTTTATGGCAATAAATGTACATAATGTATGCTATTAACTGTAATGCAAAGGCCCAACCTATTATAAAAAGCTTGCAAAGAATTTCTTGGCTATATATGAGAAATTGCTGCAGTACTTTGGATTTTCTTCGATTTCTATGAAAATATCCAGCTTTTTATCTTCATTTGCTGCAGATCTCCGCGTACTAGACGTCCGCAGATCTTTAACATTGCCAGTTTTTCTAAACCGTTTTAATGTGTTGATTCTCAACGTATATAACGCTCATTACAAATTTCAGAATTTTAATTATAAATTTCTTTCTGCATTCATATAGCTTCGGTATTTAATTATATAATTTATTTGTTATCTTAAATAAAAACATTCAAATTCTTAATTAGTATGGTAAATAAAATACTAAACAACCTTTACGTAAAAAGTTTTTTACAACGTGGATATTTACTCTAATGTAATATTACTGACTCAAAATGAAACCTCTTTTTAATAATAATAATAATAGTAATAATCCTTTATTTTCACCCATACAATACATTATGACGGAAAAGAACAGGGAAAAAAAAATTAAACATATCTATGGTAGAAAAAAGGTGTTGGGCTCAAATTGCCACAAAAGTGGTATTTGGTCTACAACCCAGCCCTTAAAAGATAATAATAATAACAAAAAATAAAAATAATAACAAAAATACAACGTCGCAAAATGGCAGTTAGATGGTTTGTAGATAATGGAAGCTCAGACTAGCTTTAGTTATGATTTTTATAGAATAGAGAATGAATTTAAATTAATAAATCTCTATGAATAAATTTATTATATAAATTTGTATGGTATATATTTATTTATAGAGAAATGCAAACTTAAAAGAATGCCTCCGAATATAATTACTATAGTGAAGGACACAATGAAACTATAAACACGTCATTTTTTGATAACAAATTGCAAGATGTGGTAAAGAAGAGAGGGTGGCTATATTACAGTAGTTACCATAGTCTATAAGGATAAATATCATAACGAATATCCTTAAAATATACATTATCACCTTAAGAACTAATTTACCTTACTTCAGTAAAGAGTTTTCACTGTCAATAAATCTGCGTTGATGATTCGTTTTTGTGCGAAAGTATCTAGATGATGTTTTTATTGCCAATTTGATTGATATTTGATGTTCCTATGTTTACAATATAATAATCTTTCAAACAGTAACCTTTGTTTCAATTTTTTGGCAACACCAACGAAATATAATGCTATTTTCGACTGAATTTTTTCTTAGAATTTAAATATTATTTTCAATCTAATTTTTAAACAGTGATTAAACAAATAATTATATTTGTATATTCTGAAAATATTAAAATAATATTCTAAAAAATTAATTTTCTACAAATTTAGGTTATCTCGTATATTAAAAAAAAATAATCAAAAAAGTGAAAATGATTTAAATTCTACATCTTTATTTACTTTAAAAAAGCAGATATTTAGTTAGTTTCATTATAGTTTTGAATTGTTATTATATCAACAAATAATATGTTATTATATAATCTGTTTTCTCTGAAGAATCTGTATAAAAAATTTTAAATAATCTATTTTACTTTACAATTTGATTTAAATGAAAATTTTGAAATCTTAAAAATAAATTAAATAAACTCTTAATCAAAGTTATTTATGTTCTTTTTTCGCCCTGCGTTTGTGAGTAGAATAAAGAATTATTAAGACTATTTTGCATACAACATAAATCAAGTCTTAATTTTAAGGAGCTTCAAATAATAGTGGTTTCGTATAAAAGTTTTGCTGGGAATTTTTGGCACCGTCTTCAGACATTAACATAATCATATTTTTTTGATGATGGATGTTTTTTGTGTACTTTCATAACAAAACCATTACTTATTTTAAACTCTCCTATATGATTTCTGGAAATAAACGCTTTATGGGAGTTAAATTCGTTATAAATCTACATTTCCAAACAGGTTGTAAACGATAAAATATGCTTTAGCGTGGGCGGTGTCGTTCTGGTAGATGGACTTCAAGATGCCGTCCAAAACGATGAACTTGGTGACGTTAGTGACGAGAGATAATTTTATATGCATATTGCAACCTGTCTGAGAGTTAAACGATATTCAGTTTGTTGCCAATGAGGATTTTCAACACTTTTTTGTCATCACCTACTTTGTATAAAAGTATTATTAAAAGTATTAGCTATTAATCATTTAAATATTGAGAAATTTTCTCATAGTATTTTCGCGTGTATCTTTAAAGACCAGGAAATCTCGCGGTTGATTACCTAATCGATTCGTACAAGAAGATTCTCCCACTAAATAATAAAATGCGTTTTGTTGTGGTACGCAACCGAAAAAGGAGTGATCTAATGGTGCTTTCCGCTCATTTATTCGACTCCATCTAGTTGAATAAGCGGTCAGATCCTACTGTGGTTATAGCTGTTGTGGTACGGTGTCTGGCATAGAAAACCGTTAACTGTCGCCGTTCTATGTCCTACTGAACCAGACTGTTCGGTGAAAATGAAAGTTGATTACACGCGGAACGTTGTTCGCACGAAGAGATTCTCTTCCTGTTAGCGTGTGACGCTCATACACTTTCTGTCCCACTCTTGTGGGAATTCAAACCCACACCACCAACTATGAAGAAGCAAAAAGAGATTATGATGCACATATTAAATAACAACATTTACATCTTACGTCGATAACAATGGTATTAACTTGATGAGGTTTGAAAAGAATTCTGCGTCAATCGAAACACGATTTTGCTCAGATTTAGTTGTACTATTGGAATTATGGTAATGATGTGGTGCTGGAAAACCTCCGATGTTGGATTCTTAGTAAATTATATACCTGCGTTGTTAACGCGCTCGTTTACGTCGTGCGTCCAATGTCAAGGATTTATTTATAGCTTTGAAGAGGTTATTAATAAAGTGGACGACGTATTACGTACTTGGAAAGTCTTTGGGTATGTTTTGTTTGTCCCGTCTGTCAAAACATTTAAGATGAAAGACCATTTTATGAATAGTTATTTAGCGTGCTAAACAGGTCTGAAAGATTATTAAAAGAATTCTACCGACTCTAATTACATAATTAGTTTTAAGAAAACACATAAAACTTTAATACTTTAAATTGTAATTTTACGAGTATGTTTTTTTAAAGTTAGAATTCATTTTTTATATGACTTCCTCTTAACATAAATTAAGAATCCTATAAATATAATCTTAATGTCTATTAAAAAACTTTTCCCTTTAATTTTTATATTAATATTATTAGAAACAAAAAAAAATAACTTCCAGGATATTAATCATTGAATCAAATAACTATCATTAACTAAACCAATTTCCTTTTCAAAACATCGTTACCGTCGCAAACATAAACGATCGAATCCAGTTGTTCATCGAAGCAGACGGAGAGTAGCCAGGTGAAAGTAAAACTTATAATTTTCCTGACACACTAAGCCTCTAAACGCATCAATGAGGTAATTCTTGCACAATCCGCAACTTTCTGGCTCTCGTATAAGCGCCGTTTTCCCGCGGCACCTCTAATGAGACCATTGTTCTTGCGAAACCCAATTAGTAAGTATGAAAAACCGAGAACATTACTCGTCGTATTTTTGGCAGGACACGCTCTCATGGCTTATTGTTTTGTCTTCTCCTGTTTCGTCGCCGTGAATATCATTTAATCGTTTTAACACAGCGGGTGGAAGACAATAAATGGCGTACAGTGAAAGTACGAAAAGATATATGAATGTCGACGACAAAAATGGAAGTATACATTTATACTGGGAAGGAGTTTAAGTGACTGTTATTCTGGGTCATTTGTAAGCTTTAGTACTTCTTATTATTTTATAAAACGCCTAAATCGAGTTAATTATGAAAAATAAAAGTACTAGATAATACGTACGGCTAAACCCGAATACTTGTATCGAACTAAAACAAGAACTAACATTAGACCTAATACTAGAAAGTTTCTCTAGTTTCTAGAGTTTAGCTCTATAACTAGAAATAATAATAACTAGAAACATTAAGCTTTAGCCACACGTCGATATTAAGGCGGCTAAATCCAAATGATTCTAATTCTAGATATTATTAGCTCTAGTTCTCGTTGTTATTCAGTCTTAAATTGCTGTGTACTTGTATGGAACTAAAACTAGAACTAACACTAGATCTAGAACTAGAAAGTTTTGGTTAAACCTGAATTTTTCAATAGACATTGAAAAACCTTTAACACCCATAAATCATCAATCTGAGCTTGATTCTGCATCTTTGTCATCTAAAGTGGATATTTATAGCTCCAGATTGTTGTAAATGCTTCTGGAACTAAAAATATAACATAAACTACTTCAGAAATCAGTATAGGCCCAAAAAAGACGGAAACAATTTTCAAAATCGAGTAACTTTTTTCTTTCATTGCCAAAGGTAGATTCTTATCGTCTATCTTATCATTTTCAATATACATCGAAAAACCTTTAAATCATCAATCTGAACTTGATTCTGCACCTTTATCAGCTAAAGTATATAATTTTTTTAGGTTTTTGAAAGGTTTTAGATTAATGGTTTTTAATTACGATACCTCAATTCGTTATTAAGATTAATATAGCTAAATGAAGACTAAATGAAGATGTAAATTTAAGTTTGGAAAATCATAACAATGAGGTATATGGAACATACAAAAGTAGTGATATATAAAGTGGACAATTAAATTTTAATTAAAAATACTTAAAAATGTTGTTGGCTTCACCGTGATATCAGCATTTATTTTTCTATTTATACCTTACAATTAATAGGAATCAACAGTTGGATTTACAACACCGTAAGAACAAAATCTTATCACACCAAATTTGTTGTGTAAATTTGCCAATTGTTCTTTGTTCAATTTGTAAATATCAATTTTAAATTAAATTAAGATATAAATTGTATTCAAAGACTCATAAGAATGCACATGGGTATTAAATTTATCTTAAAGTGGTGTTCACATTATGATGATCATGATCTGTATCAATTCATGTTAAGATGCGATTTTTATAATATCTATTTAGAATACTCCTAATTCTCTTTTTACGTGAATTTTTATTTAGTACACAAATTTGATGTAACCCTTTCAACACTGCTGGGTTATATCATAATTTATTGATTTTATTAAAAAAAATCAGATTTTAAATTTTCTGTAAGCGCTTAACATCTTTTAATGGTTAAGCAAATCTTTTAAATAGATTCACCTCTTCTTTTTCATCACTTTTGCATGATAAAATAAATAAGTGATTGAAAAATAAATAATTGATACTTTCATTACTTCTCCATAAACAAAAATGAATTTATAACTAAAACAAATTTTGACAAATATGGATATTAAAACAACTGCCACTTCTTATGGCCTACTTTATATTACTTGAATTTATAGTTATGTATTTTGTAATTTGAAACAGCTTACTTAAAAATTGAGTGATATAAATGGTGGAAAAGTATTACTTGAAATTTTTATTGTAATAAAAAAAAAATATCTGAAAAATACTGTAGACTAGTATCTATTATATTGTTTTGTGAACAAAATGAACAACATTACATCAATTACACACAACTTTCTGCATTAACCAGAACAGTCGTATTGAAATTGTTAAAAGACAGGCGTAAGAAAAAATCGATTTCTTCCAAACTGCTAGGATTTAAGAAATGAAACTTTTTGAGGTTAAAAGGGAACGGTTCAGGTTCGGTTGTACTAAATTTAAATATTCTAGGATAACCGATTCATTTATATTAATTTTTAAAAATCGCCCTCTTCAAAATCGATTTAAAATAGTTAGAATCTAAGGAACATTTCAGGTTGGGTTATACCAAATTTAATGAAATTTGAAATTGAATAATGAATCGATTAAACGCTAAAAAAAAAATGGAGTAGTTGATAAAAAATTTCTTTTCTTTTGTTTTATTTTATCACAATTTTCTACATAAAAGATGTTTCTGTAAGCCGCACATTAATCTTAATCACAAATACTAGATTCAAAATGATGATTTGTGCAAACATACTTGCTTTAAACTTAGAAATGGATAAGATATGGACCTTCAAAATTGTTTAAGATTAGTTTTGAAAATATATCACCACGAAAACAATGCTATAGAAGGTATTTACAAAGGTTATTCTCAAGAAACCTTTTATATTACGATAATCCCTTAAGCTTTCCAACTGTTTCTAAAACCGATATTTTCAATTATTTTTACTGTTCAATTTACTATAATTTTTTAGAAATGGTTAAGAAATTGTTAATTTTGCTACAAATTGAGGTTGAGTTCAAAAATTGATATCGCAAAAACTAATTGAGATATTCAAGCATCCTTTAATTTACACTTCTACTTATTATTTATCTTGATGATTGTAATCATCAAAATATCTTAAGAATTCAATTTTTTACAATTTGTTAAATATTATCAAGAAAATTGTTAATTTTGTGACATGCTATAAATTTAAGTTGAATTCAAAAGTTGGTACCTCAACAACGAAGTGAGATTCTTCAGTGTGGGTTTGCTCTCTGAAAAGTGCATATTTTTCTTAAAAAAATCACAAAAAATTTAAGTTATCTAAGTTATCTTAAGCATTCGACTTTTTTCGATTTTTCAAATATAATTAAGTACATCTTTAATTTTATGAAATGCTACAAATTTAGATTGAGTCCGAAACTTGATCTCAAAAACGAATTAAGATACTCACGCACACATTGAGAAGTGTAGACTTTCCTAAATAAATTACAAAAAAAAATCATCGAGATAGCTTAAGAATTCGATTGTCTATGATGTTTTAAAAATTATCAAGAAAGCTGTTGAACGCTACAAATTTATGTTTAGTCATATATCTTAAGAACATATTTTTTCATCATAAATATCTCAATTCGTTCTTGATATACGGTTTTTACTTAAAATATACTAAGAATTTCAATCGTTAAATTGATTAATTCGAGTTATACAAAATTAAAGAATTTTTTGATAACTTTGAAGTCCTCTGGCGTCGAAGCGAAGCATTTTTGGATATACATAACTTAAATCGAATAATTTTGAGCCACTGTATACGCTTTTCCAAGACACCTGTATATGTAGAGTTGACTTTAGAAAATCGTAACAGCCTAAACTAAATCTTTATTAAATTACTTTCAACCGATCGTTATTTCATCACGATATCTCAATGTGTACATTGTGTGTATATGTGGACATTGTCAATAAAAATGAAGAAAGACATTGCAGAGCAATTAACTGCTTGATATCTTTGAAACTAAAATCTTATTTTTATATCCAATCAACTAAAAACAACCTAAAAAAACAAACGCCAATAATAATAAAAAAAATAAATAAAAACTTTAGCTATTTCTGTAAATAGAGGTGTAATAATTAAAGATGTCAATCAAGATTCCTTCTCAATTACCCGTTGACTAATTACACGAATAAATATCCCATTAAAGTTTACCATAAAAGAACTTTTCCAAAACTTTAACGAAATCGCGTTAATACTTTCACCATTTTAATCAAATTAAAATTATAAAGAAACATTTACCCTAAATATATTTCCAAATAAAACGAAAAATTATTGTTATTGTACCATAATGACCAGAAAGAAACTTTGGACAACACTGCTTATACCCAAGCGAAAGTGCTTAAAAAAAGACCGGCTTCATCGTTTTAAGTGTTCAACTTTTACTTTTTTACGAATCCCGCCAGTGTTTCGGTCCGTATAATTAAGGCGGGCGAAATTTTTGGCCAGTGAACGGAAAGAAAAGCAACCGTGTCGTATATTCATGTGTATACAAGACGTCACGTTAAAGACCGTGTTAATTTGAACTACGTGATTTCACCGCCATGTTAACGTTCAATCTTATTTTCACATTTAAAGTTCGAAACTATTTACTATAACACCTTTAAATATCGATTTTAAATATTTTAAATGTCCCCAAATTTAAAAGATGAGACTATAGAATTTGTATCATCGATTTTAATTTACATATTTTATTACCAATCCTGGATTAAACGTATAATGATTTGAATTACAACGTAAGTAGAGAATAAAGTAATTAAAGTTCGATATATTCTACACTTAATTATTCATTAAAGTGCTATAAAACACACTTAAGTAGGTGATTTTATTGCGTTCCATTCCTACATTGGGGGTCTAATTAACAGAAATGTATCGATTATTAACAAGGTATTATGTTCTAATATTAGCATTAAAACTTCCTTTTACTATTTCTTGTACGTATTATTAGTAGTAATAAACTTTCATTTAATATATTAATTTTTAAAATTTTTTCTACATCAATGTATCACGACTATTTATAACTTATAATAAGCATTAAGTAAAATACACATAACATAATAAATTTATGGTTTTGCGTACGGGGATTTTTTTACTCTAAAATACAATCTTGACATGAGATCTAATATAAACCTTAATTACTATTGTTATTATGTAAATTATAGTAGTTTTTTTAGTACTCGTATCGTCGCGGAGTTTTTTTTTGCTTAATTGCTAATTTACACCGCAAACTATTTACGGCAATTCTTTTTTTACGACGTCGGTTTGGGTGTTAAATTGTGTGCACCACAGTGACGTCGCATAACAATTTCAAAATTTAATTCGTGTCACGTTAAGAGAATAATTTTGATTCGGTTTGATAGTCAGCTACTTAGATTGTTTAAATTTCCTCTAAGGCATACTAAAAAAAGTAGTTATAAATGGGTTTCTAAATTTATACACTTACATCAAAATGTTAAGACAGTAATATATTACACAATTATTACATTTGTTTTCATGGACAAATGAAAACAAATGGACTTGATATTTCAATTCCTGTATTCTAAGCATGCTTTAAATCAACAAAAAGAAATTATTCAGGGTAGTTTTAACCAGACGATTTAAAAGTGTATCATTTAAAAGGACGATTAATAATATTCATATAATAATAATATCAAGGTGATCGTGGTGTAATAAATAAAGTTAAATAGGGTGAGTAAAACCTGGCTACTTTTAATATGTAAATATAAATTAATATTATTCAGAAACAAAGAAAAATTTGCTATTCATATTTTTCTTAAGATTGTACAATGACATTTCCTGCAAAGAAAAATTTGAATAACAATGTTTAGTTGAGATAATGTGGAAAAAAATTGTTCGTACTTGGATCTACAATAAACTAGTAAACATGTTAATACAAGAATAAATCGTTACGAAGAAACGATTTAAGTTGAGAGAAAGTTGATCAACACTTGGTTGAACAGCAATAAAAATAAGGAAACTCGAATAATCAAGTTAATAACAAATTTTTGCAACCATTATAGAGGATAGAAATATATTTCAAATCTTTAAAGACTACGAAAATGATATATTTAAAAAATAAATAAATTATTGTTCAATTCAATTTACATCGTAATTTCAATAAATCATTCAAAATTAAATTTATTTGTTAACAAATTATAAACTTTTCAATGAAAGAGCGGATTTTAACAATACATTTGAATTATAGTACATTATTATGAAATTATCGACTCGATAATTCATCGATTGCAATTAAAACTTCCGATTTTAAAAATATGTGTTATTTTTTGGGATATAAACGATATTAATCTGATTTAAATTATACAGAGTGATTCTTCTAGAGGGGGTAATGCCTGAAAAATTAAGACACTTTTAATACACAGTCTTAATATACATGGGTCTCAAACGCCTCCTTAACAAGATATAGGGCATCAAAGCTTCTTTAAATTGAAAAAGAAAACATTATCTGCAATGAAAATCCTTTGTTAAAATTATTTTCAACACTACTGCCAATTTTTCAAACAAGCAGTATTGTTGTGTAAAGTGGTCAATTATCTATCAAATTGATTTCTTGCGAAATTTTGATTAAAGTAACATTTTTTAAAATTTTTAGATTAGCTCGAAGGTTAGAAGCGTGTGTC
Source organism: Onthophagus sagittarius (assembly GCA_036711965.1). Lineage (NCBI taxonomy): Eukaryota > Metazoa > Arthropoda > Insecta > Coleoptera > Scarabaeidae > Onthophagus > Onthophagus sagittarius. Next base: position 52,274,873 of record JASERS010000001.1, read on the forward strand.
GAATCAGAAGGTGAACAATTCCAATATCTGCTTTAACTTTTACATTTAATTATTGCATTCTCACAAATTAACTTTGTTTTTTATTGCTTACGTTATTTCATTTTGATAAAATTAGTTGAAAGGTTAATTACTCAAAAACTGTTGCATTAATCAAAGTTTTATAAGATAAATTGATTTTAGACGAAAATTCTGTCCGTTTGGCATAATTAGCGGTGGTGTAGAAAATATTGAATAAAAATATTTTTTGGTGGAGATAATATTTCATTTGAAAGAAACTTTGATGCGATATATCTTGATGCGAGCCCATGTGTCTTACGACTAATCATCTTAATTTTTCATGTATTGCCTGCCCTTGAAGTCTGTCAGTGTTGTTTTTTGAATCACTCGGTATATGACTTTTCCATTTTAGCAATAAAAAGTGCGATTTTTCTAAATACATTATTGTCCTTGAAATATCCTTTTTAAACATGATGGGATATTGCCTCAATTATGAGTAGAGTATATTCGAAAAATGTGGCAATTAATTAATAATTCTGGACAATTTATAAAATTTTTTACTTATTTTGAAGTTGATACAATCTCTTGGTTTGCAGACTTTGACGATTTTTGGAAAATATTATTAAAATTACTCAGAAATATTTGGCAATCTCAACATCTTCGGGAAACGTCGTTCTCGATCCCGAAAACATGTTGTCCTTCGTATAGTTATAGCAAATAAGTGACATTATTTTCTTGATGATCAATGCTTGTTTTCAGTTTTGCACTCAAGAAATTAATTAGTATATGATTATTTGTATCCGATTCGTTCTGTAAACCACAAAGGTTCGTTTTGTTTTAACAACATTTTCCAATGTTGCTTAATGTTGATCACTTTCTCTTGCTTATTTGTACTTAAGATGTACTTTTGCTTTTTGTAAGGTTGTGCCTTTCATTCTTTTTGATATTTTGTCTATGGTCATTAAGTTTTCTTTGATGCCTCGATGTTTTTTTTTAATCTCTACCAACTACCCACCATGTCTTGCTTACCTTAGAATTTCTGTGTATTTCATTCTCCAAAATGATCTAGTATCAGAATCCTTATCAATTCTTCTAAATTCTCTTTTCTTATATTTATTTCATATACTATTCAATTTCTGTTTTTCATCCTAATGCAAGATTTTGATTACAGATGTGGAGAATATGTGTGCGAACCATAAGCATCTTATCTATAGTATTTTTGTATAACGCATCTCTCTCTATTTCCACATGTATTTTGAAGTGAGCCTTTTTTTCTGTTTGGAACAAATCTATGTGCAAACAGGGACTTAACAAGGTCACCAAGTCACTTTATTATCCAACAACGTTCAATTACAGGACAACATTACAAGAAAACAAGAGACATAACACATATTATAACACAAATAACACTCATAACATTCGTACTATATTATTGTTGTCTATTATTGTCTAATGCTGTTGGCTAAAATATTGGATCTGCCATTCCTTCGATAAAAATTATTGGTACTACATGTTGCACGCGTTGGTACCGCGAAATTGATCCTTGACAACAATTAACCACAATCCAAATCACCTTGCACTAACTTCTGTAAAAACCTAATACACTGGTCATACATTGTCACGTCCAGTGCAGAAAAGTTGTGACGTTACCGTAGAGATTCATAATCCATTCCACGATATGGGTAAGATCCCAATCCTAGAGACAAATATTTGTGAAATATCTTCTGAATTCGCTCCAAAATAAGCCTATGACACAATTATTGTGGTGACCAAACAACAGCCATATTTCATTTTGTACAAAAGAACAATAAACAGGAACTTGTGTGAGTACACATTGTTGTTACATCAATGTGTGACCAAATGTTAGACAATTTGCGATCAAAGGTAACTCCCAGATCCTCAATATTTTCTCGATATTTTCTTAATAAGAACCCCTTTGCGTGTAAAACTAACAACACCGCACTTAATGACATTAATCTTTAATTGATAACGTTTACACAATTCCACAAACACATAGGAAGGAATAGTTTCAGATCATCTACATAAGAGTACTAGGTTAGAAGAGAAGGTCAACTAGTCATCAATCACATCAAGCATATTTGAGCATTGCGTACAGTTTCTATCACAGGCATGTAACATAACAACTCAAGAATAATATATGTAAATCTAAAACAGCAGCAAGACCGTAAATGTAAAACAGTAACTATAAACAAAATCATCGCAGAAATATATCAAACAGACAACCAAAACCACTGTTATGTTAAGGTATATAACTTGTACACATAACTATTTGTCGACTGAAACAAAATTGGGAATATAGTACAGGACAGCAGATACAACACTCTCAGAGACTATTTGTCCTAATTTATTCGATATTTGTATTTATTAACCATAGAAAATTTATAAATAGTGTATTTCAGATTTCCAGAATAAACAATATCTCAGTTCTACTTGCTGAAATGAACACATTTAAGTTTATTACGTGTACTCATTCGAAATAGTAATTACTAAACTTTGTCTATTGTCTACAGTTTGTAAACACAATAAGAGTGTAGAACTTTACTTATTCCGTTCGTTCAAATATAGAACTTCCTTTTACAATCTCTAGTTTCATAAAAATAAAATTTCACCTATTTGGCGTCACATTTTTTGAAAGAAAATGCATGTAAAATAAGGCTATGGTGGCCGCTACCATCAATTTAGTATTATTTTTCTGATTATTCTTCACACAACCAATTCAATTTTAATAATTTAAGAATTACAACTTAAGATGAATTTTTAAATGAAGACCTACACAAATAACTTAATATGAGAAGCATAATAACAAAATAGTATCATAAGCTGTATGTCACGTAGAAACTTGAATATAAACCAATCATGTCGAATAAGAAACTTTTAGTCTCGCTTTGAACGGGATAGTTGTAAACAAACTTTACACATTCCTTATCTAAAAATCAATATCGACGAAATGCTGGAACACTTTTCGGAAACTTAGATTGCTTTATTAGATTAAATTTTACTTTATTATCATTGCCCTAGAAAATGTGCGAAGTAATACTGAAGATTAAATTGAAATTAAATTTATAATTAGAGCTTTGGTTGAAAATGAAGTAACAAATTCAACAAACAATTAAAATAATAAAATATAGAGATAATGCGATAACCGGACCAAAATCATGTGTTAAGATATTGGTATTAGTTTAATGACTTTTACTCCTCCTAAATGAAATAATAGTGGGTAATAATTAATAAATAATAGGCCATCGTGAGTTGTCATGCGCGAAAGTATTTTAGCAAGCTTTTGATTTTTATTTAGGAAATCGGCAAAGTAGAGCATTTTGTATATCTCGGAAGAAAGATTGCAGCTAACAAGACCAGAAAAGAAATAAAACAGAGAATGGCAATGGGATGGCAAACCTAGAAATGGAGAATTGTGGGAAATGTGTGTTCTGAATTATGGATGCAAGACATGGATATTAACAGACAAAATGATTAAGAAAATTAGGATAACAGTAAGGGTAATGCATAGAAAAATAATTGGCATTACGAAGAAAGATAAAAAACCAAAGAATGGATAAGGGAAAAGTCAAATATTGACGATATTGGAAAAATAAGTATTGGATCGAAAGGAAATCTTAGAATGATACCCAATACACAAGAAGAGAAAAATGGAACACCAACTGCTAGCTGGGAAGATAACTTTAAGAAGAGCTGTGGAGGAGTAATATTGCACAGGGTAGCTTGGGATCGACAAGAATGGAAGGGAATGAAGAAGATGTACGAGGAAGTATGGCATGGACTAAATATTACGAACTCAGTTCCACTATGGGAATAGAATTTTGTTATATGTATATATATATATGGTAATTCGTAATGCTTCGCGGATGGAAAAGTATGTGGAAAAGTATCAACCAAAACGTATATATATATATATATATATATATATATATATATCTTAGATACACCATATTCATTGTTCGCACATGTATTATACCGTCTTTTAGGAATACGCAATTATTGGTTCTTAATAATGTATGAAGACCACTAGTAGAACTTTCAGTGCATATTATTTTGTTTCTATTAGAAAACTAATCCAAACAGACTCTTCATTGTGCCTTTTTCCGTATTTACTAAAGCTTTTTTTATCCACGGTATTTACTAGCATTTAAGTAGCACTACTTAGTTGGGTTTGATTGTGCTGTGTTGGATTGTGTTATTAATTATTGGGGGCAGATAATAGATAGAGATGGGAACGTGCACAGATAAGAGATGAAAGATTCAAAGAAAGACATGGGGCATAATTACGAAGAGGCTTCAAAAACACCGTGTGAAGGAAGGACGTGAGGAAAGAAAGAGTATGGTGTCTTATGGAGAGAAATAATCGAGGCGCTACGGTAGCAGAGAATTTCAAAGAACCTTATAATAGGAATATGAGGACAAGGAATATTAGATTAACACTGCAGGAAGCGATCCTGTGACCCCTTTTGTGAAATGTTTTCTTTGACCAGATTTTGATAAAAGAACAGAGATATGATAGAAAAGATCTACGATGGAATCTCTTTTCTTCTCTAGCTGGCAACCTATGGTACCAGAGAAGAAAAGTGAAAACCAATTGGCTTGGTTGTATACTCTCAAATATTGTATGGACGCAAGGCAAGATCTGAGGCTTTTGAAACTGACGGATAAGCTCAAAAGAATACAGAGAGAATTTTTGATAAGGGTAATCAGTGCTTACAGTACTGTATCTACCGAAGTACTTCTTGTAATAGCGAAGTACAGTGATGGGTATCCAGCCACTCTGCTAGGTACGTAAAAAACAAAAAAATAATTAAAAGTTAAAACGATTTTTGTCGTATGTACCAATCCGAAGAAAAGGTCCCAGGAAAAGGGTGCAGAACACCGAAGACAAAACTTGCTGGATAGTTATTGAAGCTCACAGATAATAAACCACAACAATTCGAAAGATAATACAGAAAAAATAAAAAATATGACTTTTGTGAGCAAAACATTAAAAATAATTATGTTATTTTTTATACCAACAATAATCATTACTTTTTTAAAAATGTTAAGAGTATAAGTTTGAAGGTATATAAAATTCGTTGGATATTTCCTTATACCCTTCCATAAAAAAGTAAGCCGTAATAATACGCAGTAATTGTACCATATTAACTATACTAAATATCATAACATATTTTAGAACATATAATTTTAATACATTTAGTTTTATTCAAGAGACTTTGGTACTGATAAAGATAAAATCTCACTAACATATAAGGTAACATACAAAAATTATTGCTGTTTTGAAGAATTTCACTCCGCAACAAGTTACAAATGCTATACATATTTAAATTAAAAGTAGCAGTAAATCTAGAACTAGAAAATTTTGGATTAAGACGTGATTCATTCGAAAAACGTCAAATACTTTGATGTTTTACTACATCATGATGCAATCTTTTTCAGAAACAAGAACATTTATTAAGGAAAATTACTTATTTGACTTTTTATACCAACAAATTCTACGTCAAACTAGTTTTGAAATGATTCTAGAAGTCAAACGCGTTTTAATGATGGTGTCAGTATTAGTTCTACCCAACATTGAAAACTGATGGTGATATAACATGATAAGCATAACTTTTTTCTGGAATCGATTCAGAAATTGATTGAATTCTTATTCTGGATCGCAAATTCTTAGTAGTAAGTGTTCTTAACCACGATATGTTTCGGTCGTCAAATCTAAATAAAACATGGTATTTATTTAATAATTATTTTATATTAAGCACCAAACCATTTTTATTTTCATTATGTCAACAGTGGCGGTGCGTTCACAATTTCAAGTTATAATTCATATCACGCTTCTTGAATAACAATTCGTTTTAATCGTTCCGGTTAGTGGTCAGCTACTTAAATTGTTTAAATTTCCTTTAAGGCATGTTTATAAAAAGGTTTATTTCTTTATAGCTTTCTTGAATATCTAAATATTGATAAATTTTACTTTCATATCGGAAATGATCGGTATTGCAACAAAAAAGCTATAAAAACCACATCATTTTTAGTACCCATTTTGAGTCATTAGTTAGATAATGGTTGAGCGGAGGTATGCTAAATAGCGTAACAAAATCAATAACAATTAGAACAGGAAGTTTATTCTGCGTATTTTCATAGCCAAAACCATATTTATAGTTCACCGTGTTATACGTTGAAAAAATCAGCGGCATAAACTATGCGTTACGGTTCAGTGAATTAACAAAAGCTTCCGTATTGAAAGTTTTATGCAGAACAGCGTTGCAAAGTGTAAGTTTTCATTCCGGCGGCACTTTCCTGCTCTATGGTTATGCGTGCTAAATTATAATTTATTTTGCTCATAAACGTAGTCCGGATTAATTGAGTATTATTAACGTTTATGTATAATTACAATTTTACTACAAATGATAAAATCTTAATTTCATATTAAAACATATGCAGAGTACATTTTTTTCTATGAAATAAATTAAATTTATTAATCAAGTCAATACCGGAAACAAACTTAAAACACCGTCAAGTTAATTATCTTAAATCATAAATACACTTTCTCAAAAGGATTCATCTTTGCTTGGTGTACTTAAATCGCATTGTCAGCACGATTGTAATGTCAAAGGTAAAATGGAAAATATCAAAATATCATCGACCACGATCTTACTAAGGATGTCGATAATAGCGCGTTTCCTGTTATAAATTCCGTGTATACCGGCAATTTATTGTTGATATTTTCCCGTTTTCATCATCATCGCGTAATATTTGCGTTTATGCCGATTTTGTTGTGTTATTATCTTGTTCAGTAAGACGACGCCTGCAATTAAGCAGTTTAAAACCGCAACTTTTGGATTTTACACATAATTGATGTCGTATAATAAGTAGAGCTCGAAATTAAAATCGGGTTGGTAGTTTACTAGAATTTAATTAATGTAAATTCTATGATTCATAGAAAGATAGTAATTTTCTTGATGACTAATATAGGTATAGTGCATAACAAAGAACTACAAAAGTAATAAATAAATATGAAACCGGCGAGAAATTAATTGATTTCTCCTAGATAATAAGAAAATAGTTTATAAGCCATTTATTTTTGCCAATTAAAACTCTCGTTGGGTATCAATTATAAGTAATAACCGCTATAAGTACCACTTCCTCTTATTTAAAGATATAAAACAAATCGTGGAGATTGGGATCCCCCCATTTACATAACGATTCTCTTCGAGATCCGATCAACTTTCGAAACAATAACCATGGGATAATAGTCATCAAATTGGCGTTCAAAAGAGGCGTTGTTGTCGTATAATGGTTTTTAAATTTTACGCAATAGAAAGTATATCCGGACGAAGAAAATTAGAAATTATTTAATATCTACCAAAACATGTCAATGATTAAAAAAAATAAAAAGTGTTACACAATTTGACATTAAACTTAAACCAAATCTAATTGATTATCAATACTCAGTTTATTTATTATGACAGTTATAGAAAGTAAGTGGGAGCAATATCCGGTATTAAAAAAAATAATACCGAGGAAATACAAGAATTTCATTTCCTTTTTTTAATAACGTCCAATTTAAAATTTGTTACATTTAAAAGAAAGTTTTATCGTCAAAAAAACAATACAAATTTTCACAATTTATTACACCACAAGTTATTAATAAACTTTTTTAATTCCAACTTATTCGGTACGGTCCGTTGAGAAGACACATTACTTGAAGCAAAAATGTTACTTTCACTACTTTGGTACAAAATTAGTTAATGAAGTGCAAATTGTAACAGCGAGGGATTGAGAGAGAAAGAAAGAAAAAGAGACATCCAATGTACTGTGCCGTGTCCCAATCCCGGAAGAACATGGGGAGAAGAGAAAGTGAAGCCGGGTTCATTCGGAGTTTGTCTCTGTTTATCGTTTCTTTATCTCGCTCGTTCTTTCTCTCGCCGGCCGCAAAGTGGAACCGGTCTCGGCAAGGAGATATTAGCTCCGAACTGCCTTTCAACGCTTTTCCTATGGGTAAGAACTGTTTAAAGTTTTGCTCTCGCGAAGACTTTGGACGTTTCGAAACACCCACTAAATGTCACGCATTGGTCCATCAAAAAATATTTTTTAAGTGATGATTTACGGTTGCCACCGCAGGCATTTTTTAATAGGAACATTTTTCACGTTCCGTTCACTTGACTTAGTAAGGCGATTAACAATCATGTAAACTAGAAACTAACGGCTTTAAGAACATACAGTTAACCAAAACCATATTGGCTCCTCAAGATCAGGTGCGCCGTGCAAATGGCAGGTAGCTCACACTTGTAGTATCAAGATTGTGTATACAAGTGATATTTATTACCAGTACCGTTTTAAAATATTTGGTACCCCAGGGCTGGGTTGGCCGAATGAAACGAGTGCACTCCTTATCATAAAAAATTCAAAAAAATAAAAATTCTAGTTCAAGATGTAGTGTTAGTTATAGTATTATTTCAATTCAAATATACAGAGTTGCTAAATCAGTTTGTAAAGTACTCTATTTCAGAAACTATTCATTGTAGAGGCCTTCGTTAAAAAAATAAAACTAAACTAAACCCAGAACGTCGTTAAAAACTAGTACTAACACTAAACCCAGAACTAGAATCATTTGGGATTAGCCATCTTGAAAATGTACGGCTAATCCCGAATATTTCTAGTTTTATATCTAGTGTTAGATCTAATAATAGAAAACTAGAACTAATACTAGATCTACAAGTGGAAAGTTATGGGTCTAGCCGTGCGTCCTCAGACGCGTCTTTCCACATCTAAGTGTAGCGTTAGTTCTAGTTTTACTTGAATTGAAATATATAGCGTTGCCAAATCAGTTTGTAAAGTATTCTATTTCGGAAACTATTCCTTGTGGAGGCTTCCATTAAAAAATGTCTTCAAATACACGGCTAAAACCCAACCCAACCCAACCTTGCATATTGAAAATTGAAGTCTTGAAAGATGTACGGCTAAACCCGAATGTTTCTAGTTCAAGATCTAGAGCTAGATCTAATGATATAAAACTAGAAGTAACGTTAGATCTAGAAGTGAAAAGTTTCGGGTTTAGCTATGTGTCTAAACATAAAACTTTTCACTTCTAAGTCTAGTGTTTTTCTAGTATTACTTCAGTTGAAATATACAGGGTTGCCAAATTAGTTTGTAAAGTACTCTATTTCAGAAACTATTCATTGTAGACGCCTTCGTTAAAAAAGTCTCTTGAGATGCACCGTTGAATTCAATCCAACATAATATACTTGAACTGAAGTAAAACTAGAACTAACACTAGATCTAGAACTAGAATCATTCGGGGTTAGTCGTATATCTCTCAAAGCGGAATGTTTCTAGATCTAGGCGTACAATTAGATCTAATGATATAAAACTTTCTTCTCCGCACCTGACGTGGCCTTGAGGGGACAATATCGTTTAAATCGATTGTATTTAATAATACTTAATTAGGTATTACTTAAAAATCTTGTTTTAAAAATGTTTATTTAATTTTATTTGAGTTGAAATGTATTTTTGTTTGATACGAAAATTATAAAGCATGTTATAGTCGACTGTTAAATAAAACATTAAAGTGGAGGTAATAAAATATTTTTAGAAATGTGTTCTTTTTTATAAAGAATTTAATAACACACGCCAAAGTTTTACATCTTTTTCAATTTCCTATCTACCATAAATCATATCACGATTTGAATATGTCGGAGTTCTCTGTATGTTTAATTAATTTTCTTAGAAAAAAACTCCATATCAAATTAAACATCAAGATTTAAATTAAAGATTATACTTTGAGTAACTGATATGTTATTATTCAAATAGTAATAATAACCGGTTGATCTTCATTCCGTTTACATATAATTACTTTCAAAAAACTCGTTTTGATACAGTTATAGGTAAAAGTTGCCTTATTTTTTAGTGGGTCAAGTTGTCGCGTTCTTTTAGCTTTAAAAATTTAAGTAAACATTACCCACCTTTACGGAATCTTCACTTTTAACCCAATATTTCACAACATTTAGTTAAAATCGTAGTTCTTACACTATTCTCAAACTTAAAAAAAAATTAGTCACACATAGTAAAACATGTAGGAAGATAAAGTGCTGTGCAGAAAAAAGTAAAGAGCTGTATTAAATAACTTTTGAAGAAAGATTTTCGAGGAAGAACATTTGGAACACAATGTTAGCTTTGTCTTCGACTAACATGACTAACAACTACAAGATTTCTAGCATCACTTAAAAATTCAAAGATAAGATTTACAAAGGCGGATGAAAAGACTCAGATGAAAGACAACTTTCATTACTCATTACTTGCATATTGGCAAATTACACAACATTTTTCGAAATAAATGCATATTTTTAATGTATATTTTCAATATTTTATTTTGTTACAAGTTTCAATTTGATATAAAGCTTCCGTAAAGTTAAACTCCTATAAAAAAATCTACGTTTTTCAATGGTAATTTCGGGGCATCCTCATTCTACCGAGCGATATATTTGTTGTAAAACATTTTCAATTTTGAGTGTTCTTGTATTCTTCGTTTGTGTAAGCATTATATATTTTAGTATGAGGTGATTAGAAAGGGTTAAAAATAATAAAATTATAGAATACCTGGAAAATGATTTCAATATGAGCATGAATATCCTCAATATGTCTATCTAAAACTGCTGATAAAGCACTTTTTGCAAATTGTGCAACAAAGCGTCAAGTCAGAAACACATAGAACTGGAGAAAAGAAGTTGAGATGAAAACTACATAAGTTTTTTTATTGAATGTTCCACATTTAATACAAACGTTGTTCAATTTGTAGAAGATCTATATTGTACACTAATTTCCACTGATATTTCTATATACAATACGCAACAAAATATCATACCTAGAATTATACATGGAGTATAAACCACCATCACAAAGTAAACTTCATACCAAACAGGTAAAGCAAATACATTAAATGCATTAACGGTAACTTTTTGTAGATTTTAATCGACAAAAGAATAGATGAACAAGAGAATGTTACCAAGAAAATAATAATATGACTAAATTAATAAAATACGCTTGCGAGCTGTCATGCTTGAAAGTACTCCGGCAAGCTTGTAACTTTTGTTGTCAAATGAATGTATTTGTTACCTTTCTTTTTTTTCTGTGTTCAGTAAAGGTTTTCTTATAAATGGTGTTTATTTTGTATGATGGTTTCATTGATTATATGAAAATCCATATAATCCATATAAATCGTACCATTAGATTGTTTTGAGTTAGATTGGGTTAAGTTGTATTACTGGGGGAGGTATGCGACATGGATAGGGGTGTCCGAAGACATGGAGAGAAGAATGCTGATAAGAGAAAGAGAGAGGGGGCATAGTTGAGGCAATAAGAACAAAGTGAACATATTCTGGGCAGATGATGTGGAGAGGATTAGGAAGCGCCAGAATATATGTGGAAAGTATATAGCAAGTTGAGAGAAGAAAGGAACTAAAGGCATACTATAGAAAAGGGAATTAAGTGGGACAAATCTGTCCCACTTAACTAGTACCATTGTATCGGGTTTGTTGAATTAGGCTGAGTTGTTACAGTTGGTTCCAATACCTACCGATGATCAGGTGATTTTTATTAATTCTTTGTAATTAGTTTAGAAACAATATTAATTATAAAATACCGGTATTTTTAAGGCAATATCGGTTTTTAATATCACTCATAAATTGTTGCCCTAGAAGCCCTAGTGTCACTAGGGCTTATGATATTGGGGCACTAGGGCACTTGGTTACACTGGCGCACTTGGTTACACTAGAGACCATGATATTGGTTCCTACATGTAAAAGCAGCTAAAAGCTCATACAAATACTTTTTCCAAAACTAACACACTTAACTTATTTGCACGCGGATTTCAACGAGTTTGTGAACAAATTGGGCAAATTAGAGTGCATTATTGTCGATTGACTTATTGTTAATGTGGATAAGTAATTCTAAAAGTATCATCAATAGTAGCCATTTTGAACGAAATAATGGTTTGTCTCCCTCTTATTTTATATTTTACATACTTAATATTTTTGATTACCTTATTTACTACATTGCGTCTGTACTTCTTTATATGGAACAAAAAAAAATAGGTTATGGGGACATTTTGATGAAACGAGAACAACTACAAAAGTAGATGCTATATATGAATTGATACACATCGAGGTACAAACAACAAATAATGGAAAGAAATAAGAGATAACAAGTATGTTAATGTAGTAGGATTTACTTCTTCTGTTTAATAAAATAGCAAGAAGTATACTATTAGAATGATAAATTATTAATCACTATGTGAATAAAATTTTGCTGACTTCTTAAGATTACTAAATATGATTAATTATACGTTAGGTCTCATGCCACGTTACATTCCAGCAAACTTCCAATAAACTTTTTTGTTTTTCCTGCTTGAAATTGGTAAAATTGTCTTGATACACATATCAATGTGGTGTTCTTTTTTACCCTAAGGTAGTTGATATTGTAGGGAACATGGGGATCAAGCTAGATATAGGAAGGTGACTAGAAGATATTTTAATGACTTGAAAATTATATTGACTGCCACATTAATTCAATGGTCCATTCAGAACATTTTCAACATTGCAATACGTCAAAAGTGAAAGTATTTTAGTAATTCTCCTTGATCTTAACCTCATAAATTCTACCCATCTTAAAATTTTTCTTCACCTCATCCATCCTAATTTTTTTGGTCTGCTCCTTGCTTTTGCGACCTCTTATATCTAACTCTTATCGCTCGTTCATTTAACGAACCCCATCCATCGGACTATCTTACTTTAAATGAATCTGACAACATCGGTACTATCTATCAATTGGTCCAACTCATAGTTCATTAATATCCAGTAGCTACGCTCATTTTGAAAAATTTCCAAATGTTTTCGTAAAAATTATCGATCACATCCATTCTTATTATCCCTGCTCTAAGATCTATTAGATTAATTGTATAGTTTTGTTCAATAATCTTCTCTCTTGTTATTTGTTCTAAATTAGAGCAGTTTCTCGTAAGCGTAATAACTTGTTATCCTTTACAACACGGGATGTTATGTTATTACCGCAAAACTATTATGTGTAATCTCTAAACCTAAATAGAGACGAGAACTGGTGCACTCTCTCAAACGTGTAGCCTACGACAACGTGTACATTGTTGTTCCTTACTATGTTAAATTATCTGTATTAAGTTTTAGATTTATTCCGAATTTCATTAATTTGACAATGTTTCTTTTTGTTAATTTATCATATTTTAAACATTGATTTTATTTCAATGATTTTATTAATCAATAAATTTACCTCTAAAAAAACCTCAAAGATCTATGTTAAATGCACTTTAGATTATATGTTCTTTCGTTGTTTGGATCTTATTAGTTTGAAAGTAATAGTTGCGTGTTTACGGTAAACTGAAAATAATCCCCTTTTTGAAACATTTCCGGGTGCCTTATTTGCAAAGATTGCGACGAATAAATGTTTTGGTCTTTACAAAATTGGAGTTGTGTTGCAGTATAGGTAATGACATAATGTAAACGTTAGTCGTAATTTTCTGGAACAACCGTTTTCAAACAAATTCATTCTGAATAAGGAGACGTCACCTGGTCAGGAAGATTTGATGAGTATGAATAGTGACTACTACTTATGCGGCTACTTAAGTAGTGTGTAAAAGAATCAACTTGTCAAGTTTTTATTCGTAAATTCTATCTTTGCAGTGGCAACAAAAAATTAAAGCAGGAAGTTGTTGAATCAGGATATGAAATAAATGATTATTTGAAGATAATATTTTTGTAATCAGATAATATTAAATACATTGAATAAATTTATTGGATACAGATTTACAGATTTAATCGATGAAACAAATTTGGATCGGATGACGCAATAACTGCTTAATCACGAAAATTTAGCTTGAAAAAACCAACGGTTGCATTATAAATAACTGCTTATAAATCTTCTTATAACATTAAATATCAACCCGTAATCTTACTAGTAAAAGTTTTAAATCGGAAGTTTTAAAGCCGATTATAAATGTTTTCAGAACAAAGATCCAAAAGTTGTAAGGAAGTATCGAAAGAATATGTGTGTAAAAAGCTTTTAAATACTTCTGAAGCGCATAAAACTTGTATGGGTTCTGATCCGGCTGATCCTAAAACGAAAAAGTAAGGAGTATATTCTGAATTGCAGTTTTATTAGCTTTAGTGAAGAAAACAATATTTATTTTGGTTTTGTTATTTAGGTTTTGATATTAATATTAACACTAAAACTACTGTTTAAATTCGGATACTATAACTATGCGTATTTTAAGTCTAGTATTAATTCAACTTTTAATTCCATAAAAATAAAAAACTACACGATAAATAACAATTAAAATCAGAACTAATACTAAACTACAACTAGAAAGTCTTTAGTCTACAGATTTACTGCTAAATTATTAGTGTATTACTCCGTTATATCGAGGGTTTATTGTACACAACAATAGAGGAAGTAAGAGATGATGAAATCATAAAGAAAGAAAGTGATTATCTGCAAGTTATATCAAAAAGGTAACTGTCTAAGTTATGGTTTCCGCTAATGGAGTGCGTCACATCAGTCACATATTAACCTTTCGACTTTATCGCTTTCTCCAAACGAAAGACACAAAAGAAAGAAGAGGTCTTTAATAACGTGTGAGAATTCGATTCGACAATTCGCATTTTCCATAAAACCGAATTGAGTTGACTCATTGAGTGGTGTTGGTGCATTCATGAGTGGTGCGGTTGCGATCCGTGAAATCCTATAGATAGATTGAAAACTTAGAAGGTAATCGAGGCTCAGGGTTATTAGGCGTTCTAGGCGACCTTGGACACTTTCAAGGCGACAACGACGAATACGACAACGTGGATATAGCGAAATTGATTTGATGATGAGGAAGTTTTTCTTTTGAAAATGCGTGTGCCAAATATTTTTTTATTGACTCTTTCGCCACAGTTGACATTTGGGATATTCGATATTTATATACGGTACTATCTCTGTTTCGAAACGATGACTACGACGGATGTTTCAGCCAAAAGAGGCCGAAAGGGAAAGGAGTGGGAGAAAAACTTTCACCGGGCACACGTAGAGTGTGGAATGGAATCAATAGGACCATATCGCCGAAAGAACTGGACCACGATACGCACCAAATTGCTAATTAATTTTTTTGGGAGCTTTGTTTAGGCACACGACTTCGTACGCATTTTTAAATTGGATATCACGATAACCGACTTTCACTTTCTCTATTCAATCTGGTCGTGTTAACGCGTCCGAACTTTGAGTTAAGAAACTTTGCAGGGTTCCTTATTAAGATTTATTTTATCTTTTATCTTTAACATCGATGTTTTTTATCAAACCTACTTTTTTTAATCTAGTCACGATACCATTAATGTTAAAACGTTTGACGTCTCCGACCGACGTTGGCTGCTCTTAGTGTTATATCTTTAAACGTTAAACTACCGACTTTACAGCACTAATTAACCAACGTAGATTCGGTTTCGAGATTTAACTATACAACTTTCACTTACGTCCGTCCGTTTTTTAAAAACAATTAAGGTATTTGGATTAATGACGAAAGAAAATATTCCTTTTACTCGGGTTCTTCTTAAAACATCCAATATTTCTCCTTATTGAGTTAAACGCTTATAAATTCCTTATGACGAAAAAGAAATCATTTGCTTCATACGGATTTAGTCTTCAAACGTACGGTTAAACTAAAATTCTTCTAGGTCTAATGTTAGTTTTAGTTTCATATCACTAGATCAAAATCTATAACATTCGGGTTCAGCCATACATTTCTCAAGATTAACAACGCAATGTTCTATGCAAAACCCGAATGATTCTCGTTCTGGGTCTAGTCCTTGTTTTACCATATTGTTAAATACCCGGGATTTATTTTCCATATTTTTAAATACCCGGGACTTATTTAAAGATAGGTATTTCGAAGTGTGTATAAAATTTAAAAACAGTACAAATCCATAAAAATGAAAGTATAACTCCTAAATATATTATATTAGGTTTCAATCATAATAATAATTTGTTCTAATCTTAAAATTGCCAAAAATAATTGATTTTTAGCAAACAAAAAAAATAAATTTCAGTTTATTATCAAATTGTAGAAAAAATCTGTTGGACGTCAAATGTTCTTTCAATCTTTTGTTATTTCATTCTCAGGATCACATATCTAAATTTAGGTTGAATTTAGACCGTAATATCTTAGAAACGGATATGGTTTTGTTCTCGAAAAAATATATACTTTCCTTTATATATAAATGACAATTACCATTGTACTTCATTACTTATTATCATTGCAGATACAATTAAAAAAAGTATATCCTGATTAATTTAAAACCAAACTCGGCGTAATTTTATCATAAATCGTAATGTTATAATAAAAAGTTTATAATGTGGTAATAATCCACCATATTTAAATAGTAACATTACTAAAATAATAATTATCTCTGGAAATAAGCGAGATAAACTCATCGAGAAAATTCAATATTGCTTAAAATCAATTTTATTTTAATCCGAGTTATTATTATTACCTTTTTGAGGATGTCTTAAATCAAAAAATATTTCTATCTATGCCGAATAAATCGATTTAGTACCAAACTATTCGTGATGTATTAAGTTTAATCATTATTACCAAAATTATTCGTTTATTATCATTTTGCCCCACCACTTATTACCATTGAGGATATAAATTAATAAGATTTTAAATTCTCATTTATTTGATACCGAATTGGGAATCAAATTGTTGTTGATAGGTAATATCTATATATATTTAGATATTATCAAAATCGTAATTATTATTATCTTTTCTTTTCTTCAATCTCATTCTTATTACTATGTTAAATCAAAAGGATTTTAGGTTTATTTTAATTTTATGACAAAGTTAATAATACAAAGGGGGGAAATTACCATATTTATTACTTTTTTTTTACTTAATAACTTGTTATCATTGGAGATAAACATGTTTAAAAAAAATTATATCCTGATTAATCTGATACCAAACTCGGTGCAATTTTATTAAAAATCGTAATATTGTAATAAAAAATTAATAATGTAGTGATAATCATCTTTGATAATAAC
This sequence comes from Onthophagus sagittarius, assembly GCA_036711965.1. Classification (NCBI taxonomy): domain Eukaryota; kingdom Metazoa; phylum Arthropoda; class Insecta; order Coleoptera; family Scarabaeidae; genus Onthophagus; species Onthophagus sagittarius. Next base: position 52,291,985 of record JASERS010000001.1, read on the forward strand.
TCTATTAAAATAATTATTATCTCGAGAAATAAATGAGAAAACACCATTTTGCCCCACCACTTGTTATCATTGAGGATATAAATTACTAATTTTGAATTTTATGACAAAATTAACATGTTGATAATACAAGTTGGGATTATTACTTTTATTACTGTTTTACTTCTTATCATTGTGGATAAACATGTTAAAAAATATTGTATCCTGATTAATTTGATACCAAACTCGACGACATTTTACCAAAAATCTTAATGTTTTAATAAACAATTTATAATGTGGTAATAGTCCGTCATTACTGATAATAACTATATTAAAATAATTATTATCTCGCAAAATAAGCGAGGTAAAATCATGTTTTGACTGTATTTAATGAAAATTTACTTTTGCTTGGCTTAAACTTAATTTTAGTTCAATTCGAGTTATTATTATTACCTTTTTGAAGATGTCTTGCAATAAAAAATATTTCTATTCATACCGACTAAATCGATTTAGTACCAAACTATTCGTGCTTTTCTATTAATATTAACCATTATTACTAAAATTATTATTTTTGCCCCATCATTTATTATCGTTAAGGATTTAAAACAAGAAAATTTTAAATCCTGAATAATTTAGTGTCGAATTTAGCACATTTTGATCAAAAATCGTAAATATGGTAATAAAAAAATAAGGTAATAATGCATCATCTTTGATGATAATTTGATTAAAATAATTGTTCTCTCCGGAAATAAGCGATAAATTTATCAAGATATCTTAAAAACTGGATTTTTTCTCGATAATTAAGAAAATCATTAATTTTGAAATTTTGAAATGCTGCAAATTTAAGTTGAGTTTAAAACCTGATATCTCAAAAACGGATTGATATTTAAATATAGCATCGTTCTCGAAAAAGTACATACTTTCCTTTATAAATGACAGAATATTTCATCAAGATATCTTAAAAATGCGAGTTTTTCAATATGGCCAAGGGAGTCATTAATTTTGTGAAATGCTACAAATTTAAGTTGGGTATAAAACTTGATATTTCAAAAACGGATTGAGATATGTAAATATCATTTTAATCTTGTAAAGTACATACTTTCCATCTTAAGAATTTGATTTTTTACAATTTAGTCAGAATTATTAATAAAATATTTCTGAAATTTTATGAAAGTTCTAAATTTAGGTTGAGTTCCAAATATGATATCTGAAAAACGGATTGAGATATGGAAATACTGTTTTGTTCCTGAAAAACTACATATTTTTCTTTATCAATGACTGAAATTCATCAAGATATTTTAAAAATTCTATTTTATACAAGTTTTTTTCTGTAAATATGGAGTATTTACCTTAGTCTAGTGTTAGTTCTAATTTTATATGAAGAGGTCTTTTGCAAAGAGATCTCTTTTCTTTCTAAATGTGGAATTAGCCTCTGCCAAAATTATATACAGTGTGTATGCTTATACTGTTTCTGCCATAGTATTTTATGAAAAAATAATAATGTAAAACCATTACCGCCCATTAATAAAATTTACGTGCAAAAAAATATGAGTAATATTCAACATTTTTTAAATATATTAACAGATGAAGGAAAGATATTCTACCACAATGCTCTAAAAAATGTTGGGACGAAGGATACAGATACGGAGCTATTCCTTTAATGCTGCTAATGGTGCTGATTTATTATTGTTGTTTTTTGAAATGTTACTTATATTCACGCATTTGGTTTAGTTTGGGCTAAATATTTGGAATTAGCTGTACCTACATTTCTCAAGGTGGCTAAACTCGAACGATTCAAGTTCTAGGTCCAGTGTTAATTCTAGATTTAGTTCAATTCAAATATACCAGGTTGGGTTGGGTTTAGCCGTGCATCTAAGATATATTTTAACGAAAGCTCTATAATGATAATTTATTTGAATTAATAAATATATATTAATAATAATATATAAATTAATATATAAATGATAATTTCTGAAATATAATACTTTACAAAATGATTTGATAACCGTGTATACTTCAATTGAAGTAAAACTAGAACCAACACTAGACCTAGAAGTAGAAAGATCTTGAGACGCACGGCTAAATCCAAAACTTTCTACTTGTAGGTTTAGTGTTAGTTCTAGTTTTATATCATTAGATATAACTCTAGATCTATAACTAGAAACTATTCGGGTTTAACCGTACATCTATCAAGATTGCTAAACCCAAATGTAAAATCGTTCACTGCCCACGAGGCCTTACCTTCGCGATGTAAACTAATCTTAGCTCTCATTACAATCGCCAGGTTATCCCCACGTGTCACCCCTTTGTTGACTCGGATTCTTTAGATCTTGTTAAAAAAGGTATTCCACAGTGTAGATCCTAGTATGGATTCCTAAGGGACCCCACAGATTATCGTTCCCTTCTTTCAAAACTGCAAGAACTGGATCAGGTAATCGTTAATTTTACCTTCTCGTAACGCTTCAACTATTTCTCGCCATGGGGCCAAGTTGAAAGCGTTCTTAATATCCAACAATATTACGACACAGCACTTCCTGTGGGTATAACATTTATCTTAATGTTGTATAGTATAACCTTAATCTCTGTATTACCTGTATCGTAGACCTGCCCTTACGAAAGCCTTACTGTTCTTCATGGAATAGACCTTTTTCTTCTATGTTTTCTTCATTTTCTTCACATTCTATCATTGTATGCACAGTGGTCTATATGTGGCTTTAGTCGCAGATTTTTTAGGTTTTTCAATTAAAACCAGTTTAGCGATTTTTCGCTGCTCATACAATCACCATACATCTCCCTAAACGCTTTTAGGTTAGGCTGCATTATAACAATATGGATCTCTGGTGTCATGCCGTTGGGACTAGGAGCTTTATTTTTATTTAGTTTACATTCCTTATCACAATCCAGTACGCCTTTCCCCACACGTTTTCGTTTCCTTGCTCATCGTCCTTTTCTTAATTTTTGTTACAACTTGTCTTAGTTTGGTGCACTCTGGTCGGATATATGCAATCTCGGTATTCCAGCAGTAAATGGGTCTTTCACTATTTTTTCCGTATTCGCCTTCATGAAAAGGTCCTGAACAAATCTCGGATTACTTTTACAGGAACAAACTATTTATATGCCAGCCACATGGCTGCTCTATATCTATACTTAAGACGGAACCGAACCCAACTCAACCTATCTTCAGTACTAATACTAGATCTAGAACTAAAAACATTAGGGTTCAGTCCATTTAAGAGACGTACGACTAAACCCTAATGTTTCTAATTCTAGGTCTAGTGTTAGTTCTAATGCTGAGTTGTAGGTCGGATATTAGTTATACTTTTAGTTCCAGAAGAATTTAAAACAATATAGAGTTAAACAAGAATTAAAAATAGAACTAATACTAACGTTTAGCCATGCGTCTGAGGATGCACGACTAAACCAAAACTTTCTAGTTCTGGGTCTAGTGTTAGTTAAAACTGGAGCTAACACTAGACCTAGAACAATATTTTTTAAATTTTGTATGAAAAGGGTACAGATATATAAAGGGGTATCCTTTTTTAAATACGATAATAAAAAGAATTTTCCCCCGTTGTTAACAAACATATAAAGGTTATAATTACTTAGTTACTTTCACCAAAACACATTATTCCAGTTTTCGAATCAATTTTTGGTGCTCCTAAATTATAGCTCATCTCGAACGAAACGTTATCATTATCTTGCGTTCACTTTCAAAGAGATTTCGAATATTTCGACACCAAAATATATGTCAACGGGAACCTCACCGGCACTTCTTTTTTTTGTGAAGTAGAAAGTGAATTTAGCCAACATTACGCAACCGAATCCTACCGGTATCATGCGCGACTTTTTTTCCTAAGCTTTCACCGAGTGCTAAGTGTTGATAAACACTTCAGTATTTCTGATGGATGTTTTAACCCAACCCATCCAACGCCATAATTTAATGTTTCATGAGAATTCTGCAAATGGAGAGGAGAATGCTGAATAAATTTTTTTGAGAAAACGAGAATTGATTTACCGAGTTTGGGATGGTTCGGTAATGAGGATAGTAAATAACGCACCCGTTTGGTGTGTTTTAGTATTGTCAATTGCAGGAAAATAAACGTAAATGTCAGTGAAGGTCGTTGTGGAAAAACTGTTGTGTTCCGTTCTATTTGGTTAGTTTTCCAGGAATAGAAATTATCTTTTCTATTTTACGATGCAAACAATTAAAAAAATCCAATAAAAAGTCGCCATATAATAGGTAATGTAACCGATGATAATATCATAAAAATCACGTTTAATAATAATTTACCAATTATAGACAATAATAATCATAAAATATTAGAAAAGTATAATATAAAAAAGCTATTCGTTTCCAATAACATGAATCCATATAGAAATATTTGTAATTTATTAACATTAATTAATTTTCATACCTAACCCGTTAAAAATAAACCGAGATAATGACCTAGTAAGAGCGCGATAATTTAAACGCATAATAAATAACTTTGCCAAGGATTAAGAAAGAGTTTCATTAGACAATAACATTACTGGTATAGTGACCTATATTTAGTTTTCGCTTTCAAGTACGTTGCTATGTTTAAAATTCAGAAAAATCCAACTTAAGCACGACAAACCTGGTTTTCTTGCATCAGGCTGCGTGAAACGCTTGTAAGGTAACTATAATAGGTTGTTTTCTCCATATTAACGCATATTTCTAACGTTATTACTCCACCTCTATTATAAGACAACATGTAAACCAACCCAAAGTTTATGTTACAGAGATCGTTAAAAAACAAAAAATTTTTCCCATTTACTATTTATTTATTACTATATGTGGTGAAAGCTCTTTGCAAAATTAATCCGTTCAGATTTGAATGTGTGAGGATAATTGAGGAAATAATGAATAGTTATCATTAATCTATCTTCATCAACTACGAGTAATATGTCATTATTTTGGTTAAAATCGCACCTAAGAATTACTCTAAGAATATTGCTTTCTTATCATTTAGAAACCTAAAAATAATTTAAAAATTTTTAAATATAAATTTATACTCATAAATACATTAAATTTAATTTGATTTCTTACGTAAGATACCAATATCAATTATGTTGCTTTGATGGACATTTTTAAATCATTTAATTTGCATAATTAACCTCCTCGTCTTAAAACCCTCATTTATTTGATTGAATTGCTGACAACCAAAACTAAAATGTTTTGATAAAATAAGTCCTACTTGAATTCTAAAAATTGATTAACATAATATAAGAAACTAACGAATTGTGCGAATACTTCATAAAATAGTTCATTTCGATAGGTAGACAATCAATATATCAATATATGTAGATAAAGATTTAATAAATTGATTTTTATTAAAAGTAACCGACATACGCCGATATATGATAATAAAGGCCGACATTAATAGATGTCGAGATTAAGTGATATTAGGAATTATGTTGCCACATATCAAGGAGTTTGTTAGCGACAGCGCAACATTAAGAGATGAAGATGGCGCTTAAAAATATTAAGCACGAATTTGATAGTTACTAAGGATGATGTGGAACTAAATCTTAAATTTAATCATACAATGTATCAGAATCAGTTAATTCTGTTGGGACATAATAGTAATGGTCAGGATACCATTAATTCTCTTAGCAATCTTATTGTAAGAGAGTCTTAATAACAGCTTTTACTTCTTGGGACCTGTTCTCTTATAAATTGAAATCCCCGTGTGCTTTTCGTTTCACTTGAAGTTACCACTTCACCGCCTTTTTAATATTTTTAAAAGCCTTTAAAGTTTAAAGTCGCACGCCACAATATTTCCATATGACTATTGCAAGTGAGTCAATAGAATCGAAATATTGGAATGAAGAAGAACCTTTTCATTTAATGTACTTATCTCATATTTTAATTTGATTTGTGTTGGATTCAACATTATTTTATATGATGATATTAATGATAGTGTTAAAATAGAAAATACTTTATTGTACAATTGGCGACCTCTAAACGTTTTCCGTATTTTCAAGGACTTTAAAAGAACATCTTGAGAGAGCCAATATATTACAAAGAAATGTTCTAGATGATGTTGATAGATGATCACGCTGAGATTACTAAAGATGATACTGGAATATATGGCGAGTCCATTTTTTCTTATATTTTTAGATATTTCAGAAAAAAACCAATTAAGACATCTAACCTAAGGCCCAGTTTATTCATCTTTGGTTAAATATAACTATTGGATATTTACATAGTTACTGGTCATATAGCCAATCATGGTAAGTGAAATTACAGTAACCATGCAAAATATTCAGTAGTTAAATTTAACCAAAGATGAATAAACCAGCCCTAAATATTATAAATTATGTTGCAGAATGTCAAAGATATTGTCGAGTTTTATGACAGTTTTGAGATACGATACAGATAATTTTGAAGCAACAGATGATGTTAGACAATTTGTGAGAAATGCAATAATATTGCCTTATAATAAGACCAGATTAAGAGATATTACCTTTCAGTATATAGCTTAATTCTAGCGAGAAACAAAAGTATATAACATAAATATAGTGCAAAATATCGAATAAGTTAATCACTGCAAAAAAGATGTAAGAGAAACGATGTATTAAAAAAATTGAGTTGGCAAAGGAAGGGTGTTAATTTTATAATTAAATAATCTTAATATTTTAGGGCAGAAATAGTCAAAATTTTAGGTCGTCTTGTCTGCAGAAATATCACTACTTATTACTAAATATTACTGTACTATTTGATAAGGTTCTATTATCAATTATGAAGAGCAATGATTTTTTGTAAATCAGCACTAATGAGGGTTATTAAAAATTGTAAGATTACCATTGCGCGATAACTTTCCGATTGATGTTCCGTATTCAAATTTTTAATATATCCATGCAAAACTCTGAAAATCCACCCGATTTTAAAATAACATCAGAAATCTGTGGTTTATCACATATGTTAGCTCCTTAATTCACTAGGGGAAATACCTTAATTTTATGATCAATATCTTCAATTTTATATGTAACTATGTCAACTTATACCATTTCATTAGTTAATAATTATTGTATTTCATCGAGATAAATTACCTTTAAATTTCTATAAAAGAAAGTGCTAAAAATTGTTGTTCAAATTAAATTTTTCTTTTTATGTTTCAGTTTGTCGGTTTTCACATACAGTATTATTAGCAATAAAACTAAAACAGAAACTTCCGAGTAATGCCGTGCGCCCATTAAAACATCATTTGACATTTCAAATGCCACGTCTTCTTCAGAAGTAAGTTCAAAAGTGATTCAATTTAATGCAAGCTGGATATTAGTGACAGGTTGACAACCCACAAATGTAATTGGTGAAGAAGATTTTAACAACATACAAGATTTTTAGTTACATTAACTTCGTTAATTTAGAATTGGTAGAAGTCGATAACATTTAAATACATGTGTGTAGGCATAATTTATACTGGAACAAGTTTGTTTCGTTAGATATTATCAAGTTGATTTACATTTCGTTCGTGCGGTTAAAGAGCAAACTATAAACATTTTGGTGTGATGCAGCTTTAGAAAGACTTTCTCGATGTCGATGGAAAGAAGAGTGGGAGTTAAGTTTGTGCATTATGAAGTATGTGACTTGTAATCTAAAATGGTTGTTAGTGTTGATATTGTGTCTGTTTAGGCATTCAAAGAAGCTTCCCTACATCACTCGATTTTACAAAATGAGAGTAAATGGATATTTCCCAAGAAGAGGAAAGGAATGTGGGATACTGTGTATGGTCATTTTTTATATGGTTTGGGATAGTTATACAACTTTTTCCAGACGCGTGGTAGTAATAGAATTTGAGAATAAAGAAAGAATTAATAAAAAGATACAATAGATGTGGACATGATATCAACATTGAACAACATTGAACTGTATGTATCTTTTAAACGCTTTCATAGTCGTTTTTACGCCTCCAGTCCGAGTGTTTCTCTAACTAGCGTAACCCGCAAATGTTCTTCAAACGAAAAACTGTAAAAATCAAAAAATATTCTTCAATATAAATTTCTTTGAAAAATGTCCATGAAATTTTCGCAAATAATTGTTAATTGTTGATTATTTTTTAGTGAACTTTACCTTGTTTTGTAAATTATTTTGAGATTCAGATCAAATCGTATTTACAGTTGTTGGCAACGTATATTCGTATATAAGTTATATAATATAAGTTTTCATATATCTCTTATAGATATATGTTATGAATTAATTCATAAGGATAATTTCAAATATTCAAATATTACTAAATCTTACAAAAGTCTAGATACTTTTGTAAGATTTTTACAAAAGTATCTTTTTTTACAACGAAACAGTTTTTCAATTAGAAAAATTTTAAATAATTACTTTTAATTTGGTTAATGCAAATTTTTAAAAGTATAGACATATGATAGCTAAAAATTATACATAATGGCCTTTTTGATATATTTTTTAGATGTTATTAGAATAATAACACTTTTTACTTTCAAGAATTTACTGGCACACCCAGTTCTCTTTTTACACGATAGATATATGTATAAAAAGAGAATCACAATTTAGAAACAATATTAAAAATTTTTTGGTTGAGTCCACTTAAAAATGTATTTCATGCTTATACAGGCTATTTCTGTAAATCGTGGAATAATTTAGCGTTTATTGCTAGAATAAATGTGATGATGATTCACTTGAACATTTTCGGTCTAAATCCATAAAAGGCTATGTGGGCCATTTATGGATTTATGGGCCTTTAAAGTCACGAAATTTTTAAACATTTTCTTAATTATTTTCAATATCAGTTGCCTTATAAAGATAAAATTTGGCAGTAAGTGCAATATTTTGATGAGAAATCGTTGAAGATCATTTTCGAATTACAGAATCAGTGCCATGTATAGTAGACACATATTATTCACTTAATTCTTTTTTATTACGTCGTAAACTCTTAAAATTTTCAACTGGTTCTAATAGCCCATTTCTTTTTAGAAACATTTTTACTCTTATAATTTCACAGTCTGTCACATTAATCTCACAGTTTGAATCAATTTTATAAAAAGCAATTGAGAAATCAACTTATTTTTATATTTTTTCTATGATTTATTTTGCCAACCCAAATTTGTAACTTTTCATAAAAAAAACTTAACATCTTTTGAAAAATCATAAAAAAAACTTAAGATGTCTTGATGTAATCTTTTGTAATTTAAAAAGAGAAAATATACACTTTGTGTTAGTATCTCAGTCCATTTTTGAGATCTTAAGTTTCGAACGCAACCTAATTTTGTAAAATAATTTTATAAAGTTAAAAAATCCTTTAATCATCTTTAAAACATCGTAAAAATCCGAATCCTTAAGAGAGAACAAATTGTGCACGAGTATCTTAATTTATTTCTGAGATATCAAGATTTGGACACAACCTTAATTTGTGACAATTCATAATATTAAAAATTTCCTTAATCATATTTAAAAAATCGTAGAAAACCGAGCTCTTATGATATTTTGGTAAACTTTTTGTTATTTATAAATGACAATATTCGCATTCGAGATATATAATTAACTCAATCTATATTAAGCTTTTCATAAAAAAAATCCTTAATCACTTTTCAAAATCGTAAAAAATACTTAAGATGTTTTGATGAAATATTTTTGTACACTTTTTCGATAATAAACCCACGCGTGAGAATCTCAATTCGTTTTTGAGATATCAAGTTTTGAAGTCAACATAAATATATTATAACATTTCATAGCATTAAAAAATTCCTAAATTATTTTAAAAAAATCGAATTGTTATGATATCTTGATGAAAGTTTTTGTGGTTCAATTTTTCCGAGGATAAGCAACACTCAAAAATATTTATTCGTGTCCGATATACATTTTTTGAAATCAATCTAGATTTGTAGTATTGCATAAAATTAAAAATTTCCTTAATGATTTTTGCAAAATAACTAAATTATTAATTAAAATTATTATTAAGCAATTAGCTTAATTACCAAATTATATTTCAAAATATATTATTTTAAATTATTCTGTTCAAGATTAATCATATGGTAACTAAAACCGCTAATGACATATATGTATAAGAAGAAAACAAAACGAGTTCAACAGAATAAAAATTAATGATATTGAATATGCAAATCCCGTAACGAAGTAGTCATTAAACTAAGGAATAATTAAATTCTTTGGGTTGGCCTAAATAGAAATTTATTGTACGTTTATATAAAATGTAAATATAAACATGTATTTCTGTATAGTTTACACTTGAAAAAAACATATTAATTCATCTCTGTAGTTTATCATCTCACTCTTACTCTCACTATTTCCTCTCCCTTGAATAATCACCGCAATTACGATTACGACGTACAATAGATGGTATCTAAGCAAGAAAGTGGTAATTCGAATATAGAGGTAGTAAGGAGAAATTATAACCATTATTTTAAATCATTATAACAATATATTTTCTTATTGTCGTATAATTAAATTAATATTTCATTTAATGGCGGAAAAAAAATATTATTTAGATTCATATACTATAAACGGTAGTACGTAACTTTCATAAGCAATAACTCAAATAGTAAATCACGAACGTATTCAATCACAGTCGTGCTTAGGATAATTACCCGAACAGTTCAATTTACATTTAAATCAACGCGAAACCGATTATTGTCCGAACGACATTGATTTTTAACCGTACCACATCCTTTATCGTACATTCCAATCGATTTGTAAAACGTTATTGCTACTCGGAAACAAAAATTACACCCACAATTATTCTCACAGGGACAATCATTACAATCGTTCTCGTTCATTTTTTTTTGCTTTTGTTGTATAAAACCAATTTGTACGACCAACCTGTAATGATGTTATTTTTCTCGAATATCACAAAGAGTAAGGAGACGAGACGGCGTATGATGTACGTTTGTTGCGTTCTAATTACGTCTTGGTACTTACTATACACGAATACGTTTGACATTGAAGCGTGCTGCGGCTTTTGTGGGAACGAAATTGCCGCTCTTAGAAAGCAAAAAAAATCTCATAAAGAAAACGTTAGAGAACACATACAGTGAGACGAGGCGAAGTCGAAACCAATGACGCCGAAAAAAAAGTCGCTTTCAGCCGGCCATGCAAATGTGTCAACATGAAACAACCTTGGTTTTTTGTTTGCCCAATATTTTAACATCTGATCGACTCGGTTCTCACAGCTCGCGAATCGTTTGTCATTCCGCTATATATCGAGAAGAGGACTGTCAGAATCTTGAATCGAAGAGAATCAAGTTTTAGGGTTTGCACGCTACAGGTAGATTAACCTTGGTTTGTTAGAACCAATGTAGATGAAAAAGAAACATTTTCAAAAAGAAAAAGTTTTAATAATAATGAACCATAAAGACGTAGCTTGGAGCATAATGATGTTTGCACAGTAATTTCGTTTTAAGCCCATAAACAAACTACCTATAAACTGCACATTACGATCACTTCGTCATATACAGTGTGTACCCGGATCAAGTTGCAAAGATGAAAAAAAAATTATTATTAATGATTTTTCTACCTAAACTAATTATAAGCATAAATAATGCATCGGATATACTCTTACTGTAGAAATTAACTAATTATTCCTGTTTTTATATAAAATTTGGACTTTTTCCTAAATTGAAAATTTTTCAAGTTCAATTTATGATATGATATTTATGACATGATATTTCTATACAAACCATAAAATTAAGATTTTGCATACGATGTTAACCGTGAATGACCGTTCTAGGTTTAGTATTAGCTTTATTGTTGGTATCAGCTCTACTTTTATCTGTTAATCAATTTTAGATTAGTCTCCAGGCGCACGGCTAAATCTGAATCTTTCTAGTACTAGGTCTAGTGTTAGTTCTAGTTTTAATTCTTGTTTAACTATAGATTGTTTTAAATTCTTTTGGAACTAAAGGAACTAATACTACACCTACAACTTAGCTTCGGAAGTAACATTAGACCCAGGACTAGAAATATTATAGTTTAGCCGTACGACTTTTAAGAGGCTAAACCATAATTTTTTTTAACTTCGAAATACTTTATTGGGTATGATCGGCAAGGCGCTTAATAAGTTTCTTTTTCATTTTATGGAAAATGAGGTTAACCTCAACAAATTACGAAAAATAGGCGCAACACTTAAACATGAAAATGTCCATGACCAATAGTTGTTGACCGTAGACAGGGATGAAGCAATCAACCTTATTAACAAAGCACTAATATTATAAAAATTAACAAGCAAAAGCACACAACCTACTAATGTCCAGTCAACCAATTTTTCTTCAGATATAAGGAGAGAAAAAAGAACGAATCGAAAAATTTAAAAAGCCATATCAGACATCTCAGCCCCCTCTCCCACACTACCTATCGAAAGCAGAAATTTATAGATGACACTCAGGTTCTAAATGTCTGTTCTTAAGTTTACCGGTGTCATCTCTTGGTTAATAGAGACCATTTCAAGGAAACGGCGTTCTCTGAAATTACTTTCTTGGTATAAGATGGAAATATTGAAATCAAACTTATATCCTGTATCATGATGGTGAATGACAAGAGTTGATTTGTTAGAACGGAGATTTCTATCAACTTTGTGTTGTTGCAGTTTTTTTTTGTGGTCCCATCTAAACCGAAGTGCAAACACTATACACCACATTCGATCTAAGTAGTTCAGGAGTCCTTCACATTGGAGAAGTGGACTTTAAGAAGCCTTAAATTAAATTTAGGAATTTTTTACGTTGTCACAGTGAAGTATACCATTCAACTTGGGGAGTTAGTCAAGGGACAAAAGAAAGACGAGAAAGTCTAAGTCTCTCTGTGATGTTAGTGGGTGTAGTTAAGGACACATCGTGGCCTATAGGAGTCGTGACAAAAGGCGGAGGTTCTTTTATCAGAAACAATGGTGACTAATCTTTCTGATTTTATCTCTCATTGCTGTAACTATATTAAGTTTTTGATGTAAGGGATGACTCAAATAAAGATGTATATATTTACCTATATGTTGTTTCTTTCTATACCAATCAGTATAAATCGACCCATCCCCATCTCGGATAACTAAACAGTTAAGAAACGGAACTGATTCGGAATAATTAGATATAACCTATCGTTATATCACAATGAGGGCTACAATAGGGCTCTAAGAGGACTTGTTATTAGAACCATTCCCTGAATAGAAAAGTGATGATTTCCATAAACATATATTTCTCTATAGCAGTATGTGGGATTACACGGTCCTATTTACTATTAATAATATTAATAACTAAATCTATAGGAATATTGGTAAACAAAGAGACCACATCTAGTGATACTAGGACAACTTTGATTACTACAAGTGTAGTAATCTTGAATGTTAAACCTGATCCAATCTAAGAAGGCATCAGAGAGAATGTTGGCAATAAACTTCTGAAGATCATACGTGTGAAAACTCTCAAAAGAAATGATAGGTCTTCATTAAGACCTATCATTTGTCTATTGTCCATTGTCTGCCCATTGGCAGTCTTCTTTATGGACCTTAGGGAGACCTTAGAATTTAGAACTGATCCCATTGTACCACATCAAAGATTTAGACAATGTTGCTTTAATATAATCAAGTTATTTAAGTTTTTGATTAAATCTATTGTTCTTGGATTGTGTTGAAAAGGTCCTTAGATAACCTTCCATAGGCGGACATATCTGATAGAAGCAACATGGTATTATGATGATAGGTGGAAGTGTGAATAGCAACCGTACCTTGGCCTTTATCGGCCGGATAAATCACAATTGGGTCAGAACGAAAAAATAAATTCCGAAAACTCAATGTTACAAAAGAAAAAGGCTTATATTAAGCGTCTCGATTATATCTAATAAACTTTTCAAAAGCTTACATAGTAGGGCAAATACTATCACATTAGCCTAATGATTTTAGTTCTAAATCTAGTATTAATTCTGAAGTTAGATTGGGTTGGGTTCGGTTCCGTCATAAGAGACGTACAGCTAAACCCAAATGTTTCTAGTTCTGGGTCTAGTGTCAGCTTTAGTGTTGGTATTTTTGTCTTTTGCGACATCTTCAATTATTAGGGTTGAGCTTGAAGTCTCTGAAGAAAATTGTTTAAGTTATGAAGACTTCATTCAAAAAAGTAAATAACTAATAATATTTAATAATAATACTACTACTTAACAATAATAATTTTAAATTAAGGACATCTTTTGTCCAACGGTTTACTTTCTACTAAATATTGTTAAATTGTTTTCAAATTTAATGTTGATTCCAACGTTCACGCATACTTATAAAAAAAAATTGGAAACGGGTTCTGTATTAATCACAAAGAAGGAGACTATTTAAATGAGTGGATGCAAGAGCCTACTTTTCTAATTCGAAGAAAATTAATAAATCGCACCTCCAAAATATAGAAAGATAATAAAATTAAAAGATTTAGACCACAATTCAGACAGACTGGATGTTTATGATGAGATTGGTAACAAAATATTAAATAACCAAAATTTTCATAAATTTAATGCATATTCTCATGAAAGTAACTTTTCAACAAATGGTATTACTTCTTCCCAGTATTATCCTTGTCCAAGTAATGTAAATCCAAATTTTACACTCTCCAGACAAAATTAACTTTTCAAAAAAATACATGTGTTATGTGCTATAAGCTATTAAGGGATTATGGGGCCATATTTTAGAACTATTAGAACTAAGAATAATTAATGCGATAGAATCTCTTTGTAACAATCCGGGCACATACTGTATTTTACATGATGCTTAAAAAAATTATTTATTTTGCAATGTAATCTTTGACAAATATTCACACCACATAAAGATTACATTCTTTATTGAAATAAGATAATAATCTTTGCTGCAATCATGGATACTTCTTCTCACGGTTTTTTGCAAACTCAATCCATTTTTTTAGATATTTGATAATGTTGTATCTTGTAACAAAAACTCTTAATTAAATTTTCACCTTACTTTATACGCCATCGCAAAAAGAACGAATGCTATGGAAAGTATATTATTACTCCTTCGAATATGTATGATTAGAGCATTTTTACCTTGTCAAAGCCGTCAATCATTACTTCTCATCCCAAAAGCCGCCCGCCCCGTTTAAGTGTACTTCCGGAAAATACAAAATACAAACCGTATTCAATACGAAACACCAATGGACGTTGAAAAGGCCATTCGAGAGAGTAAGGTTATTGCGAGCACACGAGAGACATTAACATTGGCATGATTAGAGGAGACCTTGCTCGTGATAATAGATACACACGCTGTCGGGATGTAGATTATAATTTACTTGTGCCTACAAGCGTTAGAAAGTCAATGGAAAAACAACAAATAAATAATACTTGATCTTGCATGTTTAAATAAATGAGATTTTTGAGTTTCGATTGCGTGGTGGGTTTTAAACAGTAGTAGCAAAAATTATAGGGGGAATAAAATTGATTCTAATGCGAGGTTGTTCAACTTCAACTTTCAAAACTATTTGATGAGACTATTTTGTTTTAATGATTAAGGTGATTTTTTTTTGCAACAAATTCTAGGTGATGAAAATAATGTTACGAAAGTTATAAGGAATCAGAAGCGATGTGGTTAATTAGCTTTAATAAATACAATGGAAACATGGAGATAATTAATACTTTCTTTAATTATGGTAATTAAATAATTAAGTTAAAAAATATAAATCCGATTTTGAAAGATTAGATAGTAATCTTAAGAAATAAATGTCAACCAAAAAATTATTAATAAATCCGATTACAAATTTAAAAAAAAATATAAATTATAGACATTTTAAGGATTTAATACATGATTTAACACCTATTTAGAGTACAAATTCATTCAAAATACATTTTTATTTATTAACATTTGAAATCGTTTATTAAGTAAATAGTGGGATCTCAAAAGAGTTGGCATAAGAAATTAAAGCAATAAAAAATGTTGGAGGTCGCATCTAACAAAAGTGGTTTGTCAAGTTTAAACATCATACCGTTCATATAAACATGCTGCCTCCAAAGTTGTTGATACTGACTCCAACGATTAGGTTCTTCTTGTCCAGGTTGGATATGAGGTTGTAAAGTTCCCTGCATAACACCAACGGGAACTTGATGAGCCCCCACATTGGGGGCTGAAACTGGGGGTGGTGGTAACTGATATTCCATTTTTTGAGGTTCTCGCACCGGTACCACAAAACTCATGTTCATAACATGCTAACTTGAGGCCGGTCGCAAGGCACTAGGTCTACGGGACCGACCTGCGCGCGAGGTCGGTTTCTTTTGAGTCCTCGTGCTCTTCTCTAACTTAATTTCCGGGTTCGAGCGCTCCTCTGAGCGCTCCACGTTGAGCCGGAAGAGCAACTGGACGTGGTCGCCGTAGAGACTACGACGAGTGAATGGGCCACACACCTCTTCTGGGTGGGGGTTCCACCGTTTTGCTGTTGCTGTTGCTGCTGCGAGACACACCGGTGTGTGGAGCGAGAAGCGCGTTTCGCGAATGCCGGAAACGAATATTGTCGTCGCGGAACCCAGAAGAGAACACCGGAGGAGAAAAGAAGACGACAAGACCCCGGACCAACCGTAAGCTCCAAGGTGTTTTTTGGTGGGCGATCAGTTGAGGAATCAACACCGAACACAGATTTGTGACGGAACCGCTTTTGGTAGACGATCACTTTCTTTTGGGAGAAACCCACTTTTATCGTTTATCGTTGAGAGTGAAGCTGCGTCGAGGTCAGCATTCAGATTGAGTCAACCAGCAAAAGCCATTTAGAGTAGGAAGAGTAATTTCGGACGATTACTCTTTCTTCTCCAAATGGCTAGATGACAGATATAACACTCGTATATACCCTCTTTGATCTATAACTTCTATAAATGTTATAAGTGTTGAGATATTATCCACACAAGGAGCATAAATCCCGCAAGAATTACCCACTCTTCCTTAAATGTTGAGGAGATAAGTGACATAATAACCACAGCACTTTCTCATTTAAATCGCCTACGCGGAAATGCCACCGTGTCATTTAAGTGTAAATTCCTACTTCAATATAAATTATTTATTGATAGAAATACGTATGAAGCTTTCTTATAATTTTATTATTATCTATTAATACTAAGCAAATAAAGTGGAATTTCCGCACCAATATCAATCACCCATTTATACTTAAAACCAGTGTTATCGCTTTTAAAAAGGAAAGTTTTTCAATTTTTCAAGAAAGTAAACAATTTAAAAAAAAATCCAATTATTTAGGAAGCCGCAAACCAAAAAGAAATGGGAACCCCTAGTTTAGATGATGAAGATGCACAACCAATAAGTTCAGATGGTTGATTTATGAATGTTAAAACTTTTCCAATGTCTATTGAATAGGATAAGTACACATAATCCATCTTTGGCATTAAAAGAAACAGATTGCTAGATTTTGAAAATTTCTTAATAAGGTCTTTTTTGGGCCAAGGCTGTTTTTTGAAATGGTTTAGGTTGTACTTTTAGTTTCAGAAAAATTTACAACAATCTAGAGCTAAATAAGAATTAAAAGTTTCAGTTCGATACAAGTATACAACAATCTAAGACTCAATAACAATGAGAAATTGAGCTAATACTAAAACTAGAACTAACATTAGACCTAGAACTAGAACAATTCGGGTTTAGCAGTACATCTCTTAAGATGGAGTTCGACCCAACCCAATAAAACCCAGGTTTAGAACTAACATTAAGCTTAGAACTAGAAACACTAAGGTTTAGCAGTCTTATGAGACGTACGGCTAAACCCTAATGTTTCTAGCTCTAGATGTAGTGTTAGTACTAATGCTAGGTTGTGGGTTTAGTATTAATTTATGCATTTAGTTCCAGAAGAATTTACGACAAACTAGAGCTAAATAAGAATTAAAACTACAACTAGACCTAGAATTACAAAGATTCAGGTTAAATAGTAGGTATAATAGTAAGTAATAATGCCGGATGGTAATTGTCTGCTCCTACTAACGCAAAGTTTGAGTCTGTAATTTGAAGACTCAAATCTGAGAAAGCAAGTACTAAATCGACAGTTCTATTAATGATATTGATTACATTATTTAATTGCAGAAAGTCTTTATAATTAACAAATTTGGAAAGAATTCATCATTCCCAGCGTCTAGTGACGGAATATTACAATCACCCATGACCATGCTATTCAAAGACATATCCAACATTGATTCAATGTAATTGAAAGTAGGAGCATACATTCTCTCAGGTGTAACAGGAAGGAAATAGCAGACAACAATGTTACAAACCGACATCCTATATTTAAATTCAATCCGTATACCTATCAAGCCAATTGATTCAATACGAGAGGAAGCAAACATGATATTCGAAGCAGCAACTGCAGAATCAAAAGCCAGTAACTCCCCTATCATCGATCACATTTAAAAACGTCATATTTAGCTGGAAAGATCTCGTAGTCTAGGACGCTTCTGTTGAGCCAAGTTTCATTAAGAGCAACAACATCAAAATCTTATGCATCGACAGAAGTAAAAAATACTTTGTTTTTGTATTCAATCCACGTGTATTTTGGTAAAATATATTGCAAATCCATTAATGAACTGTATTCTCAAATCATTTTCACAAGGAGTTCAGATTACTGATTTATGAGTGTTAAAGCTTTTCCTATGTCTATTGAACACGATAAGTACACATAATCTATATTTGGCCATGGAAGCAAAACGTTACTTGATTTTGAAAATTTGAAAATTTTTTCTAAGGTATTTTTAGTACCTTTTTAAAAATTTAGAGCTAACTAAGAATTAAAATTGGAACTAATAATAGCCCTATAATTAGAAAAATTCAGGTTAAACCGAGCGTCTCTTAAGACGGAACCCAACTCAACCCAACTTAGCGGTAGAACTAACACTAGACTTAGAACTAGAAACATTGTGGGTCTAGTATTAGGTCTGGTTTTAGTTCTAGTGTTAGATCGATAAAAGTATACACAAATTTTAGACTGAATAACAACTAAAAATAGAACCAACACTAACGTTAGAGCTAATTCTAGACTTAGAACGAAAAACATATGGATTTAGTCGTCCCTCTCTTATAACAGAATGTTTCTAGTTCCAAGTCTAGTGTTAGTACTAAAGCTAGGTTGTGAGTCTAATATTAGTTTTACTTTTAGTTCCAGAAGCATTTACGATAATTTGCGAGCTAAATAAGAATTAAAACTAGAACTAACACTAGACCTAGTACTAGATAGTTTCGGTTTAGCCGTGAGTCTTCAGACGCAGCAAACAGTTTTAGTTTGATACAAGTATACAACAATTTAAGACTGAATAACAACTAAAAACAGTACCAACACTAACGCTAGAGCTAATATTAGACCAAAAACGAAATTTTCAAGAAAATTAATAATTAAAAAAAAACGGATTTATTTAGGAAGCTGAAAAACCGAAAATGTTGATAACCTCTGCTTTAATCATTTATTCTTAAATGATAATAATAATTTCCAACTTCAATTCAAATTAAATCCATCATAAATATTGATATCTGTTATAACCCAGCGTTAAAATCTTCGAGCTTCCAATGTTTTATTTGCAAAAGTTCAACTTAAAAATAACTAAATCGTGACTAATAAATGCTGCTTAACACCTCGTTGATTAGATCTGTAACTTTAATTGCTTCAATAACCATTGGTATTGCCAACTAAAATCAAGCTTAGATCAAGAAATCGTAAAGGTTTATCCCGTATATAAATCTCATGATTGTGAAAATCACATTTTACACATTTACAATCGACGTTTTCCTCTTTCCATCGATTTCTATCAAATTACTTAAAGCGGTCATAAATTTCACTAATCGCTCCTTGTCCACCGCACTGAATCCATTCTCCATTGTGAGTGAACGTTAGTCTACATAAGTAAATGTCTCTTGGCTGCCGTTCTAATTGATGTTCACCTCTGTAGAACGCATCTTCTTATTTATTACGCTGTTACCAACAATTAATAGACACACCTTATATAGCAATTAAAGTGAAGTATCTTAGTATTATAAAATATGTAATGTTTGTTTATCATATATCTGTTACAGCCTTGTAACTCTAATCGACACTCATCGCATTTTAAACAGATACATTTTTTTACCTATTAAATGCAAAATTAATTCCCGTAAACGTGAAAGTGCTAATACCGTACGGTTCACGATGAGCGTTGAAAATGTTAAGGTAGCAGAGAAAACGTATAGGGAACGTAAATGAAAAATACACTTAAGCAAATTAATTATGAATCAGTATGATGCACTTTCGAAGAATATCAAACGGATTGCGTCATAGCGAAAATATGGATTCCCAAGCGTGTTGTAAAATGGATCGGCGTGTTGTGGTCTACGTATGTTTTTCAAGAAACAGGTCTAATATTTTGAAAGGCCACTAAAACGATGAAGGGTAATAATATTCCGAAGTGATACCCTTGGGATAATTTTCCTATATAACTCCCATTACTTTGATTAAATTTTGCACGAACAAAAATCTATTAAATTAAAAAGATGTGAAAATAATAAACAGATTTTGCGGAATTTATGTTTACTTAGTTTGAATTGAATTTAATATTGTTTTGAATAATTTCCTTTTATTTTAAAAAATCTAAATTATAACCTAGGATTAAAAAATAATCTTACATTTTGGAATTTTTGTGAAAATCTTCAAACAATTTTGAATGTTGCTACATATTTAACAAAACAAATAAACAGTATAAGTAGAGTGTCCAATTCCCGGGACTATTAACATATTCGGGATCCTAATTTTTAAATTCCGGTATTCCAAGATTCCTAAAGGTCCCCAAAAATTCATAAAATAGTCCCGAAATCAAAATGCATTTGCAAAAAGAAAAACATTTAAAAACATACATTGCGCTTTTCTTACTTTAGTGTTACTGTATGACTTATCCATGGGTACTCTAGGTGCTCAAACACCCATACAAAAATTGCTAATGATTTTATCTGGATTGATATTGCCATTTACAATTAATTTTTTAATGTACTATTGAGCTTTCTCTTTCAAATTCAGCCATCGATATCTGTTGCGACCACTATTATTGAAGAGTATGTGTTCTTAATTAAGACAATACTGCTTCTAGGAGGCATTGTAAAATGTATTGTAAAATGCTTCCTAAAGACTCAATACTGCTCCTGTAAGATCTGATACAGCTTCTAGAAAGCTTCGAATTCTTCCAAAAGACTTCCAGAAAACTTAATATTGCTTTCATAAGACTTGAAATGCTGCCAGAAGGCTTGATGGTGTTTTTAGAAGATTTAATAAGACCTCATCGTCTCGATATTGTATCTGGCAGACTTTATACTGCCTCTAAATGACTGGAATTGCTTCCATGATGTTTATTACTGCCACAAGAAGACTTGAAATGCTTCCAGAAGATTTGAAATGCTTCCCGAAAACTTGAAATACTTGCAAAAAGGTTTGATACTGGTTGTAGAAGACTTGATACTGCTTCCAAGAGACTTGATATTGCCTCTGGAAGACTTGAACTGTTTCCAGAAGACTAATTTCTTTGATACCGAGCATATTTTCATTAAAAATTAACAGGCGGTAGAAAAATTGTTGAGATTTTTATAATATCTTTCTTTGGGAGTGGTCCCCAACCTATCATTCCTTTCATGATATCCCGGGACTATAACTATAAGTACAAATATTGATATCTAATGACAGGCGTATATAACGGTAAAGAGAACAATGTTGTCATGGTAAATAATCTCACTGAAGCTTAGAGGTAAAATGTAGATGATATAGCATAATATAATAATATAATGAATTGGACATTCATAGCAAAAATGAACTCTATTGTGCAACAGTCCGACAAACTGGAGACCTGGGTTCATATCTCAGCGCTGCTATCATTTCTTTTCATGTCTATTCCTGTTTCTACGTGTGTTAGGTAAATTTTCTATCTGTTTTCATCCATTGAAAATATTAAACCTGAGGTGCCTTAACAAACATCTAGAAATATGGCAATTGTTATATTCCATCCTTTATGATAACATTCGCTTAGACCAAGGGTGCATACTTGCGCCATAAGCAATCTACGACTAAAATGGTTGGCAATAAGAGATCGACTCAAAAAAAACAGGAATGCAGTATGTAATGTTGGTTACTGATTACAAAGTAATAGTCTGAATTATACTATACTACACTGTAAATATTGCAAAATAAAAGAAAACAAATACATTTATACCGGAAACATATGTTATTAATTAGTTACAAATACGCACCTAAAAAATATAGAGAAGAAACTAGAGAATACTAGAGTCTGCTAGCTGGGGTGTAGAAGAATTGAATGGCTTGACGACCGCAGACGCCCACACTAACAACAGAAGTGTTCTTCAAGGTGGTACAATCGATATGGAAAGAGTAAGACGTTGAAAACACTAGCACATTCGAAGGAAATCCACTATGGCAAGAAAGAACAAAGGCACAGGTAGTTGTTTCTCAAACATTAGCAGATTTGCATGAAGGCGATGGATGGATATTTCAAGCCGTTGGTGTATATTGTTGCTGTTAATAATTGAATAAAATTTATGCCAAATTTCATGTTTCTACGAGCTGTGTTCTGCTTTTCTCAACAGAAACTCCATGCTATCGTAATTTTGTGATACCCTGTGTTTTCACCAGAGCAAGAAAAATAAACAATCAAGCTGTACTCGGAAACACACACTCAAGCAAGTGATAAAAGATAAGAAACAGATTTTATTTCTATAAACATTCATACTAGCAGTTAGAGAACCTACCTTCACCATTAAAATTAACAGAACACAGTAAAGTTAAGATTATGTGTATTCCTGGTAAAGTGTTTAAAATATTGCAAAACGTGTAAAAACCACACAAGGACAAAGAAAGTGGACAATATCATTTGTGTTCTAACAAGCATATGTCAAGAAATGTAATGAAATTCGCTGATTTGAACGACATTACTTGATATGTATGTTGATGATGATCGCTTGTTGGAACAAAGCTATGATGTAACTTTTATTTTTTTATTCAATTCCAAAATTGCTATATGAGTATATCAAAAAATTCTAGTCAATTCAAGAGTTGCATGCATAATTAGATAATAGATAATAATGGGTAAAAATGTTATCAAAATAGCAGAAGATATTTGTTATAGGCGCACTTTTACCAACCTCTAGTTAAACTGACTAACGGTGGTTATATCGATGTTGTTAGATAACGTGTTAGATAAATTTATCAGGAGGTGGTAAAACTGGCCCTTGGACTGGGGACTATCAAACACATGCATCAAAGCTTTACAAAAGGTCCAGGTCTAGTACATGCTCACTAAATTGAATTATAATAAAGTAATAAAGTAAATCTTAGCTGGTACAGCAGTTCTGAAGGCAAATATTACTCCGCCTAGCGTGACAAATATTACCACATCAAACTGCAAATAGGCTTAGTCCAATACTTAACATGAGACGTGCAAAATTCATTTTTGCAATGAAATTTGCAATGAAATTTTGTCTTTAACATATGCAATTATTAATTGTTTCTAATAGTATTTAACATATATAGCAAATTGAATCCATCTAAGAAACTTTCAACCACACTTATTTTGTCAAATAAGCAATATAAAAAATTGCATTTTAAACAGTTTTAATTACAATTTATTTACGAAAATATAATTTAACTTAATATTATCAATTAAATAAAATGTATATATAGAAATCCACAAAAAATGCAATATAAAACTTACATAACACCCACCCTCACAATATATTATTAATTTTTATTTAAAAAAAATTAAACTGCCCAAAAACATGGGAAACTACGAATACTTTCAGTTACATAATCTAAAACACGTGCACTCCTCGCGTATCCTTACGAAATTGTCTTGAACAAATAAGGAGTTAAGTGTACACCAAAGGATAATGACGGGTTTTCCTTAAAAAAATCATTCTCGACTTCGACGACAACAAGAGAGTAAAACGTCCGTGTAATTAGAGGCGTACGTGTCTTCATATATGATGCAAGTCGGTAAAACGAAAAAGGGAGACATTTACCTGCTGTCACAAGTCTTTTTTGCTGGTGGTAATCTTGTTCCGTGTAGTAACCGGGCCATTGGTGATGATGATGTCTTTCGGGAATCCATTGTCCTTGATGTTGTAAATTGGAAGAACTGCAATCAGGATAGGGCTGAGTTCGGCCCTGATAGTCAGTTTCGGACACGCTCATGGATACGTATCCATAATTATCCCGAGGCCAAAATACTCCCGCAATTTTAACACACTATTTAGTACTTCTTAGTACTAAAATAAATTTTCTTGAACAAGGTAGTGTCTAGTCTCCTTTAAGTTTATTTATTTATTTTTTTAATTCAAAAGCCTGAATCGTAGATTCCTTAAAAAATAAATAAACGGAAACGATCAATATAAACCGTTTTTAAAATTGATTGATGTTTTTAAAAAAGAAATCAATTTGAAAAACGTGAGCGTTTCACAATTTTTTTAATATCTCTTGAGAATTGTTATTGTCAAGATGAAAGATATCTACGACCCCTGCAACTATGTAGGTATCGACTATGTTGAGAAATTTTCGATTTCTTTTCAATATTTTAAACGATCATCAAGAGGAAACTGGAAATATTCGCAAACACTATTAAACGCGACTGTCTGGGGTGCTACACCACTTTGAACTGGCCTCCCCTAAGCTGGGATTGAAACGTGTACAACTTCTGAAGCATACCAACCTGCACGTGGCTGAACAGATCACGGTTCGAACAACGTGACTTAGCTCGTGTTGCTATAACACTGGCACATTTCAAGGAAGAAAATCTACCCAAACTGCCCCATTTTCTAAATTAATACAACTAAATATGAATATTAATTTATTTTTTCATCTTACATAATTTTTAATTAATACTTCTTAGAGATAAATCCTGAAAAATTTTTTATAATGAAATAATCTAAGTAATATATTTTATTTTTATGTCAATTTATATTCATAAAAAGTAAAATGTTGCAAAAACATTATTTATTAAGGTGTGATTATTAATCATTCTTGTTAAAATTTTTTAAAATTAATACTAATTAATAACGTTCTAAAGTGCTTATTAAAGAGTAATAATTAAGGGATAATATTCTGAAATATCTATGACCTTTCCCACCTACATAAGCCCTTTGTTTTAAAAACATTGAGATAAACGTGTCACGTTTAACAGAACACGTTTCGATAGTCTGAAATGTTTGCGTTTAACGTGACATGAGGCCAAGGGTACTAAATTCTGTGTAGTAAATATGACACTGTGTTTTCGACGATTTCGAATGACACGGTTTCATTATGTTGCTTCAATTAATAATGTGGTCGTAACAATTAATAAATAACAAAAACGGATTTTCTTTAAATCATTTTTTTTCTAACGTGATGAAATTTTCCAATTAACTTCTCAATTACTTACTTTTCATCTGATACTGTAGGAAATTACATTTAAGATAAATAAATCGAGAAACTAACAAGCGAAAGTAATAGTGAACTGATTTTACGAAATATATCTAAAACTTCTATGAATTATCTGCAAGAAAATACTTTTTACAATGATATGTAGGATTGTTTGTAGAAACAATAGGCAAGTTCAATTAAAGTGAAATATTTCACTATAAACCTGTTACTTTATCGAACAACAACTTCAAAAAGAAATAAGTTTCTCGCTTAGACGGCCTTTGTTTTAACAACTCGACCGCGGCATTTACCTCAAAATAATTTTTGCCCCCTTCCGTTTGATCACGCACCGACCACTTTCTAACCAGATCGTACTCGATTCCATAAATATCCCACCATCTGATATAAATCGTACATAACCGCACATAAACACACTTCCGCCAAATCGATCATTACATTTTTCTCCTACAAACACTTTGCAGTTGCTGCACCTATTCTATTCAAAATCCAACAAAACTATGAGAATCATTTTTTTTTAATTCACGTCAAAATTCTTAAGTAACATATTGAGGATTGAAATTGAAATTAAACATTTAAAATTATAATTTACTGAAATGGTATTGCTAATAGGTTTTTGTAAATCAGATCAAATCAATCATGTTTAAATTGTGTCATGTCAGAAAACAAAAGTTGCGTTATAAATTCAGATATAAATCATTATGACAAGTCGGTGAATTGTTTAGTTTTCGGTCCCTTAGGTAGAATTCATACTTAATCTATTACAAATTAACTCTTTTGAAATTTAATATACGAAGACATTATGACACAAAATATGCTTGAACCTATTTGAAAACAAGCAGCATAGTGATAATTTGAATCAATACATCGAAATGAATGTAGAGTTTAATTTGCACTTTGTTGTTGGACACCTTTGCTGATTCCATTGGAATTTTGCGCTGTTTCGGTAACTGCCGCTTTGATACAAAGACAGACCAATATGGATGGAAGAGGAGAAAAGAAAACAGAACCGATAACATTATATGTAGCATATTATTATGCTATGTAGTGGACCTCAAGATTGTATACTGTTGATTTCTGTTTCATTTATAAATTGGTATGATGACAGAAAGTATACTTAAACCTATGCACAATTTAAAGACAAGCACCATAGTGATAATTTGAATCAATACATCGAAATTTGTGTTCTCAACAAAATTTATTTAAGAAATTTATTTAGGTACCATAAAATATGTTTAGTTATTGCCGCAAAAAAGGAACCTTTATGGAGGAAGCAACGTTAAAGAATATATGGAGGAAGCTGTTGGTAAATTGTGACCAGAAAAACTGAGCACTATCAAAATGATCAATCTCTCATGTAAAACTGTTGCTCGTCGAATTGACGATATTGGAGACAATATTCTGCGGCAGATTATTGGTAAAGCACAGCGTTTCACTCGATACTCTCTTGTGATGGATGAATCAAATTATGTTAGCGACACATATCAACTTATTATTTTTATTTGTGTGGTTGCCGATGAACATAATTTCACCGAAAAATTTGCCTCCATTAAAAGCATGCACAGCACTATGATTGGAGAAAATATCTTCAGAGAAATACTAAAAACGTTGGCAAAATATGACTTCAATTGGAATGGACTGCAAGGTGTAATAATTGATGGAGGTGATGATGCTTGAACAACATGTCAGGTTCAAACATGGGTGTGGTTGTGTAAATTAGAAAATCTTATTAAAGTGCAGGAGTATCAGCACTAATTTCTCAATATAAGCTGCGTTTTAAAACCATTAGTTTCTGTCGTAAATTGTATTCGATCCCTTGCACTTAATCATCACCAATTTCGACCTCTAGTTTAAAATTGTACTGATTGTAATTATTCATATCGATGTTAGTTGTCAATTTACCATCCGTCTAGTTCAATATAAATGTATTTATTTGCAATTTCTTAATTTTCTTTGGGCAAGGTCGATGATCTTGGAAAACTGGTTTTATGTTAAAAACCTTTTTCGGTTTCGAAGGATATTTCTCGACCGATTATTAAAAGTGCGTTCTTGGTTGTTAACCCGAATTTAAGCACTGACATATATATTAAGGAAATTTGTCTCTTTTAAAATCCATTTAACTATAATATTACCCAAATTCCAAGTTAGCTTTAAATGAAAATGATTCATTTCATTGGTCGATTTTTATAAATATTTGGATGCAAAAGAGTACCCAAATTTAAAACAATTTGCTTGTATATATATTGCTCTGTTTGGGACTACCTATATGTGCGAACAAACATTTTCCAGTATAAAGTATTTGAAAGGTACAGGGCAAATTTATGAGATGATCATTTACAAACACTGCTTGCAATTGATGTGACAAACATTAATCCTAACGACAAAGAACTACTTAAAAAATCTATGCTTTATTTTGGCACTGAAATGTCGTAAGCTCGTCCTAAGCACAACCTAAGCTTAGAAAAAACCTAGAACAAGCTAAGCTCGGGCAAAACGCTGACCATCAACACTGCTGTACAAAAGAAGGCCACTTCGTTAAGGACGTATTGCACGACTGCTCAATAGCAGTCAATGTGATCATTGACTCTAAAAAGTCGGTAGAAATGTTGTAATCTGGACATGATAGTAAAAGCTGGCGGTTGGTATCCACCGAAACAACTCGTCGTTTGTGAAGTCTTGTCGGTAATCACTCGAGAAGGCAAACATATACAACAACGCCATGATAAAGTAACGAAAAGGATATATCGGAACTAAGAAACATGATCATGTCCCTGATCTCCCCTGAACCGTTTGTACCACAAGGTGTTAGAACAGCATCAACGCTGATAAACTCCGTCTCCCATCGAGCTTTTTGCGATAGAGGGGATGAGATAACAGTTTTTATCTTTATAAAGACAACTTTGTTCTACCCTAACCGGAAGAGATCTACTCAGCTTCTAGGGAAACCGAAAAGTAACTGAAGGCTTCCCTGAACGAACACTGCCGGTTACATAAGTACATCTTCTACACAAAAATAGGAAACACATCTCTCTATAAAGAGTGTGAAATGGAAAACGAGACGGTAGGTCACATTGTTTCCAAGTAAGTCCAACCTGGCGTACTTAAGGGAATCAATATTTGGAATACCATAGTCCCAAACTTTTAATATAAGAATCACACCCTTCTATTCTATATTACATTCATGCAGTAATGGGCTGATTTTCCGACTCTTGAATAAACTGTTAACTATGTACCATGTGTTATAACGATGTACAAAGGAACCTTGGGGCAAATGGGGCCTAAGTTCTGTGAAAGAATTCACGCCTATCTGAAACTACATACATAGAATCACTTGCCTTGTACACAAAATTATAGGGAATATATTCTGTCAATATATCTGTGTGAATATATCACTAATTAAATGATTAGCTATATATATCGCCCATGTGTCAAAAATACTCAATGTCGTATTCACTTATAATAAATAACATCTGACAATACAACGTCTCTTGATATTACCCCTAGGTTCTCTAAAACCAGCATTGATATATCTTTTCTTAACGATTTAGACAACTAAATGCAAACTTATCATTTTATAAAAGATACGTAAGAGTTATTGCTTGAGGCAATGGTTTATAAGGTTTAGGCCCACTTTTACCAACCTCCAGTTAGTTTATCTAGAGCAATGTTATCTTTGAATCATTTTTGAGATAATTTTTCTATGAAACACTCTTTAAGTAATACACACAGATTTCATCAAAACATTCTGTACTATTTTTGTATTCCTCTCAAAACTTAAATTCAAATTTTAGCGAGTTTACTTTGCTACCAAACTTAACAATTGTAGTCTTTGGTTGTTGAAGTGAAATTAACAACGTTCAGGAACGAAAATAGACAGTTTACAAGGTAGCCTAAATTTAGAAGCTAATTAGTATCATTAAGTTTTCTAACACATTCACGCCCATATAAAAGGATACGAATTTTATCAAGCAATTCTCAGAATTGAGTTTCAAATTTTTCCCTCAATAACGATCTTACATCAGGATGAAGGAGATGTTAGTTTCTTAAGTCATCATATAATAGGATAAACATCCTGGTATTTAGAGGCCAGGATTTGTTGAAATTAATCATTTTCACGACGTCATTGAGAACTTCGTGCAGAGCAGTTGATATTCATTTAACAGCAAGATCTTGATGATGAAGACAGCAATAGCTTGCCTTGATTTCTAGAACTAGTTTCTATATATGTCCAACCATATTATCGGCTCCATCACTACATATATGATGGCTGACATTCCCAGAACGTAAACAGTTTTCAAAGCATTAAGTAAATTAAATATTTCTTCACCTGTTATATTTTTTATTTCAGCTGTAAAGCTTTACATAAAAGCATATTTACCTTAAAGCACGATTCGTCTATAAGTGTAAGGAAACAAACAAATTGCAAATCCAGCCACATCTGCAGGTTAATTTATTTGTAATGTGATGTTACCTGTAGCATATGCAATCCAACATGTTTTTAATCCGTGTAATTGTAATGTCAGATATAATATGGAGGCAAATTTTTCACCGATCATGGATATCATTAAATCTTTTGCACAAGGTTTCATCAATGTTTTGCTATCGTCTAAGCTTCGTTTCTATAGCTATCTTTTTGAGATAAATTTTAAAATGTTTGATTATTTTTGAAGTAATTTATTCTTTAATTTTCTTGAAGGGGTAAGGAATTTGTGGAATGACTTCCAGGTTTCGTTATAACGTGTCGTGCAGTAACGAAATAAAGATGTTACTTCCATCATCAACTATCTAAGCACTTAGCTCTCGAACTGGCATTTCGTGCACATCTGTGGAATAATAGACAAAGTGTATCTGTGCAACCAGATTAATGGTAAAATACTTGTTTTATTATCACATATTTTATTACATATCTTGCTCACTACGGTTAGGTGTCAGAGAAAAAATGATATAAGCTATAGGTGGTATCAGTTATATGTAACCAGATAAAACTTTTTCTTCCTCCGTACTATCTGCACAATGTCTTATTGCTTGCGAATAATAATCAGTTCAATTTTACTTTCGCTTTTATTTTAACAGAAAATATGTACAAACGCTAGTCATCGTCGTAGTAATCACGACACAGAAAACAGTTTGCAGTACTTTTGTAGGTAGTTTTAAAATGGTACGATAAACCATAATAGAATATTAGCCCCTTTCCTTTCTAACCGGCACCTTACATTTATAGCGTATTATCGCAAATGAAACACAAAAGCAGCATGGATTTGCAAATTTGCTTTGTAATCTTCGTACCTTTTGAACGCTTTTATGTAGGTGTCCCACAACTATTGCACAATAATGCACCAGCGTATACTCTGATCGATAATAGACAACAGAGTCAAATAAACAAGTTCGAAATGGCCCGTTATAGAGATATTCCAAGTTTTAGTTTCATAAAGGCCACTTTTACTACCTCTTGATAAATTTATCTAATTGTTAAAAACCGGCTGATAGCAATTGGTATTTACGCATTACCATTATCGTTGTAACCAGCGATAGTTAAATTAACTGGAGGCTGGCAAAAGCGGTCCTAAGTGGACCTATTGTTAACATCATTATAATCGTTATATTATAAATAACACCTACTACAAACTACTTAACTAGACAATTACTAGATACTACAACTAGATAACTAGATAATTACAGTACAGAGCATACACAAGAAAACTTTCGGTTGACTTCTAACTTTTTATTGTTTTTAGACAAATAAGTTCAAATAAGTGGTTTCATTGGTAAAAACAGATTTTTCTAGTACACTAAAATAAAACGTGTACGAAGGCGTTAACTGGTTACTACAAGTTGTGAAACTTTAATATTTATATATTTTGGCCGATTAAAAGAAGCGAATATAACCCACACCTATCCCACGGAAAGACATTACACAAGGCCGATGGAATTAGAAGCTGTTTTGGGAAGCATTTGTGAAAAAGCCTCAACCGGCATTATAAGAATTTCTGCTCAAGAAAATATCAATAAATCAACCGTTTACCGCATTTTACGAGAGCAGTTGCTTTATCCGTTCATTACATCACTAATCAAGTTTAACAGACAATGACAGTAAAAAATGAGAGATTTTTGTAGATAAGCTATACAGATAGAAGACTTTCCTGTAAACATTGTAATTACCGATGGAGCAATATTTACGGAATTTTGAAAATCCATATTGCGCACGTTTAGAGTGATGAAAATCCCCATGCAACTCATCAACAGTGGCGTTTCAGATGTTAATGTATGGGCATAGGTTATAGAAAACCAGTTGTTAGGTCCATTTTTTGCTTCCAAGGAGATTAACTACCGATACTTGCATATAGCACTATTAACCTTTTTGTTTAAATTTTTGAAGAAAAATTTGAAAAAAGACATTCTTCTTCTCCAATACTTTTTAAATTTTGCACATCTCGAAAGCGAACCATTTTTGGACCTATATTTGTAAGCTGTTTTCTCTATTTTCAACCAGAGAATATACTGGTAATGTAATATACAATCGTAGCAGGACACCTGTATGTAAACTTTGTAAGAAGATTGCCTTTCACCTCCAAAAATTTTATATAAGGCCCGCTTCATATTTGTAACGCAGTCATTATCATTCCAGTTTCGTCATCTGATCTCCATATTTTCCAGAATTTAGTGTCGCTCTTATTTTTGTTTTAATTTTTTTCTTTTTTGATATTATTTTGTTTTTTTACTAGCGTTCTTTTGTTTCGTTGCGTTTTAACATTTACGCTGAAGCCTTCTACAGCTCTGGTATTGTATTTACCCTACTTCTTTTATGTTTCTGACCACTTTCCAAACTTCATTAGAAACGAGATACTCTAATTATAGGTATTGATGAAACTTTCAACAATTTATTTGTTTTGTTACGTGTTTGCTATATTGAAGGAGATATATGAGGATAATTTTAAGATCTCACTATAATCTCGAAAAATTACAATCGTAAGATAAAGAAAACTCCAGATTCAAAATATTCATCTTATTTTTACATTCTACTGTACATCGAAGTTCGTTCTAATCATATTCATACAGAAACGGAAAATATGGGTCCGATCTATACTTCCCATCATTAGATTAGAGAGTAAACAATATTGTTGAGCTGTCTTTGATATACCATTTGTCATATGCCTACGTCAATTCCATCTTGCATTAATACCTATACTCAGTAGTAGAGCTACAAGGCTCTTATGTCACCCGGTATATTTGCATATTTGTTTTATGTAGAAGGCTATAGTTATAATAGACCTTATAAGTCCCGGTGACGTAAAGGGCCGCTGTCCTCGGCATGGCAACCGTAGTGATAATAATCATATAATCTATAAATGTGATTACTATATGCAAAGCTGAGATATCGGATAAAAAGTGATTGAATAATTTAAATGTTAATATACATACAGGTGATCCAAAAAAACAATGACGTTACTGTAAATTTTTGAAAAATTAAATTTTAATGCTTAATGGCATCATAAAGAATTAACTGCCAACCTAATCCACTTTTTTTGGGGCCTGGGTTTTTGAGTAGCTTAATATAATTAATTTTTAGTTTAACTGCCGTTACAAATATCCTTAAAATTTGAATCAAACATATTGATTTTTGTAGAGTGGAGAATTATGAATGTTACTTTGCTTACGTTGTTCATCATTTCGCAGCGATTTCTATTAATATAAATGCTGTTCTGAAAAAACGTGTTCCAAAAAACCTTACCGAATTTCCTGCAAGAAGACAACGACGAGGAAATTGATCATGTGTCAGTTGATGAAGATAAGACTGATGAAATTTTTGGTAAAAGTTTATATGTAATTGATGGCACCAAATGGCCAAAAAATCCAAAAAAATAGAACAGTTCGTAGATTGCAAGCAAAGATATTATATATTACTCCTGGTCCAATAGATATTTGATATATTAGTTGTAAAATATAAAATTCGCTACAATCCAGGAGCCCATATGTGCGTGGACGAAAAACTTGTTCCGTATAGAGGTAAAGCTACATTCCGTGCGTATAAGAAGAGTAAGCGTGCAAAATACGAGATCAAGATTTGGACCATAGCAGACTGCGATTCTACATACATAATAAATATGCAGGTAAATCTGGGTAAGATTATTACTTAGGTAAAATTATCTCAGTATAAATCATTAAACACCCAGAAAATAACCAAGGTAAGAGAGTCGTACTAGACTTAGTAAACCACTTTCCAGCAGAACATGGAATAGCTACTGATAATTTTTTTACAATCCTGCAATTATCGCATAAACTTTAGCTGAAAGGAATGACACTCTGAGGTACTCTTAAGAAAAACAAAACGTTCATACCAAACGAATTGCTTTCTAGACCATATAAACCTAAAAATTCTTCTATGATAATAAGAGATAATCGCACTCTATACCTGCCGAAAAAATAGAGCAGCAATACTGCTATTCAGCCAAAACACCGATGATATAGTAGGGGGAGATAAAGAAGATAAACCAATGCAGCTGTTGATTTAAATGATCAGCTTGCTAAACAATATTTAACACAATCATTTTTGAATATTTTTGCATATTCTGGATATAGCTGCCTTCAACAAATTTAAGATATGGATGTTCGCTAATCCCGGCTAGAAGGAGAATGATAAAGATGGACGAAGATATTTTCAGCTGCAGTTGGGAAAGGATTTTTTAACAGGGAACATCATTCGTCGTGACAGGAACAAACGTATACAACGCCAACTAAAAGGTATAAGGAGCTGCTGATACAAGTTATACCGGAACTACAAAATAACCAACTTATTGATAGCATGAACACAACAGTAACTACCAAAGCACAAGACCGGTTTTATTACTGCTGCAGAAAACGTGATAGAATGACAAGGCATAGAGCTCTGTGTGGAAAATATGTATTTGTACTGAACATTCCTTAAAAAAATTGTTTTGTCAAAATTGTAATATTTATTTTTTAAATGTATTTGATATTTTTGCAAATTAAAGTTTTTGTTCCATAACAGTTCAGTAACTAAAAAGGCTGCTTTTATTTGTTTTAGGCTTTCAAACGTTGGGATACAAATACATCCCACCTGGTAGTAATCGTAAGAAAGTTTCAGTTTTAGCTTTTGGAAAGCAGTATAGACACGGCGTATTTTACAGTAGAAAATGTCTTTCTTAAAGGTGCTATAATTAAACAAGATAAATAAAGAAACAAAGGTGCAATTATGTTCAATTAACGGTGGTTTAATTTCCGCACTATCCGCAACCACAAAAGTGAAACGAGAACCCTTCACGAAATAGACCGACAATGTATCGACCCATTCGCGTCGTTGTGAAAGAAACCTGAAAAGAATAGTAATGATCTCTAACAATGTGGATGTTTTGATTCAATCGTCTAGAATCTCTTAAACGGTTTTTGTTGAAAAGTATAGCTTTGTAATTACATAAATATATTGCATTGTAGTGGTTATCAAAATCTGAAAATTAATTGGAAATGCCAAGCACTTTTTTTCATTGAAATCAATTTTAACTTTATGTTATCCGGAATAAGAAGTTTATAAGAGTTGATGTCAGACGTATCTTGTCGTGCTCTTAAACGTTATGGGGTTTCAACAAGAAAAAAGTTACTATCTTAGAACTATCTGTTCAAACTCGCTGCTTCGTTCCGTGTGGTTGCCATTTCACTGCGACGCTATATAAAAGTGAAAGTTGCCCCGGCGGTGCAAACGTAGGCGTCCGTGTTCTGGTGTACAAAACCATATGTTAAAATGCTAAGTTATGACTACTTTCATCGCAGCCGATCGTTTTAAATTTATCCTTTTTTTGCGCTGACCGTACCCCTTGGCTTGCGGGATAGTGCCTATTTTTCGACAGTTTGAGAAGAGGTCGAAAGAGAAGAAGGAAAGCGCCGGAAGTTTCACGTTGTAGACCGTTTTTCGTGGTACAACTTTCATTTTTTTCGCGGTCTTATTGACACGCTTTTACTAATTTATTTACGCCTTTAATTAGATATCGTTGTCAAAAATTCGCACTGATTATTTTTATGGAGTAAATAAATTGGGGAATGGATTTCTTCGAAATTTTGGTCACTTTAAGAACTGACAGACGGAGAAATTATTGTGGTTTAACAAACAATTTCTTTACAAATTAATTTCGGTACATTTACAACATTTTAATTGAAATTGCAAAGGTAATGAAATTGTAATAATCATAAGGAAGCTTCATAATTAAATAATTGCGACTTTTATGAAAATTGTTGAAATACCATTTTCCATTTAAAGGTTGGTTTAAGGCTCATTGTATTGTTGTAAATAGTTAATAGTTATTTTATATGCACGAACACGTTTGATTAAAATTATTACTTAAAATATTATTTTATTTGTCAATAAACGCCATTCTATATTAAATTTAATAACTTTTATTTATTGTGATAAACTGAGCGTAAATTTTTATTTCATGTATTTCGTCGTATAAGGAATTTGCGACATACCGGACTAATTATTCATGAAACCAGACATAATTTCCTTCAGGTGGAAAAGAGGTAAAGAGAATTTCAAGCGCATATACAATTCAAATCATTTCCTCATATAAATAATGTATTTCGTAATTAATTAGAAATTGTCCGAGGTGGCACATATACGAGTGTAAAAGCAAATATGCACGAACGGGTTATTAGTGGAAGAAGTAATTAACGTTAGCAATTGGCCTCCCTTGAGAAATATTGATAAGCTTTACTCATATCATTATCGGTAAGAAACAAAAAGTGGTTTGTTATATAAAAAGAATAAAAAAAATCAATGTCGTAGTGGTATTACTGATGGAAAATCTTTTTGCTAAATTAAATTCCTATGAATTGTAAAGTACCTTGTTTTACGTTTATTAAAGTATCTTATACAATAAAGGTCAATTTTCGTTGATTACTTTCTGTAAGTAGTTAAAGAGGTTTTTCCGCGTATTTATAAAACCATATTTGTTATATAAGTTTAATGGTGCAGGTGGATCTTTTTTTTATTTGCCTCATCCCTCAACTCCCACGGATTTTCCAAATCTTATAAGTGATTACATAACAAATGTAAAGAAATTTCAATTGAATTTTAAATAAATGAATTGAATTAGTAAATGGGTAGCTTAGTTTGATGGGTTTAATTGTTTTTTCGAACAAAATAATTCATCAGTACAACATGATTAAGAAAGGTTGGATTACAGACTTTTACACAATTAATGACTAAAAGCTAGCTTTAAAATTGATTTTTAATTATTTTAGACAAGATTTTAAAGCCCGGTTCATAAGCTTATCAAATTAATCTAGGTTCAATTTAGATTTCTAATCTAAAGGGACACTAAAAGGATCTAAAATCGGATGAACGATGATCTTACCGCAATGTCTCAATTAATAGACTCCTTTAAACTTTCAACTTGAATCAACTTATCGCTTTGTTTACAATTAACGCGGAGATTATCGTAATTAATGTAGAAGAGATGGTTCATCTTAAACTCTATTTTCTCATCTCTGATAAGATAGAGTGTAGTACATTTAAAGAATTCACATGTCGAACGAAAATAAAAAATGTCAATTTAACAAACACTGTTAAGGGTAAAAATATATTATAGATCTTCATCCCAGAAGTTATATTTTAATAGTAAAGTATGTCGTTACCAAAGATCTTCACATAAATGAGTAATAATGTGACTAATCTTTTAAATTAGGAATTAAAATACAATAATCATAAAATACACAAGCAGAACTTCTCTCAAAGTTAGCTACGCATAATCTTACAATTTTGAATATTAAATTAGTTAAAATGAGTGTGAAAACAAATAAGTTGGGACAATATATCTCCATTGTGGGAGACAAGTTGGCACCTTTCCAACCTGGAGGGTGTTAATTTTTTAGTTATAGGTACTACTCGAAACGGTAATCTAATTTTATCCAGCTCTTTGGTTCAATTTGCTGCCCGTTATAAAGTAAGTGTTGTTTAAAAATATCAGCCTAAATACCTACCAGCGAATTCCATAAACACCATTAATGAAATTTTTCACCGCTTTTTTCACAAAACCAAAACATGAACTGTAACTAGAACTAAGAGATTTCGGGTTATGTCGTGCGCCTTTGGAAAAAATCATTCACACTTCGAATGCCATGTTACAACCTTCAGAAACTGGTTCGAAGTGAGGTTGCAACATGGCATTCCAAACTTGAAATATTAGCGTAAACGAAAGAAGAGGTGGCATCAAATTGACCAAGTTTTGAACATAGAAAAGGATACCAAACTCAACGGATACAAATAAGGAGCGTTATTGAGAAGATACTATCATTAAAACAGTACCAAAACATGAACAACACTGCTGAAAGTGTTCTAAGATAGAGAATATTGAAACAATTTAAGATTAGAATCAACGAGAAGAAAAAAATTTACAGAACCTTCATTTTTTCAATTGCACAAGAATTGAGGGACTATAGGTTATGGTATAATAAGAATTTATAGATCTTTTTTAGTAATTTGAGTAGGTATAGGATAATTGCCATGATTACAAGATTAATACAAACAAGATTAGCTTATTTATACAATAAGCATACAAAAACATTAAATATTAGTTAGGGACCACATAGTGGCAAAAAGAAAAGAAGATGGGCTGGGTAAATATTCTTTAACTGCATTACAACTAAGGAAATAAAACTGTACAGCTTGTAGACTACGCGGACAACATCTGATCAGCATGAAAAAGAAACGCGTTCCGAAGTATATGCTTAAAACGGGACAATGTAAAGAGATGGGAAACGACAATGGGAGAGGCTGGTCAGGAATATGTTTTTAGCTAGAAACTAAAGAGAGGCATGGACCTAAAGATTTACATGCAAAAATTCTAGAAAGCTACGGACAGTGGTCTGCGGAACCATTGCAGAAAAACTAGAAACATGTATACAAACATAAAACTAACATGATTTTGCATTTTGACAGATACAGACAAATTTGATCATTCTGCTGTTACTTTGTTTCGTGTCCAATAAGTCTGCGGAATATATTTGTTATAAACAGAGTTCCATCATATTTCACTAAATACAGAATTTAATTCTTTACAAACCTAAATCATATATTTTAATATACTTTAATGCTATCTATATAAAACTTGGAATAGACGCAAAGAAGAAAATAAACCTTTTCGGCAAACATAAGAAAAGCGAATAAACAGCGAAAGTTTTTACAATCTCAGATTTACAACGCTGATGAGACTGGCCTTTAATGGAGTGATTTGAAAATTCAAGAATAAGAAAAAAAACTGCATTTTCATTTTATGCCAACGCTTTTAAGTTGTATAGTTTAAACCTTGTCATCAATATAGATCTCGTAGAGCAAAAATTTTTACAAATAAATATATTTAATTATAAGAAAAACCAAATCGAAACATATTGTCTCTGAAATACTTGATATGCTTCCAGAAGACTTGATACTGCTTCTAGAAGATTTGAAGTACTTCCAAAGGACTTGATATTGCCATAGGTTGACTTGAAATGCTTCCTAAACAGTATCAATATAAAATTGTTAATTGTTTTATCTGAATTGAGGTTATCACTATCAATTAATTTTTTTATTTTAATATACCTAAGTAGTATACCAAAGTAAGTATACCAGTAGATGCTAACGTTTTTTTTTTTGAGAACATGTATCGTATTTTGTATTTTTCAGACCTATTCAAACCAAATTCAGGCTTTTTTTAGTGACGTAATTCATTTAAGTCTATTCCTAATTCTGTTTTTTCAGCACTCAGCACCTACACATACATAATTTCAAAAACCGGCACCTCTAGTAGGTGTGGATAGTTACTAAAATGTCGAGTAACAAGTTTCATTATAATTTTATACGAAATACTTATAAAAACCGAGCGTTAAATACACATATAGTACATACAAAACTGTTAATTATGTTATATTATTAACATGTTACCACTTTGCGCAGGAATTATATGATAACATCATCAGGTATTTTGCAAATATTTAAAAAAAAGTCGTAAATTTGTCACACAATAAAATGTGTACTATAAAACACGACATATACTATATTTGAAGGTAGTGGGGATTAACTAACCTCTTCAAACTAATTCTATTTCAGGCGCTATTCGTCGAGTTTGACGAAATATGTACTGATACTCGTTTTATATGTGAGGTAAAAATGTTAGAAAATCGTTATTATGGTAGAGAATTAGGGAAGTGATAGATATAAAACTACTAGATATGTTAGCTATTTTATTTATTTATGAGATAAGTTGAGATTTTGTATTTTTAAACCTGGTAAGTCTGATGGAGTTAATAATAATAATAATTTGGCACCAGTATTTGAAAAATATACATTTTGTACCCAATTTTTCATGTGTGCTGAAGTTAATTTAAGATTTTGATACAAAACGCAAATATTATCTGCTTTAAACGTTCTATTGACTACCCTCGGTCCCAAAGTGCTACATCCTGTGGCACATTGATGAATTAAACGTTCGGAAAGAAGTTTTCCATCGGCAGATATTACGGATCAAATAATGTAACCGGGAGTGAACCACACATTCAACGGTTTTGACGCCTAAATTGGGTAATGTTCTTCCAGAATGGAAATCCAAATTAAAACCGCTCTGATCCGAATTGTGTTTTGATCCCAACATTTGGATTTGTTTGCTGTTCGTTATAATAACCATTTTCAAGTATTTTTACTGCACATATGAAATAAATCCGGCTAAATAAACTCGACGAGTACCTAAACGTCTGGAATAGAATTAATTTTAAAGAGGATAGTTATACACCTACTATCATCAAATATCTTGCTTTAAACTAAACATTTTACTAGCTTGCGATTTTATTAAAAGTATTTTCGAATCTCTAGACTTAATTCAGGTTTATACTACTACGAGAAAATTTACCTTTGATGAATTATTTGCAACTGTCGATTATGATGATACATTACTATTGTCCTTTAATCATTTCTTACAACACATATTATTAGCACACGCTTATTGAGGTCAATCTTTCCAGAATGTTGGAAGACATTTTTATTAACACTCTTGCTAAATATTAAAAATTATATCATATTTTCCGACGTCTCAGCTCCATTTAGCCCATTTACAATTTTACCTGTTTTGTCTAAAGTACGCAAATAGTGGATGAGTTCTGCTGGACTACAGTAGCGTTAGTACCTATACATCTACTCTATCGACAGTTTTGAAATATTCAGTCACATTTTTATGAAGACGATTAACAAATCTATCTATCGTTCTTGCTTGCGGACATAGCCACTGGTCAAAATAAATATAGTGAGGACATAAATAATCTGCTAGATACATCCACTCAGACTAGTTACAGGTAAATGCAAATAAATCACTGATTATGCTCTTTGACAGGTAGGGTGCACGAGACTCTCTTCCAGAAAATTTTAAAATCAATATTTGGGATGACAGTATTGCTGTAAGGGAGTGTGCTAGAAATTTAGAGATCATAAAGTAGCATTCTGTACGCTCAATATTATAACCACTAAGTGTCTACAATTAAGCACAATCAGGTGTTACAAACACTTCGATTATCAATTTTTTTTTTAGATTTTTGACATATATCGAACGTCAATGTCAATGAGGTGGTGTCATTTTTAACAAATAGTATTTTGCAAGTATTGCAGTGTCATGTTCCGATGGTCACGAGAAAGCTTACAAATAAATAAAATCCCTGGATCACTGATACTATTAAAATAATGCAATATTTATTTACGTGATAAAGTGCTCAAATGTTTCTTAAATACAAAAACTAGAAGGCATTATGAGTACTACAAAGATCTTCGTAATTATGTAAATCAGTCAATTCGTAGGGAAATAATCCGTGGATAGCCTTAAATAATTTAGTTGTAATTCAAAGGATAACAAATGAGCTACCGATGAATTTACAAAATTCAGATGTTTAAATTTTAATACTTCTTACAAGCTTCACTTCATGTGCACCATGTACATCTTAACACTTACAGATACTATATGAACTGCCGACGAGGACCAGGTAATTATGATCGACTAACTCGATTAAGTCTACCACTACATGCTGGGACGAGCTGAATGTAAAGGCTGTGAAAATGTGTTGTCCTCATATTTTGTCGTAGCTGGTAGGTATTATAAATACTTGCATTGTTGATGGAAAATGTCCTATCCCTTGGAAAAGGCCGTTGGTAATACCTAAGCCTTGTAATTTCGGACTTAAGACCGATTAACATTCTTCCTGTTTTGCTAAGCTGCGTGAAAAAATTGCAACAAATGGGTT
This sequence comes from Onthophagus sagittarius, assembly GCA_036711965.1. NCBI lineage: Eukaryota > Metazoa > Arthropoda > Insecta > Coleoptera > Scarabaeidae > Onthophagus > Onthophagus sagittarius. The sequence goes on from JASERS010000001.1 coordinate 52,333,607, forward strand.
TGTTTGTTTCATGTGAGGGTATTTTGTCTCAAGTGCAGTCGAGTTTTAGACCTGGGTTTAGCTGTACCACAGCACTTCTGTGTGTAGTGGATGATATTTTGAGGGTTGCAGATGACAGCAATATAACTATCCTATGTTTTATAGATTACAGTAAAGCTTTTGATACGATCGACCACCAGTTGCTTTTTGCCATATTGTATCACAATGGGCTTGGACCTAAGGCATTGAGTTTGCTTAAGGAATATGTTCCTTGGCGAGAGCTCGCCGTAGTATTGTCACCATTGTTGTTTTCTATTTATGTTAGAAGCATATGAAACTGCCTAAAATACTCCAAATATCATTATTAAGATGACACCCAGACTTATCGGGTAAGGAGACGGATTTGGATGAGTTATGTGAAAAATCGTGCTCTATAATTCCTTGGTCCTGTCCCATTCTAATTATGCTGATGCACTACACCATCCATTCTTGACTTCTCAGCTGCGAGCGAGAGTGCAACAAATACAGAATTCATGTATAGGCTTGATTTTTGGCTTGAGGAGTGGTCATGTGAATCAGAAACTGGAAGAGCTCAATTGGCTTTAAAAAACTGTTTCGGGCTCAGTTAACAAATTCTTGGTTTTGTTAAGAATATGAAAATTTTGCTCTGTATCCGTGAATAAATGCGATTTCTAATACTGTATTCGTGTGCAACCATTGCATGGTCGACTATGGGCGCATGGAAGATCAGCTTCCAGATCTTACAATTCTTATTACTATTAACTTTTCTTTTGAACTTGTCTTTAATGCAGCAATAAACTAAATATCGCAAGGACGATTATCTTCGCCCTTGTTATATAAAGTCTACTATTATTATTAAATACCTGATGGTTTTATCACATCATACTTATTTCATAAGTATGATGTGATCACATCATACTTATTTCATAAGTATGATGTGAAGTGGTCACATGTTTATCCCTATAACTTCGTTGGAATTGATCTAGGACGTATGACAAAAAAATGCCTAACTAATATTTTTGAATGTACTACAAGTGTATGGAATACCATCAACAGCGATAGTTTTAAATAAACTACAAATTGAATGGTGCTCCCTGTGATATATATATATGCTTATTAAAAATTAATATGTTTTAATTTAACTAATGTACGTATCAGTTTTCATCCTCGAAATATAAACTAAAGTGTACTTTTCCGTCAAACTTTGAACCCCCATAACTTTTCAGGCACTCTTACTACACGTATAAAAAATTCCTAAACCTAATTTTGGTCCATTCTATAACTGCACCAAATTTCATAGAAATACGTATGACACAGTTGTATTACTTTCCTTGTAAGTGCATCTTATGAAATCTAGATTAAATGCAAATTACTACTTAACCTGAAGTTAATCGAATGTTAACCGCTATTAGAATCTCATTTTCTGCAAGCGAACATTAATTAATCAAAGGTGTAACTTATTGTTCTTTAGCACAACGTTAACGTAATATTCAGTCAAAATCATGTTGATATCATTAATAAGTTTAGTTGGCGTTAAGCTAAATTAGAAATGTATTAATAGAATCGATAACTTGTGGCATTTAAGTGAAAATTGATGAACGACCAATTAAATATTGATGTTAAAATCGAGTTATAATCAACGATTACAATTATAATATAAATAATTTTTATTATCCTTTTTTCACCAATTATTAAATTAGGGTCTTTTTTAAAAAATTTACTTCTGGTGATAATTAAAATTTATTTTTCCTAAACTAGTTTCGAGACTTGCTCATCTTCAGTAGATACCTACAAGTTTACAACATACCAAAAATGAACATATTAATATAAAAATAAAATAGTAAAATCTTAGGTAATTATTAACAAATTAGAAAAATTAATTAAAATTTTTCAAAATTTACGTCAAAAGTTATTGTGTGACGTTAGGTTTTTTTGTTGTTTTTGTTTTTTATTTTTGTGTTTTAGATACGGATCTCGCAGGCAACTATAGATTGGTTTTTGGGTCGCGATAATTTGATCATTAAGGCTTATAATATTTCTGTAAATTTCAATCAACTTGTTGATTTCATACATTTCCATTATTTCCATAAGGTTGCTTTTATTAAGTTGGTGTGGTAATTTAATATTTTTATTTTTGTCAAATTCGTGGTTGTTGAAAATTAGATGTTTTCCGAATGCCGATTTTGAACTCTTCTTTATGTTCTTTAAGCCTTGTTTGGATACTTCTCCCCGTTTCGCCTATGTACGTGGCTGAACAGGTCCCACATTGCAATTGGTTATGCCACTTTTTATTAACTTCACTATCGAGACTGAAAACAATCAAAAATTAAATTTCTTAGACTATACACTACGACATTCAAACAACAAAATTAAATATGACATCTACAGAGAACCTACACAAACTAGTACCACAATCCCATTCGATTCTCATCATGATGAAACTTTCCATTCATAATTGGAACAACAAGACCTAGAAAAAGAGATCGAAATTATCCACCAAATTCCAAATGAAAACAGTTTCCCACCGACATATATCCAACGAATATTTTCGAAAATACAAAACAAATATAATCTTCAAGAAACAACTTCCCTATTCGACCGAAAACCTGTTACACCAACAACGTACAGATCCATTACTCAGCAGAAATATCCCATAAAATCAAGAAAATGTTCCATAAGTTCAACATAACATAGACATTTAAAAACAAAAACAATCTTAAGGCATTATTAGTTAATAACAAAAACAAGACTACAACTCTCGCTAAAAGTGGCATATACCAATTGCAATGTGGGACCTGTTCAGAAATTAGAAAACATCTAATTTTCAACAACCACGAATTTGACGAAAATAAAAATATTAAATTACTACACCAACTTAATAAAAGCAACCTTATGGAAATAATGGAAATGTACGAAATCAACAAGTTTATTGAAATTAACAGTAATATTATAAGCCTGCGAGATCCGTACCTAAAACACAAAAATAAAAAACAAAAACAAAAAAAAACCTAATGTCACACAATAAGTTTTGACGTAAATTTTGAAAACTTTAATTATTTTTCTAATTTGTTAATGATTACGTAAGATTTTACTATTTTATTTTTATATTAATATGTTCATGTTTCGTATGTTGTAAACTTGTAGGTATCTACTGAAGAAAAGCAAGGCTCGAAACTAGTTTAGGAAAAATAAATTTTAATTATCACCAGAAGTAAATTTTTTAAAAAAGACCCTGATTACAATTATGTTAATTGAAAGCTACAGACTAGTTTCTTTAACTGCGATGTGTTTTTATAAGTTTACTAAAATTCAAAGAAAAATGATTTTCCGTAATAATAAAAAGTAAAAAATATCTTTTGGATTTGGAGTAAAAGTAACACAGAATTTCTGAAAAGATTAATACGCATAGTTAGTTTTTTTGGTTCTATTCCTGAAATAAATTATGGTGTTGCCAATAACAGTTCTTTTAAAAGATTTTGTTTTGGTTTTTGTGTTATTTATTTTGTGTCATTTATTTTACTCGCAACTGTGTTTCGCTTTTTAACTTTTTATTTTAAAATAAAATGTAAATTTGCCTATCTTTTTAAATTTTTCGAAAATTTTTTAGCATCCAATATCTAATAAATCCATAACTAATATAATGAAGCTATTTAAGTGGTGAAAAATTCAATTATATAAATTCTGAGTTATACAACTTCCTCAATAGATATAAAACCTGAATAATCCCCTTTGTCCTCAAACCAAAAAAGAAGCTGAAAAAATCTTCTTCCCCATTAGCCTCTTGTCAATCCAGATAACTCACCTGAAACAAAACAAAACAAAACATAAAAACCTTCATCAATACCCAAATTGAAATGAAATCGGTCGATAATTTTAACGTACAAATAGGTAGATTCGTTCAGGTTTAAATATAAATCGACGTGTCTCATATATTCACGTGGTGTTTTGTATGTGAGCGGGCTTGGATATTTTAGCGTTAGGTATTTTGGGCTCATTGTCTATTCCATACTAAATAAAACAAGTTCGTCGAGTGAGATTTCGAAGTCACGCGCCGATCAACGTGGGCCGCGAGCGCACGTGAATCGCAACATGGTGTATGTTTGGTTGCCATCGTTGCCATGGCGACTAAAAAGCTCGCGAAATGCCACGCTACCGTGACACCACTCGGGATTTAAACCCCGTTATCGCTTCTCTTAAAAGTATCACGTTTCTCATTTGTATTTCTATTAACTGGATTATACATTTTAGAGCGATATGAATGTTGTTTTAGTTGATTTAACACTAGAAATTGATAATAAATCAGAAATGGTTATGCAACCGAAATTACAAAGAGCTAGGTGTAGTTACATATATAGAGATTAATTTAGAGTTACTTTTTATTTAATTTGGAGGTATAAAAGTTGTTACGGACCTGTGCTTGGTAGAATCTGCTTAAATATTACTAATTAAAGATTTTAAAAAGTTTGACTTTCTTACGATACAAGTAATCAAAAATGAGTTTTTAACTTCAAAATTAAGTTGTAGTTGGAAGCTAAGTTGTATTTTGATAAAGTTACTATCAATTTTCTGGTTCTGGACAGAAATACTCTTTTGAGCCAAATTTTATGGGAACTTATATGTATTTATTGTTTTGTTATTTCTTTTGTTCTGTCATAATTAAGTTTTTTTTGTTCTATTTATTGGTCTTTGGGTTTTGTATAAGCGTTGGAGGAAAAATATGCAAATAAAAAAACTATGAGTTCTCTACTTGTCACATTTTTAATATTTTCTAGATTATGATATTTATCCTGATTTATAGAAAAAAAGATCGGTCATTCCGATACCTAAGACGAACAGATGTAAGGATTTGAACGATTTCAGACCTGTTAGTATTCTTAAAAACAAACAAAAGTAAAATAAAAATTAATTAATACTAATACTTAATAAAGATACAAAATACATAACACTTTGATAATTAATGCTTCCAACTGGTTTTTTGAAGGATTATTTTGAGGGTCTCCTTCTGATGGAAATTTATCTATTTTTGACTTGGGTATGATTCTAATGCATCTTGTGTCCGCTTTACAATAATTGACGGGTTAATAGCTTTAAGTTAAATTAATCGATAACTTTTAATGACTTCTTTTCTGAAATATGTTTTAACTTTTAGTCGTGCCGAAAGAAGGGCGTTCTATGTCAGAAACAGCTGTAGCACTTAAAAAATAAAAATATTTATTTGCTATTAATTTAAAATGTTAGTATTCTTCCAGTGCTTTCTAAAGTTTTGGAGAAAAATATTGCTGTCAGAATTTGGATATATGTTGATTCATTTCCCATTTTATTTAACAAGCGGTCGAGATTTCGGCGGGGATTTACTTGTGCATCTGCTCTTCTTGACGTGCCAGATGATGCACTGAGAAGGATTCGTGAAGGGTGCGTTACCGCTCTTGTGCTGCTTGATTTGTTGACACTCTACATCGCTTAACTCATTTTTTGTTAATAACTTATTATTATAATTATGTGGAGACCCGTTAACATAAATTTAAAACATAAACTAAATTGTAGGGTTAATTAAAAATTTCTTTACAAATTATACCATTATAATTATAGACGCCGAATGCGTGGGTGGTGACTATTAACCCTTGTACAACCAAAACTAGGTCTATAATGACCCGAAAACAATAATTGTTTACATAGTATTCGAAATCAAAATTGGATGTTGTTGCCCTTCCACATATTTTCTAGTATTATTATTCTCATGCGATATGCAAGTTTACATTACAAAGATTGTGATCATCAGACTACTTTGGAATCAGAATATTGCATCAAGTCTCCAGGAGAGACCTCGCTGGATTGTTACTAACATTTTTCAAAAAAATTGCATAAAGGTTTATAAAAGTTGAGAAAAATGAAGGACAACGAGTAGTCGAACGAGTAAAATAATAGTGGAATATGGTGGATATTTTGCTGAAGAACTTCTCACAAAAAATTTAACATTAATTGGGATTGTTCGAAAAGAAAGGATTTGTTAAAAATCGGTAGCATTTCAAGATTTTTCGAAACGTTTCAAGTTATTGGAAGCAGTTGGACCCACAACAAGGCATTTAGAAATAGTATCAAGTCTCAATTCAAAATATGTACTCTTGTTCCGGTGCTTATTTTAAATTTTGTAAAATAATAGTGGAATATGGTGAATATTGTTAGCTGAATAACTTCTCACAAAAAATTTAACATTACTTAGGATTGTTCGAAGAAATATAAAGGATTTGCCAAATATATTGCGCTCGTTATTCATCCTGATTCTATTTCGCAAAGGACATAAATCTATAATCAAAGAAATGTGTGATAGATTTATCATCTATGCAGCATACACATGAGATAAGCAACATTACTTGCGAAGTATATTACAAACCAAATATTGTCTTGGAATATAGCGAAACAAAGAATGGAGTCTTGGACAAACTCATTCATGAACATAGGCCTCGTTTTTTGGAAATACGTGTTTGTGTTGAAAAAATCTGAAATGGCAAAAGACTCAGGCGACGAATTGAGTTTGAAAACGTCTGAAAAAAATGAAAATACGTGCTCTCAATACATTGAAATTAAAAAAAATAATTGAAAATAGTAACTTAAATCCAGATAAAACCAACAATACTGTTGAAGTTTACTTCAAATTTTCTGCAAGCAATATAAAATCTTTTAGAAGCAGTATCAAGTCTTCCAGAGGTATTTTCAATTTTTATGGAAGCATTTCAAGTCTTATAGAAGCGGTATCCAGTTTTCTAAAAGCATTTCAAGTTTTTTGCAAGCAATATCAAGTCTTTCAGAAGCAATACCAATTCTCCTGGAAACATTTCAAGTCATAGAAACTGTATCAAGTCTTGTGAAAGGATTTGAACTCTTCTAGAAGCAATATTAAGCATGTAGTAGTAACAGTCAAGAAATGCCAGAGGAAGCATTTCAACTCTTCTAGAAGCGGTATCAAGTCTTGTGGAAAGAATTGAAGTTTTCTAGAAGAAGTATCAAGTCTTCTGGAAGCATTTCAAGTTTTTTCGAAATGTTTCAAGATTTTTTTAAGTAGTATCAAGGCATTTAGAAGCAGTATGAAGTCTTCTAGAAGCAATATCAAGCCTTCTAGCAGTAGTATCAAATTTCAATTCAAAATATGTACTCTTGTTCCGGTGCCTATCTTCGAGAATATAGTTGCCGCAGAACTACAAGCCGATGGCCATAAGTATTGTTTATGAATTATTTTGATAATGCGGCGTATAATGCCTTTGTAATTTGGAACAAAAAAGTCTTAATTAGGCTGGAAATGTTTGTAATTCGATTTAAATTAAATATTCAAAAAGATAAAAAAGAATAGCAAATAGTATAAATATTGCAAAGCACGGAAAGAAAAATAACTTACCGAAGATTCGAAACAACAACCCAAACACGGGGATGCTCAAGGAAGTGATTTAAACCATTCCATAAATATTTCTAATACAATATTTAATTTTAATGCTTTGAACAAAACCTAAGCTGGTTTACCATGCATGGGTCTAAACTGACCCGTTATGGTCGTCAATGTTCAATCATTTTGGTCGTACGAGGGTTAAAGATGAATAGTCATCAAGATTATTAATGATTTTATCTGAATTAAAGTTACAACTTTCAATTATTTTTTTTTTTATTTAATGTACTATTGAACATTTTCTTCTTATTGAAGAGCACGTACTTTAAATTGAGACTTTATGCTGCTTCTAAAAGATTTGATACTGCTTCCAGAAGACTCGATACTACTTCTGTAAGACTTAATACTGGCTTCAAAACACGTAAAATGTTTCCAAACTAGAAATGTTTTTTGAAGACTGGATACTGAAACCAGAAACTTAATATTGCCTCAGGAAGACTAAAATACTGTATAATATTATGTATAATATTATTATTATTACCAGTTTCTAGCATAAATAGCAAAATGTCAAAGGTAGATAAATCCAACTATACATAAGAATTAAAAATGATAGCAAATGGATGATATAGACAAAACATATTTCTAATGCATCAACAAATTTTAATTATCATAATTACTTCATATGCATCTATCACAAATAAAGTATAATGTAAAGACTAAAACTGATAGAGTATAATACTACGAATAAAACATATTTCTAATGCACAAAGAAATCATAATCCCTAATTATTTCGTATTCATCTAAAGAGATCGGCGAAAAATCAGGCATTATGAATTAGCTACAACTTCAATACTGGCTTTCTCGCGAACCACCCATACGATTTTGATGATTCTTTCTTTATTCGAAAGGTTCATTGTTCAACATTAATCTTGCGATAGAAATTTTCTTTCAAGTTAGAGAAGAACTTTTTTTTTCTCGAAATTTGTAATACCCTGTGGGCTGCTACAGCAGATAGTGTTAAATGGAATCAAACAGTACTCTAACCTTTTCTGAAAATTCTGTTTTTTTATTCACTCTATTATCTCTGTTACTAAAGAAGATGCAGTATTTTAAAGCGAACATCTATGAATACAAGACAAACAGCATAAAAGCTGACGACTGATATTGCGTGTGTACTGTTGCTTTAATTAAGAATGACAAAAGTAAGCGGTACGCTGCCCATACGTTGGATATACACCGAATAACAGTTCAAGTTGCTTGCAACCGATAGATGGAAACAGGAAATTTTGACTGGGTGACAAAGTTCAGGTAGAAGATAAGTGAAAGGTATCTGTACAATTTCGAAAAGAATACCCTTTCACGTATGGGTTGGTATTCGACGGAGAGACTGAAGACGTACTGATCTTCATACGAATGGTTCTGTTACTGACATCAGCAACACTGTTGTTCTACAATTACTTAGAACAAACGGTCATCTACTACTATTGCCACTCATCTTGTTATCAGATAGCTCTGCTGTATTCATTAAAGTTATGATATTCTTCATTATTTCTTCAAAATGATAATAATAAATGAAATATTCAAATGAAGAAAATTATATTTTATTGTTCTCGACTACCGGGACTACCGACATGTATAAGACAATGAATTTCCTTAATTTTACATTTACAAAAACATAGAATATCATTAAATGACATAAAACATAAAGATGAGAAATTAAATGTTTTGATCATTTAATCAAAACATTTAATTTCATCATCACTCAAGTTAACAACTTAAAAGAAAATAAGATCGATTTCAAAATTTTTCATAAACCAAATACAACTGACACGATTATCCCCAAAAATTCATACAACCATATAAAACACAAAGAAGCCGTTTTCTACTTAATAGATTGACCAACACACCTCTCTCATTACACAATTTTATAGAAGAAATAAAATTTGTTCTAAAGCTGGCGTTGAATAATGGTTACAGTATAGATTTTATCTAAAACCTATACAACAAGGCACAAAACAAAAACATAATAGAAGTGGTTTATCCACACTTCAAAGAAAAACAGAAATTCATCTCGATTACTTATAATAAATCCTATGAAATTATTAAAAGGAAGCTGAGAGAATTTAATAAATTTAATAAACGATGTTTATCATCGTTTACAGAAATAATCTAAAACTAAAAAACAGCTTAATCAACTGCAAACCAAGACAAAAAGGAGCAAAACAGCGACGTTACAAAATAAGTTGTATTAATTGTGACCATATACATATTGGACAGACAGGATGAAGTATAAGACTACTAGGTTAAAAGAGCACAAAAATAATAACAACTCTTCAGTTTACAAAATACCAATAGCAACAAACATACAATAAATGAAGATTCAATACAACTACTACATATTCTGAAGAAATCAAAGAAGATGTATCTATACGAAGAGTAGGAAATTTATAAACATAAAAACAGGAGAAATCTTAATGAATAATCTCACGGACGTAAAGCTTGCTCATATTTGTACGCATTTAAATCACCTAAAATAAATTAAGACCATAATGATTTTTAATTCAAACAATTTGCCGCGAAAAAAAACAAAAAAACTCTATTTTCTAACTTCATGACTGTTCGTTTAAAATTATGTATTTCCAGTTCCGTCTATGTATATATTCAATGTCATTTTATGTTAAAAATTGTCTTTACTCATCCTGGTTTTACGTTCTCAAAATTTTTCTTGTTTTTTGAATGTTTCACCGTATTTTCTGGTTTTTGAGTTAACAAATGTAAACACATGAATAATTACGGTATTTTAAAACAATTGATATTATAGATATTGGCATTATTAACATGCAAGGTATTTAAAATAAACGCGGGTTTTAAACGATTAATGTTAATATTAATTTGTGTGTTATTACAAAGAAATAATTCTCAATTACATTATACGGTCCTTCGTGAACAAACATGAATGATAGCCGTTTATCTTTCTCTCTAACAAAAACAAAATTTGAAGGGTATAAATCTTTATGAATGAATGGTTATAAATATGAATGAAAACATGAAGAAATTTCTGTTTTTGTTGTTGAAGTTATGGCAAATTCTCCAGGTAAATCGCAGCGTTTGATCTTATAATAAATTGGAGGGAATACAACTAAGATCTTCTTATAATGTAGATCGTAATCCCAATAAAATGAGTGGAAGAATTTTGTTTTAGCTTTTACCAAAATTATTAGCTGTGATGCCCATTACTTTGTGGATGATATGTGGAAATGTGGATTTGTTGTATATCCAGAATTTTATTAAATTGGAAAAAGTTTGGATTCGAACTGTTTGGCGCGATCATGTGTTATAGTATGATATAGTATAGACAAAGTAATGTATTTGTAATGTCGTCAATTGGTTGTACTTGTGTGTTAGCACGCCAATTGGTATAATTTTAGAATCAGTAGTAGTTCTCTGTAGCTCTTTATTGCTAATAATTGGTTTTAGTTCAACTAAAAATTATTCAATTATATATCAAGAAGTCCTCAAAAATCAGTTTTCATGATTGATTCATGATCCATATTGTTATAATTATGACAATAAAAGCAATACTGGAAAAATTATCAATAAAACCAATATGAAATGAATGCAAAGATATTATTACAGCCAGAAAAAAAGAAACATTCATCAAATATTTCATACTATTATTTATTACATGTTTTAACATTAATCGATGTCGTAATATATTATTAACAAAAATGATTGACAACTAACCCAATCAGTTCATATTTTTAGTTATAAATTAAGAATCTACATAATCCATATAATGTTGCAAGCTACTTGCTTAAGATTAACTTACTGTCAGAAAGGTAATCTAAAAATAAAATCACGTAAACACACGAACATTATTACAACACTTTAAAATATGTAGAACAATGAGTAAATAAATAAAATATATTTTTAGAATTTAATATTAAAAGAACAAAATTGACACAAGTTCACACCATAAAATAATCAGACAACAAATTTGAAGAAAGCACAATTTTATGAAGATCAAGTTCTTAAAATAGATCTCTTTTTAATTTATAGTTTTTAATTAGTTTTTGATTATTGTGAGGAAGATAGATTCAGCTGATGATGAATTTATTAATTCGAAACCGGTGCTGATAATAATTTGATAAAGCGAGTAAGAAGTTTCCTTTATTAAATAAATTAAAAAATCCTCAAATATCAATGTTTACTATCTTAAACTACTATCTAACTTTACTATCTTAAACACTACTATTTCTTACAACAAAGAAACTAAAAGTGATAAAGGAAAAGTTATTTATAAAAATTGTGTGAAACGGATGCAAAGGTGTTATCTAAATAGATTTCACTGCAAACTGTGCCAAGTTTTACCTATAATGTGGCGAAACCTGTAAATTGTGAAGATGAATGTTCACACGCTGCTATTTATTATATATTAAAAGTATCCTTGAAATGTTAGTCATAGTTAAAATATAATAATAATATGTAAAAATAATATAAATAAATAACTTTGGAATTAATAACTCTATATCGCAGTATATCTAACACTGACAAAATGAAAGCGTTTAAGAAAAAACTATAGATTTAGAAAAGAAAAGCTGCTATGTAAGCAAACAACACTTGATTAAACGAAATATTTTTAAGAATTGTCGAACATTTAACAAAATTAGTAGAAAAGTTGGGTCCCTATTTTCCACCACTTACATTACGTTATTAACATTAAAAAATGTAATATGAAATATAGTAAGGATAATAATAATAACGATGTATAGCTTACAATATTATTATTATACTGTCTTAGAAATTCGTATATAGTGCAAATTTATATAACCATAAAAGAATTCGCAAAAAATCCGAGACACTGTTTTCAGTTAACGCTTAAAATTATTTAAGAGTTTGAATTGTACAGAACACTTATACATAGCATATACTCAAAAAAAAATTTCAAAGAATCGATTATACTATATATTTTTGTATGTTTTACATAGGATTTCATATAAAAATAAAAATATATCTATATTTATTATAAATATATCTATCTATTTTTATAAATATAAAAAGCATATCTCGTAATTTCATATAAGCGTATATTTTGCCTATATTTCAATCATGCGTTGAACAGATTGAATGAATTAGCACGTTTAGAATATTTGGCAGTAAATCAACCAATAAATAATGGCCAAAAGGAACTATGTCCTATCAGGAACTATGTACCCTTAGACGAGGTACATTGATTTGATGCTGTTGTAGAAGCTTGATGCTAATAGTTTTAAAAAAAGCTAATGATTTTTTTTGCTCACCTTTGATGATGTTTCGGTAGCATTACTTAGGAACTGTTCAAACGTCTTTAATTAATACTTTTAAATTGTTAGAAGAAGTAGCGGAACATTGAAATTTAGTTCCCGACGCCATACGTAGTGAAATATACGCTAAATTAGTAACCTGGATATAACAAAATGAAAAAGATTGGAGAAGTTTGGGGGGAGAGGGCGAAGATCTTAAATCTCTTATCTTTTTTATCTATCCTAACTCCACTCGGCCTTCTAGTTCGAAATAATTTCCGCATACCATACTTGAATAGGATTGAAAAGTGTAAAAAAATGTTAAAATTTAAAAAACTAAATTTAATTTTAACACTCTGTATCTCCAAAATAAATAGTTTGTCGACAATTGCGATTTTTGTATGAAGTTTTAAAGACCGTTAAAGGGCTAAATAACTTGGAACACTTTATATACTATTAGTTACAAATGTCACGAAGGATTGTTAAAAGTAGTATTTTTGAAAAACATCAATATGCATTTTTTTTTTGTTTTGACTGCGTAATATTATCCATATTTCCGTATATTACTGCATATTTCAACCAATTTTAAGTACATACAGTACATATACCTTACCCACCTTACGAGAGCTCTATATACGAGCATTTCGAGTTAACAGAAGATTAAGTTAGATATCTTAACAATAGTAATAAAGACTTAAAATGGATATTACTAACGTATAATGATTAATATACATATATTCTAGACACGTATGCTGTTGTCCACATCATGCCAAACATGAACCTCAGAATTTACTTTGAATTATACCTTTTCAATTGAAAAGATAGAAAATTATCTAGACAAAACTTAGATTCACTTTTAGATTCATTTGTTATACGCAAAAAATCCTAAAATACAAAGTTCTCCTCAACCTTCAAACTATATTGTCGATAGGATGTCCAATTGCCGGGATTAAAAATGTTTTCGGGGTTCAGTTCTAAATCTCCTTACTTAGGCAAAAGGTCTCGAATTTCCTGAAAATATTTACAAAAATGACCACCTATACACCAGAATTTAAATTCTTCCACTTAATACAGCTTCTACAAGATTGCTTCTAAACGATTTGAAATGCTTTCAGATGACTTGAAATGCTTTTAGAGGACATGATACTGCTTTCAGAAGACTGGCAACACTAGAACACTTATCTAGTCTTACTAACACATCTGTCTAGTGTTAGTTCTAAAGCTAGGTTGGATTGAGTTCGGTTCGGTCTAAAGAGAAGTACGGCTAAAACCGAATGATTCTAGTACTAGATCTAGTGTTAGTTCTAGTTTTAGTATTAGCTCTAGTTTTCGTTGTTATTCAGTCTTAAATTGTTGTAACTAGTATCAAACTAAAACTAGAACTAAGATTAGACCTAGTATTAGAAAGTTTCGGCTAAACCTAAATCTTTGTAGTAGTAGGTCTAATGTAGTTCTAGTTTAATAGCCATTCAGTGCTTGATTATTGTAAATTCTTCTGGAACTAAAAATATAACTAATACTAGACCTACAACCAAGCTTAAGTTCTAATACTAGACCTAGAACTAGAAACATGAGGATTTAGCTGTACGTCTCTGTAGACGGCTAAACCTTAATGTTTCTAGTTCTAAGTCTGTGTTAGTTCTGAAGCTAGGTTTGGTTGGGTCGGATTGGGTTCCCTTTATGAGTGGTATAGCTAAATCCCAAATATTTTTTGTTGTAGGTCTCGTAATAGATCTAGAGTTCATGTGACCTCTACTTTTAGTTGTTATTCTACTAGTCTTCAATTGTTCTATACTTGTATCAAAATAAAACTAGAACTAACACTAGACCTGGTACTAGAAAGTGTGTGTTTAGCTGTGCGACTTCTGACCCTAAAGCAAAACCCCGATGATTCTAATTCTAGATCTAGTGTTAGTTCTAGTTTTAGTATTACTTCCACTATATAGTTCTTAACAACATTTTGTATATGTTATGGGCATTTAAAACTGTTTTTAACAATATTACTTGTCATTTTATTAGCATTGCCGCATATACCTTTGAGTGCAATATTTGCAGATTACCCCCAACTTTTGATACTTTTGTACTTTTCTTTACTAACTACACAAACTGTTATTTTTATATCTTTGTGAATAAGTTAATACATCCGAATTAAAAACTATACATTCGTGTATTACTATAAATTTTTAATAGGTTAATTACCCGCCTTTGCAAGACTTGTTATTAGTTTCTAGAAAACTTAATATTGCTGACAGAAAACTTGAAATGCTTCTAGCAGATTTGCAATGCTTCCAGAAGACTTAAAATACTTCCAGAAAAATAAAAAATAAAATAGGAACTTCAAAGAAATAAATGAAGTACATTTAAAATTCTCCAATTTGTTTTTAAAGATTCATCCGAGATTATTTTCATTGCAAAACAACAGGCGGTAGATAATACCGGATAGTATTTAGGGTATTTTATTTTTTCTTAATTTCGAGGTTTTTAAAATTGCAGAATTTCTTAGTGGTTCCATGCCTATCATTTTTTCAATGAAATCTTTTATAAATAACTTTTCATTTTTTTAATAAATATATATATTCTTATTTTAGTACTTCAATATGACACCATACTGAGAATACGGTGATTTTATCTCTAATTTTTACTATATTCATTCCAAAGACTTCGACTTACGAGATTTTTCGAGTTACGAGAAAAATTACAGAACAAATGTCGTATAAATTCCCAAAGTCCATATAAATTCGGTCCTTGGATATAGACGATTGTAACCTTAAACATCAATTTTTATTATTATATATAATAATAAGTTATAATATAATGAATACAAAGACGTTATTCAAACAGTTTCTCCCGCAAAATATACCAAAGTTTACCTACTTTGTGTGAAACCTCTAAATTTTGAAGATTAATTTATTTTAATTTCCTTCATATTGTTATTTATTGCATGTTAAAAGTTCAATCGGTAGCGTAATATATTAGTAGCAAAAATGGTTTACATTAAAACCAAGGATAATTCATAAGCAGGTTTGGAGTTATTAACATTAATATTTAGTTATAGACAATGAGATTATAAAAACCCATGTAACCAAGAATGCAAATGAGATTAAGCGTGAACTTATTAATAAAATTCACTTTTCTTAACACGCCTAGAGGGGGTTTGCTTATAAGTTAAGAAGTTATAATTTCACGAAATATAAAAACTAACTTTTATGGTAATGTAAATTTCCATCAAATTTTACAACTTATTTAGTTTCGTTATAATATAGTCCATAATTTAATTATAACGTGATTTTACCAGACTGTCAAATATGTTTAAATAAAAAAAATCGATAGAAATGTATTTCGCGTGGATGAATAGGAAATTCTACATCACATGTTTTGCAGTTAATAACAAATCGATTGAAATTATTCATGGATTATCACAGCCATTGATCTCAGTACAATATGGCAGATTAAAATCACATTTATGAATAATTTTATTATTCATGCCAGGTTGGAACGGATTCCTTTTGCCAGAAATGCATCGACAGACGCAAAGCATACAAATCAATCTTGACGGTTTACTACTCGAAAACGTTTTCGTTGCCAAAAACAATAATGATAAAATTTCTTCATCTTCGCATCACACACAAATACACATAAATAGATGCTCTTTACTCTAAAAACGGACAACAAGAAAACTTGATGATCCATAACGAATCGAACAAAATAAACATGATTCGATATGATTTATTTCGCGATACGCCGTCGTCTAATCAAATTTATTTTAAAATCTTGATTTTTTTGAGATGAGTGCGTTGTTTGCACTATGATGTTTGAACTTGCGCGAATCTTTGAACAAAAAGAAGCGAAGATAAGAAACATATAAACTAATATTTATAAACTGAAATATATGTAGATTTATTATTTTAAAACGGGAAAACAGAAACAGAATTTATTATTCTATAATCGACGTTGCGTTTTGAGTGGGAGGAAAGTTTGCGGTGACTCCAGAATGAGCACATGATTATTTCATAAACCTCGTGGTTTTCTTAAAAACTTTGTGGTTTTATTTTTGGGGGATAAGCATGTGACATGAGTCCAAGATTGGCCGAATGCCAACGACGGCGATCCGCAAATACGAGATCTCTTTGTTAATAACCCGTGACAAAAATTACGCATCCCCGTATAATGCAGCCGGTGGTTTTGTGCATAGTTACTACTTTATTCTGAACATTCATCAAGTGCTAGACACGACGCCGTTTCGACTGAATTTTTGCCAAATATCTCTTTCTACGCCAAAACCACTTTTATCAAACTTTTAGAGAAATACTTTTATTGCGTTTCCTATCTAACATAAGAATAAATGAAGTTATAAATCTCGACGGAAAGATTTCATTTAAATTAAAAGTGGTGCTTTGTATGTTTACTTTACTTGTTTAAATCGCGTGCAATCATTCAAAAAAATTACCTGCAACGATATCGTTCGTCGTTGTTTATGAATAAGTACTCAAAACAAAATTGAAGAGTTATGATCGTAAATTGTAAACACGATTTATGACCCATAAGCCATCACTTTTCATTTCCCACTGAAACATTTTATTTTCATGGTCTAAAAGAATTAAATTCTCATTTATTTATGTTTCCTAGTTCCGTTTCCATAAAGTTCAATTTAAAAAGTTATTCAAATTTAGTGCACCATTACACCGATTTACAAATATAGGTCAACATTTGGACACGAGAAAAATACCTTTTTTCGTTATCAGTTCATTTTTGCGAGATAAATTCGATTATCTTTATAATATTTCTATTGAAGCGAAAATATTTGTGAGAATCGATAAGGTTATAGTTAGCGAAAATTAGAACAATTCCAATTATTTTATTAATTAGATGTTTAAACAGAATTTTTTAATCTTCAATTTTTAACATTTTTATTTAACCTTGATGCTCAATTGCCTAATTTAAAGAATAAGCAAAAATAATTAATTATAAATCACTTTTTATTGACTCATAGAATTCAGAGCTTAAATTTGCTCCTAATAATAAAAACAATATTGAATATTCTTAACGGATTCGATAAAAGAATATATTAATTTTCTTTGTATTTTTTTTCTCAAATGAAACTAAAGTCCTGCTTTGATTTTGCGGTTATCTTAATTTATGCTTTTGTTTGTGCAGTTTTTCTTGGTACATGGTTGGATGACAAAATAGTTGTCCCATTAGCCCACAAGGTCACAAAAAATTTGCATTAAATAGATGACATTTTAACATGCATATTTAATCTAATTGCATTTAGACAAAATAATTTTGTATCTTTAAAAACAGCAATTTTTAGAAATTTCTAAAAGGATTTGGAGATTAGCTATGAAATGAAAATTTCAGCATATCTGTATTTACCGGATTTATTTGATGATTTTTATGTCAAATTAAATCTGAAAGCGTGTGTTTCATGATAAACCATAACAACCCGGGATTAATAATCAATTTTCGCAGAAAACGTGTAAAAACAAGACAAGAGAGAGAAAAGGTGTGTCATTTAATTTATGACATTTCGATATTTATATTTCTCTAGACTTATAATAAAAAAAATACAAACACTTCGGTATTGTTGTTGATATTTAGTCTGTTGTAAAACAGGTAGTGCAGCAACCTTGAAATGTTAATTTTGTTAATTTGAAAAGAAATGTCTAGCAAACATCTGATAATAAATATATCTAACTACTGAAATTTGTTTGGATTTAGATTGGCATTGCATTCGGGATATTCAAAAGTAAGTATGACAGATTTGATTTGAATTAGATACAACCACAATGGCAACATTGAGTGAAAAACAGGACTTGAACGAAATCAACCAAAGCATCACCAGAAATCAACCATCAAATCTTCCCCAATCAATAGCCAAAAGGATTTAGATGTTCTTGATACCTATGGAGATATATAACAACAAAAATTAATTGTTAAACTGCTCTCTTCTTCTGTTCTTTGTTCGTAGACTTAATCCATAAACATTCTTCTTTATTTTGACTTTATCAATCCTGAATTCTATTGATTCTGTCATTCGCAATCAGCTGGAAGAATGGCCATGTATTATCGAGAGTTATTAAAATGAATAATATTTTTCGTCAAAGTATAACAAGATAATTTATTTAATGGTCAAAACGTTTTCATGTTGTTAATTTACGTTCGGACAGTAATTATAATATTACTCATTATTTTATACGTTCGAGCTGCTTATTGAACTTTGGCTGTAAGGACGTTCTACTCGAAATATTAATACTCTTATTACTTCCGTTAGGTACAATGCAACCATATACATTTCTCATGGGTAGAGTTGTGATTATATGCAAAATGTATATTTGGTAATAGTGAATATGTCAAGAAAATGTTGTTTATCTTGTCGAATTACGTTAAAATAAATCATTTGAGCCTATGTTTAATTTGCGTATTTTGCATATTTATCGATAATTACTACATTACATATTTAAGCATCTTTACCTTTCTTAAATATTTCTTAGAAGAAAATTGTTAAAAAACCTCAAAGAATAAATGAGAAGAAAAGAAACTTTTAAGAAGCAGGTTTTGATTTATGTAACGCATTAATTAACTCAAATATACCACTTGCAAAATTAGACAATCCAACAAGTATTTGAAAAGACCATGAGCAAAATTAAGAAAATAATAGGCATAAATCGCATATAGGATGTGTCTGAATGACGTTCCCTATTAGAAATATTCCCTATTATGAGCTAAAGTTACACCCTAAATTTGATATTCTTCGTAAATCAAAATTTTACGCCAATTTTGAAGGGACGTAGATTCCTAGGCGAAGTCATCATTGTTCATATAAAAAAGTACACTTAAAATTAAATATAATAAAAGAATCATACCCTGAAGTTTCGGAATGTTATTCACATACATCTTGTATAGACAATCTATTGATAAAACAACCGATTCTTGTATTGCAAATTTGCTGATTGGAACATTAAATGAACATTTTTTATAGACAATCATATTTAATTATCCAAGAAATAGATTGCGTGAACATCTGTTTCAAAGTTTGTAAATGGAGCTGTTACAAGTGAAAAAGTATTGTTAAAATGAAATAAGCTTTTAGAATCAATTGGAAAATTTAAGTGTTAACGATATAACATGAAAGTTTTAAGGAAATAACATTTGTGAATATCTTGCATAGCAATGATCTGGCGGTCGACCGTTTTACAATTTTAAACGATTTCTACGAAAACTGCTTTGTTTTGTCCAAATTTTATCTTTCTAAGATAAACCACACTAAAAATATAGCTATTTATGGGTTTAGATCAAATATTTTTACACGAATCGTTATAATTTTATATTTAGTATTAGTGGTTAAAACTGTGCCATGACTCACAAGATCATCCTGTATATGTATCTTGAAAACAAAATTATACATAAATAACGGAAGTTTATTATTTCTTGACTGTTTTTGCATAAGTGTGCGTTTTTTGTAGTAAAGAATGCATACCATTAACAAAATGATACACGCATTTTGTATGCGCATATATCTCATCTACTAGCACAAAAATCAACGACAACTTATAAACTAAAACAAATAGAAAGATACTTTTTGCATAAATATTTTTGGTATTGAAAAATACTTGGGGTAATTGTTAAAAATCTCCAAAAGTTATTCTTACCAGTTCTGTTATCATTCACAATCTTACTATAAAAATTACTCGAAATCTTTTATATAAAGGCTTAATAAGGGCGCTGAAAATCAAATGTGTGAAAAAGATTATTGTCTATGATTAGACAAATATTAAACAATAAATGACTAAAGTTTTTCACAGTACATAATAGGTGTAACGATCTCTAACTGAAAGGCGAATATACAAAAGTCTAATGTCTTGTGTTATTATTTATTTCGCCGCAAGAGCTGCATAGATCGAGTAGCACAACGATTGGCAATGCCGGTCCTAGTGAATAGATAATGAAGGAGGGTTAAGCGTAAAGCCAACCCACCTACCTTGTAAACGTCCTCAGGGAAGACCGAGGTTACGTTAGAGAGGTTCATAATGTTTGCGAAGGATCTATGAACTCTAAATATAGACCGACTAGAGCACCTATCAAATTTCAAACTTGTTTCTGAAAAAGATTGCAACATTTCTACAATTCTAGGTCTAGATTTATTTCTAGCGATAATGCTAGTGTTGATTCTAATTTTGGTATATAGGTATGAGTTATACCATGAAAATTTAAAAATGTACTTATAATTTTCGCACATTAAGCACTACACATGCAACTTCATTGCCATTTCGGCCTATAACAAGCTACATTAATAGGTCTATCATTACAGTATACAGGGTAAACCGTAACTTGACGACTGACAAACTTAAACCAATCTTAGTCCAGGGGTCATTATGATCAAAAAATGGTACCTCACCTTTCGGTGTATTCCTCGTTGTTTCGGAAATGTCGAAATAAAAATGATGAATGGGTAATTAATATAATATAAATAATAATATATAATATAAAATTACAGCAGCTATTTAAAATAAGAACCACCATTTTCTCAATATGCAACAGTCCATCATATCATAAAACGTTGGCAGTTAATTACTACAAATTCATTCTTCAGCAAATTAGTAGCTTCAACTATTTTGACTATCAATTCTTTGAGTGTATATAGTTTACGAATACTATACACACGAAATTTGAGGCAACCTCCCAGAATGAAATCTAAAGGTGACAAAGTGACCGAACTAGCCAATGGGTAGGAACACCACCTTGTATCCAGCTTTCCGGAAAATTTTTATAAAAAAATGCCATTACTTATCTCACAAAATGTAATGGTGCAACATTTTGATGGAATCACATGCCACGACTTGGTTCTAAAACAATATCTTCCCTGTAATTCGACAATTCTTCTTCTAAAATGTGAAGGTACTTTCTGCAATAAGACGTCCTTCAAAAATGAGGTCCAATTAGACATGTTGACACACATTCCTTGTAAATTGGATTTCATTTGTAAAAATATATGTGGTAAGTAAAGTAAGTCATTCAATATCTCCGATTTAAAGAGGAATACACCTTAGGTAACATATTTTTTTGATCGTTATGACTCCCGGAATATATGGTATAAGTTATGGTACAAATTATATAGACTATTTCGGTCGTGTCACGGAACACCCTGTGTATTATTCACTTGGCTATTAGTTATCGACTTTAATTTAACGTGGGTAAAGAAACGGGCGAAAACGAGATTATAACTTGAGAAAAGATCAGTTATCAAACTACGTAATAACTTTACGAGAAGCTTTGACGTCGAAACATTATCGTAAAGCTAATTGAGCTCTTTTGAAAACAGCTTGAATCGATGCAAAGTTCTTTTACATAGTCATGAAATTCGATCCGAAAATTGAACCTTGAACCTTGAAGTAAGAAATTTAAAGAACTGATGCGCTGAATGTTAATTGTTTAGTTGGTGATTTTAAATATGCTCAACTATGCTATGACATAGGATTTTCAACTGTAAATGCAATGAGTTTTATACTTGGCGCCTTGATATAAGAATAAGAATTAAGCTTTATTTCCATCTTAATAATCTACTGTAATGGGTGTAGCAAAACGTCATTATCGAATACAAGTTTCTATCTAAAAAATGTTCTTTGAGATAGATTGAATCTTTTATTTTCAAACCATTAGGTAGATGAATGAAGACCTTAACGCAAAAATGAGTAGTACTTTTTAATATTTTAGTTTACTACGTTTTTGTTGGAAATAAATTCATATATATTTTTCTATTCCACGTGAAATAGTTTCAAAAAAACTACAGTTATTTTTTTTATAAACATTGTGGACTCAAAAATCACTAACGACGGTATCGTCAAAATTTTATATTTAGAAATGGCTATACATGGTTCCCTTATTTGAAATCCAAAAACTGCTCTCAAATATTTTTTCTGCGATGTGAAGACGCGACTCTCGTCGACCGAGAGACCCCACAAAATTACCCCATACCACAGTCGAGCCTAAACACACGTATAATATGCACTTGTAGCTGGTCGCAGTGAAACTATTTGCGAAATAATCGTTAATATGGTGTTTCCATGAATAATTCACATCATGGAAACAATGTAAATTGATGTAGGACTTGGTCGTTGTAGTATTTACAATCATCCTAATGTTATTAGTCCGTCATCAATTACTCCAGGAAGACCATTGGTGTATAAAAAAAATAAAAATGATCTCAATATCGATTCTTGCGATACTTCTTGTAGAATCTAACGCGATAGCGCACTGTTCCCTATCTGAAAGGTAAGATCTGAACCGCCCTAGTGGAATGCCTCGAATTCTTATTGCTTCCATCTTCATTAAAAGGGTGTCGTGTTAAATCCATTATCATTATGCAATCGGTAGGTTCGTTGTTATTTATTTCAGTTACAATCATTGCGTCAAATAAAAAATTGGCCTAGTTGTTGATCTACCTTCAATATAACCATTTTGTGACTCAGTATTGACTTTTGCTAATGTAGCTTTTAAGCCTCATCAATACTATTGTTTCAAAAACCTTTGGGACACTGGGTATTAAAGCGATTGGACTATAATTCGAGAAATCTTATGTGTCACCTTTTTATACAATGGCCTTGCTAAGGTTCTTTTGAGGTAATGTGGATAAATTGTTGAATCAAATAAAAAGTTTATAATACTATTTAACGGTTCAGCAAGACAATCGACGCAAGCTTTTAGAACAGTGACCGGAGTTTCGTCATTACCAACTGCAGACGTGTTATTTAAATTTAAGGACATTATGACAGAATTTACTTCACTCAGATTAATCAAACAAAAAGCATATTAGTTATTATATAGATATTAGTTATAATAGCGTTGTGCACTGGTAGCTGAATCATTTTACCGGCAGTTCCTAATTGCTTTGTTGTTGTATTGAAAATCGTATAAATCGAGATATTTAGATCGCTTGCTTTGCGTGAGAATATTCATGATCCTTACTTTACTTTTAGCTACTTCTATAAAATTGGTGAAAACTTTTCTTTTTGATATCACCATTTTGTTTCAAACACAAAGCGAATAAACCTACCCTTTGGTGGTAGTGTTTGGTGGCAGAAATTGTTATTCCATATCAGCAACCCAAAATTAACAATAAACATTCAATTGATCGACTATACACAGAAAAAAGGAAAATTTTGCAGTCTATTAGCTCACAAATTCCCGAGAAAATATGGAATGGTTTGAGTAGGATATAAATGTTATTGTAGATATTACAAAAACAAAAATAATAATGACGTTCCAAGAAAAAATATTGTAAAAATAACAAATTGTTGGAACGGTTGCGTACTTTCGCCACTGAATTTTTTGCCACGCCTTGACAGTAAATATTATAGCTTTTACAGAAATTAATATTCGTGCTGTAAAATAAATCGAAAACTTTCATTACGTTTCGACGCTGCTTAGCTGAATCGGTATAAGCTCCAAAATGGGGCTTAAAAACTTAAAACATTTCACAAATACTAATTTTAATTGATGAGCTGAACATGATTCCAGCAATAGTGCAATGATTTTGAAGAAAATGAGATTGTAGAAGTAGATATGAACATTTTAAAGGATATATATGTCCAGTTTATCTCCAATCAACTATATATTAATGAGTGGTGGTAATACATTGATGATATTTCCTTATCCAATTTATTCAAATTAAGTCAGTCAGAAGTTTCGACCAAATGTGCTCAAATATGTCGTCTAGTAGAAAAAGCAGAAGATGGACGTTCTGTATTTTTTATGGTATGATTAATACCACCTGTATCAGTTCTTATGTTGTGTACTGTCACAATGTCATCAAGAAACGTGAAAAACCTATGCGACGTTATGAACATATGCTAAGCTATAAGGCCATGGATGGAACAAATGCGGAAAATTAAAAATTTACACCGAAATCACTGAAAACTTTCAAAGAGATTCTGAAAAAATTGAATACCAACCAAATCATGTCCTTGAATTTGAAAACAAATGAGAAACATGCTATTATTGTCCCAGCTAACTAAAGCGTATGACGACGACGTATTGTCCCCAATACAAACAACAAATTTGTGGTGAACACCACGGAAAGTGGTGTAGGAAATGCTCTCAACAAGACTGACTTTTTTTGTGTTTTAATACGTAATATCTATTCCTTACGTTTCAATAAACATATGTTAATTTTTATTTCTCAATAGTTGAGTTTACTCGATTCTTTCATGCACGTTTAAATTAATCGTAAAATTTACATATTAGTACTAACGTACAAAAAATCACATATTACTATTCTAGGGTTAATAAGACGTGAAAAGTATTTTGTAATAAACTAAATGTGTTTACTAAATGTCGTATGATATTAAATATCGTAGCATAATTGATAAATTGATTATAACAAATATCAATATTAACAACATTTACAACAGAAGTAGACATGGCGCTCATCGTTTTTTCTGCTCCGAAGAAATAAGCAAACTTCTAAAAGACATGAGCCTTTCCTGTTTAGAGGTGGTTTATTAATATTTAGTTAAGACGATTTATGTATCAGTTAAAATTGTAGTTGATAGTTAACCCCGATGAATTACTTATCCACACATAGTTTAGGGTTATCTTTTAGGTATTACATTTAGATACCTACCAGGTTGAAGTGCTAATTAAAGGTAGTAAGGTACTATTTGATAGTGTCGGAAATTAAAAAAAATAAATAAATGACAAATAATCAAAGTATAACTTAAAATAAAGCTTATAATTGTTGTAATAGGTAGTTTAAGGATTTTTTATATTATATTTTTGACAATTTTTGAAATATTTTGAACTTTTAATTTTAACTTTGTTGTATGGTTTTGATACAAGATTTTAAAATTTCATTGTTTTATTAAGGAAAATTCTTAACTGATACTTCTGAAAATGTACATAGTAAAAAATTAGACATTTTTTTAACAAAGGCCTCTACAATGAAATACTTTACAAACTGATCTTGCAACCCTGTTAGTTTGAATTGAAGTAAACTAGAACTAATACTGGACCCCTCGAACTAGAATATTTTTTTCTGTTTTGTATGAAAAGGAGCGTACTCGTTTCGTTCGTCTAATCCAGACTTGGGGCGCCAAATATCTTAGAACGGCACTGTTAATGTAATGAAGTAACGTAAATAATGTATATGGTCTTCCTTTATAATTTAACAGTTGGACAATATCCCCATCTTCATTTCTGTTTAATAAATATTCGTGTAAGAATTAAATTATAAAAAAGCTTTTCGTAAGCAATCTTTAAAACATGATCTATTTATGAGCTATTTATATCAATTTCACAAACTAATATCAATTATTTAAATCTGAACTGATCAATCACGTTTCGTTTCGTTTCTAAAGTTAACGCCATCTTTTCTCTATCTAATAGTTTGGTACCTATCGAGTAGAGAGTTGTCGTATAAACGCGTCACTGAGGTTAAATCAGTTACGTATCTAATAGTAAATAAATGTTATATAATAGTACTAATAATAAATATATATTATAAATAAATATGACTATTCCATTCATAATTTGAACAACCAATAAGAATTCGCGATTTTCCGTCAACTGCGAGTATTTCAGCGGTTATTTGGCCGTCACCATGGAAAACGATTATACGAACCTTTATATAATCACTGTCATACAAAGGTTTGTATAATCGCTCGTATGACAGTTCAATAATTTCAAGATATCCATGATGTTTCCATACCAATCAATGCAGTTTGTCAATAAACATTGCACATTTTCCATTTAAAACACTAAAAATATACTTTTTATTCATGAAATAGTCTACCGTATACAATTCGACAATCGAAAATACCCGAATCTCGACGAATTACCTTTTTGAAATATCAATCGACCTTCGGTCTCGTGGTATTTCAGGCAATACGTCTCGTATTATCGGGTATTTTCGATCGTCTTATTGTATAATATATGATAATTTAATTCGGCATTGATAAACCGACCCTTAGTAATTTAACTATGCCCCAAAATTAAAACACCTTCAATGTTAAAGATATTCATTGACGTTTTCTTCTTAGGAATAGAAAAAAATTAACAATTCACAAATAACGTTGCTTTGTTATGCCATTCGTTTAGTGGAAAGAAATTGTATCTACTACTATGAAATTTTTCTTAGATTAAAAAAAAATCTCAACATACAAATGATGATGAATAAAATGTCATTTTATACAATAACAACTAAAATAATGAGTTGTTTAATATTGATAAAAAAAAGTAATTTGTTAAAAATAGAGACAATATGATTCAAAGTTAAATTAAAGTTATTAAAATCTTAAATAAAAAAAGAAAAATATTTCTTTATTTTGCTATGAAGCAGAGTAAAAAAAATTTAGATTGATGTACCGAACTCAAAGCTCTTAGTTACATTACAATTACAAAATATAACGCAATAATTTTATAATTTCATCATAATATTACTTACTCCATTAATATAAATTCCTTTGATGCAGGTGTATATCGTGAAAGGTTTTTATATCTACATAATGGACTTTGTACATCGTTTATTTTTAGACTTCAAATTTTAATTACCGACTTTTTTTAAACATTTTTTTCATATTCATTCATATTTATTCATGTGTATCAAAATTCAAAGATAATTAGACGATTATAACGGAATTTAATACTACTTACACGGTGTAATATTACACACAGTAACCGGCGCCGCATCATCATTAATCTTATCAAATTACCTTTATTACACCAAACAAAACTATTCAGACACAATAATTTTTTACTGACAACAATTTTTTCACAAAAATATTTAAAATCGAAATATTTTTTAGTTTATTTCTCAAATTTCTAATAAAAAATTATTAGTTTACGTTCAATATCAATTTTAAAAGTTTTATGATTTATTGAATAAAACGATTCTATAAAAAAAACCGTTGGGAAAAAAGGTGAAGATAAGATGACAGTATAGTAAACACACTCAGCGTCTTTAAATACGCATACATATTTTTTTATACCGGGAGAACCGTGTTATCACATATTGTGCAATACCTCTGTAATATCTGTAATTACTTGGGAGATATAAAAATGGCACCGTAATCGCGGTGCTGTAACCATGATAAACGGCTTTAAGGGGCAATTCACGTGCTGCGCGATGATTTATGCGGCAAATTCTATTTAAAAAAAACTGAACCAAAAAAAAATAGATTAAATACAAAGGTAAGAAAAAGTAACGCAACTACGATATTGTTTGCTCGCGTGTTTTTGCTAAACGTAGCGAAATTGATATAACCGTGAAAAGTTATTAGCATCAGCTTGCTGGTTAGAGGTGGCCGATATGATTTGAAATAATAGAAAGTAGATACGTAATGTGGAATATTCGAGATATTTTTATATTGAAATTTTTATAATTTTTGAGCCAAGGATAATTGCTATACCAGGTATTATAGTTAATAAGATAGAATGACTTTGAACCGTATACAATAAATGTTTAATTTATATTTATACAAGTTAAATAATATAAAAAGAAAACTTTGAGCAAAATTTTATTTCGCACTTACAAGGAGACAAGTTGTTGAGTCTTCAATAATTTTGATGTGCTTTTATGTAGTGTATCTATATTTAATATACATCAGTTTCTAGTATTATAATTTCCGAGTTAAGAGAGATTTATTGTAACTTTAGCTCATCAAAGGTTTAGTTCAAATGCAGGTGCTACTAAATCTTAGAGTGCCAAAATAGTATTACCGAAAATTTTGTGTCTTGGGCGGGCTCTGGCTATACAACTACAAATACTCAGCTGCTCCTGACTCTTTGTGTCAAGTAAAATTCTCAGCTTATCCAATATGGCAGAAGTGGTATTTGGAGAGATAAGACACGATTGCCTTCAGGGCGGCTAGACTGTGTGTGAAAATGTTTATAGATGCACCTTTCAAGTGTCAATTTAAGCGGCTATTTGGTGCAGTAATGCCAAGAGGAGTGTTGGCCTGAAGTGGCCATAAGTAATGTATAATAATGTTAGTAATGGCAAAGGATAGCTTTGGGAGCGGTCGGACCACACATCAAAGGGCGCCATCATGCATGTTCATTTTCATTTTTATTTCTCATACACAAAGTTTCATTCGTTTTCCTAATTATTGTATGCTTTGTAAAAAAAGATTAAATTTTTTATAAGATGTTTCCAAAGTTTTCCATTTCTGCAATATACTACTCATAGTTTTACGACGTCGTGCCTGAAAACAATTTAATTATAGATTGAAACATATGTAGCACGGAATTCAAGTAATAAATTTTTCATCATAACCATTTTGGTATATTTTCATTAATTATTCAGTTGGACCACATTCGTTGTTGGGAGGATGAGCGGATTGAGAATGGATTGGACCTGAATTCAAATTTTAGAACAGGAGATTAAGTTGGACAGATTAATTAGCTACAAGGATACACTGGCTATTTGCATCTCACACTAAACACATCTGATAGAGCAAAATTGAACGTGCCTTTGATTCGTGTGAACCTCTTACACTAGTTCCAAAACGTGCGATTTTTATTAATTTTAAAAGTAATACTAATATCAAAATACCGGAATTTTTAGAATATTACCGGTTTTCAACACCGCTTATAAATCGTCTGGTATCCCGGAATTTGGAAATCCGGAATATCGGTATTAAAAGTCCTGGTGGTATGGCAGCTGAGGCGTAATGAAGACCAAAAAGATAATTTAGATGATCATAACTGGGTTTAATTTTCATTCAACTAATTCATAGATACATCGAGCAACTGTTTGCTTTCAACAACTCGGAGATAACTTTGAACAATTAGTATGAAAATAAAGAATGAAAAAAGAATAAATATTACAAAGATTTTTGTTATAGTAATTTAACCTTCTTTTGAGATGTTTGATACCCTTGAAAATAAAATCACCAGATCATAAATATCCTGAATATATACTTAATCAATGTCAAATAGTTAGTTTAGTTAAGGCTAGATCATATTTTACTTCTTAACGAGTAATGACTACAGACTTTTTTCCTTTGAATGGAGAGTATTTCAAGCAGAAATAGTGAAACAATGCTTGTAATTGAACGTGAACTTCTCAATGACTTTTTTTATCACAAACATTGCATCCAACCTTTTCTAGTTTATTATTTATTTCGTTTCACTGACCTGTTTAAATTTGTATCCTACATGCCAATAATTAGAGTGGCAATTAAGTAAAATAAGAAAGTTTATTTGATTGCTAAGCTGTCCAGTAGACACCATGTAATGCTCTCAGTGCGACGTTGTCTTAATTTTGTCGATATCAATGGCTTTAATAGGTGCCGAATTATTGGTATGAAAAATGGGAGTTTTCCATTCCGAAAATACGGTTGCCCGGATATGGTCTATATGATCCAAAGAAGATATTCGCAGCTGCCATCCTGATGGAAGACCCACTCGAAGAAGCAATGTACGTGAAGACTGATTGCTTAAGTGGATGGGTACCAGGGATCGATTTCAAACAACAAGGTCAATTGCTTTGGATTGAACGAGAGTTTTGAAGCGTCATTTGTTGATGGCAACTATTTACAAAAGAATTTCTTCAGTTGAAGTTTATTCATACTGCCCTTAACTTCCACTTCCATTAACACCTCCTTAACCCTTCCATAAACCTGACAAACTTGCAGGGTGTCAAGAACGGCAAGGGCAGGTTTATCAATGGAATGATATTGTCTTTAGCGATAAATCAAGTTTTTGGGTGAATGATGGTTACAAGAAGGTTACTGAAGCAGGTTAGATTACAGATTTTGCCTTAGCCAGGCTAAGGCAAAATCTGGCATCACAATTAAAATAATTAAAGAAAAATTAAAATTACATAAAAATGGAGTAATCACGCGAATTTACTTTCTTCTAAAGTTTTATACAGAAGGTCTAAGATATTCATCACGAATGATTATAAAACATACTTAAACAATTTGCAATCTACTTTAATTACTTTGTCATCGCAATTGTGGTCCTATGCAAAACTTAATAAAATAAAATACGTTGTAGCAACAGCCTTCCGGATGATATGGGACATGATGGCGATTTAGCAGACGATGGTCACCTAATATCTGAATTATTCGCTTCTTTATTTAGTTCAGTCTTCATCGAGGACAGACTCCAGCAACAGCCAAGTTCTACTATAAAGTTCAGATTCCAACCTTAGTTCTCAATCGAAGATGTGACGCAGACTCTCACTCGAATTGACAGTAAGATGAGTTCAGGTCCTGACGGGCTACCAGGTATTTTCTTGAAGTCCTATGCTTTTGAACTTACTAAACCGCTCTTCATCATCTTTAGTCGTTCATTGACTCAATCACTAATCCCACCGGGGTGAAAAAACCTTATGTAGTTCCCATCTCTAAGAGTGGAAGTAGAAATCGTCTTTTAAATTACCGCCCAATTTCTATTCTTCCCATTTTATCTAAGGTTTTTGAAAAAATTATTTATTATAATATGTGTCGTTCAATACAACTCTTCCTTATTCAGCAGTGACTGAGATAGATGCCAGACTGTAAAATTTAATAATTACCTACATATCTAAATTTTTTCCGGTTACTTCTGGTCTGCCTCAGGATAAGCACTTGGGTCCAATTCTGTTTGTGGCTTATATACAAGTTCTCCGTGGCCGATCTGTAAAACTTGACTGATGGATTTTTGATGTGGTTGGCATCTTATATCTCTGATAGATGCCAGACTGTAAAATTTAATAATTACCTATATATCCAACTTTTTTTCCGGTTACTTCTGATGTAACTCAGGATAATCATTTGGGTCTAGTTCTGTTTATGGCTTATGTAAATAATATCTATGAGTGCTTTCACCGTAGTAGTAGAACTACTTCGGACTTAGTATTTTTATTTAAACTAATGAACGGTTTTGGTGATTCGCCAGAATTTGTGAGACACATTCTTTTCTTAATTTCTAGCTATCCCACTAATTCTTATTATAACTCGCCTTTAATGCGACTGATGAATCGTCTCTTACAATCGTCATTGTTCGATGTACGACATTTTTAGCTCTTCGTTAATGTTTTTCCCTAAGAGTATGTTAATTTTAAATATTACAAGATGTTTTGTAATTCGTGTTCAGCCTTGTTTGTATTATTAATTAGGTACACAATTTTATCACCAACGTGACCAGTCACTCGAATCAGTTTCTGAAGAAGGTTGCAACATGGCATTCGAAACGTCAAACATTTTTTTCAAAAGACGTACAGCAATATCCGAATGTTTCTAGTTTTAGATCTAGTATAGTTCTTGTGATAGTGCTAGTGTTAATTCCAATTTTAGTAAAATAAACTAGTCTAATTCTTAATTGGTTGTGTATATTATGTGAAAGTGACCAATAGACCAAACAACTTTAAGAGAAGTTGACAATCGCTTAAAATGAAGATAAAGAGAATAATGAAGAAAATGATAAAGAGAAAAAATTATTTGTAGCACAGAACATGGTATTCATCAAACAATTTCATTTAACACCTAGTTTACGAAAATTGAAATATAAATCGTAGTTATAGCTTTGGGGATTTATTGTATGACATCCTGTATTATTTATTGCATTACACAATTTAATGGAACTAAGATAAAACGTATTTAAAAATTGTACCAATTTTAAGATAATAATTAAAATTTGAGAAATTGAATTGAAATAAATATAAAGATTAAAGTAAAACGAAAACATCAACAATGTTGACATTCAAAATTACAAACCATAGCGATATTAGTTGCTTACATGACGTCGCGCAATCGATAATTAAAAACATTAGGACTTCAAACCCATAAATCGTAACACACAATAAAACAACATTTATTACTGTCTATAAATAATTCTTTTGAAACAGCTGTAGTTATGATTAAAATGATAACCCGATCAGATAATGAATAGAATGGTAATATTTTTATACAAATTAACTATTGCGGTTGAGACATTTTAATAGAAGTTTCCTTTAAGAATGATTTGTCACTTGTGGAGACAAATTCCACTTAATTGGCCGATATAAAGTCGGTAAATACAAAGGATGTGGCTTACTGACACGATTAATAACGTCAATACTATGAAAACTATGGAATTCGAAAAACTCACGCGCTATTCTAGTTATGTCCCATTAATTAATTCCGATTATACACCATTTTTTTTCCACAACATTTTTACTGAATCAAGGACAAAAAAGTTATTCAAAAAAATGTATATATATATATATATATATATATATCAAAACAATATTTTATCTATTAAACGGAAATATAAATTAAAATATAATTACTAATCGGTTTGAGCTGGTTTTGAAAATGTTATTAGAACGTGTGCAGTTGCAGTTTAATGACGTCAGCTGAAACGGTGCATCAGAGTATCAGGAGAGCAGAACGCAGCTTGGACACAGTATCGACGTTAAAATGCATTTCAGGTTCATCGCCAACAAACGGGATCGTAACGAACCGTGTTGCAGTTTGTAGTCGGTTTACAACTAGCAACTATATAGTCTAGCGTAAAGCTCAAAATTAAATGGGAACCAGTTAAATGGTTATTTGGCGAGTTCGCACTACTATAAAAACGATTTAGGATCAAAAACGAAAATAAAAATTTCTAACACTAGGAGATAGGTGGACTATTAATACATACGTGCGAGTCTATTCCCACTTATAATTTATTAAAAACAATGTCCAACCGAAAATTTCATCCGTTAGGCTCGACGGAATGTTTATCTTAAACAATACATAAACTACAACCATAATGATTTTGGCACGAAACGATTTTGGCTCTGATTCTTTTGTATACTTTTTCGCAGGCGCCCACCCCAACAACAGAAAGTTTTGTCATTTATAATTGTCATTTACAACTGCTATAAATTGTAACCTACCGTATTACACAATTTTTATGTGTCTCGATGATGGAAAATCCTGATAATACGATATTGAATGTGTATACGAAACGATACGCGTTATCTTAACGTGTATCCTGTTAGTAAATCAATTTAATTTAATTAGCACAGATATTATTAAAAAATCCCTTTCTATTTACATTGGCATTTAAATTTTAATTTAAAAGAAATTTATTATCTTTTTAACATAGTTGGTAGTAAATTTTTCTACTTACTAAATAAAGAATTCGAGTAATTATTTGTCCTCTAAGCCAAATTGGCTAAGATAAAAAGGTCATTAAAAATAGAATTAAAGCAAATGTGGTGTGAGATTGTTAAGATACCAACAAAATTAGAAATTTAAATTATTAAATTAAATTGAGGATAATATAAGATTGTTTTATTAATAGAAATGTAACGAGTGAGCAAAGTAATCTTTAAGTTTAAAACGAGGTAATTGCCCAAGTCTTTTTTATCAAGATGAAATGTTGGCCGGTATTTCACTATTTCTGTTCCAATTTATGGGACAAATTATGGCAACTTTTACGTTTTGCTTAATAGTCCAAAAAATAAATTATATGTAACAATTCACAATGTGTTTAAAAACAAAATTCATCATCATTATTGTCTCTAATTTTAATACTAAAACAAACAAAATAATTGAAATTTTTGTGTTATTATTCTAGTTTCATTTTAAAACCAAACTGTCTCAGCACTAAAGTGGTCAATTAGTGTCATCGTTCCAACTACAAAGGAAATTTGTAACACAGATCTATTATATAGTATGTCCCCGATCGAGTTACAAAGAGGGAAAAAATTTATTACTGATTTTTCAAACTTATCTAAGCATAAATAATGCGTTGGATATGTCCAAATTACTAATCATGCGATAAAAAATACGGTTTAGATGTCTTAAGAGACGTACGGCTACACCATAATGCTTCTAGTTCTTCCTAAAGCTCTTTAGTAGAATAGTATCTAGAAATAGCTTGCAGCCAATCACTTCCAGAGTTCCGAAATTGGAGCATTTGAAATTCAAACAATTTGTAGTATGTGAGTATGTTTTAGTGGTTTGAAACATTTGACTTTACTAAACTCAATAGTTTGCTAAACAATAGTGTTTCTGAATCTAAAACACCTAAAAACCACTAAAACATACTCTATTGTCTGTTGATCTTTTGCTATAAATGATCTTGCCAAATTTGTTTGAATTTCAAATGTTCCAATTTCGGCACTCTGGAAGTGGTTGGCTGCAAGCTTTTTGTAGGTACTATTCTACTAAAGAGCTTATTGGTTTGGTGGAATGTAATGAATTTTGGGAAGCTGATATTTGTACTACACCACCTAATGAAGGAAGAGACTCCGAGACGACAGTAACAAGTGCCTGCGACTGCAAAATGTAGAAAATTCTGTAAAACCATTCACATCGGAGACGCCACAGAAAATTCTAGTGAGGAAGACGATTTATCTCTTTCTCGTGCAGTCAACACATAAATTATAATCATTAGCTTAAAAGAAATTGGGTAAAATGCGATTTCAATCAAACTTTGCCGCCATTTGTTTCACCAAGCCAATCTGGTACATACAACTTACCCATTCTGCTCGTACCCAAGCTGTTTCTTGTAAAAATTTTCTTGATGAAGAAATATACACCCTCAAACGTTCGGACTTTATGCTCAGCAACGTGGTGACCATAGTTTTGAAATTGATGCTGGTAAAATTAAATGCTTCATTGCCATATTCTTCTTGTCAGGACATGTTCAAGTTCTTTGATGGTGTATACAGTGGGAGACTGACAGTAATTCATACAATCAATAGTCGCAAATGCAATGCGAAGAAACAGGATTGACGTTATAAAGAAGTATGTACATTGCGCCAATCACACTAACCTTCCTAAAGGTAATAAAATTGCAAAAATGAATCCTCTTTTTAAATGAAAAATAACTATTGACAAAAGCATGGTTCTTCATTTTGGTCCACATGGAGCCAAAGTGTTCATCAAAGATAAACCGATTAGATATGGGTATAAGATATGAAGCTTGTGATCTATTAGGATACCTGATTTAATTTGAACCATATCAGGGAAAGCAAGAAAACAGACACCAAATTCAACAACTAGAGTTGGCAATTCTGGTGTTGCCTCATTGATGTCAAAACTTCCAAAAGTTTATATTTTGCATCTTTGAAAGAGGTGAATTCTCTTCAAAGATAAAATATAAGTTAAAATAATAAAAAATATAACATCTTGAAGTATACGTTTTATTATGCAAAATTTAACAAAATCAATCAAAATGGTAAGACAAATACTAAGAAACAAATATAATACCACATATTTGAATATAGGAAGTATCGATAAAGACTATAAACATTAGCAAATACGATTTCTAAAAACACGTCTTGATGAAAACCTAACTCCAAAATTTACAATTTATAAATATCCTGCACACATAAATGAAATCAACACCAGACTATATCATATGTATCAAGAAAAGACAATCTAAAAACAAATCACAACTTTTTTGCAAATTCAAGACATTATCAACAAGTCAAAACCCATAGAAGACAGCAAAATGAAAGACGAATGGATGAAAAGGAGTAGAAAACTGGAACAACTCCGAAAAAAGAAGAGTCAATTAACCAACGAATATAAAAGAAGTGGGAAAAAATTATTATACATTTTGCAATAGATTAACTAATTTATACCAAATAATTTTCGATGAAAATAAAATGAAACTCTTTCATAAAGTAGGTAAATATATAATACAGAAACAACCAACCCTATAAAGGACTACAATGGATATAGAAGCTACAATAGATAATAAACACGAACGTGAGAACATATATAAAGAAATTGTACAACAACTACTTATAAAAGAAGAAACAAAGAGGGCGAGAAGAACGATGGAAAATAAGTATAAAAGGAAAAAAGATCAAGAAGAATAACCAACTGAAACAACGATAATCCATAATATAAAATTAAGGAAAACACTTATTATATAGGGTGATTCAAAAAACCACTGACAGACTTCTAGTACAACTGATACATGAAAAATTAAGATGAGTTTTCTTAATACATTTACCAATCCATGGAAAATACATCCTTATACAAGGCATCAAAGTTACTTTAAAATTAATCATTATCTATAATGAAATATTATTGTTAAAAATACTTTCCATGCTACTGTCAATTTTCTCATACGGGCAGTATTTTTGTATAAGATGACCAATTATCTATTATCTCTTAAGCACGGTATGAATCAGGTAGACAATTACAGCATCTATTCTGATTTTTTATTATAATAACAAAATTTCTGCTATATAGAATAAATAAATAATAAATATATACATATATAAGAAGGTTTACTAACACTCACCCCTCAGCGGTGTTATAGCTGATATATTAATAAACAAATTAGAGAATGAACATACTATGAATAAAAACTACCCATTTAAAAACTATATCACATATTGGAAAAGATATGTAGACGATATTTTGGTCATTTTTAACAATAACAAACTATCAATTGTAAAATATTATACCAACAACATTTACCCAAATATAAAATTCACCAATGAAATAGAACAGGAGAATAAAAGAAAACTCTCAGTTATTGATATTCACAAAGAAAACAACAAAATAAAATACAACATATATAGAAAACCAACCAAACAGATTCAACCATTCCATATAATTCTTGGCATCCAAAGACACACAAATACAGTGCGGTTAGAACATATATACACAGAGAATACAACACATAACTAGACAATAACTTGAATATTATTAGACAGATAGCCACAAATAATCATATTCCCGAATACATATTTAACAAAATAATTAACCTAACCCGACCCAACCCTCATACAATAACTCCCGAAAAATAATTTACCAAACTGCAAAACAAAACAATATCAACAATATATTTAAAAACATCTTCACAAGAAACTACCCCAAGATAACTTTCAAGAATACACTTTATCAAAAATATTAACTAACAACAAACAAACTTTCGACAAGTTAGAAAAGGGGAAACTGGCAGAACGTTGAAGGTAAGGATAAGAAAACACACGACAAGAAATGAATCAAAATTTGGAAAACACCACAAACACGAGTTTGATCAACAAAAAAATGCACACTCATACACAATGTAAAATAGGAAAACTAATGAAATTACTAGAAGCGTACGAAATTAAGAAATGTATAAATTACCATCCAAATACCACATACTTAAACGAACAAATAGAAACATACAAAAGACAAATGGGAATACATAGGTTGTTTTAGGAATACACATTCCTAAAACAACCCTACACTGCACTGTTAAATGACAAATTGGACAAGAGATTCAAGAGGCCGTAACATTTCCTTTTAATTCCTTACCCCTTGAATTCCTTATCCCACTTATCCTTCCCTAACCTCATTCTATATCCTTTTCTCTTTTCATTCTACAACCCTATAATCCACATAAATAACACGAAATAATTTACCCAAGGATTACACAACATTTTCCAATTTATAATTTTACATTTATATTTGAATTTAGCGCGAATATGATAACAAAAATAACGACCAAACATTACCAAGAAAAATGAAGATAACTTGGATTACACATGTGTATCTGATAAAATTTAACAAAATTATTTATAAGTTTATAAAAATAATTATTAAAGAAATTTTAAAAAATAACCATTACTGACAGACATGCATAATAGGAACTTCCGGAAGATGGGGACAAATGTGCCCCAAAACATCTAGAGGCAAAAATAAAACATATAACATCGTAAAGTATGAGTTTTATTATACAAAACTTAACAAAAATAGAAATAGACAGTTTCGGATTTGTCGTCCGTCGTTAGAAACTTTGGTGGAAATTTGTGATCCGCCGCGTAATTTATGCTGAAATAACTTTGAAAAATCAGCAATAATTTTTTTCTCTTTGCAACTCGATCCATGGAGCATTCTGTATAAAACTATTACAACAAAACCAGATAATTTAATATTAAAGTATTCCAATTGAAGAGGTTTATAAATAAATTACTTATCAAACAAGATTTTCAATTTTTTTAAGTATCGCGCCATCGTAATAAACATCTCAGCTTCCATTCAGATGAGTTCATTGAAGATGAGTTTATCAGTTACATCAGAAATGATATATTTTTTAATAAAGATAATATAAGTCACTCAAATTACATAAATCGGAATCGCGTAAATAAAAATATTTAAGTATATGTAAAACTTATTACATACTTTGTATGTAAAAATGTACAATGTTAATTTTAACAAGATGACAGCAATTTTAAGCTTAAATTTTCCTTTAAAAACCACCTTTTTTGAAATATCTTACACAAGCCGAGATAAATGTGTACACTTTTTGGCGTTTATACTTTGGCTAAGTTTCAAAGTTTTTTACTACAATTTTTTGTGTTCACTGTTAACTCAAAGGTACAAGTTTGTAGAGAATGAATTTACTACACATGTTGCTCCAAATCGCGTTTTATAAAAACAGAGTTGATGATGTTATTAAGTGGTAGTACATTCTTCATATATTAAATTACCGAATTACACTACATTGAAATAACTAACATGCAAATCGAGCAAGTGATGTTGATAATTTCTAATGTTGATGGTAATGAATAAATACATTAATTAAATAAACGATTCGTTGGTTAAATAAACATATTTAATTGAATTGTTCGTTAATGTTCATCAACTTCACATTCATTATTATTTGTGAAAAATTTTGGTGGACGTGTTTATTAGATCAAGGAAAAATTCATTAGGTAACGTAAAAATAACTTAATATTCCACTACTATCGTTTACCACTTTTCATTTACGAAGAAGCATACTCTTCGCGTGTTTTGTATTCATTAATGTAATACAAGAGAACCCACTAATTTGTGTAGCAGAAGAAAACTAATATTTTAGAAATCTTGTATATAAAAATTGGTATATCAAACCATTCGGAGTTAAGGACACGAATATCTTTCTCATACAAAGCAATAGTGGTCATACATATAGACTTGAAAGATGGAACGATTTGTAATTGGGAGTCTTATGAGCTCTCTTTATGAGAGAAAGAAAAATAAGAAAAAATTAAGTTGCTAAAATACATTGCAAATCATTCGGAGTAATTGGAAAGCCAGTAACAATAAGTTGTTGTGAGAGATATCAAAAACCAGCCACAACAAATTGACTAAAATTAATCAGCAACAAAGTTTGGTATTCCGTTTGTGTTTGGTTACGGATCAAATTCTTCACTTTTACATTTATTTTGATAATTTTTCTGCAAACTAGTAGTAGTATACTTCCAGTGGTACTATTTCCAGGAAAGAGACATATACGAGAGTATGTTTTATCTGTTCCATGAAACATAGGTGAAGGAGCAAAAGTGTCAGCAGAAATAAAATGAGAGTTGAAAGGATAATAAATGCAGTAGTTGTGAAACCACTCTGTATGTAATTTACTACGAGAGCTCTTACCTACATTTTACTAAAAATTTCTCAGAAATCATACATTCAAAACACTTCTTTTTCAACGGAAAATGTTTGAAATATTTGGGCAACTATGTTATATACGGTTGTAATTTATGGCACGTTTAGCTTTAAAATAATATAATGCGATGTTATGTTAAATATTTGCGATGATTTAATTTCATTGACAAGATGATCCATTCAATATTACCACAACTTCCCTAATTATCTTATATCAGGCAATGCGATGCAGGCGATGCGCACGATAATCCCCGTTCGAAATATCACTCATTCTGCAATACCCTATTTTCTATTCATGCTAGAAGGAAGTACGCCTATGGGAAATACATGGTACGGTTTTAACGAAACTTATCTTTCATAAACCAGGTTCGTTAATCTTGCTACGATACCACAGTATTAAACATGGCGAAAGACTTAAGAAATAGAAACAGAAGATTAGAACTAGAAAACATTACCTGCCTAGACGGATAGTAGAATGCAAAATAATTCATGTTATATAAATATGATTCATCTATTACATTTATCAAAGGTAGCAATGTGTGGCAGCGGTAGCGGATTATCAAAATCCAACAGATGGAAATATACGTGAGAAATCATTTTACACATTTATTAAGAAGACCTAGGATTACAATTAGGTGTTGGCACGGATTTAGGGACATTCAACAGAATCCAAAATTGTCAAAAAAGATTCCAGTTAAATGTGAATTTGTAATAAAACAAATGATTGGATAAAATATGCTGCTACTGGTGAGGAATTGAACAAAGCTGCTGAAGAATGGCTGCTAAACGTCATATACCCAATGTTATTGGAGTAATTGACTATACCCATATAAAGATTTTAAAACCGGTAA
This sequence comes from Onthophagus sagittarius, assembly GCA_036711965.1. Classification (NCBI taxonomy): domain Eukaryota; kingdom Metazoa; phylum Arthropoda; class Insecta; order Coleoptera; family Scarabaeidae; genus Onthophagus; species Onthophagus sagittarius. The sequence goes on from JASERS010000001.1 coordinate 52,374,454, forward strand.
CTCACGGAGATAATTATGCTAACAAAAAAGGAGTGTGTAGTATTAATGCTTACGCAACATGTAAAGCGAAAGATATGTGCACGACTGTTGATGCTTCATAGCTTGGGTCAGTCCATGTAGTACACACAACCCTATACGGCACAATTCATTCACATATCCAATCATTCTTAATAGCAACCAAGAAATATATGTTTACTGATCGACAAAGACTATGCATTACTAACGCTTATGCGTTACTAACACTTTAGATTTTAACTCCATATGCTAATCTGATAACAAATCTTGAGCTACGATACAATCAATTTCATCAAGAAAAACAAAAATGAGTAAACGTGAAACCAACGTGAATTAAGACAATGTTGTACTTTTGCAATGCCTATTACACTTTAAAAGTATTTACTTCTTACTTAAATCACATAGTTCGCAGTATATGTGTGAGTAAATTCTACCGAAACTAAAGATGTACTACATCAGAAAGTATTTGCTACGCAGTAAATTCTTTTTCCTTCAGCTTTAAGATGTATAACTTGTTAATTCAGCCCACACATCCATGTTCAAAGTGATTCTGAGGTGATTCTGAATTGAGGAAACAGAAGAGATACTATTACTATGTGTGTTTATCACCTTTCTATTTTATCTCCCTCTATATTAGAAAAGGTTTGTGACGCATATTTTTTTAAAAGCCACGAGACTATACATCGCGAAGAATAATTAAAGCAATTAGATTACTCTTTTTCAGGCACAACTGAAACAGATTCAATTAAAAATTATAATGAACAAAAAAGTCAAAACTTGAATTTTTTGTCTAAGGTTTTGTCAATGAGACTGTCATTGATGCTAAAATATTTTATATCAAATTCATTCTCATAGAACTCCATTAGTTTAGATTTGTTTAAACATTTTCACAATCACGGTCGAGGTTTACTTGAATATATGGTTTCTAAATCGGACAGAGATGTGTCTCCCTGGGTGGCCGATATAAGTTGTTTACCAAGACAGTCAATTCTATAAATACCACTAAGTTCCTCGTTCCTAAAATTATGTGTATTGTTATATAGATGTTCGAAACAGGTATTTTTTGATACAAAGCTGGGGGTAATACCACATTTTCGGAAGATACGTTGAGTTCGGATGGGTGATTGAAGTAGTATAAGGTAAGGTTATAAATTTGCAAGTGTATTTGTCTTGAGAGATATGCTACAGGTCCGCTAAAGAAAATTCGTTGTTAAAACCAACTCTTATAATCGGTTTCACCTTAGCGAACAAGTCATTACAGTTACGGGGGATATTATATAAATCATTGAAAAAAAAATATTGAGGTTCACAATTCGTAAGGAAGGGTTCAACAAAAATTATCTTAAGTTCAGCGACTATTACTTGAAAAAAACTTGGATATTTAGAAATTAATGTGTAACTTACTCAATTGCAAGGGGACAGCCTCTATTTAATAGAGGCAACAAAGGATGTAATTTCAGTTTTTGTTGGAAAATTGAAAGTTATGAAGCAAAATATTAGTTGGCGCAAATTTTCATAGTTATCAAACTTGTCACAGGTAGAATGCCTTGATGAGAATATTCAGACATACATTCAACATTTTATTCCCTTTCATGATGGCTTCAAAATCAGATTTGAAGATTTTCTGACGATGAAAATACCACAGTACACAAGAGGAGCTACTCGAGCTTAGCACTAATGAGGACCTAAGGGTGAAATTTAAAAGAGGGCCAAAATTTTGGCTGCAGGCAGAAATACTCGAATTTCTTGTGCTGTAAGTAGATGTCAAAAAAATAAAGTTGAATGGAATCACGTTCTGATTGATCAACTTTACTTTTTAGACATTCACTCACAACTCAATCAATTAATTAATTAACCAATTCATTCTTTGTCACTTTTTTTTAAGTGTTAATTCGCGGTTGGAACTCAGCCGTAATGCAAATTTAAAAAGTTAGATTTAATCTTAAAATTTTTGGTCGAGTTTTGAGAATATGGTAGAAATGCAGCTGCAGGGGGTTCACCGGAATTTTTAAAATGGGCTTTGAGAAAAGGTTTGAGAATCTGTGATGTAAATGATTGGAAAGGAATCTGAAAGCAGTATGTTTATATTGGTCACTCGAGAAATAATTTATTAACATTAGATATAGGCGTTTACGCAAAATGTTGAATTGTAGTTTGTTTGAATTAGTATTCCTGTGTATTTGTAAATCTAGAAAATTGAGGATTCGGTCGTTTTCTCTTTCCATAAGTAAATTAATTCAAGAAGTTCAATAAACCAAGAGATTTCGAAAATGATAAGTTTATGCGACTCTTGTATATTTATGTTTATTAACTATGTTAATTTTTTTAAATAGGTACATTGGAGTAGATGTTTTTTATGATAAAGGAGGACAATTTTGTCACTCAAATTAAAATTATTTCGTTTTTTATTAAATCTGAGAAGTTTTTAATTGTGTGTGAAAATTGTTTGTAAAAAATATTTGAGTTATATGATAGGGGTATGTTATTTTTCATTATTTCAGCTTTTTTATTAAATAAAAAAAATATGATGGCGTTAAGATCAGAAATAGCCAAAATAATGATTACTACATAACACAGGTACATAAAGAGAATGAATAGCAAATGATTCATTAATGTTTCAAATTTAAATGAACACAAGACAATATTATTTCGGCAAATAGGAAAACAATAATCAATTGATAATTTGATATAATAATATTGATTAGCTACTTACATATTTATTGTGGACTTGGCGTTTTCATTACTTCGAACATGCTTCTGAGAAATTGAGATACTATTTTAAATGCATTTTAATCCAAAGACGATTATTTTCTTTCGGATGAAAGAAAAATTACATTATTGATTGCTTCCTTAATAGTATTCCATCCTATTTAATGTAGATATTTTAGTAAATAATTTAAGACTAGACGATTCTAATATAAAAGACCTTGAAAATTCATTTTAAAACTGATGATGATGATGTAGATAGTAATTAATAATAATAATGATCGAGGTTATCATTAAAGTTCTATTAGAGAGAACAAAATGTTTTAATCCCAAAAAATGATGATAAATTTGTTAAGCAATTTTTAAGACATTTAATTGTTATTAGTATTTGAATTAATTTTTAGAAAATCAAAAACGATATTTATTCCATAAATTTAAAGAATCCTGGGTATAATCTATTTATCACAGTGCAAAGTTTACTTTTTTAGTATCACAAAATCTGGTACGAAAATTAAAAGATTAAAGAACAATATATCTACTCAAATAATATTAATGAATAGAAAGATTACAAAAAACATCTACGCGATTTGACCGAGAGAGATAAATTTTCAACATAATACTAATGATTAAATCATTCTACTAATGAAGACGTACAACATTGATTGGCAGTGACCGCTAAATAAAATTAATCTTAACAATTGTCTGAGACCCTTTGTCGTAACATTTGTAATGTCCAAAAATAACAGTACTGCAACAAATGTTGGCTGGTAATCATCAAACTCGTTCCAAATTATACTACAGATGATATTTTCTAATACAAACCATCTGTTTCGGAGTGCATCGTTTTATCAAAACTCTACAAAATAGATAACATCATAAATATATGTTATTTTAAATCCAATTATTTATTCGTGATTGTAGTTTTAGATTATAAATATTAAACAGAAAAACCCATTAAACAGATATAAGAACATTAATCGAAAGTAAATAGATTGTGCAAAGCGCAAGTTCATCCGTTAACGAGTTGATTGAAAGTTCCAAAAATAACCCACGCCCCGCTCTATTTATAGGATGAGGTAAGATTTTGTTACTTGCTAAATATACAGAGATCTGTTAGAAGCAGAAAATACTGGTGCCTAGGCGAAATGAGCAAAATGATGACGACAGCAGATTCTTTTAGCCATTATTATGATTGCTGGTTTTTGCATACTGGTCTATTTTCTGGTCCATGCGTCCATCCATCCAACGCTTGTGTCTGTATTATTTTAGGGGCGCCTATTCAGAAATCACGTGAAATTCCTGACTACTTGCCAGAATCTTTGAAAAAAGTATCATATGGGGCCGTTCGTATCCCGAATTTATTGAATGGAGTGCGCCTGTTTATTGCAAGTGGTCTAAGTCCAAACATAAATGTATCTAACGATGATTCAGCTTGTTGCATTTCCATTTTTATTTTATAACTCTATTAAGTACACCTGTTTTTCAATAAATATATAGTTTGCACTTAATATAAAACGCGGTTTACTACGATTTTATAAATTAATTTACCAGGATAATAATTTAAGATAAAACCAACCCATTTTCGTTTATAGCCCTATTTTATTACTTAGACTATTATAACTGTTCCCAAATCCTACTCTTTACTGTATATATTATATATTTCACGAATTATATTACTGGTTTTATTTTTACCTTTATCTTGATGTTGGATTGATTGGATTTTTCTTTATATAGATGCAGGCTGAAATAAAGTTAGAACAAATACTTTAATAATATATTTGCATTTACTCCCTTTAAAATTGTATGAATGCTTTAATGATTCAATCATTTAGAGTGCGTTTAAATTATAATTTAGGAGAAAATGATTATATTTAGAGTTGATCTTTTAAAAAAGTGGGACATATAAACGCCCAAAACATGATTTCTTGATTAATACCAAAATCAATAAACCCTCACAGTTGTTATCACCTAATAAATCCTTAAAGATTTATCGACTTGAACCGATTAGAGAACGGTTTTAGGCGAAATTTATTAATTTTCTCTCACATGTCCTATTCATGTGATAAACGCTACATACATAGTGAAGTCAAGTCGAGAAACATCCGTCTATCTAAAGTCTACATACGTAGTACTATCTGGCTACTTGGAGGAGAAGTGTAAATTGTTAATATGCAATATTTGTCATAAAAATGTGCTTTTCTAAGTAAGGTATTACAAAATAAACAAACAGTGAATAGCACAAACAACGTTTTCGTAGATAAGCATTGCTAAACGTTCTAAGTGGGATAGTCCACCAAGTTATCTTAAAAATCTTGGAAAAATCTATGAAATCTGAATTTTTAAACGGTTTTTAAAAATATAAAAGAAAAAGTTTAATCTAATCGCAATTTTGGTAGTGAAAACTTGATAAACTAACTGAAACTGAAAACAAACAGCTACATCAACGTCAAGGTTAGGACACAGAGTGTGCTAAAAATTTTACGAACGATTGCGATAAGTCCTCAACGAGGTTGTTGATTCTAGGAAGGACGGCGAAATCTGCTGCTTCTACTAAATAAATGCAAAGTCCGGGAACGTGATATTTATATCGGTCTTTAAAAAAACCGTCAGTAACGAAAATAACTTTTATTGTAGGTTCCCTATTAAAAGAACATTACAACGCTAATGTAATACCACTTGTGTATTTTTAATGGCACATTATATCGATTAGTTTTGGAGTACTGAATATACTACAACTGTATAATTCATAATGCATATTTATACATGTAGCTTTTATCGTTCATCATATTATTTTATACGAACTTAAATGCGGAATTATACCTTAAAATACGCATTGAAAATGACAGGTCTATTTTGAAATGTCTACTACTCTAAATTACTAGAAAGACGAGAATACTAAAGGTTATGATTAAGCATATAATTTTTGTTTTTAAGCTTTCTTGGCAGCTTCTGTAACAGTTTCAGCTTGCTCGATGTCTTCACGGGTGAGAATATGAACGATGGTTGTGTACTTATTAACTCTTTTAGATGTTCTACTCCATCTAAAAGCTTACATTACATTATTACTACATGAATTTTGTTACAATTTGTAACATTTTATAATTGTCAATATTGTTCAAACCTTCATCTATTTTTTTTAAAGGTTGAGAAGAATATTGTTTTCTATAGTTTCCCGGTTTCGTTTCGAGGCACCATTAAAGCATGAATCTTATTGATTCATCTCTTGTCGTTACGAGTACTACAACGAAACGATTGCGTACGTTTGGTGCTACGAAACCCAGCCTGTTGAAAAATCACTGAACTAGTTGATGTGAACTGAGTGATTGTCAAGTGGATGCACAAGGGGATCAAATAGGGCTTAGATACAGTGTATCATTGCGCGTGTACTCTCAAATTCAATATCTACCACATATACATTTATAAATGCGGCAAGAAAATGCGAAGTTGAAGTTGAAATTGGAGTTTCCGCATCGGTGATGGAAGGGTATAAGCCGCTTGAAATGGGAGCCTGACTATAGAATTGAATTCACTTCTATGAAATAACACAAAGCGCAATTCAATTATCCCTTACGCTCCTCTTAAATGATAGATGATGGTGAATGTATGGATATAGTATATATTTCGATGAATATTGGTTTATAAAACAACTTTTTATACTAAAATTGTAAGGTATTTTATTTGCCATAATAAGACAGTATATAAATGTTTTTATATCAAAAAATAAATGAGCAACGAATGACTTAATTTATAACAACGCAAACTGTTAGTACCAGAAATGTTATACCAGAAAATTATTGCAAAAAAGTAAAAATTGTTTATTAAGTCAAATTTGCAAATTAATTGTTGGCGAATTGCAAATGTTCGGCCAAAATTCGAATTGTAGTTGCCCAACCTATCATAAAAAGCAACAATTTTTAAGTGATCTCGAAGAAATTGCAGAATGAATCATGTTTTATTATTTTATTTCTCTGGATTTTGAGATCGATTTGCATGCACCTTTAATATTAAATATCCCCAGAAGAAAAAATCGGCAAGAGATCGGAACAGCCCCTCCACAGGGCCTATATATAGGGATACTATAACTGGAGGTATATCTTCTATGCCTTTTTACAGAAAAATGGGCAAAATTCCATTCTCTCCAGGTGATTTTAAGGGTTTAAATTGGAAATAGCCCACCTACCTCTGTTGGAAGTAAAATTCTTTTCCGCTAAATTACGAACCCTATCTATTAAATAGGTTATCACTATGCATTCAGAGATAACAAATTTTTGAGGGTGGGAAGTGTGTGCTCAGTAGGAGTTCAAGCAATTTGTTTGTAATTTCACTGTATTTTCCGTCTGGTTTGCATAAGCAGCCTAGATCAATATCACAGTCTTTTGCCATGATCTTATGCAGGCAGGACACTGTAGGTGTTATCTATGCTGGAGAAGATTTATCAAGTTTTCCTTTTGCCGAGGCGTGGCTATACTTTTGTCTAGTTCCTCTTGTCGATTTTTGGTTATAACGGACAGTGCGTTACCTGAATTAAGGATATCTATATTTGTACATTGTAAATATTGGTAAAGGTACTCACAACTTTTATTTGTGTCAGAGCGGTTTCATGCAGGATGATGTACGTTGATATCACAGCCCATGACGAGTTGTTTGACGAGGTCTTTCAGCTATTTTGGCGATCGTAGACATCTTCGGATAATTCTTGTAATAAAATCGGTTTGTAGAGAAGTAGGGATGATTGAATGAAGAGTCAACTAAAAAGAGGAACCCTTGCCTGGTACATCGATGCCTCAAAGACAGTTGGATCAGGAATAAGCATGGGCATTAACGGTCCAAACAGCCGCATTAAACTGCCATTCAGCATGCATAACCTTTTTTCAGGCAGACATTTTGACTATAAACTTCTGCTCCGCTTTTAAACTCCAAAAAGGGACAAATAGGTGCATCCATGAACACTTTCACAGACAGTCTGGCCGCCCTTAAGACAATCCTATCTTTTACCTGAGGCTCTGTACTAATCAGAGATTGTACCAGTAATCTGAAAGAATTCACTAGGAGAAATAATGGTACTCTATGGTGGGATCCAAGTCAGAGTGACATTGAGGGCAACGAGAAGGAAGACAAGCTGTTTAAAGAGGCAGCGAAAAAGCTCTTTATTGGATCGCAATCTTTAGTGCACTACTAAAAAGTGACATAAAACGGGTAATTAACAGATCGATCTTAGGCTTCAAATATAGCCTCACACTAGCAAGAACATCCAATATTACAGATAGATGAAAAGTATGATAAGCAAAACCCAAAGATTTTATACCTCTAAGGGGATATAAGCAATGGGGATCTAAGGACGCTCTCAAGTTTTCTGACCGGCAATGCAACCTTTAAATACCATCTTTTCCATAGTAGACATGCCGAGAACCAGCTTATCAACTTTGAAACGACAAGTCAGAAACAGCTGAACACATTCTGTATTAATGAGTTACCAGAGGCTGCTTAATAAAACAAAAAAAAAAATGGTAAACCTCTCTTTTGACAATTACGAATATAAACGAATAAAACCATGGAGCAATTTAAAGGTTCATTAAGGACCTACATTTTCCCTAATCCTTTGAAGGGCTAAATGTTACAATAGGTTTTATAGATCTTTCAATCCGGCAACAATAATAATTATAATAATAATTTATAATTTAAAATCAATAATGAATGAACAATATCGGATTCATTAACGAAATTTCATGCGTTATACTTTTAGAAAGTTTGATCTTTATTTTTAAAATTGGGAGAAGCAGAAAGACATTAGAGATAGCCAAGCCATGAGAGAATCCTAAGTTAATTTGATATCTTCAGATACTGTTTTGAAAGTTAAAACATATTGTTAATAGATTTCAAACATAGAAAAAAATCAACAAAGAAAATCTTTGTTTTTACATGTTTCAAAGTTGGTTATCAAGAAGACTTTATAAAAAAATATACAACTTTCTTTTGATATTTTAATAAATTAATGCTTTATTAAAATCTGATTTCAAACAGGTAATAAAAATATTTAGATAAATATAAAAGTTTCTTGTAATTTCATATATACATTGGAATTTATAATTCAACATCTTTTATACAGGGCGTCTCACGTAACTGGTTCATTAGAACTTTTTTGGGTTACACTATTCGTAGAGGCTTGAAATTTTGGTATCATGGGTTGTTCATTCCGATCTATTAATCTAAAATATTTTCAAGATTGCCCCCATTTCCGGTCTACCGGAAATAGACCTCAACTTCGTTATTTTAAATGGAATGCTATAGTTTTTATTACACCATTCAATTACACGTAAGAAAATATGTTGACTTTGATAACATTTGCTGGTACCTATCGTTTTTTGTTTTCGAGTTATTTTGATTTTAAGTGTTTTTTGGCAAATATCACCATGGTCTTTACAAGCCCATATCTCAGTCAACGTTAATTCAAAAACGTTTTGCATTGGTACAATAACTCGTCATATGTTGTTAAATAGACTGTCACTTGTTATATCAATGTACCTTATACAGTGTGGTCAAAATTGAATTACCATTTCGCTGTATTCAATTGCGAGAAAGTCGAAAATTTTAAATGGAACGCACCATATTCTTTTAGCCTATCTAAACGGGAATTTAATTCTCTACAAATTATCTATAAATATTGCTATACCTATTTATTATAGTTTTCTTCATATTGAGTATTTTATCAAAATTATACAAAATGCTGGAAGCCGGTCGTGTTTTTATTAGAAGGCTATGATATTTTGACAGTTTATTGTTTAATTTATTTAAATTATCATTGGTATTATTTCTAGAATGATCTGCGATTGAATAAACTTTAGTTTGTTAGCTTTTATTTGCCAAAAATAACCAGCAGAAGAACGCATATATGAAACAATGAAAAACAATGATATGGCGTAATGTTCGACGTAATGATGCGCGAGATGTTCCTAGAGACTTCAGTAGTTTATTTATTTACGGTGCTTTTTTGCAAAATATTATTCATCTAAATCGACCGAAGCACCTCTTACCGAAGAATTTGGTAAAGCAATATACTACGACAAAACATTTATTCTATTATCGTAAGCTGCTGGTGATAGAAATTTATGTTTTCTTGTTATTTTGATCTTTCCAAAACTAAGAGATACGTATCTTATCCTATCCAAAACTTTATTACACCCGCCATGAATATAAGACGAATTTAAAATGTTGGCGTGGGAATAATTCGCCATGATATTCAATGACATTAACAGCAGTAACTGATGACACAACTAAGTAATGACAACAATAACATAAATATGGTTGAAAAGCTATCAAAACTCCATGGCTTTCTAACATAAAAACAAGAAGCTTCCAGCATTGCATGCGTCCATTAATTTCCAAATATGAGGGCAACTACAACAAATAGGCGCAGGAAAGTATCTAAATAGTTTGTAGAGAATTAAATTCCCATAATTTATTTTTGTAATTTTCAGTTTTTCATTCTTTTATGTTATTGATTTTAATTTTTATCATTAAATTGTTGTTTTACATTGTTTCATTTATTCGGTTTTCTTTTGGTTATTTTTGGTAAATTACAGCTAGCAATCTAAAGTTTATTCAATCAGAGTTCATTGTAGAAATAATACTAATAATAATTTAAATAAATTAAACAAAAAACTGTCAAAATGTCATGGCCTTCTAACAAAAACACAGACGGTTTCTAGCATTTTACCTATGATTTTGATAAATTCCTCAATAGCAAGAAAACTATAATAAATAGGTATAGGAATATTTATAGATAATTTGTAGAGAATTAAATTTCCTTTCTGATAGGGTATGAAAATATGGGGCGTTCCATTTAAAATTTTCGACTTTCACGCAATTGAATACAGAGAAACGGTAACTCAATTTTTGACCAGCCTATATAAGATATACTGATATAACAAATGACAATCTATTTAGCAGCATATGAAGAGTTATCGCACCAATGCAAAACGTTTTTGAGTAAACGTTGCCTGAGATATGGGCTTGTAAAAAGCACGGTGATATTTGCCAAAACACAATTAAAATCAAAATAACTCGAAAAGAAAAGACGGTAGGCACCAACAACTGTTATCAAAGTCAACATATTTTCTTATGTATAATTGAATGGTGTAATAAAAACGATAGCATTCCATTTAAAATAACGAAGTTGAAGTCTACTTCCGGTAGACCGGAAGTGGCGGCCATCTTGAAAATATTTTAGATTAATAGATCGGAATGAACAACCCATGTTACCAATATTTCAAGCCTCTACGAATAGTGGAACCTAAAAAAGTTCTAATGAACCAGTTACGTGAGACACCCTGTATTATAATCTTTAATATTTTTTTAGAAATTAGACCATTACGATAAATGATCGAATAAATAATAAAAAATAATTAGTCAATAAAAACGATAAATGCTTATCGATAATTGTGTCATATCAACAGTACTGAATCGTTAAATACAAGAAATAAAATTATAAAAGTAAAAAAGCAAATTTTCGTGAGTCAATTTAATTTATAAAAATTAGGTAAATAAATTGTAAACGTTTTTTTTTTAAATGTAAACGTATTAATGGGAATTAAATACAAAGTAGATAGAATGTTTTGGCAACAAGTTTGACTTCATTGTATAAACTTTTAATATATTTTTCTTACTTGAAAAGGTTGCAGATCGTTATAAATTTAATGATAGACATTAATTTTATTATCCAAACTGTATTGGTAAATAGTTCCGTTTACACAAGCAACTAATTTTATAGTGTATTCTTTACCATCAGTTAAGCAACGATTACATCTTCCCTTAACGAGTTAATCGTTAAAGTTAATTCTTTAAACTCTATACAATTGACGTAAGAGCGCTTTATTCTAATAGTTTGTAATGATTCTCGCAACATGACAATTACAACAAAGATAGTTACAATTCAGTAAAAATAGATTAAATCTGAAATTTCTGTTAAAGAAGTTATCCATCAACTTGTTTTTGTTGTATCTGTCAACAAGTATATTTTCTTTAACATGTTTCATTCATGGTCGCTGTCTATTATCGTACCGTTAGACGAGTAAAGATTTTTCAAGTCAATTTCACCACACCTAAATTTTAAAGTCTTCCTACGTTTTTTTTGAAGTGGTAACCTTGACTGCTATTTTAACGCACATCTTTACTACGATCTTTATTTTTACAAGCGGTCAATCTATTTTTTTTTCAATTAAACCTTTCGTATAAACGTCATAAAAACGTACATACACGTTTCCGTTTTTTTATTCGTATCGTCTAATCTACACTTTCGAGCTCGAAATGTTATTTGTCTGGAGTGTCCGTGATAACGAATTTAATAAACTTCTCATCCTATGTGTAAAGTCTAAAATCTCGAGCGATATGGCAGATTTGTGATGAAATTTTACACTTGGGGAACCTTGAATGATAACTTGATTGTAACTTAAAATATTCGATTATATTTTAAAGTGACCGTCAATACTGTTAACAACTGAAACGGCGCATGTATGCAGTTTGATATAAATGGATGTCATTGTATTTAACTTTTTGTTTAGATTGTAAAGCGCCGCATCGTATTACTCATTGCTAGACGTTTAATTGTGGCTATTCAGCTGTGGAATGATTTTTATAACGACACAAAAACGAATTACGTTCCATTAATATAGTTTATTTTTAAATCTTATTATTAAATTGTGTTTATATGAAGTAATAAGTAGAGATGCTATGAATAGAAGATGGTTAATTGCCTGAAAAATAAATTTAGTGTATCACACTAACATGTTAAATATAAATCTCTCATTGTACCACATTCGTTATTTGTAAAGCGGTTCTGGTTAACACAGAAACCACGTTTGTATAACTTGTTATCGTAATCTAAACGGTTTTAGATAAGTGTGCGGTCTAACGCTTTTCTTCCCTAAAAATCGAAATATTTCAAGATCAAATTTTATGGCTCCAAATTTAATTAGCAGCTTTTATTTGAAGGTTTTATTAGTTTACACTTCCAATGCATTTTGCCATTAAAACCTAACTACATACACGAAATCGTAGTGTATTTACAAAACTTCTTGTTGGTTCATTTCTTATTTGGTTTCATGTCGTCCATTTCCTTTCCATTTAAAACTTTAATTCTAAAGCAAGCAATTCTAAACTCGCCCAGTTTAGCTATTAGTATGCAACAAATAGCTTCAGTCATACAACTATTAATTATTCTATTAAGCGACCTCTATTCAAAACGACTATTACCGTGGCGTGTCTAAGCGCATTGGATCTCGTGCAAGTGCTATATATCTTTGTGTCGCTCTTAAAAGTAACCCGAAGATATGGCGAAACGACGCTTTATGCAAATTTACGTATTTAACTTTCATTCATAACGTCAAACTTGGACGAGTTTCTCGGTTTAAAGTATTTGAGTTTAGATTAAAGATTAAACACGTAAAACGAAATGGAACGCGTCATTTAAAGTTGACGCAAATAAGATAATTAATCTACGTTTAGGTTTATTGTTACACTCTCTCAATAGAGAGTGTGATTTTAGGGAGTCATTTGTCAAATAAGGCAAATTAGGTAAATGAATCAAATTTATTTCTACATCTTCTAAAATAATGATAAATTTTGTTTGAAATGGTCGATAAATCATGTTATTTATTGCACAAAATAATAAGCGGCTATATCCGAGAGAATGTGATAATTACATTGTGACATCATATTATGTCACCAATTGCACAACGAATGTAGTGTTCAACATGTTGCAATATGTTAATTATAAAAATTGACAACAATTAGATTTTATTAAAACATACAGTATAAAATTGTCGAAATTGTTAAGGATTCCAATAAAAAGTATGAATTGGAAAAACAATTATTTTCAAAAAGGTTGAATTGAAGTTTATAGATTTATAACAAAAATTGATTATTTCGTGTATGTTACCAACTAAAGCTCACACTTTTCTGTATTAAAGTAAACCGAGGTTACTTCTAACGACAAATATATGGTCCACAATATTGGTCCCAAATTCATTGTTTAATTTTGTATCTGAATAGTATCAGCTATGGTATCCTGGTTTCAACGGGTGTCAAATTAAATCCTCCAAATACATGTATTTATTGATTTAATTTGGGCTATTAACAGAGCGAATATGCCGATCAAAGCTTTCTCGTTAAAAATAATTTAATACAAAATAATAATTATTATAATAATACTGGGACATTGAAGATGTTTGTAATTTAACAATAAGTTAATAAGAGAATTTATTAGTATAATATTAATTTATTTTTATATGTTAATAAGAGAACTTGATTTTTAATAGCATAACTATGCGTCTTTGAACTGCTTCGATACGATCACAACAGACAGGGTACATGAGATTCTATCATGATACTAGGAATGTATAGATAAATCAAGGAATGTATACAATCATGACTAGTCATCACTAAGAGAATGACGGTTAAAAAATTTTAATAAAAGAAAATATTACTTCAGTTGTACAGTATAATCAAAGTACAAGTGTAATGTTTAAGATGATCATTGATGATCTAAATCCATTTCCCATTTAAAAGCCTTTGCTGTCGCTAATGAGTCATAACAAAGAAAACCCCCTTCGACTGCAATGAGACTCCAATATTGGAAATTCTTCTCAAAAGAAATAAACTAAATCCTACTTTTACTTACAGATAAGTTTCAGAAAGTGGTTTACTAAAACCTTCTAAAATACACTGTATGGAAAAATCGCGGAGATGGGTCTAAAGATCAAAATTTTTGCAATTTGCGACATTTCATAAATTGTTTTTAATAAATATTTTTAATATCCGTTACTTTTAGGAAGCACTGTATATACTGAATTATAATTATATATTTATACTTTCTTATACTCTCTTTGTGACGTCATTCGTAGAACGATCGCATTTTCGATTGGTCGGATATCATATCATGAGATTCCTACCATACAGGGTGAATGTATGGTAGTGGAATGAGTCCACCCGCATCAGTATTTTTTTTAAAGAACGGTGTGTCGTAGAGAGTTAAAAATATTTATTATAAAAGTCATACTAAAGAATCTAATGGTTATATTATTATTCCTTGAAAAAGTCAACATCACGAGTAGTTTTGTCAACAATGCCCAGAACTCCAAAATTTTAAATGGTACAATAAGTCGAAAAACGTATTGTTGAAAAGATTGTTAAAAAAAGAAGAAAGTTTTATAGGAAAAAATATTTTACTACTACCATCCCTTTTAAGTAATATTCGATTAAAGTTATTACATTCGAAATTCGTTGTTAATATAACGAACATCAATCTGACAAAATGGTTGTTTTGTGAACCAAACATTTTTTTATGACATTTTGTTGTATGATTTCCATGAAAAGTATTGTCGTTATTGCGAACATGAAATTTTTCACTGTCTTGTTATTGTAACACTACTTGGGATATTCTGCAAAGGTTTAAGGTGTAAAATTTATGTGTATATATCGACTCAAAATCTTCACACAGTTTCAAACTGAAGTAGAAATTGCGTTTCCTTTAGACAAAAAATTGAAACAATGGTTTACTGAAATGAAAGCAAATAATATTTCCTTGACAGGACTATTAATTCAAGATAAGGCAAAATCAATCGTTGCAAAATAACAGGATGTGATTTTTGATATGCATGATTGCACACATTCAGGAGCAAGGGCGGTATCTTAGATCACGCTTTATCTGAAGAAGAAAATTAAGTTCAGGTGCTTATTGCAGATGAGTTGATAGACTGGAGGCATGAGTTCAAATTTATAAAAAAAGCTTATCTTGCGCCATTTGGATTTGAAAGTTAAAAAATATACAGTACAGCACTAAAGATTGCTGTTGTAAACGAAAAATTAAAACTATGGATAGTAGGAATGTCGAATCCCAGACACTGCTGTGTTATTTTTAGAATGAGTTATTTATTTTCAACTCAACATGGCAGCACAAAACAGAAAAGTATTGCAAACAATGGACAATCGTGCGGCAAGTAATATTAAGGTTATCAATTTAGACAAATTTATTTTCTTGAGCAAGACTAATTGCGAGTATAAAGATGCAGTATGGTGCTCGTTTTATAAGAGTAATTATTTTGGCAATAGAAGCAAACGGAACATATTATTTATTTATAGTATTGTCGGATTCTTGGAATTTAGTAATATTAAAAATTATAAAAAAATTGTTTATTTTAACAAAACATGGGCAAATGACCTGAAATAGAAATGTTTATTATCATAAATGAATTACTTACATAGCCAATATTAATTAATTCGTTATAAAATGGTAAAGTTTCTAGTTATTCCGATAACAAATCCTATGTTTCGCAAGGCCTGTTCTACTATGAGTTCAATATGAAGGTGATAACTCAATTTGGCATCAAACATAATACCAAGACCTTTAACTGTCGGTACAGATAAGGTCTAAAACCTTATTAAAAAAAACTTTAAAAAACCTAAAAACTTGTTCTATATTTTGTGAAAGTGGTATAATGTGCCGTGATATAACATATTGTGATATAATACTTTATAGATTCGCTCACCTACAAGCGACTTCGGTTTAATCAAGTGAATTCATGCCTTTTCTGTTCCAGGTACAGCCACGGTCCAAATACATTGACCAAAATTATATTGACATGGTATAGTATGTGCACTTCGATCGCAAGCGACCTTAGCTTAAATTAGAACGAAGAATGCGTGATTTTGTTTAATTAAACTGCAACGCTCCAATTATATTGTGCAATACTCTACCAAGGTTGTATCATCATAACTATAAATCATACATTAACTACACTGCTCAAAAAATTGTGGTAATAGTATAGTATATTATTGTTATACCTCTTACACGCGAAATTATTTGGAATGACTCCGGCGGAAACTAATAAAAACATTCCCTTCACCTGATGTATATTTTCTTCATGCGATGGGCTTATTTGGAATTATTTTTCAATAAAGAGATCTTGAACGTAATGGTGGATGAAACAAATTTATATGATACCCAAGCCAGACATCTATTTCTTCACGCCTCTATGACTGGGCCCCAATAGATGCGAAGGAAATGAGAACATTTGTTGGTTTGCTAGGCTACATTGGCATCATCAAGGTATTGCAATCTAAAATGTGGATGTTTAATCCAAAATGTAATATTTTCATTGGATTTGCGAAAAGTATTATAACTCGAATTGATATTACTCCGATTTTGGCGTTAACCTGCTAATGACGAAGCAATTTCAGATAATCGTATATAGAAGATCGATAAATTTTTAAAACTATTGCAAAATGTTTATACGGCTAGTGAACAAATATGTGTGGATGAAACAATGCTTCCGTTTAAAGGGTGACTAAGCATTCGTCAATATATAACTTCCAAACGGCACCACTGATCGTAATTCAACGTGTGGGTTTAATTTTTTATTTTATTTTTACGATTAGTAATCCTGAAAGACAGGTCGATATCATCAGAACATCTAGCTGAACTCCCCACTTGAAACTGGTAACGTCTTCTGGGAATTCTTTGGCAATTATTTCACATTTAGTTGGTTTGGAATTTTATATGTTGTCGAGGGATATGTTTCCTATTTGATCACAGAGTTTCCACTAATAACATTTTTTGTTTAAGAAGTTCGTAGGGAATGCTGTTGTAAAAGTTGTCCGACCTTCATTTAGTAAATCCATATATACCACTATGGAATAAAGTTATGTACTGAAAAAGGTTACACATGCAATGTTTAATTATATATGTGGGTAAAAACTAAACCAATGATGAAAAATATAATCTTCGATAATGTTGTTCTGAGCCTCATGAAAGATTTACTAAATGAAGGTCGGACAACTTAAGCGTAAGCTGAAATGATACACCGAAACTTTAAACATTCGTTTTATTAGTATGTGGTTAAAGATACACGTGATCTGGTACACATGGTGTTATTTGACATGTTACTAGGGAGCCTCTAGTTTCCCCTTTTCTTATTCAACGTTTACGAAATCGGTATGGGTAGACTGCCCTATATTTTAGAAGAGCTGAATAAGCTCAGAATTGAAAAACTACTCAAAATCGAGACCGATTTCTTGTCTATTCTCGTCTACGTACGCGTACCTCCACATCATGAGACTTTTTATATGTCCTAAGACGAACACATGGAATAGATCTCAAAATAATAATAGGTGATAGATCTCTGATCAAACTGTTAGAAACGGGTTAACAGAAGCAAATTTCAAACCTAAAAGGCTTGTCTGTGCACTACGCCTTACGCAGCATCAGAAAGAAACGCGAATGAGGTTTGCTCTCTATCACCGGGATTGGCAACTTCGTCACTGGACCCCTGTACTGTTTACAGACGAGTCCAGATTATAGACAAGATACTATAACTGAGAATATAACCGAGAACTGAAGGTCTTGTTGTTATTTCTGGTTCCATGAATTACATCGACAACATCTTGGAGAACCATGCGGTGTCTACTACATATGGCATCGGTCAAAATTTCATCCTAATACAGAACAATGCTTGGAATTCAGGTCATGAAATGGCTGGATTCCAGCCATTAAATCCCGACCTGAATGGTATCGAATACGTGTGAGATCAGCTTACTATACATGTCACTAACTATACTAACATAAGCCGTGATTGAGCAATGGGAAAGACGAGAATGAGAAGTAATAAAGAGTTGTAATCTTCTTTGTTTTCGAATTTATCTTTAGTTAAATATATGTCAACGAAATAAACCAAATTTGATATTTTTGCAACTATTATTTAAAAAATTACAGATGACTAAAAAAGTGTTCACCTAATTTTTTTAGCAGTGTATATCAGCTAAGCTGAGTTCGCTTGCGACCGAGCGCTCCAAAGGTATTGCGACGGGCTTAATCAAGAGAAATCTTATATTCCTTGTTCCAAGTTAAACCCAGGTTATTTGCAACCGAGGCTTTGCAAAGATATCTAATATTGTGCCAAGTACAATATTTTTATATATGAAATTTTGTTTTTGTCAAAACGAATTCCAAAAATGATGAACAAAAATATTGAAATTTGTATAAAAACCGGTATAAAAATGTTGTAGGTACTAAAATAGTAAAATAAGCAAAAATTAATAAAATGGATGTCGAATTTTAGTTAAAAAATTATAGAATTGTAGAAAAATCGAATTAACCTATGAAAATTTTAGAAAAAAATACGAAGTTTTTGGAAAACTAATCAAAAAGGTTTAAAATTAGAAAATTTATAACTTCTTTAAAAATTCAATTGAATTCCTGTTATTTTTTGAAATTAGAATATAAAAAATTTAGTTTAAAAAATGTCCAATTTTTCGTCGAATTCAATTAAATATGTAGATTTGAAAAGTATTGAAAATAATCGATATTTGCAGAATTAGTTATATGACAAATTCATAGCTTTAAAAAAACTGTACAAATTTATTTTATGATTACTTTTCAAAAACACTTTAGGTTTAAAAAAACTCGAAAAATTGAGAAAGACGAGTTCTTCATTAGAATAAAACATTACAAAGCTACTCCATCCACAACCTAATTCATCAAACAATTTTTTTTCGAAAAAATTGATACTGGTTTCTTAATTAAAATTGTTTGTTGAAAATTATGGAAAAAAAAAGTTGTCTCCAAAACTTTTTGCGGTTATACATAAACGTTTATGGTTAGATCACACTTAATTACAAATTTCAGGGTAACATTCATTATGTTCATTTTATATAAATAGTGCAATTTCACAGTAAAACTTACCGTTTATTCAAAACCGACATAAATGTTAAAATATTGCAATCAAAACTTAAAAAAATATATATATTAGAAAAAATATTATATATATTTCAAAAATATATTGTTGATTTAAATTTGTGTTTGTTGAAAGTAAGGTAACAGAAAATAATTATTTTATCCATTTAAGAACTCAAAATGTTTTTGAGTTTATAAATGTACGTTTATAGTCAAAAATTTTAGATTATATATAAAAACGTTAATTTCTTTACATTAATAGTTTGTTCTGGTGTATAAACCAGACGACCAAATTTCAGGTATTTGCCCCATTTCACTCTGAAACACGTCGATGTATAGGCATAATATCCATGACGTATACGGAAAATAATGACAAAAATTGATGAGTCATTCGCGTTCTTCATGATATCGCGTACAATACAAACAATTCTATCTATTACCGTTTCCAAATTATCCAAATTAAGAATTTCAGCAAAATTTTCATATTGTACGCTACTATTTTTTTTGTGTTTGCAGGAAATATAATAATGGATATGTATGTTAAGAACAACATTAATATTCAAAACAGGATTTTCCTAGAACAAGACCTATAATATTGAAAAAATAATTTCATGAAAATATAGATAATTGCACAAATTATTTGTTTAAAATACTTCCTTGTAATTCTTTCATTCCAACTATTATTCCATGAATCTGTATGTAAGTCATTACAGCGGGAACTCCACGTTTCAATTATTCACACGATAAATATAAGGTTGTGCCGTATAGATCTTTTAAGGTATGTTATTTTGCAAATAACAGTTTATTCGATTGGCTATATACCACCTTGATGGTATAGAAAAGATTCTAGCTGCAATGGAATTGGGACTACATACTGCAAATAATTCAAATGATATGTAAGATTTTTTACAAGGTATCAAAAAATGTAAAGTTTCATTAACCTTTATCTTACTAAAGGCCTATATATAGGCCGCGGCTTGTATTGTCGGACGGCCGAGCGGCCTATCTATAGGTTTCGGTTTAGGTCGACCTTTTTTTGTCGTTTACTTCGGCACAACAAACGTATTGACCGACTAAAAGGGTCGGTAAGTAAATAAACAGAGCCATAAATGCAGTTATAAGAAATACTCCCCTAACTTGTTTGTTTGAAATGTTATACCCTTAAAACTGAAGCGTAAAATCTTAAAATTAGTTGCATATTAGCATTCGTACGTTACCAACCAAGTCTAAAATAAATTTATTGCGAATATTTGTTAGTTTCTTAGTGTTAGTTTCTTAAATGTTAGTTTCTTATATTTGTTAGTTTTAGTTGAATATTAATTTTTTTATTGTTTATCGACAATTTTTAAATTGCATAAATTTATACTGTGTACCATGGAAAACGTACAAAATGAATTTCAAAACATCATAATGGATGATGATTCTGAGGAAGAGTTACAAGACGAAAATGTTAGAGCGTTGTCTTCTTCCGAAGAAAGTGAAGAAGAAGAAGATGTTCCGATTGGATTTCGGTGTAGAAGAGACGGGGATTCTAGTGGTGTTTTTCCGTTTACCGCACCGCATGTCGGTATCAATAAAACAGCTGCCCCTAATATAAATGCCGATTCGTCGCCATTTTCAATTTTATCACTTTTTTTTGAGGAAATATTTTCCCTGTTAGTGGTGGAAAGTAACAAATATTGCCAACAATATTATGCCAATCGAGACGTTCCAGGACCATCCGTAGAACCTTCTGAGGTAACAATGGAAGAAATTCATAAGTTTATCGCTGTAGTCATTCAAATGGGTCATGACCTAAGAGACTCTTTCAAGGATTATTGGTCGAAAGACGAACAATACCACACACCTTTTTATCAAAACACGATGTCGCGTGATCGTTTCATGTTTATTCTGCGGTTTCTACATTTTTCCGACAACGCTAATCCTCCGAATAGAGAAGACGAAAATTATGACAGACTGTGGAAAATCAGGGAAGTGTTTGATAAGCTGAACCATAAATTTGATGAATTTTATTTTCCGACTGAACATATTGCCGTCGATGAAGTTATTATATCGTTCAAGGGAAGGGTTGTATTCAGACAATATATTCCTAAAAAACATAAAAGATTTGGAATAAAAATGTACAAGCTGTGTGATTCGTTGGGATATACGTATGATATGGCCGTTTATTTAGGCAAACAAAATAAACAAGCACATGGCGATATAACAGCAACGCACGGAACAGTGCTACAATTAGTTAGGAGGGTGAAAGGTGTAGGCCATAAATTATTTATGGATAATTATTTTTCATCCCCATTGTTGTACGCCGACTTATTCAGACGAAATATAAATGCTTGCGGAACAGTACGACATAATCGTAGAGGTATTCCCCAAGATATTGCACCGAAGAACTTAAAAACAAAAAGAGGGGACATTGTTACGAGGGTGAAGGGAAATTTAAGCGTTCTTCGGTGGAAAGATAAGCGCGATGTTTTTCTTCTTACAAACATGCACGTACCTCCTGTGGAAGGAAACTTCCAAGATGAAAATGGTAATGCCATCAAACCCCTCATTGTAGAAGATTACAACAAGCACATGGGATATGTTGACAAGTCGGATAGAATGGCTAATAGCTATGGGATAAGTAGAAGATCATGGAAATGGACAAACAAATTATTCTTTCATTTACTTGATATTTCCATTTTAAATGCTTTTCTTCTACATAAGTCTGTTGAAGGAAAACTAAATCATAAACAATTTCGGGAACAATTAGTGCGCGATTTAATTTTTCAGACACATCATACAAATGTTGCGAATAGAGGAAAATCTGTAGGAAGACCAAGCTCTGCTACAACGCAATTGACTCGCCTTGAGGTAAAGCACTCAAAGCATTGGCCGTCTAAGTGCGAAAATCAAAAACGATGTCGTGTGTGTTCTGCAAATAATAAACGTTCACGAACAAATTATTATTGTAAAAAGTGCGATGTTGGGTTGTGCGTGGTAGACTGCTTCGCGAAGTGGCATACGCGAGTGAAGTTTTAGTTTACGTTCAGCCAAAAATTAAAAAAAAAATTTTATTTTTGTTATTAAATAGAAATTTAAAACAATCATTTTTCTTTTATTTCTTTTTTATTTCATAATCCTAGTGCAAATAGAACGAAAATTATATCATTTTTTGCTAATGTCTACAATGATCGCACCTGATACAAATTTAATTCAGGCCGCCGGCGCATGCCCACTCAAATAAATTCAGTAAGATAAAGGTTAATCTATAGCAAACTAATATAAATAATTTGATTGGTTTTAACTTTGAACATAAGAAAGTCTGGCGCAAAATTAACCTATTAACGGTTTGTAGGTCGTAGGAACCTAAATTGTTTGTGGGATGTACTGATTTAATGCCTAACAAAAAAGGTTATAGTTTGGATAACCGCTTATTACCGCTATAACCGCTCATTTCTAGGACTAGTGTTAGCTCTAGGCCTTCTAAATTTTTCCAGGTGGGAACAAATATACAACCCAATCCTTATATATTTGAACTGAAGTTTAACTATTAAAATATGAAGAAGTAAATATAATTCGTATAACGATTATAGAATTATTTATTTATATTATTCAGTGCTTACTATAGTTTTCGGCCATAAAATGGCCCTCTTCAGGCACAACTACAATAACAAAAAATGCATTAGAAGGAACATAAAGCAATTTAGAAATTACTTTAAATATCATGATCAAAAGTAAAGAACATAAATTATCAGAGCGTAATTTAGATATTAATAATCATCAATTTCTTTAGGATGAATGATCTTGACCTGAAATGGTTCTAAAAATCAATACAAAAATAGTACAGATTGGTTAGTTTGTATAATTAGCATATTTATAATAATTATCCGTTAAAAATATATAAATCAATAAGATGTAAAGATTACAATACAATTACTCTTCATACAAAAGGACAAGAAGGAGTGGTTTCGATAAACAATAATTGAAGGGAGAAGAAAAATGTATGTAACTTTAAATCTATTTCTCAACTATATCTATAAATATGAAACATCAGTCAATAGATTTTATGGACAACTACCTATTGCATGTATTTAATGAATTCGGTGTTCAATGAAAATTTATAATTATTAACATCCGCTATATTGTTAATAGGACAGTTATTGTTGGTATTTTCATGTATAAAGTATTCTTCAAATATATCAAGTTCTTTCTATGTCGTTGTCTGTGGTATAGTTATTTAGTTTCAAATGTTTAAAAACAGATGAACTCTCTATTTAGGCGTTTTTTAAATATAGTGAGAATGTTTCGTCCAGTCTATCCTAAATAGTACATGTTGCAATTTGAACATTCGATCTTATATAAACCGTTCAGTGACGTATTATCAAATTTGTGTTTATTATTTAACAAATACATAGATATTTCAGAATTCGATGTAAAAATAGGATAATGTCGACTTTATTAAAATTTTTCCTGAGTATTGACGAATGGAGAAGAATGGCAAGGTTATATATTTGACGCTTTTCTTATAGTGCGAATATACTAGTTTAATGATGTTTAACCATGCTCTTTACTAGACATTCTTATAAGTCTTTGATATTGCATCCATTATTCAAACGGGTTTCGACAATCTTATTGAGTTCTGTAAGATAATTGGAAATTTTTACTTAATCTATTTAAAAGAAAACGAAAAGATGTTTATTTGTGTCCAGTACAGATGAATGAGTGTTTGGAAATTATTGCGTTTGTAGCTCTGTTTGCGAAATACATCAAAGTTCAAGTTACTATCAGCATCTCTTGAAATCACTAAGTCTAAAAAGTTCAGTCTATAGTCTGCTTCGATTTCAGAAGTGAACTGCAGGTTATTAATGTCATTAAAGATATTATTTGATGCTGAAAGTTTTGTTGTATTACCTTTGAAAACGATAAAGATATCATCTACATATCTATACCCGTAAAAAAGATATCTTTGGTTATAAGTTTATATTTATCTGACAACAGTTTGTTTTCGAAATGATTGACTTAAATATCAGTTAGTATAGCTGAGACGAACCCATATGGAAATTATCCTTCTTATGTAATAGCATGAGAAAGTTTTAGTTGCATACTATTTTAAGTAATTTAGGGTCACTTTTACCACCTCTTGATAAATTTATTATAATAGTTAGAAACCGACTCATAGCAAATGGGAGTCCTTAAATTTGCTGTAATCATGGTAACTATCCTCTAGATAGTTTAACTGGAGGTTGCTAAATGTTGGCCTTAGAGAAACATGTTACACTATCTTCTTCTAGATCCAATGAATTTTGGTTCTTAAAAAGAAAATTTTCAATAAGGAAAATAGATTCTTTATTTATTAGTATATAGAGTTTTAATGTCATATGATATAAGTATACTATTTTTGGTTAATGAAATATCTTTTTGTCCTATTAATGAGCTCTATGGAGAGAAGAGAGAAAACAAAATTTATTTATATCAACAATAAGTTGAATAATAAATAAAATAAATAAAATTGGCCTAAAAGGGCTATCGACCGTAGTCTTTCTGCCCGGGACGTCTTCGCTAGAATCTTGGATCTTGAACTTAGTTCCGTTCTGATTTACGAAGAAGATAAAGGGAGTCGTGGGATGATTTGGAAGTGATGAGGAAGTTCTTTAAGGGATCAAAAGATATCATCAAAAGATGTGATGGTATAGGAGTTCGTTGCTAGGATTGAAGAGTGGAATTTGGGGACGTCGAATCTCTTAAAAAGATCATTCGGCTACTTCTAAATGGTATAGGGTTCCTCTAAGTGCATCGGCCAGAATAAGTAGTACATATCTGCAGATGGTTTTCTAGATATGAGCGGCGCATTTGGTTGATATGCTGCGTCCTTGGTATGTTAACGATCTGAAGCGATCTGAAGTTCATAGCACGGTCGGAAAATTTTAATTTTCTGTCTGTCGAGATTTCCAGGCAGTTACAGCTTATAGAGGGAAATATGACCGTGGTTTGGATGGTTGCAAAATGAAGGAGCATGCATGGGAAGAAAGGGAATGAAAAATTGTGTTTTGAGTGGATTGAGTTGGATTCTCCATTTTCGCAGCGAACTCTCCGTGGATTGGATTAGCGTCGTGTGCCACCAAAGTGGTGTCGTCAATGTAAAGCAAAACGTATGTGTCCAAGTCAGATATCTGAGTTGGGATTGTGGATGTCGCCTCAAAACAAGTTAAAAGAGTCGAAGAGAGAGGAGAACCTTGTGGAAGGTTTTGCTGGGGGCAGATTTTCGGGAAAAGTAGCTTTTTAGTTACTACTGAGAAGCGACTGGAAATGATTTGGTTAGGTAGGTTAGCAGGTAAGACAACTTCATAACAATAGAAACAATAGATTAAGACTTGAATATGCTTGTTAAATTCATTGAAATTTCAAAAGTTGAGATGTTCATCAAATTGAGATATCGTATCAGCAGTAATTAGAGTCGAGTTTATACATTCTGAGATGCTTAAGTTCACCACTTCCATATTACAGAGGCTGAATTTTTTTATGGTTTTTGGAACCAGTCTTGGAATGGGAGTCGTCAACTACAAATGGACCAGAATGCTCAACTGGTCAGAGTACAGACTGGAAATAACTGCGACATGGGTTATCAGGGATATTATGTTTCGCGAGCAGAATATCATGTTCGGAGTGGTACTTTGATTGATTACGATGAAGATGTTTTAATGTGTTCAAAATTAGTCGAAGATACTAATCGATTGAGATGTCTATAGAATTTTTGATATAATAATAGAAATGATTATTGAAGACTTTGAACAAAAATCTTTGAATGTATTTCGCGATCCTATTAGTAGGAGTATTATTATTGTTAATAATTGGTCTAATGTTATTGTCTGTCTTATGAGCTCGAATTTTCAAGATTTTTACAAGAGGTTTCATTCTTATTGAATTAAAATCAAGAAGTTTATTATGAAATGGTATAGGTCTTAATTTTAATAATATTATTGTCCTTGATGATTATTAGTATCTAAATTACGCTATGATGGTAATTTAAGTTCTTTACTTTTATATTTTTAGATGATGATATTTGAAGTATTTTCTAGATTGTGTCACATTTTTTCTAACGCATTCTTTATTATTGTAGTTGTGCCTGAAGAAGACCATTTTATAGTCGAATACTGTAGTAAGCATTGAATAATATAAATAAATAATTTTATCATCGTTATTAGAATTGTATTTAATCATTCCTATTTTAATTACTATAACGATGACCATTTAATCAATTTTATACGAATGGAGTATAACTAGAACTGACGCAAGAGATAGAACTAGAATCATTCGGGTTTAGTCGTCTTAAGAGATGTACGGCTAAACCCGAATGTTTCTAGTTAGATCTAATGATATAAAACTAGAGCTGACACTAGACCTAGAAGTAGTAAGTTTTGAGTTTAGTTTAGTTAAATCCGAGACTTTCCACTTCTAAATCAAGTGTTAGTTCTAATATGACTTCAATTGAAATTCACTGGGTTGCAAGATCGGTTTGAAAAATCCCCTATTTCAGAAACTATTCATTATAGGAGCCTTCGCTAAAAAACGTTTTCAGATGCATGGCAAAACCCAACCGTACCCTGTATATTTGAACCAGAGCCGTCTGAAGATATTCAGTGCCCCAGGGCTGGGTTGGACGAACGAAACGAGTGCGCCCCTTTTCGTACAAAACTCAAAGCCACGCAAAAAAAGGTCCGCACTTCAGAGGAGACACTAGTTTCTTCGACTGTTATTACATCAAATTAGCACTGAATGTCAATTAACAATAGAACTATAGCCCTTGATTTATGTAGATTATAAAATAGAGCAAAATGGGAAATAACCCAAGTGGAAATGAAATGAAATAACCATTCTAACAAGGTTACACTATACCAGGACTACTATTTTACATAAAACAACAATAGATAAAAAGGTTTAAACAAATGTTAATCAGAACTGAGTAGTAATGATACTTCACTAGAAAAGTAGGAAGAAGCTCAAAAGTTCAGTACCCTTCGTAAAAGGAAAACCTTATACGCCAAGAAAAACGTATCGACTAAATATTTCACGGAGTCAGCGGCAAAGCGAGGCAAGTAGATATCGATTGGGGGAGGTTGTAGAGCGTGTTACCAAGCTCTTCGTCGGGGGTGAAATTCGAAGTCGCTTTCTATTTTCGAAGCTTTTAGTACGACGCGTACTCATAAATTCTGACCGGAATGTCTGTTAATAAAGAGGATTGAGAAAACCGCAAACAATCCAAAAATTATTTTCGGCTCTGGACCACGTGACCATCTATGCTGACAATTCGCCAGGCGGTGGCTAAATGTCAAATTGCGTCGCACGTTTGCCAACTAAATGCAGTTGAACTTTAGCGAGATTCCCAACCATCAATATGCATGTGTACAGTTACCCATTCTTCGAAATCATACTTTTTCTGAAACAACATATTGGTGTTTTGTACGATATTACGTTTCTTATCTAAATTATTAAACAACGAAAAGTATAAAATTTCGGCTTTATCAAATGTCTAGAGTCTAGACGATAGTTTATTTTTGTTTTCGTCGAAATGCAACATATCATTTTTATCTGATATTTAGGTTAAAAATCGATTTTAAAATTCATTCTTTATATGCCACCGCAATACCCAAGATTTATTTCTTCAAATACTCGAACCGGAACGCCGCCGTTATTATGGATTCGAGGTATTCGGTAGAAGCATTTGGTGGTGGCACTGTTTAAATGTCAAAGGGGAGGAAAGTCGATAAAACTTCCCTTCCAACTTAAGAAATAAAACCCCATAATACAATTTTTATCGCAAAATATAAAATTATCATTTCTTTATCATGCACTTCTTATGCATGTCGCGTTGTGTTTAGTTAATTTCGAACAATTTCGTCTCCACGATCGAGAGGAGCTCTAAAAGTGACGAAACCCATCGAAGTTGTGACCCTATCATTAGTACCATTCAAAACATAGTCGTGACATTTAAGATTAATGAACGCTAACAGCTTAAATTTAGACGCTCCCAGACGTACGTCTAGGAAAAAGTCGAAGGCAATCCGAAAAAAAGTTCTTGTTTTCTTACCAGAGATGAAACAACTGGTATATTACTTACTAAAATTAACACAATATTATAATTAGATACAACATTAAAGATTCACTGAAATAAATCTTACACAAAATAATTTGTGAAACATATAAAGTAAATTAAAAGATTGTTATGAAAAAACAGGTGTACGAAAAGTATATACAGTATGTTCCTGGATCGATTAACACAGGGAAAAGATTTACTGATTTTTCAAACTTATCTCAGCATAAATAATGAGTCGGATATGTTCTAATCACTAAATCACACGAATTGTCTATTCTTAACTATAGAAGTTAAATAATTATTCCTATTTTGATGTAAAAATTGGACTTTTCTCTAAACTAAAAATTTTTCAAGTTGAATTCATATGTAATCATAGAAACCAAGAGATTAGCAGTGCGTCTTCAGACGGCTAAACCTAAATCTTTCTAGTTCTAGGTCTAGTGTTAGTTCTAGTTTCAATTCTTGGTTAACTCTAGATTATTATAAATTTTTCTGGAACTGAAAGTATAACTAAAACTAGACCTACAATTCAGCTTCAGAACTAACACTAACAATAAGCCTAGAGCTAGAAATACTAGGGTTTAGTCGTACGTCTGTTAAGACGACTAAACCCTAACATTTCTAGTTCTAGGTGTAGTATTACTTGTGAAGCTACGTTGGGTTGAGTTCGAGCTCTAATATCGCTATTATATGATGTTTTCTGATTGCAACATTTTTGACCTCGATAAAAATGTCTCAAAGGAAAAATAAGGCTCTTACAGATAAAGAACTTCTTAAAGAAACGAATAAAACGGTCGATAACTTGTAAAACATGATTATTGATAGCAACCAAGAAACTGATGAGGAAGATGAAGATTTAACGATGACACTGATCAATCGGGGGCTCTTTAACTCTAACGATTTTATTAAACGATAATCACACTCTCATACCGTTAAATTGTTCAAACTTCGACCATTTATTCTAAAACTAAATGAAATCTTTTAAACGTACGCGTATATACGTAGATGAGTCAAACAATACAATTCCATACTTGCTGACCAGAAAGGTTATATTTTGCGATTCGATGTGCATCAAGGGAAAATAGAACTACGGATGAAGAATGGAAGAATTATGGGTTAGAATAATCCAATTCTAGTTTTAATGGGGCAAAGAAAGAATGATCTACTTTGATAATTTTTTTTTGTTCTGTACCTTTTGTAAACAAAAGAATTATACCGACACCTTTAGTACCTGATAAACAAATGATCCGAAATGATTATGATTACAGATTATGTTTGCAGAATATAGGATTTTTTAAGTGGAAAGACAACAAAGTTGTTCATTTTATCTTAAATTTTCACGGTAATACTGAAGGTCACGTTTCAAGTAGGCAAACAGGTTCTTCAGTGAAAATCCCTTGTCCTAATATTTTAAAGGATTACAGCAAATAACAGAGATAGACAATATGCAGTTTGTAGTTATGCAGTGGCAAAACGATCTAAGAAATGGTGGCACATTTTTTTAGGGGCTACTAGATATTGCATTTGTGGATGCATACTTGGTTTATTGCCAACTGTTTGAAAAAATCCCTTTGCTGAAATTATAAAGTATAAAGCATTTGAAGAGAAGAACACGTAATGAGGGAATGTAATCAGGAAAATCCAAATATTCTGTATCACGTGATATTCGTCTTTTAAATACAGATTTACACTGGCTGAAATATGTCGAGGAAAGAAGAAGGTGCGAGCAATGTAGTTTTGAACATATGCAATGTAAACCTCATTCAAAATATACCGTATGCAATGTTTTCTTGTTCATATGCAATGTTGTAACGAAAAAAAAAACTGTATGGCAAAATATTATTCTATGAAAAGACTTTTGTATTTTCTAGTAATTTTAAGTCAAACAGAAAAATTTTAAAAACAGTACTTTAACAGTAATATTACTTTTGTTTTATTAGTAGTGATACTCGTTTATTTTATACTGCCATAAAATACTCGCAGAAAGTATTTGAGATAGAAGTTATAGAAAATACTATTTTTGTTTATTTTAATCTCTTTTAAGTAATTTAACTACTTTAAATACATCTAAACATTTAGTATGTACTTAAGTATAGGGTGGGCAAATTAATTTTAGAAACTACAAGAGATATGAAAAAGTAGGTGCCATATCCCGGTCTCTCGTTCCGTAACAAATTACATCACGCAAAGACAAAACCTGTATCTTCTTTTGTATTTAAATTATAGCCAAAATGTCAAATTTTCGCCATTTCAAAAAATGCTTCAATATTGCGTGTATTTTTGAAAGTAAAGAAGAGTGATTAATACATTCTTGAGACTCTTTTTTGAGTAGAATATACTATTAACCTCTTATAGTTTATGAGATAACCTATAATAACACCTAAGTTTGCCCACCCTGTACACATTGCATTCAATACACTAAACCTAAATAAAATGTACTATGGAAATTATCTATTATGGCTTTAGAGTTATTACAGTACTTGGATGATGAAAGAACTAATAAAGAAGTACGTCATGATTAAAAATTAATGAAAAATTGCTTAATTCATCAAGAAGGTGTGTTACCTTTGCTAATTCTTTTGAGCAATTAAAAATTGCGTTTAACGTTCCAAAATTCTACGTTCATTTGTTTATTATACTTTTTAGTACAACTTTTGAACATTTTTAATAATCTTAATTTAAACCATTTATGGTTGCCACTGCAAATAGCCAGATTATATTTTAAATACTAATTGAATATTTCTTAAACTGAGTTATATAACATAGTTTTAAAGATAATTCAAAAAATGCAAAACAAAGTTCCAACAAGCTGTCCGACTCGTGGTGTACTCGTTAAATACAATCGCACATGTTAAGTACGACAACACGATTCATCAGAGATGTATTGCATTACTTGACATGAGCCATTGCATTTCAAGAATTATTAGCTTTTTACGTCTCATAAGTTTCAGTTTCTATTTTGCTATCAAAATAATCAGACTTTCAAGCATAATTTATGTATAACTAAAATTGTGATTCAAAAAATGAAAAAAAACATGAAAAATTAAGATGAATAGTAGAATATAGTAGTCTTAATATAAATCAGCTCGCAAATGCCTCCTTAATTATATATAGGGTGTCAAAGTTTCTTTAAAACAATCTTCTACACCACTGTTAATTTTATTAAACAATAACACCAGCATGATCATTAATTGAAAACTCACACTGAAAATTTATTATATTAACGGCATAAACATTTTCGTTGCTCAATGAATGTCTTAAGAGAGTGCACTATTCCTCATCTCATGAACTTTGCTTCACATATGAATAAGATGTTCGTGAAAAAAAATGGAATTCTCTACAAGTTTTCCAAGCAGTCGTCATGATCACTCTAGGCTTGGTGAGTAATCTTCAGATACTTAATGTTGGACACGTTGATATCAATAAGGATGCAAATATTGTCTGTGAAGGGTTCTTTATACAGATGACAGTGAAATGTTTCAATTTTTTTTAAATTTTGCGAGCTCATATATATTAAAGTTGTTCATCTTATATTTTCATGTAGAGCAGGTATGGAATATATTGAATCACTCAGTATAATAAAAAGATGTTCATTTCATTTCTCATTTATTTATTTATTATTCTAGACCTTAAAATGCACATTATATTAATTTTAGATACAATATGTGTTAAAAAAGTAGTTAGATATTTTACTCCTAATTAGTTGATAGTTAGTAATGAAAATACTATATTCGAAAAGTAATTTAACCACTAAGTTGTTAAACTACTTTTCCATGCAAGTAGTTAGTAGTTATTCTCCACTACTTTCTCAAGTATTTATATACGTATACTTGTATACTTGTATGGAAGTAAAACCTACTTCTTCAAATACATAGTTAAACCTAAATCTTTCTAGTTCTAGATCTAGTGTTAGTTTTAGCTTTACTTCTAGTTCTAGGTCTAGTATTAGTTCTGAAACTAAGTTGGGTTCGGTTGGGTCTAAGCAGTGATGCTAGATTTAGGGATTTGTCCCTAGTTCTAAGAAAAACTAATGGCATTTTAGAATAATTGCTATACAGGGAATTTTATACATTATTTTAAGATTTTGAGAGATTTCTTATCAATTCTATTATTCGCAAAGACAAATTAAATTATTAAACTTTTTGTGCCAGTAATTCATATTTATTAAGATTTGTAGTAAAGTTGTATTGTTAAACTCGAAAAGCGGCAGCGACCTCTACCTTTAGATAAATAAAGTGTTATCTGATTCAAAGGTTATAAAGTTTTAAGTTAGGATGCACCAATACTACGAATATAATAAGGAAAATATAATACTGGAATATGAAATACAAGATTTGAGTAAGACTCTACAACAAACGTTTCTCAAATGTGCGAACGCTAAGAATTTGTTTCTTGCCTTCAAAAACTGCATGCGATTAAAACATTCCTTTGAAAAATATTATAGGTCTTGAATGTAACAATTCTAGTGTAATACTAAGAAAACACATTTCATTTATGACAAGACTACAAGCAGAATCTGATGTATTCGTTGTCTTGCATTGTATTTGTCTATCCGCTTCTATTGTTGCAAGTAACGCGTGTTAATAGCTTCCTAGAACTCCAAAGGAATTTGTATGGAGTGTACGAAGCTACTTTTCGCATTCATGTAAGAGACCTGCAGAACTTGCTGATATGCAAAAATTTTCAATTAGCCACTACAGGATGACTATTCTACAAGTTAATTCTAAAGTTGTAAATTATTTATACGATGAATTAAGTAATAGTTGCGCCAAAGAATTTCTATATTTTAAATACGTTTAATGCTTTATTTCAATACAAAAAGTGACTGATTCATGAACTGTCAGAACAATATCAAAAACTGTTTAGACAATTGTTGTCAAACTTTGTCTAAACTTAAATACTTTGTCTGAGTGCTTAAATAGTTATGACATTAATTCTAACCATTAGGAAAATTTTCTTGATTTAAAATCAATGTAACCATTTTTGAGGGGAATACAACATTTTTGTTAACAATATACCTAAGACAATTAAGAACTCCATACGTCTGATAAATCATGTTAGGCATTTTTAAGTACCTCTGCCACAGATATTCAGAAAGGTTTTCTTTATCTGTTGAATTTTTCAACTTAATGTGTAAATACCGAAATTGCCTTAAATATAAAACGGTTCCAATCCATGAACCTTAAATCCATGAATGTTACTTCGCTGGAAGTAGTTTTAAAGAAATTTAAATTTATTGAAGGGATTGATGGTCGTGAAATCGATCGACACTGGGAGGATATATCCCTCGGTTTTTCTGGGAACGCCGAAATAAAGAATTTATTGAAGATAGAGATTTCACAGTTTTGAACGAAAAAATAAATTTTGGGTCATCAATCGTGCGTCAGGTATCCATAACCCCTATATCAATTAAGTGAGGAATTTATTTCAACCGCAGGCTTGTACTATATACACGAATGTATTTATATACGGAGTGGTCCAAAAAATTGTGAAGACAAAATGTTTTTTTTTTTAATCGTACAGCCTGTATTTTATTACATATGCTGTAAATTTTAAATATACATTTAAAAGAACAAACTTATGATCTCCCAAACATCGCGTAAATTAACTATTTCTCGATATGCCAAATTGCAACCTTCAATATTTAATAATTGTGCTGATGACGAATTTTGAGTGAATACATACATTTTCAAAAATTTTTTTGCACTAAAAATTATGAAAACAATATAAAGAAAATATGTTGCTATAGCATTTAAGACAGCTAATCAGAATATGTAAAAAAACAGGATGTTTCATTAAAAAAAATACATTTTGTGTTGTCACCCTTTTTTGGACCAGCTCGTATATGTCTGATTGCAGGACCCTACATATCTCTTTCTGAACGTTTCCGATGAAACGAAAAAAAAACAAAATAAGCAGTGAAGCTCTAAATACAATTTGCTTTGCATTAAATGACTGTTACCAATCGTTTCAAGTTTCCACTTAACATCTTAAATTGATATAAACTTACAAGCTGTACATAACGTTATGTTAATCAAAGTTAATATTATTAGACTGAAAAGTTGCGTTTTATATCAAACAAAATAGTTATAGTTTATGTATACTGGTGGTCGATTTTATTTATTTTATTATTGCCGTCCCAGTCAAGTATTATTTGAATATAGTTTTTCTTCGTAATAATTATGTGCGAAATAAGTGAATACACTAACAATTGATAATTAAAATTACGAGTTTAATGTGATCTAATAAATATTTAATTTGCAAAAAAAACTACTGTACAGGTGTCCCACGTAAGCGGCAAAGTACATAAATAGCATTAAGGAGCTTCTTCTTCAGACCTAAGTTGTAGGAAATTTACCACACTATGAATGGAACGTATGTTATTATAAATGGAATGATATAGTTTTTATTACATATTCTAATACTATACACCAAACTACATTGACTTTGATAAAACTGTTTATACCTAGTACTTTTAATTTTTGAGTTTAGTTAGAAACTTTTTTAACAATAAATTCTATCCTTTAAATCTGAATTTCTTACAGATTGATTAAGCTAGATAGTTCAATTTTGTTATAGTTGCTGCTTGGATGTCTGTAAATAGAGTGCGAGTAGCGTCATCAGTTTATCGTATAAAGGATGTTCATAAATGTATATACTACTTTAATATATTCAATTGCAAAAAAGTCGACAATTTTAAATGGAATATATCTGTCAGACTTATCAGATAGAGAATTTATTAAATCTAGAAATCATTGCTACATGTCTCTATACCTATTAATTGCAGTTGTTAAGATATGACGGAATTAATCAAAATTACGCAATAAATTGCAGATCTTATTTATTTTTCATTGGTAGGCCATGAAATAAGATCATAAAATATGTGATTACGCACTAATAGTGATTTAAAAAATGAAATGATAAATAATTCTCAACTAAATTTTATAAGTGTTCAAATATTTGCCCTCTGTGCTCTATGCATACACGAAGCCGATTTACATAGAAAGAATGATATTTCAACTCGATGGAGCACCTGTACATTATTCCAGGGAGGTACAAATTTGTTTAAATATTTGTTATAGGAGCACTGAATTGATTGTGGAAGTCCAATGCTGTGGCCAGCAAGATCGCTTGATCTCGCAGATAATATTCCAAAAATAAAAGAATATATGATAAATAACAAAAGGGAAACATCAGAAACATCTCTGCTGAAACAGTGGATAATATGCAAGCCAATAGGGCTGACAATTAAACACTTATAAATAGAGTTTGGTTGGTATTCTTTAACGTTTTCTTTTTTGTTAAATCATTATTAGTGTGTAATCACGCATTTCCATAATCTTATTTCATGATTTGCCGATGCAAAAATAGATAATATCCGTCATTCATTTCATGATTTTGCCGTCAATTCTCAAGAACTGCACCACTTTTTTGCGATTGAATATGGTAAAACAAAAGTTAAATTTTTGAACATCTATATAAGGTTGACTGATGATCCTAATGGCACTCTATTTAAGAATATCTAAGCAATAACTATGATAAATTTTATCTTTGTAGCTGGATCAATTTTTGACAAATTAAGATTTAGAGAACACAGCGTTTAGAAACCAAAAACACTAGGTATTAACATATTTTATAAAAGTGAACATATTTTGGTGTAGAATTAGAATATAAAATAAAAACTATAACATTCCATTTAAAATAACATATGTTTATTTCAGTGCGTCAGTATGGAACAGCCTGTATTAATAAAAACTTTTGTCTAAAGAAGAACTCTGTATCTAGGCTCCTGTGTGTCCCGTTGTCGCTTACGTGGGAAACCCTGTATATAAAACCGTAATTAGGGAATTCTAGAGATTTTTTATGAAACACTTAGGTACTTGCAAGTCTGCGCATCTGACATCTCTGGTGCAACTCAGTAAATCACACGAATTTTATACCTTAACTATAGAAGTTAACTTATTATTCTCATTTTTATATAAAGATTGGACTTTTCTCTAACGCCAAAAATTTTCTAGTTCATTTTATACGTAACTATAGAAACAATGAAATTAAGTTTTGAACATACGATGTGAACAATGAATGACCGGAAAAAAGAGCATTTATTAACACTATAACTATAACTAAAATTAGAATTAATATTAGACTTAGAACTAGAAGATTTGGATTTACCTATCATAAGAGCCGTGCGGCTAAAACCAAATATTATTAGATTTTGGTCTAGTGTTAGTTTTAGTGTTGGTATTAGCTTTACTTGTAGCTGTTATTCGGTTTTGGATTATTGTATATTTATATCGAGTTAAAACTAGAACTAACACTAGACGTAGAACTAGAAATATTTGGTTTAGCCGTGCGCCTGAGACCAAATTTAATTTTTGGTTTACACTAGATTGTGTTAAATTCTTCTGGAATTGAAAGTACAACTAAAACAAGACCTATAATCCAGCTTCAGAACTAATACTTGGCCTAGAACTAGAAACATTACGGTGCTCTCTTAAGACGAGTAAACCCTAATGATTCTGGTTCTAGATCTAGTATCAGTTGTGAAGCTAGATTGGGTTGCATGGTTACATATCAATTGAACAATTCTTACTCAAAATAGTTAATGTCCACATTTTGAGTATTAAAATTCATGTGATTTAGTACGAATAGTAGAAGTTTGGAAAATCGGTAATAATTTTTTACGTCTTTGTAACTCGATCCGGTAACATACTGTATTAAAAAAAGGTAATTCTAGTTTTATGAAATAAATTGGTTTTTAAAGTATTAAAAAGTTATGTCGAACTTTCCATCTATTTGAAAATAGCGTTGAAGGGTTTTTTAAAAAGGTCTTTGTATGTTAATTTAATCGTTTAAAATGGTTCAGTTTGCGTGTTCGTTGGTAGAATTTAAAAATAACACATTCTCACATGTCCAGACCAATTTCGGCTTAGAACGTTAATTTCCGTATTCCAGTTAATTTCATTGTGCGCGCAGATCGAGCGCACGCGCGCTCCTTGAAAACCATGTGACTTAAATGCAGAACGTAAAATTTCGATTTTCCTTTAATTAAACGGTCGGTCGATTCGAGGATTCCCCCTCGGACTCACCGTTTATGAGCGGAAAATTGTGTCCGGGGTGTCCGAGGAAACTCTTGAGACCGCTCTCGAGCAGGATCGGCGAACCCCTGTCCTTATAGCTCATCTCACTGTCACTGTCACTGTAACTGTAAACCGGCGAGCGCGGAATTTTGGAATCTTAAACGTTTAGTGGTGACGGTGTTATCACACCTTCACCACCGGCACTCTCACACACGTTTTGAACGAAGGCTCGGAAGGCCGTTACCGGCTCTACTTGGCCACATAAATAACGCGAAGAGGAGAGCCACCGCTTTGACGGCACGGCACTCCGCTCAGCAATCAATTCGTACTAAAATAGTTTGCTGGCGACATTACTGCACTCTGGTGCTCCCGGTACACAGCAGCGGTACAACGCGCAGCCGGGTTACAGTCCAAGGCTGATAATAGAACCGAGAGGTTTCCAAACGATAAAAAAACCACATTCGGAAAGTGGTCGCCAAACAGGCATGTTACCTTACGAGCACATTACGATTTTTGGGACATGTTCGAACATAACCATGTCGGCGACGCTCTCTCCGACGACGTCCACACGTCCGGCGACGCACGCACCACGACGCAAGCCGTCTCTTACGCCTGCGCCTTTTACAACGACAACCCGTACTACGCGAACTCACAGGACGCTATAGCCCCCTTTTCCTGCTTATCGACGGAAAATTCGGTCGATCCTTCCGTCTAGCCACAACACCAAACGTTTCCCCAAACATTTCGACGACGCCCATCCGAATAACAATCCTTTTAAAATCACCAATTTAAGTTCTTTAGTTACTAAAGAATTCCCAAGATAGTTCTTTGCCGCTCTCTGATTCGACGCCGACGCTAATGCGCGCCTCAGTCACCCCGGTTACCCCGTGACCTATTGAGAATTTAATCTAATTGTGTCACGAGGCCTTCGTACCTTCTACTTCCGCGTACTCTTCAATTAATCAGCTGCAACCGCGATTCCCGCGCATTTTCTCAATTAGTCATTCCGAACTTTTGTTTTTAGCCGTTTCATTCAACGGGACTGTTAATTAACATTAATAAATTCACTCTCCATTCACTTCATTGCCAAGCTAAATGCATTAAAGTTAAAAATAAAAAATATGGATAATGTATTTCGAGAATATTTTCATAAATGAAGTGATTTATTTGAATCATTGATATATGTAACTATTGTTTGAAAAAGTTTTGTTCTGGAACATATTTTATAGCGGTTTTATTTATTAAATTTCAACCATTAATATTCCACGATGTAATTTTAGAAACTTGCGCATATTTGGTGAAACAATAAAAATTTATATTTTACGAAACCAGTTACATGCATTTGTTTTTTTAATAACAGCGTCAACCAGCATCAACATTAAATGTTATTTCATGTCTTTGATATTACCGAAGTTAATTTATAATAATAACTAAATGACATCCCGATTCTATGTCTGTCTATTCTATTAAGTACAAAATTTTAATCGGGATAAACGGTCCACAAGATGTGTTAATTAAAACAACTTTTTTAAAATGTTAATATGTCGATTGTAAATTATTTTCAATCTTCATCAGAGCATCTTAATTGCCAAAATAGAAAAATTCCGAATCAATCATGAGGTGAAATCGAAAAAGCACCGTGTCAAATTACCCGAAGAAAAATTTTAAGTTTAAAAAACTTACTTGTTATTTGAAGCCAGCAATCATACAGAATCGTCATAAACATTATTTACAAACATTGGACACATTAAAATATTTAAAAACTGCGATTAACTTATTAAAATTGTAAATTACATGAGCAAAAATTTGTGACAAACAAAATAGAGTAAAGAAATGTTATAAAATTATAAAATTTGAAAATAAATCTGTTCTTGACTGCAAATCCAGTTCAAAATATACATACTGCGCATGACCAAGAATGAGCCAATGAGCGAGTGAGAATTCTAAAAGCGGCAAAATTTAAATTTAAAAAAATTTTAAAAACTTACAAAACTTGTACGAATACAAAGGTAAAACAAAATTTAGTATTACTAAGTTTAAACTATTACATGATTTTGATTAATTTATTAACAGCAAAAGTTACTTAAAAACCAAACCTCAGAATATCATATCAGTGGAGTAGTTGGCCACTCCATCTATAGCATCATCATGGTGTGAGTTTCAATTAAAATTTTGCTTAGTTCTATCTTTTGTAAGCAAGTATGCGTAAACATTACTTAATAAATCGTTATTTCTTGGAATTCTATAAATTTTCATAAACGGCATTCTCCGAACCTGCGGTTTGCTTTTTGCCTCTTCAACCTCTTGTTGAGAGTTGACAACTCTCCAATTGGTAACAGCGACACTTTAACTACTGCAGCTTTATGAAAACTATATGGATGATGTCCGCAGATTCTTCTACAATATTCTCTGATTACTATTTTTAGGTACAATGAAACTTCAGGTTTATTTCAGAATTTTTGTTTATAGATAGCATGACTTCTACTACCATCAATCATTTATTGACAATACAATGTAAAATTACATTTTAATTCTGATCGCACATATGAAGATTACAGTATTTTTTCACAGGAGTTATTTAACAAACTCTGCATACCAATATCGCAAATAGTTTCAGTGATATCCATTCTTTCTAGGTATGCTTATATTTTAAAACGCCACCATATGTTGAGCTAATCGAGTTTGCTGTGGTTTTTCCGATTTCGACATCAACAGAAGAGAAACTACATTTTAAATGTATTATGTTATAAAAACACAAATATAAAAGTCCACAATTATGTGTAAAGTAATCTTTGACTGCCATTTTTTTTTCTTTCGGCGCAATTTGGCGCAAGATTTCTATTCTATGCTATGTACGCTATACCTTCAGCAATAAGAAAATGTTAGCTTAAATAGTTGTTATTTGTTCTTTCACAAGATATTTAACTTAAGAGATTACAAATAATAAAAGCTCTCACCACCAACAGAACTGAGGACTAAGGATGGAATGACTTCTATAAAATTCTTATCTTCTAATGTTATATCCTTAACTCATGGACTAAAAATTTTAAGGCCCAGCAAACTATACTATAGAAACAGTTCTGTTTTATTAACGGAAGAACGAATAGCTACAGCACTCATTAAGATTTCATTAAAAGATGCAATCAAACATTTGCCTGCGGCGTGGGAGAAAGTTAACTCAACAATAATCGAGAAGAGTTGGAGAAATATCCTCTTGACATCAAGATAATCAGGATGCAGACCGTGATAGCATTTCGCTAAATATATTATGGGAAAATTAAGATGCGAAGGAAATTTGTTTCTTGATGCTATTAGGGATACAATAAATTTACTACAGGAAGTAGTTCTAGTAAGTTAATGCATAAGTAGTTTTAGAAGTCGATAGCAAAATAATAAACTGCACAGTTTAGGGTGTTTATACTGCTGCAGATATAGAACATTTCGATATGGATGAGGCAACAGATGTTATGGATACGTCTTCTTCAGATGAAGATGAAAATGAATGCACTGAAAATTGTCATTCCGTTGCAATTAAAGCATTTAAAATGTTGCTGTAAAATGTTCAACTCAAAATTCGATAAATGTAAAATGAAATCATCACCTTGAAAGCAATTCAAGAAAAAGCAGTTATGGCCAACATTGCTCAAAAAATATTCAGAAAAAAATTATATCTTTTTTTAAGTCTTGGAAATAACAAAGTTTTAGTAATACCTGTTCATAAATAACTGATTTAGGTTTAAGTAATAAATTTAATTTATTTACACCCTCGTTTCTATGAACGCCCTCGTTAGTATGTTCGATCCGCTGTATTGTTGTGACCACACTATCGCAAGCGTACTGTATTTGTATGGAGTTATATAAGAAAAAATCGAGTAAAAATGCAATTTCTGAAAATATTAAATTACCACATGTAATCATAGTAGACGTTTGATTTATTATATCAAGAATAAATAACAAAAACAACAAAAGTATACTCCGAAAATGTTCAAAATGTCCTGCGGTTTGTGTTATATACAGTTAATAATCTCAATGAGTCTGGTTGCTATCAGAAATGTATTAGCTATTAATAGATAACATCTTTTGATCTTTCCCAACGGAAACAATCCATAGGTATTAGCTGCGGTGTCTAACGAATAGGACATTGGTTATCTAATTAACAATTATAAAAACACATCATTCGTTAACATTTCTTAAGTGAAATCGATTTCAAATCGAAAAAACAACAGCGTGATTTATATCACTTGAAAGAGAGAGGTTCAAGCTTCA
This sequence comes from Onthophagus sagittarius, assembly GCA_036711965.1. Classification (NCBI taxonomy): domain Eukaryota; kingdom Metazoa; phylum Arthropoda; class Insecta; order Coleoptera; family Scarabaeidae; genus Onthophagus; species Onthophagus sagittarius. The sequence goes on from JASERS010000001.1 coordinate 52,416,317, forward strand.
ATTTGCTATGCAATTCATTTCTTCAGTTTTAAAAATAAGACTTCCACGAGCTTTAAATTTTATCATCTTTTTTGTGATTCTACTTAAACGTCAAAAACATATCATCATTTAACATTTCTTAGGAGGAATTCATTTAAAATTGAAACAAGTTGTGCATCATCTTAAAGAAGAATCTTCATTCTCAAAAAAATTCCTCCACGATCTTTAAAATTTTATCATTTTTCTCGTTATTCATGTATAAAGTGTGACATTGTGTGTATTCGTAGCAATGCAACGCAATTCTTTCAATGTAAATTCATTTGACACAAGCGTTGTTAGATAAATCTAACAACAATTCTTATGATTTCGTACAATTTTAAAGAGGGGATTATCTAAAATTTTGTACTCACGCAATTTACAAAACTCGCTCGCTTCGCTCGCTCGTTTTAACAAATATTACGTTCCTTCCACAAAATTAGTCTTTTCGTAACTGGTTATGTAAATAACTATTATCTAACGCCGCTAGGAAATGTCAAGTTATACATATCATTTTGACGTTTTGTAACGTCACATTTTACACAACCGCCGTTTTATTACACCACTAGTGGTGTAATGAAATATTACCTAACTGAATCTTGATTCGTTGTGGCTGTTACTATGGATATTCGTAGCAATGTTCAAGTAAATTCTTTCAATTTAAATTAGCTTTTTTTTATATAGCGTTTCGGAATTTAATTCAGATTAAATTCGTGATTTCGTTCAATTTTAAAGTGAGGTGAGACAAAATTTTGAAGCAAAAATAAGCGAGTGTAGCGAGCGAGTTTCGTAAATTGCGTAAGTCTTCATAAATGGTTACGTAAATAACTATTACGTCCTGTGAAAAAGAAAGTATCATTTTGAGAGTCACTAAGTACTACGTAAAAGTTAACTTTTAAAAGCAATTTTTAAAAAAGTGTATAAAATAAAAATAACGGTAAAAATTTGTAGTCAAAATTTCAGATGTACAAAAGCGAGACAAAAGTATGGTGATGATATTTCTGAACATTATAAATGAAAAGATCAAAATGTAATGTGACAATAAATAAAAATGTAAAGACTAACAATGGTATGAAATGAAAATGGATTCAATTTTGAGATTAAACCTAAAACATGAATTAGATAAGAATAAAAACCAAAAAGTTTTAAATTATACAGGCTGTTTCGGTGTCTCGGGCACAAATTAACCCACATATAGTAGAGTGAAAATGATGATTCGTGTAAAAATTTTTGGTTTAAACCAATAAATGGCGGAGTTATAGGTTATCAAAGTCAAAAAATTTTAACAGATTTTTCTAAATATTTTCAATATTGTAAAATATTTTTTATTTTATTGGAATGTTTTTTCGTCTTGAATTAAAATGTTTATTTAATTATTTTTGCACTTTTATGAAGACGATAGTATTTCATATAATATTTCTACCGGTTTCGGCGTTGTTTAGGCCATCTCCAGGAAATCTATTTTTAAAAAATTGTTGATCAGTAAACAACAAATTTTAAATAAGATCAACAATTTTTTAAAAATGGATTTCCTGAAGATGGCCTAAACAAGGCCGAAACCGGTAGAAACATTATATGAAATACTATCGTCTTAATAAAAGTGCAAAAATAATTAATTAAATACTGTAAAAGGTAGAGCGTTGAAATTTGGTACGGTGTAAACTAGTAGCAAGTAGAACCGTTAGTCATTGTGTGAATTAAATCATTCCATACGGGGCGTTCACAAAATTTATACGTTCAGAACTTTTTTATTAGCTTGTAAACCTACACCTATTTTCTTAAACCTACAGTCATTTTACAACGTAAAATCGGCTCGAACTCCTCCACTTGAAGAAACCGTTTTAAACTATGTAGAAGAAAATAATAGGGCTAGTACAACGAATATGGCTGGTTATTTTATAACGTATACTTCGAGCAGCAGCTTCGTCCATACCATTGCACTAAGGTTCAGAAAGTTCGGTTGACTGATTATCCAATAAGGTTGAAATATTGCAGGAAAATGCAAGAAAACATGCAAAATGATAATCGATTTTTAGAAAAAGTTCTTTTTGCCGATAAATCTATTTTTTCAAAAGATGGAATAATAAATCTAAGGAATTTACATAGTTGGCGGTTGAAAATCCAAAATTTATAAAACCATGGAAATCTCAGTGGAAATTGTCTTTAAATGTTTATACTATGTCGGTTTTCTTGCGCTTAAGACTTAATGGTCCTGCATACCGTCAACATTTAGAAAGACTTAACGACTTTCTAGACGATGTTCCGCTAAATACCAGAAAAACAATGTGGTATTTGCATGATGGTGCACCTGCGCATAGGACAAATGTCATAAGAGAATATTTGGGTGAGTATTTCCCGGGACGTTGGATTGGTCGGGGTGTAGATGCACCGATAAATTGGCCGCCCGGTCACCTGACTTTTATTTATGGGGACGACTTTGATCACTTGGCTACAGTACTAACATCACTTCTGTCGACCACCTTAGATTGCGAATCGTTAATGCATTTGATCAAATTCGTATAGATATAAATGTATTGCCTAAGATGCGATTTGATTTAACCCTTCGTCGGGCGCATTATTAATGCAAACAAACGCAGGCGAAATGCGCCTGAAAGGCACACTTTAACAATCACAACACACATTCTTAATTAGCACTTTAAAAGCATCTATTGAAGATAAATGGTAGTTTTAACCAAGAAAGAAAAGTATATTGAAAAGAAAACGGGTGTATTAAAGAAAATAATACATATTAAAAATTATAAAAAAATTTTAACTAAGAAAAAGAGAGAATATTAGAAAAAAACGAATTTACTTTCAAAATAATATGTAAAAGATATATTAAAAAATTATTGTTGTCTTGTTTATTCAGAGCCAGTATCTTCGGCAGCAGGCCGACATTCACATGCAGCATAACAGGAACCGCACACCATATTTACGTGAGACATGCGGATTGCAGACCGACATTTTTTACATTCATAATTTGTCATCATTCTAAAACTCCTTTCATCTCTACAAGTTGAACACCTACGCCTTTTTGGAAGTGGAGGAGTTGAATTGTGAAAGTCATCAACTTCATTAATGGGTTGGAACCGTTTTAATCACATTTGGAGCTGGGTATTGATTCCAACAGTCTTCATACTTAACGTAAGTTGTCCCATCGTCAGCTGATGGGACAATGTTTTTAGAAAAACTCGTCTTTTTAATGGTTCCAGTCGATTGCCGAGGTAAATTACTTGGGAGTTAATACCACTCATATTCAACATTGTGAAAAATATTACCATGGGCCACCGCTTCACATTTCGGTTCACGCTGTAGGTAACACATTTCTGATGTGTGCTACAGTATCGACAACGCCCTTGGTGGAATTATAAATTATAAAAAATGATTATCTCTGGCTTTTGTTTCTCTTCAGATTTAGGATCGATGGTGTTGTCGTCATGTAGTCTAGATACGAGAATTACCTTTTTCTTTGCTCGTGGTATGTAAGATGTTAAAGTTTTTCATTATTGAAACCGAACATGCTGGTGTATTGTTTTCTTCCTTTGGCCAAGACAAATGGTGGGGGCAAGTGTCTTTTATTTTTCCTCACAGTTCCAACGTATGATAAGTTTTCAAAAAATCGATCTATATCGGTAAACCAATTATCGGCTGTAATGTTACGACCGCTTCTAAATATCGGTTTAGCCGTTCTTTTTACTACCTCACACGGCTTATTACTGACAGAGAAAACACCTCCAGGCTGTTTCCCAGCATAAATTTCCATATTCAACGTATAAGTCGTCTTGGAATCGGCAAAGGCAAAACATTTTATGCCGTACTTGTTCGGTTTGGACGGTATGTACTGCCAAAATGTATACCCTCAACGTAAACCTGGTAACATCTCATCGATTGTCACATTTTCTCCGACGTTATAACTCTTTTGACAGTTTTCCACAAATTTTTCAAACACGTCCCGAATTGGAGCAAGTCTATCGATTTCTTTTCGTTCTGTTGTGGTAGTAAAATCGTCAGATTGAAGACGACGCATCAGAGATTTGAACCGTTTGATATTCATTACCAATCCAAATTTCTTCTAAACTTTGACGATTTCCTCTCAGTGCTCCTGCTAAGTATAATAAACCAATAAAAGCCTTTAGTTCGATGACGTCTGTGGGCGCGACGTCTCTTTCTCTGGAAAATTTATGCTTTATCGGTTCAATATATTGGTTTGTATATCTAACTATTGTCTCCAAAATGTCGTCTGTGAATAAATTATGCCAACAATCAACTGTAGTTTGAGCATTTTTACCGTTTCCTTTGACTCCAGAACGTTCAGTTATAACATTGTGACAAAATGTTATTTCCCAAAAAGCAATTGGCTTCAGTACCAGGTTCGCATTCATCTTGAAATTTCTCACCATCCTGCTCCGTTTCTAAATCGTTTCACGTTTTCAACGAAATCTTCCGAATCAATATCACTTTCTTCTCCAAAATCCTCGTTCACTGAGGGATCTTCCTTGTCGTCTTCGAGAAGATTTGTTATATCATCAAAATGATTTAAACAATTTTGGGACATTTTAGCCGAAATAAAGGACAGTCGGAACCACCAGCTATTTTAGAACTAATTTTACTTCAACATTATGTCCTTCTTTTATACTTTTACTACTGGGAACAGTAACATTTGCAGTTGTAATAATTCTTTATTTGGTTTGAAAAATATAAAATTTCGCGACGACTTCTTACTTCTAGTTAGATTTCAAAGATAAGATTTGTTTTCACGAACGGCGAGGACTCTCAAAACTCGTCCATTACAATCTCATTTTAAATATGCATTTAAAATGGTTTCAATTAAACTTAATAAATCGTTCCGTAGGAACAATCCTATACATCGTGTTCTCAAAATTTATATCCTCAGAGCTTTTTATTTGTAAACTTTTATCACCTTATGACATTGAGATAAAGTTCGCCGTTTTTGAGTTAAATTCAATAATGTTAGACCGGGGCAAAATTACAGTAAAAAGAGCTTCTAAACGTCGATAATACATTGAATCCTTTAAGTTTCTATACATACGATTAATTGTTAAACGATTGTTAGCGAGTTGGTAACTTAATTCGTCATTCAATTGTCATATCGGGTATAGATTCTTTTTTACTATGTTTATTGTCGGGGTCCAGCAATTTTGGATTGAACTCAATAACGATGAATTTTATCTAAGATTGATAAAAGTAATAAAAGTTTCTAAAATAAATTTTCTATTGGAAGGTGCAAAAATATGTGTAGGTTTACGAGCAAATACAAAAGTTTTGAGCATATAAAATTTGGGAACACCCTGTATAGTATGATTCCCGTGGATCGATTTACCTCACACCCTACCTAAAGATTCTACTTGTTAATAGTTTACACTGTACCAAATTTCAGCACTCTACCTTTAACAGTATTGAAAATATTTAGAAAAATCGGTCAAAATTTCTTGACTTTGATGACCCATAACTCCGCCTGTCTAAGACTAAAAATTTTTATACGAATTATCATCATTTTCACTCTAGTATATGTGGTTTAATTTGTGCCCCGAGTCACCGAAACACGCTGTATATAACTTACGGAATTAGATAAAACGTATAACGAAATAAAGGCGCCCGAATTCTGTAGCATTCTTGATCGCCGGTGCCTTTTATAACATTGACGAATTTTTTACTTCTGATTTTAGTTTCATTGACCAGCTTTCTTTCTTCATTCACTTTTTTTATAAACAAATGAAAAAAAATACTGAATGCATGAAAACTACGAATAAATTATTATTCTTATTACTCTACTAAAACGTCAAAAACACATCATCCTTTAGCATTTCTTAGATGGAATCGATTTCAAGTTGAAACAATAAGTTATACATCATTTGGACCAACCATTAATCGACATACTTCATCATACATTTTCTTCATTTTCAAAAATAAAACCTTCACAAACTCTCAAATTTTATGTTTTTTTTTCGTGACTATATACTACAGCATCAAGAACACATCGTGATTCAATTTGGTATGCAAGTTAGTAACTTCAGATACTGACTAGTAATAAATTAAGTCATTTTCCATACTTCATGTACTGTTACTGAAACTAAATCACTGTTACTGAATATCTATACTTCTATAGCCAGTAAAGTTTCATTCTTTTCCGTTCCTAATTCATATACAGAATGTTCCTGTAAATTGTGGCATAATTTTAATAATAAAGATAAAATGATAACGATTCGTGCAAAGATTTTTTATGCAAACCCAAAAACGGCTAAGATATGGGCCTTCAAAGTTAAAAAATTGTTGAACATTTTCTTAAATATTTTCAATATGGTTGGTTTTAAAACCATGCGAACAGCCTGTATAGCACTGATTCAGTACTTGCATATTTTCAAAGGTGATCTTAAACTATTTTCCATGATATTACTGCACATTTGTTAAATTTTATCATTCTAAGACAAAGCGTATTCAAAACATTAAGGAAAATGTTTAAAAATATCTAAAATAGTTAAGTATAAAAGTTTAATATAAAGTTTAAACTAACTATTTAAACTTTTTTTTATTTAACTATTTAAGTTTAAACTATATAAAGTTTGAACGCCAATATCATAACCGTCTAGACAGACGGTTATGATTTTTTAGATTAAAAATTTTTAATTGTAGTTATTATTTTATCTCTTGTATTTGTAATTAAAATTACGCCACGGCTTACAGAAACAACCTGTATATTCATTTGTATCATTTCTTCTTTAGAAGATGTTACATCTTAAATATTTCAGGGTTTTTCATAATAAGGTTTCAATAGAATTAAAATTAGAACTAACACTAGCACTAACACTAAAACTATCACTAGAACTACCACTAGGACTAACACTAGATCTAAATCTAGAAACTTTCAGGTTTAGCTGTACGTTTTTTGAAAAAAATATTTGTTAGTCCTAGTGATAGTTCTAGTGTATGTGCTAGTGTTAGTTCTAATTTTAGTTCAATTAACACCGGTCGTGAAAGCTTTCGTACTTATAAACTTTCAATAAATTTACATTTTTTTAGACCTTTCCATTGCATTTGTAATTTATTCGTTCTATCACTTTAGCATATTGGTTTTTTCATACTAATTTCTACAAATTTTTACATGTTTTTCAATCATTCTAGTAATTTCATAATTCAATACATTTTTTAACATACTAGTAAAAATAGACTAATTAACGGAGATCTAATTTGCCTCCCATAACATAACTCCGCAGGAGTGAATCAATCTGCTGTGTATGCGTTGCACTTTTTATGGCAAATATTGCTTGTAATCAATATACTCGTTCCATTCTTTTCAATGTTCGCAATTGAAAGCTCTGAGTATTCTCTTGTACACTCCATGAACACATTCCACGGCAATTGACTCAGAATGGTATGCAGACGTGTTGATTGTTTTAATACTACTTTGTTCCAAAAATTCTGTTGTTAGGTTACTAACAAACACTGTTTGATCTGTTTATATCTCTGAAGGAGAACCAACTCTAGAAAATATGTTCAATAATCCTTTTATCATTGATTCTGTCAACTATTTGTAGTGGTATGTAAAAGCTTAACAGTGATTACAGTTACCGTTTAAAATGGTGGTGATTGAGAAAAGACGATTACTGATCACTATGTTCCTTAAAAAATCACGGGATCGCTGATCTTTACTGTATATATTACATATTCCAAGAACTGTCTTATAGTATAATAATGGTATTATAGCGATTAAATATGTGTAAATTTTACATAGGTTTTAAAACGGTTAATTTGTCCGGTACTGGTTTTATGTTAAATTATTACTTAAGTATAGAGCATTAACAATGATTTATGATTAAATAAATAAGTTATCATAATAAATGCCAATTAGTTATGTATTTTCGCTTTTCTGGTTTTGTTTAATCTTTAAAATAATTAATTGGAGTTATTATCATCACCAATTTATGAAGAGTTAAACACATCGATAAATAATTTGAAGCTCAAATAAAAAGGTTTAAATTACAAAATTATTCCGTTATTTGAAAAATTCCACGCGTAAATGAGAGCTTTTCAAGTTCATTTTATATAATTCAGCTAACTCTCAATTCAAAAGCCATTCAATCGCAGAGTACAAAGTGAAGTAAACAGAATTGTGCCATTCACTTATACCAGCGCGTCTCGCGCTTTCAGATAAATTGGATATGAAAACGGAAATAGCTCTAAAAATTTTAAAAAGAAGTACGTAGGAATAAAACTGGAAATTTTCAGGTTATGCTGTGCGTGTATTAAAGTATTGTTAGATGTTTTCTGTGTCGTGTTAAAATATTTTTCAGAAACATAATCTAAAATTAGCTTAGAAGGAATGTTATGACAATTATTTCAAACTTTATTACTGGTCTTCTAAGCATACAGGGCGATTCAAAAAACCGATGGCAGACTTTTAGGGCGGGCAATACATAAACAATTTCAATTGATTTTATACAAAAATTAAGCACGTTTTAGGATGGGAAACCCGAATATTTACCCGAAATTGGACGATTTAATCTAACATTCTTTATACAAATGTTAGTGGTTTTCGAAGCACAAGATGTTAAAAGATAAACTCCTATATCAATATATCTGGATAATTTTGAACCTTTTTGTACTATTAACTGGGGATAACTGATCCCGAGACTTTTAAAGAACGCAGTGGTTATTAAATTTGGTAGTTTTATGTTTTCGACTAGAAGAAAAACGAATTTGAAACTAGTTTTGTGATTGATTCTTCGTCTATAATTTCTCAAACTCTTGGAGATTGTGAATATGGTTTGGTTCGAATAATTCTTTCTTCTTTAAGAGCAATATCATGTTGCATAAACCACGAATACGTGAGAGCTCTGAGTGCATAAACACTTATACAACATTGTTAATACTAATAGACTCAAAAGACGTGGATGCTCTGAATGTATTAATAATAAATATATATACAAAATTGTTAATGATATTATCTGTATTGGTGTTCGCATTTTCACTTAATACTAAAAAATCTTTTTTAAAAAGTTGTTTTTTGTGTTTGAATTGTCACGGAGTAATATTAATTTTTAAAATTAATGAATCCATTAATAAATGTACGAAAGCGAAACTTTTGTATTACAGCATCAGTAATGGAAAGAAAAAACAATGATATAGATATTTAATTTTAGCGTATTACTGAGCTTTTTCTTCCCAATTCAGTCCCAGTATCTGGTATAAATATTTTATTGGAGAGTATGTATTTTGAATTGAGACTTAATACAGCTTCTGAAAGATCTGAAATGCTTCCAAAAGACTTGAAATGCTTCCATAAGACTTGGTAGTACCTTTGGACGACTTGATACTGCTTCCAAAAGACTTCTGCTAAGTGAATGCATTGAAAAGATTTACTAATGGCCCTGAAAGACTTGATACTGCTTCTAAAAATTCGATATTGTTTGCAGAAGACTGCTTCTAGAAGATTTGAAATACTTTCAAAAGACTAGATAATGCCTCTGGCAGACTTGCAATGACTTAATACTGCTTCCAAAAATTTTGTTATTGCTTCCAGTAGACTTGACACTGCTTCTAGAAGATGTCAAATAATTCCAACAGACATGATATTGCGTTTGGAAGATTTGAAGTGCTTCAAGAAGACTCAATACTACCTCTAGAAAACTTGATATTGCTTGCAAAAGACTTGTAAGGCTTCTATAAGACTTACTATTTCCTGTGGATGATTTGATATTGCCTCTGGAATATTCTCTCTGGTTCCAACATGGCATCCAAAACGTCAAACATTTTTTTTCAAAAAACCGCACTGCAAAAACCGAAAGTTTCTAGTTTTTGATCTAGTCCTAGTGATAGTTCTAGTGTTAGTGCTAGTGTTAGTTCTAATTTTAGTTCCATTACATTACATCTCAACTAGTTCAGTTGTTTCATGATCAGATTTCCATAAATTTACCGATCACTACGTTCCTTAAAAATCACGACATCGACTATTTCCAGTTAATAGTACGAAAGGGATAAAAAATATCAAGAAATTTCGAAATACGAGTATATCTTTCAACGCCCTGTGCATCGAAAACCACCAACATTTATATAGAAAATGTTAGGTTAAATCCTCATATTTTGGTGTCTAGTCTTTCCGGTATTGAGATTTTTCATTTTTTCTGACTTACCTCCATAATTTTTCTGTATAAAATATTTAAAATTTAAAGATGAATATGTGCTGATATACTAATTACGTTAACAAACATTATAAGTATAGTAATGAATAACATGGGTGAAATATATCATTTTTTGTTCAAAAACCATAACGAACAAACAACAACCATTGTTCGTACGCATGTGTTCTCGTTAGAGAAAAGTGTTATACAGAATGTATATATAAATTTATCCCCCTGTGAATAAATGAGACATTTATTATTAAAACATATAAAATAATGTTACCAAAATTTCAGATCTCTACGAATAGTGAAACATAAAAAAGGTCTTATGAGCAAGTTACGTCAGATATCCTGTAAAGCAAAATTCAAAATTTGCAGAAATTTAAAGTAAGCGACTCTCGAAAGTTAATTAGAATTAATTTTTCTTTATTTATTTTAACTATCACTAGAACTATCACTTAGACTAATACCAGATCTAAAACTAGAAATTTTCGGATTTTACCGTGCGATTTTTGAAAAAATGTTTTAATGTTCAAAGTGTTCGAAATCGTCAAACAATTTTTCAAAAAATTCACGGCAAAACCCGAAAATTTGTACTTTTAGATCTACTGTTAGTCTTAGTGATAGTTCTAACGATAGTTGTAGTGTTAGTACTAGTGTTAGTTCTACATTAGTTCAATTAACTCCGGTCGTGAAAGCCTTCGTACTTATTTTTTATTTATGTTTAAAAAATTGAAAATTTTAAAATTGTTTTGTTATATTGTAAGGGAAAGGGGGCAGTAGGGGTTTGGACGTAAAATTGTGATTCTAACAATAAGCTAAAAATTAAAAGTGATTAGGGTATATAGGTAGAGATAAGAAGGCGTATGTAGCCAAAAAGACCTGAAAATCTGCGAAGTAGAGTACTCTAGGATAAGTACTCATCCTAGGTGTTTTGAAGATTTCTTCCAAAATTCATTCAAGGTGCCAAATTTTATACTTGATCCTTTGTTGTGTGTCAAATTTGTCTATTTCCGGTTATGTCGGAAATTGTTACTTCATTATTCTAAGAAAAATATAAAAAATGAAAAAAAAATTTCAAATAAAAGCTATTTAGGTGTACATTATGTGTCAACTGCTAGACAAAAAATAATAATTGTATTAGCAGTTTCCGGTATTCTCGTTAAATGTCTCTTCACCTTATATCAAGGTGTTAAATACTAAATTCATTGCAACTACAGCAAATACAAAAATCCTCAATACATATTTAAGTTGCTTAAATATTATATAAGTATTTAAACAATTTATGTTACATCTTATTCTTTTTTTTGCTGAGCAAAACAATGTGTCAAAATCGGTTTAAAAATAATAATATCATTATCCGGATAAGTGGTAATAATCGAAGGATCCATCGTTTCTTTTTGTAAAAATAAGGTAAGTTTTCTCCGCATTTCATCAACAATTGTTGGTTCTTGACCACGAATGATCATCTCATATGTCAACTCTTCTTTAGTTAAGTAACCCGGTGAAGGTTTAAAAGCCATTTTTGAAGTAAATGCAAAAGTAATAAACAGAAACAATAACAACAACAAAAATTATATAAAAAATTTCCGAATAAATCTTGTTTAGAAACGCGCCCAAGCAATAACCGTAACCGCTTCTACCGTTCTCAACCGCTTCGAGCAACACTTTGGGCGCCAAAAATGTAGTGTAATAAAAAGAAATGAAAAAAAACCTTCTAATTAATTAATTATTTGACCCAATTTAACTCAAATACGCCACGAAAATACAAGTTGCCGGCAACTCTAGTCGAAGACGGGTTGGGTAAATTAAGGGCGCCAGTGGATCTGCAGTTCCCTTGTATTTTCCGACGGTATCAAGACCCACACCGATACTGAAGTACGCTACGTAATCAAATAAAATAAAACAGAAAAATAATGTAGAAATATAATATAATAAAAAAATAATAAATTTAGTTGTGAATTTAAGAGTGAAATATTCGAAAATAAATCACAAAAAAAAATAAACAAAGTGAAAATAAATTCAAAACAATACAAAAAAAATAATTCAAAATAACCCAAGGAGATTTCGAGATTCCTGTGATTTTACACAAAAAAAATGCAATGGTAAATATATAAAAATTTTATATCGATTTTGTTTTTTTAATGTATATAATTTAATTTGATGATAAAAACAACTAATTCTTTTTACTTTGTTCCTTTAGCAAAAAGGCGATTCAAAAAAAAGAGATGTACAATTGACAACAAAAAAAACGGTCTGACCTTGTGATGAGATTGTTATGGTTGCGACGACGATTTCCGGTAGAAGAAAAAGAAAATATGGCTGGTTTAATATAGTACTTCAAAAAAAGTACTATATTAAACGTTTAAAAAATTGTTTAATCTTACCGTTTCGACAAGACAGAGAAATAAAAATATGTAATTATAAAAATAAATTTAAATAATAAATTTTAAATCAATGAATGATGAAAAATGCGTATCTTTAATTAAACCCAAAAAAAAACGTTACAAAGTGGTATACACCAAAAATAGTATATTATCTATAGGTGAATTACACATTATGTTGGAGATTTCGAAATAATTAAAAAATTGATAGTCGTGACGATTTTACGAGATTGCATGCTGAAGTAATTTTAAATGGAGTGAATCGAAATCCTTTTACCAGTACTCCAAGAATATCTCATACAACGGGAATTCCGCAAATCAACGTATTTACCATTTATAATTATAATATATATTATAATATGTAATCGTTTACAAACACTTTGAATTGAAAATTCATATTTTTTGCTCGTTTACTACTGTCGGTTTTAATGAAACATTATTTTCATCCGAGTCGTCGTACAAAAATTTCTTTGTTCTTAATTTATTACATTGATAATCTACGTTTTTTGCAGTTGTATCGGCTTTCAAATAAATCATATTCCGCACAATGTAACGTCAATCTTCCTTTTTTATTTTACAGGAACGTGGCCCAATTCTTTTAACTATTATACCAGGTTGCCAGATATCTTTCGTTTGAAATTGGAATCTTATCAAATTGCCTATCTTAAAATAATTATGCAAGTTAATACCTTTTAAATCATAACAACGTTTAGTTTTGTTATGATGTTTTAGAAATATTGATATAAATTCTGTTTTGTTGATCAATTTTGGCTTTAACAAAACTGTATCAATACATTAATATTTGAGATGAAGCATACATTTCATAAGTAATAAAATAAATATATCGTCATTGTTATCAACGGATTTTTTAATCAGTTTATTTCTGAAAACCAATAGTTTGTTTTTTTAGATTGGGTGTATCAATTTTGTGATTAAAATCCCATTTTCTCGAAAAATTAAAAAAATATTTTTGTAAATTGTTTACCAGAATCTGTGACAATGGATGTCATGATGGGTAAACATCGATTTCATTTTATTTGTAACATTGTCTGATGCTATTATTCAAAGACGCAATTTCGGGAAATTATGAATAGTAATCGATAAGTAGCAAATAAACTTTTCCATACAATTAATACAGATGTGCTCCAATCTTATACCGAGGAATTCGTTCAATGTTGTCAATAATCATTGTAAATATTATAATTTTGTAATGAGAGTAGTATTTTTAGTAGAAGAACAAGTGGTTTATGGTCACTTTCCACCGTAAACCTTCTACCAGAAACATATTGTTAAAATTTAGATACACTTAAAATAAATTGCTAATAATTCCTTTTCAATCTGTGCATCATTTGTATAATAATTCATTTGTATTTGAGGTAAAGACCTAGATGCAAGTGCGTATGGATATTACCGTTTTGCATTAATATGGCATCTAAACCATCATTAGAAACATCGACTGATAAAACGATTGGTTTGTTTGCATCAAAATATTGAAGAAATTTTTAACTGACTATCATTTGTTTTAATTGATTAAAAGCGTGTTGTTGTTCATTAACCCATACAAATAAGTTTTCTTTATAATATCTTGCAGAGGTTGCATTCGTTGAGATAAAATTTTTATGAATCTACCAACACATGTTGTAAGACCCAAAAGTCGTTGTACGCCTTTAATATTTTTAGGATACCTGACGCTGATAATTTATATCCTAAATATCTCACTTCTTAAACTTCAAAATTTATCTTGAAATATTTCACTTGCAGTTTTAATTCCAAAAGGTAATCTAACAAATTTATAACGACCATATGGAGTACCAAAAGTACACAAATTGAACTTTCCTAATCTAATGGTATATTCCAAGATCCATTAGAGATATCTAATATATCTCTAATTGATTTTCATTTAATTTTGAATTTCTTCAGTCATTAACTGGTAACATTCCATGTCAAGCAGGATAGCTGCATATTGAAAAAGTAATGAATGAATTCTTTTATCGTATATCTTTCATCATTATATTTTTTGTTTTTTTAATCTCCAAAATATAGAATAATTCACCTATAGATGATGCACCATTTTTTGATCCTAATAAGTCCCGGAATATATACCAAACATGTATATTAATAAAAATAGTACACATTTTTTTTCATCCACGATTTTCAAACACTTTCAGGTAAAATATAATTTTTGATTATGAAGCCGAGCTTAAACAAACGCTGGCAATGTCAATTCTATGCTTTGCGTTATTTCCGTGGTCATATTTTATTTACACAGATCAATATCGTAACTAAGATCTTAGAGCTTATCAGTGGCGTCTTCGAATCCCAGGTGATTTAGGTTGCTGCCGTCGATATTGCATATACAGTGCTTCTCAAAAATTACTGATAAATTCAGTAAAACTATTAAAAACAATTTAAGGAAAAATCGCTGAGACATGTCTAAATATCTACACTTTTGCAGTAATTTGAAGTAGAAAAATTACCTTAGTTTTTTTACTTTTCATTCGTTTAAGAGTGAGAAATACAACTATTTGATATTTTGCATTGATATTTTTTTCGAGAATTTACAAGAAAAGTTATCAGTAGTGCTTAATCACGTTAACTAATTGTTTTAGATATTTTATTACGATAATGATTAATTTTTGAGATCCCTAGGTTTGCATTGATGTAAATCTGTATTCTTTAACCTTGATCATCGCACAGCACACTTTGTTGAAATAATGTTTTTATGGAACCCGTCGTTCGTTGTTACTGAACCAGATTTGATGGTTTGGTTGTTACGAAAGGCATCAATGGCAATTTGTCCATAATAATAAATCAATCATTAATAGTACCAAGTTCTTTAATTTTCGAGCTGGACGTAAAAGTCTTTTACGTCCGGGATGTAAAAGTTCACTTTTACGTTCTGTGAACAAAAAAGTATCGTTTTGACAGAAGGAAATTTTTCTTTAAGCTTCCCAGATCATGATAAAATCGGGTAAATATCCTGGAATTTCGGGTCTGTATTTGATAAAATTTACCAGGTGTCATTGAGAACTTCATGCAGAGCAGTTGGTACTCCTTGAACAATGAGAGCATGATGATGAAGACAGCAATGGTTAGCTTTGATAGCTAGAACTAATTTATTTATACGTGCTATTATGCATTTACAACGGCAACTATAGCTTAGGTTCCATCATTACATATATGACGGCATATATTCCAAGAAATTGAATATTTTCAAAGCAATAAGTAAATTAAATATTTCTTCACCTGTTGTTTGTGCTGGTAAAGCTTAAACCAAACATATAATCATATTTTCATTTCATAAAAGCACCAACTAATAAAATACGATGTTTTTAATACAATTTTAGTATCATCCCGAACATACCTAATACCAAAAGTACACCTATCTCTAGTTTCCAACTTATGCTTTAAATTTGCAGGTTGTATACTGCTGTTGTTCACATATTACTCAAAGAATGACCCAAGAATTGAGAAGGCAACAAAAACAATGCTTTTATTGGAATCCAACCCAACCCAACTAAACTCAATCCATCTGTAAACTACAAAAAAGCTTCCTAAAATAGTTAATGGTCGAATTTTCAAAAGAACAAGATGTTTGTTGTTTTAATTGGGAGATATTCTATCGTGCTATGGGCTTTTCGAAAACCCGCCTATTCGTTTAGCTGATATAAATAGAATTTGTTAGTTAAGCATCTAACAATTGTAATCTTATTTAAAGGATAAATAGTATTCTGATTAATCGGTGGATTTTCACATACGCAAAAATCGTTTTAATAACCAGCAGATTAGTAGTAGAGTAATATCCGCATTCCTCCATGTTATTGGAATCGCGTATCTTTGCAAGTAGCCGTTCAACACAATAAGCAATGCAGCTTTCTATATTAAGTATTTCGCTAGTCACTGTGTTGTCTCTGGGTAGTTTTTGTTCGTCATATTATTAATACTGTAATCCCTTAATCTTTTAATGAGCCTATTTAATAATGATTTCAAGTTTTGACTTTCTACTAATTGCCCATTTTCAATGACTAATTTTTTAAGTTAATTTATACCTTTAAATTTTTCAGAAAGAAAGATTAAGATATCTTGAAAGAAAATGATACAACGCGATTGATCAAAAGATCAATCGCCTTCATCATCGCGAAGATAAGAAGTGAAAAAGTGTAGTCGTGATGTTGAGGTGGCATATAAAACAAATGGTTTTATAATTCTAAAGCAGAGCTAGCCTAACTACTTGAAAAGAAGTAGTAGTAGTAGAGTATAACTACTACCTACTTTTACCAAAAAGTAGTTTAACTACTAGGAAGTTAAACTACTTTCAGAATATGGTACTTTGATTACTAACTACCAAGTAGTTACTAGTTATACATTAAGCCTTTTGACCCTCATCGTAGCTTTGTATCAAATTGACACAAGTTTTAGAATAAATTGATGATATTTTTGTTATTTACGATAGAATCAACTAAATATTTTGGCTCAGTGAATAAATTTTTGTTTATTTTACATTTTCATTATTGTTTTTGCAGTAATTCTTATGGGTCAAATTTTGGTATTACAAGCAAATGTTATTATAATAGGTGGTTACAATAAAAATCAATTTATTTAGTGAAATGTTTAACGAAACACGTGTCAAACATTGTTTTGGTGGCATAAAGAAATCAACAGTTGTTTACGATTCGACGATAATTCGCTTCGTTTTTAATAATTAGGTTCAACGGTTGAAACAGTTGTATATTCCGGGAGAGTTTGTTACTATTGTTGAGCAATTGCTTTCTATTTTATGGTAGTGATACAAATTCTTTTCGTAAAACAAATCAAGATGAACGTGTATTTATGAAGATATTGCCTTTTGACAACAATATGTGGTATTTTGGAAGCAAAATTTAATTTTATATTTACTTCTGCCACCAGTATTCAATCTTTAATCAACAGTTTTTGGACTATTTACATCAAAATTTTGCATTATGTCCAATAGTATTTAATATTTTAAGGCAACCCTAAGGATTTATAAACAGTATCTTGTTTCTTTGAGATGAAAATGTTTTCTGCTATCATTTCTACAAGCAGTAACAAGACTTTTGGCAGCATTTCAACTCTTCCAGCGGCAACATCAAATGTTCAAGAAGCATTTCAAGTTTCATACAAGCATTATCAAGTCTTTCTGAAACATTTCAAGTCATCTAGAAACATTCTCAAGTCTCCTGAAAGCATTTCAAGTCTTCTGAAAGTATATCAAGTTTTCTAGAAGCAGTATCAAGTCTTTTGAAAACATTTCAAAGCTTTTGGTAGTAAAATCAAGTCTTCGAGAGGCAATATCGAATCTTCATTTTAAATCTGAGAACAGTATTAAATCTAGTTTTCTGATCACATCTTCTCAAATCAAGTAGTTTAAGCAATCTGGCAGTAGTTGAAGCATTCTAGAGGCATATCAAACAGTGTCGAGACTTGTGGAAGCATTTCAAGTGTTTTAAAAGCATTTCAGCTCTTTTGAGATGCATTTCAGGTCTTCTAGTTATATTTCAAGTCTTTATAAGCAGTTACAGGTCATCTTGAAGCAGTATCAAGTTTTCTGGAAGCAAATCAAGTCTTCTAGAAGGAGTATTAAGTCATCTGTAAGCATTGTAAGTTTTTTGGAAGGAGTTCTAGAAGGAGTTCAAACTTTTTGGAAATATTTCAAGTATTTTGGAAATAGTATTAAGTCTTCCAGTGGCAGTATCGAGTCATCTGGGAGCAATTCAAGTCTTCTTGAAACTATATCAATTCTTTTGGAAGTATTTCAAGTCTAGTGGAAGTCACGTTTCCTGGAAGTGGCGTCAAGACTTCTATGGCCAGTGTTCAAGCCATCTGGAATCAGTTGAAGCCTTTCAAGAAGATTTAAAGTTTTTCGGAAGCAGTAGCAAGTCTTCCAGAGGCAATAGCTAGTATTTTGGAAGCATTTCAAGTCTTCTAAGTCCTGATAGTTGATTAGTATTTTGCAACATGCTCGACATTCCTGCATATAATTTCGCTTTATTTACCCAATTGACATTGTGTCAATTTGATACATGAAGTTCGGATTTGCTTCTAGAGAGATGAGTTTTCTCAAATTTTTTTAAAAGCGATTTAATGAAATTAAAACTAAGGAGTAACAGAACTGGGACAGATTATGAAATGGAAGTGCTCATTAGAGAGACATTATTTGAAATATTTAAAAAATGAGTTGAAATTCATCAGTGCGTTTAAAATAGGATGTGGCTATTTATACATACAGTATGTATACGCAATTGGCTATTTATACATACAGTATGTATAAGAAATTGGCTATTTATACATACAATATGTATAAGAAATTGGCTATTTATACATACAATATGTATAAGAAATTGGCTATTTATAGTTACGTATAACGCAGATAGAAAAGTAGAATATTGATTGTGACCATCTATGAATGCCATCCTCAACTAAAATGTTTGCCTCCACTATATCCATTAAAGTGCCCCTTCTTCTTGTTAATACTTCTGTTTAACATACACGGGCGTCAAAAGTAATCTGCGTTAATTTTGCATATCGTGATGAGCTAGTTTACTCACAGTGCACATATTCCGATTTTCAAGCCATCACGAAGCTCATAAATAATTTTTAATGGAGATAGGCGATAGTAAGCTGCGTCTCGTGTGCATCGCACAATAGCCAGCAATGCCTCTGTGGGTATCGGGATAGGCAAGATAGGAAGCTGCGTTCCACAGAAACACGCGTTGATTTCGATACCTATCGGCGCGTCAAAAGTAAGCAGCTTACCGTGTGCATCGCACCATAAGCGCCAATGTCTCTCTACCTATCTGCTGCAAATCGACGCGCGCGGTTAGCTTACTTTTGACGCCCGTGTGCACCGGTACTAATAATTGAAACCATTCAAGTGATTCAAGTCAAGATAATTACCATTTTATACATATGTACATTGAATAGATAATCGAAGTGCTAAATTGTGAATGACTTATTCTATAAAAGTGTTGCAAGGTATTAGCTGATTTTTTTAAATTAATTATATTTTTAATATTCTAACCTCACTTTTAGATGACAGAACAAATGTCCGTTAATGACAACAATGTTAGTGAACATACTTTAAATGTTGGTCAACATTTTAATGATTATGAACAGTTATCAAAGACTGTTAATGTATTTTGTAAAGAGCATTATCATCCATTTGTTATTAGAACACGGTCTCAGAAACAAGTGCTGTACAAATGTTGTCATGGTATTAAGCAAAATTCAAAATGCCTGGGAAAACGTCCGAATCAACATTACTACTACAAGAATTGTAAAGCTCAAATTAATTTTTATAAAAGCAAAAATGAAAAATGGAAATTAACAAAACTATTACTAAATCACAATCATACCGTTGGCAAAGAAGAATATAGTAATTACGGCAAAGCCAAAATTATGAATGAAAATGATTACGAAACAGCAACAGATTTAATCTTGTCTAGCGCCAAAGATGGAATGGTTGCTGCAGTTTTAAGTAAAAAAAGTGGGAAACAGTTTATAAGAAAGGATATACAAAATTTTCGAAACAAACTTTTTCCTTCATGTACCGAAGTGGACCAAAATCATTTAATGGAATTCTTAGCGGAAATCGAAGAAAATGGTGGTATATACGCTATACAAAAAGATGCAGAAGAAGTAGAATCATTATTTGTAGCCTCTTCGGCGATGGTTCTAAATTATAATAAATCTCAGTGTCCAGTGATACAAATAGATGTTTCCTTTGGATTTAATGTCGAAAATTATAAAGTTTTGGGATTTTGCTACTATTCTAGCATAACCGACAAATCAGAATTTGCAGCTATAGGATTTATTGCTAAAGAAACATATTCCACATTCATACATTGTATGAATGAATTTAAAAAAATTTGTAAGACCCACCCATCCGTTTTTTTAATTGACAAAGATTTCATCGAAATAAAAGCTATCAGAGACATTTTTTCTAGTGCAACCGTTTTACTTTGTAAATTTCATGTCATTAAATACATTAAAAGGCTAGTTTCTACTGCCTACAATAAACAAATTGATGAAAAAAACAAAATATTGGATGCGTTCAAGAAATATTTATATGCTCAATCATATAAAGAATACGAAGAGCAGAAAAAGAAATTCCTGGACATTTGCAAGTCTGTAAAAGTTTTTGCAGGAACAAAAGATAAATACGTGACTCTTGAAGAGCAATTTCTTAAAAATTGGGACAGCTGTAAAGAAATGTGGGTACATTATTTTAGAAAACATTTGCCACTAATGGGAGATACGACAACAAACAGAATTGAACGATCATTTTGGACTCTTAAGCAATACATACAAACTAAATATCATAGTTTGCCGACAATTTATTTATGTATTAAAGAGCTTATAGACTTTATTGATTCAAGAATAAAGAATAAATTAGCCAAAAATAAACAAAAAGTTTTTAAAATTATGGATAACGATAATGAAATAAGAAAATTGCTGGAAGTATGTTCCGAAGTTCTCACAGAGACTGGAATGAAATTATTTCATAAACAATTAAAATTGTTTAAAACTTTAGAATCTAAAATAAAAGTAATGGCTAATGGCATTGAGGAAAATCTTGAGACTGGAATATCGAAGATTTATAATACGTCGCTGGAAGCATGTTCATGTACATTTTGGAACTCTTTCAGTGCACCATGTAGGCATATTTTTATGTTAAGAAAATACAATAACTTAGATATTTTTTCAAAAACATGTTTCCATCCAAGATACATTACTTCAGTTGGAAATACAGAAAGTATTATGAATATGGATATCGATGATGAAGACACGAATGACGTAGACATTGATGATATAGACAAGGATGAATTCGATGGTTGTCAAAAAGTATTATCGGATCGAGAAAAATTCAATACAGCACTGACAGTAACAAAAAATATCGCAGATATTTTATCAAATTATGGAACTACAACCTTTAACAAATATATGAACGAACTAAAATTAATTGAAAAAAATGCTAGAAATGGGCTTTCTCTGTTTGAGAATGAGTATAGTGAACCTACAATTAGTTCAATAGAATTTGAGACAAGTAACTTAGTTGAAGCTGGAAGTTGCCAGGATAGCTTAGTTGGTACTGAAAGTCAGAACGAATCCGATACAAATCATCAATCAAATGAAAACCTAAAATTTAAAACTAAAATTAAGTCTAAAGGACGTCCGAAGAGAAAAACTAAACAGATTCAGTTTTACAAGAAGCAAATTAAAACACGAAATAAAAAATAAAATAAATACCCAAGTATATTGTAACAATAAACAATAAATAAAACAATATTTTTCTATAATTATGTAGTTTTTATTAAAATATTAATATCAATAAACTTTTTGGTTAGTTAGTACGTTATACGTAACCATAAATAGCGAATTTCTTATACATATTGTATGTATAAATAGCCAATTTCTTATACATACTGTATGTATAAATAGCCAATTGCGTATACATACTGTATGTATAAATAGCCAATTGCGTATACATACTGTATGTATAAATAGCCACATCCTTTAAAATAACCACATCTTAGTAAACCGCAAATATTCGCGAAACTGTATGGAATATTGATAATATTAAATGTGTCCCATATTAAAAACACATCGTGCTACCATCAGTTCAAATTTTAACTTTTTTATTAAATTGTTATTAAGATTAGTAGTAGAGTTAATTGATATTAGTAGTTAGAATACAACTACTTTAACACACACTGTTTCAAAGTCATATTTATAATATTCATCCAGTGGAGCTCTTCCACACACAACACTAGAATATAAATTTTGCAAACATTCAGAGTAATTGTTCACAGTGCAGCACGACGAATCCATGACTCCCTGGCTAGAACATCGAGACGACCCCTCATAGTAGCTGATGCTTCTTCGATGCGATTTCTTAGCTCTTCTTGCGTGGCAATAGACGTAGACCTCAGTTCATCCAGCCCCATACAAAATACTCTAACGGCGCTAGATCACCAGATCGTGGTTGCCATTTAACAGGTCCGTTTCGGCCAATCCATCTGTTACCATATGCTGTATTTAAATAATCGACACATGTGAAAAGTGAGCAGAGGTACCGTCATGCATATATATGAAACTACATCAGCATATATATATATATATATAAACTATATATATATATATATAAACTATAATATATATATAAACTATAAGCATATATATATAAACTACATCCCCTGCCTGTTGGAAATCGGAATATCTTCTAGAAGCTCATATAGATTATTTTGCAAAAATTCAAGTAAGATATTACTGATAGCTTTGTTGGTAAAAAGAAAGGGCCGATGAGATTATCACCAAGAAGACCACACCAGACATTTAATGAAAAGGTATGTTGGTAATCTGTCATAGCAGTCGTAAGAGAGTTTTTGTCGCTCCAAGTATCTTTCGAAAGTTAGTAATTCCATTTCTGGTAAAGCAGATTCATCGGTAACTAGCAAGCAGCTCAGGAAGTTAGGATCTCGTGTGCATTGTCGAATCAACTATTGGCAGAAATTTTGACCAGCGTTTTGTCGTTGCGGTTTTAGCGTGCCAGTCCCTAAGACGTCTTTCAATGGCTTCAAACGTTTTTCGATTTGGTATCCTCCTAGTGGTAAATGTTTCATGATATTTTCGAACAGCAGCAACGCCATTTTTATGTACCTCACCATAAAACAAAACCATGTCTGTTTGTGCTTCAAAAGTGAATAAATTTGTGGTATCTCCCATGATATACAAAATGGAAGTCTTATTACTAACCCATACGAAAACGTACAGAAATAATAAAACAGGTTACTTATTTACAAGAACAGTATTTAATACTGATCATTAGTTTTTATTTTGTTTAATCTCTCTTGTCTTCCAACACAAAAGCGCTTTACATTTGTAATTCACGTCAATCTGATTAAATTCAAGACATTTAGATATTTATCTTTAACTTTTCAGTATCTCGATAAAAAATTAATTTGAGACTTATGTTTATATAAACTTTCTTGTTTATTTCGTCTTGGACAACGTATCCCTGGAAGAGTGCCATGCAAATCTGAATATATTTCCTGTATATTCCTGTATATTTACAGGTATATCCGAAATGCGTGCTTGAACAACGGAAGACCACAGATTGTTTGACTCAAAATAGGTCGATTTCCGTTATGTATATCTAACGTTGCTTCGTTTCCCCACTAGAGGAATTTAAAGTCAATTTTTCTTCACAATTCCGCTTCACCATCAATTGGAACTGCATAGACTTTGGACGTTAATATTTTGACTCCCCAGGGAATCCTAACTATAATGAAATTTGTAATTGCACAGACGTAAATAAGTCTTGCAGATATTTAAAAACTCCGTTCTTTTTCTTAACTACTTATGTAATCACAATCTGTATGAGATAAAAAAGTTTCAGATCTAAATCGGCTATTCAGAAATTATAATTATGTAATTGTCGCCTGATCAGAAAAAAAAAATATGAAGTCAAACATATTTTTATTTCTGTTTTTGTTTCCAAAATCGTAAAAAGACGTTAATTGAACCTATGAAATCACTTCCCAAAAGTGGTTTAAATTGATGTAGGCGTGTTCGAATTATATAACATAAAAGAATGGTTTTGCCAACTTTCATGTCCTTTAGCGGAGAAAAGCAGCATATACAGTACTGGACATAATGGTAAGAAAGACACCCCTAACCTTTAATGGGTCCGGCCGAATTACGAATGGAAATCAAAACAGATCTACACCATTTCTTTTCATGAATTACTATTTGTTCAAACTTCTACTGCACTGTATATTATCTTAAAGCCTGCCAACATATTGACAGCATGAGCCATTATGTCTCCAAAGTCACAAAGTGATACTTTTAGCACTAATATCTACTATTTACATTAAATGTTATTACAATTGTCGAAACAGTTGTAAATGATAGTTATAAGTATTTTTTTATTTGTTTCCATAGCTCGCTGCAACATAATACAGTAATTTTAAAAGAAGTATTTGGAAATATTCCTAGCAATTTGAAAAGCAAATTTAACACCACTTAAAATTGAAGATGGGGTCAGAAATAAATATTTATATCATGAAACACACCATATCTTAAAAGAGCTGAGCTAACTACTTGAAAAAGGTAGTGGAGTATAACTACTAACTACTTTTACCACAGAATAGTACTATCAAGTAGGTAGTCTAAACTACTTTTAGAATACTATTTAGTATACAATGTGTGGCAAAATTATGGAATAAATTCAATAAACTTTTATGAACTTTGTGAATGACTGTTAGGAAGTAATTATGGGCTCAACGTGTTTTGAAAACCCATAATAGACTTATTTAGCCATTTTTACATAATAATATTTATAAATAAAACAATAAATCTAACAAGAGTATGTTACATATAAAGTTAAAAAAGACCAAATTTTCCTCTGGAAATACTCTATAAAACATATCTACAAAAACCATCAAAAAATTTAAACTAAATCAACTATAAAAAAAATTTTAAAAATACGAGTGTCGAACGTTAAAAGATTCGACCTTAAATTAATTATCTGATACCCTGTGTAATGATTTGTGCGGGGTATATGTTATTATTGAATATGAGATTGTACAACTGAAAATAATCCGTAATTTTGACATATAACAGAAAACCGAAAAAATTGTGTCTTAATGTCAACCATAAATCGATTTGTTTGAAAGCTAGGCAATGTAATTTTTATGTTGTAATAGTTACCACAATTATACAAGTAATCTATTTCTTATAGATTTTAAAAATTTATGTGCCGGTTGTACAATATGCTAATAAACTTCCCGTCAGCCTTATCTGGTCGATAAGTTAGTTTGCACTTTGTTGCAGAGTAGGAATATTTTTGTTGGTGTGGTTATCGGCAAGATATCTTATCGGGTACTTAGCAGTGCCGATAAGACAACTAGCCGCCACATACATACGTATATATGGTAACTACGATTTTGTGTAGTATAGTGTAATTGTCGTGAATAATTTTCGTGAATTTAAAAATTATGGAAGGAAAAACCAATAAACGTGCTACAAATTATACACAGGAAGAGTGTTGGCGATTAATAGGAATTGTGGAATCACTGGCTAGTATTATAGAAAACAAAAAAACCGACGCGTTCACTTGGAAAGAGAAGGTAAAGTATTAATAAATACAGAGTAGTTCAATAGCGTGAGAACGATAAATTATAACGTTTGCGCTTAAAATTATTTTGGGCTATTTTGGGTACTTTAATTATAAATTAATTTCTTTTGGAATAGATCCTGTGTAACACCATTTCCCTACCTTTTTATGTTACGATCTGTAAAACCCAAGAAAAAAGTAACATAACTCATAATTCATAGTTGTGGGTCGTAATATTTTACAGCCAGAAATAAAGAATTACGAACGAAAGTTGACGTTTTCGTTCGTATAGGCCGTCCAAATTACACCTTCGTTATACGAAGAATATACATTCAAAATCGTTGCCCTTCCATTTGGTGTACTAAAGTGAGTTAAATGATATTCCCATGGTCTGTAAAACGTATTGCACCAGGTTGGCAGTGACGTCACCAGTTACGAAGGAGTGGGAGCTAGAATTTAAATCAATGTAATTTATCTTATACATGTGTATGTAGGTACTGCTTTCTTAATTCTGATTTTGAAAGTTAGGTTTTTTGATTTATTTTATATAATTAAATAACACATTTAAGTTTGAAACATGTGGTTCGAGGTTTGCCAGGATCAGCTGTTTTCGCTATGGACGTTTGTCATACGCCACCTCCAGAAAGCATGTACTTTTCATGTTCTGAAGTTATGCCGATTGAAGTCCGCGATCTGTATATCTGATTAGTAGCTGAAAACCTAGTATCAAGACATATAAGTACGAAGGCTTTCACGATTGGTGTTAATTGAACTAAAATCAGAACTAACACTAGTACTAATACTCACTAAAACTATCAGTAGGACAAATACAAAATTTATAACTCGAAACATTCGGGTTTTGTCGTGCGTTTTTTGAAAAAATTGTTGCAATCTTCTTCAGAGACTGGTTCGAAGTGTTTCTGACTTCGAACACTAGGACTTCTACTCATCAGCACTTCTGACGCGGTAGTTAAATATATCAATATTTCTTTTGACAGTTTTAAAAGGCGTACTATATGTCATTATATTTGTACTTATCTCGTGCATTCAATACAGTATTTCAACCAATTTTTATCAATAAACTTCGCGATGTTTATAATTTGACGACAAAAGTGTAGTTCTATTCCGATCTTATATATCCGGTAGAACACAGCAAATAACTTGGGGTCAAATGACATCGAAAAGGGCCACTATGATTCAGGGTCTTCCACAGGGTTCTATTATTGGTCCTCTTTTATTTTTTGATGTTTTTCAATGATTTTCCATACTATTTTGAGTACATTGACTGAAAAAACTGAATTGATTCTAGATTGAGCACGTAAATGATTTGTGTCTGAATGATAAGAAGTCAGAATGATATTGAGCCAGAAAAATTTTATTTTGAGAGAGAGAGAGAGAGAAAACAAATTTTATTTTGGCAACAAAAAAAGTGCAAATAAATTAAAAAGAAGGAAAGTACAAGTAAAATATATGAGTAAAAATGAAGTCTGCCAAAAATAGGGCTATCGACCGGTGTCTTTCTGCCCAATTAATTTTGATTATCCGTCATTTGGTACTTTTCTGAGATTTCACACACTCACTCCAGTGTTAAAGTTTGATCATCATGTAGATGCTATAAGTATGAAGATTTTATAAAATATCTTTTTGCTATGAAACCTTATAGTTAAGATGAAACTAGTAGTAATAAAACCTGCTTATTTCGCGCTTATATAAAGCCATATAGCTTATGGTATTTTAGCATGGGCAAACATTCCCCCTAATAAGCAGGTTCGTGCGTCTGGTAGGCTAACCCTGCAATCTATTTATACACTAAATTATATATTGTTCGAAATTTGGAATACTAATTACTTCGTTATAATAACGTAAGTAAGGAAGGGTATTGTCTGTTTGAATGTCAAAATTGAAAAGTAATATGTCTATTACCATAATAGAGGACCAACCAGTTATCAAAGATACTGCTATCTCTAGAATATTTACCATCAAAGAAAAACTTTCAATTAAAGATTATATTATTTGCCAAGCGTTGTTGATCAGTGATGAGTACTTCCTACACTCCTTTAGCTCGTCCAAATTTCGTGATATTAGAATAGATTTTTCCTGATCTGGGTCCCTGGACACTCTGGAGTTGTTACCAATGAAACAGGGTTGTAATGACCAAATTGAAGATTCGAAAAATTCTGCAGCCAACTGATTTATCCTTAGACCGTCAGTAGTATATCTAACATGATCTTCGCAGCTTCAGATGCGCCGGTTTTTGAAAATAACTGTGGATGCTGGGTGCTAAAAAACTGAGTTGGGGAAAGATGATGAATTACAATTCTCAAAAAAGAATGATGAAAATAAAAGCGGAAATGCCTTTGGATCTAACGAATCTTCTAAGTTTTTTGGAAATAATTAGCGATTTTTTCTTCTGTAGTTGGATTGGGTTGAACTTCATGCCATTCAATATGAAGGATGGTATGAATGTTTTTTTCACTGGTTGAGTTGCGTTGAGTTACAACTTCAAATTAATAAGTATGAGGGATAGTATTTAGTTGGAGCTTAACCCAATCCAAGTATAGAAGAAAAAAACACTGCATATTTTGATTTTTGCTTCAATAGTTGAGTTAGGCTGAGTTGGGTAGAGCTTCAACTTCATTCCATCCCTGGGATTGGAATTATCGCAAAATTTTGAATGACTTTTAGTTTTTGAAAATATTCCGTCTCTTCTTCCATATTTTAGGTTTGAGTTTTTCTTCCATAGTTGGGTTGAGTCAAACTTCAACTTCATGTCATCCCTGATATAACAAAACATCTAAGACTTAAATTAGACTACTTAAAACCCTTCTAAAGACTATAAACTCATTCGTAACACACGATTCACGAACGATATTGACAAGGTTTTTTTAACGCTTTGTTGTTGTATTTTCACACAATATTCAAATTGATAAATATTTTATTTTAATGCGAACCTGAACAAGTTCGATGTACCGGTCTGTCCGGCGTTCAGTAAAATATTATTCTAGAGAAGGATTAAGAAATCGATCCAAAGTTGCTCACGATCACGCACGTTCTCGTGAGTGGTATAAAAATTGATGCCCGCTCACGGCGGGTCACGCATGACCCATCGTGACCCGACGGGACTCACATAATTTGCACATCTCTAGTGTGCACATGATATGGATAGAGGTAAAGAGTCTCGTGTTACTAGACAATTACTATTATTTTGTTATTCATTCTATTACCATTCATTCATTATATAACTATTAAAAATAATTATGATATAATTATTTAAAAAAATTAATTATTTCATTGTGGACATCAACCCAAAAATACCTTTACCTTAGCACTAAGTCACACCGTTGATAATTAAAATACAATAATATTCCGTTGTTTTATATCATATAAAATTAAATATAAATTTAAATCTGTGATACAAATTCAAAATTTTTGTCACCGAAAATTCTAATACTAGATTAGGAATTCCCTATCTATGTGAACCTATCGGTACGGGCAGTGTATAATAATACAAGCTAATAATACAAGGTTCAATTAGGAGGGAATAAATATATGAGCATTCAGGAGAAAATTAAAAAAAATTATTTGATTCATTTTAAGAAAAACTAAATTTTAAATCTAAAATCGCAGAAACACGCGTAAACACAACGTGTTTACTTTAAAATCTAAGTTTAATAGGATTTATTGTGTTTTTCTCACGAGTCTACCATGCAGAAGACAAAAGTACACCTTCTATTTAACAGATGGTAACACAGGTTTAAATCAACAGACGGTTGGACTATCGTAGTTTTTCCTTCTTATGTTTCATGCATTTTAAATATTTACGTTTATACATTATTGCTTTTCGGGATAATTCGGGACAAATGCTATAAATTCACCAATAAATTCTATCTATATGCCTGTCCCAGAAAATTCGGGACGAATGCTTAACTTGGTTTAATAACATTCACAGTAATATCAAATAATATTTGTTTTAAATAAAAATGTACATGATTGTTTTATAATGACCTGAACCGAAAAAGCGATAAACATATTTTTGAATTAATTACAATAAGAGGGACCACCACGTGACTGTGACGTCACCACATGCAAAATATTACACTTCTGTACGAATAACACCACAAATAACAACAATAAAGTAATAACGAAAAGAAAAATGCAGCTAAAATTCGTAGATGAATACATCAAAATAATCGCATAAGTTGTAAGCATGCGGTTAAAGTAAAAGTGAGGTTATGTTGAAATAACCGCTTGTTATTGTGAGCCTTGTTCTTATTGGAACAAATTTTGGAACAAACAACCAATCAGCATTATTATTTTACGATGCCCGTTTTGGCGGGATACCGGTAGTGTCACTTCTAGTTATTCTGTGTGTTTGTATTTTATTAAAACGTAGAAATATTTTGTTGGTGGGAATATCGGCAAGATATCTTATCGGATACTCAGCTGTGCCGATAAGACAGACCGCCGGATACATATATGGTAACCACGATTTTGTGTAATGTAGTATAATTGTCGTGAATAATTTTGTTCTATTTAAAAATTATGGAAGGAAAAACCGTTAAACGTGCCGCAAATTATACGCAGGAGGAGTGTTGGCGATTAATAGATATTGTAGAGACACTGGCTAGTACTATAGAAAATAAAAAAACGGACGGGAACACTTGGAAAGAGAAGGTAAACTTTATTAATATATAAATATAATACAGAGTAGTTCAATAGTGCGGGGACGGAAAATGTTAACGAACTATATCTATAATAACCTAAAAGTATGAAACTAGGAAGAAATAAATATAAAGAACATGTTTTTATGTCGCCATATATTACTATCGAAGTTGTAGCAATTAAAATTATTTTCGGTTATTCTGGGTATTTCAATATTCCAGGATTATTCTTAATTTAATTTTTTAATAGAATCCTGTAGAAAATTGAAAATTTTAATTAGAGAATTGTGTCTCCAAAATGTGTTGTTTGAGTGAAATGAATTTTCAAGTTTTTTCAAGAAGAATAAAGAACTTATTAATTTGGAATGTTCTTTGGATGCTCGACAATGAAATTCATTTCTTGCTTGTACAATTTACGCGTAAACATGTCCAAAGCGTTATTATTATAGTATTGAACTACCTTTTACATCAGGCACCTTTGCTACGTTCGCCTAGTTTGATAAAACTATTTTTCGCGCAGGAAGTTTTCGTCGATTTTAAGCGTTTCTGTTGGCTGTGAGCCGGTTTTTAACTATTAGATACATCTATCAAATGGTGGTAAAAGTGGTGCTTAATTAGTTAAAAAGAATGGTGGTTACCAAGAAACTACTGAGTAATTTTGAAGAATGGAAAGAAGAATTTTGAAAAAAAGGAGCGTTTCAAGGCTAAACAGGTTGGAAATAGCAGGTTAAAAGAAATGACAATATGAAACAAAAATGTCGTGCTTGCGGTAAAGAAGAACATGATTTTTCTAAATGCAAGTACAAGGAGTACAATTGTAAAGTACGCGAAAGGAAAAGACATTCAGCGGTGAATCACAAGAATACTTTAGATTATGTAGATTTAGGGAGTTTTAACGATAGTGAATCATATATTGTAAATTTGTACATTGTACAAAGCGGGCAGGAGCTTCCATTTTACAAAAAGCATAGTTATTTATTGATATTGAACTTAAGCCGGCTCAAATGCGTTTAAAAATGTGTAACAGTGGCATTATTGTTCCGGAGGCAGAAATGAATGTAGAAGTTGTTAATAATACTAAAAAAGAAACCTGTAAAGAAACTCGTTTTTTAGTAGTACGTGGAGGAAATAAATGTCTAATAGGTAGAGATTTGAAAAGTAAGTTCAATATAGAATTAGGTAAAGACTTTAGCTCTGAACTAAATAATGTTAATGAAAATAATGATTTGAAAAGAATTTATTTATGGATTAGTGAGGTAAGGTGATGTTCGTGAAATCAAGACCTTGGTTTCCCGAATATTGTCTGAGGAAAGATGCAATGCTTTACCTTAATACTGCTTCTAGAAGAGTCTGCCGACTTTTATTGCAAAAAACAAGATCCTGTTGATTTGAGGTTTCACGCATACGTATTTGTTTATATGGCGAATACTAAGATCTTAAGAATTGCCCGCAACAAAAGAGTTAAACACTGTAAGACGTAATATTGCAGTATGAAAACATTTTTATTGCAAAAAGCAAGCAATTGCAATAATAAAATTTGGTTTTACTTCCAAAAATACCCATCTGTTGGCAGAATACCAAATCTTCATGACAGATGATCAAAAACTATCAATACTTGATATAGCTTCCAGAAGAGTTGATATTGTTTTTATAAACTTGAAATACTTATAGAAGACTTGACACTGATTCTAAAAGAGTGATATTACTTCTAGAAGACTTGATGTTGCTTATAAAATTGCTGACACAAAATGTTGTTATCGTAAGAAATAAGATACTATTGATAAACCATTTGAGTTTGTTTCGAAAATATTAAACACTATTGGATAAGATGCAAAATCTTGACGTAAGTAATCCAGAAACTGTTAATTCAATACTAAATACTGCTGCTAGAAAACAGTTTTATTGCAAAAGGCAAGAAACTGTTAATTAAATTTGATTTTGCTTGCAAACTAATAAATGAGGAGCCCGCGTCGAATGTAGATTTAATGAGTTTTAACGATAGTGAATCATATATTGTAAATTTGTACATTGTAGACAGCGGGCAGGAGCCTCCATTTTACCAAAAGCATAGTTATTTATTAATATTGAACTTAAGCCGGCTCAAATGCGTTTAAAAATGTGTAACAGTGGCATTATTGTTCCGGAGGCAGAAATGAATGTAGAATTTGTTAATAATACTAAAAAAGAAACCTGTAAAGAAACTCGTTTTTTAGTAGTACATGGAGGAAATAAATGTCTAATAGGTAGAGATTTGAAAAGTAAGTTCAATATAGAATTAGGTAAAGACTTTAGCTCTGAACTAAATAATGTTAATGAAAATAATGATTTGAAAAGAATTTATTTATGGATTAGTGAGGCAAGGTGATATTCGTGAAATCAAGGCCTTGGTTTCCCGAATATTGTCTGAGAAAAGTTGCAATGCTTTGCCTAAATACTGCTTCTAGAAGAGTCTGCCGACTTTCATTGCAAAAAACAAGATCCTGTTGATTTGAGGTTTTACGCATACGTATTTGTTTATATGGCAAACACTAAGATCTTAAGAATTGCCCGCAACAAAAGAGTTAAACACTGTAAGACGTAATATTGCTGTCAGAAAACATTTTTATTGCAAAAAGCAAGCAATTGCAATAATAAAATTTGGTTTTACTTCCAAAAATACCAATCTGTTGGCAGAATACCAAATCTACATGACAGATGATCAAAAACTATCATTACTTGATATTGCTTCCAGTAGAGTTGATATTGCTTTTATAAACTTGAAATACCTACAGAAGACTTGACACTGATTCTAAAAGAGTGATATTACTTCTACAAGACTTGATGTTGCTTATAAAATTGCTGACACAAAATGTTGTTATCGTAAGAAATAAGATACTGTTGATTTGAGTTTGTTTCGAAAATATTAAATACTATTGGATAAAATGCAAAATCTTGACGTAAGTAATCCAGAAACTGTTAATTCAAGACTAAATACTGCTGCTAGAAAACAGTTTTATTGCAAAAGGCAAGAAACTGTTAATAAAGTTTGATTTTGCTTGCAAACTAATAAATGAGGAGCCCGCGTAGAAACCACATACTTCCATTTTTAAAAAAGTGTCAAAAATGGGAAATATCTTTTGACAATTTCCTTTTAAAGTAGACAACACATACATTTAATAAGCTATTAGAGCGTGATAATTTTAACAAGCTATTAGAGCATACCAAATCTTCATGACAGCAGATCAAAAAGGATTTGAAACGACTCCAGAAGATTTATTAGTGCATCTGGAAGATTTGATTCTGCTTAAACTTATAATTGAAGTTAGTAAACGGTAGAACCCACGAAATGTATGTGATTACATATGTCAAGAAAATTTCGTCTAAATGTGGATATAACCGATTTTACTTTCAGCTCCACAAATACTGTTGAAAAGCTACGTTAGATACTGCTTGTAAAACTGTAAACACTGCTGGCAAAAGAGATTTTCATTGCAAACCAATCATAGATGAAAGATACGTCGTTTGAGTATCTTCCTAATTCAGATTTTTCAGTACCCATACGTATTTTCAATAACCGGCGTCTATGGTCAATATCAATATTAACTACTAATTGGAATTTTTAAACGTGTTTATAACGTATACAGGTGTAGCCAAGGGACCGAGTGGCAATGCAAGCAAAAATGGACTGAGCCTGTAAGCTTATGTTTTGAGTATTGACAGGATTAACTATTGAGTTATTATATATTTCAATCTATTACATGATTAACAATAGAAATGAATTGAATTGAATTAATATACGCTGTAGTTTGTAAAATGCCTTGTTTAATCTGATATATTTGTTTGTGGTCCTTTTATTATTTTTTTGTTCGTTAGTCTAAAATTGCATTAATGATCTAAATAATTATTAATAAGAATTAGTCCATTTTTTTGCGATAATATAGGAGACAAAAACCAAACCATGAATAAAAGAAATGTCTGAATCACTAGAAATCGGTCACTAATTTTTTATATTTTAAAATTTTTATATCATGATATATTGGTGGTACAAAATCTAAAAGAATAATCAAATCTCCTTTCTTTAGCTCTGAAATTGCCTTCCCGTGAGAATATAACAAATTCCGTTACAGTAATTGTAACGCTATTTCTTTTTCTAATATCCACATGTGAAAAAATTCTAACGGTTCATTTTTAATAAATCTTAACTATTGGAATTTAAACTACTCTATTTTATAACCATCATGACTTTTTTCCTGTTTACTATATTGCTTTTGAGTTTTTTGGTTGAAATAAAATGTTCTGCTTTTATTTTGACAATAATAAAACATTCTTTTTTTCTGACAGCTGTGATAACATCAATCCAATTGTCAGGTATAAATATGTCTTTAAAGTTTTTTTTTGTTTCTCTACTAAATCAAAGTCTTGATCACATGGTAAGTATGAATGGCCACTGACTAAAAATGTGTGGTTAATTTCATTTACCACATAATCAGAATGTGATACAATGTCCTACATGACACAGAAAGTTTAATATTTCTATTTTGACCACTACACTGATCAGAACACATGATCAGCTTCGTAGTTTTGACGTAATGTTTTACGTATTGGAATATGCATGATTCCACTTCTTGAGCACCACGAGATGCAACTGACTCATCCCATACAAACATAGTTACCTGATCAATTCCTAAATTGTGAATACCCACGCAATATGTTCACAATTGTCTTTTATAATAGCAAACACCATTGTTAATATTGGTGTAGGTAATGTTTTCATAAAA
The DNA here is from genome assembly GCA_036711965.1 of Onthophagus sagittarius. Classification (NCBI taxonomy): domain Eukaryota; kingdom Metazoa; phylum Arthropoda; class Insecta; order Coleoptera; family Scarabaeidae; genus Onthophagus; species Onthophagus sagittarius. Next base: position 52,451,405 of record JASERS010000001.1, read on the forward strand.
TCAAAGGCAATTGCAGTTGTATTATCATCAGTTCTTGCGTTGAGTCCGTCCGCACGCATTTATGATCTGGCTAACTCTGCTTTAGCCAAATGTAACTTTTTTAGTACGCTTAAATTGTTTTTGTCCACGTCAGAGTCTGAAGTAAGTATCTTTACTTCAAAATTATCACATTTACGACAAGTATCAGAAAGTGGAGCGTGGAATGTTAAATTATAATGTTCATCGAAAATTTTTCTGAATATGTGGATACTGACTAAATTTTTGTTTGCTATTATTATTACAATAAAGTAAATACATTTTGTTTATACTTAAGTCTGATGCAAGGTAGTTACTGTTCAACGATTTACGTAAAGAGTAGTGACTTTCATAAGTCAGAAATTTGTTTATAAATTTTTTAACTTCATGGATTTTTTCCAGTCGGTGTTTTATTTGTTGACGGTGCAAGACCTCGTCTGTCAGACGGAGGAACAGTAGTATTTGCTTTTTGCTTAAGCACATCTCCCGGTCTAATCTCCCAGCAGATACTTGAAGAGTGTTTGGAAAAAGCTTTTACATACCTTGATTTCACTTCGGTCTTGACCAATCAAGTGATAATGTCTTATCTTTTCTCTTCTTGAATTTCTTGACTGCGTATAAATTCTTTATTTATTCACTACCATTACAATGGAAAATAAAAAAGATGCTTGTAATTATAACCAGGATATGTTAAGTTATGAAATTTGTTGAAAATTGGTATGTATGTATGAGAATTGTTTATTGAAATATCGCACCAAAGCTTTACATCGGAATGTGATGTTATTTGTTACGATAGGTTATATTTAATAGTTTGTGTGTTTAGTAGTTTAGTTTTGAGTATTGTTTATTTAGTAAATGTGTTAATTTTGTGTAATTAAATTGTGTGCTTTTTAGGGTACTATGAGTTAAAAAAACCGATGTTTGTTCTTGACAACGTATCCGCTGCAACCTTTAGTTTCCCTTTAATGTACTTGATATCTGTTGTGAACTGTGTTATGTAACTAGGACGTCGTATCTGACGTGGAGATTCTTCTATGTTCTAAAATTGTGTTGATTAGTGGTTTGTGGTCAGTATAAACTATAAATTGATGTCCATGTAAAAAATGTTTAAAGAATTTGATACTAGAGTAAATTGCTAATAATTCTCTGTCAACAGTTGAGTAACTTATTTGGCTTGATGGTAATTTTTGGGAAAAAAATGCTAAAGGTTGTGTTTTGTTGTCTATAGTCTGCGATAAAACTACTCCTATGCCTTTACTTGAGGCATCTGTTGTTAGTGAAAGAGTTGTTTGTGGTGATGGATGTGCAAGTGAAACGGATTTTGATAAAAGATCATTAGCTGTAGTGGCAGAATTGTCGTGTTGATGTGTTCAGGAAGTGATTGATTTAAGATTTTGTGAATAAAGTGTTTATGATAATTGATGTAAAGGAGCTAGCAATTATGGCATTAACCTTAGAACGTGATGGGAGAATGCCATTAGCAGAAATTTGATGACTTAGAAAATTTGAAATCTGTAACTCCAAAAGCACATTTCGATGGATGTATGTTGATATTACAGGAGCTTAACCTCTCAAACAATTGTAAACCAAGATAATGTTATTCTTCAATGTGAGTGGCTACTAGAATATCATCTAGGTATGCGAAAAGGAAATCCAAGCCAGAAAGATATCTTTATCAAAGTCGTATGCACAACATGCTACAAATATGTTTTACTGCAGCTTCCAAGCTGTTGTACAAAGCTAATTGAATCTTACAATTATATTAATAAGCTATTTTGGTGTACTAGTCGATCCGGAAGTAATGGGGTGTTTCCGCTTGGTAGAGTACAGAGCCGAAATTTCAGGAAACAGTGTTGTTTAATCATGTGGAATTACATGTCAATATAAAGTGTGTCCGTAAAGTAACGGATATAGGCGATAAAATCATTATAAACAATTTATGGAAAAATCCTTGGAAGACGTCTAATGTCTAACCAAAATATGACGTCATCCATCCTTTTTTCATATGGTAATCCCTCATTATTATTACGATTTTTTTTTCTAATATTAATATTGGTAACATAAGAAAAGTTTTCAGAAAAATTATCTTAAAATTTTATAATTTTCCATTAAATAACACAAAGAAATAGGAGCAGCCATGTACATTGAAGTTTCTGAAAGCAGATCAAGTCTTCTGAATACATTGCAAGTTTTTAGAAGGATTTTAAGTTTTCCAGAGGCAATATCAAATCTTCTGAAAGTATTTCAAGTCTTACAGAAGCAGTATCAAATCTTCTAAGGGCACTATTAAGTCTTCGGGAACCACTTCAAGTCTGTCAGAGGCAATATCAAATCTTATAGAAGTATTATAATAGCCTTTCAGGGGCAGTATTAAGTCTTCTGGAAGTATTTGTATGTATGGGTGCTTTGCACTCAATAAAAATGTTGTATAATGCAGAGTACCAACACATCCGGTGCCTAGGATATTGGCTGCTATGTAGATTCAGAGAAATGCTCTTTTATGTTCCGTAATTAAAGTGGGAGATAGTCAGTTGGCATAATATTAGTAATATCTCGATTAAAAATGGCGGAAAATAATTTCAAACCTACTCTAAAAAGTTACAAACAATTAAAATCTTTAGAGGCCTAAAGGGATTTTCTAAAGGTAAATTACTAATAACGAGATTATTATTAAATAACCTTGTAATAATTACATCCGGGCCAAGAAAAGAAGTCGTTAAAATCTTACTATTTTAAAAAATAAAGCAACACAATTTTTCCAATTTTCGCTACAATGTTTGTTATACGCAAAAAATTAATCTAATCCATTAATAAATAAGAAAGGAATTGGAAATCTACGGTGACAGTCTCAATTAAGGAGCTTTAATAACACTTGAATTGTTTACATATAGAAAATCTATGCTTTTACGACTTAGGTTTATTAGATATTACTAACTTGTTTGATTATCTTGATGAGAACTATAAGTGGGTAAAATAGCTGGATATAATTTTTAAACACCCTGTATGATGACAATTTTTTTTTCTACAGTACAGCCAATATTTTCGTTTCCTGTACAATTGGCTCACCATGTATAATACCAACCTACTAGGTAATTAATTATCCCTTGTTTAATTTAGAAAGCAGCATGGCAAAAAATTTCCCAAAGCTTCAATATACCCGGCACAACGAACCGTACATGGGAACAGCTTCGTAGTAAGTACGAAACGTTAAAGAAAGAAACCCGTAAAGCTGTTGCAAAATGTCGAAGTGATTTGTCGGATGCACATGAAGATCCATTTAAAGAAAAGCTGAGCCCATTACATGAAAGAATTCGAAATATAATAAAACTAAACTTCGATGGAACACCATCACAATTTGACAGTGAATATTTAGGTTAATTATTTTAATTACTGTATCAATTTTATAATATATCGCTCACTTGTTACAAAACCGCCCAAAGCCAAAGAATTTCGATTTGAAATAATCAAGTTTAAAAATCACCGTAAATACGAAAAGAAACAATCTCTAAATTGGCAAATTTTGAGTTGTACCGTTATCGTAGCAAATGAACGATATGTACTTAACACTGTTTAATCTTAACTATTAATGTTTTATCTTCAGATGGCCAAATTGAACCACAGAGCATAAATATTTTCATAGATAAAGACATAAAGAGTGAACCACTTATAAGCCCTACCACATCTGTTACGTTAGGTATTTTTATTTTAGACATTGCTGTAAAGCTTACATAACGTTGTGATTACTTTTTTAGAGGCGGAACAAATTCAAATTACAAATTCATCAATTTATACAGGTAATTTTTAATTTTTTTCATATATAAACGTTATGTAGTCAATTTTTTGTTTATAAATTACGTGTTTATCTTAACTATTAATACCTTAACTTCAGATGGCCAACTTGACCCACAGAGCATGAATATTTACATAGATAAAGATATAAACCATGATGGAGCTCTTATAAGCCCTAGCACATCTGTTACAATAGGTACTTTTATTTTAGACATTCTTGTTAAGCTTACATAACGTTGTGATTGTTTTTTAGAGGCAGAACAAATTCAAATTCCAAATTCATCAATTTATGCAGGTAATTTTTAATTTTTTTATATATAAACATTATGTGGCCTATTATTTGTTTATAAATAATAATTAATTAAATATTAATTGATTATAGATGCAAACGGCATTGTTGAAGCAAATTATACTCGAAGTCATTACTCTCCTGTTCAATTAAAACAATCTAAACATCCGGCTATGCAGACCAGAAAAGGAAGCAGAGTTAATAAAAATATAAATTTTTCTCGAGATGGTCGAAGAATGCGACCGTGGCTAAATGTTAAAGCTGATCTAGCAAAATTAAAAATGAAATTACTACAAGAAGAATTCGACGCCAAACAACGTCGAGAAAATGAGTTGCATGAACAACAATGTCAAATTAACAAACAACTAATAGAGATAAATAACCTGACTATTAAAAAACATTTATTACAAATACAAAAGATTTTGGATGTTTAATATAAGTTATTTCAGTTTTATCAATAAAAATTCATTAAATGTTATTTATGTTCCCCATTAAAGATCATTTGAATTCGTTAAAATAAAATAAAATAAAAATAAATACTTTAATTTTTGTTGCACAGGTCATTCATAAAACTTAATTAAATTAAGTTTTTTAAAAAATAATCAATACACTCGGAACTTCAGCTGTAATTATTATGGTTTTTACGCACTAATCTGGCTCATCTTCGCCATTTAATATAAGGACGTTGCATAACACTGCACAAGAAATTTCTCGTAAATCGAACATCATCGTTTGTAACCATTCGTAATTTGATCTAATTCTACAGCAGTATAGCAAATCGTTGTTTTTATACACCATAACTACCTTCCACAGCATTTCTTGTGCGAAACAAAGCCTCTTGAAATAAATTTCCTGTGGTAACTAAAGGTTTGACAATAGAATAATTAAGTACCGTAATAATCCGTAGTCACTGTCGCCAATAATAATATATTTTGAAAGAAGTCTTGCTTAAACCTGATTCTTATAATCGAAGCGTTGGAAATGGTTTAATCATTGCTTAATTATCTCCTATATCTCTTAATAATATCCGTCTTTGTTTTGAAAATTATCCGCGTAATCGTCACCTACAAGATTGTACATATTGCCACATTAACTGCTTAAGGGGGTACTTCTATGTCCAGACTAAAATGTTAAGCTTATATCAGAAAGGTTTTTTGATTACATGATTAACTACAATCGTTTCATGATTTATATACGTTATAATTATCATCTTAAAAGGCACAAAAAATATAACATTGAATAAAAGAAACATAATTTTCGAACTGTACTTGACGATTGAAGTGAACACCACAAAAAAAAATCTAAAAAAAAAAGAAAAAAAAATCTAAACTACAAAATTCAAATTGATTATTGATCTGTAGGAATTACTTTCTGTACGGCAGCAGAATTAAGTAATTTGATCTAAACATAGGAAAAATAGCGAACCTGTGAGAAAAAATTCAAAATATCATGTTTTTTTATACTCGATAAGAATTTTAGCCCCATCGGTTGAATAAGTAGTTCTTATTCACCCGGGCCATAGTAACAAAATGGTTTTGATATAAACGCGTTTAAACTTAATTATTCATTAAAAATTAATACTAGCCCTGATAATCTACGCTGGGTGAGTACAGTATACCTTCAGCGAATAATTCCACAGATCTGCTATACATTTCACTTACACCATCTACCTCCATTTTTCCTGCGATACCATTGTGACAAATCACAATGTATATTCACTCTCGTGTTCATCATACCAAGCAGCGTATTCAACGATGCCTTTTTTGCCACTCCATTTTTCACAAGCCTTACACACAATTGATTTTACGATTACATCCAAGATTTTGTTTGAATATTTTCCGATAAGAGAAACAATGTCCAAAAGTGAAAAAAATTGATTGAAAAATCCTCGTTTAGACCATGATCCATCGCCAGAATCGGTTAGTTCGTTTTGTGTATGACCGTGTTGACGATCTTTTTTTTCTTCTTTTACTGCATTTTTGAATACTTTATCTGCGACGGCTTTTACGGCAATGCTTGTTTCGTCTATAACTATCCAAATCAGTTCAATATAAGAGAACAAAACTGTTTGATGCCACTGAAACCAACATCAACTAATCGCATGATAAAAGTGAAACGTCTGTTGACTTCCTAAGTATTTATTTGATTAAATATTCTCGACACGGTCATTTAAAACATAATTTAAATCCTAATTCTTGCTGTCACCTTTTCAAAAACTGTATATCGCCATCACATACTTTGCACTTTACTAATGTCTGCAAAGGTGTCAACATCAAACAAACTCAAAACACAATAACTGAAGCTGGGATCAAAATTAACGTCAAAGTCATCTTGATTTTGCAGTTTTTCGGCGGATGTACTGACAATGTCTTCATTTTTCTCAGCAGTATTCTCTAAAATATCTCTTTTTAGCAGGATCTCCTGGATGTCTACTATTCCTTTTAGCTCCTTTCTCACTTATTTTCACTCGATATTCGCATGAAATAGAAACCGTCACTGTACTAAATGACTTGTATAAACATCAAGTAAAAGCCGAAAACCGTTTTTCGCAACTGTTATGCATATAATTATAACTACGCCTATAACTTCGTTAATGTCTCTATTCCCAAGGTATAATACTTTCAAAACATACAACAAAAAAAATCGAAAATTTTTGCCCTGGACATGAGCCTAAGATCACAATTAATGTAAAAACGTGTATTTATTTTTTTTTTCCTTTGTCATATGTTATTTTTTGTGCATATAACAATTTTTTGTTGCATGTGCATGTGTGGCAATTGAATTTTTTTTTCGGTAAGTGGTATGTACATACCACTTACCGAAAATTGGGAAATAGCGTTCGACAATACATAGGAGATTTAGTACGGAACGACGTTTATATATCTTTCGAAGTTTGAACTGTTTTTCCATGTCTCAAAAATATATTCTACAATTTCAAGAGAATAGTCCAAATTTGATAAATTATCTCCACATTTCCCATATAATACATATGAATTCCATAAAGCCAATTCTGCCATATGGAAAAAAATTCTTTGCGATAACGTTTATCTTCACGATCTACACCCCCTTACCTACCTTTTTAGCTCCTCCATGACCCCTTTCTCTCTATCTCCGTCCACAACTTCACTTTTGAAATCTATGGGATATTCAACTTCCCTCCTTTTTATCACGTTATTGATACCTCTCTGCGTTTTGCTAAAAGTTGTCTGTCATTACTATTTCTTTCTCTAATCTTACTTATCATACCACAGAACATCATCTCTACATTTTACATCAATAGCCTTTTGAAAATCTGACTCACTATATTTAAATTTGAGTTTCGTTGTCATATTGGCACTGAAAAATTTTAACCTAATTCATATTTGTTAAATTTTCTGATAATTAACCACTATAGAATTAGGTATTTGACCAACCTTTTATCCTTTTGATGTTACAGAGTGATTACTGCTTAAGTGCGTTCGATTACTGTTATTATTATAAAAAAGATTTTATAAAATAGAAAAAAATGGAACATTTACACTTACATTTGTTTTAGGCTTAAACATTTATAAATTTTAAAATCGGTTAAAAAACTCAATGTTAGAGCTGTTTGTGTCCTACAATAAGCCTACACAAGAACCAGTAATTGACCGCATATTTAATCCGCTTATATCTTACTTTTAAGTAAAAAAAGTTTTGGTCAAATACTAAACACTTTAAACGGGAAGACATAAGCTTTAAAATAATAGGGGTTTTTTTAATTTACTTTTACGTTATTATGTTACGTAATAAAAAAAACCTCTAATCAATAATTGGTGAAAAAAGGATCCCAAATGTCACTTATATTTAAAATAATATATTACACATTATTCCATTTTGTTAATCAAATGTAAATACTTGTGAGATCATAAAATAACTAATTTCTATGTGTTTGACCGTTTAGTCAAACATTAATATTTAATTAAATTTAGAACTACCAGTCTTAGACCGACTTTATTTTAACAAGAATTTAGTTAAAACAATAATTTTTCAATAAAACAAATATGGCAGGTTGTTAGATTACTAGCAAACCAAAAAGAAATACTATACATGCAAAAACGGCTGAAGAAAGCCACCAGGTTTGGGCGTATGTCTAGACATAAAATTATGCTTTTTAGAACCACACGAATAAGCCGGCAGTTAGTTCGAATTTAAGCAGCTAGAACTCAAGAATGGTATAATTGTGGACTTTGTGCTTGGTATAAGGTGGAGAAAAGACTGATGGTTATTGATTACCCGATTTGTATTTTCTTAGATTTTCCTTGGTTCCTTATTTTTTACAGAAACGGTCAAACACTGACTGACGGTCAGTTACTGGCGTTTTACCCTACTAAAATTAAAAAATCGCGGGAAATGTTAATTCATAATCACAGTTTTAAATAAATGTATCAAACTGATCAAATACAACATATATAACCTTACTAAAGATTTAACAGTGTTATGGACAGTTTCCACAACAAAATAAAGTCATATACAGGTTGAACACTCTTACAGAAAGCTTATTATTTATGTTTATTAACTGAATGGCCAACAACTGTACGGTTTACCCTTTTCGTTAGTTTTAAGCTGTGAGTCAAATGAAGCTAATTCCAAATCCAGGTTCATCATTTTGAAAATTATTTAGTAGAAAGAAATAAATTAATAGATAATAAATGATGAAGAATGTATTTAAATATTGGTGCTACATATGTTTCGAGGAATTAACCTCGTCTACAGGCACGACTGCAATGAAACGGAATGATAGTCAAAACTTAAAATTGTTAGTATAAAATAGTAAAATAAAATGTAATACTGTCAGTAGGTTCCTTTAAAGGACATTTACATAAAGATACACAAGTGTAATTCTGATTAACAATCTGGTAGGTAGCAATTACAAAAATCTTTTTCTATAGTGAAACTGTAAATTAAATTAAATTAAATTACAATAATATACTATACAACAAATAAATGGCGTTATTCACGTGTTAAATATGATCGAAGAAACATTAAAAAGGTATTTTTTTTTATCTTTTCTTGATTGTATAATACGACGCAGTTACAACAGAATTTGATTGTAGTATATTTTTCTAAGTTAAAATAACGAGCATGGACAACAAATTGTTACGAACGAACGGAAATTTCTTCTATATAACTTTATTGAGTAAGCGTGAAACAGATTGTGATGGTCAAGAGTTTAAAAATTTGATTGCGCAGGTCATAAAAGATATAAAATCAAAAAATATGAAATTAAAAAAAGGGGGCGAAAACCTAAATTTAATTGCTATCAGATGATTACATGAACTTCAAAAAGTATCTATCATCGAAGTTAGTGACTTCATTCATTATTAAATCTCCATTAAGTTTCTTATGTGTAAGGATTTCGAATTCTTCCATATCTAGTTCTCTTGATTTATTTATTTTGTTTATCAGGTATATATTATTAGAGTTACATGTGTGGTTTTCATTAATTAAGTGTCTGTAAAATGTTGAATTGTTTGTGTGTAAATATTCCCCTATAATCCTGCACCTACTCATAATTACCTTTTGTTATAATTTCTATGAATATAATTACCTTTGTAAATAGATTTGTTAAGCTTTTATATTGTGGAGAGTGTTTCTTTGTAGAGTGTATATTGTGTATATTTTTGATTTAATAAACATACATATATAATTTGTTCAAAATAAATTTGCTGTTTATGGATACACAATAATTAGGATTCTACAAAATGATCAACTGAAAAACATAAATACAAAATGTAAAATACTAAAATAAAGTATGTAAACTTCAGGAACAATGGATAAAAGTTGATTAGTATTCTATTTTCCATGATAAGACAGTATTCAAATGTTTTTATTTCAGAAAACAAATGACACTTGATTTTTTTAATACCAATGTACCCCTTCATTAAGGTCATTTGATAGCGATTTTTATTCTTTTTATAACTAGGTAAAATGTTACTAAAATATGTTCCCTAAAAGATTTTGAACAAAATTCAAAATTCAGTTATTTTCACGAATACATGAGTCAAGCTACTTAAGATCTTATTTGTCTTCACAAATGAGTAAGCTTAATGTGGCAGAAACTAGTTTATTTAAATAAGTTAGTATATGAAAAACTAAAAATGGTTCATTTCATAGAGGCTGAACTCAGAAAGTAATTTTAATTATGGTCGGTTACAGGCACATGAAACTGGCAATGTTAAAGATCTATCGAAGTCTGATTCGAGAGATTTACAATAAATGAAGTTAAAAAAGCTTGATATTTTAATATAAGTCCCAAAATATCTTCCAAATCGAAATTTTCTTCCAAATTTAATTTCTTAAATTCTTGCAAACTTCTTTTATGATAAGTTGGACTAACGTCGCGCAGTGAATGTCGAACATTTTAAACATTTGTTTCCGTGGAAACGATGTTATTTTAATTGGTTAATTTACTATTCATTTATTTTATTTTAGAATGTAAATGTGATTTACGGTTAATAATTCGAAATATTTGATAGTCTCGAATGTCTAGATTAATGTTATTTGTGAAATTACCATAATAACAATTTTAACATTTCTTTCAAACATTTTCTAGTTTAGGGTTACTAATTAAAGTATAAGTTAATTTTAGGTCGTTATAAAGAAAATAAAAATCTCTATCAAGTGAGCCTAATGAAAGGGTACTTCTTTTATTTAAAAAATCAAGTGCAATTTGTAGCTCATTTTTTTAAGTTTTTGAAAGTTTCTTAGTTTTTTTTAAGTTGATATTTACGTAGATATATGCTATAATCCATACATAATGAGCAGTCTGTATAAATTTATTAATACAAATTTATTTATTAGTTTACAATTTAAAGTTATTTATTAAGAAACTTAGTTTTAATATTTTGCAATTTTATTTTTTCAAGTTAAAATCTAAAAATTGTTGTTGTACTCATTGCTTACCGATGATATAAAAATACATTTCATGTTGATGTCCTTAATTTGAATGGATTAATATTATATGTGTATGTAGGACATTATGTTAATCATTTTTAGATAATATTTGAAAATTAACGATTATTGTTTAGTTATTAAGAAACGTGCCTTCTTTATACGAACTTATCTTTCTAAATTATTTTTAAAACAAAAAAAAACTCAACACAGTCAACGAAATTCATGTATTTATACAACATTCTTTACAATTAAATAATTAAATATCGTGATTACATACTCAAGCGCATTCACAGTATAATTCTACATTAATTCGGTTATTAACGATAGCCGAAAAATAAGAAAAGTATGGTTAATCCTTAAAATTGAAAATAATAGTTGAAGCGTAACTTATTTCAAACCCATAATACTTTCATATTAACGTTTTCATTGGCAATCGGTTCAACTGGCACTGAATTTGACCTTTGATGGGTCGCTGGTTTTGCCCAAATTTTGCGATCATCAATAGGTTTGGGTTTTTGATATTTCATTTCAGACAAATTACTTCGTTCGTTCACATGATAATCTTGTAGGCTGTAATAAGTATTTTCGTTATGGAGCATGCTCCTTAGCAAAGCTTCTTTTGTTAATGTTTCTTCGGTTATAGTTGAAGATATAATTGGCAATCCAACTTCTTGGAAAGAATTCATTGATGAAAATCCACTTTCGTCTTCGGCCGAACTTATGCTACTGACTGGAGGTGAGGATGATTTTTCTGGCTCATATTTATATTTTTCCTTGTTACATTTTTCAATTGGAACTATAAAGTTATCTTGGGAAATTTCTTTTTTGTTGGTTGATGTCTCGCAACGTCTTCTCGCACCAAATGGAGAATCGTTAGATCGTAAAGATAATTTTCTTGAAAACCTTTTTTCTTTTTCTGGTACTAACAGCTTCGGGCTTAGAGAAATTGCGGTCGGTTGTGTTCTATCGGCCGGAAACTCTTTTGCTAATTGGGATAAAAAAGTCATATCATCTTCCGGTTCATTATTAACGTGTGCTAAATTGGGTTCCCTTGTATTTAATAACGACTGCGCTGTTCTCAAAAGACGAAATGCTTCTTGTGCCAATTTTTCAGGTGGGATCTCATCTGGGGCTACATCTGGTTTTTTGTGCTTCCTAAAATTAAAATGAAATGAAATCTTTACATCAAAAATTAATTATTTTTAAAGAACGTACCATAAATCATCGTAAGGATTAAAAGTAGCAGATTTATTGGGAGATATTTCTAAAGTTGCTACATGATGTTCACTTTTTGACCTGTGAACTGGTTGATTAACAGATTTCTTTCCTAATATTTCTAAGCTTCGATGCGCTCTCTCTAAAAATGTTACAACTTGCTTCATCACCGCTCGATACATTTCTCTGCTAGCTTCAGTCTATAAAAAGATTAAAATAACGCAATAAGAGGTTTTAGATAATTACAAAAAAAGCGATTTCTTCTAAAATAGATTATTACCTGTTTTAATTGCCATTGTAAAGTATCGATTTGCGATTGATACAAGATATTCTCTATGGGTGGCATTAATCTTCGATCTGATGATGAGCACAAAGACTCCCTTCTACTATTAGGTGTACTATGGCAAGAGTTATGTCGGGTATCTTCAATAAGCTTGAAGTTATCCTGAAACAAAATAAGAAAATTAATTATCTAATAAGGTTAATCAAGCAGCCTTATTATTATGTAACTTAAAATCACTTTAAAGTGATTAATAACCAATAATTAAATTAATTCGCATTGCATAACACGGGCGAGTATTCTACATTGTAGGCGTTTCAAACTATCAGTCATTCCATCTATCAGTAGAAACCTTTCATCATTTCACACGCCGATCTTCCATTCATAACTTTGAAATTCCTATGCAATATTTATTACAAAAGCCACAAGTTCCGACACAATGCAACAATTCTCTTTTGACGAACAGGTTCATATTGTTATTAATTACCATCCTCGAAGACGTTATGCAACAAACGATTTTAGCCAACAATTTCTTGTGGGGTAATCATGACGACGAGGAGTTATTGACACGATTACCAACCAGCGCACAAATGTTCGTTGCTTTGAAGCACTCCGTGTGACAACCTAGTGTGTAGATATCATTAGAACGTTATTATAACAATAAAAGTGCTTGAAAAGCATTAATTTGTTCTCACTGACGACGGCACAATTACAATTTGCCTTTCACATTTACCGTTTAAATGCTGCGATCAAAACGAGCGACTTTTTTTTAAACCCGACAGGGGAAAGAGTTCGATTTATCGATATGTTTTATCGAGAAGTGCTGCTGGGTTGGCTCATTATGTAACAGAATGACTAGGAAATGTGTGCAATAGAGCAGGTTGAATATATGTTTTTGTTCTATACGCACCGAATGATTTCCAATAAGATATGTTTTAAGTGGAACGTTCAGTTCAATTCTATTTAAGTATTTGAGAAACCATAATTGATGTTGAATTTTATGTAACGTGTTGTGTAATAATTTAGTGTAGATTTAGACGTACAATTAAAATACTTATAAGAATATTAAAGTAATTGATGAAAAATTGTTTCGGTGTAAAATGAGTTAAATAGAGAATTGATTCATTTTAAAACGTATGATTGGTTTAAAGATGGAAATGAAAGCTTACTTTCATATCAATTTAAAGATAACAAAATTTTCTTCTAATTACACTAGTTTACAAGAAAAATCTCAGACTATAATATTTTAAAGACTATTTTATAATGTAGAATGTTGTACTGTTCTGAATCTGTCCTCAGTTTTTCGTCATCACGTCCAGTTTTCGAGATATACATAATTTAATTACTTAATTTAAAAAACACAGTAACGGGTCATGTTCAGTATATGGACATGAAAGTGGACATCCAGATGAACATTTTAAGATATTGACGGCATAAATCGGACTTTCCGTTATACAGCCTAAAACACTACAGCCTAAAACAGCTCAACAAAATCAGATTTTTTGACATTTTTCCCATTTTCTTTTCTCTTAATCGCACCGTAACAAAAAATAATTATATATGAACAAAAAAGTTTGCTATTCTATCCTGTAGAACATTTAATTTTCTAAATTTTGAAGTATTGGACATCATGATCGAATATATTTTACCAGAGATATCGTTAATTTACGACAATCTTGCATAATTTTTTTTTTGCCATTTTCACTGTATTGCTGAAACATTACTACGGACAATTTTTTTTAATAAAGAAGTATTTTGACTGTTCCAGGCACTAACCGTAAACGTTAAATTCATTAAAATCAATATTATTATTTTGATACTAATTCAGTATAACGCATTTGAATGGAAAGTTTCTGTAGATTTAAAAGTAGTTGCCGCAGTAAAGAAATTTCCTAATTTCTACATTTTAAGCATTGACTTCTATGATTTTCAGGTAATTGTGGTGGTTACAGGCTTACAAGGCGATTTTACAAAATATTGCTGTTTCCTTTGTTTGTGGGATAGCTGATCGAGAGAGCATCATTATGTGCGCAAAAACTGGCCTTCTAGAGAACACTACGATGCTTTCAATGTCACCAGCATCTGTCATATTGCCTCCACTACATGCGTTTGATGAGAAACTTTGCGAAAACGTTGCATATATGCAAACATCTCACTCAAAATCCATTTTCTCCATTTGTACTTAGATTTCTTTTCATGCAATCTTGGAGGAGAATATGACGAACAAGGCGAGCGGTTCCATCAAGATTTAATGACATTGGAAATATGTTATCAATGTTACTGCGACGCAAGGATGATGGGAGATTATTCCTGGAATGTTATTAAAAAAATTGACCCAAAGACATACAAAAAATTATCGAAAAGTAATAGAGTGCACATAGTGGAACCCTGCCAAAATCAAATCCTCCTAACCAACTATGCTTAATGTTCAACATTTAGAACAGATAAAATAATATTGAATTTAGTGAATTTAATGTTTATAGTTAGTGCCTGGAAAAGTTAAAATACTTCTTTATTAAAAAAGAATTGTATGTAATAATGTTTCAACAATACAGTGAAAATGGCAAAAAATGAAATTTTGCACGATTGTCTTAAATTACCTTCTCTTATATCTCAGCTAATATACATTCGACCATGATGTTCAATGCTTCAAAATTTAGAGAATTAAATGTTCTATAGGATACAATAGCTAACTTTTTTAGTCATATACAATTCTTTTTCATTACGGTGCGATTAAGTGAAAAGAAAATGACAAAAATGTCAAAATATTTGATTTTGTTGAGTTGTTTTAGGCTGTAGCAAAATAACGGAAAGTCCGAATTATGCCGTCCATTTTCATGTCTATATAGTTACAGAAGTACCCTATGCAAAATAACAAATATACTGAACATGAACCGTTACGGTGTTTTTTAATTTACGATTTTCCAGATTTTTGACTTGATACTGCTTCTAGAAGACTTGATATTGCCTCTTGAAGATTTGAAATGCTTCCAGACGACTTGAAATATTTCCTAAAGACTTAATACTGCTTCTAAAAAAGTTGATACTGCTTGTAAAACTGGAAAAACTGCTAACAGAAGAACTAACACTAGACCTAGAAATAGAAAGTTTTGGGTTTTGTCATGCATCTTCAGATGCACGACTAAACTTGAATCTCTCCACTTCTAGATCTACTGTTAGTTCTAGTTTTATATTATTAGATCTGACTCGACATCTAGAACTAGAAACATTTGGGTTTAACCGTCTTAAACCTCTTAGCCGTACTTAGTACGGCTAAACCCGAATGATTCTAGTTGTAGGTCTAGTGCTAATGCTAGTTTTACATAAATTGAAATATACAGGGTTGATAAATATGGTTTGTAAATATATTTTACAAGCTGGAGTTGGATAAATATGAAATCAATATGGATTATGATTTCTTGACGTATTCGACTATTTTTTACTTAAATTGTCGGTGTTTCCTTAATAGTTGATTTTATTAAGAGAAGGGTCCGATTTTAACATTTTGCGATCTTACATCACTAGAAACTCGTGATAGATACACATGAAATCGGTATGGATTATGATTTCATGGGGTATAATATTCCAAGAAATATCATAATTTCTGAATATTGTTTATTCAGAAAGTCTTTCTCTATATCCTTCACTACTTATGTAAAATTAATATGTATAAATAAAAATAAAAGACATCTATTCCTCAGAATATGTATTAAATATACTTGGGACCGGTTTCGTTAATACTAAATTAACATCATCAACCAAATCTACAAGCGAATTAGAATATTAAAATTTAAAACAAATTAAAATTATATAAAGCTTTTTTTTTGTTTAAACTGTACAATCTGTCTATATTGACAATAAGTAAGTGTTTTATATATATATAATATAAAGCTAAAGTATAAATTAAAACTTACAGTCAATTTAAAATTCAATCATATAAAAACCACATAAAAATAAGTAATATAGACAAACAAACATTTAAACACATTAAAATTGTTAAAAAAATAAAATAAAACATAAAAACAATAATAAATCTAATATTGTTCAACATAAATTAAATCATAATCATAACATTGATTTTAGCAACGTTAAAATGTTACATAAATGTAAAAAAGGCTAAAAAATTAGATTTATTAGAACAATTTGAAATTGATAAATATAAGAAAAACCAAGACATTACTTTAATGAATGAACAACTTGACTCCGACTACAAACCGCTATATTCCTTCTTAAAAATTTGATTTTTTTTTAACTGTGTTAAATTTCCAAAACTGGTTCAATTTCTGTTGGTTCAGTCTGCTTTTTACTCTTGTGTCGTACACTTATACAATTTTATTTTATTTTAACAATTTTAATGTTATTATTGTATGTTATTATTTAATGTTATTAAATGTTTGTTTGTTTATATTGTTTATTTCTATGTGGTTTTTATATGATTGAATTTTAAATTGACTGTAAGTTTTAATGTACACTTTAGCTTTATATAATTTTAATTTCCTTTATGTTTTAATATTCTAATTCGCTTGTAGATTTGGCTGATGATGTTAATTTAGTATTAACGAAACCGGTCCCAAGTATATTTAATACATTTTCTGAGGAACAGAAGTCTTTCATTTTTATTTATAAATATTATATTTTACCTTAGTAATTATGGACTTATTCAACTTACGTTCAACTTAATTTTATTGAAAAAAATGGACCGATTTTGACATTTTGTGATTTATGGCATATTACTTGAAACTCGTGATACTCGCCACCTAAACGAGACAATAATTAAAAAAAGGAGGAACGGATAGAACCTCAAATCGACTAAGGAATGATTTTGGGACACCGACAATTTTGGGATACCGTTATTTTTCATAGATTTCTTTACAGTTTTTCTAATAGTTGCTGGGAACATTATGACAGAAAATGATCATCTGTAAAAGTTTGTTACAGCGACTTTCATCTGTCTTCTTTAATCATTCTTTTATCCAGTGTCACTGTTTTATTCGAAGCACCAAAACACTTGTAGGAAACTAATAAAATATAAATATTTTCCACTAATTTGACATACAGATTCGGTTTATGTGAAATCCGTAACTGAGTTAATAGGATCTATATGGTTTTTTTTTTTAATTTCATATAAGTGTGGGAAAGTTGATGTCCTTTGTTTATTCATACATTTCCGTTATGTTAATTTTATAGCCTTTATTCATTCCGTGCAACATTGTTGTATTTTTATTGATGTTAAAGTCATGGTTCTTGTAGTTAAGATGTTTATTAGAAACTGAGTTAGATCTTCGTTCTTATACTTCTCCCTGTTTTACCTATATATATTGCACAACAAGTACCACAATCTTTATATCAATATTATTATCAAGTTAGTTCTTTATGATTTTTTCAATTATTTGTAGTGATTCATGAATTGGAATGTTGGTGTACAGCAGGGGTTCCCAAAGTGCGGTCTGCGATGTATGTACTAGAGTCAATATTGAATACAATTGGGCGCATTGGATTGTTAGGTTTGTGAATTTTAAGTTAATGCATACAAACTATTTTTAGAATTTTAGGGTTTATTTTAGGATTCATGGGTATAAAACTTTTAGAATGATAAATTATGTTTGAGTGTTATATTTGTTATATTAATTATGTTTTCATAGAATCGTAAGCTTCTTTTAGATTTTTTTTGGTTTTTGATGGAGTTGTTTGCGGTAAGGAAAGCTATACATTTCTTGATGTAAGAGCTAGTTGTAGATTTGTTCTTATGTTTCATTTTCGATTCCTTTCATTGCAGTTTTGAGTTCAATGTCGATTTCAACTATATTTGTTGTGTTTTTATAACATATTTTCCTCCTTTGCTAAGTAGAGCTACGTTTTCTTCTTCAAAAGCAAGTGAAATCAAATTAGTGATTTTCGATGGAAGTTGTGACTTGATTCTTGATTATTTCAATTGGTTTGTACGTAGGATGTGAATTTTTTATTATTAAATAACGAAAGTTGTGACCCATTTTACCAGTTCAAATTTCTGATCAATTGGTTAGAACGTTCTAACTATAAAGTGTCTAATTGATATGTGATTTATTTTTTGTGGAGAATAGTCAGTCTATGAAGATGGCCTGCGGCCAAAACTAATCAGACTCATATTTTAATTTTATTTTAATAAAACATATATCACTACGTTCAAATACTTTATCTTTACTTAAACACTATGGTGATAAAAGGGATAATATTAAATCATAAGTAATAATTTTAAGAATAAAGTTTGCTTTTTTAAAAAATGCTTTTTTCTAAAACGTTCGAATCATGTGTTGTACCAACAAGATGTAAAATCACGATTTCATCTAATTATCACCTTTTGTACGCAAAATGTGTACATGAGTAATATCGCTAGTGATAAAGCTTGCCACTACTTTGTACTAATAATTTTTTTAATAACAAGATATATTTTGTATTCATGCAGCTGAGAACAACAATGTTAAGAAGTCATATTGCTAAAAATAAACGATTCCGCTACGAATCCATTTTCAAATTTTTTCACTTTCTACAACATTTATGCATCTGATAGCAAAAGCATCTGTGTATAGATTAACCAAATTATTTTTTCTATTTTTCTCCGCCGTCTTTTTTATATTGTTTTTTTTTACATTTTTAAAAACCAAAATTTTATTAGTTACTGATAATTGTAAACATCTACACGTGTTTTTAATAGTTATGAATAACTAAAATAATATTATTAATAAGGCAATTAAAGAAAAAAATAAATTGCAAAAAATAACATATCTGTGAAGAATTAAATTATAGGTTTTATTCTATAAACGATAATTGATTTTTTTATTAACAGTGGTTGACCGCAGGTATTTGGTAACATAAAAACTATAACCATATATGTATATCGATAAATTTCTCTTTTCGAAATCCCTATTTTATCAGGACTTGATATCATAACCAAGATAAATTTATAAAACCAGTGACCACGAACATTCTAATTTAACCTCAAATCTATTGAATGCACTTTAAAATTTAAAATATTAATCAGTTTATGTTAATTTAACGGCAGAGTAAACATATAGGTCCAATTATATTAAAACCCCATGATAATCATGCGGACTGGTTTCGTTTAAATTCTGTTCGAATTGCGGTTTCGTAACTATGCGTAATCACGGCAATCCATTACAAACCGCAAACCTGTCGTGAAACTTCTCAATATCAGAGATCTGCAGAAATTCATTTTATTGACAAATAAGGTATCGCATAACTGATACGTAAAACTCGCAATAACTTTAGGTACAGTGTTGTTGACGCCTCGAAACGAGTGCTATCATCTTTTAGATGCCGCGGCATGACTCGGCCATAAAATCTTTACTTCAGTCAATAAACCCGATAGCCATGATCCATAAAAATGGGCGCCATTCGGTCCGGCTATCAAGATCCGTTTTGGAAAATTCGCATAATAAAACGAAATCCACCGCCGCTCGCCGTCGTCCAAACAACTCTTTCTCTGTCACAAGGAACGTGATAAAAGAAGAACTTCTTGCTTACAACCTTCACGTGGGCCTTCGAATTCCGTGACCTTCACCTTGAGGTCATTATGAGAACTCGTAGAGCATTAATTTCTTCTTTGTTATGGAGATATCGGTGGTATGCGAAATATTCAGGTCATAATAAGAATTAAAAAAAGGTGTCCTCGCGAATAAGTTTAAATCGACTCATGGAGAAATTTTTAACTTACCATATCAAATGTTTAAAATTTTTGGAATAGTTGCGTCTTGTTGGAGAAACTCACGAGTACTAACATGAAATAGGTTGAGGCATAACGTAATATCTACAAACTAATATTAGACGTGCGTTCTAAAAGCAATATATAGGACATCAGATTAAGATTTTATCAAAATTGCAACGGCCACACAACATTCTCTCGACTTAGCCGGAGATCGTTCTCAAGACGCGGTAATTTGCCATAAATCCAACTCGCGCGATCAGAATTCCAGTAATTTTTGTTATATCTACCATTAGCGAAGGTAAAAAAGGTTCGTTTACGACGCCCGACGATCGCGATGCAATGAAATATTTCTGCACGTGACGGGTTCACGGTGGGATTATGAGCGCAATCGATACCTATGAGAGAGAACTTCTCCTCCTCGAAGAGAAGGTAAGCCGAGGTTAATGGAACTCAAGTTTAAAAAAAAATAATAAGAAAATAAAGAGCTGATTAAATTACAATGTGTGAGAACATAATTCTTTATATGAAAGCGTTGAACGTTATAATATAATAATAATGATGATTAAAAAGAAAATCACAGTTAATATTAATATAATCTATGAAAACAGAGGATAAAAAAATGAAATTGTATGAGATGACAATAGCCTTCTCCAAAACATTTCAAAACAAAACCAAACAAAGACGAAAAAAGTTAGCGTAAATAATCACCCAATTATTACTAGCAAGTTGAAGAGATCTTGACTTTGAATTATACCGTGAGCACAAAAATTGCAGGGTGAGTAACGCAAGTTTCGTGTTTGGTACGACCTGCAATAAACCGGGTAATTGAACGTAAGGCAACCAGATGCTAATAAGATACAGGAAACGATCGCGAGAGATCCGGGAACGTAACTGATCTAACATTAAGCATAGTAGAACGAGAAACAAAAATCAACGAGCTGTTAACATAAACGTGACCGCGGGCATTTCTAAAAGCGTCGGATTCCGTTCAAATCGCTTTCGTGTTCGGCTATCTCGACCTTAAACGAGTAAACTGGTAAAACGGTGAAGGTGGTGGTGTCGTTCTTACATCATGATCTTCCGTAAAATAGTTTTAATAAATTCTCAAGTCAGGTTAGCAAGACAGCTAAAACGTTTGTATGTTGTAACAACCGCACCTTTACAAAGGATAACTTCACCTACTTGAAATAGTTAAATTACTTTGAACTTAAAATCTGGTTAAATAAGTTACTACTTTCAATTCGTTTGTCAGATGATAACATTTTACTTCAACACGAACTTTTATGATTTTATCTGTAGTTATACAACAACATAAATACTATACTAACGAAATAGGAATGCAAAACAAAACAGCTTTATAATAACAATAAAATTTATTTTTTGGAAATTTTATGAATTGTAATAACATGTACATGTATGAACGATAAAATGAATGGACTGGACTGAATAATTGACAATGATAAATAATTATTGTTTAGCATTCCGACCTGTTTTTGCATATCGTGTGCACAGCATGGTACAGTCACTTCCCCTCCTATAAACATGAATAAACAGATCAATTTGGTAAAAAAATTTAAAAATTGAAACTGTCTTTCCTTTGAATTTTTATTTTATGAAAATTAAATTATCTCGCTGTGGTGACAGGTTGAGTTTTTATTTGTTTCTAACAAGAGAAGGATGTTGAAAATTAACAAAAAATTCTCCAGGAAGCCTAAGTGGTTTATCGTATACAGATTCTGCGGATGAACAACCTTAGTCTTCTTTAAGAGATGACCTGATGCCTATGAGAACCAAGGGTTAGGCTGGTTCCACGTCGTTGTGTTACCTCAGGCAGTGGAGATATATGCAACGGAATGACTCCACGGAAGTAGAGACCTGTAATCGACAGCTGAGTCGATAATACAGAGAACGCGGTTAGAAAAAAGCAAAGAAGAGGTTTAAGTTTGAAGAAATACAGTTGAAGATTGATTTGATTAATGGTGAGTCAAGTTATGAAGAAGATCGAGTGGCATTCGAAAAAAGATATCAAGTAATGTCGAAAAGTGATGTGCTCTTGGAAAGGGAGAGTGTAACTAATGAATTAGACAGTCGAAGTCTGCAACAAATGTCATTGCTGATGATTTTATACGATTGCCAACCTTAGATTTGGAAACGTATGATGGTTCATACGAAAACTGGCGTGGCTCTAAGGATACGTTTGAGGCCACGGTTGGATAATCCAAAATTGAGCAAGGTTCAAAGATTTAGATATTTACAAGACTGATTGACTTTGGTAAGGATGCTGAATCTATCCAGTTAATCCAAGTATCGAATGATGGATTTGATGTTGCTTGGTAGATTCCATGTGATTGCTTTGATAATAAAAATACTTTCTATTCTCGCACATATAAAATCAATTGTCAGAAATCAAATCAGAAAATAGTATTCTGTTGGGAAAGTTTTATGAGATATATTTGAAACATTTTGGTGATCCAGTAGATTCCTGGGGAACATTGTTGATATACTTGATTATATCTAAATTTTATAATGTAACATAAAAATGTTGGGAAACTGAGACAAATTGTACCTACATTAAATGAACTGAATAATTTTTTGAAGCAAAAATGTTTATTACTGGAAACCATAATATGCAAATCAGAACAACATAATAAGATTATTGCTAGTAATAAAACTGTAGAACTGCTACACATCTATCGAATTTGAGAGAGTTTTGTTGTTATTACTTTGAAAAGGATCATACTATTTTTAAATGTAAAGATTTTCTGGCATTTAACATAAATAAAAGAAGGGCTGAAACAAGGAGATTAAATTTATGTTTTTTATGCTTGGGAAGGCAACATCTATATATTGACTGCAAGGCAAAACATTATTCCAAATATGGTGGGAAACATAATATTCTTCTGCATACTGAGTAGAGGGCTTCTGAAGTCGATAATACGTCAGAGGTAACTGGGCACACACAACAACATGTCGACGGTCAGATATTATTATGTACTGCGATGATTTTGCTAGAAAACCATTTTGGTAACAATATAAGTGCACGAGCGATTCTAGATAGTGGCTCTACTGCAAATTAAATTGAAAACTGAAGAAAAATTTGTAAAAATTTCTGGAGTTAACAGTTCATCATTTTGGGTAAAGAATATCTCAACAACGACAGTTGCTTCAGAAAAAGGAAAATTTGCAACGACTTTATCATGTTTGATTATTAGTACAATTACTGTGAACAGTCGAACATTCATTTTATTTCGCGACAGATAGACATTTTGTTAGGTGTGCAGATATTTTATGAATTAATTCTGAATGGGCAGATTAAATTGTATACGATTATGTTGAGAAAATCCTATTACAGATGGCAATAAAAAGATATCGTAACTTGGTACGAAGATTAGAAGAAAATCCTTCCCTGAAAACTGGATACTATCAATTTTTGCAACACTATGAAAACGCTGATTACATGTCGAAAGTTGATAAATTGCATGAGGAAACTCTAATGCTAATTGAGGGAGATTTGAAACGAGAAGCTTACTATATACCACATCATGCAGTACACAAAATGGACATATGCTCTTCCAAAATAAGGGTCGTATTTGATACCAGTGCCAAAAGCAGTAACTGGTTGTTACTAAATGATATCTTAATTAATGGTCCAGTAATTCAAAGTGAATTATTTGCTATACTACTACGATTTAGAGAATATGATGTAGTATTTTCTGCGGATGTAAAGCAGATATTTCGTCAGGTATTAGTATGTGAAAAGCAACGAGATTGGCAAAGGATTCTGTGGGGAAAAATGTAAATGACAAAATTGGAATATTTAGACTGAATACTTATGGTTTAAAATCTGCCACCTATCTGACGACTAGGTGCATTAATAAAATATGTACGTTGATGACTTTGGAGCTAACTGCATATCTGAAGCTTTAAAACTCAAAAGGGAAATCAACGATATTCTGAAGATGGTTGTTTTGAGCTGGGAAAGACAGCAGATCAAATGATAAACATTTCATACGCAGCCCCGTACTGTGAATTTAGAGAATCAATATTTACTCTGCACAACGTGTTCGCCACAATGTTTGCTCCTCCTCTAATGCACCTGATATCTGATATGAATTGTGTTATATAACTAATTGTAAGATATCGTGTTTGACGTGGAGATTATGTTATGTTAGAAATAATTGTGTTGATTACTGGTTTATGGGCAATATAAAGCACAAATGTAAATAGCTTATGTTTAAAGAATTTGATACTAGTCTAAATTGCTAAGAATGCTCTATTAAAAGTTGAATAATTTATTTGGCTTGAGGTTAATTTTTGAGTAAAAAATATAAAAGATTGTGTTTTATTGTCTATAATCTATGATAAAAGTGTTCCTATACCTTTACATGAGACGTCTATCGTCACTGAAAGAGTTGCTTGTGGTGATGGGTGTGTATAGGTGTAGAGTGACGGATTTTAGTAGAAGTTCTTTAGCTGTAGTGAAAGAAATGTGACACCAAAATTACATTTTGTTAGTTGAGGTGTGCGAGTTATTGAATAATGAATGAGTCATATTGGATTATAGTACCAACATTTGTTTGGTTTCGCAAAATGTTATAGCTGATTTAAGATGTAAGTCTAGAAAACTAATTATAAGTGATTTATTTTTTTATTTTCAAGGTGAAATGTAAGTTAAGATCAAGCTGATTGATAAAGTTATAGAACAGATTTAGTGACTAAAGATCTCCTTCCCATATACAAAACACATCGTCAACAAACCTAATCCAAGTTCTTATATTGAGTAATATAAGGTCTAGATATTTTAGATTTCGGTTCTATGTTACATATTCTATTTTTTCTTAAATTATCTAGCTTTCGCTTCTTTCTTTAGTTGTCTTCTTTAATGATTCTACCACGATGAGGAAATAATTCCTTCTATCTCTAAAAAATGATAATGTACTCTTAATCGTTTAAGTAAGTTATTGAGCTTCTCATACTTTTCATTAAGCTTCCTGAAATTTAAGATTACCGCATTTAATCTTAGCAAGAGATAGAATTATGTTATATTTTATGAATATGTTTATGTAATTGTTGTGGTTCTTTGTAATTTTAACGCAGATTCTATCAAATCCATGAATTAAAATGGTTGTTGTGAATTACCACAATTTGTGAACGTGGCAAGAAACAATTAATAATTATAAAATTGGAGAAAAAGTTGTTGGGTAAGAATCATGATCTTGTATGTTGTGTTTAAGTGTGAGAAAATAAACGTTTTTTTTTGTGTAAATGTAATTGTAATAACGTTTAATTGTGAAATTACTTGGTTCATTAGGTAAGAAATTTGTTAAAACTTGATGATGGGAATAGTTCCCGAAACGTCGGCTTTAATTGTAATTGTTTACAAATAAACGTTTAAAGGAGGAAAATGATCTCATATTTCATATATTGAAATAACAATGAAGCCACCATATAGAAGAAATTGTAGATATAATTAAGAATTCTGTATGATCATGTTAAATAGTAGTTCATCATAATTTATGTATCTTATATTTCTGTATCTAATATCAGAAAATAAAAATCTAATTAACACACATTCTTTTATTACCTATTTGACAACATCAAATATTAAATTATTAAAAATCGGCACATTTTATTGTGCTTCATTTGAAACAAAATTAAATTAAACTGAGGGAACGTGAATAATAACCAATGATTACAAAATTTAACTCATCAAATTACAGTCAGAGTCACGAGTAACAGAAGTAAATACAGGGTGTGGTAATATTATGGAATAAATTCAACAAAACACAACATAATTATGTAAACATATTTTCAAAACTCACATTTCGAACCCACATTATTTCCCGATATTTATTATAATTTACTTATTGCTCAGTTGCCTCCCGAAATAGCATCAATTATTGTTGAGATGTGTATGATGAAACATGTATTATGACATTAATAATAAACCTGAGAGTGTATTTTTTAAAGGAGTTTTGTTAAAAAGACTGTCACTTTCAGAAGAAAAACGTCTCGATGATCTACTGTCTGATACTCAGATGCATCACCAACATTAATCTGACCAGAGAGAGGACATGATATTAATGGTTGGTTCTTTGATGATAAGTCAGAGTTTGTTATTCAAACTCTATCAGAGAATGTTTCTACAAACTCTTTCGGTTGCTTTGCTAGCTTCAGGCAAGGGGGATATTAGTGACTCTTAGCAATTACTAGTCATTTCATTCTCTTCATCAAATTCTGACGTAGCATCAAAATTATTTGTTAACAATCCTTCAACATTGTTATTTGTAAATTCTACAACGTATAATTCAGAAATTCTTAAAACAGTGCAAGATTTTTTTTATTCCTACCAATTTCTTTATGCAGATCATTCAGATCACAACACCAAATTTCTATCCAATCATAAATCAATTCCATTAACCAATTTTATTTAATCATAACGAATAAAATCCTTGTTTTTCGCAGTGTATACAGAGTATTAGACATAATGTAGATTTAAAAACTGAACAATCATGGTTGGAACTTTATTTGATTTATAACATGTACACCTGAACTTGAAATGCATTTGAACGACGGATCCAACATTTTATTGTAGGAAAATTTTGTTGCACAACTTAAAGGCTACATATTTCGCTGAATTGGGTTTCTGATAAAGATCAATGATATTGGTGGTAAAATTGACCACCAATGCTTCTTCATAGATAACTGCCCGAAGCAAAATAAAAATTAGAATTTTGAAAACGAATTCAGACATGGATTTCGTGCTTAGAAAAGCATCACTGAAAATATACACTACAAACTTTTTCTGCAAACGAAAGGTATGTAGTAATGTTTAACAATTCAATATTTGTGGCTTGTTATTATTGTACTAATAATAAGTTCTATTTCTTTTTTAATATATATACAGACTGGCCAACTACGCATGCAAAGTACCACAGTTATTTACAACTTTTCAAACTTTTCATAATTCTTAGTTTTATTCATTTTAATAATAAAATGTTAGTAATCAGTAGCCGGTGATTACTTTTGTGAATAAACACTGTGCTCGTGAAGCTGTGTTCATTTTGCGGTAATAACTGTTCTATTCAATCCGAGTTGTTATCATTTTATGAAGATAGCAATTATTTATTATAATTTAAAAATCATTAATTTGAGTTCGTAAGACATAATGATATAATAATACTGAATAGTACGAGAAGGTTTAATAACAAAATATACGGAACCCTTGTTAAGTATTTGTAGGGCTTTGTTACCAAATAATAAATATGGAGAGGTATCCCTAAAGGAAATAATCTTACGATATTAAGTCAGGAGAACGTAGGGACCATAATCCTTTAGACATGATATGTTCGCCAGGAACTGGAATAAAAAGCACATCGTTTAGCATTTCAGCATTACAAGTAGGATATGTAGCCCTGCCCATCTGCAACCAATAATAATTTTCTTCCTTATCAAGGAATAATTATATTGTATTTTATTATATTTTTTGCATAATAATACCTTGGTATAGAATATCGTTCAGTTTTTTTCTAAAGAATGAAGAGATCCTATTCGACGACAAGTTACAGTAAACCACACTTCAATCTTCTAGGAGTGCAAAGGGTTTTCATGAAAGACGTGAGGATTTTTTATTGTCCAAATTCTTGAGTTTTGGCTCTATACGTATACATTAAAGAGAAACCATGCGTCAGTGCGGAAGAAAACGGTACCAAGTTCTTTAATTCTGTGATAATCAATGGTCGTCCGAAACAATCTATAATACTCTAGATACTTTTGTTTATCCGGATCCTTCAATTCCTTTACACTGGAAACATGATTTGCATAAAATTTTAGCATGTTTTACGCTTTCTAAGCACTACTATATGAAATCTGAGTATGTGCTGAGTATGAGAAGACTCTCATACTTTAAACTTTTTGAAGATAAACACATTTCGAAGGCTGATTTTCCGTTTTTTTCTTGTTGTTTGTTAGCAAAAAATCCCGACATTCACGAAAACAAACGATTAAATGCGTGCATGTAAATGATTCTGAAAATATCGTTCAACAATGAAAAATCGTTGACGAACGATTAGGAAAATGGCATCTTTAGTAATCAGTAAATAACCGCAATAACAAAGTAGTCGAGAAAGAACAAAATTCAAATTTTTATTACCACCGCTTTTTATATGGGGAGGTATTTATTTTATTTTTTTGCAAACTAAACCTTACTCCCATACATTAATTATAATTAAGAAATATTAATTTTGTGATAATAATTTTTTAACTCAACCTGAATTTTCACTTTATTAAGATGATAATATTTTTAAGACCAATCTCAGTAATTTGTGATAAACCAAATTCTTAAGATTTCTTGAGCATGCTTTTCTTTTCATAAATAAGTTTATATCTACTTGGAAATTTCTTTTCATTCATGAGATAACAATTGGCGAAGTCAACTTGTGTTTCTGAAATGACAATTTTTGAAGTTATTTCAATTTTTTCGCTTTATGAAGATAATAATCATTTACAATTAATTTAAAAATCGCGATAAATCAAACTCCTAGGATAAAAAATCTAGGGTCCATAGCCCATTCGGGGCAAAATTTTTGTATATTTTTTTTATATTGTAATAATTACTTGTTGACATCAATAAATTTTGTTTCTCAAATTGTTAAGATATTTTGATAAAACGTTGATTATATATAGGAAAACATATCTACTAAATCATATCAGTAAATTAATAGAAAAATCACCAAATCAGAAAATTTTTATATAAAATCCAATCAAATCAATTATTAGACAAATTGAATAGGATTTTCTTGTTACGTTTATATTCGATGAGTTTTAATAAGTATTAAGCAACAACTCAACAATAATTACTTAATACTCATTGAAGTTCAAATATAATGATCTACAAGTATCATTAGATAATTCTGGTTCTATTATCGACATTTGTAATATAGTGAAAGTGAGAACGAATAAAAGTTTCATATCGTTGTGTTAGAATCATCTTCGTATCCTGCCTCTTCAGTCTATTGTTTTGTTTAAAAAAGTCATTACCATAAAAAGATATTCTACAAGAACTAAAGAACTCCATCATACATAAATTTGTAGGAAGTGTTAGAATTAATATAAAGTACAGATTCTCATAATGTATAGACACTTATTACTCCTCGGCACTTTCCTCGGCACATTCCACGAACGAAGAAAAAAGTAAGTTCAGCCAGAAAGTGCTTTGAGTGTTGCTGAAGAATAGGACGTGAAACCAGAATTTACTGCAAGGAATGCGAAATAGGCTTGCTGGTATACCATTTAACGTAGAAACTAATTTATGAAATAACTTACTTTATTTTACTATAATTGTACGAAATACTAGTATTTTTGCTTTGCACGGTTAAAGATTTTAATAAACACTGAAAATGAAATTACATTACGTAATTTTTTTAACAAACGATGTAATATTTCTCCCAATTAGTCCCATTTCTTCCCAACATTTTAATTACAAATCTGTTCTGGAGTATTATTACAATGGGTAAAAAAAAATAAAACAATGGTAAATTACTGTTGTAGTTGGATTTGTTCCTGCTTATAATAAACCAATAACCACTACTAGAAACGCTATTGTTGTAATATGGCAGACTTAATTAAGCATTGTCGCTTTTTCAAGTCCCCCACATGCAAGGATCTAAAGAATTGCGTAACGGCAAAGAACACGATATAGAAAGAAAAAGGTGAATTATTTTTTTACTCTGTGTTATTGTATGGCATAGTTGTGTAAATTAGAAATGATATAAAAGGATATACTATTAATGTTGTAAATTTCGTTTAGCAATTTCTAAAACATATGCCGAGCTTGTTAAGATTATTAATGGAAAGGTTTATTTGGTTCGATACTTACCCGTTACTTTAACTCCACCTGTTTTACACCTCATTTTATTCGCTTTAAATTCTTGCTTGTTAGCGCATATTTTAAAATTAAAAATAACAGTAGTTTTGGTAGTGAAGTTAATGAGGACTTGGAAATATGACGTGACAACATGCTATGTCGTTTATCTTTGTTATAGTGGTCGCGTTGGAATTTACTTACGAGTGTTAAAATCTGATTTGTCACTACTGGAAGTATTCTTAATTAAGACACTAACCTTAAGATTGTTTTAGCTTTTTTTATTAAAGTGTGAAAAACGCGTATCGAAACTTCTTAACGCCCCACTTGTTTCGGTAACTTTTACAGTTATTTTCCGTTCGCAAAACATTTGTTTAAAGGAAAAAATCGCGACAGGAAAAAGTGATTTTTGCAAGATCTACTTTCAGATTGTCGTATTTCCTGATTTCAATATTTTTTTGGTTCTTTTATAACACATGGTAGCTGCAGGACATTTTGAGCGTGCCGTAAATTGAGGCGGAAGTTGTTGGAATTTAGTGAAAAGAAAAAGATTACTATTTGGGAGTGATGTAATTTTGAAGTTTTTTTGATGTTAAAAATTGACTTAATTATTTACGGTTATTTTTAAATAAAATACTTTTAAATCTTTTTTGACAAGATAATTGAAACGGAAATGTTTTTTTGCATGGTATAGATAGAAATTTGTGATAATACAAGCGAAATAGTCAAATTAGTAGTTGAAATAGTTTAGCAAAAATAGTTTAAAGCGGCTTCTGTGAACATATAGATTACATCTACTTTTAGTTATGCATGCACGCGAAACCCCTCGGGCGGCTTCCATTATTCAGTAGCAAAATTTATAATGCATTAAACTCTAAATCCTGACATTATTACGGTTGCAGTACGGCGCTGGGCTTATTGCCTCGAAAACGACCCTCAGGTATTTCACGTAAATCGTCCAGGTCATTTTCAGAAAACGTTCTATCTCACACCTTAACGGCTCCATCGTTTATAAGTAAACGAGTGGGCAGCAGCGAATGTTCTCAGATCGAAAATATGCTGCGATTCGAATGCCTGCCGGCTACTTGCAAACCCATCGGATTAATTCCAATCTTGTAGTAGTACGTGCGCGTTAAAATCGTTCGGATCGTGATGTAGAAAGGAACACAAATCATCATGCTCAAGGAGGTTCTATTTCGCGTAGGTCTTGGAACGGATTGAGCTATGAACTATAATAAGTTCTCAACCTTTTCGATCTAATTTACATGAGAATTGATTTGGTATAAGTAATGGTCTCGATTACTGCTTATGAAACTCTCATTTGGTTACAAAACAGTATTAGATATTTATCTGATATTTACAGAATTTATTTTCAATTCAGAAAAAATGTAAATACAATTTTTTTTTATGTAAATCATTAAAAAATATATAGTTCAAGTCCTCATTCTTTTTAATTATATTAGGCGAGGTACTTAAATTGAAACGACCTGATAACTCATAAATCATCAATTTTACCGACAAAGGTTTCAGATAAAACTTTCATACTATGATTGTGATGAAAAATGCTTATTTGTTTGCCTTAGATAGGTCTAATCCGAGGCAAACAAATAAGCATAAATGTTGCTAAGGTTCTAAGTATCCATTTTAAAATTTACGGCATACTATGTATAATTGATGTATACCATCTCCAAAAACAGCAAAAACTTTTATGATAGTTACTTTCTGAGTCCAAGATTTATACATACTGAAAATCAAATTCATGTCCGCACTACGAAACGTGTTGGAATAAAGCATTACTAGACTTTTTTACAGTCACTTGCATGTTTTAAGATTCTACTTTTTAACCAATGACTGTTCTGACTCACATGCTTTTCATCAAACCCCTTGCATGAAACACAATAAATCAAGTTGGATCTAAACTTATCATTAGTCCTATCCTTAAGTTTCTTAAAATGTTTCCATAATTTGTTCTCACAACACTCTATAATACTTATGTTATCAATACATTTCAACATTTTCTTGTCACTTAACCTTCCTATGTATAGAAGCTTTTTAGAACTGCAACGCTCTGTATTAATTAATTCAGGACTAGCTAAACTGATCTGATGTGAATACGTTGAAAACAAAATTTTCCTGACCAATTTGAGAGCATAACCATTGATGACAACATTTTCTCTAAGGAAATTAAGATTTTGTTTGTAAAAAGTGCGTCCCGAGTACGTTGGCTTTACGCAACAGTCAAATTGAATGAGGTTATTTTCAGTTTTAATCATTATCGTATCTAGGAAAGAAATACAGCTATCTTTTTCGATCTCAATTATACGCATATATAGATAAAAAAGCACAGATATATACGCATATTATTATGCGCATCTGTTAATTATATGCATTCCTTATTACAAAATATGCACACACATTATAAAATTGTCAATATTGAACTCCGATTCTAGTTGCACAAAATTAAAAAATAATAAACTAACAAAATGCAATGATGTTTAAACCTTTTGAAAATTATTTGACAGTGTATGAACATTGTTTGTAATGAACCATAAACGCTAATCCATAACCACACTCAACCTAAATATGAAGATTTTGAAGAAATTGTCATAAATCGTCAAACTGTCATCATTTAAGAATCTTACCACAAAAATTAATAGAAACGGAAAAATTTAAATCGATGGAGAAATGTCTTATTCATGAAAATTATTCGTTATGGTCTAAGGATGCATAATCTAGAATTTGATACTCGCTAGAATTTGGCTATTACATTTTTGCAGTAATAATCTCTAAATCTTTAGAATAGAATATCACAATTGATAATTTTTATTACAAAACTCAATGAAGTAGAAAAGCATAATCCTTAATCAGTTACAACCTAGATATGAGAAAATTGCAGGAATACTCTAAAAAACTAAGACAGAAATTCTTTTTACATGAATATTGTTGGCAATGAACCATAAACGCTTAGTCCATAACCAGATAAAATCAAAATAAAAACTCTGGGGGAATTGTCAAAATTCTCAAAAACTCGTTCTTTAAGAGTTTTACTACAAAAAATAAATTTCTATAACAATTTTTGTGGGATTAAATTTCCTGATTCCTGAATAATGTATAACTTGTTATGTGTACAAATCGTAATGTATGACACAGTTTCCTTAACTTTTACCCAATTAGAATCAAGATTCAGTCAGCGTGCATCTCCCGAATATCAAGCTTTTCGTGAATTACCTTGTTTCTTGCAATTTTAGTTCTGTATGTTGTATTCGCCATCTTGATTTTTGAAAAATTCATAAGTCTGACACCAGATTCGTAATCAGCACCCAAAAGATCTAACCATTCCAAGTTTCATAAAAAAATCAAGAGAAAATGAAAAAGTGTTGAATGATCTAAATTTAAAACTAACACTAGAACTATTACTAGGTCTAATACTACATCTATCTACTATATTAATTAATACTAGATCTAAAACTTAAACATTCGG
Source organism: Onthophagus sagittarius (assembly GCA_036711965.1). Classification (NCBI taxonomy): domain Eukaryota; kingdom Metazoa; phylum Arthropoda; class Insecta; order Coleoptera; family Scarabaeidae; genus Onthophagus; species Onthophagus sagittarius. The sequence continues at coordinate 52,484,953 of JASERS010000001.1, forward strand.
GTTTTGTTGCCGTGCGTCTTCTGAAAAAGTGGAATCTTTGTCCTGCAAACAATGATCAGTAATTAATTGTCATTTTTTTCCACAATTCTGCTAACCAGATCCAACGGAATGTCAGTAAAAAGAATAAAACATCTAAAGGTATCAAAATATGACCCTGAGGAAGGCTATACCCTCTAAATTCACCCACAAATTGAAAGTTGTTGATAATGTTGTAGATAATTCTAGTGTTAAAAGTTAAACCCAAAATTGTAGCAATGTGACGTGACGAAGCGCAAGATGTTGTACCAATTAATAATACGATTGGCTTCAAAGGTAAGGAATACCTTTGAAGCCTATATATATTTTGGAAAATAGTATGCTTTAATAAGGATTGAGTTATTGGTTCTAAGTTGTTTCTTTTCACCGATGTTTCGCCGACATCATAACAGCTATTTTATATTTTTGCTTTTAATTCCTGCTGACCGAACATCCGATTAATTATTATCTATTTCCTGATCACATTGTCTGATATGGAAGAAATTTACAAAATTCTGAATGGCATAATGAGTAGCGCCGTTGGAATTGATGGTATAAGTCTAAAATTGGCACAGCTGTGTCGCTCAACAATTGTGCTCTATTTGTGCCATATCTGTAATTAGTATATCCAGTTTTCTACCTTTCCTGAACATTGGAAACTCAACTTACATGTACGTAGATGATACAACTAGTTATACCATAGATTTCACACAAATCTTATAAATAACACTAAAGAAGAGATTATTTCTGATATGCGTCCACTTATCAGTGAAGCCAAAAAATCTGTTTTCTGCTGTCTTTAAAAAATCTGCTGTCTTTAAAAGTGAACGTAGTTTGGAAGTTGTGTTGGATAGCGGCCTAAGGTATAGGAAGCATTCCGGACTACAACATATTTATTTCCTCTTAGATTGCTGTATAGAAATAGACACCTGTTTAACATAAAACTCAAAATTTAATTTTTCGATACTCTATCGTTATTACTTTTCAATTTCAGTGATGTACTTTATCATCTCTGTATAGATAGAATACTCCAATGTGATACATGTAGAATACAGAGAGTTCGAAATGCATATTTGGAATTATATACGGTTTTCGAGGGCGGGTCAGGGTATCTTACACTTTGCAATGTGCTAGCTGGCTAAATATGGCACAGTGTGTATGTCCAGGGCAAAGCAAGTCGGGTGAACAAATAAAGAAATAAATCAAAGTACAATAAAAATTATTTGATCTAAAAATGAAAAGAAAATTAACCCAACAATTCTAATTATCGGCATTAAACAACCGCACGATATCATTAAATAAAATTATTGGATAAAATTGAGAAATTTATACAGATAAAATAAAAAAAAAACCAGAACGAATACAGTGAACATATGTGACTCTCACACTCATGTAATTATTAGCAATAACACGCCATATTATTTTGATCCCTTTTTACACAGAAGAAACTGTATTAGCCGCAGTATTTAGCCGTAACAAACATAAAATACAATAAATTTATTCGTTACCTTAAGATTAGATTTCTTTTCTCTGTGTGTGAACTGAATAAATTCAACAAATTATATACCTTTGTTTTTATTTAAAATATAGAGTAAATTTTAAAATATAGAGTCCCAAAAATTTCCGTTAGGTGGTGTATTTAAAAATAGTCATTTTGTATTTGTAAAGTTATATTCATTGTGTACCGCATTCGTTTTGTATCGCCGGTAATAAATCGTACTGTTTAGTCTGACACACATACTTAAAACACCATTTAGCAATAATATTATGTTATATATTGTCGATTGCTACTTGTTAACTTGCTGAAGTGCTAAGCCGTCATAGAAGTATGCATATATTTTATTTCCGTTTACATAAATGAGCATGGTGTTTAACCATAATTTTAGAGGCCATGGTATCGTTGCTAGCATTAATATTAAATATGTGGAAATAAATTCAAAAATGAGCTACAGACTGAGCTAAAGATATTTTAGAAATCGTAAGGCAAGATAACGAGTGAATAAGGACTGAATGCTTATGCATAATTAATACAATGTGATATGTTGATGTAGTGAATTAATAAAATAGGTCGCATACAATATGTTCCTTGTCGCAAATTATTTAGACAGAACTAATTACATCGAATATGCTTATCATGCACATAAGATATAACAGGCTGAAGAATAAGAAAACATTAACAGTAGATTTAGAGATAAAAAATCACCGGAAGAGACTTTATAGAGTATAAAAACTATCCAAGATTACCAAAAAAAAATTTCCAAAGGGTATTGCTGTGAAAGAACTAGAAAAATAAGAGATTAAAATGACACAGGCATTTGGAGAATGGCTACTGGAGTATTGCTGGGAAGGAAATGGTGTTGGGAAAGGAAATACGTTGAGAAATTGAGAAGTGATGTAATGACAATAAAAAATGAAACAGAAATATAAAATTTATAAACTAACGAGTTGAAACGGTCTAACATACAGTGGAGTAATACAATGATGGGAGACTCGGTTAATGGAAGTACAAAGCAGAAACGAAAGATTTGTTATATCAATTGCAACTCGTTTTGACAGTTTATGGTTAGTTACTTTCTTTCTCTGCTTTGGGCAGTGTTGAAAGATGTCAAAATCTTGGTTGAGCTCAGAATATTATTGTTATTAATCACGTAAGTTGCTAGATTCAAATTTCTAAACCAGTAACACTGAAGAAGTGAGTTTATTAATATTATCATGTTGTCCGTTTGTTTCTACCTACAATTCATGTAATCGTTTTGGTGCTAGACTAACCCTTACTAGAGTCCAAGACGGACTAAAGGTGGGACAGAACCCGGGCATGCCATCTTGCCAAGAAATTATTAATTTATCCTTCACCGGCTCAGTTCGAAGGGCTTGGAAAAGCGTCCTAACACTAGACTAATACTACATCCAAAACTGGAAAGTTTCGGGTTTTGCCGTGCGTTTTTTAAAAAATGTTTGACATTTTGGATGGCATGTTGCAACCTTCTTCAGAAATGTATGTATATATATATACATAAATACGATAACTTTGTTTCTCTAGTTTTGGATATATATGGATATAGTATTAGTCCTAGTGGTAGTTTTAGTGTTGGTTCTAATTTTGGTTCGCTGTAAGGTAAATAAGTACTTTCATAATTTGAAGCTCGTTGATTTGCCTTTCAGTCAAGCCTGTGTTTAGGACGACGAGACTGTCAAAGATATCTTGTGTTGGATGATATCAGAAACACCGATGATATCCGGAACACTTCGATGGGAGATGTCTGTCTTTTGGTACATCTTTAGACTGGTAGATGTGATCAGACGATATACAAGGTATCCAAGAGGGCCTAAATACAATGTGCGGAAACGTACTCATCCCCGTATCGTTACAACAGAAGATAATATAGATTAAAGTTTCGTTAACACGCATGTGAAATAATCGTCACCAGATGGTTATAATAAAATTGTATCTACGAAAAAATTGTTTGGAATGAATAAGACAGCTATCTTACACCGTTCTATAAGTCACTGGATGGTATAACACAATTTCATCACGCAATTCTTCTTCATCAGTTTGCCAACTGATTTATTTTTAGAGCGTTAGTCTCGCAACTTAGTTTTGGATAAAAGTAAATCAGATATGGTGACACTATTACCAAAGAAAAGGTTGTCATCGTAAGTACGAAAGACGAAGGTTACTGATGTTCTCGAACCAGGTTAAACGGAATAAGGTACCTGCACATAAAAAGGTCGCAGGAATGATTGTTAAACATATGTTTTTTGGACCTAGACTACATTTTTCTGGAGTGTAAGTAATTTTTTTTATCTCATAATTCGATGTATTTTCTTAACAAAATGAAACTGTATTGTGTTTTATTTGTATTCTCCTCTTAATTTTTATAAATAATAAACTTAAATAAGTTACGAATTCTCACTTTTCCACTTTAATGTGGATGTACATGGATATATTGCTATTAATAGAAACAAATGCATACACAAAAAACGTACAATAAAATAATAAAATCAATAGATATATTTGAACTAACACTAGCACTAACACTAGAACTATCACTAGGACTAACACTAGATCTAAAACTAGAAACTTTCAGGTTTTGCCGTGCGTTTTTTGAAAAATGTTTGACGTTTCGGATGCCATATTGCAACCTTCTTCAGAAACTGGTTCTAACTGACAAAATCGGGGATCGTAAGACAATACATAGGTCGAAAAACTAATTAATTATTAATTTATATTAATTACAAGCTAATTACTAACTAATTACTGCGTCGTGTCCGGTTTGGGAGTAGTGTTCGTCTTCACCACCATCTTCCATGTTCGGCTGAGTTCCCAGCCATCATCATTCTCTGTTGACGTTGTTTTTATGTCGGTGGATTTCTATGGCTTCTCTTGTCAGCCGTTGATGATATTTATTATTCCTAGCCAGAACCTTTGTTTTGTCGAAGTTTATTTGGTGTCCCTCCGAATGGCAATGTTCCGCAATCGCCGACTGTTGAATCTTCCTCAGCCTCACATCCCTCTTGTGTTCCTTCATACGGCATTCGATGTTTCGTCCGGTTTGGCCAACGTAAAACTTCCCACAACTGCATGACAGCCGATGAACACCATACCTCTATTAAAAGAAGCAGGTGCCAATGTGAGTGTTTGGAGGTAGAAGTACTATTTTTACATGTTCTTGCAAGTTTGGGATGGGACGTGGCGTCATCTAGAAATAAGAGTACTTTTTTATTTTGCTTTCTCATTTTGTCATCAAATTGTTTTAACCACGAAGTTATAACATGTCTTGTCATCCGTGCCTTTTTATTACACTTCCTTTTCTAAAGGAAGTTTGTTGATGTGCAATTGTTTAAAGCAACAAGGGTTTTTATTTTTCCTGATGATTACCGAACCCTCCTTGTTTCTTCCTATGTTTACGCAAAATAATATTATCAATCTCTGTTTGGTTTTCTACCAGTACATTTATTGCCTTTGAAAATAAGCGTTTTGTTCGGCAGGATAAAACAGTCCAATTTCGTCTGTTTTTGATAAGTAGTTCTTCAATATCAATTCACAGTTGAACTGACTTCAGCTGATTCACGGTAAATGCTTTTGAAGTTTGTTTCATGTCTTCGACAAAATTTTTCAAACCATCAATTTGAAATTAAAACGTTTCTACTTTTGGGGTGCTCCCGCTGCCTTTTCTTTTAATAAAGATCTAGATATAGAAACATCTTGTTTCTATTTCTCACCTTACAGAATAAACTGTAAACTATTTGGTCAATAGCAAGTTCTACGGTTTTAGAAAATATTCTTTTTTGTTCTAGATTGGAATTTTCTTCAAACAACTTTTTAAAATGGGATTTATTATTTAATATGTCGTTCATTTGTGTCCCTCCAACTCCAATTTTTTCAGCCAACTGTGTACCATTACTGAACTTTTCAATTTTTGCATGTGTGTTGCAGGTTATAGAGTACTGACGACTGCGGGATAATCAATAATTATAAACGGTATAGTATAATATTGTTACAAGATAGCATTCAGGTTGAAGAAATATTTTAACTCTCATAGAATACAATAATGTATATTACTTTCAGTTAATGAAGGAGTTTTTATACTTTTACGATTACTTATTATTTATTTGATTTACATGGATTATTTATTACATGGAATTGTAATAGATTAAAAATTATCTAATTAAAGATTTCAACAGGTACCACATTATTAAAAGTTTAATATTAAACTGATGATAATCGCGTATACATTTTGAATAATTTTGCATAATTGGATAATTTCGCTATTTTTGATATTACAATATTGGGTTCATTATTTTTAACAAGACCTCAAAATACCCACAATAAAATCCATTATCGTTTGTAAAGTATCGTTCATTATTTTAGTATGTAGGATGCGTACACGTAGCACGTAGAGTAAAACACGGCTTTAAAGTTGGCAGAGAACAATAAACGGTTGTGGAAAGAAAGGAAAACGAGGATGCCGCGGTAAAAACAGAAACCGACGAACGTTGAATTGTTGGATACGTGGGTTAGTTGTTCTTCACCTGTACCTTCCGTGGTGACGGTTGGGCAGTGATTCACGTCCTCCACTGTCCGGAACGGAATGGAAGAGGACGAACACGGCTTACGTTTTCGCTTTGTTTTTAAAGAAAACACGAGGTCATTTGCATCAATGCCGGGAATCCTAGCGGCCGCCCGAACTCAACAGGGCGTATAATTTTATAGTACGCTAAACTCTTCTGCTTGTTTAGTTCGGGTATACGCGGGGTGAATACCCTGTAGAATTCACGTGCCGTTCAAAAGATATGTTTGGGATTTTGGACATCTGTTAGGATTACTACTTATAAACGAGCAAGCAGGCGTTTTTAATTTTATCACAAATTCTTGGAATTCACTAAATAACTTATCTCAAGGTTAAATCATCTTAGTCTCTCTGAGGCGGCTGATGAAGAATCTCGAACTCTAAACTAATTTGTATGCTGTTCACGGTGAAAGCATAATAATTTTTCAAAAAATCTGGTTCTCACGATTATTGGCACAGTTTAGTTCTTATCCCCATAAACATTTTATAACCGTTAACAAAAAGTGCGAGTCGAGCAAAACGTTTATAATGATATGCGGTAGTTGTAATTCAATCCTATCCTAAAATAGAACTCTACCGAGAAACTTTAACATTTACGTGCTTTTGCACGTTTGCTCATGGTGAGTTATATGCACAATTACGTTATACCTTGATAACCATCACTTTCACCGAAAGAAAGGCGCCGGGAAGAATAATGGCTTCAAAAAGCAGAGAAGAAAAAATCTATTCCCAGGTTGTGCGTTGTTGATGTCGTTTTCTCCCACTCGGTTCAAATAAAATTTCGTAATTGGTCTCCTAATGGGTAAGACAGGAGGAGTTCGCGACGGCTTTCTCTTGATATTTATCCCGCGTTGATTACAAGAGCAACATAACTTGCAATTTAGCCCGGGAGATAGACAATAAGACCACGATGGACGCGCAGATTTATAATGGCGGCTCTCCAGATATGCACACGACTTCCTGCACGCGGTTTATACCGCAATTCGAGTCGATTAATTTATATCCATGGTTCATCTGATCTTCGCTGCAATTGGCAACTACTCCCAGGTGCATAGACGCATTGGAAAAAAGATGAATTTATTGACGCTCTGTGATAAATTACAATAGATAAACCACGTTCCGGGGCACTCAATCTGCGCCGAGTTTTTCAAATTCCACAAAGTTAAGAATGTTCGGGTAAATTCCCGCAGAAAACTTCTTTCATCACTATTTCCACCATCAACTATATCTCACGCTTTCTACAAATTGATGTACAGAAGACTTTAAATATTATTACACAGCTTATTCGTCACGGAGTAATTTACAAGAATTTGCGACTATTTGAAAAATGTTAATCTTTGTGATATTGTTTCCGTTTTCAAGGTTGTACATTTACAATGTTAATATGACTTTTATGACTTTGATATTTACCCAATTAAACTGTAATAATATGTTTGATCCAATAAACAAGTGCGCTGCATCAATTTGATGTCGCAACAAACCATTACTCATTCTTAGTTAAGTAAAAGATTTAAGATATACTAAGACTTTTTTGCTCATCTATATTAATGAGTATTCCAATTTCACTGGCTACATCAGCTTTCATTTTCATAAGATAACACGTCACGGGGCTGAATAACTTAGCCGGTGTCGACTTCCGATAGGTGCGAGGCATGTGTGAAACTCAGAAATATGTTTCAAGCCTTTTACGGATCATTTGTTTATGCCCGACAGGAAGTGAAATGGCAACTTGAGGAATGCGTTTTTCGTAAAAATAACGCGTTTCACTGCCCGTCTCATAAGATTGAGTGTAAGATTTCTTACGGCTACGGTATTACAAGAGATGGCAAAAATTACAAAGAGTTAAGTTGTGAAAATACTGTTAACCCGCGATATAACAGATCTTGTTAAAACGTACATAACATTTTTATGTCGTACTATTAATATTATTTATTCTATACATCATTTAAATATGAATCACTGATAGAACTCAACAGTATGCTCATAGAAAATCTGGTAATCCCCGAGTTATCTATACGATTCATAAATCAAGGGCTATAGTTCTAGTGCTAGGTTTAGTATTAGTTCTACATTTAATTGTTTTTCACATCATCTACAATTAGACTTATTAGCAATCTTAAGAGATACGCAACTAAACATTAATCTTTCTTGTTTTCGATCTATTGTTAGCTTAGGAGAACTACTAGGAACGAAAATGTTACTGTAATGTAGAATAAATTGGAGAAACAATAGGCAAGATTTAGTGCTTAACACTTATGTTGGTTCACATTGAAAATTAGTGGGACATATATTATAACACTAAACCTTGAAACGATACGATCATAACCCCCCACGAAAGATTATCAGCAATTAAGATATTAAGAAGACAGGCCTTGGGAGCTTCAAACTATCTATTGAAAGAATTGGATTACGAGGATCCAGATTCAGAGAACAATTGCGTTCTAATGAGTAAAATAATATTTGAAGAAGATCTAAAAATGGTTACTCTGACTATTCGGAAAAAAAATACTGTGATGAGAGATGCTTTACCAGCACGAATAAAATTGTGAATCGGCCTGAGACATCTTTTTGTTTCTACAAAGTCATATGCAGACTGATTTTGACGGAAATTTCTAAACTCGTCGTAAAAGAATCAATACCTTTCATAACAACCTATCACATACATCTATTTCACTTCTGATACGATGTTTTTGTCTTAACACGATTTTTCAAAAATGATTAAGGAAATTGTATATTTTATGAAATGTAGATTGAAAGTATAGATTTTGTTACTACTCTTTATAAATTATAAAAAAAAATTATCAAGATAGAGAATTCGGTCGATTCTTCAAGAATGGATAAGGAAGTTTTAACTTTATAAAGTGCCACAAATGTAGGTTGAGTTCAAAAACTGATATCCCAATAACAAATTGAGATATTCAAGCATGGTTTCATTCCTCCAAAAATTGCAAGTGCTTTGCTTTATAAATAACAAACAAATCATCAAGATATCTTAAGAATTAGTTTTTTTAAGATTTTTCTTTTATAAATCATCAAGGAAGTTTATTTTAGGTGGAGTTCAAAACTTGTTGCCTCAAAAACAAAGTAAAATACTCAAGTATGGTCTCATTCTTTAAAAAGTGCATACTTTTCTTTATAAATAACAAAAAGATTCATCCAGGTATCTGAAGAATTGTGATTTTGTATGATATTTCAAATATGATTAAGACAATTTTACGAAATATTGCAGATTTAAGTTAAGTTCTAAACTGGATATCTTTTACTAGAACAAGTTTAACTTTTTTATATGACAAACAAAATCATGAAAACATCTTAAGAATTAGATTTTTACGATTTTTCAAATATAATTAAAATAATTTTTAATTTTATGGAATAGTGCAGATTTAAGTTAAGTTTTAAACAGAATCTTTCAAGAACGGACTGAGATACGTAAGTATGCTTTTGTTCTCGGAAATCTGTACACTTTCTTTTATAAATCACAGATTAGATATCAAATTTCATCAAGATATCTTCAGAATTTGATTTTCTTCGATTTTTCAAAAGTGGTTAAGAAAATTGTTTATTTTATGAAATACTACAAAGTTAGGTTGAGTATCTATTTATTAAGTATTAATTAAGAATTCGATTTTTACGATGTTTCAAAATTATTAAGGATATAAATCACAAACATTCCCGTATAAACAAGAAATAAATTCTTAAATGAATTTTAACAAGAATTTTTTAATATTGTTTACACCTAATTTTTAATTCTTTTGGCAGTGTATTTCTTGTGTAAAGAACACAATTGCTTAGTTGAAAATAGAGTTGCATTACTTTTACGTGGACATTTGCAACCCATTCTATATTGTATCGCGACCCAATTTAGGATCTTGATATTGTTCCCAGAAGACTTGATACTGTTTTAGAAGACTTGAAATGCTTTCACAAGACTTGTATTGCTTTCAGAAAAATAGATATTTCTCTGCAAGACTTAACAAATACTTTTAGAAGATTTGATACTGTTTATAGAAGACTTGATATTGCTTTTAGAAGACTTCATATTGTTTTAGAAGATTTGAAATACTTCCACAACACTTGAACTGCTTCCAGAAAACTTCAAATGCTTGTAGAATACTTGAAATGTTTCTAGAAGACTTCTATGCTACCAGAAGACTTGTAAAAATGACTTATAACTCACTCGGCTAACCTCGAATGTTTCTAGTTCTTGGTCTAGTTCTAGTTCTTGTGCTAGTGTAGTGCTCTAATTTTATATATTATTCAGCGTTAAATTGTTACATATTCTTCATTGAACTAGAACTAACACTAGACTTACAAGTAGAAACATGAGGCTAATTAAGGCGGTTACAACCGAAACTTTTTTGGATAGTTATTGCACTTTAATTAGCACTTTAAAGTGCAAATTAAAAGTTTTTAATTATTTCAAGATCAACCAAAGAAGAAATGAATTATAAAGAAAACAAAATATAATTACTAACTAATTTAAAACCTTTTAAACGGCACTTATTAGATTGATCAAAGCTTTAAATACTGCAAAATAAATATATTCTTCGTTCTCCGTATTTATTATTTTGATGCCAAGGTCGTTACTAAATGTACACTTGCCCATTACAGCATCGTTTCAGCCTCCCGATCAATGTCAACGATTACGACCAGTACCGCAATTACAAAAAGAACGAATATCACCGAACGAATATTATTCGCTCGCAAATTACCTCTGCATTTCAATTGTGTTTACGAGATGGCTTACATATCCGCTTGTTCGGGACAATAAGAGTCTGCGTATTTTTTAACGCATCCTGTCAGGTTTAACGCAACTATACTATAATTATGCTGAATGACTCATAGATACTACTTTAAGCACATTTCAGACATCGTAAAAATGGTCGTAAAAACGATTTGGCTGTTTCGTGTGTTTTGTAGTAGAATTTTTGGTTGTTTGTTTCGCTTTGTATGGTAATTTTTAGGAAGGAAAATTTGCCAATTGTAAGGAAATGACGCCATTTTTGTGTGATAAATTGTGTCGTGAGTAAACTGTGTTCGAAATCCTTTTAAGTAAATGGTGTTCACGCGTTACTAAACTGTATAATGGTTATATTATCGCTTCCTTCACGCAATCGCTACGCCGGTGGTAATAAATTGATTAATTGGCACCTGTTCTATAACGATTTAATTGACTTCTTATGTCTTTAACTTCATCGTTGCAGTTTCTTACTTTATAAAGTGTCATTTAAATATAAACGGGAAGGACGGGTACTGTTATAAACTAAAAGTAAATTGAGAGTGTAACAAAAAACCACATGCGCAACTTCGAAACGATTAAGATAACAGTAATAACAACTATACTAAAAAGAAACTTTAACTCAGAATATCTTATTTTCAAGAAGATAAAAGAACACGTATTGATGAACTGTTTGATTGAATAAAATTTATTAACTAATCTTTTCTGATAACCACACATCTTTTCAAATGTAGTCAAAAACTGTATGAAGTCAAACTTTAAGTCGGGAGATTGTACGAATAGTGTGCACTTCACAGAAGTTTGAAACTAATATATCGGGGTGTATTATTAAAGGTAATATATCTCATACAGCCACTAAGGATAAAGATAAAGATGACTGAAACAAAGAAATCGATGACGAAATATTCGTAAATTATCACTTTGAAAATATGGTTCCGACCAGATCAACTGCCGTCAATTATTCAATGCATCACCTATTTCACAAGTTATTAAGAAATCTATTACCCTGTTTCAACTTTACACCTGATAAAATATGGAATTTGGACAAGATACGTCTAACAACTATAAAAATTTCTCCGAAAAAAATAGCGGTGAGCGAAGCCAAAATGTAACTATAATTAACGAAATCTGTGTTCATACACATCTGTTCGCTCATAAAGTGAAAGGAAGACGACCCAGAGTAAAGTCGTGCATACTAAGAATACATGTGAAATGTCGAAATAGCAGCATAGAAAGAGAGGGCAAAATTGAAAAAATAAAATAGTTGAAAAGAAGTTATTAGAAATAAAAAGCAAGACAAAGTATTTTAAGTTAACTGGTTGAGCAGAGCTTTAGCGACAATGAAGCTTATGAAATATAAAGTGTTATTAAATGAAAATGAACTGAATTATCTAGATAAAGATGCCACATGTCGTGATTCAACGTACTTATGCTAGTATATCATCGACACCTGTTCCGCTACAACTATGTCGTTTGTTATCTCATTCTTCCACTAAATTATCTTCCTACATTATTGCAGTTAACCTTCTGATTTGAAACGAATGGCTGTCCTCAATTTTAATTAAGACATTTAGTTTATATAACACAAAACTATATGAAAATGAACAAGAATTCGGTATCTCGTATTGCTAAAGGTATTAAAAATTATTAAAAATCATTTTCTACTCATATTATGCCTGGAAAGTTATTAACTCCCTCTTCCAGTTTTTATTGCAGTTTGAACGATTTTCTCCGTTAGTACCAATTATTATTCCGCTACAGTTATAGTATAAACCCGAAACTAATTTATATATTGCAGTATCGCAGCCGCAAGTGACATCGATTAAGCTTTAAATAGAGAATCAATGACTTTGCATCATTAAGCCGAAGTCGCCTGCGGCCAAGGAGATTTTATTGATAGGTATCTTATCAACCCAAATTCATTTCACTGAACTGCTCAATTTGTTGCTTTGTCTCTGTCGCACGTGACATAATATTCACCCATAATTTATTATTATACTGGTTATTCTATGATATTGATTAGGAACTCAAACCAGCAAGCGATTTCGACTTATACTAGAATGAATAGTCTATTTCTTAACGCGGTCGCCTTCTATCTAAGACATTACAGTAGTGAGTTGATACATATTATAATAATTATAGTGCCTCGACTCTTATGGAGTCCTAATAAGGTGTAGTGTAATCTTGAAATAAATAATCTAATTTGTAAGATCTGTGTAAGATCACTTATGATAATAATGGTACCATTTTGACCCTCAATTTAATCAATAAAATAAGAAAAAAATTTTGAAGTTAAAAGAAATTTTTGAAATAAGTCGAAGTCGCTTAAGGTCGAGACTCGACACCTCATTTGTAAGTAAACCTGGCTTAATTAAGCGAAATCAGAAACTGACTATGTGTAAAGCTTAGATAAATTTAACCAACGCCTGGGATATCGCTATGTAGTCATCAATTTGCAATCGTTTGATATAAGACTCCATTGTTAATTTCAGTCAATGTTAGCCTTTGCCACATGCGATCTCAGTTTGATCAGGAAAATGTCTGATGTAAGATGTTCCGAAAAAAATTATTATACATATATTGATTATATATATTAAGATTTTGTTGTTTATTTTGCTGCTCTTTCATAGACACCGACTATGAAAGGGTCCAGTTGCTTCTTTTCCTTTGTTCCTCGTGCCTATAACTTCTGAGATTATAGCCATGACCACCTAAAGCTGCTTTAGCTTATCTCCGCTATACAGAATACATGTACATGTAATTATAGCACTTTTTCTCGATCTTAGCTGGAAGTAGTCCAAATCTGTACTCTTTACATACAAATCTTCAAGACTACAAATTTTACCAGTATTCTATTTTAATTGCCTCTTTGTTCTAGAAGACCGTTGGAATTCTAGAAGATTTTGCAAAACCGGTCAAACTAGAAAATAAATAAATATCATTGAAATACCTGGAATACAACCAATTAATACAATGAACTAAACATTGGTTTCATTGAATCTGATTACATTTTGATATCAGATAATTTTAATTTTATATTTTGGTATGGAATTAAATACAAACAATTAAAGCTAATTTAAGCTATTCCTCCACTGCTGTCGATGGTCAACATCTGCATTGTATATTCTCTATGGTTCACCACACAGTATATAAAAATAAATATGTGCCCGTTTATTTTACTGCTGTTAAATTATTAGGCAATAACTTTTAAAGTTTTAAGCACATATATCCATTATCTTTAACACTCCAACTCAGGAATTCCAATTTGATGTTTTTTCGCTAGTTATGTTTTAGTATTATAGCGTCTATTACAACGTCTTCACCAAATTATACGAAAATTATCTTAAAGATAATAATGCTTATGATTTCATTTAAATTATTATATATAAACGAAGAGATGAGATGCCAAAACTTGGTAAAAATCATAATAAAATACAAGGCATATTAAGAACCGAATACTAAACGTAAAGGCAGTGGAATAAGTGTTCATAATATCTATGACAAAAGATGCTTTGTTATATACTCCAAGGGCCACTTTTACCACCATTTGATAAATTTATTTAATAGTTAAAAATCGGCATAGCCAATGGGTGCGCTTCAGTACATTTTTACTAAATAATACATCAGCATCTACCACAGGATAGCTTAGCTTTAACAGGATAGGTTTCTAATATACCTGTTAGAGATAATTTTTATATCCTATACTTCATCCGTACTTTTCGGTATATTTCAGTAATCCAACTGATGATATGGTATCAGATGGTTTCTGTTCATGAGCTATTACTTTGTGAAACACTGTATATTTTACGTGAAAGTCTATCAACTTCTAAGCAACATGAGCTGTTATGTCTTCAAACTCCTGCTTATTACTTTGAAGTCTGCCAACATGTTGGCAGCTTGAGACACTATGTTTTTAAATGCCAGCTTACCACTTTGAAGTCTGCCACCTTATTGGCAGCATAATCTATTACACCTCTTTACTTCTCTCGTTTGCTTCAAACCTGTCACCTTGTTGGCAGAATGAGTTTTTACGTCCAATCATCAAATTCCCCTTCATCATCCTAAAGTCTACAACCTTGTTGGTAATATGAGTTACTATATCTCCAAATTCCCTTTTATTATTTTAAAGTCCACCAATTTGTTAGTAGCACGAGTTATTACGTCTTTAATCTCCTGCTAATTAGTTTAAAGTCTGTCACATTGTTGAGCTTGAGCATCATCCTAAAGTCTGTCAACTTGTTGGTAGCATTATGAATACTACGATATTTAACTGGTAATAAATGTTTGTATTCAAATCACAAAAGTCGCTTGAGGCCGAAACATTGGAGTTGATATAATGTTTGTACTAATTTATCCAAAGCATTTTCTATACTTAATCTATTTTGTATCGCCATAGAGATAAATAATTCTTTATAAATAATTATTCATCTCAACACGACAAGGTTACTTGTAACCAAGAAGTAGAGGTTGACAAGAAATTGATATAAATTCATATATTGTATTAACTTAATAAAATCCATAATAATGCATCAAATATATTCAAAACACTGAGATCACAACGGGCCAGATTTAATATGATATCTATACAAATTTGGTCAACACTATTTATTGAATACACTAAATATTATTATTACGCTATCCTTAAAACGGGTCAAATTGGATTTGGTATTAACACTATGTTTTCCAATATTGTAATAAAGCGTAATATTTAAAACATCGCGATTTCTTGCGATCAAGGTGATAAAATTAACTAATTTTATAGCGACATTAAGATGGTTAACATAATGCATAAATAATTTACTCAAAATGTCAAGGTTGTTTACTGCGATATCGGTACAGTCTTAGAGAAAACTACAATGGAATAGTTATTACATATTCTGAAAACGATGAGGTTGCTTGTAGCCTCCAAAATGATGCCAGACTATTTATCGTGCTCCTTTCTGGATTCATTAAATTTTGCTCGCTCAATGATCTGAAACATTAGTCCTACTTAACTCATGCATTACATCATTGAGTTGAGTTAGGTTGTATTGGGCTGGGTTATATTATTAATCATTCGAGGGATATAAGCAACAGGGATAGGGACATCAGGGACAGAAGTTATTAGTTATTTCAGACGGACGTTGATAAGAGAGGGAACATACACTGAAAGATATGGGGAGATAATTACGGGGCGGCTTACAAAATATATTGTGAAGGAAAGGAAGAAGCTGGTTTTTGACTTTTTTGACAATGAGTAGAAAGTCAAAAGGTAATTTCAACTATTAACCAACTAATTTCAAAGTATCAGTTTCTTTTATGACAATACCGGTTTTTAATTCCTCTCATAATTCGTCCAGAATTCCAACCCGAAATCTCGGTATAAAAGCTCTAATTAATAAACTCTATTAAATAAGTTTAGGTTGGAAATGATTCGAAATAGTTGTGAAACGTTTCAAAAAATTAAAATGGGTTTCCAATTTACTTCTACATTAATTTATTACCACCAAGCATTTATAAAATTATACTGGTTTATTTATGATTTTAAACATTTTCAACAATTTCTAAACATATTACTTATTATTAAATGATAACACTCTTCTATGATCAGTAAACTTTTAGATTTTGATCTATTTTATTATCTGTTTTTATTTTAATTGTATTAAGGGCGAGGTCGTTGAAAACAGTTAAAATAGTCAATGAGTCAATTGGTTGCCGAGTTTTGATCCATAAAATAGTCGTTTCCTTAATGGGAGCGCGATAGCTAAGTAATTGATGCAATAAACCTTTCAAGAGACAACGTGTTCGCGCTACCAACCGCAGCACCACAGTTTGTTGTCCAAAAGGAATCAAGAGACAAAACTTAACGGTTTCAACACGGTGCATGCACATGGCGAGATATAAAGTTTCGCACTGAATGTTGTCTTTCATGCACCCTTTTTTTGCATTTTACTCGCGACTAATGATGTTTTACACGTGTTAACGTTTGATCCTTAATAGCGTTTGACATAACGCAAATGGTTCTCGAGCAAAAATAAGAGTGGTGAAATAGAGGCGTAAATTTTTGAATTAATAGATTCAATTTAAAACTTATCGTTCTATATCGTAATAAATGCATGTATTAAACTATTACTTGTCATCATTAATTAAGTAAGTAGCATGTTCGTACGAAGTTTGCTGCTCATAATTGTCTTCATTACTCACTCAAACATAAAGTGTTAATTTCACACGAGCACGAGCCCGAAACTGAAATTAAATCGGTAATGAGCAAAGACCGGAATGTGCATTCTAAGCCTCATCGTTGTAATTTGGGCCAAACTTCAAAGAAGTCAAGTATAAATAGATCTGAAAACACCGTTTTTAGGAAAATTAATTTTTTTCTTTATTATGTTGAGTTACTTAGGATACAATAGAGCGTATCTCTATTCAGTTTGGTTGCTCGAGGCTTCCATTATATTCCTTCATTCCGTATTTTTTCTATAGTAATAGAGAAGGTTTATTAAAACGTATGAGCACTCCGGTAGATAGAGATAGGCAGGAAAGAATTACTATAATGGGGAACGACCTCGGGTGAGTTGGTAACTTGTTGTATTCGGACGTGATCTATTAGAGATGTCAGTCTTCGGTTTCATTCTAACGTCCGAGAATGGATATTCAACCTTGGTACCAATCCCTCAATGAAACGGACTTGGGTTTGTTTAAAATCACGTCTTAATTTTTAAAGAACTAAAAAAATTTACTTGGTTGGATTTAGTAACTGATATTAAAAAAATGAAAGGTGTGAGATTAATAAAGTATGTTATAAACGGCATTTTTACGACCACCAACATTGAAAAGAGTCCACCGTGAATAGAAAAACAGGAAATCCAATTCTAGTTTTGCAAGATTCTCTTCTTTGACATCCTGTAAGTTCTGCGTAATCCGCCTGTCATAATTTTCCAACGGCACAGTAGAGAAAAAAACTTTCCACGACGTTGTTACACGCATAACCTTGTTTCCTTTTCCGACCCGACACTGTGCTCATAAAACTCGGCTACAAGGATCATTATATTACATGTTCTTTGAAAACTTTCGTCTACATCAACTCACCTAAACATCATTAAAATCGGAAGTTAACATCATAAGTAGATTAGTAGTTATTTTAAAATACAGGAAAAAAGTTACAACGTTGACGACACGACAATACAACGAAGACTTCTACATTTACATACAAAACGTAAAATTTTAATCGTTTCCGTCTATTCTGGGAACCAAACATTGAACGGAAATTGACTTAACGGGAATACCCTTTCTCTTATTTCTTTTAATAAAAGAATAACAGATTTAGAACAAAAAAATGATAATAGCCAATGAATAAAATATTATAACACGTGTAAATTGAAAGGATTAAACTAATAATTATGTAAATAAACCAGAAAATTCTTTAAACTAAACAACCTTGTCTTTAAAAAATCTGCCGACACATAAATACCATAAAATATCTAGTCTTATTAACTTAAATAAGCAATTTATATCGAAATCATTTATGCATTAATTAAACCAATTCCAAACTCACTATAAAAGCTTGTGTAAACAAACCAACAAGTATTCTCACACTCTAATCGAACACAAATCCAATTAATCCTCACACACACATACTCAAGAAGCCGGTAATAAGAACTTTCAGCCGCAATACGAGAGGACAATTCACGTTCCATACTTTCACATTTTATAGAATAAGTAGGAAGGCAAGTTATATACAAGTTTGTGAGGTCGTAACAACGCAGAAACTGTGCGAACAGTGAACAATCATAAATTATGACCATCGTTAGTCCGTACTTGTATAATTATGCAGAACGACTTCATGGGTACACTCAGGTTGTACTATCCGACAACGACGACAAAAAAAATAAATCGAATTCGATTAGCGATGAATTGAAAGCGTTCCAGCCTTAAAAGAAAGAAACAGAAATCTGAGATCTACTACGACAACGCTATAAAAGAAAAGTCCAGGTTTTGTCGAGTTTTACGCGTTTCCGAGAATATCAAAGAGAACATCTTCGCGGGAGGCTCATTGTACTTACACCGACCATTATTCCCACGCGATTTCTTTGGTAATTAACTTAACGGTTAAAACAGCAGTATCTGATAAGTTTTTTTTATTCGTTAACGTTAAAATATTTAAAACACGTTCAAATGGCTTTGAAAATGAAATTGAATAAAAATCCTGAAACTCGTATTTTTTAATTTAATCAACTCCCTTAAATCTTTTGTAATAAGGTTGATTTAGATTTCATCAAATTTATTGAGAATATTGATGATGAAGTTATAGCTAATTCAAAAATATTTTGAACTGTTTTGATAGAACTTGGATAGGATCGTCGCCAAGAATTTCAAAAAGCGCCAACAGTAATACCAACAATTACAAAGTTTCTTTAAACGAAATAGGTTGACATTTTAGCACAACTTCTTGAATAAAAATTTTAAAAAATGGATATCTGGTTTTATGAGACTCTCTAATGCACTCACTTTCACAAAACTGCGTTAACTCTTTCTATTTGCAAAAGTTGAAGCACCTTACTGAAATTTTAAGAAAGCATGAAACTTCAAAATATCTCATTCAAGTCAAAAAATCATGTTTAAAGTTAACCTAAATTCAAAATGTAAAATATATATATAATGCAGCTCAAAGAATTGTTGATGCAAAAGCAAATCATTGAAATGAGGTGCTTTTAAGAATCACGGTAATTACTACAAAATGTACTGACTTCCATAAAAATTGTAACACCTAGAATTTGCTGAACAATTTTATTGAAATTTTCGTCAACGATGTCTTTCATTAGAACAAGCAAACGATTAAAATTTGAAAACATAAGAACTAATCTACAATTTTTTTTCAAACAATGAGTTTCTAGAGAACTCTGGAGATATGCAGATGTTAGTGATATTGATCTTACCCAAAATCCAAATATCGAGTTCAGGCCTCCCTCAGCTTCAAGCTCTTATATTCATACAAGGTAATTCAATATCAAACCCTTGTATGTTGAATAAAACGGCTACCAAAGTTTACACTTTGAAAAGTTTAAGCTAAGAGCAAGTTAAAGTGCAATTAAATAACTCTGACGTTTGTTGTGTCACCATAAAAGCTCTAACGGAAAAAGGAACTAAATATCATACCACCTCAAGCAAAATCAAAATTTTCGGATAGTAATTTGCAATAACTACCCTTCTTCTGACATTAATGACATTAAAACTGCAATTGAGGCCCATTGAAATGTATTCAAAAAGCTGCGTACTATTAACAAGATGATAGATGGAAAAGGACCATCCACTATCAAGAAGGAGAGCAAAGGACATTAAGAAAACCTGCCAGGCAACTCGATCTCATGATATTAAAACAAAGCTGAATAGGGCTACACGTCTGCTAAACTATGCTTTAAAACATTTTAAAAACGAAAACGTTAACAATTTTCAAAATAATCTGTCTAATGATGAACAAACTGTTAATATGCCTATAAGGAAAGCTGGTGTTTACTGGGCGCGAAGTAACAAAGATAAAATGAATACTTCCGCAAAACACTTGAATAACGTTTTTCAACCATACCCAGAATTCTCTTTGGTTTCCTAAAAGTTAATAAATCGTCCAGTTACGATCTCATGACTGGATTCGTTCTTAAACATATTCCTGGGCATGGGTTACGTATAGTACTACTAAACTTCAATGCAATATTAAGGATAGACTCATTTCAGATACAATGGAAGGTGTCTCAGATAACTATGATGCTGAAACATCCGTTGTTGTCTATTGAAAAAACTTCAGGATATTATTGTAAATAGAAAGTTAACTTCTAACTATCAATTTAGATTTTGAAAACAGCATGGCAATATAGAACAATGTAAGTACGAAGGTTTTCACGACCGGTCTTAACTGAACTAAAATTAGAACCACCACTAGCACTAACACTAGAACTGTCACTAGAACTAGCACTAGGACTAACATTAGATCTAAAACTAGAAACTTTCTGGTTTTGCCGTGCGTTTTTTTGAAAAAATGTTTGACATTTCGGTTGCCATATTGGAACCTTCTATACCTAACTATAGAACAAGTTCACAGAGTAATAAGATCAGCTAGAAATGCCGTAGAGGCGAAAAAATATTGTACAGCTGCATTTCTAGATGTATCACAAGCTTTTGACAGAGTATGGCATGAGGGTCTTACAGCCAAACTTAAAAACTATCAACCTCACTTAGTCTGTATGCTGTTGGAATCATATTTAACGCAAAGGTACTTCTCCATTAAATAAAATGACGCATATTCGCCGTTGCTAAAAATACATGCTGGAGTTCGACAGGATAATATTTTGAGGCCTACATTAACGAAACAAGAACACTATGATTACTTTTGTTGCGATGAATGTTTGATTGCATTGTATGTATATTAGATAAAATAATAAAAATATTATTACATCAAAACCTTGCATGAACACTGTGTTAGTGCTGACATTTGATTTAATTCTACTTTTGAAATAATAAACTTACCACTTATTGTTGTTTTTACGGTAGATTTTTGTAATATTGGAAAATAAAAAAAATAATTAGATGCTTCGCCGTGAATTGTAATGCACTCAATAGACAACGTGGCATGCTATCTATCAAGTTACGTCTGTGGTGCATCAACCCAAGCTTCTTGAATTCGTAGCCGCAGATCCAGCAAGTTATCTGGATGGGGTGGTAAATTACCCAGTCGTCTATCGACCTCATCCCATACAAGTTCAATGGGCGACAAATCAGACGACCGAGCAGACCATGGGAAGACAGCAATGTTAGCTCCTTTAAAAACAAAAATGAGATATTGCAGCTTCTGAAGATATGGAAGTGCAATAGGCTCTAGCACATTTGCAGTATAACAAGCAGCGTTTAAGTTGCTTTCGTGACATATTGTACTCCATATCATGACTCCTTGTTCTTCACGCAATCGTCTGACTCTCCTACAACTATCGTGGGCCCAGCGAAAAAATCAAGACTCGTCATTAAACACAATCTAATGTCAATCTTGAAATGGTGTAAGAGAAAGACGAGAAGAGATTTTCAATCGATCCAGCTGTTTCCGTTAAAGAACAATCCAAATGATTCTAGTTGGAGCGTTGAGTTGGGCTCCAAGTTGAGTTGGGTTACTTTAACGCTTAACAATAATCAAATTTAGAACTAACAAAGAACTAGAATTAATCGGTTTACCTTGGATTTTGTTGGGCTGTTTCGTTACATTGTGTTATACTTGCTTTGGGGTGGGTTAGATGCTAAATCACTAGAATCTAAATATAACCTAACCCAGCTTAACCTGGAAAACAACACACCTCAGCCGAACAAAATCTAAGACCATCCGAATGATTCTAGTTGTAGTGTTGTGTCGACTTGGGTTGTCTTCCAGATTGAGATGATTTAGTATAACACTCAATATTAACCAAATTTAAAGCTAATATGAAACTAGAATTAATCGGATCGCCTTTAAAATTTGTTAGGTTGAGTTGGGTTAGGTTGGGTTGGATTATATTTGGTTTAGGGTGGGTTAGACACTAATATTCGCCACTTTCCCACCACGTGGAAAAGCGCTGACGTCGTCGTGTTACCGAAACCCAGAGCGAACCTGACGTTCCCGCAAAACTACAGGCCCATCAGTTTGCTTTCTTGTCTCGGCAAGGTATGCGAGAGGGTCGTCCAGACGAGGCTACAAAGATCCGTTAGAGATCTTAAGCTCATCCAGGACGAACAGTTTGGTTTCCGACCCAAACATTCGACCGTACACCAGGTACTGCGACTTGTCGAACATATAACCGAAGGCTTCAATCGAAAGCAAAGCACTTGTGCTGTGTTTTTCGATGTTGCCAAAGCGTTCGACAAAGTATGGCATGAAGGACTTTTGTTCAAAATGCTAGAAGCGGGCGTGCCCCTGGGATTAGTCCAATTGATCGCCTCCTACCTTGACGGCAGGAAAGCGCGCATCAAACTGGAAGGTACGCGTTCGAGAGAGCGAATCCTAACTGCTGGCGTCCCTCAGGGGTCGTTGCTTTCACCGATACTTTTTTGTATCTTTGTAAGCGACTTACCCCGTTACGAGGGCACGCAGTTAGCGATGTACGCCGACGATGTGTGCATCTACAGCAGATCTTGGTCCCCCGAGGTCGCCGCTCGTAGACTGCAGGCAGCATCGGACGAGTTGCTCGACTACTTCGCAAAGTGGCGGGTCAAAATCAACGCTGATAAAAGTACCGCAGTACTTTTTACTCGGCGTAGACAGAGACCCCCCGATGCGTTGGTACTGCAAGGGGACGAGGTCCCCTGGAGTCCCGAAGCCAGGTATTTGGGTGTCATTCTGGACTCTAAACTTACTTGGAAAAGTCACATCGACGCGATGGCGAACCGGGCGAAGGCAGCTCTGGTCAATCTGTACGCTCTGATTAATCGTCGAAGTAAGTTGGATCCTCTTCGGAAGATTCGACTCTACAAAGCGGTCATCAGGTCTACGATGACTTACGCCTCTTCAGTCTGGGGTTACGCCGCGCACTCGCACGTGCAAAAACTCCAAGTGGTTCAGAACAAGGTCCTAAGGATGGCATTTGATGCACCTTGGTTTGTCAGTAATGCGACACTGCACAATGATTCCCAGATGGCGACCATCGAGGAATTCATTCGGGACAAGGCCAGTACCGAGTTGACGCGACTCGAAAACCACCCCAATCCCCTCCTAGCGGAATTAATGGATTATGACACAGAACACCTTCGCTACAAACGGCCAAGGTTGCTTCTAGTCTAACAATCCAGGACCCGACAATCCTTTCAATACCTACTCCCGATATCACTAAATCAGTGAACATTAATTAATATATTTTCCGTCTGTTTTAGATCCGATGAAGAGGGTTAAAGAAGAAATTCTAGGAACCTCAAGAGGCCCGTCAAGTTCACCGTTCACCGTTCAGATACTAATATTAAATTACTAGAACCTAAGTTACCCTAACCCAAGTATAAGTATGGAATAATAGTTCTACAGCCTTAACATCAATTTATAATAAAAAAAATATTCAGAAAATATTAGTGTCAACGAAGTTCGGATCATCTTTAATTTGACACAGCATTTCTTCACAAAATTGAAAACGTCTTCTTATCGATATTCAAAACTAGTTGACGAATCAAACTATGTGCATTTTGGAACATCGATCGGTTAACAAACGTACCATGGTTAAAGTAATGTTCTGTTTTCGTTAAATGTGCCGTTTATCTAGTAGATATTTAATTAATAATAATAGTAACATTTCTTTGTCAAAACTGTCTCCTTTACCATAACGCACATAACAATCATATATCATCACATCATAACTTGCTCCAGAAATGTGTAGTTTAGTAATATTTATACAAGCGTATGTTGCACCCCTTTACGGACCATTTGGGGCAGCATCTTAATCCCTTTGTAACATTTTGGTTTACACGAAAACATTTTTCGTAACAAACTTTCTCTCATGCCAATAATACGGCCACATTCAAAATCAATTAGAAAAAATGTTGATGTTGACGTACTCTTGGCATTGTTTTCCAGTTCAAAACAAAATTGTGAACAAATAATTAAGAAAATTGACAATCAATTACCCACTGATTTGTTTTTTTTTTTTCAAATTTATTGTTTCTAAGTGTAAACGAAAAAACAAAGAGGAACCAAAGTACTAGCCAGACTTTTTTCAGATTTTAATTCCTTTTTTGTTCTAATAAAAGACATCGTTGGCGAAAATTTTCAAAACATTCATTTGAACCTTCAAAATCAGCCAATAAGGAAAAATGTTGATGTTGACGTACTCTTCGCATTGTTTTCAAGTTCAAAACAAAATTGTGAACAGATAATTAGGAAATTAACAATCAATTATATACTGATTTGTTTTTTTTTCAAATTTATTGCTTTGAGTACAAAGGAAAATAGCAAAGAGGAACCAAAGTACTAGGCAGATTTTTTCAAATTGTAATCGCTTTTTTCTTCTAATGAAAGACATCGTTGATGAAAATTTCAATAAAGTTTTTTTATGGAAGTCATTTAAATATAATACAGTTGGTATCTAACTTTGATCCCATTGACGAATATCAGTTTTCCAGAAATAATGAGTTTGATTTAGGAAAGAACGAAGCGACATAATAGATTTCGAACAACTAAATAGAAAGTTTTAAATAACTCGAGTTAAAATTACAAGATATTAGGAACAAATGCTATAACAATGCTAATATCAAAAATACAATGAACAACAATAGAAAGACAATGGAAGTTTTAACAGGTATTACAATTAACGTTCATTAATTTCGAATAACGAATTGATTCATTATCTTTGCGGTTTTAGGTCAGTATAACTGCGTAACTCGTATAACGATATAATTTTTATAATCATGTACCCTTTTTGAAGTTGCATAAGACAATATGCATCATCTTCTTTCTTTTATATTGGTACCTGTTCATATCATTCTTCAGCAGGTTAATTATCCATTGTGAAGTCTACTGTATTAAAGGTATTAATTATAAAATTAAGTTTTAATATTATAAGTTTAATGATATTTAATAGAAGTAGATTCTGGGTGCCAATGCTTAACCCGATCTACTTTATCTTATCATTTAACGCGTATTAAATTTCGTATAAATTAATTAATATTCAATCACAAAAAGCTGCATAATTTTAATGGCCAAAACTGCTATATTGGGTGATTAGCAAGTCAAGTTGAGTAACCGGAAATTGTGTATAGAGGTGTTAAAAACATTGTGTCAAAAGACTACAGTTGAACAAAATATTAACATCATACTGTGCTACTGAAAGTTAGATATTGGTATATAATCATAATAATAAAATGCCTTTCTTTTTTCTTTGAATAAAGAAAATATTTTAAAAAAGAGGTTAAATAGGTGTTTTTTAATTAAGAAAGAAGTAATGGTAAACTCCTCCATGCACTGTAAAATGAATATTAATGTCTATTTTATTTTTTCTGCGATAATTCGAAAAAAAATAGTAAATTTGTTTTATTTGAAAAGGTAAGTGAGATGTTATACTTTCCAAAAATATGTCTAGCTTTATTCAAGACGTTATTGTGTGGAATAGATTCATAAACTTTCTTATCTTTCGCTGGTTTTATGTATAAAGGATCAGTCTTTCTCATCATTCTATAAATTAACTTATCAATGATACAAAACGGATATTCATTTTGACATGCTAACGTTTTGATGTAATTAAATTCTCTTATCTTATTCTTTTCAGATAAAGAGTATGATATTGCTCTATTTATAAAATATCTAAAATATGAAAGTTTTTGATTAGTTGGATGTCCGGATTCATATGGTTTTTGTCGTTTTAATAATAATTGATGTATTTAATTAACTTGCAACATGGATACAAATATTAAATATTAACGAAATTTGTATCCCTGAAACTCGAATGTACGTATCACAACTATATCTTATATTTATCGTCAAGTAGAAAGACCTCTCAATAATATAAATAATTAATAAATAAAATATTAATAATTAATAATATAATAATTAAATTAAATAATAATAAAAAATATAATAATTAATAAATAATCAGGAAAATGAAGAGACAGCAATTTGCGTCTAGCAAACATATTTAGCCAACCAATATCACGAAGATTATGCGAAATACGAGTATATTTTTAAATACCGAGTATCAACGCTATCTCATCACATACTTTGCCTATCCCATCAGTGAATCACATAGCTATTGCTTCAATATTAACGGCAAACAGTGATGATGAGGTACAGTGCAGGGATACTGGCATATGCTGTCCATGATAATACCTAAGTTTTTTACACCTTCACCTATCATGATAGTGATAACATTAAGACTAACTGTAAACTGTGGAATAAGTGATATGATTACCAAAGAACTACCAAATAGAACAGCTTGAGAATTAGAAGTATTTAAGAGGAGATTATATTTTAATGTCAAGCTATATAATTGATATAAGTCAAGCATACATTTCATACAGTACATTAAGTTCTTCAATCATTTCGAAGTGTACATAGAAAACAACAGGTAAATAACCTAATTGGTCCGACAAAAATTAACGTGCAGAAAAGGGCTAATGTTTACATAAGGGAAGCAGAGGGATTTACTCGCGTGAAGGATTTATAAAAAAATGTTCTGTTCTGGAATACCACGGTTTAACTACAACTAGGAAGTGTTCTTTGCGTGACTCAATTATACCATTTGCAGTAAAATAGAGTGGCAGATATAAGAGAGATTAACTTACGAAAATATAGATAAAGAAATCGAAATGGTTTCGATATCTTCAAACCAGACGTTTACTATTACACTTTACTCTTTACCAAGTGAATTCTCCTTGATGAGAAGAACAAACGTGATTACTATAAAAAACATTAAAGGTTGCAGAGGTTTATTAGAGAGAGTTATTTGTTATACAAATAACTCTTAATCTGCTCAATTTATATCGGGTGGGGCACTTATAAACTACCTTATAAACCATCGATTTTATCAAAAAAAATCATATAATTCTTTTCATATAAACGGAGAAAGTATTCTGCATGACTTTTCATCACTATGCTATTTCTTATGACAAAACAAATAACTTCTATTTGAAAAAAGATTTGTTTAATCAATATTATATATGCAAATAATGCAAAGTGAAACCAACAAACACCGCAATTAATATCAAGTTGGTTGGAAATATTAAGATGGTTATGTTAGATGCGTTAGATGGCAGCTTTTTAAATACCCATATCTGTCAAAATATCTCATAGCTGCAATATGGTCGGTAGATAAACATAACAATTGATAGCTTTGGCTGCTTCACCATAAACAAAAATCATTTTACTTATACAACATTTGTATGTCTTTTTAAGGTTAATTT
Organism: Onthophagus sagittarius; assembly: GCA_036711965.1. Classification (NCBI taxonomy): domain Eukaryota; kingdom Metazoa; phylum Arthropoda; class Insecta; order Coleoptera; family Scarabaeidae; genus Onthophagus; species Onthophagus sagittarius. Next base: position 52,512,640 of record JASERS010000001.1, read on the forward strand.
ATGAATTGTAACCAATCAATTTAGTGTTAATAACAAGTATAGCAAATTTTGAGAGTAATAAGTACATTTGTTAATTTGAATGATTTACACCTTTGTGCTTCTAAAACTTCTGCCGAATGAAGTAAAGAATTTTGCACGAAATATTTTTAATTATTCTTCCCAAAGCACAAGACCACAACATAATTTAAAGAATTTTAGCAATTTGTTGAAGTAGAACCCCATGAATTATTAAACCCATCAGAGACAATTATTATTATTAATGAAATGCACTGATACTGTTTCTTCAACGCGAAGTTCTTCTTGACTGTGTTTATTGTATACAAGAAATATTGAATTAATTGAAAAGGGAACTAATAAATTATATTTAGTACATCGATTTTCAAAGTGAGTGTCTAAAAATCCATAGTATTCACCTACTGCTACAATGTACTTATTTGCAGTAGTACCATGTAACTATTAAATAAAAAGACATTTTACGTCTTTGTGCTTCTAAAACTTCTGCCACTTTGCCGAATGAAGTAAAGAATTTTGCACGAAATATTTTTAATTATTCTTCCCTAAGCGCAAGACCACAACATAATTTAAAGAATTTTAGCAATTTGTTGAAGCAGAACCCCATGAATTATTAAACCCATCACAGACAATTATTGTTATTTTTTCTAGACTGAAGAGAGCGACCAGTTTCGTCACCGCGACCCTATAAGATCTATTGTAGCTTTAGACTTTCAAAGGTTCAGGGTAAATGTAGGTCCTTAATGAACCTCAAAATTGCTCCACGATTTTGTTCCTTTATATCGGTGGCTATCAACGGAGGTATACCGAAAATTGTGTCTTAAGCTTGATCCTCGGCTTGTCCAATGTGAAAAAGTTGGTATTTCGGGGGTCAGAAAGACTCTAACCCCTCTCTTAGATTTTGTTTTGCGAAACATCTATTATACTTTTCGCTTGTCTATGATCTGGAAATTCTTTCCAGCGTGAAGCTACCTTAAAGGCCTCCTAACTGTCATTTACTTGTTCCATGTAGCTATTTTCTAATCCACCATCAGGTTAGGGTTCAATGAAGCTTGTCTGCCTTCTCTGATCCTAGCGACTTTTCTCAAGTTGCTGGAGCATTCTCTGATCAGTGCCGAGTTACACGTAAAGAGTAGGATGGCCAGACTGTGAAAATATTTATGGATGCACATTTTTGTCCGTTTTGGGGGTCAAAACGATGCAAAAGTTAAAAAAAAACTTATGACTCATAAATAGTTGTATCCGAGCTAAGTGGCTGTTTGATCCATTAAGGGCCATGCCTACTTCGGATCCAACTGTTTTTAAAGCTTCGGTACTCCAAGTAAAGGCTTTTCTTTTTAGTTGATATTCACGCTTCGTTCAGTCATTCCTAGATCTAAATATAACCCTATACGTCTTAATGTCAAAGAAGTGGTTTAGACTTGAGTGCTTGACGATTTCAACGTGTCCTTTGTCGTTACCCTTGAAGTTATCCAATGTGTCCTTACTTGAGTGAAGACCATGTTTTCAGTAATAAGGTCCTTAAGGCTGCCTCCTCTTGTACAGGCAATGAGAGTGATATGAAACCGAGTAGGGCAAGATGTGATCGCACCTGTTATATAAAGATAAGCGAGCCGTCTGATTATTGTTAAGTAGCGTAGGCCGAATGAGACATTCGTAGTATTAGATACCAGTTCCTTTCATCGAGCCATAAATGATAAGCAAGGTGGTTTTCATAATTGAATACCATAATAAGAATTATGGAACAATGAAATGCACTGATACTGTTTCTTCAATGCAAAGTTCTTCTTGACAGTGTTTATTGGGCACAAGAAACATTGAATGAATTGAAAAAGGGAACTAATAAATTATATTTAGTACATCGATTTTCAAATTGAATGTCTAAAAATCCATAGTATTTTACCTACAATGTACTTATTTGCAGTAGTACCAAGTTGCTATTAAATAAAAAGATGATTAAAATGCAATGTCGCATCATCAAAATCGCAGACGATTTTAAAATTTACTTCTTTGCAAATGAACGATTTCAAAGTAATTATGACTATACTTATAACTACACTTAAGGATTAATATATTATTTCGTACAGCAACTACAAAAACCGTTCTATTCGTAGATCTCATTATATCTTTAAAATGAATACATGAGATACTATAAGGAAATTGGTTTGGAAATCAGTTTATTCGTTTTCCGCAATTAATAATTAATGATTTTATTACATAAAACGGGCTGTATCAAAAATAGTGATTCGTTATGAAACTGAATACGAGAATGTAATAATTCGAACGCAGAAATGCTATCTTGATCGATTACATAGAGAAGCTGCTCTGAATTATACGAAAATGGTTGAATATGGTAAGCGTTGCAGTCATTTAATAATTACAATTCGGTATCAAGAATGTTTGTAACAATGAATGTTTGAATGTTTCTCCGTTCTACGTAAAATACTTTGATATTAATGATTTCTTTTATGAATTTAATTATTGATTTCATAAAAATTAATTTTTATGATTTTTACGATACGTAATTTTTGAATGAAATTTCTATCAACATAAATAATAAATTCTTTTGAAACCTTGTTTTATCTCAATTAACACACAAATGACTAAGAAAATATGTACGAATTTATCGCGTATATTTCCGTCAATTATTACATTACCATTTACATTTCCTACAGCGTTTTCTGCAATTAAAGGTGTTTATCAAAAAACATTATCGTAAAAATTATCATATCACCAAGGTATTATGGTGACTCGTCGATGAACAAGAGTCATAGAGTTCCTTCGAATGGGTTTGGTATTATGTATGTACTGTACGATTGTCGGAACACATAATCACCTATTCGCCGGAAACCACTCTTTCCTCACTTAAAAACCGTGTGCTTTTCGTCTGTAGCTGTACGCACGTAATAGGCGCATCCTCTATATCCATTTCGCTTTTTCCTGTTGTTCTTTTACCAAAGGGAACAACCATCGTGGTGGTATCGGCGCAGCATGGCGTGTAAAGTTTTTTTAAGCAGTGCTCTCGCTTACTGACCGTGATTCCGGTTTGGGGTGATTTTAAAAAAACGTACACCTAAAGTTCAACTTGATATCTCAACTTGTCTATATCTAAATTTTATGCATTTAAGTAAACTTGGATTTTTTTTATTATAATCAGAAAATAAAATGAGTCCAATTTAAAATATAAATAGAAATAATTATTAATGATCGTGATAAACTAATTTGTTATGAGCTGGTAAACCGGCGCACCTAGTTTTGAAACTGTAAATGACATCAATTTGGTGAATGCCGCAAAAATAATAATTTAATTTAATGACCGTAGCTGATCGGCGCCAATTAAAACTTGAATTCAAACCGGTGCCTGTTCTATGTTTATTATTATATCCGGTTGTGTTGTGTTTTTCCTGTGACAATCGCGACGTGAGCAACGTTATAATTGGTTCCGACTGATTTCGTATCACTTTCTCTAAATTTACTATAATTATTATTATCAATCAGTAAAAAGTTATACATAATAATTAAAATATTACAAATAAATATATACTCACTTTCATATGAAATGCAAACCACAATTTTTAAACTTCTGTAATACAATGTTTTATTATCAACTGAGAATCGATGAAAGTTTCTGCCGAAAAAACTCAACTGTTATGATTCCTGTACCATTGTTGTCTCCAATTTTAAATATTTTTTTCTAGTAATTTATGAATTTTGGCTCACAAAATACATCATAGATTTCTATTTGTGTACAGACGATTAGAGTAAATAATAGGTTTTAGTTTCATGCTTGTTTGTTCCTTCTCCTCCTATGTTCTTCATATTCTGATGAAGAAAAATTACACTACTAGTGCTTCTAAGTGTTGAATTTCAAAGTATTTATTAGCTGACAATGTGGTGTTTTTTGTAGAATGTAATTTACTTGTCACTATTTGCGATTTGTTAGTTTAGAAACTAGATTTTGTGCTATAAAATCTTTTTGTTTCCATATTATATACAAAATTGCAACCTTCTCTCTCAAAACCATCGGGATTTAAAACGGTTACTTGAATTAACATGATACGAGGGTATGAGAGTCACACGGATATAAAGAAACATTTGAATATGTAGAAAATTTTCTGCGAAGAATGAAAATTACAGTAAGGATGAAACAAAACAATTCATATAGAGAAGGTTGTGATTTAGAAACCAGATTCAAGTAAAATGCACAAATGTGTCTAGAAAAATTTATTAAAAAGACAATGTTTGATTTTAAAGCGAATTTAAATTATCTTGTACTTCAATAAAGTCAGGATGTCCAGTTATATCTTTTCATGAATCAAGTAACCGTTCAAATATAAGGAGATCCGAAACAATGGAGAAAAATATGAAATGTAACGAACTCGTTTTTGCTATAGAAACCAAATTAAGATCTTGTGGTAAAAGAGATATTGTAAAAGTTTACTATACACACCAAAAACTTCATGTAGATAAATTCTAGCCCTTAGAAGCTCTATCGATATCTTTTGGAATCAAAACTCAATATACAGGGTGATATATTAGCTCACCATCAAACTTTGAGATATGTTAGCCAATCGAGTAAATCAAAAAGTGCATTGTTCAAAAAATCTGTAATTTAGTGTTCAAACGTCCATCAAGTACTTGCAAACCTAGTAAATTGTTATTAAATATGCCACCCCAAACGTTGATGTTGAAACGTTGTTAAAATCCCTTGGTCTAATCGCATGCGGATTTTGTAATGACTGGATATGTTCATTATTATAACTATTTATACCATCTCGTGTAAAATATGATTCCTCTGTTCAGAGAACATTTGAAATGAAGTAATTGTTTTGGGCATATCGCTATAATAACTATTCACAAAATGCTAACCGTTGCTGATTATCTCCTGCATGTAAAGCTTGAACATTCTGTTTACGATACGAATGAACGACTTCGTTGTTCAATACGCGCCATGCAAAATTTTGACTTACAAATATGTTGTGTGCTATTCTTCGAGTGCTGATTGAGGGATTATCAATGATAGCATTAATTGCATCTTCTTCGTCCTCTACATGAACTACATGCAGTCGTATAGCTTTTGCTGGAAGCACACTCTTCAATGCTATAATCACATATTTTCAGTTTCTTCTTGTACGTAATAATTAAATCTTACAGCAATCTGACATATTACTATGACACCTTTGTTTTTGTTGAATGTTTGATTTTACTGTGTATTAATAACGATTTTTTTGGTAATTGAATTAGCTATACATCATATGTCAAAGTTTACCCTGTAGACAGAAATTTGAACACGACTTTGACTATGACGTAAACATGTTTCAGATAAATTAATTTGGAACAATCTCACTCCATGCTTCCCGGAATGAAAATCTCTTTTAAAGGAGCTTAGGACATAGCAAAGATTTATGTAGAGAAGTACCCATGACATAGTACGTACGATTCTAATGCATGGTCCCGACATTATTGAAAATGCAATTTTATGAATTAAGCAATTGTCGGATGAGGCAGCTGAAATACGAATTAAACACTTCGGAGAATATCGACTAAAGTATCCAAGAAAATTCTGCCACAAATCACGTAACAATGTCGAAATGGAAAAATTATTTTGTCCAACTAGAAGAAGCAAATACCCCATAGTGTGTCGCGGAAATTTTGCCCATATCAATGACTTTGATAGAGGACGCATTATCGATGTGAAAGAGACTAGTTTCTTATTTCGGGATATTAGGAGAAGGCTGAATCGGCACCATACTATAGTTGCTCGGATATGGTCTTTATGGTCCGAAGAAGGTATTTAGAGCTACCGTTCTGTTGGAAACCCGCTCCAAAAAGCAACGCACGTGAAGAGCTTCTAATTAGACGGATAGCTACCAGGGATTGATTTCAGATAACAGGATTCCTATGGATTGGACGAAAGCTTTAAACCAACCCTTGTCGATGGCAACTGTTTACAGAAGAATTTCTTCCTTTGGGCTTCATTCATACCGCCCTTACTTTTCATTAATATCGAGTTCATCAACACAATAACTTTGTCTTCAGTGATGAATCAAAGTTTTATGTAAGAATGATGGCTGTAAAAAGATGCGACGACATCGAGAGAAAAGGCTTAACTTTGAGTTCGTTCAAAGACGACATACCGTTTTAACAACTGAGGTTATAATTTGGGGAGCCGATTCCAGACACATTAAATGCACGTCGTTATATCAACAACGCTCTGAAACCGGTACCTTTTATGCAGCCGTTGCAGAAATCCACATTTCAATAGGATAATGCAAAACCCCATACTGCTGTGGTTACAATAAGATTCCCGGAGAAGGTTTGATTACAGATTTGGCCTGCACAGTCACCAGACTTGTCACCGAATGAACATGTCTGGGATATGATGGGTTGGCGACTAAGAAAAATACTTAGGCATTTTGAGACTTTGGATCATGGATCACTTAATAAATAGCATGGGTAGAAGAATTATTGCATGCATAGCTGCACATGGGAATGCAACCCACTACCAGCTTTTTCTTAAAAAATGTTAAACTTTTATCGTTTGTTACCTGATAATAAACCATCATTTTACCACAAAGATTCAAAACTGTAGCTTAATTCTTAATGGGCTTTTATTTAACGTAAAAGTTGGTTTATTTAAATTAATTTGATTTAAATTAAACAATTTGGAAAGAAATTAACAGGTATTATCGATAATAAATACAAAATAAAAGTAACAAATTAATTAAAGAACTCTATTTTCCGGTAATAGCGCTTCTAAATGTCGCTGAATTTCATTCTAATACTATAAGGCTGAACGATTCAACTACGTCATTACTACTGTCGCTACTCCTGTACTCATCATTACTGTCGTCCTCTTTATATATTATCTCATTCGTTGCGTGATAAAAAAATCGATTTGTTTAAAATTTATTTCTGTGGTACCAATATAACTTTTAGATATAAACTGTATAAGTGACTGGTCGTCTTCATCAATAAATATTTCTGCTTCATGGTTGACATAGAATCGATAAAACGGATTTCTTTTGCTAAGAAATTCACCAGAAAGGTAAGCGTTCGTTATAAACGTAACCACTTCAATAATAATTACTTCATTATATTCGAAAGTTTGTTATAACAAGAATCATTATAGGAAAATTTATTTACCGTATTTATATGGAGATATTTTCAGGACTATTACGTTCGATGTTTATAACCGGAAGGTCGTTATAACCTAACAAACACCATCCACCTTTTATATTTGTTATATCGTTCACATTAGCTCACTTGACTGATGGACCGAAAACTTGTTTTCTTTACAAAAAAGTAAGTTCTATAGAGAACTGTTTAAACGATATTGTTTAAGGATCTGTCTTTACCGGGATGGACGTGCAAAGCTTAGTTGAGATCTTTTACGCTCATAATAACTTTACTATTAATAGATATGTTCCTAAACAAATATTGCCTAAACAACATTTCCCTCATTGGTATACCGGTATTATTAATTCTACTATTCGTATAATTAAGGAAAAGCTACAATTTTACAAAAAATAGGAGTCCGGTAAACGTAACTTCGATTATCTATCTTTTTCAATTTTGCGTCCTAGTACTAAGAAATTGATTGCTGGTAATTACAGAGCTTATTTGAGCTTTATTCAGGCAGATGTTGTGGAGAAACCAGAGAAGATATGGTCCTTTGTTAATTACAAAAAGGGTTTCATCCGGTATGCCAGCCTCAGTAACTTCAATTGATGGTAGTATTGTTGACTCGGATCCTGCAATGTCCTGTGCGTTCTCAGATTAATTTAAGTCTGTTTTTCTAAATGGCATAATTGACAACTCAGTGGTTACTGACGGATCTATAATTTTACCGTGGGTTTCCCTTAATGTAATTCATAATGTTATTGCATCTCGACCGGTCTTCACACTTCTACACCACTGTATTAAATATTTTCGAAGTCGTTACTTGAAATTGTTACGGTACTATTTCTATTCTATCAGCTATTCTTAAGGTGTTTGAAAAAAATATTCATGAGTATCTTAGTCTCTCTATTGCACAATCTTGTGTCCTATTTTATTATCTATTCATTATCTAACAGAAGTTAGACTGGTAGGTTTGGTAGCTTTGTGTCTGGTTACAAACCCATCACATCCTCAAGGTCATCTTGAACCTTGAGGCTGTGATGGGTTTGAAGTAACATTTCATTTTGTTTTAAATTTTCTAACTTTTTAGTATATGAAGATGATGCTAAAATATTCGCAAGAATCGGATCTAATCTGGACTATCTAAAGGTCTAAATGAGATAAAAATCTACGAATCGGAACCAATAGCAACAAAATTGGGATACTAGTCTCAGAAATAACTCTCAATCGTGTGTCCACTAGACGCAACTGTTTCTGAAAGTTACTCTTAATAAGTATGTTTTGAAAGTTATTTCGGAAATTATTGCTTGTAAAGTGTAGGATGTGTCTGCATCAAGTACATACATGTACGTTCAGAATTGTTCCGAGAACTGCCGTATAAGGCAGTTGTTATACAACTTTACCTAAATTATGGCCAATGCCAAAAAAACACATCTTTCTTTCCATACAACTTTAACAGTACTGCTATTTGATCTATTTGATCTGTATGCGATTTCATCATCATATTGAATATATGATGAAGATGTCTCTACATTACTTGTTATCAGAATTGGTAAGAATATCATAAATCCTTGAGTATAAGAATTCTGTATTTGGCATTTGTCAACAGTGTGCTATGTTACGGCTCTGTAACATGGAACTCTTTGTATAGATTGGTATATCGTCATCACATTGAAGACATTCAGCAACGCTTTTCATATAAGCGTCGGTTTTAAAAGTACGTATGAGTACTTTCAAAAACTAACTAGTTGCGTTGGGTTGGATGAAATGGGTTGATGATGGGATTGATGGCTCAACCCAACCCAATAAAATGTAGCAACAATATTTTATGTTAAATAGCTAGTTAGGATTACATCTTTCAAATGAACAAAACTTGCCGCGGCTGACGTCTTCGAAGTCGGCCGAGATTATATCTTCCATACATATTAATAACTTTATCGAAAAAATAATCTTGTCTGACTTCAAAGATGTCAGCCGCCCCTAACAAAACGAACAATAATTTGATACTTCTTGGTTAAACAATAACTAAAGTTCACTGACTGGGCGAACTGGGTTATGATTGATGGCTCAACCCAGCCAAACATACATAACAACAATATTTGACAATTCAGCTGAAGATGAGTTTAATAACTCGAAACTAGTTCCGTATAAATTGAATAAATTATAGCAAGTAAAAAGTATTGATATTATTGTTTTAAAGATTTTTAAAGAACAATATGAAACAACAATATTTTATGTTAAATAGCTAGTTGAGATTACAACTAGCTATTACTTAACTTAAAATGAACAATACATTCGGTGGTCGACGTGTTTGAGGTCTACCGAGATTAGATCCCCCATACCATTGATAACTTTATTGAAAAAATATTCTCGATCGACATCGAAGACATCAGCCGTCCCAAGAACTATGAACAATACGTTGATATTTCTTCCTTAAACAATAACTAATGTTAGCTGACTAGATGGGTTGGCTTGGGTGAACTGCGTTAAGATTGATGGCTTAACTCAGCCCAATAGCATAAACAACAGTATTTTATGATAAATATCTAGTTAGGATTACATCTTCTATATCATTAATAATTTTAACGAAAAAATAACTCCCAAATAAAAAAGAACAATACTTTTGGTCAAAATTATATCTACCATACCAAAGTTATTAACTTTATTAAAAAAATACTCTCGGCTGAATTCGAAAACATCGGCCGCCCCGAGAAAAATGAACAATACTTTGATGCTTCTTACATGAACTAACGTTCACTGACTACGTTCACTGGTTGGGATTGATGGTTCAACCCAGCCCAACAATATATATGGTTGGAATTACATTTTCTATATCATTAGCAATTTTAACGAAGAAATAATCTCCAAGTAAAATGAACAATGTTCGGCCGATTCGAAGTCGGCCGAGATTATATATTCCATACCATTAATAACTTTATCAAAAAAACGACGGCCGCCTTGAAGACGTCGGCTGCCCCAAGAAAAATAATAATACAATGAACAGCCGACGTCGAAAATAAGTTTCTCCAATGTTATGATAGGAACAACCCCAACCAACCAATTCAATTCATCACAACCCAACCCACTCTCTTCCTGGAATCATTCTTCAGAGTATATTTTTCTATATCATCAAATGATGCGATGCATAAGAGGATGTGATATCATCTGTGCTTGGGCATTTTGTCTTAAATTTTTTTCGGTTCGAACGTTACATCTCTCATTATATGATTTCTTTTATACTTTTAGGTACTCCACTTTAAAGCTTGGATCTGCTATGATAACTGTTCCATGACACTCTTCTCATGCGACTCCACAATTCTGGATAACATATAAAGACGTTAATTTTTTGTTTGTGTAGTATTACATATCGCAACAGGATGAGGGGGAAGAGTTCCCTTCGTCTTTTTCCTTCACATTCTCTTTTCTCTTGTTTTCTTTTTCTCTCTTTCAACCAACCATTTCATTTAGGTTTTCCTTCTCTGCTTGGACGGAAATTCTTCTCAGGTTGAAACCGAAAAAATGATTTTCGAAACAAACTTAACCTGATCGACGGCTTTGTATAGCATACAAATTTCATCTTTCTTACTGCGATTACGATGGGCATTGCGTAGTCTTCAACTAATTCTTATTTTGATTAAACAAATTAATTTCAACATTTCTTTACGTTCTTTTCTCCCTGTATACATCCCAAATATGTATAAATAAATAATTAAACCATGTGCGTTACAACCAATTTACACTAGTTCGAAATTAAACTAATATAGTTAACAGTTTCGGCATAAATTTCATGGATGCGCAACTACGAACAATCATCGCATTATAAGATACTAACGTTTTGCAGGTAATTTTAAACAGTAACCGCGGATTAAATTATATTATAACACGATGACAAACTTTCTTTTAAATTTTCTAATAAAGATATAGTTTAATTGAATGTGGTATATCTGGCGCAAGATAAATCTAAGAACCACAAAATTTTCGCGGTAAACTACTCTGTGAAATAGCTTGGTAAAAAACCATTATTTCTAAGAAAAACAGTTTTAATTTGTGTAGGTAAACTGGACCGAATCATTATTTATAGTTTTAACCACAAATATTTTCCAAACGTACCATTTAAGAATGCTTGTTTACGCTTACTGAAAATTAAACACGTTTATACATAGGTAATGGGATCGTAAACCGGTGATTTCTTTGTTTTACAAGATTCTTGTTTTCTATGAGAATTGAAATTCCTTACTTGATGACCTTTTAGGTTTGATTGCCGGTTTTAACAGTATTTTTTATCTCGAAACGTTATTTTGTTATGGTAGGAGCCTTGTAAAAATAAAATAGGCGTAGCATCCAAAAATAAGCCCTAAGTTGTACTTTAAAGTCTTGTTTACTGCCGGCTTCCTGTAATTTATCAATCGGGCGTGTTCACCATTCGAGGTAATGGAAATAAATGCAATCGTGCATATAGCTGTCAGTCGATTCGACAAAACATGTTTGTTACTATTTCTATCATCTCCGATAAAATTTTCTATAAATAAACATTTTCATTTCGACCGGTATGTATTTATATCAGACGATGTGGTCTTTATAACGAAAGAAATTGTGTGGAATTTGTTGCCTTATCTCTGTTTTCCGGTCTATTTGATAACATTTGCGCCACTTCGAGTACAAAGTGTGGAGTGAAAGTACTTCGCGACCTTTTCAGAAAATTGTTTAAACGATTGTATCGATTAGAAAACTAAGACACGATTAAAATTCGTTTTTAGCTTTAAAGCAATACGGAAGGAAGTATCAAAAACCAACTTTTATTAATTATAATTAAAACCTTTAATATTGAATTTATTGATTGCTAACTTTTTATTAGGAACATTATCGTGCTAATATACTTTCTATAGAATGTTTAATGTCAATTGAAAGGTCGGCGTGGGCGCTAAATAACAAAGTAGTTTCTAAAAATGTCTTCATTGTTTTTGCTTTAAGAAAACCAAACATACATCATTATAATAATACTCGATTTAATTTTTGATAAATGTATAAAAAAGAAAAGTTTAATATACACTTTCATTGACACTTTAACATTTTCCATGCACCATCATCAACCGCCTTAGAAGTGAAAGCCGTATACACGAAGACGATTGTTCTAAATCTTTATGTAGTAATAAAATTGACCGGAAAAAAATAATAATAACGGGGGAACAATAACTTAGAGGACACATTCTTTCGTCAAGTTATCCTGCAACATTCTCAATCCGTATACAATTTTACGTTTAATAATCCGTTAAATTACAACCGGCAACGTGGGATTGGACCAAAAACATAATTGCATCAAAAAGATTGATATTAATCGAACGATAAATCGGATATCCCACTTCGGAAAATGAAGTTTGCCTTCAAGTGTACTGTTATGGGTTACGACACGATGTCATAGTTAAAACGGACAATGGCTGGAAGAGAAATTCGAATGAGCAACTGAGCATGGATAATTTTACTGAATACTGAGTGGAATGGGCCAGGAATAATAGGTTTGGTATGTGCAGGCCAATAGGCCAACGTTATCGACATAATTACAACACTTTTTAGAAAATACTTTTAAGAAACTAATCAAAGAGAACAATACTTTTTGTTTTCATATTAGTCTTCATTTTTCAGACGATCAAGTGTGACACTAATAGTGAATTAATTAAAGACAGGAAATAGCGCATTTAAAATGTATGAATATATTCTTTCATATCTATTAAATATATTACGACAAATATACTAATTCAACATGATCTACCTCTAATCGAATTCTTTATACACTGTATACAGAGTAAGCCAAATTGGACACTTTTATAGGAAAACTCTTGTTTCTATAAGAGATAGAGAAAAAAATAATATAAGTGTTTATAAGAAACTTAATGGCAAAAATCGTATTTCGATATCTCTTGCGGTTTCAGAGATACAGAATGTGTCAAAAAATGTTTAATAAAAATTATATTTATGCTGATTTATTCTATCGAATTCTACATAAAAAGTTGTTTGGAAATATTTTCATAGAAAGAAAGATTTTTCAATAAGAAAAAGTTATAAGGACTTTTCGAAATTATACTTTTTTAAAAAACACTGTAGGTATCTTCGAAATCGTAAGAGATATCAATATGCAGTTTTTACCTAAAGTATTTTTTAATCACTCCACTTTTTTGTTGTATAATGGATTCTTTAGAAGATACCTAAATCGGCAACTACAATGAAACTAATTAAAAAACTAGATTCTGCGTAATAAATATTACGCAGAATCTATAATTGCAACAGAAAATAATGGTTCCTATTGAAAAATGTTAACTTAAACATGGTTTTATCGTGTATGTAATTATTTCAAACATTATGTACACAATGTATGCATATAGGTGTTCAAAGTTTACTAATGAATTGTCCACTGTTACAGTCTTTCCATCATTCTTGAAGATTGTTGAAATCGACTAGAACATGTTAATGATGATAGGAAAATCATCTTAATAATTCCACTTATATCTTGAACCTACCTGTGGTATATACCTGGTATACAGGATGTTAACTAAGGTAAATACTCTTAATATACATGGACAAGCAAATGTCTCCTTAACGAGATATAGAATGTCAAAGTTTCTTTACTATCAAACGTTATCTGTAATAAAAAGCTCTTTTTACAATTTGTTCTGTGCCTCTACTAATTTTGTCAAACGGGCAGTATTTTTCAAGAACAGTCATCAAGACTATTATAGTACAAGACTTGAACAGTCATCAAGACTAGAGTGCTTTAATCAAACATTTGTAAGAGAATTAAGAGATAATTGATGGCACATTAGCCAAAAATTCTACCCGTTTGACAGAATGGAGAATAGCATAGAGAATATTTAAGAAAACAGATTTTTATTACAGATAATGTTTAATTTTAAGGAAAGTTTGACCCCCTATAGCTCATAAAAGAAGTATTGTATATCTTACAATTAGTCCTTCATATACTATCTGTCCTAAAAATCTGTAAGCGGTTTTTTAAATCACTCGGCTTTTTTTTATGATTTTAGATGTAGAATCACCCGTTTCAGTACATAGCCGCAATTTTCGGGTACCCTTCATAATTATTTCAATTTATTTTTAGGAGAACTTAAATAGTAAATTGGCAAAAGCGATTTTTACGGCTAAAACATCCTTCTTCATTGTAAAGCATCCACTAAGGTTTATTTTAATACATTAAAACCAGCTTATATTACTTTACTAAAAATCTATTTCAATAACATATCTAAATCATAAATGTGCTTGATTAAAACATGAAGTAGAATGTGATCTACAAATGCCGACAACCTTAATCTGCAATGGGATGTGTGGAGCATTATTAGGAATTTATGACAGCTTCAATTATATGATGTTTAAACTAAAACTAGTATTCGTGGATACTAAAAATACCAACAAATATCGGTAAACCGTAGAATATTTAGCTGATAAATTAAGCGAGCTTCAAAAATATGGACCTGAAAGGTTTTTCTGTATAATCGACAATAACGCGGCAAATATGCAAAAATTATTCAAATTTGATCAAGATCATATAATTCCATCGGGACGTCTAGCATACAAACTTTTCATATACTATGTCGAAATATACTGAAATGTGATTTTATTCAAGAATTCTTGAAATTATTTATCGAAATTAATGAATAAAGTAAAGTGAATATTGTGGTAAAACTACCTGGTATTACACGCTAGGGTACTTCTTTCTTAAAAATCCTTTAAAATCCCAAAATGTCACTTCCACACCTACCTGTAAAAGAAAAGATATCTAAATTACTACCTGTACATATATAAAGAAATGTATTAGATAACAACATTTTTATCTAAAATTGAAGTGATTCAAATGTTGAAGTAAAGTGCTTTGAAGCCACAAAATTTTGCAGCTGTATTTCTAGATCCATTAAATCAAGGTGCAAACTTTACTCAAGAACAACTAATTCACGCAATGGACTTCATATATAAAGTAATTGCAAATATGAACTCGAGTTCCTTGAAATGTTCTGGCAGATTTATAAATCTACCTCTTAAAGCAGAAATTCTGGTTTCTTTCTCGCGAGTTGTACAACGTTGTTATCTAAAGTTGCTATAAGAATTTTATCTGCACTAGTTACATCGGCGGAAACTGAAAGAGCATTTAAAACTTTTTTATTCGTGTTTTTATTCATTCATCTGAAAAGACAAAACAAATTGATAACCGAAAGAGTTTGACAGGCTACGTACATAGGTCACATCTGGAAAATCAAATACGAATGTAGCAAGTCGGAACAACAACCAAAACCAAGTGCTTTATATTCTGCTATAATAATCAATTAATTTGAACATCGGCTTCTGAAGGTGAGTATATAGTTTTTATTTGTTTACATATAGTTTAGTAAGAATATTTTTTGCTGTTAAAAGTAGATTAATAATAGTAAATTAAATTATTAACGTTTACCGTTTCAGTTTAATTTAACATCTATTAGCATAGATGCATTGCATATACCCAAAATAAAACATAGTCCATATGAACTTGAATTGTAAACTGTTACGTAAATTAGTAACAATTTCGGTTAATAATATACGACCAATAATGGTTACCCATTAGGTACGTACCGGGTACAAACATTGATTATGGTATATACCCAAATTATATAATATCGAGTACTTCTTCGGGTGCCCATCACTGGTTGCCACTTAATTAGAATATACCTATTTAGTTCTTTTGCAGTTTCTTTGACATTGCTAATAGTCTCATCAGAACTTATCTTTAAAGGTATACTTTTATATAATGCAATTTGTATTTATTGTATGCTATTTGCTGTTAGTCAAAAGCTCGACTATACATATTTTTGAGTAAAATATAAAAAAATATTGGAAAGTAACAGATCACCTTAAAGTCTCCAAACTGTTTGAAATGTACAACAAAACCAGCGTAGAAAAGGCCAAGCTTTAGCAATTGGATTAAACGTAAATGTAAAACTTTATTTTCTACTATGTCATATTGATTATTTCTTTACAAACCTCGGCGATATCAGAAAATAGCTAGGTATACATTTCCACCACAACACCAACAACAAGAAATAATTTTATAAAATTAGCTTTCAAAAACCAAAATATAATTGAAAGGTTTAAAACATATTATTTACAAACAAATGGAAAGCTTCTCTGATATGGATCAGGTAGCAAAATTCGTTATACTATGATTTATTAAATCAACGTGTTGTTATATGCATGAAATGAACGTGATGTCATGTGCATAGAGTACGCATGGAAGAAGTACTGTGACTGTAAATTGAGTAATGAAAGCCATTCAATATTGTAACATGCTAATGATTAAAACAGACAAGCATGCAACTCGCAATAAACAATAATAATCTGAGTATTAATCTACTCTTGTTTATACCACTTATGGAAAATTATACAGAAGATGTCGTTGCCGATACCGTTGCTAATCATGTTAAAAGCGAAACATTAGCTACAAAGACAGCTTTTTAAGAATTAAGCAAACCAATAATTAAATACGACTAGATCAATCAAAAAAACAAGTCATCTTAGATTCTCGCTAAAAAATTAATTAGATACAAACTTGTAAAAGGCAAGACCATCGAATAACTTTATTCAAATCCCTCTGATTCGTTGATTTGTTTCAACTAGATCAGTGGTGCCCAACCTTACTTTGTGTTAGAGTGCTAAGAGTTGCGCTAATGAAGAGGTTATGCCTTATACTAAGTAAGGTAGGACAAAACTGATAAGAAATACACACAGATGTAAATAAACTTTGCTAACATAAATGCTATATTATTTGAGTTAACAAAAAATAATAATAATAAAATACTTTTAATTGATACTACTAAATAATGAACCGACGTGTTTGGAACAATATCTGTAACTAAATCGGTTACAGATAACCTAAACCGTGTTAAAATTAAGTAGGGTGACACATGACAGAAATAATATGGATTAAATATGGCATGGAGAATGAGCTGTAATCAAATTTACCTTTCGTTTCGTTGCTTTTTCATATAACTGGTTTCATTATTTTGATTGATTTGATTGGTTTAATTGACTTAACCGGTTAAGTTTGATTTACTGTAAAAAATATTTATTTTTTTGTCAATAAATGGAGGTCGTTGTATTAATTTTGTCAGTGACCCATAAAAACGGGGAAGTTAAGTATAATTACATCGTCATCATCGATATTTTGAAAATATTTATATAGAAGTTTCTTCTTTAACTGGTTTTTTACATCAAAGAAAACTTTAATGCATTATACACGTTTTAATTAATTCTTTATGTGTATCCCGTATGTGCATTTTTGCACAACTCCTTAATTCCACAAAATGTTTATTTAATCCCAATGCACGAATACATTACACATAATTTAAATTAGAATTCCTTCACATTTAAAAAAAAAACCTTTTTTATCCCGTTGTCCCATGTGACCAATTTGTTTGATGACGTGTTTTTGTATTATATTTGTGGTTTTTGCTATTATAGTGTTTTAAGCAGTAACAAAAATTAATAAAACAATAATTGATTAAATGATCATAACCATGAAGAATATCGCTGTTTAAAAATATGAACTAATGTGGTTTGCTTACATAGACGTCGCCTAAAGAGTATAATTTTGAGTGTTAAGCATATAAAAAAATAGCTTGGCTGGTAAAATTATTTTCAGAAATTCTGATACATAAAACAAGTCGCCACATTTTAATTATCTAATAATGTTTATTTGATATGACCTTAATCTTTGCTAGTGAAACTAACTTGAATCCGTCTCCTAAATATTACCATTTTCGAATACGATTCGATAAGTTAGACAAAGCTAGACACGTTCCGAATAGATGGAGTTCATTCAGTATCCACACTTTATTTGTGAAATCGTAGCACATGTCTACACGTATCATGCTTGGATCTCTCCATATATCTATAATAAAGCTCTAGTCCGTTATATAGTAAGTAATAGTATTGTAAGAGCCACACAATGCTTGTCGCACAATGCCTTATTGCTAATACAAGATTCTTAAAATAGAATGTTGTCCAATTGTTGAACTCTTCCCGAAATTGTAGAAGAAACACTTTGACGAGGATATCGAAACAACAAAATGAAGTTTTATTGACGATAACGTCTGTATCTATTTGTTTTTTCAACAAATGATGGAGAAAATAAAGTGGATTAACATATTACTAAACTAACATAAAAGGGGCAATTTCCAAAAATGGTTGCGCCAGGTGACTTATTAATTATGGAAACTAATGCAAATGGAATCAACAAGTTTCAAATTTTCCCGTATAAAGCAAATATAGCAAACATAGAAGAAACCAGAAATATCATTTAAAACAGAATAGTCTCAAACTATATCTGTAAAGATATCAAATTATTATTTCCACAATCAATTATTTATAATTGGCAAAAAAGCACTCAATTACTAAACATTAATATCAGATTTCAACGTTAATTCAAAATGTATTATATAAGTACACAGGTGGAAAAAGCTTTCAACATGAAGTCCCGCCAGTATTCCATGTTTCTCACGCTCAGTAACAACATTATACAAACGAATTAGCCCCAAAATTAATAAATAAACTGAAACATTGCTTAACTAACTTGGGAACAAAGGTTGAAGAAATTACAAATTAATTAATGCATATAAGATATGAAGAACCCCATATACTATTTCAATAATTGAAGTTAATCAATTATTCCATAGAAATTAGAGCCCTTAAAAAATAACTTGGAATTACTAATTGTAAGAGAGTAAAAAGGGCAATTAAACAGAATTAAAAAATGCAGACAGTACATGGATAAAAGCAATACTGGTTCTAGTCGAATCAGCTTGAAGATATTTCCGATTAGGAGAATATTATGGAAAATAATAGAAATAATAAGTTTCACCTTACAAGACATACATGTTATTAAAAAAAAATATCATTTTAGACTTCAGAATGAGTTCAACCAAACTATTGATTAGATCGCCAGGATTATACATTTATTTGAAAAAGCCTGTTTTTCTGCATCATTGTAATACAAACTAGAAATTAAAAGTAAGGTTTTTTAGCCCAATTGTTACTTTGGGCTTTGCAATTTGCACAATTGCACTACTAGCTTATATCTTAGAACAAATAGCAATTGCTGCAAGGAATGAAGAATCAAGTTAACCGAGACTAAACCTAAATTATATTCTTTATGCAAACAAAAGGGGCCAACATGTTCACCATTAACAATATTGCAGTATCATATACCAATGAAGTAAAATATACATGTCAAAAAGGAACAAATTGGACATCATATTTAAACGAATATGCATTGATTTCTGTTACGAAAATGCATCATATCGATATATTTGTACTTTTGAAGAAAAAAATTCTAAAATTTGTGTGAATATATTGCTTTCAGCTTGGAGCAATTTAAAAGTAATCTAATCAACTATTATGTAGCAACACTAATAATACAGCTATTTAACTAACTATTATGTAACTAGGTAAGTATTATGAGTTATATGACGGATGAGAAGAGATACTGGTCAAAAAGACGTGATTTTGAATAAATAAGTATTTTGTGGTCCTAGATAAAACTTTAATCGTATACCTCAGCACGGTTACTTTGTTTAACTTTAATTTTCATACGGCTAGAACTTTCGTCGAAACAAAGCAAATACATAAAAATACTTCCAACACAACGGATTTTTTATTGTCTTCTTAATTGCTAAGTAAAGTTACGATTAGGTAACGTTCGAACGGAGTGGAAGGCTTTGCGCTGGTGGTGACAATTGGACAACTTAGACAAACAGAAGAAAATATAGCATCGTAAGAAATTCCATTTATTCGTAATAATTTTCAATGAAAAATCTAAGAATACTCTAACCATATCAAAACGCGGTGGTAAGCAGCTTTACAGATCTAGTGACCTCTAACTGAAAATCATATCATGAACGGTATAATGGCCAAAGGGAGATACTGGTCAAAAAGAAGTGCTTCGTCAAAAAGAAATAGAAGAAATATTTTTAAAATGAATTTTATTATTTATTATTTTATTTTTCGGAATGCATGTATTTTGCTTGACATAATACCCTAAAATAGTGTCCTTCAACTTATGTTCAGCGGAACTCTACAGTTCCACTCAAACGCTTTAGGGGTTCCACGAGTCAATGTTACAGTTCGAAAAACGACGCAAAATTTCATCTTATTCTATGTATTTTGAAAGCATTTCAAGTCTTTTGAAAGCAGTATCAATTCTTGTGAAAATAATTCGAGTCTTCTGGAAGCATTACAAATATTTTGGAAGCAGTATCAAGTCTGTCAAAGGCTAAAAGCGATGTAATCAAAGATAGTAATTAAAATTGTTTGTAGAGAACCTATAGAACAAAACCCATGGCTAAAACTAATTGATCTTGTGAAGTATAAACCCATTTAATCCAAAGTTTCAAAAAAGGAACGTTTTTGATACCAATAAAATGAGTGTAAGTCAAAAATTAAAACCAGAACCAACCCATCTTATGAGATACTTAGTGTCAAACAATAAAATCCAAAGATTTCAAAAAATTAACGATTTTGATTGCAATGATTGAGTAGGCACAGAGTAATTCAATAACCAAAAGCTATGTAGTCAAATGGTATCAAGATAAATTGATGGTAATGAAGCTATAAAAGAGAATTCATAACCATAACCAACCAATTATCTCAGTTACGTAGAATTAAGGCATTAAATCGCTCAGCTCAATCGCTAAGTTAACGAAGCTCTGATGTAAAATGACCCCAAACGAACTGATTTATTTATGAAGCTGTCCAGGAAGAACCTACGCTTGACATTGGCATCTACAGAGACATCTGCAGAGGATGTGAAGAGGAGGAAGAAGCGGGGGAACACGTATTATACGATTGCGTGGCCCTCCAAGCGTTAAGGTTTTCAATTTTTGGAGATCTCCAGATTGGAATGAGTGGAGTCAGTTCAGCACAACCAGGATAAATTGTAACCTTTGCCTCCACGTTAAAATTTCTGGAAGTACCTTAGAGCTGTCGAAACAGGGAAGTAAGTACAAGGGATCTGCTGAGATCAAAGTGCTACGGGTGATACTGACAACTCTAACGATATTGATTACAATAATGGAATATAAGTCAAGAATTATAAGTGATGTAGTGAAATGATATTAAGATTTCAAGTCTTCTTTGCGCAATACAACAGTTTTGGAAGCAGACTCAAGTCATCTAGAAGTATTTTAAGTCTTTTAGAAGAATTTTTCCTTTGAAAGAAGTATCAAGTGTTTCAGGGGCAGTAGCAAGCCTTCTGGAAGTAGTAGAAATACTCTGGAAGCAATTCAAATCTTTTGGATGCAGTTCAATCATCTAGAAATAGTTCAAATCTTTTGGAACATTTCAAGTCTTCTGGAAGCATTTATAGTCTTTTGAAAGCAGTATCAAGTCATCTAGAATAAATACCAAGTCTTCTGGAAGCATTTGTAGTCTTTTGGAAGCAGTATCAAATCATCTAGATTAGGTATCAAGTCTTCTGGAAATAATCGAATATAAGTCAAAAACTAAACGTGATGTAGTGAAATGATATTGAGATTTCAAGTCTTCTTAACACAATGCAACAATTTTGGAAGCAGGGTCAAGTCATCTAGAAGTATTTTTTTTTATTTAACAGTCCTCTAAAAAAATTTCAAATCCTTTAAAAGCAGTATCAAGTCTTCCAGGGGCAATAGCAAGTGTTCTGGAAGCAGTAGAAATCTTCTGGAAGTAATTCAAATCTTCTGGAAGCATTTCAAGTTTTCTGGAAGCATTTCTGGTCTTTAAGAAGCAGTATCAAATCATCTAGATTTAGCATCAAGTGTTCTGGAAGCACATCAAGTCTTATAGGAGCAATTCAAAATAAATTCTCAAACAGAAAATATTTGCAGCAGATGCTAGGGTTAATTTGGGAAGAAAAAGCTCAATACTTCATTAAATTTAAAAAATGATTGAAAATGGCAATTTCAATTTAGATAAAACCATCAACAATTCTGTAGGAGTTTATCTGTATTATATGTGAGATTTCTATAAAGCTACTACATTTGCATATAATTGCATTGATTTATTTTGGATAAAATTAATGGATGAATATCTGGAAATATCCAAACGTGCCTTAAATGAATTGATGCCCTTCGTAACAATAGATTCCTCTGAGGAATTCTCAGAATCATCTCAAAAATCCAGATATACTCTTGCATAGAGTTTTTGTAACGAAGGCAGGGAAGCACCATCCTTGAAATCAAATCTAGGTGTGCTACTGGTCTTCGTTCAGTTCTATAGAACATTATTTCTAGAAAGAGATATTCGGGAAGAGAGAGGGAAGTTTTGTACTTTATCACCAGTCAGGTACAAACATGTCTTACACAGCGTTGAAATATAATTTTTAAACGGTGATGTAATTTGGGATTTGAACAATAAATATTTAACAATAAAATCACATGTCATAACTAGTTTTGAATATATACTCAATTTCCCGTCTTCAGGAATAATAACATAAGAAAAATAAAATAAATAAATAAAATTAGAAGCAAGGTAAAAGACAGCGCCGTCCTAAACCTAAGGGCTAATAGGGTTACAGCCCTGAGGTGTAAACTGATTTGGCATCTCTGTGTATTTCAATTGAAGTAAAGTTTAGCCGTGCGTCTTCAGATCCAAGACATTCAACTTCTAGGTCTAGTGTTAGTTGTAGTTTTACTTCAATTCACTTAAATTGAAGTACAGGATTGGGTTGAGTTGAGTTTAGCCGTAAATCCGAAAATATTTTCTATAATTTTCTATGAAAAGAGGCGCACTCGTTTCCACATTCTTAGTTTTGGTTGACTTAATATTAACTGATATTTGTATATCTTAAGCTGAAAGGAAAAGTACAAATCTTTAAAAAATATCGACTTTCAAAAAAAATCTAAACTTTTTAGTCGACAAAAAATCAATAATTTTTTTCTAAATTAAAGTTATTAAATGAATTTTTAAAATCGTTGATTCTAAATCTGTTGAGAGATAATATTTAGATACATTCCACGTTTATTTTTAGAATCTAGTTTAGGAAACCAAAAAAGGAACGCTGACATTTTACTTTTTTAAAGCTTAATAAAATCTGGTATTATATTTAATCCATAAACATGTTGGTGTATCCTAATAAATAAATATCACGAATATATTAACTTTCAAATTTACATTTTCAATTATAACGTACGCTATTCCAAAATAACTAAGAAACCTACAACTGTTCGTTGATTTATTGTATCGCCTTTTCTGTTTACGGATCGAACATGTGGGTAATCAGTTAAGATAACTAATTCTCAATTATATTTGTTCTGGTATTTATCTATAGCACAGATTTAATTATGTTTTTGTTAAAATAAATAGAAAAAAAAATATTAAATGAATTGATGGAAATTTCAAAATCTTTCCGTCTTGTTTTATGTCGATTTTTTAAAATAATTATTATCGCCAGCCTTGTACCAACAGATGATATCGGTACATTTCAGATGACTCATCGAATTTCACCCAATTTGAATACCAAAAAAGGGTTACATAATAATTCCATCGATATTTTTTCGTGCGACCTTGCAATTAACGTCACGAAGTGAAGAAGTTGAGGTAGTCCAAGCCAAAAAGGGTCGACCAAAAAAATAAAGATAACATCTCCTGTTTACTGTTTATCTCCGTAAAAGGCATCTCGTATTGTTTATCTCTTTATTTTTATTACGAAACCTTTTAAGGACGGTATTTAGAGCAATGCAACTGGGTAACATTCACGAGGCGTGTGATAAATTTTCACTATAAATTCTTTTTCGTTGGCAAATTGTTCCAAGTAATATAAAGTATGTCTCACGGGCGTTATGTAGAAACAAACGTAAAATGAAAACGAGCTGCCGTTGTGAAATCCGAAATAAAAGAGAATCTTTTAAAACGAAGCCGCAGAGAAAAGCTAAGAGAAGAGAACGCCGTGGGCTCATTAATGAGATATTTCTTGAATCAGTGTTACTATTCTCGGCTCATGCATTCCACCATTCCGCACGAAACGAGGATTAAAAAACCAGACGACATTTGACGCGTTAAGGCTACCATAACGTTTCTTCGTATTTCGTCTAAATTTAATCGCTAACGTATGGTTTTTAATTTGGTATTCGATGAAATGTTTTGTTTTCATTTCATTTTTTATATGGCCCAAAAGAAATAAACAAAATAAAACTGAGATTTTATGGATTACAACAGGGATGGGAGTATCTATGATAGCCAGAAATTAGTTATAAGAAAATTTTATTTCTACTTTAAACTGTTTAATGATTAATTTTAATGTCAACAAATTCAAACTGCTGCTCATAACGTTGCGTTCTATATTAGTTAGTTCTACTTTTAGTTCAATGAAAATACTTAATAGATCTATTATTAATAAATAATGTTATAAATTGACGGTAGCATTAGAACGAACACTTAAGATGGTTAAACCCAAAACACCGTACTCCCGCCCACTGTTCTAATTATAGTTAATTATAGCGCAGTTTGTTGAGTTCTAATTATAGCTCAACAAACAATACACAACAATCAACTACTGAATTTGTAACTAAGACTAGATCTAAAACCAAAACACTAAAACTCTTAAATATACGCATAAGCGCTGGTTTTTGAAAATGTGTATGGGTGCTGGGTACTGAAAAAAAAATAATTGAGAAAAGACTCAAACAACAAATGACGGCTCTCTAAAAAAAGTGAAAACACCCACGATCTGGCGCCTATGATTCGTTGGCAATGGAAATGTCTTCTGCCAGCAGTGTTTACAGTTTTAGAAGCAATATAAAATCTTTAATTGGCAGTTTTTGAACTTCTAACGTGAAGGTTTTGTATTTTTACAACAATCTTTGGTATTTTGGTAGCCATTTGCAATAAAAACGTCTTCTGCCAGCTGTATTTAGTCGTTAATTAAGAAGTTGTTGACTACCTACGTCAAGATTTTGCATTTTGCTCAATAGTAGTCAATGTGATGAAAATATTTTCTATCAGTAGTTATGTAAACAGTATCAAATCTTGTGGATGCATTTCAAGTCTTCTAGAAACAGCATCAAGTCTATTTGAAGTAATTCAAGCTTTCTGGAAGTAATATCAAGTCTTCTAGAAGCAGTATCAAGTCTTATGGAAGCATTTCAAGATTTTAAGAGGCAACTCAAGTTTCTAGAAATATTTCAAGTATTCTGGAAGTATTCCAAATCTCCAATTTCCAAAGCAAGTTTTCTGAAGCATTACAAGGCTTCTGGAAAAAATGTTAAGTCTTACAGATGTCAAGTCTTCTGGAAGTGGTTTCCGCGGCTTTGGATAATTTTAGATTCCTATTAATAGGGTGTTATCATTGAATTGGTCCTCAACAACGATTTCAAAACTCATAATTTGTAGATTGTTTTCTAAAATTTAAAAGCAAAGAAATCCTTTGTTTGTTAAGGATGCCCAAGAAAATAATTACCAACCTATATCATTTAGTGGGATCACTTGAAAAGCTAAAAAAAAAAATAATGTTACTTTAGTAATTTCAAATAAGCATTTTAAGACATTTATCAAAGTACTAGAAGAAAAATTCAGATATAATGAAAAAATATGAATTTTGTCACATTGAATATAAAAACTGTAATTCCGAAGGCATAGGGTAAACGGGTTGAAGGTTGGAAACTTGGATTCGTGAACATAAAACAAGAAGTTATTGAAACATTTTTAAATGCTATACGGAGACAGAGTACATCAATTTTAAGGAAGTTGAATTACATCACAAGTGTGGAAAGGGTTATAAATTGGATCTCCTGAAAATGTTTGAAATTATAAATTATAATATTGTTATTTTACACAATTATTTTGTTTTGTGAAGCAGTGCAGTACTATCCAGAAACGTGTTCGTTATTATTCTGTGATCAGTTTAATTCTAACGAGTTTAATTTAATTGTTAATAACATATAAGTTTTTTGAAGAGAAAAATAAAGGTTTTATGTATGTTGTTATACATAGGAATATTTATAACAACTTTTTCAAATTACTTCTTTTATTTTGTACTGAATCCATATGCATACTTTGGATATAATTTTAGCAGCGAGAAGACTGTATATAAATTCAAGTGATGATTTTTTATTGTCTTGAAAGGAACTTGAAAGCAGGAATACTTTATTTAACCGTAGTGCATCGGCACCTTTGGCTTATACTGTAAGCATGACATTATATTAAATATGACCATTTATAAAACCAAGGTTTCACTGCTAGACTCTGTTAAATAATATTAGAAACATGAATGGCAATATTGCTGTAATTTAAAAGTTTACTCCTTACAAGTTTACTTTAAATATTGCTGCTTCTTGTGCCTATGGGACATGGAATTAGAGTAACCATTAAGGAAGTCATATGATACTGAAAAATAATATACGAAAAACACTTCATTGGTTAAGCCTGACATCAAAATTGAGTGAATGTTAAATCTTAACGTATACACCAAACTCACAAGTATCGAGTTAGCTGTTTGGTTATCTTTTATAGCAGCGCTGGAAATGATTTGTTGAACAGCTACAAGAAGGCGGAGATGTAGAATGTCGCTTACCATTTTTACACTCTAACCTCAACTTTTTCCCTGAATGTATGGGAGTACTGCTTAGCAAGTTCATTTTGGCAAAACTTCGGATCTCATTTCTCTATCGTATTTCACAGAGTGTATGCACACCAGTTTTTAGCTCACTTCGACGCTTTGTCGTCGCACTCCTTCTTCTGCGCAACTGACCGATCAAAAAGGATTTTCCAAGCAGTTGTAAGCGACGATGAGGGTGAACATTTTCACCAAAACATCCTGTCAATGGAATACGGTGCTATGAGATCTCGTTAGGAAGAGTATAAAATGGCCAACAAATAGGAAACTTTTGACATATTTTGTAAATACCAAAAAAAGGTTTAAATAAAGCTAAAAATATGTCATGATGTAATTTAGACATTCTATTTGGATCCATATATGGTAACTTTAGTGGGTGACAAAATTATGTAATACTTTCAATTAAATGTTTAAAACGGCGAAACAAGTCTATTTTGGTATTTTAAAACACATATTTAGAGTCGTTTTCGCAAAATTATGTTTATACATAAAATCATGTTTATACATAATTTTGCACATCATGGGTACCGTATTGGGAAAAAAGTAGAGCAACATAAAATGATAAATTAAAGACTTTCCTTAGGGTTTGCATTACTGTGGTAGTGTATATTATATGCATTTATGTAGTGAAGATATCACAAAGATAGCTTTGTTTTATTAGGAATAAAAACTAAGAAGGAGAGAGTCATATGGGAAATAAGGACAAGTTTTTGAAAAGATACATTCGATAATACCAGTCTTAAACATTGGATGGAAAAGTCGGATGGTGAGCTGTTTGTAAAACTGTGAAAGAAATGGGTATTAATGAATTTAAAAACCATGTTAAACAATATGATATCGCGTGCAAATTTTCTTTGCATAAATGTGTAGAATCGCGAATTATTACGCGAATTCTTTTTTTAATTTTTAATTTGTTTAAAAATGATTAAAAAGTGTTGTAAAATGTGTTTAAAATGCAATAGGTAAAAGGCTGACTTCAAGTATCTGCAACACACATAAAAACTTGGAGGTAGTTCTGTGATGGTTTGGGGATGCTTTTCGAAACACACATCTTTTTTACACACAGTTGTAAAGGAATGGTTTGAACAAAATAAAATAAATTTAATGACTTAGACATCGCAGACTTAAAAAAATTTTGTTTGTAATGTACATTAATACCGAGTATTGAGTAGTTCATGCAAACCATGAAAATATTAATGTTTTAACTATATTATTGTTAACTATGTGTTAGTAGAAGGTTATCTAAAAGAATGTATATGTAGCTATCTTTACAATAATAGTAAAAACATCATACCATTAGAACCAATAACTAATTATAAGTACCATGTAATTAAACTGATTACAAATAATAAAATTATTATGCAAGGGGGAGTGGAGGGGGATTATGCAAGGGGGAGTGGAGATGTATGTCATATTCCCTATAATAGGATAAAAAGCGTTTTAGTTTAGAACCCTTTATGTATTTTATTAAAAAAAATCTGGAAATCTCTATTTCTCCTCTCTCAGACAACATTATACTATTAAAATATATACAGTTTGTTTCGCGTTTTGTACCAGGACTTTAACAGTCGATAGGTCTGTTAAAATTAACGCAAAAATTTTGCAGGGTGACATTACATAGTTACTGTATCCCTAAAATGTTAATAGTAACAACAAAAATAGTACAAACTCAGAAAAAACTGGAACAAGAACAGAACCATATTGCTCATTAAAAACCGTTAAAAAGCTAATTAAAAAGCAATAGAAATTGCTGTCTACGATTTATATTTGTTTTACATTTTTGAAATTATAATATATGTATGTTAACAAATCTATAATTGTAATATTTAAATATACGCTATAAACTTATATTTTGGGTTTTCTTTTATGCATCATACGAAAATTAACGTATTAATGTAACTGTACAACGGCATATCAACGATGCAAAACTTAATAAACTTTTTGTTGTATATTACGAAATATATTTATGTTAGTAACGATTAGTAATAATGCTCAACATAAAAACACTTATGATTATTATAAAACCAAATAATGAATAAAAAAAATGTTGTTATGTTAATAATAAACAGAATTAATGTTCATTATTAACGAACGAATGTGTATCACGAACGAATTCATGATCACCATGACAGATATACTTTAATTTGATAATTTTCGTTTATGTTGTTCATAAAAATGCACATTAGCGTAACGAACGGTATTAATGATATCAATGTCACTGTTTATAAACCCCACGAATATTTTACATTACATCAATACTTATATTAATTAATCAATAACCAAGTGTTCATAAACTTGTTTGCTGAACAAATTTTAAACAACTTATTTATGTTTTACATGAACTGTTTTGTTAATATCACGTACCTTTTTCGTTCAGTGCAGTCGCCACACTTAAATCATATACAAAATCTATGGAAAATAGTTGACGACAAAATTCGAAATAAAATCTACAAGAATCTTGAAGAACGAATGCTGCTCAAAATGAATGGTCTAAACTATCGAAAGAAACAATTGATACTATAATACACTCAATATCACGAAAGTATAACGATACCATTAATAATAATGGTGATTGTATTAAGTACTAAAGCGTTTTTGTTTTTTATTCAATTTAACTGTTATTTACCTGTAAATTGTTAAGTTATTTTTCCATCTCAATTTTTGCAATTTTGTTTGATTTCTAGAAAAATAAAGCTTCGACTAAATAATCACTACATAATACACATTACCATACAAATGTAAAACCTTACGAAAAGTATTATTTTAAAATTTAAGATAGAAAAATTAAAAGTTGCTCTCTACTTTTTTCCAATACTGTATATTTTTTATTGAATTTATCCCATATTTTTGTCGCTCACCGTATATAAAATAATATTACGTTTGAAATTCACATTATCCGGTGATGACCGGTTTCTCGTACGAAAACACATGTACATATCGAACCAATATTGCGCTGTTAATCGATCATATATCGCATGCAACCAGTACCGATATCAACTTGACCAGTGTGATTGAGTGTGATTAACGACAGTGACAAAAGCAATATGTGCAATGTCCATTTTATTAATTTGCATTTAAATAATTTCGTATTCAAACATAATTAGAACGATTTTGGTGTTCATTGAATAATAATAGTATTTTCTGTATGTATAATTTTTCATAATATCTGCATTGAAAACGTTACCACATATAAAATGTATTTTATTAGTCCAATATTAAAAAATAATGATAAATAATAAATAATAGATCATCGTGACCTATCATGTGCTGTGTTTGTTTAAGTGTACTACCTTCATCGTTCATACATGAGTCATATCTGCCATCTCATGAGCCTATACGTCTCATGTTAGAAATCCTACCACCAATGATTCTTAAATTAGATAGACTAGTAGTACAATTTCCAGTACATATTATTTTGTTTCTATTAGGAAATGATGTCAAACAAATACAGACTGTTCATCGTGCCTTTTCTGAGTGTTATAGGTTTTCTTGTCCATGTTGTTTACTTTATTTATTATTTGACAGATTAGTCCCAGTTATATCATCCTAGTGAGTTGGATCGGGCTGAGTTGGGTTGAGTTGTGTTGGAGAAGCTCACTACCAATTGAGGTAATGACTAGAAGAAGGGTATTCGCTGGTGCAACAAAGGAAGATCGAACCTCCCTCGGAGGAGAAAATAGTTGAGGATTAGAAAAACCGAAGAAAATGCCAGATCAACTAAACAGATAATACTTGCATTGCGAACATAGCTATATCGACAAAGAGAGAAGCAAACCACTTTACCAGTCAACTGTGAGTAGGAATGTGAGAAAAGGTGAAATACAGTAGACATGTTTATAAGTCGCTAAGCATTATGATGAAATGAATGTATAGCGACGTCCACAGACAGAAGAACAGGACGCGGATAAGATAAGGAAGATACAATAAAGTATCTTCCTGACCCCTTATTGTACAATAAAGAATATACAATAAAGAATACATTAACACGTCGAGTATATCAGGTTATGTTTGATTTTGTGACGAATTTTATTTTATATTTTATCATAATTTGTTTTTAAAGTAATTTTAGAATGTTAGTGTTTCCTTTTCAGCTGAATTGACTTGCCTCCTTCTGAAGATGATTTGTAGAATCGAAATCGATTAAGGACATGAATAAAAAAATTTATCACTTAGTATAAAGTCAGTTATTGATATTTTATATATACTTTCTCTTATTTGATAATTATGCTTTTTTTACTAATAATTTTTGTTATTATCTTCTGATTATTTAT
Source organism: Onthophagus sagittarius (assembly GCA_036711965.1). Classification (NCBI taxonomy): domain Eukaryota; kingdom Metazoa; phylum Arthropoda; class Insecta; order Coleoptera; family Scarabaeidae; genus Onthophagus; species Onthophagus sagittarius. Next base: position 52,543,660 of record JASERS010000001.1, read on the forward strand.
GTTAATTGTTATTATTGTTACACATTATCAATTTGTTGTTTTAGTAATTTTCATTCTTATTACGATTTTTTTTGTTTATGTTATTTATTATACTTTATTAGTTGATGCTTCGCCAAGCTTCACAGTATTAGCAACTTATGAATATGTAGCCAAAAATCTAATGATTAACAGAATGAACTTTAAAATATTTAAAATCATTTAATATTTCCTTAATGGTTATCCAAGATTTATTTAATCTATAAACAGTGCTTAAAACAAAATTTAGGATTTTGAAATGATAACTTGTGAATAAAAGCGAAGCAAAGATTTCGGTGTGGGTTGGGTTGAATGTTTTGAATGTATATCTTTCACACAACTGTCTGTTCAAAGCCGCTTCTCTTCCAAGTTACAGCCCACCAAAGTTAATAGTTTTTATGGACAAAGTAACGATTTTAGAACAGAATCTTAAGAGGCAAGAAAGTGGGGTTTCGAACTAAAAGTTATATGAAAGAGAAGGGGTGTCTCGCCTCTTGTCTTTCATATGTTTTCGCCAAATAATCAGTATGCAAATGCTTCATATTCTCTAAAACCGATTTTGTTTACATAAAGCAAAATTATTTCATTTATTTTAAGATAGTGTTTACAAATGTTTTAATACTTATGTTTATTCTTCTATAGACGATAAAATCTCACTTCTATCTTCATCATTTTCAAAGCAGAAAAGCTTTATAAAATCTGAAGTGTGAAGATATTTATAGACTGTTTAAGATGTCTCTATTATTGTGTATTGTTGACATTCTTCTTGAAAAGATTTCTTTATACTTTCTAAGATCTTTACGTAATTGTTTATTCAAAGGTCAGGTATGATTTGCAGCATTCAAATGCAAAATCTAATATTTGACTTAAAATGCTTAAAAAATTTTAAATTAGTAAAAACTAAAACTAAAACATAATTTAAATTTGTTTAGAAAGAAGGTTACAACATATCTTACCGTAACTTATATATAGTGGCAATATTAATTCACAAAAATAATCATTCTAAAAAATGGCAAAAGATGAATAGTTTCATAACTATCTTTCAAAATTCACTGTCAAATATTCGTCGACACTAATATACGAGTGTATATTAGCCATTTTATTAAAAATGCACAAATATACGCAATTTATTTTTTTAGGAAAAAAGCCGTAGGCCTGAAACCACATGAAAAAACAAATTTTAATTTGGGATCTTGTGGGACTTTTTTACATTGCTTTTTTTACTTTTACATTGCAAGTAAAACTGTTTATGAACAGTATTGACAAAAGGGTAGTTAAATTCTGTATTCAAGAAGCTAGTACAGTGTTATATTAACAACACATATCTGTTTATAGGTTTAGAATTTAGAATCGTTTCTCAATATTAACCAAAAATTTTTAAAAATTGATTTCCGTTATTTTTTTTCATTTTAATTAGATTAAAAAAAAATGTTTACTTTATTTATATTAGAACTTATTTTTATTGGAAAAAGCACACAATTTTTTATACCACTAATAATGTAACATAAAAACATGTTCATTCTATGAAAGTCCGTTATAACCTGGTTTAAATATAGCAGTATTTATATCAACACAGGAAGAAAAGAAAAAAAAGATTTTTTACGAAATGGTTTATAAATTAGACTTTTTTCTAAGAAAATTTTTAGGTGTTATTTTTAGACCCAGACAAACTCTTTCCTTTCTTCGAAAATTGGTCAGGGTCACCTTAATTATCCCTTACATCCTGAAAAAGGGGAGAAAGACGTTCAAACGAAACCCCATCAAAATAAAGAAATAATAAAAATAAACTAACGTTCTTAAATTGTTAGTTTATTATAACTAGAGCATTCTTAATGGACCGTTATTATAATTAAAGCTATTCCATTTTAAGAGGAAAGAATTTCTATTTAAACTCCTAGCAATGACGGAACTGTCCATACTCGTCAATTCCAATTAAAGAATACCTAACAGTCGCTCAAGACTCATCTCGTGAAAACGAATAAGGTCGCACGTAAAAGAACTAGTTGGCCCCTTATTTTCTACAAACCCCAAAAATGGAAAACGAAAATTCCAACCTAGTTAATTTTTCTTTCTTATTTTTCACTAGATTTAGAGTAGTATTTATTTTATTTCATTTTTCGTGTTTTTAGAATTAACTGTGACACAATTTATTTTGACATCATGAGTAAAGTTGTTACGCGACCTCCGTGACATCATAAAAGAGTACCGAATCGCTTCGTTGGTATTTTTATTAGTCTATCTTGGAGTCGATGTTCTACTTTTACTCCCAAAAAAACAAAGTTTTTTTATTAGAGGTCGGCGAAGGTAATCACTCTCTCATGATGTGACGAAAGTACCTAGCTTTAAAATTAAAGTATCTTAAAATACCCCATTTAACCGTATTAGATTACAGAGACAGTTTTATTAACACACGATATTTGCTTCCCACGATTAAATTTTGTAAGGATTCTTTCTTTCTTCCTTTCAGATTAAAAGTAGTCAAGTGGAAAAATGAATTTTTGGATTAATGATAAATGAGGAAGTCTTATCGGGTTTTGTAAGACCTCCCGTAAAGAGCTAGCTATGAAATGTCTTAAGTGATAAGATTTGTACTATTTCTTTTTCGATTTAATTTGTTCCAACAAACATTTCATTATTATTTTTAAATCTAGTTTTAGTCAATTAATTAGTGTCCGACCAAAAGTCAATTTTGAGACGAAACCGAAATAAAACCAGACTTTTCTTTGAAATGGTACAAGGTATACGCATAAATAATTTTATATTCTAATTATAAAAGTTAACTAATCATTCAAGTTTAATTTATGATAAATAATTATAGGAACCATAAAATTAAGTTTTTCCATAAAATGCAAACCATGATTTAGCGTGAAGGAGAAAATTTATAAACACTAGAACTAATACTAAATCTAGAATTAACATTAGACTTAGAACAAGAAATATTTGGGTTTAACCATCCTAAGAGACGTGCGGCTAAATTCAAATGTTTTTAGTCTAGGTCTAATGTTAGCTTGGTCTTGGTATTAGCATTATTACCTGTCGTTCGGTTTTAGATTACTGTGTACTTGTATTGAACTACAACTAGAACTAATAATACACCTAGACCTAGAACGGCTAAACCTGAATCTTTCTAGTTTTAGGTCTAGTGTTTGTTCTAGTTTTAATTTTTGTTTAGATTATATATAGATTATATTCATATTGATAAGATCAAGTTATGTTGCCCGATGATTGTTCCTTACTTAGCACATATAATTAATTGCTGTTTAGTTGAGAATATCTTTCCTACTCATTTCTTCAGCGATTGTTCTACCGTTCCCAAAAAACCTAACCCAACGAGTTATGAAGAATTAAGATCTATTAGTATTTTGTCTATTTTCTCTAAAGCTTTGGAAAAAAAACATTTTATTACCTAAGGAACAGTCTGAGTTCCGCTGTGGTTATAGTTGCACTACAGCAATGTTAGGGTTAACGGATAATATTTTAAGGGCAACTAACAATGGTTCGTTCACCACAGTCGTTTTCTTAGACTTTTCTAAAGCCTTTGACACCGTCAATTCCTTTATTATGTCACCTGTAATGTGTAGTTTAGGGTTGGAACGAGAGGCTATAATGTTGTTAGATTATCTTACTGATAGATCTCAACAAGTTAAAATAAGAGATGATTTGTCTTGTAATGTGAAGGTTCCATGTGGTGCTTCTCAAGGATCGATTCTTGGGCCACTATTGTTCTCCTTATATACATCTCAATTTACAAAGTTTCTTACTCATTGTAAAATTAGTAGGGTACAATGCCAGTAATTGACCGTCAGTCAGTGTTTGACCATTTTTGTAAAAAATGTAAAAAATAAGGAACCAAGTAATATCTAAAAAGATATAAATCTATCAATAAATAGCCACCAGTCTCTTCTCCACCCTATACCAAGCACAAAGTCCTCTATTATACCGTTCCTGTCGACTATTCGCATGGTGCTAAAAAGCGTAAGTTTTATGTTTAGACATTCGCCCAAATAAGATAGTTTTATTCAACCGTCTCTGCATGTAGGGTGTTTTTTTTGACTTGCTAGTGATCTAACAATCTATTGATTTCATTGAAAACTACCGTTTTAATAAACTCCTTGACAATATTTATTTTGGAGCACGAATTAAAAATTTTCGGAAAATGAAGTTTGGAGGAAACTTTCCGTTCCCTCTAAACTTAACCGCGTCGATTTAACCATTATAATGGAAACACAACGAATTCCTTAGATATTAAAGTTATTTTCACAAATAACCATGAAATCTTTTAATTAATTAGTAATATATTTTTTTTTAATATTAATTTTCTTAATTTGAAAAAATCTTAAGATTCTTTCAAATTCTTCTGGAACTAAACGTATATCGGGCCTACAACCTAGTTTTAGAACTACCACTAGACCTAAAATTAAACCCTAATATTTCTAGTTATAAGTTTAGTGTTAATTCTAAAGCCTTAAGTGGGTGGGTTGGGTTAGGTTTCATCTTAAAAAGACGTACAGTTAAACCTTATGATTCTAGTTCTAAATCTAATGTTAGTTCTAGTTTTAGCATTAGCTCTACTCGTTAGCTATGAAATTTGTATTCTAAAGTACTTTTATATTATTTCAAAAAAATTTGATATTAAGGAAATTTATTGTGTCATTTGTTGTCAACTTAATAATGAACTATAGGTTGTTTATATTATTTTATTATATTTAATTTATTAAAAATGATAAAGACATCGTCAACATATCTAGTATAGAAAGCTATTTCTCTAGTGAATAAATTATATTAATTTGAAAAGATTCGGTTTCAAAGTTGTTTACAAAAATGTAAGATTCCCGAGATTGGAGATCCCATAGGTAGGCCATCTTCCATTTTGAAATATTCGTTATTAAAGACGAAAAAGTTTTGTTTGCATATTAAACGAAGCAATTTATTTCTATTATATTGAAGTTAAAAGAATCTTGAGTAATAATCATTTGTTTTTTAAATTATTTTTAATGTTTGTTCTATGGCAACTTTTGATTACAGATTTATTATATCGAAAGATAAAACTTTACTATTTTTGTTAAGTTTTATGGTTTTTAATTTATAAATTAAGTCTGTAGAATATTTTATGGTATGTTTAAATTTGTTTTGAACAAACGTTGAAAATGTAGATTGTGATATTCAGGATGACAGTACCTGTTCTTTTGTTTTAAGTAATTATAAGATAATTTTTTATAATTTTTGATTTTAATTGTTTAATATTATTATAAACAGCTAACAGTTGCAAAAGGTTTTTCTGTGTGTTCAATAATTCCTTATTTTCATGAAAAATTTGTTTAATGTAAGGATTATTTAAAGGTCCTTCATATCTTGCAAAAAAAAAGAAATCTGAGTTCTCTAAATCACTATGTAGGAAAGGTTTATCAAGAGGATGATGGCGCATCGTGATTGGTCTCAAGTTTGTAAAATGGTTTCTTAAGCTGGTCAGGAGTGGAGAAAAATCCATAGAATTGTGGAAATTTGAAAAGAATTCACTTGGAAATCTTAAGACTTGACCATAAGTAACTCAGCAAATGAACAACCTAAGTCTTCTTTTATTGTTGAACCAAGAAAAATAACAGGTAATTCATCTATCCAATGAGTTTTATTTCCTCTAGCAATTAATGCGCCTTTAAAGTTCCATGAATTCTATGAAATCTGTCAACAATACCATTATTTTGAGAATTGTATGTTGAAGTGTGGATTTCAATGTTGAGAATGAAATTGCTGTTGAACAACATTATTATGAGATTCCATTGAAAATTGTTTTGAATATTGTTTGATTAACTGAAGTTGTTATCTTACCACATAGCTTGAATTTCTGAGACTTTATGTGTCGAACCTGGATGATAAGCTTCGCAGCTTTTACGAAGCTTATTATTTATTATTTTTTTACCTAAATAATAAGATACATAAGTAATATTTTGTTAATATTCTCTTTTCCTGAACTATAATTATTATAGAACCTATTAACGCTAAAGTAATTGTGGAAGGAAGACGTTTTTTCCATCTGAGAGCCACCCATGATATTTAACATTCCTTGATAAAAGTCATTCAAGTAATTCATCTAATCGTTTTTTCTTACTATATGAAAGATGAGAAAACATAATATCTCTGATGAAATTGTACCTTCCTCTCTTCGGAGGATTAGAAATAACGTCATGTACATTTGACACAACATCAAGTGGAAGGTTTGTAACGACAAGGTGGTATTTAGTCTTATAGGTGGATTTGTTTGTCCAGAATGGAGGAACTTTGGTCGTCGAAATGCTGACAGGAAAGTTGTCATTAGTATTGACATAGAATCATTCATTTTATAAATTCAATTTCCATTTTTAAAAAATGTTATAGAATAATTTAAAACTTAAATTGTAGTTATAAATAAAATGTAAAATATGTAAGATCTGGGGCTTAATTTTCGGCAATTCTGGGTATACTATTAATAAATTGAAACAATCCCATTATTTATGCTGATTTTAGAAGATAGTTTTAGGATTAGCTCTACTAATACTAAATAATAATAATAACAGTACGCTTTTATTATTCACTCTTAGATCGTTGTATACTTGTATCGAACTAAAACTAGAACTAACACTAGACCGAGAACTAGAAAGTTTCGATTTAGCTTCAGACACACGGCTAAACCTGAATCTTTTTAGTACCAGGTCTAGTGTTAGTTCTAGTTTTAATTCTTATTTAGCTCTAGATTGTTTTAAATTCTTCTGGAACTAAAAGTATAACTAATACTAGATAACCAAGCATTAGCACTAATAACACTAGAACTAGAATTAGGGTGTAGCCGTGCGCTTCTTTCTTCTTTCTGCTGCTTTTGCTTCTTTCTTCTAATTTGGTTCTATGTACTAGTTTCCTAAGCAGCGTCAGCCGCTTGCGGTTATTATATATAAACAATTAACGCACTGCGGTCACCGTAGTGCGTTGGACGCAATGGACGCATCATAAGAATCCCACTGAATCCTAAGTCTACTGTTAGTTTTAAAGCTAGGATGGGTTGGGTTCCGTTTCAAGAGACTTGCGGCAAAATCTGAATCTCTCTAGTTCTAGGTATAATACTAGTTCTAGTTTCAATTCTTGTTTAGCTCTGGATTGTTGTATATTCTTCTGGAACTAAAGGTATAACTCATCCCAAAGGGGCTCCCTAATAATCGAACTTTTTTCCGCGCCGCCCTTAATACGTTTTCTCAACTTTCTTGATAAATTGAAAACCTTTCTTTTTTAAAAGCGATGGGCACAGTTTGGGAATCACTGGTCTATTGGGAATACAAGTGGAAAAAAACATGATGAATAAAAAATATTCTTAACTCACCCAGAAATCATAGTCCATAATTATTTCAAATCATCAGTTTCTTGTGATATGCCTTACAAATCACAAAATATGAAAATTAAATAAATTTATTCCAGAAAATCAACTGTAATGGATTTACTATATCCATATTCCTCAAGTGATGGAAATCATAATTTATAGTAAAATCATAATTATCTATCTCCAGTTTGTAGTTATATGGCAGTTCTTACAAAATGTCAAAATTTTACGATTTTTCTTAAGAAAATGAGTTGTGACGGAAGCACCAAAACTGACCAAGACAAATGTTATAAATAAAAAATATTCCTAATGAACCAAAAACTATAAACGATAGATATATCATAACTATTTACCGCCAGGTTGTAGTGATATGGCATTAGGTACGATATGTTGAAATTTTACGATTTTTCTTAAGAAAATGAGTTGTGACGGAAGCACCAAAACTGACGAAGACAAATGTTATAAATAAAAAATATTCCTAATGAACCAAAAACTATAAACGATAGATATATCATAACTATTTACCGCCAGCTTGTAGTGATATGGCATTAGGTACGAAATGTTGAAATTTTACGGTTTTTCTTAAGAAAATGAGTTGTGACGGAAGCACCAAAACTGACGAAGACAAATGTTATAAATAAAAAATATTCCTAATGAACCAATAACTATAAACGATAGATATATCATAACTATTTACCGCCAGCTTGTAGTGATATAGCATTAGGTACGAAATGTTGAAATTTTACGACTTTTCTTCAGAAAATCAACTGTGACGGAGGAAGCACTTAAAGAGATGGAGAAATGGAGAAACATGCTACGAATAAAAAATATTCTTAATGCGCCAAGAAATCATAATCCATCATTGATTCATATATATCAATTACCAGTTTCTAGTGATATGGCATAAATCACAAAATGTAATATTAGACGATTTCTTTTAAGTTAACCAGAACTTAAGTATTAAACCTGATAGAGAAAGACGTTATGAAAAGTATTTCTAATATACCATAATATAATAATCTATAATAATTCGTATATAATTATACGTTATGTTTAAAAATATTCTAATACACTATGAAATCTATCAATCTATCAATCAACAGTTTTTGTGATATGGTATAAAGCACGAAATATCAATATTGAATGATTTTTCTTGAAATTAACCATAGCTTAAGTACTAACAGAGATGGAGAAAGACGTTATGTTTAAAAATATTCTAATACACTATGAAATCATAATTCATAATTATTTCATATTTATCTATCACCAGGTTTTTGTGATATGGCATAAATCACGAAATGTCAAAATTGTACGATTTTTCTTGAAATAGTTATAACTTATATACTAATTGAGATGGAGAAAGATGTTATGATTAAAAATATTCCTAATACACCATAATCTGAATAACCACATACACCATAATCATCAGTTACGCCACTGGTTCCAACAAATATTTAATTATTATTTTTTATTTAGTTTTGGTCTATTAATTAATGTTTATTCAAGATTTATGAAGTTTACTGAAGACGTTAACGCAATGAGCATGTAGCATATAAGCGATAGGATTACGCGAATTTATAGTTTGTCATAAATCTGTCTTAGAATCGCTTTCCATAACATACATATGCAAAAGTACATTATCGTAATTTACATGGGAGTTGATGACAGAAACTATGGGGTAAATTATGACGAATAAATGAAATTTATAATTGTTTCAAAATAATTAAATAACTCATTTAATACGATTTGATTGACTAATTACGATAAGTCGACTAAAAATACCAAAGCGCTAAATAATTACATTTTTAAATAATTTTAAGGTGAAGTAATAATTTCAAAACGGAGCAAACAAATCAAATTGTAATTGCATAGGCTTGACTAATATGCACTTTGTCAATGTTTCATAAAAGAAAAGAAAAATCCTTCCCTTTTAAGACTACTGTATAATTTGCCGCTAGTAGTTGCGCAGAATAACACAATTTTACCATTTTTACGCTCCGCCAAACGTAATTAAAAACAAGCAAAGAGAATAAAAAATAAAAACTTAATTTCAAATTCATTTATATTAGGACGATTTATTTTTTAAATAAATTTTAATATAACCTGGTAAGTTACCTTTCTTAGCCTAACTTGCACCGGTTCGACCGCCGAATTGCCATTTGAACCACCCCTATTCTTCTTGGAAGAATTGGAACCTGGCAGCAGCTGGGCGAAAATCTCGGATGAAACGGTACCGGTGTTTGTTCGTTGCTTATATTGAGAATTCACTGCCATCGAGCGCGCAAAACAACTCTTGAAGTTATTGTCAAAATCCGCACTGAACTCGAACTTTTCATTCAACATTTTAAAATTTTATTCGATTAAATCAACGTTCACTTGAAACCGAAAACTCTAATAAAGTTTTTAACAACTTAATAATATAATTGGAATGATTAATAGGTTATTATAATAACACTTTATAGATTTTTAATTCTTCTGGAATGGCAAAGGTATGGTGTTCTTCTCGTGGAAGAAATTGAGACATGCCGGGTTTTAAAACACGCGGAGTTCTCTACTTAATGAAAAACACACTTCTTGTCGCCGCAAAGGCAATGCGGGCAATAGCGAAGGGGACTGTTTTGAAAGTTCCGTACCACGCGCCAGTGAATTCCTACGGCGCATGCGCTCGTTTATGCTAAACCACTACCCTTATGGTTCCATCGGTTTTAGGCTTACTAAATTTCGTATAATTTTTTATACAGAGTGTTTCTGTAAGTCAGGCATAATTTTAACCATTAATACTGCATTAAAAATTATAAATCGCGTGAACATTTTTTGTCTAATTGTAAATCCATAAACCCCATTTATGGCGTTGAAAATATAATATTGTGTTGATATGGTGATGATATGGGTCTTAAAATAGAAATATATAGTGAAAATATTTAAACATTTTCTTTAATATTTTCACTATGGTTTATCAGAGAAAAATAAAATTTGGAAAACAAAGCAATATCATAAGAAATCATTTAAGATTATTTTCGAAATTATGGAACTGCGGGTCAATGCTATACATTTTATTTTCTTAAATCTTTTTTATTAAGCCGTATTCTACCAAATTTTCCAACCGATTCTAATAGGAAAACAATACAAATTTTTACTGTTTAAAATTTTTTATTGAACGCATCGTTTTAGAGTTATCCCTAAAATATTCAAGCTCTTTTTTTAAATATTTTCATTAATCGTAAGCACTCATGAAAACAAATCAAAAAAATTGTCTGAATCAATTTTGTAAGAAGCAATTAAAAAGCAATCACTTTTTATGATTTATGGTTTTTCATGATTTATTTTCCCAACTTAACTTTATAGCGTTTCATAAAAATAACGATATCCTTAATTATTTTTGAAAAATCGTAACAAACCGAATTCTCAAGATGTCTTTGTTTTACAATTTATGGAATACATCAAATATATAGGGTGTCAAATGTTTGGAATATAGGCAATATCTTTACTATTCGGGATATTAAAGAAAAATGTTTCAAATAAAAGATTCTTTATTAATTAGGGCGCATCTTTTAGCGATATTGTCTTGTTTACATTGGTTTTTGTTTCGTTGCTATGGCAACGAACATTGATATTTTTAATGGGATGCATATGCTTTTCTTGCATATTTTGATAGAGTATAAATCTCTCTACACAATGAATATGGTTGTATAAGAGAAAAATGGAGAAAAAAAAAGCCTTTTCTAAAAATATTAAATTAGCACATACAACCATAGTATAAGCAATATGGTGTAAGTAACCAACCGACAAAGGATCGAAATATTAATGATATATGGGTACGGGGATAGAAAATACACTCAATGTGAAGTTTCTACACTGTTCAATGTTCAATATTTAGGCCGATACATAGATTACACAAACAGTTTACTGCCGAAAGCAGCCATCGATCATAAAACCTAAAATTTAAAAAGAGTTATATAAACTACAACAAATGTCCAAACTGGGCACCATTAAGTCTAGTTTATCCCATAAAAGTTTTAAATATCTACCTTATACGGAGAATTGACTTGATACCAATTACTAAAGAACTCACTAAAGATTTTTTTTACCTTTTGGGTACTGTATTTTGTGTAATTTGTATATCTGCGTAAATATTACTAAACAGTGTACAAACTTCATTTTAAATGCGTTTTCTATCATCGTACCCATTACATTATACATATTTGGATTATTTGTGGTTAGCTTAATTGCTGCGTATTTGCTTAAACTGACACTTTTTGACATTGAACTCTGTCAATGACATCATAATGCTTTTTCTCGATTTTTTTCTTATACAACCCTATGATTTGATATATTCATCACATAGAGTGATTTAAATTATTCTCCATCAAAATATGCAAAATAGCATTCCATTTAAAATAACAATGTTGGTTGCCATAGCAACGAAACAAAAAATAATACAAACAAGTAAATATCGTCTGAGAATGCACCATAATTAAAAAAGAAACTTTCATTTGAAATAAAGTTATTTTTCATATTCCAGACTTGTATATATATTTCTTATAAAGCTCTGCGGGATCCTAGCCCATAAGCCACATCAAATAACAAAATAACAAAACCACTCTTTCTCATAAAAACAAAAATTATGTTAAAAATTTTAAAACAATTTCTACTTAGAACCGTCACGACATCTAGTGGCAGGGAGAAACCATGCAATAATAAATAAAACTAAGTGATTCAAATCACCATTCAGACAGGTGCAACCGCACCAACAACTGGGGGACTGTAAAATATCAATTTTATTTAGATGTGCACGGAAACATCCATGGCCGGACTTCAGCCTAGAAACGGTTGAAAAGAAATTATTATATATGGTACGCCCGGCATACCATTGATGGTGAAGTATGCGAGGATTAACTCGCATGTATTGAGTTTGCCTATGTTGATATTCTTGAAAGCAGTGTTTGCACCACTCTTCCCCGTCGACATTGATGGACTGCGGATATGATGGTACTATAAGATCCCGCTGAAGTTGATTTTGCACGGTCCATCGTGTATATTATGTCTTTACACGTACAAGATGTAAAGATAATCCATGTTTTTCTTTTAGTTTTAAATTAATATTCACCGCATATAAATCCTTTTTTTTACGAAATGGCTCTTCGTAATTTGTATTTCATCATTTTCATTTCAAATTTGCTCGCATGCAAACATGTTTAGTTTTTGCATCATCATTGTTTGGACCCCTTTATGAGTTAGATTTTCTTTATCCATTTCGTAAAGAAACTAAAAACTGTCTGCACGGTTCTGATGTTGCTTCATACTGTCCGTCAAACACTCACAGACACGTACAGACATGAACCGAAAAGCTGAGTATAGTGTGTGTTTGCGTTTATCGGCCGCCATCTGGTTCCAGTGACTCTTTTATCGATAAGCTGTCCATGCTACTGTCTTATGTGTCAATTAATTTTTAAAATCTTGTATTGTGCGGAGATATGAACTTAGATGTTAATAGAGACTGTTCAATGTCAAAAATGTTGCGGGATGTATTTGATTCTTTTCAACTTAATGGAAAAAGTACTGAGCCTACCCGTATAGTGTTTGGTGAGACGAGCACGAACGAGTCAACTTTAGATTATATGGTAACTAATTTACCGGCTAGAATGTGTATTTTTAATGCGAATATTGCTGATCACTTTGCTGGCTCGTTGGTATTCAATTATACTAACAGTTTTATTACTCAGACGCGTGTCGAGACGCACGTAGATTTGAGAATTGGCTGATAGAAAAATGAGTGACTCGTGTTTACACGAACTGTATCGCTCACTTGTACCCCGGGATTGGCCTAGCTTTGCTTCTTAAATAATGTTGGATGTAAACGTTGACGATATTTTTAACCGCTTTTTTAATATTTTTACTTATTGTTTTGAGTTATGCTGTCCAGTTGTACATCAAGTTTCAGTTGGCGTTAGGCGTAGTAGTTGGGTCACTTCTGAGATAGTTAAAGTTGGGGATAGTCTTAGAAACATGCATTGGTTAATTAGAAATGGGTTCCCTCATCAACGTGCAAAATACAACAATTTCATATTGATGTATCTTTTTATAAATCACTGATTGATAATGCAAAACAATCTTTTATAGCTAATCAAATTTCTAATGCTTCCAACAGAACACGTAGTTTATGGCGATATATAAACACACAGTTGGGAAGGAGTAATGATGAGAAAGATATAATGTTAAATATTGACGGGGTTTCAATTTCTGACCCAAAACGATTATCCAACGCATTTTGTGAATATCTTTCGACGGTAGCGGCTAATAAGGTGCGATGTGCTTTTGGTGCCCTTCTTGTGGATTCATGTACGTTGGGTATAATTGTTTCCTGCAGTATATATTTATGGCCGGTGTCTTCTGAGGAGATAGTTGAGTCTCTCAGTGCTTTAAAGAATGTGAGCAGTGTGGGTACTGATGGAATTGGTATGAGAGTTGTCAAATACGTTGCCAGCGTTATTGCAGAACCTCTTGCGCTCATTTTAAATCGGTCGATAACAGCGGGTGTTTTTCCATCATCCCTTAAAGTTGCTAAACTGATACTGATTCTAAAAAAGGTAATACGACCTGTATTGAGATATAGTTCTCAATCGATAGCAACTTGTAATATATTTTCTAAAGTATTCGAAAAAATAATTAGTAACAGGATTCTAGATTTTCTTGACAAGCAGGGTACAATTAGTAGCTATCTGCTGAGACTGCCTCAATTGAGTTCGTCCAGTATATTTATGGCAATATTGATCAGGGAAATTACGTGGTTGGATTATTTTTTGACCATAGTAGGGCGTTTGATTCCCTCAATCTAAATTTCCTTTGTAAGAAGTTATACTGCATGGGTATCCGCGGTCCTATTTTGAGCTGGATTCTTTCTTTCTTAACCGACCGTTCTCTCAGAGTTGTGTTGTCGAATGTTAGCACGGATGAGTCATCTGTTGGCTTGAGAATTCCACAGGGTTTTATCTTAGGACCTTTGTTTTTCATAGTTTTCATTAACGACTTACCTGACTTTCTTGACGATGCTCATCTGGTTATGTACGCTGATGACTCATCTGTTGCAGTTGCCGATACGGATCCGGATATGTTAAATTTAAAAATTACATCAACTATTAAAACGTTTTCTGTATGGTGTGAGCGTAATGGGATTATGTTAAACGTCGATAAAACAGTTTGCATTAGTTTTTACAAGCGTCGCTCATTGCCGGCCAGTTTTGAAAATAAATTTTTATTTGCCCAAACTACGCGTTTTCTTGGTTTGGTGTTGGATGATAGACTCTCATTTGTTAATCACATAGAAACTGTGTGCAACAAATTGAACTCAGCCTATTATGCAATTTTGAAATTGAAAAAAAAGTTTGAATATAAATTCGCTATTAAGTATGTATTACGCACTGTGCTACTCTGCTATTTCCTACAATATACTGGCGTGGGGGGCTGCGACTGATGTTGAGTTTAAACGCGTGTTTGCGGCACAGAAGCGCATCATTAATGTTCGATTTAAATGGTAGGGAATCATGTAGGGAAGTTTTCAGGAAACATTCGATACTCACCTTGCCATCCATTTACTTATTAAAGTCTTTGATTTATGTGAAGACTAATATGAGCCGTCAGATCTTAGGAGTGTCCCGAGGAATTTAAATAAGATGTAAAACGGTATCTCTTGGATTCTGTGTTTTACTCTAAACGAGAATTTTTAGACCTGTAGCGACTTGTGTTAGTTTTAACAGATTGTATAATTTGCTGTTGTATTTTGTTTTGATATTCTATGTAATGACTTGTCACATCTACTTATGTAGCCCACATGATTTAATAAATATTATTATTATTTATTATTACACAACCGTGCGTAACATCGGATCTATGTCTTCGCGATCGTCTATTGAGAACGGAGAGAAAATTATTTTCATTATCACCTAAGTCTATCTTATTTGCGTTGTTATTGATAGCTTTATTTTCAATAAATTTCTTTGTACATGCTATTGTTTTTTTTTAATACTTTTGAATATGTTATTCCATTTGGTTCGCTTCTACTCTGGGTTATTTTTAAATCGACGATATTTATTGCATTTTTGGAGTCATTGCTCTTTCCCAAATACACCTGATTTTCTAACAAAAATTCTTTACGTTCTTATTTAAATCGGTCGAACGACCAATGACATCTCTCGAATTTGATTGTATTTCACTTATAGATTGCTAATTATGTAAAATATCTTTAAGTTTCATTACTTTCTTTATTAAATTTTTATTTTCGGTTACTATCATTTCAAATTAAGATTTATTAAGTTTGGTCAAAATAATTTGTTCAACTTCTGATTCACCGATTATAACAATGTCCTTTGAGGTTAAGAAATCCTCACATTCCTTACAGGCCCACATTTTAATTAATCTGCTGTCCCGCAACTCGCAAAGCTTTTCCGGAGTAATCTGAACACAGCCTATATGGAGGTTTTCACTGCATGTACCTCTGCAGGCAACACACTCATATTTGGTAATGTTTTCACTA
Source organism: Onthophagus sagittarius (assembly GCA_036711965.1). NCBI lineage: Eukaryota > Metazoa > Arthropoda > Insecta > Coleoptera > Scarabaeidae > Onthophagus > Onthophagus sagittarius. The sequence continues at coordinate 52,559,547 of JASERS010000001.1, forward strand.
AACGACGCGCACTGTACCACCATTTATCGAAAAAGAAATATCATCTAAGTACGCGAATATTAAATCTAAACCTCTAGTAATTTCATTAATGAAGCGTTGGAAAGTTTGTGCCGCATTTCTGAGGCCATACGGCGTTCTAGTAAACTCGAAGAGTCCAAATAGCGGTCTTAAAAACATCTTCTGTTACAGGAATTTGATGGTAAGCTCGAACTAAATCAAAATTTGAAAATTTGGGAAAAAATAACATCCGTGAATACTTAAATTAAAATCTTAAATTTAACTGGCGATAATCACCGCAAGGATGCCAATCTTCACAGTCTTTTTTAAATACCATATGTAATGGCGAGGCTGCAGTTGAAGATGAAGGACGGTAAATTCCCGGAGAAAGTACCTGCTCGAATTCTTTCTTCGTTATTGCGAAGTTTGTAGCATCTAAACGTGTTGGTCTGCAAAATGGCAAATGAGAATATGTAATCATGCGATGTCGGATACTATGATTAACAGAAAGACGTTTACTTATTTGATTAATTTATTTATTTTTATGATTAACTCCTAAATGATTTATTATTGAAACGGTTACTCTTTTTTATTCGAGTTTAGAACATGGCACTGTACGAAGAAATTACAAATTTATGTGGTATTGTAGAAGCTTATCTGCTGTTTACTAAAAACTAGATTTTGCTAACAGAGTACATACTGTTGACAAGAAAGTAGATACCCTTCTGGAAGGCAAAATGTTGCTCTTGGAAGACTGAACTCTACTTATAGAAGACTAAATTAATCTTGCAAAATACTAAATATGAATATATGGAAGACTAAATATTGCTTTTGGAAGACAAAACACTGCTTGCAAAAGACTAAACACTACTTTTCAGAAGACTACATGAAGTTTGCTGGTGACTATATATTGATGGTAAAAGACTAAATGTTGCGTTTGGAGGACTAGATACTGCATTTTGAAAAGCAGATACTGTTTGCAAGACATTAAAGATTATTAGAGAAGAATAGATAAGGTTTTGCAAGACTAAAATCTGCTTCTAGACTAGGCATTTCATGCAGAAACTACATGAAGTTAGCAATAGACTGGATGCCACCAACAGACTACATAGTTTTGGTAGAAAAGCAGAAACTGCTTTAGGAAGATTAAATACTGCTTGTAGAGGATTAAATAATGCTTACAAAAGATTAAAAGCTGCCTGAAGATGAAATACTATCTTTAGAGAACATACTGTTGGCAGAAAAGTACATATTGTTGTGAAAGGCAAGATATTACCCTGGAAAGAAATACTGCACAATATATAGCAAAACACTACAAATTCTTAGGACCGACTATAGATTACTGTTAGAGACTTAATAAATAGAATGGACAAATGCAACAGATATAAGTCTGAAGACGCACGGCTAAACTCAAGACATTCCACTTCTAGGTCTAGTACTAGTCCTAGTTTTATTTCTTTATATCCAGCTCTAGGTCTAGAAGACATTTCTGAAAACATTTTTTAATGAAGACTCTTTTTTTAATGAGCACAAAGAATAGTTCCTGAAATAGAGTACGTTACAAACTGATGGCAACCCTGCATATTTGAATTAAAGTAAAACTAGAACTAACATTAGACCTAGAAGTGGAAAGATTTGGGTTTAGCCGTGAGTTTCTCAAGACGGCTAAACCCGAATTTATTTCAATTAGAATATTCTGGATTGGGTTGGGTTTAGCCGTATATCTGAAGACATTTCTTTAATGAAGGCCTCTACAGTGAATGCTTTTTGAAATAGAGTACTTTACAAACTGATTTGGCAAACCTGTATATTTAAATTGAAGTATATTAGCACTAACACTAGACCTAGAAGTGGAACTTTTTGGGTATAGCCGTGCGTCTTCAGACGTTTATATCTATATCTATCTCTAGATTTAGAAGACATTTCTGAAGACATATTTCAGAAGATATTTTTTTAACGAAGGCCTCTACAAAGAATAGTTCCTGAAATAGAGTACTTTACAAAATGACTTGGCAGCTCTGTATATTTGAATTGAAATAAAACTAAAATTGTAAGCAAGCATTTAACGACGTTTTAATAAACCCTTTACCAAATGATAATTTACTAGCTTGTTATGTTTTTTGATGCTTTTTTTGTAAAACATTGTAAGCGATAAAATTAAATGTATTCAAAATTTTGAACAGTTTGTAGCGTTCGCCAAATAACAAGTTTAATATTTATTTCCCGCCTGCCACTGATTGTAACGCTGTAGACGACAGCATCCAAAACTTATTACGTCTTCTAACCAAACGTTTAGAGTTGCCTATCTATATAACAATATATTATATCTTATCTATAATAGATACATCAACTAATTAACTTACAAATAATGACGGCTGTGTTACCGCCACACAATTTTTTGTGATTTATAAAGGAAAATGTGCAATTTTCCGAGAATAAATCCATCCGAGTATCTGAATTTGTTCAGGAAATATTTTGTCATTCATAAAGTATTATCTTAACATCTCAATTCGTTTTCGAGATATCAATTTTTGAATTCAACCTAATTTTGTCGCAGTTTTCAAAATTAACAATTTCCTTAATAATTTTTGAGAAATCGTAAAAATCCATCAAAATCCATTCTTAAAGTATCTGGATGAAATTGTTTGTGATCTATAGGAAAAAATATACACATCTCCCGGAGTAAAACCCTGCGAGAGTATTTCAATTCGTTTTTGAGATACCATATTTGAACTCAATCTAAATATGTTACATTACATAAAAATGACAATTTCCTTAATCATTTGTGAAAAATAATAAAAAATCAAAAGGTCTATAACTTTTAGAACACTCGTGAAGTAGAGAAATATTTTCGTAATTTATGTTCTGACCCATCTCCATATGATGTTTATATACATTTTGATTGAATTCTATTTTTATGATCAAGAATTCTATTTCCTAAACGAAGTCCTGTCTGTCCAATACAAATTCCGTCACAGTTAGAACATCTAACAGAGTAAACACCATTTTTGCAAAGCATATTTCCATGTTTTAGATGGTAATTAGATAAAACTTTAACAATAGAATAATTGTTAGAAAATACCAATTTAATTTTATATTTTTCAAAAATGCTTTTAGTCACCAAAGATATTTCATTGTATGAAATGGGATTGTAAATATGATTAACATTCTCCTTAACATACAAAGGGTCTTTATTCTTAAGGAAAAACCGTTATTCAATACCAGATTATGTATGTATATAAATTCATCACTTTTATGTTTGTTTATATTATTATTTAAAAATTGTTAAATGTTTCTTTACACTTAATTACAAAATAACACTTATAAAGTAAAATTTTATCAAAAATGGAATCAGAAACGAGGAAAGATTATTGACTATTATTTGAAACTGATGTATCACGCACAATCACTGTTCTTTTTCACATGTCAACCACCACGTCCCAATATGCCACGATTTTTGGACCGAAAAAAGATCTGTATATGGCCGGCTAATTTCCTTAATCATTTTTGAAAAAGACACTTTTTTTGCTTTCTTTTTTACTAAGTATGTTATATAAGATTCTTGTAAATATATAAGAGATTTCATGTTTTTATTTTATTTTTTGGGTAAAATGTAAGCAGTGTTTAACACTGAACTTTTCCCTATTGTACCTTTCTCAACCCCTTTTGTTTATTTTCTCTTTTCTTTTTCAGTAGAAGTTATTCTCTAATACTATTTTGTGTTATAATTATTGAGTGCAAATAAAGATATTTAGTATTATTATAAATCGCGGAAAACCGAATTCTTAAATATCTTGATTACATTTTTGTGATTTATAAAGGAAAGTATGCACTTTTCCAAGAACAAATCTATACCTTAGTATGCCAATTGGTTTTTGAGATATCAAGTTTTGAGCTTATCTTAAATTTGTAGCATTTCATAAAACTAAAAATGTCCTTAATCATTTTTGAAAAATCTTAAAATATCGACTTCTTACGACATCTTTTTTTTAGAATTTTTTGTGATAAAGTTAAATATGCACTTTGCCGGGAATAAATCCATCCGTGAGTATCTCAATTCGTTTTCCAGCCATTTTTAGCTACCTTCCAAATCGCATATTAACATGTCAGGTGATCTTGAGGTGCGTAGAATATCGCCGAAACGTAATATAAGGCATCCAGGAAAATCAGATATTTGGATGACTTGAAGGATGCCATCCGGCAAGGACTGCTTAAGATTGATCAACAGTCATTGGTCCAACTGATACGTGCCATTATTATTCATACTTGAATGTTTGAAATTATTTAAAAATAATTAAATGGCAACTTTATTGTATACACGCTACATATTCGGCGTCTATGGTGATGACAGCATCTGACAGTACCTTTGGTAAAGTTGATAAATGTCTACTACTACAGCAATAGACATCTTACCCTTCAATCTTCAATACAAAACACTCAATTAAACAAGTAGTTACCCCTCCGTAGCTACAGTAGTTATTATGGCGAAGTAATTACTAATTGAATAATACAATTACAAATTACAATTTCATTTGCTGCAATTACAAATCTAAATTACTTCGATAAAACAAATAGTATTAATTATACTTAACAATTGCAAATTATTTGAAAAAAAGTAATTGTAATTATTAATTAGTTTTTAACTAGGAATTACCCAGCTCTACGTGAGTATCCAATTGCGTTTTTGAAATATCAATTTTTAAACTTAGCCTAAATTTGTAGCATTTCATAAAATAAACAATTTTTCAAGTCAAATTCGAGATTAAAATGTTTTATTTTATCAAGAAAAGTATCTACTTTTCCAAGAACAAAAGCTTGCGTGCGTATCTCAATTCGTTTTCGAGAAATCAAAATTTGAACTCATCCTAAATTTGTAGCTTTTCATAATATTAATAATTTCCTTAACCATTTTTGAAAAACCGTGGTAAATTAAATTCTTAAGATATCGTGATGAAATGTTCTGGCCACTTTCTCTACATGCACGTGAAAAAGAGTTATAAGATCCATTGCTAAAGTTAGCGTAGTGGTTATCGCACCAGAGATTGCCAATGCAACTACTCGTTGAATTCTTCAAAGTTTACTTTTACCGATAACTGTAGCCTATCAGACTTTCTTATACCCGGATACAGCTCCATGTTTGATCATAGCTCTATCCACAGTGGCTCTATGTGAGCCAGTATAGTCTTTCTGGGGTAAGACCCCAATTTTGTTCACAAGGACTTTGTCAAGTCCACAAGTACAGTTTAGCTTTGTGTAAAACTCCCTGCAAGTGTCTATTCCAGGAGAAGATTTTATCTAGGGTTACTGCTACATATTTAGCATCCCTTGAGAAAATCCAACTTCGTTTTCCTAATGAACGATTCAACAAATATCTTTTACGAGTTTATTGAGAGATTCTCTCCCTTACACCACGCACAAATGATATCCACGGTCAACTGGGGGACATTAGATATTCTCGACAAACAGGTTCCTTTGACCACAACTACAATGTCGTCAGCATTCGCTTGGATTTCCACATCAACAGCTTCGACAATCGCAATCACATCCTCAACCATCAAGGGGGCGCAATGGCTCAGCTTGTTAACTCTCGAGTCAACACGCAGACATCCCGGGTTCGTATCCCGGTGTAATCACGTTGGGTCGCCCCCCGTTCTTCGGAGGGGACGTTAAGCCGTCGGTCCCGGCAACCAGTTGTTCATCTCTGGCTGTCGTTATCACTATGTGTGTAAGGGGTTTGAACAAAAAATGGCTGAATGCGCGGTAGCGCCCTGGAGGCCACCGGCACCTCGTAGGACCCCATGAGGATGTGGTGGTATCCTGGAGCGGCAGCTGACAGGGGCGAACCCACACTGGGCCTGTGCCATAGCACGCCCGGTTTGGTGGGGGGTCGGTCAGGAAGCGGAATCAGCCAAAAATCGAGTTATATACTCGCATTTAACATTTAACTCAAACCTTTTAGAGGGAGCCAGTGTACAAGGGGCCCGTTGTGGCCTAGGTGCCGCGTATAGAATACGCACTCCTCACTCCATACATACACACATCCTCAACCACATCGTCCACATGGTTGAACCATCCCCACTCTGACAAAGACAGCTTTTTTTATCCTGGAGTGTCCTGGACACACTAACAAACGGGATGTGTACAACCAATTCAGCTGACTTTCCCACTTGATAAGCATACTGATGGTGACTCAGTAGATCACATACCATGGCCACCGTACGTATACTGTTCCAGAACACTTTCAGGAGTTTTCAACTCAACCTAAATATATAGCATTTCATAAAATTGACAATTTCCATAACCATTTTTAAAAAAATCGTGGAAAACTCGAATTCATAAGTTATCTTGATAAAAAAATTTATGATTTGCAGAGAAAAGTATGTACTTTTATACGTACAGAGCCATACTTGAATATCTCTATTCAGTTTTGAGATATTAAGTTTTGAATTCAACTTAAATCTGTGGAATTTCATAAAATTAACAACTACTTTAATTATTTTTTAAATATCGTAGGAAATTGAAAACTATTATCGATTTTACCCCTCACTTTGAAATCCAATAACAAAGAAGCTATTCCATACAAAAAATTGGAACTAACTCTGTTTGATGCATAATTCAAATCTTTATAATGTCTAGTCATTTCAATTTTTTCCACCCACTCGTATAGTAATTATCGCAGGTATAATGAAGAAATGTACCCGATTTCAGTCGGTCTGCAAAGAAGCTGGACTTTGCAATTCTTTTCTCAAAAACTGTCAGGTTTTACATGTCATTTTGATGTTTTGTAACGTCATATTTTACACAACTAGTGGTGTAATGAAATATTACCTAATTGAATATTGATTTGTTTTGGATGTTACCATGGATATTCGTAGCAACGTTTTCAATTTAAATTCCTTTGACACATAACCATTGTCAGATTTAAATTCTTATGATTTCGTTCAGTTTTATAGCGGGGTTAAACAAAATTTTGTACTTTACACATTAAGAACTGCTAATTTTGTTTAACTCACGCAATTCGCTCGTTTCGCTTACAAGTTTTAACAAGTATTGCATTCATTAAACAAAATTAGTCTTTTAATAACTGGTTACGTAAATAAATATTCTTAATGGAAACATTGACATTTTTATGTCTTACACGAACATAAAACAAGAAGTAATATTCACGACCTTATTTTAACGAATTTTATCATTTATACGAAAACTTACGAAAACATAATATTTCACTCATATTTTTGTAAAAACTTTTAAACATGATAAGCTCTTTACGTATTATGATTAATATGCATTTGCGTAAAGTATGTAACTAATCTAAGAAATGGCCTAATTTCAATCCAATGACCCTGCGGCTTGCGATTACTTTAAGTTAAAATTTATCTAATCTTTTGATTTAATATCTTCATGACGACTCCGACGTAAGTCCCCGTATCATTTTGTATCTCGATGTTATTCAGAACACGATGTTTATTTATACAGGGCGTTACAGGATGTGTACACAAATTAAATCACATTATCACACTAGAGTGAAAATGATGATGATTCATGGCACATTTTTTGGTCTAAACCAATAAATGTCGGAGTTATACGTCATCAAAATTAAAAAATTTTAACTGATTTTTCTAAACATTTTCAATACCATATATATACATATAGATATAGTACATTGTTCAAGTGAAATTGACCATGAGTTTGCGGATTGCCTACAGCAAAATAATCATAATTACTGGAGATTTTAATGTACGATTTGACCAGGATAGTGCGGAAGCTTATTTGCTGTGCAACCTCTGGCAATCTTACGGTTTGCACAAGTATGTTGTCAAATACACCCTTGAAAACTCTTGCTTGAACAATATATTTACTTAAGGTTGAGCCGACTATGATTTTGGCCGACTAACGACTATCTGACTATTCGACCCTAAAATGGACGACTAGTTTGGACATTTTCATTCGGATACCTTTGGAAGTCCTAACATGTCACATACTCTTGTTGTAACAAGTTTAAATGTATCCGGTTTTCGTTTGTAATACATGTGTTTGTAGTAAAGTGTAAATATTGTGTGTATTTACACTACGTAAAGTGTATAAAGTAAAGAACTATTTAACGACAAAAGCTCATGTGTCCTTTCTCCGACGTTATTTTGAAATTTTATATTATTTTTTTGATGAATTTTCTTGTAATATTTTGCGGCAATGTATGTATTTTGTACAGCCTTCTTTACTCACCTGTGAAAATCATTTTATGATGTCACCAAGAAATTATTATTATTTTACAGCATATTTCAATCAATTTTAACCGCATATCAACAAACTTATTTTGCTTATTTTTATCGCATAGAAATCCGGACGTTACTCAAAACATATACCAAATTTCGTGTTTCTAACTTAATGTACAGCGTGGATAAATTTTGGTGTTATTATAGGCTATCTCAGAAACTACAAGAGGTACGAAAAAGTAGGTGCCATGTCCTGACCTCTTTTTTCGAGAAACATTCAGTCCCGCAAAGACAAAACCTCTATCTTCTTTTGTTTTTAAGTTATAGCCAAAACACGGTTAATGCCATAGTAACTAAGTGGCATATGATGTTTCCCACGCCTACTATTATAAAAATTTTCATTTTTTTACTTTAATATCTTAAAATTGAAAAATAACGTTTATTTTCCGCAATAACACCATGCATGCGATACATTGTTGGAAAGCTAAAAATGTGCTCTTTTTAGTAACACATAATCTTTTTGAGCTAAAAATTTGTTTTATAGCTCAAAAATTATCAACTTTATTTAAAATTTTTCAACGGCATTACATTCTACTCAGAAAAGTGTCTTAAGAATGTATTAACCGCGTTTCTTCAATTTCAAAAATAAACGAAGTAGAATAAACGAATTTTATGATCACTTTTTTCTTTATCTCGTTGTGCTTTAACTTGAACACATGATTTCGTTATTCAGTATTTGTTTTGTGTTAAAACTGGTCAGTTTGTGAGACGTAATAAATAATTTCGGTAAAGTTCTAAAAGTGGATGTTTCAATTAAAGTTTTTTTTAATTCGATTGTGAAATTTCCAGTGCATTATTTGTAATGATGATAATTCTTTGCTACTAAAAAAGGTAATATTGTATTAGATTGTCGCTTTAGAAAAATTCTATAAGCAATATTATTTTGGATTCTTTTTATAGTACCCTTATTGTTTAATAAAATGCCTAAACAACAACTTCCGAAGAGACAAGCAATTTCCTTAGAAACTAAAATAAAAATCTTAGACTGTCTAAAGAAAGGCGAAGATCCAACATCCGTTGGCAAAGCTTTTGGTTTAAACGAAGCGACTATAAGAGCAATTAGAAAAAATGAGAATTCATAAGAATTCAAAACATCCTCTTATAGTTAAATCCTATCTTAGAGAAAACGGAAAAACACATGGTGTTTTGGATAGAAGATTTCAAAAAGAATACCTTTTGATGGGAAACATATAAAAGAAAAAGCACTTAGAATATATAACCGACTTCAGGAATTGGAACCATCAACAAGTCTTCAGGCAACGAAGAAACTGGCATTTAAAGCAAATGGGGGATGGCTGACTGGTTTTATAAAAAGACACACATTTCACAATGTAAAAATAAAGGGAGACGTAGCATCAGCAGACGAAATTGCTGCAAAAATCTTTCCGGGTAAACTAGCAAAAATCGTTGAAGAGGGCGGTTATACTCCAGAACAAATATTTAATGCCGACGAAACGGGATTGTTTTGGAAGAAAATGCCCGAAAGGACTAATATAGCAAAATCTGAAAGATCAACTAGTGGTTTTAAAGCAGCCAAAGATCGAGTGACGTTTTTGTGAATTAAGAAAATTAAGTGATGTTCTTCTTAATCAACAAATCTCTTATGCCACTAGCATTAAGAGGTAAGAACATTAAACAACTTCCAGTCCATTTCATGGCGAATAAAAAGTCATGGATGACGGCTGATCTGTTTATAAATTGGTTCAACAACTGCATTGTTCCTGAAGTCCAGAAATATATGGAAGAGAAAGGTTTGGAATTCAAAATACTTTTGCTCATTGATAATGCACCCACCCACCAGGTGTTGGATCACCCAAATATTCAATAAATATATTTTATATTCAGTGGAAGAAACAAATTTGCATTACACTTGCTTCTGTTGCCATTAAACAATTGCACTAATCAACCTTAAATGCTTGTTGGATAAAAATATTGCCAACATGCAACAAAAGTGGAAGTTTTGTAGTAGAAAAACCAGCTGTGTGTTCTGAAATTATAACTCTATCAATTGGTGACAACGGTTTTAACAACATTTAAACGGCTGATATTGATGAATTGATGTGAGAAAGCCCTTTGGATGAAGATGATTTGATCGAATCTATGACAATTTGTGAAAGTAAAGAAATCGACAATGACAAGGTAGAAGATGAAGTTCAGCTATTAACGGCTGATTTAATTCGCGATGGCTTGAAATTTGCTACAAGTATGGAACAACATTTTCTTACTCATGATCCTGACATGGAGCGTGCATTGAAAATTCAACGTAGTCGTAAGTTATGTGTAGTTGGATATGAAGAATTATATAAGCTTATTGAGAAACCAAAAAAACAGCAGCTAATAACCGACTTCACAACTACAAAAAACAACACAGACCATTAATAACGAACGAAATTCTTTATTTGAATTAAATCCGACAGTTGTGGTAGACATATCCGACATATCTACTAATAATGCTGATGATAGCGCTTTTGGTCAAGTAAGTAATAAACGTACAGGTTTGTTATTAAGTAGCGATAAAGACTTGAGAAATTGATTTTTATTTCTAATTTTAGTTTACATTTTTATTGTTATGTTGGAGTTTTGACTGTACACTACTTTTTTTAAAGTAATAAATAGCTTTTTTTATAAATATGTCATATACATTTTATTATAACCTTTTTACATGATTTTATTTTGGGCGGTTTTCTAAGGAACGTATCTAGCGTGTAAAAAAAAGTTGGGTGTATGACAGATATTGAATGTATTGAAAGTTTAAGATTCAACTTTGTAGGGCTATAACTCCTCAGGGACACAACTTAGTATATAGATAAATTGCGTTAAATCATCTTAATTTTTCGTCCCCTACGTGACTCTGCTATGTGTCGGTTCTTATGTGAATCACCTGTATAATAATTAGTAGCTACATTTTAATAAAAGATGTTGGTACTAACCAATAAGTGGTAATTACCAGAGTATGTCAATAGATAACATATGTAAAATCAAACATAGTGTGGTACAGATGTAACTAATAGTTATTTATGAAACAGTGTGTGAAGTTAGTAATTCACGCACAGTTTCATACAATATTTTATCTACAAACTAAAAATTAATATTAATAAATGAGTCAGCTGTTTTAAAAGCGGCTAAATCCCTAATTTTCAGAAAATGAGTTAAAGGCGCTATTTTGTAGGCAATTGCTTTTAGATACCCTTTGATTGTGTATATAACACATAGTTGCAAAATCGTCTAAACCCATTGAAATCTTACGTTAACAATTCCACTTACTTCCAAAACCGGCTAATACACTTCTACTGTCAATTCCAAAACCGACTAGAGGTGAAGGAAACACCTCCAGAAAAATCGCGAAAAAGAAAATACTCTCCTAAGAAGTTTAAAAGACGTAGCCAAGAAATTGAGGTTAGGTCTATTTATTTAGTTTAAAATTATTTTAAACTATATTCTATTTAAACTGTGCAAAACAACCTTGTTTTGAAGTACGTTTCTGCATTTCCAATATGGAGAGTACGAAAGTCAAATTCCAAAACATATCGTGCCTTAGCTGCTACATACTACATTTTAACCCTCCGTCTGTCGAGTGTGGTCTACGAGTCCACGACAAAATGATTATGTGAAAAATTGTTTAAATTATTTTGCTCAGCACTTCTACCGTACCACAGTACCTTTCAAGTATCTGAATATCAACTGTTTTCGCTATAAAAAACTGTTTTTCAAAACTCCAAATCGCTACATAATATTTTGTCCTGACAGACCCTTCCCGATCAAATGTGTAACAATATACGCAGATGTAATCTGTAAGAATCGTATTCTAGTTGGAACTCTATGCGTTCTTTTTGTGTTTGTAGGCGTATTAACGAGTTATAAAACTATACCTCGGAGTGATCGCAATATAGTTCGGTAGTTCCCTTAATAATTACTATATATACGGTTACCGTATCGTTGACACGCCAGCTTACTTATTGTATTGAACCCCATTTTGAGGCGTTGTGTTATGTGTTATTTATTTTACAAATATAGAAAATAGAAAAGCGCATAAAAAATTATTTATAACTAATATCAAATATCTAGTTAGCAATCTACAAATAGCATACTTACAAATAGTTTAGTAGTATCACACAATTTTCTGATATGATTTGATAAAATAATAAATGATTTATTATTTGATAGCATTGTGATATGGATCCTTATGAAAAGGAGAGAGAAAGATTACAGAAACTGTATGAAGAAGTTAGCAGGGGCAGTGAAGTAGAAGAGTCTGACGGTAGTTCGATATCAGATCCAGATTTTGTAAGTATCAGTAAATGAAGATGCAGGTATTATGCATCAGGATGGCGAGGATGATGAAGATGAACAACCCGTGATTCGTGATAGATGCTCGTATTTTTTTGGTAAAGATGGAACCAAATGGAAAAAGGCTGTCCCACCTAGAAATATTAGAACTCGCAACGAAAACATAGTGTCTCACCTGCCGGGTGTCATCGGTGAAGCTCGTGACGCATTATCTCCCATTTAATGCTGGATGTATATGTTTGGAGACTGCATTGATATTGTAGTTGAAAACACTAATTTATTTATTGATAAAATTTCTGTTAAATACCAAGATAAGACAGCTAAATAAAGCAAACCCATCAGCGTTAAGATTTCTACAGAGTCGGTAGGTCTGCACTCAGACCTACCGACTCTGTAGAAATCCTCTGTAGAAATTTTTTTTATTGAAATGCATTCGCTTAGACGATACCACAAATAGAGGTCAAAGAAAAGAAATGGACAAACTAGCAGCAGTTCGTACTATTGTTGACAAGTTCAACGACAATTGTAAGAAAACTTATTTTGTGGGCGAGTATGTAACATTAGATGAAATGCTGCTTGCCTTTAGGGGTAGGTGCAGTTTCCGAATGTACATTCCAAGTAAACCAAACAAATACAGATTGAAAGTCTTCGGCGTTGTTGATGCCAAAACATTTTTCACTTCACACATAGAAATTTACGCGGGTTTCAACCCAATGGTCCATATAAAACTGACAACTCTACCGCTGCAGTAACTGAAAAAATGTGTTCACATTTATTAGGATCAGGAAGAAATGTTACAATAGATCGTTGATTCACAGGATATTCAATTGTAAAGAAACTGCTAAGAGAGTACCGCCTTACTGTGGTTGGTACAATTAGAGCCAATAGAAGAGAACTACCTCTTGAAATAACACAAGTTAAAAACAGGAAAGTATATTCTTCGTTATTCGCATTTAGTAATGATATGACTGCAGTTTCATATACAGGCTGTTCCCGTGACTCGGGGCATAAAATTAACCACATATACTAGAGCAAAAATGATGATGATTCGTGAAAAAAAATTATTATAAAAGTCTTCAAATGGCCAAGATATGGGCCATCAAAGTTCAGAAATTTTAACACATTTCTAAATATTTTCAAAACCATTAATGGTAGAGGGTTGAAATTTGGTACAGAGTAAACAAACATCATGCAAAATCATTGAACCAATTTTGACTTTGGGCGGATGACGGCAACCATGTTATACAGGGTGTTCCTAAAATTTGTTTGCTCAGAACTTTTTTGTTTGTTCGTAACCCTACATTTATTTTTGTAGTTTTTAATAGAAAATTTATTTTCGAAACTTTTTTCACTCTTTGAAAATTTTGATAACATTGACTGTTTTCGAGTTATACGCGAAACTGTTAAGCTTTGATTTCAATCGTAACAAATAAAACATATTCCGCAAGATCTGAGAAGGGGATGACAATTGAAAAACGAACTGATCTAATAACCATTATTTGCATAAATTTCTCAGTGTAGATTTAGTTAAATCCAGTGTTAATTTATTTTAATTGAATAAAAGAATGTAATTTCCAAAACAATAAATTTAATTTTCGCGGTAACAACAAACAAGAACATAATAAAAATTCTAACAAAAATATGAACAAGAACAATAAAATTATAAACAAATGGTAATAAATAAAACAGAACAAAAAAAAATACTAAAGCAGATGTTCAAAAACACTCCCGCCGGCTTCAATGCACGCCTGATATCGCCGTCTTAAATTAAAGCGCACTCTGCTGAGGACGTTGATTTCAGTTCGAAGTTGATCAAATGAATCAACAATTCGTAACCTCAGTTGATCAACTGAAGTTATTTCAACGCAGTACACAAGCGATTTAATGCGTCCCCATAAATAAAAATCTAGAGGTGTAAGATCCGGCGATCGGGGGGGCCAACTTATCGGTGCATCCACTCCTCGTCCAATCCACCGTTCCGGAAACCGTTCACATAGAAATTCTTGGACAGCATGTGTACTATGCGCAGGAGCACCATCATGCATATACCACATTTCTTGTCTTGTGTTTAAAGGAACGTCATCTAAAAAATCATTTAATTGCTCTAAATGTCCCCTGTATGTATGGCCATCCAGCCTTGACGGCAAGAAAACGGGTCCTATAATGACATCGCCCACAATGCCAGCCCAAACGTTAAGAGAAAACCTCCATTGCGATTTCCAAGCTTTCTTAAATCTTGGATTTTCGTCCGCCCAACTATGTGAATTTCTCAAATTGATGATTCCATCTTTAGAAAATGTCGATTCATCTGCAAAAAGTATTTTTTCTAAAAATTGATCATCAATTTGGATTTTGTGCTGCATTATTTGACAATATTGCAGTCGTAGTGGGTAATCAGCCTGTCGAACTTCCTGAACTTTATAACTATGATATGGATAAAGCTGTTGCTCGTGAAGAACACGCCAGATAGTTGTTTTTGACGTTAAAAAATGCCTCGCCATATCCAAAGTACTAGCTGTAGGATTTTCTTGTACGTAGTCTAGAATATCTTCTTCTAGTTCGGTTGTTCGGACTGATCTGACTTTACCGTTGTTACTAAAATTCGGCTTAAACGTCCCATTTTCCCTTAAACGGGTTTCAATTCTTAAAAATGTTTTTCGATTGGGCGCTCTGCGGTTCGGAAATTTCTCCCGATAACGGTTAGCGGCTGCTACGGCGTTTCCATGACATTCTCCCAATGTCAAAATCATGTCAGTTTGTTCACTAAATGTGTAATTGTCCATTTTGAACACGCAAAATTAATAAAAACTTCATTAACAAACAACTTTATGTTTAAACTACATAAGCAAGTTGACGGCTCAATTTGTTTTTTTTTAATTGCCATGGCCAACTTTTTCGAAAATTATTGTGTTTAGTGTTACCATTGAAATCGAAGCTTAATATTTTCGCGTTTAACTCGCAAACGGTTAATGTTATCAAAATTTTCAAAGAGTGAAAAAAGTTTCGAAAATAAATTTTCTATTAAAAAGTACAAAAAAAATGTAGGGTTACGAACAAACAAAAAAGTTCTGAGCAAACAAATTTTAGGAACACCTGTATAACATGGTTGCCGTCGTCCGATCAAAGTCAAAATTGGTTCAATGATTTTACATGATGTTTGTTTACTCTGTACCAAATTTCAACCCTCTACCATAAATGGTTTTGAAAATATTTAGAAAAATGTGTTAAAATTTATGAACTTTGATGGCCCATATCTTGGCCATTTAAAGACTTTTATAATAATTTTTTTCGCGAATCGTCATCATTTTTGCTCTAGTATATGTGGTTAATTTTATGCCCCGAGTCACGGGAACACCCTGTATACCCAAAAAAGGAAAGAATGTGCTTTTAGTTTCAACAATGCACCGAGACGATCATATCGATGAAGCTACCGGTGATCGGAAAAAGCCCGAAATAATTACTTTCTATAATAGCACAAAAAGTGGAGTAGATGTTGTTGATCGAATGATCACATCATACAATGTTGCAAGAAACACAAAGCGTTGGCCAATGGTAATTTTCTATAACCTCCTCAATATAGCAGCAATTAACGCTTTTGTTATCTACAAAGGCAACATACCAGATGGTGAATTTGCTAAAACTCGCAGACTGTTTCAAAAAAATCTTGGTATGGAGTTAGTGAAAACTAACATGCAAAGAGGAGCCGTTGATAAGCACTTGACCAAAAGTGTGCGTACTTCTGCCTTGAGGCTCTCAGGTATTGAAGAGGAGATTATTCCAGAGCCACAACCATGGAAAAGAGGAAACTGTAAATATTGCAAAAGACGAAAAACTCGTTATTTTTGCAAAATTTGTAAATGTTGGTTGTGCATGAAGCACATAACAGCGTGCTGCAACGATTGTTTGGGAAATATGGAGACCACAGTTTGAAGCCCTCCAGTTTGTGCATAGAATATTATTCTTTAGTTAAGATATTTTTTTTATAACACTTTATACATTTTTAAATAAATATCATAGATCTATTTTCTTTTCCTTTATTTAGACGTTGTTTCCAAATTTTGAAAAATATGTGATTAAATTGTAAGCATTTTCTTTAAATCAAATTAACATAAAACGTGAGTTTGGAATTGGCCCTGTATTAGGCTATTATATAATACAAGCATCATATAAAACATATTTATGAGAAATTAGCACTGGAGAACACGTTGGCGTCCTTTAGAGTTTTTTCTATTTTAGACTCCACAGACTACACCCGATCGAAAGTGTTAAGAAAGCTCGACAGACGGAGGGTGCTTAACCCTAAAGAGTTGTAACTTTAAAGGTTTTAAATTTCGGTGATAGTGGATGAAGAAAATTAGAGTGAGTGAAAAAAATTTTCACTCACTCGTTGCTACGAATATTAGCAGAGCGAGTGAAAATAACAACTTTCAACACTCGTATCTACGCTAGATACTCACAATTTCAAACGTAGGATTGAACAAAATACTATTTTGAGTAATTAATAATGCTTAAGTTGACATTTTTAAATAGGAAACCCCATTTTGTTCAATCCCACCTTTGAAATTGCCAGTTTCTAGCGTAGATACGAGTGTTGAAAGTTGTTATTTTCACTCACTCTGCTAACATCCATAGCAACGGGTGAGTGAAAATATTTTTCACTCACTCTAATTTTCTTCATCCACTATTAGCGAAATTTAAACCTTTAAAGGTACAACTCTTTGTTTAAACGTAACGGATGTGAACTAAAAAACGGCAGAGAGCACACATGGAAAATTAAATTAAGTATTTCACTTGTATAAATTATTAATCTTAATTAATTTGCGTAATGATGACAATTAACAATTTGGCACAATTGGTTGTTTATCAATCAATTAAGAGTATGACAACGTCAAAAAGTCTCACAATTTGACACAACTGTTTGTTTATCAATCAATTACCAGGATAACAATGTCAAAAAGTGTTGTCTCTGACATATCTACATGACATTAGCCAGGAATTAGCGAATTTTAAGACGGAATTTTCTCTAAATAGTAGGATTGAACAAAACGTCTTGTATAAGACTTGTATGTCTTTCCATACCCGCCTACGGCTCGTGTGTAAATCTGACATACGCATGAGTGAAACACCTTAGTTTCCTCACTTGTACTGTAATATACAATTTTTATTACATTTGTGGATTCTGCGTTAAATTCTAAGTATTTTTCATGTACCACACCTTATGTTTTTATGATTATAGTGCAATAAATAAACCTGTTCAAGTTCTTGTTTTTAAAAAATATTTTGTGTTATCTAATAATTATATGCTTTACCCACTTCGTGTTTGCTTCACAAAAAAATGACTTGACGTTTAAACTGTTCATATTAAAATCAACTTAACTGTAAATTAATGAAAAACAAAATAAGAGTTTTGAAGTTTTGCAACAAAAGTTGTGTGTGCAAAAATACTATTACTATACATTATATACTAAAACTATACATTTTTCTAAGAAAATCTTATTCAATGACTGTCAAAACAAATCCATTTACAAATCAAGTAAACATATTAACTGGTTATTTTTTCACCCTATTATGTGAATCTACTGTTTAGAAAATTATACACTTTCAAATTTACTTTATACACAAGCTATATTAGTAACAGGGTGAACTTAATAAATTACTTTATGTAAAGAACACTGCAAATACATAATTTTTCGCAATATAAAATAATGAAACAAAAGAACAGAGAGAGAAATAATCCTTTACTGGCTACCGACCGTCGACATGTAATGCCGAGGTCTTTCCGCCTTTACATGTTTTTGTCTATACATATTTTGTAGATTTTCAACATAATGTGTGAAAAATACATGTATAGAGTATAAATAGAAATACTTAAATAAAGTTATAATTTTTGTTTAGTGTAACAAGCCTTTCAATTATCTTCTTCCAGCTTTGCCATCAATGCTTCGTGTACTGTTAATAGTTTGCTGTTATTGCTACTATTCGATCTTCTTTGACACACCCGGTCCTTTATTTGTGTGTTGAGACTTTTATTAATGAATTTCTTATTTAGTGTCTTGTGTCTTAATTGATTTGGTTTTATTTGTGTTATATCGTATAGATCTTTATTGCTGATGTTGTGCAAGGGATTGTTTCGATGTCGGATTTTGCTTATGATCCTTAAGCATCTTCTTTCGGCTTTGTTAATGATCTCCTTGGTGTTCTTTGTGGAGTAGATTGTGAGAACGTGACCATAATCTAAGACTGGCCTGCATATGGCTTTGTATATTTTCATTAAGGTAGTGGTATTGATGCTTTGGTCTTTGTAAGTTAGCGATCGAAATAGTTTCGCTCTTTTAATTGCTTCTTTTTTATTTTTGAAGTGCTTCGACAGTTTTATGCCATAATCTACCGTTATACCAAGATGTTTCACAGATGGGGACGGTTTGATATAAGTAAGTGTCCACTTACGCCTAACCATTTCAATACTTGGTCGTAGAGTCTAAGAGGGTTATCTGTTGCTTTGTCCAACGTGTTGTTGTGTGAAATAAGCGTGGTGTCATCCGCATACTGTAAAATATACAACTCTGGGTTGAAGTAGTTCGGGTCTTCTGCGTATACAGGCTGTACCGCATACGATCCGACACAGACCAGTGGCATGTAGACCAACCTAAAATATGGTGATTTAACGCAATTTGCCTTATACACAGTTGCACCCCTGAGAAGTTACAGGCCTTCAAAGTTGAGTCTTCAATTTCGAAAAACATTAATATCTCAGTAATGGATTAAGTTAGAAAAACCGAATTTGGTACACGTTATGAATATACCAATGGCATTAATTGGTAGAAAGCAGGGATCATTTAAAGCATTTCAAGGGGTTGGTTAGGGATGATGGTACCCTAAAATTTGAAAGACATTTTTAGCCTGTTAGCGGATTTAGAAAATTCTTACTACATTCTGTGGCCAATTTAATTTTAAAACTTTTCTTGCTCTTATTATTTTTTAAAAAACCTAGTCGTTTCGAAAAAAAAACCGAAAACCTAAAGATACGTATTTTACCAATCTTAATTATAATCACCGAAAATTGGTGATGGATTAAAACCATCGGCAGATTTAATATCTTATAATTTCATTTTATGTAGAATTTAATTCTAAAACTTTTTTTACTCTTATTATTTTTTTAATAAACCTAGTCATTTTCATAAAAAACCGGAATAACTAAAGACGCGTATTTTATCAATTTTAATTAAAACCATGGAAAAGTTGATAGTTGGGTATGAAATTTTACTTCAAATTTGACTAGGAAAAAATTATTTTTTTTTTTAAATATTAGGAAGTTTTCAGCGAATAAGATGATATGTTATTTAATATTAAGTTGCTGTGAACGAAACTGCAGAAAAAGGTTAAAGAGTAGAGTCGCGTGTGATTGCTTGGACAGATTTAAAACAATTTATGGGGAATTTCATTAAAATTTTTTTTATGACATTACGTTTTAGAAAACTAGTTTTAAACAGTTTTCATAAATAAATTAGAAAGATACCACAAGTAAAACAAATAAAAATAATAAATAACATGGTAAAAAAAATAATTTAATACAAAATCAAACAATTTAAACAAAGAAAAACGCTACTGTTACCAAAGCAATTTATAAGTATTGTTCAAAATGGCCACCATTTTCCCTCGAATCACCAATTTTCGTTAATTTTAATTAAGATTGGTAAAATACGTATCTTTAGTTTTTTGGGTTTTCTTTGGAAACGACTACGTTTTT
Organism: Onthophagus sagittarius; assembly: GCA_036711965.1. NCBI lineage: Eukaryota > Metazoa > Arthropoda > Insecta > Coleoptera > Scarabaeidae > Onthophagus > Onthophagus sagittarius. Next base: position 52,579,851 of record JASERS010000001.1, read on the forward strand.
TAAAAAATAATAAGAGTAAGAAAAGTTTTAAAATTAAATTGGCCATAAAATGTAGTAAGAATTTTCTAAATCCGCTAACAGGTTAAAAATGTTTTTCAAATTTGAGGGTACCATCATCCCTAATTAACCCCTTGAAATGCTTTAAATGATCCCTACTTTCTACCGATTAATGCCATTGGTACACTCATAACGCTTACCAAATTTGGTTTTTCTAACTTAATCCATTACTGAGATATTCATTTTTTTCGAAATTTAAGACTCAACTTTGAAGGCCTGTAACTTCTCAAGGGTGCAACTTGGTATAAGGCAAGTGGCCTTAAATCATCATATTTTAGGTTGGTCTACATGCCCTTGCTCTGTGTCGGTTCTTATGCGGGACATCCTGTATATCATAGCAGTATATATTGTATAGGGTGGGAGACAATGGGGTACCCTGAGGTACTCCTTGTTTAGGTGAGAAAGGAGATGAAAATGTGTCGTTTATCCTTATTTGCAATGATCTATTATTTAAAAATCCGTCAATTAATTTAATCAGGTTGTTTTTAATGCCCATTTTTTCCATTTTGAAAAGAAGTCCCAAGTGACATACCGAATCGCACTCTCTGTTAATGTCCAGGAATAGAGTCATTGTTTTTTGTGTACTTTGTGATTGAATTGTATGTTGTTTATAAGCGTGATTAATGGATGTAATGTAAAAAGGGATCTTTACGTATTTCAGGAATCGTTTGTTTATGATGTTTTCAAGGATTTTACCTAATACTGGAAGGAGTGTTATTGGTATATAGCTTTTAGTTTGATGATGGTTAGAATTACTCTTAGAAATCGCAATAATTGTACCGGTTTTCTATATGTTTGGAAATTGTTGTGATTTTAGACCGTAAGTCATGGATTTTTGTATGAATTGGTGAATCGTGTGATTGTTCGTGTCAAATAAGACATTCTCGATTGGGCTAAACTCGTTATAAAAATGTTTTGCTAATGCTTCGCATTTTTCACTACTTGTTTTGGGTTCTGTCTTCGAATATTAACGTAGGAATTATCTTAACTTTACTATATTTGGTAATTTTTTTGATTTTCTGCCAAAAGGTACGTCCTTGGTCTTCGTTTACTTCTGCGCATACCTTTAACCATTGATCCTGTTGGAATATTTTGATTATTTTACGGATTTCTTTATTAACTTTGTTATATTTCGTTTTTTTGTTTGGGCCTTTTGATCTCCTGTATTCCCTGTACATTTTTCGTTTATTGATTTCTGCAGGCAGGTAGTACTGGAAGGATGTATTTATTATTTTTGGTGTGTGTTTGATAATAGTGTTTGTGACTTTTAATTGGAAGTCGGTGATGAGTTTCATGTTTATGAATTTGTCATGTGTTGTATTTAAATAATTTTCCATGTCTTTGTTTACCCCATCAATGTTAGTTCGTTTTAGATCGTATTTGGTTCATTTATGTGGGTGTGTACTGGTAAGTTGATTTCAATGTTAAAAGATATACCCAGATGATTCGAACATAAATCTTCGTTGTTTCAATGTTGGTAATGATATTATTGAGATTGCTGGTATGGATACAAAAGAACATTATTTAAAAAAATAATTAAACAATTTATTGTTAAATTAATTATAAATAATACATTTTCAACAAAATTATTTCTATAACTATTAATTGAAAATTAAATGAATTAATATTCGCTAAAATAAAAATTTTTATTCGTATATCACAGTAACATAAAACTCAATTTTCTAAGAGAAAGTTAAACGAATTGATCCATATTTACAAGAGCCATAGCGATATCTGTAGGTGTTGGTCCCTGAGATATTAAAAAACTTTCTTCAGAACTATCATCCACCACGTTCGTTAAACCGCACTGTAAAACTGGAACGTCGTTCGTTTCTTTTGGAATCTTGGTCACTTTCATAGAACTTTTCTCAATTTTTGCAGTACATTCTCCAAGAAATTTGTTTAAATTCTACAAAAATAATTAGTAAAAAATAATATTATAATTGTATTGAACTTTTTACATCTGGTAACTGGAATTTAAATTTATCCATATATTCTTGTAAATAATTGTGAGTATTCTTATTAACAATGGTAAATTGGTTTGCAATGGCGAATGCAAAATCGCCCTGTGGTGGGTTGTAAAGAAGGTTTTGTACAGAAACAACATCTCCTCTTGAAATATCGTCCAGTAAACGACATAATTTTGGTGAATCTCTCACTCTAACAAACATTATGTTTCCCAAAAAATCCGCCAACCAAAAACTTTGGTCCGAATCTGTTACGATTAAATAAACAACCACACCAACCGTATCAAATTCTTCCAGCGGCGGTTTACAACGCTTATTCAATAACAACTCAATTGGATATGCTTGCCGTTTGAATTTGTTACGCGAAACTTCTTTATCTAATTTAAAAAACGTGTTTTTTGTTGAAAATAATTCGCCATTATATCTCGGCAAAATATTGTAAACATAATAGACGTTGCATTCTTTCAATAAACCTAAATCATCTTCGGATGGATTCCACAAACAAAACTGATATGGTTTGTTTGATGCACAAGTAGCGTCTAAGACTAATAACTTCAAAATTGCCACAACATTTCTTTTTGTTAACTTTAGTTTTTCCATTTCTTCTGCTATTTTTTTTGATAATATTTGTTGGGTTTGCATACAAACCGTTTGTCTGTAATCTAAAATGTTTGCTCTTTGTGATGGTGACAAATATTCCTGTAAAAAATGAATTATGTATTGTACTTAAAAAAATCTTTAAAATAAGCGAGAATACCATAAACTCATCTGGATCATTTGCAGATTCGAGAAGTGCTAATAAGGTTTTAGGGCAAGTTATTTTTAATAGTTCACCTTTACTTATTTTTGAAGATTGTAAATTTTTTTTCCTTTCTTGCATTTTTTCAAACTCGTGGTTTTTCTGAACTTCGTAATGAACCTTTTCCATTTTTGTTAATCTGTCGTTTTCAAATTCTCGAATACGTTTTTGTTCCGCTTTAAAATTTCTCCATACTAAGGTTAAAAACAGACATAAATAACTTAAAGCTATACAGAATAACTTGATTATATATTTTTGGTTATAGAACGGATTTTTAATTTAATTTAACTAAATTAAAAAAAAATAGGTTGAGAACCTATTTAGAAATGACATCGTATCTCAAATATTAAACGTTTTTTCAAAAGGCGCACAGCAAAACCCGAAAGCTTTTAGCTAGTGTTAGCCTTGTTTATAGATATACATAGTTATCCAAAGAATTTCGTTAGTGGTCGCGATGCCTAGATGGCAGAGTAACTTTTGTGTCGCCATTCATAAAATTTAAATTTTACTATTCGCGCCTTATACAAGTTACTACGAAATTGTAAAATAAGTTGCATATATTTCAATATCTCTCATACATAGAAAAATCAATAATGTGTCGTTCAATAATTGTATCGAATTATTGGAGACTATCCGACGGTAAAATATCGATTTGTAGATGGCAAATTTTTTACGTAGGTGCATGACCAGATTTCATAATATGAAACCAACTGCGTTAAATCTTTAAGAAACTTGTTTCAAAGAGTTTATTAAAAATTCTGGGCAAGGCATTCAAGTGGAGACGTATTTTATTAAACATTAAATTTTTAGAGAAAAGGCTGTTAATTCTAATAAATCATAATAATAATACTCCAAGAAATAGCGAACTGCATAGCCAAAAGAAGAAAGATGCAGAGATTCAGACGAAAGCATATCAGTGTGGAGGAGGATGTGAAAACAAGGGAGGAGTATAGACTTTCAAGAAAGAAATTGACAAAAGTAATAAAGAATAATAAAGGAGAGCAAGTGGAAAAGTTTATGTGATGAATTAAAAAACAACATCTGGAAAACGGCGTATCGAATTGTAACGAAACTAATGCGAATGAGAGCGACAGAGAAGTTAGATGAGGAAACAATGGTAAACTAATTCAAATCTTATTTCCAGTATTGCGAAAGAATTACAAGGAGAAAGATACCGATCAAAGAACTTCATAACAGTCTGAGTCAGCTTAAGAGAGAAAAAGCAGTATATAACGGCATAACTAATGAAGAGAAGAAGGAAGAAGAAGTCTCGATGGTGGCTTACGCGGATGATTTGACGGTGGTGGTGAGAGCTGAATCTCAAGAGACGGTGAGAGATAGAGCAGAATATTATAGAGGTGAAGTGGTAGAGGATATGAGAGAGCTAAGCATACAACTAGTGGAAGCAAAACCAAGGGAGTGATTTTAGAAAGAAGAAGAAAACTTCAGACTATAGTGCTTAGAGTAGGCCAACAAATCATTAAAAGCTCAGAATCGTTAAAGTACTAAGGAATTAAGCGAGGTTACACTTGAGTACAGTGGAATCTCGCTTAACGATCGATATTTCGCATAGCGAATGATACGCATAGGGGAAGTCACCAATTTGCACTATCCTCAAGAACAAAGATGAAATTAAAGAGGGAGTGACAAGAAATTCTAACCAACGGTGAAGCTGCAAGCTCTGACATAAAGCCTGTCGAAATTTTCATTGATGACTTGAAAAAGCTTGTAGATGCTAAAAGCTATCTCCCACATCAAGTATTTAATTGTGATGAGACGGGTCTCTTTTGGAAAAAAATGCCGAAGCGAAAATACATAACAGTAGAAGTAAATGCATTGCCCGGCCACAAGCCAATGAAAGACCGGCTTACTCCGCTACTGCTAGTTGTTTACCATTCAGAAACTCCATGAACCTTCAAAAAATATAAAATCCAAAAGAGCAACTTAAATGTGATGTGAAGATCCAACAACAGGCATGGATCACACGCAATATTTTCATTGACCGGATCAATAAAGCATTTGAACCTGCTTATCCTCCAGGCCTATAAAACGAGCTCTTTGAAGAATTTAATTTCATCAAAATTCTTTTTCTGCCTCCCAATACCACTCCGTAACCTATGGACCTATAACCTATTGGTTATTTCCAATTTCAAACAAACTTTACAATACTCTTCGAACATTGTTTTGACGTCACTTAAGAAACCAACCTGACTCTCAGAGAGTTCTGAAAACACCACTTGCATATCGTTGCCTTCTTCAAAATTATTGGCGTGGGAGGGGGGTCACTGAAAAAACCCTCATTTCGGCCTGGATAAAACTTTGACCGGAAAGCGTTGTTGAATGTCGTTCTGAGAAGTTTAACACACAAGATGTAGAGCCTCTAGTGAACGATATTGTATCTTTAGCCAATACAATTGGACTGGAGGTAAATTGCAATGATATTGATGAACTTGTGGAAGAGCATAACAAGACTGGACCACCGAAGAACTTACAGACTTGCTCCGTCTATCATAGCAAGAAGATGTGAAGGAAATTGATTCGGACAAGAAAGCACTAAATGAACCATCATCTACTGCAATCAAAGAAATGTTAAAAGCAAGGGAAAATGTTGTGTCATTCGTTGAAAATCATCACCCTGGTGAAGTTGTGGTTGTGCGAGCTTCAAATTTATTTTACTTCAATACGGTGTCACATTTTAAACAAATTTCGAAGCGCCGACGAAAGCAAATATCCATAGATGGCTTTCTGGTAAAAAAGGATTAGGTATGTGACTTAAATTTATAAGAAATAAATTGCTACATGATTGAATCAGATTTCAAGTTCATGTTCCTTAACCATTTATGAATAAGTATGTAGATATTTCTTTAAATAAACGTTATAATATAAAAGATGTTGAAATCTATTTGCAATGGAATGCATTATCAAGTTTTACATTAATTTACATATATGTCTATGAGACACTGTTTCACATAACGAGTATTTCGCATTACGAGTACGATTTTAGAAAGAATTACGCTCGTTAAGCAAGGTTCTACTGTATCAAAGTATTGTTCAATTTACTTGGGGCGGCCTACGTTTTCGAAGTCTACCGAGACTATTTTTTCGTTAAAATTTGTTAATAATGTAGAAGATGTAATCCCAACTAGCTATTTAGCACAAAATATTGTTGGTATATTGTTAACTAGTTGGATTGCGTTAGATTGATGCATCAATCTTAATCTTATATCCATTAATCTATAAAACAGTATAAGCAGTTAAGGAAATGGATCATTTTATCGCACAAGTGATCTCAAGAAGAAAAAGTATCTATGTACTATTTATTGTATTTGGGTCTGAGATTCGAATCTTTTTTTTAGGTCGCAGAATGCAGTTTAAGTGTACCTTTGCTGATGAAAAACGTAGGTTATGCCTTTGCTTTTGGTACCCATATTGACAGATTGTAAGCAGTTTGTTGTAGTTTGATAGCCTATTATTTTTTTATTGACAATGGTGATTTTGATAAGGTTGATAAAATATAGATGTTGGTCTATAATTATTGTGTATGCCCTTGTCACGTTTTTTTGTATGTAAGTGTTATCTTCGTCAGCTTGAGCTCTTTCGAAAAGACTCTCTCCGCTAGATAATTGTTTATGACAAAACAGAGATGTTTGCTAACAATTGGTTTAACCTCTTTTATAACTTTTGTGGACAGTTCATATATATCTGTCGTAGTTTTTTGCTTTTTTGCTTTTCTTTCTTCACCTGGACTTTATCGTCGAACTTGCCGAATTTACTAAACTGCTTTCATCAATACAGCTGGTCGAAGGGTTTTTCGATGTTGACCCGGTTTGAGAGAAAAAAGAATAAGTTTTCGATATTTCTGCTGATGTTTCCTAGATTTTCCAGTTTCTCGGTCAGACAAGTTTCCTGGCCGACAAAATTTTGTTATCAGAATGATTTATATAGTTCTGAAAATTCATTTTTGCTTGATATCTCTCGTGACTTCAATTACTATGTGCAAGATGTCTAATTTATTTTTTAATTACGCTATGTTTTTAGCTTTCCATTTTAGATTTGTCCCTCTCACAGATTTTTTAATGTTCTTCTCAGGGAACGCATTTGGACAGCATTTGATAATATATTTGTTGTATTTGTTGATGTTTTGAAATAACGTTTTAATTACCTCAATGTTTTCTGAGTGTAAAGACTATGCTTGTGTCATTAAAAGTCATAGTAGAAGCAATAAAGTTTGTAAGCAAATTTGTAATTTACAATAAATTCACCCTTAACAGGTGTATTAATATATGTATGTATAATAAAGTTGGAAATACTTGGTTTTTATTTATTTAATTGATTCGAATTAATATTTCTTAATGTTTATATTTTATTTAAAGAATTCTCAACGATGAAATAATGACAAACGAATTTGTAGATGCAAAGACGTTTATCCAAACTCAAATAGTTGCTAAAAACTTTAACTCCTCAACTTGATTCGTGTATCAACCGACTCACTGAAATGAACCCTCGGCGTCTGCACTAAGGCGACAATAAGACGAATATTGTCTAATTACAATATTACTTTAAAAAAATATAGTAGTAGATTGGTAATTGGTCTTTCTAGAACAATTTCATATTATTTATGAAAAGTTTGAGTATGCAGCTTATACTACAAGTTCATTCATAAACAAAGTTTCTCTCGTTTGCCGTTAGAGGCAACACGCGCTAGAGCAATCCACCTCGACTGGTTGAATAACTATGTATATCTTATAAACAAGGGTGTTAGTTCTTATTCTAGCCTTAGTTCAATTAACACCGCCCGTAAATGACTTTTTTAAGTTAAAACAAATAAAATAGCGAGTCTGAGTAACAAACTCAGAACGAATCTACAACCCTCAAACATTTTGAAAACATATAGTTCATATAGCTCTTTCAAAAAGATACGGAAGAAATGTCGTCCCATTTCAAATACAAAAATTTGTTACCATGGTAACAAAACTATAAACAATGCAAATAATAAACTTATTTGAAATATGCGTTATAATAAACCAAAAAACTTTTATAAGAAAGGTTTTTTGTTAAAAGAAAAATTATCAAAGTTATTTGCTATATTTCAGACTTTTGTGTCATCCTGTATATTTTCTTCAAGGGTAAAAATTGACATTTCATCCCTGTTAACAACAGAGCTGGGCCGGATATCAGAAAAAGTAGCGAGTACCAGATACTTACAATTACTACAAATATTTCGACAAAAAATTTGAATTATTTTTCGCTACTTTCCTCTTATGACGTATTGCGCAGTACAGTTGCATACAAACCTAGACAACCTTTAGTACCGCGTAAATTTCACATAAAATATAACTAATTGCACTTAAATGAAAAAATTAATTCCCATGAAAACCATATCAATATAATTTGTCATATAGAATAAAAAAATGTATACCAAGCAAGAAGAATTCAGCTAGTGACTGGTACCTTACGAGATTAAGTTTAAAATCAACGGTTAACACGTTTTATGATATCTACCCAGTAGTGCTTGGGGAAGTATCGTTACTTGTCGATGGTATCGATACCTACCTTGGTATCGAAGTATCGAATGTATCGATTTTACAAAAAAAATATCAAGAAAACTTTATATGTCTTAATATTTCCCATTATTCGAAGTATACGAGTACGACAATCAAAAAAAAATAACGAAAACATGAGAGGGTTAGGGACCTAAGCACCGGTTTTGAACATAATATGGGTATTGGGTAATGAAAACAACTGAATCGGAAAAAGACTGTATGAACAACCACGTATCTTGCATCTATAGTGCGTTTGCAACAGAAATGCCTTCTGCCAGCAATGTTTACAGTTTTACAAGCAGTATCTAAGTCTCGAATTGGCAGTTTTTGAGATGAAAATATTGTATTTTGCCAACAGTATTTGGTATTTTGGAAGTAAAATCCAATTTGATTAATAGCTTACTATAAGCAATATCTAATCTTTTAGAAGTATTTCAAGTCTTTGAGAAGCAGTACCAAGTGATTTTAATGTATTTCAAGACATTTATAAGTTCTGTTAAAAATATTTGAATCAACGTTAAATCAATGTTTGATTCATCTTTAAGCCGGTTGAACCAACGTTACAAATAATGTCATAAAAGAAAAACGTGGTCTTGACAGTGTTCTTCGTTTTAATCATTAATTTCACTGCAATTTAACTGAGGAAGTATCAAAATATTCAAAAATTTCCGGGTTGAAAGTCGTCCGGAAACCTTTTAACTGTTCTAAAAGCAATATTAAAAGAAAAATATTAAGTCTTTCAAAGGAAATATTAAGTGTTCTGGAAACATTTCAAGTCTTCTAGAAGTAGTTCAAGTCTTCCAGGAGCAATGGCCAGTCTTTTGGAAGCGTTTCAAGTATTCTATAACCAGTATCAAGTCTTCTGGAAAGATTTCAAATCTTCTAGAAGTAGCTCAAGTCTTCCAGAAGCAATGTCAATTTTTTTGGAAGTATTTCAAGTCTTCAACAACAAACATTTTTCTAGGAGCAAGTCTTCTAGGGGAAGTCTCAAGTCTTCTAAAAGTATTTAAAGTCTATTGGAAATAGTTTAAAGTATGCCAAAGGCAGTATCGAGACCTCTGAAAGCATTTCAAGTCTCTATAACCAGTATCAAATGCAATATCAAAAAAAGCAATGTTAAGTCTTCCAGAAGTAGTATCAAGTCTGACAGCAGAAATATTAAGTATTCTTTAAGGATTTCAAGTCTTCTACAAGTAGTTCAAGTATTTCAAAGGCAATGTAAAGTCTTGTGGAAGCATTTGAAATCTTCAACAGCCCGTATAAAGTCTTGTACTGGCTCTGGTTCTAAACCCAAAAGTTTCTAGTTTTAGATCTAGTGTTAGTCCTAGTGGTAGATCTAGTGATAGTTCTAGTGTTAGTGGTAGTGTTATTTCTAGTTTTAGTTCACTTGATATTGCTCCATAAGCGTTCACATGTTTCTAGAAGACTTGATACTACATCTAGAACATCAAGTATTCAAGATGCAGTCTATGAAAGACTTGAAATGTTTCCAGGATACTTGCTTCTAGAAGACGTAAAATGCTTCCAAAAGACTTGATACTGCTGAGACGCTGGAACACATGCTGAGAGGGTGTAGTGAGCTGATGGAGGAGGCAATGGACAGGAAGCAGGTTTTGAGAGAGAGGGGCGAGGGTAAAAGACGGATGAGGGAGGTGATGGGGGCGAGGAGGCGGAGATGTGGGAAGGGGAGAAGAGGGTAGACAACTTGGAGATGTATATGTACTATACAGAGAGTCTCACGTAACTGGTTCATTAGAACTTTTTTAGGTTCCTGTATTCGTAGAGGCTTGAAATGTTAGTAACATGGGTTGTTCATTCAGATCTATTAATCTAAAATACTTTCAAGTTGGCCACCACTTCCGGTCTACCGAAAGTAGACCTCAACTTCGTTATTTTAAATGGAATGGTATAGTTTCTATTACATCATTCAAATTTTAAGCCTCTACGAGTAATGGAACCTAAAAAGTTCTAATGAACCAGTTACGTGAGACACCTGTATATTAGAATGCAGAGAGAAAAATATATAAAATATATTTTTCTAATTATAAAGAAAAAAATTAAAAAAAAAAAATTAGAATTTTTCTTGTTGCAAATTTTTCTAATTATAATAATAAAAATTTTATATATTAAATAAACAATAAAATGCTTCTTATTTTGAATGTTTTAGGCCTTTTCAGACTCAATTCAGGCTTTTTTTGATTGCCGTCATTCGTCGTTTAAGTCTATTCCCAATTCGTTTTTTTGTCAGCGCCTATGGATTTATCCAATTGAATAAAATAAATTTATATAGAATGAGAGAAACAACAAAAATAAAATAGCTTCTAGTTGTTCTTCTTTGATTTTCTCCTAATAACAAGCAAAATAACACAGTATAATAACAGGCGATAGAAAAATAATTTCAGATGTTTTAATTTTTTATTAATTTTCATTTCTTTTATGAAATCCCGAGACTAAATACCAGGACTGGACAACCTACTACGTACTTTAGTAGATATTGGCTATAAGAAGATAGTTATAAGAACAGTTTTGTTCTAGCCAAAAATTTGCGGCAGTTATACTACTAACCATTTGCAGCACTCCTTTTTGTTATGAATCGTCTCTTTTATTGCACTAAACCTGTATTAATAAGATGACCAACACCGAAATTTAATTGTTTCGTAGTTCGTCAAAAAAATCACAAGAAAAGTCTCATTTGTAGTCGATTACAGTACTGTTACGCCTTACGGAATCCTCCGCTTTTATCATTAGGATTTTCTTATATTTAAAGTTTGCTTATTGATGACATGATTTGGCTAATTTTCCCATAAACCCTGTGAAAATTTAAATCAACTTACTTTTGCAGTCATTAATCTTTTCCATAAATCTCAGAGGATAAATCCTGATGATCTGAATTTTAACACCACCAATCATCCCACCATCCGGTTTTATAGAGTGCAACGGTATCAAAAAGGGTTTTGGACATCTCTGATATCCTAATTTTGAATACCAAGGCGCTTTTCTTGTGGAGTTATAACAAATCTTTAATTTCACATTCGCAGGGACCTAAAAAAAATGTCTTACTCGTTCATTTTATAATGAATTTATTTTAATTTACCTCAAGTGGATGACATCCTTCACAATTTAATACTGTAACGCCAGTTGTAACAATTTTTGTTCCAACCTTAATTTTTCCCTTTCCGACTTCAAAGTTTAACGCATTATCTATTAATGCGGGTATACTATACCAACCATCCGTTAATTCAATTTCATTGCCATTAATTTTCTTAAATTTAATTGTATTATAATTAATTAAAAAAAGTGTTAGAAAAGAGATACTTACTTCTATACTTGATACACACCAAACTATTCTTTTTTGGGGAACATCATCTTTTTCTAATATCCTTCTTAAAGCAGGTCTTTCAGCTTTATCAATTTCCCTATCGTATCTATACTTCAATTGTTGTACAACATTTTCAACATTTAAGCTTCCACCTAAATGAGTACTCAAAAATCTTTCATAGCTTGCTAATTTCCAAATTATCCATTTGTAGTGATTTGCAATCCAACCCGTTGGAATTAATTTAGGATCAACACCACTCATAGTTTTAAAAGCCATTTCAATTTCTGGAAAACCTATGATATTATGAACGTTTGGTACAATTAATGCGCCATCTAACGTAGTATAAACGTTCATTGCAGAATTTTCTGTAGATCTTAAAATGATTGTTTTTTAGTTTAGTGTAAGAATAAAGATTTATGTTAAAACAATTACCTTGTAAATGTAAAATGGATACTCCCTGCGTTCTGTGGAGTTATTGCCAAGATTAATTCTGGAATGTTGTCTGGGGATGATGAATTTGGTTTAAGATCTTTTAGTTGGAGTTTTATATGCTCTTTGTTTCGGATTAATATTCCAGGTTGTGGGCTAAGAAAATAGAACAAATTCAATAGTATCAGAGAAGAATAGAAAAAAGTAGAACATGGACGATGATAACGCGTGTTACATTAAAACATAAATTAAAAAACATACAAACATATACCAGGTGATTCAGACTAGAGATGTGCAAATTAAGTCCCGCCGGGTCACGATGGGTTATGCGTGACCTACCGTAAGCAGGCATAAATTTTTGCACCACTCACGTGAACGTGCGTGATCGTGAGCAATTTGTTTTTGACGGGAAACCGCGTGAGCCTATTGTATCGATTTCTTAATTTTTCTTTAATAATAATATTCTACCGAACATCAGACAATTTGAGTGTTTCTGTTGGCGTTACCGATGATCCCAATAAAATTTCTGTTTTCCGGATTATTAATAACATTTCAAGTAAGTAAATGTTGATGTTAATATTGTAATCAATTTTTAAGTAAATATAATTTTAGCGAAGAGCATATGTATTTATGATGAATGCATCAATAACAATTAGTGGTATAAAGGATATCTAAACATACGGGTTTAGATATTCAGCATTAATAATTATTTTGCGTACATTAAACGAAAATGTTTTTAACCAATTAGTACTATTTTGACACAACCTAGTAATCTTCTTCGACCTTTTGATTTCTTTGACATCTTTGACACTTTCAAAAACAAAAAAAATCTATTATTTTCAATTTTTCGACTTTGATTAAGTATCACACAGATATTTTTGGCGCATCAGAACCATTTTGGTTAAGACCAATCAATATACTACAGAATTAAAATCTTTTGTATTTTCTTGAAATCATCTCTTTAGTATTCTTTAATTGATTTACAATGATTGATATTATGTATAGAATCAATTGCAATCATTTTATGTTAGACGACATAAGACATGTTAGAAACTTCTTAAAAAATCTGAAAATTACCTAACCAAGTCCATAACATTCTTCAATGTTAATTCCAAAAGTTTTATTGGATCATCACTTTGGACTATCTTCGGTTGGGTTGAGCTCCACCAACATACCATTCAATATGAAGGATAATATGAAGTTGGAGCTCAACCTAACCAAACCCAGCCCATATCATTCTTCAAAAATCATAAACCAACACAACTTTTGGAAATAAAGTAGTGTCATGTCTATTTCTTCAATAAACATTTCTGCTTCGTTGTTAACATAGAATCTATACATTAAACAGAACTAACGTATATTGCTCGGATTAGGTTGAGCTCTAAATTCACACCATTTAATATGAGGCATGGTATGAAGGCTTTCTTCTATGGTTGAGCTTCAAATTCAAATTATTAAGTATGAAGTTGAAGTTCAATCCAATGCAAATATGGTAAAAAAAAATCACAGAATATTTTGATTTTTCCTTCTATAGCTGAGTTGTGTTAATCTTCAACTTCATGCCATCCCTCATATAACAAAAAATCAAATCCAAAATTCTTCTATTGGATTAGGTTGGATTGGGTTAAACTCCAATTTCATACCCTTCAATATGAGCCCATAGCCAAAGTTTGGAATAATATTTAATTTTTGGGAATATTCCGCGATTTCCATATTTTAGGTTTGATTTTTTCTTCTATAGTTTAAACACTCTGTTAATTCTACCATTCTGTCAAACACGATTAATGAATAATCAAACATGATTCATACATTTGATCACCTGATCGTGAGTCACGTGGAATGACGTGACCCACGCGTGAGTCACGTGATTCATGTATTATATTCACGTAAGTGGCGTGCGTGACCCGCGTGGGTCTAGATCGTGAGCGGGCATAAAAATCACTCTCGCGCACATTTCTAATTCAGACCAACCGCATCAAGGATTTTCTCAAAAACGCGATTATCTAATAAGTTGCAATAAAAAATATGATAAAATGGTATATGAAAAATCCAATTCACCAGTTATCATTATGCTGGTAACACCGGAAATTGCTTGTAAAAACATCAATTTAAAAATTTTCTAATTAAGTTTCATCATAGAGTAGATATTTTTAAAATAAACGACATTTGTTTCACCTCTTCTTTGATTTAATGCACCGTTCAAGTGCTATTGATGAAAATCTTAAGGTACAGGACAATTATGTTTCAATAATTATTTTTAATTATTTTTCAAACGTAAAGGTTGTATGCAATCAACTCAGAACAAAGTTCTTGAAGCGATAAACTTGAATCCACACGGTTCCATACGCCGGATTTCGATAATCTTATCATTAAGCCAATCAACAGTGTGGAGGATATTAAAGGAAAATTCTTTGCATCCATACCATCTTAGTGTCCATCAGGCTCTTGGTGAACGAGAAAGAGGGCCTTCTGAAAGAAGGCTGGCTTTTTGTAATTGGATTTTGACCTAAGACGACGATTTTCCTAGACGCGTTCTTTGGACAGATGAATCGCTTTTTAAAAGTAATGGAGAGGTAAATTAATCTTCATAACACCCACAACTGGCCAAGGGAAAATCCGCACTGAGTGAGATATGTTGACAATCAACACTTATAGGCCCTCAATATGTGCTGTGGTATTCTGGAGAGCAAATAATTGGTCCACATTTCTTTGATACTACTCTAAATGGATAAACATACGCCTACTTTATACAAAATGTGGTGAACATCTACTATTCAGTAAAGAATTTTTAACGTTCGAAAACAATGCCATCAACAGCCACACACCTTCTGCTCGCCTCCTTACAGCATTAACATAAACTAACGACGGATTTCGTCGGTTCTATCTAGATTATTTCTTCAGGGTAGCTAGACAGCTACCCTGAAGAACGCCGATACCGGGTTAGAGAAAAAAAACTGGCATCTCTCCCTCTGGTAGGAAGCAAGCCATTCCAAAAGTTACTCCGATTCCGTCACCAAGAACATGACATCGTAGATGAAATGACCTTCTATCAGCTTTTTTGGGTCTGATTGAATATTACTTTCAAACCTACTAACAAACTCCATATAATCACAATGGATTAGATACTTTGAAAAACTTCTTAAATTGCAAAAATAAGTAGTGTTACCTAAAAAGCAAATACGAAAACACTTGCTAGTGGTGCATTTTAAAGGGTACAAAATTTGAAAGCGTCGTTGATTTCGCTACTAGCAAGTTCAGATTCCCAATCATTTGCGTCTGAGTACAAATTCATATCAGGAAACCGGGCTTTCCTTAAACAAAAAAACACTATGACATACAGGTAATGAACGAGAAAGATGAATACCCAGGAGTGGAGTGTGCACTATCCTCAGGAACTAATGGATCAGTACAAAATGAAATTGATTTAATTACTTTTCATTTTAATTGATTTAAAAAATTAATTAGGGCAGTAGTGTCATTTGGCGGAATATAAACAAATATGAGTCGTGCATCCCGAACGCAATGTCACACCCACAGCGTAAACTTCGGTGAACCAGCCAAATTAAACGTTTGCAGGAATATATGCTGCAACGTTAATAAGAACGCCCTCTCAGTGTAAACTGTTGTTGGCGACATTCGGACGATTACATCTAAAAATGTTAAAGGAAGAGGAAAATCTTTCAGAGGAATAAATACCGGAGTGTATCCAAGTCTCGATAAGGCACTTAACATCAAATTCCGAATTTAAGGGATTGTTATGCAAGGATTACAGTTTGGTGCGAAGTCCCCGAACATTCCGATAATAACACAATAAAGTCATTGTTACTTATCAAAAGCTTATTTGAAAGCGTCAGATGTTCATTAATGAAACAGCATTCAGATACACCATCAATTGACAGGCCAGGAGGAGAACCCGGATTACAAGATCACTTTTTTAGTTTTGCAGCATACACACAATTATTCCTGATAATACGACTACAAACCTTAACCACAACACCCTTTGGATTAGTTCCACGATTTTGATTCAATGTCAAATCGATGTCAACATCTGCTGAAGATACAGAAATTCCTATAAAATCACCTATGTTTTATAACACCACTGAAAGGTTTTCAATGTCCTTCCCTGGAACGCCCTGTAGCCACAGTTATTTCTTCGAAAATACTGTTCCAAATCACCAAGACGATGAGACAACTGGCTTACTTACTTCTTCAGCGATATATTTTCGGCATTCAACTTATCTAAAATCTTCATTTGATTCTGAAATTGTTTCATCGTAACCTCAAAATCAGATACCCGCTGACCACAAAATTGAACCGATTCAACAAAATCTTCATACCGCGAAGTCATTTTCCGCATTTCCGTTCATATCCCCCACATCATCTCGTATACAATTTCAAGGTTAACAGGCGAGTATGAGATAAACGTTATCACGCCACCGCCGGCGGTGATCTGCAAGCAGAATACCTCCATGACGGGCGCGTGGTTATTATTTCCACGCATTTGACATGAAACCATGCCCGATAAGCGTAACATTATTCACCAGGAGTGTCTCTCCCCACCAACTGACTACACCTCCAACAAAATTTCTTCTTCGCTGGCATGACAACCATTTACAGCAAGAAATAAAATATCGCGAAAATTAAAGCGAAATCTTTAAAACTTTTCGCCCGATTTAATGCTAAAGCTCAAATTAGAGAAAACAATAACTAAATTACCACAAGTGCAGCAAAGGAAAATTGAATAAGTTTAGGTTGGTATGTTTTAATACACCGTGGCATTGAGTCCACTACCTTTTTGGTGTAATTTGGCAAGATTCTATCCCAATTTTACAAATTTTATTTCACAATTCTCTTTTGGTTAGACAGCTACTTATATTTAACTTCTCGCCATATATGTTCAATAGGGTTCATATCCGAAGACTGTGGCGGTGTTTTCATTCAATTGTTTTGAAGTGCTATATAATAACCGTTCTTTCATACGGTATGATGTATGTTTTGGATCATAATTTTGTTGGAACCAGAAAATAGTCGGATTGTTAAGTTTTTCAGAGCTTTGACGTAAATTGGACCTATGGAGGCGACATGGTTGGATATCCCTTCCTCTATAACAAACCACATATCGACTCCATGCCTCGTTGTGTATAGTCTAAACCACAAGAAGTTATAGTGATTCATCGCCTAAAAGTATTTGAAACAGACGTACTCGCTCGAAACCATTTGGCTTTAATGCCGGCTACATACGCAACGATTAAACTGTACAAGGTGTCCAAATTTCGATGGGTTTGCAGGGTATCTTGGTAATTATGAAAGATAGAAAGTTGTGGTTTTCGCGAACCTGATCTATTTTGTTGTGAAACTTATAACGCCGCAAACCAAATTTTCATAGCCCTCTTCGTTTTTGATATACAGGGAGATTCTCTAAACTTACGATTTTCAGAACAAATGTATGCAACAAAATGGAAACAAATTTGAACAATTCATGTAACTTGAAACCATATCAAATCAGCTTTAGATTAACAAACATTACCACTAATAGACCATTTTTTTAGTAATTCAATAATTAAAGTATTATAGTAGTAAAAATGTTATTATATACTCAAAATTCTTTGTTTATTCCGGTATCGTAGTAACGCGAATTTATCACACCTTACTTATAATATGTATATCAAAAACGAAGAGGGCTATGAAAATTTGATTTGTCGCATTATAAGTTTCACAAAAAGTAGCTTAGGTTCGTGAAAACCGTAATTTTAAAATTTGGACACCCGGTATAGTCCATTTAATAATAATAATAGTTTATTGGCAAAATAAATAACACAATATAATATAATATAAATAAACTAATTATAAATTTTTGCCAAAGGGTATTTCCATCAGTTAGCCAATTTATGGCGTCCTGGTCTTCCTGGAAATCCCATATATAAAAGCAAATTATATATAAAAATAAACAATATAAAGTAAAAAACAAATTAAATTTGCACAGTTTTATCGAAACTCCCTAGTGTCTTCACACGTCTACCATATCTGCGTCGATTTTCAGTTCTTCTCAGAAACTTGGACGAGAACATATTATCCGTGATGGAAGACGATGACGCACTTGCTGTCTTAGGCTTGCTTATTTTGTGCAAAAAGAAAAGAAAATCACATAGTGTAATAATAAGTATTAATAAAAGTCATACTCTCATATAAATTTGTTAAATGGGTCGAAATTCGCCTCAATAGATTGACATATGTATTTAAGGATGAATGTGAAGGAAAAGCAGACTGGTTGAGCTCGAACTGACGAGAGGACCAATTGTTACGAGGTTAAGCAGGTTAATACCATGGCTCAAGGCGATGGATAATGAAAGTGATTTGAGGTGTGCTGAATGAAACAAAATGGACAATCAAGAGGTGGCGAATTAGTCCAAGAGACTTATTGGTTGACATCCAGTATAGAAACCACTCCTTTCAGCTAACAACCGAAAGGCACACGTAGAATTAGCTCTCATCTGGATCTCAACTGGATCCGAGAGCGGTGAGAGAAAATCCTATACAAGGACGAGAGCATATACCTTGATATACAGATACGTCCTACAATCTTGTATCAACCCAAATACCTGCTTCCCACGATGACGCACGGCGGTGGTTTCGCCATACTGTCGGGATGCTTCACCATTAGAAGCACGGTCCTATCGTCATCACACCACAAGTAAAGGGGTAGTCTTTCTTTCAACGTCACGCAAAAAACGGACCTAAAAGGTGTACGACAAATCAGGACATCAACTAGAAGTAGCTAAACTTAACCGAACTAGAATTAGCTTGGTTAAATTTTATCACTAAAGTGAACTAAGTTATAATGAATGGCGGTCTATTGATAACGCTAGTGCAGCAACACGACGAAATTTATAATTTGAAAAATAAACATTATAGTAACCAACAGAGGCGTCAAAATATTCTATATATTTTCATTTCATCTTGAATTATATCATTGAATAACATATGAAATTCCCCAAACATGTTCCTCTTCAAATTAATATTATGAACCCAAACCCTTTTCTAGCTTTGCTTTTCCGTCTTTTCTTCCTCTTCAAATGTACACACAATTGCAAACATTTCTTCTTCTGAAATACTCATTTTGTTTGTAAACACTACAAGATAGAAGTTACGAATATACTTTCTCGCATTTGAATGAATTGTACCGAAAAATACGTAGCCTGCAATCGGACATAATGCGCGTTGACAACACACGCATTACGATTCGTCCGTTGCGTGCGATCCGTCCCAATGCGCGCGTACCCTTAGTATTTCATAATAGTACATCTCGCATCTATAGTCACATTTATAGTATTATTTTTGCGGAATGGCATGAACGATTAGTCTGACTGCCATCTACATGAACAATAAAATTCCGCAAACCTGATCAACAATGATTTATTAACGACTAATTGCAACTGCCGCCGATCATTTGCACATATTTTCATACACACGTTTCGATAAAACTGTGCAAACGGTTTAATTGCTACGATATATCGTTACGTATGTACCTGACATAATAGACGTCAACTTATGTGCGTAATATTTGTCCGTATAACGAAAATCGATGAATCACAACCATTTCTCGTGGTATAGATTATAGCGATGATCCCAAAGATACATTATACCTTATGAACGTATGATTGTGCATCTCCCACTACACAACACAACTTATGGGGTAAAGGAGGATAGCCGAATTTTGGAGCAATTAAGCTAAACTCTCCGCGCTCTGGTTATTATACAATACTTCAATACAACTAAAAACACCACCATCGTCTCCGGATATGACTCCTATTGAACATTTATGAGGAGAAGTCAGGTTTTAGATACAAAATAGCAAGTGCGAAACAACATTTAATTGAGAAATGTATTTCGTAAAATTTGGGATAGAATCTAGCTAAACTAAACCAAGAAGTTTGTGAACTCAATGTCACGACAAATATAGGCGATAATTGACGCCATTGGAGGCTTTACAACGTAATAAAACATAATAGCAACCTAACATATTCTTTTTGCCTTAACTATATACTCAATTTTGTGGCGTGAATTTCGTCTGATTTGTTATTATTGTGATTATTTTTAATTCAAATCTTATTAATTAATAAGTGTTAATTGTTGTTAACACATATATATCACAAACATTAAAACAAATTAATAATGAAATTGAAATTGTTATAAATATACTCAATTTTGTGAGCAACTCTATATAGTAAAAATTTTTTTTTGTTAAACAAATAATTAAAAACGCGAATTACAAAAGATAGCACAATACAAGATCATTTCGTAAACTTAAATTACTCATTCCTTAAAAAACTGCCGGTTTCGCCACTCGTTTTTCAACTTAAATTCGTACATTTCAAACGTGTCTTAGAAAACTTGTTTAATACTATAATTGACTTACCTAATATTTTCTTTGGTGTGCTTTTCCAACGATTCTTTCTGAAAATTTAAATAAGTCTTCTTTTCTTCCAACTCACTAAGTTGAATTTTCATCCACTCAATTTTATTATCAATTAAACTAAACCAATCCTCAATCCCGCCTTTCATTTCTTCGCAAAGTAAAACAGATGGTACCACATTTTCAGAAGAACTTTGCGGTTTCACCGAAAATGAAATATGTTGATGTGAAATCGTAGGCGACTGTAACGATGGCGACATCAAAGGAGTGCGTTGTGATGTCCTAGCCGCTCTTATATTTTCTTTCAAGTCTTTAACGCTCATCTTTAAATCGTCTTGAAACAACAACTTTGCGCGTTCTATTTTTTCATTGGGAATATTTATTTGATTAAATCGAGATATCCCAAATCGTTTTCGAGAAATGGATAATCGAGGTTTTTTGTTTTTATTATCAATCGTTTGTATGGCATTATTTACCGTTGCATAAACATCTTCTAATAATTGAAAAGTCTTTTTTGATTGCGTCGAGTGGGTTGTAGAAACGTTCGTACTAGAATTAGGTTTTATTACGTTGATTTCTTCTGATGGATGTATTTTATTGATTGCTGTATTTTCTGAACTTGGGACAAAATCGCCCATACAAAAATTATGATTATCAGAATTACGATGACGTATTTGAGCTGTAGTTAAACTTTCTGTTTCAGGGATTGTCTCGTTTTTAACAAAATCGCCGGCTTGAAAAGATAAATCACCAAATGTTGTTGTATTTGGAGGATTTAAAGAGTTTGTAGAAATCTTTGGTTGTAATTGTTTGGCACATTCTTGTTTTGATACAATTGATTCATTTTGGTTAGTTTCTATGCTTTCAAACAGTTTTTTAGCGTTACCAATAGCTTGTTCTGATACATTAATAACTTTACCAGAAGCGCATAAAAATCCACAATTTCTCATATCAAATATACGTGTATCTTGGATATCTTCAGAATTTGTTTTTTTAATAACAAGTACATCATATAATTGTTGAGAGTTATTTAACGTATTTTTAGAAGCATCCACATCTTTCGCTAAATGGTTATTATTCATATTATTTGAATATAAATTATCAATGTTTTCAGAACACTTTTTAGAAGTATTCAAAACTTTTTCAGAAATTTCTGTTTCCTTGCCATTTCCAGTTTCAAATCTCAAATTTATTTCTTTTTGTGGAACCTCAGCAATGCCATCTCTTTCAAATGTATCATCATACATTACTTTTGCCTTTTGTAATGCTTTCTCAGAGAGTTTGATATCTTTCCCACCAGCAGTTTTAAATCCATCAAAATGTTTTGAAGTTTGATTATTTTCTGATTCGTTCCGTTTTTTATTTTTAACTTTCCCGAAACATTTAACGTTCTCAGTGATTCCTTGGTCTGTACTGTCATACATTTGTTTAGCCTTTTTCAAGGCTTTTTCTGATAACTTAATGTTTCTTCCATCAGCTGTTTGAAATCCAACAAAATTACTACAAATTGGATTTTTAAATCCGCCGCAATTTACAGATTCTTTTGAAAATTGTAACGGCTCCTGTACATCCGTTTTATTTTGAACGTCTTGAGAAGTTCCATCATACATTTCCTTAGCTTTTTTCATCGCTTTTTCAGAAATGTTCACTGCTTTTCCTCCAGCTGTTTTAAATCCACCCATATTTATCGAACCTTTTTGAACAGATTCTTGGTTACAAACTTTATTTTCAATAACGTTTAGGTTTTCATATGCTTCATTATTGATTTCTTTACATTTTTTTGACATTTTCTCAATAAATTTTATGTCTTTCTCTCCAACTGCTTTGAATCCACCAAAATCAACAAAATCTTTGGGAGGTTGTAAACAATCCTGGAAAAGTATGTAAAAAAAATATTTAGCAATCTAAATTAATAATTGTAAGATAATACTATCAATAAATCAGAAAAGCAGCTTATTTTTGATAATTTTCAAGAAACAGAATCTAGAATAATAAAGTATACTTTAATCGCCTCACTAGGAGGGATTTTTGCTTAATCGAAACTAAGAATAACCACCAACATGATTTTTTTACAAAGAAAACATTTTTCAAAGAGAATTGTGTAAAAAACTAAAACTCAACGAATTAGAAGAGTGGTAAAGAAGAAAAAAGGATGTCGTGACAATGACTTACAACCTATTTTCACCAGACTGACCCACCACACCAATCCTCAAAACCAGCCAGTAATTCCCTCCTCAGAGAAAAAATCCACAAAACGAGGAAGAATCTTAGCAACACCTCCTTCCCTAATCTCATAAAACCCATAGATCTCGCTATGAAACTAGAATCTCAATTAATGTTGGACCCTATATTGAAAAATGTTTTCATGAATAATCATTCCATAATCAAAAACGCAGATTCTAGTTAGTAGAAAAAGAGAATTGAATTGTTCAATTCTCATTAGATTATAAAGAAAACATTAGGGGATAAAAATGCCGGCTTAGTAATTCTAAATAAAGCGACATACATCAATAAAACCAAAACGTTCTTCTCTGAAAATAATATTAAAGAAATTAAATACAACCCCAACACTAAGTACAATAACACATTAAAAAAATTCTTAAAAGATAACCTACATCTTCTTGGAAAGTTTGGTGTTTCCAACTATAACGCAAACCAGATGAATCCTTTAATTCCAACAATGAAATGTTTAATTAAGCTTCATAAGCCGGATCAAAGTATTAGACCGATTATAGGCAACAATTGCACTCCCTCCTGTAAATTAGCAAAGATAGTTCAAATTTATCTGTTCAAAACTTTTCAAAATCACTTTTCCTACAGTATTAAAAACTCAACAGAATTTATTAATAAGACCAAAAACTTAAAAATCTTAAAAAAATACAAACTCATCTCTTATGACATCAAAAACCTCTATAATAATATACCCATTAACTCCACCATTTCAATAATCAAAGAACATTTAATTCACAATAATAAAGAACTTGGTCTCAATATCAACGAAATAAACTGCTTTTCTGAACTATTGGAAATTACATGTCAATAAAACTTCTTCTTGTTTGATAATAAAATTTTTTATATGAAAGATGGCCTGCCCATAGGTTCGCCTAGCTCCGGAATACTTGCTGATATTTACGTTAATCATTTCGAAAAAGAACTCTTCTCTAGTTATATAAACCTATAGCTATAAACCTTTTACCGATGGAATAAAATTCTACTGCAGATATGTTGACGACATATTCATGATTTATGACGGTAACCCAGCCCTGTTGCATGGTTTGAGTAACCTTCTTAACAACTTATGTGATTTAGAGTTCACTAATGAGCTTGAGAAGGAAGGACAATTAAACTTTTTTGACTTGACCATAAGAAGAAATTCAGCTAAAGAACGTCTTGGTTTTAATATTTACAGAAAGGACACATTCACTGACACCATCATACCATCCGCTTCATATCGTCACCCCGGAAGAAAAGTGACACAACTCAAAATATTCAGGTTTTGAGTTATCTAGTTGAAATGATCAGAAATTCGATCAACTTTCTGGTAGAAAAAGGTCATAACTTCAATACTAATTCTCAGCGCTAGGTGGCACTTTGTGTCACTTTTCCGCCGCTGCAACTATGAGTCACTGAAACATGAACAACGACACAGTTAGGGTTGGTGCATGTTGGTTTGTGATTTTACTCGTTAAAAACGACATAACTCGAAAAGTAACTTATTTAATTTGTTTTGCAAGAAAAGTGTCATATTTAGTGTTGTGACGGTTTTCGCGTTAAGGTGGGTAAGAATAAAGTTGTATTAGTTAGACTTCTGCCACTTTTCGCGATTCAGGTGTATAGGTTTAAATTTTTTCAACTAGTTTTTTTTGTGTTATCTCCTTATTGTTCTTAGGATGTTTTTAGAAAAACGTATTTCTGAATTTGTGAATAATGCTTTTAGTGCTGCGTCATTATTGTAGTGAATTAATTCTCAATTTTTGTATTTTAGTGACAATGTTGAATAGAACAACATTGATTTTAGAACTCGCCAAAAATACATTCATAGATAAAATCGTCGAAAATGAAGACAATACAGACGATCAGGGCACAACCAGTTTTGAAATCTCCGGAATTGAACAAAGTAGTACCTGCTGTGAACCAAATGAGGGAGGTTCACCCAGTTCAAAAGATGAACCTAACGTGATTTGCAATGTAAATCCGGGTACTATTCTGGTTTTTAGATATTTTGAGACGATTTAATAAACGTTATTTATTTACATAACAGCTGTGTTCAGACAGTTCGAAAGACCTCCAAACAGAAAAACCGAGCTGCTCAAATAATGAAAGGGCTAATTCGTCTAGTTCGTCCAGTTCATCGATTTCATCCAGCTCATCGAGTTCCTCATCTTCAGATTTCAAGGAAGATCATCAAGCAGCCAAGAAGATAATGCCTCCAACGTATCCAGAAATTCTGACAAGAAAAAAGTACTGCGAAAAGTAAACAATACATGTAATAGAAAAAAGAAAGGGAAAAAACGTGTTGCACAGCCAGACAATTGGATAAAAAATAAAGCAAAATGTGCAAGAAATTGTGGTAAATCTTATACGTCTTCATCTACTTCCAAGAAAGTCTTCCAAGAAAAGAAATTATTGCCTCCTTGCACGGATAAGTGTCGGTGAAATGTTCCACAAAAATTATACATGAGGATCGGATGTCCATTTTTAAAGATTATTGGAATTTAGAAAATTTACAACGACGATTTCTTGCTTTCAAGCATTAAAGAGATTAAACCAAAGTATCGGTATGTTAGAGAAGATAGAACAAAAGTACGTAGTCTTAACAATGCCTTTTTCTTTGAGATTAATGGGCAAAAAATCTAAGTGTGTAAAACGTTTTTTAAAGCAACTTTTTTTTTTTTTATAAGAACTATTTTAAGTAAACGAACTTATTCAACAAACAACATGATTTCTACTGATTTAAGAGGTAAGCATGGGAAGCATGCCAGAATACATGACAATATTAAACAAGGTGTTAGAGTTCACATAAATTCTATACCCCGAATAGCCAGTCACTATTGTCGTGCTAATACATCAAGAGAATACATAGAAGGTGATGAATTATTGGCAGACATTCACAGAGATTACGAAAAAAAATGCAAAGAGCATAATGAGCCAGTTGCAAATTACATGATGTACTCCAGAATTTTTAATGAAGAATTCAATATCTCTTTCTTTATACCGAAGAAAGACCAATGCGAACTGTATATCGCATATTTAAATTCAACAGATGAAGGAAAAGCCGAATTACAAGATAAGTATGAGACCCACCTAAGAGAAACCAAATTAGCACGTACAGCAAAAGATGAAGACAAAAACTCACAAAACACATCTGTTGCTGTATTCGATTTAAAAGCTGTGCTTCCATGTCCTTCTGGTCAAGCTTCATCGTTCTATTATGTTTCAAAGTTGAGTGTTTTCAATCTTACTGTGTTTGATTTAAAATCAAATAACGTTAAATGCTTTGTCACATGCATAAAGCAAGATCTTGATGATCTGGAAGGAAATGCTAATAACAGCAATGATCCCAAAGATATAGACATTATCTTTTACTCCGACAATTGTGCTGGACAGCAAAAAAATAAATTCTTGTTTGCAATGTACATGTATGTCCTTTCAAAATATAAATTCATTAAAAGCATCACACACAAATTTTTGATAACGGGACACAGCCAGAATGAGGGAGATAATGCCCACTCGGTTATAGAACGACAGTGCAGCAAAGCTAAAAGAGCAGGACCTATTTATACTCCTAATCAGTATATTCAACTGATAAGATCCGCCAAAAAAACTGGTAATCCTTATCAAGTTATTGAAATGTGTCACGCTGACATTTTTGACTTGAAGTCTCTAGTTGCTGACCTTGGTTGGATAAACGCACCCAAAGATGTAGAAGGAAATAATTTTAAGATAACCGAGATAAAAGTGTTGAAAGTAATCAAAGAAAACTTTGGAAAACTACTTTATAAAACTAGCTATGAACAAGAAGAGTTTCAAGAAGTGAAAGTTTTAAAAAGCAGAAGAGGCAGAAATTCTGTCAATATTAAGAATATCGTTTTAAAAAGAGCTTACCAAAATAAAGTAGGTATTCCTGAGAAAAAAAAGGGGGGCCTGCTATCGCTTTTCACAAAGAAAATAATTCCAATGTCGTATTTTGAGTTTAGCAATACCTTGTAAAATAAAAGTATAACATAATAAGTCGTTTATTTTTCTGGGAATGTAGTTGTCATTTGAAGCTATTTTTTTATAAATTGTAGTTTCTGTTTGATGTTACTTAGTTTCATTAAATTATAGCATTTATATTTTATTTCTTGTTCAAACGTTTAATAAAAGTTTATTAACATGTGCACTTTTTATTTATTTCGACGTAACCATAATTATTATTAATCGGCTTAACTCAAAATTGTGGAATTTACGTTTTCGAGAAAAGTGACCTAAGTCAAAATAAGGGTGGAAATTTAACTTAACTTAAATTTAATTTTTGAGGGATAATGACTTGAAATCGTACATTGCAAACCGGGACTTTTATAAAACTAGTTAATAACCACATAATCGCCAAATAAATTTTGGGTTTATCTTATTACAGTACACTCAAGAAGAATTTGAAAAGTCATGAAACTTTAATCGGGTTTTCTGAAGAAGTATGGTTTTTGAGTTGTGCCACTTTTCTTCTGGGGTGACGATATAACTGCATACAGCATAAAATGGCCAGTTTCAGATTCGCATTCCATCGACTCTGTAATACTCCATTAAATAAATCTAATTATATTTGAGAACTCAAAAACATCATAAAGATAGGCCTTAATAATTTATTTAAACTTAAAGACATACAGAAGATTTACAACACTGTTCACTACAACCACATAAATAACCTGCTATATCCTCACTACAAAAAACCACCTAAATACATTTCAATTCCGTTTAATCCTAGATTGCAATTTAAATTTAAGAAAAACCTTTCAAAACACAATTGCACACCAGCTTTTACCTCTAATTACAAACTAGGTCAGTTAATTACTAACAATAAACACAAATTCAAACCGCTAGAACGCAATGGTATTTATGAATTGAAATATGAAGATTGTGAACAATTTTACATCGGCCAAACTGGTAGAAGTCTGAAAACTAGAATTAAGAAGCACTTTACTAAAAAAATCTTCGGCTTTCTATAAACATTTAAAAGTCAACAATCATAAATCTTCCTTCGAAAGGAAGATTAAGGAATAATATAATAAAGGATAAAGGAAGAAAATTAAAAAATCCGGAGAATTAGACCTATATGAGGAATATTTTATCTATATTAACGATTTACTATTGAATGAAAATACAGATCTTAACAAATACAGGAATTTTCTTAAGTTTGTGTAACAACCCCACTCTTAACGCCATACGCACGCGCCAGCCCTCACCTTCATGTTATCTCAGTCCAATCTTAACTTCCACCCACGCACACGCTCAACGCAAAAATTTTATATGTCCTTTGTCCCGTTTTATTTAATGTAATTTACTTTTAATAGAAATTTTAATTTTAGTCGTTTGTAATGTTGTCATCTTATTACGTGTACATGTTGACATATTATTATAATTCTTAATTGACGGTAAATATTAATTATTAACTATTTCTTATACATCTATTGATATAACTATTATCTATTCTAGTCGTGCCTGATGAAGAGCTTATAGCTCGAAATACGTATTGCACCGATTTAATATAAGAAATTAATAAATTTCATTCATCAAATTTTTTGTTTCTTTTCCATTAGCAACACCGAACTACACCTTAACCCCCAGGACCATTCCAGATACAGAAATCATCGTTAACGTAGAGTCCAGCTTAATGGAGAAACAAAAAGCCGAAATTTTAAGAATTGACATTTCCAGAATCTTACGTTGTGCCAAACCATCGAAGTCGAATTTTGATCCAAGTGAAATCCAGACCCTTAAACATCTCAGAAATAACTAGAACATCATCATACTTCCACCAACGAAGATAACGCCACAGTGGTTATGGACTCACCAGACTACAAGCACAAGATCTCTAATCCCTCGGAGAGTGGTGCCCTAAACTTTATGGTCTGCCCAAAATACACAAGCCGGATGTCCTACTTCGACCAATTGTGAGTGCTTTCAACTCACCGGAATAAAAACATGATAAGTGCCTACCGAAGATTATGCAGCGTATAACACAACACTGATATTCCAAAAATATTTGAATACCATTCACCCAAAGATCCAGTTCACTACGGAAGTAGAAGAAAACGGACAGCTGACAGACTAATCGACGTTTCGAATCCACACCAAAAGTCCAGACCCCAACCCCCCAACCACCTCCGCCATCCCACCAATCACAACCGGCTTATCCTACAGCCAAGCAGTAATCCAGAACATCCGACCGCGATAACCACCAAAATAACCTCAACCTAATCAATTCATTATGCGATATCGACCTCCTAATCAAAGTAACCGCTGAAATCGCATTAGTCCTCCAAACAGCCCAAGGCCCCTGCAACCAAGTCCTGGCCCACGCCCAAGTTCAAAGAAAGTATGTTTAATAGACGGACTTCAAACCTAATATCACTTTGTGGAACTCCCAGGGACTTCACCCCCAAAGACCCTAAACGGTACAAATCCTAAGTATGTTTCTTCTAAACCAACCGAACGCTAACCTGCAGATTTCTCCCTCCCACACACGTTTCCAACACACCCTCCCACAACAGTAGCACCATAGACCTTCTAATAACCAAAATCATAGCAGCAACCACCCCCAATCAACAACCAAATAAACAACAACCACCAAATCAATAACACCAACTCCGTAGACGTCGCTATCCAATCCATCACCGAAACCATCCAATCAGCCCACTCCGCCTCCACCATTCGGATAACTCCAAAGATCCAGAAACTAAAAACCCGACGTAACAGACTTC
Source organism: Onthophagus sagittarius (assembly GCA_036711965.1). NCBI lineage: Eukaryota > Metazoa > Arthropoda > Insecta > Coleoptera > Scarabaeidae > Onthophagus > Onthophagus sagittarius. Next base: position 52,609,338 of record JASERS010000001.1, read on the forward strand.
GACGCGAACAACAAAGAATCTAATCACCCATCTACAAGGACGAAATTCTCAACAACACCATTCGCTCCCAAATCCAACCCCTTAAATCTGTCAAGTGGGAACGTATTGCTAGAAAATTCGACTCGGCCAAATCCGTTCCACGACTCTCCAAAATCCTAATCAATTCCACAAACAAACCCATCACCATTCCCCCTTATCCACAACAATGTCCAAACCCAATCAGACACGGACATAGCCATAACATATATAATAGCTATTTTATACTTTTTGTTGTATCACTGTTATTTTTTGGCTACAATATTTTCAAACGATAAGTGTATTGTTTATAAGATCTAAAGAAGCAGTTCCAATAAACCCACACTAAGCTAAGATGATGATAGCTTGTAAATAGACTACTATTTAAGAAACACTAACATCACCTTGAAATTTTCAAAATTATTTCTGTTTGTTAAATAAATAATGTATATACTTTTAAGAATATTTTAAAACCTCAACAATTAAAAAATTTAAACTGTTACCAAAGATACAGCAATAAGAAATAGATTGATTAAAATTAATTTCATATCCAACTCCATTATTACATTTAATTAATATACATTACAATGATAGAAAATAACATCACACTTTGTAAAATTTTTAACAAACGTTTTAAGACTTTTGAGACATAAAAATTGCTCTTGATTGATACACATTTTTAACCTGTGTCTAAATGAATGTTGCACATTATCTGCTAAGTGCCGTCGATTAATTTCTTGAAACGTAGCAATAATGCGTTGCTACATATCTTTTCGGGTTGTTGGTAGACTTTGATAAACAATGTTTTTCACCATACCCCACACAAAGAAATGCATTGGCGTCACTTCCGGTGAACGCACTGGTCATATTCATTTGACTTGAACTCCACACAGGGAAATTTTTTCGAAGAAATCATCACCATGTAACTCTTGGTGCAGGTTGATGTGATATGGATGATATCTATGAATAAAGGTGAGCACTCTTTGAACTGACATCTTCGTAACTCCACATTGACAACTTATTTCTCGAACACTTACCTGTGGATCGTTATCCACAAGGTTTAGTATTAGGGCTTGATTAATTTCCTGTGTAGCACACTTTTCTGCCACAGTTCTCTACTTAGTTTTACAGCTTCCATAAGAGCATCCACAAGCCTTTCAAATGTTGTCGGATCAGGTATGACTCTATCCGAAAATCTTTCTGAATAAATCCGCGTTGCTAAGCAAGCATTGAATATTGCCTCGCCGTAAGTTAAAGTCATGTCCGTTTTTTCATTATTCTCAAACGTAAATGGCATTTAGAACAATGAGTGGCTTGCATAACCTTTAAGTCAACTCTAAGAGAATCACATGTAAACTGAACCAACAAAATAAAAGCATCTCAAAATTATACCTGGATATAAAAACATAAAACAAATAATAATTCTCTGAAATGTAATTTTTGTCCTAATTATTTTCTTCAGGTACAATCTCTAGGAAATTCTGAAAAATTTTGTATTGAACAGACAAACTCATGTCATATTTTTTGTTATTAACATTATTGTTGTTCATTTAATTAGGTAAAAAATTTGTCCGATAAAACCGATCCAATTTAACCTTTAACCGTTAATTTTTTAACCTTTCTGATAAGGTTTTGTAACATTTAAATACATTTAGATTCCTTAATATTAAATTAAAAAATTATGTTCATTTAAAAATAAATTATAAATAAAGCCTCACCAGGTTAAGACCAAAAATCAAAATTGAATTGGTCGGTTGGTTTATTACCGTACCGTCAATAAACGGGCGGCTCCTGGTAAGGGTAGTAGTCTGGAACCACGGTACGATAAATTTAACTGTCATTTAAATTTTCCTCGTTTTTATCCAAAATAATGAATGAATATCAAATTTTTTTGTGTGAATTTAGTTTAAGATGACTGCCACACAATATAGTATATGAAATGTTAAAAAATAAAACCATAAATTTTATCATTTTTGACATTTTTGCAGATTTTTCGCAAACCATCAAAAAAAAAAAAATTTGACATGATTAACACCTGCTCAGTAAGGTGACTTAATACATACCGAATTTGGAGTTTCTATCTTGAAATTTAGACGTCAGAAAAGCCAATACCACAACCGATGGTACACCCTGTATATTTATGAATAGCCTCAGCACAAGTGCCGTGTATTCAGTGAAGATACCTTGTGTTTATACCAGAAAGCCGGCACCTATGAAAATGTGGTCTCTTATAAACACAAATATTCAATTTCTGTAGAGATGTTCAAGAAGTAATTGAAGTAGAAGAAGAAGTAGAAGTGAAGTAGTATAAATTAATTAATTGATACCGATTTAGAGAACGCACTTTAGAGAGATATACTCAAAATAACAACAAAAGATTGAATACTGTAAATCTTTTTTCAACAAAAATAGTTGAAATTGCATTATATTCTAGCTAGTACATTTAATGGTAGATATCTGACTACTGCAGATGATGTAATGATTAAACCTGGTAATAACACTGCAACTGTCTGAAAACTTTGATTCTTGTCAAAAGTCGATGAAAAATCAATGAACCGCTGTCTTAAAAGAGCAATATATATTGTTTAAAACAATTTTTAAAATAAGCTTATTTAAGATAGTTTAAGAAATATTCAATCAATATTTACAAATTAAAGTATAACAAATAAAATACATACATTTGGTTCATTTTCCATATGTGTTTCATGTGTTCCATCATACATCTGTCTAGCTTTCTTCAAAGCTTTTTCAGAAAAATGTATCAATTTTCCCCCAGCTGTTTTAAATCCACCAAAATTTGTAGATTCCTGATTATTATTTATCTTATTCTCAACAACATTCGAATCTTGGCACGTTTTCTCATACATTTCTTTAGCATTATTTAATGCTTTTTCGGAACATTTTATATCTTTCCCCCCAGCAGTTTTAAACCCACCAAATTGTATTGGATCTGTTGAAAAATGATACACTTCTTGATTATCGCCATAAACATCATGTTTTTTACTTTTACCCCTACTTGGAGGTAGAGGAGATTTAAACACTTCAGCATCATCTTTCTTCTCAGCCAAATTCATATCGGATTTTCGAATATCCCTATAAAGCTTTTGCGCTTTGTTTATAAACTTTTTAATTAATTTTCCTTTGGGTTCATGTTCTTGGGTGATACTTTTAGGAGAATTAGGTTTTGATGAATCAATTGTGTTAGGGGATCCTTCAGATTCGCCGTTACAACTTATATTAATACGAAATTTACTGTTGCAATCGATTTCAATTTTAAACTTTTTCTGATTTGGGGCTAATTCAATGGTTTGATTGCTTGGTTTAATTTGATTGGATTCGTTTGTTCCTTTTCGTTTTTTATTACTCCCCGAACACACAGATTTTTTATCATTATCTTTTTTGTTGGGTGAAATATACAAATTCATACTTTTTGGTTTAGATTCAGTTTCTTTTTGATTCGAAGCAGAATCAATTTTTGATTTTTCATTTTTAAATTTATCTTTTTTTTGTGATTTTACAAAGACATCGTTTTTAACATCATTGGAATGTTTTGATTTTTTTTCGTTTCTCTTTTTATCTGCTTTAAGTTGCCCTTCGGCTTTTTGAAGAGCTTGTGTTAGTTTAATGTAAGCTTTATTAGCTTCTTCTTGATCGTTTTGATTAAAACCCAAAAAGTTGTCCGAATGTTTGCTACTTTTTGAATTTTCTCTAGACGCAATATAACTGTCAACTGAATCATTCGATGGATTAAAATTTTTATTCCGATGTAACTCAACAATACTTGTTGGTTTCATTGTAACAATTACACAATTATTTGATGTCGCCGCATCAATATTGACTTTATCTCCAGGACCAAGTGATACCGGTATTGTATCTTCTTGCTTTAGTTGTGATTTTTTCGATGATAAAGTTGAATCTTTTTGAATAAGCTTTTCTTGATTTGAATTGAATACGATAAATTCGTCATCTTGGCTCGACGAAGTTGATTGCTTACCAAACATTTTATTACTAAAGATTTTATTTAAATCTGGATCAGTCTGTATTTCCGATGAAGTTGTATCCTCACTATCAGATATTGTCGAATAATTGTCGCTGTCATTTTGAATATCTTCGTAACAATTGACTTGCACTTCCTCGATGGTACTTCTCGTTGTCTTCATTTTTATGACATTCTTGGTTTGTTGTTGGTTTAGTATCGGAATTTTTGAGAGATTCTTCTTTGTGGACGTAGGATTTTTCAATACTAAATAATCAATTACAGAAAAAAGACATTACACTAGTTTACAAACTTTATTTTTCCACAAAGACTACTCTTTTGCGTTGACCGTTGACCCGATTCTGAAACTGTCTTCAGTTTTTCTTCATTATGTCCAGTTTTTAAGATATCCCCAAAAATGTGGATATATAAAAAGTGTGCCTTTGTAGCTATATGTACATAAAAGTAGATATCCAGGCGAACATTTTGAGTTATTGGTGCCATTCTCAACAAAATCAAATTTTTGGCATTTTTAACATTTTTGTTACAATTCAACGCACCGTAACAAATAAAACTGTATAAACAAAAAAGTTTGCTATTTTACGCTGTGAGAACCGTGTCAAAAATCTTGTTTTTCACTTTAACTTAAAGTTAAAAAGTATTTTTTAACTATACTGTATTTATTTCGATGTAAATCTTTATTTGTGCAAGAGCTTTGTATATTAGAAACAATAACATTGTTGGAAAATGTTTTTTAAAAACTCGCGCATTTAACTGTTATACACTTTTTTGTAAAAGAACTAGAAATTTACGGGTTTTGTTGTAAGTCGGTTGAAAAAATGTTTGATGTTTCAAATGCCTTGTTGCAACCTTCTTCAAAAACTGGTTCGAAGTGACCAGTTTCTAGTGAAGTTTGAAGTCACTTCAAACCAGTTTCTGAAGAAGGTTGCAACATGGCATCCAAAACGACAAACTTTTTTTCAAAAAACGCACGACAGAATCCGAAAATTTTTAGTTTTAGATCTATTATTAGTCCTAATGATAGTACTAGGCTTAGTTCTAATATTAGTTCAATTAATACGGGTCCTGAAAGCCATAAAGAACTACTAAAAACACAAATCATCTTTAAATGCTAACGTCTTATTGGAAAAACATTTTAAGAAATATATGTTTGTGAACACATAAAATGTATAGTGATTGTTTTAACTTTTAATTTGTTAATTGACATATTCTTCTGAAGATGGTAATGTAATTACCGAAACCGGTTAAGACGAAAATAAAAATTTTAAATATTATTTAGTACATGATAATATTTTATATTTCTATAACATATTAGTGATAATGGATAAAAACATAACTAAAAAAAAAATTTATAAAAATGTTCACATGCATCCATATTGAAAACATCATTAAGCTGATAACTTTCTAAGATCGACAGCAATTTGGGTTAACACTTATCGCAAGCCGTTTCTGACATGTTGGCACTTTCTCACGATACAACATTTTGAGATATTCGATCACGATTACATTTGTAACATTAAAACATTTTTACATATTCCATGGCTTTCCCCTCTAATAAATAGTCCTAAGATTGGCAAATTTTAGCTTCTTTCTTTGTACTCCTCCAGCTTTTTCGCTTCTTAAAACTGTTGCCAGATTTTTAATTATGGTTAAAAGCGTACTTACAGGAATCGTGTGCTTTTGCGCTAATTTTTTTAAAGTTTTTTCAACTTATCGATATCCTTTAAAATGTTCATTTTGTCAGCAACTTAATGCCTTTCGAATACACATCGCGAAAAATGAAATCACAGTAAAAGTTTGGCTGAATTTTCAAAGTCTCAACTGAATTTTATCTGTACTGTCGCGCCGATCAGGTACCGATGCAGAAACACTAATGAACGTCATCACAGCTTTGCTCTTAATAAAACAAACTCGCAGGACAAAGGTGCCAGACGCCTTGGTTACCTTATAATTATTGTTTTCCATGTTGCAAGTGTCTTAAAATATCAATGAAATAAGTGCAAGTGTCTTAAAATATACAACTTCTTATCTTGCAAATTGTTTTTATTTTAACGGAACCGGTTTCGACTATTTTACATAGTCATCTTCAGCCGAATCTACAAATGTATGAGAAATTACTTCAATTAATTATGAATTAAAATTCTAATAGAACTTAGGTCAAAGAAATAAAATTAATATCACAAAGAACTGATATACGCGAAACATGTTAAAATTATATAAAATTATGTTTTGATTTAAAATAAAAAAAGAATAAATTAAATTTAAAACGTACAAATTTATATATAAACGATGTACAAAATTACACTAAGATGGTCCTGTATGTCAAACCTGTATGAAAAGATAAAATGCTACTGTAAATTTCATATCCAACTGAAATCATTCAACATGACATAATTTTTATTTTTATTATGTTTTGAGATTTCTACTACTTCTAATAGATCCAAACAGAAACCTTTGTTATGTTTGTGGATAGGTTTTATATTTTCAAAAGCCCATTTTATGTCCGGTTTTAAGTATGTGTTTACAAACATTAGAATTTCATTTACTCTTGTGTTTTGTTATTCTGTTTGCCAACTTTCCTACACATTCCTTCAGTTTATTGTATTTGTTAAAATGGTAATTAAATAATAAGTGTAAGATTGATTGGATATTAAAAAAAGTCACATTTATATTACATTCCATGAGTACCTTTTTAAGAGATAAAATAATATGGTTAAGATGTGGTTTATAAACCCTATCATATTTATCTTTTGTGAACAGCTGGTCTTGTTGTATTTTAATTTTATCAATCAGTCTATATGTTTCTATAATTATATAATATATAATATAATAATATATTATATTCGGCTAATTTCATAATGAAGTCCATTTCTTTTTTATAATTATCTTTGCATAAAGGATAATTAAAGGGTCTATTAACGAGAAGTTAAATTAAGAAGGATGATTCGAATCATATGGTATTATTGCACAAATCATAGAAGGTTTTCTACAGGTATTGAATTGTATTGTATTATCGATCTTCCTTATATGAAGATCCAAAAAGTTTAAAGTGTATTCTTTTTCTATTTCCAATGTAAATTTTAAATTATCGTGAAGTTGATTTATATTATTATGAAAATCATCTAATGTGTCTACGATTGTGAAGTTAGCCATAGATTCCAGCCATAGATTTTAAAATCGAAAAATCACCAATTTCTGCAATTCGAAACTAAAATTAAAATTTATGTTTGAGTTTACCACTCTTAGAATAACTTCTACACAAAGATATGCAGGGAGGTGTTTTCATTTGAGGAAGAAAAAAAATCCAAAAGTTTATAAAATATAAAAAATATATATCACTTGCACCATATACAGTGTGTTAAATAATTATCGTAACCTACGTCACGTTGTAATGTTGGTTATCTATCTCATTGTGTAGTAGTAACGGCGATATTTTTAAATTAATAACCAGATTTTAACCAGATGTTGACAGCAGATCGAACGTTATTAGGTTATTATTGTCGCGATTGTCGTATGCTTTGTGTGTTTCCGGATTTTCTTTATTCTTTAACCATATTTTGCTGCCTTTATATTTCTCCAAACACTTCTTCTTAGAGCTATCGTTGTTTCTAGCGATTGATTTAAGCGGTAAGTCAATAAAAAAATTAAAATAACGAAAACGTTCAATGAGAATTTCTTTCAGATTTTTATTTCTTTCCTGATGACGTTCACACCGGAACATGATGCCTTTATTTTAATGGCACATTATCGAAGCAGTACGCAGAATGCGGACGATAGTTGGGTTTATTCCTTAGAAAGCTGTATTCAGCAATTCAACCAACGTTTCCCAGATTTCGACGAAATTCTTTGATTGTCGTAGCCGGATATAAATTTTTTACAACATTTGAACAAAAGAAGATCATTTTAACAGTCATTAATTGCTATACAAAAGTCAACTTTTAATAGCATTTTTCGAAAAAATTATCTCAAATAATAGGAATATTCGTCGCGTTGCAATACCAATACTGTGATATCGGTTGCCTAGATTTCGGGTACGATAATTACTTAACACACTGTACATACTGTTCCGATAAAATTGAAAATGACTAATTTCTGTAACTCGAAACTAAAATTAAAATTCAGATTCGCGCTAAGCACTCTTAGAACAACCCTTACACGAAAGTGTACGTATACTGCTCGACTAAAATCGAAAAATGACCAATTTCTGCAACTCGAAACTGAAATTAAAATTTGCGTTTAACACTCTTAGAACAACCCTTACACAAAAATTTCCGGGGGCTGTTGTCATTTAAGGGAGATCTGTATGAAACAGATCAGATTACAGACGCGTTAAAAGAGTTATCCGCAAACATATTGGCACAAATAGAGAATAGGTTGAAAAGTTTAAAATATCCATTCTACCAGTAATGATAAATATGATTAAATAAATAAAATTCTTTGTACTTTAACTGGTTTTATTTAATTATTGTCTAACTAGTTTCGCTTTTATAGCATCTTCAGAGACTATGTGTTAAAGAACACGTGTGAAATTTATAAATTTGTACCTAATTACTTCCTTAATCTATGTGAATTTTATAAATATTTAAACAATTATTTTGTAAACTCATTAGTTAGTACATTGAACTATGTTGACGTTAGAATTATAAAATAAAATTATGAAATTAAAATTTTAGTACGTTACATGACATGTTAAAATTGATAATGTAACACTCCAAATTTGCGTCTATTTCTAGAAAATCATTAACGTAGTTGACTTGCCGAAGTACAGCGTCATTTATGATTTCATTTGAAGTAACCATTTGTTCAGAAAGTTGCATATCACTGGGATCTTTGAAGCCACAATGGTTAAAACAATTGCGTATACATTCACTACTAACATTTTTCCAACTGTCTGCTACAAATTGTATAGAGTTTAGTATGTTCACTTTCGAGCTAACCTCTTTGGAGCTGTCGATGATGATGTCAAGGAAAATTCTTCTATTTTTTTCAATGATGTGATGCACTAAAGCTTTACAATAGTGGAATTTTAAATTTTTGATAACACCCATGTCCATAGGTTGTATTAATGAAGTTGTATTAGAAGGCAGGAATTCTAATTGTATATTTTTCAAATTGTTTATATGAGGATGAACAGGGCAGTTATCGAGCAACAATACAATTTTTCTAGATTTATTTTCCAGTTGTTGGTCCCATTTCGTCAACCATTGTTTAAAAATATTTGCAGTCATCCAGGCATTTTTATTTGAATGATATTCTACCGGCAGACTATTTATTGATATACCCTTGAAACATCAAGGCTTTGCCGTTTTACCGATAAGCAAAAGTTTTCTCTTTTCAGTGCCGGACATATTGGCGCAACATAGAACTGTTATGCGGTCCATAGCTCTTTTAAACCCGACTAATGTCTCATTCCTGTAACACAGTGATCCATCTGGTGTTGCAGGCCAGTTTCATCGGCATTGAAGATGTTATCTGAACTGAACAACTTTTGCAGTTCTGGAAGTTTTTCCTTTTTCTGTTCATCAGCGGCGACCACATTTGCGCTACCCTTCTCCCCATGTGCTTTTTTAAATTTTATGTTGCACCTTGCCTTCCACCGTGAAAAACAACCTTCCGTTGCTTTAAAATCTTGATGACCTAATTTTTTCGCCAATTCTTCTGCTTTTAATTTCAGCGTTGGGCCACTAACACTAACCCCTTTTTGGGTTATCGCAGAAAACCAACGATTGAGAGCATCATCAACTTCTGGTTCTTTTCCCTCTCGCTTCCTTTTACGCGATTTCGCTTGGTTTTTAGCATTAATCCATTGTTTTTCAAGTTCATCTTTTTGTTTCATTAATCGGCTGATCGTTGACTTTGGAAGGGCCACTGTTTTCTCTAATTGGCGTAGAGGCGTATTGGGTGGCTGGTTTTCAATTTGTCGGAGCACATAGATCTTTTCTTTCAATGTTAAGTCTTTGCGTGGCATTTTAGTGTTTATGTCACTACGTGTTCAGAATAAGAAGTGTAACGTTGAACTGAGTTGAAAACACGAGGCGAAAACAGAAGCGTCAATAATAATAATAATAACACATTTATTGCCTCAAAAAAAAAAGAAATTACAAAAAGAAAAGTATACATTAGCAACATATAAACATCAAGACAAAAGGATCAATTTATCGCTGTAAGCGATATCTTCCAAGAGACAAAACTACTACTGTGTATAAAATTAAACTCAAAGATTATGGCTAGCTGGGGTAATATGATATCCTTTGCAGGATTAGAAATGGAGCAAACATCAATTATCATAATACAGGATAGACAACAAACACAAAGAAGTCAAGAAGAGAGTTGGAGAGTAAGAAGATGGCATTTCAATAAATTTTTAAAAGACACCAAAACTTGTTGCCTTGCGAATAGCGACAGGTAGATCAATTCCATAACGCAATCGATTGTACTGTAAAAGATCTGTGAAAAATCTCAGTAGCATGAACCGGAAACATTAAGGTGGTATCAGAACTGGATCGGGTGGACAAACCATGCGACGACAAAAACCTAAATGAGTCAGATAAATATGCAGGAGTGCAGCTCTGCAGAACCTTGTACAAAGTAGAGAGTATCCGAAAAGACCTGCGATTCTGCAGAGTAAGTATCTGCAAATAATTACGATACGGCGTTATGTGCTGAAACCTCCCCAGATCAAAGATGTAACGAATACAATTATTCTGAAGTCTCTCCAATTTATTCTGGAGAGTTAAAGAAAGATTAGAATATACCACATCACCATAATTAATATGAGGCAAGATAAGAGAGTAACAAAGGTTGCGACGAACAACAGGCGGGAGGAAACACCGAAGTTTTCTCAAAGTGTGGAAGCAGTAGTAAACCCTTTTACAAACACTCTGTACCTGAGGTCTCCAGGACAGTGTCGAATCCATAATCACACCAAGATTCTTAACAGTGTCAGACCTAAGCGTCACTTAGGTGTCTAGACGTAATTGGGCTAGGCGTTCATGTGCGGATTGTTCCTTTAAATTGGAGTTTATTTACATGCTTTTATTATAAATTTCTGAACGTGTTTACATTCTCTCAACTCCAATTTAAAATGCTAGATCAGGGGTCAATACAGACACCAGAACTGAAGGTTACTGAAACGCCGATGAAAAACAGCAAAGTTCTGACAAAGCTGACTGTATGTAGCGCCAGGCGTAGCGCCTCAAAGACGCGACGAACTGGACCGATTAACCGGAGGATTGTCCCCAATAACCGGAGTAAAATTACATATGAAAAGTTTCGGTCTTTTAAATTTTGTCCCGATTAAGCGGTTGTCCCTACTAACCGGTGTACCAATTAAGCGGAGTGCACTGTATTATAATTTACGTTTTATTTACGTCGCTACAATTCAACTCAAATTTTTGAGTTAAATTTTTATTTCAAGAGAGTCCGTATTCCCATAAGGTTGCTTATAAGAGTGAATTTTAATTGTAGTTTCGAATTGCAGAAATTGGTCATTTTTCGATTTTATAGGAACCGTATATGGCGCACGTAATATTCATAACTTTGGGAATTTTTTTCTCACATAAATGGAAACACCCCCCAGTAAATCTTTGTGTAAGGTTGTTCTAAGAGTGCTAAACGGGAATTTGAATTCTAATTTTAGTTTCGAGTTGCAGAAATTGGTTATTTTTAATTTTAAAATCTATGGTTGAAATCTATGGTTAACTTCACAACCGTAGTAGATCTCCTTCTCATATATAAAAAATGTCATTATCATATCTCAACCATTGGATGGGTTTAAGTTGTTTAGTATACAGGGTGTTTCACGTAACTGGTTCATTAGAACTTCTTTGGGTTACACTATTCGTAGAGGCTTGAAATTTTGGTATCATGAGTTGTTCATTCCGTTCTATTAATCTAAAATATTTTCAAAATGGCCACCACTTCCGGTCTACCGGAAGTAGACCTCAACTTCGTTATTTTAAATGGAATGCTGTAGTTTTTATTAAACCATTCAATTGTACGTAAGGAAATATGTTGACTTTGATAACAGTTGTTGGTACCTACCGTTTTTTGTTTTCGAGTTATTTTGATTTTAAGTGGTTTCTGGCAAATATCACTATGGTCTTTATAAGCCCATATTTCAGCCAACGTTAATTCAAAAACGTTTTACATTGGTACAATAACTCATTATATGCTATTAAATAGATTGTCACTTGTTATATCAGTATACCTTATACAGCGTGGTCAAAAATTGAATTACCGTTTCGCTGTATTCAATTGCGAGAAAGTTGAAAATTTTAAATGGAAAGCCCCATATCTTTTTAGCCTATCTAAACGGGAATTTAATTCTCTACAAATTATCTATAAACATTGCTATACCTATTTATTATAGTTTTCTTCATATTGAGTATTTTACCAAAATCCTACATAAAATGCTGGAAGCCATTCGTGTTTTTATTAGAAGACTATGACAGCTTGACAGAGAATCGTTTAATTTATTTAAATTATCATTGGTATTATTTCTAGAATGATCTGCGATTGAATAAACTTTAATTTGTTAGCTTTTATTTGCCAAAAATAACCAGCAAAAGAACGCATAAATGAAACACAATAATATGGCGTAATATTCGACGTAATGATGGACGAGATATTCCTAGAGAGTTCAATTTACACTTTAATTGAAAAAATAAGGGTCATGATCTAATGTGATAAACTTCAATTTTTTTTATTTTGTGTATTAACTACATATAATTCTATTAACAAAATATGCATCAATAAAACAGAAATATTAGTTACAAAAAAAATTAAAATTAAAAATTCTCCAAATAATGCGTATGCAAAAATCTGCGTACAAATAAAGACGCCTTCTCCAAAATATACTTATTTACTTAAATACGTAGTTGGCGATGTACGCTTTCCGATTTAAATAAAAGATAATCGGTGTCAATTATATTAGCAGAGGCTTAGAAGCTAAAAGTTAGAATGGACACGAAAGTAAAGGAAATTGAATTGGGAGAGAGAAAAATTATTGTAAAGTTATGGAAAGAGGGAAAATCTTTTTGAAAAATAGAAGAAATTGTCGGCAGGTTACACTCTTCCATTCAAAGAGTAATTAATAATTATAAAGACACTGAAGATTATCTCTCACGTCCGCGATTTGACCGAGAGAAGCGACCCCTTTTAACAAACCGAGAGAAGCGAAAAATTGTACAGCAGGTTAGAAAAGAACCTCGACTGACGGCAAAAAAAATAGTAGAAAATGTACAAGAAGAATTTCATAAAACTATCAGCAAAGATACGGTGAGAAGGACGTTAAAAAAAGCTAACTATCACAGTCGCGTTGCACGAAAAAAGTCATTTGTGTCAGAGGTCAATCATCAGAAGCGGATCGCCTTTGCAAAAAAACTCTTAGACAAGCATTCTGGGAGAAAGTTCTCTTTACAGATGAGAGCAAATTTTGCATTTTCGGCATTAAGGGTAAACAACTTGTATGGAGAAAACCTAATACTGCCCTTAATCCCGAAAATTTGAAAGCGACTGTAAAACACGGAGGTGGTGGAGTTATGGTTTGGGGGTGTATGTGCACCAAAGGGGTGGGAAGGTTGGTTTTTATAACATCGACAATGGACCATAAAATGTATATAGACATTTTAAAAGAAAATTTAAAGCCTAGCATCGAAAACTTGGGCTTGGGGCCCGAATACTTTTTTCAACAAGATAATGACCCCAAACATTGCGCCCACAACACTAAGCTTTGGCTACTATACAATACCCCAAAGCAACTTAAAACACCTCCACAATCGCCGGACTTGAATCCCATCGAACACCTCTGGAATTTACTGGAACGCAGGATTCGGCAACACAACATAACGTCGAAGGAAACGTTAAAAAATGTTATAATTGAGGAATGGGCAAAATCAGTTCGGACGAAACGAAGAAATTAGTGCACTCCATGCCTAAACGTTTAAGGGAGGTCATTAAACGTAAAGGTTATCCGACCTCATATTAATATAGAAACAATGATCTCATTTATGAATTTTTTATAAATACTGTCCTGACTTGTACACAGATTTTTGCATACCCGTTATTTGTAGAATTTTTAGTTTTGATTTTTTTCTGTAACTACTGTTTCTGTTTTGTCAAAGCATATTTTGTTAATAGAATTATATGTAGTTAATATACAAAATAAAAAAAAAAATCAAGTTTATCACATTAGATTATGACTCTTATTTTTTCAATTAAAGTATTACAAGTTTTTTGTACGCAGACTTCTGCTGCTGAGTGTATTTATTTACGGTGCTTTCTTGTAAAATATTATTCATCTAAATTGACCGAAGCACCTCTTACCGAAGAATTTCGTAAAGCAATAAAATATTACAAAACATTTATTCTATTATCTTAAGCTGCTGGTGATAGAAATTTATGGTTTCTTGTTATTTTGATCTTTCCAAAACTAAGAGATACGTCTCTTATCATATCCAAAACTTTATTACACCCGCCATGAATATAAGACGAATTTAAAATGTTGGCGTGGGAATAATTCGCCATGATATTCCAAGACATTAATGACAACAATAACATAAATATGGTTGAAAAGCTATCAAAACTCCATGGCTTTCTAACATAAAAATAAGCAGCTTTCCAGCATTGCATGCGTCCAATAATTTCCAAATATGAGGGCAACTACAACAAATAGGCACTGGAAAGTATCTAAATAGTTTGTAGAGAATTAAATTCCCATAATTTATTTTTATAATTTTAAGTTTTTCATTCTTTTATGTTATTGATTTTAATTTTTGCCATTAAATTGTTGTTTTTCATTGTTTCATTTATTCGGTTTTCTTTTGGTTATTTTTGGTAAATTACAGCTAGCAATCTAAGGTTTATTCAATCACAGTTCATTATAGAAATAATACTAATAATAATTTAAATAAATTAAACAAATTACTGTCAAAATGTCATGGCCTTCTAACAAAAGCACAAACGGTTTCTAACATTTTACCTATGATTTTGATAAATTCCTCAATAGCAAGAAAACTATAATAAATAGGTACAGGAATATTTACAGATAACTTGTAGAGAATTAAATTCCCTTTCTGATAGGGTATGAAAATATGGGGCGTTCCATTTAAAATTTTCGACTTTTACGCAATTGCATACAGAGAAACGGTAACTCAATTTTTGACCAACCTGTATAAGATATACTGATACAACAAATGACAATCTATTTAGCAGCATATGAAGAGCTATCGTACCAACGCAAAACGTTTTTGAGTTAACGTTGGCTGAGATATGGACTTGTAAAGAGCATGGTGATATTTGACAAAAAACACTTAAAACCAAAATAACTCGAAAACAAAAAACGGTAGGTACTAACAACTATTATCAAAGTCAACATATTTTCTTACATATAATTGAATCATGTAATAAAAGCTATAGCATTCCATTTAAAATAACGAAGTTGAGGTCCACTTCCGGTAGACCGGAAGTGGCGGCCATCTTGAAAATATTTTAGATTAATAGATCGGAAGGAACAACCCATGTTACCAAAATTTCAAGCCTCTAGGAATAGTGGAACCTAAAAAGTTCTAATGAACCAGTTACGTGAGACAGCCTGTATATTCGTTTTCATAATGATCCAGAAATATATGTGCTAGAACACTGGATAATGGCATCCTCATAGGTAATCCCTCATTTATTTTATAAATTTTGTTAATGAAAGAGCAATAGTTAATAATGTGTTTGAAAATTTTATTAAAGCTATTGTAATTTAGGGGGGACGTACAGCTTTTAAATTTAATTCATTCTCTTTTTATTTTAAATCAAAACATAATTTTAACATATTCCGTGTACATCAGTTCTTTGTGATATTAGTTTTATTTGTTTGACCATAATTTTAATTCATAATTAATTTAAGCAATTTCTAATACATTTGTAGATTCAGCTGAAGATGACTATGTAAAATAATCAAAACCAGTTCCTTTAAAATAAAATAAAAACAATTTGCAAGATAAGAAGTTATGTATTTTATTTATTTAATTGATGTCAGAAATTAGAAATTTTATAGAAATTTTTTCTTGACAGAAACGTTTTTAGTATAAAATTTCTCTGATCTTAAGGATCTATATAAAATTCGTTATAGAGAAAATTTGTTATGAAGAAGTTTGTTATGTAAAGGTCCTACTTTATATTGCTAATTCATGTTCATATAGCTACTAAAGCACACTAATAAAAAACAACTGGTTTTTAATCAACAAAAGTTGGTTCAGTCTTTGAGGCTTTATTGTAAATTAGTATTATTAATAAATGAATTTAATGGAAAAATAACTTACCATGAAAACCCTCATTGTTTGCACTTAAAATATCCTCAAAAAAGTCATTCGCTTTCTGTAAAGATTCCTCTGAAATATTAAACCTTTTTCCACTAGCAGTAGAAAATTTAACACTTTTCGAATTTTCTTGGTAGTTTATCACCCTTTCCGTAGTTTCATTATGCATTTCTGTTACGACTTTTTCTCTTCCAGGAAATATTTGTCTACAAGTTTCCTCCTCCTTTATTTCATTCACAGTTTCTCGATAAACATTCTTATCACACAACATATTATAGTATTGTTTCCTTTGTTGTTCATTCATTTCCTCTATTCTAAATTGTTTAATTGAAGCACCTGGATTTGAAATATCACCCCCATCCCGAAATTTCACATTTAAATTTGTTCTAAAGGGCTGTTTAGTTGGTTGTTTACGAACAAAACGTCTGCTCTTAGTTTTGTTTTTACTTAAAACGGGCGATAAGGGCTTTTCAGGTACATCTTCATGTTCCGATTCTAAATCTAAAGAAGTTACTGAAGATGCGTTTGAACTGCACGTATCCATAATATTTACAATCTTAAATGAAAATAATTTGAGGTTAGATTACATCTTGTTTACATGGAATTATTTAATTTAAACAGATTTATGCACGATTCGATATACTTACATTAAATACATAAAGAAATAAACCAGTTTAGAAATTTACGTAGACCGAATGTGAATAATACGAAAAAAACTTACTACATACTAACACAAAACATTTCAAATCTGACGTTTCCATTGCGCATGCGCAAAACAAATTATTAAATCGCATATGTATTTTGACAGGAAAAGCGCCAAATTTGAATGTGACAGTACCAAAATAAATCAATCAAATTGGTTTTTTATTTCATTTTTACACTGTATAATTTTACATTTACACAAGATTTTTTATTAATAATAAAATTTAAGTGATTAAACGATGAAATCGAAACATTCTCCAAGAATACCTAAAATACATTCTCCCATTTCGAGTAGAAAAATATTTTCTGTATCTCCATCGAAATGTTCAACAAGAACGGAAAGTTCATTCCATGACAGGGCTTCGACGTCTTCGAAAAAATGTGGAAAGTTTTGGCATCAAAAGGTTGTTCCCGTTCACCAACCAAATAAGCCTGCTGGAAAGATAAGTCGTTCGTCGCTTATTAAATCAAAAACTTTCGCAAAATCTACACAAAATAAGGAAGATGAAAGGAAAATCGATGAAAATGTTGGTGTTGAATCGAATGATTTGGATTATGGAAAAATTGGAGGTGGTGCACCCGAAGGGCATATTTGTAAATGTGAAACTTGTGGATGTAATTTACAGGAGTTAGTTACTGTAATGTCTCTGATGTATATGTATTTCAAATAAATATAATTACAGTAGAGCCTCATCATTCACAACATTGATGAAATTACGCAGATTCATATACACAGGTGTCTCACGTAACCGGTTCATTAGAACTTTTTTAGGTTACACTACTCGTAGAGGCTTGAAATTTTGGTGACATGAGTTGTTCATTATTAAAGACCAGATTAAAAGGCCCAAAAAAGACGGAAAAAGGCATGAAATTTTGGCAACAAAAGCATTAAAAAGGCATAAAAATTAGAAATAAAAAAAATTGCTGTATCTATTTAATAATGTATTTTAATAACGTTTTCTTTAAAAAGTACATCCTTAAACTAAACATTCATATATAATTATTAAACCACTAATCACGAAAACAGCTAATTATTAAATGCTGTTCTAAATGTTCCATTGTGAAGTTGTGTCTTCTCTCACTTAACGTATTCTTGTATGCCGAAAAACTTCTCTCCATGTCCACACTTGCAATTGGTGCATACTTGAACTTTGTAATTAATGCGGAATCCATAATAAATCCAGTAACAATTTCACCACTTAAAATTGATGCAATTTTTTGTAATGTGGCAAATCCTTCATTTTTACACAGAACGTCATTAAATTTATTCGTAATTATTTGACCAATATGTCCTGGTACGCTATACGTGCTGTCTTGAAACTTTTTAATCATTTCTACTGCAGTCACTAAAAGTAAATCCTGCTTTTCAAGTGATTTTTATAGATTCACTTATATAACTGTAATTGCTTTTTATACACTCAGCAGCAGAAGTCTGCGTACAAAAAACTTGTAATACTTTAATTGAAAAAATAAGAGTCATAATCTAATGTGATAAACTTGATTTTTTTTTATTTTGTATATTAACTACATATAATTCTATTAACAAAATATGTTTCAACAAAACAGAAACAGTAGTTACAGAAAAAAATCAAAACTAAAAATTCTACAAATAACGGGTATGCAAAAATCTGCGTACAAGTCAGGACAGTATTTATAAAAAATTCATAAATGAGATCATTGTTTCTATATTAATATGAGGTCGGATAACCTTTACGTTTAATGACCTCCCTTAAACGTTTAGGCATGGAGTGCACTAATATCTTCGTTTCGTCCGAACTGATTTTGGCCCATTCCTCAATCATAACATTTTTTAACGTTTCCTTCGACGTTATGTTGTGTTGCCGAATCCTGCGTTCCAGTAAATCCCAGAGGTGTTCGATGGGATTCACGTCCGGCGATTGTGGAGGTGTTTTAAGTTGCTTTGGGGTATTGTATAGTAGCCAAAGCTTAGTGTTGTGGGCGCAATGTTTGGGGTCATTATCTTGTTGAAAAAAGTATTCGGGCCCCAAGCCCAAGTTTTCGATGCTAGGCTTCAAATTTTCTTTTAAAATGTCTATATACATTTTATGGTCCATTGTCGATGTTATGAAAACCAACCTTCCCACCCCTTTGGTGCACATACACCCCCAAACCATAACTCCACCATCTCCGTGTTTTACAGTCGCTTTCAAATTTTCGGGATTAAGGGCAGTATTAGGTTTTCTCCATACAAGTTGTTTACCCTTAATACCGAAAATGCAAAATTTGCTCTCATCTGTAAAGAGAACTTTCTCCCAGAATTCAATGGGCTTGTCTAAGAGTTTTTTTGCAAAGGCGATCCGCTTCTGACGATTGACCTCTGACACAAATGGCTTTTTTCGTGCAACGCGACTGTGATAGTTAGCTTTTTTTAACTTCCTTCTCACCGTATCTTTGCTGATAGTTTTATGAAATTCTTCTTGTACATTTTCTACTATTTTTTTTTGCCGTCAGCTTAGGTTCTTTTCTAACCTGCTGTACAATTTTTCGCTTCTCTCGGTTTGTTAAAAGGGGTGGTCTACCAGATCGCGGACGTGAGAGGTAATCTTCAGTGTCTTTATAATTATTAATTACTCTTTGAATGGAAGAGTGTGACCTCCGACAGTTTCTCCTATTTTTCGAAAAGATTTTCCCTCTTTCCATAACTTTACAATAATTTTTCTCTCACCCAATTCAATTTCCTTTCCTTTCGTGTCCATTCTAACTTTTAGCTTCTAAGCCTCTGCTAATATAATTGACACCGATTATCTTTTATTTAAATCGGAAAGCGTACATCGCCAACTACGTATTTAAGTAAATAAGTATATTTTGGAGAAGGCGTCTTTATTTGTACGCAGATTTTTGCATAAGCATTATTTGGAGAATTTTTAATTTTAATTTTTTTTGTAACTAATATTTCTGTTTTATTGATGCATATTTTGTTAATAGAATTATATGTAGTTAATACACAAAATAAAAAAAATTGAAGTTTATCACATTAGATCATGACCCTTATTTTTTCAGTTAAAGTGTTAGAAGTTTTTTGTACGCAGACTTCTGCTGCTAAGTGTAAATGCCAAATTATTTTGTAGCTCCACTTCTTTTAGGACGGCCTGGCAATCTTGTATTGCTTTACTACTTGTAGCCGGAAATTCATTTATTAATTGTTTAAAATGATCTAAGGCGTTTGTGTAGTATATAGGGGCATCTAGCCATGTTCCCCATCTTGTTGGAACTGGTTGTGGTGATAATGGAGTATTTGGTAACCTCTCTCTAAACAATTCTACCCTTAAAGGGGCTTTAACAAATATTTATTTACCGCTTTTTATTAATTTATTAACTCATGGAAACTGTAACCTTATAGTTTCTGCTACTCGATTAAGCCTGTGTGCTAAGCAAGTACAATGAATTAAATTAGGGTAAAAAATCTTCATATTAGACGCAGCTTTTACCATGTATGCCGCTGCGTCTGACACCATCAGTAAAATATTATCATTCGGTACCGGCTCCGGTAAGAAAAAATGCGTTAATTCGTCGTGAATAAATCTTGTTACCGTATTATTATTTGTTTTACTTAATTCTTTGGTACTTATTAGAAAACTTTTTGACGAATTTTCATAACTTAATACTCCAAGTATTAAATTTGCAACGTATCGTCCACATACATCAGTTGTTTCGTCTACACTTATCCAAATATAATTATTTCCAATAATATTTTTTATTTCTTGAATAAATTCTTTGTAGACTGAAGTAATATAATTTTTGCGGAGATGGCTTTCATCGGGAATATACATTGTACAATGTGTTTGTAAAAAAGTTTTGAAATATTTATTTGTCACTTTATGGATTGGTATGTTTGCTTTTATCAAAGCTTTACAAAGATCAAAATTGAATTTTGATTGTTCAGTGTAGCCGGATGTTGATGCCACAGATTGTATAGCTGTACCTATAGTTTGTTGTTTTTTGGATTAACTTTTAGTCAGTTTTAATTTTTCCTGATGCAATAATGTTTTGACATGCTGAGTTATGTAGTATTTCTTGTCACAATTAGTTTGTTAACAGTAATTTAATAACGTCAGTATTTTATAATATCTTCCATAATTATTAAACAATCAATATATTGTTCTATTAATTTTAGTGATCGAAGTACTACATTGAATCAATAGTGAATTTTATTTCTAGTGAATTTTGGGACATGTTATTGTTTATAATTTCCAATTTTTACCGTAAAAAGATTTAAATTTCGGTTTTAAATATTTAAAAATCTTTGGTATTATACATAATTTAATCATTATTTAAAAATATAATTAATTGTTCTTACTCGATTAACTCCATCAATACTTACGATTTGAACAGGCTTGGCAAAATAAACGATTGCGTTCAAATTTCAATTCCTTGTAATCTTTAATCCATTCCCCTACGGTTGGCTTTTGTTTCGGCATTGTACTACGCAAGAACTTCACACTGTCACCCGAGTAACTTTAATACAACTAAATGAATTGAAGACTCGACGCAAGTCAAACCACATACGGGGAATCCCGTGTAAGACGACACGACACAACGGAGAATTCCAAAGCTTAAATTTGGATCGATGAAAAACGCGGATCTTACGTCAGACGGCAGAACGAGGAAATATACAGAGGCACAGCGAAATATTTTTTCATAATTCAACCAATTTTTGGGGAAAAGACGCCAAAAAGTTGGAAAAAGGCTTTAAATAGGATTAAAAAATAATAGGCATGAAAATTCAAAAAAGGCAAAAAAGGCATAACTAACCTGGTCTTATTTCAATTATTTTTAACTGATTCGTAAAGATATTTAAATATATTTGTAATGCCTTTAATTTTGACCACAAGCATATTTTCTATAAATCCGGTCTTTATTTATTATGATCTTTTAATCTAAAATATTTTCAATATGGCCACTACTTGAGGTCTACCGGAAGTAGACCTCAACTTCGTCATTTTAAATGGAATGTTATAATTTTTATTACACCATTCGATTATATGTAAAAAAATATGTCGACTTTAATAACAGTTGTTGGTACCTAGCGTTTTTTGTTTTCGAGTTATTTTGATTTTATGAATTTTTTTTGGCAACTATCACTATGCTCTTCCCAAGCACATATCTCAGCCAACGTTAATTCAAAAACGTTTTGCATTGGTACCATAACTCCTCGTATGCTGTTAAATAGATTTTCACTTGTTGTATCAGTATGCCTTATACAGGCTGGTCAAAAATTGAGTTACCGTTTCTCTGTATTCAATTGCGCGAAAGTCGAAAATTTTAAATGGAACGCCCCATATCTCTTTAGCCTATCAAAACGGGAATTTAATTCTCTACAAATTATCTATAAACATTGGTATACCTATTTATTATAGTTTTCTTCATATTGAGTATTTTATGAAAAATCCTCCACAAAATGCTGGAATCCGGTCGTGTTTTTATTACAAGGCTGTGACATTTTCACAGTTTATAGTTTAATTTATTTAAATCATCATTGGTATTATTTTTAGAATGATCTGCAATTGAATAAAAGAATAGAGAACTTAAAATTATAAAAATAAATTAAGGGAATTAAATTCTCTACAAACTATCTAGAAACTTTCCTGTGCCTATTTGTTCTAATTAAGAGGGTAAGGGGTACTTCGGTCGATTTAGATGAATAATATTTTCCAAGAAAGCACCGTAAATAAATAAAGTGAACTCTCTAGGAATATCTCGCCCATCATTACGTCGAATATTACGCCATATTATTGTTTTTGATTTTAGATATAATAGGCAGAAGTGTATAGGGCGATAGCTATTAAACTCATCAGGATCACCTTTTTTAAAAATATGTACAACTATCGCTTCTTTAAGCATATCCGGAAATACTGAGGAAGCAATGCACATGCTTAACAATTTGGTAATAGGGATTATAAGGATATCCCTGGTGCGTTTCACAATTTTTACTGTAAGACCATAGACATCACTGCAGCATTTGAATTTCTCAGTGAGTTTATACAATCTCTCACTGTATTGTATGAAACTGGTTGAAAATTGAATCGAACATTAATTTAAGGTTTTTTTAAGGTTGGGCCAACTATGATTTTGGCCGACTAACGACTATCCGACTAATGGGCATTAAAAGGGCCGATTAATCGGCCATTGCCGATCATTCCAAAGTTCGGACGTGTTCGAATACTTTTGGAAGCGCTTATATGCTACATAATCTTATTGTAACTAGGGCTGGGAGATACTTTAAATGAGTTATTGAGTATCGATACTATTCAAAGTATCGAAAATATCGAAGTATTGAAAGTATTGAACTATCAAAAGTTTCGAAAATATCGAAATCGTCGAATTATTAGAAATAATAGTGCATAATAAGCATATTTCTCATGTATTTTCTTCCTAGATTTTACTTTTGGATACTATACGTTATCTTAATGATGGCCAACATGTTGGCAGTGTTAGTGTTTATATCTCTAAAGTCCTGCTCATCATTTGGAAGTCTGTTAATCTGCTAGGAACATGAGTTACAACTGTTTCAAACCCTGCACTTTATCTTAACAACTGCTAACTTATTGACAGCATGAGCTATTATGTCTCCAAAGTCATGCTCATCAATTTGAAATTTGTCCACTTATTGGCAGCATGAACTATTACTGCTTCAAACACTGTACACTATGAGTGCTTGTGTCTCCATAGTTCTGCTAGTCAGCTTGAAGTCTGCCAACTTATTGACAGCATGAGCTATTACTATTCCACAGACTATGTATTATCTTAGACTGCCAAATTGCTGACAGCATTAGCTATTACTGTTCCACAGATTATATATTATTTTAACAACTGTCAACTTGTTGGCGGCATGAGCTTTTATGTCTCTATAGTCCTTCTCATCAGACTTGTTGGCAGCATGAGCTATTACTGTACCACAGACTATATGTTATCTTAATGACTGCCGACTTGTTGGCAACATAATCTTGTTCCACCGATTATACAGGTTGTCCCGTATTTTCCGGATCAGAGGTACACAGCGATGTAGAGTACATTATTTTGAGATGATTTTTCTAATAATTTTTTTTCATATTATTTATAACACCTGCATGAGAACTGTTTGAAAGAAGTCTAATAGCAACTCTGGGAAACGATAGAGGAGGTCATAAATCAAATTCAGGAAATCGGTCCAATTCCCCGCCTATCATTCGTTTCTTACGCGTTTATTTCTCATAAGAATTTGTATATTGATTTTTCTCTTTGAAACATTCATAATTCAATTGTTGTGATAAGATACATATCATTAAAGGTTAAGGGAATAAAAATGAATATGTTTCAATTTTTTAATTACAATAATACAATAAGTTATGTGTCATAATATGTAAAAGCACAATAAATACGTAGGAGGGGAGTGATAAGGTGACCTCTTCAGTCGTTTTCCAGGATCGCTATTGGACATCTTTAAACAGTTCCCGTGCGGTTGTTATAAGCAATGTGAAAAAAATTTATTAGACAAATTGTCCCAAAATAATGTGCTCTATATCGCTACATACCCCTGACCCGGAAGATACCGGACATCCTGTATACTATTTTTTTACTGTTCAAAACACTATACATTATCTTAAAGACTACTACCTTATTGGCAGCATGACCTATTATGTCTTCAGAATCATGTTTAGCAACTTGAGGTCTGCCAACTTGTTGGCAGCATGAGCTCATCACTTTGAAGTCTTGAAACTTATTAACAGCATAAGCTATTACCATTCCACAGACTATATATTATTTTGATTTTTAGGCTATTATTATTCCAAACACTATACATTATCTTAAAGACTTATGTCTCCAAGGTCCTGCTTCTCAGTTTGAAGTCTGCCAACTTTATGATACTATGAGTGATTCCTGTTCTAAACACTGTACATTATCTTAAAGACTGCTGAGAGCTGTTATATCTCCAAAGGTCTGCTCATCAGCTTAAAGTCTGCAAACTTGTTGATAGCATGAGTCAATTCTATTTCATAGACTATATATTATTTGAAGGACTATCAACTTGTTGACAGGGTGAGCTATTATATCTCCAAAATCTTGCTCATCAGTTTGAAGTTTGCTAACTTATTCATAACATGAGCTATTACTGATCCAAATATTGTGCACTATTTTAAAGACTTCATATATCATGAGGTATTATGCCTTAAAGCTCCTACTCATCACGTTGTAGTCTGCTAACTTGTTTACAGTTGGTTTATTCGAACAGAGAATTACGTATCAGTTTATAAAAAAAATTATGATTTCTTATAGATAATTGATTGCGAACTAGCACCGTATTTTGCCACAGCTCGAACAGTAGAAATAAAAAACAAAATGCAGGATGAGAGATGATCACATCTGATCACTGTAGGTTATTAATTTGGACGAAAATATCTTTCTGCATCTCCTTTCATTGTCTCAGTACGTCTCTCTTTACTTCGTCTAATAGGTTGTTCATAAAATAAATTTTTCGTTGAATTACAGGTTGTAGGGAACTTATGTTAATATTAAACCTATCAGCTGCATCTCGAAAAGAAGCCGTCCAATGACTAGTTAATCACAGACATGTTAATTTGTGCTGTTTTTCCATTAATTTTCCATTTCTCTTTAGTAACTACTAAGGCTGGGCGGTAGCATAAATAAGATATAGAGTATTAATACCTTTGTGGTAGCGATACTATTCAAAGTATCGAAAGTACCAAATTATTGGAAATAATATTTTAATAATAAAATAAAGTATATAATAAGCACATTTTTTATATATTTTCCTTCGTAGATTTTAATTTTGGAGTTAAAGTGATGGAAATAATAAAGACAAAATAAAAGAGAAGTAAGTTCCACACTTCAACTCTTATTAAGAACATATGAATTCAATATGTTCTTAATAATTTTCCTTGATTATCAGACTCATCGCGAAAAAACAAGAATATACGTAAAATTTCGAGTTATTAATTGTAATAGGAATTGAAATAATAAGGAATAACCACATATTGACTGTCATCTTCAAAGTATATTAGCTCACTTCAAGTACTTTAGGACAGATCTTGATCTGATGTATATCGATCTTAAATATAGTGTAATCTCAATTTCCTGTATACATAAAACAGGTTGCAATACTTCGACACTGTCGATATTTCAATACTTTTCATACTTCGATACTTTTGATACTTCGATACCGATACTTTGCTGGTAGCGAATATCGATACTGAGGTAGGTATCGATACCATCGACAAGTATCGACACTTTGCTCAACACTGATTGTAACAAGTATGATGTCGAGATGTACAGAGTGATTATATAAACGATAATTCTGTTTCCTAGAACTATTGCGAAACATAAAGGCACTAAAAAATCACAACAAGAACATTCGATTGATCAGGTATCAACATCTGGTTCCAGTCTAGTTACTAATTTAGAAATACCGATTCTGCCACTAAACATTGAGATACGCACCTAAAATTACAGCACTCACGTGGGTCACGATAATTATATAACACGGTATATTTGGTTTTTCTTTCGTAATACAGATATTTGTGGTAAAGTGTTATTTTTATAAAGAAAATTTTAATCTTCTGAGGAAAGCTGAAAAAAAATTGCGTGTATGGGTACTTTAAAGTACACCCACATTCAAAATTAATCATTTTTCACTATGTAATAAATAAATACATAACATTATTCTTATTTTATTTTTCGTTGGTATATTTTTTGCAGCATTATAATAAACGCCAACTAATCGGTTTTATTGTTTAATGAGCCGATTAATCGCCGACTAATCGCAGACTAAAAAGTGGCGGAATAGTCGGCTCTTCCAATTAGTCGCCTATTAATCGGTACAACCCTAATTTTAATTGATAGCCAACTTTTAGCCAGACCTTTTTTCATAACCAAATATCCATATGATTAAAGAACGTGCTTGTGTCTGGTGATTTTTGGTTCTGGTTTTTACGCTCTAAAACAGCGATATTTTTGTCCCGTGGCGAGTCTCTTAGTTTGTATTTGTTGTTTCCTTGTACCTAATTAATAAATTAAGACAAGTAGAAAATTTATTATATCGAGAACACGCTTCCAAATTCTCATTGACGAGAATCCAAATGGATTCCGAAAATGGAGGTGGTTTGCCACCTCCAATTACAGATACTTTTAAATTTTTCGACGTATTAAGTAAGGATTTGACTTCTACTAAATTATTTGCATATTTAGAAGAAAAGAATAAAACCATTGACGAAGTAAATTTTACAGATGTAACGTTTAATAATGCATTTTTAATCGAAGCACGTGAATTATTAAAAATGGTTTCCTTTAATAACAAAAAGGGTAATAAAGTTCCTATATCAAATCAAACTTCTGTGATATGGAGTAATGTTTTAAACAATAAGGGTGTTACTTTTAAAAAACAAGAAAAAAATTTATATTCAGAAAAAGATTATATAAAATATTATATAATATATAATATTATATTATGGAAAATGTGCAAGGTATAAAGAAAATGGAGAAAAGAGGTAGAAATAGAATAGAAATAGAGTTTCTTGTTGAATCAGACTTCTCTTTTAAGAATGGTTGGAATGTTTTCATTCCAAATAACAGAGTTACTTGTAAAGGATTAGTAACACGTATAGACCCTAGTATGACGGAAGAAGAACTTTTGGCTCGGTTTGAAACGGAAGAGGGTGAAAAGGTTGTGCACGTGCATAGAATCAAAAGGAGAGTTTAAACGGAAGATGGTCCGGTGGTGGTAACTTTCAGGGGAACTGTATTGCCTTCTATATTGAAGTTGTTTTTTAATGTAAGACGCCCAGAGACCTACATCCCTCCGGTTATTCAATGCCACAACCGCCTTAGATACGGCCACACTAAAAAGCTATGTAAATCTAAAACTAGATGTCCTGCTTGTTCTGAAGACCACTTACTAGAAGAATGTCCTAATAGAGATCGACCAAGATGCATATTTTGCAATGAAAACCAATTAAGTAACAAGAGGGGAACCCCAGCGAATGATAGGAAATGTTTAGAATTCATAAGATAACTAAAAATAAAAGAGACTATGACAAGATTTAACTGCTCAGCACATGAGGCATCTCAAAAAGTCGGCATAGCTTTATACCAATTACATTAACAACGCATTAACAACGCTCTTTAATATCACAAGTAATTATCGATCCAAAGAGGTACCCTGAACTCCCAATTAGAAGAAATCAATCACCGCAAAACCGGAATGAAGAAACGTTTATACAACAGAGAGATAATAAAAAATCCTATAGAAAAACATTCCTTATTCCAAAAAAACAAAATATTCCCGAAAAAAGACGTAAAAGTGAGCTACCCGGTGATCTAATGTTCGACTTTAATTGTGACAGATGCTCTCCCAACAGTCAAGCGATCCCAATCGACAAACCATCACAAGATCTGAGGTTGAAGAATACTTCTTCGCCACTGATGGAATCCGAAAGCATTACGAGTATGGACTCTTTGGTTAATTTTGAACTAACAAACGAGAATAAAAATTCTAGCTCTCAAATCGAAAAATCCACTAATCAAATTCATGGGGAACATAAATATTCAACAAGAAATTTGTTCTCAAACCGTAAAAATGAATGATATCGCTCTTAAAATAATGACCTGGAACTCTAGAAGTCTTGCGAAGAGTAAAGTTTGCCTTTATGGCTTTCTAAAAGATAATTGGCAGGACATTATTATTGTTTGCGAAACCTGGTTACCAGATAGAATGTATTTAACAACTCCTAAATACAATCACATTTACAAAACAAGACGAGATAGGTATGGAGGCCTCTCTGGGCTCATCGGAAAACCTATTCAATTTCAAAATATTAAAATACAAGATCGAATTCAGAACACGCATTTTATTATAATTAAATGTCCCAATTTAACTATTGTAGCTGGCTATATTCCGCCAAATATAACATTTACAAACGATGATTGGAGGGCAGAATTACGTGATATTGATGAACCTTTTGTTCTCACAGGCAAAATCGCCTGTGCTCTACACCAGGATTAGGGATGTGGAAATAATAATAATAGAGGATACGCGCTTAAACAAGTCGCAAGGGAAAGAAACAGCGTGATTAATGACGGTCGCCATACTTTATTTTCACACAGCGATCAGACTCAAAGCGTAATTGATTTAACATTGATGTGTTTGCTATACAGGATGGAACACGCTCGATCACTTCCCTGTATATACGGAGATTAGCCTACCGACTAAAACCAATAGACCTAGATCTTCACAAGTGCAAGGTCACAACAACTATAAACATTTAAATTGGAAAAAATACGACGAAACATTAATATCAAACAGCATCGAGCAAAATAATATGTATAAAGATTTGAGAAGGGACATGAAGGAAGCTGCTTTTCAGGCCTCCAAGAAGAAAAATAATTGAAGACTTCTTGAGAGATAAAACCCCATTAAACTATTTAATAGCAAAAAGGAATATAGCAATATCGAAGAAAACCCTATTGAGGAAAAAGCGAGACAATTTTAAGAACTTTTGTGCAACTTTAAATCGTCTTACACCATTAAATCAAATATGGGAAAAAGTTAGAACGTACAATAGAGCAGTTTTTCAACGAGGCAAGCAGGTTGTAGATAATCTTGAATGGATGGAAAACTTCATGAATGCAATGGCCCCTCCACATGTTCCATCTAAGGCAGAAGTACAGCGAGATGATTCAAATGTTGTAATAACGGATACATCTAGATGTACAGACCTCATAACAATTATTGAACTAGAAAATGCATTAAGAAGTCGTAAGGATACTGCCGTAGGAGAAGACGGAGTATCTTATTCGATAATCAATAATCTCCCCAGGACTTATAAAAATGCTCTATTGTCTATCTACAATAAAGTGTTGCGGGGTGCTGATATTCCGAGAGAATGGAAAATAATAAATATTATTCCTATTGTCAAGCCCCATAAAAATCCAAACCTCTTTAGTAGCTATCGCCCGATATCATTAATATCTTGTATTAGGAAAGTATTGGAACGTTTAATAACCGACAAGTTAGAATGGTGGTGTGAAAATAAGAAAGTTTTTGATAATCTTCAATATGGATTTAGAAGAGGTAAGAGTGTATCATGCAGTTACATCATCACGGATGTTCGCTGTGCTTTTGTCGAAAAAAAATCACTTTTGGCCGTCTTTATTGACATAAAAGCGGCGTATGAGAACGTCCATATACCCACGTTAATAAAAATTATGAACAATCTGGAGATTCCGAAATTATTCTCTTTATTAGTACATCAACTTTGCTCGGAAAAAAATACTAAAATTGAAGAATGACCCAGGAAATATAGGTAACAAGACAAATTACAGAGGACACCCTCAAGGTAGCTCAAGGTCTAAGTCCAATTCTTTTTAACATATATATGACCACCTTTAACAAGGAATTGAGAAAGTGCGATGTTTTTGCTTTGACCAATGCAGATGACTTGGTGATATATTGTACTGCTTTGAACATAGAGACAGAAGGCGAACAATTAAATAAGGCTTTGGAAATTTTAAAGAAATTCTTCCTCTCTCTCTCTCTCTCTCTATTTTTACCAAGAAGAGGAACTTTGTCAGACCGACCATCATATATGAGGACACTCATATTGAATTTACAGATAATATTAAATATTTAGGATTTAATTTGAATGCTAAACTTAACTGGAAGGAACATATAGATATTACTGTGCACTCACCATCGAAGCAGGAGAAACATCTTTACTAACCAGAGCTAGAATACTATCTACTAGGTTTCTCAGCAGAAGCCTTAGTATAGATAGTTGCACCATGGTCAACAGGGTAGATAGGATAACAAAAATCTATATCTTACGTCCGTTGGCAAAACCCAGGCCGTTGATCCCAGAGATATATTCTAAAATGAATCCTGCTGTTCGATATCAATATAAAAGAAGGTGCACATAGTATCCATATAATAAAATATAATATAAGAAAATTTTCACCAAATATCGTTTTTACCCCCGGATCTTTCAGAAGCTGCAGAACGGTTGGTGGAATGAACAGTGTTGTTGGAGCTGAAATAAACCAATTTATAAAATATACATGGCCGGATGTGGAGTATATATTTACAGATGGATCGGTAGCTCTTGTACCGAAGAGGAGTGTCTATGTCCCCTCAATGGGAATAGAAGAATCATATAAATTACCTAACCCATTGACAATCTTTTCTGTGGAGGCATACGCTTTGCTGATTGCTTTCACAATCGTATTAGAAAGAAAAATTCCGAAAAGTATCATCATAACTGACTCTAGAAGTACTTTGGAAAGAATAAAAAACTACAATTTTAGGGATACAATTCACGCATATATCTTGGAGACGTTTGCTCTCCTTTATGAGATACATCTGTTGGAACAAGAAGTTACACTATTGTGGGTGTCAGGACATGTGGGTATTGAGGGCAACGAAAAGGCCGACCAATTGGCAAACATGGGTCATCAAAAAGAATCACTTAAAATAAAGATATTCGGAAAAGAGCTGTACCAACAGGTAATAAGAGAAATTAAAGTCGAATGGGGGAAGAATGGAATAGAAGTAGTACCACGAAAGGAATCATGTACGCAAGATGTCAACCTACAGTTCCGAAAATTCCATGGTATAAGAAGTAGTACCCTTTGTTTCCCGTCGGATCTGCACACTTATTATAAGATTGAGATTAGGACATGCGTTAACACCCAAATATTTATTTAAAATAAGAATGAAAGGTAACCCTTATTGTGAATGTGGCGAAGAAGGAGACCTAAATCATATATTTTTTGTATGCGTTAAATATCAGCATCAAAGATTGAAACTCACTCAGGGATTATTAAGAGAAAAGATTGAATTTCCCATTAACTTGACCTCATTGTTGGCCTTTTAGAAAGATAATACATTATTGACTGTGATAACCCCTATTTCTGTTCTAAATTCTAGCGCCATTTTTCAAAATAATTGTAAAAAGTAAATTAACATAAAAATAAATAAGTCAATATAAATAAATTCATTTTTGACAAAGTCTCATTTTCCAATTAAGATTTTAATTTTTAAAGATGTCTCTTATTAAACCTTATTGCGTGTGTTTTTGCAGTGATAAGAACAACAAAAGGTAAACTAAACAAAATTATTAATAATACGGCGCAATCATCTTTAAATTTTATATTTCTAGATATTATTTTCCTATTGACCATATTATTCGAAAGGCTTGGCTCTCGCGAATAATCCTAAACTATATGAACTAATTAATGAAAAACGTCTACGTAATTATTGTGTTTGTGCCAAACATTTTGCACCAATGTGCAAATATGTAGGTGACAAATTGAAGAAGCGTGCTTTATCTACATTACTCTTACTAGGTAAATGAAGTTTTACAGAAAAAGTTTGTTTTTTAATATATTATATTCTTTAGACTTATATGAAGAAACAATTAGTGATTGTTTTTTGTCTAAATCAGATCAACCAAGTCCAGATACTTCAGGTATGTTGCAAATTGCAGCAATTGCAACACGGTTGTAGTAAAAAGGGCATTGTGGCAAGCTAAGAAAAATGCAATCCTCAGCTGTTAGTGAATGTCAAATATTTAAACCAAGCTATTATAAATTTCTTTAGCAGTTAGTGCAGAAATCAAAGAAAAGAACCACGAGGGCGACGGTTTACATTGGACGACAACATGCTGGCTCTTTCGATTTTCAAGCAAGGTGGTAAAGGTTCAAGGAAATTTGACGTTTCTTATCAATTTTTTTTTCTTTACCATCCAGGAAGACTCTACAGAAGCAAACTTACTTTCCTTTTAGGTCTGGAATTAATGAGTCTCTTCTAGAACATCTAAAACATTCTGTAAATAAAATGCAGAATGATTTTGTGAAAATAACATTTTAATGTTTGACGAAGTGTCATTAAGTACTGACTTGCAGTATAATACCTTAGATTGTATTGATGGTTTTGTACACATGGGTGGGTCAAATAGGAAACCTAAATTTGCCAATTTCTTTTCTTCTTAAAAGAAACTAATAAAATTTGTATTAAAAGTAATATACAAAACAGGTATCAAGGATATCTTATAGATGACGAGGAAATCATTCATTTATATGATGGTCCTCATCTTCTAAAACATATCCGGAATAATTTGCTTACGAAAAATTTATACTTTACCGAAAATGATGTTGGAAAAATAACATCTCGGGAACATATTATAGACTTACCATTTGGATAAAAGACTTGGTCATCGTTACAATCGATGTATTAAATTAACAGATGAACAAGTTGACTAAAAAAATTAATAAAATGAAAGTAAGTAAGTGTGCTCAAGTTTTTAGCCATACAGTTGCATCTGCGTTAAGTAGCAGAGCATTGATTAGTAATGATTTGCTACCATCGCCTGCAAACTACATAATACCTAAGGCCACTGATACGGCAGCTTTATGTTTCTGTTTTGACAAACTTTTCGACAGCATCAACGGGAATAAATTATATGATTTGCCAAGAAAGAACCTTAGATGCGTAGTATCAAAAAAATCGCGTCATGTGGCGTGTGGCAATCTGCAAAACCAATTTAACAAACTATGTGTTTCACGTTAACGCATTCTGAAAAATATGTATTAATTCCGTCTTTGAAAAACAGGACTTTTACACTCGATGGTTTCTTATACTTGTGGAAAACATTATTATGAATAGGATTTGAACATATCGCTCCACGGTCCAAGATCCTGTTGAAAATTTCTTTTCAAGTATAAGAAGCCCATGGCAGTAAGCAGTAAGAAATATTAACCCCATGTGTTCATCAAACATTTCTTCTGCTAAATCTTTAATAATAAATAATTACGTTTCTCCATTCCACCGCCGCCAACTGTGAGATTAAACAGTTGGTGCGTTTTGTGATTTAACATCTTTTCTGCTTGGTACTCATTCTCCGATTATAATAGAACAAACGGAATTATCCGTGTCTCATCAGACTTCAGATGCGTTAAAAGACACTGAAATGCAATATGACTTTGTAACAGCTTACGTTGCTGGAACTGTTGCGACAAAACTTTTCAGACGAATTAATTGCCAGACTTGTAAAGAGAAAATACAAGCTCCATATCATATACAGCAAAATTTATACATTTGGCTAAAACAATATTCAAACTGCAAACTTTTTCAACCGATAAGCAAATTGATAGAGATATTTGCAAATCTCAATAAAAAGGCGCGTCTTTTAAATAAAAATTAAAACTAAGAAAATAATTCTATAGTAAATAGTTCTTATCTTAATATTAATTATCATTTACTTAGTATAAGTTATTAATTTTATAATGATTATATTATATCATTATAATGATGTTTTATAGGTTAATAATTATGTTGAATTATTGACAAAAATATATTTATTTTCTATTTTTAAAACAATATTTGTTATTAAAATTAGCGTAGTTTTACACCAATATTCTAACAAAAATTGGTTTTGATCTGTGATTACTACTCTGCGCTGACATCGGATGGCGCTGTACGCAGGGTATAATTTAATCATCTCTATCCTTCCTTGTCTCTGGATCAATTCAAAATTAATCATTGACAAAGACTGATATATTTTGTAGAAAAATTAGTTATTCTTGAAATCAGGCGCTTTATTTCAAAAAAATTTTATAACACCAAGTGTGCGAATTTGTTAGCTTTCTGAAAAGATATGTATGTTCAAAAAAAAGCTATTAGAATGTCACTCAATAACTGGTTTTCACCTAGTGTAGGAAAAATGGCATAATTTGGGGGCTCTCCCTTTTTATTTGCTTCGACGTTATCGAAGAATTTCTGAAACCGATATGGTTCAACGACAACAAAAAGATACCGGAAGGACAAAAATGAATGCCCCTTCAACAAACGTAGTGGCGCGCCAGATTAGGATATCACAGTGGAAGGTATCATTACTAACCAGTGGAAACGCTTGAAGATGGAGATCCACTAAGGCGCTTATAATTCTGCTACTTTATGATAAACGCCGATGCCGATTTTTTGAGAAAAGTTTTATGGACAGATGAGTGTAATTTTTACAAAGACGGAGTAACTAATTACTATAACCTCCACTATTGGGCTCCAAAGATCCACGGAAACCCTAGAAAAGTAAAACCAACCAACTCACAACGAAGATTTTCGCTAAATATCTGGATGGGTGTAATTAACGACGCACTAATTGGACCACATTTTTTACCTCCCATATTAAACGGCGAAAATTGTAAAGAATTTTTACGAAACAATTTGTAACTCCCACAAACACTTCCTGAGGAAATTGGAAGGATCATAATTTTCATGCACGACGGATGTCCAGCACATTTTAGAGTTAAAATACGCGAGTGGCTGGACGAGACGTATCAGAATAGATGGATTGGTAGAGGAGGGCCAATCCCTTGGCCTGCGAGAAGCCTCGACATAACCTTGTGTGATTTTTATGTCTGGGGACCCCAATAAACCACGTGGAAGAGTTGAGGCAGCGTATAATAAATGCAGCGAAAGTAATGAGGGAGACTTTTACTTCAAGGATTACTAAAAGTGAACATAGAAAACGCTTGTGTTCGCAACTGAGGAACACTTTGAGCAAGATGTGTAACTTTAAATTTAAAATTAGTGTTATCTTTTATTTTTTATTAAATTTTTTCACAAAATAATTTTACCTCTACGTAATATGTACTGAGTAAATGATCTTTTTGATGTTGTAATTGCCTTTATAAAGAAGTTACTGAAGATGCGTTCGAACTGCAAGTGTCCATGATATTTACAATCTTAAATAAAAATAATTTGAGGTTATATTACATCTTGTTTACATGGAATTATTTAATCTAAACAGATTTATGTGCTATTCGAAATACTTACATTAAATACATAAAGAAATAAATCAGTTCAGAAATTTACGTAAACGTACTTTATTCTTTGAACAATCATACGTTTTTAAAAAGCCAACAAATCAAGGAAATTATTTTAGCAATTCGCACACTCGGTGTCACAATAATTTTTTGAGATAGAAGGCATGAGGTCAAGATTACCAATTTTTGTTCAAAAAATATCTGTCTTTACTATTGATTTATTTTGAACTGTTGAGCATGCTCGATATGATTTTGAATTATAACAAAAGATATGATAAGAGCTGGCCTTCAATTACAATTCAAATCGATGCCATTATATAAGCAGTTTTTTTTATTTATCACAAAAATGTGAAAAAATGGTTTTATGGTGAATAACACAAAATTCCAAATATCTTGAAAACTATTAATTTTCGGATATACACATAAGAGGTTTAAATTGTTGCATTTTGGCTGCCCTTTAACCGCCCGCAGAGAATATGTCGAGTTACCACTAACCCTGTTTACTATATTAAATGTAATCAGGGATAAGGTGTAATATTAGCCTCTTATATAACTCATTGCAACATCTTGAAACTTTTACTATTCAAAATTCAAAAATAGGTCCTTTTTATACCTATGTTCATTTTTATGTTCACCTCTTTTGGTTTCACTTTCTAAATAATTATTATAGTTTAACTGTATTTACACTAATTTGGTTAGTGTCTTTCACAATTTTAAATTCCTTAAAATTTTAAATTCTTGATATATCAAGTGTTAAACACAAATCAGTTTAATTCATTACTATGAGTTAACTTAAAATCATATATTAATCATAAAAAAAATCATATATATTCAGTAAATTACAAGCTTTTCAAAGAAAAAGACCGTTTTCTATAACATTTTGTAGTTCTTGAGATAGCAAATCTTCAACACAAATCTTTTTATGAGCCATTTCTATGAGTTAACGTGAATCGTTTAAAAATCGTGATAAATCAAATTTTTAATGAATCACTTTGAAATGATCAGCGTTTATTAACGGAATAATAACCTTTTCAACGAAAAAGACTATTTTGGAAAATATTTTTTAGTTCTTGAGATATTAACTCTTAAATGTAAATCAGTTTTATTGCCACTTCTATAGATTAACTTGAGCCATGTAAAAAATCGGATTTTTAATGAATTATTTTAAAACTGTTACTGTTTATTCACAAAATTATAAGCTTT
The DNA here is from genome assembly GCA_036711965.1 of Onthophagus sagittarius. Taxonomy (NCBI): domain Eukaryota; kingdom Metazoa; phylum Arthropoda; class Insecta; order Coleoptera; family Scarabaeidae; genus Onthophagus; species Onthophagus sagittarius. The sequence goes on from JASERS010000001.1 coordinate 52,646,394, forward strand.
TCAAAGAAACGGCCGTTTTCTAAAATATCTTATGGTTCTTTAGGTATCAAGTCTTAAACACAAAATCTCTTTTATGGTCATTTCTGAGTTAACTTGAATTGTTTAAAAATCCTAATAAATCGGAATTTTAAGGAATTGCTTGGAAACAATCGTGTTTATTCACTTAATAATAAGCTTTTCTTATTGTTCTAGATAACAAGTCTGAAACATTTCTTTTTTCTGGTTATTTATATTTTTATAAAATTAACTTGAATCAGTTAAAAATTGTCATAAATCGAATTTTTAATAAATCGCTTCAAATCATCAGAGTTTACCAACTGAATAGTAAGCTTTTTAACGAAGAAGACCGTTTTGGAAAATATCTTTTAGTTGTTGAATATTTTAGCCAAATTTTAAAAATCGGAATTTTAAGGAATCACTTTGAAAGTATTAGTGAAAGTAAGTTATTCACAAAATTATAAGCTTTTCTAAGAAAAATACCATTTTCTAAAATATGCTACAGTTTGTGAAATATCAAGTCTTGACACATCATGTGAATTGGAATGACTTGAATTTTTAATGAATCGTTTCGAAACCATCAGCATTTATTAACTAAATTATAAGTTTTCAAACGAAAAAGGCCGTTTTGGAAAATAACTTGCACTTCTTGAGATATCAACTATTTAATGCAAATCTGTTTTATGGTCATTTCTATAAATTAATTGAACTATAACTAAAACTATAACTATAACTATAACTTAACACAACAATCGTGATACCCTGATTACATTTGGATTTTTTTATGAATTTGAAACATGGCTTTAATATTGAAATTTGATGTATTCTGCAGGAAAAATGAACATATCTTTTCTGGCTGTATTGTTACAATGGTTTAATGTACAGTTACTATTTTTTTTCATTACACTTACTCCATTTATTAATATTATACTCCATTATTTTAAGTAAAACAATCGATTACAAGTTTTGAATGAATACTAAACTGAATTACAAAATTAAAATTACGATTAGAACAGAGACGTGCGATATGGAGCACGACCGGTTACTAATTATTCTTAAAATGCTGTTCTGCTCCTTTTATATCTTCCCGGTTATCTTCCTTAAGTTTCGGGAATTCGTTGATATATTTTCTATTCTGTGTCCTATACCCATCTCATAACATCCCTTAAGTTCTCCCTTAAGTGGAAGGCTGTAGCCAAGGGTGGCGAGGACCTTCAGCTTCTGTTAATTCCTCCCTTGGCTGGCTTGGCTTTGATCTCTTCCAGTATGAAACTGAACAAAATTACAAAAAATTAAAAAAGTGTAACTTATAGTTGAATAAAAATAAAGATTTTAATAAAACAAATGCGATGGCCGGGAATCGAACCCAGATCAACTGCTTGGAAGGCAACTATGCTAACCATTACACCACCATCGCTTATATCTCTCCGTGGATGATGTGAAAGTCTGCAGTTAATAAGTGTAACTTATAGTTGAATAAAAATAAAGACTTTAATAAAACAAATGCGATGGCCGGGAATCGAACCCAGATCAACTGCTTGGAAGGCAACTATGCTAACCATTATACCACCATCGCCTATATCTCTCCGTGGATGAGATGAAAGTCTGCAGTTAATAAGTGTAACTTATAGTTGAATAAAAATAAAGACTTTAATAAAACAAATGCGGTGGCCGGGAATCGAACCCAGATCAACTGCTTGGAAGGCAACTATGCTAACCATTACACCACCATCGCCTATATCTCTCCGTGGATGAGGTGAAAGTCTGCAGTTAATAAGTGTAACTTATAGTTGAATAAAAATAAAGATTTTAATAAAACAAATGCGATGGCCGGGAATCGAACCCAGATCAACTGCTTGGAAGGCAACTATGCTAACCATTACACCACCATCGCCTATATCTCTCCGTGGATGATGTGAAAGTCTGCAGTTAATAAGTGTAACTTATAGTTGAATAAAAATAAAGACTTTAATAAAACAAATGCGGTGGCCGGGAATCGAACCCAGATCAACTGCTTGGAAGGCAACTATGCTAACCATTACACCACCATCGCCTATATCTCTCCGCCGATGCGGTGAAAGTCTGCAGTTAATAAGTGTAACTTATGGTTGAATAAAAGTAAAGGCTTTAATAAAACAAATGCGATGGCCAGGAATCGAACCCAGATCAACTGCTTGGAAGGCAACTATGCTAACCATTACACCACCATCGCCTATATCTCTCCGTGGATGATGTGAAAGTCTGCAGTTAATAAGTGTAACTTATAGTTGAATAAAAATAAAGACTTTAATAAAACAAATGCGGTGGCCGGGAATCCAACCCAGATCAACTGCTTGGAAGGCAACTATGCTAACCATTACACCACCATCGCCTATATCTCTCCGTGGATGAGGTGAAAGCCTGCAGTTAATAAGTGTAACTTATAGTTGAATAAAAATAAACACTTTAATAAAACAAATGCGATGGCCGGGAATCGAACCCAGATCAACTGCTTGGAAGGCAACTATGCTAACCATTACACCACCATCGCCTATATCTCTCCGTGGATGAGGTGAAAGCCTGCAGTTAATAAGTGTAACTTATAGTTGAATAAAAATAAACACTTTAATAAAACAAATGCGATGGCCGGGAATCGAACCCAGATCAACTGCTTGGAAGGCAACTATGCTAACCATTACACCACCATCGCCTATATCTCTCCGTGGATGAGGTGAAAGTCTGCAGTTAATAAGTGTAACTTATAGTTGAATAAAAATAAAGACTTTAATAAAACAAATGCGATGGCCGGGAATCGAACCCAGATCAACTGCTTGGAAGGCAACTATGCTAACCATTACACCACCATCGCCTATATCTCTCCGTGGATGAGGTGAAAGCCTGCAGTTAATAAGTGTAACTTATAGTTGAATAAAAATAAACACTTTAATAAAACAAATGCGATGGCCGGGAATCGAACCCAGATCAACTGCTTGGAAGGCAACTATGCTAACCATTACACCACCATCGCCTATATCTCTCCGTGGATGAGGTGAAAGTCTGCAGTTAATAAGTGTAACTTATAGTTGAATAAAAATAAAGACTTTAATAAAACAAATGCGATGGCCGGGAATCGAACCCAGATCAACTGCTTGGAAGGCAACTATGCTAACCATTACACCACCATCGCCTATATCTCTCCGCGGATGAGGTGAAAGTCTACAGTTAATAAGTGTAACTTATAGTTCAATAAAAATAAAGACTTTAATAAAACAAATGCGATGGCCGGGAATCGAACCCAGATCAACTGCTTGGAAGGCAACTATGCTAACCATTACAACACCATCGCCTATATCTCTCCGCGGATGAGGTGAAAGTCTGCAGTTAATAAGTGTAACTTATAGTTGAATAAAAATAAAGACTTTAATAAAACAAATACGATGGCCGGGAATCGAACCCAGATCAACTGCTTGGAAGGCAACTATGCTAACCATTACACCACCATCGCCTATATTTCTCCGCGGATGAGGTGAAAGTCTGCAGTTAATAAGTGTAACTTATAGTTCAATAAAAATAAAGACTTTAATAAAACAAATGCGATGGCCGGGAATCGAACCCAGATCAACTGCTTGGAAGGCAACTATGCTAACCATTACACCACCATCGCCTATATCTCTCCGCGGATGAGGTGAAAGTCTGCAGTTAATAAGTGTAACTTATAGTTGAATAAAAATAAACACTTTAATAAAACAAATGCGATGGCCGGGAATCGAACCCAGATCAACTGCTTGGAAGGCAACTATGCTAACCATTACACCACCATCGCCTATATCTCTCCGTGGATGAGGTGAAAGTCTGCAGTTAATAAGTGTAACTTATAGTTGAATAAAAATAAAGACTTTAATAAAACAAATGCGATGGCCGGGAATCGAACCCAGATCAACTGCTTGGAAGGCAACTATGCTAACCATTACACCACCATCGCCTATATCTCTCCGTGGATGAGGTGAAAGTCTACAGTTAATAAGTGTAACTTATAGTTCAATAAAAATAAAGACTTTAATAAAACAAATGCGATGGCCGGGAATCGAACCCAGATCAACTGCTTGGAAGGCAACTATGCTAACCATTACACCACCATCGCCTATATCTCTCCGCGGATGAGGTGAAAGTCTGCAGTTAATAAGTGTAACTTATAGTTGAATAAAAATAAAGACTTTAATAAAACAAATGCGATGGCCGGGAATCGAACCCAGATCAACTGCTTGGAAGGCAACTATGCTAACCATTACACCACCATCGCCTATATTTCTCCGCGGATGAGGTGAAAGTCTGCAGTTAATAAGTGTAACTTATAGTTCAATAAAAATAAAGACTTTAATAAAACAAATGCGATGGCCGGGAATCGAACCCAGATCAACTGCTTGGAAGGCAACTATGCTAACCATTACACCACCATCGCCTATATCTCTCCGTGGATGAGGTGAAAGTCTGCAGTTAATAAGTGTAACTTATAGTTGAATAAAAATAAAGACTTTAATAAAACAAATGCGATGGCCGGGAATCGAACCCAGATCAACTGCTTGGAAGGCAACTATGCTAACCATTACACCACCATCGCCTATATCTATCCGCGGATGAGGTGAAAGTCTGCAGTTAATAAATGTAAGTTAAAGTTGAATAAAAGTAAAGCCTTTAATAAAACAAATGCGATGGCCGGGAATCGAACCCAGATCAACTGCTTGGAAGGCAACTATGCTAACCATTACACCACCATCGCCTATATCTCTCCGCGGATGAGGTGAAAGTCTACAGTTAATAAGTGTAACTTATAGTTGAATAAAAATAAACACTTTAATAAAACAAATGCGATGGCCGGGAATCGAACCCAGATCAACTGCTTGGAAGGCAACTATGCTAACCATTACACCACCATCGCCTATATCTCTCCGTGGATGAGGTGAAAGCCTGCAGTTAATAAGTGTAACTTATAGTTGAATAAAAATAAACACTTTAATAAAACAAATGCGATGGCCGGGAATCGAACCCAGATCAACTGCTTGGAAGGCAACTATGCTAACCATTACACCACCATCGCCTATATCTCTCCGCGGATGAGGTGAAAGTCTGCAGTTAATAAGTGTAACTTATAGTTGAATAAAAATAAACACTTTAATAAAACAAATGCGATGGCCGGGAATCGAACCCAGATCAACTGCTTGGAAGGCAACTATGCTAACCATTACACCACCATCGCCTATATCTCTCCGTGGATGAGGTGAAAGTCTGCAGTTAATAAGTGTAACTTATAGTTGAATAAAAATAAAGACTTTAATAAAACAAATGCGATGGCCGGGAATCGAACCCAGATCAACTGCTTGGAAGGCAACTATGCTAACCATTACACCACCATCGCCTATATCTATCCGCGGATGAGGTGAAAGTCTGCAGTTAATAAATGTAAGTTAAAGTTGAATAAAAGTAAAGCCTTTAATAAAACAAATGCGATGGCCGGGAATCGAACGCAGATCAACTGCTTGGAAGGCAACTATGCTAACCATTACACCACCATCGCCTATATCTCTCCGTGGATGAGGTGAAAGTCTGCAGTTAATAAGTATAACTTATAGTTGAATAAAAATAAAGACTTTAATAAAACAAATGCGATGGCCGGGAATCGAACCCAGATCAACTGCTTGGAAGGCAACTATGCTAACCATTACACCACCATCGCCTATATCTCTCCGCCGATGCGGTGAAAGTCTGCAGTTAATAAGTGTAACTTATGGTTGAATAAAAGTAAAGGCTTTAATGAAACAAATGCGATGGCCAGGAATCGAACCCAGATCAACTGCTTGGAAGGCAACTATGCTAACCATTACACCACCATCGCCTATATCTCTCCGTGGATGAGGTGAAAGTCTGCAGTTAATAAGTGTAACTTATAGTTGAATAAAAATAAAGACTTTAATAAAACAAATGCGATGGCCGGGAATCGAACCCAGATCAACTGCTTGGAAGGCAACTATGCTAACCATTACACCACCATCGCCTATATCTCTCCGCGGATGAGGTGAAAGTCTGCAGTTAATAAATGTAAGTTAAAGTTGAATAAAAGTAAAGACTTTAATAAAACAAATGCGATGGCCGGGAATCGAACGCAGATCAACTGCTTGGAAGGCAACCATGCTAACCATTACACCACCATCGCCTATATCTCTCCGTGGATGAGGTGAAAGTCTGCAGTTAATAAGTGTAACTTATAGTATAATAAAAATAAAGACTTTAATAAAACAAATGCGATGGCCGGGAATCGAACCCAGATCAACTGCTTGGAAGGCAACTATGCTAACCATTACACCACCATCGCCTATATCTCTCCGCCGATGCGGTGAAAGTCTGCAGTTAATAAGTGTAACTTATGGTTGAATAAAAGTAAAGGCTTTAATGAAACAAATGCGATGGCCAGGAATCGAACCCAGATCAACTGCTTGGAAGGCAACTATGCTAACCATTACACCACCATCGCCTATATCTCTCCGTGGATGAGGTGAAAGTCTGCAGTTAATAAGTGTAACATATAGTATAATAAAAATAAAGACTTTAATAAAACAAATGCGATGGCCGGGAATCGAACCCAGATCAACTGCTTGGAAGGCAACTATGCTAACCATTACACCACCATCGCCTATATCTCTCCGCCGATGCGGTGAAAGTCTGCAGTTAATAAGTGTAACTTATGGTTGAATAAAAGTAAAGGCTTTAATGAAACAAATGCGATGGCCAGGAATCGAACCCAGATCAACTGCTTGGAAGGCAACTATGCTAACCATTACACCACCATCGCCTATATCTCTCCGTGGATGAGGTGAAAGTCTGCAGTTAATAAGTGTAACTTATAGTTGAATAAAAATAAAGACTTTAATAAAACAAATGCGATGGCCGGGAATCGAGCCCAGATCAACTGCTTGGAAGGCCACTATGCTAACCATTACACCACCATCGCCTACATCTCTCCGCGGATGATGTGAAAGTCTGCAGTTAATAAGTGTAACTTATGGTTGAATGAAAGTAAAGGCTTTAATAAAACAAATGCGATGGCCAGGAATCGAACCCAGATCAACTGCTTGGAAGGCAACTATGCTAACCATTACACCACCATCGCCTGTATCTCTCCGTGGATGAGGTGAAAGTCTGCAGTTAATAAGTGTAACTTATAGTTGAATAAAAATAAAGACTTTAATAAAACAAATGCGATGGCCGGGAATCGAACCCAGATCAACTGCTTGGAAGGCAACTATGCTAACCATTACACCACCATCGCCTATATCTCTCCGTGGATGAGGTGAAAGCCTGCAGTTAATAAGTGTAACTTATAGTTGAATAAAAATAAACACTTTAATAAAACAAATGCGATGGCCGGGAATCGAACCCAGATCAACTGCTTGGAAGGCAACTATGCTAACCATTACACCACCATCGCCTATATCTCTCCGTGGATGAGGTGAAAGTCTGCAGTTAATAAGTGTAACTTATAGTTGAATAAAAATAAAGATTTTAATAAAACAAATGCGATGGCCGGGAATCGAACCCAGATCAACTGCTTGGAAGGCAACTATGCTAACCATTACACCACCATCGCCTATATCTCTCCGTGGATGAGGTGAAAGTCTGCAGTTAATAAGTGTAACTTATAGTTGAATAAAAATAAAGATTTTAATAAAACAAATGCGATGGCCAGGAATCGAACCCAGATCAACTGCTTGGAAGGCAACTATGCTAACCATTACACCACCATCGCCTATATCTCTCCGTGGATGATGTGAAAGTCTGCAGTTAATAAGTTTAACTTATAGTTGAATAAATATAAACACTTTAATAAAACAAATGCGATGGCCGGGAATCGAACCCAGATCAACTGCTTGGAAGGCAACTATGGTAACCATTACACCACCATCGCCTATATCACTCCGTGGATGAGGTGAAAGTCTGCAGTTAATAAGTGTAACTTATAGTTGAATAAAAATAAAGATTTTAATAAAACAAATGCGATGGCCGGGAATCGAACCCAGATCAACTGCTTGGAAGGCAACTATGCTAACCATTACACCACCATCGCCTATATCTCTCCGTGGATGAGGTGAAAGCCTGCAGTTAATAAGTGTAACTTATAGTTGAATAAAAATAAACACTTTAATAAAACAAATGCGATGGCCGGGAATCGAACCCAGATCAACTGCTTGGAAGGCAACTATGCTAACCATTACACCACCATCGCCTATATCTCTCCGTGGATGAGGTGAAAGTCTGCAGTTAATAAGTGTAACTTATAGTTGAATAAAAATAAAGATTTTAATAAAACAAATGCGATGGCCGGGAATCGAACCCAGATCAACTGCTTGGAAGGCAACTATGCTAACCATTACACCACCATCGCCTATATCTCTCCGTGGATGAGGTGAAAGTCTGCAGTTAATAAGTGTAACTTATAGTTGAATAAAAATAAAGATTTTAATAAAACAAATGCGATGGCCAGGAATCGAACCCAGATCAACTGCTTGGAAGGCAACTATGCTAACCATTACACCACCATCGCCTATATCTCTCCGTGGATGATGTGAAAGTCTGCAGTTAATAAGTTTAACTTATAGTTGAATAAATATAAACACTTTAATAAAACAAATGCGATGGCCGGGAATCGAACCCAGATCAACTGCTTGGAAGGCAACTATGGTAACCATTACACCACCATCGCCTATATCACTCCGTGGATGAGGTGAAAGTCTGCAGTTAATAAGTGTAACTTATAGTTGAATAAAAATAAAGATTTTAATAAAACAAATGCGATGGCCGGGAATCGAACCCAGATCAACTGCTTGGAAGGCAACTATGCTAACCATTACACCACCATTGCCTATATCTCTCCGTGGATGAGGTGAAAGTCTGCAGTTAATAAGTGTAACTTATAGTTGAATAAAAATAAAGATTTTAATAAAACAAATGCGATGGCCGGGAATCGAACCCAGATCAACTGCTTGGAAGGCAACTATGCTAACCATTACACCACCATCGCCTATATCTCTCCGTGGATGATGTGAAAGTCTGCAGTTAATAAGTTTAACTTATAGTTGAATAAATATAAACACTTTAATAAAACAAATGCGATGGCCGGGAATCGAACCCAGATCAACTGCTTGGAAGGCAACTATGGTAACCATTACACCACCATCGCCTATATCACTCCGTGGATGAGGTGAAAGTCTGCAGTTAATAAGTGTAACTTATAGTTGAATAAAAATAAAGATTTTAATAAAACAAATGCGATGGCCGGGAATCGAACCCAGATCAACTGCTTGGAAGGCAACTATGCTAACCATTACACCACCATTGCCTATATCTCTCCGTGGATGAGGTGAAAGTCTGCAGTTAATAAGTGTAACTTATAGTTGAATAAAAATAAAGATTTTAATAAAACAAATGCGATGGCCGGGAATCGAACCCAGATCAACTGCTTGGAAGGCAACTATGCTAACCATTACACCACCATCGCCTATATCTCTCCGTGGATGAGGTGAAAGCCTGCAGTTAATAAGTGTAACTTATAGTTGAATAAAAATAAACACTTTAATAAAACAAATGCGATGGCCGGGAATCGAACCCAGATCAACTGCTTGGAAGGCAACTATGCTAACCATTACACCACCATCGCCTATATCTCTCCGCGGATGAGGTGAAAGTCTGCAGTTAATAAATGTAAGTTAAAGTTGAATAAAAGTAAAGACTTTAATAAAACAAATGCGATGGCCGGGAATCGAACGCAGATCAACTGCTTGGAAGGCAACCATGCTAACCATTACACCACCATCGCCTATATCTCTCCGCGGATGAGGTGAAAGTCTGCAGTTAATAAATGTAAGTTAAAGTTGAATAAAAGTAAAGACTTTAATAAAACAAATGCGATGGCCGGGAATCGAACGCAGATCAACTGCTTGGAAGGCAACCATGCTAACCATTACACCACCATCGCCTATATCTCTCCGTGGATGAGGTGAAAGTCTGCAGTTAATAAATGTAAGTTAAAGTTGAATAAAAGTAAAGACTTTAATAAAACAAATGCGATGGCCGGGAATCGAACGCAGATCAACTGCTTGGAAGGCAACCATGCTAACCATTACACCACCATCGCCTATATCTCTCCGTGGATGAGGTGAAAGTCTGCAGTTAATAAGTGTAAGTTAAAGTTGAATAAAAATAAACACTTTAATAAAACAAATGCGATGGCCGGGAATCGAACCCAGATCAACTGCTTGGAAGGCAACTATGCTAACCATTACACCACCATCGCCTATATCTCTCCGTGGATGAGGTGAAAGTCTGCAGTTAATAAGTGTAACTTATAGTTGAATAAAAATAAAGACTTTAATAAAACAAATGCGATGGCCGGGAATCGAACCCAGATCAACTGCTTGGAAGGCAACTATGCTAACCATTACACCACCATCGCCTATATCTCTCCGCGGATGAGGTGAAAGTCTGCAGTTAATAAATGTAAGTTAAAGTTGAATAAAAGTAAAGACTTTAATAAAACAAATGCGATGGCCGGGAATCGAACGCAGATCAACTGCTTGGAAGGCAACCATGCTAACCATTACACCACCATCGCCTATATCTCTCCGTGGATGAGGTGAAAGTCTGCAGTTAATAAGTGTAACTTATAGTTGAATAAAAATAAAGACTTTAATAAAACAAATGCGATGGCCGGGAATCGAACCCAGATCAACTGCTTGGAAGGCAACTATGCTAACCATTACACCACCATCGCCTATATCTCTCCGCGGATGAGGTGAAAGTCTGCAGTTAATAAATATAAGTTAAAGTTGAATAAAAGTAAAGACTTTAATAAAACAAATGCGATGGCCGGGAATCGAACGCAGATCAACTGCTTGGAAGGCAACCATGCTAACCATTACACCACCATCGCCTATATCTCTCCGTGGATGAGGTGAAAGTCTGCAGTTAATAAGTGTAACTTATAGTTGAATAGAAATAAAGACTTTAATAAAACAAATGCGATGGCCGGGAATCGAACCCAGATCAACTGCTTGGAAGGCAACTATGCTAACCATTACACCACCATCGCCTATATCTCTCCGCGGATGAGGTGAAAGTCTGCAGTTAATAAGTGTAACTTATAGTTGAATAAAAATAAACACTTTAATAAAACAAATGCGATGGCCGGGAATCGAACCCAGATCAACTGCTTGGAAGACAACTATGCTAACCATTACACCACCATCGCCTATATCTCTCCGTGGATGAGGTGAAAGTCTGCAGTTAATAAGTGTAACTTATAGTTGAATAAAAATAAAGACTTTAATAAAACAAATGCGATGGCCGGGAATCGAACCCAGATCAACTGCTTGGAAGGCAACTATGCTAACCATTACACCACCATCGCCTATATCTCTCCGCCGATGCGGTGAAAGTCTGCAGTTAATAAGTGTAACTTATGGTTGAATAAAAGTAAAGGCTTTAATAAAACAAATGCGATGGCCGGGAATCGAACCCAGATCAACTGCTTGGAAGGCAACTATGCTAACCATTACACCACCATCGCCTATATCTCTCCGCAGATGAGGTGAAAGTCTGCAGTTAATAAGTGTAACTTATGGTTGAATAAAAGTAAAGACTTTAATAAAACAAATGCGATGGCCAGGAATGAAACCCAGATCAACTGCTTGGAAGGCAACTATGCTAACCATTACACCACCATCGCCTATATCTCTCCGCCGATGCGGTGAAAGTCTGCAGTTAATAAGTGTAACTTATGGTTGAATAAAAGTAAAGGCTTTAATAAAACAAATGCGATGGCCGGGAATCGAACCCAGATCAACTGCTTGGAAGGCAACTATGCTAACCATTACACCACCATCGCCTATATCTCTCCGCGGATGAGGTGAAAGTCTGCAGTTAATTAGTGTAACTTATAGTTGAATAAAAATAAAGATTTTAATAAAACTAGTGCGACGGCCGGGAACCGAACTCGAAAACTATTGCAGGAAGAAGTTGAAGGAGAATCTGTATTGATTTGAAGATGTGGTGAAGGTGTAGGGTTCGAATTCCTTGTAGAATGGTTTGAAGATTCGATATACGCTTCAACATTTATATGCTGACACAACATTTATACGGCATTTTAAGTTTTTACTATACTTTGATGATGTATGTTAATTATATATTCACAATTTTAAGGTTATTTAAGCAATTATCATTACAATAATCAACAGCAACACCTGGTTGTCACAATGATTTTGTGTTTGAATTTAAAACATGTTTGAACTAGTTCACCAACTTAGCCTACTGTAAGTGACGTAGCGCGTTCGTTATGTCACCCATACCTGCTTTATTACGACAGTGGTGGATAATCCAAAATGAACATCCATTGCTGAGGTTGGCGTTGTGCTTATGACACCAGAGATAACAGTCACATCGAGTTAGTACAACCTTCCACAGGTTAGACGCCATTTTTTCCACAAAAACTATGACATGTCTACAAGGAGTCTATCCTTGTGCTAAAGTCCCTGCAAATATCGATACCTTGAGAGGGTTACTGTTAAATATTTGGCTTCCATTGAGAAAAGAATTTCTTTTCCTCGGGTAGTTGCTCGACAGTCTTTTGTACATTTATCAAGAGATTCTTTACCTTATAGCTCAAATGGTATCTAGGTCACCTAGAGGATTTTGGATATTCTTGGCAAACGGGTTTCATTGACAATGTTCATCGACAATGTCAATAGTCACAAGTGCTAGATACGTGGGTGCTGAATACGGGTAGGTGCTAAATACTTGATACTGCTTCCAGAAGACTTGAAATGCTTTCAGAAGTCTTCATCATACTGCTTTCAGAAGATTTAAAATGCTTTTAGAAGACTTGAACTGCTTCCAGAACACTTGATACTGCCCCTAGAAGACCTTATACTGCTTATAGAAGACTTGAAATGCTTCCAGAAGACTTGTTGCAGCCTCTGGAAGATTTGATACTGCTTCCAGAAGACTTGATATTGCTTTTGGAAGACTTGAAATGCTTCCAAAAGGCATGAAATAATTTCATAGAACATGAAATGCTTCCAGAAGATATGTAATGCTTCCACAAGACTTGATATAGCTTCCTCAAGATTTGAAATGCTTCTAGACGACATGTTTGCTGTGCATGAAATGCTTCAATAAGATTTGATACTGCTTTCACAAGATTTCAAATGCTGCTTGATTTGCTGATACTGCTTCTAGACGGCTTGAACTGTTTCCAGAAGACTTAATATTCCCTCTGGAAGACTTGACATGCTTCGATAAGAACACCCACAAAATATTGTTAATAGTTTTATGCGAACTAGTTACCATTTTCAATTAATTCTTTAATTTTAATATACAATTGAGCCTTTTTCCAATTCAATCCTAGCATGACCTGAACGTTTTTATGGAGAACACGCATTTTGAATTTTTTCAAAACCAATTCGCCGTTGAGTACCCATCTCAGTTTCTTTCAGCACTAAGCACCCATACGTATTTTTAAATACGAGAGTATACTATGTCAATAGTATATGCTTGTATTTCTGCGCCAACAGCTATGACTATCGTAAGCAGTTACTCTGTGAGCAGTTACCTTCCGATTTGAAGCGTATAGTCTCATCGTGCTGCAAACTGGAAATTATTTTACTATAAAACATATTGTGGATTCAACCCACTGTAGTTGATCCCACTTTGCCATGCTAGAATAGTCTGCTTGATAGCCCTGAACCAATTTAAAAGAGTATTGAAGTGTGTAGCTGTTTATTTATGCTCTAACTGTAGTCTTAAATTCTGCTATTTTTAGATTAGGACCACTTATCAGAATTCCGTCTATATGTTTCTTAATAATTAAACTTCTTTTATAGCATTTAAATATTTTTTGAAAATCATTTTGTAAAGAATATGGTATATTATTTACGTACTGTATTACTTATTCGTAATACAGTTGTAAATTTGCCCAAATAAACCGATTATTATGATTATTAGATACATTATCAAGCTTCCTAAGAAGTGAGTCTGCATGACAAGCTCTAATGATCAGAAAATATCTTATTGATTCGTGCAAACACAGGCAATAAGACTAGTGAATAATTGTTTCAACTTGAATATTATTGGCTTTTACTTAGAGTGATTCAAAAGTAGATGGTTAAAATGAAAACCCATGTTTAAAGAATTTCTTTTTTATATTCCTTCTTACTGTATTTTCTGATATAGCTAATTTTAAATCGAAATTAAAGAGAAACCTTTTTTCCCCTTGCTATTTGTTTTCCAGATGAACTGCATCACTGATTCTCAAACTTTCTAAAGCTAACGCCCCCCTCTGCAGAGCGATGACTTTTTCAACGCCCCCTTATTTTCTGAGAATCCTGCAAAGTGTAGTTGCCTAAAAAAAGGTCTGAAATCTCCTTACACATCTTTACTCGGTACTTTTCTCGTAGAACGTAATTTATTTGCATCCCTTTTCTTCTACATTAGTGGGAAGGGTGTGCTTTATGATTCCGAGCCAATTTCTGAACGTTCGGCTCAATATTTTTTGACAGACTAATCCACAATTTGAAGGCGACTTCTCTCTTTTGTAAGTAGTTCAGTTACAGCACTGAATCCTCGTTTGACAAGGTAGGAGGAAGGGAAAACAATTAAAAACTTTTTTACGATAGTGCACAGTTCAGGATAGAGGCGACTAATGTTACTTTGAAGCCAAAATTCTGTGGGACGATCACCATTCTGAAAGCTGGCTTTCAAAGTTTCATTAGTTGAAAGTTCAATCAGTTCCTCCTGAATATGAACCGCTGCTGTCTCAATATTCATAAAAGGATTCATGACCCATTGAGGAACTTCCCGAGACAAAATATCCTCAAAACGCTTAGAAAAACCTTTGTGCAAGGACACAAAATGTTGACAGTAAACTTGTGTTTCATTGAAAGGGATTTCACTGCTCTTATGCAGATTTGACAAGATTGGGAACTGGCTGAACTCGTTGCGACCAAAATTCTGCTTCCACAAAGTGAGTTTTTTTAGGAAGGCAGAAATAACAGATTTTGTTCTTAGCAAATTGAGATCTTCGCCTTGAAACTGCAAAATACTTCTATTGAATTTTGCGAATAAATCGGTCATGTAAGCAATATCAATCTTAAATTCTAGCAGTCTGTCTCTTCAAGGAAGTCAAGTACAGAGTCGAAAAGATTCCAGGAGCTATTAAGGCAGGCACTTTTGGAAAGCCAGCGAACCTCGGTGTGTAGAAGCAAACGGTTAAATTTTTCAACATTGTCTTTGCACAGCTACCTAAATTATCGATCGCTGAGGGCATTACTGCGAATTTTGTTCACAGCAGAAATGACATATTGTAGTCTCTGATATAAATGGTTGCTGAGGTTTTTTGCAACTAAATGTTGTCTCTCTTCAAAAGAGCGATGAAACCACAATGACGACCCACCATTGCAGGAACTTCATCGGTAGCAACAGACATAATGTTCGCAAGAGGTATATTTTTCTCTTTAAAATAATCTGTGACAGTATTAAAAATGGATTCACCTTTAGTCAAGCAATCAAGCTTCTTGTAAAAAGCATCTCTTGAATAATTTTTCCTTCCTTCACAAAACGAGCGTACGTCAACAGTAAAGCCTCATTAGTACTTCGCAAGGTTGATTCATCAACCTGAAGAGAAAATTCAGTAAGAATCAAAAGTTTGCATAAGGAAGCTTCAACATCTTCAGCCATCTCATCAATTCGTCGTCGCATCATTACTTAATGCGATAATTTTTTATTAAATTGGATGCGGCTTGATGATGGTATGAGTTTTCCCCGACTTAGCCATTAATTTTGATATATTATAAGAGACTATTAAACCATCTTGGTATTTTCTTAATGATGTAGCTAGTAAACCTGGGACTGACGCTATCTTCAGAAACTTGTCCCGGATGTTTGTGAAAAACGACAAATCTTTATTTTATTTGTCAGGATGATGTTTTTGCAGAAACGAGACGGCTCATTACTTGATTAGATAAAACTTTGTTGCAATGTAAACACATGGGTAATTGCGAGTTCAACGCTGAAGGAATAAATCCGAACTTCAAGTACATAGAACTGTATTGACGACACTTCTTTTTATTAACCCTCCGTCTGTCGGGTGTGGTTTACGAGTCCACGACAAAATGATTATGTGAAATATTTTTTAAATTATTTTGCTCAAAACTTCTACGGTCACAGTACCTTTCAAGTATCTGAATATCAACTGTTTTCGCTATAAAAAACTGTTTTTCAAAATTCCAAATAGTCGCTACATAATATTTTGTCCTGACAGACCCTTCCCGATCAAATGTGTAACAATATTCGCAGATGTAATCTGTAAGAATCGTATTCCAGTTGGAACTCTATGCGTTCTTTTTGTGTTTGTAGGTGTATTACCTTAATAATTACTATACTATACGATACGGTTACCGTATCGTTGACACGCCAGTTTACTATTGAACCCCATTTTGAAGCGTTGTGTTATGTGTTATTTATTTTACAAATATAGAGAATAGAAAAGTGCATAAAAAATTATTTATAACTAATATCAAATATCTTGTTAGCAATCTACAAATAGCATACTTACAAATAGGTAAGTAGTATCACACAATTTTCTGATATGATTTGATAAAATAATAAATGATTTATTATTTGATAGCATTGTGATATGAATCCTTATGAAAAGGAGAGAGAAAGATTACAGAAACTGTATGAAGAAGTTAGCACGGGCAGTGAAATAGAAGAGTAGTTCGATATCAGATCAAGATTTTGTAAGTATCAGTGATCATGATACAGAAACCGAGCAGGAAAACGTAAATGAAGATGCAGATATTATGCATCAGGATGACAACCAATGGCAACAAGATGAACAACCCCTGATTCGTGATAGATGCTCGTATTTTTTTGGTAAAGATGGAACTAAATGGAAAAATGCTGTCCCACCTAGAAATATTAGAACTCGCAACGAAAACATAGTGTCTCACCTGCCGGTGGTCATCGGTGAAGCACGTGACTCAGTGACGATTCAATGCTGGATGTACATGTTTGGAAACTACATTGATATTGTAGTTGAAAACACTAATTTATTTATTGATAAGATTTCTGTTAAATACCAAGATAAGACTGGGTGTAGACCTACCGACTCTGTAGAAATCCAAGCGCTGATGGGCTTGCTTTATTTACCTGGGCTCCATCAAGGATCAAGGACACATCTAGCAGAGTATTGATCATCAGACGGTATGGGATAGATATTTCCTGCTACAATGGCAAAACGGAGGTTCGCCTTCTTATTGAAATGCATTCGCTTAGACGATACCACAACTAGAGATCAAAAAAGAAAAGAAATGGACAAATTAGCAGCAGTTCGTACTATTGTTGACAAGTTCAACGACAATTGTAAGAAAACTAATTCTGTGGGCGAGTATGTAATATTAGATGAAATGCCGATGAATTGCCTTTAGGGGTAGGTGCAGTTTCCGAATGTACATTCCAAGAAAACCAAACAAATACGGATTGAAAGTCTTCGCCGTTGTTGATGCCAAAACATTTTTCACTTCACACATAGAAATGTACGCTGGTGTTCAACCCAATGGTCTATATAAAACTGACAACTCTACCGCTACAGTAACTGAAAGAATGTGTTCACATTTATTAGGATCAGAAAGAAATGTTACAATAGATCGTTGGTTCACAGGATATTCAATTGTAAAGAAACTGCTAAGAGAGTACCGCCTTACTGTGGTTGGTACAATTAGAGCCAATAGAAGAGAACTAGCTCTTGAAATAACACATGTTAAAAGCAGGATAACGAAGTATATTCTTCGTTATTCGCATTTAGTAATGATATGACTGCAGTTTCATATATACCCAAAAAAGGAAAGAATGTGCTTGTAGTTTCAACAATGCACCGAGACGATCATATCGATGAAGCTACCGGTGATCGGAAAAAGCCCGAAATAATTACTTTCTATAACAGCACAAAAAGTGGAGTAGATGTTGTTGATCGAATGATCACATTATACAATGTTGGAAGAAACACAAAGCGTTGGCCAATGGTAATTTTCTATAACCTCCTCAATATAGCAGTAATTAACGCTTTTGTTATCTACAAAGGCAACATACCAGATGGTGAATTTGCTAAAACTCGCAGACTGTTTCAAAAAAATCTTGGTATGGAGTTAGTGAAAACTAACATGCAAAGAGGAGCCGTTGATAAGCACTTGACCAAATGTGTGCGTACTTCTGCCTCACAGATATTGAAGAGGAGATTATTCCAGAGCCACAACCGGGGAAAAGAGGAAATTGTAAATATTGCAAAAGACGAAAAACTCGTTATTTTTGCAAAATTTGTAAATGTTGGTTGTGCATGGAGCACGTAACAGCGTGCTGCAACGATTGTTTAGGAAATATGGAGACCACAGTTTGAAGCCCTCCAGTTTGTGCATAGAATATTATTCTTTAGTTAAGACATTTCTTTATAACACTTTATACATTTTTAAATAAATATTATTATAGATCGATTTTCTTTTCCTTTATTTAGGCGTTGTTTCCAAATTTTGAAAAATATGTGATTAAATTGTAAGCATTTTCTTTAAATCAAATTAACATAAAACGTGAGTTTGGAATTGGCTATATAATAGCCTATATTAGGCTATTATATAGTACAAGCATCATATAAAACATATTTATGAGAAATTAGCAGTGGAGGACACGTTGGCGTCCTTTAGAGTTTTTTCTATGTTGGACTCCACAGACCACACCCGATCGAAAGTGTTAAGAAAGCGCGCCCGACAGACGGAGGGTTAACTAACATCGTTTTCTCAACATCAATCACGATCACGATAAAAAAACTAATAAGCGCACTTATCCTGTCGTACGACCAAATAAACAATGAGAGTAAATCGAAACTGAGGGGAAAAACAGAAATGACGCGGCCAAAAAGCATCACATATGGTACGTCCGTCGCGGTGGCGACTGTCTCGCTGCCCGGTAATTCCCCGACAGCGGCTGAGATACGGCAATTTTTGTATACCAAATTATAGTTTTACTACAAATGTATTAGATTATCTATCAGACTAATCTTAATGACGACATTGTGCGGAGTTGATGTATTCGATTTTTTATTGACCTTATTATTAGTGTTCAGTTATTAGTGTTTTATTATTATTAATTGTAAAGTGTGTTTTAAATTAAAATGGGGAAAATACGTAGCAGACGATTGATTGCAAGAAAAGCAGTACAGCAAAGGTATGAAAATTACGTTTGTCATTTATCATTAGTCATTCATAATACATTTGTTCAATCTTACCTTCGAAATTGTCAGTTTCTAGCGTAGATACGAGCAGAGACAAGGAAGGATAGAGATGGCCAACTCTGTCCAATTAAATTATAGCCTGCGTACTGCGCCATCCGATGTCAGCGTAGAGTACTAATCACAGATCCAAACCAATTTTTGTTAGAACAATGGTGTAAAACTATACTAATTTTACCCGCCAAATTTAAAAATTAAAAACTATTTTAAAAAAATTACAAATATTATTTTGAAAATAGAAAATAAATATATTTTTGTCAATAAATCAACATACTTATTAACCTATAAAACATCATTGTAATAATAACTTATACTAAGTAAATGATAATTAATAATAAGATAAGAACTAACTATTAATGAATTATTTTCTTAGTTTTAATTTTTTTAAATATGTTTTATATTTAAAAAATACGCCTTTCCATTGAGATTTGCAAATATCTCTATGAATTTGCTGATTGGTTGAAAAAGTTTGCAGTTTGAATATTGTATATGAAGCTTGTATTTTCTTTTTACAAGTCTGGCAATTAATTCGTCTAAAAAATTTTGTCGCAACAGTTTCAGCAACGTAAGCTGTTGCAAAGTCATATTGCATTTCAGTGTCTTTTAACGCATCTGAAGTCTGATGAGACACGGACAATTCTTTTTGTTCTATTATAATCGGAGAATGAGTACCAAGCAGAAGAGATTTTAAAACACAAAGCGCACCAAAACTGTTTGATCTATCTCACAGTTGGCGGCGGTGGAAAGCGGAGAAACGTGGGAATAATGTTTCTTACTAGAAGAAACTTACTAAGAAACTTCTTACTAAGAAAATTTCAACGGTAACTTGATTAAATGACCGTGGAACGATATGTTGAAGATATGTACGATATGTAAAAAGTCCAGCTCTTCAAAGACGGAATTACTTTGTAATACATAGTTTGTAAAATTGGTTTTGCAGATTGCCACATCGCCACATGACGCGATTTTTTGATACTATGCATCTAAGGTTCTTTCCTGGCAAACCACACAATTTGCTCCCGTTGATACAGTCAAAAGGTTTGTCAAAAAAGAAACATAAATCTGCCGTATCAGTGGCCTTAGGTGTTATGTAGTATGCAGACGATGGTAACAAATCATTACTAATCAATGCTCTGCTTCTTAGTGCAGATGCAAATATATGGCTAAAAACTTAAGCACACTTACTTACCTTCATTTTATTAATTTTTTTAGCCATAATGTGTTCATCTGTTAATTTAATACATCGATTGTAATGATGACCAAGTCTTTTATCCAAATGGTAAAAGTCTACAATATGTTCCCAAGATGTTATTTTTTCAACATTATTGTCCGGTAAATGAAAAAACCACCATATAAATGAATGATTTCGCCGCCGTCTATAAGATATTCTTGATACCTGTTCTCTATATTACTTTTAATACAAATTTTAGTTTCTTTTAAGAAGAAACTAATCGCACACTACACGTTCTGTTTGTCTAATACGTCTAATAACATCTTTCATTACACGTATTAGATCTGGGGTACTGGTGTTGCAAAGTGTTCATAAAATAAAAGCAAACTACTTGCTTCCATTTTCTAAGAATTCCTTTGACCATGAATAATAATGCATAATTGCAAATTTTGGGAATCCTATTTGACCTATTTGAATTTAGGAAGTACTGGCTTGCAGTATAATGCAAGCCAGTACTTATTGACACTTCATCAAACATTAAAATGCAGTTTTAACCTAAATCATTCTGCATTTTATTTACAGAATGTTTTAGATGTTCCAAAATAAACTCACTAATTCCAGACCTAAAAGGAAAATAAACCAAGCTTCTGTGGAGTCTTCCTAGATGGGAAAGAAAAGAAATTTGATAAGAAACGGTATCCTTTACCACCTTGCTTGTAAATTGAAAGAGCCAAGATCTTGTCGTCCAATGTAAACCGTCGTCCTCGTGGTTCTTTTTTTATTTCTGCACTGGCTGCTAAAGAAACTTATAGTGGCTTGATTTAAATTTTTGACATTCATTAACAGCTGGGGTTTTTCCTTAATTCCATTAGCTTTTGTCTTGTCGTTTTAGCATTTTTCTTAGCTTGCCAGAATGCCCTTTTTGCTACAGCCGTGTTGCAATTGCTGCAGTTTACAATATACCTGAAATATCTGGAGTTGGTTGATCTGATTCAGACAAAAAACAATCACTAATTGTTTCTTCATATAAATCTAAAGAATATAATATATTAAAAAACGAACTTTTTCTGTATAACTTCATTTACCTAGTAAGAGTAATGTTGGGAAAGCACGCTTCTTTAATTTGTCATCTACATATTTGCACATAGATGCAAAATGTTTGGAACAACCACAATAATTACGTAGACGTTTTTCATTAATTAGCTCATATAGTTCAGGATTTTTTATTTGCGAGAGCCAAGCCTTTCGAATAATAGTGTCAATAAGGAAATAATATCTAAATAAAAATAAAAATGGTTTCGCCGTATTAATTAATAATTTTTTTTAGTTTACCTTTTGTTCTCCTTATCACTGCAAAAACGCACACAACAAAGTTTAATAAGAGACATCCTTAAAAATTAAAATCTTACTTAATTGGAAAGTAAGACTTTGTCAAAAATGAACACATTTTCATACATTAGACAATATTCATGCATTAGAGATACCCCCCCCCCCATGGATACGAGTTGAAAAGTGTTGAAAGTTGTTATTTTCACTCACTCTACTCATATTCGTAGCAACGATGGAAAATTAAATTAAGTATTTTACTTGTATAAGTTATTAATTTTAATTAATTTATTAATTTTATGCGTAATGATGACAATTAATAATTTGACACAGCTGGTTGATCATTAATCAATTAAGAGCATGACAACGTTTAAGTTTTACAATTTGACACAATTGGTTGTTTATCAATCAATTAAGAGTATGACAATGTCAAAAACTGTCGCCTCCGACATATCGACATTACATTATCCAATAATTGACGAATTTTAAGACCAGATTTAAGAACGAGCTTTCCCCAAATAGTAGGATTAAACAAAACGCTATACAGCACACGTGGGAAGGTAATGTTTTCCATTAACTTGTATGTCTTTCTACACTCGCCTTCAGCTCGTGTGAAATCCAATATACGCGTTAATGAAAAATCTTAGTTTCCTCACTTGTACTGTAATATACTATTTAAAAATGTACGTAGGTGAAATTATAAAAACGTTTCACTACTATCTCCAAAGAATATACTGATAAACTTGGGAAGAAACAACATTGACAGTTCCATAAACGATCTAAGTACCATCGGTCAACGAGTGGTTCACAGGAACTTTTTATAATTGATATGGAAATAATAAAAGAGGATCGATCGCAAAGGTTTAAAAAGCATTCTTTACATTGGATGTAAAATGTGTGGCTTAGACGATAATATCGCGACATTTTGCCTCGATCATCGCATAACTTTTAAGATTAAATTCGAATCAACCCAAAACATGCCTAACGGCCCCTTACCGCCCAAAGCAAGCTCAACGCCCCTCAGGATTCTCTCAGCGCACCCCAACGAGCGGTACTGCCCCCGTTGAGAATCACTGATCGACATAATCGCCTGTATACTCATCTTTGTATTGTTATTTTTGAATGTATTGTTTTCTTCAAATTGAAAATCATTTAATTTTAAATAGATTTCTACTATGTAGCACAATTTTCCAATTTATTTAAATTTCATGTAAAAAAGCGGTTACCGGAACCGCACCGATATTTTTTCGGTTTAAAGCGTTTTAAGCGATATGCATAAATGGTAAGTAATTTAAGTATTTATTGTAATTAGACATTACCATGTTGATAGTTACATCATTCATAAGTGGTAACTACAAATATAGTGTTATTCTGGGTGCCTACTAAAATAATCCGTAAACGTCTCACAAACTTCAAAAGCGAATCTTGTTGCTTCAACTTGTAATTGTTCAAAATTGTTCACTCCTGGTTCATTCGGTTCTACTAAATTTTGAAAATTCTGATTAGAATTTTTGATTCGTAAATAGTTATGAAGAATACAAGTTGCTTTGACAATGCTTATTGTAGTCTCTACCTTCACTTGCATCAGTCTATGAAATACTCACAATTTATGAGATAAAATACCAAATGCATTTTCCACAACACGTCTAGCACGACATAACCTTTTGTTACAATGTTCCTTCCTGTTGTGATTGTCTATATGGTATGGCCGCATCAAATAAGGTGATAGCGTAAAAGCTTCATCCCCAACTAGTACACATGGAGTCACTTCATTTTGCCCTGATAATGGCCTACTTACTGGAAGGTCAAAAGTTTCGCTGACAAACTTCTGTCCCATATTTGACACTTCGAAAATTCCTCCATCACTGTTTTGTTCCATAGGCTCCTACATCAACGCAAAGAAATGTATAATCTGCATCAACAATAGGCAATAAAACGATCGAAGTAAGAATAATGGTTTCAACCACTTTTATTAGGACATTTTATGGTTACATGTTTTCCATCAATGCTTCCGATACAGTTTGGGAACTGCCACTTTTTTTGAAATTCACATATTATGTTCTCCCATATTTCTGAAGTAGGTTCGGGCATGTATATAGGTTGAAATCGTTTCCAGATTGCTGTGCATACTTCCACAACTATGTCACTTACTGTCGAGAAACCCATGCGAAAACTATGACCAATAGTGCTGTACGAGTACTCTGTGGCAAAAAATCTGCAATAAAAAAACACATTATTTTTCAGGTGGAGATCTTAAGAAAAAGTGGAAGAATTTGCTCGATTCATATTCCAAACACGTACGAGCAGAAGTAGTTACGCATACTGGACAGGAAAAAAACCATTGACTGCTACAAAACCTGGCCATGGGCAAAACAGATGGAGATTTTCAAACCATTCTTACAGTTTGCTCGAACTTCAAGCAACATATCAGCTGTAAAGAAGGATAAATCTCTGGCAATAATGACGAACAATTTGTAAGGGACGACCCTGAGGATGCCGCTACCATTTCACAAAATGAAAACTTTGTCGATGAAGAATCCCAGCAACTAACCCTAGCTACACCTCATAATACCACAACGAACGTTCCCATCATGCCAGTTGAAGATAATCCCAGAAGTAGTTCCACGTCAAAAAAGGCGTTTAGAGCAGACAACTACGCCATTGAGTGTTGATAAAGTCATAGCGTACTTACCGAATACACCTGTCAGCAATACACAAACGGAGTATGATCAAGTTGATTTGCTATGCTTTAGTTGTGCGAAATCAATTTAAAAAATGTCACGGCGTCAACAAACCGTAACTAAATTTAGAATAGCTCAGGTACTCATGGAGGAAGAATTAAATCAGCAACTGGATGATAATAATACATCTGCTGTTAGTATCCCAACTACGAGTGAATCTTCGATACCAGGTTCTATAAGGTCTCTTTTATCTGCAGTATCTAACGCACCCCTTTGTAGTGACAGTGATCACACCACTGCTGTGTCTTGATACGAACAATTTTCACAAACCCAACTATAATATTTCTTACATTGTTTAATGTTTAAAAATAAATACATATAAGCAGAATCATGTTCTTTTCTTACCTTAATGCCACTGCAAGACGTTCCGCAGGTTCGATAGGTTGCCAATAATTAAGAAGCTCATCAAAGCATTCGATGTTCATACGAAAATATAAAAAAATCTTTCTTCGTGATTGCGGAGTAGTGGGTATAGAGTACGAAATTCGCCTTCATCCTTGAATATTCTATTAACTTCATGAATCCATTTTCTTGATTTTTTGTTTCTGAATTTATGGCGATAGAATTTGATGAGTCAAAGAATTTAAGTTGAGCCAAAGAAGTTAGTTGTTTGTAACTATTGGCTTACCTTTCAGTTTCTTCATCTTCTAAAAGTGCTGTTAATAATAAAAATTCTTCTACTCTTCTACTAACCTAGCCATATTACACTATATTATCTAAAATACGATTTTTAAGACAATATTTTCAATACCTTCGATCATGCGACTAGAAGGTGCAGATCGCTTTAGTGTGTGGGTCTCTGATCGCTACAGCGGTTACAACTGCGGCCACCACCGCTACCGCCATCGCGGCCGGTTCAATCCGGTTCAAATTTAAAATTAACCGCTATTATTTTTTGGGTTCATAAACCGGTTCAAAATTAACTAAAATTTGAAACGGGTCACAACCCTACTAACGTTGCTTTACAGGAGCCAGTATCTGATCTCTAGCAAGCATCATGTCAATTCTTGCATAGCTGGGTGTGTCTTTGAGCGCCCGTACACGAGCCACAATTTTGCAGCTGAGTTAACCACAAAATTGTGGTCTCGTCGACTGCAACTCGCGGCTGACACAACTGCATTTTTGTGGTTGATTCGCAGTTATATGAACCACACTTGCAGTCGAGTCGACTACAACCTAACCACATTAGAAATAAAACTGAAACGTTGTTTTGTCCATTATTTTATTTATGGTTTCATAAGATTGTAGTCGCCAGTCTCGATATTATGGATTTTGAAGAAGCAGCACTGTTACTTCTTATTTTGAGCAGAAGAAGAAGAAGACGTAGGAAGGTACGATCGCTTTGGATCCATCCACTTCTACTTTCACGACGACAGGAAGGAAGTTTTTATAATTTATTTGATAAACTCCGGCAAGACGAAAAAAAAATTCTAATTACTTTAGAATGTCTATTAGATCATTTGATGAATTAGTCAGAATTTTAAAACCTAAAATTAAACGGTCTGACACCAATATGAGGACCAGTATTTCAGCTGAAGAAAGGCTTGCTATAACTTTGAGGTTAGTAAATAGATAAATTAAACCACCTTTAGCATCCAATTTTAATTCGTTTGGTATGTTCTGAAACTCTTTGTGAAGCGATAAAAGAAAATACTTATCATCGTCATCATCATTGCCACTATTATATTTTTTTCAATGCACTTTGACAACGTTTGTATTAGTTGATCTTCTGAAGACTCGACTGATTTTCCATTATTGTTTGTGGAAGCGTCCCTTCGATACGACGTGCGATATTAAAATGAAATCGGTCGCGTTGCGGTTGAGTACGACTGCAAGTTTATGGTTCGTATACGGCAGGAGAAGCGCGCGCGATTGTGAACCACCCGGCAGAGATCGGCCGCAAGTTGACTGCAGATGCCCGTTTCGACTTTTGTACACGCCCGTGTACGGATGATATAGTTTTTCTTATGGTGGGCTTCAGTTCGCTGGAACGCGACGGCAATTCTGTGGTTGGTCCTACGGCAAAATGTGGCTCGTGTACGGGGGCCCTTTCACTCTCTCATAGAAACTGCTCCAAGATTCTCTTATCCATATTTTTTCTGTAGTGCATTAGAACTACTTTATATTACTCCCTTTCAACTAACTTCTTGGTCCGGTTAAAAAGCCTCCATACCTCTTGTCTTTCGGAGCTAAAAGATTCGTTCCACCAAGGTGTGTCTGATTACTACCTTTCACCTTCCATGGGCTGCTATTATTTTTAGACCTACACATTGCCACAGAGATTTGTTCCGTGACTAATTAAATCTGATCATAGTTCGTAACAGCAGTGACACTAGTTAGGTTATAGTCTGTACCACGAGAAATGAAAATGACTCATCGCTTAAAAGTGTATGGAACAGACGTACGCGCTAGAAATCATTTCACTCTAACACACGTTAACGCACGGACATTAGTATATTACAGTACAAGTGAGGAAAGTAAGGAAAGACATACAAGTCAGTGGAAAATATTGGTTTCCCACGTGTCCTGTATAGCGTTTTGTTGAATCCTACTATTTAGAGAAAATTCGGTCTTAAAATTCTTTAATTCCTAGTTAATGTTATGTCGATATGTCGGAGACGACACTTTTTGACATTGTCGTCCTCTTAATTGATTGATAAACAACCAGTAGTGTCAAATTGTGACACTTTTTGACGTTGTCATGCTCTTAATTGATTGATAAACAACCAGTTGTGTCAAATTGTGAGACTTTTTGACATTGTCATCCTCTTAATTGATTGATAAACAACCAGTTGTGTCAAATTGTATGACTTTTTGACGTTGTCATACTCTTAATTGATTGATAGACAACCAGTTGTGTCAAATTGTGAAACTTTTTAACATTGTAATCCCCTTAATTGATTGATAAACAACCAGTTGTGTCAAATTGTGAGACTTTTTGACGTTGTCATATTCTTAATTGATTAATAAACAACCAGTTGTGTCAAATTGTGAGACTTTTAACATTGTCATCCTCCTAATTGATTGATAAACAACCAGTTGTGTCAAATTGTGAGACTTTTTGACGTTGATATTTTTATTATTGCTCCAGAAAATGTAAGTTACGATATATCATCATTGGATTTACAATAAAATTTCCTGCTAAATTACTATACATGCAAAAGATGTCACGATCTTTAACACGTTAATCGCCATGTCAGACATATACACTCAGCAGCAGAAGTCTGCGTACAAAAAACTTGTAATACTTTAATTGAAAAAATAAGAGTCATAATCTAATGTGATAAACTTGATTTTTTTTATTTTGTATATTAACTACATATAATTCTATTAACAAAATATGCTTCAACAAAACAGAAACAGTAGTTACAGAAAAAAATCAAAACTAAAAAATCTACAAATAACGGGTATGCAAAAATCTGCGTACAAGTCAGGACAGTATTTATAAAAAATTCATAAATGAGATTATTGTTTCTATATTAATATGAGGTCGGATAACCTTTACGTTTAATGACCTCCCTTAAACGTTTAGGCATGGAGTGCACTAATTTCTGCGTTTCGTCCGAACTGATTTTGGCCCATTCCTCAATCATAACATTTTTTAACGTTTCCTTCGACGTTATATTGTGTTGCCGAACCCTGCGTTCCAGTAAATCCCAGAGGTGTTCGATGGGATTCAAGTCCGGCGATTGTGGAGGTGTTTTATTGCTTTGGGGTATTGTATAGTAGCCAAAGCTTAGTGTTGTGGGCGCAATGTTTGGGGTCATTATCTTGTTGAAAAAAGTATTCGGGCCCCAAGCCCAAGTTTTCGATGCTAGGCTTCAAATTTTCTTTTAAAATGTCTATATACATTTTATGGTCCATTGTCGATGTTATGAAAACCAACCTTCCCACCCCTTTGGTGCACATACACCCCCAAACCATAACTCCACCACCTCCGTGTTTTACAGTCGCTTTCAAACTTTCGGGATTAAGGGCAGTATTAGGTTTTCTCCATACAAGTTGTTTACCCTTAATGCCGAAAATGCAAAATTTGTTCTCATCTGTAAAGAGAACTTTCTCTCAGAATTCAATGGGCTTGTCTAAGAGTTTTTTTTGCAAAGGCGATCCGCTTCTGACGATTGACCTCTGACACAAATGGCTTTTTTCGTGCAACGCGACTGTGATAGTTAGCTTTTTTTAACGTCCTTCTCACCGTATCTTTGCTGATAGTTTTATGAAATTCTTCTTGTACATTTTCTACTATTTTTTTGCCGTCAGCCTAGGTTCTTTTCTAACCTGCTGTACAATTTTTCGCTTCTCTCGGTTTGTTAAAAGGGGTGGTCTACCAGATCGCGGACGTGAGAGGTAATCTTCAGTGACTTTATAATTATTAATTACTCTTTGAATGGAAGAGTGTGACCTGCCGACAGTTTCTCCTATTTTTCGAAAAGATTTTCCCTCTTTCCATAACTTTACAATAATTTTTCTCTCTCCCAATTCAATTTCCTTTCCTTTCGTGTCCATTCTAACTTTTAGCTTCTAAGCCTCTGCTAATATAATTGACACCGATTATCTTTTATTTAAATCGGAAAGCGTACATCGCCAACTACGTATTTAAATAAATAAGTATATTTTGAAGAAGGCGTCTTTATTTGTACGCAGATTTTTGCATACGCATTATTTGGAGAATTTTTAATTTTAATTTTTTTTGTAACTAATATTTCTGTTTTATTGATGCATATTTTGTTAATAGAATTATATGTAGTTAATACACAAAATAAAAAAAAATTGAGGTTTATCACATTAGATCATGACCCTTATTTTTTCAGTTAAAGTGTTAGAAGTTTTTTGTACGCAGACTTCTGCTGCTAAGTGTATGTCCGACAAACTTGTAGAAAGCTACGTCAGTCACAAATGTCCGACGATAAGTATAAAATGTCAAAAATGGTCAAAATGTGTTCGGTAGGTCTCAAAACGTATACATTCATGAAAATCTCGAAAAATAAAAAAAAGATTTAATTTTGAAAAGTTATACATAAAGTAAGCATTTAAATTGAAGAACAATAATTCAGCAACCATGTCTGTTATTAAAAATTTTTTTACTAAATGAAGGGAAAAGTACAGTATAAGATCCGTTATTTCATATAATAAAAATTTGTGTTATTTGTTTGTGTTACGGTAAACGCTTTATAGCCTCGCCCAGTATGTTATATTGTTACAAAAAATACATTTCAATAATTTATATTATTTATTAGAAAAAAAATTATATCGACTTATTATGTTGTCCAAAACATTCTAAGCAAAAGAAGGGCTGCTGTTCGCTTTTCTAAGAGTTATTGCATATGAACCCATTTAATCTGAAATATCTATCCCTGATTTACCTTTATTATAATCGCAAATCGGAAGTGGTTTTTGTTTATTATTTTTACGCTTACTTGTACCAGCAAATGTTACGTTTAACACTAAACCGTAATTTTTATCAAACATCTCAGATTTACCGGAATAAATTTTGCTTGCTCACGTGTATCCTTCTGAACTCCATAATTTGAAAAGTTTTACTCCGTACTTGTGGGCTTTATTAGGTATATATTGACGAAAAATTAGCCTGCTCCTCCAGGGAACAAGATTTTCGTCGATTACATAATCTTCGCCAGGAACAAAGGCATTTTTATACTTAATTTCAAGCAAATCTACCAGCTAATCTGTCACCAGGAATAATGCTTTCATTGTTTGAGAAATGTAAGAGGCGTAATAGCAATTCAAATCTATTCCTAGACATGACACTTGGGGCTATGGTATATTTGTACACAAGCTTGGTTGACCAATAAGATGTTATATTTCCCATTCGCACTAAAGTAGTGGTCACACTAGGCTGGTGGCAGCCACTGCTGGTAGCCGCTGCTAACCAGCGGCGGGCAGTAGCACCAGCAAGCAGCGGCAACCTAGTCACACTGCATGCTACTATTCGCATTCGCTTATTTATATAAGCGGTTGTTAAGGATAACGACGTGGCATGTGCAGGTTTACTCGCCGCTGACGTTCTCATTGAATTGTCACACTGCCTGTTACTATTCCCCATTTTACTTTTTTGTAAAACGTTTTCAGCAAGTATGCTGTCTGTGAGTCGACGCAAACAATTATTTAAACGGTTATTAAAGGTGGGTGTGAGTGTGATTGGTTTACAATTACTTCACGAGCATCACTGCCAACTGAACCGTAATGAAAGACGATGGTGGGTTAGGCCATGGATACAAAGAAGAGAAGAATTAGGAGCGTCAAGACTTCTTCAAGAGCTGAAAGAAGAGGATCCGCAAACATACCGAAATATTCTAAGAATAACGGCATCACAATTTCAAGAATTATTGGTATTAATTGAACCTTTTATCAAAAAGCAAGATACCATATTTAGACAGGCTATTCCGAGTAGAACAAGGTTGGAAATTACTTTAAGATACCTCGCAACTGGAGAAAGTTTTAGATCTCTGGCGTTATTGTTTAGAGTACCTCATAATTCAATTTCCGTATTTTTACCTGAAGTATTGGTTGCTATTTACGAAGTTCTCCAACCATTTATTAAGGTAAGCATTATAAATCAGCTTTATCTATTATTACTCATCATATCATATCATTTTATTTTTTTATAACATTTCCATGGGTGATCTATGATAAGCATGTAAAATAATACAAATGGGTTTAGTAGGAAATAAATTTAACTTTTTATCCACACATATTACAACTAAATTAAATTACTAAATAAGTTACAAAAATAAGAACTGAACACAAAGATCATTATAAGTAAGAATAAAACAAGAATCTAAATACAATCTTCCTCGTTCACTTCCTCACTAAAACACCAAATGGACGATTCACTATAGGTGCTTTCTGATTCACCAATACTTTCTGATGTTGGTTGGTCACTTTCTATTACTTTTGTGTGAATCGTTTTTGTACCACAAGCATTGTTGTTACTATTATTCAAATTAGCGAGCCTCTCTTCCGTGACTAAGTTTAATATTTTACTTTGAAGTAAAATAAAACTTTTCAACGGGAGCTCTCGCATTTGAACAGCAAGATGATGTGCAATATTGATCCTATTAATTAAGTAATTTCTTGTAGTTTATTGATTGTATTCTCAAATTTATTCGGCTGTTGTTCCTGATGCTTCACTAATTTTGCACGATGTGGTGGTAATATAATGCTGGATGGACGCCTTCTTGATTCTTTCTGGAGACTTGGTGATTCCGATATTTTCATTTGATCATTCGATGAGTCTCGCTCATGTACAGCCGTTAAGCATTTCTGTATATTCTGAAAACGTATAATGATATGATTTAATCCTTTGTATACTAATGTGAATTAACCTATGGGCAATATATTTTTTTTATTAACATTACTAAATTGTATATTCAGGTACCCAACACTCAGAGCCAGTGGGAGGAGATTCAGAAAGGATTCGAGAAAAAATGGAATTTTCCTAATTGCTGCGGTGCTCTGGATGGCAAACATATTCGAATTAAACGACCTCCTAATTCTACATCGATGTTTTTCAATTACAAGGGCACCTATAGTATTATATTATTTGCTATGGTAGATGCGGACTATTGTTTTAGATATATAGATGTAGGACAAGATGGTAGAGCTAATGATAGCAGTGTTTTTAATAACTCTACTTTGAAGATTGCACTTGAGCAAAACCTTCTGAATTGGCCAAAAGGAGGACTTTGTGTAGGAGATGACGCTTTTTGCCTGACACCGTACTGTTTGAAGCCATTTTCGCATGGTGGATTAACAATAGAAGAGAGAGTTTTCAATTACAGATTATCTAGGGCCAGGCGTGTTGTTGAAAATGCCTTTGGTATTTTAGCAAATAGGTTCCGTGTATTTAACACTTCGATAGCACTGCATGTAAGGACGACAGAAATTTTGGTGAAAACGGCTTGCTCTCTTCATAACTGGCTACGACAGACCTCTCCTAGAAGATATATTTCCTCAGATTCTGTGGATAATGAAAATTTGATCTCAGGAGTGGTAACACCAGGAGCCTGGCGAGAGGTGCCCAGTTTAATGTTTACGGTAGACCGCCAATACACTTCAAATGATTTTGGACGAACTGGGGAACAGGTACGACAATGGTACATGCATCAGTTTATGACATGTCTATCTGTTCCCAGGCAATTGTCATCAATTGGTGTGAGGCCCTACGACAGCAGGAGAAACGAAGCAGAAGTTGAAAGTGAACAAAACAGTGTTCGAGATAAAAATAACTAACAGGTGCTTGGATTGGATCCTTATTTGTTTTTCTGTTGTTTAATTCTTATTTTTTCGTTGTACTTACCAGATTTGAAGAAGATTCTCTGCTAGTAACAGCCCCATGCCAGAATACTTCTGCTATTGAAAACCATGCAAGCTTTGATCTATACACATCACTTGCGGCGGCACCGCTTTTTTTTGAATTTGTAATTTTATTAAGTTTTTTTCGGTAGGTGTCGCGTAAACTTTTTATTTTTTTCTTTACTGATTCCACTGTACAAAAAATTCCTTCCAATGTTAAATCCAATAAATTTTTATATGCTGCGTCTTTCACGTTTCTATTTAAATAATCTTTGGATGAAGTGTCCCACAAACACGGATAATTTTGAAATTTATTTAAAAAAGAAATTACTTGTTTTCCAGTCAACTTTAAATCAGTCATTGCTAATAATTACAACGTGTGCAACATGCAAGTTTACTCGCCGTTGACGCGCTCCTTGAGTTGTCAGATTTGGCTACTCGCTCCTGACAGCAGTTGCGAGTAGCCGTTACCTGGTTACAAAAATTGAACATATTCACGCGCCAGCCCCTGACAAACAGTCGCTGGCTGGCGCGAGATGTCAGCGAGCGAGTGCCAGCCGCTGCTAATCAGCGGCTGCTAGCAGCCTTGAGTGACCCGTGCTTATCCCCATCCACATAAAAAGGCCAATAGTATATTTAGTACACTTACGTGTATGTCAGATTTACACACGAGCCGTAGGCGAGTGTGGAAAGACATACAAGTTCAATCCTACTGTTTAGAGAAAATTCGGTCTTAAAATTCGTTAATTCTTGGCTAATGTCATGTCGATATGTCGGAGACGACACTTTTTGACATTGTTATCCTCATAATTGATTGATAAACAGCCAGTTGTGTCAAATTGTGAGACTTTTTGACGTTGCCATACTCTTAATTGATTGATAAACAACCAATTGTGTCAAATTGTTGTCATCATTACGCAAATTAATTAAGATTAATAATTTATACAAGTGAAATACTTCATTTAATTTTCCTTGTGTGCTCTCTACCATGTTTTAGTTCAGATCCGTTACGTTTAAACAAAGAGTTGTACCTTTAAAGGTTTAAATTTCGCTAATAGTGAATGAAGAAAATTAGAGTGAGTGAAAAATGTTTTCACTCACCCGTTGCTATGAATGTTAGCAGAATGAGTGAAAATAACAACTTTCAACACTCGTATCTACACTAGAAACTGGCAATTTCAAAGGTAGGATTGAACAAAAGCTTTTTGTTCAATTCTACCTCATAAATTATTAATTTTAATTAGTTTATTAATTTTAAGCGTAATGATGACAATTAACAATTTGACACAATTGGTTTCTCAATCAATTAAGAGGATGACAATGTCAAAAAGTGTTGTTTCCGACATATCGACATGACATTAGTCAGGAATTAACGAATTTTAACCCTCCAGTACACGCGAATTTTTTTTGTGACGTGAGTGCTCGCACCGGACTGAGAGTCCGGGTTTCTTTGCCAAATAAGAGATGGCGCTGATGTGTAATTTGTATTAAACTCCCTAGATTACTAAAGTACCGCGGTTCATGATATCTATGTATTCAAACGATTCGAGCCAAAATGGTGATTTGACAGCATGTCAGTGACCAGGTGTACGAATAGGGAGTTTATGTGTGAGAAAAACGTTTTGCTCCGCCCGCGATTCGAGACCAATATTAAACTTCACCTTTCGTTTCTTCGGTGGCTGATACTGCTTAAAACAAACTTGATAGCTACCATGAGCCTTGAACTGCTTTCAAAAATGTTGATACTACCTCTGGAAGAATAGAAGCACTTGATAATGCTTCTAGAAGCCTTAACATAGCTTTCAGAAGGCTTGAACTGCTTCCACAAGATTTTATACTGCAGCTGAAAGACTTGATACTATTTCTAAAAGATTTTAAATGATTCCAAAAGACTTGATACCGTTTGTAAAACTACTGGCAAAAAAATGTTTGAAAATGCAAAGTCTTAAAGAAGACATTTTTATTGCAAAAGGCACGAAATTGTTAATACAATTTGATTTTGCTTCCAAAATACCAAATACTGCTAGGATACAAAATGTTCATTTCAAAAGTTCAAAAAATTTCAATTATAGACCAAATATTGCTTGTGAAGGTGTAAGCACTGTTGATATAAGGCATTTCTATTGCAAATTAACCATAGGCGCCAGATACATGGACGTTTTTCATGTCACTTTTGTTTTGAGAACAGTCATTCGTCGTTTGAATCTTTTCCCAATCCAGTTTTTTCACTATCCAGCACCCATACTTATTTTCAAAAACCGGCGCTTATGAAGCTACGAAGATTGTGTTAGATGTACCACTGACGATCCAAAGATAAATCAGTTAGCTGCAGAATTCTTCGAATCCTCTATTTGGGCATCGTAAATCTTACACAAATTGCTGGTTCTGGGCCTAAAAACGCTTTAGCACTAGCTCATCTCCCGTTTCATTGGCAGCACTTCCAGAGTGACCTCAGTGTAGTTAAAACGACGAACCGTTTGAGCTATCTGTATTTCCACATAAATATTGATAATCCTCTACTTGATTTCGAGCTTTGTGGAGATGAGTTACTCAGCTTGTGTTCTCATTTAATCCCAAGATTATTCCTCACTTGCGCAATCAGTAATAAAATGTCCAATATAATTATATTTACAAACTCACTTCTACAGTATTATATATTTAGAAATCTGAAACTAGCAACTAACGCCATTAACAACGACAACATTCTGATCTGAAATAATACTTTGACGTCCTTCAACATCGGCAAATACAGAAAAAAGGGATTAACTAACTAGAAACTGACGAAATGACCTATTTACCTTTATTAGCTGTTTCCACCAAAATTTATTTTCGAAAGTAAGTCCTTTTTTCGTAGACAAGAACGGATATATTTAAAAAAATGTTAACTTGAATGGTTGCGGTCCGCTGAACCAGCGGTTGCAAATTGTTAAAAGACTCTGTAAGTCGATAGTTAAACTTGCAGGAAAAGATTTTATTAATCATAAAATCGTGGCTAAGAGAAAATACTGAAAATTATTTGACAGCAGACTTGCAGGAAAAAAACTTGATGACTAAAGTGGCTAAGAGAAAATACAGGAAATTATTTTCAGGATTCTGAGATGACCGCTAGGAGGTGCAAATAACATCTTTAATGCCTTGAAATCTTAACAATTTAACAATTAGTCATCTTAGGAATGGTATCTCAATTTTAAGATACTTGTACATTTCAGTTTCAGTCCAGTCCCAGTATATTCCGGGTTCATGCCGGGATTTCATGAAAGAAGATTTATCGTTTAGAAGTCTGGGAGCATTAAGAAAGATTTGCAATGAAAATACGATTGGCACCAAATAAATTAATTTTCTGGAAGCATTTCAAGCCTTATAGACGCAATGTTAAGTATTCTGACAGCAATATCAAATCTTTTGTTAGCATTCCAAATGTTTTGGAAGCAATTTAGATCTTCTAGAAGCAATATTAAGCCTACCTGAGCCAATATCGAGACTTTTGTAACCACTTTAAATCTTCTAGAAGTAGTATCAAGTCTTCTGGAATCTTCTCGAGTCTTCTGAAAGCATTTTAGAATATCTTAGAATCTTTAAAATATCTAGAAGCAGTATCATGTCTTTATTATTAAAATCTTCTAGAAGCAGTATCAAGTCTTTTGGAAACTTCTCAAGTCTTCTGAAAGCATTTGAAATCTTCTGGAAGCAGTATAAAGTCTTACAGGGACAGTATCAAGCCTTTAGGAAGCATTTTAAAACATCTAGAAGCAGTATCAAGTCTTCTGGAATCTTCTCGAGTCTTCTGAAAGCATTTCAAATCTTCCAGAAATAGTATAAAGTCTTACAGGTTCTATATCTAATCTTTTGAAAGCATTTTAAAATATCTAGAAGCAGTATCGATTCTTAATTATTAAAATTTTCTAGAAGCAGTATCAAGTCTTTTGGAAACTTCTCAAGTCTTCTGAAAGCATTTGAAATCGTCTAGAAGCAGTATAAAGTCTTATAGGGGCAGTATCAAAGCTTTAGGAGGCATTTTAAAACATCTAGAAGCAGTATCAAATCTTCTGGAAGTAGTATCCAGTCTTTTGGAAGCACTTCAAGTAATTTTGAAGTATTTCAAGTCTTCTAAAAGTAAGTATAAGGTCTTCTGGAAACATTGTAAGTCGTCTGGAAGTATTGTAAGTCATCTGGAAATATTTTAAGTCTTCTAGAAGCAGTATCAGTCTTCTGGAAACATTCCAAGTATTCTGGAAACCATATCAAGTTTCTTAGATACAATATCAAGTCTTCTGGAAGCATCTTCAGTCTTCTAACAGCACTTTGGAAGCATTGTAGGTCGTCTGGACACACTTCAAGTCCTCTAGATGCAATATCAAGGCTTCTAAAAGCGTTGTAAGTCATCTGTAAGCATTGTAAGTCGTCTGGATGCATTGTAAGACATCTGTAAATTCATCATTTTAAGTCTTCTAGAAATATCAGTCTAGAAATTCAAGTCTTCTGAAAGCAATATAAAGTTTTCTTAAAACAGTATCAAATCATCTAGAGGTAACAACATCAAGTCTTCTGGAAACATTTTAAGTTTTCTAGATGTTATATCAAATTATCTGAAAGCATTGTAAGTCGTCTGGAAGTATTTTAAATCCTCTAGAAGCAGTAACAGTCTTCTGGAAGCCGCGGTACTTTATAAATCTAGAAAGTTTAATTTGTATTCTTTTTAAGACAATAATTTAAAAAATTTTTTTATTATCATAAAATTTGCGATAGGCAAATAAATGCCCGCGTTGAATGCGCTGCAGATTTTTCGGGGCATTTATGTTCTACAGCTTTCATTATCTTTTTCGTTTCTTCTAATCAGATAAGAAGCCATTTTGAACGAAAAAAAAAACATCTTACCGTCTGCAAAATTTTTTGAAAAGCTTCAGTCTTCACCTTCAAAGAGTATTTTTCTTCGCTATCGTATTCATATTCGTATTTTACTGTGTTGTACACTAAGAAATTTTTGACACTAAAATGACATAATTATGTCGGTAGAAATGTTGCCTTTTCTGTTAAACAATAGAGGGTGCAGAACCCGGAGTGAGAGTCCGGTGCGTGTACCGAAAGGTTAAGACCGAATTTTCTCTAAATAGTAGGATTGAACAAAACACTATACAGCACACGAGGGAAACCAATATTTTCCACTAACTTGTATGTCTTTCCACACTCGCCTACGGATCGTGTGGAAATCTGACATACACATGAGTGAAAAACCTTAGTTTCCACACTTGTACTGTAATATACTAATTGTATTCATTAAACTTAACCTGACTCTTTTCTAACGTCCTATTCTGTCCCTTCTCTTTTCGTATCTCTCTTCACTATTATCATTTACAGTTTTCTTCTTTTATCTGTTACACTTTTCTTATATATCACTTTCCTCCTTCTCAAACTAATTCATTTAAATCATAAATGTGTAGTTAAAGGATAAGAAATAAAAAAATAAAATTTGAAAATTTATTAATCAATAATTTAAATCTTAAAGCTCATTATGTACATAGTACATAAAGAAATAGATATAAGAAATTGCACGTAAAGCAACCATCATTTTCTTAACCCACCAAATAATTTCACGCTGGTAATAAATCAAAATCGTCACTAACATGAACCATAGGCACATGTAACTCTTCAATTGTAGGTGTACTTTTGGCGTCACATAAACTTAACTCTTTCAATTTCCACTCCCAGTCCATTTTTTGAACAGCGTGTAATGATTCAGCTTCATTATGATGCCTCAACAACATGTGTTCCTTAATTTTTTCCCATTTATCATCAACGTCTTGTAACCAACTTAAAAATAATCGCCCATTATATCTCGATCGCGCGTTCCGATCTTTTTCTTCTTGTTCAGGCGTGATTAAATTGTAAACTTCTTGGTCTCTGAGAATAGTACACACTGAAAATGGAAGAGATTGATTTGCCAAAGCTCGTGCTGCTTTTCCATGCACTCTTAAAATTTCTTGTTCTACAGAAAGTACTAGTTTCTCTTTTTCGATGACGTGTTGCATTTTTAATTTGTACCGTTCTTTTTCTTGAGTTGTGTATAAATCTTTCATTTGAGCTTGCAATGTGGCTGGATAATTTATGTTGGGAGTTGTGGGTGAATTGCCGTTTAAAACGTAAGTGCATCTGTTCATTAAATAATCTTTGAAACCTTGAGGTGGTTTTGGTTGAACTGGAAATAGACCTTTACGACGCTTTTCAATCTAAAATTAAAGAAAAATAAATAAACATGTAATAAATAAATTTAATATAAAAATATACTTGTTTTCGAATATTTAAGAATAATTGGTAACAATTCGTGATAGGTTGCTCATGAGGATGCCTTTCATGGGCTTCTGAAACAGCGGGCGTGTCTGCTGCGTCTTGAGGCGGAGGAGGTACTTCCTTTGGTTTCATTTTTCGCTTTCTTGGGTGCATATCTGTTGGAGCTGGAGTGGTCGAGTTAGAATTCGACGTTGAAGTTGTTGCTGCCTCAGCCAATTCATTTGTGGTCGTGGTCTATAAAATAACCATAATAAAAAAAAAATAACTCATTTTCAGTTAATATTAAACATTTTGGTAATTAACATAAACTAACTGAGCTAATGTATTTAAACATTGCAGGTTTTAAAGCGACGAGAAATTAGTATGTAGCCAATAAAAGAGAACGACTACAATTAATTTCTTATTGCAAAATCAAAAGAGATTCACAATGAAAATATTTAACATTAAGAGTCACTATAACAAAAATTTGGAAACAAAGTTTAAATTCTGGCCTAGTTTTCTTATGAATAAGTCTTTATAATAAAAGCTTTAAAACAAAAACAGATAAAGATAAGAAAAAAGTTGATAGATGAGAATAATGTGCCAACAGTGCATTAATTGATTCCAAAAGAAGAGGAACATCGCGATCAATTAAAAGTTGAAAATTCGCTTAACTCAAAATTAATGTTGCTAAAAATATAGTCAAATTAAGAGGTATTACAATATCTACTAGAAACAAGCTGTCTGATACGTCTGTTTAGTGAGGTGTGAGAGCGAGACTAAATGCGTAGCAGATGGTATGCCTAGTTCCTAGTAGTGACGATAAATATCACTACCCAACGCAACATACAAAGTACTAACAGAAGTGCATACTAGACGCATTAAGTCTAGAACTGACTCTGGCCAGATTAAATTTAACCATGCCATAGTGTAAACAGTAGATAAAACATGATCAAAACGTGATATTTATAACAGATGCTATCCGACCAAACGATCATTATCATCAGAAGCAGCATAGGAATATAGCGAAATTCTGAGATCAATACTTATTAACTGGTATATACTTTTTCATTCAATCTGTAGGTACTTGTAAAGATGTTTTTTTAAGATAATTTTATTTTCTGCAGTCTATAAGTCTACATGCACATGAAAAAATGTGGCGATGCTTCATTTGCCAAAACCTGGTGAAATGGTTTTCAAACATAACCACCACTACTGTAGAATAACAAACTATATCTTACTCAAATAAGAAATAAATTCAACGAAACATAGAAACAACTATTACTGCAGTTATAATTACAATAGCGCCTAAAACAGTTATCTGGAATCAAAGGTTAACGTTACAAGTTGACGCTATATTGTAAAATCATTTAAATTATTAATTAAATTAACTTAAGAACAAACAAAAAAAATTATACATATATATCAGATCAAATATTTAGGCGGTGTGAGCAACTGTAGAAAACATGAGTCACAAGAAATGTAAGGCAAAGATCCGGAAAATAGCAAAGAGAGAAGGAAAAAGATAGAGATAAAGAAAGAGAAACGAAATCCAGATGTACCTATCTCACCAGATGCCAGCGAGAGTGCAAAGATGGTATTTGTACAATAACTTAAATTTCTTAATAGATAACTTTTTAATATCGCAGGGAAGTAAACACTCAGGCGATTTGGTATGAAGAACTACGTTTAAAGAATTGTGACTTATATGCAGGATTTTCTAGAAGACTCCTGTGGCGCAAATTTAGGTTATGCACATCCGTACGCTACGTTATCTTATTGTTCAAGTAGGGGGGTGTTTTTGTTAGTATAATTTTATAATAAGTTGAAGAACTGTGAAGGAGTCTATTATTCATACTTAGCCTCTTAGGTTCAATGAGCTTATGTGAAATTGGTTGGCGCCCGCGAACACCATAAATTAACCTCAAACAAGCCTTCTGTAGCTTCTGCCAGCCTCCGACGATGACAGGAAAGCACCATAAATAGAATCACAAAAATTGAATTTGGATAATACGAGGAAGTCGCATAAATTCCTTTTCATCTTTTGATTCAGAATAAATCTACTATTAAAAATGAGCTTTAAGGCAGCAACAGCTTTCAGCATAGTTACATTCATATATTTGGTAAATGTCAACAGATCGTCAATAATCACACCCAAGTTCCTCACCTCGTTCATGAAAACAACTCGCTCGCCATCTAAACATACATTCAGTGGATCTAAACGAGCACGATCGTGATCTTTGTCAAACAGAATAGCAACTGATTTAGCAGAGTTAATATGCAATGAATGGCTTTCAACGGTTAAGATGTGTCCGAGGGAAATAAAGAAATGTAAACCTGGGTGTCATCAGCATATGAATGACATTTACAATATTGTAATTGCTCAAAAAGTGTTAAAGTATATATATTATATAATAATGGATTAAGCATGCTGCCTTGTGGAACACCAGAGACCAAAACTGAGAAGATCGGCCACCAACCACAACCCTTTTAGATCTGCCCTTCAGATACTGGGCCAAGAGCAAAATTGCATTAATGTCCAAGCCACTGCAGTATAGAATTG
The DNA here is from genome assembly GCA_036711965.1 of Onthophagus sagittarius. Taxonomy (NCBI): domain Eukaryota; kingdom Metazoa; phylum Arthropoda; class Insecta; order Coleoptera; family Scarabaeidae; genus Onthophagus; species Onthophagus sagittarius. Next base: position 52,688,126 of record JASERS010000001.1, read on the forward strand.
AGAGTAATATATCGACATTCAGAGACTCGAAAGCTTTTGAATAATCAATGAGTACTAGGACGATAACAAGACCATTATCAGATGTGCAAGCTATATCATTACAGATATGTAGTAGAGCAGTTTCACAGCTATGTTTAAAGCTGGATTGAACTTCTAGAATTATGTTATTTGAAATCACGAATAATTTTAGTTGCTTCTCTAAAGCTCTTTCCATAATTTTTGAAATTGTTGGCAACAGACTAATTGGGCAAAGATCGGAATAATACGTTGGAGACTTAACTTTCGGAATCGAAACAACATTTGCGGTTTTCCAAGACAAAGGAAAGGCATTACTTTCGATGCACGTATTTATAATGAATGTGTGTGATGAATGGTAAGCATTAAGGATAACATAGCATCAACATGTGATGAGAAACATTATCTATTTTCGCAGAGGTACTTTGAAAATAGTATATCTTGAACATCAGTCTCTGAAAATAGGTGAAATTCAAAGGTGCTAACATCTTCTTAGCCATTATTTGAGTAAAAATTGGTCAGGTCCAATGAGCAGGAAACAGAAGTAACTGTTACTATGAAAATATCATTTATTTTATCCGGATCAGATAGACAATCTGACAGAAATGAAATCTCTTCTACACGTCAGTGGCCCTATCTCCAGATTTATACATGTCAAAATTAACATAAGCTCGCTTTTCATCGCGTATAACTCGTGCAGTGAAATTTCTTATGATTTTGTACTCATTGTAATTAAAGTTTTACTATGACCTCACTTTTCTTTAGCTTTATCTCTCAATAACATAAAAAATCTTGTATTACTCGTTAATCAAGGACTACATTTTTTAAATCGATAAAACGAATAGGCGCGCGTATATTAAAAATGTGAAGTGAGTTATCAGTAAAAAAAGACACCTTGTCATCAATATCCGAAATATTATACAAACGATTAAAAGGAAATACCACTAGATCCCCAAATTCATTCGTGTAAAAATAGACAAAATCTCGATACATTTTAGGTATGAGTTTATACTCATTTGCTGGCTTAACAGAGTTCAGAATACAAGAAACTAAATCATTGTCAGAGATAGCATCAGCGTTCATGGTATCCACGTAATCTATAATGTCAATATTTTTTGTAAGAATTATATTAATTGCCCTGGCGGTCTTCGGTGTAACACATGTTGGCTTATAAACTAATTGTACTAGATCAAGTCCATCAGTCATTTCCAAAAATCTCAAAGTATCACTACTATTTAAATTTAGCATGCCAATGTTAACATCACCTAAGCAGATGACTTCATAGATGTGCTGTTCATAAGTTTGCAAATAGTAATGAAGTCGATTATAAATTGAGATAGAAACAACAATTAAAAACAAAAGTATATTAGCAAGGGAAAGCTTTGTAGAAAAAATCGGTTGTCTACCACAGTTTATATAAAAATTATTTAAATCCATATTGAAGAGTAAATAATAATAGCACTTTTAAAATGTAAAAATAGCTCACTTAATCGGGAAATATAAACATTGGCTCACTTAGTATGGAACAAAGATAGTATTTACTATTTAATTCTACAGCGTGTGCCAAAATTATACAATAAATTTACGTATCTATTTTGGTTCTCCAAAACACACATTTTGAACCCATAATTACTAGCATTAGTCATTTCTGTTGAAGTGGATTTTATTATTAATGACGTCATAAGTTAAAAGGACAAATGACTATTGGGGGATGGATACAGACTCACAATATATGGTTTGAAAACCAAAATAGACATACCTAGTCATGTTTATAAAATGTATATAAACGACCTATTGAAATTATTGTGTAGTTTTGCCACACCCTCTACATAATTGTTCTACGCAAAAGGATCGTTCATGCTTGTTTAAAGGTCACTAAAGAAATTTTCTACCTAATATTCTTCAAGAATGCTAGAATCCTTATTTAACTAGAATCCCATTTCTTTTAAAATGTAACATAATTCAATAATAACACAAAAACGAAAACTGCGAAGTAATAACAATTTTTATCAAAGGTGTGACAAATGTATTATCATTTCATTTAAAATAACGTAGTTAAAGTTGCTGTTTACTACCGCTAAGCCGGGAGAGATTGAAAGGTTCTCGACTCATCAGATCACCAAATTTCAAAATTTATAAAGACCGATATCAAAAAAATTATAATAAGCCTGAGATGCGTATATAGTGCTTCCCTAAAGTAACGCATAACACTACTGATAATAGAAGGAAACGGTTTTACACCACGGTACATGTTTGTACAAGTCATCATCAAGGTACAGTGTTTCTTCAATCGTTTGCGAACGATATTTTGAGCTATAACCTGGATCTTGGTATAATCAAAATTCAAGAACAATTAGGAAAGAAAAAATAGGAATTGCAATATTTTTGTGACATACATATGCATAATACAACTAATGGATGGACATGGAAGTTTTGAAGATGTATAAGTTGACACTAGAAAAAGTTAGTTTGCCTTGCAACTGATGGTGCACCTACCATGACCGGTATTACTAAGGGAATTGTTGCAAAATTAAAGTTGCATATACACATATACATGTGAAATAAGCATGGTGGCTAAGGATGTCTATGGAAGTAACTACAAAAACACATTTCTTTAGTTGGACATTAATATTGCTTAACAGCCCAAATAACTTTTCAAGATGTAGGTAAATGACGTTCTTTTTCATTATGACGGACAATAATGTCATCTAAACAAACGAATCAGAAGTCGATACCTGAAAGAACTTCATTTATAAATCTCTGAATAGTTGGAGCTGCATTATAGAGACCAAAGGGGATACAGGTAAACTCAAAAAGACCGAAAGGAGTGGTGATAGGTCCAGGTAAATACCTGGTGTTTAGGCATTTATAAAATGGGTATTTATCCGAGTATTTACCCAAGCCTAAGATAAATACCCAAACTGAAGAACTGAAAATGATAGAGTTGTAACACGCAAATATGCAATGTGTATATATTGCAAGATATAAACATGGCAAAGTTAATAAAATGTCCACTATATCCACTATATTAAAAAAAATATTCTTAAAAACTATTCAGTTGTTGAAAGCAATCATATTTATTGTATACTGCGGGAAAGCATTCTCATATACATTTACAAGATAGAAGAGGATATGGGCAAAAACGATTTTATGGGACAGACTTTATTTCCATGTCATTACTATTAGGATGGAAATATGCGAATTGGCAGATATCGCCATTTGGATATTGTACAGAAGTGGCACAATTTTAACCACTAATACTAGAATAAAAAGTTGATGAAATTTTTTGTCATTTACAAATATGTACTTTTTCGAGAACACAGTTATATTTGTATATCTCAATCTGTTTTTGAGATACCAAGTTTTAAACTCAACCTAAATTTGTAGTATTTGATAAAATTAAAAATTTCTTTAATCGTTTTTAAAAAGTCTTAAAAAATCGATTTTTTAAGTTATCTTGATGAAATTTTAACTGTGTCATTTGGAAAGTACGCATTTTCCTGCACTCTTTTTAGCAAACGAAACGGTTTTTGAATATCTCAAATTGTTTTCGAGATAACAGTTTTTGAACTCAACCTTAATTTATAGCATTTTATAAAATTAACAATTCTTGTAAAAAGATAGTTTCTTTCATGCAATTTTAGTTTATAAAACTAAAATTTCTATGTGTTACACAATGTTCGATGTAACTCAACGAAAACCAACACCATCTAATGGTGTAAAATTGCACTTAATAATGCATAATGTGCACCTATTTTACCTACATCCGTTTTAAAATTCACTATGTTATTAATATTTTTAGTGATGTGTATGCTTTCGAGTTGTTTTCTAAATGTAGTATATGTATGACATATACCTATGTCAATAACCGATGGCTTCTCAAAATTGAATGTATATTTCAAGATGTGAGCGTGATGACACAACGCTGTCTTACTATTATTTTCCTGTTTTACGTCGTATTTATGTTGTGACAATCTATGCTTTAAATTCTGTTTTGTTTCACCTATATATGCTTTCTTACAATCAAAACAATCCAACTTATAAACCACATTCTTTCTATCTTACGTCTGTATTCTATCTTTGGTTTGTGTAAGAAAGATTCAACTTATTATTATTGTATTTCGCAAATTTAATTTCCGAATTTTCATATTTTTTAAATGTTTTTGTTATTTTATTAGTCAAATTAGGAATATGACATATTTTGCTATACATTTTATTAGTAGATTGTTCTACATTAAGATCTGTATGTCTATTTATTACATTCTGATCTGCGATTGTATTGTTGTCAGCGTTTATTCTTACCATGTTGCTATACCATGCCCTATTAATCGTTGGATTAGACCACCACGGTACTATTACATATTATATTCAATTAATCAATGATTTAGGGTAGAAGTTCTTTAAAAGAATATTATAAACTTCCTTCCTAATATTGTTCCGATGTGGTTCGTCAGTTAACTTCAACACTCTATTAATTAAATTATTCATTGTATTTAGAATTTGTGGACGAGGATGGTTAGAGTAAAAGTTTAAGATTCTGTCACTCGTTTTTTCTTTCTTGTACCAACAAGTTGTTATTTTATTGGAATTCCTGTTTAATATTACTTTTACATCCAGGAATGGTAATGTGCCATCTATCTCCTTCTCGATTGTAAAATTGATTTTATTTTCATGACTATTCAAGTTCCTTAATAAGATTTCTGTCTTTTCTTTTGGTATCAATACGAAGATATCATTAATATATTTAGCAATAAATAATTGTGGTATTGTTTCCTCTTTTAATTGTGTATCTAATAAGTTATTTAAATAGATACCACTCATATTGACACTCAAACTAGATCCCATGGGCAGACCGTATATTTGTTTGTAAAATTGTCCATCAAATGTAAAAAAGGTGTTGAACAAACACAATTTCAAACCCTGGATAAATAATTTTTTATTTTTTATAGGTATATGCTCTTCAATTTTTGCCCAATTTTCTTCTATTAAATCAATTATTTTATAAACTAAAATTGCATTAAAGATAATACCTCTAAAAAAACAAACGAATATAAAAAAAATAGTTTTTTTCTTTTTAATGAATGTAAAAATAATCATTCATTAATCAAAAATTAATCATCATCAAGTTGTTATGTCATTTGAAATGAGGTAATACTACAACTTATTATTTTTTATGAAACAAAAAAAATACAGATACTGAGGGAAAATGTCTGAGTGAAATTCTTGCAGAAATTTGCTGATGGAATAAGAATGTTTTCAAAGACATGTGTAAACCTGATGACGAAGGATTTTCAGAAAGTATAGTAGGGCCATAAATTGACATTATGTGCAACTTGGAAACTAATGACAGCAATAGCGATGGTACTAGTCTCAAACAATCCCCAGCGGAAAGGTCTAGCGCGGGGTTGCCTAACCTAAGGAGAACATCTTACATGGGCCGCGGCTTGTAGCTTATGTTCTAGTAGAATATTTTGATTATAACTTGTACTTCCGAGTAGAAATGCAGTGGTAGTAGAAATGAACGTAGAGTATGGCAGAAAAAAGAGGAAAGATTAATTAGAGTGCTGAATATATCAAGAAAAATAAGACAAATTTATATATTCATGTACAACATAACGAAAAACCTTTGAGCCTCATATATAAGGAGGTAGTATCATAAAGTTGCGGCACATCAATACGCTCGATAGAAGCATGTTAATACTATACAATGCGTTTGCTGCTCTATACAGATGACATCAAGCCATCAAGAGAGTTTTTTAATATGAGTTCTCTATAATTAAAGAGTATAATATTAAAAGACATTACGAAACCAAGCACACATTAACATACGATTTGTATGTTAGGGTGTGTGGATACAGCACACGCACAAGAAACTTGCAACTGTGTAAAGGAAAAATAATACCGAAGTCGTCGTTCGAGCAAGTTTTCATCATGTAGCACACATTTTGGGTAGGGAAGCGAACATTTTTTCAGAAGGAGAATGTGTGAATTCTACTGTATGTTGAGCATTTGATTTAATTAAAGTTTGTAGTATTAGTTAAGTAATATTATTATTATTGTACATTCAAATAAACATGCACAAATAAATGTTTTTTGAAGGTTGTATTATCATTTATTTTCTCAACTTTGACACCCTATATCTCGGAAACGAAGTATTTCCGGACTCATGTTTATAAGAACTTTTGTACTTAGAATACCGTGTGTCCCTCAAAAGCGGCTCACTCCCATATTTTTTTAAAAGTATTAGTGTATAAAAAAACTATTTGAAATGCATAATTAGACCAGGAAAACGGATTGTGAGGACACGAATTAAATCATTTTGTACTTCCCGTTATACCGGATGTGAATACTAATTTCGTTACTTTAATAAATTTGATTTTTTTTCTTCAGGTGAGTAGACGGCATTATTTTTTAACGTTTTACAATCTTCTGAAAATGCATTGACGGATAGTAGCTAGGTTAAGAGTATAAATATAATAAGAGTATAAAGAGTATAAAGTATGCTTTGTTCCTCTTGAATTGCTATTTCACAAGCAATGATCACTGCTATGCTTTAGTCAATGGTTCTTTCTAAATAATTGTGTAAATTAAAAGTGGTATCGAATTAATTCTAAAAGAAAAACGCGAACAATTAAATTCAATTCAATTATTTTTGATCTTTTTTATGTTATCCTAATTAAGTTACACTATTTGAGTCTAACGTTATGTCAAATTGCCAGCAATTGTTTTTTCTATAACCACCTGGACAGCTTTTAATTAAGATAAAGTAAACAATCCAAATCATAACATATGATTAACATAGTACTTTATAAGTAACTATCAGCTGCAGAACATTTAGTGTAAAAGAACAAAAATAAAGAAAAAGAATAAAAGAATAAAAAATTATTAAATTAAATTTAATTATTTGTTCCCATTTTTCTGTTAATGCTAATTTAATACAATTGTTTTTTTACACCACTATTAAAAACGAACCGCTGAATAAAGCAAAACAGTAATCACTGCACGAGAAACAGCAAATCATAGAGAACATAACGTAGTTTATACTATTATCCTAGCTACTATGCATTAAAAGTTATAACACATTTTCCGAAACTAGTAAAACGTCAAAAAAAATAACGAAACTATTTTTTTTCGAAACTTAGAAATTTTTTCGAAAATTTTTTCAAATAAAAGTTATGTTGTTTGCCTATCTGAAGAAAAAAAATTTAGATTTAAAAAAATTGCGAAATTAATGCCCACTTGGGGTATAACCGGAAATCCAAAGACAACAATTTCATGTTGTAATAATCCACTTTAATTATCATATATTATATTATAATCCACTCTAATTATGCATTCCAAATGGTTTTCTGATATCATCAACACTAAAAAAAATATGGGGATGAGCCACTTTTGAAGGACACCCGGTATAACAAAAGGGAATCACCCCTTAAAATTAAAGTCATCACGTAAGTTATATATACAGGTGTGTATAAAAAGATTTTCCATTTATAGTGTCTCTGTATCTCGGTTCCTTAACACTATTCATGTATAGGGTGTACCATCGCTTGTGGTATTGGCTTTTTTTGCCGTCTAAATTTCAAGATAGAAACTCCAAATTCGGTATGCATTAAACCACCCTACTTGGGCAGGTGTTGATCATGTCAAATTTTTTTTTATTGCATGGTTTGCAAATAATCTGCAAAAATGTTAAAAATAATAAAATTTATGGTTTTATATTTTAACAGTTCTTATACCATATTGTGTGGGAGTCATAGTAAAGTAAATTTACACAAAAAAATTTGAGATTCGTTCATTATTTTGGATAAAAACGAAGAAAAATGAAATGGCAGTTAAATTTATGATACCGTGGTTCGAGACTACTACCCTTACCAGGAGCCGTCCGTTCAATGCCGGTAGGGTAATAAACCAACCGACCAATCCATTTTTGATTTTTGGTCTTAACCTGGTGAGGTTTAAAATTTATTTTTAAATGAACATAATTTTTTAATTTAATATTAAGGAATCTAAATGTTTTTAAATGTAACAAAACCTTGTTGTTAGAAAGGTTAAAAAATTAACGGTTAAAGGTTAAATTCGTCTGGTTTTGCCTGACGAATTTTTTACCTAATTAAATGAAAATCAACAAAAAATATGACGTGAGTTTGTCAGTTCAATACAAAATTTTTTGGAATTTCCTAGAGATTGTACCTGAAGAAAATAATTAGGACAAAAATTACGTTTCACAGAATTATTATTTTCTTTTCTTTTTATACCTTCGCAGGTATAATTTTGAAGTGCTTTTATTTTTTTGGTTCAGTTTACATGTGACTTTCTTAGAGTTGACTTAAAAGTTGTGCAAGCCACTCATTGTTCAATGCTTGCTTAGCATCGCGGATTTATTCAGAAAGATTTCCGGATAGAGTCATACCTGATCCGAGAACATTTCAAAGGCTTGTGGATGCTCTTATGAAAGCTGGCTCCTTTAAACCTAAGCAGAGAACTGTGGCAGAAAAGCTCTAAACCTTCTGGATAACGATCCACAGATAAGTGTTCGAGAGATAAGTCGTCAATGTGAAGTTACAAAGACGTCAGTTTAGAGAGTGCTCACCTTTATTTATAGATATCACCCATATCATATCAACTTGCACCAAGAGTTACATGGTGATGATTTCTTGTATTGAAAAAATTTCTTTGTGTGGAATTTAAATCAAATGAATATGAATAAGAACTTCTTTCAAAGCGTATTGTTTACCGATAAAGCAAGTTTTAAATTGTGTGAAAATGTCAATAAACATAACTTACATTGAATGCGAGAAGGAAAACAGAGACATGTACGCAAACTTTATTCAAAATGAATTGGACAATTATTTACAGGACATGCCATTATTAAATATGGCAGGTAATAATTTGTAGATGCAACAAGATTACTCCTGAAATGGAACAGATGCTATCCACAAAAAATTTCTCGAAATATGAATAGACCGATGGATTTCTTTGTGTGGGGTATGATGAAAAACATTGTTTATCAAAGAGTATCAACAACCTAAGAAGATATGCAGCAACACATTATTATTGCGTTTCAAGAAATTAATCGACGACACTTAGCAGATAATGTGCAACCTTCATTTAGACACAGATTAGAAATGTGTATTAATACAATAACACACAATTAATATAATAAAGGAACTTTTTATTATTAATGTTCTTGTTTAATTGTTTATAAATTAGATGACAATTTTGTCCAGGTAAAAACGGCAATTGAAGCTTTTTAACAATAAAATTTTACTAGATTGATTAAATTCATTTAAATACCTTAATATTAAATTAAAAACTTATGTTCATTTAAAAATAAGTTTAATATTAAGCCTCACCAGGTTAGAACAAAAAATCATCATTGAGCTGGTCGGTTGGTTTATTACCCTACCGGCAACAAACAAGCGGCTCCTAGTAAGGGTAGTAGTCTCGAACCACGGTATCATAAATTTAAGTGTCATATCATTTTTCTTCATTTTTATCCAAAATAATGATGGAATTTCAATTTTTTTGTGTGAATTTACTTTACTATCACTCCCACACAATATGGTATATGAACTGTTAAAAAACAAAACCATAAGTTTTGTCATTTTTTACATTTTTGCAAATTATTCGCAAACCGTGTAATAAAAAACATATTTGACATGATCACCACTTGTCCAAGTAGGGTGGTTTAATACATACCGAATTTGAAGTTAGTATCTTGAAATTTAGACGTCAAAAAAGCCAATACCACAACCGATGGGACACCCTGTACTTTGTCGCTTACGTGGGACATCCTCTGTATACATAGACGTAAATACATTTCCAGCCAAATTACAACTATTTATACAACAAAGTGAAAGGGAAAAGTTGGTGCATTTCCTAACGTGTTCTATACTGAAGAAGGATGTTTGCTTCCCAAAAAGAAGAATGATTGAACTGTTAAGACTGCTTAGCAATCACTTTAACGAGAGGTTTGCAGATTTTCATGAGCTGAAGAATGACATCCAAATCTTTTAAAATCCATTTTCATTGATGTGTCACTGCACCAATTGAATTACTATTACAACTCATTGAGGTACAATGTCAAACATTCATGAAAGATAACTTTTAAGAAAAGGATTTATTGACGTTTTATGAAGAACTACTCGCAAAGAATTATCCTAAGATCATTATTGCATTTGAGAGCATATACGTATGCGAACAAACGATGTAAGTATTGAAACCTAATTTCACTTATTGGTATCTGAAAAACATCTAATTTCACATTAGCTATTAATAATGAATTATATAATAATTACTAATTATAAAAACATATAATATATTTGATAAATTTATGCCCTGTGTAATATTGCCTTTTAAAAATATTTTACTTATGCATGGATTTTGATCCGCGCAATCTGGAACCAATGTGGCCCCCATACGAATAAAGGTTGGGTACCACTGGACTAGAGTATGAAGAGATAAATTTTATTCTTTTTAAGCTCTGTTCATCCTTAATTTTTTTGTTTCGTTAATTTTTTTATTTAATTAATTTTTGAATTTCCTTAATTTTTGTCAATAAAATAAACACTCTTTCATAGTGCAATTATAATTGATTCAGTAACGTTTGCAAAGGTAAAAACAAATGGAAAGTTTTATTTTAAATTCAACTTAACTGTGAGAAATTTTTTGCCGTAAGTGTTAATTTTAGTGCCATTAGCTGCACAAAGAAGACGGTATCTTGTTTATATTTGAAAAAACGTTTGAATGATATAACCGAAATATTGGCGCCAGTATCAATTAAAAAAATTAGACTATTTTGACCTTCATATATAAAGTCAGGTATTAAATAAATTTGCCAAAAGTTAAGATTCACTTATATTAGTCTTATTTTTGAGTTTAGAAAACAAGTTCTAAATGTTTACATGAAAAAAAAAACACGTTGGGTCATACTTTTTGGGTTTACATTTCACTTAAATATTTTTGAATGAAAAGATATGATTTTTTGATTAAAAGCCATCCAAATAAAATTTGTTCTAATACTGTTGAAAAACAAGTAATTTTCAAAGATTGATATCTTCGTTTCTAATCAAGTTGGAACGATTACTTTAGACGTAATCAAAGCTAAATCTTCTAAGAATATTAATAGAATATATTAGAATATTATAGATTATTAAAATTTTGCTTTTTAAATATTTTTGGATAGAAATATACGATTTTTTTGATTAAATGTAATTCAATTAAAATTTGTTGGAATATCGTTAAAAAACAAGTAATTTTCAAAAATTGATGTTCGATCCTCATGAAGTTGGAATGATTATTTTAGACATAAATTTATTATATATTTATTTACACCAAATTTCGCCTCTTACATATTTTTGGAGCAAAAAAATATGACTTTTTGAGTAAATGCAACTCAAAAAAATTTCTTATAGTCAAAAATCAAGTAATTTTCAAAGATTGACATCTTCGTCTCTAATAAAGTTGAAGGAATACCTTACTTGAATTAAACTTAATCTTCATAGAATATTTACACAAAATTTTACTTCTTACATATATTTGGGGCAAAAGATATGATTTTTTGATCAAATGTAATCTAAATCAAATATGCTTAAAGTCGTTAAATACCAGTAATTTGCCAAGATTAATATTTTCGTCTCTTATGAAGTTAGAACGATTATGTGGATGTAAACTAAAGCTCAATTTTCATAGAATATATACACCAAATTTCATTTCTTAACTAGTTTCGTAATAAAAATGTCGGAAAAAAATTAAAACCTACATCAAAAAGTTGAAACATTTAAATCTTTAGACCCTTTCTCAGGGTACTTTCCATAAACCGATTTCAAATAAATTTGTCGAAATTATGCATTACATTTGGGAAGCATTGTATAATCATTATATTGAAATAAAGAAATAAATTATTACTTTACAATAAATAAAATTATAATGTTAGTATAAATCACATAAATAATCGTAATTTTAAAGTATAAATTCGTGTGTCCACACAACTATTTGTCATAGTGGTTTAATTTTAAATCGAGCAGTAATATCTAAAAATAAATTTTATTTTCTCCTAAAGTGTTTTTAAACATCATCACATGTCCCCATCGCCTCAACGCTTTTTTAAACCACAATCATGTAAGTGGTGTTAATTGATATTCTTATCAAAAAATTGTAATCTAATATTGGACTATGATAACACACTAAAAAAATACATTGCAAAACACACTCAAATAATGTCTAGCCTTTTTTAAACCAATAAAAAGTTAAGAATCTTACCTGCTCATCGCCGTTACTTCCTGAAGCCTCTTTTTTCTCGTCATTTTTACCATTACCATCCGAAGGACTTGAATTGCCCGAATTTTCTTTATCGTTATCGCTATTATTCGAACTTGGTACAACATATGGTAAAGCTTGGGATCGTTGAGAACTATTTTTACCATTTCGGCTTTGCCCGGTTTCTTGTTCCGCAGTAGAACTTTGAGGGATAACAATTTTTAAGGGTGGAACCTTAAGGTTTCCTTCAGATTTTCCATCCTCCACTTCCGCATCACTTGTACTCGTCGGTTTCGGACTTGGGCAAGGACTTTTCTTTTCAACCGCATTTTTCACCGCCGTTAAAGCACTCGATTTCCCTTGTGCCCCACCTGTTTGTTTTCCGGAAGCTGATTTTCCCTGACCACTAGATCGTTGAGGTGTAGACGTTTTCTGTTCTTTTCCTGATTCGTCTTTACGTTTCTTTCTGCGAAATTCTTCATCGTTTGTACTTTCATCTTGGTTCTCAGAAACTTCCGAAAACGATCTTTTATTATCCTCTCCTTGTGTTGTTGATTGATTAGCAGATTCCGCATCGTCATTTTCCATATCGGCGGGTTCGCTACTTTTTCTATCGGGAGAAGATTCGGTCTCTTTTACTGATTTAAATTCGTAAACATCTTCGGAACCCTTCGACGTATCCATATTTTCTTCTGATCCGCTCGTTGTTTTTTGTTTATTGCTTTCGGTGACTTTTTTATCATCCCTCGAACGCGGTTGTGCTCTTGTAACGTTGGACTCTATAATAAAATTATAAACCGGTTATTATGTTTCTCTTTTATGTAGTAGTATCTAATAAGCGTTGTGATAATGGAATAAACCCAGAAATGAACGTGTTTGTAATTTTTATGGCGCAATTAAAATTGAACAACTGTAAAAACGCCTACTAATTTAGTAATTATACAGAAACTAGACTCATTATTCAATACTGAGTAAGAATGACATGATTATTTGCTATTTGTAGATATGAGAAGAATGTGTTTGTTTTAAATAAAGTAAATTTTTAAACAGCGTGTTAGTTCTTTTTAAAACGTTTAAATACTTTAACATCAGGACAAATTGGTATTGGAAATAAAGTGGACAATTTTCATGTTACCTTGAAAAATTGAAAAGAAAAACAACGCAAATTGATTTGAACATTTATCGAAAATTACAAACGTTTAATCCTGACCTTTTTACTATATTTTCTACTATCACATACAGTTAAAAATTAACGATTTAGTGTTTTATGTAATAGGAAGTGACTAAATTGTGCAAACAGTTTTTTATCAGTAAATTAAGTTGTCTTATCAAAAAGATTTTACCAATATGTTTCTCATACAACAAAAGTGTATTATAAACATTCAAGCCAATGCCGACGTTGTCAAATAAATACTAGAAGCAAATACTACTAGTAATGATATACAGACTGCTCGCGCTCGAGCTGCGGATAGGCTTAACGTAAGTGGGAAAAGAACGGCATAAGGTTTCTATTAGTTAACACAGAACAGATATACTATGTTTACTTCTCAGGCCGATTGGAGTTGATATGTATTTCTTTATCTAACTCATTAAAGTCCTATGCCTTGTCTAACACATTGAAAAGCCCTATCCGCAGGTTGCTGCAACCGCACGAAACTCGTAGTGCGACGGAGACAGACGTAATCAACCGCACCGTTCTAGCCGTGATACTCGTACGGAGGGCGGTACAATGCGATTTTATACAAATTGGGAATTTATCTTTTTAATTTTATTAAAAATGAAATCTTTAGAGGTTCTAAAAAATTGATTTTTATTTTAACAAAAAATCGAAATTCTCTTACTTTTTCGCACAGAGCTATGACATCATTCCTAGACAGGCGTCAAATCATCCCAGAAGAACGATAAAGACTGGTTTTTACTCATTTACTGCATTTGTTTAGCGATTGTGGTTGGGTTAGTGTGCCTAGCGATTTCGCTAAAATTTGTAGTGCACAATTTCTCAAAATGGAGTATTATACGCCCGAAGAAAAGTTGTTTATGATAAAGCAATTTTATGGTGGTAATTCTGCGGAAGTATGTCGCGATTTATTTGCTGTGAACTATCCGGAAAGGCCAATTCCTTCTGCAAATACCATACGAAATACAGTGAAATATTTCGAATCAAATTTCACATTAATAAATAATAAAAACAAAAATGAAGCAGAAGATAACATCAGCACTTTGGAGATTGCAATATGTGCATTAGCAGAATTGAATCCGCACAAATCTTCTCGCGAAATTGCCCGTGAAATTGGTATTGGAGCAACAACAGTGCTAAAAATTTTACATAAGCATAAATACCGGTAAATTAAATTTAAATAACATAAATTTGTACAACCGGTTGGGTTATTGTTCAGCTCAAGAGGGTGGTTTATTTGAACATTTATTAAATAAATGAGGAGAATTATGTTTCATTTTATTTGTTTTATATTTTTTTTTATTGGTATGAAGTTATGATGAAAATTTGTTGCTGTAATATTTTTGCACTAAAATGATCTGATGCTTCATAACTAAGAAAATTACTAGTACTGTGTACCAGGGATTTATTTCTTTTTAATTTTAACAAATCCTTCTTATTTTACATAATTTTACAAATTGTGGTTAGTAAAAACAATTGATAACTAACTTTAATAAAAACCACCCGTTCTCAAAGCATTAAAGGTTTCGATATCTGAGAGCGCAAGCTCCGCCCACTTACGGTCGCCCAGCTATTGCTAATGCATCTATCCGCAGGTCGGCCGCGTGCAGTCTGTATAAGAAATACTGAAGTAAAGATTCTACTAAAGATATTAGAAAACCATCTTCGTCTCCACAAGAAGAGATGAGATTGAAATAAGATCTCGAATCAGGGAAACAAAAAAATTTTGAAAGTTGTTAAATGAAATTCTGTGGGTTACGAAGATTTTCAAAAAAGAACATTTAATATCTACAACGTAAATTAGGATACTTTTTAAACATTACTATTTGTGTTATGTGGTCGGTTTACACCACTAGATAATAAATAAAAACACCAGAAAAAGTATTGTTTTTATTATAATTTACGTCATAGAAAATATCTGGTTGACATTAGAGATGTCCGCGTGAGTGACCTTTTATGCCCGCTCACGATTTAGACCTAGGCGGGTCACGCACGC
Organism: Onthophagus sagittarius; assembly: GCA_036711965.1. Lineage (NCBI taxonomy): Eukaryota > Metazoa > Arthropoda > Insecta > Coleoptera > Scarabaeidae > Onthophagus > Onthophagus sagittarius. The sequence goes on from JASERS010000001.1 coordinate 52,703,572, forward strand.
CACTCACGTGAATGTCCTACATAAATCACGTGAGTCACGCGTGGGTCACATCGATTCACGAGATTTACGCTCGATCAGGTGATCAAATGTATGAATCATGTTTGATTACTTATTAATTTGATTATAAATTAATCGTGTTTGACCGAATAGCAGCATTAAAAGAGTGTTTAGTTTTATTTATTATGTTCTGAAATAAATGAGACTGTTATAAAATTTAAATAAATAATAAAAGCTGGCATATTCTTATGAGTAATGCCTCCTTTAACGTTTTAAATATCTTCCGCAATTCATCATAAATTTCAATTAAATTTTGTTCTATTTCATTAGTTTATAGAATGTTTTTTCAATAAATAAAATCTATCTACGCTAAAATGGTATTTACTTAAAAATTAACTAGAATTTTGACCTCAACATTTAGCTACTGAAAACATTACTATGTTAATCCTCTGGAAAATTTCAGAAATTTTATTCGGATCAATAAGTATTATAGTAACAAAACGAAGTATAGTACAGAAGTTATAAACTTTAAAAAGTACTGTATAGATAACAACGTACAAGTCTTTTACAAGATCGCGTTACAACGCAAACTTTATTTTGTTACGAAATTTTACTTGCTGGCACAGCTTTCAGAAAACAAACAAATTGTTCAGGCCTAACGATCGCCGGTGTCCCAAAGTACCACCTCCCTTCAAAAAAAGAAGTCAAGTTGCCAACACAGAAAAGGCTACTAATGTCCGTGCCAGATGTCAAGGCCACTCACTTTAGAGATCGATATCTTTGAAATCTCTCGATGAAAAAAATTGCGGTAAGATTATTGTAATCAGTGAACATTTCTGTGTACCATAGGTTAATTTGAAAATTTAGTTGTTGTCGGCACTCTCTCGATTTTTGAGAGTGCCGACAACATTGTCTAATTCGCGATTTTTTTTTGTCAAAAACTAGATGACAAATAAGTTTCAAATTTGAATTGGTTGTAATCCGATGTGTTCTTAATGTGGGGCATTTTTTTATATTTTATCGATATTCCCTTTACTTTCACGGAAATTCGCGGTTTAGTAAGATACTATTATTTCAAAACACCCTTCGATTATAACACTCTTAACGCATAACATTCACACATAGAAAGAGGAAGACGAAATTGAAGACAACACTTCATGATTTCAAAGATTTGAGGTCTATATAATCCTCTATTGCATTGCAAATACTAATTTTCAACAATATGTAAATATTATTAATATCCATTCTTGGGATGATTTAAGAAGATTTGTTGCTAAAAAATAACAACAAAATAAGAACAATAAGAAACAGGACACTAAACCTTAACCTGCAGTCCATTATTATATATGTGGTTGGAACAATTGACAGTAGTTCATACTATAAACAAGTTGGTAGTCTTCAAAATGACTACCATTTTGACAGGAGTTTGAAGACAAAACAGCTCATGCTGCCAACAAGTTGGCAGGCTCCATACTGATGGCATTAAGGGAGCATATTGCAGTCATAATAGGTGATGCTACTAACAAACTGGCAGTGTTTAAGATTATGTACAGTGTTTGGAACAGTAACAGCTCATGATGCCAATAAGTTGGCAAACTTCAAACTGATAAGTAGGATTTTCAAGGTATAAAAACTCATACAACCAACATGTTGGCAATTTTTACGATAATATATAATGTTTGGAACAGTAATAGCTCATGCTGCTAATGATTTGGCTGTCTTTAAGATAACGCCAACAAGTGGTAGCATTAGCTTCTTAACATCTTGAAGATAATGTACAACATTTGGTAGAGTAATAGATAATGCTGCCAAAAAGCTGACAGTTATTTTTTTGCTTATCTGATACTTTAATATTTTATTCCAAATTTCAATTAAGAAATGTACAGTTGAAAAGTTTAAATAATCTATAATTTATGATAGGCCCTCGTAGTGAACAAGTCCAGGTGCACACTTCATTTTCATAGAATTATTATTATTTTAGAATTATACTTTTATAGAAATATAAATGTTAAATAAATTGTTGTATTTTCACACAACAATCTGTCCGACATTCGGTAAAATATTATTAAAAAATCGGTCCAATCATGCACTCACGTGAGTGGTTCAAAAATTGATGCCCACTCACGGTGGGTCACGCATGACCCATCGTGACTCACGTAATTTGCACATTTCTAGTTGATATGGATCAAACTTCCTAGAAATATCTACTTAACAGTAATTAGCATGGACTTAGTACCACCGTGTATGGAAAAATTAGTGAAGTAATACGAAAACATTTTGCAGCAATAAAATTCAATAATAGAAGATATTGGAAAAAGAACAACTTATAAACGTACCATAAAACGCATAATGACGCAAAGAAAAGCAACGGGAAGAACCAAGAACAATTTTACTTTATAAAAACAATCTTTTATTAAATGTAATAAGCAAGGTAAAGTGTTTTAATAATATGTCTGAATATCCAGAAACAGAACGGATTCTTCAATACAAAAAATCGATTTAGGCAAAATTTGATTCGTGCACAAGGAATTTATCAAGCTAAAAATACCTGAGATAATGCAGATTGAAGAAGGCAGCATCCCCATCGAAGAGGCCCTCAAACAGATAAGAGAAAACGAAGACTTGCCCAGCCACATCGTATACCTCGCCAAACACTCCCTTAACAATGCCTATTTTCTGTTTGACGGCCAGATTTACAAGCAGGTAGAAGGAGCAGCTATCATTGTCCCAAGATATCGCTAACTTATTTATGATTTACCTTGAGAAGAAAGCGTTAAGGAAGGCCAGATAGAAACCGAATTCATGGATTCTGTACGTCGATGACATCTTCGTAATTTTTGTCTTTTGAAAAAGAAAAGCTCCAGGAATGTCAAGGATATTTGAATACCATTCAAAGATCCAGTTCACCACGGAAATAGAAGAAAACGCACACCTTCCATTTAGAGCCTCCAGCATACTGTATATAGAAAGCCTACCCACACGAACCAATACCTAAACGCCTTTTCCATTAAAGTTGCCGTTGGAATAGGATTTTTCGGCAAATAACTTTTTAAATGTTACAACATATTTTTATTTTTTAATTCTGCATCGACTGACACAAAAATATGTAGGGAGTCCAATTGAATATAAGAAAGATAATACGCTTTAAAGTTTGAAAATTTGACACTACATTTTGGCCAGCCTGTATAAATTTGAACCGGCAAAACTTGGTTCAATCCAAAAATGTGAGAAAAGATATCGTGCAATTTACAAAAATTTATTATCATGGCGTCACACTTTTTTGGGACATCCTGCATAATCAAAAATAATTTCCTGACATGCGGTCAGAGATACAACATAAGCCTGCATAATATTAAACTTCTAACTTAGTTAATAACTGAGATACAGAAAACGTGAGCTGAGGTGAAGGACCCTTTTAATGAGGTTTTTAAAGTTCTATGGAATCCTTCCATCATTCCATTACTCTGCGGATGATATGTTGGTTTATAAATTTGAAATGTACAAAAAATCTCAAGTTTTCTTTGATGGTGTGTAAGAGAGTGAGGTATTTCAAAATGAGAGAAATAATGAGTATATAATGTTTTGGGAATTGTAGAGTAATGTTGAGTTCATAATTTTGATTTTGAGTTTCTAGAAGAAGTTCAAGTTCTTTATCTGAAGATTGAGCTTCTTGAAAAGTACAAATGTCTAATTCATGTAATTCAAAGGAATCAACATAATTATCGAACTTAGGAAGAGTACAGGTTATAAACAATATTTGCATCACCTTTCATATACAGGTGTCCCGAAAAAAAGTACAGAAAACAGTACCACGTAGATTCTTTGATCCAAAAGATTAAGGCTGACGCTCAAAGTTCTTGAAAAAAGTCATATATTTTGTTATATTTGGAGAATATGTCAACATATTTTAATGAGATTCACTGTTTATTTATTTATCAGTGGAAGATATGTTTTAATGCATATAATAACTTTATCATCCAAATTTAGTTTAGAATCATTTTCAAATTGTTTAAAATTCCCAACGAATTAATTCAATAGTCTAACTTATCTAAACTTGTTTAAAATCATCAAAAATATTCAATAATAAATAATTAGGTAAATATGCCTTTCATAGTACACAATTACCTCAGGTCTAACAGCTAATAATTGTCTAAAAATGTCTCTTTGTGTAAAAATACGTATCTAATAGTCTAAATATGGTTAGCAATATATGAAATCTTTGAAAGTAAGCTAATATTGTTATTAAAACAAGTCTCACCAAATGTTGGGACTAAATTAAAAAAAAAAGCTCGTTTTCAGTCATTATTATTCATCAACTTATGAGGTGGGGGTATACAATTGGCTAAAGAGGTAATCGGAGGCAAAAATTGGAAGAAAAAACAAGAGTTCTAAAATCGTATCAATCACATCATCATGAATTCAAACACAACAATGGTTAGACAAGCAATATATAAAAATATAAAATATTTTTAACGAATAATATATAATCTACGACATTTAATCAATAATAATGATGGGATATATATTAGTAAAAAAAATACTAATATATTTATCAGTATTTTTTGTAATTCTTCTCAAAACTGTCAAGATTTTAATTATAATCTAACAGCGACTTAATTTATTTAAAACGATTACTATTTCAACTTTAAAACGCTTAAACACATTTTGCAACAGATATAATTTCTGTGAAATGAGAAATAAATTATACTAATTAGCTACGTATTTAAACTATTATCTCTTTTAATAATCGAATTAGCCTCCGAGATACATAATCATTTATACATATATTTCAACTTACATAATCAACAGTGAGTAATGAAGTAATGGATATGCAGTAAGTATTTCAAAATCATCAATAGTTACGAAATAAAAAATGGTGTTTAATTCAAAATAAACCAACAATTTTATCATAATATCCACTACAAATTAACTTTACTTGAATTATGAGAAATTCATGATGTTTCAATACTGAACCCAAAAAATATACTGATGTAAAATTGACTTCTTCTGTAAACTTCGTACGTATTGTAAATTTTGATATAGGTACAAAATCTTAACACAACTAATGCAGTTCTATGACTTAAATTTCTAAATATTTATATATCGTAATGATATTGGCCGAGATGGCGTAGATATTCAAAAAATTCTCTCCGCCACATAGACTCCGTTAGCTATAATTATTTTCTCGGACATATTCTCCGAACCGGTAGCGAATGTGCTGAAGATGGAAACAGTTTATTGTCACAATTACGAGTACAACCAGTAGAGAATGAAGAAAGTGTTCAAGATGCTACTCGCTCTTCGACTGTGTAAATGTCCATGTTCTCTAACATCTCTTCTAACATAAATGAAATACATAAACAGAATCTGTGGTGAATACCCAAATACGTGACGTAAAGTAAACAGTGACAACATATTAAATGAACTGAAACCAGAACTAACAGTGGCACCAAGATTAGAACTATTATCGGATTCAAAAGATTTTATCCCTAACTTTGAAGGCGAATAACAAAGAAACTACTCCATAGAAAAAATTGAGACTTGCTTTGTTTGATGCGCAATTTAATTAGAGATAAATTTGATAACTTTTTTCACCCTGTCGTGTAGTAATTATCATATATTATGCAACAAGACGATCGAAAATACCCGATAATACAAGACGTATTGCCTGAAATACCATGAGACCCAAGGTCCAGTAGTATTTCAAAAAGGCAATACGTCAAGATTCGGGTATTTTCGATTATCGAATTGTATACGGGTAGACTTATTTCATGAATAAAAAATATATTTTTAGAAATTTAAATTGAAAAATTTGCGTTATTTATTCATAAATTGCATTGATTGTTATGGAAACTTTCATGGATATCTTGAAATTATTTGAATATCATACCAGCGATTATACGAACCTTTGTATTAAAAGATTATACAAAGGTTGGTATAATCGTTCTCCATGGTGACGGCCTAATAACCGCTGAAATACTCGTAATTGACGAAAAATTGCGAATTTTTATTGGTTATTCACGTTATGAATGAAATAGTCACAGGTATAATAAAAAAATATACCCAATTTCGGTTGATCTGCAAAGAAGTTCGACTTTGCTTTTTTTTTTCAAAAACTATTTGGCAAAAAAAATCAAATATGAACTGGTCGTAACCTGATGTATTCTTAATGGGGGGCATATTTTATCAATATTTCATGGGAAATTATCCCACGTTATAAAGAATTCTATTAGTTCTATTTTTAGTTTAACTGACACCGGTCCTAACAGCCTTTCTACTAACACTGTTATAGTTAGTTATAGATATAAGTTTGGATACTAGTTGTTAGAAACAGATTAAACTTTAGACAAAATAGAACCTGTCTTAAAACTTTTTAAATGTAAAACAAAAATAAGCAAATTCAGGTATAGAGATGAATGAAAAGTCATTGTTGAAGGTTTTTGTGACGTGAGGTGGATAGAAGTTTTCAACAATAAGGACAGAATCGACAAAATGGAAAGATTCAAGCCAAGATAATAGCTTGAGTCAGAAACATTCTGGGTCCCTTGATTATCAAATCACTTCCATCCACATCCCTTCCACAATCCTTCTCCCTTCACTTCCCTATATTTCCTTTCTCCATACAAACACATTTCCCTTCCTAAACCATAGTAACAACTCCTTTCCTTCTCACATCACAAAAAAACCTACAACAATGATTTTTAATTCATCTTTATACCTGAATTTGCTTGTTTGTTCTACATTTAAAAAGTTTTTTTAAAAACAACTTCACTGACGTAGAACGTAACAATCAACAAACCAATGATAACACCACCATTTTATCAAATCTCTCGTTGTGCATAAAAATAGTTCTATAAATAAATAATCAAAAAAGCCTAACAAAATTACAATAGTAACAATAAAATGTTAAGTATTTTACATATTTTAAAAAACTTAATGCATTCCTAGACGTAAGTTTCAATATTTAATTAATCACATAACGTAACCTAAAAAGATATACAATAATAAACATAATGTATCTCTAAACTAAAATGTTAAAAACTTTCCAAATGCAGGTGACTCCTGAAGATGATTCATAAAGCGAATCGAAATCGGTAATGTTGAAAGCAACTAAGAGATAGCCAGTTTCTAAAAGTGCATAACTTATTTAACGTTAAAATAAAAATGGAAGAAAAACCGATAAAATTTATAATACTAATTAAGATTTAACATATTACGATATTAGTTTTCATCTGCAAGATATTAACAAAAAATCTTCCCCTAACTTTTAACAGTTAATCTCTAACTACTCTAAAATATTCATTGACCAGCATTGATATTAAGATTACTTGAAAAATTAATCCCCCCAGCATTACTTCTGGTTTTTATTTATAATTCGCGTAAATCGCTTTAGGAGGACGGAAAAAATGGTCAATAGTTCTTAGGAGTTTTATCTTTTAAGTTTTATACTTAAAACGTTTTTGTTGTAAGCTTTGTTTGTTGGCGCAAATAAATTTTGGGAAACGTAATTATTTGACAGTCGTTCTAGACTAAACCGCATCCTACCAAACTTTACCGCTATTTTCTACGAAACCGTATGAAATATAAAAAAATATCATACTTAATACGAACATATTAGGCTACTGTCTACTGATTTTTTGTCAAATAATTTTTAAGAACAACAAAACGAACAACGTTAGCGGAATTATCAAAAATCGTGAAAGCAACAAATTTCAAATTCACAAATAAAAAGTAGAAATGGTCATCGAATACCACAAACAAAATATATCGATTTTTAAACTGACGGGTATTGATTTTTAAAATTACGCCAAGAAATATTTATTCTCGTGTTGATTCAAACTGTTAAAACGGTACTAAATGAAATAAACCATCACAAAGTTAGTACCCCATTCTCACTTACCGGATTTTGTATAACATAAATACTGATTATATTTAGTTTTCATCAATATAATTTAAAGTGGGTAGTTGAAAGAATAGGTTGCAAGACTGTATTTTTTTGAGACTGCTGCCATACAGGATATTGCTCCGTTGATTATTCAGCACTGTCATTTCCAAAAAAATTCAAAGTTATTATAAAATTGCAGAAATTGTGACGGGAAAATCAAATGACTTACAAATGAACAAAGTAAAAAAATAAAATTTCGTATACAATACAGAACGCGTATCTTTACGTGAAATCGTAAAAATAATGAAGCACAATTCTATTACACAATACGTGGAGCGGAATTATAAGACAGATAAAGTTAACAAAGCACTATGAAATGTAAATTGTTTAACACTCACACGAAGGTATTATTTATTCCTACGTCATGAACTCCATAAGAATCCTTCTTCAGTGGCGACAAATTATATTGAAAACTTGGTTTTAAAAGTCGAAAATTATATAGATTAATAAAATAGTATACAGGGTGTCTCACCTAACTGGTTCATTAGAACTTATTTAGGTTCCACTATTCGCAGACGCTTGAAATTTTGGTAACATTTCGGTTGTTCATTCCGATCTATTAATGTAAAATATTTTCAAGATGGCCACCACTTCCGGTACACCGGAAGTAGGCCTCAACTTCGTTATTTTAAATGGAATGCTACAGTTTTTATTACACCATTCAATTATACGTAAGGAAATATGTTGACTTTGATAATAGTTATTGGTACCTAGCGCCTTTTGTTTTCGAGTTATTTTGATTTTAAGTGTTTGGCAAATATCACCATGCTGTTTAAAAGCACATATCTCAGCCAATGTTAATTCAAAAACGTTTTGCATTGGTGCGATAGCTCTTCAGATACTGTCAAATAGATTGTCACTTGTTATATCAGTGTACCTTATACAGCGTGATCAAAAATTTAATTACGGTTTCGCTGTATTCAATTGCGAGAAAGTCGAAAATTTTAAATGGAACGCCCCATATCTTTTTAGCCTATCAAAACGGAACTTTAATTCTCTACAAATTATCTATAAACATTACTATACCTATTTATTATAGTTTTCTTCATATTGAGCATTTTATCAAAATCCTACACAAAATGCTGGTAGCCGTTCAGTTTTTATTAGAAGGCTATGACATTTTGACAGTTTATCGTTTAATTTATTTAATTTATCATTGGTATTATTTCTAGAATGATCTGTGATTAAATAAACTTTAGTTTGTTAGCTTTTATTTACCAAAAATAATCAACAGAAGAACGAATTATAAAAAACAAATGAAACAATGAAAAACAATCACATGGCGTATAATATTCGACAAAATGATGGGCATAATAGTCCTGAGAGATCACTTTATCTATTAATGGTGCTTTCTTGGAAAATATTATTCATCTAAATCGATCGAAGCACCTCTTATCGAAGAATTTGGTAAAGCAACAAAATATGACAAAACATTTATTCCATTATCTTAATCTGCTGGTGATAGAGATTTATGGTTTCTTGTTATTTTGATCTTTCCAAAACTAAGAAGCAGATCCTATCCAAAACTTTATTACATCCGGCATGAATACAAAACGAATTTAAAATGTTGTCGTTGGAATAATTCGCCATGATATTCAAAGGCATTAACAGAAGTAAGTGATGACACAACTAAGTAATGACAACAGTAACATAAATATGGATGAAAAGCTGACAAAACTCCATGGCTTTCTAACATAAAACCAGAAGCTTTCTAGCATTGCATGCGTCCATTAATTTTCAGATATGAAGGCAACTAGAACAAATAGGCACAAGAAAGTTTCTAGATAGTTTGTAGAGAATTAAATTCCTTAATTTATTTTTATAACCTGAAGTTTTTGATTCTTTAATGTTATTGATTTTAATTTTTGTCATTAAATTGTTGTTTTCATTGTTTCATTTATTCGGTATTTATGTGGTTATTTTTTGTAAATAACAGCTAGCTATCTAAAGTTTATTCAATCGCAGTTTATTGTGGAAATAATACTAATAATAATTTAAATAAGTTAAACAAAAAACTGTCAAAATGTCATGGCCTTCTAACAAAAACACAAACCGTTTTTAGCATTTTACGTATGATTTTGATAAATTCCTCAATAGCAAGAAAACTATAATAAATAGGTATAGGAATGTTTATACTAAATTTGTAGAGAATTAAATTCCCTTTTTGATAGGGTATGAAAATATGGGGCGTTCCATTTAAAATTTTCTACTTTCACGCAATTGAATACAGAGAAACGGTAACTCAATTTTTGACCAGATTGTATAAGATGATATACTGATACAACAAGTGACAATCTATTTAACAGCATATGAAGAGTTATCGTACCAATGCAAAACGTTTTCAAATTAACGTTGGCTGAGATATGTGCTTTTAAAGAGCATGGTGATGTTTGCCAAAAAACAATTAAAATCAAAATAACTCGAAAACAAAAAACGCTAGGTACCAACAACTGTCATCAAAGTCAACATATTTTCTTACGTATAATTGGATGGTTTAATAAAAACTATAGCATTCCATTTAAAATAACGAAGTTGAGGTCTACTTCCGGTAGACCGGAAGTGGTGGCCATCTTGAAAATATTTTAGATTAATAGATCGGAATGAACAACCGATGTTACCAAAATTTCAAGTCTCTAGGAATGTGGAACCTAAAAAAGTTCTAATGAACCAGTTACGTGGGACACCTTGTATATTCGCAAAAATTACAAAAAATAGGGTTTTAAAACACAGCACATATTTTTTATGTCTACATTCAATATAAAAGTATCAACTGTCCGAATAAGAATTTGGCGAAAGAAAAACATGAATCTATTATTCGTACATTTGATAGATACTAGACGTAGAATAATACCTGTAAGACTTAGCAGATTTGGTTTTATTGATGGAATATTAACTGAAAAAAGAAATTGTGATAAGAAATTGTAAATTGTGACATATAGAATATGTCAACAGGATAGAAATTTGAAGCATACTGCGTCATATTCTAGGCTTTAGATCGTTTACAACTGTTTCAGATCACATCAAAACACCATCACAAAAAGAACAGAATGGAATCCACTAGAGATAGGTCAATTCGATTAATCAAACCGAATTAACTCGAGTTGAGGTTATTTCAAGTCAATTCGAGTTAGACTATTACTAACTACACAAATTCCAAAACTGCAATTATCTAGCCAGGCAAGCACTTACAAAGAATTATTATCGTTATAATAGAGACGAGACCGGGACTTTATGAGATTTAGTACAGTACCAAAAGCTACTTTTCTTGATCCGTGATATAAAAGATTACTTTTTAAAAGATTTTAATACTTTCAATATAGAATCTATTTTTACTAGGGTACCAATTAATGATGCTGTAGACAGTCTTCGCCAGAAACTCATTCCGGAGGGATTACCAGAATATGTGCCAGATCTAGTGGAATATTGTTTATCGTCGACGTATTTTAGTTGGAAAGGAGTGCAGCCATGGGTTCTCCTTTGTCGCCGGTTATAGCTAATTTTTAGATGGAATTATTTGAAGAAGATATTTTGAAGAAGAGCCAGTGTAGAAGAGCCACTTAAACGGTCAACACCCAATGATCAAGTTTACCATAGAAACGGAATCTGCAAAGCAGTTGTTCTTCTTAGGTGTACTGGTCACTAGGACGACAAATGGTGATATGGAACTTGGGGTGTATCGGAAGAAGATCCACACCAACAGGTACTTAGAGACAACATTACACCATCATCTCCAACGGAAGAGGTCCGTTATCTGCACTTTGTACCAGAAAGCAGCAAGAATATGTGAAGAAGACAACCTAAATAAGGAGGAACGGTTTCTATGGGACGTGCTGCAGAAGAATGGATAGACTTTGAAGGACATCAACCGAGTCACCAAGCAGCGGAAGCAGGGAGGAGAAGCTGCAGCAAGTACAGAACCAGCTCAATTTATCTGTCTTCCTTATGTTTCCTGTGTAACGAAACGAATTGTAAGACATCTCAAGAAAAACGATACCGTGATGCGATACGGAACGGTCACCAAAATTCGGAATACACTCCCGATAGCCAAGGACAAGCTACCTCTATTAAAAGGAACGGGTGTCTATCGGCTATCATGCCGTTGTAGGAAGTTTTACATTGGCTAAACCGGACGTAACATCGAATTCCGTATCAAGAAGCACGAGAGGGATATGAAGTCGAGGAAGATTTAACAGTCGACGGTTGCGGAATATTGCCATTCAAGGGGACACGAAATAGACTTCGACAAAACAAAGGTTTTGGCTAGGACTAATAAATATCACTAACCATTTTTTCAAGTAACGAACGGCATAACCCGAAAGTTTCTAATTTTAAATCTAGTATTAGTACTAGTGATAGTTTTAATGATAGTTCTAGTGTTCGTTCTAATTTTAGTTCAATTCTACATCTACTGTTTTTGGTGCTGTTTCTGCTACTACTATGGAAGATGATATTTGGGGTGTTATCGACCCAGAAATATCAGAAATCGTCGGGAAATACAATTCCACAACAACTTGTTTAGTTGCCACGATGATGTTATATATTGAATTATCATACATAGACAGAACCCCAAATCTGGAGTAAAAAATGTTTATTTTCGAAGCTAAAATAGTGCCTAAATACATTGCATTCAAAGCGAGTATTTTATGTAATGATCGAAAAAATCAGCTAGCACCCAAAATACTTAATCAAATACTGAAACTTTGAATTAGTATAAATCATTAAAATGTATTCTTTTCTGAACTGTAATTTATTTCTATTCTGCCTACTATTTATTGCGTACAATTTACAATTTAGTAGTGAACCTAAACAATCAATATGATTGCTTTTACTTTTATTCTTCTAAGTGTACACATTAAGTTAATCTTCTCAGTCAACTCTTGTATCACTGATTTGGTTAACTACTTTATTTAAACTTAACTTATCAGATATCTCCTTTATAACTTTTAAGTTTTTTATACAGAGGAAAAAAGTTAAAATATGTAAATTTTACTACACGATTTAAGGAATTATGATTATGAGTGGAGTCGTTACCCTCAATCGAATAGATCGTTTCTTCAAAAAATCGAACTTTGTAACCAGAGGTACACTTTTTTTTAACTAAAGCCCAGTTTTAAAAATAAAAAACTAGAAAAGTCTTCAATTTCGCTAAAAAATGATCGAATAAGCCAATAAAAAAAATGTGTAACGGTTCCATTTACAAGACTATAAAATAAAATCTTCGAAAGTAGTTTGAAAGAGTGAAATGAATGCTATTTAAAACTTTATTTATTTTTAGCAAACTCAAATCGTGCTTTAATCAACATTCATATACATATCTTTCTATTTCAGGGTCAATAAATGAATCACGTTATAAATTCTTTTCGTGAAATCAGAACCCACAAAAGAAATTAAAACATTAAATTAACAACGTCAAAACACGCAAGTTCATCAAGAAAAACTAAAACATTGAAGATAACAATTTGTGTATCTAAACAAATATAGCCGCAATAAATCTTCATTGTATATATTTCAGTCGACGTTCGATCGATTATTTTTTTAGAATTTAATTACGAAGTAAACAGTATTAAAACATGAACAAAGAACGTTTATTTAAACCATGGTTAATAATCGATTGAAATTCTTTGAATGGAATTTTCTTTCGTACTTCAACAATGAGTCATTGAGTCATGAAATAAGTTGTTATCGCTTTAACTACCACACACGAACAGTGTTTATCACGTCTTAAAAAATGTGAACCAGAAATTCCATTCTAAATGGACTGTATAGTATACAGTGTTCGCCAAAAGTTTTGACTGTATACCATTGCATTTAAGTTTACGAAATTGAGATTTTATGGGAATTTTATACTGATCTTTCAATTTAAAATATTATGTGACCATCTTAGTCACTTTCGGTCTATCGGAAGTTAACCACAATTTTCATATTTTAAATGGAATGCTATAGTTATTGACAGCTTTTGATTACTTATATGGGAAAAAATAAGTTGATTGACAGATTGTTCGTTTTCGAATTATTTTGATTTTACGCTTTTTTTGGCAGATGATAACTGCCAAAAAAAGCGTGTTTTTATATATTTTTTTATATTTGTCAGTCACTGCAATGATTTTATTTGTAATTCGATAGTCTATCTAGACATATGCTATTCTCTGATGAATCCACATTCTCATCGAACGAAATAGTATTTAAAAAATTGTCGTTGGTGAGCTGAGGACAATCCACATTTTGTCATAAAAGCAATAAACCAATACCATTTTGAAACAAATGTTTGGTAAGGAGTTTTATCAACAAAATTATTGGATCTTTTTTTCGAAGGAGTCTTTATTTCAACACCAATAAGAACACAAACAATACATTCAATATCTGATACACTTCGTATAATTTTGAAAAATTCTCTTATCCATTAATAATTGTAATGAATTCTCTTATCCATTAACACGGACTATTCTTGATAAATTGTATTGAATTAAATTTTGTATTTGTGAGCTTAACATATGAGTGGTCCATTTAAAATGTTCGTCTTTTTTGCAATTAAGTAACGTAAATTGGTAAGGGTGAACTTAACTTTTGACCAACCTATACGTTTTATTTGTGAACATTATTTGTGATTGGTTTTATAATGGTAGTAATGTGTACAAATAAGAACAACAATAATACAAACGTCAAAATTTGGCAAACAATAATAAATATAAACAATTTCTGACCTTTTATTTAATTCAATTTTTGGCCACCTGTATAAGATAGACCGATTCAACTAACTACGTTTCATATGTGCACATTTGAAGCGTAATTATACAGAATTTCAACATTCTTACTTGTACAGTGGCTGATAAATATAATTAAAAAAACCAATTGCTGTCAAAAGAACTTAAAAAACCTCAGAATTGAAAAACGTTGGTTATCAAAAACTTTTACCAATGTCAACTAAATCTAAAACTTGATTTGCATGCTTGCAAGTGATAGTGTAAATGCAAGGGAAAAGCATATGTCACACACATGTTCTATCACAACTTGGTATTGATATTTCTCCGGCTTAATTAAGAATTAATTTTGTAGCGTGTGTTTTATAACATTACAGTCAAAACTTTTACGATTTAAAATCGGTAAGAACGACCTTATTATTTAATTTATATAAATAAAACTCCTTCCTTTTCGCTTAATTAGATTGTTAAGTAAAAATAGATTTATAGGTAGAACTTTTGGGGACAATGATCTTATAATAAAGTTTACTGTTCCTAATAAGGCCATCCGACATGGTATTATTCAATTATAATAAGACTATGTTTTTTTTGATGGCCTTATTAGGCGCGCTGGTCTTATAAGGAATAATATTGTCCAACGTCCACACCTTTGGAAACAAATTTCAAATGTCTAAAAAAAGAACATTATAGTTCAAAAGTCCAAATAAGAAGCTCAAAATCTATCTGATTCTCTAATCTCAAACGGAAATAATAGCATTCTAATACGAAGGAAGATACATTGGAACACTACATTATTATACAGTGTTTCAGGTTTTACAGAGTTATTATTATACAGTGTTTCTAACTACAAAAGTTAACTAATAATCCATATTTTCATGTAAAAATTGGAGTTTCATCTAAATTAAAAATTTTTCAAGTTCAATTTATGATATGTAAGATCAGGATTATGTGTTGGCATAAGTTGACAAAAGTAGTTTATGGTTTCTATGGCTACATAGCATAAATTGAATTTGTAAAACTATTTAATTTAGAAAAATAGTTCAACTTTTACATAAAAATAGGAATAATTAACTTTCATAGTTAGAATATAAAAGTAGTGAGATTTGGTGATTTGAACGAGTTTCCCGCATTATTTATGCTGCGATAAGTTTGAAAAACCAATAATAATGTTTTTTTCCTCTTTGTGACTCGATGCGCGGAATACTGTATAAGTATTCATTGATTTAACAGAAATAATTGTTATTTTTTTTTTAAATTTTGAATAACACCAAATGAAGAAATCATCGACAAAAAATTTTCAAGTAGTGGTATACCATCTTATTTTATTATCCATAATTCTTAATTAGCGCGATTTTGAGGAACCATCCCTTAATTCGCGCTGTATAAAATTTAATTATCGCGGCGACCTTTGTCTATACCATACATTATACAGTTAGGAATTACAATTACAGTTAAGTTAGGAATTTCTTTCAACCGCACGCTTGTACAAATATACGAGTGTATTTCTGGAAAATATTTTCGCATATACGGGGTGATTCAAGAAAGTGTGACGGCACAAAATGTATTTATTTTTAATGGAACACCCTATAGTTTTTTACAAATACTGATTAGCTGTCTTAACCCTCGTATTCCGGTGCCTGGGTCTATTTGGACCCAAATAAATTTTTGCGAGAAATTGTAATAAATAGATTTGTCGTTACTCAAGGAGTGCGTTAAGTTAGATCGGCGTCAAACGGACGTCCCGACGAAAAAACGACGAAAAAATATGTCTCGACCGTTTCTTTACAGCGCCAGGCGTCTGTCTGTGTAAGAGGCTATAGCGACAATACAATTGCCATTAAATTCTTGATTTAGTTCACAGAAGGTGTATTTTAGAGCAACGATCTACATCGAAAAATAAAATGTTTGCTAATTTTGTAAATAATAATGATGATTATAACAATGAAGTGTCTTCTGATGATGAATGTGCGTCATTGACTTTTAGTGATGCAGTACCAGAAGAAGAGGATTATGAAAGTGATGAGTTTAGTGGTGAAAATAGTAATAATATGTCACACTGTAAAGACCAAAATGTTTGTGGACGAACATGGAGATATATTTCCCCCACAAACAGAGATGCAGAATTTGGTAAATATGATGCTACACTCACAGCAAATTCTGAGGGTGTAGAAACCATGGAACAATGTTTTGATTTATTTATAAATTATGAAATCATGGACATTATAATTACTTATACAAATGAAAAAGCGGTTAAATATTATGAAATGTTTTCAAATAATATATGGAAGCCGGTAGACCGTGTTGAATTGAAGGCATTTTTTGGGATTTTACTAATTACTGGCCGTTTTCGGGAATCACGTGAAAGTAAAAAAGATCTATGGAAGAAAAAGATTGCTTATAGTCGACAAATTTATCGAGCATCTATGTCTCGTGATAGATTTACAAACATTTTACGATTTTTGCGTTTTGACGACTTTCAGACACGAGAAGAAAGAAAAATGACCGATAAGTTGGCAGCTTTGAGAACCATTACAAATATTTTAACAAGAAATTGCAGAGATAATTACCGAGCGTCTAATGTAGGCACTATTGATGAACAATTAGTAACATTTCGAGGAAGATGTCCATTCAAGGTGTATATGCCGAGCAAGCCGGGGAAATATGGGCTGAAATTATGGGCCCTATGTGACGCTACTACATATTATTGTTGTAATTTTGAAGTGTATTTAGGAAAATGCGGAAACACACCGGGAAAATGACAAGGACAACGAGTAGTTAGAGTTCTTTCAGAGTTTTGGAAGGGATCTAATCGAACTATCACAACCGACAATTTTTTTACGGATATCTCACTTGCAGAGGATTTACTCAAAGATAACATATTTATAGTGGGAACAATGCGGAAAAATAGAAAGGATTTACCAAAATCTTTGATAACAATATCCGGAAGAGCTCAATTCTCTTCCGATTTTATATTTTCTGAAAATCTAACACTTGTGTCGTATATCCCAAAACCAAGAAAATGCGTAGTTTTACTTTCGAGCGTTCATCGAGAACATGCTATTTCTGACGAAAATAATAATTACAAACCTAATATTATCAATTATTACAATTCAACAAAAAGTGGAGTGGATGTTTTAGATAAAATTCTAAGAGAATACACTTGCCGGAGATGTACACGACGTTGGCCTCTGTCGCTTTTTTTACATTATATAGATATTGCAGCCTATAATGCATTTGTACTATGGCAACTCAAAAATCCGGATTGGGCAACTGGTAACATAAAATCAAGAAGAAAACAATTTATAGAAAATTTGTCTGAACAGTTAGTTGCTGCAAACATAGATTCTAGAGCTAGAGCATTTGAAACCAATGCAGTAGTATTTTCGAGACACATTGTGGACGCCATCGAAAGTACAGGCCGAAAAATAAATAAACAAATGAGTACAACATTAGAAAAACGCTCAAGATGTAGCTTGTGTATTGGAAATGACAATAAATATAAATCAAAATGTGATGTTTGTCATAAATATGTATGTAATATACATTCAACATGTACAAAAAATATTTTGTGTACAAATTGTAATGATTTAGAATAAATATTTTTTATGTAATTTTTTTAAAATTTTATTTTTATGTATTATTTTATATCCCTAATAATAGTTCACTTTTAAAATAAAATAAGTCAAAATCATAATGGCAAAAGCTTCATTTTTTATATTCTACGTAAACAAAAACCGTTCGGGTCTCGGTTGACCCAGGCACCGTCCGCAACGGTTGGCGAAACGTCAGTACTGCGAGGGTTAAATGCTACAGCTGCATATCTTGTTTTCAAATCCTTAGTGCAGCATAGTTACCGAGTTATTAAGAGTTTTGTGAAAATTTCTGAAAATGTATGTAGTCACTTAAAATTCGTTATCATCACTATTATTAAATATTGAAGATTACAATTTGGCATACCGCTAAACAAAGTTTGTCCCTTTCGACCACCACTAATACTATTGAATAATATTATACAAGGTTCAGACAAGGTTACTAGAACTTGTTAATTTACGAGATGCTTGGGGCATTATAACTTCGTTATTTTAAATAGAACACCCTATATTTTTCCAATGCCTCAGAAGGCTTTATTAAATACTTTTCATTTTTGTTAAGCGCATGGTATCTAACACGTGTACTTTTTGAGATAATAAGACTTTAAAAAATGTCAGTATAAATTTTTTAAATTTTACATCCCGCATACAACCGTATATATTACTAACTTATAAAACTTATACACTACTCTCCAAAATTATCACACCACCTAAATTATGCATTATGTTTAAAACTGTATATTTTTTAAATCAACGGATGGATTTTGATGATTCCTTCTTCACGGTATAGGTTGATTTTTAAGGAAGAAATGTGTTGATGGTTTCTGACAATTATCAACGTTTTGTCCATATGCGGGGTGTAAAAAGAAATCTATGTTTTTTGTACTAATTTTGCAACATCTTATGGAATTTATTAGAAAGAACTACAACATTCCAGTTACATTACGTTAGAATGGCAACCCTTCTCTACATTTTCGTTCAAGAATCATCTCGATATCTCTTTTATCAAGGAAGATATAAAAGTTTAAATGTAACGAATCTTTATTAACATTTTAAACAAGTAGGTGAAAATTAAAAAATACTACATAATCCTTAATCAATTTTCTCAAAATCACCTAATAACGTGTATATCCGCCTCTATTATGAATCACTTCTTAACAGCAGATAGTATAGAGCAGACAGTATATGGGTAAAACGTTGATAATTGTCAGAAATCATCAACAGAATTCAAAAACAAAATACCTTTAAATTTAATGCATAATTTAAGTGGTGCGATAATTTTGGAGAGTAGTGAAGTTGGAGATATTTAATTGTTTCTCCAAAATGTGCCCATTACAGGACCTTCTTAAAAACGTTGTAAAAAACGACATTTTATCCGATTTTGAAAAGATCTGATAAAAAGCTATTAAATACACTGTACAGCGTGTTTATAAAGTTCACGTACTTTTGATGTTTTTCAAATGATGTTTTCTTTTTTTTTATGGAACATCCTGTATCTTTTGTGTTAGTTGAATTGCCCATCAACTTCCCTTCAATTAATAATTGGTATATCATATGTCTAAATTTATTAATTTTCCTGATATTTACAATTTAAAAAATTGTATTTAATATTATATTCTGTCTATTTTTATCATTTTTTTGTTTATATTTGATTAATATTTTATAATGCAACATAATTTTGCTTAGTACTTTATGAAGATTAAACAGACTTATGTAATAAAATATGCAATAATGACGCAACAAATTTTATTTTTTGTATTTTTATCAGGTTTAGATTATTTATTTATCACAAATATATTGCAGGATAGAAGAAAAATTGGCGGATGCCAAGCCCACATGTAGTAAATTTCTCATCATTTTTCTAAAATATTACCAAATATTTACTAAAATATTATTTTTGATAAATAAATAAGCAAAACCTGATAAAAATATAAAAAATAAATTTATATGGTACCACAACAGCAGATCTTATAATTTTTTTTTAAATTTCATAATGTACCAAGTCGCATTAAAAGTTGGTACATGGCGGAAAAATTATTTTACATTATAAAGTATTAATCAAATAATATAAAGAAAAATTTAAAAAACTGATAAAAATAGACAGAATATAATATTAAGTGCATAATGACATATTTTATCACACATTTTTCATTAAATTCTAAATATCAGGAAAACTATTAAAGTTAGACACATATCATACTTATCAATTCAACTCGCATACAATATACAGGGTGTTCCATTAAAAAAACTTAACGACAGCCATTTGAAAAACATCAAAAGTAGCTGAACTGTTGAACACGCTGTATCTAATATCTTTGGATAGTGTCATGTACCTGTTGGCTTTGACTATTATCTGGCATAGATTCAAAGCAAAATCTGAAAAAAATGTCGTTTTTACATCATCTTTAAAAAGATACTGCACTGGGCACATTTTGGAGAAATAATTGAATATCTCAGGAACCTTGAACTCTATGAGTTAGTAACATATACTGTTACATTAACAAATTTAGTAGTAAACAGAATATGATAAAACATGTTGTGTTCCATTAAAAAAAAATTGACATACTATACGTTACGCATAAATAGAACATGCTATATAAGTAACGTGTCCGTTTTTATTTCGACTGAAAACGGGACAAATCTAGGTACTTATCTAACTAGGTACGATAAACAGGTGCAGACTAAAATTATTAAAATTTGGTTTTAAGTTAGACTTGATACAGCTTCTACAAAATTTGATACAGTTTCCTAAAGACTTGCAATGCTTCTAGAAGACTTGTTATTGCTTCTAGAAGCCTTGATATTGCTTTCAGAAGACTTGAAATGATCTCAGACGACTTGGAATACTTTTAGAAGACTTAGAATGTTTCTAGAAAGCTTGACAATACTTCCAGAGAACTTAATATTGCTTATAGAAAACTTAATACTGCTTCAAGGAGACTTGAAAAGCTTCCAGAAGACTTGCGAAGCTTTTAAAAAACTTGATACTGCTTTCATAGGACTTGAAATGCTTCTAGAAAATTTGATATTGCTTTCAGAAGATTTGAACTACTAGATGGCATGTTATTACTTTCAACAGACTTGAAATGCTCCCAGAAGACTTGAAATGATTTTAGCAGACTTGGAATGCTTCTAGAAAACCTGATAGTACTTCCAGAAGTTTTGATATTGCTTCTCGAAGACTTAAAATGCTTCTAGAAGACATGATATTGCTTCCAGAAGATTTGAACTGCTTCTAGATGGCTTGTTATTGCTTCCAAAAGACTTGAAATGCTTTTAGAAAACTTGATACTACTTCCGAAAGTCTTGATATTGCTTTTAGAAGACTTAATACTACTTCCAGAAAATTTGATACTGCCCTTGGAAGACTTGAAATACTTCCAAAGAACTTGATACTACTTGTAAAACTGTTTGTAAAAACTGGATACTGTTGATAAACCAATTTACTATTCTTTGAAAATATTAAATACTATTGAACCAATAGCGAAGGACTGTTAATCAAATTTAATTTTCCTTCCAAAATATCAAAAGCTGTTGGCAAAATACAACTTCATCATATCTGCTAAAAGCTAAATACTGAGAAAAAAACTGAAAAAAGTTTAAAAACTGCCGATTAAAGACTAGATACTGCTTGTAAAACTTTGCTTGTTTTATCAGACTTTTTTTGGAGAGTGCAAGCCAATCCCTTTTAGGCATTACAACTGCATCTTATTATGTAGTTACAAAAGTACAGTAAAGCGTTGCTAATTCGTACAACCCCAAATCCGAATTCCCTGGTAATCTGAACAAAATTGAAAAACGTAAAATTTGCATTATGTGTCTTGTAATCCGAATTGGTAAGAGAGTCGCTAATCGGAAAAGACTATTCGTTCTATCTGCAGAGAAAGACGATCAATTCCAAAATATCAAAGAGCATTTCTATCAAAAATGCTGAGTCTATACTTTCTAAGGATTGCAAGTCCTTGTAATTTATTAGCAAAATGGTAGAAATATGTATTTCAAAAATCAGCTGAGGAAGAAGAACCTAATGGCGGCATTCCACTGTCCATTCAATAATTTATGTATCATGCTGCAGCAAATAAGGCAATTTCTCCATGAAGATGTTGGGATAACCAAATTAAAAGTAAGGAAGTTGGTAAATGTTTTAGTGTATCGTGTATTGCTAGATAAACAGCAGATAATGTTATTATCTAACACAATTTGACTATAATCCGCATGCTTCCATCATTTAAATTCAACTGATTTTCATTGATTCGGATTAGCGAAGCTTTACTGTAATTAGATACTTAACTACTAATTGTAGTAATTAATTGTATGTAATTATTCTATGCTTCTGTTTTCGTGGAAACGTGTGCTTCTGTTAAACGGTTTGTTGCATTCACATCCATTGCTGATATATTTTGTCCTTCGGTATTTAAAGCGACATGGTGAAAACCATGTCGCAAAAATTCTTGGGCGTGCACAAAATATAACTAGCATTTGGAGCTCGGATTGCCAAGAAAGAACTTCAATCAATATATTCAGGCATTAGATGACTAATTATTAGAAGAGTAACTATTAGAATGAATGCCTATTAGAAGACTATTTTCTTAGATTAGCAATCTAAAATAATTTTCTAATTCCACAAACATTTTAAGCACTATTCAAGTACAGGCCATTTAGATTTATTGTAACCCAACATTCTTTTATACTCCGTACCTATCAAGTCATAGAATTCTTTTAGTTTCAATGCGTACACTATAAATATTAAAAAAGTAAATTTTGACAATAATACATTATAAATGAATTGGTAAGCAATCGGCAGTTTTAATTGCATAGTGGACATTATGAGCTTCACAGCTAATCCCTATTAGTTCTTGTTCCAACAATGCGCTCGGTTTTGTATAAATATTGTTTACACTTTTTCTATTTACCCAAGATGGCCACCACTTCCGGTCTACCGGAAGTAGACCCCAACATCATTATTTTAAATGGAATGCTATAGTTTTTATTAAACCATCCAATTATGGGTAAGAAAATATGTTGACTTTGATAACAGTTGTTGGTACCTAACATTTTTTGTTTTTGAGTTATTTTGATTTTAAGTGTTTTTTAGCAAATATCACCATGCACTTTAAAAGCACATATCTCAGCCAAAGCTAATTCAAAAACGTTCTGCATTGGCACGATAACTCTTCATATGCTGTCAAATGGATTGTCACCTGTTGTATCAGTGTACCTTATACAGCGTGGTCAAAAATTGAATTACCGTTTTGCTGTATTCAATTGCGACAAAGTCGAAAATTTTAAATGGAACGCCCCATATCTATTTAGCCTGTCAAAACGAGAATTTAATTCTCTACAAATTATCTATAAATATTGCTATACCTATTTATTAGAGTTTTCTTCATATTGAGTATTTTATCAAAATCCTACACAAAATGCTGGAAGTCGTTCGTGTTTTTATTAAAAGGCTATGACATTTTGACAGTTAATCCTTTAATTTATTTAAATTATCATTGGTAGTCTTTCTAGAATGATCTGGGATTGAATAAACTTTAGTTTGTTAGCTTTTATTTACCAAAAATAACCAGCAGAAGAACGCATAAATGAAACAATGAAAAACAATATGGGGTAATATTCTACGTAATGATGGGCGAGATATTCTTAGAGAGTTCACTTTATTTATTAACGGTGCTTTCTTGGAAAACATTATTCATCTAAATCGATCGAAGCACCTCTTACCGAAGAATTTGGAAAAGCAATAAAATATGACAAAACCTTTATTTCATTATCTTAAGCTGCTGGTGATAGAAATTTATGGTTTCTTGTTATTTTGATCTTTCCAAAACTAAGAAACAGATCCTATCCAAAATTTTATTATATCCGCCATGAATATAAGGCGAACTTAAAATGTTGCCGTTGGAATAAATCGCCATGATATTCAAAGACTTTAACAGAAGTAAGTGATGACACAACTAAGTAATGACAACAATAACATAAATATGGATGAAAAGTTTCCAAAACTCCATGGCTTTCTAATGTAAAAACAAGAAGCTTTCCAGCATTGCATGCGTCCATTAATTTCCAAATATGAGGGCAACTAGAACAAATAGGCACAGGAAAGTTTCTAGATAGTTTGTAGAGAATTAAATTCCCTTAATTTACTTTTATAATTTTAAGTTTTTGATTCTTTTATGTTATTGATTTTAATTTTTGTTTTTCATTGTTTCATTTATTCGGTTTTCTTTTGGTTATATTTGGTAAATAATAGCTAGCAATCTAAAGTTTATTCAATCGCAGTTGATTGTAGAAATAATATTAATAATAATTTAAATAAATTAAACAAAAAACTGTCTTAATGTCATGGCCTTCTAACAAAAACGCAGACGGTTTCTAGCATTTTACGTATGATTTTGATAAATTTCTCAATAGCAAGAAAACTATAATAAATAGGTATAGGAATGTTTATACTAAATTTGTAGAGAATTAAATTCCCTTTTTGATAGGGTATGAAAATATGGGGCGTTCCATTTAAAATTTGCTACTTTCACGCAATTGAATACAGAGAAACGGTAACTCAATTTTTGACCAGATTGTATAAGATATACTGATACAACAAGTGACAATCTATTTAACAGCATATGAAGAGTTATCGTACCAATGCAAAACGTTTTCAAATTAACGTTGGCTGAGATATGTGCTTTTAAAGAGCATGGTGATGTTTGCCAAAAAATAATTAAAATCAAAATAACTCGAAAACAAAAAAGCTAGGTACCAATAACTGTTATCAAAATTAACATATTTTTTTACGCATAATTGAATGGTGTAATAAAAACTATAGCATTCCATTTAAAATAAGGAAGTTGAGGTCTACTTCCGGTAGACCGGAAGTGGTGGCCATCATCGTTCAAAATACATAAAGTACAACTTCACAGTGACGATTGTTTTTCGAGTACATTTCAGTATGTCTACGTTTTATATGTGAACCACTTTAAAATTATTCAAAATCAAAAAACTCTTTGTCACAAATAATAAAAACGGAGCCAGGACTTAAAATGCGTTACAAGTGATACTGAGTGTTGTAACTCAGTACCACTAAGTTACAACACTCGAACTCATCTCACTGTGAAGTTGTAATTTATGTATTTTGAACGATTTTCTTTTTTGATTTGACGATGCTTCTGAAGATGACATTTTGTCGAAACATGTAAAGCAAATTTTAATGTAATAAACCAGTAAATAAGTACAGAATTGGAACAGATTTGATTTTAAATTTCAAAATTTAAATCTATTTGACATTAAATATATATACTGGTAAAATGGATAATTTAATCAACATTGAACTCATTAATAAACTTTTATTTGAAACACTTTTTATGAAACCAGGAATGGTGAAGTTAATTGCTATATTTCAGACCTTTGACACACCCTGTATATTAAAAATCAATTTCAGATGAATAAAATATAAAAATAATTATGAATAAAATATGAGAAATTAATAAAACATAATTTAAAATTTTTGTATATTAAAATATATTGAAATGTTAAAAAAAATATGAATTATAAATGAATGAAAATAGAAACAATTCATAATCTTGTTAGAAGGCATTAAATATTTAAAAAAGGGCAATGTACGATAATTTATGATAATTTGCATTCATGATTCGCACTACCAAGTACAAAGACGGGTACAAAATGGTTGTGTATGCAACGTATACCTCCAAAAAGAGATCGGTTTCGTACAAAAAAAACACACAACTCAAACAAGAAAGTATACTATTAGAAATTGTTTCTTACAGATTCCATAGAAAGACAGATGAAGAATAAAAAAAGTCGAAACGTACCTTTGTGAATCTGCGATGCTCGACGCATCTCACAGGTCAGAAGTAAGAGCAAGCCGCCGGTCTTGCTCTAATCGTAGAGTACTTACAATGCACTTGCCCCAGACCGCCAGACCAACACTATCGGCTATTGGTCACAAAGAATATTAAACCAATCCAATCCTTGCAAACAGTATAATCAAATCTGTTCTAAGGATTGTGGTCCGACCGGTTCGATAAAGTCGCAAACTACAACCATTTTGATACGAACATAACCTCAAAACATTTTAACACCGAAACGACAAAAACAAAAAAATTAAACCCAATATTTCACGATATCAAATTAAACCTTCACATACTTAAACAAATAACAATTATCGTCTTAATAAGAAACAAAAATACATTTAAAAATACACATTTCTTTTCTTAACCTAACAAAACACAAACGCCACGACTTTGTCGAATTGGTAAGACTTTCATAACACACCAGATGGCGTTTAATACGAAAAGCGGGTAATTTAAAAAGGAACTTGAATTCGCCTTATAAGTCTTTGTAACAATTTCCTGTTTTAAAGACAACACTATTTTTTCGTTACGAAAGAAGTAAAACCTTAGAAACAACTTGTTTATTCATTTGACTAGTTTGGTTGAAAAGAAAGAATGGAAAAAGTCTTAAATTAGAAGACTAATGGTGTGCAACCATGGTATGGTGTATAATTAGAATAGGCGTTTGTAAAAAGCGATTTTAATTGGGCGTGGCATGATTTACTCATAATCTATTTCTGAGACAAAAATAATTCGATTAAAAAATTGTATTATATAAAACGACTAATAGTTTTGATTGTTTTAATTATACTGTGAGCGTCAAAAGAAAGTAAACACTTGCTCTTTACTTCTAAAAACCCTTTTTACTACGATTCTGTTAACTTACAATAAAAATTTATATACCAAAATTTACGACTTTATTTGTGAGCAATCCTATCGTAAAAAATAGTTAAGCAAAAAACCCCACAAATATGGTAAATCCCCTTTAGAGTAAAAATACCCCGATTTTTACGCGTCAAAAGAAAGTAAACAGCCGGTCCGGTTGTTGTAAATTCATTTTAGATTTAGGAGAAGTACCACAATTTTCGTATAAATACTTATAAACCCCTCCCAGGACAACTTTAGAACATTTTAGAAGAAACAGCAAGTGGTTGAACGTCGAAATTAATTATAAATACCAAAAATCATCATGGGAAAACAAACAAGTATAGAAACGCGTAAAATTATATTAAATTTAAATAAAAAAGGTAAATCCTTACGCGAAATAGCTAAAATAATGGGACGAAATCACTGCATAATAAAAAAAATTTTGGATAAATACGCAAAACATCATACTGTAGCCGATTTACAACGCGTTGGACGACCAAAGCGCCTTACAGAAGCACATGCTAGAGCAGTGGTAAGAGAAGTGAAGAATAATCCATGTTCAAGTGCGGTTAAAATAACAAACGACATATCGCAGATAGCAAACACAACCATAAGTTCCAGTACCATACGAAGAACACTCCATAGAAGTGACCTGCATGGAAGAACACCCCGTAAAATGCCTTACATATCGAAAATAAATAAACAGAAACGTCTTGATTTCGCAAAAAAATATCAGAACGAAGCTCCAGATTTTTGGAAAAATATATTATTTAGTGATGAAAGTAAATCTGAAATTTTTGGTAAAAGAAAACCACCAAAGATATGGCGGCCAAAAAATGAGGCCTTCAAAGAGAAATTTGTTACCAATACCATCAAACACGGTGGAGGCTCGATTATGGTCTGGGGCTGTATGGCGGCGTCAGGGGTCGGTAATATAGTTTTTATTGAATCAACAATGAATAAATAAAATGGACTATTTAACCATTTTAAAGAACAATATTTCCCCGAGTATTAATGAATTGGGCTTATCAGAGAACTGGATCTTCCAACAGGATAACGATCCAAAGCACACTTCCAAAATTGTGAAGGAATGGATGCTATACCGAGTCCCTAAAACCCTTGATCATCCACCGCAGTCCCCAGACCTTAATCCTATAGAACATCTGTGGGATCACCATGACAGGAAGATCAGAGAAAGGACAATTTCAAATAAAGACGACCTTAAAAAAGCTTTAACTGAAGAATGGATGAAAATCCCTCAAAATATCACAAAAAACTTGGTGGAATCCATGCCAAGGAGATTAAGGGAGGTGTTGAAGGCCAAAGGAGCTCAAACCAAGTATTAAAAGTTAATATTATATTTATTTTTGTACTTAATACCTATTAGTTCCGAATTCTGTTTACTTTCTTTTGACGCGTAAATTCGGTAGATATTTACAATAATCTGAATTATTACGGGTAATGATTTGTTTTTTTTTCATGTTTCTATTGATGTAAATATAGTATAGATGAGTTGTGAAGACTGCAATAAAACTTTTTGATTTTCGTTATTAACTGCATTTTTATTAACCTTTTAATAGAAAAACAACAGCTGTTTACTTTTTTTTGACGCTCACAGTAAGTATTTCTTTGTTGTAAAGTTTTTAAACAGTCTTATTAATACAAATGTGATAATCATGTTAGAAAGTTATTCTTAAAAAGTTTTGCCAATACTGTTCTAAGCATGATATGCGATTATATATATTGTAATTGTAATTATCTTCATCAATCGAATGCCTTATATCTGTCGCAATATACAGGGGTGCTCAGAAATTGGCGGATAATCTACAGTGTGTCCCCGGATTGTGTTTCTGTAAGGTATAATGAGCTATGGCAATTAAAGTCTGGATATCATAAGACGACATATAACCAAGTTTTACGACAAATGTCCTCAAAGTACCACAGTTAACGCAAGAAGTTTTTTACCCGTTACATGTAAAGTGGTCTTTCAGAGCAATGTTGAACAAAAGTTGATTAAGATAAAATGTTTGTTATGTTAAATGATAGCTATATGTAGAATTTTATTAATTTAGGATATAAAAGAAAAAATGAGTTTTTTCTTGAAAATTTCTTTCTAACATTCTATTTTACAATAAAAACAAATGATCAGTGTAAATAAAACGAACAATTATCATATGATAGTTTAGCTGTAGCCTATCGTCAGATATTAATTGATCATGTTTACATTACAACATAAAATATATATAATGCAGTGTTGTAGATTGGGGAACATTAGTTGCAATGCAGTTTTAAAGCAATTTTAAAAAAATGGGATTTTTAGTAGATAAAACAATTAAGAGTTTTACAAGAATTTTGTACAAACAGAAAAACATTAAAAACACGGCAGATAATGAGAAAAAAAAAACATCATAAAAAAGAAGGAATCGAAATAACGTAAATTTATAACTAGTTTTATTACAATAGTTAGAATAGTAGTTAGGTTAATTTCCTGCAGATAACAATAAAATGCTAAAACCGGTAGAAATCGAAAAATAAATAAAATTCCATCATCGTTAAGTACGACTAAACGTTTTATTTCATTAACATACAAATTGTGATGATGAGAAAGAAATCAAACGCAAACATATTAGAAAACGTTATAAACAATGTCGGAAAAGGACTGAATTATGTGTTAGTGTTGGTATCATTGAATAAAATAAGTTTTTTTTGTTTAGTTAATTTGGATTAGATTGAAAATGTTTTGTTGATCTTATGATTTAAAAATCTACATCTTGCTGTTATATCCTAAATTAATAAAATCTGCGTATCGGTATAATTTAACATAACAAACATTTTGTCTTGTTAATCAAATTTTGTTGTACCGGGTGGTCAAATTTTGGTGTTATTATAGGGTATCTCAGACACTATAAGAGATACTAAAAAACTAGGTGCCATATCCCGGTCTCTTTTTTCGAGAAATATTCAATCTCGCAAAGACAAAACCTCTATCTTCTTTTGTTTTTAAGGTATAGCGAAAAAGTCATATTTTCACCATTTCAAAAAGTGCTCCTATTCCGTTTATTTTTGAAATTGGAGAAAGGCGGTCAATACATTCTTAAGAAATTTTTTTGAGTAGAATATACTGCCGTTGAGAAATTTTAAATACAGTTGATAATTTTTGAGATATAACACAAAGTTGTATTTTGCTAAATACAATCAATAGTTGATTATGATGTTACTAAAAAGAGCTAAAAGCTTTCCAATGATGTATCATATGTATGATATATTTTCGGAAAATAAGAGTTATTTTTCAATTCTAAGATATTAAAGGAAAAAGTTGAAAATGCTTATAATAGTAGGCGTGGAAAATGTCATTTTTAATATATAAATAAATGCCATTTGCCATTTAAAATATTTATTTAATAATTTTTGCACTTTATTAAGACGATAGTATTTCATACAATGTTTCTACCGGTTTCGGTCACGTTTAGACCATCTTCAGGATACACATTTTTAAAAAATTGTTGATCGTATTGACGTTTTATTTTTATTTATGTTGTGATTTATGACATGTGTCAATGTGAAATATTAAAATAGGATTAAAATAAAATAAAATAAAATTAAAATTGAATATTTCCCAAAACAAAAGTTCAAATATCTATTATAAATTTGGGAAAAATGGGAAAATGTTATTGCGTATGTTAGGGTTTTTTAATTTTATTTTTATTTTTATTTTTAGGTGGAGTAAAAGGATTTTTCAAATACATATATAAAGGTTTTTCTGTGTAATTAATTTGGTCATTCAAACATAAAATTTGTGGATGATTATGTTTAAATTTTCTAATTTCATTTTCTAATTTTTAATATTTCACATTGACACATGTCATAAATCACAACATAAATAAAAATAAAACGTCAATACGATCAACAATTTTTTAAAAATGTGTATCCTGAAGATGGTCTAAACGTGACCGAAACCGGTAGAAACATTGTATGAAATACTATCGTCTTAATAAAGTGCAAAAATTATTAAATAAATATTTTAATTCAAGACGAAAAACCTTCCATATAAAATAAAAGAATATTTGCCATTTAGTTACTATGATAACGGGAGGTTGCATGTCATTTCATCCATGATTTTTTCAACATGACATTTCCGATTAATAAGTTCCACATTATCTTTAAATAAAACGATCAAATTAAATAAAGAATATATTAGAGTCTTTAAAATTTAATATTTTTTATTGATTAATACACTCCAATAACATACAACCAATCAGAGTAACGATTATTAAAAATTCTGACCAATCACGTGATTTTATAAATAGATAAAGCTACCTACATTTTATATCTGAATAAAACACATGTGATATTTTATAACTGACTAAAACGCGACTAGCATGTATGTATGTATGTAGGAAAGAGGAGGCTACGCTAAAGCATACAACACCTAAGCCCAACGGGCCCCTTGTACATCCTCCTACACTCTCTCCAGCTACATCAACCAGCCTAAGGAATTTCCGAAGGCTAGGATACAGCTCAGAGGTCTTGTAGAGTGGGGCATTCACACAACATGCGTGGAAGAGTCTCTTCGTTCTCTTGACAAAAGCAACAGAGGGAACTAGTAGCAAGCTTAAGGTTATAGAGATGCTTGTTTACCTTACGTAATGAGTTCCGTTAAAATACGTAGGGCGCTTCTACCGAGTCTTACGAAAGACAAAGCTGTCTTTGCTGAAGGATAACACAGCAGTTCTTTAGACAGATAGCAGCCCTTTGTCCTATCCCACCAGGCTGTGAATTTCCTGTGGGTGAAATCTTTAATAAGCTTAATTTGAGTTGGAGTACGGGCGGAGCGATTAACGGTTCAGGTGAACAGATAGCTCGCTTGACAGCTCTTTTGGCGAGCCTATCAGCGTGCTTATTACCTGAACAGATCGAGTGTCCTTTTATTTATTGAAGTGAAACACAGTTATGTGCTGCGTCCTTCTCCAATGTTAGGTGACAGTCCATGACAAGTCCTGAGGTAATAGTTATTCTACTATATATACTTTTGACAAATGCCATATTTGACAAATGTAATTGTCATGTATTAATCTCTCTAAAATACACTCTAGCTTAAATTTAAATCAGGATAATTTTGTTTTGAATTCACTCAAGTTTTGTTGCCCTTTGCAAAAAATTCTCAATCAAAACCTCCAACTAAAGCTGTCGCGATTTTATCATGATTTTGATTTCGAATTTTTTCCATGGCAACAAAACCTCCGTGTCAAAATAAAATTATCCGATTAAAAGTCAAGCTCAAAAGTTAGCTGTTAAAAATAGGGAAGATATTTCATCTTATTGTTAGTTCTAAAAAATAATTTGTTAATTTTACTGTTTTACTTAGTGTTAATTTAGTTTCTTTATTACTAAATTTGACCTAACAGATAAGGCTAATTTTACAGTGGAACTTCTCAAACATCAAACCAAAAATTAACTATTAAATTTATTAATTAAATCCAGGGTATGCTTTCTTGATAGGTATAAAGTAACGACGGAATTTTTATTTAATATTACAATCCACTAGATGGTGCAGCCTACATATTTTGCCAGCAATTTGTAATTTACGTTAGCAACCGTTAATAATTAATTGTCATAATTGACTTTTATATTATTTCGTTTATGTCTACAGTAATTGATAATAGTGTGGAAAGGTAATATAAAGGAAATTGTATAACTCGATATTTATGAGTATTTACGTTTTCACTTAGTCCAATAAGGAACTTGCAGAAATCGGGCAGTACGGCCGACGATCGACGAGTTTTTGCGAAGAGGTGAATTGCTTGCAAAGATTTTGTTAAATACTAGGGAGGCATACATATGATAAAGACAGCCTACATAGCCAAGGATATGACAACGATTCTTTCAGTAATCGTTGGTAATCATTGTTCTTTAAAGAGAAAAAAATAAATTTATAAGTACGAAGGCTTTCACGACCGGTGTTAATTGAACTAAAATTAGAACTAACACTAGCACTAGGACTAACACTAGATCTAAAACTAGAAACTGGTTCTAACTGTTTCTGAAGAAGGTTGCAACATGGCATACGAAACGTCAAACATTTTTTCAAAAAACGCACGGCGAAACCCGAAAAGTTTCTAGTTTTAGGTCTAGTGTTAGTCCTAGTGATAGTTCTAGTGATAGTTCTAGTGTTAGTGCTAGTGTTAGTTCTAATTTTAGTTCAAAAATAAATTTATTTAATAAACCATTGTGGTTTTTATCAATTAAACTTAGAAGTAGAAATCTAAATATACATAAATATGTAAGCTATATAGCTATATTTAAATTTAAAAAAGCTTATTTAAATTACTTTTATAACAATCCCCTTGGCGGCGCTGCTTTCGAATTGGTCGTTAAAATAGTGGGGAGAAATGTTTCTATATAAGTATTAATTAAATATTTTCTATGATTAAATCACATCAAATTTTCAAATTGCCCCGTTCCTCATTACCATAGTAACTAAGTGGCATATGACGTTTTTCACGCCTACTATAAAAAAGTTTTAATCATTATCATTTAATATCTTAAAATTGAAAACGCTTATTTTCCGCCAATACACCATACATGCGATACATCATTGGAAAGTTAAAGATGTGCTCTTTTTAGCAATATCATAATCAACTATTGGTTGTAATTAAACAAATAAAAAAATACAACGGCATTATATTCTACTCAAAAAAATTTCTATAAAAGAAGGTATCTAAAAGAATGTATTAACCACTTCTGAAATAGCGAAATTGTGACTTTTTGGCTATAACTTAAAAACAAAAGAAAATAGAGGTTTTGTCTTTATGGGACTGAATTTGTCTTGGAAAAAGAGACTGGGACATGGTCCGGGATACTTTTTTCGTATCTTCTATAGTTTCTGAGATAGCGTATAATAACACCAAAATTTGCCCACTCTGTACATCCTCCAAAAAACGCGGCAAATCGCGTTCACAAATATTAGAAAAATTAACGGTCCCAAAATTGAACCCTGTGAAACACTATTATCAACAGATAACTCCTCCGACGCTGTCTCCGAAAGGACTACTCTCAACCTACGATCTGTGATAAAAGAAGTTAACCATTTAAGTATATTTCCGCGGATCCCAACACTATAAAATTTTCGTTCAATGAAATGAGAAGGCAAAGTATGAATCCACGGGGCGACCTCTATCAAGATACCAATAAACATAAGAGAAGTAATCGACCGTCTCAATTAAAAATTCTTCACGAAACCCATGCTGGGACTTGCAGAGGACTTTATATGTGTTAACAAAATCAAACATCTTTTCTTAATTATTGTTTTGAAAATGTTCGAAAAGACGCTACAGAGTTGATCCTGTAGTTTGCAACGTTTTCCAAATCTCGCTTTTTAAAAACATGAGCAACTCTTGCCACCTTCAACACGCCTAGAAAAGAACCTAACTCAACAGATCGATTCAAAATAATTGCTAGCGGCTCACATAAAGTATAATTTACAAAGCTTATAATTTCAATGGATACGTCGTTCCAACCCACACTTCTAACAATTCTCAAATCTCGTATAGCATTAGAAATCTTAACTGGTGTAACTGGAGAAAAATAAAGGAGGAGCTTAAACAGACACCAACTGTATACATCTTAGACAACGATGCCCATAGGCAGCGATCAACTTTTCCTGAACGACTGGTAAAAAATACAGTTATTTAAGGTGTAGTGTAAGTGATTTTTTTAAAGGAAACAACAACAATTCAAAACATTATTTCGGTGGCAACAGATGGAACTTCTCCATGGTCGGGCGATATCGTGAGTTTATAAGCCATCTAAAAAGAAATATTTCAGAAATAATTTCGAATCACTGTGTCATCTAGCGACATCACCAAGCAGTGAAAAATTTGAGTGATAGATTGCATCAATCGATTCAATTTATAATTAATGCAGTTAACGAAATAAGCAACAATGCATTGAATACGCGTTCGTGAATGCGACGAAAATGATGAAGACTGCCAAAGATTGCTCTGGTACATGTTTAACAAGATTTTCCTCACTTTTTGAATCAGTTTTAGAGTTTCTGAGAAAGTAAACTCCCAGATTTAAAAGAAAACCTGATCAATTTGAAAGCAGACATCGCGTATTTGGCAGATTTGTTCAAAAAAATTTAATGACATTAACTTAGAATTACAAGAGAATAGCCTCAATTTAATAAAGACAAAGGGTCTAATTTCAGCTTTCGTTGGAAAATTGATTACTTCAAAATTAGATTTGAATATCCGACGATGAAAATATAAGAAGTGGAAAATGTGATATTACAAGAGGAGTTCATATAAAAAGCAATCTCAAGTCTTCTGAAAGCATTTCAAATAATCTAGAAGCAGTATCAAATCTTCTGGAAGCAATATCAATCTTATAGAAGCAGAATCAAATTCTGGAACCATTCTTGACAATTTTTGATCTTTTGTCGTGAAGATTTGGTATTCTGCCAATAGTTATTATTAATAGTTATTTTGGAAGCAAAATCAGTTTTTATTGACGAAATTTCTTGCTTTTTGTAATAAAAATGCTTTTTTCCAGCAATATTGAATTTTTAACTATTGGAGTACTTAAGTCAATGTTAAGTCTACACTTTGTCCAACAATATTTAACCCTCTCATTGTGGGCAATTCTGAAGATTTTAGTGTTTGTCAACAGAATCTTGCTTTTGCAATGAAAGTCGGTATCAAATCTTTTGAATGTGTTTCAACTCTACTAGAAGCAGTATCAAGACTTCTGGAAGCATTGCAAATTTTCTGGAAAACACTTTAAAGCTTCTGGAAGCAATATCAAGTCTTCTGGAAGCAATATCAAGTTATCTAGAACCAGTATCAAGGGTTCCAGAAGCAATATCAATTCTTCCAGGGGCAGTATCAAGTCTTCTAGAATCATTTCAACTGTCTTGGAAGCATTTTAAGTCTTTTAGAAGCAGTAACAAGTCATTTAGAAGAACTATCAAGTCTTCTGGAAACAGATCAAATCTTTTTGAAGCGGGTATCAAGTCTTTTAGAAGCAGGTATCAAGTTTTTTGGAAGCATTCCAAGTCTTCTGGAAGCATATCAAGTCTTCTAGAAGCGATATCAAGTCTGTATCCAGTCTTCTAGATACATTGCAAATTTTCTGGAAGCATTTCAAGTCTTCTGGAAGCAATACCAAATCTTCCAGGGGCACTATCAACTCTTCTAGAACCATTTCAAGTTTTTCAGAGGCAATGTCAAGCAGTATTGAGTCTTCAGAAAGCATGTTAAGTTTTCTGGACGTAGTGTAAAGTCTCCTAAAAGCAGTATCAAAACTTGTGGAAACAATATCAAGTGTTCTAGAAGCAGTATCAAGTCTTCTAGAAGCAGTATCAAGTCTTCCAGGGGCAGTATTAAATCTTTTGGAAGTATTTGTATGTATGGGTACTTTGCACCCATTAAAAATGTTGTGTAATAACCAACGTATCCGGCGCCTATGATACTGACTATACTATAAGTACGAAGGCGTTCACGACCGGTGTTAATTGAACCAAAATTAGAACTGACACTAGCACTAATACTAGAATTATCACTACAACTACCACTAGGACTAACACTGGATCTAAAACTAGCAACTATAGGGTTTTGCGTTTTTTGAAAAGATGTTTGACGTTTCGGATGCCATGTTGCGACCTTCTTCAGAAACTGGTTCGAAGTTCACTTGCACTGAAATCGTCGAATTTTTTCAAAAAACGCACGGCAAAACCCGAAAGTTTCTACTTTTAGATCTAGTGTTAGTCCTAGTGGTAGTTCTAGTGATAGTTCTAGTGTTAGTGTTAGTTCTAATTTTAGTTCAATTGACTGTACTAGGCTCAAACAAATCCTGTCTCATATTTCGTAATAAAAATTGAGGATTGCCAGTTGATAAAATATCAGTAACGTCAAAACTCGGTTAAAAATGGTGAAAAAAATTTAAAATTTACTCAAAAAAGTTCCAAAAACTGTAAACCTTTAGACTTCCTTGAGAGATTTTTCGATAACCCGTTTATAAGTTCATCAACTAAACCCATTACTTTACTTAATATGTATATTTAAAATGTAAACTATGTATATTTTACATAGTTTATAGTTTTAAATATACATAGTATATCAAAAAAATGTTAAAAATATATACTTAACAAAAGATAATACTTGCATAATTATCCTGCAAATAATTATTGTTTATTTGATACGCAATGAAAGGCTTTTAATGCAATTCAATCATGAAATAATATTAATATACTCATTTGCATGTGGATATGATCAATATTTCCAAAATAAAATATTGACGATATTGATGAAAAATATTGAGGAAATTGAATTTTGAGTATAGAAAGGTTCATTTTCCTAACAAGTGTGAAAAAAACTCTCAATAATATACTAGAGTAAAAATGATGATGATTCGTGTAAACATTTTTGGTATAAACTAATAAATGGCGGAATTATAGGTCATCAAAGTCAAGAAATTTGAACTAATTTTTCTAAATATTTTCAATACTGTTAAAGCTAGAGCGCTGAAATTTGGTACAATGTAAACCAGTAGCAAGTAGAATCATTAGTCAGGGTGTGAGTTAAATCGATCTACAAGAACCATACTATACAGGATGTTCCTAAAATTTTGATACTCAGAACTTTTTTATTCGCTCATAAACCTACATTTATTTTTGCACTTTCCAATAGAAAATTTATTTTCGAAACTTTTATGACTTTTACGAAATTTTGGTTACCGTAGTTGAGTTAAATCTAAAAATGTTGGATCCCGACATTAACAGCAAAAAAATCTAAGCTGGCCATGATAATTGAATGATGAATTAAGTTACCAACTCGCTAACAATCGCTTAACAATTAATCGTTTGTATAAAAACTTAAAAGGGTCAATGTATTATCGGCTTTTAGAAGCTCTTTTTACTGTAATTATTGCACCGGTCTAACATTTTTGAATTGAACTCAAAAACGGCTAATTTTAAGATTTTGTTCAACTGTTTAATTGTTAAACAATTGTTAGTGAGTTGATGGCTTAATTTGTCGTACAATTGTCATGCCCGGCTTAGAGTTTTTTCATTACCATTTTTTGCCGGGTCCAACAATTTTGGATTTAACTCAAAAACGGTAAATTTTATCTAAATGTCGTAAAAGTTTGTAAAATAAATTTTCTATTGAAAAGTGCAAAAATAAGTGTAGGTTTACGAGCAAATAAAAAGGTTCTAAGCATATAAAATTTGGGGACACCTGTATAGCATTGTTCTTGTGGATCGATTTAATCCACAAACTCTCTAATGATTCAACTTGATATTGGTTTACACTGTACCAAATTTTAGCGCTCTACTTTAAACTGTACAGAAAATATTTAGAAAAATCACTTAAAAGGTCTTAGCTTTGATGACCTATAACTCCGTCATTTATTGGTTTAGAGCAAAAATTTTTACACGATTCATCATCATTTCCACTCTACTATACGTGGTTTAATGTGTGCCCCAAGTCATCGAAACACCCTGTAGAATATCACAAAATATTATATTGCATGATTTACATGTAACAAAATACGCGATTTCAGTTCCTTACATTATCTTTGGAATCTATTTTTAGTGTAAATCAGAATATAGGTCTATAGTTTTTCCAATTCCTTAATGATTGCTTAAATAAGTAGTTCATGTTACTTCTTTCTTTACTCAACCCAACTTAAATAGCTTCAGGTATTTCATTTTTTGTATACAGGCTGTCTCACGTAACTGGTTCATTAGAACTTTTTTAGGTTCCACTATTCGTAGAGGCTTGAAATTTAGGTAACATGGGTTGTTCATTCCGATCTATTAATCTAAAATATTTTCAAGATGGCCGCCACTTCCGGTCTACCGGAAGTAGACCTCAGCTTCGTTATTTTAAATGGAATGCTATAGTTTTTAAGACGCAATTCAATTATACGTAAGAAAATATGTTGACTTTGATAACAGTTATTGGTACCTACCGTGTTTTGTTTTCGAGTTATTTTGATTTTAAGTGTCTATTGTCAAATATCACCATGCTCTTTACAAGCCCATATCTCAGCCAACGTTGACTCAAAAACATTTTGCACTGTTACGATAACTCTTCATATGCTGCTAAATAGATTGTCATTTGTTGTATCAGTATATCTTATACAGGCTGGTCAAAAATTGAGTTACCGTTTCTCTGTATTCAATTGCATGAAAGTCGAAAATTTTAAATGGAACACCCCATATTTTCATACCCTATCAGAAAGGGAATTTAATTCTCTACAAATTGTCTATAAATATTCCTATACCTATTTATTATAGTTTTGTTGCTATTGAGGAATTTATCAAAATCACAGGTAAAATGTTAGAAACCGTTTTTGTTTTTGTTAGAAGGCCATAATATTTTGACAGTTTTTTGTTTAATTTATTTAAATTATTATTAGTATTATTTCTACAATAAACTGTGATTGAATAAACTTTAGATTGCTAGCTGTATTTACCAATAATAACCAAAAGAAACCGAATAAATGAAACAATGAAAAACAACAATTTAATGACAAAAATTAAAATCAATAACATAAAAGAATGAAGAACTTAAAATTATAAAAATAAATCACGGGAACTTAATTCTCTACAAACTATTTAGATACTTTCGTGTGCCTATTTGTTGTAGTTGCCCTCATATTTGGATATTAATGGACGCGTGCAATGCTGGAAAGCTTCTTGTTTTTATGTTAGAAAGCCATGGAGTTTTGATAGCTCTTCAAACATATTTATGTTATTGTTGTCGTTACTTAGTTGTGTCATCACTAAAGACCGGATTTATAGAAAATATGCTTATGCTCAAAGTTAAAGGCATTACAAATATATTTAAATATCTTTACGAATCAGTTAAAAATAAGTAAAATAAGACCAGGTTAGTTGTGCCTTTTTTGAATTTTCATGCCTATTATTTCTTTTATGCCTATTTAAAGCCTTTTTCTAACTTTTTGGCGTCTTTTCCCCAAAAATTGGTTGAATTATGAAAAAATATTTCGCTGCGCCTGTACATTTCTTCGTTGAGCCGTCTGACGTAAGATCCGCGTTTTTCATCGATCAGAATTTAAACTTTGGAATTCCCCGTTGTGCCCTTTCGTCTTACACGGGATTCCCCGTATGTGGTTTGACTTGCGTCGAGTCTTCAATTCATTTAGTTGAATTAAAGTTACTCGAGTGACAATGTGAATTTCTTGCGTAGTACAATGCCGAAACAAAAGCCAACCGTAGAAGAATGGATTAAAGATTACAAGGAATTGAAATATGAACGCAATCGTTTATTTTGCCAAGCCTGTTGACAAAACCTTAGTATTGATGGAGTTAATCGAGTAGAAACAATTAATTATATTAATTATATTTTTAAATAATGATTAAATTATGTATAATACCAAAGATTTTTAAGTATTTAAAACCGAAATTTAAATCTTTTTACGGTAAAAATTGGAAATTATAGCATGTCCCAAAATTCACTATTGATTCAATGTAGTACTTCGATCACTAAAATTAATAGAACAATATATTGATTGTTTAATAATTATGGAAGATATTATAAAATACTGACGTTATTAAATTACTGTTAACAGATTAATTGTGACAAGAAATACTATATAATTCAGCATGTCAAAACATCATTGCATCAGGAAAAATTAAAACTGACTAAAAGTCAATCCAAAAAACAACAAACTATAGGTACAGCTATACAATCGGTGGCATCAACATCCAGCTACACTGAACAATCAAAACTCAATTTTGATCTTTGCAAAGCTGTGATAAAAGTAAACATACCAATCCATAAAGTGACAAATAAATATTTCAAAACTTTTTTACAAACACATTGTACAATGCATATTCCCGATGAAAGCCATTCCGCAAAAATTATATTACTTCAGTCTACAAAGAAGTTATTCAAGAAATAAAAAATATTATTGGAAATAATTATATTTGGATAAGTGTAGACGAAACAGCTGATGTATGTGGGCGATACGTGGCAAATTTAATACTTGGAGTATTAAGTGATGAAAATTCGTCAAACAGTTTTCTAATAAGTACCAAAGAATTAAGTAAAACAAATAATAATACGGTAACAAGATTTATTCACGACGAATTAACGCATTTTTTCTTACCGGAGCCGGTACCGAATCATAAAAATTTTACTGATGGTGACAGACGCAGCGGCATACATGGTAAAAGCTGCGTCTAATATGAAGATTTTTTACCCTAATTTAATTCATTGTACTTGCTTAGCACACGAGCTTAATCGAGTAGCATAAACTATAAGGTTACAGTTCCCATTAGTTAATAAATTAATAAAAAGCGGTAAACAAATATTTGTTAAAACCCCTTTAAGGGTAGAATTGTTTAGAGAGAGGTTACCAAATACCCCATTACCACCACAACCAGTTCTAACAAGATGGGGAACATGGCTAGATGCCGCTATATACTACACAAATGCCTTAGATCATTTTAAACAATTAATAAATGAATTTCCGGCTACAAGTAGTAAAGCAATACAAGATTGCCAGGCCGTCCTAAAAGAAGTGGAGCTACAAAATAATTTGGCATTTATAAAAAGCAATTACAGTCATATAAGTGAATCTATAAAATCACTTGAAAAACAGGATTTACCTTTAGTGACTGCAGTAGAAATGATTAAAAAGTTTCAAGACAGCACGTATAGCGTACCAGGACATATTGGTCAAATAATTACGAATAAATTTTAAGTGGTGAAATTGTTACTGGATTTATTATGGATCCCGCATTAATTACAAAGTTCAAGTATGCACCAATTACAAGTGTGGAAGTGGAGAGAAGTTTTTCGGCTTACAAGATTACGTTAAGTGAGAGAAGACACAACTTCACAATGGAACATTTAGAACAGCATTTAATAGTTAGTTGTTTTCGTGATTAGTGGTTTAATAATTATATATGTATGTTTAGTGTAACGATGTATTTTTTAATGAAAACGTTATTAAAATACATTATTAATTAGGTATAGCAATTTTTTCGATTTCTAATTTTTATGCCATTTTAATGGTTTTGTTGCCAAAATTTCATGCCTTTTTAAGTGCCTTTTTCCGTCTTTTTTGTGCCTTTTAATCCGGTCTTTAGTCATCACTGTTAATGTCTTTGAATATCATGGCGAATTATTCCCATGCCAATATTTTAAATTCGTCTTATATTCATGGCGGATTTAAAATTTGGAAAGATCAAGATAACGTAAGAGTAAGAGGTAAGAGGTGCTTCGGTCGATTTAGATGAATAATATTTTACAAGAAAGCACCGTAAATAAATAAACTGAACTCTCTAGGAATATCTCGCCCATCATTACATGGAATATTACCATATTATTGTTTTTCATTGTTTCATTTATACGTTCTTCTGCTGGTTATTTTTGGTAAATAAAAGCTAACAAACTAAAGTTTATTCAATCGCAGGTCATTCTACAAATAATACCAATGATAATTTAAATAAATTAAATAACAAACTGTCAAAATATCATAGCCTTCTAATAAAAACTGAACGGCTTCCAGCATTTTGTGTAGGATTTTGATAAACTACTCAATATGAAAAAACTATAATAAATAGGTATAGCAATGTTTATAGATAATTTGTAGAGAATTAAATTCCCGTTTTGATAGGCTAAAAAGATATGGGGCGTACCATTTAAAATTTTCGACTTTCTCGTAATTGAAAACAGCAAAATGGTAATTCAATTTTTGACCACGCTGTATGAGGTACACTACTATAACAAGTAACAATCTACTTGACAGCATATGAAGAGTTACCGTACCTATGCAAAACGTTTTTGAATTAACGTTTGCTAAGATAGGTGCTTTCAAGGAGCATGGTTAAATTTGCCAAAAAACACTTAAAATAAAAATAACTCGAAAACAAAAAACGCTAGGTACCAATAACTGTTATCAAAGTCAACATATTTTCTTAGGCACAATTGAATGGTGTAATAAAAACTATAGCATTCCATTTAAAATAACGAAGTTGAAGTCTACTTCCGGTAGACCGGAAGTGGTGGCCATCTTGAAAATAGTTTAGATGAATAGATCGGAATGAACAACCCATGTTACCAAAATTTCAAGTCTCTAGGAATGTGGAACCTAAAAAAGTTCTAATGAACCAGTTACGTGGGACACCTGTATATTAAATATAATTTTTTAAAAATTTTTTGCTGTAATGTTATCAATTATTTTCAGTAAACAATATTACGTTTCAATTATTTTATAAATTAATTTATATTAATTAAGATTAACTTAAATGTTCACCCATAATTTTACTCAATAAACCACCATTCTTAAAAATAGACGCTATTCATTAATGACTATCTTACTAAAAAGATAAGATATATAGTACATTTACCTAATAACAATAAAAATACCATAATATATATCTACTTAAGTTTTAAGCTTATTACAATTAATTATTAATTTTTTTAATAGAATCCCAAAAACAAACTACTTACCTTGAATTGGTAAACTAGGATCCAGCATTATTTGAGCTACTCCATGGGAGGCAATACTTAACGGAGTCTTTCCTTTACAATTTTTTGCATGGATATCAGCCCCTTTTTCTACTAATAATTTTACAAGTTTTAAGTGACCATTCACAGCAGCATCATGAAGAGGTGTCTCATTATCTAAACCTTTAGCATTAACATTGGCCCCAGCTTGAACTAATTTATATGCAACCTCGTACCAGCCGTGGTTACAAGCTTCGTGTAAAGGTGTCCAACCTAAATAAAAAAATTATTAATGTTTCTTTACTTATAATTAATATTTTAACCAAGTTTTATGCCGACCTGCATAATCAGCTATATTAGGGTCTGCTCGGTGAGCCAAAAGTTTTGAGACTTGTTCAACGTCTCCTTTAATAGCAGCTAGATGTAAAGGTGTCTCCCCACGTTCGTTTCTATCTTTATTTCTGTTATTATTACTACTACTGTTTGTGCTATTACTAGGGCTTCGACTAGCTTCATTACTCGATGAAGTCATTTGCATTAATAAGGCCATTTGTTGCCGTTCAGACATGGGTGTAACTGGTAAAGTCCTGCTTCCACCAGTGTAACTTTTAGGACGCACTGATGAAGGCATCTCGTGAAATATTAAAGCTATGTACGTATCTGGAAATAGAAGCAAAGGGCCCCAATAAATAGTGATATAACCTCAAAAAGTTTAAAATGGTGAATGCGCGCTTTTAAATCGTTTGAATTTGACGCGAATTTGGTAACTGTTACAGTAAAGTTGTGTATGTATGTACTTATGAGGGATCTTACCTCGAAAAATATGTGTG
The DNA here is from genome assembly GCA_036711965.1 of Onthophagus sagittarius. Lineage (NCBI taxonomy): Eukaryota > Metazoa > Arthropoda > Insecta > Coleoptera > Scarabaeidae > Onthophagus > Onthophagus sagittarius. The sequence goes on from JASERS010000001.1 coordinate 52,747,833, forward strand.
TATAAAAATATTTCAAGTTTAATTCAAAAGTATTTACACACGAACATTGACTACCTGTTTTATCTGATGCGTATCCATTCTATTACGTGCGCGTATTGTGTCCGAGTTAAAACAGAGATGGCAGGATGATTAAAAGAATTAATTCTTTTTGAAGATTTTTTTAGAAAGGTTTAACAATTTCATAAAATTTTCAGTTCAACTGAATTAAGTTTTATTTGAAATTATAATTGTTTTAATAAACTAACCTAAAAAAATGACATTACGTCATCCTGACACATAAGATTGAGGTTATGTCTTATGTCATAGATAAGAAAGGTGGGTTATGTAGAATTATGATTTTTAAAGGATTTATTTATTTATTTCAAGTTAATAATTTAACGTAGAAACTCATATAAAATGGGTGGTTTCAAATAAATGTAAACGTTAAATGTATCGAAATTAACACTAATTAATAATGTGATACAACAAACAAACAAAGAGATCTTCTAATTTAAGTATTTAGTACTCCTTGCTCATAAAGACTAAATTGAGCGGTTAACGAAGGTTATAATTAAGGTTGGGCCGGCTATGATTTTGACCGATTAACGACTATTTGGTCCTAATCGGCCGATTAATCGATAACGGCCATTGCCGATCATTTATTTGTTACATAATCTTGTTGTAACAAGTTCAGATATACAGTGCACTCCGCTTAATTGGGACACATCGGGTCTGATTCAATCTGTCCCAATTAAACGGTTGTCCCAATTATCCGATAGTAAAAGAACGGTTATAGAAAACAATATACACTCAGCAGCAGAAGTCTGCGTACAAAAAACTTGTAATACTTTAATTGAAAAAATAAGAGTCATAATCTAATGTGATAAACTTGATTTTTTTTTATTTTGTATATTAACTACATATAATTCTATTAACAAAATATGCTTTAACAAAACAGAAACAGTAGTTACAGAAAAAAATCAAAACTAAAAATTCTACAAATAACGGGTATGCAAAAATCTGCGTACAAGTCAGGACAGTATTTATAAAAAATTCATAAATGAGATCATTGTTTCTATATTAATATGAGGTCGGATAACCTTTACGTTTAATGACCTCCCTTAAACGTTTAGGCATGGAGTGCACTAATTTCTTCGTTTCGTCCGAACTGATTTTGGCCCATTCCTCAATCATAACATTTTTTAACGTTTCCTTCGACGTTATGTTGTGTTGCCGAATCCTGCGTTCCAGTAAATCCCAGAGGTGTTCGATGGGATTCAAGTGCGGCGATTGTGGAGGTCTTTTAAGTTGCTTTGGGGTATTGTATAATAGCCAAAGCTTAGTGTTGTGGGCGCAATGTTTGGGTTCATTATCTTGTTGAAAAAAGTATTCGGGCCCCAAGCCCAAGTTTTCGATGCTAGGCTTCAAATTTTCTTTTAAAATGTCTATATACATTTTATGGTCCATTGTCGATGTTATGAAAACCAACCTTCCCACCCCTTTGGTGCACATACACCCCCAAACCATAACTCCACCACCTCCGTGTTTTACAGTCGCTTTCAAATTTTCGGGATTAAGGGCAGTATTAGGTTTTCTCCATACAAGTTGTTTACCCTTAATGCCGAAAATGCAAAATTTGCTCTCATCTGTAAAGAGAACTTTCTCCCAGAATTCAATGGGCTTGTCTAAGACTTTTTTTGCAAAGGCGATCCGCTTCTGACGATTGAGCTCTGACACAAATGGCTTTTTTCGTGCAACGCGACTGTGATAGTTAGCTTTCTTTAACGTCCTTCTCACCGTATCTTTGCTGATAGTTTTATGAAATTCTTCTTGTACATTTTCTACTATTTTTTTTGCCGTCAGCCTAGGTTCTTTTCTAACCTGCTGCACAATTTTTCGCTTCTCTCGGTTTGTTAAAAGGGGTGGTCTACCAGATCGCGGACGTGAGAGGTAATCTTCAGTGTCTTTATAATTATTAATTACTCTTTGAATGGAAGAGTGTGACCTGCCGACAGTTTCTCCTATTTTTCGAAAAGATTTTCCCTCTTTCCATAACTTTACAATAATTTTTCTCTCTCCCAATTCAATTTCCTTTCCTTTCGTGTCCGTTCTAACTTTTAGCTTCTAAGCCTCTGCTAATATAATTGACACCGATTATCTTTTATTTAAATCGGAAAGCGTACATCGCCAACTACGTATTTAAGTAAATAAGTATATTTTAGAGAAGGCGTCTTTATTTGTACGCAGATTTTTACATACGCATTATTTGGAGAATTTTTAATTTTAATTTTTTTTGTAACTAATATTTCTGTTTTATTGATGCATATTTTGTTAATAGAATTATATGTGGTTAATACACAAAATAAAAAAAAATGAAGTTTATCACATTAGATCATGACCCTTATTTTTTCAGTTAAAGTGTTAGAAGTTTTTTGTACCCAGACTTTTGCTGCTAAGTGTATAATATACTACGTATTTTTATCTACACGATAAAAAGTAATTATTGTTGAAAATAAAAAGTGAAAGTATTAAAATAAACATTTATTCTATATAAGAAAACATTCAATAAATAAACAAAAAAAAATGATAAAGAAAACCACATTGTTTACTTAATAAAGGTAAAAAATACTTGTCCAAAGTACTTTGGTTTCCACGGTTTATAATTTTTTTACTTATACAGGGTGTTCCCGTGACTCGGGGCATAAAATTAACCACATATACTAGAGCAAAAATGATGATGATTCGTGAAAAAAAATTATTATAAAAGTCTTCAAATGGCCAAGATATGGGCCATCAAAGTTCAGAAATTTTAACACATTTTTCTAAATATTTTCAAAACCATTAATGGTAGAGGGTTGAAATTTGGTACAGAGTAAACAAACATCATGCAAAATCATTGAACCAATTTTGACTTTGGCCGGATGACGGCAACCATGTTATACAGGGTGTTCCTAAAATTTGTTTGCTCAGAACTTTTTTGTTTGTTCGTAACCCTACATTTATTTTTGTAGTTTTTAATAGAAAATTTATTTTCGAAACTTTTTTCACTCTTTGAAAATTTTGATAACATTAACCGTTTGCGAGTTAAACGCGAAAATATTAAGCTTCGATTTCAATGGTAACACTAAACACAATAATTTTCGAAAAAGTTGGCCATGGCAATTAAAAAAAAAACAAATTGAGCCGTCAACTTGCTTATGTAGTTTAAACATAAAGTTGTTTGTTAATGAAGTTTTTATTAATTTTGCGTGTTCAAAATGGACAATTACACATTTAGTGAACAAACTGACATGATTTTGACATTGGGAGAATGTCATGGAAACGCCGTAGCAGCCGCTAACCGTTATCGGGAGAAATTTCCGAACCGCAGAGCGCCCAATCGAAAAACATTTTTAAGAATTGAAACCCGTTTAAGGGAAAATGGGACGTTTAAGCCGAATTTTAGTAACAACGGTAAAGTCAGATCAGTCCGAACAACCGAACTAGAAGAAGATATTCTAGACTACGTACAAGAAAATCCTACAGCTAGTACTTTGGATATGGCGAGGCATTTTTTAACGTCAAAAACAACTATCTGGCGTGTTCTTCACGAGCAACAGCTTTATCCATATCATAGTTATAAAGTTCAGGAAGTTCGACAGGCTGATTACCCACTACGACTGCAATATTGTCAAATAATGCAGCACAAAATCAAAATTGATGATCAATTTTTAGAAAAAATACTTTTTGCAGATGAATCGACATTTTCTAAAGATGGAATCATCAATTTGAGAAATTCACATAGTTGGGCGGACGAAAATCCAAGATTTAAGAAAGCTTGGAAATCGCAATGGAGGTTTTCTCTTAACGTTTGGGCTGGCATTGTGGGCGATGTCATTATAGGACCCGTTTTCTTGCCGTCAAGGCTGGATGGCCATACATACAGGGGACATTTAGAGCAATTAAATGATTTTTTAGATGACGTTCCTTTAAACACAAGACAAGAAATGTGGTATATGCATGATGGTGCTCCTGCGCATAGTACACATGCTGTCCAAGAATTTCTATGTGAACGGTTTCCGGAACGGTGGATTGGACGAGGAGTGGATGCACCGATAAGTTGGCCCCCCCGATCGCCGGATCTTACACCTCTAGATTTTTATTTATGGGGACGCATTAAATCGCTTGTGTACTGCGTTGAAATAACTTCAGTTGATCAACTGAGGTTACGAATTGTTAATTCATTTGATCAACTTCGAACTGAAATCAACGTCCTCAGCAGAGTGCGCTTTAATTTAAGACGGCGATATCAGGCGTGCATTGAAGCCGGCGGGAGTGTTTTTGAACATCTGCTTTAGTATTTTTTTTTTGTTCTGTTTTATTTATTACCATTTGTTTATAATTTTATTGTTCTTGTTCATATTTTTGTTAGAATTTTTATTATGTTCTTGTTTGTTGTTACCGCGAAAATTAAATTTATTGTTTTGGAAATTACATTCTTTTATTCAATTAAAATAAATTAACACTGGATTTAACTAAATCTACACTGAGAAATTTATGCAAATAATGGTTATTAGATCAGTTCGTTTTTCAATTGAAATCAAAGCTTAACAGTTTCGCGTATAACTCGAAAACAGTCAATGTTATCAAAATTTTCAAAGAGTGAAAAAAGTTTCGAAAATAAATTTTCTATTAAAAACTACAAAAATAAATGTAGGGTTACGAACAAACAAAAAAGTTCTGAGCAAACAAATTTTAGGAACACCCTGTATAACATGGTTGCCGTCATCCGGCCAAAGTCAAAATTGGTTCAATGATTTTGCATGATGTTTGTTTACTCTGTACCAAATTTCAACCCTCTACCATTAATGGTTTTGAAAATATTTAGAAAAATGTGTTAAAATTTCTGAACTTTGATGGCCCATATCTTGGCCATTTGAAGACTTTTATAATAATTTTTTTTCACGAATCATCATCATTTTTGCTCTAGTATATGTGGTTAATTTTATGCCCCGAGTCACGGGAACACCCTGTATACTCTGCACACTTATTACTCATTTACCGAAACAAATTTCTAAAATTTTGGAATCATATATTTCTGAAAGATATTTTAGAGTTAAATAAGAAGACGCCTATTCTGAACTACAATTGATTAAAGCTGGGGTTCCGCAGCTAAGTGTCTTAGGGCCGATTCTCTACCTTCTTTACACTTGCGATATACCACAACCAGAAAACAGCACAATTGCAACTTTTGCTGACGACACTGCTATTCTTTCAGTAGATAGAAGCAATGAAGAAGCGACTGAAAAACTGCAACTTGCAGTCAATAGTATATATAGTTGGACTGTCAAATGGAGAATCAGATTAAATGAAACGAAATCTATACATGTCAACTTTACCAATAAAGTTTGTCAACAGATGCCTGTTAATATTAAGAATACACCAGTTCCGTATTCAAACACTGCGAAATATCTTGGTATAACACTAGATGCAAAGCTCCGCTGGAATGCTCATGTTAAAAAAAAGACAAGAACTTGAAATAAAATATAGAAAAATGTACTGGTTAATAGGGCGAAATTCAACCCTAGCGTTACATAATAAATTAATACTTTACAAACAAATATTAAAACCAGTATGGACTTATGGTATCCAGCTATGGGGCTGCACAAAACAAAGCAATAAAGATGTAATTCAAAGATTTCAAAACAAAGTGCTAAGAAACATTGTCAATGCACCCTGGTATATAAGAAATAAAGATCTCCATAAGGACTTAGAGATAGAAACAGTAGAAGAGAGTATCAAGAAATTTGCCAGCAGACATGAAGAAAGACTGCATAAACACGCCAACGTTGAGACCATCCAGCTCCTTGACAACACTGGACTAAAGAGAAGACTCCAGAGAAAAAAGCCGTTCGAACTGGTGTAGTTTCTGTGAGTGATTGTGTATAAAGCAGAGCATGTGATATGTGAGGCAAAATAGGTGCATGTCAAGAATAGTGTGCAGACGGATCGGAATCAGAAGGTCACTGAAGAGTCGAACCACTGAATTGTTTATTAATTATTAAGTTAAGTTAGAAACAAATTGCTAATTGGTCTTTCTGACCAGATTGTAATTACTTTAATAAAATATATATATATATATATATATATATATACTCTGCACATTTATCTAAAGATTCAATTGGAGATTCATTATCTGTTTGCATAAAAAAACGTCTTAAGACTTCTATACTTTTCTTAGCTTCTAGACTACGTATAAGATTATAAATTTCTTCGTCGCTACTTTCTTGAACTTCATTATTAGAGATCAGTTTTGTAGATACAATTTCATCAACAATATCACTCTCGTAGTCTTCGGTATTACTGCAACACTTCAAATTTACGTCTTTCAAATTTCTAGAAAATCATTACAGTTGTTGACTTGCCGAAGTACAGCGTCATTTATGATTTCACTTGAAGTGATCTTTGAGATCTTTGAAGTCACAATGGTTAAAACAATTGCGTATACATTCACTACTAACATTTTGTTAACTGTCTGCTACAAATTGTATAGAATTTAGTATGTTCACTTTCGAGCTAACCTCTTTGGAGCTAGATGATGATGTCAAGGAAAATTCTTTTATTTTTTCAATGATGTGATGCACTAAAGTTTTACAATAGTGGAATTTTAAATTTTTGATAACACCCATGTCAATAGGTTGTATTAATGAAGTTGTATTAGAAGGCAGGAATTCTAATTGTATATTTTTCAAATTGTTTATATGAGGATGAGCAGGGCAGTTATCGAGCAACAATACAATTTTTCTAGATTTTTTTTCCATTTGTTGGTCCCATTTCGTTAACCATTGTTTAAACATATTTGCAGTCATCCAGACATTTTTATTTGATTGATATTCTACCGGCAGACTATTTATTGATATCCCCTTGAAACATCGAGGCTTCGCTGTTTTACCGATAACTAAGAGTTTCCTCTTTTCAGTGCCAGACATATTGACGCAACATAGAACAGTTATGCAGTCCATAGCTCTTTTAAACCCAACTAATGTCTCATTCCTGTAACACAGTGATCCATTTGGTGTTGCACGGTAGAACAGACCAGTTTCATCGGCATTGAAGATGTTATCTGAACTGAACAACTTTTGCAGTTCTGGAAGTTTTTCCTTTTTCCATTTATCAGCGGCGACCACATTTGCGCTACCCTTCTCCCCTTGTGATTTTTTAAATTTTATATTGCACCTTGCCTTCCACCGTGAAATCCAACCTTTCGTTGCTTTAAAATCTTGATAACCTAATGTTTTCACCAATTCTTCTGCTTTTAATTTCAGTGTTGGGCCACTAACACTAACCTCTTTTTGGGTTATCGCAGAAAACTAACGATTTAGAGCATCATCAATTTCTGGTTCTTTTCCCTCTCGCTTCCTTTTACGCGATTCCGCTTGGTTTTCAGCATTAATCCATTGTTTTTCAAGTTCATCTTTTTGTTTTATTAATCGGCTGATCGTTGACTTTGGAAGGGCCACTTTTCTGTAATTGGCATAGAGGCGTATTGGGTGGCTGGTTTTCAATTTGTCGGAGCACATTGATTTTTTTTTAATGTTAAGTCTTTGCGTGACATTTTAGTGCTTAAGTCACTATGTGTTCACAATAAGAAGTGTAACGTTGAACTGAGTCGAAAACACGAGGCGAAAACAGAAGCGTCACTTAGGTGCCTAGACGTAATCGGGCTAGGCGTTCATGTGCTGATGGTCCCTTTAAATTGGAATTTAATTACGTTTTTTCATTATAAATTTCTGAACGCGTTTACATTCTCTCAACTCCAATTTAAAAGGCTCGATCAGGGCTCAATACAGACACCAGAACTGAAGGTTACTGAAACGCCGATGAAGAACAGTAAAGGTTCCGAGAAAGCTGACGCTTCTGTATATAGCGCCAGGTGTAGCGCCTCAAAGACGCGACGAACTGGACCGATTAACCGGAGGTTGTCCCCAATAACCGGAGTAAAATTACATATGAAAAGTTTCGGTCTTTTAAATTTTGTCCCGATTAAGCGGTTGTCCCTATTAACCGGTGTATCAATTAAGCGGAGTGCACTGTATATGGTTTTCTTTCGTAATTCAGGTGTTGGTGGTAAAGTGTTATTTTTATAAAGAGAAGATTCAGCTTTAAGATTCAGCTTCTGAGCAATGTCGAGAAACGAATGTACTTTAGTTGTACCTATACATAACATGACCGTTTTTATTTTGACTGAAAACGGGACAACTCTAGGTACTTTTGTTGATAATCAGGTGCATTCTAAAATTATTAAAATTTGTTTTTATAGTAGTATAACATTTAATATGGAAAGTAACACAAAAAGTATAACAGTAGAAGTTATTTTCAGATTTTTTGTATTTGTAGACAGAGCAAATTTTCTTTAAAATATCAAGTTTACTTTTTAAATAAGTATGTAGTTGGACACATCGTCACCCCGGAAGAAAAGTGACACAACTCAAAAACCATAGTTCTTCAGAAAACCCGATTAAAGTTTCATGACTTTTTCAAATTCTTCTTGTGTGTACTGTAATAAGATAAACCCAAAATTTTTTTGGCGATCATGTAGTTATTAACTAGTTTTATAAAAGTCCCCGTTTGCAATGTACGATTTCAAGTCATTATCCCTCAAAAATTAAAATTTCCACCCTTATTTTGACTTAGGTCACTTTTCTCGAAAACGTAAATTCCACAATTTTGAGTTAAGCCGATTAATAATAATTATAGTTTCGTCGAAATAAATAAAAAGTGCACATGTTAATAAACTTTTATTAAACGTTTGAACAAGAAATAAAATATAAATGCTATAATTTAATGAAACTAAGTAACATCAAACAGAAACTACAATTTATAAAAAAAATAGCTTCAAATGACAACTACATTCCCAGAAAAATAAACGACTTCAGTTCTGCTTACATTTTACAAGGTATTGTAAAACTCAAAATACGACATTGGAATAATTTTCTTTGTGAAAAGCGATAGCAGGCCCTAATTTTCTTTCTCAGGAATACCTACTTTATTTTGGTAAGCTCTTTTTAAAACGATATTCTTAATATTGACAGAATTTCCGCCTCTTCTGCTTTTTAAAACTTCCACTTCTTGAAACTCTTCTTGTTCTTAGCTAGTTTTATAAAGTAGTCTTCCAAAGTTTTCTTTGACTACTTTCAACACTTTTATCTCGGTTATCTTAAAATTATTTCCTTTTGCATCTTTGGGTGCGTTTATCCAACCAAGGTCAGCAACTAGAGACTTCAAATCGAAAATGTCGGCGTGACACATTTCAATAACTTCATAAGGATTACCAGTTTTTTTGGCGGATCTTATCAGTTGAATTAGGAGAATAATATTGAATGTACTGATTGATATTGACATTGAATGTACTGATCAGGAGAATAAATAGGTCCTGCTCATTTAGCTTTGCTGCACTGTCGTTCTATGACCGAGTGGGCATTATCTCCCTGATTCTGGCTGTGTCCCATTATCAAAAATTTGTGTGTGGTGCTTTTAATGAACTTATACTTTGAAAGAACATACATGTACATTGCAAACAAGAATTTATTTTTTTGCTGTCCAGCACATTTGTCGGAGTAAAAGATGACGTCTATATCTTTGGGATCATTGCTGTTATTGGCCTTTCCTTCCGGATCATCAAGATATTGCTTTATGCATGTGGCAATTTCATTAGATCATCTGTGCGCTTCGGCTTCATGCCAAACAAAGCATTTAACGTTATTTGATTTAAATCAAACACAGTAAGATTGAAAACACTCAACTTTGAAACATAGTAGAATGATGAAGCTTGACCAGAAGGACATGGAAGCACAGCTTGTAAATCGAATACAGCAACAGATGTGTTTTGTGAGTTTTTAGGTGGGTCTCATACTCATACTGTAATTCGGCTTTTCCTTCATCTGTTGAATTTGAATATGCGATACACAGTTCGCATTGGTCTTTCTTCGGTATAAAGAAAGAGATATTGGATTCTTCATTAAAAATTCTGGAGTACATCATGTAATTTGCAGCCGGCTTATTATGCTCTTTGCATTTTTGTTCGTAATCTCTGTGAATGTCTGCCAATGATTTACCACTTTCTATGTATTCTCTTGATGTATTAGCACGACAATAGTGACTGGCTATTCGGGGTATAGAATTTATGTGAACTCTAACACCTTCTTTAATATTATCATCTATTCTGGCATGCTTCCCATGCTTACCTCTTAAGTCAGTATCATGTTGTTTGTTGAATAAGTTCGTTTACTTAAAATAGTTCTTATTAGTCTGTCGCTAATGGATAAAGTTGCTTTAAAAAACGTTTTACACACTTGGATTTTTTGCCCATTAATCTCAAAGAAAAAGGCATTGTTAAGACTACGTAGTTTTGTTCCATCTTCTCTAACATACCGATACTTTGGTTTAATCTCTTTAATGCTTGCAAGCAAGAAATCACACTGTCGTCGTAAATTTCCTAAATTCCAATAATCTTTAAAAATGGACATCCGATCCACATGTATAATTTTTGTGTAACATTTCAACCGACACTTATCCGTGCAAGGAGGCAATAATTTCTTTTCTTGGAAGACTTTCTTGGAAGTAGATGAAGACGTATAAGATTTACCACAATTTCTTGCACATTTTGCTTTATTTTTTATCCAACTGTCTGGCTGTGCAACACGTTTTTTCCCTTGCTTTTTTGTATTACATTTATTGTTTTCTTTTCGCAGTACTTTTTTCTTGTCAAAATTTCTGGATACGTTGGAGGCATTATCTTCTTGGCGCCTGAAGATTCAGTCGAGTTATAATTAGGATCTGCTATGCTGTCATCAGAATCTTCCTTGAAATCTGAAGATGAGGAACTCGATGAGCTGGATAAACTCAATGAAGTGGACGAACTAGACGAATTACCCCTTTCATTATTTGAGCAGCTCGGTTTTTCTGTTTGGAGGTCCTTCGAACTGTCTGAACACAGCTGTTCTATAAATAAATAACGTTTATTAAATCGTCTCAAAATATCTAAAAACCAGAATAGTACCCGGATTTACATTGCAAATCACGTTAGGTCCATCTTTTGAACTAGGTGAACCTCCCTTATTTGGTTCACAGTAGTTACTACTTTGTTCAATTCCGGAGATTTCAAAAACTGGTTGTGCCCTGATCGTTTGTATTGTCTTCATTTTCGACGATTTCATCTATGAATGTATTTTTGGCGAGTTCTAAAATCAATGTTGAAAATACAAAAATTGAGAATTAATTCACAATAATGACGCAGCACTAAAAGCATTGTTCACAAATTCAGAAATAAGTTTTTCTAAGAACATCCTAAGAAGAATAAGGAGATAACACAAAAAAACTAGTTGAAAAAATTTAAACCTATACACCTGAATCGCGAAAAGTGGCAGAAGTCTAACTAATAAAACTTTATTCTTACCCACCTTAACGCGAAAACCGTCACAACACTATGACACTTTTCTTGCAAAACAAATTAAATTAAATAAGTCACTTTTCGAGTTATGTCGTTTTTAACGAATAAAACCACAAACCAACATGCACCAACTCTAACTATGTCGTTGTTCATGTTTCAGTGACTCATAGTTGCAGCGGCAGGAAAAGTGACACAAAGTGCCACCTAGCGCTGAGAATTAGTATTGAACCTTTTTCTACCAGAAAGTTGATCGAATTTCTGATCGTTTCAACTAGACAACTCAAAACCTGAATATTTTGAGTTGTGTCACTTTTCTTCCGTGGTGACGACATGTTTTATTAATACAGTTTTAGTAACTAAAATTGTTTTAAGTGTTGTTATTCTAAATTGTGTTTTTTCGCTGGTCCATATTTTATTCATCAACGAAAGAAACTCTTCTACAGATGCGTTACTCCCCGGCAAACATAAAATATATTCTCTTATAATTGTGACATTGTAATAACTTAATTGGTGTGCATGAAAATGTGTCACCCAACGATTTTCACTCAAGACATTAATCTCATTCAACGCTGAGATTTTTTGAAGTATCACATACTTCAAAACTCATTAGACACTGCTGTATACTGTTTTGGCTTTAAAAATCTCATTTGAACTAATAAATTTATCACTTGTATTTGTACCCAATCAGCTATTTTTTGTAGATCCACCCATTCAAATACCTTTAATTCAGTATTGAATTAACACTATTGATCTAAATATGCATTACAGTTTTCATAAAATTCAATTACCATCATCTTGACGTTATTTTGGTCAGAATTGGGTAGTAGTTAACTACAAAAGTAGTTAAAAAATATTACTTTACGACGATCCCGCGTGATCATAAGAATGATCCTAACAGCAAATTGAAAGAAGTCAATTAATTTCCTAAAATTTGATAATTAAGTGAAATGTAGAGCACTTATTTTAAATTGAGATTTGATACTGCTTCCTTAAGACTTGAAATGCTTTTAGAAAACTTGATACTACTTGAAGAAGACTTGTAAAGGTTTCAGAAGACTTGAAATGCCCCCAAAAGACTTGAATTGCTTTCACAAGACCTGAAACGCTTTTAAAAGACTTGAAATGCTTCTAAAAAACTTGAAACCCTTTTAGAAGACTGGAAATGCTTCTAGAAAACTGGATAATACTTCCATAAGAGAATAATATTAAAACAAGTTTCTTTTTGCACTTTTACTGGTTATATTATAGTATTAATTTCAACAGTTTTTACATGTTTCGCGCATTCCTTGTGGGCATCATCAGAAATCTACAAAAAGTTGTAATTAAGTAAGATAATTGAAAATAAACAATTACAAAGTTATTTAAAATTAAATTGTGAATCTAAATTATATAATTTAAACTTAAAATTTTTCATCAGAAAGGAACATGACCAATTGAAATGGCGTAACAAAGAAAAATGGTAAAAATGAACTAAACAAAAAGTACTTACAAAGAAAAAGCAACGTCTATAGAGAAAATCCAATCAATACAATCATAAGAACAGAATAAAAGATGAAAAATAAAATCTTGATACAAATGAAAATCGTATGAAACATGTAGAAATTAAAACGAGTTTAAAGCAAAAGAAGATGTCGATCGAACAGATAAAACGGGTTGTAAAGTGACTAGTATTAAAATTAGGTACAATACGCAAGCGCAAAGCTTATATAAAATATTTAAAATAAAATCAACTATATTATATATAAAAGATTTAAAATAAAAGTAATCAAAATAAGAATATGAATCATCTATTGTAAGGATTAGAACTGGAAATGAAAAGAAAGTGTGGTAAAGAGGGGGGGGATGAAATCAACGTGAAAATGAAAAAATATATATCCTCAGGATCTGCGACTCCCATGTACGTTTGCATGAGAGCCCTCGGTATCCTGTGGGAAAGGTTTTGACAAAGATTTATAAATCGGAATAACGGAATAAGATACTTGATCATTGAGACATTCTAATTCTGTTTTGAGATTTTTGTGTCTCTCTATCTCATATTTTTCGAGTAAATTGAGTTTGTAGCTTTTGTTAATTCGATGTAAAAGTTTCACGTTTTTGTCTTTATAAAAAACATGTTTATGAGTGGATATGGTGCCAAAGTTGGATTCTTCTCTTTGTATGTGTTCCCTTATCCGAGTTTTTAAAGGGCGACCTGTTTCACCAATGTAATAAGCTCTGGAAGAATCACATTCTAACTTATATACACCGTTACTGTCTAGTATATCTATGTGGTCTTTAGCATTAAAAAGTAGTTTCTGTAAGGTGTTATTATTTGTGAAGGATAAATTGATGTCATGTTTTTTGAAGGTTTGTTTTATTTTGTATGCTATATTACCTGGATAAGGGATAGATCTGTAATTTTGGCGTATGGACTGTAATGGTTTCAAAGTAGTTAGGTTTCTCTATAGACGTTGCTTTTTCTTTGTAAGTACTTTTTGTTTAGTTCATTTTTACCATTTTTCTTTGTTACGCCATTTCAATTGGTCATGTTCCTTTCTGATGAAAAATTTTAAGTTTAAATTATATAATTTAGATTCACAATTTAATTTTAAATAACTTTGTAATAGTTTATTTTCAATTATCTTACTTAATTACAACTTTTTGTAGATTTCTGATGATGGCCACAAGGAATGGGCGAAACATGTAAAAACTATTGAAATTAATACTATAATATAACCAGTAAAAGTGCAAAAAGAAACTTGTTTTAATATTATTCATTTATAAACTGGTTAAAATGGATTACTTCTTTGATTTTAAACTTTTTAACTTCCATAAGACTTGATATTGTTTCTAGAAGACTTATACTACTTCCAGAAGACTTGATACCACCCTTGCAAGACTTATAATGCTTCCAGAAGACTTGATAATGCTTGTAAAACACTTTTTTCTGCTGCAAGCATTTTTGCAGACGTTTCTAAAGAGTCTATCAGACGAATCTAACGTAATTTAGATTAGATCAAGTTATTGCGATCAAAATTTAAATTTTTTCTTCAATCATCAAATTCCACTTCTAAGATAATCCACATCGTGTCATACAGCTGACATTTGCACCATCATTCGCCGTGGACTTGACTTTCCCCGGCCAAGATTCGCCTTCACATACAACTGCTATATGGCCATTTAGTGGGATGTCTTGTAGTGAAACATCATCTCCTGGAATGTCGTCCATCAATTCTTCTGAAAGATTCAAAGATGATTCTGATGCATATTAGATTTCAGATTCCAATTTCTTCTTTGGTTTCGTGTTTCTACCTTTTAAAGTTGAAGGAACATCTTTGTCATTTGGAAAGAGAGACACAAAAGCAATGTTATGCTCACTGCATGCTTTCAAGACATCAAGACTAATATGCGAATTCAAATTGTCACCGATGAGTAGTTTGTAAAACTATTAAAACTGAATTGACCACCCTCGGTCCATGTTGTCCACAAATGTTCTGATTTATAATTGACATATGGAGGCAGAACTTCTTCAGCAGCATTTCCACACACCATTATGGCAACTGCTGCCTTTGTCAAGTTTTTAATCACTTCAGGGTATTTACGTTTCAGCAACACTTTTTTTTTGCCTGGGTCATTTTTTTGAAACGGGTCATTCCCCGGTTCATTTCATGGTAGTTGTAGATGAGATGAGGAGAAACGGCCTCTATTTCTTCTTTTAGATGACTAAAAAGTGAGGGAATCGTTTCCTCATCTACAGCAGCACATACACACTTGATGTTGCTGCATAACTTCTGAGATAATTCTCGTTTATGGCGACGGCCTGTGCGCTTCACGCACACGCACTCGTTCTCATTTTTTATTATTTTAATTTTTGTTCTTTTTGTTTAAAGCTCATTTTTATGTTTATAGCGACATACTAAAAAGCTTTTACTTTGACGAACAGTTTTCTTAAAAAAACCACGTGCTCCACAAGCTTTAAATTTTTATTGTAACATGCCCTTCTGGCCTTCGCTTTGTTAATTTTAATAATATTCAACTGCATCCTGATCGCTTCCGGCGTATGAGACAAAAAATGTGTAACTTTTCGATAATCTTCAGTTTTTGACGTCGTGCCTGAGGTAGGCGTTTTGTCACGCTGAAACAGTTGTAGCACCAAATTGTCAGTTTTTTAATAAAACTTTTCTTCATCGTATACTTAGCGTTTTTTGATCAATGTTGTTTTGCATCTTGTTCTATGGTAGTGTGTTTATTTACATTGGGACTGATTCAAGGAAAACATGTGGAAAATTGTGTAAAAGACAAAACATGACACATAAAAAACATGTGGAAAAATTACTTCAACATCCTTATGACAAACTACAAACTTTTCCCACTTGTTCAATTGGTTAACTTTTATTTTGTCTGTTGCTTTGATATTCAATACTTATTTGTCTTGGAAAACGCAAGATGCTAAATAAGTTGTTATGGTGAGCATTTTGGAAAGGATGATAAAATCAATCTTGAGAAGAAAATTGTAGGGAAATTACCTATAAGAAATTGGGTTTACAAATTTGATTTTTGGTGTAATAATTTATTTTTATCTGATTTCTATAGTGAAGACCTTAGATTATTATTATCGTTACCAAGTATAATAGCATAAATAAATAATAAAAATATAGAAATCATTTTGTTTTCTTGTGTATGCTCTTTATTATGTATACAATAGAAAAGAGCTAATATGTATATTGAAATTAATGTTTAAATTGTAATGATTATTGTATACTAATTGATTTAGTCAATTTCAAAGAATCACCAAAGATTGCATAGATATGACATCTGGTGAATTAATGGTTGAGCGTATCAAACTATTTTGATAAGAAAAGGTCAAGCTGACACTCAACAAGTGACCTGTCCAAGACTAATAATAAATGAGTACCTCTGTGATTGACGTGTCGTATAAGCTTAGCTTTATTTACCTAATTAAATACTCTGTTTTCAGTAAATTTTTAATATCATCAGGAATATACCTTTAAAAATAATTCCTTTCCTATACCGGGTGTCCTCTTCATAAATCTTTTTTTACGATTTTTTAAAAATGATAAAGGAAATCGTTAATTGTATGAAATACTTTTATTTAGGTCGAGTCTGTTTCATATTCGTGGACACGAATAATATACTATTAATTAGTTCAATCGTTTATTTGTCTTTTACTTAATGTTTGCAACAAAGGGAGCGTTTTTGCTTTTCCGCGCGAACCGTTACCGTTCTTATCCATAACCTATTTTCTTACGCACTGTTGCCAACTTATAATGCTAACCACTCTACAACCCCTTTTCTTTGAATTGATGCATATACAATTTTTATAAAAAATAAACTAAGTAACTTAAAAACGATTCTGACAATAATTTTGAAAACAAAGCAATTTAAACTAAACGATTTTTTTTTATTTTAATAAACATTACAGTCTTTAAGTTTACTTGGGGGTCTTCTGGTTCTTGTACTCTAATACTGTAAGCTTCCTCTTCTTTATCGTTTTCTCTTGCTTTGGGTAGTTTCGTCAAATGTTTTGTGTTACGTCTTATTTCTTTTCCACTATCAGTCTTTACCGTATAAGATCTTCGTTTATAAGTTTTCGTGCATACAATACCTTCTCCTTTCCTGTCTATAATCCACACTCTGTCGCCAATCTTATAATCTTCTCTTTCCAATGCTCTATGTCGTCGATCATAATTATATTTTTGTTTTATTTTCTCCTCTTCCAGGTTTCTTCTTATTTGGTCATGATTAGGTAATTTCGGATTTAATTTGTTTTTCGATATTGGTATTCTGTCGCGAAGGTTTCGTCCAAATAACAACTATGCTGGAGAAGCGCCACATGTCAATGTTGAGTTGCGATACGCCAGCAAACCTAAATAAGGATCTTCTGGGTTTCTTTTTAAAATTGTTTTTAATGTTTTGACAGCGAAATCAGCTAATCCATTGGACTGTTGATATTCTGGACTGGATGATGTCCAGTCCAATCCATACTTTTTTGCGAATTGTCTGAATTGTCTGAACAGATTTGTCTGAACAGTCAAATTGTCAACCATTAACGGATCTTACAACATCTGGTTTTACCATGTCGGGCAAACACATCCTTCATCATTTCAATTACATCTTTACTTTTTGTCGATGTTAGTTTTCTCACCTCAGGGTATTTTGAGTAATAATCTTGAATTACTATATACGTGCAATTTTTGTAGTCAGCCAAGTCTACTCCAACTACGCTCCAAGGTCTTCCTGGAATCTCCGTAGATATCATTGGTTCCGTTGCTGTTGTTTTTGTTTGTCGACATAATTCGCAGTTTTGAATCATTTCATATATCTGTTGATAAATTCCAGGCCACCATAAGCTTTCTTTCGCTCTGGCTTTGCATTTACCCATCCCAAAATATCCATCATGTAATAGGTTTAAGCATCTCTTTCTTAGAGTTTTTGGTATTACCAATTGGTCTTTGTACATTAATATTTCTTTATCAATAGCTAAGTCGTTTCTGTACTTATAATATTGTGAAAAAACCATTATATCTCAAAAAAGAAATGAGATATGGAAATATTGTTATGTTCTTGAGAAAGCATTCATTTCTTTATAAGTGACTTAAAATTTCATCATGATTTCTCTAGAATTCTGTTTGTACGTGATTTTTCTATAAATATTACTGTTTGGATATTTACCTTACACCGGGTATTTACCTGGCGCCCATCACTGATGTATATACATATACAGGGTGTCTCACGTAACTGATTCATTAGAACTTTTTTGGGTTCCACTATTCGTAGAGGCTTGTAATTTTGATAACATATTTGTTGTTCATTCCAATCTTTTAATCTAAAATGTTTTCAAGATGGCCACTACTTCCCGTCTACCGTAAGTAGACCTCAACGCCGTCATTTTAAATGGAAAGTTATAGGTTTTATTACGCCATTCAATTATACGTAAAAAAATACAGTGGGCCTAAGTACTCGCACAAGACCAATTTACTAAAGAAAAGCTAAACAGCATATGAAGCAATGTTTTTTTTACATTTTCTCTAATCGCATACATGTTCTGAGAAATAATATACATTTGAAATAATTAATAAGTGTTTTCCGAATGAAATATTGAGTAAAATCTGAAACACGATATCACAAATGTATTTGTACACTAGTATTTCAGACAAGTCTAGACACGCAGAGACCGAAGCGTTAGCTGTACATCAGTTGTTGTTATGATAACATCCCTACAGACGCGTGCTGATAAATAACCTTTTGTATCGTATCAGTGTTTGAGTCAAAATGCCGAAAACTAAAGAATTATCTATTTCGGAAAAAGTACAAATTATAGGTTTGTTTAAAGAGAAGAAAAGTTTTCGAGAAATTGCTAAAATTATTAAACGGCCACACTCTACTGTTCGCTATATAATTACCAAGTTTAACACCAGCAAATGTTTAGAAAATATGCATCGCTCTGGACGACCGACTAATACTAAACGATCATGAACAACGGGCTATTCTGAAAGATGTCCAAGATAATCCCAAAACTAGCGCTCAAAGTTTGGCTGTACATATCGCAGAGAGGAAAAGAGCAACTGTTCATCCTGAAAGCGAGAGAAGAGTTGTCCGCAAAGCCAGCTACCATGGAAGAGTAGCACGTAAAAAGCCATAAGTGAGCGAAATCGACTTAAGGGACTACAGTTTGCAAATGAATATGTGAATAAACCTCTGAGTGAGTTTTGGAAGAATATTATTTTTTGCGACGAGTCAAAATATAACTTATTTTCATCTGATGGACGATAAATGATTTGGCGAGTAAAGCATGGGGGAGGGCGCGTTCTCGTTCGGGGTTGTATATCGTACAATGGGGTGGGAAATTTACACTTTAATGCTTTTATATATTAAAATTTGTTTTTAATTTAACCCACTCTGGCACTTTTTGTAGATTCAATTACTACAACCTTGACTTATTTTGAGCAGAGCTGGGCAGTAGTTAAGTGTAAAAATAGTTAAAATCTTACCTAGATCCTGAGAATGATCCTAACAGCAGATAAAAGGAGTCAATTAGCGAGTCAATTTATATCTTATAAGACTACAGACTTGTTATTACTACTAGAAGTCTTGATATTTCAGAAGACTTGAATTACTTCCAAATAACTTGAAATGCTTTCAGAAGACTTAGTATGCTTTTAGAAGGATTGAAATACTTTTAGAAGATTTGAAATGCTTCTAGAAAGCTTGATACTACATCCAGAAGACTTAAGATTGCTTCTAAAAGCTACCGGAAGACTTGAACTGCTTTTAGAAAACTTGATGCTGCTTTCATAGGACTCTAAATGTTTCTACAAGACTTGAAATGCTTCTAGAAAACTTGATGTTGCTTTTAGAAAATTTGATCTGTTTCTAGATGGCTTGTTATTGCTTCAAATAGACTTGAAATGCTCGAAGAAGACTTGAAATGTTTCTAGAAAACTTGATACTACTTCCAGAAGACTTGATATTGCTTCTAGAAGACTTGATACCGCTTCTACAAAATTTGAGACTGTTTCCTAAAGACTTGAAATGCTTCCAGAAGACTTGTTATTACTGCTAGAAGACTTGATATTGCTTTCAGAAGACTCAAATGCTCTCAAAAGACTTAAAATATTTTAGAATAATCGAAATGCTTTTAGTAGACATGAAATGCTTTTAGAAAACTTAATACTGCTTCAAGAAGACTTGAAAAGCTTCGAGAAGATTTGAAAAGCTTCCAGAAGACTTGAAATGCTTTCATAGGACTTGAAATGCTTTTAGAAAACTTGATGTTGCTTTCAGAAAATTTGAACTGCTTCTAGATGGCTTGTTATTGCTTCAAAAAGACTTGGAATGCTCGCAGAAGACTTGAAATGCTTCTAGAAAACTTGATACTACTTCCAGAAGACTTGATATTGCTTCCAGAAGACTTGATACCGCTTCTACAAAATATGATACTGTTTCCTAAAGACTTGAAATGCTTCCAGAAGACTTGTTATTACCACTAGAAGACTTGATATCGCTTTCAGAAGACTCGAATGCTCTCAAAAGACTTAAAATGTTTTGGAAGAATCGAAATGCTTTTAGAAGACATGAAATGCTTTTAGAAAACTTAATACTACTTCAAGAAGACTTGAAATGCATCCAGAAGACTTGAAATGTTTCATAGGACTTGAAGTGCTTCTAGAAAACTTGATATCGCTCTCAGAAGATTTGAACTGCTTCTAGATGGCTTTGTTATTACTTCCAAAAGACTTGGAATGCTCCCAAAAGATTTGAAATTGTTATACAAGACTTGAAATGGTTCTAGAAAACTTCATACTACTTCCAAAAAAACTTGATATTGCTTCTAGAAGATTTGAAGTGCTTCAAAAGACTTGAAATGCTTTTAAAAAAATGAAGTGCCTCTACAAAAGTTGATACTACTTCCAGAAGACTTAGTATTGCTTCTAGAAGACTTATTACTTCATAAAAACTTGAAAAGCTCTCAGAAGGCTTAAGATGCTTTTAGAAAATTTGATACCGCTTTAAGAGGATTTGAAGTGCTTCTACAAGACTTGAAATGCTTCTTAAAGACTTGATATTGCTTTCAGAAAATTTAAACTACTTCTAGATGGCTTGTTACTTCCAAAAGGCTTGAAATTCTCTAGAATTCTTTTATAGTTTCAATGATTACACTGTAAATATAAAAAGGAGTCAATCTTGCCAATAATACATTCAAAATCAATTGTCAATTACAAAGGTAAGTATAGTGTATTATATATTTTTGAAAAGCTTTAAAAAAATCTAGTTCAACGATAACATAAAATATAGGTGGCTCCATTTAAAAAAAAAACCTAAGTTGTATTTATAACTTAAAAACCGTGATGACTACAAAACTTCTATGTGCACCATGGAATTCTACGTGAAAAAATCTATCAAAGCTTGTCTTTACTTTTTTGCTAAGTTTCCAGATAGCCGAGATACAGGGGGTGTCTGAAAATCGTATATATTGAGAAACTCCCTGTATATCAAAAACGAAGAGGACTATGAAAATTTGGTTCATCGCATTATTACTTATTATTTATTATTCACAAAAAGGTAGCTCAGGTTCGCGAAAATCGCAACATTTTATCTTTCATAATTACCAAGATACCCTGCAAACCCATCGAAATTTGGACACCTGTACAATTACAATTAATACTTTAAAAAATTGAAAACTTACCAAAGTTGAATCGGAACAAGTTGAAGTAAACATCTATAAATGTTTCATTATTATTTTATAAATTCCTTTCACGTTCTTAGCTGCCTCATTGCAGACTAAGAATGGTTCTTGTGACAAATCTATTTTATTAGGTTACAATTCTTGATAAATATGAAATTATTGTCAATTTTAATCCGTTGAGTTGGTTATGATATTAACTTTTTCTTTTACTTACAATTAGATATCAAACTTATCGATGATTTCTGCATATACCGGATATCCCGAAATAAAGTATAGAAATTGGTATTACGAGATTCTTTGCTTCAAAAGATTAAGATTGGTTTAAAAAAGTATATGGAAGAAGAGTCTCGTTTAGAAGTTATTGACGTCAAAGTTCTTGAAAAAAAATCATATTTTTTGCTATATCTGGAGAATATGTCAACAGATTTTAATAGGATTCACAGTATATTTATTCATCAGTGGAAGGTATATTTTAATATAACATTCATGTCCATCTGCAATGGGCAAATCATAAATTCTTCACCATCACCACTTAACAATAAGCAGAACTTTTTATTGATTGTATTATTTTATTGATAGTACTTTTTATTGATCACATAAATCGTATTGTATTTCACTCTCAAAAAAATGTTTACTGCTTCTCATCTGAAACACCAATTTTCTGTTACTGCGGTAGGTATCCTAGTAGGCGTTGATATAATTGCATTCAAAACTCTTAATGTTGGTTTGACACCTAATATGATGTTGTTTCTAAATGAAGAACTATGGTTAAAATTATGAGGTCTTATAAAGATAACCTGGCTGTGAAGCCTGTGCCGAGTTTAATCGGAGTGGTTCTCAAATCATTGAGCGCTAAATCGGCATACTTTTTCAAGAGCCGAAAGAAGTTTATGAGAGACCCTCACAATTTGCCCCTCATGTTGCTGATCCTGATTGTGATCCTCATTTAAGTGTCGTTATCAAAGAACGAAGTCTGGATAGACTCGCTGAAAATGCTAATATTTGTGTTCGGCGTTTGGCTCTATAATTTAATGTTGACGAAAACTATCATTAACCGGTTAATAAGACGACAACTTCTTCAAAAAAAGCCATGTGGCTAGAGTTGAAGAAATTCAACCTTCGCTCTGTGCCGAAGATGCCTTATTCTATCGAAATATTTTATTAACAAAGAAGTGAGGCCGGTTTCACTTGCAATGAAATGTTCAACAGTCGCAACTTCTACGAATACTTGGAAGAAAATCAACACACTAAATATTCTTCATTTTCAGCAAGAATTTCGAGTGAACATTAGAGCTGGAATTATCAATAGATTATTATTCTTGGTCCATATGTTTTGCCATGCCGACTAAATGGAATGAATTATTTGAAAATGAATTACCGGGATTGATGGAACATGTGCTTTCTACACGACGGTGAAACTTTCAATACTACATGTTTACATTGCTAGATTGGGGGACGAAGAAGAAACATTCCAGTGGAGTGGTCCGTCAGGACTCTTGATCTGATATCATTGAATTTCTTTTGTCACATTGTATGGATAAAGGAGTTGTCTGATTAAGGAGTAATTTTTTCCATTGTTTTCGGAACATTAACCTCCGAGAAAAATCACACGCTGAACATTAATATTAGTATCCTCAGCGAATATATGACTTGAGGTGTTTCAAAACTGATTTTTCAAATAATATTTACATAGTGCTGTCTTATCAATTATGTTGATTTGTCGCACATCATACTTGTGTTGATTTATCCATTTGTGAAGGTGTTGTTTTGACTCACCTATATACAGGCTGCCTCTGAAATCCATGTACATGCACAGATTCCTTCGCTCAAAATAGGCCGAAAAGTTTTTAGCGAATATTAGTCCACATTTTATTTCTGAGGAGGTGATGCTTACATAATTATAATTTCTGAATAGCTCATTTAGTTCTGAAACTTTTTTGTCTCTCATAAGATTTTGATTAGAAGTTAGCCAGAAAAAATTAAGTAAATAATTGAATACTAGGGAAATTTTTCCTCGTAATTCTTGTTCATAGTCAACTGTAGAGGCAAGAACTTTTGAGTTCAATGCCCCTGAGAGAAATCAATGATGTAAAAAAGGCTTGCAGATATTCAAAAATTACAATTTTCTGGCTTGACTACTAATGCAATCAAAATCTTATAAGGAACATAATATGTTCCAGAACTAAATGGGCTTTTCATAAATTTTAATTAGGGTATCATCGCCTATTCAGCAAAAAAAGTATAGAGTAATAACTGCTGACGACATGGCTTTTCTATCATTTCTGTGTTTTTAAAATTTTACCTAAAACCATGAAAAGACGTTAATTGAAGCTAGGGACTGACATCTCAAAAATGGTTTAGATTGAACCATTGGCTATTGTATTGCAGTGATCATTGCTTGAGAAATAGCAAATCAAGAGAAACATATCGTAGTTTATACTTTGAACTTAGCTACTAAGTGTCAATAGTTGTGAAACATTTGCTGAAGGTTGTAAAACGTTAAAAATTAACGAAAATAGTTTTTTTCTCAAGAAGTATATGCGACCGTGAAAACGTTTTCAAGTAATATGCGAGATTATGTAGTTTACTCATCTCAACAAAAAAAATTTTTAAAAAATAGCAAAATTAGTACTCACATCCGGTATAACTGGAAGTACAAAATGATTAATTTTATGTCCTAATAATCCGTTTTGACGGCTTAATTATGCATTCTAAATGGTCTTTTTATATCACTAATAATAAAAAAAAATATGGGAGTGAGCCACTTTTGAGGGACACCGGTATATATGATGCAATGTTTCAGGATAAAAGCTACATTCAAAGCTGTATGAAAAAGAAAAACAGAATTTGAGTCGCACAACTGGAATATTCAGCCATTTATTATAGTTATTGGTTCAAATATCATTGAAATACATTGATACATTGATCAAGGAATTGAGAAGTTAGGAGTGTCGAATCACTTGCTTGAGGTCATGTCTTCATGTTTGTGTATGAGAGAATATCATGTGGTGTTTAATAATTATAAATCACGCTTATATACTACCACTTCTGGGGTACCTCAGGGCTCTAATTTGGAACCATTACTATTCCTAATTTTTATCAATGATATCAATAATCCAAGTAAATATTTGGTGTTCGCGGACGATTTTAAAGTTTTCCGCCTTATCTCCTGCGTTAGGGATTGCCTTTTGTTGCAGGAGGACATTAATTCGGTAACCGTGTGGACGAATAATAACTTATTGGAGTTAAATATAAACAATTGCTTTTATGAGTCACCTGAACCAAAAGTCTCAATTGACATTCAAGGACCATATTGTGCATTGTATGAAGCAGCAAGGTAATCGTCTGTTAGTTTATATATTGCGCAATTCACTTCAATTCAAAATGATAACATCATTAATAAAATTGATCAATGCGTATGTGAAAGCACATTTAGAGTACGCTAGCATAGACTACTTGGAGTACTCGCGATTGGGCGAGTACTGAAAAACTTTTTGATATACCTTTATTTTAAAAAATATAGTATTTACATATTCGAAGATTCATTTCGAAGCTTACTTGTTGAATTTGGACAATCTTCTTTTGGTGAGGCACGCAAAGCAGATTCAACTTTTTTTTGCAGAACATAATTCACTCTAGAATAGATGTATCATATTTCTTATCAGCTATAAGTATAAACTTTCAGAATTATAGCCACAGAAGTGTGTTAACAGTTACTTTGGGGATATTTGCGTCGAATTATCATTTTCATTTAAAACTAAAACAATTACATAACTATTTGTGAATAACTATTTGCGAATTACGGAGAAATCTTCTAAACGAAGATTTTTACGTAATTCGAGAAATCTTCTATAACTTTACTCTGCCAGACAATTATTCAAAAAATAAGAAAACACTCGATTTCTTTTAAGAATAGAATTCCTAACATGCTTAAGTAGTATGTTATTTGGTGCCGAGAATAGCTGTCTACATCATTTGATAACTTGAATTTAAGCACCATAAGTTTATATTTTATAAACCCCCATATTTTATTATTTAGTCTTCTTTATCATTTCATTTTATATCTTTTGGGATGAAAGATAGTAAAAAATTTTGAAGGAAAATTAAAGTTTCTTTGAAACATCAATTGCATGTTTTATAGTTATACAAAATAGTCAATATTAGGTAATAGTACATTTGAAATTTTTTGTTATTGACATTGAGAATCATGTTAATATTAATTCTTTATTAGTATATTTTAAAAAACAGAAAAGTTGCTTAAACTGCTCCACATTGCTTACAAATCTTGATCGCAAGATCACAATTTTTAAATACTGATACAATAACTGTGAAAGATATATAATACAATGATAATATTTTACAAACAAACATAAAGATATAGATATATTAATGATTTCCTGTTAAGCTTATCTTATTAAAGGAAACAAGGTTGTTTTCTTTTTTTTTGTTTTTGATTTATGACAGGCAATAAATCATAATTATCAAAAATTACTTGAACCATCGATTTGTTTCAATTTTGTTTATACCAGAGAATATTTGAAAGGATTAAATTAAAATCTAATAAATATCTTAATAGCTCAGATAAAGTATCTACTTCCTAGTATCTGCTAAATTATTCCAATTAACTGATTCGAGTAATTAAATTTGCATCAGAACAATACTGTTGATAATTGCATTATCTAATCTTTTGTTGTCTCGTTTTGGATTTTTTTTAAAGCAACTCAGAAAAAATATGTATTTTGGTAAATTTATTTCATATTTTTATTGTAAATTAAATCTTTTAAAGAGATTTATATTGATTTAGTCCTTCGCCTCGTTTTTGTTTGAATAAATATATGCAAAAATATCAGTTAAATATTAATTTAAGATGATTAAATTGGATTTCCAATATGATATATTGCAATATAAAATTATAAAAAAGTTGTTTATTTTTATTGATTGATTACATCACTGAAAAACCGTTGGAAAGTAGTTAGAAAAATGTAAAATTTAATCAAACACTTCTACGATTTATCAATGTGTTCTTTCCTATCAATATCAAAAAAACAAGGTGTTTCATGTGACCATCAATCACTTGAAATTTTTATTATTCCTTATCTTTCCGGTGTAAGGGCGATATATAAACGAAAATCTAAAAATGGCTTACTACATCGCCAATATCATCGGTATGAACTAACAGAAATCGTAAAAACATGTTCGGAAAATTTTTAATTTTTACTATTTTAATCGCCGCAGTTTGTGCCGGTACAGTTCGAAATTTTACTACTTTTGATACAGCAGATGCGTGTAAACCCGCGAGTTGTGTTTTACCAAATTGTAGATGTCTATCGACAGAAATCCCTAATAATTTAGCTGTTGACAGTATACCCCAGGTATTTAAATAGTTCATTTTAAATAGTTAATTCAAAAGAATGATTTAATTTAATCTTTTTTATAGTTGGTCCTTCTAACATTTGATGATGCTGTTAACACGGTTAATTTTAAATATTACGAAGAAGCTTTCTTCAATAGAAAAAATCCTGATGGTTGTAACATTGGAGCAACTTATTTTATTTCACATGAGTACACTGACTACTCAAAAGTCCATGAGTTACATGCTCACGGACACGAAATTGCGCTTCATTCCATAAGTCACGAAACCATGACTACTTATTGGGACGACTTGTCTCTAGATGGTTACAAGGATGAATTTGGTGGTGAAAGGACACTTATAGCTAAATTTGCTGATATTCCCGAAGAAGATATTACAGGAATTAGAGTACCATTCCTTCAATTACCAGGTAAAACTTTTTAAATAATCTAAATTTTATCAAAATTATTTTCTGTGATTGCAGGTGATACCAGTTTTCAAGCTATCAAAGAACTTGGTTTAAAATACGATGCATCTTGGCCAACTCAACGATACCAAGACCCACCTATTTTCCCTTATACTTTGGATTATCTTTCAAACCAAGATTGCCCAGTTGGAAAATGTCCAACGTCTTCATTTCCAGGTGTTTGGGTTCAACCGATGGTTGATTGGACCGGAAGTGATGGTAACGTTTGTGCCATGGTCGACTCTTGTGTTACGTAAGATAACATCTACTTGCTTTATATAAAATTTTTTTAATATTTCTTTTAGGCCTGATAATGCTCCAGAACTTCTTGAATTGATGAAATCCAATTTCCAACGTCATTATACCTCAAATAAAGCTCCTTTCGGTTTCTATATACATGCTGCGTGGTTCGATAGAAATCCCATTAATTTTGAAGCGTATAAACTCTTCTTGGATTATTTAGGAACTCTCAATGATGTCTACATTGCAAGTTTACTTACAACAAGATTAATTATTGATTGATGATTAATTTAAAATATTTAGGTCAGCGTTCAAAGAGGCATTGAGTGGGTTCAAAATCCAACAGCAACCAAAGATTTGAAAAACTTATGGCCTAGTTGTCCAAATACATACGAACCGACTTGTGAGGCAACAGTGTGTAATTTAAATAAGGGCGATGAATTAAGATATATGACGCAATGTAGCGATTGTCCTGACGTTTATCCATGGTTGGGTAATCCATTAGGAATTATGTAGATGTTGTTAGGTAAAAGTTGTTTCGTATGAAATAAAATATTTTGGAGAATACTTTTTTGGTTTTATTAAAAAATAATATTATAATTTACAAATTAGAATTTATCTAAGGTAGACAATATGGCCATCATTTAAAGTGGAGCGTAAACTAAGTTCCTACGTTTATAAAAATTTAAATAAACAAACATAATAAATTACAGAAGGTGGACTTACTTAACCGGTCGGTATTTTAAAACGGAACCGACTTATAGTAGTTGATATTAAGTGATCATTCTCCATATTATTGCAAACATAAGCAGCGAATTCATAAACGATATCTTATCTTAGTATCTTACCTCTTGCCACAAGTTTTTGTGCGCTGTATGTGTGAGTCACTGAATAACAGATATTGATACTTAGCGAAGCTCTTTCCTTCTATTTTAAAATAGAAAATTTAGAGAGTTTTTCTTACTCAGGCTGCACGTGCAATATTCTGCCATGGACGTGAGCTACTTGACCACAGCGATGATCTGTCCTATCTTTGGTTTATTTGTTGCAGAACAGCGTTCAATATGGACAGAATTATCCATGTACTCAGAATATCGACCCATAATTGAACTTCTTATATTCAGTTTTCTCTGCTGGTTTTCAATATTAATATATAAGCACTGATTCATGAGAGTCTTCATTTAGATCGCCTCTGATAACCCTCCATTAAATCTTATCGAGGAATTGGATAGAAACAACGCCACTACAAATATATTAATAGATCGTTTTCAACTAAAAAGCAAAAATGTTTAGACTTGCTACCTACGCAAGATATACTGGAATCCATGCAGGTCAATGAAAAGGGGAAGAACCAAAATAATACTAATTTTATTGCTCATTGATAGTGGGGACGAATGACTGGTATGATGGCGAATGCAAGAGAGGGAGGCGAGAAGGAGGTGAGGCAGTGGAGACGTGGGTACAGAGAGTTATGCAGTAGAAAGAAAACAGAACTGAGGGAGAAGGATGAGGTAGAGATTAGAGGGATAACAAGGGAAGGGGAGGTCTGGCATCATCAGCGAAATACACATGACAGAATGGAAAGGTTACTTTATGGGATTATTAGGAGGAATTGAAACGAGGATAACGGTGTTGGGAGGCTGTGGGGGAGAGAAGATAGCAGAAGAGAAGATACTTAGGGTATTAAAGTAAAGGCGCCAGGGAAAATGGGATTCATAACGACGCATAGTGGAAGCAAGAATTATACATGGAAAATTATAAAGCTGAGCGACGTGTTCTAAATGACGAAGGGACTGAGGC
This sequence comes from Onthophagus sagittarius, assembly GCA_036711965.1. NCBI lineage: Eukaryota > Metazoa > Arthropoda > Insecta > Coleoptera > Scarabaeidae > Onthophagus > Onthophagus sagittarius. The sequence continues at coordinate 52,777,282 of JASERS010000001.1, forward strand.
AGGCATGTTCGCACAAGTCTGTTTGTATTGTATACGGCAGACTTGGATATATAGGATATAGAGAAGATATATTGAGGAAGGGGCAGATGCATGCTCATGATAAATTGAGCTTGGTTAGGGCGAAAAGGGCGGTTGAGGTTTAGGATATGATAAAGACCTTGGAAAGTGTAGTGTTTGTACGGTTTAAACAAATAATAACACCTTGTAAACTTGAACTCGTTTAATTAATATTGGTACACTCTTATTTTTACATACATGTTCGCTTAACCCTTATCCACGCGCTTCTGTCTCGTGTTTTCGTATTCCTACGCCCTCGCTTATTCCTACACCCTCAGGTTTGCCCTCTATGCGCAAACCAGTACATCTATATATTTCTTACGCGGGAAATGTAACTTATCTAACAGAAAGATAATTTAGAAGAAAGGGGTTGAAGTGAATGTAGAGAAGACGAGGACGAAGTTTTGTAAGGGCGAGAGAAAAACAGGTTAGGGAGTATACTTACTAGGGGTATGTGTTTAGAGAGGATAATAGAGAGAGATCGCATGTGAAAGCAATGTGGCAATGAGGAAGATTGTGAAGCTAGATATTGGAGATGGGTGCTTGGGTTAGCGAGAGGTACAGAGGTGCAGAGGGTATAGAGTGAGGGAAGAGGTAAAGGTAGATAAGGTCAGAGTGGAGGCGTGCAGGAGGGCAGTGAAATATGAGGAAAGAATAGAAGGGAGTGAAATAGAAAGGGAAAGATGGGAAAGGAGACAGAGACAATTATTACAGAAGAGTGGGCTATTCGGTAACTGACATAAATGGTAGACGAAGTGTGGATAGGGAGATGTGGAGGGAGTTGACAGATAGGAACCGAGATGTCCAGAGACAGGAAAGAAGGCTACAAATAAAAGAGGAGGGTAAAGGGGAGGTATAACGAAGGGTACCGGGACATATTTACGGAGTGGCTGCCTATAGGCAGCCCTTCCGTAATAAATATCTATAGATACTTGTTTTGGAAAAAAGATTAGAAGAAGATTAGTGGCTAGGTTGGTAAGTGGAAAACTGGTATTTTTTTATTAGATTGGACATTTTTTCCACAGTTGCTGACACTTGTTATTGATGGTGGGATGTTACTTCTGAAACACGTACGACTGATTTTTTTAAAAATAAAGTAGTACGAAGTTTTAATATGACGTACAGGGTAGCCTCTAAAGAGTACACACAAGAAATTTTCGATGAATGTAGAGCTTTCACAAACATTCCAAAACATTCTAGCTAGCATATTGTGGGGAGCTGCTCTATTACACTACGCCTAACATTGAGGGATTTTTTTAACACTAACCCCCAAATGAGTGGCCTAAGTGATTGTAATAATTCGGGACTTATTTAAGGGTTTCTGAGAGAAATCACACGAATTAGAAATTACTAGCGTGTAACCTTTTTTATTTTATTGAATACAGATTTAGAGATAATTTTGAAAAAAATTATGAAGCCTCAATTTTATAGGAAGATGCAGATCGGCAAGAAGAAGTGGTTAAAAAATTATTGTTCTAGGATTGATGGGTGAGGCGATCAGAATTCAGCAGTGAACTAAATTGTTACTTGCAATATTTAGAAACTTTATTGTTTCTTCTATAGGCAAATACTAGAAAAATTATAACAAAATGTAATCTGACTCAGAGAAATCATTTTTTCCAAACAAAGGTTTCCACTCTGTGGAAATTAGGTGACGATTTTTGCGATTAGTTAGTAACGGATGTTATCTTCCCGTATTTTGGATTAACCCCAAGTATCGGAAAGCCTAGGCGATAGAAATGCCTCAAGAATGGTATGGAATATATGTTCAAGACCACCATACGAGATGCAAGATATGAGTGTACTGGAAGGTTCCATTTATCCATACCCAACTGAATCGAACTCTTATTACAACAGTACTTGAGACCTTTTGATTGTGTAAGAATATCTAAATGTAATAAATAAATAGGATAAGAAAACTCAACTTAAATAAGTTGCTGAAAACTAATTGCTGATACCATCAGACACTTAGAAGGACATCAAAAAACTTATTATGGATGCTTAATACCGAAAGTACTGCGTATACCACAAATGTTAAATGCACTAAAAACTGATAATTCGAAGTACTGCAGTATATTAATTGATTGACTAATTGCTGGTGTAATTAGCCACTCAGAAGAAGATTAAAAAACTTATTATGGATGCTTACTACCAGAAGTACTGCATATACCACAATTGTTAAATGCTAAAAAAAACAGAGACACTTAGAAGGAGATCAAAAAACGTATGGATGTTTACTATCGGAAGTACTGCGTATATCACAAATGTTTGATGCCCTAAAAACTGATAATCCAAAGTACTGTAGTACATTAATTAATAAAACAAAAAAAAGCTTAAACATATATTTCAATTGCCACTCGAATTTTGATGAATCTCTTGCAAAGGGTGGAATATTAGCAGCAAAGAGGGATTAAAATATAAACAGAAAAATGTGGAAGAAATCTTTGTTGATGAAATGCAGAAATTAAAAATGAAGATGGGATAAGAAATGCCATTGAAAATAATATATACTAAATGTTTGAGGTGATTCTTCCGTAACAAGTGATTGAGTGATAGTAAGTAACAATATTACTACTACTAATTTAGGTATACTCAATTATTTGAAAGGTAGTGACAATAATTTGAATAATTTAAATCTAACAATAAAAAAAGTTTTTATCAATTAACTATGCGTAATAATATTAAGCATTTCGAATTCTATTCAAGAAAAACTTGTGATTTTAAAACCAACAAAATAAATTCATGTTAATACACAGCTCTTGGTTAACCTAATTCTGCGATTCTTTTCCCAGAAACCAATAATCTATGAATAATTTATCAATGCAACTTGATTGGATTTACGAAGCTGTAGTTTATCCCGGAATATCTGTATTAAAAGTAAAACTTACTGCGATAATACACTGATATTGGCGTAGCTAAGTAAGTTAGCGCAATGTGCCCACTCAATTGCATCCTTTGACAGTTGCGGTTGCATCACGTCTCGCGCTCGAGAATCAGCTGTGCCTGCAACGCCTGCTGTGACTTTCATATCCGTACATTTTTAATAGCTATTTGATAGATCTGTCCGAAATTTAGTCATGTTAAACTTCGCAAAATGAGAATATGTTACGGTGATGGTGTACATGGTGTATGAACGTAATATAAGGAGTACATGACGTGTTTCGTACAACGTCGCCATTATATTTGCTCATTTGAAGGGCTAAAATGGGGTGATAAATCTGTTGCATAACTATTTCGGACATCGTAGAGTTGAAAGTAGTAGGTGAAAATAGCAGCTCTAAGTCTTATACCGCCTGCACCATAACGGTTCTACGCTAAAGTGCTTTGGATCCATGAGTTTTTTTATGCTTATCCCTAGTATCTTTAGTAAGTCGCATCAGCGTGCGCTACTACGCCAACGGTTTTAAAGTTAGGTTTCAGTGTATATAAAGCCGGATCCAGACCAAACGTGTCGTTTCGGGCTGCACCGTGCTGCGCTTTTGATGTAGGTACCGACAGCGGAAAATATTCGAAAGTGCACAAAACAGCACGTTCTATCGCAAATTTGCACTGTTTGTCGTTCAAATTAAAGGTACCTTGCTGAGCTGCTCTTTATCAAATACCGCCAAATTCAATTGACATATGTTTAATTTTAATATACAATAAGAACGTAGCGGACACCGTAATCAATTAGAAGAGGGCGGTAGACAGGTTAATTATTTTTAACAATGTCGTGTTAATTGTAAATTATTAGTAATTGTGTAAAGTTATTGGTTGTGTAATGCAAGATTGGTTAAAAGTTTTCGGGAATGCAACTAAGAAGGGGGTAGGAATTAAAAACCTCCTTTAATAGAACCAAGATCAGCTAATAACAGCGAACTTACATTTAGAGGTAAAAAATATGGTCCCCACAAAAACACAACTAAACTAAGGAATCGGTAACTAGCTCAAAACATATAAAAGATAGAGCAACAACACTCGTTCAAAAAAGAGGTGAACGTGACAAGTTTGTGGAAAATTTGAAGAGGTTGAAGGTCACACTAGTTTAGAACCAACAGGACAGAAAGATGGCGTAAAATTGAAAAAGGAAATCATCAATCTCTCAAACGAAATTGATTAAAACCACACCGGACGGAGAGAACAAAAGGGAATAGAGATTTACAAACGGTATATTCATAAATTAAACATCAACAATTACTAATAATTAATTGTACCTAAAACTGCACCACAGTGTTAATGAAACAATCACAAAAGAAAAGAACATCAAGGGTTAACTAGAACCATATTGAACCCTAGGCATCTGTTCGACAATTGACCCTGTTGGGAATGGAGGAAATATGCAACATACCCCCGCCTCAACTTGGAGAGTGTTGAAGGAGGCATCAGGAGAATGTGTCGATGGCCAATCAAGTTGAGACAAGGCAGTGCGGTTGTGGCCATAATGTGCCACAATCGCACAACATGCCAGTGAACGAGGAAACCTATTAATTCAGACACATTCGCTAGAAACCTAAGATACTTTTCTTTCAACTCATGGTCGGAAATGCGAATGACCCTGTTTTTCATGGGTGTTAACCTTGCTGTGAATAGGATGGCAAGAAAAGAAGTTGATAAAACGACATGAAAAGGTGGGCTTCCAATACCAATCCAAAACGATATGTTGATCAGTTTTTGTGACAAATGAGTCCGGAAAGGGCCCACTATTGTTGGGTTCCGTTTTCATCGTAAATTGGAGTTGAACTCCCGCACGAACAGTAAACTGTCATATGGTATAGCACAAATAATGTTATCGACATACTTGTACATAAAGGGTGACCGAAAGAGGGGACTACCCATGTGGGTACCAAACATCTGTTTATAAACCATGTTCTGGACGGAAAATATAGAAGAATTGAACAAGAACTCGATGGCCTCATAAAACGAATCTTTGGGAGTATCTATGGAAAGTTGTGTCTATCGACCACCTTTCCATTACCAAGTATAAGGGGATATTCGTAAAAAAGGATACAACATCTAATGAGATCAAAACCAAATCAGTTGAGCATCAAGTGTGCCAATAAACGTAATGATCGGTCTACGTGGTGTTTCGACGTTGTAGATCTTAGGGAGATCATAAACCTTCCCTAAAACCTCCCTAGAAATGTATTGCCTGCCAAGTAATAATTTACAGAATTTGTTTTGTTTTCTTTGGATGAACGAAAAACAGAATGGTGGCCAGATAACCTGATAACCGATAAATAAGTGAGCCAATAAAGGAAATGATCGATCTATGTGATGTTCCGACCTTGTAAATCTTGGGGAGACCATAAAATTTCCCTAAAACCTCCCTAGAAATGTATTGCTTGTCAAATAATATTTTACAGTTGTTTTGTTTTCTTTGGATGGACGATATATTCAATGTTTCATCTTCATATTCATCCTCAAATAGATATCTCAATTTATTGAGGCGAATTTTTTTATGAGATATTTTTATGAGAATATGAGAAGTATAATTATCTATTTAGAAATCAGCTCTTACACCACACATTATGTGTGTTTTTTTCTTTTTGTACAAAATAAGTAAGTCTAAGACCGAAACTGCGTCATCGTCTTCCATCGGGGATGATATGTTCTCGTGTATGTTTCTGAGGATAACTTAAAATCGACACAGATATCGTAGACGTGTAGAGGCGTGTTTTATCGAAATGTGTGTATGAAAATTTGTGCAGTTCTTTTGATTTGTGTTTCAATGCAGTTTCAATCTCTATTGGACAAATCGTTGTCGATCGGGTTTGCGCAGTTTTATCATATCGTGTATATGGCAGTCAGACGAATCGTTCAGTTCGTTTAGCAAAAATAATACTATAAATGTGACTATTTCATTCATAACGTGAACAACCAATAAGAATTCGCAATTTTCCATCAATTACGAGTATTTCTGCGGTTATTTGGCCGTCATCATAAAGAAGGATTATACGAACTTTTGTATAATCGCTGTAATACAAAGGTTCGTATAATCGCTGGTATGACATTTAAATAATTTCAAGATATGCAGTTGAAAGATTCCGTAACCATCAATGCAATTTATTAATAAACATCGCAAATTTTTCTAATTAAAATTCTAAAAATATATTTTTTATTCATGAAATAGTCTAGCTGTATACAACTCGACAATCGGAAATACCCGAATCTCGATGTATTGCCTAAAATATCACGAGACCAAAGGTTGAGTGGTATTTCAAAAAGGCACTATCTCGTATTATCTTTGTCTCGTATTATCGGGTATTTTCGATCGTCTGATGTATAATATATGATTATATAGATAATTAACAGTTGATATAATACATGTTTAATTATAAAAGAACATCGTGATCAATTAGAAGAGTTAATTCAGTACTAGAATAATGAAATTGAAGAAGAGAAGGACATTTTCCTTGTGCTTGTGGTGTGAGGACTAGGGGCGATGCCCGTAATGGTGATGCATCCCGGCTGTATGGCTGAACTAACACCTTGCTTTATCGTGAGAATCAGGTCTTTGAGGTTGAAACGAGTGCTCGTAGGAGAACCTATCTACGATATCATATCAGTTCACAACAGAGGAACTGCTCGCTGATTCAGTTGAGGGACACCTTCACTCATTTTGCCTTTCAATTCTTAGCTCAAACGAGTAGTTTTTGTACTGGATATATACTGCATATATTTCATAACCTCTAGCGTTTGCTAAATTCAATTATAAAAGTAAAGTGGATGTATCATACCCTAATAGCTTGTTAAAGATATGTGTTGTCTATCTTTAAACTCAAGCTGTCAAACTGTTCAATATTTAATAATAATGCTGATAATGGATTTTAAGTGATCCCATGATTTTTCAAAAATGTTCACAGAAAGGTTAATAAAATGTGATGTGGAGGGATGGGAATAATGAACGTTTTTGATTTGATACTTATCCTAATTATAGGATAGCCTCGTTCTCAGTGAAATGTGATAAAATGTAGACTAGGTGTGCTCCCTCCAGAATTTTAACATATAGTATCTATCAACAAAATTTTAATGCTGTCTGCCGATACCTGAAAATATTAAAACCGCACAAAGAACCTTATGTTGATAACTTGTTATTCAACATGTCACAAATATTATTTATAAAGTTGAAATTTGAAGGAGAAAATTTAGAAAAATCAACAGAAAATACCGATGAAGCGAATTTATACCAAATTTATTACGAGGAAGATGAATTTGGATCATGTTAAAGAAAAAGATGTAAAGCAAATTCTACGCTTAAAGACAGATTATGATTCGGTGGAAAATAAAGTATTTGATACTGAACTTCAAACTAAAATCATTTTAAAGGATGAAACTCATATTTATCAACGGTCTAGAAGACTTTTTCAGAATGAAAAGCAAGAGATGAGGAAACAGCTTTAACAATGGTTAAGTGATGGAATAATTCAGCGTAGTACTTCTGAATTTGTCAGACTGCCAACACTAGTCCGATGGTGTTGACTAAGAATAAAAGCGGAGAAATCCGAATACGTATTGATTTTAGAAAACTGAATGACAAGATTGTTAAGGACATATATCCGTTACTATTAATAGAAGACCAACTGAATAGGCTCAGTGATGCTCGAGTGTTTAGCATGCTTCACCTAAATAATGGACTTTTCCACGTACCTTTGAACCAAGAATGTAGAAAATATACTTCATTTTTAACTCCAGATGCTCAATGCGAATTTCTGAGAAATCCTTTTGAACTATGCAATTCTCCAGCCGTCTTTCAACGGTTTATCAATGAGGTTTTCAGGACACACATCAGAGACGAACAGGTACTAACATATTTAGGTGATAATGTAATTGATGAAAGCAGACATCACCTCTATGGGACATTATATCTGACCATCCGAGGAGAAAACATTGCTGTACAAAGATTTCCAAAACCTACAACTATTCAGCAGGTGCAGAGTTTTCTTGGATTAACAGGGTATTTTAGTACATTTATTAGAGATTATGCATACATTGCAAAACTGTTAAGCGACTTATTGGGTAAAAACATTAAATTCAAATTTGAAACGCCACAAAAAATGCATTTGCGATTTGAAAGATTTGTTGTCTAACAGACCAGTACCGAATCGATTATAGTACGTATCAGTATGTAACGGTATGCATCAAAACATAGTTATGGAGAAGTGCTTTTGCAGAAAGGTGAAGATAGTACAATGCACCCTATTTACTATATGAGTAAGAAAACAACTCCGACAGAACAAAATTATTGTAGTTACGAACTCGAAACGTTAGCTGTGATGACAGCTTTGAAGAAATTCAGAATCTATCTACAAGGACTCAAAATTTCAAAATTCAAAAAAAAAAGTTCAAAATTGTAATAGACTGTGCAGCATTATCCATGACATTGAGAAAAAATGATTTGTCACCTAAACTAGCTATATTTTTGGGAGAGTTCCAATGTGAAATTGAACATCGACCAGGTACGAAAATGGCACATTGTGATGCTAATTCAAAAAATATTTTGGCTGTCATACTTTTACACTATAGAATGGAGGATGATACAAAGGCGAAAACGAAGATGATGCTGAAGAAACGGGGGACACACCTAAAGATGCAGGAGGTAAGAAGAGGAAGAAAACAAGTCCAGAAGTAGTACTCACTCGAAAGTGGTACCAAAAAGAATGGAGGTGGAGATAATACAACACCAAGGGGCGCAATGGCTCAGCGTGTTAACTCTCGAGTTAACACGCAGACGTCCCGGGTTCGATTCCCGGTGTAATCACGTTGGGTCGCCCCCCGTCCTTCGGAGGGGACGTTAAGCCGTCGGTCCCGGCAACCAGTCGTTCATCTCTGGCTGTCGTTATCACTATGTGTGTAAGAGGCTTGAACAAAAATGGCTGAATGCGCGTTAGCGCCCTGGAGGCCTGCACCTCGTAGGGGTCCACGAGGATGTGGTACTCCTGGAGCGGCACCTGACAGGGGCGAACCCACACTGGGCCTGTGCCATAGCACGCCCGGTTTGGTGGGGGGTCGGTCAGGAAGCGGAATCAGCCAAAAAATCGAGTTATACTCGCATTAACATCTCAAACCTCTTAGAGGGAGTTAGTGTACAAGGGGCCCGTTGTGGCCTAGGTGCCGCGTATAGAATACGCACTCCTCACTCCATACATACATACATACAATACAACACCAAAATACAACTAAAGCAAAAGATACTACAACTGAATTGCAATAGAAGGTGAACGAAATGGGAACTTTCAGGTGATACTGAGACAGGAACCTAATATGAGGAAGGCTGCAGATCTACAAACTGACAAAGATAAAAATTGCTTCGTAACCATCAATAAGGAAGCAGGAAGACCGGTAAGATGGTATCTCGGAGATGGATATGTAGGGGTGGAGATGCAATATTGCGCCTTTTTCTCCGTGTATTTTTCCCCGAACCGAACAGCACAGAATTTTGAGCTTCTGTTGGATAATTTGGAAATTGTAACGAGAAAAATTACTAAACCAGTAATTATTGGGGAAGACCTTAATGCTAGAACTTCCATGGCAGGAGACTGGAAGCTAAACAAACGTGTAGAGCTGTTTGAGGAATGGGTGTTTTTACCACAAAATGGTGATATTAAATGAAGGAAATACACCTACATATAGAAGTTCCCAGGAATCAGCGGTCGCTGACCTAACAATAACAAGTAAATATCAAACAGATAATTAACTGGAGGATAGCAGAAGATAAGGAGATACTTAATGACCACCTTCCTGTGGTGTATGAGTTCACAACATTCAGAGAAGCGCGGCCGATGGACCAAAGCATAAGATGGAAGTATACGCCGGAATCGTTAAGAAAATTTATAGATAAACTTCCTTAAGGAGGTAAAAAGATAACAAGTCCAGATTCCAAAATTTTTGTCGATGCAATAACATCTGCATGTGACAAATCTTTAAAAAAGAGAAAGCTTCAAAGACTTAAGACACCAGTATACTGGTAGACCAAAGATATAAATGAGTCAAGAAAAGAGTGCGTGACAAAACGAAGACTATTGCAAAGAGGCAGAAAAAGACAACAAATAACAGAGAGAATAGAACAATTATTTATGGATTATACGCAAGCAAAAAGGTTATTAAAGAGGTTGATTAATGAATCAAAGGAGAAGAGGTGGAAAGAACTCTAGTTGGAGCTAGAAGAAAAAGTGTGGGGGACGGCATACCAGATTGCTACAAAAAGATTGGGAATAAGATAAAGAGAGGAAATAGATTACAGGACAATAGAGGAATAATTTAAGAAACTGTTCCCATAGATAGAGGAAGAACAAGGGAGACAAAGTGAGATCGAAGAGCAGGAGGAGGAACAACTTACCAGCTTGTTCACCATCTGCTCTGTATGCTTAGCACAGTGGACAAACTTTTTGAGTGCCTGGTTAATGGCAGATTAATGGTAGAGCTGGAAGAAAAGCCAAGCAATTACAAACAACCAGTATGGGTACAGAAAGGGTAAAAGTGCAGTAGATACGGCATAAGCAAACAAAACGAATACTTGAGGAGATGGGTCTCAAGCTTGCACCTGAAAAATCTGAGCTGGTAATACTGGAACACTACTATGAACATAATGGTCGAGGGAGTTCGGATTGAGAGCACGAAATCAGCTAAGTACTTAGGAGTGTATCTGGACAAAGATCTTAGAATGACGGACCACATTAAACGAGCTGCAGAGTAAACGTCAAAAATGTACAATACACCAGAAAAGGTGATGTAGACAAAAGAAGGATTGCGTCTGGGAAGGAGAAAAATGCTACCAACGGTGATACATCAGCCACACTGTATGCAGCACCGGCTTGGGAACAGGCGCTGCGCTATGAGAAATATGTTAGTGTACTCTAGTCTGTACCACGAGAAGTGAATGTGACTCATCGATTTCCGTAAGAATTTTGCGCATACGTTACAAATATTATGCTCGCGCGTTGTCGTGTTAGCATGAAATGATTTCTAGCGCGTGCGTCTGTTTCGTACACGTTTAGGCGATGAGTTACATCCACTTCTCGTGGTACAGACTATACGCGCAATATAAAGGAAAACATCGGTAGCAATAACATCCGCATACAGGACAGTGTCTACAGAAGCGGTAGGAGTATTGGCTGCATGTCCTCCATGCGACCTACTTGTGTGGGAGAGAGCTAGGAATTGGGAGACGAGAAAATATTAAAGGGTGGGCCAGCACGTTTATAAAGGACATACGGGTATGGAAAGAGTCAGCCGTAAATACGGAGAGTTTGGATGTAATTAACCCGATACGCCGAAGCACACGATTTTTGAATATAGGGAATTTCGAGAGGACAGAAATCGCAGACAAACTTATTTGGGAACACATAGGTGACGATAATGTTTTTGGTTTTATAATATCGAGAAAAGAGGAAGGGGATATAATTATGAATATACTACAAAACATAATGAAGAAGAAGGAAGCGGAGGAACGAAAACATGAGTCTCAGGGAGATCGAGGGGGAGAAAACACGGGAATAAGTTTTCCCCCCATCCAGGTATAGAAGGTATAAACAGTAGTTTAAAAAAATTAAATCTTTCTTTGTTGTGTAAATGTCCACAAACATCTGAAGGCAAGAAGAGGGAGAAAAAGAGAAGGAAGAAAACGTGAAAACTAGTAGCAGAGGAGGAGGAAGAGAGGAGGGGGAACGTATCCACTCTTCCAGGTATGAAATAGATGGAAGTTGCTTCACAAAATAGTGTTTGCTGTCTTATTTTTGTGCAAATGTGTCCACGAATGCCTGGAAGCAAGGGGAAGAAGGAAAAAATGGAGACTGATGAAAGGGAAGGACGGAGAAGAGAAGAGGAAAAAGGGCGGAGGCCTTCTGCCTGCCAGCCAGGTATGAAAAAAGTGTAACGGATTGATTAAAAATTATCTTTTTATTTTTGTGTGTGTAAATGTCGATGAATATCTGGAGACCTGGAGAATACCTGGAGGAAAAGAGATCGTGTCAATATGATGATTGCACGCGGATACCCCGAAGAGATACCCTGATGGGTGATTCCGGGAAGAGAGGGGGAGTTTTTAGTGGGTAGCGAAGGGGTTAACGTAGTCCCACTCTCCTGGCCGAAGTATATCACCATCCGACCATCAGGATTAACCCCAACAGTAGACCAGGGTGCGTAAAGCATTTTCTCCTCCTCTGGGCAAAAAAAAGGTTTAGTTAAGTTGAATTGGGTTTGGTTAGGTTCGGTTGAACTCCAACTTTATACCATTCAATATGATAGAACAGATTCAAAACTCACGGATTAATACGTTTTACAAAAACACTTCAGGACATACAATAATTTACAAAACAGTGTCATACAAGAATGTACGGCTTTCATAAAAAATGTAGTATAAAATTTGACGTTATTTGAACGTCTAAATCACATTATTTATCGACCGATTAACTGACGAACTGTGGCCACCTCTTTAATAGAGTTCTTAGAAAATGTTACGTTTTACATGTCATTTTGACGTTTTCTAACATTACAGTTAACACAACTGCCCTTTCATTATCACTAGTTGTGTAATGAAATATTACCTAATTGAATATTTTAGATTTTAGATGTTACTATGGACATTCATATGGCAGCAATTTTCAGCATATAAAACAGGTTTTATTGATCTTGTTCAATGTTTCCATAGCCTCGAATCAAATGTTTATGTTTCCAAACATACATTTCATGGTGCATTTTCATTCTGGTTCATCTTTTGATTTTTATTATGAAAACGGAACATTTTAAATAATTGTAATGGCGTTTTTATTTTCTTTATTCATAACCCTCAATATGGGTTATATATATATGGAAAGAAGTAAGAAATCTACTTTTATATAGTATCTTTATCAGAGCCATACTAAGATATTCGAAAGATCTACAAAATATTGATATCAGAACCTCAAAAAGTTAATATAGTTAAGTATAGTAATTACATTGCGGTAAACAAAGTCACTATAATGAACAAGAACATACCATGTATTAGATTTAATTGCAAAAAAGAACAAAAACAGACGCCACCAAAAAGATTTCGCCCCTGAGCAATAGCCCTTTGCTTAGGATGGACTCATCTTTATTATTGTCTGAAGGTTTGTTGATTTTATTCTCAATGTGAAATAAGTACAAAACTTATACCACATTGAGATAATGGAATTTAAGGTAATGAAATGATGGTAATTTGTTAATAAATTTGTTTATGTAAAAAATAAACATTTTTCAGAAAATATTTATTTAAATAAACATCGAGTAACTTTGTACAGTACGCTTACAAAAGAGGATTTAATTAATAAAACGATTGTTTCAGTAATATTTTTTTAAAGATATGAAAGTACAGATGGTACAAAATTTATCACAAATCCCAGCAAGGACAATACCAAAGAAATAGTACCTTTATAATTATCATAATTTCTTTTAAGCTTAACAATACTATACTAAATTATGCTAAGAGAGTTATAACTTCGTTATGATAAAAGAAAATAATAAAAAAAACTGTAAGTAAAGTATTTTTTAATTACCAATTAATGTCTTTGCTGCCTTCTTTCATGCACTAAAAAATTAATTTTATGTCATTGAAAAAATAAAAAAAAATTAACAGCGAGTTTGTGTTTTATTAAATATTATCGTTCTTAATTTTACCTTTAAAATACGCCTTTAACACGTTTTCACTGTTGGTCCGCGCTTTCAACAATCAACATTATCGATTGTTGATTATTATTTTCTGGTTGAACACTTCTAACACATTCAACTTGGTGCGCTCCCCAGTCTTTTCTTTGGCAGAATGTTGAACAGTATGGAGTTCTTCTACATAGAGAACATTCAGCTAATGCCTCCCTATTACAATTTGCGCACTAAAAATTGATTTCATTAATAAACAAATTTATTATCATTACGAAAAAAAATACTTTTTTAACATGGTCATTATCCAAGGACGGTTGTAATGTAGAATCAGCATTATTATCAGGTTGTAAAGCAGCGACTTGGGCTTCTACTCGAGCAGCGACAACTGCAACATCTTTTTCACGTTGAAATCGTTCTTTTTGTCTGTTTACATTTTCTTTAACATCCTCAATTCCTTTCTTCAATTCGCTCATCATTCGACATACACTTAATGCAATATTTTCCAATCGTTTTAGAGTCACAACGGGATCTGGATTTTCTTCTATGGGGTACTCGTTTGAATCTAATCCTTCCGCCAAATTTTGCCACGCTTCTTGCTTTGATCTTTCTTGTCCTCCTTCATCACTTTCATCCCCGCTATGTTCTCTTCTTTTATATGTACCATCACCTTCTTTCCTCCTTTTTCTTTTATATGGAGTAAATAACCGTACTGGTCCTGTTGCAGTTTCGTCATCACAACACGCCGAACACGTGCAACTTGTAGCGTGTGGAAGGATCACCCCCTCATCAATTAGAGTTTGAAGACTTCTACCTCCAAAGCGTATACTTCGTTTCCAATCTTTACTTGACGCCCTTCCGCAGAGTGCTTCAAATTCGCTTGGGGTGTACCAAGTATTTCCTAATTTAATACATCTTCCTCGGCCACCAGAACCAAATCTACTTTTATGTAATTCGGCTGAAGTATTTTTACATCTAACCGGTAAAACGGGAAGATTTGCCGCTTCAATCCATGAACTCACCGAACCGGAAACTGAAACGGGAGTTGAAACGGATGTAGCCGCCGAAACATCTTCTTGTTGGATAACAATAGTTTTTAATTCGCCACCTGTAAATTAAAAAAATTAAATAAATAAAGAGATTTTTGAGAATGTGTTTAAATATAACCGGCTAAGTTATTTGTTTAACGATTCGATTTGGCAATACCACGATGATGCGGTTAAATAAAGGACGTGTAATTGGCAATGTGTAGAAACGTTTTTATTGTTAGACGTTTTAAGATTAAAGTTATTGAATAAATTTTTGATAATAAAGTCAAGGTTGGAAACGTTGTTTAAAAACATTCTTATCGGTTGGATAATTAAGCAAAGTTATAAACACAATGGATTGTTATCATGGAATAAAAAATACCGTTCTTAGAAAAAATCCAAGGAAATGTGTTAAAAACATGTTGAGTTTTTTTAATACATTATTACATTTTTTTGTTTTAATTTGAGTCATGGCGCATATATTCCGATTTTAATCGGGAAACTATTAAAACGTAGCACGTGAAAAATATTACCTTTAAGAAAAAAAGCTAAAGAGATAAAAAATATGATTAACAATTAGTTTTACAACTCATATTTTATTGTGTTGATTTTGCGGTACCGTTAACATTAAATCGTTAACTCTTTTTTAAAAAAAAACTTCAAATTGCGATGGGTTGCAGGGTATTTCAGATATTTTGCAGGATACTAGGAATACGTCAATAAGTCTCACTAACACCACTCTCTTATTGACGTCACTTACACAGTTAAAAAATTCGTAGAAAACCAAACTTTATATTGAACTAAAACTAGACCTAGGAGCTGTCAATTTTCCGTGCGTTTTTTGAACAAATATTTGATATTTCGGATGCTATGTTGTAGCCATCTTCGGAAGATGGTTCGAAGTGATTTCGAAGCAAAATTGGTTTTGTGAAGTAGTATTAATAACTGCTTGGACTGTTGATGATATATAGGTATGTGACGAAATATTACGTTGAGTTAGGTTGGGTTGGGTCGGCATGACATTATCATAAAAACATAAAATTGATCGATTATGCTGATGACCTCGTAATCATAGTTAGTGGTTTGGAAATTGAAGATATTAACAAACTTGTTCAAATTGTGTTGAACTCCTGAAAATACGGAGACAGTCCTAATGAGAACCAGAAAGTGCGAAAAATAAACTACGGTGTTAGAGTTCAAGATCATGTAGTGGAATCAAAAAACGTGCTAAAATATTTGTGTAATGATTGGAAAATCTTAAAATAGAGAGCACAGATAGAGGATAAGTAGAACTGAAGTAGAATTATAGGTCGAGAGCAGAAAAGAGCTGATGTATGAAGACCCAAGGAACAGGGAAGATCAACCGATGAAGAGGGAGGCTATTCTAGCTTCTCCTGTTAGCCCTAAATGATGCTGGATGAACGTAGTGATGGGCACTATCAAATGATTTATTCGAATGAATTCATTCATTCAAACAATTTGCTTTTAATAGTCTTCTAGATATAAATATTGTGTATAAAGTAACATACTTTAATATAGAAAAATCGGGGAATTACCGAAATCTTCGATCGTAATTCTTGTGTATTAATAGCGTGTATTTGAACCATGTAATGAACCGTCAACATCAACACAAGATCAACAGCTGTTATCCACATTAACACAATATCAAACTCAAGATCAACATGAATCCACATGCATAACACCATCTCATCAATTCAAGAAATGATCTCGACAAATGAAACTATATGTTACAGATAAAAACCCCTATTATCAGAAATTGAAAATGACAAAATAAATCAAACTTTAATTAAAGTGATTGTTACTGATAATCAGCGTTTATTAATTGTAGAAAATCTGGGTTTTTTCGAATACTCTAAAAAGTTACAACCACTATATAAACCACCAAACAGAAAATTATTATCATCGAAAATTTACCTAACAAATATAATCAAATATATGAGAATGTTAAAATAATGTTAGCCGAAGTTGATCATGTCGTTATAACTACTGATATATGGATTTCTAACAGCAATAAAGCGTTTTTATCAGTAACTAGTCACTCTTTTTATAACGACTTAATACACAATGTTGTTCTGTAACGAAAGAAATATCGGAAGCTCATACAGGTATAAACATTGCCTCTGCTCTCTCAGAGGTTTTCAATGCGTGTGACATTCAAAATAGAATAGTTACTATTGTTAGTGACAACTGTGTTAATATAAAAACGCAATAATAGTAGTAATAAAATAGTAATAATAGTGCGCTATGTGTCACAGATGCCATGAATTCAACAAAACCGGTACTGCAACTGCTAAAGAAATGTAGAATGTTAGTAGCTCATTTTAAGCACGGTGTAGTGGCATGTGAAACATCGTTACCACCAGCTCCAGAATTTATTACAGCAATAGAATGGGATATGTTGACAGACTTATTCTCCATCTTAACATCATTTGAGAAGATGACTATTGAATTATCAAGTGACAAATATTCAACATAGTCGTTAATTATTCTTCTTATAAGATGTCTACAACAATCGCTGAAAAACCGCACTCCCAAAAAAACAAGCAGTGTAAAACCTTTAAAACTTGTTTTACTTAAGATAATGTTAAAAAACGACTTGGTATGTTAGAAACAAATTCACTTTGTTCAAAAGCAACGTTTTTAGATCCCAGATTTAAAAAAGCTGCATCATAATTATTACTGAAATATCATCTATTTTTCAAAGTAAGAGTGAGACAGTTGAAAAACAGACAATTGAAACTGTAACTTATAATATCGATGAAGAAGACATTTGATCACATTTTGATCAAGAAGTTTCTTCTTTGAAAAACGTTTCAACACCAAGCACGAACGCAGCTTTGATTGTAAGGCAATATTTAGAGTACCCACTTATTACACGAAATCATAATACAATTGAACTTTGGATACGCCACAGAAATGTACTACCAGAAATGTACAAAGTATTCCTGCGTTCCAGCTATATCCGTTATTTACTATAATAGTGTATTTGTTTTGTTAATAAATATTTTAACATGTAGGAGTATTACTTATTAAATTATAATTCAAGAAAAGAACCTTCATTATACAATTTCAACTCCATAGTTTCACTCTCTTCGTTCTATTGCCAGACAACCGTTTATTGAACGACTAGTAGTGTATTCGGATACGTGGCTACTATCGAATTATTTGAATACTTGGCAAATATCGAATTATTCGATAGTGCCCACCACTAGATGAAGGACTGGCCTTGTATGACGAGTTGGTAGAAATAAGAGAACTGGATGACAGGTCCAGTTTTCCAGTCAAATACGCCTTCAAAAGATTGAGAGATGTCTTTCATGTTGCTTATTTTCTTGAGCCGTTAAAGATGCGAGGGTTTTTAAGGGGGAAAGTACATTTAGACACGCTAAAATATGCGTATTTTCAAGTTTTTTTCGTGAAGTTGAAATTCTCTTCTGTGTACTATAGAAATATGTATTCATATATTTTAAAACTTTAATAGATGACCGACAAATAGTGATCAGATAGAGGAAGTTACGGAGTGCAAAGTTTCATTGCAAACATTCTAGTATTCGCTAGAGTAGTTAGAATTACTTGCGAATGCTAGTATACTTGTAATAGTACTCACCCTTCTATATGGACAAAATTTTTTTTTTAATTAACCATTTAAAAAAATACAGGTATTTCAATATCCACTCCTGGTAGTGTGGATGACGATTTTGTCATTTATATAATTGTTGAAATAATTATTCAAAAAAACACTGGAGAAAAACGCAAAATTAGAAAAATAAATTGAAACTTTACCACTCTGTAATGACCACATAATGCATTTTTGGCCACATGTTTATTAACATTTTTTCCTATTTTATCGAGTACTACCGCCCCCTGAAATATGTACATGTCGTTCATTAACACCTGTATATAGTACTTTCCACTATTTTTATGCCAGAAACTGTGTTTTAGGTGCTTTGGAGCCAATCGCCAAACATTGGAGTTGAAGCTTTTGACTCATTTGATTTAGCTTTTTGTCACTCACACTAGCTCTCGGATCCTGTCGGACAATATTGGTGATTTGGTTGTTCATCTGTACAGCATATATGATAATAATTAGCCCTTATCGCTTTTTTTCATGTTCTCTGCACTGATGTTTCTGTGGATAGCAAGACTGTATTATGTCGTAAGTTTTCCGATTAGAGCATCTGTTAATTTTCTTTTTCAGCCAAGTTTGTATGTGTTTTTTTATGTTTCGTAGTCGCACGCTCTTCTTCTTTTCAACATGTCCGATACATTCATTTTTAATTGCTGAAACAATCGTCACCATATGGATTTTGTTCTAAGATTCAGATCCTTTGTGAGTTTTCATGCAATTTTCTTTGTGTTCTTCATACCAATCAATACATTCTTCTGTATTTTCTTTCAAAATATTTAAAAATAAATTCTCAGATAGAAAACATATTAAATTTAATGTAAGACACCTTTTTATTTTGTTTTTTACAATTAGTGAATGGTAAGTGTAACTAATTCCCCCCTTAAGGTAACAGGCAAACGAAAGGAACAAGCGAAGGAAGGCTAGAAATGACAGCGTAGAGTCAACCGAGATGGAAACTCCGAAGAAAGTCCGGGAGGGAATTTCCGGAAACGATGAGGAAAGGAGTTTTGAATGCGTCGAGATGTAGCACCCCAAACCCATACTATCCGGCCGCTCAGTATACCAAACCAGATATCTGTATAGCAAATTTTCACAGATTTTTTTGTAAAAAAAGGTTACAACACAACCTTTTTTTAGGTTGGTTTGTAATGTTAATTATTGGGGATACGTAAGCAGCACGAATATACAGGCTGTTTCTGTAAGTCGTGGCATAATTGTAATCACAAATACTTGAGTTAAAATGATCACGATTTGTGTAAAAATTTTTGGTCTAAACCCATAAATTGCTAATATATAGGCCTTCAAAGTTGAGAATTTTTTAACATTTTCTTAAATATTTTGAATATGGTTTGTCCTAGAAAGATAAAATTTGGCAAACAGTGCAATGTTATCATGAAAAATCATTTAAGAATACTTTTGAAAATATACAACCACGGGATCAAGCTGTACAGGATGTCCACTAAGGAAATTTCATTAAAACTTTTTTATTATGTCGTAAACCCTTAAATTTTCCAACTGATTCTAAAAGCCTATTTCATTTTAAAACTATTTTCACTCTTAGATGCAATATTGATTTTGAATTGTTTTCATTAATCGAAGATGCCTATGAACACAAATTGTATGTAAAGTAGTAAAGCAATTTGTCAAATTATTACTCAACATACGTTAGTCATTAATTATAGTTTAAAATGGCAAATAATTACAGTTTTAGGGAGCAAGCTGACATACTTTTCATTTTGGGAGAGTGTTTAAGTAATGCTAACGCAGCAGCAAGACGATATTGCGAAACATTTCCCAATCGCCGACAACATGACAGAAAAACATTTCTTAATATCGAAAGACGTTTACGTACGTAAATAATGGAAATCAGAGGTCAGTTCGTGCCCGAACTGGAAGAAGATATTTTGGATTTTGTGGCAGATCGTAGTACTGCTAGTACTGCTGATATAAAACGATATTTCAGAATAGCTAGAACTACAGCTTGGCGTGTCTTACACGAACAGCAATTATATCCATACCACTTGCCCACAGTTCAAGAATTAAAAATTACTAATTATCCATTGCGAGTACAGTTTTGCCGTACTATGGTGGAAAAATGTACAATTGATGGTGCGTTTTTAGAAAAAATACTGTTTACAGATGAATCTACCTTTTCAAAAGATGGAACAATTAATTTGAGGAATGCTCATAATTGGGCTGAAGAAAATCCACATTTTACGTGTGTTTGTCAATCGCAATGGAAATTCAGTGTAAACGTTTGGGCTGGAATTGTTGGCGATTTTATTATCGGACCCGTTTTTTGCCCTCCAGACTTAATTAATAATTTGCTATTTTTATTGTTAATAAATTCACTTTGTTCACATTTACTAATAATGCCAAATTGCTTTACTTACGGTTTGTTTTCATAGGCGCCTACGATTAATCAAAATTCTAAAAAACAATCTTGAATCTTTTTGCGAATAACTCGAAAAGATTGCATCTAATCAAAATTGTCTAAGAGTGAAAATAGTTTTAAAATGAAATAGGCTTTTGAAATCAGTTGTAAAATTTAAGATTTTTCGATATAATAAAAAAGTTTTAATAAAATAAACTTTGTAGACACCCCGTATAGCAATGATCCCGTGGTTGTGTGTTTTCAAAAGTGATCCTAAACGATTTCTCATATTTAAGAAAAAGTTTAAAAATTTCTTAACTTTGAAGGCCCATATATTAACCATTTATGGGTTTAGACCAAAAACTTTTACACAAATCGTTATCATTTTAACTCAAGTATTTGTGATTAAAATTATGCCACGATTTACAGAAACACCCTGTATATTCGTGCTGCTTACGTATCCCCAATAATTAACATTACAAACCAACCTAAAAAAAAGGTTGTGTTGTAACCTTTTTTACGAAAATTATGTCACGACTTACAGAAACACCCTATATATCAGGTATATAAAACATAAGTTTCATCCTTATTGCTATTAGTTAGTACAAAATTTAAGGCAAGATGACAATCAAAGAAGAATTGACTTTTGTTAATAAAAACTCAAGAAGATGAAGATTTTTTGGATATAATAATTTGGACAGATGAGAATTTCATAGAAATGGTGTTTTTAACCCGCATTACCGTCATTATTGAGTGATACAAACTCGCATTTAATTCGTGAAAGACAAAATCAAGGATATTGGAAATTAATGTTTTTGCTGCCATAAAAAATGATGGATTGCACTTTTATAATGAAAATTTTAATGGTGAGCTTATTGGAAATGTTATGGTAAATTTTGTGTTTAACTCTTGTTGGAAGATCGTTGGATAGCGAACAATGGACCCCATAATAAATGGCCTCTACGTTCACCAGATATCACTCCATTTGTTTTTTTTTATTTGGGGTCATATAGAAGATATAGTGTATGCTACACCGCTTACAACAGAGGAAGACTGCGAAGAAAGAGTTCGTGAGCATTTCGATCTCTTTCTTCGGAAGCAATTTGGAATGCCACTCATGCCGAATTTTTAAGGAGAATTCTTAAATGTTTGGAAATTGATGGCAATCCGTTCGAACATTTACTATAGTTTTTTCTTGAAGTTATTTCTTTAAATTTTTATGAAACTAATAAAATTTTATGTTTTTTTTCGTACTGGTTTATTAAATGAATCAATTTATTTTCACTGAACTACACTTAGAACTAACACTATCACTAACACTACAACTATCTAGTGTTAAAACTGAAGTCTGAAACTGGTTCGAAGTCACTTTCTTCAGTTTCTGAAGAAGGTCATAGTTCTAGTGATAGTTCTAGTGTTACTGTTAGTTCTAATTTTAGTTCAATGAACACCGGTCGTCAAAGCCTTCGTACTTATAATTTATTTTCATTCTACCGGTTTCTCAAAAGGGATCGAGAATAGAAAATAAATTAATTTATTTAACAAAGAAGTACGAAAAATCATAGATATTAATTTACTATAATTATATCAATTTTTCGTTCTTGTTTTTATTTTTTCATCACTATTGTTAAATACAGTGCCTTCTTTTTTCTTTTCTGATGTTAAAAGTTTTATTCTATTACGAAATTAAGAAAATGTATGAAAATCTGGCTTTGAGGAAAATTTTTGAATGCAGACCCCATCCGTGGGCTGTATTTTCGAAACATCCCTTCTATTCTAGCGTACAATAGCTTTTGTTTCATTTCCCTCAAACCAAAGCCAACTTATAATTTTAAATTTGACTATGATGTATTATAACGTAGAATGGTGTGGTGATTCTGAGACTCTTCTGTTTTTCTCCATCCCGTCCAATTTTCAAGATATATACCAAAATGAGGAAAATCTTAAATTAAAAAAAAACAGTAACGGTTCATGTTCAGTATATTTCTTATTTTGCATGGTACGAACATTTTGAATTATAACATTCTACGTTATAAAAAAATATCACACTTCGAGGAACAATTTGAATAGAATTTTAAACTAATGTAATCGATAAAATTTAAATTTTTTCATCTTTCTACGAAAACCATTCATTTTAGATATAGAAAACAAGCTGACGAAAAAAAAAATTGGGGTTTCCATTTTAAAGAAATGAAGTTTTTGACATTTCGAGATACGTAAGTTCGATATAAATTTCTGACCACCCTACATAATTTTTTAAAAAACTTTTCATGGACTAAGTAAGCTATCTAACTGTCCAAATCCTGAGAACATTTGGCTCAGCTCGTCGTGACAAACCCTGTATATACAAGTGTCTCTGAAATGCATGTACAACGGAAGACAACAGATTCCTTGGCTCAAAATAGGTGGATTTAAGTTAACTTATCTATATCCAAAGTTGTTGCGTTTCGCAGCTAGAGGACTCCAAAGTTAGCAAATAAAATTCGTTTATCCCTTATAACTCGAAAACGCGATAATCAAACTAAACCATTTTTGAGATGTGAGATCCTAGGTTCAATTAACGACTTTTTGTGGTTTTAAGTGAAATTTTAGAAACACAGAATGATCGATTCAGTTCCTTACTAAAGCGCCAAACACATTGTGATTTTGTAGTCAAAACCTTTGAACCTACAAACTGACTTTTCAAAAATGGTTTAGATTCATTAAATCAATAATGAACGAAATTTTGTTGCTAACTTTGAGGTCCTCTTTTTGTGTTATTAATGCAATATTTGTGTTCGTATAAAACCGTTATAACTTTTTTTAATATTTTTGGATTGTTATATAACGTAGTAGTATATTACATGTAACTACATAAAAACAATTTGAAGTTTGTAAAAATTTTTGTTTTTATTGAGCTCTTTCTTAAAATTTCAATTTTCATCTTCATTTCTGAACCTTTCTACTCCAATTCTTATATCATACAATTTCGTTTCCTTTTCAAAGACGTAATTTTTGGAGTTCTTTCCCTCGTTCGTTTTCTTTATTTAAAAGATCCTTTTAATAAGAGGACAGATCTTTTTAATTCAGAAATTAATGTGTTTCCTATAAATTATTTTGTGACGATGGTTTGGAGGAGGGCGATATTTTTATATCCCAAATAGGGTTTTTCGTTATAGATGCATTGCTATTTGTTGAAGGTCTTTAACTTTTAAGTTTTTTTATGGGAGGTTTAAATCACTTCCTCGACATTGATAGCATCCCCGTTTTTGGGTTGTTGATGTTTCGAATCTTCGGTAAGTTATTTTCCTTCCCGTACTTTGCAATATTTATACAATTTGCTATTCCTTTTTTATCTTTTTTGAATATTTGATTTAAATCGAATTGCAAACATTTCCAGTCTAATTAAGACTTTTTTGTTCCAAATTACAAAGGTATTATACGCCGCACTATCAAAATAATTAATAAACAATACTTATGGCTATCGTCTTGTGGTTTTATGACAACTATACTCTCGAAGATAGGCATCGGAACAAGAATACATATTTTGAATTGGGACTTGATGCTGCTTTCAGAAGACTTGATACTACTGCTAGAAGATTTGATCTGCTTCCAGAAGACTTGATACTGCTTCTAAATGTCTTGATATTGCTTCCAAAAACCTTGAAACGTTTCGAAAAGACTTGAAATGCTTCTAGAAATTTGATACTTCATCTAGAAAACTTCAAATCTTTCCACAAGACTTGATACCGCTCGTAGAATAGTTAAAATGCTTCCTCTGGAAGCATTTCTTGACTATTACTACTATATACTTGATATTGCTTCTAGAAGAGTTCAAATCCTTCTACAAGACTTGATACCGTTTCTATTAAGTATACCGAATACTTAAAAGGCTTCGAGGAGAGTTGGTATTGCTTCTGGAAGACTTGATATTGCTTGCAAAAAACTTGAAATGCCTGGAAGCAGACTTGATATTGCTTCTGGAAGACTTCGAATCCTTCCACAAGACATAAGACATGAAATGCTTCCATAAAAATTTATAATGCCTCTCGTAAGATAGGAACCGGAACAAGAGTACATATTTTGAATTGAGACTTGATATTGCTTCTAGAAGACTTGATCTGCTTTCAGAGGACTTGATACTGCTTTTAAATGCTTTAATATTGCTTCCAAAAAACATTTCGAAAGGACTTGAAATACTTCCAGAAATTTGATACTTCTTCTAGAAAACTTCAAATCCTTACAAATGACTTGATACTGTCTCTATAAGACTTGATTGAAATGCTTCCAGGAGAATTGGTATTGCTTCTGAAAGACTTGATATTGCTTGCAAAAAACTTGAAATGCTTCCAGAAGACTTGATACCGCTTCTATAAGATTTGATATGTTTCCATAAAAATTGAAAATACCTCTGGAAGACTTGAAATGCATTTAGAAGGCTTAAGTAAACTTCAACAGTATCGTTGGTTTTATCAGGATTTAAGTTACTATTTTCAATTATTTTTTTTATTTCAATGTATTGAGAGCACGTATTTTCATTTTTTTCAGACATTTTCAAACTCAATTAGTCGCCTGAGTTTTTTGCCATTTCAGATTTTTTTCCAGCACCCACACGTATGTATTTCCAAACATCGGTGCCTATGTTCATGAATGAGTTTGTCCAAGACTCCATTCTTTGTTTCGCTACATTCCAAAACAATATTTGTAATATACTTCGCAATTACTTATCCCATGTGTATGCTGCATAGATGATAAAACTATCACAAATTTCTTTGATTATAGATTTATGTCCTTTGCGGAATAGAATAGAAGGATGAATAACGAGCGCAATATTTTTAGCAAATCCTTTATATTTCTTCGAACAATCCCAAGTAATGTTAAATTTTTTGTGAGTTCTTCAGCTAACAATATCCACCATATTCCACTATTATTTTAAAAATTTTAAAAAAAAAATCTGATATCGATTTTACTATTCGTTGTCCTTCCAATCCACTATTCGGATTCCAAAGCAGTCTGATGATCACAATATTTATAATATAAACTTGCATATCGCATAAGAATAGTAATACTAGAGAATATGTGGAAAGACATATTACAACATCCAATTTGTATTTCGAATACCATTTAAACAATTATTGTTTTCGGGTCACTATTGACCCAGTTTTGGTCGTACAAGAGTTAATAAGGCTGTTCTATAAAACCACTATCTCCAGCTGATGGTTCTAAGCCAAACCACTGCTTACTTTGTCAAACTCTTATTTTTTCGAATGGATATTAATCTGCTTTTAATTCGTCTATTCACCGGTGTAAGCAAGAATGACATCAAATGACATATACCATGACAACTGATGACAACTTTACTTACTCAACCTCCGGTCAACCCCGGCTTGAATCTGCGGTTGAAATAACCTCCGTTTAACCGGAACGTTACTACTCAACCGTAAGTCGTGCAACGCAAAACAACGGTTAACCGGCGGTTGACGGATAACCGACAGTCAACCGAACATCATAAAACCGGCCCTTAGTCTCTTAACCTCTAATTGCGGAAATGAAAACAACTTACAGCTATAAAATTCATAAAACATAACAGCTGTAAGTCAAACCTGTTTTTCTTTTGAACCGTTGCATCTACGTTTTTGTGATTTAGTTTGTATGGGAAGTTAATTCCGATCTTTCGATCTAAAATATTTTCATGATGGTCGCCACTTCTGGTCTACCGGAATTCGTTATTTTAAATGGAATGCTATAGTTTTTATGACATCTTTTAAGTACATGCCAAAAAATGAATTAACTTTGATAACAGATATTGACTACTAGCGTTTTTCGTTTTCGATTTACTTTGATTTGAATTTTTTTTGCAGCTATCAATGTGTCTTAAAATCTTATTTCTCAGCCACTGTACAAGCAACAGAGTTGAAGATTTGTGTAAGTACACTTCAAATGCTCACAAATGAATGTTAATTATTTGTACTGATCTCTCTTATGCAGGTGGCCAAGAATTTAATAACATAAAACCTCAAAAATTGCGTTTTTTTGATATTGGTTTGGCGATGGAATTTTAATGTTCGTATTGTTGTTGCACTTATTTATTCCTCTTACTGCCATTATAAAAGTACTAACAAATAATATTCACGAATAAAACGTAATTAGTTGTACAAGTGTATCTTATATAGAATAGTAAAAAATTAAACAACCAATTTACGTTACTCAATATAATATATATTTTAATATTATTTATGTTTACTGTTTTAACGGTAGTAAGAGGCTCAAATAGGTATAACAACAAGATAAACGTCTACATCTTGAAAACAATAGCAAATAAAAGCAATTTTTGACGTTTTATGCAATTGAATTCTTGGCCACTTGTATAAGATAGAGTAGTACAACTAAATAGCTTTTATTTGTGACCATCCTAAGGGCGCTAGAACCCTTTAAAGATGGCATTTGGAAATTACTTTTTTAGTGATATATCATAAACAGGAAATTTGGCATGCAGGGATATATTTACGTAACAAATAAGCTAATCAAAAGGAAAAAATAAATAATTTATAGGTTCCATGATAACAGGTAGTGGGCGTGTATAAAGCACCATATTTTTTTTCTTTTTATCTTTGGGTTTCCTGCAATTTAAAAGGTATTAAAAAACTCTTTAAAAAGGTACTACCTAAAAGATTGCCTAAAAGCGGTAGTTTCCAAGAAAAATTAGATTACAGAATTTATGGTATTAAAATAAATTTTACAATATTTTCAAATATCCTAGTAGGCTTTTGTCACAGTACAATTTCTACTATTAGACAATCAAAAAATAATATTTATCAGCATTTTTTTTAATAAAATTTAATATTGAAGCACTAAACCTGGCTGAATGTTTATAAAAAAAGTACAACAATTACTTTGGCAATTTTGTTGATATAAAAATAAAAAAGTAAATATTAAGATTTAATATTAAAATTTTATGTAAAAATTGTAAAATGAAAAAAGCTTACTAGGATTTAAAAAATTTTTTTTAAAAATTTAATTTAATATCGTAAACCACTGGTTTTAGGCAATTTTTAAAGTAGTACCTTTTTTGGATAGTTTTTTTCCGCTTAAGAGAAAAAAGTTATGGTACTTTAATTAATAAACTGTTAAAATATAACAGCCTTCTAACAAAAACACAAACGGTTTCTAGCATTTATAATAATAGGCATAGGAATGTTTATAGATAATCTGTAGAGAATTATCTTCGCTTTAGTAGGTAAATTAAACAAACGAAAGAACTTCTTTCTTTAAATAACATAATTTTAATTTTTATTTGCTTATCTTTCCTTACATGTTTCTTTCCTTGTTCAGTCATCATTAGAGGGTTTATCGTCAAAATTTGGAGATATGTAAGATTAAATCTAAAGCTTAATATCACAGGAATTCTGTAGTTATTAGTCGAGTTTGCGATGTGAAATTAGAAAAATTATTAAAGAAAACTATTCTACGATAAAACTTTTTATATTTAAGTGAACACTGAAGGATCAACCATGTTCTTAACAGGAAAAACAAGCCGAACAAAAATTTTTCAATTTTTCAAATTGAAAAAAAATCCAAAGAAAAAATTTTCAAAAGTAATTCAATTTCTGACTATCCTGTATATTACAGGGGTGGCCAACAAGTCGATCGCAAAAAAAACTGGTAGTCGGTATACGTTATACACAGCAAGCAACAATAAATTTTTTTTTTTGCATTCGCACCGTTTAACATTTCAAAAATTATAAAAATCTTGAAATATAAAAACTTCAACAAGTTCATAGTTTGTATGTAGTCTTTTTATAGTTCGTTTCGGATGCACTCTTTCGATAATAAGTTAATTAATAAGCTATCTACAGTAGTAAAAATTGGCCAAAATGTATGTATATATTTTTGTTTTAAATGAATATTCTATAATTATTTTTTTTTGCAATAAAATTCATCTACCAAAAATTCATGTTATAAAAATTAAACCCAAAAAAATTAAAAAAAAAAATAAAAACCCAAAAAGGCTAAATCGTACCATTTTCATCAAGAATGAGAACTTGATTACTTTTTTCGATGGTAAATGATAAATGTTTTTACTTGATATGCCTTGCTTTGATAGCCATTCCTAAATAGGGTAATTTGGAGAGGTTTAAACAGATTACCCACAAAATAGTGATTTAAAAAAAAAGTTAAGGAGCTTAAGATCAATTAACAACTCAACAAAATATTTTTAAAAAGTCTATGTTAAAATCAGTTGCTGTTACTTTTGCATGATTCAAAGTCAGTTATTTCTTAGCAAGAAATGTCAGACTTACTTTTTAATGATTTTAAGAACAAGAATGAAATTATTGCTGCTATTAAAGATTTATAACTTTCTCGAAATATTATGTTGAGGCGGATTGAGAAGATGAGTTCAAATATAAGAGAACAGTTAAATAACGATATTAAAATACGTTCTTGTTTTTCTTTACAATGTGATGAGTCACCTGACATAAGTGACACAGCACAACTACTTCTTTTTATTTTTTGAAGATTTTACATCTAAAGAAGAATTGTTGGGGATTATTTATTTAAAAGAGAGAAATAAAGGTTTAAGTATATTTCATGCTTTTAAAAAGAGCCTCATTGATTTGAAATTACCACTTTTTTAATTAGTTTCAATAACGACAGATGGAGCAGTAGCAATGGCAGGCCTAGTAAATTGATTTATAGCCTTATGTAGAAATGTTGACAACTTCCCAAGTTTTAGCTGCTATTACTGTATTATTCACCAACAAGTATCAGCCAGCGAAAGATTGGATACCAATGAAGTAGAAGTTCTCGAAGTTCTCTTAAACGGCGTCTCTTCCTATTACAGCTTGATGAAAGGCAACCACAATTACTCTTGATGATGTTAGGTGGCTGAGTAGAAGTAACTTCTTGTAACGATTTCGTGATTTATTACCTGAGATAACAACTTTTCTCAATACAGAATATGGAAAATATACAAATTAAAAAATTAAACATGGCTGAGTGATTTAGCATTTCTTACAGATTTTACATTGAAATTAAGTAATTTAAAATTGGAATTGCCAGGCAAAAACAAAACATTAATTGAAATGATTAGCGGCTTTGATGCGCACAAAACTAAATGTATCATGTTAATAAAAGATCTTCAACAAAATAATTTGAATCCCTTTCCAAATATGGCAGATTACAAGCAAAAATATCAAAATGTAATATTAAATACAATATGGAAAAATACATAGAAGAAATTAAAAACGAGATTGATGATTTTGAAATTAGATTTCAGGATTTTGAAAGAATTAAAGAAATTGTAGAGTATTGTTCCTTTTCTTTTAATACGGATTTAAATGTAAAACAAATTAGTGAAAAAAATTCAGACATATTTCATATCAATAATGAAGCAATATAAAATTAAATGATTTGATCTTATCCTACAGGCAAGAAAATTTGAAGGATTTTGGAAATAGGCCAACCGAGAATAATATCTCAATATTACGAAATGCTATGAATATATTTATTCCTGTTTTGACTCTACATACCAATGCGAATCGGCTTTTTCATATTTAAAAATGACGGAAACTAAAAATTGATCTCTTCTTACGGATTCTCATATTGAAGACTCATTACGATTGTCGTTGTCTGGACATATTCCAGATTATGAAACATTGGTTAAAGATATGCAGCCGCAGACCTCTCATTAGCTTATGAGGGATTCTTTGAAATAAGTATTTTTCACTTATATAGCACATAATCTTGTTGTAACTAGGCCTATTCAAAGTATCGAAAATATCGAAGTATTAAAACATTGAAATATCGAAAGTATCAAATTATCGAATTATTAGAAATAATATTTTAATAATATAATAAATGTATAATAAACACATTTTTTATGTATTTTCCTTCTTAGATTTTACTTTTAGACGCTGTACGTTAATTTAATGACTGCCAACATGTTGGCAGCATGAGCAGTTATATCTCCAAACTCCAACTCATCCGTTTGAAGTCTGCAATCTTGTTGATAGCATGAGCCATTACTGTTTCACAGACTATATATTATTTGAAAGACTACCAACTTGTTGTCAGAGTGAGCTATTATGTCTCCAAAATGTTGCTCATTAGTTTGAACTAACAAATATTGTATATTATCTTAAAGACTATCTTAAAGACATATACCATAAGCTTGAAGCTCCTACTCATCACTTATTAAATACGTATTAATTTATAAAAAATTATGAATTCTTATGGATAATTAGTTACGAACTATTTCCGTATTTTGTCACAACTCGAACAGTAGAAATAACAACAAAAATTTTGAATACGCATGGATATGACCTAACCTAACTTTAAGCAGTGAGTGTTATTTATTAGTGTTAATATTAATATGGATAAAATGGATGCACTAATCACATCTGATCACTGCAGGATATTAATTTGTTCGAAAGTGTCTTTCTGTATCTCCTTTCACTGTCTCAGTACGCCATTCTTTACTTCATGTAATAGGTTGCTTATAAAATAAATTGTTCGTTGAATTACAGGTTGCAGGGAACTTATGTTAGTATTAAACCTTCATCTCGGAAATAAGCGATCCGATGACTAGTTAATCATAGACAGGTTAATATGTGCTGTTTTTCTATTAATTTTCCATTTCTCTTTAGTAACTACTAGGACTGGGCGATACCATAAATGAGATATCGAGTATCAATAGCTTTGTGGTATCGATACCATTTAAAGTATTGAAAGTATCGAATTAATGGAAATAATATTTTAATAATATAATAAGTAATAATAAGCACATTTTTATGTATTTTCCGTACTTCAACCCTTAACAAGAACATATGGATTCAATATGTTCTTGATAATTTTCCACGATTATAGTACTCAACGTAAAAGCAAGAATATACTTCAAATTTCGAGTTATTAACCGTAACAGGATTATAACCGTATTAACCACATATTGTCTGTTATCTTCAAAGAATATTAGCACCCTTGAAGTATTTTAGGACAGGTCTCGATCTGAACTATACAGATCTTAAATATACAGTAAGCACAATTTCCTGTATACATAAAACAAATTTCAATACTTCGACACTTTCGATATTTCATTTATACATTTGATACTTTTGATATTTCGATAGCGATACTTTGCATGTTTCGATACCGAGGTTAGTATCGATACATCAACAAGTAACAATACTTCGCCCAGAACTAGTTGTAACAAGTATGATGTCGATATGGACAGAGTGTTAAATAATTATGTACCCAAAAATCATAAAGCATAAAGGTCTACAGTCACAAAAGTCTACATACAGTACCTAAAAATGCAATATCCTAATAAAAAAATATAAATATTTTTAATAAAATACAAAACAACTTCTTTATTATTGATAAGCTCAATGCACCTATATAAAATCACGCATGTCATGACCGCGTAAAAAATAGAATTAGATAAATCAACCTCGCAAAAGTCAACATAGAGTTGTGCTGAGTATAGCGCGTTTGACAACGAAAGTTAGATATTTGCTGTGTTTGTGTTTATAATATACTTTATCCATAAGTTTGCTGTTGTAGTATCCAGTTAAGTATATATAAGTAGAAACTATATTGTATAAGATTTATTACAAGTCGACAATTATGGGACGGAAGGAAATTTTAGTGGATATTCGCAATTTAATAGTAAAATTAAGGAATGAGAAAAAGTCGTATGGAGAAATTGCAAAAATTGTTGGTAAAAGTCGCGCAACAATTTAAACAATTATAAAAAACTTTAATTCGAATGGATGTGTAACTAATAAACCACGTTCTGGTGGTCCTAGAGTTTTGACACAGCGTGATGTTCGAATAATTTTGAAAAAAGTTAATGCAACCCCTAGACTTAGTGCGCCTCAACTTACTGAACATGTTCAACAAGGCACTCAAAAAGCCGTACATCCATAAACAGTGCGTAGCGTGTTGCGATCTAATGGATTTAACGAACGAGCACCACGAAGAAAACCGTTGATTTTCCAACAAAATATACAAAAAAGAGTTGAGTTCGCTAGAAATTATATTGAAAAAGATTTTGAATTTTGGAAATGTGTTAGAGGAAAAGTATGGCGTAAGGTAAATGAAGAGATGAAAACGGAGAATTTACTCCCAACTGTGAAGCATGGTGGTGGGTCGGTAATGGTTTGGGGGTCAATGGAGACATCCGGAGTTGGAAATTTGGTATTCATTGATGGCATTATGGACCACAGACAATATCTGGCAATATTGAATGGGTCGGCTGAGCGCTTAGGACTTGGAAATCGTTGGGTGTTCCAACAAGACAACGATCCGAAACATACCGCGCGTGTTGTGCGAGAATGGTTAATCTATAATGTGCCGAAACAACTTCCTTTGCCGCCCTAATCACCCGATCTCAACCCTATTGAGCACATTTGGGACGAAATAGAACGAAGAATTTGAAAATATAGGGTAACCACCAAGGAATCTTTAAAAGATGCGTTAATTAAAGTGTGGAATGAAATACCGCCCAGTGTTACAGAAAATCTTGTGCTTTCAATGTCAAGAAGGCTACAAGCTGTCCTTGACTTGCACGGAGGACCAACAAAATATTAATATTTTTGTTTCAGCATACATTTAACTTCGTAAATTATACGGTAATGTCTAGTGTATGTAGACTTTTGCGGCCCATTAATTCCAGTTAATTATTTTTATCTTAATATTTACGTTATTATATCAGTTCCAATGTTTCAATATTACCTACATTATGGTAATAATACATACCTTATACAATCACGGTAAATAAATTATGTATTTATGATCGGGCGTGAATTTATTTGGTGTATGTAGACTTTTGTGACTAACTGTAGTGCTTTACAAAGTAAAGGAAAAATAAATAATAATATGCACGCTTGTCAGAATTTATTACCCTCCAAATATATAAAGCGTTCTGAAGATCAACGATCAACAATGGATTTCATTTGAAAAAATGATCTTTGTCAATTTTGGGAATTTTTATTATTTTCCTAAGACAAGACTATAATGAATATTAAGTTCCGTCGTATTATGATAAACAAAGAATATGGCAAACTTACGATACATGTAACCATGAATTCAATTGCTGGTGGGAAAGACTTTTACGTCCTGTGAACAAAAAAGTTGCGTTTTGACAGTCGCTTAGTTTTCAAAAAACGGCATTTTTAGAGTTGTAATGGCAAGTTGATCGCGTCAAATTTTTAATATTAAAAGTGGATCGTCTACGTATAGAAGTTAGCCACCCCTGCTGTATAAGATATAACTGATATAACTGATATAATAAAAGTTATTGTGTCTATGCAAAACTTTTTGAATTAACGTTGGCTGAAATATAGCCTTTTAAAGCGCATGGTGATATTTGCTAAAATCTTAAAATAACATTTAAAATCAAAATAACTCGAATACAAAAAAAGCTAGGTACCACCAACTTATCAAAGTTAACATATTATTTTGCGTATAATTGAAAGGTGTAATAAAAACCACGGTTGTGAAGTTAGCCATAGATTGTAGCAATAGATTTTAAAATCGAAAACGACAAATTTCTGCAACTCGAAACTAAAATTAAAATTCATGTTAGAGTTTAACATTCTTCGAACAACCCCTACGCAAATAATAATACAATAATAATAATTCATAAATTCCGAAAGTTATGAACATCACGTGCGATATATACTGTTCCGTTAAAATCGAAAAATGTCCAATTTCTGCAACTAGAAACCAAAATTAAAATTCAGATTCGCGTTTAGCACTCTTAGAAGAATCGCTACACAAAAATTTGCGAGAGGGTGTTTTCATTTAAGGGAGAAAAAAATTCCCAAACTTATGAATATCACGTGCGCCATATACCGATAGTCTAAAATCGAAAAATAACCAATTTCTGCAACTTGAAAATAAAATTAAAATTCAGATTCACGTTTAGCACTCTTAGAAGAACCCCTATAAAAAATTTGCGGGGGGTGTTTTCATTTAAGGGAGAAAAAAAATCCAAACTTATGAATATCATGTGAAGAAAAATCTCTTAGAAAAATCGCTACACAAAAATTTGTGACAGGGTGTTTTCATTTAAGGGAGAAAAAAAATCCCAAACTTATGAATATAACGTGCGCCATATACCGCTCGACTATAATCGAAAAATGACCAATTTTTGCAACTTGAAACCAAAATTAAAATTCAGATTCGCGTTTAGTACTTTTAGAAGAATTCCCACACAAAAATTTGCGAGAGGGTGTTTTCATTTAAGGGAGAAAAAAATTCCCAAACTTATGAATATCACGTGCGCCATATACCGATCGTCTAAAATCGAAAAATAACCAATTTTTGCAACTTGAAACTAAAAATAAAAATCGAATTCACGTTTAGCACTCTTAGAAGAACCCCTATAAAAAATTTGCGGGGGGTGTTTTCATTTAAGGGAGAAAAAAAAATCCAAACTTATGAATATCATGTGAAGAAAAATCTCTTAGAAAAATCGCTACACAAAAATTTACGACAGGGTATTTTCATTTAAGGGAGAAAAAAAATTCCCAAACTTATGAATATCACGTACACCATATACCGCTCGACTATAATCGAAAAATGATCAATTTTTGCAACTTGGAACCAAAATTAAAATTCAGATTCGCGTTTAACACTCTTAGAAAAATCGCTACACAAAAATTTGCGACAGGGTGTTTTCATTTAAGGGAGAAAAAAAATCCCAAACTTATGAATATCACGTGCGCCATATACCGATAGTCTAAAATCGAAAAATAACCAATTTCTGCAACTTGAAACTAAAATTAAAATTCAGATTCGCGTTTAACACTCTTAGAAGAATCGTACACAAAAATTTGCGACAGGGTGTTTTCATTTAAGGGAGAAAAAAATTCCCAAACTTATGAATATCACGTGCGCCATATACCGATAGTCTAATATCGAAAAATAACCAATTTCTGCAACTTGAAACTAAAATTAAAATTCAGATTCGCGTTTAACACTCTTAGAAGAATCGCTACACAAAAATTTGCGACAGGGTGTTTTCATTTAAGGGAGAAAAAAATTCCCAAACTTATGAATATCACGTGCGCCATATACCGCTCGACTATAATCGACAAATGACCAATTTTTGCAACTTGAAACCAAAATTAAAATTCAGATTCGCGTTTAACACTCTTAGAAGAATCGCTACACAAAAATTTGCGACAGGGTGTTTTCATTTAAGGGAGAAAAAAATTCCCAAACTTATGAATATCACGTGCGCCATATACGGCTCGACTATAATCGAAAAATGACCAATTTTTGCAACTTGAAACCAAAATTAAAATTCAGATTCGCGTTTAGCACTCTTGAACAACTCCTACTCGAAAATTTGCGAGGGGGTGTTTTCATTTAGGGGAGAAAAAAATTACCAAAGTTATGAATATCACGAGCGCTATGCACTATTCCGTTAAAATCGAAAAATGACCAATTTCTGCAACTCGAAACCAAAATTAAAATTCAGATACGCGTTTACCAGTCTTAGAAGAACTCCCACAAAAAAATTTGCGAGAGGGTGTTTTTATTTAAGGGAGAAAAAAATTCCCAAACTTATGAATATCACGAGCGCCATGTACTCTTCCGTTAAAATCGAAAAATAACCAATTTTTGCAACTCGAAACCAAAATTAAAATTCAGATCCGCGTTTAGCGCTCTTAGAAGAACTCCCACACAAAAATTTGCGAGAGGGTGTTTTCATTTAAGAGAGAAAAAAATTCCCAACTTATGAATACCACGTGCGCCATATACCACTCGACTATAATCGAAAAATTACCAATTTTTGCAATTTGAAACCAAAATTAAAATTCAGATTCGCATTTAGCACTTTCAGAGCAACCCCTACTCGAAAATTTACGAGGGGGTGTTTTCATTTAAGGGAGAAAAAAATTCCCAAAATTATGAATATCACGAGCGCCATGTAATGTTCCCTTAAAATCGAAAAATGACCACACAAAAATTTGCGAAGGGGTGTTTTCATTTAAGGGAGAAAAAAATTCCCAAACTTATGAATATCATTTGTTTCTTCTAAAAACACCCCCCCGCAAATCTTTGTATATGGGTTGTTCGAAGAGTGCTAAACTCAAACATGAGTTTTAATTTTAGTTTCGAGTTGCAGAAATTGGTCATTTTTCAATTTTAAAATCTATGGGTAACACAAGCGTATAAAAACCATAGCATTCCATTTAAAATAACGAAGTTGAGGTCTACTTCCAGTACACCGAAAAAAGTATTTTAGATTAAAAGATCGAAATGAACAACTCATGATACAAAATTTTAAGCCTCTGCGAATAGAGGTAAGTAAAGTTCTAATGAACCAGTTACGTGAGACACCTGTATATGCTGGATATCTGGTATCCGGATTTTTGTAAAATAACTATCCGTTTCATCATTAGCACAGATTCACACTTTTTCATCTATTATGAAATAAGCTTGCTTGTATTTATTGAAAATTGTCTCTTTCGTAGCTTATTTTAATCTTTTCAGTCTCGACTTTATTTGCCGTGATAAAATTATGAAATTACACATATCACTTATTTTTTTAAATGTTTGTAATTTTTTTGAATTTTTAAATTCTAATATGTACTAATTGCATTAATATGTAAAGATTGAAATAATTATCCGAAATATAAAAAGTGTATAGCAATATAAAATATAACAAGTGTATTAAGAGTAGCATAAAAGTGTGAACAAAAAAAAATGAAAAAAACAAACAAAAACATAACCTTAATTTGATTGGTTTTATTTTACCATTTATAGGAACAGTTTAAACAAACATTTTATCGAATTCATTAATATCAATAAGCTAGATAACA
Organism: Onthophagus sagittarius; assembly: GCA_036711965.1. Taxonomy (NCBI): domain Eukaryota; kingdom Metazoa; phylum Arthropoda; class Insecta; order Coleoptera; family Scarabaeidae; genus Onthophagus; species Onthophagus sagittarius. The sequence goes on from JASERS010000001.1 coordinate 52,814,794, forward strand.
GCTTATTAATATTCATCTTTTTAATTAATTAATAGAGTCCAACAATTTAAAATCATTAACCTGTACGTGGATTAACATAAGACACAAAATAAGTTTTAGATTAACGAAAGATAACATTAAGGAATGGCAGTAAGAGCTAGAATAATAATATAAAACTGAATACCAGGAAATAATTATGTCGAAAGCAAGATTTTTTCTAACAATAATAACAAAACTTACTGGAACCGTCAGTAGAAATATATCCATTATTATCAACACATAGCATAGGTTTAAAATGGGGTAATTGATCCTGTGTAATAACGTTAAATGTGCTGGTGATGAGCGAACCAACGGGTAATGTAACCGGAACAGATCCATGTCGCACGGTTTGCACGGAAACACGATGTTTTGAATCCGTAATCTCCTCGCCATTTTCGCCACCATCGTGCTCGCTCGCAAGATGTTCGGCTTCGGAAATGTCCGGTAGGACGACACCTTCCGAGTTTGAGTTCTCCATGGTGGTCAAACGTCGCCGGATGCCGGATACCCCGGACAACGAAACGCACGATATCACGATACTTCGATGGAAAGATTTTTTCAAATACACTCAAATCACTTACATTATCACCGATCTAACAACGTTTTGAGTAAACGCTCTGCGCCCGGATACACTATTGGTTACAGAAATGCCCGGTACCCAGGGCGGCGTAACGCGACCATCGCGCACGCGCCGCGCTAAATTCAAAACATTAGCGCTCAATGTGATTCATTCGAAATTATTTTGTTTATTGGTGGAATTTATGAGGAAAACGTGTTATTAATAAAAACAGATTGCTTATTAAATCAAAACAAAATTAATTCTATGAATTTATTTCAAATTAATCGATTCCAAGGTTGTTTAAAAACTATTTTTAGAAGATTTAAAAGATTAAAAGTTATGAAATTCCTTTGAAATCGTCATAAATTTTTTATTGTATTAGAACAATTTAATCTATGGTATTATTTTGTGTATAAAAAAAATAATGACTTCTACGAAATTCTAAAGAATATTAACACGATTAACACGGAACTGAGTGATTGTATGCTAAAATAAAATTACAATTTCTCAATATACAGTAATTCCAAAAACTATTCGCTTACAATGATTATTGGCAGTATGTAAACAATATTAAAAAATACTTGTTAGGGTCAACTTAAAATTTATTTCGTGCTTATACAGGATGTTTTTGTAGGCCCATGGAATGATTTTACCCATTAATAGAATAAAAATAATGATTCGTATGCAAAATTTTTAATCTAAACTCTTTATGGAACGGATTGTGATTTTACGAAAAGCCAGATATCCCGTTAATCTAGCATATCTATCCGGCCATTATACAGGTCCGCCAAGGGAACCTGACGAATTTTGATATTAAACTACACAGTTATGTAACAAGATACACTTAGCAGCAGAAGTCTGCGTACAAAAAACTTCTAACACTTTAACTGAAAAAATAAGGGTCATGATCTAATGTGATAAACTTCAATTTTTTTTATTTTGTGTATTAACTACATATAATTCTATTAACAAAATATGCATCAATAAAACAGAAATATTAGTTACAAAAAAAAATAAAATTAAAAATTCTCCAAATAATGCGTATGCAAAAATCTGCGTACAAATAAAGACGCCTTCTCCAAAATATACTTATTTACTTAAATACGTAGTTGGCGATGTACGCTTTCCGATTTAAATAAAAGATAATCGGTGTCAATTATATTAGCAGAGGCTTAGAAGCTAAAAGTTAGAATGGACACGAAAGGAAAGGAAATTGAATTGAGAGAGAGAAAAATTATTGTAAAGTTATGGAAAGAGGGAAAATCTTTTCGAAAAATAGGAGAAACTGTCGGCAGGTCACACTCTTCCATTCAAAGAGTAATTAATAATTATAAAGACACTGAAGATTACCTCTCACGTCCGCGATCTGGTAGACCACCCCTTTTAACAAACCGAGAGAAGCGAAAAATTGTACAGCAGGTTAGAAAAGAACCTAGGCTGACGGCAAAAAAAATAGTAGAAAATGTACAAGAAGAATTTCATAAAACTATCAGCAAAGATACGGTGAGAAGGATGTTAAAAAAAGCTAACTATCACAGTCGCGTTGCACGAAAAAAGCCATTTGTGTCAGAGGTCAATCGTCAGAAGCGGATCGCCTTTGCAAAAAAACTCTTAGACAAGCCCATTGAATTCTGGGAGAAAGTTCTCTTTACAGATGAGAGCAAAATTTTGCATTTTCGGCATTAAGGGTAAACAACTTGTATGGAGAAAACCTAATACTGCCCTTAATCCCGAAAATTTGAAGGCGACTGTAAAACACGGAGGTGGTGGAGTTATGGTTTGGGGGTGTATGTGCATCAAAGGGGTGGGAAGGTTAGTTTTCATAACATCGACAATGGACCATAAAATGTATATAGACATTTTAAAAGAAAATTTGAAGCCTAGCGTCGAAAACTTGGGCTTGGGGCCCGAATACTTTTTTCAACAAGATAAAGACCCCAAACATTGCGCCCACAACACTAAGCTTTGGCTACTATACGATACCCCAAAGCAACTTAAAACACCTCCACAATCGCCGGACTTGAATCCCATCGAACTCCTCTGGGATTTACTGGAACGCAGGATTCGGCAACACAACATAACGTCGAAGGAAACGTTAAAAAATGTTATGATTGAGGAATGGGCCAAAATCAGTTCGGACGAAACGAAGAAATTAGTGCACTTCATGCCTAAACGTTTAAGGGAGGTCATTAAACATAAAGGTTATCCGACCTCATATTAATATAGAAACAATGATCTCATTTATGAATTCTTTATAAATACTGTCCTGACTTGTACGCAGATTTTAGCATACCCGTTATTTGTAGAATTTTTAGTTTTGATTTTTTTCTGTAACTACTGTTTCTGTTTTGTTGAAGCATATTTTGTTAATAGAATTAATTAACAAAATATTTGTAGTTAATATACAAAATAAAAAAAAATCAAGTTTATCACATTAGATTATGACTCTTATTTTTTCAATTAAAGTATTACAAGTTTATTGTGCGCAGACTTCTGCTGCTGAGTGTATTTAATTTCACATACAAGTAATCGATAGTGTATTACATGCCATTTTATTTATGGAAAATAATGTCGCTTAACACGTTGACTGCCACGACAATTTTCAAGATTCCGGTCCAAAAAGACAAGTTAATTTTATTATCTTATACTGTTATAAACTGTAATTAGGGTTAATATAAATAATCAAAAAGCGTAGGGAATGTGTTTTTTAGAAAAAAACGATCATACGAATTATCTCGTAGTTGGCTTCTGTAACAAAAAACTCTTCGCGGAAGCCAACTACGAGTTTATTCGTACATACCTAACACGTTTCAACTTGTCGCTTTGCTACTACTGTGTACGTGATATATATGTTACAGTTAAAGCATTCATTACGTGAATGTATACACTATCTAGATAATGCATACATTAACTAATTTACTTAGTTAATGTGTATATAAAATACGAAATGTAAACTTTTACTAGTTGATGTATACAATTACTAACGATACTCAGTTAAAGTTTAATATAGTGGTGTAACGAATATTCGCATCCGCATCCGCAACTGCGGATAATCCGCATTGTTTTGAAGATCCGCATCTGCATCCGCATCCGCATATATTTTAACGGAGCTCCGGTAAAATAGTGACAGTTTTTTGTTTCGATTTTTTAGATAAAAAAAATTTTTAGATATTGTAACATGCACGAACACTTGAGGTAATCGCGATGTGGCGACGGACGATACGACTCCTATATTGTCGCGCCGCAACGCCTCAAATCGGGGGCGCCAATGCATAGCGCTCTAAAAGATCTTAATTCCTAAAGACGATCAGTTGTTGAACGGATGGCAACTTGTATGTATGCTTTTGCGCATTTATCGTCATTCGTTTTATTGTTTGCTATCCATCGAAATTAAATTAATTAAAATGAAACCAAAAACAAGCTTTATTTGGGAATATTTCTCGGAAATTAACAGTTTGATTGCTCGTTGTAAGATTTGTGAAAAGGAATATTCACGAAAAGGACGTACCACATCTTCTTTAAAAAATCATTTGAAATCTAAGCATACAAAAATATTTGAAGAGTTAGAAAAACGTATAGCTGAAAATGCAGAACAGAACCAGCCAAGTTGTAGTACATCTACAGATACAGGTCCAAATACAACAAAACAACTTACTTTACAAGAATGTTTAACGAAGAATGTATGTTGGGATTTCTCATATACAAAATCCAAAGATACGGATCGATTAATAGGCGAAATGATTGCTTTCGAAGACTTACCATTCAACTTCGTCGAAGGTGTTGGTTTTCGGCGATTAATCAATACAATACTTCCACGATATAAATTAAGGGGACGTCAGTTTTTTACGTCGCTTGTATGTGACGATTTATATAACGGTGTGGCAAATAAAATTAAAGCACTATTAAAAGATCTTAAGAAAATATCCTTTACAACTGATGCATTAGTTAGTTTGACTGCTCATGGTATAAACGAAGGTTTTGAAAGAGTAAGAATTATTTTGAAATGTGAAATAATGGAAGGGCGTCACACTGGTCAAGCTATTTCGACAAAACTTGAAACCATTCTTGAAGAATGGGGTATAAAACAGGACAATGTTCACTGTGTGGTACGCGATCGTGGTAGCAACATGATTAAAGCAATGCAGATATCTGGATTTACTGATTTTGATTGTGTGATTCATCAAATACAGTGTTGCATTAAAAATGTTATATTATCGGAAGAATGGGTTCAAGAAGTAATTGAAAAAGTGTCAACACATTTTAATCATTCCCTAGTAGCACAAGATGAATTAAAAGCTATACAGGTAATAAGATTGAAGCAACCTCCAATGTCAACAATACAAGATTGTCCCACTAGGTAAGCCAACGATTGTCTATAAATTAAAAAGTATAACTAATTTTCATTTCAGGTGGAACAGCACATTTTACATGTTGGAACGTTTTGTTAAAATAAAAGATTCTTTACTTCTATACTTAACTACAAAACAACTTGTGTCATTTTCTCCGGATGATTTGTCAACAATTGAACTGTTGTTAAAATTGTTGGCACCTTTTGAAGACCTTACTAAAGAATTAAGTAACTCGAAGAACAGCATTTCTATGGTTATACCACTTCTGCACGTTACTTTGACAATATTAAAAGCTGAGAAAGATAGCTCAAATACGCCAGAAAATATCAAAGCACTTTTTGTTAAAGTTATACGAGTAATAAGTGAAAGATTTGGCGATTTAAACAGAAATTTACTATGTTCGATTTCCACGTACTTAGATCCCAGATATAAAACCAAATTTTTTAATAGTTTTGAAATAGAAGAAGTCGAAGCCACAATAGCTAATTTGTGCCAAATTCAAACGATTCATCAAGATAAAGATTATAGTCCGATACATAAGAAAAGAAAAATTGATAAACAAATTATTACTAATTCTAGCTGTTCTAAGTTCAAGTGAAAGCGAGGCAGAAGATGACCAATTAATAACACTGAAAATTGTGCTCCAAAATTATATTAAAGAAAGAAGACTACCTTTAGAAGAAGATCCATTAATGTGGTGGCGACAAAATGGGTACAAATATACCGTTTTATTGCCGGTTGTTCGACAATATTTATCAACACCACCAAGCAGCTTTACCAGTGAACAGCTATTCAGTGGAGCATCGTTAATATACACAGATAAAAGAAAAAGTCTGAAAGGAGAGAAGGCATCAAAATTGCTGTTTTTAAAATATAATTTGCCTATAATAAATTATGAATATTAATTACTTTATTTGTGCATTAGATATTTTCAAGAAAATTTTAGCATGCAACTTTTTTCAACAACTCCGCATCCGTTAAATCCGCATCCAAAAATCTGCTTACGCATCCGCATCCGCAAAATTAGAATTAAAAAATCCGGTTCCGCATCCGCATCCGTTAAACCCACATCCGTAACACCACTAGTTTAATATACGTTTAAAATGTATTATATAACAAAAGTTGTAGAAGTTGTTTTAAATAAAAAACGAAGCGAAGACTCGACTATGACGTGACCGTATGAAGAAGGAACAACAAAGGTATAAAAATATTACAACTCAAGAAATACAACTATTTTTAAATTTATGCGAATTATGTTTGAAAAAGCGAAAAAACGAAAAGTTGTGTTGGTTGGTGGTTAAGCTGATGATATTTTCACACTATAACTCTAGATGCCAAGAAAACTTAATAGACTTTCAATCACAACCTGACGGAGAACTTAAATTTATATTGGTCTATCAAGATCATCTGACGAAATTTGTGATACTTAGAGCACTTAAAAGTAAGCAGGGATTGGAAGTAGCAGGTCAACTACTTAATATATTCTTATTATTTGGTGCCCAATCCATGCTGCAGTTTGATAATGGACGAGAATTTGTAAATAATATAATAAAAGATTTAAAACAACTATGGCCTGAATTAAAAATTTTTCATTTTAAACCGCGACATAGTCAATCGCAAGGCAGTGTAGAACGCGCCAACCGAGATGTAGAAAATATATTGAACGCTTGAATGCTACAAGAAAGATAAGTAAAGATAAAAACCTTTTAATCAAATCTTTCTTTTTTTCTGCAATAAAAAGCGCTATATAATAGGGCGCTTCATGCAGGAATCAAAAGAAGTCCATGTAAAACAATGTTTGGAGAGCCAGCGAATGTTGGGCTTACTTCTTCTTCACTACCACGAGATGTTATTAAAGAAATTAATACTGAGGACGTCTTGGACATGTTAATAAAGACTTCTAATGCATCTAATACAGAAGAACAAGGTGAAAATGAAATCACTTTTCATAGCAATGTTGCTATTTTGTATGAATCTATCTCAGAAAGTTCTTTAGAAATCATAGAAGAAGCTTTGCAAGCAGAAATTTTGCTAGTAGAGGAAATAGCAACAACGTGTGTTGATAAAGACGAAAATAACGATATATTGAAAGAGAAGAAGTGCAGAAAATGTGAGGTTTTGTTATTGTCGGAAGATAATTCAAATTGTAATGTTTGCGTGCGTCTACATGAAATTAATAATAAGAAGAGGCCAAAGAAAATTTAAAACTTTAACATACACGTATGAAAACAATATCTGATGCTTCTCATATGGCAGCAGAAAACGAAATGACGGTCCGGATTAAAGTACCTGATGTAGACAGGGGAAGACGAGATTCTCGTTCAATCTTAGGATGTATAATGAAAAACACCGATGATGGTTATTTTCAAATAGGAACAAGGAATGCCATTTTGAAAGGTCTTTATACTAGATCCCAATTTAGTGTATACCCAGAGAAGGTACTAAACATCGATGATATTCCACCACAACAATTACCTCTTAGAACAGTGGTCACAGAGCAATCGGTAGGAAGTGGACAGGGATTTGTGAAATGCAATTGCAAAACAAAATGTAATGGTAATAGATGCACATGTGTAAAGAAAAAAAAACAAATGCTGTAACAAATAAAAGTTGTATTTGCATTAATAGATGAACGGATTTGTTCTTTATATTGTTTGTTTTTGTATTTTTGTTTTAAGGAATAAATATTTGTATTAAAAAAATCTGTATTTAAATTTTTATTATATATCTTAGTACAAAGTTTCCAGTTATTTTTCAGTTTTTTGATACTACGTCAAAAATGTATTTATTACTATACTTACTTACCACTTGCAAATCCGTCTATTAAAAAAATTATACTGTCCTTTGGAACAATTTTTACAGGTATTTGTTAGCAAATGTATACACTACCTAGTATATGTACACATTCACTAGTAAATGTATACACTTTATGATTAGTAAATACTTTCACTAAAACGTTACGTAAATGTATACATTGACTAGTTAATGTATACATTAACTGAAATGCACACTTTACCTGTAACATATATATATATATATATATATATATATATATATATATTCAGAATTGGACGAGGGTAGTAACGATAGTAGCGATTCCGAATTTTCTGAAAATTCAATGGACAGTGATTATGAAGTAGTCTCCGAAACAAAAGTTGAAGTTGTTTCCGAAACTGAAGATAATAATGATGTGTCCGAAACAACTACATTAAGTACGGATGACAATTTGTGGACAGAAATTCCACAAAACCCTGAATTATTTGTTTTCCAAGAAAACGTTGGTTTTAAATTGGATAAGACAAATCTTACAGTGCAAACGCTGGTAGACTTATTTTTTTCGGAGGAGTTTCTTGCATTATTGGTTGAACAAACTAATTTATATGCTAAGCAAGAAATTGCAAATCTTAAAAACATAAAAAAATCTAACAGGGTGTCACAGTGGATAGATGTGACAGTGTCAGAAATGAAAGCTTTTATTGCACTTTTGTTACAAATGGGCCTTTGTACATTTCCTTCAATAGAGCATTATTAGAGTAGAAATAAACTATATAATGTAATGTTGTGGAGATCGCATATGAGTCGAAATAGATTTCAATTGCTACTGCGTTATTTTCACTTAGTTGATAACTGAGTTATCAACCATCTTCTGATTGATTATATAAGGTAAGACCTATACTAAATCATTTCAATGATATTATGAGCCAAAACTACGTGCCAAATAAAAATATTTGTATTGATGAATCAATGCTGCTATGGCGTGGAAGATTATATTTTCGCCAATACATAAAAAATAAAAAACATAAATGTGTTTTGGTATCAAACTGTATGAACTATGCGGGCCCGATGGTCTTGTTATAAAAATAAGAATTTATAGCATAAAATCTGAGAAAACTAACAATAAGTTAGGTCACACAACTAATATTGTCTTATATTTAGCTGAAGATTATCTCGATAAGGGATATACATTATACATGGACAATTTTTATAATTCTGTTACACTTATAAAATTACTGACAATCCGAAAAACTTATGTATGTGGAACTTTACGAAAGAACCGAAAGGAGAATCCCCAAGATGTGATAAATCGAACACCCAAAAAAAGGGGAAGTTACATGGCAACGAAACGGTCTCGTTACTGTATAATAAATGTATGTATAAATGGAAAGACAAACGAGAAATATTGACTATTTCAACATGCATATTGTTGAAATTGTGGAGGTATCCAATCGCAATGGTAAACTTTCGATAAAACCATAATTCGACATAATTCGAGATTATAATAAAGGAATGTCTGGTATTAATCGATCAGATCAAATGCTGGCTTACTACACATGCCTAAAAAAAACTATTAGGTGGCCTAAACAGGTCGCTTTACACATTATAGAAATATATATACACAATGCACATAAAATATTTCAAAAAGTAACTGCATCTAAAATAAAACTAATAAAATTTAGGGAAGAATTCGTCATTGCGTTGATGGGAAAACAGTTTCAACCAGTTGTGGAGAAAATAAGATTGCAAAATCTTCGTTATTTGGAGTGTATTCCACCCAGAGAGAAAAAACAGCGGCCCACAAAGGCATGTCGAATTTGTACTCAAGCTAAGCAACGCCGAGAAATGCGTTATTTCTGCCCAGCTTGTAAAAAGAAACTAGCCCTTTGTGTGGAAAATTGTTTCAAAAAGTATCATAAACAATAAACGTATTATTTTGTATAAAGACAATAATGATAATGAATAAATCAGACAGTACTAAATTTTCTGTTCATGAAAGCATTTGTTTTTTTTTTAATATAATGCTAACCGTACGGTTATGGAAAATAAACAAACTACGAGATAAGCCGTACTTGGCGTCCTATGCCAGAACGTATACTACGAGTTATCTCGTAGTTGGCAGTCAACGCGTTAAGTGACGTCCTTCACCTCGTACACACTGTTCCAAGCGGTTTTGCAAATTGTTCATTACTCGGTTTAGAATATTCATAGGAATTGCACAAATTTCATTGCGAATGTTTTCTTTTAATTCCTGAATTGTGTGCCGTCTATTTAAATACACCTTGCTCTTCAGGTAACCCCATAGCCAAAAATCACCAACGATCAGGTCGGGAGACCGTGCCGGCCAAGGAACATCCCCATTCCGCGAAATTACTGCTGCTGGAAATAATTCTTGTAATCGAGCTGTTGACACTCGTGCTGTGTGAGCTGTTGCTCCATTCTGTTGAAACCATACAGTATCCATATCAATGTTTCGTCGACGAAGCTCTAGTTCCAAAAAGTTGTTCAACAGTTCCACATATCGTTGCGAATTGACCGTGACTGCATTTCCGAGACCATCTTCAAAAAAATATGGACCAATTATACCGAATCGCGCCACTCCGCACCATACCTTGCAGAGGTCGTTGATGGAGCTGTCTGGGATTTTCGGAATTCCAATAACGAAAATTTTGATTGTTTACATATCCAGATAACTCAAAATGCGCTTCATCGGACATAATTAAGCCATTCAAGTCATTGTCAGCAAAAAGGTCTAGAAGTCAATTAAAAAAAATAACCGAGTAATGAACAATTTGCAAAACCGCTTGGAACAGTGTGTACGCGGTGAAGGACGTCACTTAAGCGACATAATTTTCCATAAATAAAATGGCATGTAATATACTATCGATTACTTGTATGTGAAAATAAATATCTTGTTACATAACTGTGTAGTTTAGTACCAAAACTCGTCAGGTTCCCTTGGCGGACCCTGTACTTTTATATCATATACATATATGTTACACAGTTCCATTTAGAATAATTTCAGTAATAATATAAGCAGTATCATTTATTTTTTATATTATACCAGGTTGGTATTTAAATTGAGACCACCATATAATTTATAAACAATCAGTTATGTCGAAAAAAGTTTCATACAAACCTTTCATCAAAAAATGCATTAAATTTTCATATTTTCGTATATCTCCCAAGTTGTATGCATCTAAGAACAAAAGTGCAAGAGAATTACTGACAATAAACCTTTCTATCAACTTTAATTTGTAAAATGATTATTTTTAAGACATTTTCTATTTGTATACTACATCATTAAGGACAGCAGTGTGTAAAGTAACGAAAGTGTGCGTGAAGTAACAATGTATTTCAAATGGGATTTACTTTACACACGCTTGTACAGCACCGTTTAGTGCCTTTCTATAGTAACAAGATACAAACAATTGTCAAATAATTGCTCAAGAGCGAAAGTGTTTTGAACACTTGAGCACACAAAACACCGCTCAACTCGAACAAGAAATCGAACAAATAGAGGAATAACGGACTCATAATGAAGCTGTTTTTCAGGATCAATTAACCCGTTAATTGTTTAAGACGAATATACGCGAATATACGCGTACCATAATCGTTTATTATTATATTATATTAACTAATGCAGAATGGCCTAAAAAAACACGTTTCAAAAATAAAATCAACGGGGTTGAGTCTCAAACTTACGGAAAAATCACTTCAAAGTTCGAAGAGTAAGGAATGCACTAAACCTAAAGAAATCTCAGCTAAAAGTTTCAACAGTGGAGAAAACCATTCAGCGAACTATCGAGGATGCATTGTCATTAAGGAATTTACAAGTCAAAAGAAATAAGAAAGCAGTAAATACAAATAAAAGACAGCCAGGCATTTCGTATGTCGAAAATGTGAGTGGTGAAATTGCGAAAACTGTAACTAAGAATAATAGCCTAACTAAGCCGATAAAGAAACTCACAGTAAATTAGATCTAATACTAGAAAAAGATACTTAAACAAGAAAAAATAACAAAAACGGTATATGCACTCTATATTTTATCGAAAGTAACTTAAACCAAGAAGCGTTTCAAAAAAGAAATCAAAATGTCTAACATCAACTAAAAATAATGATTGGGATTCCAATGGTCTTCAAGGGCATTCAAATACACTATCAGTAATACTTAAAGAAAACAATATTGATATATCTTATTGATATATCAATGAGAGTACATGGAGAAATATTGAAACATCTAACAAAACAGCCGAATACGAAACTATTACAGGTAATTAATGCTGCTTTTAAACAGAAATACAATAATATAAATAATAATGATGCCAACATCTGGTAAACCCTCCCAATGATGTTACATCATATAGGCCAATCTCACTATTACTTTTACTATAATAATTACTTGAAAAATTGCTATTAAAAAGACTAAAGCCTGTTATATGTTAGAAGAAAAAGCTTTAATATCAGCACATTAATTTAGGTTTCGGGATAAATATGCAACAATAGACAAAATGCATAGAATAACAAATACTATTATCAAAACAGCAGAGGAAGAAAATCAGCCGTTTTGTAAGTTTATTTTATCACAAGCTTTCGACATAGTCTGGTACATGGCTTAAATTACAAACAAGACCAAATACTACCATCAATGTATAGTCAATTGTTAAAATCGTATCTTTCATCAGAATAAAAGAATTTTTGAGTATCTGCAACCCTTATTTACGTCATTTTGACTACAAAATCACAATGTGTTTGGCACTTAAGTAAAGAATTGAATACTAGGGAATTTTTTCCTCGTAATTCTTGTTCATAATCAACTGTATTCAATGCCCCCCAGGGAAATCAGTACCAATGACGATAAGATTTTGTAATTGTAATGGCGTAAAAAAGGCTTGCAGATGTTCAAAAATTCGAATTTTATGGCTTAACCATATTAGTGGTTCAATCAAAATCTTATAGGGGACAAAAAAGTTCCAGAACTAAATAGGCTAATCAGAAATTATAATTATGTAAGTGTCGCCTACTCAGAAAGGAAGGACTAATATTCGCTAAACACATTTGTTTTCCGTCATTTCCGTGTTTTTAAAATTTTATCCAAAACCACAAAAAGACGTTGATTGAATCTAGGAACTCATATCTCAAAAATGATTTAGATTGATTATCGCGTTTTCGAATTATAAAGAATAAACCAATTTTATTTGCTAACCTTGAAGTCCTCTAACGGCGAAACGAAGCAACTTTGGATATAGATAAGTTAACTTAAATCGACCTATTTTGAGTCAAGGAATCTGTGGTCTTCCATTGTACACACATTTCAGGGACACGTGAATAAGCAAATATTAAAACCAAAATGGACATACGGAATCCAATTGTGAGGATTCCAAACCAGCAATACAAATGCTAGTCTTATCCAAAGATTCCGAAACAAAGTACTAAGGTGTATTGTGAATGCACCTTGGTATAAATGAGACACCGACCTCCATCGTCAACTGGAAGTAGCATTGGTGTTATCTGAAATTGCATCATTCACATGTAAAACATGGGCAGAGAATGCATGGTCATTCCAATATCGAGGCCATTCAGCCTCTCGACTACGATGTCGAATGACTTCAGTGGCTGAAACCATTCGATTTAGTAACCCAGTGTAGTTTATAATAAAAACAATAGAAACCGAAATGTGTGTTCCGCGTGTCGTAGTGCATGCATTTTTGTGTTACGATTTTAAAACTTTGAAAACATGACAACATTTATAAGTACGAAGGCTTTCACGACCGGTGTTAACTGAACTAAAATTAGAACTAACACTAACACTAGAACTACCACTAGAACTATCACTAGGACTAACGCTAGATCTAAAACTAGAAACTTTCGGGTTTTACCGTGCGTTTTCTGAAAAAATCGACCGAGCCACCAAGCAGCGGAAGCAGGGAGAAGAAACTGCAGCAAGTACAGAACCAGCTGGATTCACCTGTCTTCGTTACGTTTCCGGTGTAAGGAAAAACGGTGTAAGGAAAAACGGGAACGTGGTGCGATACGGAACGGTTACCAAAATTCGGAATACACTCCCGATAGCCAAGGACAAGCTACTTCTATTAAAAGGAGCGAGGGTTTATCGGCTATCATGCAGTTGTGGGAAGTTTTACGTTGGCCAAACTGGACCAAACATTGAATGCTGTATCAAGGAACACGAGAGGGATGCGAGGCTGAGGAAGATTCAACAGTCGGCAGTTGCGGAACATTACCACTCAGAAGGACACCGAATAAATTTCGACAAAACAAAGGTTCTGGCTAGGACTAATAAATATCATCAACGGCTGACAAGAGAAACCATAGAAATCCAAAGACATAAAAACAACGTCAACAGAGAAGATGGCTGGGAACTCAGCAGAACATGGAAGATGGTGAAGACGAATACGACTCCCAAACCGGACACGACGCAGTAATTAGTTAGTAATTAGCTTGTAATTAATATAAATTAATTATTAATTAGTTTTCGACCTATATATTGTTTTACAATTGCCGATTTGTCACTTCGAACCAGTTTCTGAAGAAAGTTGCAACAAGGCATCCGAAACGTCAAACATTTTTTCAAAAAACACATGGCAACACCTGAAAGTTTCTAGTTTTAGATAAAGCAAACATTAAAAGATATACCACATTTTGGGGCAATGGGGGTTAACTACCCCCTTTAAGATTAATTCTATTCCATGCGCTACTCGTCAAGTTTAAAAAATATGTCACATCATATATTTCTAAAATGTGATTCTATTATTACATCTTCTTATTATTCTTCTTACGAAAGAGTTTCCATTAAAATTATATTTATACTAAAAAATGAATTTTATCAAACATTTGAACATTTTTATCAAAAATCTTTATTTTTACAAAATTACTACAATTTTAGTTCTAAAAAAATAAATGATTATTTGGACTTAAAATAAAAGAATTTGCAACAATACAAACTACAACAAAAATCAGCAAACTAATTATTTTCTTTCTAGAACAAATTTAGAATTTAAAAACCTATTAATCGATTTTTCCATTATTCAGAAATTCTGTATAATTCGTTATACAGAATTATATTCGGTATTCGAAAAAGATCGTTTTACGTCGAGTTTTATATCGATTGCACTAAAGAGCCGAGATACAGTGTTCGTCCTTACACAGCAGTTGTAGGAAACTTACGATACATAAACGGAAAATATTTTGATGGATACAAAATATTCTCTAACGACCTACTGAAATAAAGATATGTTATTATAAAACGAAAGAGTTATTTTAACTAGAATGTTAATTAGAAATTAACATAGTATCCTTTAAATCTAAATTTTTTACGTACTGATCGAGCTTGGATGTCCTGAAATAGAGTGCCATTGGTATCATCGATATATCTTATACAAGCTGTTCAAATATTTAACTAATGTTTCACCGTATTTAATTGCAAAAAAAATCTAAACTTTTAAACGGAATGGAACGATTTAATTTCTTTATCAGATAGAGAATGAAAATATACATATCATTAGTACATGTTCCTACTTGTCTGTTGCTGTTGTTGAACTATGACAGAATTGATCACAATTATGCAATGAATTATCAAACTGGTTAATACACCGACATAGTATGCATTACCTAAAATTCTCTATGGCTAATGTCTGGAAATAATCAAAATATAGTCGTTAAATGGTAGAGACGATGTATTTCTTAACAATGTTTTGAATGTTTTTGTTTAATGTTTCGCAACTTAATAATGACAACGATATTGAACGTTAAAGTTGAATTAATGGCCGAGTATTTCATGCTATATGTAATACAATGCCTTTACATTTAAATAATAAATATTTCGGCGTGATTAAACAATGCATAGTTAACAAAAATTGTTTGCTATTTAAAACGCTCAAAAACTGGTGTTTATTTGTTAAGAACTGCTGATATGCAACAAAATCTTTTTTGAATTGATTAAAATTTTCATTTTCCTCTTCCATGAATCCTTTTTCAAAATTTGATCTGAACCAGTTTTTTATGTTTTTTCTCTTCCGCGTCGCAATTTTTATGTCTCAAAAGTCTTAAAACGTTTGTTAAAAATTTTACAAAGTGTGATGTTATTTTCTATCATTGTAATATATATTAATTAAATGTAATAATGGAGTTGGATATGCTTTTAATGTTATTTTCTTGAAACTTTGACTGTAAGTAATATTTTTGTAAAGTTTTTTATGCTTATTTCTTGACACTTTATTTTCATCAATCATAATTATCATCTATCATATTTTCTTGTAGTTTATCTCTGAAGATGGTTATGTAACCGAAACTGGTCAGATAAATAGAATTTTTAATTTAATAAGCGACCAGTTAAAAGTACAAAAAGAAGTGTCAATTATATGTCCTTTCTTAAAAACTTTTTTGCTATTTAAAACGCTCAAACTGGTGTTTATTTGTTAAGAACTGCTGATATCATGTTTTGAGACATGTCACGTTTAATGTCATTTAAATTGCAGTAAATTATCCAATTTTACATCTTCTAAAATGAAGGTGGCGTCTACAAGTATAATAATTGTTTTTTGTTGAAAAACAGCGGTTCTCAAAAAGCGGACAATGATTTGTTTAAAAAATAACATTCCATATCTATGTAACTGTAACTATTAAGTACCTACAGCCGAACAAAACCATATTGGCCCCTCAAGGTCAGATGCACTGTGGCAAATAGCAGGCGGAGCTTAGGGTACATTTGGAGCCTATGATATTACAGGCCGTACTGTAATGGTGAGGAGACTCGAATCTCGGGGTACAAATCTGAATCTCATGGTACCGGTCAGTAGGTTTCTAACTGTTGAGTTGTAATGTAGTCATATCTGATATTGGTTTCCGTCAAATTTTTCTCTTTTTATAAAGAAAATTGAGTTTTTGATTAATATTTCCTGATAATTGTTGGTCTTCTTTTTTCTTATCGAGTCATATGTGTAACGCTCACTGTTAAGTGAGCGTTCTCTTAAAACGGCTAGACCGCTATAGTCCGTCTTTGTCATCGTAGTTTGCAGTGTTGCCGCAGCGAAGAAAAAAAAAGTGTTCCGAAAATGCGTACTGAAAATGAAAAAATGTACTGAATTTAGCGAAAAACTTGGATGACCTTTCGTTTTAGTGATAAGCCTCAAACAACTTTACTACAGTTGGAAATGGCTCGTCTCCTAATCTGTTACGTTGCTTTCTTACAAAACTTAACATATCTTCTATGTTACAAAACGTTCTTTCTGTTTTAAACTCTCCAATAAGTCGCCATTCTAAAATTAGATCTTCAACTTCGGTCGATTTAACAATATTTGAAAACATCTGTCCCAACTTTTGAATGGACGGCTTATCATCACTAAATATTTTTGTTGCATCTAAAACTTTGGTAAATTCAATTAATTTTTCATTTTTGAAATTTATTCTGTTCTTTATTTCATTACACAATGAAACGTAAAAGTTAAGACAATTTAATAGTACCACCATCAGTTGTGCGTCAGCTATTTTATTGACCTTTTCATTCACAATTTCTTCAAATATACATCCCAAGTACACATCTGCTAATGGACGGAAATGTTCATTATTTCCAGGATTAATGTTGTCAAGTGCTTCACTTTGAAATACTTCACGTTTCATGTAAAATTTCAATATCATTTGAAAATACAGTGTTACGTTTGGTAATATTACACGAATTCTTGGACTCTCACTTTGAAAATCAAGGTTCATTTTTGTAACAATATGTAAAATGTGTTCAATAAATTGAAAATATAGCTGGTTATCTATACTATTTAGCTCATTTAATATTTCTTCAGCACCATATACGTTCTCAATGAGAGATTCCTTCTCAAAATACACTATAAGAGCATTCCATTGTTTTATAATTCTTTTTATAACCGTATTTAATGACAACCATCTAGTTTGACATGGTCTGAGCAATTTATGAGGTTCTACCGCAACAAACTCTTGAAATTCTTTGAAATCATGTTGACGCTTTGCGCTGTGAGAAAAATAATTATAAATACTTCGCGTTAGCCGTTCTACATCGTTTGGCAAACTGCAACACGCCTTGGAAGGGCAAAGGTGCAAAGAATGTGATAAGCAACCCATAACAACAATATTTGGGACTAAATTCTCAAATTTAGCTTTGACGCCATTTAAGTGGCCCATCATCACTAATGTATTGTTAGATGCAAACCCTATTATATTAGTCAAGGGAATGTCATACTTCTGCTAATAGCAAGTAACTGCAGAAAAAATAGAATCAGCTGTTGTTTTATCTAATTCTATTAAACCAAATAGCGCATCGATTGTTTTTTCTTCTTCCTTACAGTAATATCTAATTAGTAGTGCTAAACATTTTGATGTGGAAATATCAGTCGTTTCATCCAATATAAGAGAAAAGAAAGTTTTCTTTAAAATAGAAGCTAAACTATTTTTGACAAAAGGTCCAACCTTTTCGTTGATAAGCGCGGTTGCCTTGGTTCTTGAATATTTTACAATATTCATTGTCTCTGGGTCCGGTAGCGATTGAATAAATTGTGGCAAATGCTCAAAGATAAGAAATGGTAAATTGTGTTCCGCCGCTAACATAAGTAACTTTAATTCCGCGATTTCACCTTTTTTTCTGATTTATTTGTAGGTACATTTTCCAATGCTATATTGATTGCTGACGATTTCATACTGCAGATATTTTTCTTATGGATTGCCGAATTTTCCTGCCTTTTTAAATGACGTTTCCCACCAGCAAACGATTTGTTGCAAACACGACAAAAAGGTTTTCCCTCTTTGTTTTCAACCCACTTACATGTCTAGAAACCAAAGTAAGAATTATGATGATACCAGCAAAAGATGGTATTTTTTATACCATGAACCAATCTAGCTTATATTTTACTTCATATAATTTTCTTTTCTTTTTTGGTGGAAATTCTTGACTTGATGATATTGGTGATGATGATAACACCGGAGATCCACCTCTTATATTTCGAATTAAGAATCTAAAATTGAAAAATAACAAACAAATGTCAAAAAATTCTCAACGATTTTTAATGATGTTAGATGATTTTATTGATTTTTTAAACGATTTTATATTTTTCTTTAGTTTTAATTAACTATCTAACTTGATTTTAAATAATTTTTCTGAATATGAAAGGCATATTAAACAGCTTTAATAATTAAACAAGTTTCTCAGGAATTTTAAATTTTAATCAGTTTTACGTAATTTAAATTGAAAAGAAAAACATTTTTCTTATTTTTCCATATAGATTTTATAATTGTGAATTAAATTTTACATTTTCACATTCCTATTTATTTGCTTAGTTATTATTCAAATCAGAAATAATCTTTTTATTGAATCTATTGCTGAATAATTATATAGTTCAGTATTTACTTATCCATTTCGGTAATTATTAAACACTTCAAAACTAATAATGCTAATAGCACAGTAATCGAACAAACGGCACAGAAATTAACTGTAACCTACGAAGGGTGAACAGAGACAGAGTTTGTTTAATCATGTGAACTACATATTTTCGTGTCCGAGTAATATAGCTAGGGAAACCCCCTATTTGTAACTTCGTAATTTTAGCATACGCTACTATGACGGCCATACATGAAACCGAAATATTTTAGCTACTTTCCAAAAGACGGTAGCAGCGGATGAATTGAAAATAATAAAATAAAAAAACCTTTAAAGTTTTGCTGCGTTTCTTAAAAATGGTACTGTATTCCCTAAAAATGTACTGATTTCAGTACAATTGTACCGATTAAAAATTTTGTACTGAATGGCTGCTTTCACGTACTGTATTCATGAAATCGTACTGAATTCAGTACAATTGTACCAAAACGGCAACACTGGTAGTATGTACCCCGAACCCCCACCAACTCAGTACGGCCTGTAATATCGTAGGCTCCGATACATTCGAAAGAAATAATAACCAATTTAATTTTTACTGTATACAAGATGTCCGGAAATGAAGTACAGAAAATAGTACTTCGAGATTCTTTGGTTCAAAAGATTAAGATTTGTTCAAAAAAATATATGGAAAAAGTTTCTCGTTTAGAAGTTATTGACCGTCAAAGTTCCTGAAAAAAATCATATTTTTTAGCCATCACTGGAGAATATGTCAACAGACTTTAATAAGATTTACAGTGTATTTATTTATTAGTGAAATATATGTCTTGATATAACATTCATGATCATCCACACCGGGCAAGTGGTAAATTTTTCACCATCATCACTTAAAAATTAGCAGAACTTTTTATTGGTCACGTAAATAGCATTGATTTTGTTTCCGGTAACGCACTGATCATTTATATACCGACATTTTCGATCTCTTTAAAATTTTTTCTCCGATTCACTGTCAAAAAAATGTTTTCTGCTTCTCATTTGCAACATCAATTTTTTATTACTTCATTTTACCAGTTAAATTATTGGTTAAATCGACTTTAACATTTAAAAGATAAGACCGTTCTTGGCTTGTAAATCATTTCTAGTACTTTTCCAAAATTTAAAATATCATTAATTGTTTCTGCACATAAACTGATATTCTAAGAAACTTTCTGCGTAATTTTATTACTTCATGTTTTTAAGAAATCACCACACTGGTGGGAGATACTAACCTAATATCTCCCGCCATATTTAAGTTGGTATTGCTCCCTATTCTTATTGACATAGGAGCGTGATGTTACTAGGATTATTTGCTACTTACTGTTAGACTGTATTCTGATGCACGTTAGGACGGTTTTGGTGCTGTTATTACAAAGAGATTATGATGGCAAATTTCAGCAAGTATATTATTGGTATTGAAAAATGGTTGATACTCAAAGAAAATGGACGATAATAGTATGAAAACTCGAAGAAATGACCTTTATGCGGTTATATTAGTAATAAATAGTTATTAAATTCCAATTTATTTCCCAATTACTGCATTTTTGTATCACTGTTGTTGTCGGGTGCGATGTCCTATGGATATGTCAATCATAGAAAATATTTAATTAATACTTATATAGAAGCATTTCTCCCCACTATTTTAACGACCAATTCGAAAGCAGCGCCGCCAAGGGGATTGTTATAAAAGTAAATTAAATAAACCGCAAAATATGAATGCTATATAGCTTATGTATATAGCTTATGTATATTTAGATTTCTACTTCTAAGTTTAATTGATAAAAACCACAATGGTTCATTCAATAAATTTATTTTTTTCTCTTTAAAGAACAGTGATTATCAACGATTACTGGAAGAATCGTTGTCATATCCTTGGCCATATAGGCTGTCTTTATCATATGCCTCCCCAGTATTTAACAAAATCTTTGCAATCAATTCACCTCTTTGCAAGTACTCGTCGATCGTCGGCCGGACTGCCCGATCTCTGCAAGTTCCTTACTGGACTGAGTGAAAACGTAAATACTCTTAAATATCGGGCGTTACCTTCAATTTTTTATGTTTATATTCACCTCCAGTTATACAATTTCCTTGATATTACCTTTCTACACTATTATCAATTACTGTAGACATAAACGAAATAAAATAAAAGTCAATTATGACAATTAATTATTAACGGTTGCTAACGTAAATTTCAAATTGCTGGCAAAATATGTAGTCTGCACCATCTAGTGGATTGTAATATTAAATAAAAATTCCGTCGTTACTTTATATCTATTAAGAAAACATACCCTGATGTCAATTAAAATTATTCAATTCTTCTTTGACATTGTGTCAATCAATATATGTGTCTTATAAAGAACCTTACTATAAGGAATTTTTTACTCAAAACCAAAAATGACTTTCTGTGAAACACATGACTGTGCTGTTGAGAAATCCAAAAGAAAAAGTGGTTATAAAATGGGCGAAAAATCACAAGATTTTTGTGACGTTCATTATTGTGCAGTGGAACGATCAAAAAGAAAAGGAACACGTCTAGAATGTGATACAATGGGTGAAATATCGGTTCCAAATAACAGATACTACGGTTCGCAAACTCAAAGAGCTATTTTAAATTTTAACATCGGCGACAAAAGTGAATATATGCCCTTTTCCATCATTAAAGCTCTGGCGTTAGTGAAGAAAGCATGTGCATTGATTAACAAGGATCAAGGAATGGATGAAAAAATTGCTGATTTAATCGTAAAAGTCGCAGATGAGATAATTAATGATAAAATACCTCGTGTACATTTTCCGTTGAAAATTTGGCAAACTGGTTCTGGGACGCAAACAAATATGAATGTTAATGAAGTGATTAGTAATCGAGCTATTGAGATTGTTGGGGGTACTCTTGGTTCAAAAAATCCGGTTCATCCTAACGACCACGTTAATAAAGGACAAAGTAGTAATGATGTATTTCCAGCAGCTATGCATATAGCTGTAGCATTAGAATTAAATAATTGTACTTTACCGGGTTTGGTAAATTTACGTGATTCATTAAAAGCTAAATCTATGGAGTTTGCTTATATTATAAAAACGGGGCGAACTCATACTCAAGATGCCACACCGATTACTTTAGGGCAAGAATTTAGTGGATACGTTCATCAAATTACTTTTGGTATTGACCGACTAGCATCAACTCTCGACAGGCTTTATTATTTAGCTTTAGGAGGAACAGCCGTTGGAACTGGATTAAACACAAAAAAAGGGTTTGCAGAGAAAGTTGCAAAAAAAATTTCCACTTTAACTAATTTTCCTTTTGAAACTGCTCCAAACAAATTCGAAGCTTTAGCTTGTAATGATACTATGGTAGAAATATCTGGCGTTTTAAACACTATTGCTTGTTCTATTACAAAAATCGCTAACGATTTAAGATTTTTAGCTTCCGGGCCGAGATGCGGCCTAGGTGAAATAAATTTACCCGAAAACGAACCAGGCAGTTCTATAATGCCGGGAAAAGTAAATCCTAGCCAATGTGAAGCTTTAACCATGCTGGCAGCTCAAATTATGGGTAATCACGTTGCAGTTACAGTTGGCGGTTTAAATGGTCACTTCGAATTGAACGTTTTCAAACCCGTGATAGTAGCAAATGTACTTAGATCTTGTAGAATACTTGGAGATGGTTGCAATGTCTTTTCCGAAAATTGCGTTAAAAATATTACTGTAAATAAAGAAAATATTAAACGGTATATGAAGGAAAGTTTGATGTTGGTTACAGCTTTGAATGAACATATTGGCTATGATAAAGCAGCTAAAATTGCTAATAGAGCATATCAAGCAGATTGTACCTTAAAAGAAGCTGGAGTTCAATTAGGATTTTTATCTGCTGAAGAGTTTGATAAATGGGTTTGTCCAGAAGATATGTTAGGACCTTCTTAATTTGTTACTTTTTTAATTTTTAATACAAGTCTCTTATAATATGATATAATTTTGTTCTTATTGAACTATAACCTCTTAATGCCCACGCGTCTTCAGATCGTGCAATTTAGCTTTCTAATTGAGCGCTATCTTTGCTTTTAGTTTTAATCTTATTTCAGTGTTAGCTTTCAGTGTTAATCTTATTTTAGTGCATGTTAGTATATATATATTAGCAGCTTTGATCACGAAGCTAAAGTAGAAGTGCTCAAAATGATGGCAGAAATTGACAAGAAAAAGCCGAGGAAATATTGAATTGTCCAAAATGACAACGAATTGAACAAGCAATGGAAGAAGAAGGAGGCACCATGTGAACCAAGACTCATAGATCCTCGGATATAAAGTCAGTGATGCAAAGACGCCCCAGGCAGCAAACTCTTGTTAATAACACGTAAGTTTGTCGTGTTTTATACAGTCACATTTACGTCATATTGAAAGTAAATATGACGATAAATTGGCCTATTGTCACAAGCCCATTAACGTCATATTTTAACGTAAAATATTTTCACCTTATAGAACTTATCAAACAAATGTAAACTATTACTTAATAAGCTTTAAATAATTCAAAAATAGAATCTCGCTTATAAAGTTTTAGTTATAACGGTTTTGAATGAATGCTCTTATTGAAGGAAATCTCAATAGCAAACTGTTCAGCAAGTGAATTTGAAATAACTTTCTTAAGATAAACTACAGTTGAAATTTTTTGCAAACTTTTCCAGACATAATCTAGTATACAAGCTGCTGAGAAAAGATTTGAATTATTATGATTAGAGGGAGAGGTTAAACACAATTCATAATATACAGTTTAAAAATTAAGAAACTATCAATGGAATAATCATAGCAGGAGACCTAAATGCGAAGTCAGGGCAAATAGGATCAAATAAAATGGATAAAAGGAGTAGAATCTTGGAGAATTGGATGGCAGCAAACAATTTATTGGTTCTAAATGAAGGAAATACCACAACGTTCTTATGGCCGGCGAGAGAGTTGGTGATAGACCTCACAGCAGCCACGGTGGAGTTAGGTAAAAGATAGATGGATAGAGGGTAGAAATGGAATACGAAAACCTAAGTGACCATCGCACCATCATTTTTGAACTTAGAGATCCCACCGACGATACCACAGTACATATCCAATTCAGAACATATCGCGAAAAATAATGCGAATGATGTGATTCCCAGAGACACTCGTATTAGAAAACGGAAATTGTTACTGTTGTCGGATAGTCAAGGCCGTGGGTTCCACTATATTAAGTAGATGGACTAAGGGTAGCTATGACGTTAATCGATTTTTCTGTGAATGTTGTTGAGGATATTCAGGATAGTTCAGGATACTCACAGAAGGATTCGATAAGAATGATAGTGTGTTGATCTTTAGGGGTCCAATGACGTAAAGTCATACCTATATATACCCATATTGTTCAGATTATTCCTTCCAATGGTTTCTTCCCCCACCTCTCTTTTTGTTCTTCCCGTCGACATATGCTATCAAATTTAGTGTATGTACAGGGTAACCATAACACACAGATCTTGATGCTGTACTGTCTTCTTTTTAATGTTATTCACTATTTTTTGTACGCTACTGAAAGCATGGTTGATTTCCAGTATGGTTGAAACCATACTGCAGTATACCTTTCTCTCGGAAAATGTCCTCGTATGAGGTAGGCATTGTACACTTTCAAGAAAGCATCACCATTAACATGTCGCATTAAGGATTTCTGCTGTAATATCATCTAGATCTGATGCCCTCTTTTTGTGTATCTTTGTCACTGCAACTTCCAACTCTTTCATGGAGAACAAAGGTACATTTTTCGCTGGTTCCTAATAATATAATAATAATAATATTTATTGTGTGTAATCGATTGGTTTACATTCCTCAAAAAGAAATGAAATACAGTTCATATCATCATTGATAATAGTGACAATACTCATAGTAATATATATAATATAAATAAATAATTCACATAGACTAAGTGGATAATAATTATGGAGTCAATACTTTGTGTATCGGAAAAAAATAGAAGAAAAGCAATAATCAACAAAAAGAGACATCTAATTGTACGACTCCGTCAACCGCACGGAAACTACGCTTTATTCAGTAAACAGTTTTTAGCTACTTTTAACAGAGTTCTTGGGGGCAGTTGTTGATCTTATTTGATCGGATGTATCCACATTGTATGGTACGCATGAACTTGGTTGTTTTTTTACATATTTATCTTTATTGTTGATAAAGTACTTCAAACATTCTAAGATATGCAGACAAGGGAGTGTCAAGCATTTGAGCTCTATAAAGGCTTCCTTGCTGTTTTCGCGGTAGTTTAACCCCCCAAGTATTCTAATAGCCCTTCTTTGAATGCAAAATATTCATTTAACAATGCTCGAAAGACTCCATGCTATCCTAGTCCATATATGATATACGACTGTATACACGGAAAGTACACTGTTACACTGCAAAGTAGCGGAGCTTAATTTACCGGCAACTCTATCCCCCTGTACAGTCCATGTAAGACCCTGGTCCAAATATAGTCCAAGGAACTTACAATCAGTTCTAGGTTCATCGCCTCCTCCCTTACGTAGGATGACGGTGAAATTTACTATCTTGTTTTCGTTTAAGTAAAGATTACTGCTACAAAGCTAACCCTTAGCCAACTTCAACTTATGAGTACGCTTCATAACAGCATAAGTCAGAACAGAATTTCTGCTTACAAACGGAGTGACATATGCATATAACACACATTTGTCAGGGAAATACATAAGAAATAGTACAGGGCCCAAAATAGAACCCTGCCTACCTCCGAGATCAGACAATTTCTGATAAAATTTAACATATCCTTTTCTATTTGATAAATATGATGATATCAGTTTACAGACTTTAGGAGACAGATTGTGCATATATATTTTTCTCAAAAGAATCGTATGACAGACGTAGTCAAAGGCCTTCGTCAAGTCAACACAGGAGATACTGCAGAACTCTAAATTTTCAAAGCAGTTGACGATCTCTCCCATCAAGCCGAATTGTTGTTTAGAAAACAAGTCATTAATCTCAAAATAATTTATTAATCAGATTTTAAACATGTGCTTAAAGATTTTAGATAATACCAGTAATATATTTATAGGCCTATAATTTCCGGCATTATTATTATCGCCCTTCTTAAAAATTGGCGTGATACAAGCCGCTTTAAACGTGTCTGGAAAAATTCCTTATACATCTATTCAACATTGCAGTCAGTAGAGTGATTAATAGATTGCCTACTTGTTTTATTTATCATTGCGGCATTTAGTCATTTGTCATTGCGACAATAGGTTTAATATGAACATATCAAAATTATGGCCAGTGAGATTTTGCTTTATGCGCAGACGAAGGAAGGAGAGTGTTGTGTTTCAATGCTAATAAAATATAATTTCAACTGTGAAACATGGTGAAAAATCATGTGCATTATTTTCACTACCACCGAAAGTTTAGTGATAATGCAATCTTTTTACTACCACATTTTTACATTTTAACTACAACCGAATAATAATAATAATAATGAGATTTATTTCCAAAATTACAAGCAAACTAATCTTACAAAATCATAGCACTTAGCAATTTTTGGAAAATTGGTGTAGTTCGGTGGATGACGGATTTTCAACCACACCATATGAAAATCAAAATTATACATTTCAAATTCTGCGCAAGAGCCATAGATTAATAAATAAACTAATCCACAACGAGATCTCACACATTCTGTATCCACAAATGATAAAATAATATACAGCATATAATATAATAATATTGACATGGTGACCGACACACTACCCCCGAACCAGACAGGTACCGAACGTATCTCCGTTTAAAAGTGGAAAAACATGAAGTTAATTTAATATTTAACGGCATATCGTTATATATTTTTGTGATCTGATATGATTGCCGTATGTACGTTTTGTACATTTATTAACAAATGCATTGAATTTAAGACTACAGTAAATAGTTAACCCTAAACTTTTTATTGATTTTTCAAAAGAGATGCTTGTATTATCAATAGAAATATATAGTTGATCCAGTAAGTTTTGTTTCTGATGTTTTGGTGCAAAGAGGATGGCTTCTGTTTTAGCGGGATTGATCCGGAGATTGTGACGTCTAGAGCTATCGGCTATACTTTGTAGATCAATATTCATGTATCTACAAGCCAATTGTGCATCGATTGGAGAAAACGTATAATACAGCTGGGTGTCATCAGTGTAAAAATAAGATTTACAATATTTTATATATTTAACAAATTGACTTGTGTATATTGTGTATAGAAGAGGACTAAGTATTGAGCCTTGTAGAACACCCGTTGATAAATGAAGTGTGTCTGAGAACTCGTCATTAACTACAACTGTTTGTTCACGATTTTTCAAGTAATCACGCAATAACGTGCTCGCCATGTCATCCAACCCAAAAGTTTAAAAATGGAAAACATTAAATCAACATCAAAAACATCATAGGCTTTTGAAAAGTCGATAAGACATAATACAGTTGCATTCCCTTTATCCAGCACTTGTGCAACTATATCCAGACCTAAATCCTGATTGCCTGTCTGGCAAAATATTATTTTTCGTTATAAATTCTCTTAATTGAAAAGTTAAAATTTTTTCAGCCACCTTAGACAACACTGGAAGAATACTAACGTGTCGTAAATGGACAGTCACATGGCTTCCTAATTTTTGACATTGGCCTTGATCAGCGTACACTACCATGCATTTGGAAATGCACCATTGGTTTGTACACGCGTTAATTATGTGCTTTAAATAATCTAAAATATGAGGACGCGACAATTTTACTAATTCAATGTTTAAATCGTTAATATCAACCACATTGCTTCTAATAGACGAAATACTCCTAATAATATCGTCATCCGTAACCGAAATAAAGGAGAATGTCTCCTCGACTAGCCTGTTGTTTAAATAAAAATCGTAAAGTTCTTTATCCAGATTTTAGAAAATAATCGTTTATTTCATTTGGACGACACAGGTCTGCTGGTATTGCATTGCACTTTACATTATTTATCCCAAGCGACTTTAGTGCTCGTTAAGAGTTTCTGTTCATCGCTCTAATACGATGTTCCAGAAAAGCTTTCTTTCCCTATCTATTGCAGAATTTGTAACATTTCGCATATCCTCATAATATTGCCATGCTACCTTGGTTTCACACTTTATAAACTTTCGGAATGCGTCATCACGAATCTTTTGCATAAGCTTAATAATGTCCGTTAACCAAGGGCTTGGTGCCTTGCAAAATCTGCAATGTTTAATTGGAAGATGTACATTTATCACTGACAGAAAACATGAATTGAAAAAATTAACTTTTCGTTAATATCATGATAATCAAAAATATTGAAAAGCGGTAACTGTTGTAAATCATAATAAAATTTATCATGATTAAAATTTTTAAATGAACCTGTTCTTCGATACTGCAGAGATTTATCCACATTTAGGATATTAAGATCGCAAAACGGCAGTTCATGATCAGTAATACCGTGCACGCTGACGACACCTTTTTGCTGGACTATCTCTATGTCTGAAATACAAATTACATCAATAAGTGATTGAGATGTCTCAGTAATCCTGGTAGGCGTATCTATCAGTTGGGTTAAACCAATTGAACTAATCATTCCTAAAAGTTTCAACCGCAACAGAATGCATTAGCATCAATTAGCAAGTCTACATTTATATCACTCATCAGAATAATCTTATCGTATCTTGGTAATATGTCAGACAATGTGTCCTCAAGTGCATCAACAAAACTAATAACATTAAATGATGGAGGTCTGTATACAACCCCAACAGCCAATTGAATTTTATTAATGTTAATTGAAATCCAACTTTGCTTAATATTATTACTTACTTTTGTAACATACGTTACAAAATTATAACAGGTAATAATAACAGGTATAACTAACGTGACCGTTTTAATTTCGACTGAAAACGAGACAAATCCAGGTACTTTTGTAAATCAGGTGCAGTCTAAAATTATTAAAATTTGGTTTTGAGTTAGACTTGAAACAGCTTCTACAAAAGTTGATACAGTTTCCTAAAGACTTGCAATGTTTCTAGAAGACTTGTTATTGCTGTTAGAAGTCTTGACATTGCTTTCAGAAGACTTGAAATAATCTCAGACGAAATACTTTTAGAAGACTTAGATTGTTTCTCGAAAGCTTGACACTACTTGCAAAGGACTTGATATTGCTTATAGAAAACTTAATGCTGCTTCAAGGAGACTTGAAAGGCTTCCAGAAGAATTGAGATGCTTTTAGAAAACTTGATACTGCTTTCATAGGACTTGAAATGCTTCTAGAAAACTTGATATTGTTTTCAGAAGACTTGAACTACTAGATAGCTTATTGTTACTTTCAAAAACTTAAAATGCTCCCAGAAGACTTGAAATGATTTTAGAAGACTTGGAATGCTTCTAGAAGACATGATATTGCTTCCAGAAGATTTGAACTGTTTCTATATGGCTTGTTATTGCTTTCAAAAGACTTGAAATGCTTTTAGAAAACTTGATACTACTTCCGGAAGTCTTGATATTGCTTTTAAAAGACTTAATACTACTTCCAGAAAATTTGATACTGCCCTTGGAAGACTTGAAATGCTTCCAAAGGACTTGATACTACTTGTAAAACTGTTTGTAAAAACTGAATACTGTTGATAAATCAATTGACTATGCTTTGAAAATATTAAGTACTATTGAACAAAATGCACAACCTTGAGGTAAGAAGTCATAAACTGTTAATTAAAGGTTAAATACTGCTGGCAGAAGACACATTTATGGTAAAAGGCGAAGGACTGTTAATAAAATTTAATTTTCCTTCCAAAATATCAAAATCTGTTGGCAAAATACAACATCATCATATCTGCTAAAAGCTAAATATTGACAAAAAAACTGAAAAGAGTTTAAAAACAACTGCATCTTATTATGTAGTCACAGAAGTACAGTAAAGCGTTGCTAATTCGTACAACCCCAAATCCGAATTCCCTGGTAATCTGAACAAAATTGAAAAACGTAAAATTTGCATTATGTCCCTTGTAATCCGAATTGGTAAGAGATTCGCTAATCGGAAAAGACTATTCGTTTTATCTGCAGATAAAGACGATTAATTCCAAAACACTAAAGAGCATTTCTATCAGAAATGCTGAGTCTATACTTTCTAAGGATTGCAAATCCTTGTAATTTATTAGCAAAATGGTAGAGATGTGTATTTAAAAAATCAGCTGAGGAAGAAAAACCTAATGGCGGCATTCCACAGTCCATTCTCCATGAAGATGTTGGGGATACCGAATTAAAAGTGAGGAAGTTAGTAAAAGTTTTAGTGTATCATGTATTGCAAGATAAACAGCAGATAATGTTATTATCTAATACAATTTGACTATAATCCGCATGCTTCCATCATTTAAATTCAACTGATTTTCATTGATTCGGATTAGCGAAGCTTTACCGAAATTAGATACTTAACTAGTACTTAACTTAACTATTTTCGTGGAAATAGTTAGTAATTATACTCGACTACTTTTTTCAAGCAGTTAGCCAAGCTCTGATTTTGATCAACTTTGCTAATAAATTTCGTGTAACGTGTGGGATAAAAACTGAATTTTTCTAAAGACAAGTTATCTTTTAAACGGTTTGTTACATTCACATCCATTGCTGATATATTTTGTCCTTCGCTATTTAAAGCGGCTTGGTGAAAACCAACTTCTTGGGCGTGCACCAAATGTAACCAGCATTCGGAGCTGGGATTGCCAAAAAACAACTTCAATATATTCGGGCATTAGATGACTAATTATTAGAAGAGTAACTATTAGAATGAATGCCTATTAGAAGACTATTTTCTTAGATTAGCAATCTAAAATAGTTTTCTAATCTCACAAACATTTTAAGCACTATTCAAATACAGGCCATTTAGATTTATTGTAACCCAACATTCTTTTATCCTCTGTATCTATCAAGTCATAGAATTCTTTTACAGTTTTAATGCATACACTATAAATATTAAAAAAGTAAATTTTGACAATAATGCATTCTAAATCAATTGGTAAGCAATCGGCAGATTTAATTGCATTGTGGACATTATGAGCTTCACAGCCAATCCCTATTAGTTCTTGTTCCAACAATGTGCTCGGTTTTGTATAAATATTGTTTGCCCTTTTTCTATTTATCTCCCTTCAAGTTTAAAAAAATGTACACTTACATTTAGGTATGTTTGGTATAAGTCTCGCAAACAAAGAAACGAAATATTAGTAATAAAAAAAGCTGTGTAAATACAGCTAGATACTTTATGAGATTTATGCACTTATGTGATTATGAAAACGGGACGTTTTAGAGTTTATTCGGGACGATGGGACTACTAACAGAAGAACGTGATAATCCCATTTAAAACGGGACGTTTGGTCACATAAAGGCGCGTACACATACAGCGAACGAAGGCGAACGAATTCAATCGAACAGATTTGGACGAATTCGTTCGCTGTTTGCTGAAAATATCGGCTTGCGTCCACATAAAAACGAATGTGTAGCAAACGAATTGTTTCGCGCTCATTCGCTTGTTTTCGGTAATTAGTGGAAGTAATAATGGCAACAAATGATGACTTAATTGTTGCAAGTGCAGCATGCATAATTATAAGTGACGAAGAGAAAAGGCAGAAACGAAGACGACGCTGGTGGATGACATCTTTATTTAAAAGCAGAAGTAGATATAGGGGAATAGATTTATTGAAAGATTTAACGACCGAAGTAGAATATGGGCTCTTTGAAAATTTCTGTAGAATGAAATCTGTAGATTTTGAATAGCTACTGAATCGTATTGGCCCAAAAATAGCAAAACAAAATACATCATTCAGAGAAGCGATACCATCAACGGAAAGATTAATGCTTACATTACGCTACTTAGCCACCGGGGACTCATTCACTAGTTTAATGTACACCTTTAAAATTTCCAAACAACTAATTTCTTACATCATACCGGAAGTTTGTTCAGCAATAATTGAAAGCCTCGATGATTATGTGAAGGTAAGTGAAAAAAATAAGTAAAAATAATATATTTTCTTAATACAAGTTTATTACCAAAAATACAAAAAACAGTCATTATTATACCGGTGTGAAGATAGCAGTAAAATGTAGCAGTAGAAATTTCCGAAGATACCCGAACGTCCATAGACGTCCGTCATACCGGCAACTGGGGGTTCGATTTTTTTCACATAAAAAGCATGAAACTAACACAGTAAGAGGCTAATATATTATGTTAGTTGCAATTAGACCAGATTAAAACATATTTAACACGGGGTAAACCATCCCTTTCAATACTTCAATAGGCTCTAGCACCCTTACGAGTTCGAAGATCCGAACCAAAGTTTGCAAACGCTTTTTAGACATCCCAACGAATAAGTTTCCATATAGAAACTTCACTTCGGATGGGTCCGCGGGGGTAAACCACCCCGCAGTAGATTATTATTTGTTCTACTACCCTTATTAGTTCGAAGATCCGAACCAAACCTTGTATACGCTTTCTAGACATCCTACCGAACAAGTTTACGTACAGAAATTTCACTTCGGATGGGTTCGCGGGGGTAAACCACCCCGCAGTAGATTATTATTTGTTCTACTACCCTTATTAGTTCGAAGATCCGAACCAAACCTTATATACGCTTTCTAGACATCCCATCGAACAAGTTTCCGTATAGAAACCTCACTTCGGATGGGTTCGCGGGGGTAAACCACCCCGCAGTAGATTATTATTTGTTCTACTACCCTTATTAGTTCGAAGATCCGAACCAAACTTTGTATACGCTTTCTAGACATCCTACCGAACAAGTTTACGTACAGAAACTTCACTTCGGATGGGTCCGCGGGGGTGAACTACCCGGCAGTAGATTATTATTTTGTCTACTATACCCTTATTAGTTCGAAGATCCGAACCAAACTTTGTATACGCTTTCTAGACATCCCATCGAACAAGTTTCCGTATAGAAAGCTCACTTCGGATGGGTTCGCGGGGGTAAACCACCCCGCAGTAGATTATTATTTGTTCTACTACCCTTCTTAGTTTGAAGATCCGAACCAAACTTTGTATACGCTTTCTAGACATCCCATCCAACAAGTTTCCGTATAGAAAGCTCACTTCGGATGGGTTCGCGGGGGTAAACCACCCCGCAGTAGATTATTATTTGTTCTACTACCCTTCTTAGTTTGAAGATCCGAACCAAACTTTGTATACGCTTTCTAGACATCCCATCCAACAAGTTTCCGTATAGAAAGCTCACTTCGGATGGGTTCGCGGGGGTAAACCACCCCGCAGTAGATTATTATTTGTTCTACTACCCTTCTTAGTTTGAAGATCCGAACCAAACTTTGTATACGCTTTCTGGACATCCCATCCAACAAGTTTCCGTATAGAAAGCTCACTTCGGATGGGTTCGCGGGGGTAAACCACCCCGCAGTAGATTATTATTTGTTCTACTACCCTTCTTAGTTTGAAGATCCGAACCAAACTTTGTATACGCTTTCTAGACATCCCATCGAACAAGTTTCCGTAATAAGTTACAATATTTAGTAAGTGATCTTGTTTTTCCGGTGGTAGAAAATGAATGCCATTTTATACTGATTCTGGTCAACACAAAACGAAAAACATTTACAGTTCTAGATCCGCTAAAATCATCACATCAAAATAATAATGAATATTTAAATAAATTTTTATCTGTGTGGGCAGTAAAAAATAAGAATAATAAAGTTTTACTTAACAACTGGAAAATTGTAACTGAGAAACATATTACACAACAGGATGGATACAACTGCGGAATGTTTATAATATATTTTTTTAAGCAATTAACTACCGGAAACGTCTTAACAGCACCAAAAAATATGGATAAATATAGAAACGAAGTAAAACACACAATTTTAATGGAAAGCTCTAATTTAAAAAATCGTTGCCTTTATTGCAATAGAGACGCAACTACTGTATCTTATAAATGTACAATTTGCGAGAGATTGATTCATCAAAATTGTCTGAGTAGTCCAGTAACAAGTATTAGTGATAAAGTAAACTTAACCGAAATTTGCGATTTATGCACAGTCAATCTTAAGTAATCAACAGTCTTGCATGCATTATTCGGATTTCAAACACATTGACAAACCAATTAAAAAAATTTTTTTTTTGATTGATGGAGTACACACGACGATAAAACATTAATTGTAAATTATATAAATATATAATTAGTAAAATAATGTATAAGTAATCTTGAAAAAAAATTTTGCAAATTGGAACCGAAATAAAATATTAAATCTTTCATATGATTTTTAATGCTCCTGTGCACCGTTTGTTATAGCAGATCGATTTTATTTGTTATATCTACATTACTTATAGGTGTAATGGATCTAGATCATAAATGTAGTGTCATAGCTTTACCATATCTGGTTACACAAAAGTACCTACCAACTACCTTATATTTAAGCAATTTACACATTTTATTTAGGACAAAGGTGCTGCATTAATGTACTAAAAATGGTGGTTAACCCCCGCGGACCCATCTGAAGTGAAGTTTCTATGCGGAAACTTGTTCGTTGGGATGTCTAAAAAGCGTATGCAAACTTTGGTTCGGATCTTCGAACTAA
This sequence comes from Onthophagus sagittarius, assembly GCA_036711965.1. Lineage (NCBI taxonomy): Eukaryota > Metazoa > Arthropoda > Insecta > Coleoptera > Scarabaeidae > Onthophagus > Onthophagus sagittarius. Next base: position 52,849,457 of record JASERS010000001.1, read on the forward strand.
TAAGGGTATAGTAGACAAAATAATAATCTACTGCCGGGTAGTTCACCCCCGCGGACCCATCCGAAGTGAAGTTTCTGTACGTAAACTTGTTCGGTAGGATGTCTAGAAAGCGTATACAAAGTTTGGTTCGGATCTTCAAACTAAGAAGGGTAGTAGAACAAATAATAATCTACTGCGGGGTGGTTTACCCCCGCGAACCCATCCGAAGTGAGGTTTCTATACGGAAACTTGTTGGATGGGATGTCTAGAAAGCGTATACAAAGTTTGGTTCGGATCTTCAAACTAAGAAGGGTAGTAGAACAAATAATAATCTACTGCGGGGTGGTTTACCCCCGCGAACCCATCCGAAGTGAGGTTTCTATACGGAAACTTGTTGGATGGGATGTCTAGAAAGCGTATACAAAGTTTGGTTCGGATCTTCAAACTAAGAAGGGTAGTAGAACAAATAATAATCTACTGCGGGGTGGTTTACCCCCGCAAACCCATCCGAAGTGAGGTTTCTATACGGAAACTTGTTGGATGGGATGTCTAGAAAGCGTATACAAAGTTTGGTTCGGATCTTCAAACTAAGAAGGGTAGTAGAACAAATAATAATCTACTGCGGGGTGGTTTACCCCCGCGAACCCATCCGAAGTGAGGTTTCTATACGGAAACTTGTTCGATGGGATGTCTAGAAAGCGTATACAAAGTTTGGTTCGGATCTTCAAACTAAGAAGGGTAGTAGAACAAATAATAATCTACTGCGGGGTGGTTTACCCCCGCGAACCCATCCGAAGTGAGGTTTCTATACGGAAACTTGTTGGATGGGATGTCTAGAAAGCGTATACAAAGTTTGGTTCGGATCTTCAAACTAGGAAGGGTAGTAGAACAAATAATAATCTACTGCGGGGTGGTTTACCCCCGCGAACCCATCCGAAGTGAGGTTTCTATACGGAAACTTATTCGATGAGATGTCTAGAAAGCGTATACAAAGTTTGGTTCGGATCTTCGAACTAATAAGGGTAGTAGAACAAATAATAATCTACTGCGGGGTGGTTTACCCCTGCGAACCCATCCGAAGTGAGCTTTCTATACGGAAACTTGTTGGATGGGATGTCTAGAAAGCGTATACAAAGTTTGGTTCGGATCTTCAAACTAAGAAGGGTAGTAGAACAAATAATAATCTACTGCGGGGTGGTTTACCCCCGCGAACCCATCCGAAGTGAGCTTTCTATACGGAAACTTGTTCGATGGGATGTCTAGAAAGCGTATACAAAGTTTGGTTCGGATCTTCGAACTAATAAGGGTATAGTAGACAAAATAATAATCTACTGCCGGGTAGTTCACCCCCGGGGACCCATCCGAAGTGAAGTTTCTGTACGTAAACTTGTTCGGTAGGATGTCTAGAAAGCGTATACAAAGTTTGGTTCGGATCTTCGAACTAATAAGAGTAGTAGAACAAATAATAATCTACTGCGGGGTGGTTTACCCCCGCGAACCCATCCGAAGTGAGCTTTCTATACGGAAACTTGTTCGATGGGATGTCTAGAAAGCGTATACAAAGTTTGGTTCGGATCTTCGAACTAATAAGGGTATAGTAGACAAAATAATAATCTACTGCCGGGTAGTTCACCCCCGGGGACCCATCCGAAGTGAAGTTTCTGTACGTAAACTTGTTCGGTAGGATGTCTAGAAAGCGTATACAAAGTTTGGTTCGGATCTTCGAACTAATAAGAGTAGTAGAACAAATAATAATCTACTGCGGGGTGGTTTACCCCCGCGGACCCATCCGAAGTGAAGTTTCTATATGGAAACTTATTCGTTGGGATGTCTAAAAAGCGTTTGCAAACTTTGGTTCGGATCTTCGAACTCGTAAGGGTGCTAGAGCCTATTGAAGTATTGAAAGGGGTGGTTTACCCCGTGTTAAATATGTTTTAATCTGGTCTAATTGCAACTAACATAATATATTAGCCTCTTACTGTGTTAGTTTCATGCTTTTTGTGTGAAAAAAAGCGAACCCCCAGTTGCCGGTATGACGGACGTCTATGGACGTTCGGGTATCTTCGGAAATTTCTACTGCTACATTTTACTGCTATCTTCACACCGGTCATTATTATTTGAATTAAATTAAATTAATTTTCGACATCGTTAAAAGTATTAACGTAATCTACTAAAGGCGCCAAAGAAGTTGTAGTATCAGTTAGAGGTTGTTGATAGGGAGTGTTAATATATGAGGGTTGGTTGTATGTCGTTGATGCGTTTGAGGGTGATGGAGCAGAAGAACAAATACTTCGTGGGTATGATAAATTTTGATCATATTGTGAGCATGATGAATCTGTGGGTGAAGGTGAAGGAATGGGTACTGTAGCAGGGGCATTGTATTTACCCATATCAGCATCAAATAAAATATTACCAATTAGGTGTTCAATTACATTTCTAGTGTACTGACTATAAGTTCTATGTTTTGAGGCTATGTGCTCCCCGTAAATTGTGCTGGCATCTCTGAAACTGCGATTTTTGACTGTGTCTTTTAATATTTCATAGGCTTCTTCTGCACGAGAATCTTTCGTTTTGATAGCCGACCGTTTTATCTTCCTTGGTGAACAGAAATCAGATTTTCGTTTCGGTGTTTCAACTGATGTTCTTATATTTTCTGCGTGCTCAGTATAATCACTGGGTTCTTCAACAATTTTTTCGAGATCGTCCACCTTTTGTTCTTGGGTTTTCCTTTTAAGCACGGATAACTCCTTAAAAAAATAATTTAATTAAAACAATTGAGTGCTTAATACGTTGCCAAAGTCACCCGATTATAAATTCGATCTGACCGCATATGTTATGTACATATGAATATTGTATAAACTCAAATATTGTATATATTGGTGTCTGATTAGATATTATAATAGTATTAATTTTTTCAGATGCCTAGTAATGCAGAAGAGTGGCGGAGTGTAGCTGAAAACTTTAATAGTCAATGGAATTTTCCTCACTGCCTTGGAGCTGTAGATGGCAGACATTGCATACTACAAGCACCAATACACAGCGGAAGTGACTATTTTAATTATAAACAGAATTTTAGTATTGTTTTAATGGGTATTGCCGACTCAAATTATTCGTTTTTGTTTGCCGACGTCGGTTGCCAGGGTAGAATTTCAGATGGGGGTGTGTTAAAAAATTCAGTTTTCTGGAAAAAACTACAAACCAGTGACTTAAATTTACCGCCTGAAGAAGTTCTAGCTAATAGGCAGACAAAAGTTCCGTATGTGTTCATTGACGATGATGCTTTCAGCCTTCATGAACATCTTCTGAAAGCATATCCAGTAGAACAAAAAAAGGGATCAAAAAAACGAATTTTCAATTACAGATTATGTCGTGCCCGACGAGTAATCGAAAACGTGTTTGGGATAATGTCAGCTGTGTTCAGAGTGTTAAGAAAAGTAATGTTATTATCCCCAGAAATGGCTACGACAGTAGTTTTGACTTGTGTCTATTTACATAATTTCTTAAGAAAAAGCAGACATTCCCAAAACCTTTATACACCGCCCGGAACGTTTGATGATGATAAAGACGGTACCGTTATGCCTGGAAGTTGGCACAAAGTCACAGATATGACGTCACAATCGTTTGTTCCAATGGCAAAAGTTGGAAGAAAAACTTCAGCTAATTGTGAAGCAATAAGAAACGAGTTTGCAGATTATTTTATGAACGAAGGGAGAGTTGACTGGCAAAACAATTACGCTTAAATATTCTGTAATTACTCTATAACATTTAATAAAATATTGCCTAAACTTCAACAATATGTACGTTACTAGCTATACTTATCTATTGTATTCTTGTGTACTAAAATATAACAATGTCTTCACTTACCTCGGTATTTTTTGTTTTTTTCGGAATAAACTTATCCATTAAAAATAACATAGGTTTGAAAGCAAACCAAGTTGATGTATACATAACGTGACCATACGTCCCGTTTTGAACGGGACTGTCCCTTTTTAGAGTTACGAGTCCCGGTGTCCCCGAAATGATCCCTGGGACGCAAAATTGTCCCGTTTTCTAAAACCGCGTGAAAATTTTAGTATAGTCTGTACCACGAGAAACGATAGTGACTTGGTATTAGGGCCGTACGTTGACATTTGTTAGAGTGAAATGGTTGCTTACGAGTTTGTCTGTTGCCTCTACTTTTAGGCGATGAGTCACTATCGTTTCTCGTGGTACAGACTATAGCCGAGTTGGGCGGACGCGATCGGTATGCGAGAGCGAGACGGCGTCGTCAGTTGACGGGATGATAGCCGAGAGAAGCGAAGACGTCATCGCTCGCGCTTTGTTGATTAATTTGGACTAATTGTTTCATAGATTTTTCGTGCGCCCAGTTTTCGATATAATTTTTGTTGTTGTTTGATGCTCGTTTACCAAGCAAATAACTTAAACTTCTTTTGTTTTGAAATCATAACTTAAAATGCCAAAACGCAAGTGTACGTTCAATATTAACTTACAAGCAAAATATCCGTTTATTAAGCAAATAAATACTTCCTCAGATGTCAGATGTGAAAAGTGTCGTACAGAATTTAGTGTTTCCCATGGTGGTGGGAGTGTTATTGAACAGCATTTAAAGTCTGAAAAACATAAAAATGCCGATCGTGCCGCTGCTTCGAGTTCTTCGATGTTAACCTTTTTCAAGAAATCGGCCGCACCAACTTTAAAGGATATGGATATCGCCGCGGCAGAAGGCGTCTGGGCTTATCACACGATACAAGAAAACCACAGTTTTCGCTCTAATGATTGTGCGTCAAAATTAATTCAATCATGTTTTGAACCCAAATTTACATGCGCGCGTACGAAATCAGAAGCTATTGTAGTAAATGTTTTGACGCCTACAGTAATGAAAGAATTAAAAGATGATCTTGATAAGTCCAATTGTATTACAATACTAAACGACGCTTCAAACCACGGTAACAAGAAAATATACCCTATTCTAGTGCGCTTTTTTCAACCTTACGTAGGTGTGCAAGTAAAAATTTTAGATCTCCAAGACCAACCAGGCGAGACTTCTGACATCATTGTCGATTATTTAAACCAAGTGTTGACATATAATAATTTAACAGCAAAAGTCGTGGCATTTTGCGGAGACAATGCCAACGTCAATTTCGGAGGTGCGGCTAGGCGTGGAACTAACAATGTGTTAACGAAATTACAGTCATCACTGAAAAAGCCATTAATAGGTATTGGATGTGGAGCCCATGTAATTCACAATGCAATAAAATCTGCTGCAGACTGGCTACCCTTAGATTACGAAAGCATTATTGTGAAGATATATTCGTTTTTTTATATTTACACGATTCGAGTTGAAGCTCTAAAGGAGTTTTGCGCCGAAACTGAAACGGAGTATCAACAAATGCTCGGCTACAGCAAAACTAGATGGCTTGCTCTTATGCCTGCCTTGGAAAGAGTTTTAAAAATGTATCAGCCACTAAAAAACTACTTTTTGAGTATTGAAAAATGTCCCTTGTTACTAAAAAACTTTTTTGAAGATCCCACATCCGAATTGTGGCTTTATTTTTTACACGCTCAGTCAGCAAGTTTTCATCAAGCTGTATTGAAACTGGAAGGTCAGACTGTATCGGCAATTGAAGCTGCAAAAGAAATCAATCAACTAAAAGACATTTGACTCAGAAGCAGACCAATCAGTTTCTTCCATTTATGGTCCGTCAATTAATAGTGAAATCGAAAGATAATGTTTCTGACATAGATGAAGAGTTTGTGAATAGGGTGGTTACAGAATTTTATCAAACAAGCCGTGAATATCTGGAGCAGTGGACTTGGAATGGAGATATTTTATTGGGCAGATTTAAAAAAGGTCCCCTTATGGACAGACGTTCAAAAATCTCTGGATGTGTTAATTCAAAAGGAATATATTGACTGTAATAAAGATGCAGAAGTTTTTGACGAATTTTCGTTAATTTGTAACTACATTACATCGCACAAAGTAACCGAATGGAATAACCTAAATGTTTCCACGGAAACTCGTTGGGTGGAAGTATTCAAACACTTTCAAGCTAACAATCTTCAGCATAAACATTTTTCTCTTTTAATTGAATATGTTTTATGTTTGCCTGCTACAAATGCTCCAGTAGAAAGAGTATTTTCTATGATGAACAAATTGTGGCCCTCTGAGAAGACCTAGTTACAAATTTCAGTTCTAAAGGCGATGTTGACAATTAAGGTGAATATAAAGAAAACGTGCCAAGAGTTTCATTCTTACTTAAAATCATCACCAGCTGTATTAAAGCAAATTTGTTCTTCTGATAAATATAAGTAAACGTTTGGGGTATATATATTTTTTAATTCGTAGCTTTTAACCTAACTGACTTTTTCTGAATAAATAACTTTAAAATAGTGCTTTTTATTTACTATTTGTTAATTAATCTAAATAAACCAATGTCCCGTTTTGAGTTAAAAAATAAATGGTCACGTTATGTATACACATCACTGGTGCCAGAGCCAGTTTTCATGGTTTGTTCGTGTTTTATTCGTTCTCGCTTGAATGAACTTAAAAGGGACTCCATTTTTTTTTTGCTGCGTCTGCTTCACAACTAAACTGCTTAGCAATTTTATTCCAAGCGTCCATTTTTTTTATTCTATCTTTATGATTATCGTCAGCCGGATTCCACAGGTATTCATTACTGCGGTACTCATTAATGAGTTCTAGAGCTTTAGAATTACTCCATTCCATTTTAAACTACGAGTATCAGAAAGTGTACTATGAACTGAAATGAATATTCGGCCAATCGCCACAAAATCACGTATATATTAAAACAAATTCGTACGAATTTTATGGCAAATATCCTTTTATGTTTACCAGTTTACCGCCTCGCAAGGGAACCACAACGAATGCGAACAAACACGTTCCAACGTGTTCGTTGATACGTACACATCAGCCGAACGAATTCGTTCGCGACCGTTCGTTCGTCTTCGTTCGCTGTATGTGTACGCGCCTTAAGGTATAACAGGTAATGATATAATAACAGGTAGTGCAATTTAGTAGTAATGCAAAACCACCTGAACCATCTGAAGTAGTGTTGCAAAAAGTTTTACGGATTTATATAATATAAAATAGTAAATAGGATGTAATAAATTATTACATATTAAATTATTATTACTGACGCCATCTTTTATCAGTTGTTTGTTTCTGTTGGTATTTAAAATCCAACAAATACAATTTGTAAGCCCGTGTAATAAAAGATTAAACCAAAACGTTTAATCCTAGTGATGTTTAATTTTATAACAACAATTTTAATTCAACTACAATTAAAATAACAATTTCTTAATTAAATATTTATATTTTCAACATTATACACACATTCATAACAGATGGCGCTTTACAATTTTACTATTTGACATTCAAATGTTGGTAATGTAGTGATTGATAAGTATTTTCGGTATTTTGACGTTTGACTGCATTATTTAAAAAGTGTTAAAATAGCTATAATCAATTCAAATAGAATTGTATTAAAATATTTATAAAATTAATACCTAAAAGTAAGTCATTATATTATTAAAGATCTCTCCTATAAAGATTACTTTTAATTATAAGAAGTAACATGCATTTGACTTAATTAATTTGTTAATAAAATTCGAATTCTTTTAGAAATGTCTTTAAGGAATTGCTGCCGGTTACTTCCCTCTATATTAAAACACACCAGTTCAAAGAATTTTATAAAACCCACGTTTTTACATAACCAAAGACAGCTATTAGTAAGTACACATAACCTCACAAATAACATACAAGTGAGGTACTTTTTAAAAGATGCCAATAAAGATGATGTAGAAGAAGGTAAAGAACGTGTTTACTATGGAATATTAACCCCACAAATAAGATCAGTTAAAGTAAGGAAATTAAAATAACAATAATTTATGATTATTTAAAAATGTTTTAGTGGTTCTCATTAACAACTAGTGCCATAGGCATAATTGGCCAACCATTTTTAATAAACGCCTTATCAAATGTATCAAGTATATCCGTAATTGTGGCGGCTTATTCAGTGATAGGATTTTTCACGTTTGTCACACCATTGTTGTTACATTTTGTCACAAAAAAATATGTAGCTCATATCGATTATAATCCTGAAAAAGGAACGTATACAGCAGCAACCGTCAATTTCTTTTGTATGTTAAAAGAGGTAAAAAAATGATTAAAATTAGAAAATTTAAGTTAATAGAATTATTCTTTTAGACGGAATTTACACCTGACGACGTTAAAGTGCCTGATATACCAGGTATGTTTACTACATTTATTGCTAAAGGAAAGCCCATGTTTATGGACGCCAGGCATTTTGGTAATCCTGCTCATTACGCAAAGATTATGGGTTATGATAAACCAATTGATTTAAAAATGTATGAAACCTCTGATGAAGATGTTAAAAAGAAATGATACTAAAATAGTAGGTTTTAAAATTTGTATAGTTGTATAGATTATGAATTAATTAAAAAGTCTTAATTATAATTTAAGAGATTTATTTTAAATTTTTTTTATATAGGAGAATGTTGTACATTTTTCATATTGGCAATTTTATTGCCATCTTATAATGAATAAGTGAATTTTCACAGTTTTCAATAACATTAGTATCTCTTTTATAAGCAGTCTTGCACCCCAGCAAACCTCAAGTACAGTGCACGCCGCTTATTGTAATCATAACAGGACTCGGTGTTTATGATAACAATAACCAATTGATAATAATAGCCAAAAAAACAAAACTTTATTTTAATTAAAAATATGGACATATATAACGTAACATAAACTCTTAAAAATGTTACTACATAAAATATGTATTCCATTTAAATTTGAAACAAAATAAAAAACAAATTCATATTAAAAAACTCATCTAGCGTTGTTTGTCTCTGATTTTCGCGGAGCAAGTTATTAACAAAAATTTCATAGTCGTAATGCGTCTGAAAATCAGATGACCTGTGCTGCACACCACTTCGCAAAACTTCCAGCGCTTTTCTCATTTCGCTCATTGTTGGGGGTTGCATTGTTTGTATGTCTACTTCTTCCTCTTTCTCTTGATTTTCAATTGATGACGTTGTTACACTTTTGCACATTACACTTTCGCAAATCTCTTCTTCTGTTACGTTCTGTGCAACATTTAACTCGTTATCTATTGCCATCCACTCCTCGAACTCACTTGTCGTCATGTCGGGTGGCTGAATGTTTAGCTGTTCAGGTTCTATGTCATCTTTTGAAAATCCACCATGTTTGAAACAATTCTTTATTGTTATTTTGAAAACTTGGCTCCACGACATGGTAATAAGATGTAAAGCGTCTAATAAATTTGTTTTCTTGGCTAGATCATTTGCGCTCATATTTAGGGTATCCTCCATACTTTCCAAAATTCTAGCACGCATCTCTTTCCGGTAATACGCTTTCATGGTCCTTATAATGCCTTGATCACACGGTTGTATTATCGAAGTAGTATTGGCCGGTAAAAAAATAACTTTTATATTTTTTAATTGACAATTTACACAGTGTACAGCGCAATTGTCCACGAGAAGAGCAATTTTGCGATTTACTCTCCTATCCCATTTTAAGAGCCAGTCATTAAAAATTAAGGACGTCATCCAGGCATTTGTATTTGAATAATAATCAACAGGTAGATTTTTGACACTCTTAAAACAACGTGGATTCTTACTTTTGCCGATTACTAAAAGCTGTTCTTTGTCTTTTCCCTTTGCATTGTCTTTTTTAAACATGTATGTATGATCGGGGAGAGCGCGATAGTAAAGCCCAGTCTCGTCTGCATTAAAAATATCAGTAGGAGTAAATTCCCCAGCAATCTTGGTCCATTTATTTTCAATCCAGTGTTCTGCACTCTTAAAATCAGCATCTTTTTGCTCGCCGTGTGTCCGTTTGTATACGATGTTTTCTCTTTTTTTCCAACGGTGAAACCATCCCTCCGTTGCAACAAAATTTTCTTTTCCCATTTTATTTGCAAGTTCTTCCGCTTTCTGTCGCATCAACGGGCAATACGTGCGTCATGTTCGCGGACATTCGCAAACCATAGTTTCAACGCAGATTCCACTTGAGCGTATTTCCCAGTTCGATTTTTTTTGGTCAGTAAATTCTCATTTTTTTTAGCAGCATCTTCTATTTCCACACGTTTTTTTAAAATTTTACACAAAATTGGTTGTGAGATTTTTAATTGTGCTGCTGCATTTCGCTGACTCAATTTCGGCAACTTGTCATATTTTTCTAAAATGTTAATTTTTCACTTAAACTAAGATCACGTCTCTTTTTTACGTCAGCCATTACAAAAGGTTAGAATAGAACTGAGACGTAACGTACACAGCCGAGCGTCGCGTGTTCGAGTTTTCAAATGCAGAGTTTGGGGATTCACCGAATCTATGTCAACATTATTTTGCTCGTAAAAATAAAATTTATTGCTCATGTCGAAAACATTTTTAAGAAAGAAATGATAACATAAACCGAAATCATGATTACTATAAGCGAAAATTTTTGTTATATATTACACGTCCGGACCGTTCTTCCCAAAAGTGATAACAATATCCCATTGATAACATTATCCGTGATTCTAATAAGCGGCGTCCACTGTATATTCTATTAAATTTGTGAAATTGGAATAACTTAGATGGTGTGCAAATGTTTTCCACCTGAGATTTTTTGGAGAATCACATACTTTAATATCAGTGAAAACTCATCAAACACTGCTGTATCTTGTTGTGGCTTTAAAAATCTCCTTTGATTTAATAAATCCATCACTTGAATTAATATCATTGATCTAAATATTCATAATAATTTTTATAAAATTCAATTAATACAATCTTCACGTTATTTTGATCAACAGCACCAGACTCATGAAAGTTTGCTATTAACTTTCGTGCAACATGTGGGATAAAAACTGATTTTTTTTTAAGACAAGTTATCTTGTAAATGGTTTATTACATTCACGGTGTTATGAATGATAAGCTCATGTAGCCTGCACAGCTGCAACTTTTGAATCTTTAGAAGATGACGAATAAATTTTCTTAAAGAAATTATGCATTAACGTGCTTGATGCCGCGTTTTGATCTGATGATACACCTGGTGTCCCTCTAAAGTGGCTCAACCCCATATTTTTTTTAAATTATTAATGATATAAGAAAACCATTTGGTATGTATAATTAGGCCAGAAAAACGGATTATTAGGACACAAAATAAATCATTTTGTACTTCCGGTTACCAGATACCAGATGTGAGTACTAATTTTGAAATTTTTTCTTCAGCTGGTTAGACGGCATTATCTCACTTAACTTTTACGTGAAAAAAATTTCACGAATGATCATAGTTTTTTGAAAAAAAATATTTTTATTATTTTGAAATTGTAAATACAGGGTGTCTCACGTAACTGGTTCATTAGAACTTTTTTAGGTTCCACTATTCGTAGAGGTTTGAAATTTTGGTAACATGGGTTGTTCATTCCGATCTATTAATCTAAAATATTTTCAAGATGGCCACCACTTCCGGTCTACCGGAAGTAGACCTCAACTTCGTTATTTTAAATGGAATGCTATAGTTTTTATTACACCATTCAATTATACGTAAGAAAATATGTTGACTACCGTTTTTTGTTTTCGAGTTATTTTGATATTAAGTGTTTTCTGTCAAATATCATCATGCTCTTTACAAGCCCATTTCTTAGCCAACGTTAATTCAAACACGTTTTGCATTGGTACGATAACTCTTCATATACTGTTAAATAGGTTGTTATTTGTGGTATCAGTATATCTTATACAGGCTGGTCAAAAATTGAGTTACCGTTTCTCTGTATTCAACTGCGTGAAAGTCGAAAATTTTAAATGGAACGCCCCATATCTTCTTAGTCTATCAAAACGGGAATTTAATTCTCTACAAATTATCTATAAATATTCATATACCTATTTATTATAGTTTTCTTGCTATTGAGGAATTTATCAAAATCAAACGTGATTGAATAAACTTTAGATTGCTAGCTGTTATTTACCAAATATAACGAAAAAAAAAGCAAATAAATGAAACAATGAAAAGCAACAATTTAATGACAAAAATTAAAATCTATAACATAAAAGAATGAAAAACTTAAAATTATAAAAATAAATTATGGGAATTTAATTCTCTACAAACTATTTAGATACTTTCCTGTACCTATTTGTTGTAGTTGAAATTAATGGACGCAATGCTGCAATGCTTCTTGTTTTTATGTTAGAAAGCCATGAAGTTTTGACAACTTTCCATCCATATTTATGTTATTGTTGTCATTACTTAGTTGTACCATCACTTACTTCTGTTAATGTCTTGGCGAATTATTCCAACGCCAACATTTTAAATTCGTTTTATATTCAGGCGGATGTAATAAAGTTTTGGGTAGGATCTGCTTCTTAGTTTTGGAAAGATCAAAATAACAAGAAACCATAAATTTCTATCACCAGCAGCTTAAGATAATAGAATAAATGTTTTGTCATATTTTAATGCTTTACCAAATTCTTCGGTAAGAGGTGCTTTAGTCGATTTAGGTAAATAATATTTTCCAAGAAAGCACCGTAAATAAATAAACTGAACTCTCTAGGAATATCTCGCCCATGATTACGTCGAATTTACGCCATATTATTGTTTTTCATTGTTTCATTTATGCGTTCTTGTGCTGGTTATTTTTGGCTAACAAACTAAAGTTTATTCAATTGCAGATCATTCTAGAAATAGTATCACTGATAATTTAAATAAATTAAACGATAAACTGTTAAAATGTCATAGTCTTCTAATAAAAGCACGGGCGGCTTCCGGCATTTTGTTGTGTAGGATTTTGATAAAATACTCTAAAAAAAGATAGTGCTTAAATTGACCACCTCACAATTATTAACTTTCCTGTTAAATTACCAGTTGTTACGCTAATAAAATATTTACACTTAATCACACTAGTGTCCTTGCCAGAGGTCAAGGCCCCTCACTTTAGGGATCAATATCTTGATAAAATCGCTCTATGAAAAGAATGCGCTAAAGTTTATTGTAATTAATGAACATTTCTGCATCATATATTAATTTGAAAATTTTCGGATATGCGATTAGGTGAAAAGAATACCCGAATTTTGAGAGTGCTGGCAACTTTGCGATATTGGACTTTGCGATTTCTTTCTAGATTTTCCAATTTTATTTGGCGTTTTGGATTCCTGAGAGAGGCTCCTATAGTCTTGCTGGATTTGTACGTGGTACTGATGTGTTTCCGTAGCAGTCTTCCTATGATGTAGGTAGTACGGCGTTGGATCTTCCGGTCTCTTCTTGTGGATGTGGGCCTTCGGCTTGAATTGTCGATTGATGACTTTCTTTACCATGTATTTGGAGTAGCCGTTTTGAGCAATGGCCAAAGTTACTTTCGTCATTTCTTCTGATCTGTTATCGTTATCTGTAAGTCGAACGGCTCTTGAGATTAGGGAGTTGGTGACTGATTGGATCTGTGAAGGATGATCATGGGAAGAGGCGTTTAGGTATTGGTTCTTGTGGGTAGGTTTTCTATATATATGTCTTTACTAATTCGTCGAGAAAAGGAAGCGGTCTGTTTTCTTCTATTTCCGTGGTGAACTGGATCTGTGGATGAACGGGATTTAACCAAACCAACAACTTGTTACGGATGGTTTGCAAATTTGTTTTAACATAAAAAAAATGCAAATTGTAAAAGAATCAGCAAGTGAAATAGTGTCACATAAGGCATCCATTTTAGGAGAAAAGTTTGCAAAAGTCATAGTAAACACCTTGCAAGAATGTGACTTTGCAGAAGATAACAAATTATTTCTTCCTCAGGAAGAAATACCCGAAGCAGTTGCGATAGAAGAATCGCTATGTAGTGAAGAAGAAGGTGAAAAAGAAGAGAAGAAGAAAGTGATGAAAAGATGAGGAAGAAGGTGAAAACGAATTCGAGCCAACGCAAACTTGAAACAAAAATAAAAATTTTAAATATGGTAAGTGACCATGTAAACTAGATTTCGAAAATGATTCAGAAAAATGGAGGGAGTGTACTTAAAAACAAAAGCATCTTAAAATTTACTTGATTAATAAATAGATATATGACCGTTTTGTAGAATCTCGAAACCTAATGCGACCAGTAGCAACAAAAATGTTACAGCAATGGGCATCACAAACTGTTGTGCAGCTCAAAGGACCACAATTTATCTCACAACACTTGGGTTGTTACCAAAGTAAAGTATTGTATCCGCCAACGAAAAGTAACACATTATTTAAAGTCAACGAAAGCATTGGATTTGTTGGCAATTTTGAAGGAAGCATTTGGCGAAAGTAATTGCAAATTTTCATCTTGGTTTTGTTATTAACACAGATCAAACAGATTGTGAGTATCCTGTTGATGTGCGTAGAACTTCGAAAGGACAAAAGGTTGTAGATGCACGTAGCTATACCGCACAATATGCGTCAACCGCATCTGGAAAACTTCTTCCAAAAGTGTTTTTGTGTGTGCAAGAACCAACAGGTATGTTTGGTCCTCGTGTTTCCATCGCTATAGAAGAACTGACCGAAAATCATTCGATTATCAATCGAAAAGTATCATAATCCGGAAAGTTAACGTGAGAACATATCAATACTTTTGTTAAAAACATCAATACTGCAAGAAAGAAAAATTTCTTCTTATTCTAGATTCGTGTGGAGGTTAGACCGACATCATTTTGACAGTATTAGCACTGATGATGGCGGCAACTACACTTCAACTATTGTTACTATTCCTCCCCACTGCACCTCCTGTTACCAACCTGATGATATTTTGACAAGTAAAAAAATTTATTAAAAAGATTGAAAATACAATAGATGTGTTGCAAAATAACCATCAGTTGTCTACAAGAGAAGATGCTATAAAAATACACTCTCTTACCATCAATTGTCAGCTCCGATTTTTCAACCAATTACTCAATACGCATGATATGCTTCGAAATTACTACCGAATAGAACAGTATTTTCAAATGAAATTTGTTTTTCTACTATACAATCATTCAAATGTGATTGCACAGCATGTGCATTTATTAGAGGTGCTGTATGTAAAAAACATCTTTTCTTTTCTTGATTTTACATTATATATCGTCCCACTTAATGTTCACCATACAGTTTATTAGTTTATATCAAATATATTTTATTATAGATAATACTTATTATCTACATTGTCAGTTTTGTTAATTTATTAAATTAGAAGATAAAATATATATATATATATTTTATTACAATATTTTTAATTTTTTGATCAATAAATAAACATTATTTTTGTGTATTATTTATATAAACTACAATTTTGAATTTTATTATTGATTTATAAAAATGAATATAAACTATAAAAAAATAATAAGTTGAAAAAAGTCGATTTCTAGTATCGATCCTCCACTTCGGAACAAAAAAGAGGTGCTACCAAGAGGCATGATATGTAAGCTATTTTTTTGTCTAACTTTTATAGTGTTCAAAATAGCCTATTCTGATTACGAATGTAACCACCCTGTACAGTGCTTGGAGTAGTAATAACTTATGCTGTTAATAAGTTGGCAGAGCTCAAACTGATGAGCACGACTTTAGAGATATAAAAACTTATACTGCCATCATGTTGGCAGTCTTTAAGGTAATGCACAGTGTTTGGAACGGTAATAACTCATGTTGCCAACAAGTTGCAGTTGTTAAGATAACGTGGGGTAAACGACCCAGTGTTTGATCGGTTAAGAATTTTTTAATGTCAGTGTTTGATCGAGCCATATTATTTCTCTTGTAGATCTCTGACCCTTTAAGTAATATGATCAAGGTATCACTAAACACACATTTGATTTATTTAAAGTTACCATACATATAAAGTATATCATCATGACGTAATATTTTCTTAAAATTATAACGGGAAAAGGTATTTCGTATTTAGTGTTTGACCAGTTTGGTTATGTTGCTTGACATGTGGCCAAAGTTAGATTCAGATTCGAATCTGAAGCAGACTCAGATTAATTTTTTTTAAAGTCGACGAAACAAATACCTATAATGAACAGTAAATAATTACTTTTCTTATTATTTAGGGAATGTGGCACTCTGAAACCATGTTAGAAAATTAACCTAACGATTTTTTAACCCCTCTGCAAGGGGCAGACAGAGATTTAGAGGGGGAGCTAGGGTGAACAATTTAAAGTATGTCACTCTGAGGTGTGAAAAGTGAACAACCATTTTCTCAAAATCTGGGAAGTGTAGCACCTTGAAGCCATATTAGAAAATTCACCTAACCCTCCTAGAACTCCTATGCAAAGAGACACACAAAGATTTAGAGGTCGGGGCGGGGGGTGAATAATTTAAGTTAAGACGGTTGTGTGTTCCTTTGCAAAGGAGTTCTAGGAGGGTTAAGTGCATTTTCTAATGTGGTTCCAGGGTGCTACACTTCCTAGATTTCGAGAAAAAAATTATTTACGTTTTACACCTAAAACCGAATTAGTTTAAATTATTCAACCCCCGCCCCCACCTCTAAATTTTTGTGTGTCCCTTTGCAAAGGAGTTCTAGGAGGGTTAAGTGAATTTTCTAATATGGTTCCTGGGTGTTACACTTTCTAGATTTTGAGAAAGAAATTATTTACATTTTACACCTAAGAACCACTTATTTTGAATTGTTAACCGCCGCCCCCGTGTGTCCCTTTGCAGAGGAGTTCTTGGAGGGTTAAGTGAATTTTCTAGTGTGGTTCCAGGGTGCTACACTTCCTAGATTTAAAAAAAAATTATTTACGTTTTACACCTAAAACCGAATTAATTTAAATTATTCATCCCCCGCGCCCACCTCTAAAGTTTTATGTGTCCCTTTCCAGAGAAGTTGTAGGAGGGTTAAGTGAATTTTCTAATGTGTTTCCAGGGTGCTACACTTCCTAGATTTTGAGAAAAAAATTATTTACGTTTTACACCTAAGAACTACTTATTTTGAATTATTCACCCTCCGCCCCCACCTCTAAATTTTTGTCTGTCTCTTTGCAGAGGGGTTAAAAGGTCACTAAGTGAATTTTCTAACATGATTTCAGGGTGCTACATTCCCTAAATAATGAGAGAAATAAATATTTATTTTCATTATAGGTATTTGTCTAGTCGACTGTAAAAAAACGAATCTGAATCTGCTGGAGATTCGAATCTGAATCTAACTTCAGCCACATTTGCTTGACCAATAATATCTAGTCTTTGACCTTAAAACAGTCAATGTTTGACCGATTCTTATTATAATATGCACATTCATTATTTTTTCCATACTATCTTGTTCAATTCATATATTCAATTGTATTTTAAATAATTAGTAATAAAAAACAAAATATTAAACCCGTTTTTATTTAAGAAAAAAATGCAAAAACTAGATAGAACAAGTTATACTACAAAACATCATCACTTTTAATAACGTTTTGGTCATTTCTAGTTTCTTCCGCTGGGTGTCATACTTGGGTGCCTCCACTTTTATTTCTCTTTAATTTTTTCTAAAACTTCACCAGGGATCACAGAACCGTTATAATTAACAATGAATTACTCTCCTACTTCGACAACACAAAAAGAATTGTAGTCAAATTGTCCACAACACAATTTGACTGCAATTCTTTTTGTGTTGTGTTTGTAGTTGCAAGTTTCTAGACCACTTTTTTTATTCTTTTTCGTGTTTTTTCTTCCTTTGCTTTTTCTAATATCGTTTTTGCTTCTTCCCTTCTTAAGTGGTACCGTTGCCATTCTAGCGATGCATCATCCGTCGGAATGTTTTCTTTAAGCTTTCGTTTAACAAATTTACTGTTGGCTTTATCAGACCAAAATAATGTTTTTTCATCTAAAGGTATTACCATATCAGAGTTTTCTAATAAATCAATGTTCAAATTTTGTATACAATCGTTAAATTTATCTATTTCTTCATTAACATATAGATCAATACCTGATTCCAATGCAGTTCTATTAGTTAAATCTGTGTAATGTGTTTGAACAACAGTATTCTCATCAGATTCTAGCTTTTCTTCTTCATGCACTATTACACTCTTCGGTTTCTTTAGTATTTTTCTTTTGTTCAATTTATTGTTCTGCGAAGTCTTGACATTTTAATTTTAAACCTTTCCAGAGGTAAAATAAATTTGTGTCTTCTGTGCATCCTCCCCTCACATCTCCACTTATTTTAAAATTCCTCAGTGTCTCTGATCTCATCTCTTTATCCATGTATTGTAGAAAATCAAAAGCTTTGTTTTGAACAGGACTATTTTCTAGATACTCTAGATATTGCTTTCTTCTTTAAAGTATTTTTTTAAATTAATGCTATTCTCGTCAAAAGGACAGAATCCACATGTCCTGAAAGTATTTAAAAGGGTTGTTTCTTTATTCTTGACACTGTCAAGAGCACGTTTTAAAACAGGAGCAAAATGTTCTTGGCTTAACTTTTCACCAAGATTTTTTATTTTCCATTTGTGTATTGCTTGTTTCTATTTCAATTTTAATGGACGAAAAAACCAACTTCTAATGGCTGTAAAATATGTGTTGCATTTGGGTGCAAGCATACCAAAATAATTTGGTTCTGACTACAAAATTGGCTCAAGGTAAGATGTGACACATGCCCATCTACATATAAAATTATAGGCAATTATATTTTGACTTGACTACCCATTGTAAAAAAATAAAAAATGGCCCTGTTATCCAACTGCCTATCCGTTCTGCCTATTCCCCAATCTTTAGGCACTTTCTCAACAATTTTTTTGGCAATCGTTTATAGGCATAATCTACGATAGAAGACGCAATGTCTCCCGCAGTATTGCATATAACCAATCCTGTAAGGTATTTTTTTCATCATTTCCAACAAAATTGTGGAAATATATGGTGTATATTTCGTTCTCATTTTTTTGCAAGTATTGTGTCGTCTTTTGGGTTAAAAAAAAACGCTCTCATCACAATTAAAATTTCTCTTAGGATTATTCAATATATGCAATAAATTGTTAGTAACTAAATAAGATTTAACTTCTGCAAACCAACGCTTTAACGAAAATTCTATGACACGAGCTCAGGATATAGTAAGATTTTCAAATAATAGAATAGATACTTCTAGATGTCGCGATAAAAATCCCTTAAACCACGTGTTTCCTGGCCTTCGGTCCATGCAATTATAAATGTTTACGCGTTTTAACTCTTTTGACATAATTTGAACACTATCCAATAACTGGGTTTTTGTAACAGAAAAACCCCTATCTACTGAATAAAATAACCATTTAAGTAATACTTTTTCTTCATCAAATTTAAAAAATGGCTGGTGCCCACTTTCCTCTGCATTGCCGTTTTCCTTTTCTTTATAAACAAGGTACATTAAAAATCTTGGCTGCTTTTTATATGATAAACCTCTGCTGTTTACGTCAAGAGCCTTTTGAATCTTTGATTTTTGTTGAGCCTTTGATATAGAATTTCCATTTTTTGATAATTGATCACTAGAGAAGTCGGTATTTGACCAACCTTTTATATTTTTAATTTTACGGGCAGATAAGTGCTTAAGTGCGTTATATTATTTTTATTGTTATAAAAAGATTTTAAAAATAGAAAGAATCTAATATTTACACATATTTATTTTACGCTTAAATATTTATAAATTTTAAAATCGGTTAAAAAATCTTAATATTCGGGCTCCAATATTTAATCTAAAGAAGAACCAGTAATTGACCGCACATTTAAACTGCTTGTATCTTACTTGTAAAGTGTAAAAGTTTTGGTCAAATACTAAACAATTAAATTTAAATAGGAAAACATAAGCTTTAAAAACAGATATTACACATTGGCACAACAACTAGCTCATTAAAACTACCTTGTTTGGAAGAACGTCTAAGCATAAAAATTATGCTTAAACCTTGTTTTTGGTGCCAGCTGGAGAAAAGTCTGGCGTCTATTTATTGATTTATTTATATTTACTTAAATATTCCTTGGTTCCTAATTTTTTACATTTTTTACAAAAACGGTCAAACACTGACTGACGGTCAATTACTGGTGTTTTACCTTATTGCAAACCAGTTGACAACTTTCAAAATGATGGGTAAGACTTTGGAGACATAACAACTCATGCTGCCAACAAGTTGACAGACTTGAGAGAATTGATGAACAGGCCTTTGGAGACATAACAGCTTACATTGCCAACTTGTTGAAAATAATGTAGTGTTAGGAACACCGATACCTCATGCTGCCAACAAGTTTGACTTCAAATTGATGAGGAGGACTTTTGATACAAAACAAATGCTGTGAACAAATGGCGGTCTTTAAGATAATTTATAGTGTTTAGAAGAGTAATAGCTCATACTGCCAACAAGTTAATGGTTATTTTTTATTGATATGCGGCTTTATTCGAAATATCAATTAAAAGTCGAAGAATCATCAGATGTGAAATTTCACCAGATCTAGCAACAATACTTATGGTATTAACTACACTTCTTTTCGGGACAATTGTATATGCAACCAATTAATCAACTATGAAAAATGAATTGAATAAATATTAACATTAGCCATAACTTTTAACGCAATAATTGCTATTAACGCAAAATCTGAGATATAAATTCTTATTTTGTTGCTAATTGTTCATCATTTACATTATTTCTTACTTTACGTAAATAGCATACAGAATGTAGTTAAAATACTTTCAGGACGTCGTCACGAAGTTATTGTTAATGTCATCATGTTCGTGATGATCGTTTGGAATTTAAATTTATTTTCCCTGTTTATACAAATGCGCATCCATACAACAGGATGGTATTTATGGAGCTATTCGTGGATGTTTACAGCTAGAATATACTCTGTTATTTTACACTCCGCTGCTTTAATGTATGATATTTTATTGCAAAATAATCTTAAATTTTGAAAGATAAGTTTATGTTAAGTTTCAACGTCCATCAACGGCTGAAATGAAGTGATAAGGGATAATAAAATGTTTAAATCTTAATCTAAATTTAAAGAAATATTATGAAATTGGTTGCTTTCAGGTCGCCTATTATTCCCACATAGAAATGATTTGCACTTTTCTAAATTATTCAAGGTAAACTTTACGAATATATGCTAACCAGCAGAATCAATTTAAGAAATCTTGATTGAAAATTAAAATTGTTGAACGTTGTTAATCAAAAATTTCCATCATTATCCTCGGCTGAATACTGAAATAAATATACAACTTTAAATAATGATATATTTCAATATTTTATAATCATGTTATTTCTTATTCCTTTAATCTTATAACAAATTAAAAAGTGAAATATTTATGGAACGTAATTGTAATAGAAGGGTATTTAGTTTATCAAGAAAATCTGTGTTAAATATAAAAAAATAGGCTGTGTATAGATAAAATTGTGCAAGTTGTACAATCGTGAAAACGCATGCGTTGAAATACATAGGGCATATAAAGCGGAGTCTTAACACGCTGCAACCCGTATTTCAAAGTTGTCATTCCCATTTGTTGTTGTGTGAGAAGAGGTGCTTCATAACTTCAACATGGCAGGACGTGATAAAGCCGCAAATCAATTAAATGATCAAAAAACCGAATTGCAGGTAAATATTACATTAAGAAAATTAAATAACAATGTTTCAATAAAAAAAAAGTAGTTAATTTTTTTGCTATTAATCGTCTGTTTCAAATGGAATGTATAATGTAGTTTGTGTTATTTAAAATGCAAAACTTTGGAAAACAACAAAATTTATGTTAGTTTAGATTTAAAAATAACACTATTTAAATCATTGTTTATAAATTTTTAATGAACGGTTACATAAAATAAATATAGATATGGTGAGGGACTGATTGGGTGATTCTTTGATATGAGTTGTTGGACATTGCGACGCTCATAGATTATGCTTAAAAAATAATCTTTATCTTGGGAGACTTGACCTTTATATAGACCTCTGGGACAAACATCTAAGTGATTTTATTTTAACCGGCGATTACATATTCTAACAATCTTATTTATTTATTTTTTGAATCTTGTTAAATCATTCTCAGGTCAAGTTCATTTTGTTATTTCTTTTACAAAAAGATCATTTAGAAGGCAACAGGTTTCTACCGTTACTTCGAACTTGTCCGGCCACTTTGAGTTTCTACTGGGTTAAAGTAGGTCTTTCAAAATTGCTTTCACGAATGATTTAACAATAATATTAATCTATTCTAAAATGGCAGAAAATTTTTCAAAAATCAAAATAATGAGTCTATACTTAGTTTGAAAACGTCATGAAATTAAATTCTAGAATAATTTTGATTTAATTGATTTAATTCGTATTATTTCATAATCGGGGTCAAAGATTCATGTTGAGTAATGGTATGGTTAATGTAGTTATGTTAATGGTTTAACACTATTTGATCGGTTAATTTAAAAAATGAATTTAAAATATTTTCGAAGCGTGTCCTTTTTTTGACTTGTTAAATAACGTTAATAAAACTTAATTTAGCGCGGGTTGTTAATTAATATTTAATTGTTATTGTAAATAAAATATTACTAAAAATGTGGTGTTGTGTGAAAAAGTTTGTAAATGTTTTTATTAAATTACATAAAAATATTCGTTACGTAATTTATAAAAAATTTTTTACTAAAATCAAATTTTAAATTTAATCCAATGATCTAATTTTATTAGCTTATAAAACCTCAGAGTTATCTCTGGTATGTTATTTTTTAATATTTTTCAATAACTTATCTTTTTTTTAATTTATAAAATCTTCAAAAAATCAAAAACAAAACGGAACTTACTGACTTTAGCTACAGCTTTAAAACATTCAAAGCATATTGAAATGAACCATAACTTATTATCAATACATTTTAAAAGCTTTTCCCAAAAAAAAGAACATGAATAAAAATACGATTATTTACCAAATGCATTTTCCCGCTGTTGAATACACCAATGACATTATGATTAACTTTTAAATGGCTGTACATCTATATTTGGATATAGTAATTCTACAGAATGTCCAGATGTTTAGTAAGTACAACTGATCATGTGAAAATATGGCACTTGTTATACGTATTTGGACATGTCGACGTCAATATTATTAGTAATGGTGTTTAATTTGGAAAATTGTTTTACATGACCTTGCCAAACTATTTATACATATAATTACCAACGTTAATTGTATGCATTTGCAAAACTCGATCCACCTAACAACACAATTTCTTTGTTAGTTTTTACAATAGGTGTGATCAAATAAAAAACTTAGCACTAAACCTACCATGACGGGTCAAATGACCCATTTTAAACTTTTGGTGAGAATTTCTTGAAAATGACATTATCACATCGCCTTTTGCCTTTATGACTTTTCTCAAAAAATAAATCAAATGTCCAAGAAACACTCCTTTCTTATTATTTTTTCCGAGAAAAATATGTATCTTCTCTTCGCTAACTACCACCATTATATTTGACCCGTGCAAAGATTCTTTAGTTTGATTTGTATTTCTTGTGTTACAAAACCGTTGCATTGAACGTGTTTGCTAATATATGATATATTATGCTGCATTGTGTAATATGTACTGTTGGCTGATCGATGAAGAACTAATTTCTCAATTTCTATTTTACCCGACGCGAGTTTTTCGAACAGCATATATTTTGAATTGAGGCTTGATGCTGTTTATAGAAGGCAAGAAATGCTTTTAGAAGACTTGATATTTCTTCTAGAGGACATGATTTATTTCCAAAAGATTTGATATTGTTTCCAGAAGACCTAAAATTTCATCCGGAAGACTTGATATTGCTTTTAGAAGATTAAAAATGCTTCCAGAAAACTTGATATTGCTTTCAGAAGACTTGAAATGTTTCCGGAAGTTTCCATACTGCCTCTGGAAGACTTCATATTATTTTCGGAAAACTTGAAATGCTTCTAGAAGCTTTTAAATACTTCCACAAGACTGGAAATGTTCTAGAAGACTTGATAATGCTTCCAGAAAACTGAATATTGCTTCTAGAATACTTGATATACTTCCAAAAGACTTGAACTGTTTCCAGAACACTTGATACTGCCTCTGGAAGACTTGAAATCTTTCTAGAAGACTTGTCACAGCTTCTAAAAGACTTGGTACTGCTGCTAAAAGTCATGATTCTGATTCTAGAAGACTTGAAATGTTTCTAGAAATTTGAAATACTTCCAAATACTCGACACTGTACCTGAAAGACTTCATACTATTTCCACAAGCCTTGAAATATTTCTAGTAGACTTGATATTGCCTCTAGAAGACTTGAATTGCTTCCAAGAAGGCTGGATGTTGCTTCTAGAAGATTTGATGGTTCAGACGACTTCAAATGCTTCCAGAAAACTTGTAGTGCTCCAGAAAACTTGAACTGCTTCCAGATCACTTGATACTACTCCTGGACGACTTTATAGTGCTACCAGAAGACTTGAAATGTTTCCAGAAAACCTGCAATACTCCAAAAGACTTAATACAGTTTCTAGAAGACTTGATATTTACAGAAAAGTTAATATTATCTCTGGAACATTTTATCTGTTCCCAACAGACTTTATATTCCTTGCAAAAAACAAAATATTTCAACAATACTTGAAATGTTATCAGAACACTCGATACTGCCTCTGATAGACTTTAAATGCCTGTAGTGGACATGATATTGCTTCTAGAGTCTTCTATAAGGCTTGAAATGCTTCTAAAAGGTTTGAAATACTTCCAGTATACTTGATACTGCTTTCAAGAAGGCTTGATAATGCTTCCAGAAGTTTTACAATGCTCCAGAAAATTTGAACTGCTTCCAGATCACTTCATACTAATCCTGGACTAATTGATACTGCTTCTAGAAAACTTGAATTGCTTCTCGAAGACTTGCAATACTCCAAAAGGCTTAATACTGCTTCCGGAAGACTTGAAATGATCTAGAAAACTTGATATTATCTCTGGAAGATTTTATCTGTGTTCAAAAGACTTTATATTGCTTCCAGAAGGCTCAAAACACTTCCAGAAGACTTGAAATGTTTCCAGAAGATTTGATATGCTTCCAGAAAACATAATACTGCTTCTAGAAAACTTGATATTACTTATAGAATACTTGAAATGCTTCCAGCAGGGTTTGATATTACTTCTAGAAGATTTGATAGTTCTTTCAGAAGACTTCAAATGCTTCCAGAGGACTTGCAATGCTCCAGAAAACTTGAACTGCTTCCAGATCACTTGATGCCAATCTTGGACGACTTGATACTGCTTCCAGAAACTCAAAATGGGCAACAAGTGCAAAATTTAATCGGGATAAACGGTCCACAAGATGTGTTAATTAAAAGAACTTTTTTAAACGCTAATACTTCGATTGTAAAATGGAAAAAAATTGAAGAAAAAATGTTAAATATAAAAAACTTACTTGTTACTTGAAGCCAACAATCATAAAAAATCGTCATAAACCTTATTTAAAAACATTGAACACATTAAAACATTTTAAAAAACTGAGTTTAACTTTTAAAATTGTAAATTACATGGCAGAAATTTTTGGCAAACAAAATGGAGCAATGAATTGCTATAAAAGCATAAAATTTAAGAAATCTATAATGAAGTTATACATACAAATAGGGTGAATTAACCCATTTTGGCACATGGTGATCATGTTAAAATTTCTCTTTTATTGCATTTATACGATTTACTTATTACCGTGGTCTACTACCAGAATATATATTTTCCAAAAGTTATTCCTTTATCAAAATTAACTCTTATGAGACTCGCCAAATAATAAATGCTTTGTGAACATTGTGCTCAAACTATTATTAATACATTTGTAACTTTTTTGCCAATTTATACAGGGTGTCTCACGTAACTGGTTCATTAGAACTTTTTTAGGTTCCACTATTCGTAGAGACTTGAAATTTTGGTAACATGGGTTGTTCATTCCGATCTATTAATCTAAAATATTTTCAAGATGGCCACCACTTCCGATCTACCGGAAGTAGACCTCAACTTCGTTATTTTAAATGGAATGCTATAGTTTTTATTAAACCATCCAATTATACGTAAGAAAATATGTTGACTTTGATGACAGTTGTTAGTACCTAGCGTTTTTTGTTTTCGAGTTATTTTGATTTTAAGTGTTTTTTGGTAAATATCACGATGCTATTTAAAAGCACATATCTCAGCCAACGTTAATTCAAAAACGTTTTGCATTGGTACGATAACTCTTCATATGCTGTTAAACAGATTGTCACTTGTTGTATCAGTATATCTTATACAGGCTGGTTAAAAATTGAGTTACCGTTTCTCTGTATTCAATTGCGTGAAAGTCGAAAATTTTAAATGGAACGCCCTATATTTTCATAATCTATCAGAAAGGGAATTTAATTATATACAAATTATCTATAAACATTCCTATACCTATTTATTATAGTTTTCTTGCCATTGAGGAATTTATCAAAATCATACGTAAAATGCTAAAAACCGTTTGTGTTTTTGTTAGAAGGCCATGACATTTTGACAGTTTTTTGTTTAATTTATTTAAATTATTATTAGTATTATTTCCACAATGAACTGCGATTGAATAAACTTTAGATAGCTAGCTGTTATTTACAAAAAATAACCACATAAATACCGAATAAATGAAACAATGAAAACAACAATTTAATGACAAAAATTAAAATCAATGACATTAAAGAATCAAAAGCTTCAGGTTATAAAAATAAATTAAGGAATTTAATTCTCTACAAATTATCTAGAAACTTTCTTGTGCCTATTTGTTCTAGTTGCCCTCATATCTGAAAATTAATGGACGCATGCAATGCTGGAAAGCTTCTGGTTTTATGTTATAAAGCCATGGAATTTTGTCAGCTTTTCATTCATATTTATGTTACTGTTGTCATTACTTAGTTGTGTCATCACTTACTTCTGTTAATGCCTTTGAATATCATGGCGAATTATTCCAACGACAACATTTTAAATTCGTTTTGTATTCATGACGGATGTAATAAAGTTTTGGATAGGATCTGCTTCTTAGTTTTGGAAAGATCAAAATAACAAGAAACCATAAATCTCTATCACCAGCAGATTAAGATAATGGAATAAATGTTTTGTCATATTTTGTTGCTTTACCAAATTCTTCGATAACAGGTTCTCAGGACTATTATGCCCATCATTTTGTCGAATATTATACGCCATATTATTGTTTTTCGTTGTTTCATTTATGCGTTCTTCTGTTGATTATTTTTGGTAAATAAAATCTAACAAACTAAAGTTTATTTAATCACAGATCATTCTAGAAATAATGCCAATGATAAATTAAACAAATTAAACGATAAACTGTCAAAATGTCATAGCCTTCTAATAAAAACTGAACGGCTACCAGCATTTTGTGTAGGATTTTGATAAAATGCTCAATATGAAGAAAACTATAATAAATAGGTATAGTAATGTTTATAGATGATTTGTAGAGAATTAAATTCCCGTTTTGATAGGCTAAAAAGATATGGGGCGTTCTATTTAAAATTTTCGACTTTCTCGCAATTGAATACAGCGAAACCGTAATTCAATTTTTGACCACGCTGTATAAGGTACACTGATATAACAAGTGACAATCTATTTGACAGTATATGAAGAGTTATCGCACCAATGCAAAATGTTTTTGAATTAACATTGGCTGAGATATGTGCTTTTAAAGAGCATGGTGACATTTGCCAAAGAACACTTGAAATCAAAATAATTCGAAAACAAAAAACGCTAGGTACCAATAACTATTATCAAAGTCAACATATTTCCTTACGTATAATTGAATGGTGTAATAAAAACTATAGCATTCCATTTAAAATAACGAAGTTGAGGTCTACTTCTGGTGGACCGGAAGTGGTGGCCATCTTGAAAATATTTTAGATTAATAGATCGGAATGAACAACCCACGTTACCAAAATTTCAAGCCTCCACGAATAGTGGAACCTAAATAAGTTCTAATGAACCAGTTAGGTGAGACACCCTGTATACATTTATTTGAGAATGCATATTGCAAGTTAAAATTTTATATTAAAGATTAGGACTTTTTACTTGTTGTTAATTTTTATTATTATCGATACCAGTTTTGAGAAACCTAGTTTCCCATCATCGGTTGAACCTGGATATAAATATAATGCTGTTTCCGAAACTGAAAGATAGAAAAAAATTAATAAAACATGTAATATAAAATTTGCGAAAAGATAAATGTTGTTAACCACTTGTTACAAAAGATGGAGTATTATAACTAAAACATTGTATGGGCATCTTTTTACGAATAACTCAGTATCGTAACTTTATTTTTTTTATAAAAACCATATGGATTAAAATAATTCGTTTTTATCTTGATAACAAACATATACAGTTTGTTAGAAATATTTCTAATAATTATTTAAGAATTAGCAAAAATTTTTGTTTTTTTCACAGGATTGTTTGTATGTATTTAATAACTAACGTTGCTATGATAATAACTTTACTGTGATCAAAAAACATTCAAAATTTTCTATTAATTCATTTAAATTTTCATGACCCATTTTATACAAAATATTTTTTATATGTATGATCCCCAAAGAAAGAATTGACCATCTATGATCTAGATTGCCTTTTTTTCCGATCTAATTATTGCCAAAGTTTACGTTTAAAAATTCACTAATACCCCTGGCATTGTGCTACGTTATGTTGAAAACATAGTATTTGTAACATATTCAACTTTTTTTTTTTGCTAGATACTATATCCTAAAATTCTTACAAGAGCACACCATAAATTGAACCTGAATCTTTCTTAAGAAGGTCTGGCTATTTCACGTTTCTCGTTTTCGCAAATTTCTCACTATTTTGCGGAAACAAAGGAAAATGGGATCATGATATATAAGCTAGATATAGCCTATGCGGACAACTAAATTGGAACACCTGTACAGTCACAAACAATTTATTGTATCTTATTGTCAGTTATTTTATTCGAATGTTCTTTATCTTTGGTCCCGTAGGCCGAGATTATGAATGGAAAATAACTTCAAATATGGTGTCGTTATGATAACGTATTATAAATTTAACCTACATTATTTACAGTATTAGAAATGTTTATACCAACAAAAATAAATACATATCGAGGTTTCCACAAGGTTATTTAGATAAAATATGAGCTGATGAAGAAGGTCACTATATCATTATGGTGTCTTATTATTTCTTTGATCTACATAATGATATACATAATCTATTCTTGATTTTCTAAGCTTCAAACAAAATATTGTTTTTATAAATCCCTGTTCCCAATGTATATATACATTTATCTAATATCTACGAATTACGGAAAGTTTGAGTTTTTATTTTTGTATTCCTTTATTGTATACATATAATCTACATGCGATGTTGCGTATACAGATATTTGTCACGAAATGCACAAAAGAAATTTAAACACGAAGCAACTAATTCAAACAGCATACTGAAATCTTATAGTTCTTGTTCCAACACAAAACTGACACTAAATTATTCGTTAATTTTGGATAAAATCAAAGAAAGACCGCTTCAACTTAAATATTTTCTCTTCTTTAATACTATTCAATCTTCGCATCACTAAATATCGCTAATAACTGTTGGTGTGTTAATAGGTGATGTTGAAAATGCCTTCGATGCATTAACTAAAGAAAAATTAGATAACATATTCTTGACACTGCATAAGTGTATGGAGTCAATCACGATGTCCTCAAAAGGGAACAACTATAAAATTGAGTACATGAATAAAGTAAAACTTCGCAGCGCAAGACGTTTATCTTTTTATATTATGTGCAACCAAAGTGACATTAAGACAATTGAATAGTGTTTAAATGTGTAAACTTTTCATTAATGTATGTATAAATTAAGTTATAAATTGAATTACTAATTTTATAAGCACATATAAAATAGTTTTCAAAGTTTCATAGATTATAGGTAATTATAGTATATAGCAGTATTCATTTATCGCTATTATTCTTATTTTCATTTGATGATTTATTAATGAGTCGATTTTGACAGCATCACAACATTTTGAGAACATATATACTGTTCAAAAGATGAGTATGCAACATTTCAAGAAATAAGTTTATTTTTTGTCATACATGTTATTCATAACGTGAAGAAGTATTTAATTATGAGGAGAAATAATTTCAACAATACTTGCTTCTTCTTTACATTTGATGTCCCTAAAGTAAACTCTCCATGAAAATTCTGATCTTTGTTTGGATTTGTTGTCCTACACGTATTATTCAAATCATTTCTAATTATCCTATTTAGTTATATCAGTTAAACTTATGATACCAAAATGTAATGATGAGTAATTCATCATGCTCTCGGGGTCTATAACAAAATATATTCGAACATTAGCTTTGGTAGTTTGACTTTAATTTCAAAGAATAATTAGGCGGAGATTAAGCAAAACGCAGAATAAGGGAATATATGTTGCAAAATAAAAACTGTTGTTAAGTGACAATAATCCCTCTTATTATGTCTAACATATATTCTGAAATATCTCTATTCACATGTTTATGTTAAAAGGGTTACATGTTCTCGGTATTAAAGTAATTGTAAATAGGAACAATTATTGTTATGTGCTATAGTTCATGTTGGAATAAAGGTTTTCTATTAGAGGGAAATCCATTTAGGATCGTTAAAAAACCCTTTTTTAAGTATTTTTTTAATAATTCTAAGTATTTCAGTCAAAGTAGCGTATTTTCCCTGCGCGCGTTCTTTTCAGTACGCTTTTACAATTAGTTACACTTATCATTCATT
Source organism: Onthophagus sagittarius (assembly GCA_036711965.1). Classification (NCBI taxonomy): domain Eukaryota; kingdom Metazoa; phylum Arthropoda; class Insecta; order Coleoptera; family Scarabaeidae; genus Onthophagus; species Onthophagus sagittarius. The sequence goes on from JASERS010000001.1 coordinate 52,880,117, forward strand.
AATTGTGAGTGTATAATATCTATAAATTCAGGAAACTACAACTAGATTTGAATAAACTGTGCCATTAGTACTACAAGGTTGGGCTTGTCAGTATAATAAGCCTTTCTTATTGATTTATTTAAAAAAATATAAGTAGTGTAATATTTGGATAACATCTTTAAGTTGCGTTTTGAAGAAAGCTTTGGTTAGAGGTATTAATGCTAGATTTTTCTACCGCTTGTGGAAGTATGAATAATGATCTAGAACAGATCTTTGATGTAGGTTTTCGTTATCTGCATTAGTAATCATATTCAGTACAGTTTCTTGTTTCATGCCCTTTAGACTTTCCAATTAAAACTGTTGTGTCGTGTCGCATTCATCACGATTTTTCTCCGGATTTTTTGTTAGACTTTGTTCTTTTTATTCAATCTACCTGTTTCGATTTTTTCGCGTTGTACATTTTTCTTCCTTTCCTTTGTCATGTTTTTGGCTTTTGTAGTGAACTAAGGTTTATTATGTGCGTTCCTGAAGCTTTTTTTATACCTTTGCATAAGTTTTTTTTTGGGATTGTCAAATAGAGACGCCCAAACTGCACCAGTTTGGGCACTCATACATGTACATAAATAGCGAATATGTGGATGCCCTCTGAGTGGATGAGAATTTTCTTTCTCAATTCAGTTCTAGCATTCTAGAATTGCAGTTCTACAATGGTTTTTTTTGAGTTGCCATTCATTCATAGTTTGAATCTTTTCAAAATCGGTTTTTATCTCGTCGCCTACGCTGTCAAAGTATTCTGTTTGGTTTAGAATAGCATATGCCTAGTTTACATCGGTAAAGTTGAGTAAATCTGATGAAGAATCTTCAAAAATTTCATCAAAAAAATCTGATGAAGATTTCCTACCACTAATTTGAGATCTGCTTCAATGTTAGCAGACTACAGCACTCTTATATCTGCTATTTGCCGGGGAAAGAACATACGGTTAGTAATGGTATAGTATATTGTGCATTTACTGTTTTTATTGTCATAGAAAACGTATTTATGTTGATCATTATTCTGCTAGCAATTCTGTCTTGAAAGCCCTTCAGACTAGTGATGGAGCGGATAGTGATTTTACCAAAAACTGAATATTGAATATCCGGCATCATCTTCATCCGGTTGTTGGTCATATCTGACCGGCCATTATGTGTCAGTTTCAAAATCAGTTTTATATCATATGCAGGTATCCGTTATCTTCTGGATTAGAGGAATGATGTAGAATATATATTGATAAAATTGTTAAGTGACTTGTATAGGAGAGTATGTATATTTTTCAAAGCAGAACTATACACGAATATCTCAATTCGTTTTGAGATATCTTTTGAGATAAATTTGTAGCATTATATAAAATAAAAATTTCCTTATTCAATTTTGAAAAATCGTAAAAAAAAACAAATTCTTATGATAAATTGTTGAAATTTTTCGTTACTTACAAAGAAATTTGAAAAGGTTCCGATTGATTTTTGAAATCAATCGGAACTTCTATTAAATTACGAAGACAACAATTTGGTCTAATGATTTTCGAAAAATCATAAAATTCGAATTTTTAAGATATGTTAATGAAATTGTGTTGGTTTGTAGAGAAAAGCATGTACTTTTTCATGAACAAAACAGCATTTAAAAAACTGTATTCGTTTATGAAATATCATATTTTGAACTAGAGCAGATATATAGCATTTCATAAAACTAACAATTTATTTCAATTACTTGTAGAAGGAAAATATTTAAAGACCTGCCTTAATATCCGGAAAAAACAATTCCCAAAAAGATATTTAACAACTGTCCGGTATCCTGCCAGATTTAAAAAAACTAACCGGATAGTTCCCGGATATCCGTTCCACCTCTATTTGAGATTAAAACCAAAAAGAAGTAATGTTTTAGATAAATCATCGTTTCAAGTTTTTGACCACAATAATGTAATCTTTTTTATGTAATTATGTCGTTTTGATTTAGATATTACATTACAAATACGAAAATATTTTAAGTATCAAGATAAGTGTTGTATAATTAAAAAGTAAATGATATCTGGTATCTTAACTGATAATTTTAAATGAAGTGTTGTTATTGATTTTGCCACATTTGGTAACGTAATTACAACTCGTTGATTGAAATTCTTATGGTATACGTCTTTGAGATTAAAATTAATCGATTGACAATGTTAATCTGTAAATAAATTTAAAATTTGCATTTTCTAGAACAACATTCTCATCATACATATTAATCAGTCTATAAATTTTACGTTTTTGTTGATTCATGTTTGTTTCTTTAATTAGTTACTTTAATATTTTAAATGTTTTTAGTTAATATGTTTAGGATTTTGTATTGTTATTATTAATACTTAACGCCACAATAATTATAGGTGCAATTTATATCTCGTCCTTGATTATTGAAAAAAATTTTCTTTAAATTTATGATGTTTGGACAGTTCATGACGCTGTTGATATCAACACATTGTATTTTTTATCAGTAAAGTTATTGATTCCGCTAATAATGCCGTATGTTACATATTGGATTATACAATATTTGTTCTTTTATGCTTTATCTGTTTTTTTTATAAAACTATTATTTTTCACATCAATCATATTTTACTTAGAAAATCCCTTAGAAAAGAAAGATAATGATTAGACCTTAAGTCGATCAAATCTCTAGATCAATAATTTTTATGATTTCTTAAAATTCGACATTTTATGCTCGAATTTTATTTTTATGATAACGTTCTAAATTTATCATCCTCGTTAGAAAAACATTCATTATCCAAATGGAAATTATCAACCTTTTTTTACGTATCACTCTTGAAGGTCAAGTTTTTTGTAAACAAGCTACGCAAAGTTGAGGTTATTATGAAACGAAAAAATTAAAAAAAACAACATAAATTTAAATTATCACACTAATATTTTTTATAACAAATTAAGGGCGATCAAAACGGCCTCTTCCGAGCTATATGCTGCAACAACAATAAAGTGCATGCTGAGGCAAGTAGGAGTTTAGAAAATCGAGCAAAATAGAAAGCCGATAGCTTAATTGCAATTTCTCCTTCTCTGTGTTGTTTTTAATGGTAGAGGATTTTTCTAATCTAATGGGGGAACAACAAAACTGTTCTTTTCTTATCGCTTTACATGTTTTGCAATTTATCTCTTAAAATATAATTTAATGAATCAATAATTAATGACTTATTCTTTATTTTTTAACAGAAAGACACAAGTCCGGCTACAACAGCCCATGGTGTGCCGCTTATCGAAAAAGATGCCGTAATGACTGTTGGTCCAAGGGGACCAATTCTCCTTCAAGATGTTGCCTTTGTTGAAGAAATCGCTCATTTCGACAGGGAGAGAATTCCAGAGCGTGTTGTACACGCTAAAGGAGCTGGTGCTTTTGGTTACTTTGAAGTAACTCATGACATTACAAAATACACTGCTGCTAAAGTTTTTGAAAAGATTGGTAAAAAGACCCGTATTGCCGTCCGTTTCTCAACTGTAGGAGGCGAATCCGGTTCTGCTGATACTGTAAGAGATCCTCGCGGATTTGCCGTGAAATTCTATACTGAGGATGGAATTTGGGATTTGGTCGGAAATAACACACCGATCTTCTTTATTAGAGATCCAATTCTTTTCCCCAGCTTTATCCACACGCAAAAGAGAAATCCAGCCACTCATTTAAAGGATGCTGACATGTTCTGGGATTTTATTAGTTTAAGACCAGAAACAACGCATCAAGTTATGTTCTTGTTCAGTGATAGAGGTATCCCTGATGGATATAGGCACATGAACGGTTATGGATCCCATACATTTAAATTAGTTAATGCAGAAGGAAAGCCTGTGTATTGTAAATTCCATTACAAGACAGCACAAAAGATTAAGAACTTAGACGTCAAGAAAGCTGATGAATACGCCGGAATCGATCCTGATTACGGCATCAAAGATTTGTACAACGCAATTGCTAAAGGAGATTATCCAAGCTGGAACTTTTCGATTCAAATTATGACTTTGGAACAAGCTGAAAAATGCAAATTCAATCCATTCGATTTAACTAAAGTCTGGCCACATGGTGAATATCCACTTATCCCAGTCGGAAAAATGGTGCTTGATAGAAATCCAGTTAACTATTTCGCTGAAGTTGAACAAATCGCGTTTAGCCCAGCTCATATGATTCCTGGAATTGAACCATCTCCCGACAAGATGTTGTTAGGACGTCTTTTCTCTTATGGCGATACTCACCGACATCGTCTTGGTGCTAACTACTTACAATTCCCGGTTAATTGCCCGTTCAAAGTCCGTAATTACCAAAGAGATGGTCCTCAGTGCATGAACAATCAAGGTGGAGCTCCAAATTATCATCCCAACAGTTTTGCTGGACCAGAAAATTGCCCAAGAGCTAAATTACTCTCGCCACCAATCCCCGTTTCTGGTGATGCTAAACGTTACGATACTGGCGATGATGACAACTTCTCTCAACCAAGAATTTTCTACCAGAAAACTTTGAACGACCAAGAAAGGGAACGATTAATTTCTAACATTGTTGGTAACTTAAAGAACGCCAGCGATTTTATTCAAGATCACGCTGTTAAGAACTTCAGCCAAGTTGATGCCACCTTCGGACAAAAAATCGCTGATGGACTTAAAGCTCAAAGACGTCCACATGCTAACCTTTAAAAAATACATTTTAATTTCTTATATTTTTATATGTTACGTTTGGGTGAAATGTTTTTACACAAATAAAGAATAATTCTTAATAAAAGTTTGATTTTATTTTATCACAAATTTATGTTGTTTACCGAAATTTTAGATAAAAAGTTTAAAAACAAGAAGAGGTTACCTTTTTCTTATAAACAACTAACCAAAAAAGATATTTTTGTTTTAAAACCACATTCGTTAGATTTATTTTTCGTGTGAGATGATTAGATAAATAAATATTTTTGTTATTATGTTACAAATATCTTTATAAAAATTTAACAATTTTATAATTCTAATTTGAAATTCCCGCATAATTCAACCGAACCAATAAACGGGTAGAACAGCAACCATTTTTAAAATTGAACCAATGAAATTGTAGGCAACGAACCAATCAAAATCATTAGAAACGATTCAAATGTGCGTTCCATCAGTCAAGTCAATTAACCGCTTAAATATAAGAAATCACCCATTTTTGGGATATTACCGAAATTTAACGCACTTTTACAACAATATAATCGACTAAAATCGCCGTCATAATGCCCTGTGAAATGATAACACTTCAATTAGGCCAATGTGGCAATCAAAGTAAGTGTTATAAAATATTTTAGGTTATGTCCTAATACACAAAAAATTCCATATAATATATTTAGAAATAATCTTATTAATACAATAACTCCGTTTTTAGTTGGTTTCGAGTTTTGGAAACGTCTCTGCGCTGAGCATGGTATAAATCCTGAAGGAATTTTGGAAGCTTTTGCTACCGAAGGAGCTGATCGAAAAGATGTATTTTTTTACCAAGCAGATGACGAACATTACATCCCCAGGGCAGTGTTACTCGATTTAGAACCCCGGGTGATAAATACAATCATGAATTCACCTTATTCTAAACTTTATAATCAGGAAAATGTGTTTTTATCTAAAAATGGGGGTGGGGCCGGTAATAATTGGGCTGCTGGTTATTCTCAGGGTGAAAAATTAAATGAAGAAATTTTTGATATTATTGATAGAGAAGCTGATGGATCTGATAGCTTGGAAGGGTTTGTTTTGTGCCATTCAATTGCTGGGGGAACTGGGTCGGGGATGGGTTCGAATATTTTGGAAAAACTTTCAGATAGATTTCCGAAAAAATTGGTGCAAACTTATAGTGTATTTCCAAATCAAGATGAGATAAGGTAAAGATGAAATGAATGAAAGAGTAGTTAAAATATTTAATCAAAAATACTTAAATATTTTATTTCAATATGGACATTGATAATCCAGATTAAAACAAAGATTATCAAGATAAAGAAATTATTGGGATTGTTGAAATGAAACAACTTTGCTATTGAAAAACATTTTAAAATATTTATTGCAAAACAACTAAAAATATTATTTATATAAACAATATTTGGAACAAGTATATCTTTAAATTAATTTTCAAATATCTTTAAAGTAAATTTTATATTATTTTGTGCAATAACTTTGCAATAACTAACTTGATAACTAAATTTGATTGATCCTTCTAATTCAGGTTCATTCTGAAAGCTATTTCTTTTAATCTTTTTGGTACAAAAATAATCATTGGAAGTGTTATTTTTTTCTACTCACATTACACTCTTAACAGTCTGATTAATAATTTTTAATTGCTGATCTTCATTTTCACAATTATATATTTTCTAAGAAAGGTTAAATATTAAATTTCTAATAACTTGTAAAAGAGATAATTTACAACCAACATTCACAAATAAAAAATATTCAACACATTTAAAATAAAAGGATACTGATAAACTGAAGAGAGAACACATAAATAGCGAAATTTGAATAACGAAAAAAAATCGAACATCTGGTCTCCGAAAAATTGACAGATATAGTATCCAAAATAAAGTCTTTAACGGATGATATAAAAAGCAAGGTCGTTGAACTTGAGAATAAACTGCTTATTCTTGATAGATCATACAGGAAAAATAATATTGTCATATTCAGATTGAAAGCCTCGGAAGATGACTCGGTTACTAATACTACTACCTCAAAACTAAATGAACTGCTAGACCTATCGCTGATTGATTCAGACTTTAATAACATTTATTACTCTAAAAATAAGTCTGTTTTACATGTTGAATTTACGTCATATTTGCGGAAACAACAAGTTAAGGGAAATATCTCTAAATTAAAAGGTAGTGGTGTTTCGATATGTGATGATCTATGTTTAGCGGATAGATTGGAAAGTAAAAGGTTATATGAGGAACTTAGCGTGCCCGTGCTGATGGACACATTGCTCACATTAAAAACAATAAAGTGCACATTGATCATACCGATCTTACTGATGTTACGTCTTTAGCTGTGCTTTCTCTAAATGCCAATAAATTGTTGAATAACACTGAATCCCTTGTAAATGAAACTACCAAGATTGATAAAGGACCCTCGAAACAGCTCTCTCAAAGGGCTAAAGATCAAAGTTCAAACTCTGATCGTCTATTAAGGAAGAAGAAATAAACTCTAAAATTCTATATTAAGCTTTCCTTTGTAATTTCAAATTCTTACCTTTCCGTGGCTTTCGTGTTTTGTTTTTAGTCGCCATAAATAGCCCTATGGTGTGAAGCTATGTGTCCCTGTCATTTTGTTTCCTTTTAACATCTTATAGTAATGCATTTAAAGATTGGTCATCTCACCGTCCGCTCGTTAGCGGCTAGTATGATGGACGTTAGAAATCTGATAGCGGTTAATAACTTTGACGTCTTTGCGATATCTGAGACTTGGTTAACCAAAGATATTCTTACAACTGTTATTTCTGTTGATGGTTACCAGTTTTTTCGCTCTGATCGACACGGTCGCGGCTGTGGCATAGGTATATACTTAAGGAATACCATTCGTGCTTCAATGGAAAAGACCGCAATTTCACCGGTGCTTGAAGAATTATGGATAAAATTTAATATTAGATCAACCACAATTCTGCTTGGAGTGTGTTACAGACCACCCGGATCGAATCAATCCTCGTTTTTGGAGCAAATAGAGGATTCTCTCTCTATGACAGCTGCATTGTCTGATGTGTGCGTATGTACTGGTGATTTTAATATTGACCTTCTAAATACGAATGACGGTCTAACTCGAAAATTTCTTGATTTACTACACTCTTTTAACTTAAGTCAGTATATTGAAGAACCAACTCGAATAACTCCCAATTCGCGTACTTTGATCGATCACTTGATAATGAGTTCGGATGCACCTTTAATCAAGACCTCTACATTCTTCAATGTTATTTCTAACCACCTTGGAATACAGTGTACTCTAAACTTAACACCACCACCGCCTAACAATATTGAATATATCTTTAGGTTATATAACGAATTTGATTATGAGCAATTTAAAAATGATTTATATAAAGTTCCATGGTTTCTAATTTATGATTTACATAACGTCGATTTGAAGGTCGATTTTTTTAATACTAACATTACCAGTATTTTTAATGCTCATGCTCCGATAAAGCAAATTAAGAAGAAGCGGCCCCTGCGCCTTGGCTCACGTATAATATCAGATTGATGATGAAGTGTCGTGACAAAGCTCTCGCTAGATATCGAAAATCTAAACAAGTAAGTCATTATGACTTTTACAAACAAGTGCGTAATGAAACCAATCGCGCAATCAAAAGAGAAAAGTGTGCATTTTACCGATTCCAATTTGCTTCTAATCAGAAAGATAGTAAAGCCATGTGGAATATAATTAATAAGCTTAAGATTTTTCAGCTCTCCCTTCTCTTCCTGTCAATACCCTACCTAACTATAGTCCTCCACCTAGTCAATCACCCACATTTTCATTCCTACCACTCTCGTCTGGAGACATAGTTGAAGCTTTTAAGAGATTGAAGAGTAACTCAGTAGGATGTGATGGTATTGATCTGCGTATGTTGAAGATTTTCCTTCCACTGCTCTTGGATTATATACTCCATATATTCAACTATTGTATAGAAACTTCGACATACCCTACTATATGGAAGGAAGCTCTTATAACACCTGTTCCTAAATCGTCACACATTGAAGACCTCAGAGATCTCCGGCCGATAAGCATTGTGGTAAGACCGTCACTGAAACGACTTCTACCTCTGGTAATTACCGCTGCCACCAGAAATAGTATTTCGCGCTACCTAATTCTTAGTCTGAAGGACTCCTACCTGATCCTATCTATTTAAACAAGATTAAATGGCAAGCGCGCGGTCACTATTTCAGAACCGTGGGTTCTTGCACTAAGGCTCTCAGGAAATGTGAAATAAAACGACAAGTGTTCTAACCACACTTAATCTATATTTACAAAAATAACAAAAAAAAAGTAAGATACAATGTTAATCTTAAAAAAACTACCTACGTGAATATCCGACGTTACTTAAGAGTCAAAACAAAATTAAAAATGAAAATGACCTGTGTGAACCTAACCCTACAGCGAACTCTCGTTGCCCGATAAATGATAGGGAGAACTGGCAAACAGACTTACCCCGGACGTGTATTCCGATCTGGTGGTCTCGGTGATGGGTCGCAACCTGGATCCTGTTGGAATCTTCTCGGGATAATCCGGGAAGACTTCTTCGACACAAACACACCAAATCCTCAAGTGAACACGGTTTCCGACACGACGCAGATGCCCGAATCAGAAGTAAGTTGCCCTTGAAGCTGAGTCAAAGTTCTCGATTTCGACGGGACTTAGAATTGGCGTTAAAGCGAATCTAAGTTTCGGTCTAACAGAGCGCTGGTTGAGTATTGGTTCGAAATTTTTCTAAAAAGATATCTTTCGAAGTTGAATTGAAACTAAGTTCAGAATTCTCTAATTATGACTTGTGCAAGGCCTTAAGTAACCTCGGGTCTTGGAGGGGTGCAAAACCTTCATTAGGCGTTCCCTAACGTCTGAACATCCCCGACACCTGGGGCCAATCCAAAATAAGGGCGGATATTTTACAATAATTTTCTGAGCCAATGAAGGAATTTGTGGAAGGGAAGAATTCCTCGCCCACAAGACCAGAAGATAACATCCGCCACTAACTAATCCCAAAAATCGTCACGTAATTTCCAAACAGTGGAAACCATCAAATTTTTACGTGATCTAACGTCTAAGTTTTTAACGACTTCTTCGTGTCGATTCGCATCTCCCCCATCGAACTGCGGATACATAATTTTTAACAAAATTTAACACGAAGTCTGGTCTCTATACCGGACGTCGTTAACTTGAGACGTGATTTTTAGTTTCCAAAATAACGAAAGGCTGCACTCTAGGAATTTCTAATTCGAATGATTATTTCTTAAAACCGTTAAATAATTTTCGAATTATTACAGCATATTACCCGCCCTCGGGAAGATGTTCGAATTATGTCTCGAGGTGCAGCTGCGGAAGTTCGTGATAACTTCCGCAGCTGCACCTCGAGCTGCTAACTGATAATGATATTTTGTCGCCTTTCCAATCAGGATATCGTCGAGGTTACAGCTGCATGACTGACTGCCTTGTCTCATTTGACTGATGATATTATCCTGAATATATAACAGTGATAACAGGAATGATAACAGTTTTGGTTCTTCTTGACTTCAGTCGCGCATTTGATACTGTTGATCTCCTTACCTTAGCATCTACAATGCGATTAATGGGAATGTGTGGCTCGGCTGTGGACCTAATTACGTCTTACCTACATAGAAGAACTCAGAGAGTAAAGCTTAATGGTGATACGTCTACTGCGGCGGTCCTCACCCATGGAGTGCCACAGGGTGCTATATTAAGCCCATTATTATTCTGTCTACATACAACTTCCATCTCGAAGATAAGTAGTTATTGTAATTACCACCTTTACGCTGATGACACTCAGGTGTATCTGTCATTTAAGCCCAACGAGTTCGCCATATCTTTAAAAAATCTAAATGAAGATATTGATAGATTGTTTTGCCATGCAACTATGTTAAATCTTACAATAAACCTTGCTAAATCTCAGTTGATAGTTTTTGGCCCTAAACAAATCAGAGAATCTCTTTTACCGTCTGTAGTTGTGTTTGTCAATGGCGAACAGATTCCCATGGCCTCTACTGTATTTAATTTGGGCCTACATTTTGATAACTCTCTTCGATTTGAGGAACACTCGTCGTCTATGATCAGAAAGGCGATTAGTGCATTAAAATCAATATATATAAATCGACACCTATTTGATTCCGATACCAAGTGCCTGCTTTGTGACTTTAATACTATCGAAGTTCTCATACTGCAATGTAAATTACAATAATTGCATAAGCAATCAATGTTCGAATCGCATTCAACGCTTGCAAAATTCTTGCCTAAGACTAACGTATGGTATACGTGGAAGACGTGGTGTGTCAGAGGCCCTTAGGCGATCTGGTTCTCTAAATATAAAAAAATAGACGACTGTTGCATGAAGTATCGTTTTATTTGAACATCTTGCGTACAAAGCAGCCTCCGTATCTATTCAACAGGATTCAGTTCCGACATCAACAACATTCACGAAACATAAGACACCCTTGGAACTTGGTCTCCATACCTAGCCACAAATTGGAATTGTTCAAACGCTCTTTTTCCTACAATATGGCCAATAAATTTAATAAATTAATTTATCCAGTAGTGCGAGACTATAGCTATTCACAGTTTAAGTGTCCTTTCATTAATCAGTTACTTGACAATCAGTGATTAACTGTTGTGTAGAAGACTTGGAGATCTTTAGTATATTAAGTTGTTTATCCATTATTTACATTAATCAAATTTATAAAATATTATTCATTTTTGTTATTTTTTTTCTCTTCATTTAATCTTAATTCTATCTTTTCTAAGTTTATTTTGTATTTAATCAGTGGCTTAGCACTTTAATGAGTTTACAATTTATCATTAATACTTTTCTTTTTTTTCAATTAGGATTAAGAAACTTTTCTTTTGTTTGTTATATGCTTTTTTTATTATTAAAAAGGCTAAAATAAGAGCGCCTAAATGCCTATGGCATTGGCGATTTAGTCTTATTGGTACAGTTATCTATCGCAATTTACTAATGTATGAGTAATGTACTACTGTAAATTTACAACTGCCAATAAATTTTATTATTATTATTAAAAAATATGTAGATATTATAAGAAATATGTAAACATTTGAAGAAACGATCTTTGGCATATTAAATACTGAACAAATTTGCTTCAAATTGCTCAAAAAAGTCAAAGGTGTTCCTGATGTTGTGTCAGTTCTGCTGTGAAAGGCGAAACTGAGAATTTCAGCTATTTACTCTGATAGACACTAATGAAATATCGGCCTCAAAGAGACAAAATTCTGCGATTATAGTACAAAATATGATAAACCACATCGACAATTAAATCAGCGAAACGATTAGTTATTCTAATCCATATATCACTTGTTAAAAAACCGACACAAGTCAACAAATTTTGCGATCAAGAATAAACGTCGAGAATAGAGTCCCAGAGTTTCTTGGGAATGATTCTCACCCTCTGAGATATCAGTCAGAATCAGTTTCTTCTAGAATAATTCTCCATGTTATCAGTTCTTTTAACAAGTTCCATGACGATTTATGATAAAAAATCTAAAGTGGCAAGGATTTTATGTTGAAAATGATTAAAATCTGTGTGAATTGATTTAATAATATCTTCATTATTTGTAGAGTAGCCATCATCTAATTTACCATATTAGAATAAAAGAGAGAGATATCAGTCATGAAGAAGGAAATTGTTGGAACTGTTAAAAATTTTATTTCAAGCTTCCATTTCATAACTCCAAAATTAAAAGATATGAAGAGAAGATCTTACGCACATTAAATACTAAACAAATTTGATTCAAAGTGCTTCTTATTTCATTACAATATCTCATTCAATTCTTCAGATACAATTTTTTAAAAAACTTATTGACTTTTATATAAATCATTTTTGCAGAGTTTTGATCAAATAATCATAACTCGGAGAATTTAAAATTTGAAGCAACGATTTTAGGAGTATTACTAAGTCAATTTGCTTCAAAATGCTGCTTACTTCATTGCAATAACTCAATTAATTATTAAGGTATCGTTTTCTTGAAATTGCTTAAGTTTCACCTAATCCATATAATTATGTATTTGCAGAGTTTTAATCAAAATATCATAACCCGGAGAATTAGATATTTGAAGAAACGATCTTTGGCACATTAAAAACTAGATAAATTTGCTTTAAAATACTTTTTATTTCATTGTAGTATCTCAATTATTTCTTGAGATACGATTTTTTGAAATATAAAAAACACATAAAAACACAACGTTTTTAAAAAATTTCTTTTTTGTCTCTTAAATATTTTTAAAGTAAATTTTATATTATTTTGTGCAATAACTTGTAATATTTGATTGATCCTTCTAATTCAGGTTCATTGTGAAAGCTGTTTTAATCTTTTTGGTACAAAAATAATCATTGGAAATGTTATTTTCTTCTACCCACATTACACTCTTAACAGTCTGATTAATAATTTTTAATTGTTGATCTTCATTTTCACAATTATATATTTTCTAAGAAAGGTTAAATATTAAACAAACAACCAACATTCACAAATAAAAAATATCCAACACATTTAAAATAAAAGGATACTGATAAACTGAAGAGAGAACACATAAAGAGCGAAATACGTAGACATTATACAAAACATAAACAATATAGATAGACACAAATATTACGTATACCAGAAACTAATAAAAGTACTAAACTATTTCGAAATCGAGGACATTATAACTACTACATTGGCACAGATAAAAAATAACAACTTTTTTGATACAACCAAAAATAAAATAAAAGGATCGTATTATTACGTAAGAAATGTGACAGTAAGAAACCTGAAACAGACCATAACTATTCCCACTATTTCCATACTGGATTCACCAATCTAAGTACAAGTACATTTGGAAGAGAAGAAATTCAACTTCTTAAAAAGGGAGAGAAATACGCCATAACCAAAAGACCAAATTTATCTCAATTAGCAATAGAATTGGAGATCACTATCAAACATGAAGATGACGAAGACAATATGAAAAGAGATACAATACATACTACAAAATGAAGAGAACAAACAGCCGAAAAACCAAAAAGAACATAACACTAGAAGGGGAAGACGAGAAGAAAGATCATTATAGAATATTAGGAAAAAATAAAAGAACACAACTTAATAATGACAAACGGAGATAAGAACTCAGGTATTGTCTTAATGAAAAAGGATGAATATATAATGAAAACTACTAAATTTCTTAATGACAATAATTTTAAGATTGTTAAGAAAGATCCTACCAATATATTCCACCAAAAAACCAAAATTCTTATTAAGGAAACTAATGACACCTTAGTAAAATTCATCCCACACATATATAATCTCATCCCTATGAACGCTAAAACACCTAGAATGTACAATAAAATAATAATAAATACACAATTAAAAATAGACAAGATTTTATAGAAAGAATTAAACATCGAATTATACCTAAAGACACAATAATGATGTCATTCGACATTAGTAACTTATACACTAATATACCTATAAAAGAGTCCCCTATAATTATTAGAGATATATTAACAGATCAATTAGATAACAATACAGATGTTGAAAATATAATTCAATTATTAAAACATTGCACTAATCAAAACTTTTGCAAATTAACCAATGGGATCACCATTGAGTGGTTTAATTCCAAGCACACCTTAACTAATAATTAATAGTATTATCATTTCATTTCCTGTTAAAATGTAAATTTATGATAGTAAATTTGTGACGTTTGTAAATATCTGACGTTCAAAAATAAATGTCCCAAATGTAGTACTATAAATTTGCATTTTAAAAGGAAATGAAACGATAATACAATTAATTGTTAGTTATGGTATGTTTGCAATTTGTCCATAACAATAAATCAACCATTAATAATACCAAATTCTTTGATTTTCGAGCTGAACGTAAAAGACTTTTACGTCCTGTGAACAAAAAAGTATCGTTTTGACAGTCGCTGAGTACTACACAAAAGTGAATTTTTAATAACAGTTTTCGAAAAATAACTGTTTACTTACGAAATAGAGAAAGAGGGAAAATTGAATTTTCAAGACTTGACATTATTGAGAAGTGGAAATAACATTGAATTATACCTCATCATACCTTTTGATTCATACCACCATTACTCTCAAAAATTAGCCGCAATAAACGCATACGTACATAGAGCCTTCAATTCAAATTATTAATTAATTAAAGCATTTTATTGTTTATTTAATGTACAATTTTTCAAGTCGTCTACCCTCTTCCCTCTTCCCCCCTTCCCACATCTCCGCCTCCTCGCCCCCATCACCTCCCTCATCCATCTTTTACCCTCGCCCCTTTCTCCCAAAACCTGCTTCCTGTCCATTGCCTCCTCCCTTAGCTCACTACACCTTCTCAGCATGTGTTCCAGCGTCTCCTAATCTTCACCACACAGCCTACACCTCCCTTCTCATATCTGTGACTTTTCTTCCTGCCTCTGTATAACCCTGTCCCTATCTCTCAGTTCCCTCCATATTTCGCCTCTTT
Organism: Onthophagus sagittarius; assembly: GCA_036711965.1. Taxonomy (NCBI): domain Eukaryota; kingdom Metazoa; phylum Arthropoda; class Insecta; order Coleoptera; family Scarabaeidae; genus Onthophagus; species Onthophagus sagittarius. Next base: position 52,895,309 of record JASERS010000001.1, read on the forward strand.
CCGCTTTTCTGTTTTCGATGCCATTTAGTGAGTATCCCACCGTTCTATAATATTCTTCCCTGTTTCTTTGCCCATAGATCGGCCTCCTCCCCTTAATTTTCCTCCAACACTCTCCCAGGACCTTGCACTGTGGTCTTGCTTTTATCATCTCCTCATACTTCACCGCTCTTCTCCCCGCCTCCACCCTTACTGCATCCACCTTAACCTCCTCCTTGCCAACCCCAGTAGCCATCTCCAATATCGTATTTGTAATCTTTCAGCAGACCTTGTTTTCTCCATCCCCATACTTCTGCACATACTTTTGCAGAGCTTCATTATGTTTGTTTTCTCGACGTTTACCTCCAACCCCTTCGCCTTAAAATATCTTTCCAGGAATCTCATCATCTCCACCGCCTCTGTAGCCACGACCACCAAATCGTCCGTATAGGCTAAGGTGTGCACCTTTGTTCCTCCTATCACTACACCATCCATTTGCTCCTTGGCAAGTCTCTTTATCAAGTCCGCCGTATATATTGCAAATAGTGTGGGACTAAGTGGGCAAGTCTCAATTCTTTTGTCGTCCAGAATACCCCACATTAACCTTGACTATCGTCTCCCTATACATCTCCTTTACCCTCCCTATCAGTTGTTCTGTGATACCTCCCCTCCACATTTCCTCTCAGACCTTCTCTCTATCCACGTTATAGAATGCAGTCTTCAGGTCAATAAACAATCCCTATAGCTTTCCCCCTTCTTGTTCAACTCCCTATCTACCAGGTGTTTCAGAATGTATATATTGTCAATTGCCCCTCTTCCCTTCCTGAATCCCGCCTGCCCATCCGGCAACGATTTCCCCCACCCTCGATTTCCCAATTTCCCAACCTCCTCAGCAGTATCTTTGCATCCATTTTGAAAGTTGTGTCCAACATAGTAATTCCTCTATAATTGCTCACTATCCTTTTTGACCACCCCAATTTTATTCCCTTTTTTATACAGTGGGCATATTATCCCCATCCTCCACCTGTCCGGAAACCTCTTCCCCATCCATACGTCGTTTACTACCTTCCATAGTTTCTTCTTCACTGTCTCCGTCACTTCCAACCATGTTTTATTCTGGATCTCATACTCTCCTGGCGTCTTTCCCCTGTTCAGTTCCCGCAACACTGTCTCTATTTCTTCCAGTGTTATCTCTTCTCCTTCTTGCACACCTCGCTCTCCCTCTCCCATTGTTCTCTCTTCCACCACTCCCAACAATCTCATGAAGTAGATTCTCCATTCACTCATTTGTATATTTCTGCTGACTTCCTCTCTTCCCTTTCTCATCCTCTTTAAGTATCTCCATACCTTATTGTTTTCTTTCAACTCCTTAATCTTCTCGGGGTCTCTGTCCTTCAGCTCCCTCTTGCATACTTCTTTGTAATTTCTCCTGGCCTCTATATATCTACCTAGCTCTAACTCCCCTCTCTACCACTGTCTCAGTTTCCTTCTAGCTTCTCTCTTAGCCTCTCTGCATTCCCTATCCCACCATTCACTTCAATCAAGTAGCAAGGTATTATGGTCGGTAATTTAAAATTTCCTAACACTGTGCAGTGTGAGACCATGTTCGAGGAATCTCATCTGTTGATTACCTATTTTGTGCGGGTTTTTAGTAGTCCACTACCGGGTTACGCTCCAATGAAGGGCGTTTTTTGCCAGTTTTTGTGCCTTCTTGTTGTCCACAAAGTGACCTGGAATCCACCATTCAGTAACAACTTTTCTTCTAGCAATTTCTTTGAGATTGAACATTCTTTGATCAGTGTCCAGCCATACATAAAGGACTGGTTTGCCTTCAGGGCGGCCAGACTGTCTGTGAAAATGTTTATAGATACACCTATTTTTTCGTTTTGGCGGTTCAAAGCGGTTTTGAACACAAGTTCGTCATAAATCATCAACTGTACGATTGTCATATCCCTTTACCTCCCCCCCAATCATTTCTCCATTATTCCACATATTTAACTCCTCCATTCAGAAATCGACCTTCGCTTCTATTTGAAAACACTTAAGCGCTTGAGCACGACATCGGCGCTCATCAATTGATTGCTGATGATATTAGACTTGATAATGATGACCGGCGTATGATCTTATTGGTTTTGCTTGACTTTAGCAAGGCATTTCATTTTATTGATAATAGCATTTTGGAGACAATTCTAGCTTTTGTAGATTTTTGGCCGAGCTATGTCGCTTAGTTTCATATCTTGTTAATCGTTCCTTGTGTGTACATGATTCCTCATTTTCAACGTCTGCGTTTACAAGCCATTACTATGTGCCTCAGGGCAGTGTCTTGGGTCTTCCAACAGTGGTATCGCAGCTTAATACGGATCTTGCTAGTGTTCTTAACTACTCTAGATGATATGGCTTTGAATATAGCCAAAACTCAAGCTATTGCTTAATTAAAACCTTTGCTAAAAAAATTTTAAACTTTATCAATAATACCCATCTGGCACTTTCTAATAACATGATATAGTTTTCTGAGTCAGATATAAACCTAGGAATTATGATAAATCCTGGATTGTCGTGGCAGCTTCAGGTTCAGTCTATATGCAAGAAAGTCCAGTCTACCTGTTGTTCGTCGGAATCTCTGTTACTCATTAATTCTTTCCCATTTATGCCTATACCACGTATCCAAACCTTTCTAATAGTCTCCGTAACAAATTAGAGAGGTTATAAAATAGTTGTCTGCGATTTATTTTTGACCTGAGATAGTATGACCATGTTACACCATATCATAATCATGTCGAAATGCTCACCATTGAGAACTGTAGATATACAGAGTAAGTCAATAGTGCGAGGATGGAAGATTGTAGCCTTACTGTTGAAAATAAAAAGATGTTTTTATGTCATTATATATTAGTATCAAAACTGCATATATTAAAATTATTTTCAACTGTACAGGTGTTTCACAATTCCAGAACCAACCCTCTTTTCACATATGTTGATTACCTGTCTTAACTGCTATAAATGTGTATCTTGTTTTCAAATGTTGAATGCAAGGTTACCTTGTAGTGACTTAAAATTCATTATCACCACTATTATTAAATATTGAAGATTGCAATTTGGCATATCGATAAACATAGCTTTGGTCTTTGAAACCGCAAAACACTATTGGATAATATACAGGATGGTTACCAGAACCGGTTAATTTACGAAATCTTTGAGGGACTATAACTTTGTTATTTTAATTGGAACACACTATATTTTTTCAATGCTTCAGAAGGCTTTATTAACTACCTTTCATTATTGTTAAGCAGATGAATGTCGGCATAAACTTGATTTTTTCACAAGAAATAAACTATGGAGAAGACATTTTCAAACAAATGCAAGTAAGTTTATTTCGTAAAAGATGGAAATATGTAGTATGCACAGACAATAGTATTAAGAAAACAGCTTTTCAAAAATTCTATTTAAATATGTTACAAAACACTTCTAAAAGGCTTAATGTAAAAGGTCGAGCGTTCACGGTTGCCTCGAAGATATACGATCTGATCAAATAAGATTTTAGAATCCCTGCCCAGATAGTTTAGGACCATCGATGTTAGTGGGCTATTTTTCATATAAATTCACTGTTGACATCAACATCGTAATCAAGATTAAGGAGGGTAACATAGTTATTTTTAGGAATCATCGTTTATTCGCTATATTAAAGATAATCAAAAATTTTAGTCTTTTTTGAACTGAATATGCGCACATGTATACTTCTTCATCTTTTACTAAATAGACGCACAGATTTGTTTAAAAATGTTTTCTTCATAGTTTATTTCCTGTGAAAAATCAGGTTTATAGCAACACTTTTGAAATAGTTTAATTTTCTTAAAAAGTACATGTGTTAGAGATACCATATGCTTAACAAAAATTAAAGGTAACTAACAAAGCCTTTGAACATTGAAAAAATATAGGGTATTCCATTTAAAATAACAAAGTTATGGTTCCTCAAAAATTCCATAAATCAGCTGGTTCTAGTAACCACCCTATATAATATTATCCAATACTATTACTGGTGCTCGAAAGACCCAAGCTTTGTTCATCGATATGCCAAATTACATCCTTCAATATTAAAATAGTAATGTTCATAACGAATTTTAAGATGATGCATACATGATTCATACAAAAATTTCACAAAATGATTAATAACTTGGCAACCTTGCATTCAATATGCACTTTTAGCATTTAAGACAACTAATCAGCATATGTGAAAAGATAGATAAGGTTCCATTTAAAAAAAGGAAGTTGAATACTAGCCTGAAATAGAGAAACACCCTCTATAACTGAAAATAATTTTAATCAATGCAGCTGTGACAGTAATGTATGATTACATAAAAACAGTTTTTAAATTTTCAACGGTAAAGCCAAAATCTTCCATCCCTGCACTATTGACTCACCCTGCATTTTCACTTCGACCTGGAAGAACCAATTTGGTTCAATATGATATTGCTCTGAAAGAAGAAAGGATTATCTGAACCAAACCATATTCACAATCTTCAAGAGTACGAAAAATTATAGACGAGGAAATAGATGAAACCTTTAACTTAGGCGATGATTAAACCAAATGACAACCTATAATCTACGCCTATGATAATATAAATAAATACTGGGACGTATTATATGATTTAAATTTGGAAAAAATTAATAATGACTGCAATTACTGTCTTTTCTACTGGTTTACTAAAGTTTACTTCTTCAGACCAGCTATAATTATTGAAAATATGGTAATAATTTATTTATATAAAGTAGTTAAAGTAAAACTAGCTCGTCAATAAAGATTGGAGTTTAAACTAAAGCTCACTTCAAAGATTCCTGCCAAAAAAGCACATCAAATAAGATTTTTACACAAAATAATTTAATAATTGTATAAATAAAAAAATGTGAAGTTAAGAAATCAATTTTAACACTGCAGGTTTATATATTTTAGTTAATAGTTAAATACTTAAAATTATCACTTCAAAAAACCAATTTTGATTTTTCTTTTAATAATTCACAATATAATTATTATTTACATTAATTGAGTATTTTTGATTAAAGTGAACTACATTTTCAATGATAAAATGTAATTGTTTTTATTTATTTTAGTGATGTGGTTGTTCAACCGTATAATTCTTTATTGACCTTAAAACGCTTAACTAAATCTGCCGATTCCGTTGTTGTTTTGGATAACACAGCTTTGAATAGAATTGCTGCAGATCGATTAAGGATTCAAAATCCTACATTCACTCAAATAAACAGTTTGGTCAGCACAATTATGTCTGTTTCAACTGCTACATTACGGTAAGTTTTTCTACATTTTTAACTAATATTTCTTTAGAAAACAAAAAAAGAATGAAATAATTTTATCCTGTTGATCAATACCTGTAATAATGTATTAAATATTCAACCTCTGGGACAATAACACCCCTTCTTTATTTCCACTTTCATTATCTTTTCTTGTTATTCGATTTATACTCTAGAGGTGATTCCAGTTGCTTTTTTTACTATTTTCTGTTACATTTTGAATGTACATGAAGTATGATTTTTCTAGTTTTTTTTATTTTACTATTTTATGCGACCTTTTTAGATATCCTTCTTATATGAACAATGATTTGATGGGTTTATTAGCACCATTAATCCCAACACCTCGATTACATTTCTTAATGACTGGTTACACACCACTTTCGACGGATACAGATGAGGTAAGCGTTCGAAAAACGACCGTTTTAGATGTAATGAGGCGTCTTCTTCAACCTAAAAATATGATGGTTTCAACCACTCAAGATAGAAACTCTCAGCACTGTTTTATTTCGATCTTGAATATTATTCAAGTAAGTTTCAAATTGTTTGATGGGTTTGAATTAGTTATGTATTTATTATTAAGGGGGAAGTAGATCCAACGCAAGTTCATAAATCTTTACAAAGAATTAGAGAAAGAAAATTGGCTCAGTTTATCCCATGGGGACCTGCAAGCATTCAAGTTGCTTTGTCAAGGAAATCTCCTTATATTCAAACAGCTCATAGAGTCTCTGGGCTTATGTTGGCTAATCACACAAATATAAGTTCTGTAAGTTTTTAAATTTGTGTGTTGTGTATTTTTTAATTTGAGTTTATTGAAGTTGTTTGAAAGAGCGTTGCTTCAATATGACAAGTTAAGAAAGCGTGAAGCTTTTTTGGAACAATTCCGAAAGGAGGATCTTTTCAAAGAGGATTTGAGCGAATTGGATGATAGTAGAGAGGTTGTCCAAGATCTGATCGATGAATACGTTGCTGCCACAAAGGAAGATTATTGTAATTGGGGGGAGTTATAAAAATGTTTTTAAATTTTTATTTGTTGTGCCATATCTTGGTTAACCTCAACATACAGTACTTTTACAACTTTCTTAGTTAGTTGTTATTTATGTTTTTGTTACTCTCAAATAGCTTGTTACAGCAATTGTAAGTATTAGCAATTAATCTCATTTTAATGCTGTTTAGTGAAAATAAATTTTTGATAAATAAAGTGAACAGAAATAAAGCTTTATTTTATTGGTGGTGTGGTTTGAGTCAAATAAGGTTTATTGCTGCATACGTTTAATGTTAAAAGTAATATTTTATATTCCTGTTATGTTATAAATCCATTGTCTGAATGTAGAAACTTTGGAATAAACGCCAGGATATCCAGCCACAGCGCACGGTTTTACCGACCAAGAAACGACCCCATATTGTGTTCCATTCACCGTTAGAGGTCCTCCAGAGTCGCCCTATTATACATATATTAGTCCCATATTTTTTTTCTATTTGAAATACTTACAGTGCATTGTCCTTTACCACCTTGCGGATATCCTGCGCAAAGATGTACATGTACTTGTGCCTCACCATGATGCGCTTCAAAACAAGCCACATCAGAATAAACCATTAATTCAACTTGTTGGAGAGTATCAGGAACGGTCCCATTATCCTAAAAAAATATTTCGATTTCAGTTTTCTTTGAGAGTTTGAAATGTAAATTTTAACTCACTTACTATCTCATATCCCCATCCAACTAAAATCCCCGTCGCTCCAGCCGGAGTTGGAGATACACTTTTAGCTAAATTAACCGGCTGAACACGATCATTAAATTGAAGCGGTTCTTTGAGCTTTAAATAGTAAAATAATTAACAGTTTGCAAACGGCATATAAGCTCACACTATATAAATAAGTGGCTCACCTTTATTAATCCAATATCGTTCTCGTAGCTGGGAGCTAGAGCCGTATATCGGTCATGTTGAATTAATTGAATTACCTTCGCCGTGTAGCTCTCCGGACTTTCGCCGTTCTGTAGGTGAACCGTTCCGTAAAGAACCGTTGCGTTCCCGACGAGGCTTAAATGAAGCGTGATTATTATTTAAAATGATGTTGCGCAGGAATTAATATTAATTAAAGCTATATGTTGTAATATATCGTGGCTAATGTTTCGTTTCGAGCGCGAGGAGAGTAAGAGAAACATGGGGTGCTACAACTTCCGTTCGGGTCATTTATCAAAGTTATATCGGCCCCGGTGTAAACTTGAATTTATTACTTGACCAAAGGGAAAACGAGGAGATTGAATTTTCTGAAAATTGAATACAGTTAAATCTTTACGTAACGAATTAATACTGGTGAGGAAATGTTCGTTATAATACAAAATCCGTTAAATGAAAAATTTTTAATTTGCGGTAAAATCTAAGAGGACTTGTAGGATTGTTTGTCAAGTCGGTGTTGAATAGCAATTAAAACTAAGTACAAAGTTTTAAAACTAGAAACCGAAACAGGCAAACTATTTACGCTATAGGTCTAAGTTTTTGAACACTAACATATTGTTTAGAAACCGAGGTAGCTATGGTGCCAAACTTTAGTAATTAAATTAACTTTTTTTAATACAAATACAATATTTACAAGCAGATCACGCATGCTGTCAAGGCACTAGTTGGATCTTTTTTATAATAACAATATAATTTAGAAGCCTTTAAAATATAGTACATCTTTCTTGAATACAAATGCATTATTTAAAAGCGTTTAGAAATATTTCTATTATCATTGGATTCGATAGTTATAGTAATATTTATTGAAAATTAAAAAATATTTTATTCACGTGCCTTGTCAAATTTGTAGGCACTCCACAATATCATCATGACATCTTTGGCTTCTTTTCTCATTGACCCTGTATCATATATGTTGACGACCTTAAATTGTTTATACATAAGGAGCTATAGTGTATATGATTGCGCCAAGTTGCAGAGTTACGTTGACGATCTATAAAAGTTCTGTTCTGATTATTTTCTCGTTTTAATCTCTAAGTGTATAATTATAACATTGGCAATAACGTCCTAAATAGGAACTCATCTGTTCGTGATTTTAGTATCATCCTTGATCAAAAGCTGTCTTTAGGTATTCATATTGTTGAAGTGGTGAACAATGCATATAGGATGCTTGAAGTTGTAATGCGTTCTTATGCGGATTTGACAAATCCGCATCGGTCTTCAGTATTTATACTGCTTTTATTGCTATACATCTTGAACTTTGGTAGTTGTGTCTAGAATCTTCAGTGTTGTTGCTATATCGACAGACTTAAAAAGATTCAGACGAAACTTTAAAAGTTTCTTTTTTATAAATCCCATCATGTTTAAGAAGATTATTGTACTGCATACGGGAATTATCGTTTACTCATACCTTCCATCAGTGAAGACTACTTGCGGATGCCATGTTCTTGTATAGATTACTTAACGGACTCTGCGTTTCTTCTTACCTTCTGTCTCATGTCGATTTACATGTTTCTCCACGTCAACTCTGTTATGATTTCCTTTTCTATGCGACTAGACCCTGCACAAACACATTGACTTATTTGTGTTTAGTAAAAAGAGGCTCATTATCATAAATGCGGATGAGCGGTTTTTGTTTTATTTTACGTGTAATGCTCTGTTTCACGTACTGTTTAGTTGCTTTTTTCCTTTTTTTCTAATTTTCTTTTTTCGATCATCGCACAAAAGTGTACGAAACAAACACACGTCAACTTGTGGGCATAATATATGTATCGTATAACGAAAATGATAACAGATATTGATGAATCACAATTACCTTTTGTGGTATAAACTATATATTGTATATTACATTTGTGCATTTTTATGACGGAGACAGAAACGGATGATTCGATGCTTTTCTTGGATACGCGTGTGATGAGAGGTGAAGATCAAATGATCCTTCGGGATTTGTATTGTTAAGTTAAATGAGTGTTGCAATCTATAGAAGTAAAAAGAAATCAAGCGAACCACGTGACCACAAACTAAAAGAATGCATGTAACGGTCCCTAGAACCAGAAGTGCGCAGTTATCGAAATGCTGGTAAACAAATGTAACAGCGATGAGATTCTAATAAAAAGTATTAGATTAATCTTCACCTGTATTCATTTTATTTATTGCAAAATAAGATAATAATAAACAGGATTGGTATGCTAAACCAACTTACACAGGTCGATACATCTACTTCTTTTCTAATCATCCAATAAACCAAAAGATTAATACTGTGGTGCCGATGAAGCATTGAGTTCTGAAACTCTCTGATCCATCCCTTCATAAACATAACCTAGAAAAACTGATGAATGTTTTTGTTAATGACGGTTATCCACCGCGTATTTTGAATGGAATTTTCAATCATTCTTTAGTAGCTTCTATAAATCCTGTTGATGGCGACCAAGAGTCGGATGTTGATGAAGCAATAGCAGCTTAAATATGTAAAAATACCCTTTATCAAACGCTTTACATCTAGGTTCATCTCCTTGTTTGATCAATTCAATATTAAATTTGCTAAATATAATTGCTTACCACTTAATACGGTTTTTTCGAAAACCAAGGACAGCGTTCCTATTTTACAACAATCTAACATCATTTACTCTATACCTTGCGTTAATTGTGAAGGAACGTACATTGGTACGACTGCGCAATATTTTGGGAATAGACGTAAACAACATCGGAATTATTGTAGGGGTAGAAATGAGAATAGAACTGCTCTAGTGTACCATCATGTCAAGGAAGGTCACCATTGTGATTTTAATAATGCTAAGATTTTAGACAGAGAGTCGGTTTTTCATAAACGTCTATTTCTAGAAATGGTATACATTAATAAAGATACAAATTCAGTGAATTTCTGACCGGATACTGAAACAACGACGATTAACAACGACTTTACACCACGAGAGTCACTTCGGGAGAGTACGTTGTTAACTTTTTGAATTTAAAGTGACCGCCTGTTTCCCTCTCTGCCCCTCCAGTCTTTCTCTAAAAAAAGTGTACCAGACTTGTTCTTGTTTTTGAAAATCACTTTCATTCTATTTTTATCTTTGTCATTTTACTGTCCTCCACATTGATTTTAACGTGTTCAAGTAAATGTGATTTTTAAAATAATCTTTGACTACCAATTAATTTTATCAGTTTTTATTGTCTGTTTTTACAAGACATCCATTTTTGGTGTATTTTAACTTCCATTGTAAGTAGAATTAAAGAAACTTAAATTTAAAGATTTTTTTAGTAACTTTGCTCATCTATTGTAATATCGTACTGTTCCCTGATGAAGCAATAAATTATTGCGAAAGCTTGGATTTCGAAAAAAGGAAGCTGTTTTCTTGATTTTACGTCCTACCCATTGGTTGCTCTTTCCAGTATTTTTTAATCTATTGCCTACAGTACGACCGGTATTCAGTTTCCGTTATTATATTATATTGTATGTATGAACTCTGTGGGGCAATGGTCTTTGTGTCTGTCCCGTTTTTGCTCCCTTAGAAAGTGAAATACAAAAAGATAAAAATAAAATAGTTAAAAACAGCTGACAAAATTCAAAGTATTTTCTTTTGATCATAATTTGTTAATATCTGGCGTATACTTTGTCAAAGCGGTTCGTAACAAAGCATTGCGATGTTGATTAGTTAATTGTAAGTGATATTTTATCTTAACTAATTCCATGTGTGAGTTGAGTGTAAATAGTCACCACAATGTATTGCATCAAAAATTTGAAATTGTCTATAAGCTGCTTTCTTTAAATTAGGATATTTTATTTCTTGCGTCAGCTTTCAAAAAGGTCTGGGAAAGAGATATATACTGAATTTGTAATATCTGATCGTCCTATATCAGACAGCGTCCACATTTCCCCAGACGTATGACAAAAACATCATTACAAGTACATATTTTTGTAGAGGTTGTTCGTCAGAGATATAAACAAATCTGGGGAAACCGTTAATTAACTACGGAATTTTTGGAGCAAAGTGGTATTAAAATAATCCATTGGTCTATATACCATCCTCACTCAGATGCAGTAAAAAGATTCATGGAGTGTTTAAGTTGTGGAAATCATTTGCATTATTGGGCCTTTATTTATCTTCATCTTTGGCACCACGTATCGCATCTTATGTATTATCAAACGTCTAACGTATTATATGAATGATAGTTTTTTGCCTTAATTATTGTCCTAAGATTTGAATTTCTTGAATGGATTCGCAAATGTTGCGATAGCTATCTTCTTGTTCGCTGTTCTCAATATATTAGGTAATTCTCTATCTCCTTCAGCTTGCGAAATCATCAGATTTATCATGAGTTCTTCGATCAATTTATCATATTCATCTACTGGTTTTTCATTTGGCTCGCATTATGCAACTGAATCGACGACGTTCTCGTTGACTTTTTACTTAAATGATATATATCTATATCTCTAATAAGTGGTTCTACAATAGGATATGTTCTATTGGTCCTTAATTTTGCGTTTGGAAACCTAGGTTTAAAAGCGTGTTGAATTAAGATCATTCTATCAGCCTCATTCAACATGCTGGAGTACATTTCTATTGCGTTTAGTAATTGAATTGTAACAGCTTCTGTATTATCCAGTAACGGAAATTTCAAAGGTACCGACGAGCATGTCTTCAATCTGCTCGTATATTCGAATTGGAAGATCGAGCAATGGAGGAAAGTCGGAGTAGTATGTAGTAGTGATTTTGTCTCTATTATCACCGGATAATCGGGAACAAGTATGAAGGGCGGTAGTACGGCATACAGGACAACGACGAATTCGTTTCTGAAATTGGTTCCAAAGATGTTCGATAGAGTCAGGGCTGCTCGCCAGCCACTCCATCCGTTTAATATCCACCTATTTAAGATATTCGCTAAGCACATGTGCGATCACGCATTTTCATGCATTAGCACGAATACGTCACCAATAAAATGGGAATAGGACTGTGTCTTGCAGAATATCTTGGATATAACGGTGAGCGATTTAGCGTGACATTTTCATCAGTGATGAACACTCTATGCTCTTCCACTGAGATTTGTAGACTGAAATAAAAATAAATAAAATTGAATTGGGAAAAGATTCAAATAACAAATGACGGCTTTACAAAAAGAAGTCTGAATTGTCTTTGAAAAGATCCGCAAATTTCAAACGTGCTTAAAAAAAAACGTTCGCAGCAGATGTTGAAACTAAATTAGAAAGTAATAGCTCAATATTACATTAAAATTTTAAAAATGAATTGAAAATGGCAACTATAATCCAGATAAAATCATTAACAATTTTGGATGGGTGCTTTTTTCGAAGTGTCAAGTCCTTTAAAGCCAATATTCCGTCTTCTGGAAGCAGTATCAAGTTTATGGAAGCATTTCAACTCTTTTAGAAGCAGTATCAAATCTTCTGAAAGCACTTAAAGTCTTCCAAAGACAATATTAAGTCTTCTAAAAGCAGTATTAAATTTTCTGGAAGCATTGCAATTCTTCTGCAGGTTACAATGTAACTGCATTACAATACTAAGTAATATAAAGAATTCTAGAAGCAGCATCAAGTTTTTCAGGGGCACTATCAAGTCTTCCAGGTGCAGACTTGAGACTTCTGGAAGCATTTCAAATCTATATGTGTATGCCTTTATATGAGTGATAGTGTACCCAGAGCATCCATGTATGATTCATTTGTTATGAAAATGTTTTCTGCCAGCAGTGCTTAGAGTTTCATATACAGTATCTTGTTGTTGGTTGACAGATTTTAAACATCTGACATGAACGTTTTGTACTTTGCCAACAATCTTTGCTATTTAGGAAGCAAAATCAAATTTTATTAACAGTTTCTTGCCTTTTACAATAAAAATGTCTTCAACCAACTGTATGGACTACTTACAAGATTTTATACTTTGTCCAATATTATTTAATATTTTCCTAATAATTTCAAATGATTTATTAACAGCATCTAGTTTTTTACGATTTGGTCTTCTGGAAACATTTCAAGACATTTAAAAACTGTACCGTTATTATCGTTATTCACTAAGTTTGCTTAATACGTTAACTGTTTACCACGAACGTGGCAAATCTGCATAGTTTGAGTCAGTTGTTCGTCAGTTTTTCTCTTTCAGATGTGGATAATCGTACAAAAGCTTGCGCAGCTATTACTTTTGCGTTTGGTACCACTTGTCGAGTAAAATCGAAACACTGCATAAAAGAATGATTAAAGAAGAGAGACGAATTCTCATTTAGTAGAAACCTCTGTGAAATTGTGAATTTCAAGAACTACCTTCGAATGTATAAAAGTACTTTTAAAAAACTGTTATAGATGGTTGACCCATTTTTGAAAAGATTGATATCAATATGAGAGAAAGTATAAGTGTTAGGGAAACATTAACCTTAACCCTGAGGTACGTAGAAAATGGGGTGTAATATTCAAAGAATTAAAAAATTGCAATTTCTCAACTAGAAACTTAATAATAGACGGTTACATTTCTTAAATATCTAAGGACTAGGACATGCAATAAAAAATATTATTGTCAACGTGCTAAGGTATTGTCTATATTATTGATCGTGTAAGGGCCGCTTTAACATAAACTGTTAAATATGGACTTGATAATTAAGTCTTAAAGTTTGATAATATATTACGAATGACAGCTACTTATTTTGACGGTTTGTGGAAATTTCAGGACGTATAATTTCGAAGCAAAATACCAAAATGACTTTTCTCTAGACTACATTTTCTTTGTTTTTCTTATTTCTTCTCTCATTTAACCTTTCCATATCGTTTGCAAATATTTAAAATGTTTCATCAACAAACACACCACGCGTCTACACTAAATAGTAAACACACACGCTCTCTGAGAGTAAATTGCTCAAATAAGTTTCGCTTGCAGATTTATTCCCAGATGTGTATATACAAGTGTCAGCGTATGCTCTCGAATTATATGTCGCAATTTTGTTGCTAATAGACATGTACCTTAAATATTATTACAGAGCTTTCACACCTGACACGCCTCTCAAAATCTTCTGGAAATTTTTTGTCACTGTGTAGAAAGTGTTTAGACATTTTTTGACGACCATAAAAATCGTTGGAAACTTTAGTTTTTCTTGATATAAGTTATTTATGTACCAAGTCAGCAAAGTTAATTTTTATCGAATGAGCCTGAGCCTACGGGTCGAGCGAGCAAAGCGAGCGAGGCGTGTAAAAGGCGAGTTCGATAAAAACACTTTAAATTATTGAATTAAATTAAAAATTTAATTATTAAATTATTTTTATTTTCTGTAATATTAAAGAAGTTGTGTGGCCATGTATGATTACTACAATAACCAAACTTAATATCGTAAGATGGTAACTTTAGTTATAAATTTTATCATGTCATATACTGTCCCTTGGCGCCGGATTTAAACAAACAAAGAGCCTCGTGCAGTTCATTAAGCCATACTCGCCCACCGTTGAAATATACAATAATTTACCGTTGAATAACAACTAAGACTAGAACTAACTCTAGCACTAGACCTAGAGCTAGAAGAATTCAGGTTTAGCCGTGCGTTCTATATTTTATTCGATAAAAATATGTAATTTAGTACTGAATAACAATTTAATCTAGAACCAGTATTTTATTTACAGAACCTGCATCGTATAGATAACTCGGGCAGGGATGGGTATTGCATGTACTTTAAAAATAATTATAATTATAAAGTACATGTCTTAACAAATTATTAATTACTTTTTGGATAAAAATATTACTTATGACAGAGGCGAGGAGCCGTTGCGTTTAATTTTTTTAAATTATTATTATTAAAGATATTTAACCACTTAAATGAATTAAATCCCAATACAAATATATCTATAAATATATGACAATGCACGACAAAGATGAGTGATCTCGCGATTTTTAAGGAACATAGTGATCGGTGACTGTTCTTTCTCAATCACCGTAATTTTAAACGGTGATCGTTATCATCGTTTTATATTATCACCTTTTACATACAGAGTGTGTTCACACGCGACAAAAATATGATCACAAGTAGCTATCTCAGAATCGTTGATAAAAGGATTATTGAACATATTTTCTAGAGTTGGTTTTCCACCAGCTAGAAGTTTTCAACCAGCTAGAATGAATAAATTACAAATGCAATATGAAAAACCTGAAATAGTTGAGAAGTACATACTATATAACATCTTCTGGGGAGGAAGAGATAGGAATAAATACACAATGCGTACATAAAGTTTGAAATCAGTTCGATGTAAATTCAACGGATATTATAAAAAGATCTGGACATCTATGTTGTATTTTTTAACGAGTACTTTTTTTAGATTGAAATGTAAAAAATGAAAATTGAAATGTATAAAATGCAGCTGCTATCCTAAAATTGAGATACCATGCCTAAGTTGTAAATAGGAACCCCCATTTTTTGTTACATTTATAGATTCTACATTAAATTCTGAGTATTTTTCAAGTAGCGCACCTTATCTTCATATTCAGCTAAAAAATATAGTTGCGCAAATTTATTGGAGCCTCATTATAAAAAACCTGAAGTAGTTGAGGTGCATGTAATATATTCAGGGAAGGAAGAGATAGGCATGAATATACATTGTGTACATAAAGTATAGAATCAATTCGATATAAATTCGATATTCTTGGAAAGAAAAGACCTGGATCTATGTTCTATTATTTTACGAATACTTTTTGAATCAAAATTGAAATGTACAGGTGTCCCAAAATTCAGGTAGCATGCCTAAGTTTACATTCTTTGTAAATCGATCTCGAAGAATCATTTTTGTTCAACATGATATATGGGCCGGACGTTGAAAATACGTATTGATGCTGGGTGCTGAAAAATAACTGAATGAACTCCATAAAGATGTAAAATATCATACAATATCCTCTCAAATGAAAAAAAAACGTTTGCATCTGCAGCTCCTGGTATTGAATTGGGCAATTAAAATATTTATTGAAAATGATAACTTCAATCTAAATAAAGCCATTAATAATTTTTTATGGGTACTCTTTTGGCAGCATTTCTTGCCCTCTGTAAGCATTTCAAGACTTATTGAAACAATATCAAGTTTTTTAGAAGCAGCATCAAGTCTTCTGGAACCATTTTAAGTCTTGCAGAAGCAATATCAAGTCTTTTGGATGTATATAATATTATTCAGAACCTTCAATATCAAGCCTTCATCAAGCAATATCAAACCTTTTAAAAGTAGTATGAAGTCTTTTGGAAGAATTTCAAGCAATCCAACGGCAATATGAAATCATCCAAAGGCAATAGTAAGTCTTGAATAAGTTTTACAAGTCTTCTAGATGTATTGTGGAAGCAATATCTGGTCTTCCAGGAGTAGTAGTAAATCTTTTGGTAGCAGTTCAAGTATTCCAGCAACAAAACCTGGTTTTTTGGAAGTATTTCAAATCTTTTAGAAGCAGTATCAAGTCTTCTAGAAGCAATATCAAATCTTTTAGTAGCAGTCTTCTGTGGGCACTACAAACTCTTCTGCCAACAATATCAAGTTTTCTAGAAGCAGTATCAAGTCTTCCAGGAGCAATATCGAGTCTTCTGGAAGCATTTCATGCCTTCTGGAAGCATTTCAAGTCTTTTGCAAGCTGTATCAAGGCATTCAGAAGCATTTTAGATCTTCTGGAAGCAGTATCAAGTTTTAATTCAAAAGATAGTGACAGTAGATAACCAGTAATTCTCAACTGCTCGTCTGGTGGACCGGCACCGGTCCATAAGGAAATTTGACCGTTCTCTGGACAATTTTTATCCGTCCAAACTAGTATAACTTACCATCGCATGGAGAGCGAAACAATCCTGCTGGAAGGAGATGCGGAATGACGAAAGTATCCTCCTTGAGCACCGGTTAACATTACTGCACGACATAGTAAGAAGTTGATATCTGTCTATATTGTAGTTGTTCAATCGGACTCAGATTCAGAAAATGAACTGGCCATGGGAGCATTCTTATACGGTACTTTTTCACAAATGTCTGTACAACAAGCTCGATGTGCGATCGGATGTTATCATGCATATACTTAAGACGTCACCGCTGAACGTAAGAAAACACAATTAGTTGTAGCACCACATCTGCGTATCATTGACCCGAGCCAACATGTACGGTCACTAGTGGAAACGTGTGGAGTGCAATTACAAATGATGGACATACATGTCAGTTGTGTGTATAGCAGATCATAACGGATTAACGATACATAGGAGACTTCAACATTATTCGATTTCTCCGGCTAACTTAGAGGAGCTATGGAGGCAAGTTATGACGGTATGGTTGGCCATCGCTCCCCCTACAACATAGACACATATCAAATCCATGTCATATCGTGTAACGATTGTACGCGTCGTTTGCAAAGGATACCTGCACCCCCTTTCAGCAGGGTTGCGCCGCTCTCTATGTGAGAGTAAGTTATACTACATTAGTAGATATTATACTACAGATTACACAAGGTGTGCTCCAACAGTGTATCATTATTGTTCAAAAATTAATATCATTTCATTTTACATAATTTAGTCTTAACACGACATTGTTCAAATAATTGACCGGTTCGGGGAATTCTTGGACAAATTCTACAGGTCCGCAAGTCAAAAAAGGTTGAGAAACGCTTCTGTAAAGGATAGCACCCTTTAAAAATTTTGTTTGGTTATAATCCCAGAACCTTATTTAGCACCTATGCAACCTGATATTGCTCTGAAAGAAGAAAGGATTACCGAACCAAACTATATTCACAATCTCCAAGAGTAACAGCCCATATTCTAGTCTATGATGGTAATAGAAATATTATCGGGAAGTGTGGACACTATATATGAAATCACGGTTACTATAATATGAAATATAAACGTTCAATATGAAAGGAATTTATTTGTACAAAAATATAGATCAAGACATGCAATTTGAGTTAGTGCGAAAAATAACGCTCACCATCCTTTTGAATGCAGTTTTCAATTCTTTACATGACATCGTCTATCACTCTGGTGATCAATCGTGAGCACTTTTTGTTGAATAGGATCCTTCAAGTTATCCGAATTGTGTAGTTTATGAGTGTATACGTGGTTCTTTAGAAACCCCCAAAGATATCGCCAAAATGCGAAATGGACTATTACAAATCACGAAAATAAGAAGATGATTACGAGATTGATTAATAGCTCTTAACTCGATTGGTAGACGACTAGCAGAGGATTGAAAACTGCGCTGAAAAACATGATCATCACCTATAAGACATTATTTTTTCATTTGACTGCTTTACTCAAATCGCACATCTTGATCTTTATCTCTGTACTAATAAATCCATCATTTCAAGTTGAAAATCTGCCAAATACTTTTGGTTTAAAAACGTCCGCCTTCTGTGTGTCACTTTGTATGATAAGATTTTTTCTTAAATCATTTAAGTACTGTAACACTTGTAATTAGATCGTATTTTTGCTTTCAACAAAAGATGTTACATCTTCATTCAAATAAAAAATTTATTTAACAATAAACTGATTTGGTTTCAAATCAATTTTTAATTAAATTTTTTTATGATATGTACCTAGACACTACAGTATCTTTGGCAACTAGTTGGTTCACTATTATGGAAATAGACATATTATTTTTCAATCTTGACACTCAATCATACAACGCCTCTCCGTGTTTACCACTATTATGATGAAGTAATTAGTAATTTAATTACAAATTACAATTCCAACAAGGAATTTGTTGCAATTACAATTCCAAATTACTCCAATAAAAAAATACTTAAATACAATTACAAAATACCCGAAAAAAAAAAGTAATTGTAATTCTCTTTTAACTAAAAATTACCCATCTCTGATTTCGTGGAATATTCTATTAATATAATATACTTAATACTAATAATATGAAAAGTTAAAATACTTTATTCGTTACATCATATTGAGGTTTAGTTGTATTTACTTTTTTGCGTAAGATAATTTTTCGATCGATACTTTTAGCTTGGTTTATTAAAATTTAATTTTTATGAAAATGGATTGTTTAGCGTATTGGAACCTAATGCAATTGAATTTTAGAGTGGTTTTTAAAATCACATTGACTGATTTCCAGTTTTGACCGTAACAACAATATTGATTAGATTTTGAGTTAAAATTCCATAAATCCAAACAAACGCCGATTGTCCGTCGTAAATAAATAATGTTTGAATACCGCAAAACCGCTTTATGGATTGTATCTCATTTATCTCCATGTGTCCGAATTTAAATTAATTTGAAAGCGTTTGAACAACGTTTCCGATAATTTATATTGTACCTCGAATAAATGCAATGGGCGGCCGTCAATATCCATCTGTCCCCTATAATTGATCCTCCGCATTCGTGGTATCCAAAATAACGCAACGAAACCTATCAACGAAGAAGGAAGAAACGTGGATGCAAATAAGTTTATTTTGAAAAATGCAAAAGTTGTGTTTGAATATAAAACGTAACTTACTGCATAGGGATATTTTCCGTCCGTTGCGTCAGTTCCATTTACCACTTTTGGTTGAATGGAAAGACCTGAAATGCATTAGGTCTTGGTGTAGTTCTTATATTCCCCGAGCTTTCTCACTAAAGTTTCATCCCACGAAACTGCCTTCCTTACTTACCGTTCGTTGTTTGTACCGTACAAATGAAAAATAGCACTAAATGAAAGTAACGAAACATAATCCCACTCATTTCTTTTCTAGAGTAACATTTAAACGATAGTACGTCAGCACCTTTGTTGCTAGACTAATCTAATGCTACAGATTTTGCTCGAGTTTTCATTATGTTTATATCTAATATAATTACGTTATCATATCTAGAAGTGTGCAACTAATATGTGTCAATGAAATAAAGTATTAATTAAATTACTCGAAAAAATCGTTAATCTAGATAAGCATAATAAAGATAAAAGTAATTTAAAAAAATACGTGTTATTTAAGTATAAACAAAATTAGAGGCGTTTTGTTTAAAATAAACTTTGTCGCTAAGAAGAAAAATAATTCCGTTAAATTGGTGTTGCTATAGCCCCAAATAGGATTTGCTAAAGGTGCAACATGGTATCAGAAAAACAGTAATTTGCTTTTCCGTGCACCACCTGTATTTCGCGCACGGTCCCCGGCTAATCTAAATAATTTGCCTTACTGCCGCCGGTAAACGAGTAAATTAAAGCGCAGTTTGTTTAAGGAAGCAATTTCGTAGCTCATATACTCCGGAATTGTCTTTGAAACCACAGAATGGGACCATAAATTTTAACTCTGAATATTTTCTTTGTACTCAAAGAGATTCAGCTAAATTACTTTTTTATGGAGAGTGTTCTGTACGGCAAAAATAAATGTGTTTTACTTGATTTAATAAGAATGAAAAGAATAGAGAGGAATTTGGATGAATTTTTACTTTTTTAATAGGAATCAATTTTAAAAATAGAAACAGTGCTATTTTAATTTAATATTCAATTACAATTTCTTATAATAATACATATTTTGATCCCAACATTATTATATTAGGTAACAAATTCAGTTTTGTTAATCGCACAGTGTTTATATTAGATTTCATGGAATCCAACAGTAATAAGTAATTTATTTATTAAGTTTTTCGAAAATTAATTTACCATTAATACCTTTTTTTTAATGAATTTACCCTAATTCTTATTTTACATCCTTTTTAATATTTTCTTTATTCAACGAAGAATTTTCAAGATTTGCTGTTTCAATTATTGTACTGTATTTTTTTTTAATATCATAAACTATAATTTATTTGCAAAAATCAAAAATATTTTTACTTAATCATATTTAACCCTATATTAGTGTGGTGAAAAAAAACTCACGTCAGTAGTGTGGTGGGGTATAATATATCCCAACTCATTATTTCAGGTTTGTGTCCCGAAATTGCAAATAATCATGTAATTCACATCTAATGTTAACATCTATTTTAGCAAATAATATTTTTTGCATAAATTTTGTATTTTTTTTATTATAAACAATATATAAATAAAAATTAATTAGTACACGAAGAATTAACTGAGTAACAAGAGAAATTTCAAAGCTTCTAAATTTTTAACGGGAAAATTTTTTAACTCCAAGCCTCCAACAAATTGGAATGAAAAAATTTTCCCGTTCAAAATTTAGAAGCTTTGAAAAATTAATTAGTACGGGGCTTTGCAGTTATCACATTTTAGCACAGCATGCTGGAGAAGAACGTACTGTTTACACAGATAGTACACATAATAGCTCTTTCAATCTCTTGAACGAGGATAAACAGTATATCTACCATTTGTGTTTTTTCGTTTTGGTGCAGGTGCTTCCGTGACAGATTGCCTTTTTTGCAAATTTTCTGTCTGCAATTTAGACATTCGTGGAAAGACCAAGTTCTTTCAAAAACGTTCGCCACTGCCTTGTGAAGTTTTGGGTATTATTCTTAAATATCACTGTAGGATTGATACCACTCACATTGAGTAACGCAAAAAAGATTGTAACTTGCCATCTTCTTCTCTTAAGGGAAACATCATAAATTGAACACATTTGGTCCACTTGTTTTGTTTGGTCACCTGTACCAAATACGGAAGAGTATTGGTATGATTTTTGGTATCCACAAATAATGTTGGTATTTCTCTTTAGTTTTTACGGATAGTGCCTACTGCAATTAGTTGATGATCTTGTAAAAGATTATGAAATAGTGACATTAACCGTAAAACTACATCGGCTTTATTACGTTGTTTAAATGGCCCTTTGTGTTGATTTCCACAATAAATTTTTAAGTTATATGTATAATAAGAACGTGCATCAACCAACGCAAAAATTTTTATACCTAAACGAGCTGGATTGTTTGGTATATACTGTCTAAAGGAGCATCTACCGCGAAACGCTTCTAATTTTTCATCTATGGTAAGATACATACCAGGAGTAAAAGCCAACGCAAAGTTTTGTGTAAAACGTTGTAGTGATATTGTTTTTCGAAAAATAGGAATTCCTGTAGCAACCCCAGCCCAGAGTTCTTCTAAATTAGACCTTTGTGAATGATAAATACCAGCTAGATATAGTAATCCAAACACAGCTTCAACCTCTTCTATATCAGTTTCAGATAAATATTGGTGGTCAGCATTGCAACGTGGTTGAATCAACATTATTTTGCTATTCGTATGTTTTACAATATCCGATAGTATCACCTCGTCAACACAAAATCACCAAAGGTCTAGAGGTATTTTCAAGTTTTTCTTGATTTTACACCAGGTACGTACCTCTAGTACGTACCGTTCGATTTACACAGGTTTTTGTCTATTTCATGCTATTGTCTCTTGTTACGTAACACCTGGCAGATTCATTGTCATGTTCTTCTTCAACACATTCTTTTTCCGTTTCACTGCCGCTTTATTCTGTGTCGGTGTCATAAGAATTTTCTTCTTCGTAATCCAAAAAATTCTCTTCTTCAGAATCCCGTATAGTGGGTGAATTAGCACTATTTTCTTTTTCGTAACTGCACATTTTTGTAGATAAATAAAAAACAATCAAATGTAAAATACCATCTACAATGTTATGACAACAGTAAAGACAAAACATTTAATTATTAATTTGACAGTATTAAAAACTGTGGTGTATATGATACCCCACCAAACTAACGCAGGGTTGATAAAATTTTTTATTTTAAATTGAAACGATTTGAAACATTATCAAAGTTGACAAAATCAAATTTTCAGTCAAATTTTCTTTGAATACAAAAAATACTAAAAAGAAGGTAAAAGAGTGTTTCCTTAATTAAGAAAGTTTTTTGCAAAGTTTTAATTTAATTAGGTATTGTAATTATGCTTGGTCACTCATTCACTTTTAATATTCAGAGTGGGCACTCAAAACCCAATATTTAAAAATGTAATTATGTATTATAAAATACAAATCTATTAGAAGCAGAAAAAGTCTCCCTTTTTAATGAGGTTTTCATTGATGAGGTGTATGTTGATGCAGAAATCTCAACATTTTTTAGATTTTGAGTTCTGCCTGGATCCTAGCAAATGAGTGATGTCTTATGTTTTTCGAAGATACTAAATTTTCAGAATCCAGATTTAAAGTAATATCCTATTTCCCGAAGCCGAATATATTTACGTATAAATTACATAATCTACAGCATCCAAAATATTGAAAAATCTTGGTGGTTTCCTTTAATGTTTTAGAAATTTTTTAGTAATTAGTGTCAAGTCAACTGGTTGATTTTTAAAAATATAAAAGTTTTACCAATATATGGTAGGTATTTAAAACTTTTATAACTAAATATAACTAGATGTCGTCTTCAAAATTGTTTGGATGTAATTGTCCCGTTTGAATATTTGATGCAATTACCATATTTCAGCTTAGATTTTCTGAAAAAATTTAGTTTGGTAATCAATAACTGCTTTCGGCTGTGAACTTTTTGTGTCATCTATGCATCCGTGTAAATATTATTGAACAGTATACAAACTTCACTTTGAGTTTCTTTTCTATCACGGTACCCATACATCGTTAATATTTCGATTCTTTTTGTTGGTTTAATTGTGCCATATTTGCTTAAACTGTTATTTTTTGACATTTAAATCAGAAACTGCGTTTTCTTCTCGATTTTTTTCTTATGCAACCATATAATAATAATGTCTTTATTTATACCCATTAATGCAACATATTAGAAATATCACATTATAAATATATGGGATGCCATATAAGGTATAAAAAGGCGAAGTTCAGTGGCTAAGCACTGCTCAACTAAACTTGAAGCTTAAAACTAAAAAACTCGTATAATTATAAAGAAACGACGAGAAAGAAACAAAAAACAAAAGTCGCAAATGAGGACATTGAGTCGCACTTTTAGCAATTACAGCGCTGCTATCAATCACGTGAATTAAGAATTTAACCATTTGTTGATTAAATAAGACACCAAAAATATGTTTTCTAAAGGTGGAAATGCCTGCCAGTTGGATTGTTTCAGGCGCAGATTGTTGTACACTTATACAATTTGATAATAAAAAATTGTTTTAAATAATAAAGTGCGGTGATAGAGTCCCCCCTAAATCTCAAATTAAAATTGTGAATATCAGTGGGGTACTGAATTTTTGCGGCACTAATGTTACGTCTCCTAAAAGTCATATTAAGCCATTTTATTTCCCTTAATTTAAAATTCTTTCAAACCTTCTAACGCCAAACATAAATCGCAGACAAGCGTTGTAGACTTCTTGTGTAGTCTCTGAATCCGTTGTTCATCAACCTTAAGTAAATACGGTTCGTACACAACATCTCCAAAGTTAAATTTTGATAAAATCACCGTGTTGCAAAGTAAAGTTTTAGTTTTAACGTCAAGAAGGTGGCGGGAAGGATAAAGGATTTTAGTAGATACGTGTTTTCGAAATCATAGATCTGTATCCAGCACCAAACCCAAATTGCGCGCCTTAATCACAATAGGTAGTGTAGTGTCATTGAGCAGCTAGTTCTCTTCGCTCTGTTTTCAATAAGTTGAGATAGTGTTGTTGTTCTTGCGGCTTATAAGATATATGTACTTGCGTATCATCTGTCTAAAAATGTACTTTGATGTACTTAAATATGTAATGGTATGTATAAATTGAAAGCAAAGTTGGCGAGAGCACTGAACCCTGCGCTTCACCCGACTTGAGCTGCCGCATTGTTGATCGATGGTTAGGATACTTATTACTCTTAACTTATTACAGTTAAGATACTTATTGGGCGCAAGTCAGATATGAGTATTGGATTAGCAATTTTCGGTATCGGCCGCAGAACAGCTAGTTTCCATGCGGAAGGGAAAATGCCGTAAAGCGTTTTAACGCCAGGCAATAAAAATGGCATACAGCACCTTAACAACTTAATAAATATTTGGTAAGATCTGATTGCATTGGATTATTGATTCCAAAATATTGAAAATGTTACCTTCCAATAATTTAGGAATACTACTTGTGTTTTCATTTACGTCCGTGTCAGTATCTCTAATATATACTACATATTATATTATTCGTGTTGAGAATCGAGTTAATAAGATAGTCATTAATGATAGAAGCATCTGCAAAGTGGCTAGATAGTGCTCTATGCTTGGATTTAACTAAATTAGTTATCTTTAATGTAGATTAATACTTAGCCAAGTTGCCAGTATCTAAAAATCTTTGTAGATATTTCTTTTACAATTACGAAGCATATTAGTAACCATGTTACGTGCTAACTTATATTGCTGCCAATGTATAGAACTTCGCGAGCGTTTAAAGCTCTGAAGAAATTTACTTCGGGTTTGCATGGCTTCTCTAAGCTAATTGGCTAACCAATGCGCGCTAAGTTTTATAATTTTTTAGATTGGAAAGTTGCATGTAGGTCTAAAAGCGTTAATGTGTTATCGTTAAAAAATTGAATTTTCTCAACAATGGAATGTAATTCGTAAAGAATGTGCCAGGGTAATGATTGAAGATGGTCATAGAAAGCCGACTAATTAAATCTACTGAAATCCCGATATTGTTTGCATATGGGAACCACTTTCTCATTAGATATCAGAACTAAATCCAATAAGGTGGCAGATTATGCCGAAATTCGAATTGGTTCATTAATTAGAGGTAACAGCCCAAACACCTCTAGTGTGCTATTAAACCCAGCAACCGCGAGATTATTAGGTTTAAGCATATCTATATTAAAGTAACCTACAAAAATAGTTTTATGTAGGTTACTTTTTGAAATAGTTTTTTTAAAAAGAAAATCTTTAACTTCCAATTTAGGGGGGTTATAAATTACACCACATAATAATGATAATTTTTTTGAGTGATATTTTTATTCATAATTGTTCTAAATCACCGACCACATTCACAATATTACAAGTCAGATTGGAACTCATATACCAGCAAACACTTCCACCACGTCCACATCTTTATCGATATGATATTGATAAAAGTTATAACCATTAATAGCAACAACATCATCCCACAGACTGGGATTCAAAGCATATCAAATTTATGTTTGCACAATAGTGAACTTACATGATCAACTTAACAAAGAATGAACGTTAAGATGTGCTATGGCAAAGCCACCGGTAACACTCATTATAAATGAAATGCCTTCAAAGAGCATTTCGAAATCAAAGATTTATTTTTTTCCATTAATAATTGCGTAAATGACATCATCAATCGTCGATACCGATCCGTATCCAGATTTATTAACAACCTCCAGATACAAGTTATAACGTATCCTAGTAAGATCTGCGGTTATTATGATTTTAGAACCTGTAAGTGTTTTTCTTATTAAGCAATATAAGTTTACGATCTATATAACTGACAAACTTAACCCTTCATCTGTAAACCTGGGTATTTCGTTTCCGACCTAAACTGTTTAAGTAAAAAATTTACTAATAAGTTGATACACGTTGTGTGGACGCCACTTAAAAAAAGTAATATATGATAGAATATGAACTTACAAGACTACAGTAATGAATTTAATGAATTGTTTCATATTTTTTTTTAATGCATAATGCCATAAAGAATTGGCTGAACTTGAAAGACCCACGTTTACAGACGGAAGGTGCTAAAAAAACTTTTACAGACGAAGGGTTAACAATAACATTCTCCTCTACCTTATCTGGATCACATATCTAATGACCAGTGATACTCACGCAAGTGTGCCTCGAATACTGCTCCAACGCATCAACCTTATCAATCAACTTGCTATTATTTTCATTCAGGTCACTTACTCTCTCTTCGAGCGTCTTGATTTTCTTTGCCAAATCATGGTCAAACTCATTGGCAATGGTTTCTTTCAGAATATTTATAAATTCTTTATCTTTTACAATGTCCACACGAGAAGTGATAGTGATTCATTGCATAAAAGTGGAGGAAATAAATGTACTGGCTACAAACCATTTCACTTTAACATACGTTAACTTACGGGCGTAATATCTGTACCGTATAACAAAATTAATTACTGAAATCGATGAGTCACTATCAGTTCTCGTGGTACAGACTATATACATGTTTTCACCAGTGTTCCGTAGCGAATCGTGTTTTATTAGTCATAATTACTTGGTTATTTAAACTACTTCACAACTAGTAAAAGAAGTAAAATACACGGAGCAGGTTTAAATGCGTGCTCACACAATGACTATTTACGTACGAGTGATTTGATATATTCGTCGTGTAGAGGGATTTATGCTCTATTAGAATATGCAACGACAACATATACAACGAAACAAAATGCAATGCAAACAAGAAAATATTACCAGAAAATGCGTCACAATTAATTATTTGAAACATATTTCTTTAAAACCACTAATAGCGAATATATTGGCTATATTCCATACATTTGACACACTCCATACTCGATAACCATAAACACTAGAAAAATGAAATTTGGCGAATAAGATTAGGTCATAGTAGGGCACGTTGAGAACCTGTTTGTACAGAACCTGTTTGTTTCTTTCTTCCAAATTACGAAAAGTAATCAATCCCGTTCAATTTTTGCTTAGATTTTTTAGAAAGATAAATGGATTGAAAAAATTTTATTGAGATAGACGAAAATATTCTAAAACTTCGAAAATTTAATAAATTCTGTATTAAAATATTTTTGTATTAAACTATGGGGTAGTTAATGGGAAGTTGGAATGAATTTTTAATGAAAAATCTTAGGAAGCTTTGCGTTCTTTTTTCATATTTTTGTTTGATCTTTAATTGTTTATGTTTTTAAGCGTGTTTCTCTGAGTCTAAGGCCCGTATGCATAGTCGATCGCCAGCGAATCTCCGATGGTTGGTTCGGCGACTCTCCGGAAAGGTCGCCGGAGAACGGTCAAATCAAAATTTGTGTTGCATTGTCCGTCTCCTAGCGTTCGCCGCTCCGGAACGTCGTCGGCGACGAAGTCATGCGCAATGTGCTCAAACCAGAATCAACCCGAATAGAAAGCCAATAGCTGACGCACGCTTTAAAAGCGCGTAAAATCTTATTTGAAAATCTTAATTTAAATATGTATCTTAATTTTGGGAAAATTTTCGTTAAATAATATTGTAGTATATGATTTATATCCCATTGATATAAAAGAAGTATTGATATACTTTATATACAAATTGTTAGTTTTTACAACTATTATAGTTGTCCATATACAATAAATATAGTCTAGCATTGGAATGTTTCAAGAGCATCGAGTTCTCGTAACTCGACGAAAAGTTGCTTATTTTTTTGGCACTTATGCATTTATATTTAAGGGTTTTAAGTAGGGGTATTTTGTATACACTTCTCACAAAAGAAGGCTCTTGAGAGCTCTAAACGAAGGGTTACAAAATTAGTAAGGTTTGTTTTGTGTTGAAATGGCAGTGAAATATTCGGGAAGTGATAAAGAATATTTATCAAAATTTTGGGAAATTATCCAATCGTTGAGGATAAGAGAACAGACGTTAATAACCTTGAAAAAAAAAAGAAAGCATGGGAAAAAATTGCACAAGAGTATAATAAATCGGTGACTGATAAGGTAGGTACAGTAGAACCCCTCATATCCGTCACCCATGGGACCGGAGCATGGTCGGTTACCAAAAAAGGTCGGATAATCCGAGGAACAACAAAAATGAACAAGACAAACATAAACGAGTACATATATTTAATTATGTATACAAATCCATGTATGTACATGTAAATTTATTTAAAAAAATCAGTTATATTTTTTTGTTTTAATCTACCAAATCTTGCTTTAGCTGAGATATCTTTCCACTTTTTAATGCACAGCACATCCATCGGTGTTGCTTCTGGATGTTGCTCGACGTATTTCATTGCAATCTCGAAAGCCTCTGTAGCTGTCGTATGACTGATATTTTCAGGTTCTTCTTTTTCATCATCCGTTTCATCTTCCTCTGTTTCAACTTTAAAAACTGCGGATACGATTTGTTCGTCGTTCAGATCCTCGTTAGTGACTTCAACTATGTCCCCTCCCAATAGCCACTCTTCTATATCCGCTGGTTGGATTTGGGCATCGATGGTCTGTAAATCTTGTAGAATTTCTGCTTCATCTGTATTTAAGGTTTCAGACTCATTAGAGATTGCGCTCTCACCTTCAATAATACTTGGCCATAGTTTTCTCCAAGATTTTTGTAGAGTGGTGTGATTGAGTTCGTCCCAGGCTTGTGCGGCAATGTAAATGGCATCTTTTATATTAAAAGTCTTCATTGCCTCAAATAGGTTACTGCCTCCTTCCGTTTGCTCTAATAAGAAGCTGACATATTTTCGCCTGTATCTTTTCTTCAACCACTCAATAACCCCTTGATCCATAGGTTGGATTAAAGGTGTCACACGAGGAGGTAGAAACATAGCTTTGATGTTTCCCATTGTTAGTTCGTTTTCCGAAGGATGACTGGGAGCATTGTCAAGAATCAAGACTGCATTGAGTGGTAGATTTTTCATTTTCAAGTGTTTTTTACATCTGGTACAAACTCTTCCAAAAACCACTGTTTAAACAAAGAACTGTCCACCCAAGCAGATTTTTGATTTTTATAATAAACAGGCAATGATGCCATGTTCACATGTTTGAACGCTCTGGGCTTTTTAGATTTTCCAATGACAAACAATGGCATTTTATGGTTTCCACTTGCATTACTACAAGTTGCAAAAGTTAGTCTATCCTTGGATAATTTTGTCCCTGTTACTTTTTCATTTTTTGCAGCAAGAGTTTTTTGTGGGAGCATCTTGTAGTTTAACCCTGACTCGTCAATATTATACACTTGATCCGGATGCATATTGTTTTCTTTAATAAAAACTTCAAATTTCTTCACGAACTCTTTGGTTGCGTCATCATCAGCTGATAGCTTTTCTCCAGAAATAACAACGTGACGTATACCATGGCGACGTTTCCATCGGTGAAGCCAACCTTCACTTGCACTGAAATTTTCCCCTTCCTCTCCTACTATTGTTTTATGTAAAATCGCTGCCTTCTCTTTAATTATAGGACCTGACAAAGGAGTTCCTTTGCGTCTTTCTTGGCAAAACCATATCCAGAGAGCATCATCTAAAACATCAAATTTAGGCTTTTTAAGCATCTTTCTATTTTTTAAACCCTCCTCCCCTTCCACTGTCATAGAGTACGATTCGATATTCTTTCTGTTTTTCCTCCAGTCTTTAATAGTTGTGACGCCTATTCCTAATTCAGAAGATAATTTTTGAACTGACTCGCCTTTGTCTAGCCTCTGAATAACTTCCAATTTCTTCTGTAGTGTACATACAATACGTTTTCGTTTTTGTTGGGTAGCCATAATCACTTTTACTATAACAATTGTAAATATGCATACAATTGATATTCACAATGATGAACACAGTTGCGCAACCCTTGGCAAACATCAAGATTGAGCGAATCAAGTAATTCCCCGACGGAAAGTCGGGTCTCTTGGGATTCACAAAAACGTACATTAGAGCATTTGAACAAAATTGGGAGTAGGGAGGGGTGACGGATATCCCGAGGAGTCGGATATCCCGAGGTCGGATATGAGGGGTTCTACTGTAATTTAAATTTTAAGTAATAACATAGTATTTATTAGTAGTACAATTAAAACGACTATGGGACAAGATGAAGAGATTACGCAAAAATGAGTTAGCAGACGAAAGACGCGAGATGATGACTACTGGTGGCGGACCACCTAAACCTTCACCTAGTCCGACACCAGGAATAGATAATCTTCTTCCGCATCTGGATTATGAAGTGGATATTGAAGATGACTCCGATGGAATTATTTTAAACAAAAAAGCCGAGGGTAAAATATTTTGTGTGTACCTACAATTATTGATTACTGACACATTCATAATTTTAGTGGAAGGTGTTCCATCGGACCTACAGATAGAAATGACAACGATTCCGATTGTCCCATTGTTTCGAGAAGGTATTGAGTTTTATTTATTTTGTTTAAATATTAATTCATTTTTCGTTTAATAATTTCAGAGAAACCAAAGGTTACAACAATAACTAAAACAAGTGCAAGGAAATTCAATCTGGATAAAATAACCGAATCAAGATTATTGCTAATTAAGAAAGAGGAGCAGCAATTGGACGAGTTGCACAAGGTGAGGATGGAAGAGGCGAACTATAGAAAAGAGGCTGCTAGGACGGCAATGCTTCTGGAGGAAGCAAAGTTAAAGAAAATTTTAAATGACTTTTAAGAATAAAAAAATATATTTTTGTACACAAATATAAGAAAATTCTATTTATTCAAAATTATTGCGAACTACGTTGTTCCTGATAAGCGTCCCTAAACCATCATTAATAACATGATAATTCAAATCTTGCACGTTATTATCATTTATTACAGCCTGAAAATCCTCTGCACATGACGTGTCTTTCTTGCAATATTATAAAGGACAGCACGGGCTATAACTATGTAACAGGAAGTTTGTAGTTTATTACCAAGGCTGCGATTCAAGCAAGGAAATAAGCGCTTTAAAATTCCAAACACTCTTTCTACTGTATTCCTTGTTCTTATGTGTGCCTCATTATATCGTCTTTCACCTGGAGCGCGAGGTTCCCGAAATGGGGTTAAAAGATACGGTAAGCAAAGAATATCCAGCATCACTAAGCAAATACTCAGAAAGTTCTTGTCGTTGGAATCTACCTTTAAGAGAACTTCTATTGAAGATGTGACTATCATGATAACTACCTGGATATCTTGCCTGATAACTACTTGGATAGTGTTTTGAGTACTTATTTAAGTGAAATTATTCAAAATTGTAAATGAAACAATACTAATCGTAAGAAAAATACTGACATTTATACGTAAAACGAATTTTATAGTTCATTCTTTTTTCTATAATACCTTCCAAATTGTTGTAAAGTTGGCAAAATTAACACCGAATTTTGTTTTATTGTGTTTTGAAATAAATGTGACACAGACGTTTTGTTACAGATGTCATTATTTAAAAAGTCAAAAGTAATAAAATTATAATAAATAGTAAAAGCTGGCATATTCATATAGGTAATACTTCCTTTAAAGCTTTAAAGATCTTCCTCTATCCATCATAAACCTCGGAAAGAACTCGGAAGATTGGTTTGGAAGGTGATTTATTAATATTTTAACCTCAACTATTTTGTTACTGAAATAGTTATTAAAAATCAAGAAAACAACATACATTTTATATTGATCTAGGTAATACAACAGAAACCTTACAAAATTTAACTTGAGAAAAATAGCGAACTATAGGGAAGAAATTGTGAAGGCTACCAAGCTATTTTTAATAAAAAATTATTCCAAGTTTTGATTGACAACCTTACAATCTAACAGTTAGCGTTTACTTAATTAATTTTTTTCTCCGAAATAATTAAATTTTCGAAGAACATCAGAGAAATAAAAAAGTTTAAGAACACTTTTGTCTATCTAACTGAAATATTTTATTATCATCCAATGTAATTATCATCTTCATACAAACAACCTAGGCAAAGATTGAACAGGGGTGGTAGCCTTTCGTAGTTTAGAAAATGATATTGAAAATACAAATTGGGTCAAAACTGCACTATTATGAGTTAAACATGTTACCCAAATTTCATTTTTCTACCGTTTATGGTTTTTATTATTTTTTTATGGTTAAAATTTTCAGGAGTGCTGTAGCTCCTTATGGAAGCCGAAGTTGCTCATGGTTCATGAACTGAAGTACCCTTAAAATTCACTAAAGAACCCCTTGTGGTTTGTTGCAGTTATTTAGATACACCTTGTATTTGGAAAACTTCTTTCACAGACTTACTGGGGATCTATTAGAAATTTCAAGGACGTATTGTTTCACCACATTTATGGAACCTTATTTTAGATAATCTTATTAAGCGCTTCAAAGAGACTAATAATTACCGTTATATGGGGATCTTATGTGATAGGATACAGCTCTGAATATTATATTATAGATATGGCGTGAAGGCAGCAATTGCCGGTTAATCCTAATAAGACTGACTTAATGCTCTTCACAAGGTTGCGAAAACTTGACAATTTTTCACTACCCTTATTCGCTAAATGCCCACTGAGTTTGTCTAAAGATTTAAATATTTGGGATTGCTCTAAATAGGAAACTATCGTGCCTAAGTATATTTAGCTTTCACTGCGCTAAATATAATTCAGAGACATGCGTGTATATATGTTACTGGTGCCAAGCAAGTGCTATTATGAACATAAGACTGATTTGGAAACCACATATTTATTGCAAAACCAAAAAAAACGACGATTGTTACTGACCCGATGTTGAAGGGCAATTGGGAATACTTGGGCATTACATCCGGGGGTAATAAAGTGTAAGAGAAGAAGTAAGAAGACACATCTCTAGCTGTACCTCTTTACTTCGCGAGGGTTATGCTGCACAACTGCTCATTCCAAAATAATGTTATAAATATAGCAACCAATGTCTATTATAATCTATTCAAGAAAAGTCGGCAGAAACATTGTGATTTGACTATTTTGCACTGATAGCCGGCAGGCTATATAGACTGATAGGAATCAAACTACATTGTCGTTAGTGATGAAGTCTCGTCAGCAACAGCTTAAAGGCGATTGTATAAAATATAATAACGTATCTCTCTACGCCGAATGGGCGTAGAGAGGAAGAGAGGGGAAGAGTTAGAAAAGATACGTTTTTTAAGACGAAGAAACGTGTGTATCATTTGGGAAAATAATTGGACATCTACAACTCCTAGTGTGTACACGAGGAGTTATATTATAGAAAATAAATGTAACGACGTTAACAATAGGTCAACTTATGAAACCAAAACATTGAATATCTCAACAATGGTCCTTTCCGGATCTATGTTTATTTGGTATTTTCATCTATTTTCGATCAGAGAATACGTTAGTTAAGTATTGTACAATCATTACGGGACATCCCTGTAAAACAGAAAGATATGCTCCTTATGTCTAAAATTTGAGGCAGTGATACGTCAAAAGTGAATTCTCTTAAGCATGCGAAGTTGAAAGTCACAAAGAATATAGAGATATATTCGAAGAGGGATATATTCGCCAGCATAATGTACAATATGTGCTTACGTAATCTGCAGTGTCCGGTCAGGAAATGGGTGAGGAGCTTTAGGTCACTTTAATTTAGAACGGAGGTTTCTTTGTAAAGATATTTCAGAGATTAGGATTCATGCAATATTAAAAGCTAGCGAAATAAATGGTTCACGGGAATTCAGCGACTTGTTAGCAACCGTTTCGCCAACCCGTTCCACATGATCTATACGTCCTTTCCGTCAATCATCTTCAAGCGATTGCTTCTTCTTATAATACTTTTTTAAATAATAAATCTTTCCTAACGACACATATGTTTTTTCATCTTAAAAAATGTATCTCTTCTAATTCTTCCCCTCTCTCTCAAACTACTCTCATTGTTCTTGGTTGTCCCCACTCTGAACCCCACTACACGCTATTAATGTTCATTTGGCTGGTTTTGTGACCCTTGAATGAATTGTTAATTGTGGAGCTAAATTGTCAGCCCCAAGTGAAATTACATACATACATCTAATCTCGCAATTTCGTTTTTAAATTTTATTGTTGTTATAGCTCCCATTGCAACATGACTGAATAGCCATGGTCTGATGATTTTTATTATATGAAGGGCACATATTTCATTAAGATACAGGACGATTGACATAAGAACCGACACAGAGCAGGGACATGTAGAGGACAATAAATTAAGATTATTTAACGCAATTTATTTCTATACCAACTTATACTCCTGAGGAGTTACAATCCTTCAAAGTTGGATTATAATTTTTTTAAATATAGCTAAAAGCTAAAGCTAGTTTTTCACCTAGCTCTTCATATTATTTTAAGTGCATTAATTAAAATATAAATTTAATTGAATTACACGATAATGTTTCTGACAGTCAAATTCTGTGTTTAGGTATTATTTTAATCGTGAATGCCGTAACCACATGACTGTTTCATCCAAATTGTCAGCCCATTTTCGTTCACCTCTATTTTCCTAAACGTCTCGTTATATGTAAATGAGAAAAGCCAGGAAGTGTCAGGCGAAACCTGATGTAATAGTTGCACATACAGTATATGTTATGGTAAACTTACATCACACTTTATTGCGTTGATTGCAACGAGATTGCAATCAGGCAAAATGACGGTTGAACGAGAAATTTTAAAATAAAAAGCAATTAGGTTTTCAACTTACATATAAATGTATACATACATACATATAAATACATATAAATGTGTCAGTTAAACATAATTTGTTTTAACAGTTTTTACAATTTATGTCAACACTTTTCTTCTATATACTTTCAAATGAGGCATTAGCAGGGGAAAGATCTTTCAAATCAGCTAATATTAAGATGATGATTGGTGGATATATAATGTTGACAACTTAAGCATAGTTTAAACATTCGAAATGGATTACACCTACTATTTATTTTAACAAATAGAAGCTGAAAACGTTAATACAGACGTTGGTATACAATTTATTAATAGCTATCAATCATCGATTAAACAAGTAATTTATGGTTCATAATTGGAGCGAATTAAATTTTTATAGCTGGCAAAGTTCATAAATCTAGAAGTTAATTACTCTAATACCTACTTTATTGGAACTGAAAATAACATTTATTGAGAAGTCCGTAAAGATTAAGCAATTTTAAGTATCTCATCAACATCAATAACAAGTAACTAAATGTAAATATACAAACACTTTGTCTAATTCTCTTTTCCAAACAAAACAAAGCATATTGTTTTTGGATTTTTTTAAATTAATTGATCGTTGAGCTCTGTAGCATTTATTCTTTCATGTAGCTCTATAATTAAAAATTAAGAGACCTCAGATATAGACTTGAGTGCAGTAACAGCTATATATATTGTTAATTGCTGCATTTACAAAAACCAGATGAACTAAAATTAAAAATACAAAAGAGGAAAAATAAAGGATATATTGTTTGTAGATGGTGAAAAGGCGAAGTTCAGAACTTAAAGGTTCTGTTCAGACGTAACCTGTTTAATAATATAAAAACATGTATTTCAGTGAATATAAACCAACGGAGTAAAGGAAAAATTGTATCGTATGTTAT
Source organism: Onthophagus sagittarius (assembly GCA_036711965.1). NCBI lineage: Eukaryota > Metazoa > Arthropoda > Insecta > Coleoptera > Scarabaeidae > Onthophagus > Onthophagus sagittarius. The sequence goes on from JASERS010000001.1 coordinate 52,931,497, forward strand.
CGCGAAAACATGGACAAACATCACGGCTCATGTGACAGCATCGGACGATGCTTTTGAGACCAAAACCATCTAACATGATTTTTGGGCGGTTTCAAACAAGTACGTAAGATTTAATATTAAAACATGAATATCATAAAAGTACTCTTAATAAGAAATAAGAAGAGACAGAGAGAGGGAACGATAATATATATCCACGGAAATATGGAAATATCTCCTAGCACGTACTGGGACTACTGGCATAGCAAATATATGATTATTTTGAAGGAAGAAAATATTCATATTAGTTAAGGAAGAAAATTGAATCACTGGTGATTCTGTTGTGAGTTCAGCGAAAGATATATCGACCTCCTAAACCGGGAGAGCGAAAAATTTGTATCATCGGGGATGCTATTGTATGTTTTGGCAATCTGGTAACTAAAGGATCTTTTGAACGTTTCCTTTTAATGTGTCGGAACGGTAAAAAGATCCTTAAATCTCATTCAAATGGTGAGCATCAATTTGATAGCATACTCTGTCTGACAATACTTGGGCATTTTCAAAATTAAGATTTTATGATAGAAACATGCTCCATGCAACTGCCGTCTTCTGTTCATATTTAGCCAACCTAGCACAGCCAGTTTATGTGATACGTGATCATACTTTCTAATACCAAATATTAACCTTAAGCAGGCATTCTGTACTCGTTGCATACGCAGTTGATCAGCGGCAGTTAGATGTGGACCAAACATCGGCGTAGTTGAAACGGGACAACACATAAGTTGACACAACATGACTTTAATGTGTATACTTAATAAATGCCTAGACAGATGAAAAATCTTCAGATTAGCCTAAGCCGATTGTTCTCCAATCGGCATTCGAGATTTGACAGGCACACCACAGATGTGCCTGTGAAATCTCAACTCAGTATCATGTTGTAAACCCAGATTTCGAGCCTGCGTCACCACCGGAAGTATCTACCCATCAATAAATACGTTGACCTTATTTGAGTGTTTATGAACGACATTCTTTCGACCGAACACCATAACCCTAGATTTGTCCGGGTGCAATCTAAGGTTGTATTTTGCTGTAATCCAAGAGAAAGCTACCAATTCCTTGTTTATCATTACAAGACTACTATCTAAATTTTCTGGAGTTTTTATACCTTCAAAGTCCTACTTATCAGTTTGATGTCTGGCAAATTATTGGTAGTATGAGCTATTGTGTAAACACTATATACATTTACTGTATATATTTACTATATATATACTATTATGTCTCCATAATCTTGATCATCAGTTTAAAATATGCCAACTTGTTGGCAATATGGACTATTACAAGTGTTGCCGCACCCAAGAAAATAAATGCATCAAAATTTGTACTGAAAATAAGAAAAAAAAATGTACTGAATTGAGTGAGAAATTTGAAGTATTTTTGCTCCAACTTTAGTATGCACAACTTTAGCTAAAATATGTGGGAGAAATTGAAAATATAACTTGTTCTCATTTTTAATGATTCATTCAAGTCTTAATGACTGCCAATTTGTTAGCAGCATGAGTTATTACTGTTCCAAACATTGTACATTATTTTAAACACTGCCAATTTGTTAGCAGCATTAGCTGTCTGTTAGTGTTACTTAGGATCCGAATAAAATTTCTAAAGTTTTCCAGACTATGGGTAATATTTTCAGGAGCGAAATTTTGAGGTCAAAATTTTGATCAATTTTTAAATAATACCGATTTTAGCGAAGTGCATATTTATTGTAAAAACATTCTATAATCAAATCAAATAGAACAAAATTTAATTTAAATTTATGATGAATGGAGGAAGATCTTTAAAACGTTAAAGGGATTTGTTTAAATCTTATAACAGTCTCATTTATTTCAGAACATGATAAATAAAACTAAACACTCTGTTAATTTTTCCTTTTTGTCAAACACGAATAATTATAATAATAATATTATAATAATAATAATCAAATTAACATGTAATTAAACATAATTCGTACATTTGATTACCTGATCCAGCGTGAGTCACGTGAATTGACGTGACCCGCACGTGAGTCAATAATTTTTAGGCAGGTTTTTTAAAGTCTGTCTTATCCGAATAGTCTTTTTATTTAAGTTTTATTAGTGATAATATAATTTAATGTAAAATACCTTTCATTTAGTATTAAACAATTTATGCTCCGATTGACGTCGAAAAAAAAATTGTATAAGGAATATATAGGATTTAACCCCCAGAATCTCTCCTGGATCTGCCAATGACTGATGGACGTAAATGTCTCAATGACATGCTACTTACAATCAATTCTGTCATAGGATTCTATCAGAAACAGGAAAAGCTATATGAAGAAAAATTTAATATTAAATTAAATCATTGTCTGATCATCATCATTAAGATGATTATTATTGTCATCATCGTTAGATCATCATCATGCTTGAAAAGAGCACAACAACATTTTTCTTATCATATCGATAAATTGATAATGTTACTGCTGCCTTCACACCGATGTTTTAAATTCTTATTACAATCATGTGTTACACTTCAACTATAAAAACAATTAGTTAATCTTATTTTAATAGAATAAGTTAAAATATTTTGATGAAACGAGTAAAGTTTTATTGCCAAGTAAAGTTGCTAGGGGCAACGGTCGCATCTGCGAAAACTCAATAATAAAAAGCGATGTTGTTACGGCAATAAAACGTAAAAGATAGTATTATTAAAGTTAAAAAATAAACGGAAAAAATTGTAATAAATAAGTTGTAACTATTAATAATTAGATGTAAATAAGACAAAAAATAATAAAGAGAACTCGAAAATTACAAACAGAATGCACAACGCGATTAAATCTTTTAATTTATTATAAAACTAAATTTAATACGATTTTGCTGTTGTAATTGAATTTTAAAATAAAACATTTTAAAAATCAAATGACGAAATAAATGTAAACGCAGATTTAAAAATTTTTTTTCATAGAATTTTTCACAAGGTTTATCGTTTTATCTTTAGGTTTTTTGTTATTTCAACTCCACTACTCGTTTTCCACACAATAAGTTAAAGAGGGGATGTTAAGACGTTGGTATCCTATTATCACAATTTAGTTGATGTGCGCTATTCGACGATTACGACGTTGTTAAAAATAAATTTATTACGCGAGTTAAGTGATAAATAGTAAGCTTTCATTTGTGATTCGCAAATTATTAAAATAAAAGTTCGTTTTTTGTTCTATTTCAAATGCATTCGAACAATTTTTGGTATTCGAACATAAAACTTAAAGACGTTAGGATCCTAGTGCGTGATTAAAAAAAATGTGTTTTTAGTTGATGTTGATCAAGATGAGGTTGTTCAAACTGAAGCTTATTAAGTGAATTAAGTGATTAATACTAAACTAAGTACGAAGGCTTTCACGACCGGTGTTAACTGAACTAAAATTAGAACTAACACTAGCACTAACACTAGATCTAAAACTAGAAACTTTCGGGTTTTGTCGTACGTTTTTTGAAAATATGTTTGACGTAAGTGACCAGTTTAACTTCGTTGAATTCACTTCAAACCAGTTTCTGAAGACGTTTCGGATGCTAAGTTGCAAATGGCATCCGAAACGTCAAACATTTTTTCAAAAAACGCACGGCAAAACCCGAAAGTTTCTAGTTTTAGATCTAATGTTAGTCCTAGTGATAGTTCTGGTGGTAGTTCTAGTGTTAGGTCTAATTTTAGTTCACTTAATACTAAACTATTCTTGTGATGTTGATGGAATCATCGGATTGTTATTTTACGGATGTTGAATGGTATATTAAATAGTATTAATTTAATTTTTGCTATAATAAAATAAATTGTTGGTCATTTTTAGCTGACAATGAGATGTGCAGAAAAAACAAGGAAAACAACTCCGTTCGGTGAGTCGATTTCAAATTTTTAATTTTTACCAAAACATATCTAGACATGGATGTACAGGAATTTGAATTCACGGTGTAAAGAAACATTATTTCCGAATAAAAACTGATTCGGAAAATTGATTATCCGAACTAAAAATCTTTTCTTAAAATTATATAAATACAATTTGATTACTTTTACCTTGGATGGTTTATTTCTATTTACATACTATTAGGCTTTAAATAAAATTTATTAAAATTCAAATTCAATTAGCTTTGTCTACAAAGGTAGTGTAATTCGTCAAGGAAAGAGAGAAAAAGAATTAAATACAGAACTATGTAAAGTCTCTATACTACAGAGTCAAACAAGTTTCCACAAGTTAGAAATTCATCAATTGAATACAAACATTGTTTAATGAACTCCGGTCTAATTTCTTTATAAAATTTAACATAATTCAAAGACTTTATACAATTTGGTAACTTATAAAATTTTGTGCCGTGATAATTAACACCTTGTTGTGTGTACTTGTATCATAGTCATGCAGATGACAGTTTTTCTGATAGTGAGTTTTATTTTTATGCACAAAATTTAAGCATGGTAACACATACAAACACGGAATTGTTAAAATGTTATGCCTTTTGAAAGACTGTTATCTCAGAGAGATTCGAGTTCCTGACACACTGATATCGTCCGGACAAATACGATTTTAGCAACCTATTTGCTTTTCCCCTGATGCCATAATAATCAAGCTTTGACAACTGATGGGCATGATCTACTGTATCAAAAGCTCTGATCTTAACCGAGCAGATTATTCTGACCCTATCATGATCATCGTGTGCTTGCGTGACGTAACTAATGATTTCGATAATAGCTGATGTAGTTGATTTTCCCGTTCTATAGCCATTCCTCTATGCCTCCTCTTATAGACCGGAGTTATTTTGGCAATTTTGAGTTTATTTGGAAACACTCCATCGTTTATATTTTTACACATTTATAAATTATTATCGCTTAAAAGTCATATATGTCTTGAGTATGGCTCTCTAAAATCTCTTCAGCATCTGTAGGTTTGAAGAAGTAAGAGTGGGGATTGTTTTTGTCGATGTTTCTTAAGTAATTCTCAGGATGAGTCCTAGACTTCGTGACCATGTTGAGCAGCGATTGCACTTCCGTGGAAAAATGCTCACTGAAACCAGAAGCGTCTAAATTATTATTAGCTTGTGATTTTTTTAAGTATCTTTTTCTGTGTTTATTATCTCCCACATTTCAGCTCTTTGCATAGCTTTTTCTTGTATAATTTTTACTCGCAGCTGTCATACCCAGGGAATCCAACAAAACCTTTTTCTTTAGATTGTTTTAGGATTTGTTTTAACCCTTTTATTAATTACTGGGAAAAGTGTATTATATTTGGAAAAAAATATTCATGAAATAGACTGTAGCAATCATTACCAGAGCGTCTCTGAAAAAGCAGACTCCATTGCAACCCCGCCAATTTTTCTTTGAAACCATTTAAGTTTCTCTTTCTTCGCGTTCTTGTTTTTATGCTTTCGTATTATTCAGGAGGAGTGCCCCTATCACCCATGATCCGCAATAACTGGCCTCGGTGGTCGTAGATATGCAGTTCCATGGTTGTGGCCGCCAGTATAGAAGAGCACACATTACTCACGATGTTGAAGACGGTGTAAAATTGTACGATAGCTCGAAACCCTCCATCAGATTTGTCAATTCATTCTTTGATTTGTTTTCCTCTATAAAGTTACTATTAAAATCTCCAGTTAAAGCAATTTTATGATTTTTATAGTCATTTTTCAATATATGTAGTGCTTCATTAAGGAGATCTATACACTGTCAATTTCCACATGTAGTTCCATGCTTAAACTTAGCCATATAACTTGCTTCTCCGGGTTTTTATCTCAAAAAGGAAACCGATAAGTCTCAACAACACCTTTAGGCCAGAAGTCTTCTGTTTCAATTTTATTCAAAGCAGCAAAGTCGAAGTCTATTTTAAAAGATTTAGTAGTGCTTTTGTGTTTGATAGAGGCTTATAGCATGAAAGTTTACCTCATCTCCGTTATCATTTGTTAGTTTCATTGTTCGTTATTCGAATCGGTTTTCGAAGTACTCAGGTTGATCGTAATATTACGATCAACCTTCGTAATTAATGTCTGTTAATTCAGTATTGATCTGTTCTTCTGGATAAGTTTCTTGATAATATGACTTATTGGGTGTTTTATGTATCTTTAGGATGCTAGATTCTGCCGGTCTCTTTATTGTAGAGGTATTCGCATCCAGATTGATCCGGATTGTTTTACCTGTACCATAATTCCCATTTTTGTATCGATCTCGAACAAACCTTGCAACAGTATTTGAAATGTCGCCCTTTCATAATTAATCATCTTTAATGCACGACTATGCGCTTCATTATCTCTACTCTAACTTGAGTTAGTAAAAATTGCATGGTATCTTTTACTTCTTTTTCAAAGGCGTAAGAGACTTCACCTCGATGTGGTTTCAAGGCTGTTAAATTTCCAAATAACCATTGTACGCTGCTCTGATCACCAAAACTATTGAGGAGGATGTTTTTAACTCTATCCACTTCTTCGTTGCTGCTAATAACTTGTAGCGCTTTTCCTCTTAACTTTCCTTGAAATATACGTAATAATAAAGAGACAACTTGTGGGTTTTTTTCTTCAACAGAGTTATAAAAACGGCCGACTAAGGGTACGCACGCGTTGGAACGGATCAGACGCAACGGGCGCAATGGACATATTGGACGAACATTGTAAAGGATGTGTGAATTGCGAATGTGTCCGATGCGTCCGACGTGCACTAATGTACGCTATGCTATTTAAAAGAATATAAATAACAATTGTTGTCCGTTCTGTCCGTCGGATGTGTCCATCCGATCCATACCAATGCGCGCGTACCCTAAGAATTCACAAGCTGATATATAGGCATTGAGAGTGGTTGCATCTCCATTATAGATGGAATGGTGTCTTATTGCGTTTGTAAGATCGATGAGTTCGTTCATACAAGGAACAAAAGAACAAAGGACAAATGACAAAGGATACAATCAATAAGATTTACTCCCATGCAGATTATATGTTGCGCGGAAATCATAATCGATGTTCTACTGAACCAATATCCGGTATATCCGTGAATCACTGCAATCCAATAAAGTGGGCACGATTGTTCACAATTTGTTTAGAACACTACACAAACCGTTAAAACGGTCAGTGAATTTATGACGATTTTTATTCGCGAATACGTTGTATACTACTGACTGCGCCAGTTAAAATTCAGAGTTTCGAATTTTAATTTTTAAACAGTTTATTTTGAATTTTAATACAAAATCTATAATATTTAACTTTAAGTTTAACTTTTATGTTTTACAAAGAATTAAAACGAAATGTTTAATATGTATGATTGAAAATTTTAACTTGTTGTTTTCTTAAATCTAAGTATCGAATTTTACGAATTACGGGACGTCGTGATTATATCTGAGTCTTATTCGGCTTTTATTCCGTAGCAGGGCATCTATAACTAGCGAGAAATACAGATAGATATAGGAAGACGAAACGGAAGTTATGTTACTTAATAGCATTTGATGATAAGAATGTTTTTGGTTCCATGTTAGCAGATAGTGAAGTGCACGAAGAGAGTTGACACAAGAGGTGTCCCTCAGGTATCTGTTTTGGGATCACTACTTTTGACCATTTTTGTTTATCAAATTTTAATTGACAATCAAATAGAAGAAGTAATGTTAGTGACATATGCAAATATCTTGGCCATTGTAATTTCTGGTTGGAATAAGGAGAGCATTAGAGTTTATGGGTTTAGAGCGGGCCCCACAGAAAACGGAATTGAAATTATTATAACGGGACATATTGCGAAATCTAATAGTAGGGAGCTCTTGTGGAATATATGTATTTACTCAACAGTTAGATCTGCATATGGCCCAGTATAATAATAAAATGGGTGTCCTTTGTATAATTACAATGAAGAAATGGAGCAAAAGCAATCAATAAAAGAAGGCAATTCAAATTTTGGGCTAAAGTTAAAAAACAAAATTAACCCTCATCCGGACATCATACCGTTTCTAGAACCAAAGCCGGACTTCATATATCAAATTGACATAATGTCAGGCTATAATTGTTTATCTATTGCTGTCTATTTTTTTATGATTGGTTGAGTTGAAAGAAAAGATAATTCAAAAAAAATATTTAAATCAACTTTACATAAACGTCACGAATGCGAAATCGATAAGCTGGACAAACATTATCACACATTTATCGCACTGTATGCTGTGTAGATTGCTTGAGCGAGATGTACACTTGATATTTGTTGGTTTTTTATTTGATTGTATGTGGATGCTATCTACAACGAACAGCGCATTTGTCCCCGTGGTTTGGTGTTTCGTTGCTTTGTACAAGGAAAACTTAATTCTTGGCTGATAGAAGTCAACCAAGAATTATTAAAAAAAAAATAAAAAATACGCTTCTGCGAAAACTCTTCTTTGTACTGTTCTAATTGATACTAAATTGGAAAATTAAAACGAAAGCGTTGTATGCAAAAATATCGACCATGCTGCAAACCAGCGCAAGAGACCATCTATTCATATTCTCTTGCTTCACTTTCGTCTTAATTTGCAGGTAGAATTCAAAATTGGAATGTATAAATGTATTAGTCTACGCTGTATCAATCTTCTAGATAAGAATAACAGTAAAAACAAAAATGGAAATGTAAAATAAATAAGAATTCATTCACTGAGCCAAAAAATCGTCAATTAATTCTGAAAATTGTGACAATTTGATACAAATTCCGTATGAGGGTTAAAATAAATAAGAATAGATATTTTAGAAAACGACAAAAAAAAACATTTTTTAACGTTAAATCACATTTTGTTTAGGATACTGAATGAACAAATGCGGTTAGCTATATTTCTGTCGACAGATTGCCGAGAAGAAAATCGATGAGCTGTCCACTTCACTTTATTACAGTTCACTTCTTAAAAAAGCCGGGAAACAAGATAAAATAAAGGATTTGATTTGAAATATTGATTTTGTTAAACTAACATTTTATGATGAGAATTTGAATAATGTTATTGACACATATTTTAAACTATTACAATTTAAATTCCATTTTCTGTGCATATTTTTAAGTATTTAATTAATTTTTTTTCAATTTAAATTTTTATTACGTTTAGATGAGACCATATCTGTTTATTCATGGTTGTGATAGAATCGGAAAGTAGGTTAATATCGTGTCATGGGCAAATCCCCCTCCACCAATGCCCCAGAATCATTTCCGGGCCTGCTGGGGAGATTCAGTTTGCAGTAAACGTAATTGGTTATTGAATGTAGGGTTGGGCTTGACGACGAGGTGGGTACTCCTATTGTTCAAATTATTGTTAGAACAGTGTACCTCGCCAGAACGATTCTCTAGAAGCTTTAACCGGATAAACATCTTGTTTATGCCCTCGAAGTTTGCACCAAGCTATACAAAAGGGTATTATTAAAATAATGTATTGTGTAAAGATTTGAACTTTTTGGACGATTGAAATTTTAGTTTAGGACAAACAAATTAATAATAATAGTAATATCACTTTATTATGTAGTAGGAGGACCCAATTATAGGATAATAACAATATAAATAAAGGTAAAGCAAAAGTGCAGCACAGAAAACTAAAATTAATAACAATTCAGTAGCCAAATTCGGAATAAAAGAAAGTTTTTGATACCCGGATTGAGTATAATGGGTTCAATTTGAGCTAGAAGTGAAGACGAGTCAACAGTGCAATTGACGATGTTTGATAAAAATTTTCTATTAGTACCTTCTCTACGATTGCTCAAAGTTAAAAAGTGAAATTCTTCTAATGATACAACGTAGTCAACACCTCGCTGCGGATACTGACCAATTTTTTAAAATGTAAGTATTTTAAGAACCTCTTCCGCATTCTCTCGAATATGAGCTTATGAGGAAGGAAAAGTGTTGTTAGTGCCGCTAAGCTGTTATTTTTTTTACATTGTCAGATGATAAAACTCAATGCACAAGAAGTGGTTATCTTTACTATGTTAACATGATCTTTGAAGTGTAATTGATCATGAATAAGACACCCAGATCTCTAATAGTGTATTCTTTGCGAATCGCTTCAACTCCCACACGGTAGTAAAGGTTATTAGTAAGGATTTTTATACCTTGTGTAAGATACGAATTTACCTTAACGGCTCCAAAATTCGCCCCAATTCGGCCTCGATCTTTAGAGGCGTCTGTGGATGTCTCTTTGTGTCGCATAAGTTTTTTCTTATGGTGACGGCTAATGTTTATAGCTAATTTATTTTTGAACTACTGATTACATAAATATACAGCGCCTGATCGACCTACGATAGATGTATTAGTAATAGGTGGGATATCGAAAGCAGCTTTGTCAACAAGTGGTTTCAGTCAAAATTAGTTATCAATTTTTGTAACTAACCTCAATTTGTAAAATTATGTAAAAAAGAAGGAGTTAGTTAAAATGAAAATGAAATAAATCCCTTGTACATACACAGTACTATTACCACTACAGCAACAAATTTTCATTACAACTGAAAAACCATAAAGAAAAAAAAATGGAATATAATTCCGCTCATTCTTCCTAAAAATAGGAGGTAAAACATCTTGAGCTGAGCAGTAAACTGTTGATATAAAACCAGGATTGGAAAAAATGTTTTGTTTAAAAATGTTTTAATACTGTTAAAATCATTTAAATAAGAACGTATTAACGATGCATAATCAGGGACAAATAGATACCGCAATGGAGTATGTTAAAATGAATTATCCAGAAGCGTAAACCGTGTGGGTCTATGCTCCCTAAAGACTTGAAATGCTTCCCACAGACTTACATTGGTTCTAGAAAACTTGAACTGAACTTGATACCACCCATGGAAAATTTAATATTGCTTATAGATGATCTGATACTGCTTCCAGAAGATTTGAAATGTTCCAGGAATGGAACATTGTAGGAACTTGTAATGCATTATAAGACTTGATACTGCTTCTAAAAGACTTGAAATACTTCCAAAAAACTTGATATATTGCCTTTGAAAAACTTGAAATGTTTTCAGAAGACTTCATACTGCTTTTCAAAAACATGATATTGCTTCCAGAAGATTTGATACTGCATCTAGAAGAGCTAATAGTGCTCCCGGAAGACTTGAATTGCTTTTAGAAGGTTTGATACTGCCCCTAGAAAACTTGATACTGTTTCTAAAGCACCTGATATTGCTTCCAGAGGCTTAATACTACTTCTAGAAGACCTTATATTGCTTCCAAAAGGCTTGACATGTTTGCATTCTCGTAATGCCTCAAAGAACTTGATATTGCTTCTAGAAGATTTAAAATTATGATATTGCTTTTGGAAAACATAAATTCTTCTAGAAGACTTCATACTGTTTCTCGAAGACTTAATATTGCTTCCTAAAGACTTGATACTGTTCTTGGAAGAACTGAAATACTTTCAGAAGATTTGATAATGCATCTAGAAGACATGCTATCGCTTTAAGAAGACTTGAAATGCTTTCAAAAAGTTTGATACTGCTCTTAGAAGACTTTATGCTGCCTCTAAAATACGTGATATTGTTTAAAGAAGACTTGCAATGGTTCCAGGAAATTTCGATTACTTTTAAGACTTGACACTGCTTCTAGAGAACCTAATATACTTGTTTCTAAAAATGGAAGGTTTTAAACTCTTTGGATACTATTACATTAAAATTAATTCAACAGCAACATACGATGAGGTAGCATCAGCTGCAATATTTAGCGACTATTTTTTTCCTAAGACTTACTACAATCTGCATTAAATAACAGATTGCAGAGGAAATGATGAAGCAGTAAAAATAGTCCGCATATTTCGAAAGTTAAATGGAGTGAATAGCGTATCTAGCGGAAGCGAGTAACGAGTTTTGCCTTAATTTTTAACCACATATTGAGATTTAGTTTTAATGTAGGTTTGTCAGTAAACATATATAAAGAAAAAATGGAACATGCTGATTTTTAAACAAAACTATTCTTTTAAACAATACCCCGTGTCTAAAACACTTTTTGAAGAGTTTAAAACACATTTAAAACACTGTAACAGATTGTGTTCGTTTACTTAATTCTTTTCTCAGAAATTTTAAAATTTTTCGAAGTGAAGTTCACAAAGACAAAGAAGTTTTAGAATATGTTTGTCTAACTGAAATTTTTAAATTGAATTTTATCATTTCCATACAAAAAATGTAGGCAAAACTTGAACTAGGGTTGGGTTTAGTAACTTAGAAGATAATATTTAAAGTACAAATATGCAACAAACGTGCCCTTTTATGAGGTAAACTTACACCCCATATTTAATTTTCCTTATGTTTACGCCATTTTTGGAGGGGTCTACTCTTAAAATTAGTTAATTATGAATAAGTTGCTGAATAGTAGTCCTTCCGCCCTAATTCTTTGTAATTATATTAATACTGGGAATGTATAATCCTTGCAAACGTTTCCAAAAAAGAACTTTTGTACTCGAATGCAAAAGTGTCATTTCGCTATCTAGAATAAAAAATAACTAAAAAATATTGATTAAGTGTAATTGAACATGATTACAACATTTTTTACTGAAAATTTATACTGAAAAATAAAAAATGTTTTGCTAAAGTATTGTACTAGTTTTGTACCCCCAAATAGTGTATGTTAACCCCCAAATTTTGTTGACAAAAACGAAACTTTTAGTACATTAAAACATTATACTAGTTTTGTACCTTAATGTACTGACGAAACATTCTGAGACAACACATTGTTTCAACAAGCTATTAGAATGTGATATGTCAGTTACATTTACTTATGATTGATCTTGGCAAATGGTGGAAGACATGATGTTTATGTGAATACATATGATCAATTTTGCATGAGCTCCTCATTTATTCCATCAAAATATGTACTAAACTACTACGTAGTACAAACATTTCTTTCACCACTATATTAAGGTACAAAACTAGTACAATATTCTAGTGTACTAAAATCCAAAAAAGTTTTATAGTTTAAAAATACACCATAATAACTTATTAATCAAGAGGTAAGGTTATATTAACTTTATATAATAGCTTATATTTTATTGCAAATTGTGTCACCACGTAAGGGCAATTTTTTTTCTTTTCAATCTTTTATAGCCTATATGAAAGATTGACTTTTCAATGTTTCATGGAGCATAGTGTTTTTTTCGAACAGCGACTTTTACTGGCCCGCAAGCATTAGAACTTTTATTCAATCGATTCAAACTTTCTAGCACATATTTAAACGTACATGTTAAAGGGAAGTATGTAGGGTATTTTCAAAAAATTGAGTTCTGAATTTGTTATTAAAAATGATTATCTACTTTAATTCGCATTCAATATATCTAAAGTAAGTAAAAATAAAGTATAAATATTAAGTATTTTTTATGATCACAAAAAAAACACTGAGCTGAACATTTAACGCTTTCTCTACATCTAGGTCGGAACTATACAAATTTTTTTATGCACTTGTAGCTATCTCAGAGAATTGAATCGCTACCTTAAGCCGACATAGTAAAGTGTATGGAAGAAGTAATATAAAATTAAATTCACGAAATCATTGACAAATCCAAGATTGCAGAGTTTAGACAGAACTATTCCATGATCCAATCTATGAAACCCCTTTGTAAAATTGTGTAACTTATATTATCACGTTTGCGGACGTGAATGCTATAGCATTCATTTTCATAATGATGTAGAATGACAATGATAATAGAAAAATCAAATTAACAGTACTTGGGTGGTTATTTGAAGCAAGTTATTGTGCAAAGTTTAAACTTTTCAGATAAAATCATTATTGAGAAATGTTGAAAAATTTACCTTAAGACAGCAACTTCAAAGAGCTCTAGTTCGCTGAAAATACTAAAAAACTGCTAGAAAAATGTCTACAACAGGTTATCTTCACTTTAATGATACAGATTTAAAGAAGTATTACCATTTAGAAACAAAATTACTTAACATAGAAAGAACCGATGATAATAATTATACGATAGTTTTATAAACGAATTGCATAATTAGATTAAGTTTAAGCAAAATTAAGTTCCTGGAGCTAACATTATAGAAGACAGAAAAAAATAGAACAAAATAATATTTAACGTATTTAGAAATCCAATTCAGATGGATAGCATCATATTACACAAAACATCATCATTCTGATTTTCGTTCAAGACACAGTTGTCCAACAGCCCTTTTCGATGCCATGAATAATATTTTTTTTATGCGATAGACCAACGATCCTAATTTTCTTGGGCTTCTCTAGGAGAACTTTGATATCATTCACCACCCAAATCTCTTGGCAATATTCCACCATATTGGTATTTCGGAAAGTGCCACAACATTTTTTAGCAGTTACATCCTGCATCGGTCACAAACTATTAAACTTCTTTGAAAATATTCTTTAGTAGCAGTGCTGTCTTCAGTTGTAGGGTTCAATTCTCGAGTTGATCTTGAACAGTGGAGAACTTATTAAAAATTTATTATTAGTATTTCATTATTTTTAATTTTAACTTTATCATTTCGATAATAAAACTTTAAAAAAAATCGTATCTTGAGAACGAATTGAGATATCATGATGACCATATTAAAGCAAGTTTAATGGAGATTTGCTGCAACACAGATAAATTCTATTCTCCATAATAATCGTTGCTACGGTTTTTAAATGCCGTAATTTAAAGTATCATATCTTAAGAATGAATTGAGATATAGTAATAAAATCACCAGCATTTCAAAGTAACTTAACCAAGTTTAAATGTGTTTTAAATCATTTTTTATTTTTTAAAAGCACCATTATCAGATCTTATTAAGCATCACTCATTTGAATATTGAACATGTGAATTATAAAAATTTAAAAAAGTCGTATCTCAAGAACGAATTGAGATATCATCAAGCTATAATGAGCATATTAAAGGAAATTTAATACAGATTTACTGCGAAAAACTTGTTTTCCTTAATCATTGTTGATACGATTTTTTTAATTCAACTCTGCCTTACTTATTTAAAAATATAAATTTAAAATATCATATCGCAAGATTGAAGTGAGATATATTGATAAAATAATAAGCATTGAAATAAACTTAATCAAATTTAAGTGTGCATTAAATCATTTCTTATTTTTCATAAGCACCATTGTCAAATATTCTTAACCACAACACTGCAAATTTGAATACCGATCTTTTGAGTAATAAAAATTTTAAAAATCATATTTCAAGAACAAATTGAGATATCATCTTGTAATAACGAGAATATTACAGCAAATTTTATGTAGATTTGCTGCGAAAAAAAATATGCGAATAAATGCTTTTCTTACATAATAATCGTTGCTATGATTCTCTAAATCATTAAAAAATCATTAAAACTCTGCATGTTGAGTTGTTACTTATTTAAAATAGAATTTTAGAAATTCGTATCTTAAGTATGAATTGAGATATATTGATAAAATAATAAATATTTTAAAGTAAATTTAATCAAGTTTGAGTATGTCATTAAAAGCAAAAAAAAACTTGAGTACTTGAGAAGTACTGTTTTGGAGTGTAGCAACATCTCAATGACCATTGAGCAATTCTTTAAAATGGTAATAGGTATATAATTTTCCATATCAAATCTGTATAATTAGTGTAGATTAAACGATATTGTTTTGAACGAAATTTTGGTAAAAATCTCCGTTGTAAACTAATAGATTCAATAATGATAGCATTGTTATTTAATTAACGGATTTTGGAGAGGGAATGTAATACATCACAACCGTGGTGGTGTAAATTTCATCAAATATTAAATTTTATTGAGTAACTTAATACCGTGCTATAAAATTTTATTGCATGTAATGGATAGACTATAATAATTTAATATTCTATTAAATGTTGCATGTGACGAATCAATTTTATTTTTATTATTTATTAATAATTTTACCAATTTGAAGCAAGAATAAAGAACAGAGAACTATTTTCATGGACGTTGTAGATGTTGTCTCCAGAAAAATATCTCGCTTGACTGCGGAAAAAATGAATTATTTAGAATTTTATGAATGGACATTGAAAGACGAACTCGGAGAACTCCAAAAATAACTTCTCGAGATGAAATATAAAACAAAGAGTGCGAATTTGTTATTTATTTGCGGTGCAATTCAATTTTTTCTATTTCAACCAAATAAAATACGTGATAATAATTTATAATTTTTTGAAATTGTTAAAACGTTCGCTAAAATTTGTAGTTTTTATCATATCGAGTTTCGTTAAATATCTAATTAATATTCAAAACTGGGGTACATCAATTTCAAATAGCAGAGGGGTAAATGAATGATACGGTTCGGTGTTTAATTTAACTCAGTCAAACAGGGCAAGAATACGTAATAAGCGGTGGAAAATCAATATACTTGTTGAGTTTCTGTGTGTCCTGCCAACATTGCGGTTACGGCCTGCTCTGAATAAAATCGTTAGTTTGCTATCGGTGTTTACGAATAGAAATCCCACTCTGCTTACTCTGTGTGCATTATAACATTCGATTACTATCACCATGCAGCAATTACTTTTTCATTCTATTAATTCTAACACTATTAATTCATTACTTTGTAAAATCGCATTTAATGATAAATTGAATGTTCTGCGTGATAACTTTTATGAACTTTCAGGGGTCGTTGTTGCTACCGTGCACTTTGTCGCGGTTTTCTATGGCCACACTACGGTTCCCCAACTTCTCGGTTGTGGTAATCTATTTACAAAGTAGTTCGTGTTGCTGCTGCAGCACTCCGAGCTCAGAATTCAATGTCAAACTAAGCTCAAGAATACCGTTGAGATTTCCTCCGGTATTTGACTTTATTCACAGCTTGCGAAAAGAAAGTTTATATTTTTGGGGTTTAAATTGAAATTGAATTCACCAAAATAGCTTTAACGTGATGAAAACTAATTGTTTCATTTTTTTTTTAATAAAAAAGGATTGAAATATACAGGATAAAGACGTGACTCGACATCCTGTCAATTGACGTGAAGATTTGTTGCCTGTGTTACCGGAATCGCTCCTGTATTTGAATATCGACATATGGTCAACATGTTATATTTCGTGTTTACTGACAGCATAATTCCGATGTGATTTGTGGGCAATATATTTTGTAGAATAGCCGATAAAGATGTAGCATTATTTTGTTGAAAAAAAGTTGTCGTTTAGATGATTAATCTTTATTAAACACACCTTTTTTTAAGACTTTTTTAACTTATTGTTACACGTAAAATTATAATTTTGTACAATTTAAATTTCCGTACAAAGATTAAATATTAAAGTTGGATTTGGTGAGAAATTGGAAAGGCGAGTTCTAGGAAACGAAAGTCCAATTAAAACTTTTTTAGAAGTGAAATGTAGAAAATTGCTTCACTGTAAAGTTGTGATCTATTCTTAAATTGTTATACTAACACGATACATTATTGATGTTACTGAAATTAAAATTATTACATTAATTTATAACGCAATAAAGGCATGTCCAAATTACTCAATTGCTTCCTGGCGTTTCCTAATGGATGGGATCAATGTAGTTGATATAATCTTGAATGAATTCAACAGGTATCGGACATACTGTCCATTATCCTTTAACAAGTTTAACGGCGATGAATTGAATAAATAATATCCTTTATTGGTAGTATGACGAATTAATATTTTTACTTGATATAATCTGTATTACTTTATGTTTTGTAGCTTCTAATGATACATTAATTTTAGTTTTTTTAACATTTTTTGTCAATATGTAGAATTGAATCAATGTGTGTCAGTCATATAAAGCCATAACAAATTCACTACACAGTTGTTTGAATTTGCATATAACTTAGTATTTACACGATTTCAACATTTTATGCAACTGACTTTAAAAGCTGTTGTTATTTATATGCGAATTGTGTACGAGATTAATAAGTTACAATCAAGCCACGAAAGAACTTTCTGAACAGAAGAGCAGATGAAAGGTGTAATGAAAGTCATGACCATTAGAGTTATTGTCAAAATTCTTTCTGAATTGCATCGAATTCCAAGGAGATCGTAGGTGATAATATTAATAGTGAATTACAGATTTGAAAGCTGTGTAGCAATTTTTCTATTCAACGAATCTGACGTGGCGTTGACAAGAGGTGTTGCGTGTTGCTGTGTTTGATTTTTGTCTGATGAACAATATATCCCATTCAAACGATACATCATAACGTTCTGCAGACAAAATGTCACTATCTATTATTGTAACATTATCCGGAGGTAAGTGCAAGAGAAGTCCAACAAATTTAACCTAATCGGGAGAAATAATGAAGAATAATCAACGATTTTGACTGATTCCTTGACCATTGCGTATAAAAAAGGTTTGCCTACTCCGACTAGTAGCTGACTTAGAACGTGCCACTCCTTGGTGGTGCTTTGATCTCAGCAACCTTAAGAAGGAGATTAGAATAGTTTTCAATAGGGCCAAAAGCTCTAGATTAAGTTCCTACTGGTTTAGCATTAAAAGTCGGAATTATTAAAAAGTTCGTCGGAAGAAGATTCTGCGAAGAGGTCACCTCTAGCAACGAACTCTCTCGCCTTACAAGGGTACTGGCCTCAAACCCAGACCAACAGATAAGTTTATTACAAAAGGAAGACGGTTGCTGCACGCACAACCTCCTAGAAAACTTACACTTTCTAATCAATGTGAACTTTTTAGGCTCGGTGGACCCTGCAGTAGCTCATGGAGACACCAACCACATACCGACTGCAGAAGACTAGTTGCTAGTTGAGACGATCTGCACCCAGGATAAAATAAGGTGTGCAGTCAACAGTATTTCAATTTTCAAAGCTTCTGGACCGAGGTCGGGGTAAATCTCTGAACATGTAGCTGGAGTGGGGGTAATGGACGGCCAGATAGTGTGGGATTGGGGTCAAAGATCCCGACCCACTAAAAACCCCTTTCTGAGGGGTTGAAATACGCGATATTTTTTTTGATATTGAAAAAGAGACACACGTCTGATAGGTCCTTGAAATTTTCTATTTTTTTGGTGCGTTTTCTGTGACTTTTTTGAGTAATTACTGTTTCAAGTTGTTAGTAAACATTACAGTGACATCAGAAATTTTCATTTGTTTGTGTCCTGTCGTGTTGCCATGTTTTAAAACCGGTTCGTTCCAATTAAGTATATCTATTTAAAAATGCCTGCATTGAATAATGAACTACGAAAACGCGGATTGGCATGTGTGGGTCGTAAAGCAGTTTTAAATACTTCGCTAAGATCGGCGTTGAATTCTAGTTTTTTGCATCCGACCCGTGATCTTGACCTTGATAAATCGAAAGATCTTTCAATAATCTCAGTGATAGCGACGTTGACGACGATGAAATCTCTTCCATAAAATATAAAGTATCACATAAAAAACAATTTTCCAGTTCTTCTTACTTAAATAAAATTAAGATGTTAGGAACTAAATTGGACCATACAGAGATACCATGCTGCGTAAATAAATTAAAGCTCTTTCTTGTAGTAAGCGTACTGATAACGTCCTCTTCCACATTAATTTTTAAGCCAAATGCTAGGTTTAACGCCGAAAATTTGTGAACTTACAAAAGATTTCACTTACAATGATTATGTTATTGTTATGGGAGGCACTAATGATGTATTGCATAATTGTACGAAGTATACAAACGTTATATTGATTTCCATACCACCTTGGGGAGATCGTTTAGTACTAAATGAGTTGATTTCTGAATTTAATGATCTTTGAATTGGCTCAGCTGTGGTGACTTCTGAAATTTCGTCTTTTCATGGTGACGGAGTCCTCGATGCTTGCAACTAGCAAAAATTAACATTCTGCAGGTCAACGTTCGGTCGATCTTTTAAAAACTGAACAAGATAGAATTATTAATTATTGAACATGCTTCACATCTCTTATGTCTTAGCGATCATTGGGCGACGTCTGCTGCTCAGAATGCCATTAATGTATGTCTGCTGAAGAGCATGGTGGTATTTTTATACTCGCGAGATCTCACTTTCATGTAAATTCGGTTGAGTTGGATAGATTCGGTAAGGATATGTTGTTTGAATGCTGTGCGATCCTGTTTAAACACTCAAGCCAGAGTTATGTTTGTGCTTGTGTTTATAGGCCTCCCTCGAGTTCCTTTGAAGCTTTTCTAGATATTTTATATTTAATGCTGGAATTTTTGTAAATGATTTTGTCGTGCTTTGTGGGCATGTGAATGTTGATATAAACAAAGATACTATGGAATCTAAAATTCTCGTGGATTTGTTTCACTCTTATGAGCTACGCGGAAATACGCCGGAATATATTAGAATTTGTGGTAACTTAAATGGAGCAGTGTATTTGTGACTCGGAAACGAATGACAAGATTAATTTTTTAGCATTCAAAAATAAATTTATGGCGCAATTGATCGAGAATGTTTTTTTAGAGTTGCGCGAGTATCTCTGTGGAGTTACGGACCTTTCATAGGTATAAAGCTGTATTAAACTTTTTTCTTTTCTTTTTTGTGTAATTTATTATGTGTAATTATGTTCTGTGTGACTTATCTCCATCTACAGGGATATGGCACTGAGACTAATAAATTATTATCATTATTTATCATAAAGATAATAACTGTTTTCCCCACTGACCTTTTCCACATCGAGTAGAAAATGCAGACGTAAAATATCTTGATATGATGTGGAAAGTATTGAACGTGTATGGAACTTAATGAAAGTGATAATTTTCATTGGACAAGGTGTTATATTTGATATATTGTTATGTTTAATTACTGACTAGATTTAATACAAAACGAACGTCTACAACGTAAAAAATACTATTTATTATATTTATTAAGAAATTAAACATTAACTCCAATATAGTTTATGTACAGGGTGAGTCAATAGTGCGAGGACGGAAGATTGTGGCCTTACTGTAGAAAATAAAGAAAATATTTTTTTGTCATCATAGATTATAATCAAAGCTACATCGACTAAAATTATTTTCAACTATACAGGATATTCCACAATTCCAGAACCCTAGTCAACTTCATTTTTTTAAAATGGAACCCTATACATCTTTTTAGATATGTTGATTACCTGTCTTAAATGCTATAAATGCGTATCTTGTTTTCAAATTTTGAATGCAAGGTTGCCAAGTTATTAATCATTTTGTGCAAATTTTTGAAAAACCTTGTGGTGACTTAAAATTCATTATCACAATTATTATTAAATATTGTAGATTGCAATTTGGCATATCGATAAACAAAGTTTTGGTCTTTGAAACCCCACTCATACAATTTGATAATATTATACAGGATGATTACCAGAACCGGTTAATTAATGGAATGTTTGACGAACCATAACTTTGTTATTTTAAATGGAACACCCCATATTTTTTCAGTGCCTCAGAAGGCTTTATTAATTATCTTTCATTTTTGTTAAGTATATGGTATATTTAACATGTGTACTTTTTGAGATAATTACACTATTTCAAAAATGTCGGCATAAACTTGATTTTTCACAAGAAATAAACTATGAAGAAGACATTTTTAAACAAATGCAAGTAAGTTTATTTCATAAAAGATGGAAAAGTATGGATGTGTGCACAGACAATAGTATTAAGAAAACAACTTTTCAAAAATTCTATTTAAGTATGTTGGAAAAATCTTATCATAGTGAATAGGTGTGCCATAGTCCTGAGATCACATTCTTTGTCAAACGTCTCGTAAAACATCTTCTAAAAGTTTTGGCAATTGATTTTCTAAGAAATTCAAAACGATTATCCATTGACGATTGCCTCGAAGAAAAACGATGTGATCAAATAAGATTCTAGAATATTTGCCCAAATAGTTTAGCAACATTGTTGTTAGTGGGCTACTTCTCATATAAATTTACCGTTGACCATATAATATAAGATTATCGTAAAAATTACATTCTTGTTGATCTTTTTCTAATACCCATTTCGAAAATTCTAGTCTTTTTTGAACTGAATATGTACACATGTATACTTCTTCATCTTTTACAAAATAGACGCACTTGCATTTGTTTAAAAATGTCTTCTTCATAGTTTATTTCTTGTGAAAAAATCAAGTTTATGCCGACATTTTTGAAATAGTGTAATTATCTCAAAAAGTACACATGTTAGATATACCATATGCTTAACAACAATGAAAGGTAATTAATAAAGCCTTCTTAGGCATTGAACAAATATAGGGTGTTCCATTTAAAATAACAAAGTTATAGTCACTCAAACATTCCATAAATTAACCGGTTCTAGTAACTATCCTGTATAATATTACCAAATAGTATTAGTGGCGTTCGAAAGACCCAAGCTTTGTTTATCGATATGCCAAATTACAATCTTCCTTATTTAATAATAATGCTGATAACGAAATTTAAGTGATCACATGATTCTTCAAAAATTTTCACAAAATGATTCATAACTTGGCAACCTTGCATTCAAAATTTGAAAACAAGATATGCACTTATAGCATTTAAGACAATTAATCTGCATATGCGAAAAGATACATAGGGTTCCTTTTAAAAAAATGAAGTTGAATACGGGCCTGGAATAGTGAAACACCCTGTATAGCTGAAAATAATTTTAATCGATGCAGCTTTGATAATAATGTATGATGACATAAAAACATTATTTTTATTTTCAACGGTAAAGCGACAATCTTCCGTCCCCGCACTATTGACTCGCCCTGTATATTTTTTCTATATATTACATAGCATAATTGCATAATTCCTAGTAAATATACACTAATTAGTTATTTGTTTTTGATATTAATGATTAAAAAAACTGATGTTTTGCTGCTTTTTCCAGTTGTTCACTCTGTATAAATATTGACATATCTTCAAAGTTTTAAAATTGCAACACAAAAACGTACACACTGCGACACAAGGAATACACATATCGGTTACTATTATTTTTTTATTATAAAACCGCACTATTGCTCACATTTAAATCGATTAGGACACCAGGTTACTAAATCGAACAGCTTCACCCTCTGAAGGCAATGCAGGACATCGTTGTCGAGAAACTGGATGACCTCGATGTTGGGATGATTATGCATACCCTTCTTATGTGTACATGCGAATAGTGCAATTTCTGATGACACCGAAGCTATGTCGCGATGGAAATCGGTGTTTATATAACAAGGTGCATTCACTATACATCTTAGCACTTTCTTTTGGAATCTTTAAATCAGACTAGCATTTGCTCAGCAATTTTTTTCATCTTGCAGGTGCAACCCCACCTTTGCTTTGGTGTATCTGGATTCCGTTTGGATTGGATTCCGTATATCCATTTTGGTTTTAATATTTGCTTATAATTACCAACTTGTTTCTTACAGATACGTTTCTTACTAACGTAGATTTTTTGCTGGATCAATTACAAGCTAAACCGAATATATTATACTCTAATAACTAGTTAAAAGTGTGTATTGCCTATCTTTAAAGCAAATCTATCAAAAATTTCCGCGTTTACTGACACTTTTTTATTAATTTGATATATCGTGTTTTGCACGCGTGCTCCTCAATTGTTCTAACAAAGAACAGTATAAATGAAGTGTATTTAAAAGTTCGATATTAGCATGCACAAATCAGCATGCGGCGATATTGATGATACAGCTGCTCCAATCAGGTTATCATACAAGACTGGTTGTTGAACCTAGAATTGGTGAAACAGATGTCATCTGGATGCCAACATTGCAAACCTATGCAAGGAATCTTTCAAGTATTTGAAATCTTTTTGAATGAACAAAATTTGTTCGTTGTTAGGAATAATGTCAACAACTTGATGAAAAATGATGGCGGAAAAGTTTTAAGGTGTGAACAAGACTACGTTGACTTGAGAATAAATACTTACACGTTTGCTTATTCAACTGTGTCCCATAAAGCAAATGAGACTCAGTCTACAGTGCTCAGTACTACTCTAAGGGAAGATTAGATTATTCTAAGAAGATTCATTAGGCTTCAAAGAATCTGTAAACAATTTCGGTTTCTCCTTGTTGACGTAAATCGTACTATTAGTAATAGACATTTTTCATGTACAAGCAACTTTGGAATTAAGTCAGGGCAGTTTAAATTAAAATTACAACTGACTCTATTTTTACCCTACAACCCTATTTTCAGATATACTCTTTGCACTAATCTGAACAATAAGACAAGCGTATTCACGATAGAAATTTGCTATTAATCTGTTTAGAGATCTGCAGCTTCATGGTGTCACTTCGGACGGTAGTATTTCTCTCTTCTCTAGGAACACCGTTTAGAATATTACTTCTGGTGAAAGACATAAATTACAAAGTCTAACTTGTATTGTATTTTTGTTAGGTAGGCAGATATTTCAGATTCAGTAGGTATTGTCCTGCGTTTAGATAAGTTTATAATCAGAGAGAAATACAATCTTTCTCAATTTATTAGGAAAACTCAATTTTTTCATGAAGTGGAGGGAATTCTTGCACCTGTAAAAATATTCCCTCTGAAATCATCTTCAAGCAATCTGTTGGCGTTTTCTTGCAGCTAAACGATTACAAGGTATGTCATATTACTTGTCAAATATGCATCTGTTTTTTTTTTTAAAGTAGTACATCGGTAACACTACATACCTGGTTCACTATATTACATATTTTTATCATGTACCTTTTTTTAGTTATCATACGGTCTACAATAGTTTACAATTCGACAGTTGTTATCGGTTCAATTTTGATTCAATCCTTAGTAAAGAAAAGTAAAACTTAAAAAAGGTTTGACGTTCTCAGGCCAAATTATTTTTCTTACCTTTTATATATTTATTTAAATTTACGTTTATTTGTTTAGTTTTTTAGTTACACCACAAGAAGTATTGATCATTCTCAATTCATTTTTTAGCAAAATTTAAGCTAAGGCTTATTAATCATTATTAATCTCTTTGTAAAAGATTAAGTTGGACTAATTTTATTGAATGAAAGTTCATATTTTCGCTATTGTAATCATCATTGTCATCTGTTTCTAAGCCATACCTAACGTCAATTTTACTACCGGCACTACTGCGCATTTTGAAAATTCTTCATCCTTAGAATCATCGATGTATTTGAAAACATGTCCTTCATAATTCATCATTTACGTCATCACTTGGACTACTTAAGCAAAAACTAGCTGCTTAATCTGATCGACAAGGCGGACGATATCATCAAGTTGCTATGCCTTTTGAAATGATACTACTAGTTATGTTTATTTCAAAGTCATTTTAATAAAAGAAAATCACAGATACAGAGAGAATAATTTGCTGGTGGAATACGCGTGTGTTTGAGAACGTGGTAAAGTCTGATGAATTTTCAGATGCAGTGGAGCCGTTAAAAGTTAGGGTGTTTTGATAGTCGATTTAAATCGGTAATGGCACCCTTTAATAAAATTCCATCAATTTCAAAAGTGCCCACTGGGGTCAAATTCGCCCTCATCATACCGCGGATTATAACGTAATCTTTTTTTCAAAAATCATTAAGGCTAATGGTGTTATGAAAATTGATAAAAATACCTAAAATTGTGTTCTATTATGGGGTAGACGATAATTTAATTTAAAGGTGCCTATTAGGGTGAAAGCACCATTTTTTCGGGTGGTGAAGGTTAAAACCTTTTTTAACAAATGAGGTTTCTAAGCTATTCTTGAGGGAAAGAGTTATGAATATTTTAAATTTGTATCTGGAATTTCCGGATAGTTTTCCACCAGTTCTAGAATACTAATTTCATAAAATCAATACTTTTTTATAGTATATAATTCATAGAATTCGAGCAAAGATGTTGTTTAATAATTTGAAATAATTTAACATCATTTGAAGATACCATTCGCAAAATTTGTCCAACTTAGTTTTTTTATATGGATATAATAAGCTACAGTGTTGTTGAATAACGAAATGAGAACAAGCAAACATGTGATAAGATAATGAAAAAATACAGGTGTCCCGTAACTATTATATAATACATCACCAGCGTGTTCTTTGGTGGAACATAGACAAAAAAGCCAAATAAACATAGTTCCGAAAATGGGCCATTGTTGAGAAATTCAAACTATATTTTTGTTAACATCATTAATTGTATTTTTTTTCTATAATATAACTCGTTCGTGTATACAGTAAACAGTTCGAGCAAAGATCATACAAAGAAAATATATAAAATATATATTTAGACTAAAGGAAACGGGAATCATAACCCATTCCACTGGAAAACATAACACAAAGCCGGTAGAATTAGAGAAAGCTGTTCTGCGAAGAATTGATGAAAATGTCTCAACCACCATTTGATACACTTCCTTGATGCATATCACTACAACACTGTTCAAACTTCAACAGAGAATGATGGTAAAAACGAGTAGTAGGACTATGCAGGGACCTCTTCCATTAAACGTCGACTTATCCATAAATAATGTTTTTATGAACGAAGCAATATTTACTTAAAACGGAATTTAACCATAATGCGCACGTTTGGATTATTGAAAATCCCCATGCAATACTAATGTATGGACTGGAGTTGTAGGTATCGAGTTATTAGGGCCACTTTTTGAAAAGATTGAGACCCAATGCTTACATAAACCTTTTACAAAATGAACTTTCGATGGAGCACCCGCACATAATGCACGCTGTGTTCAAGCATACTTAAGTGGCAGATTTGGAATAAGAGGATTAGCCGAGGAGGCCCTATCTCGTGGCCACCTCGTTTACCAGATTTAAATTCGTTAGATTTTTGATATTGGGGATAACTATTGTGCAGGATTTGAAAGAAAAAAATTACTAATGCATTTAAAGTAGTAACAAGCTTTGTTACTTGTTCTGTTAGATTGTTTATAAAAAAGTTTTTGTTTACCATGGTAATCATACAATTGCTGCATTGAGTGAATCTATCAAACGAAAACTTTGAATATCTCGAAAAGAGACCATTTTTGCTTATTAGGCTTTCTTGTTTATTGTTGACCAGATAATACGCTGGTGAAGTATTATTCAATCGTTGCGAGACACCTGTATAAAAGTACATAAAAAAGGATTGACCTGAGAATATCAAACCTTTTGAATTTTTTATTATACTGGCCTAGTACTTTCACCTTGACTTAGAATTTCTGATCCCCCAGAATCAAAACAATAGCTTGTGGGATAATTGAATTTGCTATGTTTTATTCGTCGTAACATATTTATAGCCATAATCGCATTCAATAGTACTTGCATCGCTGCATTGTTTACCTAAGATAACTTGTACGCAGCTTTTTTGCATTTGTAATAGGATTACTCTGGATCTTTCCATTTTCGTGTTGCTCGAAAAAGAACGGGATGTATGGAAAAGAAATAAATTTCAATTGTTTATGTATCTTTGGTGCTATTTAGATGTTGCTTCTGATCTCAAAATCTATGGTTTGTAAGTTGCTTACTAGTAATTTATAGCAAGATCTAGTTCCTTTTCCATGTTGGTAATTTGCAGCAAAATTAGCCGTCTTCCCTGTTGGAGTGAAAACTGCCACGCTTGACCCTCTGGTAATAATTTCAAGAAATGTGAAACTATGTTTGGAAAGATTTAAGTCTATATAATATAAATTATGTATTGGATTGTGTGGATGCAATATATTACCTTACATTTAAGGTTCTTTATTGAGAATGTGATGGACTTAGAACTCTCTATCGGCAAAATATTTAAATTTCATTATAAAGCTTATTATACAGGACGTATCAAAAAAGATGGTCCTCTTATTAGAATAGACAGAACACTGAAAGTAAGTGGGATTTGCTTAGTACAAACTTTTGTAATGGCATTAGTAGTCAAGATACAGGATGTCCCAAATCTCATTGTTCATATTTAGTAGAAAATTATCGAGTAATAAGTGATGCTGGTATAAACCAACAAGTAAGTTTCAAATAATCATAAGAACAAAATTAATAAAAAATTGTCAAGAAACATTAAATATTCAATCACTTACAGTAAACTTCTTTCTGAAAAATGCATTAATGTTTTAAGCAGTTCAGGATCAGATAATGCTATGAAACAGACGTTCTACCTTAAGTTGAAATATTTTACTTTAAATTCATTTTAGATTTTTAGAATATCCATTATCAAATCTTTTGATGAATTACCAAACCTAATCAAAACAGAAACTGACTCGAAACACTGTTGGTAGATTTCTCCCGAAGAAAAACTGTTTTCGTTTTGCCACTTCTTCGTGTAAGAGAACTGAACATTTTTCTCATTTGTTCTGTGTAGTCATATACTGGTTGATTTGTAGAATTGTTACTAGCTCCCCTTGAAATTGAATTAGCTTATCGAGTTAATCTGGTTGTTCTTTTTGAATTTTATAGCATCCAATATTTTAGCCATTATTTACACTTTTAGGAGGAAATTATCCTAATTAATGGTCGCCTTTCTCTACTTTGTTATGAAATGAAATCTTGTATTAAAAAGCCGATTCATACCTCATCTATTTAGCTGAACTATGCTTCGGAAGATGTATCTGCTTTTCTTCGAATATGGTGCTACCATTTGTTAGACACATAGATATTCATGATTTTTAATAAATAAAGGGTTTCTTCTCTCTCAGCTCTTGTCTTGGATCGTGAAATATTGAATCAGGCAATTCTATTGGTCATGGATTAAGTTTTCGTAAAAAACTTCGTAGTGAGGTTCACTTGTTTCCTGAGCGAACTTTTCATTTATGATTTAACAAAATGTGAATAAAATTCATCAGCACTAAAGTGAATTGCTATTCGTTGTTGATATCTTCGTTTTCATAATCGCGTTGGCAACAAAATCCAACAAACCGCACGTTTTAATAAAAATTTCGAATAACGCTTTAGTTGAACGTTTTCTGGAAAATGTGCGCTCAAATATGTGTGCTCATAAGATTCACTCTATAAGAGAGTGAACAAATCGAAATACAAGCTTGCAAACTTGACGTTAAAAAGCACCTCGTCTGTATTATATTAAAAAATATATAATAATAATGATAAATATATAATAATATAAATATCAAAAAAGTAAAGCTAAATAAATAAATGCACAATTATGAAATAATAACACATGACAACTTAAATAATAAATGAAAACAACAAAAACCAAATGTGTTATAGTAAATTAAAATAAAAATATGTATTCTTCTTATACTAACTGCGAGATCCAGATAAATTTGCTCTATCTAACCGAATAAACAAAATATTAAAGAAGATACATAAAAAGGAAAGAAAAAGAAAACGATACTACTTGTATATTAATAGTATATCTATTCAAGGTGTATTAAATGAGTGTAAATTATAAAATGTAAATTATTATAAATTAAGTGTAATAAATTGTATTGTCCTTGTGGAGCCTGCAATAAGAAAAAAACTGACCCCCAATCTGGTTTGACGAAGCTGTGGTTTATATATAATTTTATTATACAGATATTCCGGAAATCCATCTGAAACTAAACTGTAAACTCCTTCCTGTTGTAAGAAATTCTTTCGAATTTCATAGGTAAATCTAAAACAACTATTTAGTCTGTATACTTCACGAAGTGACCGTATCAATAGCACCAAGAGTTTTTTGGTGAATATACTTTGAGAAATAACTTTAGCTACATACACTCGTGTCTTCTTGTGCAAGTACGCCATTTTTATTTTGTATATATGAATTAGAAGCACGGTTAATAATACTTTATATATTATAATACTTTATTGTATTAATAATGTCAAATTATATTGACATTGTTTTTAATGCAATTTTGTATGTTACATCTTAAATTAAATTCACTCAATATTATACCTATTCTAGCAACATGGCACCTTTTTTTGAAACATTCTAATAAAATAGTATTGTTGTTATTATTTAGTTTATTATATTATTTTTATATTGAAAGCACATTTTTAGTTTACATTTAAAAAATTTCAAATGTAAATATGTTTGCTTTAGTTCGTGTTTCGTTGTTTCGCCTTTGTTCTATGAGCTAAAAAAAGAGGGTTCGTGTTCATTCCAAACAAGGTAGTTATTTCTAGAGCGAAGGTTATTTATTCGACTTTTTTTAACTACTATCAACAGTGATACTCTCTACTGACCAAATTACTAGCAACCGGTTGTCTCCAATTATCACGAATAAAATAAACATTAATAATACATGAAGCAAATCGCAAGGTGCCGGTTCAGGAAGTTAAAATTTAGCCCCTGTTCTTCCACCAAAAACATCGAAAAAATATAAAGAAAAAAAAATTAAATCTATTTTACACAAAAAGAAAAAATTATGCACAAAACAACAAAAATAAACTTAAATCAATAAAAATATCTAATTAACATTACAAAACTCATGAAATATACTTATAATTCCGCGACGTGCGCGACGCAATTAGATAAAGGAACACCCCGCAATATAGAATCATTCTCGTTAAAAAGTATTCTATCAAACAAGTGAGACCTAAAGGACCCAATGCTCAATAATCTGTCTGTCGCAGAAATACGATTGTAGGATTTATAAATATTGTAGGAAAAACATCTTTCAAATAAAGATGTTCAATTGGCGGGTAACGCGATAAGAAAACAACACCCTGTCGAGCGATCATGGACGTTCCATCTAAATTTAACCCTTTTAAACAAGTAATCAGGAATCTTTCATAACAATAATATATGGTAAGAAACAAACGTTTGGAGCTCTCTTCGGTTTTCATGAATAATCCGTAGACAAAACTTTTGAATTCTATTTGAATCAAAACCAGTTAAAGCTGGATGGTAAACTGATACCATATAATTAAACTGAAACAAAACGGGAGCCTCGCACAAATTTCTCTTAATACCTATCGGTAAACAACCTCTATGAGGAAACAACAATCACAACGCGAAATATACATTTTTAATATATTCAGATATCTGATCTGAAAATCGGAGAGAGGTATTAATTTCCAGTCCAAGACTGGTATTAAACTGTATGTCGTATTAAACTGGTATCAACCACTGGAAGCTTTGTATTGTTGATAAGTATGACAACATATTTAATTGAAATCTGAAATGATTGGCTTCTTCTCAAAGAATATGACAGCAGATTTCTCAAGGTTAATCCTCAGACAATGTTTAGAGGCAGCCATATAAACGCAATTTAGATCATTTTTAGTAAAATCAACAGCCACTCGCCAATCGGAAGGATGAAAAAAGTAAATCAGCTGCATGTCATCAGCGTAAACGTAAGGTATACAATGCTGTGATTAAAAAGGTGACTGGTATGTATTG
This sequence comes from Onthophagus sagittarius, assembly GCA_036711965.1. NCBI lineage: Eukaryota > Metazoa > Arthropoda > Insecta > Coleoptera > Scarabaeidae > Onthophagus > Onthophagus sagittarius. The sequence goes on from JASERS010000001.1 coordinate 52,962,552, forward strand.
AAAATAAAATAAGCCCTTAAATAGAAGCCTGCGGTATGCCACAAGAAACTACACGACGCTGAGATAATACGCTATCAATCACAATCGACTGAGATCGCCCATTTAAATAGTCAAAAATTAAGTTTAGAGCAACTGTATCAAATCCCAAAGAAGATAAAATTGATAAGAGGATAGTGTGATTTACGGTACCGAAAGCTTGATTAAAATCTAACAAAGTAACGCAATATTACGCTGATCCACCGAAGAAATAATATCGTCCGTGAGTGCCGTCATTGTAATTGTAATACTAATTTTTTTACGAAACCCCGACTAAAATGAAGGAAGCAGTTCAAATTTATCAAGATATTCCACGAGCAGAAAACTTAACAGGTTTTGAATCTTTGGAATCGGTTTAATTAAAGCATACTTCTAAATATTTAGAAACCGATCCTCCGTAATGCAATAGTTAAGGATATGAGTTAGGAAAGGTAAAATGATAGGACAAGAAAGCTTTATCATATCGGCACTAATCATCACTACCCTCAGAAGATGATTTAAAATCATGTACCAATATCTCTACTAAGCTGAACATTACAAAAATTGAATACCCTGCCATTACTAGACAAATTTGAATCGAAATCTACTAAAATCGTGAAATCAACCGGCATGGTGAATAAAATTTCTGAAATGCTATAAGCATTTTAAGAAAAAAGTCGTTTAGATCCTTAACTTTCCTTAAATCGTCTATATCGCAGTGGGACGTTTTTTCAAATGGGGTGACCTTAATGAAACCACATTTGTTTTACGATTACCACTGTTTACGATTATTGTTTTCTGTTACGAATATTTCCAACGTGGCGAAAATAACCTCGTTTTTCAGCTTTAAGGGTAAATGAAATCAAATTCCTAAGAGAAAATGGAATATTCCCACTTACCAGGAGTCTGGTCCCTTCTAAAATCTGCCTTTGCCATGAGGGATACTCAAGGACATCATAGGTTTAAAATTATCAGTAAGCCAAAGCGGACGGGGCTTGTTTCTCTTTTTATATATAACAATAGGAGAAAATATATCAAAAGCAAACAAAAGCTGATCATGAAGAAAAGTAAGTTTATCGTAAAAGTTATCAATAAAAAACAAAAGGTTAAAAGGTATTTCCTTCAAGAACTTATGAAAACCTGCAATGTCAATACTTACATCTTAAAGTTCTCCCAAAAAGGATGTCGGCGAAGAAAAAGATGCAGTACAGATTAATTCACAAAAAATAATGTCGTGATCGGATAGTTGAGAAGGAATAACTCTGCACGTTTTATTATAACCCAGGAAAAAGCAAAGATAAGATCAATGAGCTTTGCGAAAGTGTTAATGATATCTGCTGGAACCTCGATCAGCTGCTTGGTATTAAAGGTAGAAAATAAGGTCATTAATACCTTTATGCTTAAATTTACTGGTTCTAAAAAATCTATATTAAAATCGCTATAAATAACAATCTCATCAATGATAGCCAAACACGCAGATAAAGTTTCCTCAAGTTCCTCCAAAAAACGGTCGACAAGCAAAAACTAGAGGACGATAAACCATACCCAAAATGACTCTACGTTTATTTAAATGAAGTAATAACTATGGTTGTTCAATATTAAGCGATGTATTAAGCCTGGAATATTTAAGGTTGTTTTTAATACAAAAACAGACACCACCACCTCTACTAATTCGATTCATTCTTTCCACATTATAACCATTAAACTTCAACGACTCAGTAGCAACAGTTGGCGACAACCAGGTCTCAATTAAAGCTAAAATATCAAAAACTTCATTTTTAATAACACTATGGATTCGATTGAGTTTAGGTACTAAAGATCTAATATTTAGATGAGCATTCCTAAAAAGGTTATTCATTGTAAAAAAAGAAAGGAAATCACGCCACCAAGAAAGAAGAAGAAGTAGTAGTTAACTGAAAAACAAAATAATAAAAATAAACAAAACAAAAAAAGTTCGTCCAAAAGAACTCGTAAAGCAGACTAGTTCGGTATCCGCATGAATAATGTTAAAATTGTAAATAGGATTTATCGCGTGTGGAAATAATTTTTTTGATAATATCATCGTGTTTATAGAATATATTACATTTTCAGTAAAAACATTGTTTTGATATGATAATGATTTTAAGTTAAAATTGTTACGACGCGAATATTGTTCATGTTCCTCCAAAAGTGTGTTTTGAAGGTTGCTTCTCCAGAACAACGATCCGATCTTCTAAAGAGAGACCACACTTTGTCTCTATTCTTTAAATCTAATTTGAAAGATGTCGACTTTATGGTCATTTAGTTTATCAATAAGTTTATCAAATAAACTTTCATTATTCATTACTCTTTCAATAATTGTGAGCACCAGGGCATCTTCATCAACAGAACGATTTCTCGAAGAATCTTCTAATATAAGTAACGTATAATCGGTATGTATGACTAAGCTCTACGGGCGCACATCACAGAATGTATAAAGCCCAAAATATAAAGCTAAATATAAAAATATATAAAGACCAGTCCGAAAATACTTCCTAAGGGCGCTAGAGCCCTTTGAAGATGGCACTTGGAAAGTACTTTTCTCTAGGCCAACAGAGAATATGATAATAGCGATTAACATAGTGTAAAATAAGCAGGTCTCAACAACGGTCCCGACGCATTGTCGCCTAACACAGGCAGCACAAAAATGTTGCTCAAACTTTAATATGGAAACCAACAAACATTCAAAAAGTCAAGGAATTGATCACTCATCAACTCCGGCTCAACACTTCTCAGTATAAGGACTGCTTTAGTTGTGTTCAATAGCATCAATGAAGCTTTTATTATAGCTGATTAAAATTCGTCAGCGTAGAATTTAACTGAGGATATAGGTTAAGATAAGCTGATAAGTCATTTATGTAAATGAAGAAAAACAGTGACTCCAATACTGACCCTTGTGGAACTCCATTCAAAATGCACTCTGATGTGGAATAAACACCATTACAATAGACTATATGTATTCTGTCAACAAGGTACTATTAAATCATCTTAATATTATTATCATCAAAATTATATCTACTCAGCTTCTTTATTAATAAATTATTGTTCACACAATCAAATGCTTTACTGAATTCGCAGAAAGTAATCGCTTTTCTCATAAATGTCTATTGCCTGTTCAACTAAATCAATAATCGCATCACTAGTGCTTTGATTCTGGCGAAAACTGTAATTACACAACAATTCTATTCTTCATTACTTTTTCAAATATCTTTGAAAATATAGACGCGAGTGAGATTGGTCGACAATTTTTAAAAATTTTTTAATTTTCACCTACGTCAGAGATGGTAAGTGACCCTATTGGGTCTCGTGAAACCCATAACCCATGTTCAGTTGTCGTTAAGGTTTTGTCCAGCTAGGTGCCCCATCGAAAACTGCTTTTGGGTTGATCTATTGTATGATGCTATATTTGTATGTGGGTGTGGGTTCTTCATTCCCAATATTCGCACTTGCAAAAAACGCGGCCAGTCTGTCCTCGGTGAACTACTGCCGGTCTCTAAGCAGTCTAGAAAATCGTTCACTTCTTTAGAACCAGATTATCTTCCTACATTTCGTCATTATTGAGCAAAAAATAAAGTAAAAATGTAATACAAATGATGCTTACGTAAACGTAATCAATAATAATCAATCATGTTTGATCTCGTTTTGATAGCCGCTGATGTACGTTTCTCATACACTGAACAGACGGGCTTCGTAATGCCTAATTACCTTGATACATAAACAGATTAGGTTTGTTCCATGAATTCAATACAAATATTTTTACCTTTCTTTGTTACGTTTAGCAAATATTAGTGGTAGTTGGTATAAAATATGTCAACGTTCAGAGCTAAGAAAAAAATTTAGTCACTATTCAAAGTCAAAATGGGCCTCGAAAAGCCCAGTCGCATATATAGTGTTGTTACAGCATTTAAACCGTATACATCTCTAGAAGAAGTATTTTTTAACGAACAAATAACATCACGTATCTCAATTAAACCGATCTGCTCCAGTTCGAATTCTTCGGTTCTAGGTGATACCGTAATTATCAATAGTATATCTCTTAAGCAATGCAGGCGATTCTTCATGTTCTTGAGAATTGCAGAAAACCAGCATATGCATTTTTTATGACCTTGTACAATTATTTTTCCAAAAATAAGCTATGAAATGCATGATTGATAAGGTGACGAAATTTATCAAACTCTTGATTGGCAATCAAATCATCATGTGAAATTAAATCCTAATTTATGTTATATACACAGCTATAAAACAGAATCTTTCCACGACTCATAATTGACCTGCGTCTCACTGTGTGCACTAGTCAATCTACACCTCAGAGATACGTTGCAGTGATCAGTAACAAAAATATTATCCAAACAGTTCAAATCGCTGGTAGGAATATTAAGCTGCGACGGAAGAAACCGGAAGTAGCGAAGGTGTCAATAACTAACTTGGTCTATTGATACAATTGTGGGGGCCAAATATACTAATCACTGCAGCGTATCCCTGCAGTGTAGACTGACAATGCATACAGTGAGACGCAGGTCAATTACGAGTCATAAATAGATTTTATTTTATAATTGAGTATATAATATAAATTAGGTGTCGCCTGAACGACAATGAATATTAAAATCACCCGTCACAATTACCCTCCGATGTGGTACGTCCAACAGCTCAAGTGCCGTTTCAAGTTGTTCTAGAAATTGAGAAAAGTCATTATTAGGAGATCTATATAGAGTCACAACTACACCACCCATTTCATACAGCTACACAGTGCAAACTTAAACATTTTATTTACATGAATGTCTACTTTTAGCTACATTTTCATATGATTTCCACCAATATTGAGGTAATTATCATATTGTACAATCAGCTTTTGTATGCCTCGTAGAAATTTGCCGCCTGATTAGAGAGCAACTACATCATGGTAATTTTGACATCGTAATCGTTATCGAACCGCTGACCATCCAAATGCCTGTTCAAATGTATGAAGACGTAGCAGTCATTGGGAGATAAATCAGGACTGTATACGGTGACTAAATTATTCCCGGCCTTTGAATGATCTGATCAGGTCTTGAGTTTGAATGGTCGTGTGCAGGCCATTCGATTCAATTTTAGCCACTTTCATGCATTTAGTATTAAGAGAATTAATTACAGCGCGAATTTCACAGTCAGTGGGATTATCAATCGGAGAAGTCATTCTAAATGTTCTAAAACAAACCTAAACATGGTCGAATGATTTTCAAGTGATGTATGTGTCTTAAGAACATATGGTGATACACAGCGTGCATACACAAAATGTTGACCGCAATGATACTGCAGCGTAATCTTAAAATGGTCTTTACTTAAAAAACACGTTTCGTACATTATGCCATTAAACCGATAATCCGTCTTAAACCGTCTTCTGTCAATCTTTTTTCATTCACGCCGTGGACTATAACCTACCTACCGCCAGGGTATTTTCCTGGCACTCATCACCAACTTCCTTCCAAATACTAATACTGTGATATTGGTTGCTTATTTTTCGGGTATGGTAGTTTATGGTAGCCTGATATCTGCAATCTAATCTGCTCCTGGAACCTTCTTGTAACCACTGCAGTATGGGTCTTGTATTATCCTGTTGGAAAGTAGCATTCTGCAACGTCTGCATTGAAGATTCCAGAACGTTGTCGATGTAACGCCATGCGTTTAGTGTGAATGGAATGAACGTAAGGAGCGCCCTTCATCCAGCATATATCGAACTTCAAATTCCAACTTTCCCTTCAACATCGCCGCACCTACAACCATCGCTACGACCATCACCTATAAACAAAACCTTGATTCATCACTGAAGACGATGTCATTTCCTTGATGAACTCATCCTTGCATTTCTTGACACCATGCAAGTCTGGCTGCTTTACGCAGAGGTGTTAATGAAAGGCGAAGTTACCATTGACAAATATCGATCCTTGATCCGTCTAACAAGTCGGTCTTTACTACGCTGCACGTACTTAATAGTTTGACAACCAAATAATGTGACATTTTCTTGTCAGAAATTCATTAATTGGTAGAAAGGAAATATTGAAAGTTGTCAGCGGAAACTTTCATCGTTTTTTAGTTGGTAAAACATTATTTTACCGAAGTTTCAAAATTGTAGTTTGAATTTTAGTGGGTGGTAAATTTCATATGGAAAAGAGCATATAATACTATAATATCATCTTTTATAGGAGATATTATTTAGTATCATTTGTTATTTAGCTCATTTATTATTCATATTTGTGCATTGTTATTATTTGCTGATGTATTATTAATCTCATAAAACTTAAGTTGCGTTTCTATTATAAGTCATTGGAGTTTTGCTATTTATGTATGTAAATCCAACTCGAGTTAGAAACACTATAACTCGAATTGACTTGAAATAACATCAATTCGAGTTATCCCGGTTTGATAAATCGAGATGACCCATCTCGATTTAATTTTAGCATTCTCAGCTGTTCATGCACAAACCTCTATACTGTACTATATGAAGCACCTACTTCTAAAGATAATTTCCTGGTACTGATTTTAGAAATCTGCTCAATTCGCTTCGTTCATGAAATCGCACAATGTGAAGTATTAAGTTGCTGGGTTGACGCAAAAGTTCCATTAATTAAACATCTTTCACTCGGTTATGTTTAGGCATATAGCGATGTTTTGAATATACTATTTTTCAATTTATCATCAGAAAAGAAATGAGGATATTAGATTCATATGTTATTATTAATTAAAAAATGTGATTTTATAAAAAAAGATTAATCTAATAAATTCTCCTTAACATTCATTAGATTAAATCAAAATTAATTGCAGAACCATATCCAAGGATATAGACGGAAAATTCGTATCTTAAATTACTCTTCACAAGTTCCATAAAGTATGTTATAACCTGGTTTTATTAAATCAGTAAATTTAATGCCCCCTTTTGTTACCTCTTTTCGGATACTTGAATTATTTATTTTATTACTTTTAAGGAGCAATTTAAACCAACATGAAAATGTGATAATTGATACTATAGAAAACTGAAGTACATAATTTCTGCAGTAATTACCTTTTATGTTCCGTGTTACTTTTCTAGGTAACTTTCAGTTTCTTTGATGTAAATACTTGCAAGCATTTTGTGTCATCGACAATAAAATGAAATAAATATGCAACTCTCCCTCTGAGTTGTGCCGATAAAGATTTCCTTTTTTAATGAAGTATTTAGTTTGGAAGAAAACGGAGATGGAGAGAGCTTGTCGATCCGTTGCATTCCCAACCAACTTTCCTATTATTTGTGTTAACAGCCATTGGATGTCCTGGAATCGCAGAATCTGGAGTATTCCATTTAAGATATCCGTTTTACGAAGACGTTGATGGGTTGCCGCAAAAGTTCCGTTAAGTGGACATCTTTGATTGGATTATTTTTCGATAAAAAGCGATTATGTTACTACTTTTTCGCCCATACACGAAATGTTTTAATTTTGAAAGAGTAAAACTGTTTTTGGTTTGAATAATAAACCAATTATTACTCTCGATTAATTATAAAATTTTTTGAGGAAGCGTTTTTAAAGACATATTTGTTGGAGTTTTTTTAGGGGTTTGTTCCATTTATCACGTTGGTGAAGCTTAGTTATGCAGTTTAGATACTATTACAATTATCATAAACGTATTAATGACCTAATTTACTGTGGAGTCGAAATTCCTTGAATGCAACAGGCTGCATAGGCTTTGTTATTAACATAATTATGGCAACTATGCATCAAGAATACAAATATTTCAGGATCATAAGTATTAACTTATGACAGTAGTAATGAAGTAGGAAGGTGATACTAATGTTATTAAATTTAATTAAGATTCATAATCATTATAATGTTTATTTAAAATAATTAAACAATAATAACCACTGATGTGCAATGTTCCTCTGCATGGTATAAATATAGCTACATTTTATAATGACAAATTAATTTAGAAATTATTTGCAACAAGAATAAAACAAAATTCGATTACATTATTTAACATTTCCCAAAAACATAATATTAACCACAAGGAACAAGAATGTAAAGTGTTATACTAAAACAAAACATTAATTTGTTTCCATTGGAATTCATTTTGATTTCCCCATCATTTATTTAGGTTACTGTGCTGTTACTATCTAATCTTTATATTTTCTCTTATATGAAACTAATAATCTCATGGTTTTTTGTAATTCCACAGCATAACATTGATGTATTGATGTTTTAAGCGGAATATATGTTACACGGAAAGTCGGTTGTTAGTAAGAGTTGACTCTACCTAGATAAAATCGACTCTTACTAAAAGTATCAGTAACAGTTGATTGAAGGTCGTCGTGGAGGTGGTATGATTTAACAATTGAAAGGAAAATTTCAAAATGTAGCTGCAAAGGTCATTTTATTATTTTTCAAGTTGTGCGAACCTTGAGTTCAAAAATTGAAATGAAAAAAGAAAGGATTGGTTGTAAAACGTTTGTTATTCAAGGAAATGAATTCACGACTTCAGAAGACTTTAAATTTATAGTGGTGTACCAGGAACATTTAGTAAAATTTGTTATTATATGTTAATATGTAAAACTCAAGAAAATCAAAGACTGCGATTGAAATGTGTAATAATATCATCACTCAGAATTACAAAATGGTGCACGCAAACTGCGACATATTCAGAGTGAAGGTGGAGTCGAAAGAGCCAATCCGGACATAGAGAATATGATAACCACCGAAATGCAAGATCACAAAACATCAAAATGGTGTGAAAACGTAAAATTTATTCAATTTATGAGAAACAGTGCATTGCACAGTGGGATAAAAAATCTCCGTATGAGAATGTTCGGTTGCCCCTCGAAATCTTGCACCACTAAAAGCAAATCCATAAAGTGTATGTATAACATAAAGTGTCTAGATCTAGATATATAGAGATTTAGGCTCGTCAGTCTTATAAACTATTTTACCATAACAACGTAAATCGGAAATCCATACTTTGAACTAATTTACGCAATTTTTTAACATTGTGCCTACGGTTATAATTTTCGGCCTGTTTCTGTTTATTCTTTTTCTATACCCCTAACGCTGACAAAGAATTTACAACTTCCTTGAACTTACTTGGTAACTTTGGTACCTATTCCTCAGTTTTCGCGACATTAAAAGTTCTCCCGGGCTAAATCTATTTGGTAAAGATGTTGATCTATATGATGTTGATCTATATGACAATAAAAAAAAAAATCGGATATAGTATACAGAGCAGTAATAGACTGTTCTACGGACTCACTCTGTTGTTGGACTCGGGTGTTAAATTTATATCTCTCACATATAATGTTACGTCTCACGACAAAATGTTAAATCTCAGCTATTATAACGCATCTTTATTATTGCCCCCAAGAAAATGAAAATCAATACTTACAGAAAACATGAATTGCTTCCAGAAGACTTAAAATGATTTCAGATGATTTGGCCTGTTTCCCGAAGATTTACTACTGCCCTGGAAGACATTATATTGGTTCTAGAAAATTTAATATTGCTTACAGCAAAAGACTTGAAATACTTCCAGAAGACTTAATACTGCATGTAAAAGACTTAAAATGGTTCCAGAAGACGTAATATCACCTTTGAACATATGAAATACTTCCAGAAAACTTGAAATAGAAGAAGAAATTGAAATGCTTTCAGAAAACTTGACAGCGGTTCTAGAAGATTTTGTATTGCTTCCAGATGAATTGATACTACTTCTATAGCATTTAAGATACCTTTAAAAGATTCGATACCCCTTCTAAAATATTTAATCTCGTTATCAATTCTTCCTTTAAAAAGAGGTTCTTTGTGGTTAACTCGCTGTTTCAAACATTTTGAACAGTTGCGGATATGTTCTAGTTGGGTAGAAAGTCCCAACCACCAATCTGACATCTTCGCTCACTCTCTATATTTTGAAATTCCTAAATAAGTCTGGTGTAGAGAATTAATTACTGTCAATTGCAATTTTACTGGTATCACTATTCGAGTGTTTTTAAAAGAATCCCTGAATTACTGAAAACTCTTGGCGATGCTGCCAATAGGGTAGGGTTCGCAAGCACTCACAAACCTTATTAGTCGTTGACAAATCAAATCTAAACGCTCTTCATTTACTATTTTCAACAGAAAATCATCTCTAATTGGTTGTTTGTTAGGACAAGACACACGTAAGCATCTGTCGCATCCATAAGATCGTAATTTCTCCCGTTTTCCATTAGTCTATTCGATATCTTTGCAATCGAGGTGTTAAGTCATCAATGTTTTTAGTAGAAAATATAGGAATGAAACGTTTGTCATCGTTTTCCAATGTAAGGTTTCTTAAACCAATCAAATATTCTTGGAAATGTTCACACGCCCAGGCTAACCCAAACCATATGAAGAAGCATCAAAATTAACAATTATTGTCTATTCCGAATCGGTGCCAAATTGGGCGCATTTTTGAGAAAGGAAATTATTTTTCTGTAAGCATCCTGTTGCGATGAACCTCATATAAATTGGATATTCCTCTACAACAGTTCATGAAGTGGAACCAAAATATGAGATTTTCTGGAGTAAATCTACCTATGAAATTTATCATGCCTGACCACCCCAGTAATTCTTTTTTGTCCTTTCGAATAGAGTTTTTTTTTGTAATAGCAACCACCCTCTATACTTTAACTCCCTCTCCCGAAATTATATGACCCAAAAATGTCAAACATTGGACCCCTATTTGATATTTATTCTTGTTTAAAGCTATTAAATAAGCAAGGGCATTTAATCTCTTTAAAACCAGTGCAAATGTTTTATCATGTTCCTCCATTGTTGACGTAAATACCACAATATCATCGATGTGAGTGGCTTAAGTCTGTACCACGAGAAGTGATAGTGATCCATCATATAAAAGTGGTGGAAACAGATGTACTCGCTAAAAATCATTTCACTGGAGCACACGTCAACTTATGAGCGTTCATCTGTACTGTATAATGAAAATAATTACGAAAATCAATGAATCACTATCACTTGTCGTGATGCAGATTATTCTCGTTTTATGTTCATTCAAATTGTTTGAAATTTCATACTAAAATATTCTGGTGCACATGAAATTCCAAATGATAATCAAGTAAATTTAAACTTCCCGAAAGAAGTTATAAAGATAGTTAAATCTTGGCAACTTTTTGTTAATTTAATCTGATAAAATCCGGATTCAGCGTCCAATTTAGAAAAGTACCTAGATCCCACTAATTTAGTTAATGTCGTTTCCACTTTTAGTGTTGGGCAATGAGCTCTGAGAACACTATTATTTTTTAGTATAGTCGCAATATAATTTAATGCCATCTTCCTTGGGAACCACCACAATAGGAGCCATCAAGTAGGGTGTTCAACTATAAGTAGGGGTTCTATTATGCCTAATTTTTGTAATTTGTTTGTATGTATGGAGTGAGGAGTGCGTATTGTATACGCGGCACCTAGGCCACAACGGGCCCCTTGTACTGGCTCCCTCTAAGAGGTTTGAGATGTTAAATGCGAGTATATAACTCGATTTTTGGCTGATTCCGCTTCCTGACCGACCCCCCACCAAACCGGGCGTGCTATGGCACAGGCCCAGTGTGGGTTCGCCCCTGTCAGGTGCCGCTCCAGGATACCACCACATCCTCGTGGGGTCCTACGAGGTGCCGGTGGCCTCCAGGGCGCTAACGCGCATTCAGCCATTTTTGTTCAAACCCCTTACACACATAGTGATAACGACAGCCAGAGATGTACGACTGGTTGCCGGGACCGACGGCTTAACGTCCCCTCCGAAGGACGGGGGGCGACCCAACGTGATTACACCGGGATACGAACCCGGGACGTCTGCGTGTTAACTCGAGAGTTAACACGCTGAGCCATTGCGCCCCCTAAGCCATTGCGCCCCCTAGCCATTGCGCCCCCTCGTAATTTGTTTAATTCTAACTCTAATTTTGGTAATGAAGGTATAGGTACGAACCTCGGAGCCGTTCGGATAAATGGTACAGCACCTTCCTCAAGTTTCACCTTGCACCTTCCCCCGAAATGTTCATAAACCCGAAAAAAGATTTAGAAATTCACGAAAAACATCTGTCTGCGATTGTTTTTGTGTACTTAAGCTTCCTGCAAACTCAATATTTCTAATCCTACTGTCCCTAGTCTACCCAAAATAGACAATTGTAAATTTTTCAGAAAATATACTTCCGATTGTGAAAATTCCAACCCTTTTTTCAGTGTCTCATTTTCCCATACATTTTGCATCTTTGGCTGGACATCGTTCTCTAGGATGTAGTTCCTTTCCACAATGATAACATTTGTCTTTGAACTGTTCCCCGTAACCCCCTTTTGTTCCGTCAACACAGCTTGGTCAGCCGACAAAATCGGCCGTAACGATGTTATCTTCCATTTGCAACTTTTCGTATGTTCTTTTGTCACCCATTGCTACAACGGTAAAAAAGGTAAAAAATATAAAGGTATTCATCAATTAAAAGCGGAAGGTTCAACTTTCAATGTGACATAAAGGACATTTCGTCATTTTTTAAAATAAGACCTTAACGCTCTTTCAAATTTTATCATTTTTTCGTGATTCTACTGTAACGTCAAAAACCATCATCCCTTGACATTTCTTAGGTGGAATCGATTTCAAATTGATCGATTCAAATCGATTTTTCTTTGTGATTCTACTATAATCTTTTCTACAAAAAAATATCATTTAAAGGGTATCATCTCCCTGGATATTTTTTGTGATATAAATTTCCTGCAGTCTTTGCATTCTCCCTTGAATGTATAAAACAAACTGTCATGTCCCATTTTTCATAATTTTCATGACATTATTATAAAAGTTGATTACAATTGCGAAATACTCTATCAATAATCAAATAATACTCTATCAAAATTTCCTAGTACTATATGTATTAAAAAAAACTTGAATGAGGTATCAAGTGTGCTATATTTTTGGAAAGGAAATGTTATGCTCTTTGAGAATATGCAAAAATATACAGGATGTTCCAGTAAACAAAATATTTTTAAGTCAATAACTACTAAAATATAGCTTTGATGGACAGTTTACTTATTCCATCGAATTTTACATAAAAAGTTGCTTTGGAAATATTTTCATAGGAAAGAAGGTTTTTCAACAAGAAAAAAGCTATAACAACTTTTCAAATACACATTAAAAAAACCTCAAACACTGATCTCAGTTTCCTTTATCTTTTATAGAAAGAGGAGTTTCCCGTTAAAGGTTTCCAATTTGGCTTTTGTTAATCTGCTTAAACTTCTTTTCTAATTTCACAAACTGTACCCTTTAGGACATCTTCTTTACTAATGGTTTCACTAAACAAAACAAAATATAGTCTTTACTACGAGATTTGATCTTCATCAGATCGCCAAATGCCGAAAGTTATACAGCCGGTTTGCCAACTTATTGTCTTTAGAGCGTCAGTATATCATATTCCTCACAGCTTAGTTTTAGATAAAAGCAAAGCGGATATGGTAGCATCATTAGGGCTACTTTTACCACCTCTTTATAAATTTATCTAACAGTTAAAAACCGGCTTATAGCCAATGAGAGCGCTTGAAATCGCTCTAACCACCGCTAGTTAGATTAACTAAAAGATGGCCTTACCAAAGTAAAAGTGGACATCGAAGAAACAAAAGGCGAAAAATACAAAAATATGTATGTTTTTGCGTAGAATATGTTTTTTGGACATAGGCTAATCTTATAAAGTTATGACTTTTCGATTTTCTCCATGTGAGAAAGAAACAGAGAATCTCAGTCAATTTAAATCGGTAAAAAAGTGGAAACAGTTTATTTGCACATAAGCTCTAATAATTAAAATTAACTTTTTATTATTTGCATAAAAATTAACAATTGTAAAAGCGAATATTACATATTGATAAATAAGGAATCTGACTGAAACTTTTAAAGTAAGCATTTTTAAATTGAGATTTCATATTTCGTTTAAACTACTGAAGCAAAATCCATGTAGGGGAAGCATCGCGGTTATCAGAAACGGGTCAAAACGCACACAAATTATCGATTTTCTTATAGACCCCTTTCCAATTTCTTTTCGCTTTGATTTCTGGTGTGGAGCATTCGCGAACCGACCGCGTTGTCAAGACTTCTCTTCCTCTTTGCCTTTTCGCTAAAGGCTGGCTCTCGAACGGACAGGCCAAAGGGTCAGCTATGGCCCATCGTCCTTTCTCGAGGCGGCAGGGAGAATGGATGGTTTTTCCATCGGGTTCCATGCTTTTCTCTCCCCAGGTGAGAGGGTTGTTCTCTGGGGGACGTGAGGGGCCAGGGCAAGCGCAGCAGGTACTAGGAATGTCCGGGCCTGGCGTAGTTCACGCGCAGCTGGCCGAGATAGCGCTACTGTCGCCCTCCGAACTGAAGACATTCAGTCGCAACAGGTAGCCAACAAAAGCTTCCTCATTCGGAGACTGTGGCGTGCATGTGCGCGACAAATTGGCGCTATTTCGAAAGAAAAATTGCATTTTTTCACGGATTTATCGTGTATTGGCTTAAAAAAATTTAGTAATTTTTTGTTATTAATTAATAACAAATTTTGGAAAAAAATCATATCATTAGTAATCACCGTTTAGAGTTGAGTCGTGGTTGTGAAAAATATCAAAAAAAAAACTTTAATTAACTAAAAACATTTTTATTATTCGTCAAAGTCAAAGCAATCGGAAGACAGCTTTTCGAAGAATTCATCAAACAACAATTGGTAAGTTTGAAACTTTTATTTATCCTACACTAAAAAATCATTAAGAAAGAAAAACAAATTCATATTATTTTTTGTAACAAAAAAATCAATTTCGTTTCGATAAAACGTTATTTTATTTTTTTTTAGTTTTTAAATTTCAAAGTTATACAAAACATGCTCTTGTGTTGACCCGTTCACCGTTCTATCATCGTTCGTTTGAAAATGCAAATTTTCAAGTTTGCAATTTAAAAATCACTTTTCTTTTTATACTTTTTTTTTGGCTGCGGTTTGCGTTTTTTGATCCTCGTCTTCACTCGTTAACGGCTGGCGCAAACTTGTCAACGCGACACGGCAGCGTCAAGACGGATCGATACACTGACATTCCTGAATAAATTTGCAGTAAAATATTCCCGAGAACTCATGCGAATGCAATAAATGGTGCATTTTCTTGGTGATCATTTCGTACTCCAGATCGTTCTCGAACCTTAATAATATTCCCATGTAAATACGCGCTGTTATTGAACATTACTTTTTATATGTTTTACTAACTTTTCGTTATTCAAAAGTCGCGTAAAGAAAAATTTATGTAATTAAAGCTTTAAATTTGATTTATATGAAATTACAGAGCATAAATCTTAAAATCTTTAGATTGAAAGCGGATTATAAAGTACTTTCTGAAATTATTCTTTATCTTTCTACTGATTATATAATATTGATCTCTTTTTCTGGACCTACTTTAACGCTGTTCGGCTAACCATTTTGACTAAAATGCTTACATTAATGCTATAATTTTTAAAAATTATTTTGAATTTATTATTTATTATAAAGATTAAATTCTCTTTAATTCTTCTTCCATTTAATGAATAAATGAAATTAAAATTAATTGAATTGTCGCTGAGAAACATCTTTAAGGGTGTAAATCGAAAGTTCGTATCTTAAATTACTGTGCACAAGTTCTATAAAATATGATTTAACCTGGTTTTATTAAATCAGTAAATTTACTGCGCCCTTTTGTTACCTGTTTTCCGATACTTGAATTATTTACTTTATTGCTTTTAAGGAGCAATTTATACGAGCGACAAAACATGGTAATTGATACTTGGAAAACTGCAGTAATTTCTTCAGCAATTACTTTTACATTTTCCCTTTCAATGAAGAGGATAACTATGCGCTGAAATATGACTGTTTCACTTAACTTTCAGTTTCTTTCATGTACACACTTGCAACTCAATTTTCTTATTATTTGTGTTAACAACTATTGGTTGGTTGTGTGTCATAATACTTTTTTACTGGTTAATAATATCATAACTTCTATTTTTATTACTTATTGCGTATATTAAAAGTGTGGAAAAGAAACCTAATCACAGTATTTGTTTTTCAAATCCCACAATGGAAAAGTATAAAGTCTATTAAAACCTAATTGAAAGAAACGAATGCAATTTATATAAAAGCAGACAATTGAGCTAGCATTGTTATAATAAATGTATTTAAAAAAAATAAATTCATGCATTTTTTACTGAGAATCCATAGAGAGGGTGTGCCTTTGAGACCAATAATTTCTTCGATTGGTGGTGCATCATACGAATTGTCGAGGTACATATCAGATAACATCACCAACACTTTTCGGTTCATAGATGAGTTCAGGGGTAATAGCCTTCCAGAAGACCACATTTTAATATATTTGGATGTTGTGACTTTATTCGCAGTCATTCCATTGGATTTGGCTAATCACATTGTTAGTGAGAGATTGAATAAAGAAAGCTTCCTTCTTTGTTTAAAATTAATCTTTGATACTTCAATTTTTACTTTTTACAATTTATCATCAGATTGATTGTACCCCTATGGGGCCCAAGATATCACCGGTTTTAGCTTTGATTGTGATGGATTATGCGTTGAATGAGACCCTTAATGATAATGGTTCAAGGTTTCGGGTTGATTTTATTAAGAAATATGTGAATAATTTAATCCTGAGAGTTCACAAAGACAATGTTAACATAATTTTGGAGTCTTTTAACAACTTTCATCCGAGCATTCGTTTACGTTGGAAATGGAAACTGATTATAGTTTACTTTTTTTAGACACAACAGTTATTCGTAATTCATTTAATAAAATTCAATTCAATTGGTACGTGAAACCAACATACTCAGGACGTTATTTAAACTTTTACTCAAATCACAATTTCAAACATACAATTTCTACGGTTCTGTGCATGAAACATAGAGTTACTTAAATTTGTGAACCACACGAATTTAAAAAGAAAACTAAGCTTTAAAAAATTTTGTTTCGAAATTCTAATTTTTTTTAGAATTTCTTAGAAGAAATTTTGTTAATAATGGCTATCCATTAAAATAAATCAACAAATTATTGTTTTCAAATCAGTCAGTTTAACAAATCCAACTTTATTAGAATCTGAACTAGTTGTTTATAAAAAGCTGCCTTATATTGGCAAATTGAGTGACTCCTTAAAGAAAAGTCTCGCAGTCATTGAAAACATTAAAATTGTAGTCTGTTACGAAAACAAATTAGTTAACCATTTTACTAAATTGAAAGATAGAATTGAAGATAGATACAAATTTAATTTAATTTATTGTGCTTTATGCAATGATTGTGATGGTATGTATGCTGGCCAAACTTCCCAATGGTTGAAAAATCGAATTTGAAAACATAAAAGTAATTGCCGGTTAAATAAAACTATTTGGGCATTATTCCAACATGTTCATGACAGCAAACACACGTTTATCTTCGATGATGTTAAGATTTTGGACACTGAAAATAATTATCATAATAGACTTTTTCTCGAAATGTAAAATTATTTAATTTTTAAAAATAAAATTGTTGTTAAAATCAAAATGCAAGCAAAAATTGCATTAAAAAAAATAATAAAATAATAAAAATAAATTTGTCAGTAAAATGTTTAAGAAGAATATGAAAAGACACAAATTCAAAAAACTTCAAAACACATTCAAAAAAATTACAAAGGGTAAAAAAGAATTTTTATTAACAAAGTTTAAAAATAAAAAATAAATCTTCAAAGTAACGAAACTCATCTAAAACTGTATGACTTCGTAGGAGAACAGGTTATTATAAAACACTAAATAAAAAAAAAATAATAATAAAAATATACATCGTTCAGGTCACTTTAAAAAGAATCTAAATCCTATCTTAATCCTATTAATTATGCGGCCAATTGATTAAAACTTGAATGAATCCCATGAAAAATCTGCTGTTAAATTCTGTGATTTCGTTCAAAATCATTTCATTGATTAGTTTTTTTATGTTTTAAAATTACAAATTCCTCTATTATGTCAAGTTCTCTGGATTTATTAATCTTCTTTAATAAATGTATATTTTTAGGATTAGACTTACGGTTTTCAGATTTAAGATGCCTGCAAAAGACAGATGAATTTTTTATTGGGTGTTCTTTGGCCTAATACTTAATTTTCCCGTTTGTCTAATGTAAAACTTCTCTCAGTCATCACATGTAATTTTATAAAGTTCAAGATTCTCAAATTTGTGTTCGTTATTTATAAATAAATATCCCAATTTGTTATTTGAAATAAAAGCTAAGCTTCTATTTAGCATGTTTAGTTTTATTTGAACGTGTGTTAACGAAGAATGATAATGCAAAGTGATAAAATGTTGAGGACTCCTATTATGAGGGTAAATAAGATTACTAATTTTGCTGTTGTATACATTGAAGTAAATATTCTGCATGTCATATGTATTGTAACCATTACTATAACCAGTCTTTAGCATTATTTTCATTTCTAATATATAGTCGTCTGTAATTATTGGAAAATTCATCATTCTATGAAATAAAAATCGAAATGAAGCAAATATATGTTGGTTGCAGCTATATAAAAATTTTGGTGCCATAGAGTCTGCATAAGTAGGTTTTCTGAAAACATTAAATTCGAGGTTCCATATCGATCTTACAAATAAATGTTTGATTTCTTTTGATGTAGTGGATCTGTATACTAATGATCCGAAAAAATTTATCTTGGATCGCATAGACAAGTTATTTAGATATCATTTTGAAGATGAAACAATTAATAAAAACATTAACAAAACTAATAATAGTATTTTTAATAATAAAACTTAAAAAGTATTAGAAGGTTTACCTATGAGCATGCCTTTGTCTGGCATACTTGCTGATATATTTTTGGATCATTTTTAAAACCACCATATTATGAATACTAAAAATCTTTTCAAAAAGCATATAGTTAAATGGATAAGATATGTGGTTGACGTTCTTGGTATATGGGAAGGTAGTTTTAGCGTTTTAGACGAATTTAATAGATATTTCAGTTAGTTACACAATAGATTAAACTTCACATTGAGTAAGAAAATAATAAAATTTTGAATTTTTTAGAGTTTAAAATAAGCAATATTGAAAACAGATTGAATTTTAATATTTATAGAAAACCTAGTTCAGTTGCTAGTATAATCCCATACGATTCAAATCATCCCTTATCTTATAAATTAGCGAGCTTCTGATATTTTATTGAACGAATTTTTAATTATCCAGTTTTACAAAAGAAAAAAATTAAGGTAATTAATAATTTAATTAATAAAATTAGAATAAAGAACGATCCCTTATTTTCTAAGGATAATGAACCTAAGAATTATAAACCCATTCCTTATAACTCTATTACAGCATCCAGTAAAATATGGATTATCATTATTCATTTATCATTTTAATAATTATGACATTAATAAATAGAGTGGTGTTTATCAGATTAACTGCTCTGAATGTAAAGGCATGTAAACATAGGGCAGATTGGTCGAAAATTGGAAAATAGAATAAACATAAAAATAAAACCAACTCAATGTTTTTAAACATAAAATTGAAACAGGACACGAGGCTGATTTTAATAATGTATAAGTGTTGCATAGTTGTAACAAGAGTTTTAAATTAGATCTATTGGAAACTCTAGAAATCAACAAATATTCTAAAAACAAAAAATACAAATTCTCCTTCTAAGTAAAATATATTTTTCTTTGTATTCTTATTTTAAAATTTTCCTGGGAAATGTGTTTTATAAAAGCGATATTATAATAATGCAGTTTATATCTTGCCTCGTCCATTATATGTTCGGTATTATAGAATTTTCAATTTTATAGTGTGTGTAAATTTTTAATACCTTATAACTTATTTTTTAAAATGTTTAATTGTGTAATTCATTTCTCTAGTTTATAAAGACTTTTATTCGGCCGCAAGTTAAATTTTGATAAAAATGTTTTTTTAATGATTTTATCTTTATATCGATTAATTTAAATAGAGAATAATTGCAATTGATTTCTTGCTCATGTAGATTCGGGTGCTGATGACCTACTAAATTAGATTGAAACCGGTACCGAGGAATTTAATAAATATAGCAAGAAAGAAGTTTTATTAAACATCGTATTGTTTTATTTAAAATAAATTTGTTATAATTTCTAGTTAATCTTTCGTGTAAGATAATTTTGTTTCTCTTCCCGAAGTAGTTCGATATGATGCGTGTTTAGGCCAACACAAAATTTGTTATTTTGTTCACTGCACATGCGCGTCTCTGGTGCGCACGTTTAAAAACCCGATAAGAGAGATTGAGCGTGTAGATCGAAGCGTTCACAAGTGCTTTTAATTTCGTTTCTTATTTAAATCGTACCGTTACGTGCGCATTTACGACCTGGCTGGAAAGTGTTGGGGAACAAGGGAGGGAAAGCAATATAGTAAGATTTTATTTATTTTTCATCTTTTATTTTATATTTCTAAAACAAGTTCTCCGCGGAAAGCGGAAACCAGCACCTGCACGATCCCGACTAATTGTCGCGCGTTCATTTGGTCCTTCGAGCCGGATTTTCCGCCTTTTCTCATCAATTTTCATTAAACTTATTGTTCATTTTTGATTATTACCTCGATAAACCGGTCGCCAATCTCAACATCTGGTCTCCATACCTTTCAACAACGAGCCTTCGTTCCTCAATTCGAGCACGAGCCACATCTGGTCACCTAAAACAAAAAAAAACTGTTTTCGACTCTTTAGTCTTTTATTCTTGAAATTATCTCCCATATACTTTCGTTCTTTTCTTCCATCAATTGGAAAAGGAAAGGCTATTTAATCAACTTACCATCAGAATTTTCTTTATTTTACTTTAGGAATTTATTTTATTTTTTATCGAGCGACATCTACAGCTTATTCCCTTTGGAACATTCACTTTCATTTATTTATTCAGTTATTTTACTTTGTTTCTTTCGTCTTTACGCTCCTCATTCATTCCACGTGGATTATTATTTTCTCTTCTCTTTTTTTTATCGATTACTTATCGATTTCGTTCCCTTTGGAACAATCATCTCCATTTTTTTTCTTTTCTTCTCGGCGTTTTTACGTCTCTCTTTGGAGTACTCGTTTCTCCTTTTCTCTTATCGATTTCGTTCCCTTTGGAACAATCATTTTCATTTTTTTTTTTTTTCGTTTCTTCTCGGCGTTTTTACGTCTCTCATTGGAGTACTCGTTTCTCCTCTTCTTTTATCGATTCATTATCGATTCGTTCCCTTTGGAACTTCATACCTTTGTCTTCTTTATTCAATTCTTGTTTTTCTTGTGAATTACGTTTCTCTTTGCCCTCTCATGGCGGAGAAGATTGCAAGATTAACTCTCAAACGCAATATCTTTATTAATAGAATCTCAGAAACCTTTGCATTCGGTAACAACTTACCTAATGATCCTCCTGATCCTATACAAAACCTTATTTTCATGGAAAGAGTTCAAGATGTTGAAACTACTTACAAAGATTTCCAAACTGTACACAATCAAATGGTTGGCCTTATTGAAGAAGCAGATTTTCCTGCTCAAGACAGCATCCGAAAAAGGGTAGACTCTGACTATTATATGATCAAGGCATTATGTCATCAAATGCGCCCTACAGAAGCCTCTTCTGCGACAACTTCTTCGTTAACTACTACACCGAAGCTCAATAAACTTCAATTGCCTATTTTTGATGGCAATCATAAAGAATGGCATACATTTTTTGATTTATATAAAACCATGGTGCACGAAAATGCCTCTTTATCGCCCATTGCCAAGTATCAATATTTACTCACCTCTTTAAAGGGAGAAGCTTATAATCTTCTAAAAGGGTTTCCTGTAACCAACGACAATTATGAAATCGCATATAACGCCTTAAAGGGACGTTATCAAAATAAAAGACATTTGGCTACGCTTTACTTCCATGAACTTCTTAATTTCAAGTCAATTAAAGACGAATCATCAAAAACGTTTCGCCGCTTGATTGATATTTTCAAAGAAAACACTGAAGGTTTCCGAATGCTGGGGTTTCCTGTTGATGCTTGGGATTTTATGCTCTTCAATTTACTTTTACTGAAGTTAGACACAAAAACGAAAACCCTATTTGAAGCAGATCATACGTCCTTCGACATTCCAACGTACAATCAGTTGATTGATTTTCTAGAAAAGAGAGCCAAAGCATTAGATTCTGTATCACTAACGTCATCGGAAACAACTATCCTTAATCGTCCAAAAACCACTCCACGAGAGAGCGTTACTAATTTGAAGATTGAAACTAAATCCCATCTTAAGTGCGTTCTATGCAAAGAATCTCATCCAATTTACTACTGTGCAAAGTTTAATGGAAAATCGTCGTCGGAGCGCCTCTCAATCGCAAGAGACCATAATCTATGTCGCAATTGTTTAAGCGCCAAGCATACAACACAAAACTGCACATCACCTCATCGATGTCGCAAATGCCAACAACATCATCATACTTTACTTCATTTTGACACTTCGCCTACGCCTTCAGTTCATGTGGGAACCTCTTGGCACAACCCACCAAAACTAAAATCAGAAATTTATTCAAGAGTTATTCTACCCATTGCTTATGTCAAAATTCAAGATCAATTTGGACAATGTCATACCGTAAGGGCTTTGATTGATTCGGGCAGCACGTCCAACTTTATCACAGATAAGCTGTCCAAAAAATTACGTCTCCCACGTTCATATCATTCCTCTTTGGAAATAAAAGGACTCAACTTTATGACGTCCATTTGCAACAAAGGCTCCGTTCCTTGTCACATTCAACCTATCCAAAATGTTGAACCGGACTTAACCTTCCAAGCAATTGTCACTCAGAGCATCTGTTCTCCTCAACCGTCACTGACATCTATCCTTGAATCATATCCTCATTTAAAACAATTAATTTCTCCCTCATTATTAGCGTCCACTTCCATGGAAGTTGATTTGTTGCTGGGCGCCGAACTAGTCCCCCAAATTCTCCTGGGGGGACGGATTCAAAACAATCTCAACGATCCAGTAGCTTTGGAATCTATCTTCGGCTGGATTTTGATGGGAAAAACTTCTTCGTCACATCTACCTTCTTCATTATCAACGTGCTTGTCCACGACTGATGATTCCTTGGCCAAATTCCTTGAACGATTTTGGGAAATTGAATCCATAGAGAAGGTCTTACCCTTGACCTCTGAAGAGCGTCAATGTGAAACGTATTTTCAAGAAACCTACACACGTACCGAGACTGGCAGATTTATCGTTTCACTCCCATTTAAACAGTCAGCACCCGTCTTAGGGCAGTCGTATCAATTAGCAGTAAAGCGATTTCATTCATTAGAAAACAGATTGCTAAAGAATTTGACTTTACGCCAGGATTACATCAATTTTATGAGAGATTACCTGAATTCGGGTCATATGTCGTTGGTCAGAGATCCTGAAGTAACAGTAAAATCAGCGTTCTATATTCCTCATCATTGTGTACTTCGGCCTGAAAGCGCCTACACCAAATTGCGAGTTGTATTCGACGCATCGGCTATCACATCTAATGGGCAATCTTTAAATGATATTCTTTTAATAGGACCTAAACTCCAACAAGATATTGTTAAAATTTTATTAACTTTTCGATGCTATCCATTTGTATTTACTTGCGATGTGAAGCAGATGTATAGACAAATTCTTGTCACTCCGAAAGATAGAGATTTTCAAAGAATTTTGTGGCGATTTTCACCGACTGAACCTTTACAAGAATATCGTCTTAATACGGTGACGTATGGTGTAGCATCTTCACCTTTTTTGGCTCTACGCACGCTTCTTGAATTATCGAACCTTTACGCTCATGAATTTCCAATGGCGTCCAAAGCTTTACAAAACAAAGTTTATATTGATGACATCGTTACTGGCGCTTATTCGATGAAAGAAGTTCGTGAATTACAACAGCAACTAATTGATCTTTTAAAGAAAGGAGGCTTTGAATTACGAAAATGGGCAAGCAATTGCTTGGAGATCTTACAATCAGTATCAGAAAATGATTTACAACATCCCGTTTCGATGGATTATGATGAAATAAGTTGCATCAAGGTTCTGGGACTTCAATGGAATCCTACTACGGATACGTTTACCTATTCCCATTTCATCCGCAATACTCCATGCACCAAAAGATCCATGTTATCGGGTTTTCTAACTCCCTGCACATTAAAGGCAAAACACTTTATACAACAACTGTGGCAATTACAGATTGGTTGGGATGAAGCACCATCAAAAGATATATGTCAAAAGTGGCAAAAGTTCAAAGACAATCTTAAATTTCTTTCAAACTTACGCTTACCTAGATTAATTGTACCCTCCAATACACAGTCACTTCAACTCCACTTGTTTTGTGATGCTTCACAGGTGGGATATTGCGCTGTTGCATATTTATGTTGTAAAAGCTTTGATCAATCGATTACTACTACCTTTTTGTGTGCTAAATCACGAGTGGCACCTTTGAAATCCATTTCTATTCCACGTCTGGAACTATCAGCCGCAGTTTTGCTAGCCAATTTATTGGAAAAATTAAAAGAAATTCTAGCCCCACATCTCAGCTTTGATTCTATTACTGCTTGGTCGGATTCCCAAGTCGCCTTGACCTGGATTGCAACATCACCCGCTCGGTGGAAAGCTTTTGTATCTAATCGTGTGAGTTATGTTCAAGAGATTCTACCTTCTTCATCTTGGAAATACGTACCTTCTTCCGAAAATCCGGCCGATTGTGGCTCAAGAGGTCTTTTTCCTGAAGCTTTACTTTCTATGAAATTATGGTGGGAGGGTCCTTCCTGGCTCCGTAATCCACCAGAAAAGTGGCCTATTCAACCTCGTCTCAATTCTGAAACAAAAGAATTAATTCATGAACAAAAGGGGTGTACCCAAGTTCACACTCTAGAGATTCAAAGTAACCTTTTTGATATTCTTCTGAATAAATTTTCTTCTATCAATAAAATAAAACGTATAGTAGCATATGTTTTACGGTTCGTTCTTCATTGTAGAAAACAAAACGGCTTCTCATCAATAGTTTTATCTCCACTAGAGATTCAAAATGCTTTCTATAAACTCATAAAATTCACTCAAAAACAACATTTTTCATCACTTTTCAATTCTATTAAATCAAATCAATTCCTTGCTAAACCATTCCGTAAACTGGCTCCATTTGTGGATGGAAACAAGCTTCTCAGGGTGGGTGGCAGACTAAAAAACGCGATCGTGCCGTTCGACCATAAACATCCAGTGCTTTTACCTAAAACATCACGTTTAAGTGAACTAATCGTGCAAGATATTCATAAATCTTACCTTCATCCGGGACCAAGAACTCTGCAATCCTTGGTACAACAGCAGTTTTGGATCATCTCAGCTCGACAACTGGTTCGTCAAGTTACATCTCAATGCGTTCGATGTTTTCGATGCCGGCCAAGGTCCTACGCTCCCTTTATGGCAGATCTTCCGTCGTACAGAGTGTCTCAAGTGAAGGCGTTCTCAACAGTCTCCGTGGATTTTGCTGGTCCGATTTACACGACATTGAATCGCTGTCGAGGATCCAAGTCTATCAAATCCTATTTTTGCGTATTTGTCTGTACATCTACCAAAGCCATTCACATTGAATTAGTTACAGATTTGACTACGGAAGCGTTTTTAGCAGCATTACGGCGTTTCATATCAAGAAGAGGTCCCTGCTCTTTAATTCTCTCCGATCAGGGAACAAACTTTGTTGGAGCGAATAATCGATTGAAGGAGCTGGTAGAAATTTCGGGTCAACGCCTTGGACTCAATTGGATATTTCATCCACCCGGAGGTCCTCATTTCAATGGACTAGCCGAAGCGGGCGTCAAGTCTGTAAAAACTCATCTACTACGTGTTATTGGGGATCAACGTCTCACTTTTGAGGAGATTTATACAGTACTCACCGAAATAGAAGCCGTACTCAACTCCAGGCCTCTCACTCCGATGTCAAACGATCCAAACGATCTTCAACCATTAACCCCAGGTCACTTTTTACACTTAGAACCACTTAATAGTTTGATTTTAGATCCTAACCTCACCGACATTCCAATCAATCGACTCGATCGATGGCAACTTCTTCAACGAATGGTTCACGATTTCTGGAGACGATGGAACGTAGAATACCTGTCGACGCTTCAAGCTCGAGAAAACTGGAACTCATCCACTACTAGTCCGGCTATCGGGGATCTGGTGGTTGTGAAGAACGAACAGCTTCCGGCGGTAAAATGGGAAATGGGTCGTATAACACAACTTCACCCCGGAGTCGATGGAATTGTTAGAGTTGTGACAATTCGAACCCGTAACGGTTTGCTCACAAGACCGACAGTGAAGATATGCCCGCTACCAACCGAAGAAACATCAACAGCCTAACCTCTATTTTAATTCGCTAGGATCAATGTTAAATTTTATTCTGTATTTTCGCTTTACTTATTGTAACTTCCAATTTGCAATTAATTTAAAATTCAATTTGTTCAAATTTAATTTTGGTGGGTGGCTAATGTTTAGGCCAACACAAAATTTGTTATTTTGTTCACTGCACATGCGCGTCTCTGGTGCGCACGTTTAAAAACCCGATAAGAGAGATTGAGCGTGTAGATCGAAGCGTTCACAAGTGCTTTTAATTTCGTTTCTTATTTAAATCGTACCGTTACGTGCGCATTTACGACCTGGCTGGAAAGTGTTGGGGAACAAGGGAGGGAAAGCAATATAGTAAGATTTTATTTATTTTTCATCTTTTATTTTATATTTCTAAAACAAGTTCTCCGCGGAAAGCGGAAACCAGCACCTGCACGATCCCGACTAATTGTCGCGCGTTCAATGCGTTTTCTTGTAATATTTATTGATACCCCGTGGAATTGCTCCCCAAGCTTGTTTTTTTAATAAAGAGTTTAAAATTTTATCTGATCGAAATTTGAATTATTTTCTTGTTAATTGAGTTTCATTTGTCGCATTTTGCTGCATCTAGAAGCCCGTTTAAAATATTGCCTGTTTTTTCAATCCTTCGTTTTGACTTTCTATTAATTATCAGGAGAGTAAGAAACTTTCAACCATTACATGAGCAGCACTATAATACATATCATATCAAAAATTGGTGTAAGTAGTGCCTTCAATACCGGACCAAAGTCGAATTACCGGTTTTATCTACATAAAACCATCATACTTGCGATGGCCATAGGCGATTTTCGAAAATACGTTTACGTGTTGATTGCTAAAAAAACTGAATTGGGAATAAACGGATGACGATGACTCTAAAAAAAGCAAGAATTGGATCCGAAAAATGGCAAAGTATCATATATGTTTTAAAACAAAAAGTTTTCATCTGTTGCTGCTGACACTGAAATGGGAAGGAGAAGCTCAACAGAACATTAAAATTTTAAAAATAATGATTCAAAATGATAACTTCAATCCAGATAAAACATATAACAATTTTGTATGAGTGCTGGTTTGGGAACAATATCAAGTTTTCTTGAAGCAATATATAATCTCCTGGTAGCATTTCAAGTTTTCTACAAGCAATATCAAGATTTCTAGAAGCAGTATCTGTCATTCAGATGCAGTATCAAGTCTTTTGGAAGCAGCTTCAAGTCTGCTAGAAGCAAGTACCAAGCCTTCCAGAAGCAATAACAAGTGTTTTGGAAGTGTATCAAATTCTTCTAAAAGCAGTATCAAGTTTTCTTTAAACAATATCAAGTCTTTTAGAAGCAGTATCAAGCCTTCTGGTAGCATTTCAAGTATAATAGAGGAAATATCATGTCTTCTGGAAGCTATATCGTCTTCTAGAAACATTTTAATTCTTCTAGAGGCAATATCACGACTTTTGGAAGTATTTCAAGTTTTCTAGATACAGATCTAGAAAACTAATCTAATTGATGTCTTGATTCCTCTGATTTCTTGTTAAACTATAGCAATCCGTGGTTTTTGTAAATTGTTTTAGTTCTGATGCCTTTTAAATTCTATTACTTTTATGTTTTGTTCGCTTTTTTTACAACCGTTACAACACGTCTCTCTTTCTGTCGCGTTTCCTCTCCTCCATCTGGCTTGCTACCAACCTCTTAAAACTAAAGCCTCCTACATTACACTCCTCCCTTCTTAACTAAAAAGCACATTATTATTTTTTTTTTATATATATATATATATATATATACTACAACTAACATAATTATAAATTTAATCGATCTGGAGCTTTACTCTGTCTTTGCGAACGTCTGACGCCCAAATCACAATTAGTTTTAGTTTCTTTGACAGAATTCTCATTAGTTATTGGTGTGATAGTATTCTCAATAGGAAGTAGAGTAACATCAGGAATAGAACTTTCACACACAGTAGTGTCTTGAATTGGGTTTTGTATCGGAGTCTGGTTTTCCCGCATGCACTCTTCATTGACATCTTGAAAATTTGAACCTTCTACTGAAGTTCTTTTGTTATGAACACATTCGTTATTATAGTTACATTGTCTTTTCTTAAGTTCTTCTGCATGAACTAAACTTCTCATTCCGTTTGATAAAACAAAATATGTCAATTCGCTGTTTCGATGCAATATCTTCCCTTCCAACCACTTTTCTTCTTCTCCTCTCTTGCTTTTTACATAAACTAACTCTTCAGGTTCATAGCTTGTTACTTTAATATTTTTCTTCTCTTCCTTCTTCAAAATCTTCTCTTTTAATATAGACAATCTCGTTCTTGGTGAACGTTTAAGAAATAGTTCAGCTGGAGTTTTCTCTGTTGTTATTTGTGGAGTGTTTCTATAAGCAAATAATATATTATCTAATTGATATTGTACTCCTTGCTGTACCGTATTTTCTAATTTTGTTTTTGCCAGTTGTTTTTTTATTATTTGCACTGTCCTTTCCGCAGCACCATTAGAACGAGCATGATATGGTGGTGTTTTCATATGTTTAATTCCATTTTGTTGACAAAAACCTTCAAACTTCATCGAAATCAATTGAGGTCCGTTATCAGACACTAATTGTTCAGGAAGACCATATCTAGCGAATATTGAACGAAGATATTCAATAGTAGCTTCTGTTGTCGTTGTTGTCATTAAATTTATTTCGACCCATTTTGAGAATGAATCGATTAGAATTAAAAAATCATTTCCGTCTTTTTTTGCAAAATCTATATGAATTCTTTGAAATATCCGTGTCGTTTTTGGCCAATCCGTCTTCAATGTTGGATTTGCATTTTGAACTTTTTGGCACACATCACAACTTCTTATTAATTTCTCTAGATCTTCATCAATCTTCGGCCACCAAACATAACTTCTCGTTAATAATTTTGAACGAACAATGCCAGGATGTTGTTCATGCAACATTTGTAATATTTTTGAACGAAGTTTTTCTGGAAAATAACTCTTCTACCCCAAAGCAAACAATTCTTATCTATGGAAATCTCCGATTGACGTAAAAAGTAAGGTTTCAAGTTATCATCACTTGTATAGTTTTTCCAACCATTTAAAGTATTGTCATAAACCTTTAAAAGAATTTGATCATTTCTCGTATATTTCTCAATTTCGTCTGCTGATATCGGTAATTCATTTACAGTCGAAAAATAATTTATCTCTGCTTTAGACATAGGTTCAATTTCTGGTAACGGTAATCTCGATAATGAATCTGCATGAGCAATTTCCGTTCCTTTCTTGTATTTTATTTCATAGTCGTAACCTGCCAAAATTAAGGCCCACCTCTGTATTCTTGCTGCCGCTAAACTTGGTATGGATTTATTTGGATGAAAAATGGTTTGTAATGGCTTGTGGTCTGAATTTATAAAAAATTTTCTGCCATATAAATATAAATGAAATTTTCTAACTGCGAAAATTATAGCTAAAGCTTCCTTTTCCAATTGAGAATAATTTTTTCCGCGTTATTAAGTGTTCTAGATGCAAAATATATTGGTTTTTCAAAATTATCTACAACTTGAGCCAATACTGCACCGATTCCATACTTCGAAGCATCACATGTCAAAATCAATGGTTTCTCTGGGTCATAAATTGTAAGAACACCACAATCTCTTAACATCATTTTACTCTCCGTAAAACATTCATCACAACTCTTTGTCCAGTTCCACTTATTTTCCTTTTCAAGTAATCTATACAAAGGATGTAACTTTGCAGATAAATTTGGTAAAAATCGACCATAAAAATTCAACATGCCCAAGAAAGAACGCAAACTAGTTAAATCATGTGGTTTAGGAGCTTTCATGATAGCTGCTATTCCTTCAACCGTTGGACGAATTCCTTCGGCACTTATTTCAAATCCCAAATAATTTACATTATCTCTAAAAAATTTACATTTTTCAAATTGAACTTTAAATCCAGCTTTATCTAATTTCCTCAATACGTTTTCTACATTTCTTTTACAATCCTCTAAATTTTTCCCACAAATCAGAATATCATCTATGTAACACACTGCATTTTCTACATCATTCAAGATCTTATCCATTGTAGCCTGAAATATAGCCGGAGCACTAGTAATACCAAAAGGCATTCTCTTGTATCTATATAAACCTTGATGAGTGTTTACAGTTAATAATTCTTGGGCTCGTGGTGACAATTCTAACTGTTGATAAGCGTTAGATAAATCAAGAACTGTATATATCTTTCCATCTTTTAATTTATTGAAAATTTCGCTTGGATTCGGAAGTGGATAATGTTCTGATTTTGTTATAGAATTTATTGATACCTTGTAATCACCACAAATTCTAATCTTCCGTTGTTCCCCTTTACCTTTTTCAACTACCACTATTGGAGAAGCCCACTTGCTATGCTTTATCTTTTCCATGATTCCCAATTTCTCTAACCTATCTAATTCTTGTGCTACTGCAGTTCTCAAGGAATAAGGTACAGGACGAGCTTTACAAAATATAGGAGTAGGCTTCCCTTCTAACACTAAATCTACCTTAAAATCTTTAAATGTCCCATTTTCCGAACTAAATACTTTAAATTTTGACCTAAATTCATTAATTATTTCATTTATTATCTGATTATCAGTACTAATTTTATTTACGATTTCTAACTTAACCTTTAATTCTTTTATCCAATTTCTACCCATTAACAATGGACACGGTTTTATACAATCACCTTGTACTACAATTAAGCTAAGCTTTTTACAAACATTTCCATACATAACTGGTACATAAATTTCACCTAATACTTTCAAAACACCGCCCGAAAAAGTGCGTAAACTTGTTTTAGATGAACTAAGCTTAAACTTAGAGAATTTTGCTTTATATGTTTTATCACAAATAATTGAAATTGAAGCTCCTGTATCAACTTCCATTCTAAATCTTTCAAAATCAATTTCTACTTCTACTACAAAAGGATTTTTTAAGTTAAATATTTTATGAGACCTTACGAAATACAATTTCTCTCCCACGTCACTGTCTTCTGACTGCTCATTCTCCTTTTCCGAGTGATCAGTGTCAGTTAAAAATTTGATGGATTTCTTTGAATCACAAACCCTTTGCAAATGTCCAACCTTTCCACACTTCTTACAAGAATATGTTACATAACGACATTTTCCTAAATGAGGTTTCCCACAACATTTACATTTCTTATATTCTTGATCCCTTTCTTCATTTTTCTTCCAATTTTCTTTTGATTTTTCATCACCTTTCTCATTTCTACATTTTCTTCCTTCTTTTTGATTCCTTTTTAAATAATTTATTTCCCTTTCCTGCATTCCCTTTGCTTCTTTGTCTACTAATTCTAAACTTGTAGCTAAAGTTAATGCTTCGTTAAATGTTCTTTCTTTCAACATAATTTCTTTTTGTATTTTCTCATTTCTCAATCCGGTAATAAATCTATCTCGTAATGCTTGTTCCAAAAATGCTTCAAACTTACATTCAATCGCCATTTTCTTTAATTCAATTGCATATTCATTTACGGTTTGACCAGCCGCTTGCTCTTTCTTCCAAAATTGAAATCGTTCTACTATGGTTAATCTTGTTGGTTGAAAATGTTTTTTTAGCACCTCTTCAATTTCTTCAAATTTTAATTCTTCGGGTTGTTTCGGCATTACCAAGTTTGTCAAAATTTCATAAATTTTTGTCCCCATTAGTAACAAAAAAATATTCTTCTGTTTTTCTTTGTCTGTATTGTTAACCAAAAAGTATAATTTTAACCTCTTCAGATACGTTACGAATGATTCCTTAATCGGATCGAACTCTCCCATTTTTCCAATATCTGCCATTTTTCTCAGTTTTCCTCGTCGCCACTTTTATGTTTTGTTCGCTTTTTTTACAACCGTTACAACACGTCTCTCTTTCTGTCGCGTTCCCTCTCCTCCATCTGGCTTGCTACCAACCTCTTAAAACTAAAACCTCCTACATTACAATTACTATGATGTAGAGTTACATGGATAAAAAATAATTCATAAGGGATTCAATTTCTTTAATGTCTCATTAAAAATAAGATACAACTAAGTGTAGAATAAAATGTGGACCATCTAATGTTAGAAATTTGAACAAATATACAAAAGTAATGAATATTTCTGCAAAAAAATGATTATGTTAGAAACGTGGAACCTTGTAGAAGTAATTCTTGATCAGTCCTTATATACGTTATCAAGCCTACCCAATTCTCACATAATTTTTCGATTGTTTTGACTCGAACGCATACCTCGATTTCGTGTACTAATTGAACTTGATTGCTCAAAACATGTTGGTGTTGATCTATTTTAAAGCACAATCTATGAGTGACTTAGCGCACTTTATGGGAACGTGGACGGGTTGTTATGTCCAACAACACATAGTTTCACGATTCTCACCTTTCGTTCATTCTAAAGTTTCCACGTAAACGTTTTACTGCTTTAGATTAAAGACTTGCTATTTTGAAAGTATGCGTTCTGTATTTCTCATTTGGATTTTGCGTAAACCGTACATTTTGCAAATATCAAGCACAAAATTAATGCTTTAAAGTCAATATGGCCGGTAGTTCAATTTCTAAAGTTTAGATTGCTCACTAAGTAATATGAGAAAAAATTGTACTGATCTACTTATGAAATGAGTAACTTGTCGCCTTGATTCCTGAGACAATATTACTAATATGACTGTTTTTCTGATACTAAGTACTTTATAAAATGCAAAATAAGCTTGTCAAAGAATGTTCTAATAGAAGGAAGTTTACTTCGTGATCTTCAAATGGCACTGGGTTCTATTTTCTACATTATAAAGGCCGTAAAATAGCCAAATTCTTCTCTCTGTTGGGATAATGTTATTCAAAATCTTTAGAATAACATAATTTTTCTTTTCTAAATGTTTATTCCTTCTGGTATCTACGCTATAGATGGTCCGTCCGAGAGAGAATAAATTACTAATATTCTCTCTATTTACTTTATATAGTAAAGCTTAAATCATGAGAACCTAGAAGTGCATGTATTTCAGCCATCACTAAATATTTATAATGTATTGAACACAAGATGTCATTTAACTTGATTCTCCTTAGCTTATCTATTATTGCCGGTGTTATGGTTAGATCTTGCTCGGGCATGTTTTTTCCTGGATTTAGAATAATTTTGTTTCATCCTTAATTGGTAGATATCGTAGCTTGCAGTATTCACAAATCGTCGTTTTTCAATATTAGCAACGAATAATAGGAGTTGAAAGCGTTATTAAAACGCGTTATTTAAATAAATAGCGCATTAATTCATTTTCAGAGCTAAGATTACCAATACTGTTATTAGTTATATTAATCAAAAGAAGATTCCTGGTTGGTTGCACGGCCATCTTAAAAATCTTTACAATAAAATAAGAAGCTGTTTAAAGGAGAATCCTTGATCGAGGATCACCTTGATTATTAGATTATTACTAGGGCAGATTACATCAAAAAATATAATAATTTGTTTAAAGACGAAAAGTCTATAAGGAACTAAATACGAACTCTATTAATATCATTCAAACCAAAGTAAACAAACAGATTAAAAATCTCTTTGATAAGGGTTTTGATAAGATGGAATAAGTTAAAAGAAAATCATTAACCACTTACAATTCCCCAAAAATTCACAAAGAGGGTTCTCCAATGAGACCGATAATTTCATCTGTCGGTGCGGAAATCTACGATCTTGCAAAGTACATAACCGAAATTCCTACGATTTCCTTCGAAAACAGAACTAATTAACAAATTAATTGTAATTAAGTCAAACACATTTTAATTAAAAATGAGTTCCTAGATAACCTTAGAGATTGCAATATGAAAAAAGGTTGTGTTCTAATTTCACTGAATGTAGTTTATCTATCCACTAATATTCCTATTTCATTAGTAGAAAACATTTTAAGCGAAAGGTTTGATGAATTAATTGAACGCTATGACATTGAAATGGTTTTCTTTGAGACGCTATCGATCGTTATCGATAATACGGTTTTCACTTTCAACATGAATATTTACAAACAAACCTTCGGTGTTCCCATGGGATCACTTTTTTTATCCATTCTAGCTATAATAACTATGGATTACGTATTAAATAATGTCGTACCAAGTTTGAGGCATCAATATTATTGTATAAAAAATACCTTGACGATATTATTCTCGCAATTTCAGTTGATAAAATTGATGATGGTGATTGTTATCATTCTTAGACACTAAAGTGATTAGAAACAAAAACAATATTATAAGATTCGATTGGTAGACCAAACCAACAGTGGCTGGTAGATACATAAATTTTCATTCTTTACACAAAAGCAAATATAAAATTAACACCGTATTTGCTATGTAAATACGAATACAGTGGATATATAATCCGCAATATCAAAAAGAAAACCTTTTTAAACTACGTGATATATTTATTAAACATAGTTGGATTCCAGGAATGTCAGCCAATTTGTTCATATTGACGATCCGATAAAATACATCAAAATATACTATTAATATAAATATCAAAATTAAAGAACACTACCCGAATAACGATAATAGAATGTTTACTAACACAAATTTATAAGTTGTGTACAAAGTACCGTGTAATAATTGCGATAAATATTATGTATTATTAGATATTGGTTAGACGATTCAGTAGTTGAACAATAAAAATAAATATTTCAGAAATATTGATTTTTCACCGATACCAAGAAATCACGGGTGGCAACGGTGATGTAAAATAAAAAAGAACGGTGACCGTAATTTTATGTATGGTATCCATACGTCGTGGCATTATTTCCACTATGGTCATAGCGTTTTATAACTGGACTTGCGATTTCACCTCACGACATAATTAATGACAGTGAACGGAATTTGCAAAATGTAATAATTTCTAATATTGTTGATTCAGATGATATCATACTCAAAGACCGTATCTTTATTCCAAACATTGTGAAGATTTTTAGATTAGGAAAACTTTTATCTACACAGTCACGACAAAGACAGAGCTCGAAAACGGAAATGGTTTAAAGACGAGCGAAACTCTGTAAATTTAAAAAATGTTTGAGATTGATGAAAAGGTCTTGCGTGTACAATTGGACAAGCTGCTAGCCTTCGTAACTTCCTTAGTTTTAATAATCTTGTACAGTTGATTAAAGTTGGTAAAATTATAAATAGAATGTTAGATAGAATCTTAATGTGATAGACTTCGATTTTGCCTTTGTGCGCAAAGGCAATTATCATCCATCATTGTTGGGAACTCTAAATACACCTCAGGTTTCAACGGTTCGAAATATATACCAAGACGCTTCAAAAGGGCTAACCTGCCCGACCTATACTTGACTTGGTTCAGTATGTTCTAAAAACCAACGGTAAACACATAAAGGCTAAATATCCTTTGTGTTTGTGGTACTAAACTAAAAATAACATTACTACAAATTGCCTAAACTCCTTTTATGGAACAAGCTATGTTCGTCTCAGCCGGAACTGCAAAGCACACATGCGTGAAGATCGTCAGGAATACGTAAGATTCTAGGAACAGAAAATAAAAGTAGACCCAAAGATTTTTTGGAGATTTGTTAATATGACAAGAAACAGTGGCGTTTAACAAAGTATTCTCAAACATGATGGCGAAATTTTTTCTGATCTATGCATTATGATTAATATGTTCGTCGATCATGTTGAAGGCATCCTCCTGCTCCATCATCCTGCTCCATCTTCCTGCTCCTGATGTCAACCGTTACAAAGGCCAAGTTGGTAATGACTGATATGGTGTCTCTCAGAAGTGAGTCATGATGGTATGGTAGAAGCTTCTATGAAGTTTAAGACAAAAGCTACGACTGGTCCAGATGAACTTTGGAATTTTGGAAGAATTATTTTAAGTTTTTGAGCAAATTATGACACGCAAAATCGAATGTTACACTTAGTCTCGCATATTTGAGCAACAATATGAGTTACAACAAAGTAAATCCACATCCCGAACCTACTCAGCTTCCCTCGGAACGTATCAAATGCATTAAACTATCGAGGACAGGTGGATGTGATATACAAATACGCCAGCGCAGTTTTCTCGCGCTTTTGATTGCCTGCAGTATGGTTTGTTGGGTAAAAAGTTTTTGGGAGTTGTTTTTGGCGCTTTCTCACTTCTAGATTTGTATACTGGATGTCTCACGTAAATGGTTCATTAGGACTTTTTTAGGTTTCACTATTCATAGAAGTTTGAAATTTTGATAACGTGGGTTGTTGATTCTGAATCTTTTAATCTAAAATATTTTCAAAATGACCACCATTTCTGCTCTATTGGAAGTAGACCTCAACTTCGTTATTTTAAATGGAACGTTATACCTTATACTATACCTTTTAATAATATGTAAAAAGATATGTTGACTTTGATAAAGGTTGGCGGTATCTAGTGTTCTTTGATATCGAGTTATTTTGATTTTAAGTATTTTTGACAAATATCACCGTAACTGGCACGACTTGGCACAATTACTGTTCATATGTTGTCAAATAGATCGTCATTTGTTATATTAGTGTATCTTTTATAGAGTGTTATTTCAGTTACACACATCAGTGACGTATGAGTTCTGTACCGTATCCGTGCTTCGGAATCTGTGACAAATAATATTGTCGTCTTTGTTCTATATGAACACATTCATCTGTTGTTGACGTATAAAAATATAGACGTATTGTTGGTGACGTATAAAAGTACGTCAGCAACAATACGTCTATATTATATAGACACTGAAAAATTATGGAACAGACACGTCACTATTGTGTGTAAATAGACATTTATTCTAGTTACTTCTTTTATTATGTACTTGTTATCTTATTTACTATTTTCTGTACTGATCTCCCCATTGTATTTGTCCTCTTGTGTGTGAATAACTTTTGCTTTTTTGTCATAATATTTCCTTGATGTATTCTATACTTCTTTCATAGTCCTTTCTACAATTACTTGCATGTTATTCAATCGTACTAGTAATTTCAAAACATTACTAACTTCTGGTTCTTTAGCATCTCTGCTATTCTATATATCTTTTAACATACTTAACGGGGATCTAATTTGCCTCCCATAATATAACTCCGCAGGATTGAAACCATGTGCTGCAGGTGATGCATTTTTTATGGTAAATATTGCTTCATCGATATACTCGTCTCATTCATTTGTATGTTCGTAGCTATGTCCTATATCTTTGAGTATTCTCTTAAACACTCTATGAAACGTTTCTACTGCATTTGACTGAGGATGGTGCAGACCTGTAGATTATTTTAATATCACTTTGTTCAAAGAATACGTAGTTACGTTACTAACAAACACTCCTTCAGATCTGATTGTATCTCTGAAGGAAAACCAACTCTAGAAACTGTGTTCAAGAAACATTTTACCACTCTTTTTGAGTAAACTGCTTGTAATGGTGTTTTGCTCATTCGTCTGAGAAAATATAAACAACTCTATATGCGATCGCAGTTACTGTCAAAAATTACGCTTATTGAGAAAAAAAAAACGGTCACCGATCATTGGGTTCCTTAAAAATCACGGGATCGCTCATCTCTGGTAGAGGCAATACAAGAATGATATAGTGTTGGTAATTACCATCAGTTTAGCTTTAAGGACATTACTATTGGATATAGATGGACTTATAAAACAACAGATTATTCTTAGAAATGTGCCATATAAATAACAACAAAACTGTTAACTTCAGAACAGATAAACAACATAAGCTATATTTATTCTTACATTTTCATTATCGTAACGAAATAACGTAACTTTGTAGTTGATTTTGCTTGCATTTTCTTTTTATGTATTTTCCTTTTGAATAATTAACTACGAAGGCGAGGTTAGACACGTGTGTAACTCGTTGTTTTGTTTTTCTTGTTTTTGTTCTTTTGTGTAAAGGATTTATTTCATACACTTGTGCCCGCGTTGGCGAACAAATAACATGTGGTGTGGGACAAGATCTTTTTATATAAGTTGGCTTACATGACTAAAGTCCGTGCAAAAAGTTTAGGCTCCACGTTTTAGAGATCGATATCCTTGTAACCGCTTAATGAAAACAATTGCGGTAAAGTTGTTATAATCAGCGAACATTTGTGCATATCATATGTATGTTAATTAAATTTTCCGGTCTTCGACTATTCTTTTATCGCGAGTTTTGGGAAAAATGTACCCGGTTTTTGGGAGTGCCAGCCTATTTTGAATTTTTTTACTTAAAAGCTATTTGACGAAAATATTTCAAACCAAATTAACATAAAGTTTATCGCAGTTTGTCTCATTAAGCGGTTATGAAGATATAGATCTTTAAAGTGAGGGGCCTTGACATTTTGCACGGTCTTTAGGTAATAATTTTTGCTGTATTTAATTTTATAACTTATACATCTTGAAGAAGAAACAATAAAGTTTCGAAATATCAATTTCAAAAAATTTAAAAATATTAGCTGCCATCAGCAACCATATCAATATGATGAAGGTTTATGATGAGGTTTACGATAAACGTATTAAAATCGGATAAAATTTCGCCCATTTTATTAACAAATACTTCACAAGACCTTTTCATATATACTCAAATATTCAGTGTGGTTAATTTGTTAGTTAAAGTTTGACGGTGATGTGTAAACGATCAGGTTCTGAAAGTAACTTCGTGTGGTGTCATTGCACAGCTATTAAGTTCACTTACCTTACTAGAAACTTCATTAACGTTTCAATTGATAATTTCAGGGTATTGATATAACTAAGAAAACAAAAAGATAAATAAGAATTATTTGGCTATTGACGGAAGAATAACAAAGATTCATAAAAAAATGGTTTACTCCCATATCATATAAACAATCTTTTTTGAAATACCTTTTTTTAGTATTTTGGTAAAAGCAAATTTATTCTTAATTTTATGTAAAGCAATTTCGAATTTTGAAGACATTTTTAATTTTTAAGAAACCTGCTTGTAGAGGATTAATTAGTTATTAAATTTAATAGTCACCACAAGACTCAATGTATGCATTACTGTGAATTTACACAGCCATTACTAAGGTAAATCTGTCCTTACATTATTTCAAAATGAAAAAGTTATGCATTATTTTAAGCGAAGATTTTTAATTATATTTTAATATGATTTTATTAAATTTGGGGATTTCTAATGCATTAAAATTATGCTTTATTTAACTAAATACTTCAAAAATGATAAAATATTCTTTCAGAATTGTACTTTTTATTTTTAATTCAAAATTCATTATGAAAACGTTTGCGCGCCATATTAAACAATGTCGACAATTGTCTTTCACTCAACGCTCTCCCTCAATTGGATGCCCACTTTACCCAAACCACAACATTTCACAGAGCTAGTTAAATTGTTCATTACAACAAATATGCTTCCCAGAAATGTCTGTTAACTAATTTCAAATGTAGTAGTAATATACGCTGATTTAATTAAATTTTTTTATGAACAATTTTAAGACATCAAATTAACCTCAAGTTAAATTCTTGATTACGTAGTAAAATAGCACAAATATCATTATATTAAACATTGCTCTTGCATACTTACTTCTAACTACTATGTATCTTGCTTCATTGGCTAATTGCGATAAATCATGGAAATGGGCGAAGGGTTATTCTAATTTTAAATTATAGGGGCAAAGGGGATGTAGTGCAACTATATTTGACAAACCTATATGAGAATGGATATCCCACGTGATTAGTCACTATTATCAGGCTTAAGTTTAATTTATTAATGTTCTGCACTATTGTGAAATTACGACTCTCAATTTTTTGGAAGTGTCTAGATGCACGCTAACGTGTACCCAAATCAAAAAATTATTCACAGGCTAAACGTCACATTTAGCTTGCACGTACGGAAAAATTTTCGGTGCACGTTAAAACTTTATAATTTTGAGATTGATATTATAATTTTGGAAAGGGATAACTGGAACTTCTTTCTATATTTTTCATATCTATAAAGCAATGTACGTGCGTTTGGTTTACTATATCGATTCTTGGATTCCTAAAGAATGAAGAACAATATATATGGAACCTATTCAATGATCTTCCAAGATCCAAAATGAAGATGTAAGAGCTTGTATCTAAAATTGCTTAAAGAAATGATGTTATAAGTATAGAAATTCATTGCAAAAGTCTCCAGGTTTTAGTACAACGTTGATATCAGCATCTTTCACAAATCTTAAAGGCTCATCTTCACTGCCATTAAGATATATTACTGATACTCTTCCTATGACCCCTCGGGTTTTTTCCTTAATTATTTTCAATTTTTTTGATTTCTCTTAGAGCAGATGCCTCTTACTTAGTTATGAACAAATGATTGAGCAACAACTTTTACACTGGACTTCAATTGCCCCAAACATGGTCTCCAGTTCCCCCTTGCTGTATAAGGTAAATTGTTTCTACTCTTTGTATGGCATCAATGCACTTCAGATTGGTCCTGGTATGTTGATTTGTTACTGTTAGCATAAAATGACTCAAGTATAAGTTCATAAGGAATCGTAAAAATACTGAGCTTCTTAAATAGGAACCTGCGGTCATCACTGTAACCAACGAAAATTGTGAGTGGACCAACGCGCGATACGCCAGGTTGGCTACATCCAGCAAAACTGTACCCAAAAATCATTAAATTTTAAGTTTGGTGGTTTCACGTACATTCCTATGAACTTAGTGTAACTGTGGTTCAGAATATTTGAATTTCTAAGACTAAATGTCGTTTTAACGGTTTTTAAATCATTTAGCAAAAGCTCATTGGCCACAGTCCACTCGCGTGCTCTATTCAGAATACTGTGCGATTGTTCCAAGACTTCACCGATACTTTGACCCCTAATTAACAGGGTGGCGTCGTCACCATAAAGGTAGCAGTCAGCGTTGTTGCCAATATAAAATGGAAAATCATTAAAAAAGAGAAGAAAAAACAAGGGCCCCAGAATTCAGCCCTGCGGGGTACCGCGCTTAACTGGCAAATTTCCCGATATTTTTTGATTACAGCTTACCTTTTGAAATCTATTAGATACAAAGGATCAGATAAAATTAAGACTGCCGTTACCAAAATTGTAAATGTTATTAGTGCCCGTTCATAAATTTTTGAGAAAGTAGGCAATATGTTAATAGGTCGATAATTGCCAATCTTTAGTGTCAGCGCACTTGGATACAGGGATAGCAGATGCTACCTTTAAGAGATCTGGAAATTGACAGGTATTAAAGGCAGAATTAGCTAATTTAGTTAAAAATGACACATATAAACTGATATTTTTCTTTGCAAAAGTAGATGAAATACCATATATATCTTTAGTATAGCTGTTCTTTAAACCATTAAGCAGTTAACGTAATTCAATGAGTGATACGTCTGTTGTTTATTCCTAAGTATTCCTAACTTATTTTATTCCTAAGAGCCAGTAAATCTTGAGTGTTAAGTATTCTATAAAGCTCCGAGACTAACTGAAACCCCGTCTCAATTTCCTCAGGAAATCATTAAACCATGCGATATATTATTATCTTTAGCTCTTATTATGCATTTACGTTCAGGTTAGCTAGTAGTAGAGTACTTGAGAAAGATGTCATGAAAAAGCTCAAATTTTTTATTACCTCTCAATGAGCTATCATCCAAAAACCCTCAGTTGCAATTGACAACAGCATTACCTATACTAGTAATTGGTCTGATTACTTAAGAGGTATAGCTTACACGGTTTACAAGACACATAGGCACAATAACACTCTGGCCATAATGATCGGATAGGTAGGTGTCATAAATTCTTGTTTCGAAAAGATTATGAGAAAAATGTATAAGTATGTTGTCCAAGCAGTTGCCTAACC
Source organism: Onthophagus sagittarius (assembly GCA_036711965.1). NCBI lineage: Eukaryota > Metazoa > Arthropoda > Insecta > Coleoptera > Scarabaeidae > Onthophagus > Onthophagus sagittarius. The sequence continues at coordinate 53,004,719 of JASERS010000001.1, forward strand.
TGGTTAACTCGTTTATGGTTCTTATAAAACCGTAGGAACTTAGGAGATCGCATACACTCGCTACAGCACTTTCAGACGTGCCAAATCTGACGTTGAAATAGACACAAATGATAACTTGTTTATTTAATCTATACAATGTCTTTAAAATTATAGTGCAAAAGAAATCAAAGTCTCCTGATGGAGATCTATATAAACAGACAGTCACAACATCATTTGATTTACAACGTAAGGCAGGTAATTCACAATACAATTCCACAGATCGTGCAAATCCATATATTCGTTGTCCGTATAATAGTATATAGTAGAGAAAAGGTCGAGAACTTCAAAATATCGCAAAACCAGCAAATGCAATAAATTTTGTTATTAATATAAGTGGAGCATTACAACTAAGACATAATTTGGACACTCTATTACATTAATTTGATGACATGGTAAAAAAATTTCACTTTTAATACAGTTAATAAAGCTAACGCATTGAAAAATATTCAAAGTTTTTGATATAGAAAAGTAGCATTCTTTCACCCTTAAGTTGTTTGAAATGGATTAATACAATTATTATTATCAACTGAAATGTCATTCAGCCTTCTCCTTTAACTTTCTCCTCTTTCGGGAAAGTCTGACACTAATAAGTGCAATTATATATATTTCTATATAACTTCTTTGTTTCACGTCTTCACTGACGATGTGCCGGAAGAAGGTTGTTAATAACCCAAGTAACTGAGACAGAATAGCCAAGTATGAAATAAACTATTTATGATCGTCGTTTTTTCGTGTTTCTTGATTCAAAGTAACTTTGAGAAAAAATTTTGGTCTTCCAGTTCTCGGAAGATCATTCACACTTCCCTCTTTTTAAAATTGGTGATCGTTGACGAAAAGATCGTTGAACATGAGCCTTCATCGTAAGATCTTATTATATTCTCAAAGCCATGTATCATCAAAAGAGTGATACTTTGCGCCATTTCTAGAGTTAATAAAAGAACATTCTAGAAAACAAGTTTATCTTAACTAAATTATTTACTAACTATTATGTTAACTTAACTAACTATTATGTTACAACAGATTACGATGTCACCAGGTGTCACTGTCACAAAATACCATTTGCGCCACATCTTTGTCTATGTATTCATCTGTAATTTAAGTCTACTTATATTCTTTTATTACTTTTTAATTTTATCTTTATACTGTAAAAACATTCTTTGAACATAATTGTTCAAAGAATTATCATATCAGGTTTAGGTTTATGGGGCTATGTTCTAAACTATCTAAGAACGTAGTTTTTATGATACTTTAGTGATCCCTATCTTCAAATTTATCTCTTGGACCAACATTTCAGTCCAGTGCCGCTTTTAATACTTCTCTCGATTGATTTATACCTATTCAATTTCTAGAATAATTACAACTAAAGATAAAAAACTATTCGAATTAAAGGACTAATTAAACTTAAAATTACTAATAAAACTTAAAATTAAAGGACTATTTTAAGCTTACAGCAGTGAAAGAGTATGTACAAATACAAACTTCCATCGAAACAAAAAATAGTATATTTCAACATAGTATACGTAGTAAAAGAGCAAAATGGGAAAATACCGTCGCATTAACCCCAAGAACAAGGGGAAACAATTATCCAAATGAAGTTAACAAGAACATTAAAAAATGGTTTCATACGACAAAATTAGCTTAAGGGGGAACAACAGGGAGAATGAGGCAAAAAGAGGCAATAATGAAGATTTTTTTTACTTCATTCATACATTGTAGACATTCAAGAGTTAATTGGTAGAAAGTACGCACTTTGAACTTTAATTGGGAGTAATTGTATTTAGAAATACATTGTTTGAAGTACAGCAGGGGAAACTCTAACACTCTACACGAAAGAAGCACTTTGCTGGTTGTAGTTATAACTCATTTATTAGAAATGATTTGAAAACAAAATGGGAATACTGTTTTAATAATCTGTGTTACTATAGTTTCAGTAAAGTGTAAAGAATTGTTTAACTATTCTTTTGAATCTTTTTTTTACAATCTATTCTATTATATTGCTATTTTAATATTAATTATTTTATTAAATTTGTAGTAATAGTAATAGATAGAATAGTAATAGATGATAATATAGATTTCTTGTTATGATATATAATGAAAAAAAATAGGTTTTTTGTAATTTCGAAGGCAAACCAAATGAATATACAACTGCTGAAGGCACTTAACTGAAGACGCTGTAACAATTGCTGAAGCGTACTGTATATTGGAGAACTTAATTTTCAAAACAATAGTGTCTATGGTTAACACGATTGCAGTTGTTCTACGTTCTGATTTAATCATGAATAGGTATGGAATAAACCAATTTATTGGTTAAAAACATCTTCTCGGTCTCTTTCTCTAATCTTGAAGTTCTTTGACGTTGTCTAGAGTAGTGCTGACAGAGATAAGATAGTTAAAGAAGAGTTAAACGAAGGAGAGTATTTCTACAGCTAAGCTGATAACCTAATAAATGTTGCATTCAGACTGACATAGATGCCCAAACGTTGGAAAAGAGCAGATGTTATAATGATTGTGAAAACAGATCTAAAGAAAATTTTCCAAAGGAAATGTCTTATTAAAACTCAATATCGCTGTTTCCAATGATGGCAATCATTGTCAATATGTCTTAGAACATATATTTAGAAGACTTTTTGAAACGATTGTAACTAATAATAGAAAGAGAACATTGATACTAAATGATCAGTTTTGATTTCTTATTAGTATTCGGAAATCTAAAAATTTTATATTACGGAAAGATATTTAAAGATATTAGAAGTGCATTCACATAAAATTCCATATTAATTACTTACCATTATAGACGTAAGTAACCTTTATTAGGTTGTGAATAGGGAAACCGTAGTTACAATAGCTAAAAATGAACAGAGACTGCACGGTCACGGAATTGTTACGTCAATCCTATTCTGCCAAACTATTTTTTAGACAAATTAAGGACACCATAGCGAAAGTAACCCAAGAAATGTTATTTTAATGAAAAAGGAAGTTATTTATTTCTTAAATATCTTATCATCAGCCTTTTGTAGATGCGTAATCAGATGTTCTATATTCTTATCAAGAAAAGTCTACCGAAAGAATGAATGAAACATGGAAATTCTTCCGAGATCACCAAAAATACTGAGATAATGGATCAATATAGAATAAGGAATTGCCAAAGAAAATAATAATACTTTCTAAATATAGCCACTTATGCTGAAGAGACATAAATGGAGAATAGATGTTGAGACAACTTCGAAGGAAACCATGTAGCACAAATAAGAGTATAAGTACGAAGGCTTTCAAGATCGGTGTTAATTGAACTACAATTGGAATTAACACTAAAATTATTACAAGGACTAATACTAGATCAAAAACTAGAAACATTCTGGTTTTGCCGTACGTCTTTTGAAAAAAAGTTTTACGTTTGGAATGCCATGTTATAACCTTCTTCAGAAACTGGTTCGACATGACGAAATAGGGAATCATAAAACAACATTTATCGGTAAAAAAACTAATTAATAATTAATTTGTACTAATTACGAGCTAATTAGTAACTAACTACTCTAATCTTCTATGTTCTAAGTTTCCAAACATCTTCTCTGTTGATGTTGGTTTTATGCCGGTGGGTTTCTATGCCTTTTCTTGTTAATCTTGATGGTGCGATGTTGCCCCCAAGTACCTGTTGGTGTGGGTCTTCTTCGGATATACTCCAAGTTCCATGTCACCATTTCTCGTCCTAGTGACCAATAGATATAGGAAAGGTTTGGCAATTTTCGGTTTTCATGGCAATCTTGATCGTGGGATGTTGAGGTTAAGTGATCTTAGAAGACAGATCTCGAAGCTTTGTGTGACTATTCTTATAAAGTGGGTTTAACCCTAAATGCATCCAAATCAAAAGTGATTGTCTTCGGTAATCTTGTGTCTAATGATATGAAGGTGAGGTTGCATGGGTAGAGAATGACGATTTATTCTGAGTTAAGGAATCTTTTGGTGGTGATTCGAGGCAGTGACTAGCACGTCACTACTTGTGTGACGAGGGAGTACACAGTTTTGAGGTGACTGTATCAACACCGATAGGTGCTAAATGTGACCACTAAAAGGCACTTTTGCGAGACACTTGAATTGTTGAATTTTGTCCATTATGCAGTCCATGCTTTATTGCTTTCAAAAGGTACAGAATAGCTGTCTCAGATTTATGTATGGGATTAGAAAGCATGAGCATATCTCCTACACTCTGATTCATGTAAAATATTTGAACATCAGCAATAGATTAAAATATTATTTCTTATGCCTTGCACACAGTGATCACCATTGGGACTCCACCCTATTTATACAATAAAATTACTTATAGGACGGATATTCATAACTTAAATCTCAGGCACAGGATGGGACCATGGCACCATTTCTGCTTACAAGACATCTCTGTTTAAGTGTTCCTTCTCTTACATTATTGCGAGAATATAACTCCTGTCCTTATAAAATTAAAAGTCTGGTGTCTTCAAAGTTAAGCTGCGTGATGCCTTTTTACTTCCTCGGTACTTTTACATTGAGATCATGTTTTGTAAGCATACTTAGAGAACTGAACAATTATTTGTTTTTTTTTGTATTTGTTTTATTTATATATATATTTTTTTCCTTTTCACCGTTCTCAACTCTAGGTTGAGTTATAAAATTGTTATCATAAGTGTCTTCGATTAAGCTGAACCCAACATTAGGTTAGTCGAACCCAACAGCGGTAGATAAATCTTTCATCAAAACCGAAAAGCTATTTAAATTTTGGAGCTGAAGAGATGCTGATAGTAAACTTGGTTGATTATGTCTGTTTTACGAAATAATTAAGGATTTCAGCCTGACCCTCCAAGAGTTTAATGGAAGTTATCGGAAGCAGGCAGCAACTGATTTCCTAAATGCTTCAAACTCGCCATAAGTTTGGTAGGTTGAGGTGTATTGACTTGCTGTGAAATATATTTTGAAGCATCCTGTAAACTGTTTTGGTCACAACAAGTATATTACAAATTCCTTATTAGAAATATTAACAAATTTCCTTACTTTCGTTTTTTTTCTTCTTAACAGGCATTTCGCTTAAGTGAATATTTTTCGAAGAGCCTTGACTGAATTGTTTCAATTCATTCAATCTCTGATTCTTGGTTAGTGATATCTTCACAAACTATTAAACTTTTGTCCGGTTCTTCTAATTGGTGCTTATATTGTGGAATTTTCCGATTCCACAAACAAGGATACTTTGCTGTTTGTTCTGATCCAATTCTTGTGTGGTTGAACGGTTTATTAACTTCGACGAACGGATTCGTTCATGTTAGTTGGACGAAGACCAGTTTTCAAGTTAAAAGTTTTCTTTATAAATACTGTTACTTGCGCCAAAACATAGAAGTGGCGTCAACTTTATTGGCGCTATGATTACTGGCAATAATTTATTGGCGTCAGGGGTTATTTGCTTTTCCACATAGAAATGAGTAACCCGAATGAGAAATGGGTAAGCCTGCTTGTTTTTGTCACATGTATCTAAGTTTTGGAGTTTACAGAAGCTTTGGTTGCATATATAAAAGCTCTATATATCTTGGATTGTCGCGCAGATTAAGGATGCATCATTAAATTGCTTTATTGAATGCCCTTCGTGAATTACTAAAAACTGTTAGGAGAAGGAAGATTTAAGAAGGTATGTTATTAACAAATATAGATAATAAATTCATTTATAATGAAAGGTAAAATTGAAACCAGCAAAGGAATTGGAAACAAGCAAATATCGTGACTAAGGAACTTTCGTAATTAGACTAGAAAGCGAATTGTCGAACAACTATGTAGATTAACCGAAAGCCACGAACAACACGTTGATGCGATTACCAACGTTTTGAGGACCTGATGTGGCACCGAAAAAGACAGCATGATTGTTGAACTACTGAATAACGTAGCAAATTGATCTGAACTCATAAATTTTCAATCTATCATATTCGTGTTTTATTAAAAAATATACAATTCTTATGAATAAGATATTTATCGCCATAAATATTGAGTACTATAGAAATCTTATCCTTACTTACCGCAAGCTTTGAAAATGGATCGATACGAGAATATTGTTGAATAAATTTACAGTAAAATATTCAGTCAAATTTATTCGCTTCCGCCTGCGATGTACCAGAATGTTGTGTTGACATGCATGAAACGCTCGATGGAGTTCATGTTTATTCTATCAATGGAAAATTGTCTGTAATTGCTTTCATGGTGATGTTAAAATAATTATATCTTTGAAATAATTTATCTTTATAACTTTAATATAATCATTTTGAAGTTATTTTCAACAAACTCATTTGAAGAGATAGAAAATCCTGTTTTGGAGGTTTGTTCAGACTTGTTTGAATTTGTTTCAGATTTAATCATAGGTTATTAAGATTTAGAACAAATTTGAAAAAAATAGAATAACTAAAATGTGTTATTATTAATCCAATCGATGAAAGATGCTACTCTGGTGTAAACTCCAGGATATCCAACTACCGCACATGGTTTAACTGACCAAGATACAATACCAACTAAAACATTATCAACAGCTAAAGGTCCACCTGAATCACCCTACAAAAAAAATAATTTCTAAGTTTGTTAAATAGCTTAATTAAATTACACTGCATTGTCCTTTCCAACCATCTTCAACGCCTCCACAAATGTGAGATACCTCATTAACTTCATCACCGTGAGCACTTTGACAATTTTCGAACGAGTATATTATAAGATCTACTCTTTGAAGATGTTGCATCACACTTCCATTAGTCTAAAAAAGTTTAGTGCTCTTTTTAAATTAATCTAATGCTTTAATTTTATTAATTTACATAAGAATATCCCCATCCAGCAAGAACTGCATCTGTACCATGCTCGAATTCAATTCCAGGAGGTGGTAAAGTGATTGGATACACATTTTCATCTAAAGGGATTGGTGATTTCAACTAAAACATTTTTATTATTTAGATTTTATTCTAATCATTTGCTTTTAGTTACCTTCAAAATAGCGATATCATTATTTAAATTATCTTCACCGTTATAATCGTCATGGATTACAACACTATCTACGGCAATAGCGTGAAAATCATCGTTACCAATCTCTAAAATACCATATTGAATCGACATATATGCAACATCACTAAAATAATATTAAATTAAACTTTGTCGGTTCAATTCCCTCTGTTGATTTATAATTTATTACCGTCCATCAACACAATGTGCGGCTGTTAGAATAAAATTTTCATTAAAAATCGATCCACCGCAACTGTGTTTGTTGTTATAACGGAATGAAATCTTAAAAAAAAATTTCAGTTAATTCGTGGATAAAATAAGAAACCTTACAATGTAGGGAAATTCTCCTTCCTACGCATCGGTTCCATTTACGATTCTTATAGTAGAGCCTTAAAATTGTAAAAGGAATTAAAATCGCTCCAGGAAATTGATGTTTTTAAAAAATTACCTGTGCATAATTTCAGGATTGTTAAAATGACAAACAGGGAGAACATTTTGTAACACATCGTTACTTTAAACTGATTAACTCAATTATTATAAGAGCGAAAATTTTGAAAATCCTCCAATAAATCATTGTCATAATTTATCAGAATGATATAAATTACGTACTCAATGGTTTTTTCAATAGTACTTGAGTTAAGTGTTAAGTAGTGTAAGTTTTTTTTGTTGCTATTGATTAAATTTGTAGTAGAATAATCATAACTTATCAATTATAATCAATAAGATTTTAATTTATGCAACATATTTCTTACTTTAGATTAAAAGAGATTTAGTACATATGTAATCAATATGTAATTTAAATTATTTGCTTTTAATATAATAAGCAAAATAATAATAAAGTTACCAATAAATGTAACAATAATAAATAATATTTATACTATGACTACAAATAAATAAGGATCTAGTTTTGTTCAATATAATTATAAAAATTATAATCTAGGATGAACTAGAAATTGTTATTAAAAATTTAACAAACAATTATTTACTATATTAATAATAAAAAATAAACGTCTAGTCGCTAACAACAATATTTCAGACACGTGTTAACGTTATCTCTAGGATCGCCATGCAAGCATATCTAGATAATATTTTTATTTAGATTTCTATCTAATCAAACATTTTTATCGTGAAGCGTATTTATAAATAATTTTCACTTAAAAAGGTGTTTTTTTCATCTGAATTAATTTAATTTGAATATATTATTTACTTTTTTAAATTACAACTTCAGGAGTACATGGAAAGAACAACACATTACAAAAAGGATAAAAGACAATACAAAATCCTAGATAATCAAATAACCTAATAGACCAGGGAGACATTAACATGTTTATACTGAAAGAGATCGAGATCAAAAACAAACTACCTACTAATTGTCGGTAACGAATATTACGACATTTTAGGAATCAACAGAAGAGCTGGAGAGAAACCGACCAAACTTATAGCCCAAGGAAGATTAGAAGGCAGAAGACCAAAGACGGGGGATCGCCAACTACGTGAGTGTATCAACTAACAAAAAATCAACAACAGAAACACAATTACTTCCGCTTTAAGGTGGACTTCAAGAGATACAACATCTTTCGTTTTTGAGGAATAAAATGACAGAATATTATAAATATCATGATCAAATCATGATGTCAGTTAGGAGAATATGAAAATGAAGCGAGATGTATGTAGGAAACGAGTCCCTACAATACTTACCCAACATACCTCTATACATACCCAACAGGCCTCTTGTACATTTTCCTGCACTCTCTTTAGCTACATCAACTAGACTAAGTAATTTCCGAAGGTTAGGATACAGTTCAGAGGTGTGTTCCTGATGCCATCCATGCTTGACCATTTCTCTCTGTAGTCTTTCATTCTCTGGTCTTCTAGGAGTCACTCACTTAAAATGTGTCGAACACACTCCTCACTCTCTGCAACAGCGAGGACTAATAACAAGCTGAAGATTCTAAAGATGCTTGTTTACCTTACTGTGACCTGTGACCAGTTCCGTTACAATTCGTAGAACGTCTCTACCGAGCCTTACGAAAATCATGATTGCCTCTGCTGAGGGGTAACGTAGCAGTTCTTAAGATAGAAAGCAGCCATTAACCCTGTTCAACCAGTTCATAAACTGTTGTGGGTGTAATCTTTAATTATCTCATTTTGAATTGATAAGGACTTAGTGGAACAGGGCGCTCGCGTGGCAGCCCTATTAGCAATCTCATCTGCGTACTTATTACTTGAATAGGTTGAGTGTCCTTTTGTTCATTGAAGACATATTGATGACAAACCATGGTTTTTTAGTTCTACTTCTGTGGAACTTGAGTTTTTTTTGCGCTGGGGAGGGGAAACTGTTTTATGGACCCCGACCTACTGTTGGCGCATGATGTTGGCGCGGAAACTTCGTTCTTCGGCGTCCTCATCTCAAATGCAACATACAAATTCTTTACTTTTTGAAATTCTATATGCATTATACACACCGGGAAGAGGGGGTCTGACTCTAGCTCCTATCCTCTTCAGGTTCCTCTTATTCAATTATCCCCTCACTCTTCGGATTCCTGAAGCAATGGGAGACTGGTTAGGGGGCCCCCTCTTGCTCCTGTCCTCTTCGACCTTCTCCGGAACTATAATTGTCTTGTTCCTCGGGTTCCTCATCCACTGGGAGACATATATATCCCTTACTTTTTTAAATACTATACGTAACATAATACATACCGGGCAGGGTGTGCTCTCCTTTTCTCATATCCTTTAATATCGCACTCTGTCTCCTCCAGCACCCCACCACTTTTATGATGACATCCGGGACAAAGCTCTACCCTCTCTCACTCTGAAGCATTGCCTCCACCAAGTTGTCTTCACCCAAGAGCCTTCCACACTTCCTCCTGCATTTGTTTCTCGCATAGAGTCACATAGATATCACATAGATATATTCACCAAAAATATTGAGCCCCGTAAACGCTTGCGTTAGGTAATAACATATTCCCGCCACTTTCTCTCGCATTCTCATCTCATACCTATTTACAAGCACAGCTCCTTTTGAATCTCCTTCTGCTTTGCGACAGCACCATCTCTGTCTTGACGACTGCAACCCTTAACACCATTGTACGTAATTTTTAGGCAAAATTTGCTTTGATAAACTTTAACGTAAGTTTAATTTCCAGCTGTTGCGCGTCGTTGGCACAAACGACAATTACCAAATCATCCGCGTAGGCCACCAATTGGACCCAATATTGATACCTGTGGTACCCCGCTCCTAACTTCTATAATGCCATTATTTGGAGCTACAATGTATCTTACACTCAGCTAGGGCGGTATCATTCTGACCAGATTTGCTGTGTCATTTCCCTTTTGCAAGACCCCCACAATTCCCCCTACGTTACGGAGTTGAAGGCGTTTTTCAAGTCTATTTGAATCATTACACATGGCTGTTCATGTTCATTGTATGGGTTTCTTACTATTCCCTGAATCCTGAGCATTGCTTGCACCGCTGACCTTCTGTTTCGGAATCTATACTGTTCGGTGCTTAGCATCTCCTTTTCTTCTATCTCCCAATGTAGGCTCTCGCTGATTAATAAATCCGGCCGATGACGCATCGTACAGGCTTATTTGTTTGAGTAATACACTGGGGTAGCTGCACAATGCTTCCTCGGCCAGATTTTTCGCGGAAAAGGTCCCTCTTTCATGAACTGATTTATTATATGTACGGAATATATATATTACCCATGACGGTCGCAACCATCACCTCCGGGATGCGAAGAATTCTTCTTTCGCACTCCATCAACCATATCCATCAATTCCTGGTAATAATCATTCCTGGGTGTTATCTACATCTATTCAAAATTTGATCGCGGAGAAACCATACTTTTGTGTCTGAGAAACAACTTATCTATTTGGCTCAATGCCACCTTTACTTCTGTCTGTGAAACTTGTCAGTTACATTCCAACCTATCCCAACCCCACCATCCCAGCTCGGGTAGGGTTCGTGTCATGCCCATGACACCGTCTGTCTTACAGACACAATTTGTATTATTACTTGCAGTTCACTGTATATGTCAAGATTGCATTCACGTATTTGAACCAATTCCTAATATGTTATAAAAATAATTTTTCAAACAACATAAAATACCTGTCGCCAATTGCACTGAATATTTGTCTCCAACCTGTTAAAGTTGTCAAGAAAGAATCACAGCAATTATATCAACAATGTTAGGATTAACGAAATTTTTAAGTACAACACCGCTATTATGGGAGACCCCAATGATTCTTATTATTTTATTGAAGAAACTTTTGACAAGTAACTGGACACTTCCTCACGACTATCAACTGGAAGAATTTCAAGAGTTGTTCAAACTTCTGCTACCCAAAGCAATAACGCTTTACCTAAAAGATGATACATTCTACATGATATTATTGTCGGAGGGTCGAGTGAATATTTGGAATCAACTGAAACAATTCAAACTCGTTTCAGAAACTATGAATACAACGGATTAATTTTTTGGCTGTCTGTCCACCCAACAATCAATTACGAATATGATCACATCTTGCTGCAACTACAACAGCAAATGGTGCAGAGGCGTGATATTCAGTGGCATCAATATTAAACGGTGAAGCGCTAGATCGATTCACTTGGCCACAAAATACTCCAGAAATTGATGGATAATGCAGCAAAGTATTTCAGCAAGTTATATTAGTAATAAATGACATGTGGACAATAAGCTATGTATCGCGACGCTCCTGTTACATCAGCTACTAGGTGGTGGAGAATGAAGTGTTAGAATTGAAAGATTAGAAATATTTTTGATCTAAATGGAGTGTTAAGATTTAAATGAATTACATACTCTGCTCTTATACTTTATGTTTTATATTTTAAAGTGTCCGATTAATGCTTTTCTAATTGGGGCACAAGTGAATTGTAATGGAATATCATTACATTGCAATGTATCATTTAATACAAGAACATACACAACAGGGTGGACAAATTCAAGACAAATAGTGTTTGATGTGTTTTCGATTGGTTTATATAGGATAGGTTTGGTAAAAGTGCATCAATTTTCTGCTCGTAATGTAATTTTACCAATGAAAATAACTTCAACTGAGCAAGTAATGTTAGATGGGTTAAAAGAAAGATTGTGTTTGTGGGTGAGTGAGACAGTTCTTCGCAGAGATGTGTTGTAAAGGCGTGAAATCCCATTTACACTCCAAAAATGGTAACTAACTCACCATTTCATTTCAATGTACGGCATTTTTACTATCTCTTTCACCTATTAGAATTCCTGCTGCTCGCAATCGAATCATAGCCATCAGTGCTACCTTTTGAATGAACAGATGAAGTGACGTTAGATACCTGCACTTGCAAGTCATTATAAGGTCTTTGACCATCATACTACTGTGTCATGTATAAGCATAGGTCGGATTACAGCCAACCGACCTAAACCAGGGAGCAGTTTTGAGTAACAAACCCCATTTCTGGGCTTGCCAAACTTTTTCAATCATCTGTCGGTCTCAGAAAGACTCAATCAATTTGAGCTCTTGAGTCCTTATGTTATTACTTACATGCTATCAAACAGCACATTTGCATAACCAACTACTGTCAAGTTGGGTTCAGCGAGGCTACTCAGGGTGAGCTTCCACAAATGTAGGATTATGGACAGGATCGAGTCATACAGTTATCACATGTAGCCAACTTTATAGCATGTAGTATAGATACCCTCTTGAGTACCCAACTAATGAGTCCACTAATGAGTCTTATATAATAGTCAGGATTTGCCATCAAAATGCTTTAATTTTCCACAGAATCTTGTTTAAGCTTTTGTCATGCAGTCAATGTTGTTGTTTTGGAAAACAACAACGATAATAAATAAACCTTACCATATCTGATAAAGTGTTTTTGCTTCTTACCAAGTGCTGTTTGTAAATTTTAAGACATGTTATTTTGTCATGTAATAACAATATATGAGAGAGGGCCTCAAGATATTATTGATGATATTTAAAACCAATACTCGTTTAATTCTAATAATTGTTAGTTAGCTTAACTCGGTAGTATTGTTATTATCTACAATAATAGTAAAATATTTTTTTAAATATGGCGTTGTTTTATAATTTTTAAGAACCTTCATATCTGATGGACAAAGATGACTTAATTCTATTAATGTTCATCTGTATAAATTGGGTTTTAACCAGTCTGCGCATTAATGGTTTTACATTCTAATGATGAATTTTTCTTACTAGTTTTAGATTTACAAAAGTTGTGCGTAAGCAGTTAAATATTGAGTCTGTTTCTAGAGAAGATTTATGATCGACGAATAATTTTTCAGGTAATCTAAGTAGTTAGGTGAGACCATAGTGCGAATGAGCAATGAAATATGTTCCTTGAGGGTTGACTTAGTCGTGAACTGTGTACGAATACCAATACGGTTAAAATAGTACTGCAAAAGTACGTTTTCAATCGTGTCTGAATTAATATTTGTAAGGGGAAAGCTTTCTGGCTAACACGCGAAATATTTTATTGCAGTGAGTACTTAAGAAGAATCAAGTGCAGAGGACTAATCAACAGGATCATTGTATCTTATCTCTTTTATCACTGTCCTTTACTCCTGTATCTTAAAATTATATACTACAGCAATAATATAATTATGATCACCATGAATCATAACGTCATAGCTAATTCGAGAATAATACATAATTTTTTTCTAACATTAGTTGTGATATGTAATTTAGTGTTATGCTTACATCATAAAATGATGTATTCTTGTCAGGGAGTTTTAACAGAACGGTATACAGTTAATAACAGTTACATGGTGGTGGTTATGCCATTCTGTAGTTCTTTAACAATTTCATTACGGAAACAAAATCCACTTTTTGAACGGTTATGTTGGGTCGTGGTAAAGCAAATTAATGGAGAAAAGAGATTGCGACATGAATTCTGCCAATATTACCGTTTATGGCAGGTTACCTCCCCTTTCTCGTTATAGTATATTGTTAAATATACTATAATTGTTACATGGATGTTCCGAGTATGCTTAGTAGGAGATACTTCTTAAACCATAATCATGTTACTTCATTCATCATTACTATAATGAAATGGCTACTCCTTCTGGAACTCCCTATAACAGATTGTTTTCATGGTAAAAATTAATTGTCTTCATGGATAGAAAAATAAATATACAAATATCATGCTTCCATTTGCAACAAATAAAAATTTATTTATCCCAATAAATACCAAAAGAACAAATTATTAATAATTAATACAAAATATGTAAATATATTCCTTGATTATAAATTACAAATTTTTCATTTTATCTTGGATCCAATCAATATGATGGGCGACTCTAGTAAAAACTCCTGGATATCCAGCAATAGTACAAGGTTTCACTGACCATGAAACAATTCCAACTTGAACACCACCAACAGTTAATGGTCCACCTGAGTCACCCTACAAAAGAATAATAACTTCAACTTTAATTTCTTAACCATCGGCATTCATTTACATTGCATTGCCCTTTTCCTCCCTCAGGAACACCAGCACAAACATGATTTATGTCATCGACTTTAGTTCCATGGACAGCTTTACATTGTTCTTGGGGGAAAAGGAGAATTTGAACTTTTTGAAGATGAGTCATCACACTTCCTCCAGTCTAAAATATAATCCACATTGTTATTATCAATACATGTATTTTTTGATATATTTACATATGATAGTCCCCATCCTACTAAGGTAGCTGAAGACCATCCTTCAAAATTTTGTTCTAATTCTGGTAAAGTGATTTGTTTAACAGTATCACTGAGTGGTAAATCGGATGACAGTTTTAATACGGCAATATCATTTCTGTAACCATCTGCTGGCGCGAAGTTTTCGTGAATAACTAACGATTCTATTTGGATAGAGTTGGTTGTATCCGCAGAAATTTCAATCAAACCATATTGTATACTCAAAGTAGATGGTGTGCTAAGAATGATTAAAGTTAATTAAAGAGTATGTTAACGAGATAGTTGTACTCACTATCCTTGAACACAATGAGCTGCTGTTAAAACGAAATTTTTGGATAATATGCTAGCTCCGCAATTATGGTTATTTGAGCGACTTCTCAAAGATACCTTAAAAAATTGTTGATGACTAAATTAAGATTGTTGTTTCAATTATACTTACTATGTAAGGAAATTCGCCAACTGCAGCATCAGTTCCGTTAACAATTCTTGTTATTGGGTTAGCTAAATATATTAAGTTAATTAATTAAATAATAAATACTATATTTTTTAACTTACCAGAAGTTGATCCAAGGAAAAGAATTCCAACAAGTAAAGCAAGCATTTTAATTATAGTAACACTTTCTGGTTTAATGATGATTTAAAATTGATCTGCTACCTTACATGAAAATTTAGCTGCTATTTATACTTGCAAAAATATAGATAATCAAGATGAATTATCAATTAGATTTTATTTTAGATTATTAGTAAATTCCTTTCTTTCAGGCGAGACAAACAAACAATAATTTGTTTATAGATAATATTGTGATGGGTTCTGATCAATATTTTGTTTACTTTATATTTATTTTATTATATATAGTCTCTTAAAAATTCCAATCATCAAAATATATTTTGCTACTAGTATTATTTATGAACTAATTATAAAAAAAATAATGAAAAGCGCCAATTCATTGGCACGTCCTGGATCCATGCAGGCAACCCCCGACATAGAACCCGTTTTATAACCCCGCCGTATACTGGATCTAAAGCTAAGTTTCCACATGTACATATTCCTGGCGCTAGTACGAAGTTAATTTAGTGACGTCAATTAACTGGCGTCGGAAGTTGTTTCCACATAAATGTTATAATTATAATTGTGTACTGACACAGTAATGAAAATGGTGTCAAGTGATGTACTTCGCGCTGGTATCAATTTGATAGTCCAAATCTGCTGCTTGAAACTAACAAAAAGTATTAGAAATATCCTAGGTGCATCTAGCACTTTAATTAGAGAATCGTGGCTATTAAAATCAGGTAACATATCAGAATTATATCTATATATTATTTAAGAATCACTGATGAGAGTTTCAGGTTTTGTTGAGCCAAGTATTCTCAAAAACCCAAAAATAAAGCACTTATGAGAGATGTCATTTCAGCTCACGTAGAATTGCAACCAACTTTAAAATTTTTGGCCTCTATCCTTCTGTCAGTTTCATTTCGCTTAAGGCCTTATCTATATTGTTTAAAATATAGGATTTTGATACATTATTAAGGTTGTCAATCATTTACTGTAATAACATTTTTATTAATAATTCAGATATAATAAGTATTACGTCACATTCGCGTACATTTTTTTTATTATATTGATTTATTAAAATCTTTATCTAAACCAATGTTCTTCAACCCTTCGTTCAGTAACATACTCCGATTAGAATTTAGGCATGTTATGAACAAGGTGCGTCTATGCCTTCGTTATACATCTAAACTTTATGCAAGAGAAACTAATTTGCATTTATTGAAACAAAAAGGTATTTATACCTTATAAACTACAGGTTGTTCATAAATTGGCGGATATACAATACTTAGTGACATTCCTCGTTTGATTCTAAAGTGAAAATCTTAATTTTATATTGTTATTTCATTAGTATTTTTATTAGTATTTAATATCTGTTGATAAATAAGATGTTATTTAGTCCTCTTAAGCATTTCAAGCCTTCCAGAGGCAAAAGTCTTCTGGAAATATTTCAAATCTTCTAGAAACAGTAGTAAGTCTTCTGATAGATCTGATATATCTGTTTTATAGACAATATCAATTCTTCTAGAAACAGTATTACGTCCTCTAGAAGCACTTGAAGTCTTTCAGAGGCAACATCAAGGCTTCTGAAAGCATTTCAAGTCTTTTGGAAGTATTACTAAATATGCTGGAAGCACATCAAGTCTTCCAGGGGTAATATCAAGTATTCTAGAAGAATTTCAAGTTTCCTAGAAGCAATGTCAAGTGTTCATTGCAAGACTTTTGAAAACATCTCAACTCTCCTGGAAGCAATATTAAATCTTACAGAAGTAGTCTCAACTCTTCCAGAGGCAGAATCAAGTCTTCTGGTAATAGTATCAAGTCTTATGGAAATATTTGAAGACTTCTATACATAATACCGACTCTCCTAGAAGTATTGCAAGTCTTTTGGAAGCATTTTAAGGTTTCCAGAAGCAATATCAAGTCTTCTAGAAATAGTATCAAGTGTTCCAGGGGTAGTAGCGAGTCTTCTGGAAGCAGTTCAAATCTTCTGGAGACATTTTTTGGAGGCAGTGTCACGTCTTCCGGAGGCAGTGTCGAGCCTTCTAAAAGCTTTCTAAGTCTCCTGAAAGCAGTATCAAGTTGTGGTGGAAACATTTCATGTCTTCTGAAAGCATTTCAAATAAATATCATATTGAACCAAATTGGTTCTTCCAGGTTGATATGAAAATAATTCAGGAAATTTTGCAATTAAATTCTTCAAATCCCTCCTTTGTTATTCTGCAAATTGTCCAATTCCCTTTGCATATTGTAAAACTTCTATGGCCAGTAAAGTTTCTTTCTTTTCCATTTCCAGTTCATATATATTCATTTCTATCTCTTCTTCCTCCGAAGATGTTACATATATTTCAACTATCAGGTCTTTCATAGCAAGGTTTCAATAAATTTTCATATACAAGGATTTCTTTTCCAGTTAGTTCTTTTAGTTTATTTTCTTTAGACGTCTCCATTTAATTTATTATTTATTCGTTCTTACTGGTTGGTATATCATTACTTTATCTCCTTCTTTGGAAATAACCTCTTTTGAACCTTAATGATTAAGGTTGCCGTTTAAAATCACGGTGATTGAGAAAGAACGATAACCGCTCGGTACATTCCTTAATAATCACGGGTTCGCTCATCTCTAATGTAAACTACAAAGGAGCAGTTAAATGTTTTTTGTGCGTGTGCATATTATCGTAACGGTAGTTTATGAAAAAATTGGTTGGTAATTTACCATACAAAGACATCCAGCCGCTATCTACTGAAGCACTGATTTTTAATTATTACAAACAAACACTCGTCAGGGGAAGTACACGTATTATGAGATAAAACAAATATAGCAATCGAATAAAATAGATTTTTGTTGAACTTTTGAAACAATTTTCTATATCAAACATTTTTTAATTAGACAAAACAACTCGTACAATAAATAATGTCAATCTAAGTGACAATGATGAGGGGAAGACGACCATTCCGTACATTTACTAAATAACACTATTTAATTGGCAATAACAAGATATTTATTTATATCAAGAAGTAATTTATTGGTTTGTTTGTATTCTAACTCGAGTAGTGGTCTCTATCTAAACGCTAGAGCTGATCAATGCTGCCACTGTATTGGAAACATGACAATAATTGAAAACAGACAAGATAAAACTTCTTCCGACACAAACGAATTGATAATCGAGAATATTCGCAAGAAGGTTGGTAAGAAAGAAAACTATTGTTGTGTATATCCAGATGTGGACGATATTCAACATACCCCTAAAGAGACAGTAATGAGAAGCGTGGAAATTGAATATGTTTATAGGGGAAACCACCACATTAAAGGCATTAAGGACATTAACGTTCACTGCCTAACAAGAGATAACTCATATTAGAGCTCTTCCTCAGGACCCCAATACGAGTTATCTCGAAGATCTTTGTCTTTGTCTTGGTTTTTTGTCTTTTTCTCAGAAGTCAAGTATATATATATTAGGCTTATACACTCAATTATTATTTATTAGTAAACAGAAAAAGAATGTATTTATTATTTGTTATAAATTTGAAATAACGCAGTTTCTATAAGAGCTTAAAAGAAGGAGCTCTTATAGAAACTTGATAAGGCTTTGTCAGCCGTTGCTTCTTCGCTGCAGCGGAAATACATTGTAAATAATTAAGGTTATCTAATTTCAATTTTTTAACACAAGCTGATCTTCCACGAAAAATAAATATACAAATATCATGCTTCCATTTGCAACAAATAAATATTTATTTATCCCAATAAATACCAAAATATCATACTATTAATAATTAATAAAAATAAATAGATCCATTGATTATAAATTACAAATTTTCCATTTTATTTTTGATCCAATCAATATGATGGGCGACTCTAGTAAAAACTCCTGGATATCCAGCAACAGTACAAGGTTTCACTGACCATGAAACAATCCCAATTTGAACCCCATCAACAGTTAATGGTCCACCTGAGTCACCCTAGCAAAGAATAAAAATTTTAATCTTAATATTTTAAATACTTTCATTAAATTACATTGCATTGTCCTTTTCCTCCTTCGGGAACCCCAGCACAAACATGATTTATATCATCGACTTTAGTTCCATGGGCGGCTTTACATTGTTCTTGGGGGAAAAGAAGAATTTCAACTTTTTGAAGATGTGTCATCACACTTCCTCCAGTCTATAAGCGGATCACATTATTATTATAAATAGATATATTGTTTAACATATTTACATATGGCAGTCCCCATCCTACTAAGGTAGCTGGAGACCAACCTTCGAAGTTTTGCTCTAATTTTGGTAAAGTGATTTGTTTTACAGTATTACTAAGTGGTAAGTCCGATGAAAGCTTTAATACAGCAATATCATTTCTGTAACCATCAGCTGGGGCGTAATTTTCATGAATAACTAAAGATTTTATTTGGATAGAGTTTGTTGTATCCGCCGAAATTTTAACCAAACCATATTGTATACTCAGACTAGATGGTGTGCTAAGAACGATTAAGGTGAGTTAAAGTTATGTTAACGAGGTAGGTATACTCACTATCCTTGAACACAATGAGCTGCTGTTAAAACGAAATTCTTGGATAATATACTAGCTCCGCAATTATGGTTATTAGAGCTGCTTCTCAAAGATACCTTAAAATATTATTGATAACAAAATTAAGATTGTTATTTCAATTATACTTACTATGTAGGGAAATTCACCAACTGCGGCATCAGTTCCGTTAACAATTTTTGTTATTGGGCTAGCTAAAAATATTAATTTAATTAATTAAATGGTAATTACTATGTTCTTTTACTTACCATATGTTAACCCAATGAAAAGAAATCCAAGAATTAAAGCAATCATTTTTATCGTAGCAACGATTTCTCACTTAATGCAAATTTAAACTTGATGTGATACCTTACTTGAAAATTTAGCTGCAATTTATACTTGCGAAAATATAGATAATCAAGATGATTTATATCAATCAGATTTTATTTTAGATTACAAAGTAAATTCCTGTTTTCATGCGAGACAAATCAAGACAATGATTTGTTTATTGAGAATATTGTGATAGGTTCTGGTCAATATCTGTTTATTTTGTATTTATTTACTTTGGTATTGTCCTAAAAATACTGGTGTTTTGATACTAGTAATATTTCTAATGTAATTATACAAAAATAATAACACGCGCCAGTTCATAGGTACGATTTCTAACCAGTTGGAATAGGTGCACATAAATAAGTCGTAATTAAATTTAATTAAAAAACGTTCACATTGACTTAGAGGTACCTTCAATTTTGCTCAATCACATGTGTTAGAGCTATAAATTGCCTACAAATACAATCCAACACAATTCAACCCATTTTATCATTAACGAAGTCGGGGAAAGTTTGTTAACAGACATTTGGCTTGAGGTGTTGTATGACCAGATAGTATGGGGTTAGGCTCTAGAAGACTCCGATTCACTAAAATCCCTGTCTTCCCCGTAATAATCTTTACAGATTTACTGCGGATAAGTAAGTAATCATCTAAAAATGTCCTACTCAAAATTCATGCTATACAGTTTTCTTCATTCATCCGCTGTTATTTCGGCTCGAACAATATGGAGGAAACATTAAATTTTTCAGCATTCCTGCTTCGTTGCAGGACTAGCTCGCATCAACTCTATCGGCATAGTATTTGCCATAATTGTTAGAGCCTCCTTGGATGTCATTCTATAGGCACATGTAACCCGGATCAGAATTCGTTTCTGTTTCTCGATAGTGATTGAGTAGCCACTACTTCAGTGTCTTTTTTAATTCCACTGTATTGGTGGAAAACACAAAAATGATGAGGAAATATTAACCAAAAATTCATTTTTTTTTAATAAAAAGAGGAAGATTTGAAGAAAACCAATATTAGATATAACGCAGATAACCTACAGGGAAAAGCCCTGAGAAGACTAACGGTTAGAATTTTGAGGAGGCCCCGACTACCTTAAAGCTCAACAGATGAGAGCCTTTTCGAGTCTTTTTTCACCTTCGAGTTTCCCCACCATTACAGTACGGCCTGTGATATAGTAAGCTCCGATCACCGCCTTGGTCTTCTCAGGTGCCACCTAAATATCCATTTCCTTCATCTTATATATTACGTCGTTTATTGTTATCTGCACTGCCGTTCTATCCTCTGGCGTCCCATTTATTCACCACTGCCGCGAAATGTACCTTCATCCTTCATCCCTTCGTTGTCTACTCGAAGATCCCTATGATGCTCTCAGGGAAATCTCATACATCGCTGCGCCATATTCGATTTTCAATTTAGTTCAATAGAATGTATTCCGAGATATCCCTCCTTTCTAGTTGTTTAATAATGTTTTCCCACAGTACCGTTCTGTAACTACCTCAATGGCATTAACGGTCGACCTTCCTTTCCTAAATCCGTACTGATTCTTTGATAATCCTCTTCTCTCATCAATGTATTCCCCTAATCTGGTTTTGGTAAAAGCTTCGTAAAGTGTACCGTAGCAATTCAAAAGTTATTATACATCGCAATCACTCTTTTCATTGCAGAATTTATTATATCATTCGCAGTCTCGGAGATTATGTTGGCCAGCTCTTGGACCTACCCGGTTTTAAGGCTTTCAGCGAGCGCTTGCAGCTTCTATTGGTTAACCTCCCTTATTTGTTTAGTTTGTTGTTGTATTCTTCTCAATAAGGTATAGAGCCTTTTTCTGGTGGAAACAGGTTCTTTTTATATTCGGATGCATTTTATTGTTCTAGTCACGTGTAGTTTGCGTTCATTACAGTTTTAATGGCGACTACAAAGGTCCTCCTTAAATTTTCTTGTAATTGAGCGTATGGTCTTCTTCATGCATCCATTTTCGCTTTTCTAATTTTCTTTCTCCGTTTCCTCTTAGCTGTTTGGTATTATTCCTTGCTGTGCCTCTGCTCTGGTTCATTCTCTAATGATGTGTTCGTTTTGATCAATTTCGATGATCGCTTTCTTCCTGGCATTTCTCACCCACTTATTCCACCAATAACGAGTTCTCCATTTTGGTTCATCGCACGTTTTAGCTTATCCAACCCATCTCATCCTAATGGTACGACTTAAGTGGGACCAATCGGCCACCCTAATCTCTTCTTTCAAAATCTACTATCAGTTCTTCTTCAGCAGTTCTCATTGCCACAGTGGTATTTGGTCAGCAGTTTCTTCGTTTATTTACTTCATTCGCAAGGTACTTTAGAAACTTCTTCATAATAATATCTCCATATCCTTTATTATATTTTCCCTCTCATATCACATCCTGCTCTCCTGTATCTTACAATCATATCCTATAGCAATATGTAATATGTATAGCAACATGTAATATGTATAGCTATGATCAACGACAAATTACTACTAATGATAGAAATACAATAAATTGTATAATAAATAATACAATTATAAATTATGTAATCTATTCATTACTATGTAATATTTACTGTTTTGTTATTTTGATGCGTGGCCATTGTCACGCATCAAATGGAAAACCATTGTGAGGTTAATGCAATCATTAACTTCACAATTTTGTTTATGTTTGGCTCTACATTGCGTGTTATCACACGTAAAATTACTTCCAGGTTTTGAATTACCGGTTTCGATTTTTTGCTTTATTATGTTTAATCACTGAAAACGTTTGCTCACAAATACACATCGATCCAACTGAGCTTGTGCATTTCAATGCATTTTTTCGCAACTCTTTGTAAGCGGTTTTGTCAACGCAACGGTATAAGTTGAGAAAATTACCCTCATTAAACTTGTTTCGTCATTATCATCATTTTGCATATTTATCAATTCCAAAATGACTGTAATTGATGGTGAATTGATGAACCAATTACTTTTGAATTGATTTGTGTCCTGAGAGGCCTAAAATTGCGTTTACAGGATGACAGGTGAGAGTATAATTGCAAAATCAATTGATTTACAAATAATTTATCAATTAATTAGTTACAACTTCATTTACGTTGGAGTCATGTATTTAAGACATTCAAGTGTGTTGTGATGTCTATAACAAAGATAAATCACACAGCCAATCAAGGTTGTCGAGTATTTCCGCCAAAAATATTGTAATTTTTTCCATTAAGTTAAAAAACCGCTGTAGTCTCAACTTACGACTTAATCACCTTACTTCAATGTAAAGCAGAAGTTCATATTCGGTTTCAACATCTTTAGAAATTGTTTGAATTCTCAGTGACCTCGCGATATTATAACGTTTACAGTAGGTACTACAATTTTCATTACATTTTTAAATTCCAATAATTTTGAATACAGGGTCTCTTGATGTATAATGTAATGCAACTGCATCAATTCCTTTAGTATCTATGTTTTTACTTTGTAAATACTCTTTTAACATAGTTATCATCCCAGATTTACTTCGAATCATTAAGAGTGCTCCGCTGGTAGTAATTCCAGATAATTTCGTTAAATCGAAATCTATAATAGTGTTTTTTCAGAAGAGATTTGTGCTTGTTTTTACCTGTTTATTCGACAAGTAAACGTCAAATTTGTGTAAAGGTTTGGGTTGTTGAGTAGCCATTTTGGAAATTTTGGGTTTTGATTTATTCGGATTTATACAGCTTTTTCAATATTTTATTACAGTTTCGTAAAACTGTTAATCAGTGGACATTCGGATTTCAACTATTCGAGAATTTAAGACCATTTAATTGCGCTGATGTGGACCTAGACCATCTAAGGTGGGGAGCTCCTTTTCAACAATTTAATTCAACCAAAATCATCTTTGGGCTAACAAGGAAAAAAATTAGTTAGAAGGCAAATCTTTTATCTTCGTCATATCAAATTCCTCTGAGTCTTCTGGGACATCACTGAATCTGATCGGGACGGCATGGGAGCAGTTATCATTTTAAAAAATTTCCTCCTAGCACTATTTTGGTCGCCAATAAACCTATCGAACAACCGTAAGCTAAAAACTAAAAAGAAATCATTACAAGATCAGATTATCAACATTCAAGTTTTTTTTTTAAATTTATTTTTTTTCAAATTAAATCCTGTTGAAAATTAAAACCTTTATTAAAAAAAATTTTTTTTTGTGATTGACATCACCTCTTGTACTTTTTTTTGTATATTTCATTTACTTTACATGGAAGTTTATAGCTTAAATTGTAAAGATACTTCTAGGATATATATGTATTTTTTATGCACGTATTTTGATTTTTTTAAACAACTGCACATTTTGTTGGTATTTTTTTCTTGTTTTAGCTTATTACAAATAATTTTATTTTATTTTTTTATTTTTATTTTGGTTACCCAAATTATATAGTTGATTTGTCTTTTGCTTATTTTGAAAAAATTGAGTTAACTTTTATTTATTACTTTAGTATTTTAATTACATTTTCTTTCATTATTTTTTTTTTGTTTTTTAATAAATTTAATTTTATGTTTATTAATATGGTAATTGTTCTTTGAACAGTCATTCGATTTAGTTAAATTTTCTCAAACTCCTTTGCAACTTTCGGACACATTTGCGATGATATCTAAACACTGCTTAACGAACTCGCAATTACTGCAATTACAAATGACAAGATTTCGCTATTATGTGAGATATATCAAAGATGATTATTACCATCGGAATAGAAACACTGCTCTTGCATATTAAACAGACTATTTTGTTATACTGTGAAATAAAAAACTATTTTTGAGTCTAAATATCTTGAAACTGTCGTTTTGTCATATTGAAACTTACGACTAGCTTTTCTAATTTGTCTCTCTTTATCCATATCAACATTGATATTATATTGTTACCTGGATAGATAGATAGGTAGATCACTAGATAGACAGATTTCAAGTATCCTAACAATGTGGTTCGAACGACGAGGAGCATACCTGTTTTACGTAGTAAATCTGAACAAGAAAATAGTAGGTACTTAAAGGTGCATATCTTACTAAGAATTATAGAAGTTAGAATAAAATAAAAACTTATCAGCACTATTAACCCTTAACCGCTGACGTGAGCATTTAGTTTAGTGACGCTGGTATGGAGTCTCGGAGACCCCAACCAGACTCCAATGTCATGCAAGTTAAAGATATGTTGTATGTATATTAATTTTTGGTTAGAACTCATTAACTACATTATCTCGTGTAGGTATTCATAGGTACTCATAAATCAGTATGTAAGAAAACCACCAGCAGAAGTTTAATATGTATGCTAATTAAATGAATAAGCAGTTTTTTATAAAAAAATTAAACTATGATGCAACAGAATTAGTAGCTTTCTTCAATGCACTGTTTGTATACTTACTAGAGCATTTCAGGCAAATTGGCTAATGACATATTGCCCAAATATCTTATGTTTCTGTGTAATCGGTTAGGACACAAATAACAGTATTTTCAGGTTTCGGAGGAGAGTTTCAGATTTCAAAAATTTGCGATACGGATCTTTGTATTCATCTTACGATTTTGAAATCTTATGTATACCATATTTCCGGACAGAGGGAGCTGACAGCAGCAGCAGAATCGAATCTAGATCGGTACATACTATCTTCTGGATGGTCGAATCGCAACTTAGCCAATAATACCGACAATATTTATTTACTCATGAGGATAATAATATTAATAAGTAATATTTTAGAAATATTCTTCGAAATATTTTATTATTTGTTTAATGTTATTTAATGTTACAATAATCAATAAAACTTAATAAATCTACGATTTTATTTCAAAATAACAGTGAAAAATCAGCTCTATCACATCGATGTCTAGTTATTCTATTTTATTTGCCGCTTTATACTTCTGCTGACATTTTTGTAACTGAACCTTCGTCCGGTTCATTATTTCTTATAACATATCCTCACAAAGTAAAACATTCCACAGTTTTTCAGGTATGGGAATGTAATTTTATTTGCATTCCCTCGAAGACCGGGAAGATTGATGACAATGTTGTGTTTTGGGGTCCTTATGTTTTTTGATAACAGAGATTTCTTTTCCATTGAAATTTACCGATTATCCACCAATTATTCGTGATCCTCTATTTCGCCTTTATACATAGGTACAATCGAATTTGAATCGTGGTGGCCATTGATTATGTTTTCGTCATATCATTATGACTTATCTCATTACACCACTGCAAAAGTATTTCTTCATTTGTGCGGCTGATACTAATTTGTTGTTTGGATGAGCCTGCTTTATTAGCCATTGTGACCAAGTAAACAGCTACATTTGAATTAACATAAATACCAACAAACTTTGTGTACGTCCCATTCAAGAATTTGGAGATTATTTAAGTACTTTTCCATAAACAGTAAAAAGAGCTATATTTCCTGAAAAGGAACTCTAGGATCGGGAATTCCTGAAAATAAAACAGACGGAATCTGTGGGACTCCAAGTCAGACGATACTGGTAAAGATGTGCATCACTGGATAAAAAGAACGTAATAAAGGTGTAGTTCAAGTACTTAAGAAGAAACTGTCGATTATTTTTGGCATTATTCAATTGCCTCAACAACACTGTATCAGGCTTAGTATGATATGCTTTTTATGCCACGTTGACATTACTTTCCTCATCACTATTCTAGTGCGATGATAAGTCACTCCGGCAGTCTTTATAATAGTCTTGTTTTCATGAGTAAAAACAGTTGTCTTCAAGGATAAAACAATAAATCATCAAATACAATTCCATTTGTAATAAATAAATAAATATTTATTTAACTAAATAAATATCAAAAGATCATACTATTAATAATTAATAAAAAATAAATAGATTCATTGATTATAAATTACAGATTTTGCATTTTATCCTTGATCCAATCAATATGATGTGCCACTCTGGTAAAAACTCCTGGATATCCAGCAATGGTACAAGGTTTCACTGACCATGAAACAATCCCAACTTGAACCCCATCAACAGTTAATGGACCACCGGAGTCACCCTACAACGAAATACAAATTTTCATCTTAATTTTTTTAAATACTTTCATTAAATTACATTGCATTGTCCTTTTCCTCCTTCAGGAACCCCCGCACAAACATGATTTATATCATCGACTTTAGTTCCATGGGCAGCTTTACATTGTTCTTGGGGGAAAAGAAGAATTTGAACCTTTTGAAGATGGCTCATCACACTTCCTCCAGTCTACAAGATGATCACATTATTATTATGAATACATATCTTGTTTGATATATTTACGTATGGTAGTCCCCATCCTACCAAGGTAGCTGAAGACCATCCTTCGAAGTTTTGTTCTAATTTTGGTAAAGTAATTTGTTTTACAGTATCACTAAGTGGTAAATCGGATGAAAGTTTTAATACAGCAATATCATTTCTATGACCATCTGCTGGTGCGAAGTTTTCGTGAATAACTAACGATTCTATTTGGATAGAGTTGGTTGTATCCGCGGAAATTTCAACCAAACCATATTGTATACTCAAAGTAGATGGTGTGCTAAGAATGATTATGGTGAGTTAAAGTGTATGTCAACCAGTTAGTTGTACTCACTATCCTTGAACACAATGAGCTGCTGTTAAAACGAAATTTTTGGATAATATGCTAGCTCCGCAATTATGGCTATTTGAGCGACTTCTCAAAGATACCTTATAAAATTATTGCTGATTAAATTAAAATTGTTATTTTAATTATACTTACTATGTAAGGAAATTCACCAACTTCTGCATCAGTTCCGTTAACAATTTTTATTATTGGATTAGCTAAATATAATAATTTAATTAATTAAATGGTAACTACTATATTGTTTTGCTTACCAGTTGATAATCCAATAAAAAGAAATCCAAGAATTAAAGCAATCATTTTTATTGTAGCAACGATTTCTCACCTAATGCTGATTTAAAATTGATGTGATACCTTACCTAAAAATTCAGCTACAATTTATACTTGCGAAAATATAGATAATCAAGATGATTTATATCAATTAGAATTTTTTTTAGATTATTATTAAATTTCTTTTTTCAGCCGAGACAAATCCAAACAATAATTTGTTTATAGATAACATTGTGAAGGGTTCTGGTCAATATTTTGTTTACTTATTTATTTTATTGCATATTTATTTTCGTACTGTCCTAAAAATGCTAGTATTTTGATGTTATTATTTCTTATCTAATTGTATAAAAAAATAACAAATAGCACCAGGTCATCGGCACGGCTTCTAACCAGTAATAGGTCCATTACGAATCAATCGTATTGAAGGGTGGTATGGGGTTGGGGCCTAGAAGGCCCCAATCCACTACCTTTTCCTCGTCTTCTCTGGTATCACCTTTACGGATTTTCTTCGGACTTAGTAGTCCTTTACTAGCGCCCTCCGCAAAATTCTTCCTATACAGCTTCTCTCATTCATCCGCAAGAAAACATTTTAAAACAAGCGCAGTATTCTCTTTAAAATAGCTAGAGACTTCTCCAGATCTGTCATAAGTTAAATAGACTTAAATTGGAAAATGAATGATGAAAATTCTTTTCGATTTCTTTTTTTCGATTTAGACAAATCCTCTTCAGGCATGACCTGTAATTACGAAACAAATTTAAATAACTAAATTGAAATTTATAAAGTAATATAACAAAACAAAATTAGAAAATTAAAAAAAAATTGATAATTACCGTCGATTATATTTGTGGTATTTCGCAAATTCAAAAACATACGGAACCTTTAGATCCTGTTGGAGTTCTCAGTTTCATTAAAGGTTTTATTAACGAAAGAAATAAATCTCTACTTTTGTTTTAAGTTATTGAAAATTCATTAAAATACTGAAAGATAATGAAGCAAAAAATAATTTATAAAATTAAGTATTACAAATTTACATAAATAGTTGAATTAAAATTTGAAAAGATAAAATTTAAACATTATTTGAAGATTATAATATATATTTATAATTTGGAAATGAATTTAATTCTTTTATTAAAGTAGAACATAAAGATAAAATAAAAACTTATTTTTTTGTATTATTTGTTTATTTGGCTCTATGTTGTAGATGTTCAATAAAATGAAAAATAAAAGTGATTCTAAAAACTGAAAGAGAACATAATTAATTATAATAATTTCTTTATAAATTCCAACTTTGTTATTTTAATTTTTTTCATAATTACAGTCGTGCCTGAAGACGATTTGTCTTAATTGAAACAATTATAGCACCACAATTTATTAATTTCTTTAGTATTCTCTTAATCCTTCTAGTCTCGCTACTATCCTTAGCCCATCTATCTTCTCATTCTATAAGTAGCTGCTCTTTATCTCCCTCATTTTTCATCAACTTACTCATCTTACATATCAAATCTATCGACATACTGCTTCCCATAATCATTAGCACCTCCGTGGATGTCGTCCTATAGACACATGTAACCCTGATCAGAATTCGTCTCTGTATCCTTGTCAGTTTTTCGTGGTGATTTTTGACGATCAACGCATCTCCCCAAGCCCCACAGGCGTAGATAATTTGAGAGTATATATTTGACCCGATCAGTTCTCTCTTTTCTTGTTATAAGGGGAAGAACTTTCTCGTTTTAAAAGCAAATAAAGGAAAAATAATTTTATCGAAAATAACACATTGTATTGACCGTCGAAAATAATTTCTATAAACTGTGTAAAAACAAACTTAAATTGAAATAAACAAAATATTGTTCGGAACGTGTCTCATACAAATAAATAAATCTTTGTTTGAAATTATCTGGGACTAACAAAGGGAGGTTTCATCACATACTGAGATGATTAATTTCCTTGGATTACACTATTTTTGTAGGTATAAATTAGAGCTGCATTTCAAAGGTGGGTATCAGATCAAGTTTAATTGAGCAAGTGTTTAGAAGTACAATATTAAAAATGATTGGTTTAATTGTGGGTTTCGTTTCTATTGTGTTAGCAAATGGTAAGAAAAAATCAACCAAACGATTTGATTAACAATTTAATTTATTAACATTTAGCTACACCAATTACAAGAATTGTTAATGGAACAAACGCGGAAATTGGCGAATTTCCTTACATAGTGTCTCTAAGAACGAAGACAAATAACCATAACTGTGGAGCGAGTGTTTTATCTGAAAAGTTTGTTTTAACAGCAGCACACTGTGTTCGAGGACAGTAAGTAAAACACTTTCTTTGACACACAATCAATCTAATTTTTCTAAATCATTAGTTCAGCAGATTCTTTGAGTATTCAATATGGATTAGTTGAGATTTCCGCTGATACTACCAACTCAATCCAAATAGAAAAAATGGTTTATCATGAAAGATACACTCCGCTGAATGGTCACAGAAATGATATTGCCGTATTAAAGCTTTCTTCAGATTTACCACTGAGTGACACAGTAAAGCCTACCGTTTTACCAAAATTTGAACAAAACTTTGAAGGGTGGTCTTTCGCTACTTTGGTAGGATGGGGATTGCCATACGTAAATATATCAAACAGTACATGTATTCACAATAATAATGTAATTATATTATAGACTGGGGGAAGTAGGATGAATCACCTTCAAAAAGTTGAAATTTTCCTTTACCCTCAAGAACAATGTAAAGCAGCCCACGGAACCAAAGTCGATGATATAAATCATGTTTGTGCTGGGGTTCCCGAAGGAGGAAAAGGACAATGCAGTGTAATTTAATAAAGATGTTTAAAAAATTTAGGTTACAATTTTAATTATTTTATAGGGTGACTCAGGTGGACCATTAACCGTTGATGGTGTTCAAGTTGGAATTGTTTCATGGTCAGTAAAACCTTGTACTGTTGCTGGATATCCGGGAGTATTTACTAGAGTTGCACATTATATTGATTGGATCGAAGAAAAAATATTTTATTACAGTTTCGTAAAACTGTTAATCAGTGGACATTCGGATTTCAACTATTCGAGAATTTAAGACCATTTAATTGCGCTGATGTGGACCTAGACCATCTAAGGTGGGGAGCTCCTTTTCAACAATTTAATTCAACCAAAATCATCTTTGGGCTAACAAGGAAAAAAATTAGTTAGAAGGCAAATCTTTTATCTTCGTCATATCAAATTCCTCTGAGTCTTCTGGGACATCACTGAATCTGATCGGGACGGCATGGGAGCAGTTATCATTTTAAAAAATTTCCTCCTAGCACTATTTTGGTCGCCAATAAACCTATCGAACAACCGTAAGCTAAAAACTAAAAAGAAATCATTACAAGATCAGATTATCAACATTCAAGTTTTTTTTTTAAATTTATTTTTTTTCAAATTAAATCCTGTTGAAAATTAAAACCTTTATTAAAAAAAATTTTTTTTTGTGATTGACATCACCTCTTGTACTTTTTTTTGTATATTTCATTTACTTTACATGGAAGTTTATAGCTTAAATTGTAAAGATACTTCTAGGATATATATGTATTTTTTATGCACGTATTTTGATTTTTTTAAACAACTGCACATTTTGTTGGTATTTTTTTCTTGTTTTAGCTTATTACAAATAATTTTATTTTATTTTTTTATTTTTATTTTGGTTACCCAAATTATATAGTTGATTTGTCTTTTGCTTATTTTGAAAAAATTGAGTTAACTTTTATTTATTACTTTAGTATTTTAATTACATTTTCTTTCATTATTTTTTTTTTGTTTTTTAATAAATTTAATTTTATGTTTATTAATATGGTAATTGTTCTTTGAACAGTCATTCGATTTAGTTAAATTTTCTCAAACTCCTTTGCAACTTTCGGACACATTTGCGATGATATCTAAACACTGCTTAACGAACTCGCAATTACTGCAATTACAAATGACAAGATTTCGCTATTATGTGAGATATATCAAAGATGATTATTACCATCGGAATAGAAACACTGCTCTTGCATATTAAACAGACTATTTTGTTATACTGTGAAATAAAAAACTATTTTTGAGTCTAAATATCTTGAAACTGTCGTTTTGTCATATTGAAACTTACGACTAGCTTTTCTAATTTGTCTCTCTTTATCCATATCAACATTGATATTATATTGTTACCTGGATAGATAGATAGGTAGATCACTAGATAGACAGATTTCAAGTATCCTAACAATGTGGTTCGAACGACGAGGAGCATACCTGTTTTACGTAGTAAATCTGAACAAGAAAATAGTAGGTACTTAAAGGTGCATATCTTACTAAGAATTATAGAAGTTAGAATAAAATAAAAACTTATCAGCACTATTAACCCTTAACCGCTGACGTGAGCATTTAGTTTAGTGACGCTGGTATGGAGTCTCGGAGACCCCAACCAGACTCCAATGTCATGCAAGTTAAAGATATGTTGTATGTATATTAATTTTTGGTTAGAACTCATTAACTACATTATCTCGTGTAGGTATTCATAGGTACTCATAAATCAGTATGTAAGAAAACCACCAGCAGAAGTTTAATATGTATGCTAATTAAATGAATAAGCAGTTTTTTATAAAAAAATTAAACTATGATGCAACAGAATTAGTAGCTTTCTTCAATGCACTGTTTGTATACTTACTAGAGCATTTCAGGCAAATTGGCTAATGACATATTGCCCAAATATCTTATGTTTCTGTGTAATCGGTTAGGACACAAATAACAGTATTTTCAGGTTTCGGAGGAGAGTTTCAGATTTCAAAAATTTGCGATACGGATCTTTGTATTCATCTTACGATTTTGAAATCTTATGTATACCATATTTCCGGACAGAGGGAGCTGACAGCAGCAGCAGAATCGAATCTAGATCGGTACATACTATCTTCTGGATGGTCGAATCGCAACTTAGCCAATAATACCGACAATATTTATTTACTCATGAGGATAATAATATTAATAAGTAATATTTTAGAAATATTCTTCGAAATATTTTATTATTTGTTTAATGTTATTTAATGTTACAATAATCAATAAAACTTAATAAATCTACGATTTTATTTCAAAATAACAGTGAAAAATCAGCTCTATCACATCGATGTCTAGTTATTCTATTTTATTTGCCGCTTTATACTTCTGCTGACATTTTTGTAACTGAACCTTCGTCCGGTTCATTATTTCTTATAACATATCCTCACAAAGTAAAACATTCCACAGTTTTTCAGGTATGGGAATGTAATTTTATTTGCATTCCCTCGAAGACCGGGAAGATTGATGACAATGTTGTGTTTTGGGGTCCTTATGTTTTTTGATAACAGAGATTTCTTTTCCATTGAAATTTACCGATTATCCACCAATTATTCGTGATCCTCTATTTCGCCTTTATACATAGGTACAATCGAATTTGAATCGTGGTGGCCATTGATTATGTTTTCGTCATATCATTATGACTTATCTCATTACACCACTGCAAAAGTATTTCTTCATTTGTGCGGCTGATACTAATTTGTTGTTTGGATGAGCCTGCTTTATTAGCCATTGTGACCAAGTAAACAGCTACATTTGAATTAACATAAATACCAACAAACTTTGTGTACGTCCCATTCAAGAATTTGGAGATTATTTAAGTACTTTTCCATAAACAGTAAAAAGAGCTATATTTCCTGAAAAGGAACTCTAGGATCGGGAATTCCTGAAAATAAAACAGACGGAATCTGTGGGACTCCAAGTCAGACGATACTGGTAAAGATGTGCATCACTGGATAAAAAGAACGTAATAAAGGTGTAGTTCAAGTACTTAAGAAGAAACTGTCGATTATTTTTGGCATTATTCAATTGCCTCAACAACACTGTATCAGGCTTAGTATGATATGCTTTTTATGCCACGTTGACATTACTTTCCTCATCACTATTCTAGTGCGATGATAAGTCACTCCGGCAGTCTTTATAATAGTCTTGTTTTCATGAGTAAAAACAGTTGTCTTCAAGGATAAAACAATAAATCATCAAATACAATTCCATTTGTAATAAATAAATAAATATTTATTTAACTAAATAAATATCAAAAGATCATACTATTAATAATTAATAAAAAATAAATAGATTCATTGATTATAAATTACAGATTTTGCATTTTATCCTTGATCCAATCAATATGATGTGCCACTCTGGTAAAAACTCCTGGATATCCAGCAATGGTACAAGGTTTCACTGACCATGAAACAATCCCAACTTGAACCCCATCAACAGTTAATGGACCACCGGAGTCACCCTACAACGAAATACAAATTTTCATCTTAATTTTTTTAAATACTTTCATTAAATTACATTGCATTGTCCTTTTCCTCCTTCAGGAACCCCCGCACAAACATGATTTATATCATCGACTTTAGTTCCATGGGCAGCTTTACATTGTTCTTGGGGGAAAAGAAGAATTTGAACCTTTTGAAGATGGCTCATCACACTTCCTCCAGTCTACAAGATGATCACATTATTATTATGAATACATATCTTGTTTGATATATTTACGTATGGTAGTCCCCATCCTACCAAGGTAGCTGAAGACCATCCTTCGAAGTTTTGTTCTAATTTTGGTAAAGTAATTTGTTTTACAGTATCACTAAGTGGTAAATCGGATGAAAGTTTTAATACAGCAATATCATTTCTATGACCATCTGCTGGTGCGAAGTTTTCGTGAATAACTAACGATTCTATTTGGATAGAGTTGGTTGTATCCGCGGAAATTTCAACCAAACCATATTGTATACTCAAAGTAGATGGTGTGCTAAGAATGATTATGGTGAGTTAAAGTGTATGTCAACCAGTTAGTTGTACTCACTATCCTTGAACACAATGAGCTGCTGTTAAAACGAAATTTTTGGATAATATGCTAGCTCCGCAATTATGGCTATTTGAGCGACTTCTCAAAGATACCTTATAAAATTATTGCTGATTAAATTAAAATTGTTATTTTAATTATACTTACTATGTAAGGAAATTCACCAACTTCTGCATCAGTTCCGTTAACAATTTTTATTATTGGATTAGCTAAATATAATAATTTAATTAATTAAATGGTAACTACTATATTGTTTTGCTTACCAGTTGATAATCCAATAAAAAGAAATCCAAGAATTAAAGCAATCATTTTTATTGTAGCAACGATTTCTCACCTAATGCTGATTTAAAATTGATGTGATACCTTACCTAAAAATTCAGCTACAATTTATACTTGCGAAAATATAGATAATCAAGATGATTTATATCAATTAGAATTTTTTTTAGATTATTATTAAATTTCTTTTTTCAGCCGAGACAAATCCAAACAATAATTTGTTTATAGATAACATTGTGAAGGGTTCTGGTCAATATTTTGTTTACTTATTTATTTTATTGCATATTTATTTTCGTACTGTCCTAAAAATGCTAGTATTTTGATGTTATTATTTCTTATCTAATTGTATAAAAAAATAACAAATAGCACCAGGTCATCGGCACGGCTTCTAACCAGTAATAGGTCCATTACGAATCAATCGTATTGAAGGGTGGTATGGGGTTGGGGCCTAGAAGGCCCCAATCCACTACCTTTTCCTCGTCTTCTCTGGTATCACCTTTACGGATTTTCTTCGGACTTAGTAGTCCTTTACTAGCGCCCTCCGCAAAATTCTTCCTATACAGCTTCTCTCATTCATCCGCAAGAAAACATTTTAAAACAAGCGCAGTATTCTCTTTAAAATAGCTAGAGACTTCTCCAGATCTGTCATAAGTTAAATAGACTTAAATTGGAAAATGAATGATGAAAATTCTTTTCGATTTCTTTTTTTCGATTTAGACAAATCCTCTTCAGGCATGACCTGTAATTACGAAACAAATTTAAATAACTAAATTGAAATTTATAAAGTAATATAACAAAACAAAATTAGAAAATTAAAAAAAAATTGATAATTACCGTCGATTATATTTGTGGTATTTCGCAAATTCAAAAACATACGGAACCTTTAGATCCTGTTGGAGTTCTCAGTTTCATTAAAGGTTTTATTAACGAAAGAAATAAATCTCTACTTTTGTTTTAAGTTATTGAAAATTCATTAAAATACTGAAAGATAATGAAGCAAAAAATAATTTATAAAATTAAGTATTACAAATTTACATAAATAGTTGAATTAAAATTTGAAAAGATAAAATTTAAACATTATTTGAAGATTATAATATATATTTATAATTTGGAAATGAATTTAATTCTTTTATTAAAGTAGAACATAAAGATAAAATAAAAACTTATTTTTTTGTATTATTTGTTTATTTGGCTCTATGTTGTAGATGTTCAATAAAATGAAAAATAAAAGTGATTCTAAAAACTGAAAGAGAACATAATTAATTATAATAATTTCTTTATAAATTCCAACTTTGTTATTTTAATTTTTTTCATAATTACAGTCGTGCCTGAAGACGATTTGTCTTAATTGAAACAATTATAGCACCACAATTTATTAATTTCTTTAGTATTCTCTTAATCCTTCTAGTCTCGCTACTATCCTTAGCCCATCTATCTTCTCATTCTATAAGTAGCTGCTCTTTATCTCCCTCATTTTTCATCAACTTACTCATCTTACATATCAAATCTATCGACATACTGCTTCCCATAATCATTAGCACCTCCGTGGATGTCGTCCTATAGACACATGTAACCCTGATCAGAATTCGTCTCTGTATCCTTGTCAGTTTTTCGTGGTGATTTTTGACGATCAACGCATCTCCCCAAGCCCCACAGGCGTAGATAATTTGAGAGTATATATTTGACCCGATCAGTTCTCTCTTTTCTTGTTATAAGGGGAAGAACTTTCTCGTTTTAAAAGCAAATAAAGGAAAAATAATTTTATCGAAAATAACACATTGTATTGACCGTCGAAAATAATTTCTATAAACTGTGTAAAAACAAACTTAAATTGAAATAAACAAAATATTGTTCGGAACGTGTCTCATACAAATAAATAAATCTTTGTTTGAAATTATCTGGGACTAACAAAGGGAGGTTTCATCACATACTGAGATGATTAATTTCCTTGGATTACACTATTTTTGTAGGTATAAATTAGAGCTGCATTTCAAAGGTGGGTATCAGATCAAGTTTAATTGAGCAAGTGTTTAGAAGTACAATATTAAAAATGATTGGTTTAATTGTGGGTTTCGTTTCTATTGTGTTAGCAAATGGTAAGAAAAAATCAACCAAACGATTTGATTAACAATTTAATTTATTAACATTTAGCTACACCAATTACAAGAATTGTTAATGGAACAAACGCGGAAATTGGCGAATTTCCTTACATAGTGTCTCTAAGAACGAAGACAAATAACCATAACTGTGGAGCGAGTGTTTTATCTGAAAAGTTTGTTTTAACAGCAGCACACTGTGTTCGAGGACAGTAAGTAAAACACTTTCTTTGACACACAATCAATCTAATTTTTCTAAATCATTAGTTCAGCAGATTCTTTGAGTATTCAATATGGATTAGTTGAGATTTCCGCTGATACTACCAACTCAATCCAAATAGAAAAAATGGTTTATCATGAAAGATACACTCCGCTGAATGGTCACAGAAATGATATTGCCGTATTAAAGCTTTCTTCAGATTTACCACTGAGTGACACAGTAAAGCCTACCGTTTTACCAAAATTTGAACAAAACTTTGAAGGGTGGTCTTTCGCTACTTTGGTAGGATGGGGATTGCCATACGTAAATATATCAAACAGTACATGTATTCACAATAATAATGTAATTATATTATAGACTGGGGGAAGTAGGATGAATCACCTTCAAAAAGTTGAAATTTTCCTTTACCCTCAAGAACAATGTAAAGCAGCCCACGGAACCAAAGTCGATGATATAAATCATGTTTGTGCTGGGGTTCCCGAAGGAGGAAAAGGACAATGCAGTGTAATTTAATAAAGATGTTTAAAAAATTTAGGTTACAATTTTAATTATTTTATAGGGTGACTCAGGTGGACCATTAACCGTTGATGGTGTTCAAGTTGGAATTGTTTCATGGTCAGTAAAACCTTGTACTGTTGCTGGATATCCGGGAGTATTTACTAGAGTTGCACATTATATTGATTGGATCGAAGAAAAAATGGCTACTTTGTAATTCATAATAGTTAATTAATTTATTTATAATTTATTTATTGAATTATTTATATTTTATTTATTGAATTATTTATAATTTATTTATTAAATTATTTATTAATATTATTTATTGACTAAATAAAAATCTATTTATTTATTTATTTTTATTTTGTACAAGTATGGAGCCGACACGGGACGAACTCAAGAAACGTCGCTTCACGAAATTAATACAAAAAAAAAACAAAAAATATTTAAGGCCTACATCGAAAAAATTAAAAAAAAATAATACAATTACAGCAGAATAAAAATCAAAAATTCAGAACATCGAAAACGAAATAGTATGCTAAGTTATTATATATTATTATTATTTTATACGTAAGTCTAAAAATAAATTATTACTAAAGTAAAGACTCATTAGTAGAGACGATGGCTTTACTGATTAGGGACCTATATCGTTGCCTACTAAACCCGAATAAATCTATGCCGCGACGGTCCACCGTTCTCTCCATTCAAATGATTGGAGTGTTTCTGTATGCGTTTGTGCGCATTGTGGGCGCATAAAAAAGAAAATCGTACCGAAGCTGACGAGGAGGAACATGGAGATCGACACATGATAACAGAGAGGTTAAGTCATAGTGGCCATTTAACTATCTGTACAAGAATAGAGCATCGGCTCGTCGCTGACGGAGGGTGAGCAAGTTGTACAAATTGCAAGCGGAATTGTAATCTATGTAATCACTAGATCTATAAGAAAGAAACTTTAAGAATTTCTTTTGCACTTTCTCCAGTGTTCCTATAGAAAGAATAGTGAGAATTTCAAATACCGCTGCCAAAGTGTAGTATGCTGTTTATAAATACATTGTAAATGTTAATTATCGCCTGACGGTTTGTGAAACCTTCACAAGAACGCATAACAAAACCAAGCATTCTGTACGCCATGTTCACCACTCCATCAATATGCAAACCAAAAGTAAGTTCTTGGTCGAGAGTGACACCGAGATCTCGAATGGAAGAGGTCCGATTTAAGAAAACTCTACCAAACAAATAGCCATATTTAATATAATTTTGTTTCCTAGTAAATATGATTATTGCACATATAGATATGAGATGATTATTCGAGCAGAACTTGTACAGACTGTTAAGGTTAGCTTGCAGTTTGATACAGTCATCCAGACAACTTATCGGCCTAAATATTTTAAAATCGTCGGCATACATAAGGCAGCGGCAGTATGACAGAGAGGCAAATATATCGTTCACGGAAATGAGAAACAAAAGAGGTCCTAGATTACTACCTTGAGGTACATCAGACTTAACTGAAAATGACCGTGAACAGAAATTGCCAACGCGTACGACTAGAGCTCGAGCCGAAACATATGAAGCAAACCATTTCAATAGACAGCCAGTAAAACCAATACGTCTCACCATCATCATCTCAACATCAACCTTGTCAAATGCCTTGCAAAAGTCTGTGTACTCGATTATGTTCGTTTTTACTGAGCAACCATGGAAAAACCGTGTTGGTTTATGTAAAGAGAGTTTTTTAATTGGAAAAACATTCTTGAGTACACCAACCTTTCAAATACCTTCCCAAATGACAGCAAGATGGATGTTGGGCGATAATTGACGGCCAAGTTTCGGTCGCCAGATTTGTAAAAAGATGCAACATTGGCACGCTTCCACATCAAGGGAAAAGCTCCAGTCGTTTGATATAAGTTAAAAATGATTTGTAGAGGTATAGGTAAGGCAGAAGCACAACTGGCAATCAGGATTGAGGGCATGTTGTCTGATCCAGGACAATTATTGGACGATAGCTGACTAAGTGCGAGTTCAACATCGGCCCTACTAAAAGGTTTGATGAGTACTCGGGCACTAGCATCACTTCCTTGGTTCTTGACTCTTCCCTGGTGGAGACCTTATGAAAATTGGTCGCGTCTGAAGAAAAAACAGATGCAAAATATTCAGCAAACATAGAACAAGAACTGTCACCGTCGGTAGCCGCCTCACCATTAAATTCAATTCGGGTGAATTATGAACACACCTGGTGTCTCTTAAAAGTATGTTTTAGCGGGACAGACCTATGAATTGCTAATCGAAGGTGGGTGTAGAAGTAATCTACCACAGTATTTACATCGGAAGAGTCCAAACTAACAATGTTGTTAAGTTGAGCTGCAATGTTCGTAAATGAGACTTTGTTGTAGTTAAAGACAGGCGAGATTCGCTCAATCAAATTACTATGTAAGTGAGGGTCAAAAGAGAATTCGATAGTTGTATTTATTGCTATTAAAAATGGATTAATTACCTTATTGTTAAAACGATTTGTTTAAATCGAAATAATTGTAGTACCACAATTTATTAACTTCTTTAGTATTCTCTTGATCCTTCCAGTCTCGCCGCTATCCTTAGCTATCTTCTCATTCTAAGTAGCTATTCTCTATCTTCCTCATTTTTATCTGCGTCCTGCTTCATTGCAATCTTTCTCATCTTACACATCAAATCTATCGACATACTTCTTGCCATAATCATTAATGCCTAGTTGGATGTCGTCCTATAGACACATATAACACTGATCAGAATTCGTCTATGTACCCTTGTTAGTGTTTTTCGTCGTGATTTTTGTCGTACAATGCATCTCCCCAAGCCCTCGTTTCCTCGCTGGATCCGTATGTTGAGCCTATTGTGCGGTGAAGGGCATTAATAGTTCTTACAGTTGCTAATTAAATATTCGATATGTTATGTATCCCTCCCAATCATCTGGGGGCTGATGATTGACAGGGCACTTCGGATCCTTTTTGATTCCTCTGTTTGGTTCTTTACTACTGTCCGGGCCTCTTACACAATCTGTTTCTACGTATCAATGTCATGGTTTTCTCAGGTGCCACCTGAATACCCATTTCGCTCATCTTATATATCACGTCGTCTATTGCACTCTACATTGTCCACTCCATTCCCCCGATGTCCCATTCATTTACTACTACTATGTAATACTATGTAAATTTCACTTACATCATTTTTTTTATTTCTCCATGAGCACCAGTCTGGCTTGATTCAAATTTTTTGAGTTCAGATTAACAATTATTATAAATTTTCAATACTTAAAAACATAAGGCGTTTATAATTGTCTGGCCCTGAAGCTTTCTTTTTAACAAGTCTGGATGCAACCACTAAAAATTCCTCCTATGAAAACAGTTCTACTTCCATTTATTCCTCCATGGGTTTCCATTTAACTTTTCTTGCTTGGGGGAAGCTTCTTCGACCTGTTTCTCTTCTTTTCCTTCATTAATGTTCGGTCAGGTTTTCATCCTTAACTTCCTAGTTACTTATTTTATGTGCTTTTCCCCACACGTATTCCGCACAGAGGTTCTTCTAATTATCTCTGTTACTATTTTCTATCCGCCTTCATAGCTCTTTCCGTGTTTTTTTATACCGATCTCTAATTTCACGGGTCTGTTCATGCTCTTCCCTTTATTTTTTCTGCGTTTATTTCTATCCTGTATGAACCAGTATCATACATTATATTGATACATTACCAGTATCAAACATTATTTCAAAAAACGCACGGCAACACCAGAAAGCTTCTACTTTTAGATCTAGAGTTAGTCCTAGTGATAGTTCTAATGTTAGTGGTAGTATTAGTTCTAATAGTGGTAGTGTTAGTTCTAATTTTAGTTCAAGTATGGTTATGATCACCAAGAATCATAACGATATATCTAATTCGGGATTGGCAAATTGTTTTTTGATAAACAAAATATTACTGGTAATTTGTGATTTAGCGTTCTGTTTACGTCACAAAATGAAGAATTCTGGTGATATGAAGAATATAATTCTGTAATATAAAGGAAATAATAAAAATTTATGTTTCTCGCGAAAGATTTATTTTAGACATAATCGCGCTTGTTTAAAAGTTAGATTGGATCATGTTAAAGTAAATTTCTTTCCGTTATAGTATACTGTTTAATATCAAATTGGTATTAATTGGATGTTTCAATTTGTAAAAAATAAATATAAATAAATAAATATTTATTTAACGTAATAAATATCAAAAGATCATAATATTAATAATTAATAAAAAATAAATAGGTTCATTGATTATAAATTACAAACTTTCCATTTTGCAAGGTTTCACTGACCATGAAACAATTCCAACTTGAACACCATCAACAGTTAATGGTCCACCTTAGTCACCCTGCAAAAGGGATAAAAAATGTAACCGTAATTTTTTAAACACTTTCATTATATTACATTGCATTGTTTTTTTCCTCCTTCAGCAACCCCGGCACAAACATGATTAATATCATCGACATTAGTTCTGTGGGCAGCTTTACATTGTTCTAGGGGAGAAAGAATTTGAATTTTTTGAAGATGTGTCATCACACTTCCTCCAGTCTACAAGATGATCACATTATTATTATAAGTACATATATTGTTTGATATATTTACATATTGCAGTCCTCATCATACTAAGGTAGCTGAAGACCATCCTTCGAAGTTTTGTTCTGATTTTGGTAAAGTGATTTGTTTTACAGTGTCACTAAATGGTAAATCAGATGAAAGTTTTAATACGGCAATATTAGAAATGATATTGCCGTATGATATATTTCTACAGCCCATGCCTATAGAAATATAGGCATGGGCTGGGGCGTAATTTTCATGATAAACTAACGATTTTACTAGGATAGAGGTTCATAGCCAATGAGAGCACTTTAAATTGCTTTAACCACCGCTAGTTAGTTTAGCTGGAGGTTGGTAAAAGTGGACCTAAGGATGACTATAGTGAGTTAAAGTAAATGTTTACGAGTTAGTTGTACTCATTATCCTTGAACACAATGAACTGCAGTTAAAACGAATTTTTTAGATATTCTAGCTCCGCAACTTTTGATAACTAAATTCAGATTGTTGTTTCAATTATACTTACTGTGTAGGGAAATTCACCAAGTTCTGCATTAGTCCCGTTAATAATTTTTGTTACTGGATTAGCTAAATATATTAATTTAATTAATCAAATGGTAATTACTATATTTTTTTACTTACCGGAGTTTAACCCAATGAAAAGAAATCCAACAATTATAGCAATCATTTTTATTGATTTATCACTTAATGCTAACTTAAAACTGACTTGATATCTTACATAAAAATGGAGTTGCAATTTATACTTGCGAAAATGTAAATAAACAAGATGATTGATATCAATTTTATTTTAGATTTCTAGTACTTCCTTTTCTCACGCGAGACAACTCCAAACAATGATTTGTTTATAGATAATATCGTGATGAATTCTGGTCAATATTTTGTTCATTCTATATTTTATTTTTGTAATTAATCATCGAATTTTTATCAATTATTATAGTATAACGCAATCCATAACAAAAAAATCATTCTTGCAAATTAAACTATAAGATGAAGTCCAAACAAAAACTTCGTAATACACGTTTTATCATTCATAACTTCTTTAAAGATTAAACTTGGTGGTAAAATAAATTCTGAGAGGAAATCCGGTTACGAGTCAATTGGTAATATTTTCGACAGAAGTTCAAAATTTCAAATACAGTTGGCACCGAATGAAACGGGGAACCCGTTAAGGCAATCAGAAAGTTCGGTGGTATGCTCGCAAATTCAAAACGGGTTGAGTTGAGCTTCGCGTTGAAAACTTGCAAATTAAAATCTGCCTCTAAAA
Source organism: Onthophagus sagittarius (assembly GCA_036711965.1). Classification (NCBI taxonomy): domain Eukaryota; kingdom Metazoa; phylum Arthropoda; class Insecta; order Coleoptera; family Scarabaeidae; genus Onthophagus; species Onthophagus sagittarius. Next base: position 53,048,530 of record JASERS010000001.1, read on the forward strand.
CGGCAGAAACAAGCCACCCTCTTTAACTAGGATGGATGTCTAATGTTTCTCTGCAACACTGCTGGAATTAAAGGAGAGGTAAATTACTACTTTACCTTTTCTAACTAACATTAAAGAGTTTAATTTAGGATAAGAGCTTAAGAAATAATTTAAAGTTTCGCTAACGTAAATTAAAAAGAAAGGCTTCCAAACCAAGAAACTAAAAAAAGTTAATTGGGGGGAAGAAATTTCTCGTTTTAAAAGCAGATAAAGGAAAAATAATTTTATTGAAAATAACAAATAGTATTGATCGTCGAAAATAATTTCTATAAACTGTGTAAAAACAAACATAAATTGAAATAAACAAGATATTGTCTGGAACATATCTCAGACAAATAAATAAATCTTTGTTTGAAATTGTCTGGGATTAAAAAAATGGAGTTTCATCATACACTGAGATGATTAATTTCCTTGGATTACACTATTTTTGTAGGTATAAATTAGAGTTGCATTTTAAAGGTGGGTATCAGATCAAGTTTAATTGAGGAAGTGTTTAGAAGTACGATATTAAAAATGATTGGTTTAATTGTGGGTTTCATTTCTATTGTGTTAGCAAATGGTAAGAAAAAATCAACCAAACGATTTGATTAACAAATTAATTTATTAACATTTAGCTACACCAATTACAAGAATTGTTAATGGAACAAACGCGGAAATTGGCGAATTTCCTTACATAGTGTCTCTAAGAACGAAGACAAATAACCATAACTGTGGAGCGAGTGTTTTATCTGAAAAGTTTGTTTTAACAGCAGCACACTGTGTTCGAGGACAGTAAGTAAAACACTTTTTTGGACACACAATCAATCTAATTTTTCTAAATCATTAGTTCAGCAGATTCTTTGAGTATTCAATATGGATTAGTTGAGATTTCCGCTGATACTACCAACTCAATTCAAATAGAAAAAATGGTTTATCATGAAAGATACACTCCGCTGAATGGTCACAGAAATGATATTGCCGTATTAAAACTTTCTTCAGATTTACCAATGAGTGACACAGTAAAGCCTACCGTTTTACCAAAATTTGAACAAAACTTTGATGGGTGGTCTTTCGCTACTTTGGTAGGATGGGGATTGCCATACGTAAATATATCAAACAGTACATGTATTCACAATAATAATGTAATTATATTATAGACTGGGGGAAGTAGGATGAATCACCTTCAAAAAGTTGAAATTTTCCTTTACCCTCAAGAACAATGTAAAGCAGCCCACGGAACTAAAGTCGATGATATAAATCATGTTTGTGCTGGGGTTCCCGAAGGAGGAAAAGGACAATGCAGTGTAATTTAATAAAGATGTTTAAAAAATTTAGGTTACAATTTTAATTATTTTATAGGGTGACTCAGGTGGACCATTAACTGTTGATGGTGTTCAAGTTGGAATTGTTTCATGGTCAGTAAAACCTTGTACTGTTGCTGGATATCCGGGAGTATTTACTAGAGTTGCACATTATATTGATTGGATCGAAGAAAAAATGGCTACTTTATAATACATACTAGTTAATTTATTTATAATTTATTTATTGAATTATTTATTAATATTATTTATTGATTAAATAAAAATCTGTTTTTTGATATTAAAACTGGATTAATTACCTTATTGTTAAAACGTGAAAAACAAGTACAAAATACGTAACTACAAATAAATTGTGTAAATCGATTCATTATTTATTTCCATTATATAGAAATATTAATGTGTTGAATGTACCTCGCGAGAACGTTTATGTCCGTCGATCAGATATGATTTGTGTTTAAGTGCCTGTCATCATGATTAATAACTGATAGACAATAAATATATTATTATTTCATTACAGATATGGTACATTGAATTAATGTTAAAACTCATATAAGACCAAATTTGTATTGCTGCTATGAAAATATTTATTGAAAGCAATATACTGTGGATGCAATAATTACTCCATATGTATAAACGGCGGCCGTTCTGTATGTATTTAAATTTATTTAAAAACATCAAACGATACGTTATTTAACACAAAATTTGCAAATTAGCAGATTTGGTTTTCGTTATTAAATAGTATTTGAAATTTGTTACTATTATTTTCTTTTTCTAATCTGTGGAATATTGAATTATAAAAATGCAAAACATATTTTAAAGTACTTTACTTAATAGTAGTTGCATTGAATTTTTATTTCAAAGAAAACGCTACGATATCTACAATTTAAAATGTAAACAAGACTTCGTAAACGTCAAGAAGGTAAATCAGGTGTTTAATTGGCCAGTTTAGTTAGAATTGGTATTAGAAAGAATACTACTAAATAGTTTAGTATCCTAGTAGTAGTCCGCTAAGTCATAAATATAACAATTATATCTAAATTATAGAACAAACATAACTAAACAATTATGATATGTGACATATAGTAGGAATATCATAATTGATATTCCTGTGAGTGACATATAGTAGTATAATAGGAAGATCTGTGCCAAGGGAGGCTCTATGTAATATACGAACTGTTTACATTTTTTTTGAACTAGTTACCATATTTGTCATCGCTATGTGATTGGGTCTGATTGATTGAACTGGAACTTTTAACATTTTTGTCTACAATTCGAGAACGGGTAGAGATATTGAGTTGCGATTTTCACTAATATTTAGGAAACTTTATGGGGACTAAGGGTGTGTTAAGTAAACAGTACCGTTCGGAAGAGAAGATAAAAACAACGTCAATAGAGAAGATATCTGGGAACTCAGCAGAACATGGAAGATAGTTGTGAACACGAACTGGACACCCAAACCGGACGCGATGCGTTAATTAGTTGGTACTTAACTTATAATTAGTATAAATTAGTTATTAATTAGTTTTCGAACGATATATTGTTTGATGATCCCGATTTTGTCACTTCGAAGCTGCAACACGGCATCCGAAACGTCAAATATTTTTTCAAAAAACGCAAGGCGAAATCCGAAGGTTTCTAGTTTTAAATCTGGTATTAGTCCTAGTGTTAGCTCGAATTATAGTTCACCTAAATTTATATGCGGTGAAAATGCTAAACATGTAGTTGTATGCTAAATATGCCATCGCATAAAAACCGGACTCTAGTTATAATAATTGTGTTGGTATAAGTAATGCTACCTTTCTAATATAGTATTAGAAAGGTAGCATCTTTCCAATAATGGTTCAAAATGATAACATAGTCTTGTAATTTTTTACCTGTTGCATAGTATATTTCAAAATTTTTTAGATAGGCAGACGTACTAGAGACTTTTATAATCATAGCCGGGTCTTATATCTTCTAAACGATAGCTTCCCTCTCCAAGGAATCATTCCTTCATCTAAAGAAATCTCCCGTTCTGGCGAATACAATTCTCCAAAAGAGGCTGAAACACTTGTCCGAAATAGTCTAAATTTTTATTAACCTGTGTGAATCTTCCTTTATTTGTGTGTTGTTAAAGTGCAAGTACGTCCAAATGTGTTCAAATTATGACTCATGTGCGAGTCATAATTTTTACAAATATTAGTGTTTCTATTAAAGAATTATTTGCCCAATAATCTTGCAATTTACTTTTATTTGTCCAATTGAAATTACAACTCGAAGGAATCATTTCATTTCTATCGTAATATCAGTCCATTTTACAGCATTTTTATAAACTTTATACTTAGTTGTTCATTCATTATGATATCTAGTTGTTTCATAACATAGGTACAAAAAGAAGTGATCATTAAAAAATAGCATCGATGTTTTCGGGGTATCTTTAATCGTTTTACTTGGATTTTCTTCAAGCGATTCTAACTGTGGTCGATATCACCCCATACATGAGTAGTATCAATTTTTGATTTACTACCGGCATTTACATCCTTCTGATTCAGAATTATTAATAATTCCATTCATCTTTCTGTTTCAGATAATAGATTTGCATATTTATTTTTATATAAATATGCAAATCGTATATCTGATAATACAGCATTAATTTTGTCACTTTTGTTTTCATGTTGTTAAGAAATAAACCCCAAAACAAGAATTCTCGTTTTTCGACATTTGTTATTCTAAACGAGAATTCTCGTTTCCCGATGACAACATTTTCCTTAAAAAAACGAGAACTCTCGTTTCCCGATGCGAATGTGTTAAAAATATATCGAAAATTCAAAAACTATAGAATTGATAAAATTTTTCAAATTTCATTATTATTTTGTGCTACATATTTTCATTGATTGATTTTGATTTTACAGTCATCAAACTGTTACAAATCACAATTTAAAGTTATAAGTACGAAAGCTTTCGTGGATTAAATTAAAATTAGAACTAATTTTAACTATTACTAAGGCTAATACTAGAACAACCACTAGAAGTTTTCTAGTTTTGTAGTGCATCTTTTAAATTTTTATCGTTTTGGATGCCATGTTGCAACATTTTTCGGAACCTGGTCTTCTTATTTCTATTCTTGGTAACTCCTTATTTCCGATTTTTTTCGCTTTATATTAATTTTATCTTTGTTTCAGTTTCATTTTAAATTTTTTAACATTGTATTGTAGAGAGAACTAAATTTTATGTTTTTTGAATTTTAGTTTTGGTTTTTAATTTTATAAAAAAACATGCGCCTATAGAATTCATTTTTTAATTTTAATTTTTTTAATTTTTAACTTTTATTAAATCAATTAAAATTCAGTTTTTAACTTTTACTAAATCAATCATTGTTCAGTGCTTCCTTGTTACTTTTACAATTTAACTACTTTCAATTTGAATTTGAATGATGTTATACCCTTCGCAACTCTACCCCTCAATTATACGACGGTATTTTAATTATATAATTTTTATTACAAAGTTTTATTAATCTGTTATATCTAACTGCACTCGTACCTGAAGACGACTCAATTTTGAGTTGAAACAATTGTAGCACCAAATTCTAATAAAATTTATTTTTCATCATACGAATTGTTGTTATATTTTTTTGTAAATGGTGTTTGGTGATGATGCTCCATATATTCTATTCTCCTCTTTTAACGTATATGTCATAAATATCATTGTTTATCATACGGTTAGGAATAATATGGTCATCTGAAGCTTATTTCTCTCCTCGGGCTCTCCTAAAACTTTTCAGAAAAGTTTTCGTCAACCATGTACAACTAGGGGCATTATTTCAGAAAGTGTCCATGTTCCAAGTTCATTATCGATAGATACCGTTTGAAAGAGCTAGTTTTTCAAAGAACATTCATCCTCTGACTAGCAATCCTCAGATTCGATTATTGTATCAATAATCTTCATTTAGAAGCAGTTTAGAACATTTAGAAACCCTTTGTGGCAAGGCCTTCGCAGGTATTCTCGTGAGGTAAATTTACCGTCCAGTGTTACTAACAAATGTACAAATGGTAATTACTGCCAGTGATGGTATAATCTGTACCACGAGAAGTGAGAGTGTTTCATGCTTAAAAGTATATAAAACAGACGTACTCGCTAGAAATCAGTTCTTTCTAACACATGTCAGCGTACGAGTATAATATTGCCAACGTATGCGCAAAATACTTACGGAAATCGATGAATCACTATCATTTGTCGTGGTACAAACTATATGTAGTAAACACTTATCATAGTTTTGTTACTGTTTATTTCTGTTGCCGCCGTATTCCATACGAGCATCATCGTCACAAGGTGTAGTCCATCAGAAAAACGTTTTCAAAGTATTTTACATTTAAGATATATTTACAACTATTCAGATAAAATTTTCAGCATGAGATGCATTGCATAACATGTAAGATCCATATCATGATATGAACTTTCATGGCCTTCATAGTGTAATGATGTAAGAGACCAATTGAGAGACTATAAGGGAAAAATAGAATTAATAATTTAGTATTTTCGGTGGTATCATTTATTAATGCCAATATTTGCATTTAGCCGTGCATTCGTTAGTTCTTAATTAAAACAAGAACTATCGCTAGACATATAGCTAACTCATAACTCGATGCTTTCATATACGAGAACTTATACTGCCAATAAATTGATAGACTCTATCAAGGTAAAAGTAAATATTAAGATGACAAAACTGTTGCTGTTGACAAGTTGGCTCTATGATGAAAAATACAGATTCTATAAGGTAATAACTAATTCTTCCAATATGTTAGCAGACTTTATGACAATAAATACAAATGTTAAGGCTAGTAGCTCATGTGATAAGTTTGATGACGAGGGTTACAGACTTTATGAAGTAATAGCTCATTCTGCCGTCTTGTTAACCGACTCAATGATGAAAAATACACATTTTCTGAGGTAATAACTCATTTTGTCTAGATCTTGACAGATACTATGATGAAGAATACAGATTTTCTGAGATAACTCAGTCTGTCAATATGTTAGCGGACTCTACGTTGATGAATACAAAAGTTATGGTTAATATCTCATGCAAGAAGTTGGCAGACTTTATAATGGGGAACGCATATTTTAGTAGGTAATAATAATATTTTAAAATAAATTTTCTAAGAATATATAAAAATTACGTTTAATATATACGTCTCTCCTCCACCAGTTGGCCTTACCAACATAACTCCCCAACGGTTTCCGAGTGTTACCCTGAGCAACGTGTAAACAAAGGAAATTCATCAAATTCTCATAATTCTATAAATTTTTACGCGAACGAAAGTCTACGAAAACATTATTGTCGAGAATAAAATTTTCTACAATTTTTGTTCTAAAATACTTCGATTGCCAAGTGTTACTCTTAGTATCATTGTAAATAAAGTAAATTCATCAAATTTCTATATTTTCGTATTTATCTATATATAAAAACCTACCCCTTCATACGATGAGAGTTTGAAACTTTTTTCGTTAACATTGGTAGTTTATGTATCCTAAATTAGTCCCAATTTAAATACCTCACCCGGTATATTTCACATAAGTTCTGTGAAAGGAAACATAAATTATTAATGGTAAAATCCATTAAAAACATAACAGTAAACTTGTTGGTAAGGTGGATAAATGTAACGTAAATTTTGACTGCGATGTACTATTTTAAGTTCAGTTTCCATTATCTTTAATGCTATATCGAGGTCTTATAAAGTTGTATACCATAGAAGAGTGCTTTATTGCAACATCGGGAAGGTTCTCAAGTCTAGTATATAAAGTTGAACCAGTGAAAGCTTCTTTAAAATTCATTTTGAAAGAATGATACACGAAAATAAATTTGTTGAGTTTTCAATATCTTATTTAGAATTCTAAGGAGAGATAATAGGTAATGAATTTAATATTCCACTAATTAATATTCATTGAAGAGTGCTTTATTAACATTCATTGCAAGGACTATTCTTGAATTAACAAAATTTACATCGTGTTAATATTCTCTTTGATCCATCTTACGTAGTGTGAAACTCTAGTAAAAACACCAGGATAACCGGCAATTGCACAAGGTTTATAAGACCAAGAAACAATTCCAACTTGAATCCCATGCAATATTAACGGCCCTCCAGAATCACCCTAAAAAACAAATTTTTCATAATTTGTATTAATATGTTTTAAACTTTGCTTATTTACATGACACTGTCCTTTTCCTCCTCTGAGAACACCTGCACATAATTGGCTAATGACATTATATTTGTTGCTCGTGAATATTTTCGTGCACTCTGTTTGGGGATATATAAAAATTTTTGCTTTATGAAGATTTTCTACAGCTTCTCCTCCAGTCTGTAAGATTATTGCTATACTTAATTTATTTTATTAATTTTATAACTTACGTATGACGCTCCCCAACCAGTTAATGTACCAATCGACCATGCATCGAATGTTTGTTCTTCAGTTGGAAGTTTTATGGGTTGAACCGATTCACTTAAAGGTATCTCAAATTTTAGCTATTAAACAATTAATATGTGAATTAAAAATAGTGTGAAATAAAAATATTCGAATGTATATACTTTTAGAAGAGCAATATCATTCCTATGATAATTCTCCGCATCATAATCTCCATGAGCAATCACTTTCATTATTGGAATAGAGTTGGTAAAATCTTCTAATATTTTTATCAAACCATATTGAATTGATAAATTAGATGCATTACTAAAATTAATAGAAAATTAATATATGAATTGAAATATATTGATAAAATAATAAGCACTATGTATGTAGTTAGCTGGACAAGATCGAAGGAAGATACTAACGAAAAGATGGGAGAAGAAAGCTTGGCAAAGAAAATCTAAACATAAGAACCGGCTTAGAACGCTGGCATTAGAGTTGGACGTAGAGATATGCATGTGACTTTTTAAGTCCGCTCACGATCTAGACCCACGCGAATCACGTACGTCACTCACGTGAATATTACACATGAATCACGTGTGGGTCACGTCAATTTGACTCACGTTCGATCAGATGATTAAATGTATGAATCATGTTTGATTACTGATTAATTTGATTATTAATTAATCGTATTTAACATTTTGTCTTAACCTGTCTGCCTAGCCTTCGGTAAATTATTATTATTATTAAAGAAATATTACAAAAATATTCCAACGTAGCGTTGCCGTATCGATACAATTGTACTGAATTCAATACACAGTCTTCAAATTCAGTACATCAATGCTACATTTTGATAAACGTATCAAATTCAATACAAAATTTGAAATTTGTTAATTTGATTGCTTTACATTTGCTTCTAAAGCTTCTGCCACTTTGCCGAATGAAGTAGAAAATTTTGCAAAAAATACTTTAAATTATTTTTTTCAAAGAGCAAAACTGTCAAAATTGTAACTTTAGTCCATCGATAATATAAGGCAAATGTAGTCCTTCGACAAGTTGGATTCTCGGCTTATCCAATATGGAAAAGGGGGTAGGTGAGGGGTGCATGCCTGGGTAGGAAGTTTGAGAACGTCCTTAGATCCCTTTTGCTGACGCATAAAACCTCTTAGGCTTTGTTTTGCAAAGGACTTATCACACTTTTTTATACATTGGGTTGCCTAGATGCACATTTTTATCCTTTTCGAAGTTTCAAAGCGGTGCAGAAGTTTATAGTAAGAACATCTGCCTGCAAAATAGTTCATTCAGCTCGGACACAAGCAAGGGCTCCTCCTTTTAATTGATATTTGTCCAATAATTCCAGGTCAATGTTGTATTCTGTTAAAATAGAGAAGATCCGTCTTAATATCGAAGTAGTTTAGGCTTGAGTGCTTGAGGATTTCAAGGTGTCCTATGCGGTTACCCTGCAATAGCTTGAGTGAAAAACATGTTCTCAGTGATAAGGCACTCAAGGCGGCCTCCTTTTGTGTATATATGGAGTGGTGTAAGACCGAATAGGGCAAGATCTATTAAGATCTATCAAATACATTATTTTGTATTTGCTTTTATTTCTCATCTGGATACTCAGTACCATTTTTATAAATCCAGTACATTTTCTTTAATAATTTCATTACATATTTCAAAATCGTGTGCCAACATTGTTCTAACCGGGTCACGCCGGGTTCCGTTGAAACCAAAGTTGGTCACAATCACGCATGTTCACGTGACTGGTGCAAAGATTGATGCCCGCTCACGGTGGGTCACGCATGACCCATCGTAACCCGGCGGGACTCATGTAATTTACACATCTCTTGTTGGACGTCGTCTAGTCAAGATATTACCAATAGGAATGGAAATTGGAACTTGATATTATCGATGTACTAGGAAAATCGAAAATCGACTAAACAACTAACGATAAAAATAATAAAGCAATTAAAAGTTTCCGAATCTCTTAAAAATTATATAGAATTCTTTGATAATAGTGAGCATGGAAAACCAATCAATTTCAATAATTTTTTCTTCCGTATGTTAAATGTAGCGAATGTTAAAAACTTCATACACAATTAAAATTGATATTTGGCCGATCGCTACAAGCCAATATGAAGATTAATATTGAAATTACGGTAAATTGAAACTAATATTAATTTTTATTACCTATCTTTTGCCGTATCATATACAGGCGTGCGTAATGTATGAAAATGTATATATTAAAAATTTGTAAAAGACATTTTTATTACCTATTCGGTGTTACATTTGTATTCCTACGTTTGTGAATATAATTACTTATAATTTCCGATTTACAGTTTTTATAGTCAAAATGTTGGGTAAGTCATGTCGACCTTCAATATAAATTCTGTAATTTCAATTTACATTAAAAAATTAAATGACATGAAAACTTATTTTTGCAACTAAAACAGCTTTAGTCAGGCAGTTAGCGCGTATGAGAGCTTTTGAAAACTTTAGTTCTAACAACAAGAGTTAGTTATGGATCATTCATTAAACCTAAACTTGTGTGATAGTTTAAAAAAGGTATGGCATATTTAACACATTGTTGACCGGCAATTTTACTGAAAATTTATCTCAAGTCACCGGCTATTATTTCGTAATTGGATGTGGAAGTAAAACAATAAAAATAAACTTTAATAAATTTTATTTATTATTCAACTTTTAATAATTCTTTTTCATATGATAGGCAGTATAACAATCACCTACGTGTAATGGTACACAACAGCTTTTACAAATAAACCTAGTTTCGCTTCGTTTTCTCTTTGAAGAGCATACTCTACACGCTCTAGTCGGATTTGCTTTTCTGGCAGTGACTATTTTTTCTAAGACGTGGTCTCTTACTTGTCCGGAAAGCCTGAAGGGTGTGTCTTTATAAGGAGCTGTTTTAGAAATTTAAGGAGTGTCAGGTGCAATGCTACATTCTTTGAAATCCACACTTATCCATTCTCTAGCTACTTCCAGTAGAAATCTCTTGTATCCTGTTTTATTTATTTGATAGGTACAGTACAGTTTATAAGCATTAAACAAGGTGCAGTTTATCAGAAAAAATGCTAATTTTTTGTACCATTTTACAGTTTTTCGTAAAATATTGCTGTTTGCCAAGAACTGATCTGCATGATCTACCCCTTTCATATATTTATTGTATTGCAATATGCAAGTTGGTTTGATTGTATCGTCTATATAATTTTTTTTTCGATTTCCACTTGATTTCATGGAAGCATCATGAATAGTTGATATCATCCGTACTATTCTTTTATCCTTCCAAACAATAAGGATAACAGGTCCCTTCCGTAAAAAAGTCATTTCTCCTCTGTGCAGACTTTTGCATTTTTCTATCAGGATCTTTGGTAAGCCACGGTTTTCCCGTATGGTACCACACACTAGTGTTTTTTTTCTGAGTAATATTTCGGCTGTAGATACACTGTTGTAATAATTGTCTTGATATATATGATGCCACTGACCAAGATACGGCTGCAACACAGACAATATTGTTTCTTGCAGCTTTTTGCCTTGCGCCGAATAGATCTCGAAATTGTATATATACCCACTCTCACTTTCACAAAGCATTCTGATCAAAATTCCATATTATGTTATCTTCGCTGGGTTGTATGTCCTAAAGCTGATGCGTCCTCTGTATGGTACCATTGCTTCGTCTAGAGCTAACTCCTGCTTGGGTGTATATAGGGACTGACATTTTGGAATAATATAATTCAAAAGTGGTCTAATTTTGTAAAGTCTGTCTTTGGGAGATGTATGTTGCGTATTATCATTTAAATGAAAAAATGTAAGAATTTGTTCAAATCGCATTCTGGACATAGTTGCTCGAAATATTGGTGTTTCAACTAAAGGATCCGTTGACCAATAAACTCTCCAATGAGATTTTCTGGTTTGGCCCATCAATATTAGTAATCCAAGAAATTTTTCTATTTCATTAGTGGTAACTTCCGTCCATGATACTGTTTTTGCAGAAATTTTATGTACCTCTTTCATTTGAGAATGGTACAAATTGGTCTGCGTAACGACTAAATCAAAAAAACCACTATCAAAAAATAAACGTTACTTCACTGATAGTCGGCGCGTCACCAAATTCAATAGTTGCATGAGGAGTATTTAAATAATTCTGTAAGTTTGGTGTAATATCATGTTCGTTCCACTCTTCTTCCAAATCGTCGTCACTATCTGATGCTATTATATTTCTTTTTTGATATTTTGGTGGCCTGATATCACAGTCGCTATCTTCTGATGCAGTATCATTTTCACAGTTACCACAATTTGATTCACAATCACTCGGACAATCAGAAAAAGCATCCGCGTATAATTCATTGAAGGATTCTTCATTACGCTCCATTATAGTTTTAAAAATTGTTTTAATTATTAAATATTTTTTACAACAAAAGATTTGGCGGGTCTTATAATCGAGAGAATCAGCTTGTGTTATACTGGCCTACAATTGCACTGTATGGTCGCCAACAGAGAAAACAACAGCGGTGCGAAAAAAACGCATCACGAGTTTACTCGTGGCCGGTCAGCAACGTTCGGCCATAAAAACACGAGTTAACTCGTGACCGGCCAAAAATGTGTTAAGAGGGGAACTCACATTTAAAAAAATAGTTTTCCTTTAATTTCTTAAATTACAATTACATACTGAAATTCGCAGAAATTCGTAGCCTTTTACGGGTACTCTATCTCAAAAAGTAATAAACCGATCAATGTGAAAATTGATAGTATTGTTGTAGTAGGGTTCGTTGAGTGAAATTCCAAGCTTGTTTTATTTAATTTATTACACTAACTCTATTTTCTTAGTGGTGTTACAATTAAAGTATTCTGATGATGTTACGCTTAACTCACTTGCATCGAATCTAAACTAAAAAGCATTGCAATCGCCTTTTTACAATATCGTAATCGAAAGATGTGACGTCAGGGAGACCAGCTAATCAGGTGCGGCCTGACATAAGATTTAAGACGAGAAAGTTGTTATGAAAAAGGGGTTACATCCGACGTGGTATTATTAACGTCTGCAATATACGAGATCTATTGAGCATATCTAGCAATTTAATATTTGAACAAAGAAATTACTTAAAACAAAGAAATAGCTTAAATATGACATCATGTACAATTTACTAAGAACTAATAAAATAAAAATAAAATATGTCCAAAAAGGCGCTATACAACAATATGACTCTTCATGAAATTGCAAAATGTTAAATTATATTAAACCTTTAATTATTCTGTAAAAAATTGGTCTATATCGGATAATAAAAAACGAATTATCTTGAAAACGACCTACTTTAGTGCACTTTAAATAAGAGTAGCTTTTTATTTTAAAATGTTTAGAGAAAACAAATTTATTCAAAATGTTAAAAAGAACACTCTGAGAAATGTTATGGTAATTTTGATTCATAAACAGTTCAAGTTACAAGAGCGCCCTCTACCGCCCGTAGTAAAACACATTCCATACTCGTCTTTCTCATGCCAAAAAGCCTGGATATACTAAATTTCAACAGAAAATTTAATTGACCATATTTTGTTTAGTTTTCACTTAAGTTTTTTGTTAATTTTAAAGGATTTATCGACCGTTAAAGTCCTGCTACAAAAACCTGAGCCACCCTGTATAGAATTGATGTATTTTGCTCAGGAATTTATTACTAAACAGCTAAGCGTTCGTTATAACTGGAGCCACTTAACTAATAATTAGTTCGTTTACCTGAAAGTTTGTTATAACCGGATTTGTTAGAGGGAAATTTACTTACATTACGCTAAATGGACATTTTTGAAACTAGTACGTTAGTGCGTTATAAACGGAAGTTCGTTGTAATCGAACTGTATATATTCTTGTTGTAGTTATTATTTATTGGCTCAAATAACTTTTATTTTATTACCATAATATAAGTGGTACTTTTATTAACTTATTTATTAATTGTTAAAAAAGATATGACATCAAAGCTTGTAGAACTAAAGACATACGTAACATACGAATAATTACTGCAACTCTACGAAAATTTCGTATTTTAACAATGATAAGAGATAAGTAAGGTAGCACTTTGTAGTGTAAAAAATTGATATTTGGATATATTAATCATCACGGCCCAGGCATACAATTTGTTATATTTCTCTTTCAAGTAGCTCTTTAATAAATTAAGAATAAACAAAGGTATCCTTCGTTTCATATAGGTCACCATATGAATTTAATAAAGTCAAACAAAACACAATGCAATTAGAGTTTATAAGACGTAAAGTTTATTAAATCCATTTTACCAGTATATGTCGGGTGAAGTGCATTCATAAACTATCTACTTTACCGAAAAATGTTTCAAATAAAACTTTCATCATATGAAGAGGGAAAATATGGTTATTATTTGGAAAATATGGCTTATTCAAGAGTTAAGGTCATTTTATTAAACGACATATATATTTTTCATCACTATGCCATTCCCCGCGATAAAATATGTAACTTTTGTTTGAAACATTCAGTCAATCGATACAAAGACATCGATGGCATATTCTAAATATAATGATAATTATACAGAATATTTGCCCCCTTCATGTATTGAACATCTCAATTTATACTACACGCAATGATTTACGACAGGCAAATATTCGTTGGATAAGTATTTATAAATTGGGTATTTATTCGAGTATTTACGCCGGCTAAAAGGGTTTAAGAACTATATTTTTTACCGGGCCGCCAGGAACAACAGGAAGCATACATATTGTAACCTTATGGCGGTTCCAATTAGTCAAGCATTAACTATGTTTAGTTATTATGTATGTATATGTTACAGTAAATTGTGCAAACTCTAATTGTAGGACCAATACATAGATTATTATCATATAGTAAATCTAATACTAAAACTGAACGTGCTTCTTTTTTTTAACTAAACGTCTTCTTTTAAACTAGAGTCTTTCTAGTACTAGGTCTGAAGATGCACGCCTAAACCGAAACTTTCTAGTACTAGATCTAGTGTTAGTTCTAGTTTTAGTTTGATATAAATATACAACACTTTAAGACTGAATAACAACTAAAAATAGAGCCAACATTAACGCCAGTGCTAATACTAGACCTAAAGCAAAAAACACTTAGGTTTAGCAATACCTTTCTTAAGACGGAATCCAATCCAACCCAACCAAACCTAGCTTCAGAATTAACACTATAGTTAGAACTAGAAACATTGGGATTTAACGATCTAAAGACACGTACGGCTAAATCTCAATGTTGCTAGTTCAAGATCTAGTGTTAATACTAAAGCTAAGTCTAGTATTAGTTATTCTTTTAGTTCCAGAAGAATTTACAACAATCAAGCACTGAATGGCTATTAAAACAAGTACTAACGCTAGACCTAGCATTAGAAAGATTCAGGTTTTGTCGTGTATCTGACAGCTAAACCGAAACATTCTAGTATTAGGTCTAGTGTTAGTTCTAGTTTTTACTTTCAGCAGATACACACATAAAATTGCTTGTCGTCTGTTTAGAGATCGATATCTTTACAACAGATCGATGAAACAATTTGCAGGAAACTTTGTTATAATTAGCGATCATTTCTACTACACTGGTATGAATTTGAAAATTTTTGGCTTCTCAGTTCTTTTTTATAGCGAGTTCAACACAAAAAAAAAATTAATTTCGCGATTTAAAGGTATGCTGTTATTTTGAAAATAGTTTGATAAATTTTAACGCTTTTTACACTAAATTGTGCACAATAAACCGGTATCTCGAACTCCAATAATGGTTCTTCAAAATAAAATTTTCCCGATTTTTTGGAGCGAGTAAAGTATTTGAAAAAAACAGAATTAGATAGGCTAAGGGACGCCGCACAATGGTGGATTTGCGGAAAGAAGTCATAACTAATTCTTTTTATGTCTGATTACTTTCAAAACATTAGGACTTACTAAAATATATCATTTCATTACGTATGTACTATGTTTACTTAAATACAACATCTCAAAATTGAATTAAAGCGACAGAAAAAAATCTACAGTTTTGTACAGCAATTTCAGCATGCAATCTTTTAATATTATTTTGTAAAGCTATATTTGGTAAGGTTAATATTAACCAAGTATAACTCGTAATCAATTTCAATAGCAGTATAAATCGGTCCTCACACAGAAATCCTTTAGAAACTACACCATCATTAAAAGATTTGAGTATCAAATTTAGCTATACTTGCCTACAGCTAGTGACTTAACTATTATCCATAAAAGCTTCATTTTCCCCTGATCACAACTCTAACAATAATCGCAGGTTAAGCATTTATAGATAATTACTATACGATCAAAATAGTATATTTTCTTACATTAGCAATGTTCATGCAAGCCAAATTGTTAAAATATCAGTACAAAGTTTTAAGATAAGTTCTTAAAGACGAAGGACGAAGATGTCATCTTCCCACCGTATTATAAGGTGATGCAAGCGAAAAGTAGATGCTATCTGAAACAGATAGATATAACAAAAAGTTCTGCAAGCGTAACATTGCAACATTTATTGGATCATATGGCTGCAAGGCTATTAGAAACAAAAACAGAGCAAGAACTTAGTGCAGTAGAGGAATGGTCATTAGCGTTTTACATCAAATAATGTGGTGATGGTGCAAAACGAATATAATCAGAAATTCTCTAAAAGTGAAAATGTTTCAGACGCTAACATATTTATGACGTCTTTGGTGCCGCTAAAATTAACTTGAAGAGAAAACGAAGATTATATTATGTGGAGCAACGACCGACCATCGTCAACAAAATACTGCAGAACCCTACGATTTTCATTCGAAAGGGAAACTGCTGAAGTTAAACGCACTGAAAAACTCGGAATCCATGAAAAATTTAGAATTTGATAGAAACTGTTGTTAAGATAGACAACCATATGTTCATGGTTAAACATATATTAATGTTTACTAACTACTTTGGTTCCCCTAAAATCAACTTTAAGGGAAAATGAAGATTATATTATGTGGAGCAACGACCTTCCATCGCCAACAAGATACTGCATAACCCTACAATTTTCATTTGAAAGGTAAACTGCTGAAGTTAAACGGACTGAAAAACTCAGATCCCATGAAAAAATATACAATTTGATTGAAACTGTTGTTAAGATACACAACCGTATGTTCACGGTTAAACATATGTTGACTAGAGAGAACTACTTTATCATGATTGACGATAAAATAGCTCAATCAGATACCGGAATTTCAGCAATTTCTGTGTGTTTATTTGTAGCAAGCCCATATCGTGGAAATGTAACTTATCCGAAATAAAGGAAAGACCTATCAACAAGGAAACTGTAAAATTTGGATTGTCTCCTTTACACGCACGGAACAAATTTATGAAGTGCATTGTCCATCTATCGTATAATTTTACATTGTACATAACTTTACATCAGCCTGGAGAACAAACAGTAGAAACGCGACCAATGAGAGAAATACAAAAAAATTACTGCAAGAAAAGAAAAGCAAGGAACAGGAACAAGTAACGATGGTAATAATGTCGATAAGATTTTTTACCAATCCAGGTTTAACGGCAGAAATAACTGAAATAAATGAGGACTTAATTCGACGGTTTTCTATCATTTTAGAAATAATAACCTGCAACGAAGTGGTGGATACTAAGAGATTCGATGATTATGCTGCGCACAAGGTCCTAGTCCATGGATTACAAATAATTGAAAACAGTACAGTTCCTGTGGGTTCGCTCTCGAAATAAACCCAAGAATGCAGAAATAAGGATTATAAACGGTACCGCAGCCAACATTCCAGAAAGTGTAACAGAATAACTACAAACGAAGACATCATGCACAAGATTTTTATTTCTTCAAAACACAAGTCTAAGATTAAAACAAAAAAAAAACATGTCTATAAGCGATGAAACAAAAGAACTCATTAAAGAAAACTGACCGTGATTTTTTTGTAATTTTTTTAATTAATGTTAAAATAAAAGACAAAATAACGAAAATTTATGTTTTCGATCGTATCGTGAATTTCTTTTTCTTCAAATTTTAAGTGATGTTATAAAAAGAATAGAATTAAAATAAACTTGAAATTTCCTTGAATAATAATATAATAATATATTTAATTAAGTAATAATTATAATATTTATCATATAAAGACATAGATGAATAAAGACATTATGATATAATTAAGTTTGGTTAATTATCGTTACAAAACTTACACTATGTGAAAAATTAGGTATTGGTGTTCAATAGGTATAATTTTCGATTATCTACAACATTAAGGTAATTTAATTTTAGGAACTACTAGATACTTTAGCACGAACCAAATTACTGACTCAGTTTTTTAAAAAATGTTGGGTATCTTTTCAGATAAAGTACCACTTCCGATTATGCAATTTGATTGACATTAATTATCTGAACGCTATTTATCACTACAAGAAGTTGTACAACAAACATTTTAAGCAGTTACATAATGCAAAATAAGAAGAAAATTCAGTGGGAAAACTTGGTGAAACAATCGAAAAACTCCTATGAGACTTAACAGGCAAAACCACAAACATGGAAGTTGTTAATCTTTTAAGAGACGCTAATGAGAAGATGGCTATTAACATATTTGCGAATGAATTGCAAAACAAAGATCTACGAGTAATAATTAAAGCAAGAAATTACGATAAACTATCGGAAGCAGTTCAAGGAGCCAAGGAAGAAGGATATGGAAAACCAGAAAATCCTCAGATCCCAAAGGACTTCTTGGGGACAATTTTGTCGTCGAGGTACTCGTTACTTCCGCGGTAGAGGAAATTTTAGACCAAACTCAAACAGAAGTTGTGGAAGTTACTGAAACAGATATTTTAATAGCAAGAGAGATTGTAACGATAGAGCGTTACGTAGAAAAAGAAAGACCCGAAAGCCAGGAAGAGCAAGAGAATAATTGCTTTTGTCGAGGCCAACAATCAGAATAATGCGCAAGAGGCGCTAACATACAATTTAAATAGTCTAAATTTCGTTTCAATGATCTACAGACATCACAAATTTAAATTTTTAATCGACACAGGTGTTTCAATTAGCATAATTTTGGAGAATTATATTGACAAAAACGAAATTTCTGATTATTCAAAAATAATAAAAGCACACGATGTGCCAGGGTTAGCTATGACTCAAGGTGTAGGGAACATAGCACTAAAAAATAAACAACGTACAATTAAGACATGAATTTTTGCTGATGAAGAATTTTGATAACGATATATACGGTATTATAGGCTCAGACTTATTGTCTATATATTTCGCAACAAGATTATCAACAATTTAAAGTTTTATTTTTTATAGATAATCAGAAAACTACTTTAGAATCCAAAAAGAAATATATACATTAATTCCCGCCAGAAGTGATGCAATACAATATTGTAAAGTCAATTTTGAAGACGATTATGTATACCACACAATATGCTCAGAAGAAGTATGCCACGGAGTAATTTTAGGAACTACTAGATTCTTTAGCATGCGCAGTATACTTT
The DNA here is from genome assembly GCA_036711965.1 of Onthophagus sagittarius. Classification (NCBI taxonomy): domain Eukaryota; kingdom Metazoa; phylum Arthropoda; class Insecta; order Coleoptera; family Scarabaeidae; genus Onthophagus; species Onthophagus sagittarius. Next base: position 53,067,738 of record JASERS010000001.1, read on the forward strand.
TCACATTTAGATGTATGTCTGTATGTATGGAATGGGGAGGGCATGCAAGGCATGCTGCACTTAGGCCTCTCAACGGGCCCCTTATACAATCTCCCTAGGAGACTCGAGGTGTTCTGAGAAAGATCTCTAATCAGGTGATTTAACACAGGGAGGATCATATTTAGATTTAACACAGGGATACTCTCAAGTGAAACTCGATGATAATAGTAGACCTTATACAGCTTTTACAACCGATAAAAAACAGTTCCAAATGTAGAGACTGCCAATGGGTCTTAAGATCAGTCCTAGTGCATTTTCTCGCACTATGACTGTAGCAATGGCAGGTCTGAAATAAGAAAAATGTTTTATCTACTTAGACGATTTAATTGCGTTTGGGAATAACTTGGAACACACAATAAAAACCTTACATAAATTTGACAAACATTGCGAGACGTTAACCTTAAACTGAATGCTAGTAAATGCGATTTCCTACAGAAAAAAAAATATATCTAGGTAATATATAGGTTAAAAGTAATAGTACTAGAACAATATACGATACAAAAAGATGAACACTTTCGCAAACTACTATAGAAGATGCAATCCCAACTTTGCAAAAATTTTAAACAAAGAGATTTGTTGCTTTCGCAAACTACTGTAGAAGATGCATTCCCAACTTTGCAAAAATTTCATCACCATTAAATAATCTCTCTTAGGGTCACTTTTACCACCATTCCTGATAAATTTATCTAATAATTAATAACCGGCTTATAACCAATGGAGGCTTATAACCAATGGAATATCAAATTCAAGTGGACAATGGAATGTCAACACCTTAAATCTAATTTCCAAATGTCAGTCCAGATAACGCGTTTATTCTTAAAACGGATGCATCAGGCTATGCATGAGGAACAGTACTTTCCAATGGAAACGACCGACCTGTTGCTTAATAAATGATATTAATATTAAGTAGGTTAGTAGTAGTAAGGTTATTTAATAAGGTTGTTGCAACAAACGAGCGGAGGTTTTAATTTCCAGCATTTAGTTTAGTATAAGTATTGAATCTATTGTAAGAGACTGGAATTCAATTAATATTAATTTATTCGATTATACCGAATAAAACTTGTATACCATCTTTATGCCGTCCAACCAAATCCCAATATTAGACATTTATTGCAGCATGTACGGAAATTTCAAAAATCGAATGTTTTAAATGTTTAATTCGCAAAAAAAAAGAGATAAGGAGCCAAAAATTTTCAAATTCATAGAGCTGAAATGATCACTTATTATAACAAAGTTTACTGCACATTTTTAAACGAAGGGTTAAGACACGTACTAACCGTACGTTTCCCTAATGTTTCTAGATCTAGGTGTAGTGTTAGTAAATATCTCAAAATACTCATCTTGGGGTATATACCTTGAAAATAAATACCCGGGTATTTAACAACACTGCTCACACGGTATATGTAGGTTTAAATAAAATATTTTACTGTATTTCGACTGGTTATATTTAATTAGAGTCAAAATATGGTAAAACATTTACTTAAACTTACAGTGCAATTTATATAAATAATAGTTTTCTTACTCTTCTGAAGCACAGTGAGCAGCTGTCAAAACAAATTGAGGATTTAGGATGGTACCTCCGCACATATGTATATTCAAATATCTCAAAGAAACCTAAAATTTAATATATCGATACAATTTACTAAAACAATGCAAATATGTGTATATGGAAAAACTAACCATGAATGGAAATTCACCATTTTCAGCATACAATCCATTTATAATTCTATTGTTTGGAAGAGCTGATAAATCACAAATCTACGTTAGTTAAAATTTGATAAAAGAAACATTAATCACGTCAATCTTACCGGATACGTTCATCAATAAAACAGAAATCAATATCACAGGAATCATTATTCTCAACCAATGATATTACTTTCGAAAAATGGTTGTGAGTTATGTATGTTTAGGTTTCGAATTTATATTGGTGTTATTTACGATGTTTCAGTTAATTTTATGTTTTTACAAGTAAATTCACTTAACTTGGCACTTCAACTTTTTATTTTTCTCATTTACTAAAAGCTTTCTAGAACATTATTATGGTACCTAACATTGTTGAAGTGAAATCGACTTTGCAAAGTTCGTCTACAAGGACGTAAGTTTGTTTGCAAAATAATCCAACTGACCAGCTTTGTTCGTTCAAGTTTGGTCATGTTGACAACACTCGGACTCGTTTAAGCACTTTCCGCATACAGAAGTTACTACATGAAGATAAACGAAAGGATTTAGTTCATAAAACTTTTTACAAGAACCTAAACTAAATTATTGTGTTTGCGTCGAAGTATACAGATATATCTTTATGTTCGCTATAAATAGTTTGGTATACTTTACAACAACATCTATAACGGTAAATATTAAGTGGTATTAAATTGTAGTGTGTTTCGAAACTTTGCACTGTGAGAGCACTGTGGTAAACTTTAATATTATGGAGTTTCAAAAGTTTTTGTTAGCAAAAGAAAGGTGTTTCATAAATACCAAGTTAGTTGGACCTAATAAAAATATCGTATTTGTTCGAATCTAAGACGCACTAATAAGATGACGCCTAATAACGGGATGCAAAAAAAAATAATTCAAAAATTTAAAGTATTTAAAAAAATAAATTAAAATAGTTATATCAGTTATAACAAACTAAAATATAGGAATAGTACCTATTCCTATTTTATTATACCTATTTTATTATATTATTATTTATATTTATTTCACCCGAGGCGGATCAGTAAATTCCCCTGGAGAGTTTATACAGGTGTATCTGCTGAAGTCGCCTGCGAGCGAGGCTCTGGATTTGAAATATTTACATAAAATCCTCCATTTTGGAAGATTGTAACGCCTCGCCCACAAGCGGCCTCAGCCTGATCCATACTACGTGCTACTTGATGAGTAACTTGACTTGAAATAAGCTTGAGAGGTACTCGTCAGTGTCAAAGTAAATCGCTAGTAACTTTTAAAAATGGACTAAAATGATAATCGGAAGATAGATTCTTTATTGTGCCATTAAGAACATTTCGTTTACTCTCGTCACAGCACCAAATATAAAAAAAACATACAAAATGATATTGCAATTCTAGCTGTCTTTATAATATTAAGTTGTGGTTATTTATTAAATATTACGTAGAAAGTAAGGAAGATTTTTCAAAAAGTTATGACGTGTTTTGAAAATGTATTTCTTTAAAAACAGCCTGGAGCTCTGAAACCATAACAGATATCGATAAGTGGTTTTCTACATTAAGTTCCTTATAAAACTCGAGCCTCAGAAAAGGATGCCTATGTATCTATATACAGGTGTCTCACTTAAACGGCAAAGAAAGTAAATGGCATTAAAGAGTCGAGATACAGAATTCCTCTTTAGACAAAAGTTGTAGGAAACTTATCACACTGTAAAGGGAAAATTTTGTTTATATTTGTTGACTGTGTACATAAAGTATAAAATCAATTCGACATAAATGCTGAGGATATTCTAAGAAATAAAAAGGCTTACACTTCAATAATACATTTTTTAATACGCAATTTTTAAGATAAAACTGAAATGTGCAGGTATCTCAAAATTGAGACACCAATTTACCCCCATTTTTTGTTGTGGTTATAGATGTATGTCAATTATTGGGACACTTGTACAATTCAATTTTATTTGAAAAAATGCGCGTTGATAAATATAGCCTATTGATTCCATACATCATGTATACACTGTGTAGTGCTGTAAATAGGATGTCCAGTTCCGGTATTTGGTCCCAGGTTTGTTCTGGAATTTCATGAAAGAAATAATATGTCTGGGATCATTAAGAAGATGCAGGATTTTGTCTCGAAATTAAGAAAAAAATAAAATATCGGAATCGATTTTTTTACCGCCTCACAGTGGGGCAGAACAATTAAAAAGTTGGCATAAATTCCTTCCTATAGCTATTCATCCTATTTATAGAACATCACTGTTCAAAAGCTCGTTTAGTATTCAAATAATACAAATCTACAATAATTTTCCAGACAATGTCAACGAGTCCACAACACTTATTTTACTTAATGTATACTAATTTGAAAGGCTTATTGGGGGATCTCAATCCCAATTAGAATCTTAATTGTTATCAATTCCTTGAGATCAACAGAATAATTAAAAACTAATTTTGACGAGATAGCATGATCGTGACTTTTATCGTGTATTATCGCTATTCTAGAGTAATAAAGCATTTTTATTATTACTACTTGTTATTATAGGAGCAGAACTTTATAAAAATATATTAAAAATATCTTCATTACAACTTGCACGGCAACTTTATCTAGATTTTTTAAAATCTTTGTTATTCGCTTCTTGTGTCTCTTCAGTCAATTGCCCAATGTACAACAATGGCTCAAATGCTCATGGAATAGCTGGGAAATATCGAAATTTATTCACATCGATTGAATGAAAAAGATTTCCGCAGAAAGCTCTGGATTAGCAAAGAAACATCTTGTATTTGCGCTACTATTAGTTTATCATTAACTCGAGCTTATCATTTTTTTATGAGCATTTTATAAGATAAGAAAAGAAAAAGGTATTCAAAAAATCAAATCCAACCAATAACATTTGATCAATGGAAGTTTTGCTTTTCGATGTTGCGCAACAAATACATTTCTGGGTAAATGAAAATTTTGTTTGACATCGATCATAAAAAAATCTACTGAAATTAATTTTTCATTATAAGTTAAAATATCATATGAGGCATCTGTTAATTCCCTTTGCAAACCAAGTAAATTTTATTTCAGGATAGGATACTGATGGTTGACATGAATGATTAATTGATTATAATTTTGATTCAGTATCCTATCCTGAAATAAAGGAATTAAATTATACTACCTGTGTTTCTGTGCAACACGTGAGCTATTAGGTTTTCGGTGAATCTTATTGGGAATTAAATAAATAAGGGCAAAGCTGCGAAGGGAGAGTTGCTTGCCTACTATTATAAGGAATTAAATTATACTACCTCTGTTTCATAACAAGTGAGCCATTAGGTTTTCGGTGAATCTTATTGGGAATTAAATAAATAAAGGGAAAGCTTCGAAGGGAGAATTGATTGCCTACTATTCGTTTGTATTAACATTTTGTAATCTCTTTCAAAGAATAAATAAATATAGTACTTACTGCAACGATACAAAAATAGCGCACTTAATTTGGGAAAAGTAAAAATCGTTAATGGCTCACTTATTATGAAACAGAGTTACTCAAAAAGTCAACTGTATTTTTTTGGCATGTAAGTTTTGAAGACTACTTAATGAAGTTGACTTTTAAAGATGATGGGCGAGGATTTTGCCAAATTACCTCAGAACTATCGCGTATGAAACGAAGCGGTAGTAGCGATGTTATAAATACAGATAAATCATCGCCATCGAATCCTTAAGAACTTGTTTCAATCCTTGTATATAGGAACTGTAGCCGAAGCTATCATCAAACTCCCACGGAGTTATTAAACGAAGTTTACCGAAATCTTTATCATCCAGTGAATTTATGATATCCTTTTGTACAGTTATCAAACGTTCTACGGTATAATATAGCAAGGCTTGTAATTCAACTTCTGCAGAATTCGCAGTGCTATTTGCACGTTCCTTATTTCGATAGCAATTCTTTTTCTCTTCCTGCATAATTTGTCGAATATTTGTCAGGATATCTCATTTGCATTCTAATATTGTTCTAGAGCAGTATAGATAGGTCATCTTCTGCCCACATTTGACAAGAACGAGATACTTGCTGAAACTTAAAAGCATTTGCTTGATCGTGTTGGAGATGTGCTAGTAACCTTTTGCACCAGCTTTCATGCACTCATTACACTCTTCAATTGCAACAGCTGAACGTTCTTGCTGTTTCACGTTTCAAGAATCTTTCACATTTAGGAAATCATAGCGAGGAAACGAAATTATAGTTTGTAATCATGATATTTCTTTAAAGAAAAATTTCTGTCCGTTATGTACCTCCCATTTAGACTTAAATTGGTAATGCCACAATGTTCTGTCCCCGCATTGACTCAGCCTGTATATATCGCTCATAAATATATTAAAATTTTATTGGGAGTACATTTTTTCCAGCATTTCTATACACATAATTTTTATCATCAACATTTAACTGCAATAAGTTGTTAGATATTATTTCATCCTTTCGTTAAAAACTTGTCTTAATGATTTGTTTATATGGATAGGCAAAAAAGAAAAGATATTTTAACCTTTCTTAAAAATACAAGAAATAAGGATTATGAATACTTGTATATCAATGCTCGATCAGCTTTGGAACTAAACTAAAACGTTTCTATAGAATAATGAATTAAAAATAAAATATGTTTCAAATATATAATTACACAGCTAAACAGAAACTCTAGAAGCAGTATTAAGTAGTTAGCAAACATTTCAAATTTTCTAGAAGCAATATTGAGTCTTCTATTATTATTATTATTTCAAGTCTCCTAGAGGCAATATCAAGTCTTTTTGGAACATTTCAAATCTGCTAGAAGCAGTATCAAATCTTCTAGATGTTTCAAGTCTTCTGGAAGCATTTTATGTTTTTTAGAAGCAGTATCAAGTGTCCTGGAAGTATTTCATGTACTCCAAAGGTAATATCAAGTCTTCTGAAAGCATTTTAAGTCACCTACAAGCACTATCAAGTCTTCTTGAAGCAGATCAAGTCTTTTTAAAGCAGAATTATGTCCTCTGGAAATATTTCAGGTGTTCTAGAAGTAGCGTCAAGTCTCCTAAAAACATTCCATGTCTTCTGGATACGGTGTCAAGTATTTTAGATTAGTATCAAGTCTTAATTCTGAATATGTACTCTCCGATAAAAACGTTCACAGCAGATGTTGGGATTGAACTAAAAAGAAAGAGTTGTTATTGAAAATGGCAACTTCAATCCAAATAAAAAAATTTGTATGGGTTGAGTTGTAGGTTGAAACCTATAGCTTTAACATTGGTGTTGTCATTAACTGGGCGAGACCAAAAACAGGCAATATCTTCAAATCCACTTAATGTTTGAAAGCTTCTTCGAAATTGTTTTAGAATCAAAGTGATGCCAGTGGTATCACTTGCTATTTATACCAGTGGTATACCGCTTTGTATGAAACAATACAATCCTACTGTTATGCAGATGACACAAATATATATATCTGGCAAAAAAACGGAAATATATGAGATATGTAGAGAGTTTCAACATAATCTATCGTCTATTGTGAGATATTCCATTCAGCATGGTTTACGGACAAAACGGAACTTATTGTCTTTGGTCCTCAAAAACTCCGAGATAGAATTAAGCATAAGATAAACATAACTATAAATGGTACCCGCTTAGAAGTGAAACAAAAAGTGAAAAATTTAGGATTTATATTAGATGTTGCCTTGAGCTTTCATGACCTAATAAATGCTTTGTAATTCCATTGTATTGTCACATTTTAACCATTGGAACAAATTAACTGGCTAAACATGCGAAACCGAAGAATTATGCACGCTGTAAACCTATTTTACAGAATAGTCCCAGTTCCCCACCTTATCTAATCAATAGGATTCGATGAAGATCTGACGTGCATATTCTTAATATTCAGAATAAAGGCGTTTTGTCGCCTCCGATTCATAAAACTGGACGTTTTAAAAGTTCTTTTACTTATCAAATGTTTAATATATATAATATGTACATTTTTTAATGGGAGTATATGCGTCTTGGTAATTTCAGTAAAATTGGTGAATACACTTAGGTTGGCTTTGTTCAGGAAACTAATGATGAAATAAAATGACGATGTTGGTTATTGACATGCTCGCATTACTTTTATTTTGTATGTTAGTTCTTTTTTACTTATAACTCCGTTTAGTTTTATTTTGGGTCTACTATGGCCGCATGGAAGATCAGCTAATTTGGTGAATGCGCGTTATAAAATTGTTTAAGATTGCGCTTGATTTGAAATGTTTAAAAAAAATCGTCCATGTTGGAAGATTGTAGCGCCTCGCCCGTAAGCGACCTCGGCAGAGTGAAAATAGAATCGTCTTATAGGAGGCTCTATATATTTACTAATATGTGCAAGAAACGATTTTCCTTCAAATCGCTCAGGTCGCTTATGAGCACTGGATTTGAAATGTTTCCACAAAATCGTCCATTTTGAAAGATTGTAGCGGGTCGCCCGTAAACTATTACAAAATTATTATATTTGATTAGAAATATTATATTTGATTATACTAAATGTAAAATAACAAGGAACGTTTTCGCCTCAAATCGCCAAGGTCGCTTGCGTACGAGGCGTTGGATTTGAAATATTTACATAATATTTCTTATTTATGTATTTATTATGGTATACAAGGAACAATTTTCCGCCAAATTGCCGAGGTCAACCAAAATTACAATGAAACATCAATTAACACAATCAGCATGTTGTCAACAATCAATCCATTTATACTATTTATATTACCCGTTAGTAGTTATTTACAATTTTCTGTTATTAAAGTCGAAACAATTGGTCCTTTCGGTTAATTTCGAAAAAGTACTAAATACAAATCAGTAGTTACTAAAGCAATAAATAGCATACATAAATAGCATTGGATCTAGTCTATCTTAGGGAAGCCGAAGTCGTCCATGGTTCATATATTAAAGTACCCTTAAAATTCACGAAACAACCATCCCTTAAAGTTTGTTGTAATCATTCAGATACACTATTCTGAACATAGTATAGACTTTTGACAGTTATTATGGTAACAAAACGATTTCTTTATGACGCTGCATTAAACCGACAAATTATTGTGTTTGCGATTTTGCCATTGGTGTTATATTTGCTTTCTCAAAAATGGCTTAGGTATTATACCTATACATAATATTTATAAATAAACTACATAATTTGTGTTTCAAACATTATAGCGGAATAATTTAAATGTATTTATTTATCAACAACATTTTAAGACGTACTGTTGTTTCAATCATATTTATAATCGAGAAGATATGGTGCGTGTTAAACTCGGGTGCGTCTTAGATTTGAACAAATACGGTAGATTGAAACAACAAATAGTATTTAGGTAATATATTTTGACCCATTTCATAAAGAAACGTGGCAGTTTTAACATGACATGACATAAAGAGGGTTTTTTAGGTCGAGTTGACACGAGTTCCCCGTAAAAGGAAAACATGTTAAATGTCACATATAATTTTTATCCTTTCTGCGAAATTTCTTACGGTTTTTATGTAAAACAAATAGCATTTTGTATCAGAAATAAAAATAAATTTTCTCTTATAGAAACAAAATCGTAAATATTGAGTACTGCGAATGTCTTATACTCAATATTTCACGTCGATAACTCGTATATGCCAGGCGAAGAAGGTTTTGACGCATTAAGTTTTATTCCCCCAGTTTTCGTCTCATTCTTACGACATCTTGTATCTGTAATTTTTATACGAAATGGGGAAGGAAGAGAGGAAACTGCGTGGGGTTAGTACTGATAAAAAGATTTTATGGCCGGAACCCACTTGGCAACAACGTCATTGTCACCAGAACGTGAGCCTTTCTGCAGCCCGAGTTGGTTGGTGCCCCGCTGTCACTTGATAAATAATGAGCTGTCGCGCGTCAGAACGAGATGTTCGATGAATTCAAAGCAAACGGCCTCTCAATGGTCCTTTATTTCCTTCTCGGTTTATCATCGGCCGTGTCGAATTTCACGATAAATATTGCGCCAACCGATTGCTGCAGATTTATTCATAGCGTCTGTTCAATTATTAGACACAAAATAGTTTAAGGGAATTGAAGAGGACAGGTTTTAGAACTCAAACTGTCAATAAGTTACTTCGTGAAAACTGCTTAGTTCCAAAGTTGACACAGAATGGATTTTCACGTTGTTAATAATAGAGTTCGACCTTTAATCTAACTTTATGTGAAAATTTCTAATTTACATACTTACTTATAGTTAAATTTTAATAAACCTGTTGATGGAAATTTCAATGTTACCCTAACCTTGCTTTAAAATTAACGGATTTATTGGTTCCCGCCAGGACAAAATAAACTTCATCCTATGATTTCGGTTAACTAAAATATACCTAGTTTAAATTGCTTCTATGTCCACATATTAACTTTGAATATTTTCCAACATGAAAACTATTTTTCGTAGCAAAGGCGTTTGAAACTGTAGTTCGTGTCGGTCCATTGCTTCCTATATCCATTGGAAGGGACACGCAGTATCAAGATCAATACCACGTCCTCATAGAATACATCCTTTCAATTCGACTGGAAACTCCCGATGGCATAGATTTTCATCCGAGAAAAGAAAAACACGATATATTCGGTAACTTGACAGTTCTTTTATACATTTTCATTGGTCTATACGATATCAATAGGTTAAATGGTCCTTCAAATCAATGTGATATGTTTGCAATTAATAACTAAAGTAATCGATATTTTAATCAAATATGTTGGTATGAAAATAACTAAATAATTAAATAAAATATTGGAACAAAATGAAAATGTTCAATAATATGAGCCGATTTTTTTATGAAAAAATAGGCAGTTGCCTAGGACTGCAAGAAATGTGAAGACGGTGCCTAAAAGTACAGATTTCTTTTATTCATTCCATTGGTCCTACACAAATCTGCCTATTTCAAAATGGCAGTAACTTCTGCGTTAGAAGAGTGTAAAGATATTATGAATTCTCGCAGTCAGTTATATGACAATGCATCGACTATGTTCGGTACAATAAAATTGTAGAGTATGTATCATATTCTGCACATTCTACTCAAACTGACAAGATCTAGATCTAAAATCTAGATCTAAAATTTAAATCTAAAACTAGAATCTTTCTGGTTTAGCCGTGCGTTTTTTCAAAAAGTGTTTGACGTTTCGGATGCCATGTTGCAAACTTCTTCAGAAACCTGTTCGAAGTGTTTTCGAGTTTAGCATATAAATGAAAATATAAGTTTGAACATCTTTTTCTAATATAGCATTTTACAATCACAAAATGATCAGAGTTATTAGAAGTAACAATTATCATTAGATAGCTTAGTTTAAGTCTATTGTCAAATATTAGTTAATCGTATATATATGACAACATAAAATATTTATAGTGCTGTGCTATGGATTGGGGAACATTAGTTACAGTGCAGTTTTAAGGCAATTTGAGGAAAAATTTAAATTTTTAGTAGATAAAGAAACAAGAAGTTGTTAAAAAATTTTCGGAAATGGGCAATATGAAAAATATAAGGAAGTGTCATTAAGAAAAAGTGTCGTTAAGAAATAGGGTAGTTCAAGTCGATATAAATAAATCCCATTGACAAGGATTTATCGAGAAAATACATTGTCCTACAAACCAAAATTTAACCACACTACTGAATTAGGTGACGAATTAAAACGTTTAGATTATTGTTTATGGCTTGGGAACAAAATTTTGAAAGACAGAACTTATTGAAAAAACAATATTTTCAGACGGTGCATCGTTCACCACTAAATAATGGAACATTACACACTTGTCGATATTGCTCAAAGACTAATCCACATTCTTAGCTAGCTACTAAATACTAGTATTGCCAGAAGGTGAAAGTGTGGTGTCCTATTGGACCTTACTTCATAAACGGCAATTTAAATCAACACCGATATTTGGAAATACTAGACAATTATTTATTTAATTACCTTCACGGTGTGGCGATAATAGAAAAACTCAATAAATTATATTTTCAACAATATTGTTGTGGCCCACATTCCACAATTTTAATTAGAAATTGTTTAAATACGTTATTTGGAAAAAATGGATTGGTAGATATGGTCCGCTAAATTGAAACTGTTATTAGACATTCCGTTGGACAATAATAGAAAAAGTTATAAACAATGTCAAGGATAAAATTATGTGTTAGTGTTGATGGTGGTATCATTGAATAAGCTTTTATGTTAATTTATTGTAGATCGAAAATGTTTTAATTAATCTTATGATTTAATAATCTGCATTTTACATTTTTATCCTAAATTGATAAAATTCGGCATATCGTTATGCTTTAACATAACAATCATTTTATCTTAATCAACATTTGTTCTGTATATTGCTTACAAAGATCACTTTACCTGCAACGGTAAACAAGCTTCTTGCACTAACTTTAGTACTTTGAGGACATTTGACGTAAAACTTGGTTATATTTCGTTTTGTGACATCCAGACTTTAATTGCAAAAGATGGAATTTGAATTCAAAAATGTATTTAAAATTATAAAAATAACATACTTGTTAAAAAATTTTAAATCTGTTTCTAGAAGTTGTTTTTCATGTCATAGTTTTTTACATTTTACTCTATTGATTTACTTAATATTTTTTATTTTTTATTGTTCATCTCTTTTAGAGCTTCTGAAGATGATCATAATAGGTCGAAATATGTAAAGCTGCAATTCATAATAAATTACCAATACAAGTACAGATAAAAAATGCTTTTTAATTTAATTATTGCTGATTGGTTAACATGGATTATAGTTTAAATCATTTCTAAACTAGACTGGTTATCGAATTTTGATTATGGAAAAGTTCATTGTTCCTAACAAAAGTGGAAAAATGAAATTAAGCAATTAAAAATCTAACATTGTATGTTAGACAAGAAAGGTTTTCATGGAATATCACAAAATATTATGTAGAAGATATTAAAAACTCTCGGGTTTGTGTCGTAAAAAACATAATACAAAACATAAAATTATGTTTTTTGGCCCCTTTTTAATTAATAGTAGTTATTGCTTCTATTTATCTAAGAAATATGATCTCTTTTAAAAACAGACGAAAACTTTGATTTAACTGGATAAAATAGTTACAAACAAAGTTATCTACAAGCATTAGCAACATCAGGATTTATGGTGTTCCAAAAATCCATAATTTTGACGACCCAAAGCGAGCCATCGTAAACGCAGTTAATAACAATAATTTATTGGTTCCCAAAGGATTACAATCATTACAATACCGATTCTGTTAACTCCCTGTATCCCTAATTCTCCTTGCTTCCATAACATCCCACATCCATCTTCTTCCATGCGCCCTCTCTCCCAATACCCGCCTTCAATCCATCTCCTCCTCCTATGTTGTCAAAGTTAGTTTAGACTCAAAAGTTAGTCAGCTTGAATATAGTATCAGCTTATATCAAAGTGTTAGTAAGAGATGTCGTGAAAATTGGTATATATTCCAGAATTTGTAGTTTTGCTAGCTAGGCAACGAGTTTGGAAAAAGTTTTAGTAATTAAATATGATTTCTAAAGGACATTGTCGTTATCCTGGTATGTGATAACAGAAAAGCGATTAGGAGTGATGTGATAACTACATCCTGTAATTATTATGATTCTACCATAATGATAGCAGTTGTTTCAACAACAAAATTGAATAACATATTTCTCCTTTTTTAACTTTATATAGAATAATATGTCATAGAAACTTATAGAAACTCTTTATTTATATATTGTTCATTTGCTAAAATACAAGTACAACTCAAAATCTGCCAATTTTAAGATTTTTACATCAACATACACGAAAAGGTATATTTTTTACACAAATAATTACACTTTCGTACTTACAGTGATGTATGAGATCTATGACAGCCTATACGTATTAATGAAATAAACAATTTTTACACTCGATTATTTCAAATTTAAATTTTTGATTTGTGTCGGTTTTCTAGGCAGTGAGCGATATGTAACTAAAATAACGCCATGAATATTTTCCTCTCCGGAACAAAATTATCATTCATCTGTAAATGAAACCTTTAAATTGTTCTTTCCTTTTGCGCGTTCTATACAGGTTTCAAATTACTTATACAAATCAGGTTTCAGTCTATCAACAAAAATAAATTGTTCTCAAGTTTTTTTAATGCTATAAGTTTTAAAGGAATATTTAATAACTTTAAACGATTTTTCATATTTTAAATATAATAATAATAATATAATACTATTAAATTTTAAATATGATTAATCTGATTTCTCTAAATCATTATGTAGTAAAGGTTTATTAAGATAACGATGGCGCATCGTAGTTGGGTTTAGGTTTGTGAAATGACTTGTTAAGCTTATCAAGAGTGGAGTCTCAAAGGCAGACTTAATTTGAAACGGCCCAAGAATGTGTTAAATTCTTTAAATATTGAGATTTAAATTGCGAGCCTTAAGTTTCTGTTATTGAATGATGAATACCAAAACGTGAGAAGTAGTGAATTGTCTTATTAGTAGTAGTAGATGCACGTATTGATGATATATGTTTAAATGTAAGAGTTACCAGACAGAAGAAAAGGACCTACTTTTGAAATATCAATTGTCATAATTGGAGATTTTGTATATCTTTGGATTTTTGAACTTTGACATTTAACACATAATTTTATCCAAACAAATATATTGGAATTCATATGATAGCCCTTACACGATCATTAATATTGACAATACCTTAGTGTAAGGTAAAAAATTTTATTTTGGAAAATATTGATGGAGTATTGATCAAAATCCGGATTTTTTGACTTTCGGATAGCTTTATTGAAAATTGGAAGTGATTTAAAGTTCTTATCTTAGAAGTATTCAATATCAATTCTTTTATATATCAATTCTTTTCAACGCGCCCTTCTGGATTTGAACTTTTTAATTCTTCAATACCAAAATACGGTTTCATGTTTTTATCTTCGTTTGGTATCTAAACAATGTATTCACATTTGTTTTCTCAATTCTGACGATAATTATACCTTTCGTAAAAAATTAAACTTAAGTATCTAAAAAACTCGATTAACTCGATGTTTGTATAATAATTTTCAGTCGTGTCCGAGATAAGACTATAATAGTTTAGATAATAAACTATTTTTCATCGTAATACTCAAAATTTCTTCCTTTGGCCAAGTACCTGAGAGAAGGCAAATCTTTCCTTAACACTTATACTTTCTCTCATATTGCTATCCTGTCTTATCAGAAATGGATCAAGCATATGTATACACATGTACATATAACAGCTTCTTAAACTGACTGATTTCTTCCAACAGTACTAAATGAGAATATTCATTTCTTCTGTCCATTCCAACTAGTGATTCATCCTGTTCGTGGTAAAAAGTTAACCTATTGACAATGGTATTGATCGTTCATAGAAGTTTGTTTTTTTTGAGTAAAATACAATTGGATGCGATATGTTGAACGATTGTTTTAATGTCGTTCCAATAGTGTAGTTGAAAGCATCGGTGGTATTCAATCTAGCTTTGATCTTGAATTAGGGTGAGCTAAAATTAATTGTGCCTGTTGAAAACTTTCGTGTAGTAGTGAGAACAATCGACCTTTGATCTTTGATGAGTTGTTCATTTTAGGTTCGTTCAGTTTCTGAACTAGTTAAACTTGAACAATACACGTGTTAATGTGTATAATTTTTTTTACTAATATAGTAATATAGGTACCTGTTGTTAAAACGACAACGAGATATTTTATATCTTAAAAGAATCGGGATCAAGTTGTTTAAAAAAAAGTTATCCATAATATTTATTTTCGAAATATGTGTCTACACTACTTGTTTATCTCGAAATGACCCGTTTTTTTAATAAGAACAGTTACTAGTAGTTCATTCGAACTAGTTCGTTCACCAACTACTATCTAATCGAAAAGACTAGAACCTTCACAATAAAAGATCGGGGTGAGCAACAATTTAGAGGGATAAAATTAGTATCGGTAGTGAACAATGAAATGACGTTTTGTTAAAAGTCACTAGTTTTTTGACGGTGATGTTGAAAAAGAATGAAGAAACGGTTTAGAACAAAATGTGGTACAATCAGTGTTACAAATTTAGTAACCCGTCCAACTATAGCGACAAGCTTCCCAGCAACAAACTTTTAACCGTAATTTCCTATATACTTTGTTTGGCTATACAATATCTTCTTTATTATTAGAGATAATGAAAAACTAAAGCACCATTTTAAACCTTGATTGTTTCTCTATCTCTATTTGAAGAGAGATTTCTATTTCATACGCCGATATGTTAATAATAAGATCAATAAAAAATAACGAACACTACTTTGTTCTTATAATCTTCGAAAATTACAAAACTTTAAGCCCTTGTGTAATGGTTATCAAACCGAATTTTAACAAACTGTTATCACAGTCACGTAGAGTGCTTCTTCAGCTATCTTAATCCGGGTTTTTATCAGCCAAAACCTATCGGCATCATCCTTAAATCAACCTTAATATACATCCCTACACGCATAAAGGCTTAATTGCCATTCCTCTTAAGAACTTTCTTTCATCAACAAGAAAAAACTCTAGAACCTATATCTATCCTATACGAAATTTTTCCGTCTTTCTAATGACATATAACACGTTGTGATCACACGTTTGCACACGTGAGCAAAAAACGACAAAGTTCATACGTTTTGAACACTACAAAATCTTCTTTGAAAATTCAAAAGAATGTGAAGAGGGAATACCTATCTATACCTATATGGTCGACAAATACCATATGCTACCATCTATTCAAATTAAGCTTTAGCAATTTTACATATAGTAGCATCTTGCCGATGAGGACGACGGAAAGGAAAATGTTTTTCAGTAATAATATAATGACTGAAGCAGTACCACTAGGCTTCGAAATGCCCAGAACAAGATATATTTTGGAACCCTTTATTTCTTTTCTCTTGACTTGGTTTTTGTACGATAATAAATATAGATACTACTAACGAGTATTTTCAATCATAGTTTTAAGACAAACGGAACAACATATATCACCTTTAGATTTGTTGATACAGAAAAAGGAAACTAAAATATGTAAATTTAGCTAATTGAAATTCCATCTTTCATTACTTATAAATATATTATTTATTAAAATATTATTAATATTATTAATTACTTCGAGCAACTTGAGGATCTCCTTGAAATACACAGTATGTGCTATGACACAATGGTATTAATAGGCGATTTCAATACGTGTACATTGAGAGATGACCTACGTAGTGAAATACTTCGATTTGTTACTTCTTCCGCAAATCTATCTATCATCCCTTCTCAGCCAACCCATCACCTTCCCTCATCTGGTCACGGTCAGCTACCAGCTCTGTAATTTACCAACCATGATCTTATTTATTGCGCTGTCGAAGTCCGAAATGTAGTTTGCCCTCAGCGTAATCTATGTTACCGGGATTTCAAACATGTTAACCTTCAAGAACTCAACTCTGATGCGCTGAGAATAGACTGGAAACCATTATGTCTTATGACGGACATTGATGCGAAAGTTAATTATTTTAATAACAAAGTCACATATTTGTATGACATGCTCCTATAAGGCAAAGGAGAGTGAAACATTTTCCCGCCCCCTGGTGATGATATTAGGGGTCTCATGAGCTAACGTAATAAAGCAAACGCGTTGTATAGACGTAACCCATCAGTTGATAACTACAACTGTTATCGATCTCTGTGTAGCAGGTGCAATCACAAATGCAAAAATGCTAAAAAAAATATTTTTATTGGAAATAATCTTTGTAGCCAACTACTTTCTGGAAGACCTTGCGATCTCTTGGCGTTACTGACTGCAAACTCACGCAATTCACGCAAGATCCTAACTTGTTGGCCATCTATTTTGCCGAATCGCCGGTAACGTTTGACACTATTCAGAAAGCTACCTTAACTCAAATCATTTGTGCATCAGGAAATGTGAGCATGGATGATACTCGTGGTTTTTCATTGACTATGGTTGACTCGGAGGTTGTTCGTGAGGCTCTCACTCAAACCCGCTCTACTTGCTGTGGTGCTGACCTTATTTGTCTAAAACAAATTTTGCCAATACTAGATTCTTGTACCTCTGCTGACCCATATTTTTAACTTCTCCTTTGAATCATTCTCCTTACCATTTATATGGAAACATGCTCAGGTTGTCCCCATTCCCAAATTGAAGACTCCAATTGTGACTACCGACTATCGTCCTATTTCAATCCTTCCTATTTTGTGAAAGGTTCTGAAGCGTATTGTATATATACATCCAGGTTTATGAGTTTCTTCAGGAGCATCGATTGATCAGTGACAGGCAGTCTGGTTTCCGACGGGATCATAGTACTATTACTTGATCAAGATTATGGATGATATAAGACTTGCCTGTGATTACGATCTTCTTCTTTTTATACCTTCATCTATTGGTTTTTCTTCCTCGAGTTTTTCATGGTTTCAATCATATCTTTCGAATCGCACACTATTTGTCCGTGTCAATTCAATCTTTTCCAATCGCTTTGAGCGTTCTTGTGGTGTGCCCCAGGGCAGTGTTCTCGGTCCGTTGCTGTTTTCTATCTTCATTGGTAGTATCACCAAGGTTATTGTTTCAAATTTTCATCTTTACGCGGATGATCTGCAGATTTATACCGATACATCATTTGACGACTTTCCTCAAGCTATTGAGCGAATTAATAATGATCTTGCTAAAGTGTCTGAGTGGTCTAAACTATATGGTTTGAAACTCAATGTTAATAAGACCCAAGCCATAATATTTGGTACAAATCCTTTGCGGAGCAGGTGACACCGTCATTAAATTTTCGGATATAGTTAAGAATCTTGGAGTTATGATGGACTCTGCACTGTCTTGGCTCCCTCAGGTTCAGGCTATTTGTAAGAGGATTTACTCCTGTTTTCACTCCCTTCGTAAATTTAAGTGTTTTCTTCCTTTTTACGTTCGACGCAACCTTTGTTACTCGCTCATTTTTTCCACATCTTGATTAGGCGGATACGGTTTGTAGTGACCTGTCGATATCCTTGTGTAATAAACTCTAGCGACTACAAAATAATTGCATACGTTTTATATTCGATCTTGGAAAATATTGTCATATTACCCTTAACCGCAATAACTTACATTTGCTTGCGTACGTAAACCGTCGGTCCTTCCGTGTGTTAACCCACAGTACTTATACCCAAAGTCCACAATATTTATTTAATAATGTTAAATTCCTATCGTCACACGAGCGTCCCACTCGTTCGCAATCAGACTTAATACTTCTATTCTCAATACATCATACGAATATATACCATAGATCTTTTACGTTGTGTGCCATATCTCTCTGGAATGGTCTCCCCATGGATATTAGAAATGCTTCAACTCTCTCATCTTTCAAGACTTATCTTACACATTTCCTCTTCTCCCATCAAATTGCGATGCTATAACAATTTACTTCCTCTTCTTCTCAGCTTCTTCTTTTTTACTTTCTTTCCTATATTGCTTATTCACCTTCCTTCTCTTCTGCTTTGTTACTGTGTGAATTTCTTATAGTTTTCTTTTTTCCTTTTTGTTGTCTTTTCGTTTATTGTTTTGCCGTATTAGTTAGTTAATTACTGTTCTGTACATCTGGTAGTGGCATTGTAATTTAGTTTAGACTGGGTCGATTGGAAGATATCGTCTTGGCGATAAATCGTTCAGCTTGTCAAAATTCAAAATTGAATTTATAAGTAATTAAGTAATTATAATTTTTTTTTACTATTATTAGTTATTTCACTGATAATTATAACAATGGTACAATTTATTTTTTTTTCGTTCCTTTGTATTTGTTTTTCTCTTTTTTGACAATAAATATTTGTTTATTATTATTATTCGGGTCTTTTTAATAAGATTATTTATTTTATTATTCGATTATTATTATTCGGGTCTTATTAAAAAGACCCGAATAATAATAATAAACAAAACAAACAAAAAGCATTTTTTATAATGCTGGATATAGTATACTTTATATAGATCAACTTCTTTAGATTTTTTGAATTTTTTAAATAAAGTTACATTAGAGAAATTAGTTTTATGTTTAGAGTTGTGCATGTGTTTAAAAACTGCGCAAGAATCTTTTTTATTGTATTTATTAAATGTAATACTTTGGTTACGACCTGTCTTACGAAAGTAATATCCCTCACAATTATTACAATATATAGAATAAATTCCACTAAGATCCTCCTTGTCTGTTTTATCCTTATTATTTATAAGTGTAGAGCTGAGTTTGCATTTGGAGGAAAATGCAGGAATTAATTTAAATTTAGCCAGATTTTTAGTAATCTGTCCCTAAAGTGATGAGTGAAACAGTACAGTTATATGTTTTTGTTTGTAATATTACAATGCGGATAGATTACATTGTTATTCATGTGGGCTGATGTGCTTTGAAAAAGATGTTTTATATTTCTTTAATATTATAATTATTATTAAGACCTATTTTTATAAGAGGGATATTCATTATGCGATTGAAGAAATATCTGAAGCTGGCGTGTTTGTGTTGTTGAGAGTGATAAGAGTTATTATTAGAGTTATCTTTCCTATATAGGGTGAGTCAATAGTGCGAGGATGGAAGATTGTGGCCTTGCTGTTGAAAAAAAAGTTTTGATGTCATTATACGTTACAGTCAAAGCTACATTGATTAATATTATGTTCAGCTATATAGAGAGTTTCACTATTCAACTTGCCCTACTCAACTTAATTTTTTGAATTGAACCATATGTATCCTCTTATATATGTTGATTAACTGTCTTAAATGTTACGTAATAAGTGCGTAAGTTTTTTTTAAATTTTGAGTGCACGGTTGTCAAGTTATTAATCATTTTGTAAAAATTTTTGAAAAATCATGTGACATTAACATTGAATATTAATTTGGTCTGGCAGAGTGGTTACCAGAACCGGTTAATTTATTAAAAACCTTATATTGTTTTAATGTATCAGAAGGTTTTATTAATTACCTTTCTTTTTTTGTTAATGCAAAAGATATTTCTAAACTGGTGCAAGTAAGGTTATTTCGTAAAAAAATAGAAAAGTATGGATATGTGCGCAGGTAATAGTATTAAGGAAACAACATTTCACCAACATGGTACAAAGAAAGCGATTGTTTTTCATGTTGCCACCTTTGTCCTAATCTGTACCCTACAACCGCTAATATTTATGTGGAATAGTATTGTGGATTTAAATTGAAGTCATGTAAGCGTTAATTTAATATTTAAATTCTTACAGTCACAAGAATAGTCAGCCACCTTAGCACTTATCACCACTTTGACATGCTTCTCTTTGTCATGCATATAAACAGGATCGATTGCAACAATATACTACTTAAGCGTAATTCAGTGAGAATTTTTTGTGTTCCTGAGGAAGAGAATGAACTGGAATGATGTGTATCACCTTGTGTTGAAGGACATCATCATGAAGGACATTTGAAAAACGCTAAAATAAAACCGGATCACACTGACCGATGTCATCGAGTCGGGAAAAAACCAACCAGTAAGATCGCAACACGTGCGGCGTAACCTGCTCGGCCTCGTGGTATTATTAAGTATTAAATTAATATATTATTAAATATTATTAAATTTACCAGCTATAAATGTCGACAAAGTGTCTTCAATAATAAAAAATACTTTAAGGGTGCCACATATGTGAATCGCGAGTATCTCACTAAAGAAACTTTAAATATTTTGATAATTTGCAATTGATAAATTCGGATACAAAATAAGGACCAAACAGTTTTGGTCCTTTGATGGCACTGTTTATACAGCTTTTAATGGGAAAGGATATCCTATCGTCAATTTTGATGATATTAATAATCTCTAGAATTTAGTATTACGGAATTGCTAGACCATTATCAAATTTACTTTCGTTCGTTTATTAAAATGTAAAATATTTTTAAGTTAAAATATAAACATAAAATGTAAAATATTTTTATATTTTAACTTTGTATTGTAACATCCTTAAAAATTTTAATTCGTGATTTTAATATGTTTGAATTTATATCAATTTAATTTTAATACATACCGAATACTATTATTAACGTAAAGAACCTTTCATTGTGAGTAAATTTAACATAATTTGTGATGGAAAATTTTGAACAACAGTCTTAATTGAACGATAACGCCTCTGAAGATGACTTTTAGTCGAAACATGAAAGGCAAAATTTTTATTAAATAAACCAGTAAAAAAGTACAGATTTTCACAAATTTTTAATTTAATTTCAGAATTCAAAGTACTTGCTTTCGGTTCATTTATGGTATCGTAAGCATGAAAATATATCATATACGTTGAAATGGGTGGGTTGCTGAATATATCATATCGGAGGGCCCTTCACTTTTTACCATAAGATTTTTGGGCCAGCCTTTACCATAAGATTTTAAGTACCAAATAAGACGTCCAGACGGTCACAACATTAATGTTAGGCAGGAATATTAGACTAGAAAGCTTCAAAAAAAGTATTACCACAAACCTTCCGTTTTCCTTGTTCTTCCTGTTCTATTCTTTCTATCTGTCAATTTCCTTCTTTTTTAGTTTTCTTGCTAGCCTGTATACATGTATTTTGGTTATAATTATATAAGTAATACCATAGTTGCGTAACAAGGACGGCCAATGAAAAACAGCACACCGTTGGAAATGCTGACTTGGCGCTCTTTAACCCATACCATTTTAATTAAGATTGTTTGAAGTTACACTGTATGTTTGGTTGGGTTAATAAACATTATTAACTGAGACAAAACTTTCTTGATATTCTCTCTGATTTTCTTTTATGATCTTCAGAGTCTGAAAACTTTTTTCATACTTGCAAAGTATTGTGTTTATTATTGCTTTACATCCATTTTTATGTTTTTTACATTATTAACTTAATTGATTCACGAATGTCCCTTTATCATTATGCCCCCTTGGTCTTGGTGCCCGATAACGGCCCCCAATGGCTTCATCCTAAAGCCACCACTGGACGGATGAAATGTTTTATTGGGGAAGAGAGATTAAATTCAAAAACCAAATTTGGATAGTTCTTATTTAATTGGGTATATTTTGTTTCAACAACAGACTGCTTTTGGGAATAGATGACCAGGTTATGAAGCAAACAGAAATTAGTTTTAGTCAATTAATCGATAATTTTTAATGTTTAGAATAACAAAATACTCGAGAAACATGTGCTATAATAGAAATGAATTGAAAAACTTTGCTGTGATTTAAGCTAACTTCCAATTTTTTTCATAAGTTGGAATTGTCATTCCATCTGCTGCTTTTTATCCTTTTTAATATCTGCAAATGTTTTTCTCGGAATTACTGAAATATGCGCTGCATTATTAATCGAAAAATTTAATATGTTTGAGTGATCGATAACAAAAAAACGGAAAAGTTTATGCACATGTTAAACCAGTACAGTTTGAAGTTGAAACAGTTACTCGTTTTTCTTTGATATTGTCAAATATAAATGATTTAAAATGAATACGCCACAAATTCATGTATCGAACATAGTTTAATCATTAAAGTATGTTTATTAACATAGTAAATTTAAATATTAATAAAAAATTCAATAACTTAAATTTAAACATTTTCCTATATGAGGCAACAGTTACGGATCATGTTGGTTCTATTATATGCGTGGCTACAGCCTTAATTATATAAACAATCATTAACTAAAAAAGTTATCAACTATGAAAAATTGACCATTTTTTAAGACAACTTTAACTGGCGGCACATAGAAACTATTGCAGATGCAGATACGGCAACAAATTATTTACTAGAATAGCAGATAATATAGAACAAAACACTGAAATTGAAGAGATTTGCAACAAAATGAAAAAACTAAAACCGCATAACTAATACGGAAAAGAGACAAGATGAAGTTAAATCTGAAATATGATTCTTCATAACTTGCACTTCAGAAATATAAAGAATACAGAATTTTCTTAGGAACACTGAAAGAAAAAATAAAATCTAAATATTATAAAGAACAAATACAAATTGTAAATAGAAATAATGGAGGATAATTATACTTAGAAATGTTAAACTTATTTCCTATGCAGAAGATATTGTTGCATTTGCAAAAAAAGGCAACCAAAGATTTCAGTGTCTACTAGCTGTAAATAAACTTATGATAATTATTTCTAAAAAAATGTATCAACATGTCACCTACCTTAGCAAGTCAACCAAAAGAACCAATAGTTTTGATGAGCCATGAAAACAATTGCAGTGATAGCTCAATTCAGGGTATCCTAAACTATTGAAAGTGTGAACAAAATCAAATATCTAGCCCCTATCTTGGATAGATAGGTAAAATATGATCCTTATATTACTGAAGTTACCATCAGAATAAAAATGTTCGTTGCAAAGTTTTACCTGCCCAGAAATGTTGCAGATATCTGTCTGCGTTGTCTGCGATTAAATTCTCAGTATTTTTGATCACTAATTTCTGTAATAAAAATTAAATTATCTCTCAATATTAATAATATAATAATGTGCCATATTTATTGGCAATATTTTGTTCGAAAGTTTTTAGAATATCAAATATGTTAAAATGATTCTTGTGTTGTTGGAATTTCTTCATTATTTTGGCGAAATTTGGATTATGCCAACTTTTATCGATCGGTCTCTCAAAAACATTTTATTTCGGAAGAGTTTATAACCTTCATAATCCTTTTAATTTCTACCTTCATCCAAATAAACAAGTATTTTAGAAAAAAATAATGAATCGATCACTGTCCTAATAAATGGCATCCAATGAAAAAAGAACGTTGTATTAACTAATTTTAGAATAATTAAGATAGATTAAAACTTTAAAAATTAACTTAATTACTTTAACAACTTGAAAATTTGCTGCAAATTTGATTATTGAATTCAAAAGGATAAAACGAGGACGTTTTCGTTCGAATCCAGAAAACGTACAAACAATTTCCTGCGTACGTGACCGCTTTACTTAATAGTTCCTTTTAACAAGAGTAAGAAGTTGTAAAACAATTATAATTTTTTTGTGCTTTCAATTTTTACAAATACAAATGAAAAATGATAAATCTATTGTGGAGGGGTATAAAAGTGTCATATTTAAATTACGACCGATGTCCCGATACAAATAAAATTCTGCGGTTTGCCATACATTGAAACCGTCAGAATTCGCACCGGCTACAACGAAAAATGATTAATATTCAAACGTCCATTGACATCAAATGCCAGCGTAACGCTCTAATCACGTTATAACGGTCGGGACTCGCAACGTTTGCACTAGAACATCCATGCCAGATCGCGCATCGCATCAGACATTGACGTCTAAATTTAATAGAGGTGCGGCCCGTTTAATATAGAATAAAATTGACGAGTTTCAATCCGATTAATGACTGGATCGAATTGACAGTAGTGAACTCGGTTTTCATTCATTCGATGATTTAAGGTCTATTCATATAACATCAATGATAATAATTTACATACAAAAAATATTAGATATAAAGCACGCGGTAGACAATGAGTCCATAAATTCAAATCGAATGGTTATGCAATAGAATTATTCTGGAATAATTATTAATCTTTATAGTGCTTTATGTATCAAACCACCAAAATGATTTTTTGTCGAACAAGTCTGACTGAGAAGACTTCGTTAGCATTTTGCTGACGTTTTTTACATAATATTCTGCCGCTCATCGCAAAATTTAAGGACTGTGGAACCTTGGTATACCACCATAATCATTCTAAATAACCCAAGGATGTTTAACTACCTCGGAGGTGGTAAGTAAAACTACTGGTCCTGGCGAGCCAGTACTCAGATGTTCTTATCTAACTAGGTGTTCCATCAAAAGCTGCTATTGGGCTTTATTACAATACACTCATTGTATGGCGTTATATCTTTATGTAGGTGTAGGAATTTTAATAATGTAAAAGGGTGTTAAAAGACCACCTCTTTTAATAAGGTTGGACAGTTGGGATGTGTTAGTAAACTTACTATTTTGGTATGTTACACAAGTGAACCAACTGATGGATAGTTCACTCTTTACTGGAAAGATGTTCTTCGCATCACAAATCCACACCTTCCATATTTATTACATATTTAGTCGGTTTCGAAGGGACGTATAATGTGAAGCATGTGCGCCGTGGATATGTGCAATATTTGCCCATCAATAATGAAATTCGCTGATGGCACATACACGCGCTCCAAATTGATTAGCATTATCCATAGGTCGTCGATAGTTGCATATCTACTCAATGCCTCACGATGCGGTCATGTATTTCCGTTGTCAAACCGAATGTAGCGTATGAGTAGTTTGCAGCGATTGGGGTAAAGAGTTGGTTGTATGTTCGAATAGAACATACCAGCAAATAATAATAATATTAAGATCTTGTACATTTCATTGGTAGTAAGAAATATTCACGGTTGTCCTTCGACAACTTCTTCCTCTTCATCATTGTCAATGTCCCCCGCAACATTAGTCGCAATGTGTAACTCTTCTGCAGCATTTGACACCGGTTCATGAGGCGGGATATAGTCTACCAAAAGGCTTAATACTGCTTCTCGACGACTTAATCTACTTTCAGAACACAGAATCTGCTTTCAAAAGGCTTAATCTGCTTCCAAGAAGACTTTATTTGCTTTCAAAGACTTGATAATGGTTCTAGATAACTTGATTCTGTCTCGAGAAAAGTTGATAT
This sequence comes from Onthophagus sagittarius, assembly GCA_036711965.1. Taxonomy (NCBI): domain Eukaryota; kingdom Metazoa; phylum Arthropoda; class Insecta; order Coleoptera; family Scarabaeidae; genus Onthophagus; species Onthophagus sagittarius. The sequence continues at coordinate 53,094,060 of JASERS010000001.1, forward strand.
TGCTTGCAAAAGACTTGAAATGCTTCCAGAATTCATATTGAGAATGATTAATGCAAAGACACAACTGGTATTTATGGAGTATATTGATATTATTGGTTAAAACACATACAGGACAGAGGATAATCTCACAGCGAAACTGTATTTACCAAAAAACCAAATCCAGTTTCTAATTGATCCAGAAGTAAATCTAGAAGACTTGCAATGAATCCAGAAAATTTGCAATGTCTCAAAAGAAGACTTGATACTACTTCTAACAGATTTGAAGTACTTTTAAAAGACTTGATATTCCCTCTAGAAGACTGGAAATACTTCCAGAAGAGAGACTTGAATATTCTAGAAAGAAATCCAGATGGATCTGATATTGTTTTTAGAAGAATTGATATTGCCTCCAGAAGACTTATAATGACTTGATACTGCATTTAGAAGTTTTGAAATCCTTCTACATAACTTAATACTGCCTCTGGAAGACTTGACATTGCTACTAGAATGATATTGCTTTCAAAAGATTTAAAATGCTTCTAGAAAACTTGACACTGCTTCTAGAAGTATAGGAGTTTCTAAAAGTAATATGCTTCCGAAAGAGAACCCATACTAAATCGTTAATCGTTTGATTTGTACTGAAATTATCATTTTCTATTAATTTTGTAATTTTAATGTACTCTTAAGGTCATTCCTTCCAATTGAAGAATCCCAGTATTAGCATCTGCTACTAACGGTTTTGTGGAGAACACGTACGATATTTTGAATTTTGTTATACCTTTTCAGATCTAGTTCAGGCTTGTTTAGATAGCCGTCATACATATTTTCAAAAATCGGTGACTGTGCTACAGCCAACCTCTCGAAAGTCTAGAAAATTATTCACTCCTGCTTAGAATAGTAAAAATGCAACACAAAGTGATGTTACTGTATACAGTCGGCAAACGTGATTAATCGTGTTTGTGCAGGTTTTGATAACAGATTACATATGTTTCCCATACACTGAACGGACGAGCTTCATGAGGCTCAGTAGGTATACCTTGATACATAAACAGATCAAGTTTCTTCTATAAATTCACTGCAAACAATGTTCAGCTAGTTTTGTTACGTTCAGAAAATATTAGCGGTAGTTGGCATAAAATATTTCGACGGTCAAAGCTAAGAAAAAGAAAAAAGATCATAGTCGCACATCCTAGGGTTAAACAGAGAGACAGTGTTCTCGGTAGAGTATTGGGTTGGTATAAATCATTCAGGCGAGTGCTCGACCTAGTATCATAGCGAGATAGTCACTCGTGTCCTGTTTTAATTACTGGACGGAGTGCTACGATACTCTCTCGGTCATTTTGCTGTCTTGCCACTATATTCGTTACGAGTGGCCGAGGCTTAAAGTAAAATTAATAAAAGTAACTTATTCATTTAAAGAAATTAACAAAATCAATCAATTTCTTAAATACGTCGCAAGAAAAAGAGGTAACATAAATGTCATCTTAATTATCAAGGAAAGACCAGCCCCAATATTGTGAACTACTGTACAAGGTGTACTTCTTAAGAAAATGTTTCTTTGTCGCCTATTCGCTACCAATTAATTGTCAAACCCTTCTAATTGCATATATTTGTTAACTAAGTCTGTTCAAAAGTAACTCTAGTCTTGTCAAGTAAGAAGACTGTCCAGAACAACACCCAAATATTACACCCTTTCTCCTTGGATATCGTGATGAATTCGACTATTTAATTATCAAGTAGATGTTGGACTTTTCATTATTTGTAACAAGTTTATTGGTAGAGTTAGATATAGATGTGCAAGTTCTAAAGTCTTCACTATCTAGATGTTCCTTCCTTCCATCCGAAACTACCGTTACTGTATTATACACAAACAGAAGAGTAAGGCAATCAATTCTAATGGGTAAGTCATTAACACAGACTTGACGTTGTCGGACAACATATTGGCGGCTGGTTGCCTTACGGTAGACACACGGGCCACATATTATATTTTAAATAATGATTAGTGCTGTATACCACTGGTTGAATTTTAATCAGATAATCGGCCAAACACGTATTGAACGCTACAGCTCACATAGGGGTATTTGATACTAATTGCTGATTAAATTTTTGGTGTGATTTTATGTATTTAAAATCATTAGTAAAGATTGTAAAGCGTACATAATATAAGTATAAATTATAATTAATAATTCAATCGTTTCTTTGGAAAAGGCTTCGATTTCTTTTTCGGTAATGGGCGTATACTTGTCAATAGAAGGTCCAAACTCAGCAGTAAACGATTTATAATATCTCTATTGCATACCTCTCATGAAATTGTTTTGCAAAACCTAGTCGATATGTTTGAATATGTTTATTTCTGGCTTCAGTAACTTTCTCCGAAAGTTGTCCAATCGATAACAATGCATGCGAAATGATATCGGAACCATGAACTAAAACTTTCTGCATAGTTGATGACATCGAGTTCCACCTGTATGAACTTATGCATATACAGTTTAACTGTTTCTATCGCATATTTTTCATATTTTGAAATTGGTATTGATTTCATATCAGCAATGTTTATAATAATAATGTAATAATAATCAATGTTTTGTCTACTCTGGTCATATCGTCAAAATCTCCTGGTAGTAATTCCGAAATTTACTTTTGGAACATACAAAAGGAGTCTCCTTATTATCTCCATTCTAATATTTTTTGAGTATTTTTTATCTTTTATCTTCATCAGATCTTGCTTGCCAATTTAGAATTGGATTTCTATACGATAAATGAAGAATCCACTTAAACATGGAAAACGGATATTTTTACATGGAGAACAGACAGATAGAGAGAAGACAGATATGCCTAGTTGTAGTGAAGCTGAGTCTACTTCATTCTTTTCTAGTAGGTTGTTGAACTCTTTCGATTTTTGACCGCAAACATAAAAGCATATCGTTGAAACTGTGTTAGTTACAGCATTACATATCTTCCCATTAAGAATTGTAAATAATAATGTGTGACTAGCTATATTATATATCCATCCATCCAGTTTTTAACAATATATGAGTTTTTTATTTAATTATTTATTTGATTATTTATATATTGAGTTTTGCCATATTATTTTACCATATTTGACACTTACTCTGAATGGTACAATTGAGCTCTGAAAGTTGTTTTCATTAAAATCAATTTCATTTTTGAAGTTTTGTTTAAATTGACTTTGCTAGGATCTGTCACAGCCCCATTTGGAAACCAACTCTAAATTAATGCCATCTTCTTCATTACATAATTCAATAACGTTCTTCAGTTACTGACATAGTCGTGAACTTGTATAGTCTAGTATGGCTTGAAGTTTCACTTCAGATATGTGAATGTTACATAGAATACCTCGGGATTGACTTGTCTACATTTTTTACAAGATTATATCGTCTTTTTGTAAAATTTCCCTCCACAAACAGTGATCGATCCAGTTCTGATCATCTGTAGAAAAAAGTTTCGGAATGTTATATAGTTTAGTAATCGACTTAAGCAATTTAGATGCTCTTCCTGGTGATTTGGTTATTTCTTGCAATGTGAGAGAAGCATCTACATTACCGCTGTCAAATTCATTTCTGTTGCGTGTAACAGTTTATCAGTATCGGTCACTTCGCGGAACTTTTTCCGTTTGCTATACTTTGGATTCAATAAATGATTTTGTTGGTCGTTCAACAGATTGCTCTAAAGCTGATATCTGCTTTGGTAAAATAACAACACCTTGTAACCAAGTGCTATTCTCGGTTTCAAACACATCTCTTTTAATATGAATAGCAATCCATTTCTTCTTAAAATCTGATTGAAAATGAGAGAGTTTCTATTTGAGTATAGAATGTGTACATTTGGCAACACTAAACAAATAATCTTCCAAAAATTCGAGCTTTTTCAAACTATTTAGCAGAATGCTCAAGTACAATGTCACACAATAATTTCTTGGTAAAGGTCTTTAGATTTCTTGAACAACCTAGCACAAAATAAAAGTTGTTAGAATAAGATAGGATACGATTCATATTGATTAAATGGTATAATTATTCTAAAACCGTAACATATCTGTACTATAAACTATGTATTTTAAAAAATTCTTTAACAAATCCACAACACAATATTAACATAATCGAACTTTGAAGTTCAGCCTTCATGATGTATACACGTAGTGTTTGAAACAATTTATAGATACATATTATATACTGTGTACTTATAACTTCTTATGCAATCGGGTGGGAAACGAAATTCGGGGAACTTCCGCAACTTTTTTTTCTGATCTCCATAAATAGTATGATAGTATATTTTACGACTTTATAAACAATTTCAGACGGACGTACTCGGAAGTATTACAAAAATATGAATTTACGAAATAAGTTGAAGATGTAGGCATTTTTTAAAAATTTAATAGCAAAAAGTAAAATGTATAATGGTTTATACATTATAGGAACCAGTTATAATTTCAATAAAATACATACCTTCACTATCTCGGCTCATAATGCGATTTTTCGAAAATGATACAATTACTCACATACATTTGTTTGAAAATTACAGTTTTTCAAAATGGAAACGCTAAACGGCGAAAATCAAAGCAATCTTAAAACAGCCCGAACATCTTAGCTGCTCTGGTCATTAATATAGATAATAAAGAATACAGGCCCAATAAAGCGGCGCTAAGGCACTCCATGAGTCTGTTTAATTGATTCCATTCCATAGGCGCCGGTTTTTGAAAATACGAACGGGTACTGAAAAAAAAAACTGAATTGGATATAGATTCAAACAACGATTGGCAGCTCTCCAAAAAAAAGCGTGAATTGGAAAAATAAAATAAACTAAACAGCACTTCCAAATGATTTTTTTTTCAAAATTTTAATTTTTGAAAGTGATAACTTCAATCCAGATAAAACCATTAATAGTTTTTGATAATTGTCCATGTTGCAAGTAAAAATGGATAAGTAAATAAAAGAGAATAATTGAACCATGAACTTGCAAAATTTAATGTATGTCGAAAACTACACAAAAGAATCGACATTCAATATAACATCACTGAATACTCGCTGTAATAGCAAAGCTAACAGATAAAATCGCAGATTAAAATATTGAACATTTGTTGTAATATGTAAAATTGCCGACCGGATTTACATGCTTTTGCATATTTTGCATATAACTTCATATTTTTATCGCATATAAATTTAGTTAAGAAAAAACCATACAGTGTCGTCCCTAGATATTTGGCATCCCAGGGTTGGGTTGGACGGTACGAAACGAGTACGCTTCTTTTCATAAATAATTTAAAAAGATTCCTGTTCTAGGTCTAGTGCTAGTTCTAGTTTTACTTCAATTGCAATATACAGGGTAGCCAAATCAGTTTGTAAAGTACTCTATTTCAGAAGCTATTCATTGTAGAGGCCTTCGTTAAAAAGAAACTCTTCAGATGTGCGGATAAACTCAATCCAGCCCAACCCAGTAAAACTAGAACTGACGCTAGAGCTAGAATCATCCGGGCCAATTTTATTTCGTTTTCTACTACCGTGGCATCCAGGTCGCGTACTATCAGGGTTGTAGTCCTGCCCATAGTTTCTTTCATTTCAGCGTTATGTTCAAGACACTCTGCTATCTTTTTTTAAATAATTCACCCGCTCCTTGTTTGCGTTCCGTTACTTCGATTTTAATATGTCCCGATTTTGTTTTGTATACACTGTCTATTTTCAGTTCATTCTCTCTTATTTTTATGTTCTGCTTTAAGCTTTTTAACGTTTGTTTGTAGTTTTTCCCCACAGGTGGTGTAATTTTTATTTGTTTTTTATTCAATATCTTTTGTATAGCCTGTGAAGTCCTTCTGCCTGCTTCCATAGCATCTGCATAGCTTCTCTTTTTGTTTGCTTCCTCCTCATCATCTACAATTTCTACTTCCAATTTATAGTCCCGATTTATATATTCTAACATCATGGCCATCTCAAGTTTATTCCGCTCGCCTGTATCATATATTGTGATTTTATTTTCCTTATATTCGCTTAACCTCTTGATTATATTTTCAATCGCTGCGTAATTTTCCTCAGTTGTTTTTATTTCTACATTTCCGTCCTTTATCATGGTTTTAACCCCTACTATATATACATTTTTTTGTTTTGTTTGCCAATTTCTTCTTTGTTTGTTATAATAGTAGTGCCCTGTTGGATGTTTATCCATTCTCCATCTTTCATTTTCCTTCCTTTAAGGTTGGTTATGCGCACCTCTTTGTCTATAACATCTTTTAACCTGTAGTTCTCATGTATTTCTTCCTTGTTTACGTCAATGGGAACAATTATATTTTGTTTGGTATCGTCGTCTCTGGTTGGTTTCACCAATTTAATTGTTTCGAAAACACTAACACTCCAATCAAAGTTTCTAATTTTTGTGAATTCTCCGTAGCACTTGTCCTCTTGCAGACCTTTGATGATTAGAGGGTATTCCGCTTTTCCCTTACTATTCTCGGTTTGCGATCCTACTTCCCTTCTAGCGGTGTTCGGTTTTCGGCTTTCCATCTTTATCTGATCTCATCTTCTAGAGATTTTATCTTTCGCTCTAGTATGTCAAATTTACTATCATTTTCCACGGTCACATCAGCTTGCGCTCTTTGTAGTTTCCTAACTAACGATTTTAGTTCTTTTATTGTGGTCTTTATTGGGACTACTGTATTTTGTTATATAAGACCTATCAGCTTATCCATCTTCCTTATCAAATCTGTTATGATGTCGTTTGGGCTTTAGACAGCGACATTACCGCTGTCTTCCCCTTTTCTATTTCCTCTTTAGTTTTTTCAACTCAATGTTGAAATCTGCTGAAAAATCAATGTTGATCTGACAACAAACGTCAGATCAACCAGTTTTCTAGTTTCTACTGGTGTTTCTAATGACTTAGATCGCATTGCGCCTGGTGGTGATCCCGCCATTTTACTACTTCTTCCGAAGATTTGCTCAACAATTGGTATATATCCGAATTCCATAGTCATAACCTTTTTCCTAGCTGCGTCTGGTGTTTGGTCTTGGTAATCGTGTGGGGTCGACCGCTCCCCACGTGTGGCCCGCGGCATTGTTTGGCCGGTGGACCCATCCGAGGCTTCATGTAATTTCTCCATTAACCCATAGTTGGAGCTGTCTGGCGTCTACCTTACGTCCCATTTTAGACCTATTGGCAGGTATACATTTACACACACTTAACGTTTACACCACACTACACTTAACACTAAACACTTAGTCTCGTGTCCCCCGTATCTCCAGACAGGGGCTGCTCATGGGGTGTCACCGTCCGGATCCCCAGTTTTTTAAGAAGGTATTCTCCTCTAACTCTGGTACCGCGGGCTCGCTACACCCGTACCCGGTAAAGAAACCAGGCCCCTGCGGGCATTGAGGGGCGTTGAACATGGTTTTTGATTCTCACCTTCTATTTCCATTGGAAAATTAAAGTTGCTATATAAATTACTGATGTATGAGTGAAAGTTATTAAGATCATTTATGTCATATATTCCATATACATGTATATAAAACATCATCCACATATCTACTCCAAGAAACAATGTGTTTCAAAACAGACTTGACCAAGTTAACGAGGTTTGTTTTCAACATTGGAAGACCATCAGAAAGAGAATCAAATTCATTATTGAAGTAACAGTAATTTTGAGAAACAATATGTTAATAATAGTATTGAAATCCTTAATATTATCATTATTATTGAAATTGGAATCAAATAAATTGGAAAGTAATTTAATTGTAAGCAAAAACATGGAAAATAATTAGATACATCAAATGAATCTAATAAACAATTATCCACATTTACATTTTTGGTTAGATCTGTAAACTGATTTCAGTTTTTAACAGAAAGAAGGTGTGAAGTCATTTTGTTTAAAAATATTAGAGAAAAGTTGATAACTTTACTTGTTGGGGAATTGCCAAAATTACTTGTAGACTTGATGCCTAATCCTTCTTTAAGTTTAGGTAAAGTATAAGTCTATGGTAAGTTAGGTTTTATATCTTAAAAATAAGTGGCTTAAAACTTTTTATATAACGCACCACGCTTTGACTTCTCCTCAATTTTCTAAACAACAAGTTTCAAAATTTTATAAATTTAACTTCACATTTCATGTTTCGGCTATTTTACATGTTATAACAAATGTTATATCATTTGAAATAGTATTAAATAAATATATAAAATGAGCCAGCATTTCAAGTATTCAGGAATCAATATAAAATCTTCTAGAAGCAGTATTAGGTCCTCTGAAAACAGTGTCAAGTCTTTTGAAAGCAATATTTTAAAAGCTGTATCAAGTCTTTCGAGAGCAATAGTAAATCTTCTGGAATCATTTCAAGTCTTCTAGGCACACGTCAAGCCTTTTGGAAGCAATTCAAGTTTTCTAAAAGTATTTCAAGTCTTTTGAAAGCAGTATCAAATATATCAGAGGTAGTATTGAGTCTTCTGGAAACAGGTCAATTATTCTTAAAGCATTTAAAGTCTTTTGGAAACATCTCAAGACTTCTGGAAGCATTTTTTTATTTCAAAGCAGTGTTAAGCCTTGTAGAAGCTGTATAAAGTCTTCCGGAAGCATTTCAGGTCTTCTGGAAGCAGTATCATGTGTCAATTCAAAATACGTCCTCTGCAAAAAACCGTTTACAGCAGATGCTGAGATTCAATTGGCAGGAGAAAACTCACTACTACATTCAAATTAAAAAAATAATTGATTCATCCGTATTAATTAATTTTTATACATAAAAATTAATACATCAAAAGCTTTCGAGATTTAGTTTGATAAGATTAAGTAAAATTCCATGAAAACTATAACATTCCAGCTTGCTGAAAAATCTCATGACTGAGAAATCTCATCACTGGTTCGAAGTGACTTCGAAAGGTTCTGTTGTGTTGAGTTTCTGAAGAAAGTTGCAACATGGCATCCGAAACGTCAAACATTTTTTCAAAAAACGGACGGCAAAATCCGAAAGTTCCTAGTTTTAGATCTAGTGTTAGTCCTACTGATAGTTCTAGTGTTAGTTCTTATTTTAGTTCAGTTAACACCGGTCGTGAAAACCTTCGCACTTATAGTATGCTAGATAATTTTCTTCAGTTTCACAACGTTCGTAAACCTATTCAATCGGTCTCTGAAAGGGATTTACCATTGATTTAGCTTTTCTCAACCCATATTGCTCCTCAATGAAATATTTATTATTATCAAAAAATTTTGTTATTCGGAGTGCTATGATTTTTCGAAAATTTTAGAAAAGGCTGGCTTTAGAAATAATAGCGAATCAGCCTTTTTAAGAATTGGTGTAATGTTGGCAAAAGAAAAAGTGGAGCTTTTATGAAAAAGTGGAGCTCAGAAAGTGGAGCTTTTATGGTGTTTGCTGTTTCTTTCAAAAGACGGATACTCATTCCGTACACATCTTCTAAGCGTTTGTTTTGAAATGATTTTATGTCTCTTCATCTTCAGCATTTGTAAGAAAAAAAGAATAAGAAATGTTTTTTTAGAATTTTACATAGATAATCTTCAGGTTGAGTTTGGGTAAATTATGTTACTGTTTCTAAAAAACTGAACATTATTGTAGAGTATAGTAGTTGTTATGAAGTTACGTTCCATTTTCTTTATGTAGAAATTTTCACAATCTCCACATTTGATTTGATAAATGCTTATTGATAAATACTTTCTTCTTCTTCGAATGTATGTTTATTATTAATCACAATTTTACTTATTGTAACTTTTTCGGCTTTGTTTGAAGTTAGCTTGTATTTTAGACAACTTTATTATTTTGCTAATAAAGATGTCTTTATTAAAACGGGTACGAATTGCCCTTTGCAAAAGGTAATTTAAGACTGCACTCTGTCGGTAGTGTACTATCTATGTTGGTGGGCTTTTTAAAGATATCAAAATCTATGGAAAAATTGTCATAGTTTCTGTGTAATGTCAATTAAGCTTACGATCTATTTCCACTTCCATAGTAAACTTTAACCAATAATGGCAACCAATAATGTTACATATATTCTTAAAAACTACCAATTCAGCAGGATGACCTTCATATATTATGAGGATGTCATCTATATACTAATAATTGAACTGTATGTCACTGGTGAATAATTCAAAAATTCCCCAGAAAAGTTGTTTTTCCAGATTATATTTTTTCAACATGATCTAATGTCTTCAATCTCTTTAGAAATCTTGTAAATTTTAGTTTAGAAATTGATTTAACCCCTTTTGCAACGTTAGCAGAATTAACTACCTTTATTCTTCACTGCGATTGTCGATATCGTCGTTCTCGGAATACGGTACGCAAGATTTAAATCTTGAATGCAAATGCCACCTTCATATTTCTTAACAATCTCCTTTCCCATCTCAATTGTGATTCTGGTCATTAAAATTTATAATCAGAACTGAAATCGCGAAGTCTAACAGATTTAGTACATGGAAAGGACTGTACATACACCATCTCTCGTTAGCAACACGTATTCTTATTACTTATAAGAGTATTCTTATTATACTTAAGTATTCTTATTAAACTTGTTCAAAGATGATGCGTATTAATGAATTAAATTCATTAATTATCTTATAAACATGTTTAAGTGATTAATAAAGAAATAAATATATACACGAAAATATGTACTTAAAAATGTTGCAAAATTCGGAACATTTTGTGTCATGTATCGAATAAGTGTCTTATATGGGGCAAAATTCGTTTCGTTAAAAGCGGACATATTCCGAACTACGTATTCTAAAGCAGTCCTATACAAAGGTTCTATTGTATTTTACCAGTACTGTCAAAAATGGGATATGAATGTTTTATTTTGTCAATATACCTTAGTAAAGATTGATTAAGTATAATGTTCGATAGCACAAGAGAGAGCACTGCTTTCAAGTAGGAGGTTTCAGGTTCAAATCCAGCTTCGTGTTACGGCTTTTTTAGTATTGACAAGAATTTGCGGGAGGCAAAGTAGTCTACCTGCCGCAAGTAGAGGCAAATAAACTACTTCACTTTCCGCAAATGGATATCGTTAAGTATTTTTTTGCCTGACGATAAAATTTATTACCGGAATTTTATTATGTACTTTTCTTATCAATTTGTATCATAATCTCAGGTATTTTCGAAGCAATCAATATTAAAACTAACAGTAGACTTATTAGAAACCTTCCAATTTAGCCGAGCTTCTCCTAAGACGACTAAATCCGATTAGTTGTAGTTCTAGATCCAGTGTTAATTCTAGTTTTGTTTCAACAAGATTACAATAACCTAGCGCTGAAAATCAAATAAAACTAAGGCTAATATGTCTAGAACTAGAAATATTCGGGTTAATACTACGTGTAGTAATAAATCGACTGTTAGTTTAACAAAAACATACAACTTTAAAGTGAACAAGACCTAAAACTGAAATGATATATATTTATAAGTGTAAATTCACAAATACAGCTAGAAATTAGTTCACCATTAATATAATTGAAACAAAAATACAATGTGGGCGTAAAAATCGAATCTCACACACGTGTGTAGAGTTTTAACGCACGCACTAAATAATTGAATTAAACTATAACACGCATTATGACAAACGCCGAGATAAGTGTGAAATATTTCGACCACCCCTATGCCCTATGCTGTAATCTCTCCTTCGAAAATTTTAGATAGACTCACAAGTGCATTGACGACACGTAATATTTTCCAACTGTATTTGCTATTATTGGCACAGTAATATGATGATCCGTCTTTCTTGTCGTTAGAAATTCGTGATACATGTTGTGTGTTAATATATATGTTTACAATGTGATACAATATGTGACAAAAGTCAAAACTTTAGAAATCCATATTTATATTAATCTATAAAAAATGCGGTAAAGCATGTTACATTTTTTCATATGTTCAAATTCTTGAACATTTTCGACTCTACAGTTTTCTTTTTATCACGAGATAAACAAAAAGTACACTTTCTTTCTCAAAAAGTATCCAACTAACAAATTTTAAATTTGAACAGGTACTAGGAGGATGTAATGAATCCTGAATCCTGAATAAAATATGCCCCTCATATTTTATTTTAACGAATCTTCCTACATTTTCGTGAAAATGCACGTTTTATATGTAAACGGTTGGATGAATTTCAAAACAGTTTTATTCAAAATATGTTAAATAATAGCATTTGTTATCTATTTATGAATGCTATATTTGTTTTTGAGCGGTGTACAGGAATTGTGAATTTAAAAGAAACAGAAATAACTCATGCAAGAATGGCGCCTTTATATTATAATACAAAGGTTCTATAGGGATATAAATTTGAATGAAATCCCTTTTAACAGCATGCTTTATTACTGTATTGAGAAGCAAATCGCATTAAAAAAATAGATAAAACTTTGAAAAAGTAAAAATGCGAATCAACAAATATAATTATTTGACATTCCAATCGTTCTCGACCCATCACAACCCAATCACGTTTTACTAAAGAGGGAATTTCCACGAAACTATATGCAGTATCGAAATAAGAACATATGCTATCCATTAAAAACACATCATTCTATCATCTATTCAATGTTGTTTTGTTCATGGTTTTTGTTTTCGTTAGATAGTTTTTGAGGAAAAAAGTGAAATGTATAAATTAGCTGCCTTAAAATATTGTGTTATTCTATAGTAAAGATATAGGTTTCTTAATTTAACTTGTGATAAAAGCAAATCGCGGAATCGAATATTTTCAAATTCACATGTATTACGGAAAAATGTTCAGTGATTACGACGAACTGTTCCGCAATTTATTGTATCAAGTTGTTTACAAAGATATATTTTTCTAAACATTTAGGACGGATAATAGATACTGTATGCAAACGGTACATAGAAGTATAAAAGAGAAGTACAATAGAAGTATAACATAGTATATAGAAGTATACAACTTCTTGATACCTCTAATGTAGTTTTTCTTAAGCTTACCATTGCTATGGACCACTTACAATATTTAAACAATCTGGTAGACCTCCGACAAATGCTGCTTATTTTGGATGAATACGTTAAACTGTAAAATTATTTTAAACATCGAAACACGGTTTGCTTGGTTGATGTTTGTTGGTTCCGATATTTAATTTGTTTTACAATTAATTTTGACAATCCCGTACAAGGATATCTAACAGTAAACGATGCCAACAAAGACGTAGCTCTCAGTTTTTAAATTATACTCGTAATATTACTTTAGTTCTTAAATCAATCTAGTCATCTTCGGTAAATCTTCATAATTTATGTTGTTGAACATAGGCGCCGAATACGTGGTGTTTTGGATACAAAAAACTATGAATGGTTCTGCACCCATTCATAGTTTTTTACCCATACGAATTTCCCATTTATTAATGATTTAATTTTCATTGATGTTGACAATACTGACAACATCAACGCTTCTTACGAAATTCCCAGTTATTAAGTTTTTTTTTCAATTCAGTCCAAACATCTCATGAAGGAAGTCCTTTTTTTTAGTTGAGAGCACTTACATATTTTCTAAAACCGGTGTCTAATTTGTTTGAATACAATTATTGCCGGACTTTGCACCAGAGTTGGGTAATTGCTAGTCAAAAAGCAATTAATAATTACAATTACTTTTTTACGAGTAATTTATAATTGTATTTAAGTACTTTTTTATTGAAGTAATTTGGAATTGTAATTGTTCCAAATTCCCTGTTGGAATTGTGATTTCTAATTATATTATGCAATTACTAAAATCAATTACTCTGTTTGAATGGCAAAATTAAAAAATAACATGTTCATTACGATAATAGAGGACCGTTTCTATAATATTTACCACTAAAAAAAATTTTAATTAAAGATTAAATTACTTTTAAGTATATTGTTAAATTAATTTTTGGTTTGCAGAAGATGGGCGAAGATCTTTAGTGCATTTTTCACTCCACCACTAATCGTCTATCATTCGAGCAAGAGTTGTTGATCAGTCATGAGCACTTTTTACCGGATGACATCTTTCAGCTTGTCCAAATTTTATGATGTTTCTGATCAGTCCACGAAAATACTGGTTGGGAAAAGACTCAAACGACAAATGACGGTTCTCAAAAAAGATCGATGAAAAAAATTCAACAATTTCATTCAAAACATTCTACCAGCCGTGTTTTCAGTTTTAGAAACACTGTTTATTCTTTAATTGACATTTTTTGAATATTTGACATGAACATTTTGTGTGCCAACAGTATTTGGTATTTCCGAAACAAAATCAAATCCTATTAATAGTTTCTTGCCCTTTACAATAAAAATGTTTTCTTTAAGATTTTACATTTTGTCCAATAAAGAATATTTTCCGCCAACAGTTTTACAAGCAGTATTAAGTTTTCTAGAAGCAATATCAGAGATTTTGGAATCATTGTAAGTTTTCTAGATACAGTATTAAGTCTTTTGGAAGCATTTCAAATCTTCTGGAAGTAATATCACATTTTGTAAAAGCATTATCATGTCTTCTGGAACAGTTCAAGTCTTCTAATGGCAATATAAAGTGTTCTGGAAGTATATAAAGTTTTCTAGAAGCAGTAGCAAGTCTTCCAGAGGCAGTATCATATCTTTTGAAAGCAGTTCAAGCCTGTTGAATTCCATGTCAAGTTATCTGAAAGCTTTTCAAGTCTTTTAAAATCAGTATCAAGTCTTCGAAAGGCTTCTGGAGTCTTCTGGAAGCAATTTAAATCTTCTTGAAGTAATATCAATTCCTCTGGGAGCATATTGATATAATCTTTATAAACGAAAGGTGAAGATTAGTAATGTTTTCGAACCAGGATTGGAGTAAGATTCGTGTTCTTAACAGTCTACACGTAAAAAGGTTTCAGGAAAGATGTCTAAAGAAAAAAACAAAAACAGTAACTTAAAGTCACACTGAATCGTTAAAAAAGTAGACACACTTTTTTCATACATAAGTTCCCTATTCATGGACGAGATCACATATGATTTCTTACTATGGGGTCTCTACAGAACCATGTGTACACTCTTAAACAACTCTTAAACTACGCAATTTGGATAAGTTAAGCATCCTATCCTACATATAATTACTCAGCCCTGCTTCGCACCCATGTCCCCTAATTAAAGTTTTCTCTTTCAACATGTGTCGACATGTGTCGGCATAATCAAGTATCAAATTTAATACTTGACAAAAGCTACTTACCACTCCATATTCTGTCCATATTTTTACCCAAATAAAATCTGTGGTTTTCATTTTCCACCTCATTTGATTTCATCTTCAGGTTCAGTTTCAGTTTTTCGGAATCTTCACCATTTAATGAAAGTATAAGTAAAATCCACAATATCTTCTTCGTCATCACATAATATATGTGCTGCTATATCTTCTAGCTTATCTTGGCGGAGAGTCTTAAAATTTCCAGCATTTCTATTCCTATATAATATCTATACAGGATACAGTTATTTCGTTTCTTATTTCAGTACCTTACTCGCAATAAACGTAAAACATAAACAAAAAACTCATAAGAGGTTAGAAACGCACAGAAGGTAAACCAGAAAAATTGGTATTTAGATGGCAATACGTTTTTGACTAAGTTAGTCTATTCTCACTTCGATGATGCAACCTAACATAGAATATGATGACAGCTACCGACATTGTAAAATTTAATTACACGTAAAATTTTCGTAATAATTGAATATATTTCAAGTATACCTGTACTTCTCAAAGTCCTTTTAACGTATACTGGAACGGATTCTGCCCAAAGTGTTCAAAGTTATTCAATGAAAAAAAATGGAAGCAATTCTTATTATAAGCAAACCACTGCAAAAAGCTTATTATTCTATTAGTTTAAACAAAAAAAAGCATACAATTTATAATAATTTCTGTGATCCAGTACAAGCTCGTTAATCCGGAATTCACTAATCCGACACGTCCGGTAATCTGGTATTTTGAAACTCTTATATTCCCACGGTTTTACGCACCCATATCAAAATGAAAGGTAAAACACAAAATGCTAACTCTAGGTCAAAAAATGGAAATTTCGAGAAAATTGGATTACGGTGAAAGCGAGATGAAGTTGGCTGGTGAATGCAATATCGGACGTGCGACAATTTACGACCTAAAAAAAGGATCGTCACAAAATTGAATGTTGTGTTAACCAAAGTGATTTGAAAATGAGTGGTCGTCAAAGTATAAAAAGAGGAAAAAATTCACTTATGGGAATGATATACATTCTTGGTTTCTTGAAGAACATCACGGTAAGGTAACGACTCTCACAGGAGGTAATGTACAACAAAAAGCTTTAGTTTTTTACGAGAAAATCTATAAGAATAAGGAATTTAAAGTGCCGGCTAGTTTCAAAAATTTAAAGTGAGATATTTAATTAGAAAATTGATCGTAACAGGAATAAACTGAATCGGACAATTCAGGAGAAAGGTGCATGATGCCGATGAAAATGAAATGGTCTGGAAAGTTTAAAAAAACAAAACATACATTTCCAGAGAAGAGCGAAAAGCACCAAGCAGGAAAGAATCCAAGGATGGAGTTATGCATTGTGCCAATGCTAATGATACGCATAAACTCAAGATTTTATTGATAGGGAAAGTGAGATCACCTAAGACCTTTAAAAAAAATCTAATCTTCCACAACTATAACTAACCAAAACAAAACACGTGTAAGCAAAAAAGTATTCGTAGAATGGTTTCATAATTTGATCCTGATGTTTTTGAGGACCAAGGTGATGTAAACAAAAAGAAACCATTACACCAAAAGATGGTGTAATACATACACTTTTGTTACCTCTTAATTTCACAGCTCTGTTTCAGTCTATGGATCAGAATGTGATTCTAATGATAAAGACTAGTTACAAAACAAAAAACCTGGTCAACGCTGTTTTGCGAGACGATGTTGTCGCTAAAACGTTAAAAAAATGAATTTAAAAGATACCGTGACTGAGGTTTGGTGCACTGTACCCGACAGAATAATATAATCATTTTGGAGGAAGTTGTGGCCATCATTAATTACCAATGAAGTAGAAGTAGAATGGAAAAGAGCTCTTAATTACAGGTAGATATAAATGAGTAGTTTGCAAAAGAACCGGGCAACGAACCTATGATGACTGATGATGAATTAATAAATAAAGTGATCAGTAATGAACCAGACAATGGTAATGTAGAAGAGGTTGCCTCTAAACTTCAAGTGAACTCTGTGAAATTTGAGGACTCATTAAAAGCAATTGATCTCAATATCCAATGGCACGAAGCCACCGCAAAAACTGCAGATATTCTGCTACCACTGCTAACATCACTAGCTACTGACATCATTTCTTTTTATAACATACACATTTTACATTTTATACATTTATTTTCCAATAATAACCGATTTAAAAACAAACTTTTTCTCGATAATATGCATTAGTGGGGCACATTCAGTAATCTGTCAGAGTAACATATTTTATGGTGCCGAATTATCGAGCTTGTACTGTAATTCTCATATTATATTATTCTCCCCCTAACTCAACTCACCCTCACGCGTATGTTATCTTGGATATTCGTTAGATTTACTTTCATCCGTAACAGTCTGCATTTAAAAAGTTTCGCTCTTTCTTTCAGTTCCTTATATGGAACTGAACTCTATAATCTACTATAGAATAAAATAATATCACAAAATCTGTTAATAAATCTGTTAATCATTCCCATAGGTTCAGTAGTGTTGGGTTGATATTATAAATGATAGCAGCCAATCCCAACCCAACCTAATCGAACTCATGGGAAAGATATCAAAAAACGTGAAATCTTAAAAAAGTGACCGAAGTATGGCATCCACATTTTTTGATTTTTATCGTAATTTGCTCACCTTACAGGTTGTGATAAACATATGTAAAACTGGTATAATTCGTAAATAAATGTGAAAACACCCTGTATACCAAATTTGAATTAAAAAATTGTACTGTTTTGTCGCTAAGCCGATTTCGCCAATCTGTCAATATTTGCACTGCTTTTGAAAATTGCCTCTCACACGGATAGACGTAATACAGGAGAGGCTTAGTGCATAAGCCTCTTTTGTGTAACACATGCCAGGTGTAAAAAGAATTATGAAAAAGTGACAATTATGAAGACTTGTTCCTTTTTCTATATTGTTAATATGTTTTATTAATGTTTTTTATTAATAGCGAAAGTCAAAAGAAATATTGGGAGAATCAACCAAAATATAAAATAAAAGAGGTTTACTTTTATCTTTATCTGTTACGATCAACAAATTTTATAAGAAAACACATTGCGGGTACGATTAGAGGGTTCACCCGACAATTGAAGTCGAATATGTTAATTGATACATACAGCAAACAGCATCCACCACACTGGAATATTATAACGCCGGACGACACCTCACAAATACAACTGAACCAGAAGTCGATTTGGCAAAATGGCTATACAGGGAGCACACACCCAAGGTTTATACAGGGTGAGTCAATAGTACGGGGACGTAAGATTGCAGCTTTAGGGCTGAAAATAAAAAATATTTATCTGTTATCATACATTACCATCAACGCTCTATCGATTAAAACTATATTCGCCTATGGTGTTTCACTACTTCAGGACCGTAATTACACTATTTCAGAAATCTCAGAAAAAAGTGTAGATCTAGACACAAAATAGTTTTGTTGCTATGACAACCAATATTGTTATTTTAAATAGAGAGTAAATGTTTTTTGTATATTTTGATAGTGTATAAATCTACGCAATGAGCATATTAAATATACGTATGGTTGCAATATAAAAAAAATTAAAAATAGTTATTTAAGCCATAAGAAACATAAAGACATTACAACGTGTGATGAAGAATTGTCCGGGCTGAGGGAACCAAGGCCCGCGATTCTTCCGAGGAATGTTAGTTATTACGTTATCTCTGATCATCTAGCAGTTTTTTTTGTAAATTGAAGTTCATCCCAAAAGTCCAAGACTGTTTTTAAATATATACATTCGTTTGCAAATTTTAATTACTTGCGTTTTAAGTAAGATCCATATACATTAATGATAAAATTAAGCTGTAGGTTCCTGGCTTGCGGCTACACAGTCAGACAAATGCAGCGGCTGAGAGATAAAGCTCATAAAATAATATTTTTAAAACATCGAATCAAAGGAATTGTACAACTGATCCAATTCTAAGGGTGCGTAAAGTTTATATGGTACTGAAGATTCAAGATGGAGCAAATATTTGGCATGTACTGTAAAAAAATGCTATTCTAAATGATAGCAACCAAAAATCTCTGCCGATGAATCTAACCAATCCCAGTATTCTCAGAACTTATTAACTAATTTTCTTACCGACTAACTTTAAAAAGTCACGGTTGATGGGCTTCGTTCGGGCTAGCGTGCAATGAGAGAGACTTAAATTTGGTAGCTTCCATTTTAATTCGGACTTGACGGATTTGATGATCAGTCACATGATTGATGTGTCTCATAGGTTTGGCCTGGATCTCAATAAAGCTACGATAGAACTGCTTTTATTCTGCCCCAAAAATAAACGAGGTAGGATTGAACAAAAAAATCCCATAACGATATATGGAGTGAAGGTGCTTTTTGGGACATTGGTTAAAAACCTTGGTATATCAATTGATGAAAATTTAACGTTTGTAGATCACATATCAACCTGTATTCAGCGGTCATATGCTCTTTTATAAATGGGTTATATTTCTAGAGTTAATCTTAACGTAAAAATGAAAAAATTGCTCTACGAATCTCTTATATTATCGAACTTTTTCTATGGGGATATTCTGTATTCCCCTTTTTTAACCCTTTTTTAACTGCAGTTGAAACACAGGATACAGAACGTGTAGAACTCCTGTCTTAAATTTGTATATAGCATTAGACATCCAGAACATGTTAGCCATGGGTTGGTTGATGCGGAGTGGCTGAAAATATGTGCCGAGTATTCATCGGTCAATTCATTTAAAAGGAAATATTGCAGACACTTATTCATAAGTCAATTATAAGCCCTTTTGCCCTGTGAACGTTGGTGATAGTTGGATAAATTAAAATTTCGTTGATAGAGACAGGGTAAGGAAAGAAGAAAGCCAACAACCCAGCGGGAAACTTAATAAGCCAGGGTGACTAAAACCAGATATCCCCAAAGAGTTATTGAGCGAAAGGGCACGTGCACTATCTTGCAAACTAATTAAGTGACAATAAGAACATCTACGCTCCGATGCCGAACGCGTCCAAACAGATTTCGGTGTACAATTCTAAATTTTACATAATATACATAAATCATTTCTGAGTAGAACCTGCTAAATGTCACTAATATTATGAACTTCACAACAGAAAGTGATAGAATTAGCCTTTTTGTATGTAGAAAAACGTCTCCAAGAACAGACGTTCATTATACGATGGTTCAGAACAAACTATAGAAGTGCACTCAAAATCAAAGGTGTATCCTGTAGAAAGGTGGTGTACTACAATGGCCGTGGAATTGGATTTTTAAAACTAGAATCTCTTTGATGTTTAAGTCTTTTAGATATTGATCCGTTATACCCACATAACAACCACTACAACCATGACATTTAATAGTGATTTTTAAGATTGGAGAAAATGCTCTTTAAGGGCTTGCAAATATATTTCGCAACTTAAGAAGCATGTCTTTGAAGACGATTAAATTGTTCGTGGGATACGGTATAAATAAAAAAAAATTGACATGCAAATTCACCACGTAGACAACCACACCTGGTGGGTGAGTATAGACACAAGGGTGGACTGAACGTCTCTGTTACCCTTGGGTTACATTTCTTTTATACAGTATACTCTAGTTAATTGAGACATTTTGCGACTCGCCTAATTGTTCCCTATTAAACGATTGTCCCAAATATTCGATTATAAAGTTAAATAAAGATATCATCTTTAAGATGGTATGATAATCGCTACTTTATTCGAAAATTATTGAAATACGTAAAAGTAATATGTAAATTGATGAAGATAATGGGATGATTCATGGATCAAATTTAAGGCGAAAATATTTTCTTTAAATTAACATAACTGACGTTTTAACCAAAAATCATTGAGATAAGAACTAAAATGTGTAAGATTGAATTTCAAATTAATTAATCTTTATAAAATCGTCGTGGCTGTAATATTGGATATGCAAATTGCTCATGGCTTAAATTAATGATGATATTTTCTTTTGAAATGGTGTGTGATAACTGCTGTTTTATTCAAATGTTAATAAAAATTGAGATTTGTAACATTACGTTCCTAACATGATAACAGTGAAATAATACCAATGGAGAATTAATGAAATTGCCATGGTTAAAATAATGGAGTTAATGTATATCAAATGTTTGTATTTATTGTGATTGCTCAGAGAGCCTGTTAAACTTTTATCAACGAAAAAGCCTTTTAATTAGTCGTTTTATATAAATCAATAATAACGTACATAGCAACTGTGACTAACTGCATTTATATTTTATATCAAATAAATTGATATAAAATATTCAATATTCATCCCCCCTCAATTACAACTGTGTGGATTACAACTAATGATTGTAATCATTAATACTAGTATAACATTTTACTTCTATGTTTAATAAATTTCTTGGTAGCGATTTTGATAAAATGTTTATAATATTTTCATCAATATATCGAAATAATTTCTGATATCAAAATGTTTGGACCTATATAAGTTTTCAAACAAATTTGCTATAAATATTGTGGTTTTGTTGTAATATTCATCTGCTTTTCAATCAAAAACCTCTATTATTGTTTTCTTGAAAACCAATGTAATACAGTACTAAATTATTTCCGTAAAATAAAAGTCCACCATTGATACTTTTCTATATGATAACGTCTAATCAGAAATCAGTACAAGTAATCACATTAATATATTTCTAAATTATAATTAAGGAATGTACCCTTTGTTCCTTCTAAATCCAGAAGAATTCCATGTTTGATTCGTTGCCCATCATATTAAAATTCATTTCCATAGGCGATGCTACTGGGTTTGAATGCTCTATGCCAATTTTTTGAGAATTTTAACTATCATAGTCGTTTGATTTATATTTAAACTTTTATCTGTATTGCAAATTTTGTTTTTATTGGAGATGATTGAAACAAATTGTTTACAGTGACCCATTACAAGACGATGTAAAACTGTTTAAGTTTTTTCAAATGTGTACCGAATTAGGCGATGATTTGTTTGAATAAATGGTTGATTTATTTACTTACAGATATATAATAATAAAAAATTAATAATAATAAATAAATTTACATTTGAAATATTTTATTCAATTATTTAGTCATATTTTAATTCAATTTGTCCGTATATTTTTTATTATCATCATAATTTTCAATCATCATAAATTGAAGTTAGAAAGTTTCTAATTTAGAAAAAACTTCAACTTTTACATAAAAATGGGAATAATTAATTAACTTCTGTAGTTAGGATATAATATTTCTGCGATTTGATGGTTTCAACATGTCCGATGCGTTATTTATGCTTTTGACAAATCAATAATAATTTCTTTTCCTCTTTGTAACTTGATCCCGGGACTTAACATTAGTCCTAGAAGTGGAAAGATTCGGGTTTTGCCGTACCTCTTCATACGCTAGACCTAGTGTTAGTTCTAGTTTTACTTCAATTCAAATATATAGGATTGCCAAATCAGTTTTTAAAGATCTCTATTTCAGAAACTATTCATAGTAGAGGTTCTCATTAAAGAAATGTCTTCATATGCACGGTTAAACCCAACACAACTCAACCCTGTATATTTCAATTGAAGACTAGACCTAGAACTAGAATCATTCGAGTTTAGCCGTCTTGAGAGATATACGGCTACACCCGAATATTTCTAGATCTGTAGTTAGATCTAATAATATAAAACTGGAACTAATACTAGACCTAGAAGTGGAAAGATTAGCGCCAATACTAGATCTAGAACTAGAAACGTTGGGGTTTAGCCGTCTTATAAGACGTTCGGCTAAACTCTAATGATTCTAGTTCTAGGTCTAGTGATGTTTCCAGCGAGCTAATACTATCAATAAAGACCGGATTAAAAGGCACATAAAAGACGGAAAAAGGCACTTAAAAAGACATGAAATTTTGGCAACAAAAGCATTAAAATGGCATAAAAATTTGAAATCGAAAAAATTGCTATATCTAATTAATAATGTATTTTAATAACGTTTTCATTAAAAAATACATCGTTACACTAAACATTCATATATAATTATTAAACCACTAATCACAAAAACAACTAATTATTAAATGCTGTTCTAAATGTTCCATTGTGAAGTTGTGTCTTCTCTCACTTAACGTATTCTTGTAAGCCGAAAAACTTCTCTCCACTTCCACACTTGTAATTGGTGCATACTTGAACTTTGTAATTACTGCGGGATCCATAATAAATCCAGTAACAATTTCACCACTTAAAATTGATGCAATTTTTTGTAATGTGGCAATCCTTCATTTTTACACAGAACGTTATTAAATTTATTCGTAATTATTTGACCAATATGTCCTGGTACGGTATACGTGCTGTCTTGAAACTTTTTCATCATTTCTACTGCAGTCACTAAAGGTAAATCTTGTTTTTCAAGTGATTTTATAGATTCACTTATATAACTGTAATTGCTTTTTATAAATGCCAAATTATTTTGTTCTTGTTGAAGTGGTTCTTTTAGGACGGCCTGGCAATCTTGTATTGCTTTATTACTTGTAGCCGGAAATTCATTTATTAATTGTTTAAAATGATCTAAGGCGTTTGTGTAGTATATAGCGGCATCTAGCCATGTTCCCCATCTTGTTAGAACTGGTTGTGCTGGTAATGGGGTATTTGGTAACCTCTCTCTAAACAATTCTACCCTTAAAGGGGCTTTTACAAATATTTGTTTACCGCTTTTTATTAATTTATTAACTAATGGGAACTGTAGCCTTATAGTTTCTGCTACTCGATTAAGCCCGTGTGCTAAGCAAGTACAATGAATTAAATTAGGGTAAAAAATCTTCATATTAGACGCAGCTTTTACCATGTATGCCGCTGCGTCTGACACCATCAGTAAAATTTTATTATTCGGTACCGGCTCCGGTAAGAAAAAATGCGTTAATTCCTCGTGAATAAATCTTGTTACCGTATTATCATTTGTTTTACTTAATTCTTTGGTAGTTATTAGAAAACTTTTTGACGAATTTTCATCACTTAATACTCCAAGTATTAAATTAGCCACGTATCGTCCACATACATCAGTTGTTTCGTCTACACTTATCCAAATATAATTATTTCCAATAATATTTTTTATTTCTTGAATAACTTCTTTGTAGACTGAAGTAATATAATTTTTGCGGAGATGGCTTTCATCGGGAATATGCATTATACAATATGTTTGTAAAAAAGTTTTGAAATATTTAGTTGTCACTTTATGGATTGGTATGTTTGCTTTTATCAAAGCTTTGCAAAGATCAAAACTGAATTTTGATTGTTCAGTGTAGCCGGATGTTATATATAATTTATATTATATATAACACGTATCATACATAATTTAATCAGTATTTAAAAATATAATTAATATAATTAATTGTTTTTACTCGATTAACTCCATCAATACTTACGATTTTTGAACAGGCTTGGCAAAATAAACGATTGCGTTCATATTTCAATTCCTTGTAATCTTTAATCCATTCTTCTACGGTTGGCTTTTGTTTCGGCATTGTACTACGCAAGAACTTCACACTGTCACTCGAGTAACTTTAATACAACTAAATGAATTGAAGACTCGACGCAAGTCAAACCACATACGGGGAATCCCGTGTAAGACGACACGGCACAACGGGGAATTCCAAAGCTTAAATTCGGATCGATGAAAAACGCGGATCTTACGTCAGACGGCACAACGAGGAAGTGTACAGAGGCGCAGCGAAATATTTTTTCATAATTCAACCAATTTTTGGGGAAAAGACGCCAAAAAGTTGGAAAAAGGCTTTAAATAGGCATAAAAAAAATAATAGGCATGAAAATTCAAAAAAGGCAAAAAAGGCATAACTAACCTGGTCTTATTTCACTTATTTTTAACTGATTCGTAAAGATATTTAAATATATTTGTAATGCCTTTAATTTTGAGCATAAGCATATTTTCTATAAATCCGGTCTTTAACTATCAATGTGACTAAAACTGATACTAGACTTAGAATGTTTTGATTTTAGCCGTACGTGTTTGAACCTTCTTGTAATCTAACACTGATAACAGTTAAAACTAGAACTAACACTAGACCTAGAAAGTTTTGGGTTCAGCCGTGCGTATACCGAAAATTATAGTCAAAATGGCACTTCCACAGATCCGGTAACCTTTTTTTGGTCATCATAACATGAATTAACACTATTCAACGTTGTATTTTTATCATTCTAATCCATGCAAATATGTATTTTTGTTTTTATCGCATATTTCACTGCATATTTCGACCACTTTTAACTGCATATAAAAAATTTATATTGCTTATTTTTATCGCATATAAATCCGGTCCTTAGTTACAAGTTACTCTTAATCTGCTTCTATGGCACATTGCAGTATTACACAGTAATTAAGGTAGAGTCTTACCTAATGACGTAAAGCAAAATATTCCGAGCAGTTTGAAAAAGAAACTTTGATACGTTTGAAAAATTTTATTTGTAGCATGAAACATTTTAGAAGATGATAACATCTATGTTTCTAAATGATGTGAAAATTCTTATTCATCAAATCATTTCGTTTGGTGATTAGTTCATGAAAATCGTAATGTAAATAACAGAGTTATAGATGGGTCGTTTTTTTGTCTAACATCTGGTATATAAACGTCGCTTTCGAATATTCCATTTAGGAAAGCTGTGTGTACATCCAATTGTCTGATATTTCATCTTTTTTTATTGCATGAGCTAACATCACCTTGCCACAGAAGTATACCAATATATAAATATTTTCTTCTTTTTGTTGAAATCATCTGGCTATTAATCTTGCTTTATTTGTACCATCTTCTTTTGTCCTGAATATCCAGTTTGCTTCTATTGCTTTTTTTCTCTCAGGTAAATTGTTTTTTTCCAAGGTTTTTAGTTTTACCAATGAATTTTACACATTTTCTAGTACTTCTTTTTAGAAGTTTTTACATTTAACCAAAAAATGTTGTATAAATCATGATCTGAAAAATGTTTAGGTATTTTAACTTATCGACCAGACTTAATGTATTTATCCTCTATACCGTTTTCTTCTGTAGCTCCTTCTCTGTCGTCTGTTTCATTATTTTCACACTCAGCCATGTTTTGTTTATTGTTTTTGTTACTCTCGTAGGTACCATTTCCTTTGCAACAACTATTTCTTCAATTTGTTCATGTTAAGGTTCCACCAAATATAACATCTCTGACATTGATTATTTCATTGGTTCCATAATCTATATCAATCATTACAATAGCCTATCACGTTGTGTAATTGAATAGCTCAACACGTACTACCAAATACCTTTAATGTTTCTATATCACTTTTTTTATACCAAATAGTAGCTAGAGAACATTATATTTATTTGCCTTTGCTGGGGATTGCTTTAGTTCATACATACATTTTATCGCATCTACCACCTATAATTCTTTTGGTAAATTAGTTGCGACGAATCTGTTCGAACTTTATCCATTAAACTTGTATTCATACGTTCTGCAACTGTATGCGGCTGTATATTCCATATTTGTTACTTTATCTGTACAAAAATATTTTTTAAAAATAGATGAAAATTTTCCTCCATTATCGTATCTTATTTTTGTCAGTTTTAAACCATGTTGCATTTTAATTAATTTTATAAAATCTATTGCAGTTGCTCGCTTACTGTTTAATAAATGTACTACACCGAAATAAGAATAATCACTAGTTAGTACTTAAAAATATTTAAGGTCGGATATATAGGCCCTGATATGTCCATGAGTATTAATTCTACATTTTGTCGAGTTTTTTATTTAAATTTCACAAATACTTTTCTAGTTGATTTTCACTTACTGGTAAATTGAGTAACTTTCTCCGAATCTTCTATGCCATCCATTTTCATTTTGTTGTATATTGCAGCACAATTCTGCGTGATCCTTTTAATGACTTGCATTCAATTTCAAATCCCTTTGCATATAACTTTATAAAATTTCATGTAAACATTACATTCCCCCTTTTTAATTAGCAATGAAACACAGTGGAACGTTGGCTAAATAATGAGATTAGGTCTCTCATGCGGGAGCGCAATCATGCTAAATTATTATTCAAACGTAGCCCTTCTGCTGCCACTTGGGAACTTTAACGTGTGCTGCGTAACCGTTGCAATCATCGGTAGTCTCCTGGGCTCCTGAGGTGATTGATACCTAGGGCTCGGATTTTTCGGTACTTGAGTACACCAGTTCATTTATTTTGTATTATTAACGAATACGCATACCCAAGGTCCTGAGTTCACTGGACTGCAGCGTTGTCATGGTAATTAAAAGGCGCGCGTTAGCAAGTGTCTATATTAATACTAAATAAGCGAGTAATTATTACGGTACGGAACTTTTGTAACAAAATGAAAAATAAATTCACCATCCACTTAGTACAATTTGTAACCACTAGATGTGGTTGGTGGTTGTTTGTACTATGAACACATTTTATCTTTAACTAGAACGTCATTACAAAAGAAAATTTAGAGATGGTTATTTCAATATACGATTTGTAATTTATATCCTCATTTTTTTTTGATTATGATTCAAACTAATTATTTTTTTATACTTTTAAATCGTGCTGACTATTGACACTGGTGAATAATAACCCAACTTATGCACTGACAGCAAGTGGAGTGATAAGTTGTTCCAAAAGTTTCGTGCCCTAGTAATTATGCACTTTATCATAATTTTACTCGACTCTTAGTTGCTACCTGGGGCAACGGTTGAATAATAACGATTGTAAAAACTTGAACAATAATAAAGTTCAGTTAACAAAAACAAAATTTAAACTACTGTGACATAATAATGTCATTTTAGTTAAATCGCATTCGTTCTGAAGCAAAAAGAACTGAGAAGAGAGAAATATTTTCAATACTCAATAAAAAATTTATTGCATATAAGCGCCATCTGTGGAGTGCATTTATGATCGCACCCCATAGGTTCTGCTCTAGGCAGAAAGGCACTTTCGTTCGAATTCAGATTTGTCTTACTCATTCTGGATATAGTTATTATTCTTCTAACCTATATTTTCAACTGTTCTTTTAAGCAGTCTATATTCTCAAAATATAGACTGCTTAAAGAGACATTGGCAGAATATTGCATCATTCTGTCAATGTGGAGAATCGCCCACGTTAGTTCTATCCCAAAAATTAAATCTCAGTCCTATGTTGGTGACTTTCGACCAATTTCTAGTTTAGCTACATTGTCAAAAACTGTTGAACGTTTAGTTTTCACATTCTATCAATGTGGAGAATCGCCCACGTTAGTCCTATCCCAAAAATTAAATCTCAGTCCTATGTTGGTGACTTTCGACCAATTTCTAGTTTAGCTACATTGTCAAAAACTGTTGAACGTTTAGTTTATTTACAGATTCAGAAAAATCTTGGAAGTTTACTTTGATTAACAAGTTCCAGTCTGATTTTCATGAAGGGCATTGTAGTACTACAGCGTTGATTAGAATTGCCGATGATATTAGATCTGCTTTTGACTAGAGTTGTGTTACTTTACGAGTGTTACAAGAAGTCAGAACTATTATAAAAATCAGAATACTATTACTGCAGCGTATCTTGAGATTCAGTATCGTAGACCTCCATTTTCTACCCATTCTCATGGAGCCCCAAAATTTCTTTTCGCTTTTGGGAATCACTGCTATACAGTGATGTGTACCAGTAATTTGACTATTGTTCGTCTCTGTTATTATTTAGATTTTCCACTACCGGCTTTAACTCTTTTTGTATATCCTAGTTCCAGTCCTACCTTTCCTATCGCTCTTCAAGTATCCGCGTGAAATCTGTATGCTCTACTACTGTTGACATCAAATGTGGGGTTCCTCAGGGCAATGTGCTGAGCCCTTTTGTTCTTCTTAGTTTTCATAAATTGTATTAGTGATGGAAACTATCATTTGTATGCAGATAACATTCAACTTTATACTTCCACAACTACTAACAACCTCCCAGATGCTTTGTTGCATCTCAACAACGATTCCTCTAATGTACTTGACTGGTGTAGATGTCATGGACTTAACCTGAATCCAGGTAAAATGCAAGCAATTGCGTTTGGCACAATTTAATTCCTTAACTACCCTTCAACGGAGCCTTGGCGACACCGTTATTCTGTTTTCCAATACGGTCAGAAATTTTGGTATGGTAATGGATTCGGCGATGTCTTGACGGCCACAAGTTCTTTGTTGTTCTCCCATTCCCTGCACATTAATTATGCGGATGCCACATATCCCGATCTGTCCGTAGCCCTTCGAGGTAAATGGGAAAGACTTTAAAACAACTGTATGCAGTACATTTTTGATTTAGGGAAGTTTCAGTACATTACTCCATATCGTAGCAACCTGCAGATGATGACTTTTCTGATACCTTTCACTTTTCAGTATCACATGACTTGCCCACTAAATTAATGTCGGATACTACACTCATGGTACTGAAATTTTTCACAGATCTTTTACAGTGCAGTCGATTGCGTTATGAAACGATTTGCCTGTTCTTGTTGGCAATGCAGCTAGTTAATACAGTGCAATCGATTGCGTTATAACACGATTTACCTGTTCTTGTTCGCAATGCAGCTAGTTTAATAATTTCAAATATGGCCTGAAGCGCCATTTAATAAACTGTCTTCTTCTTGACCCCACACATGTTTGTTTTCTTCTCTAATCTGCCTTTCATCTATTTTTTTTACTGCATTTTTTTGTGGCTATTTCCCTTCCTTGTAGTAACTGACTGCCAATCCGTTACATAATTCAATATTCTGCTCATTTTGCTCATTCGATCTACTGTATTAGCAGGTCATTTAGTATTACATTATCGGTAGCCATAATTATTTATTTAAAATTAATATATTATATACACCATTACATATTATTATTATAACTAGTAGTAAGTTATATATAACCTATTAACACATTAATTATAATTTGTTTATCTTTATAATATGTATTCAAAGTTGTTTTCTTCTTTACCAACGTTTAGTTACTATTTATTACTTGTATTTTTTCAAAGGTTTCTAAATTTTTAACAACTGTAACATAGCACAATATTCTCTCAGATAATAAATGTTGAATTGCCCCGAAATCAAGAATGAATTTCTAACATTTTCTTCTATAAAGCTATTCAAAGTTATGATTTAGAAGACACTATTGAACAACTCCAACGCTAAATCAATGAACTTCAAAACTGTTTTTCAAAGTAGTGTATTCATACAAATGCATAAGCGTGAAACAAAATTTTTTACTTTGAAACGTGTGATAGATCCACCGTGTATAATAATAAACAATAAACCTATAGCTTGAAATCAACAAGACAAAAGGGAGAAATATTTTTGAGTTCATTTCTAGCAACGTCTAAATTAGGGTACCCATATAAACATACTAGGAAATCTGACATATAATCGGTTAAAACAATTATACACTTTTACTATATAAAGCACTAATAAGATCCTTGGTCACTTCTGCCTGTCTTGTTGGGAGTAACGCGTCCGTTACTAATATTAAAAAAAAATCAAACATTACAAAATAAAATATTAAGAATCGCAGTAGATATCTCTTGGTTTACAATAAACGAGCAGTTGCATGATGAATTGTGTATAGAGCATACAGAATACTTTAAAAATGTGATGACCAAAAATTTCTACTATAATCTCAACAAGTGTTCCAGTGCGACCAGACTCCATATTGGTCAACGTAACATTCACTCCAGAATCAAAAGAAAATTGCCTCAAGATTTACTGACAGTTGAGTCGGAGTAGGGGATGGTGAAATGTTTCCTCGTGCGATGTCTTAGTTAAGTGTAATTCAATATGATCTAAACCATGAAATAACATATTCATATAGTTTAATGTAAAATAAAAACAAAATAAAATTTTAGAAATGATCTACCGGTTTATCTTGTTTCTTTCTTTAATTTTAATGTCAACAACTTAAACTGTTAACAACTCTAAGTGTTAATATTGAAAATACATGTTTTCGATGAAAAACACCTTCTAAAGACTTTAACATTTCCTTTGTTGTTTTGAATCTTTTATTATATCTGGATGTCGATCTGTTATGCACTGAATTATCATAGATATCGCAGGAGCACCTTTCAGTTTAAATTCAGATTTTTCCTTATTGTCCTTTATGTTTTCAATATCTGTTTCTAATGTACTTTCCAATAATCTTTTGCCAAGCAATGTTGTCAGACACAATTTCTCGTTTTGAAAATTTTCAGAATTTAATTGCGTTAATTTTGTCTCATTTATGTAACTAACTGCATATTTTATATCCATTAATTTGATATAGAATATTCAATACTATGAATTCATTAATGGGCGTTATATAAATTTTAAACACATCCCTTGCGTGTAACGGGTGTTGAATTCACGATTATAATCTTTAATGGTTACGAAGTGCAGGTGGTAGTTTTGAAATATGGTACCTTAAAAGCAATTCAAGGGACCAATTTTAAGTGGAGGCTTTCACCTAAAAAGCAAAATGTGAAAGGGTACTCATTAATTACCTGTTGTTATTACTTTAAATCGCTGTGTTTCGAAAATTGGTTATCTGCTATGTAATAATTTACTTTCAATATTGCCCTGACGTTAATAATTGTTTTCAGACCTCTGTAGTTTCCCAGGTATGTAAACCTCCACCTAAAATTGTTCCCTTAAACAGTTTGGGACCAACCAATCCAGTTGATAGACAATGTTGTGAACGCGTTTGTGTAAACTCAAAGTTTAATACAAAATTTCAAGCGATATCAACTCACAGAGGCGACAACCGTGACAAACTCACCCTAGTTTGCAGAACGTTACTAAGGCGTATTAACAAGTTGACATTTCGTATGTGGGAGTTGGCTTGAAATTACGTTACACCAGGTGCCGATTCGGAAACTAACTAGTTAGATAAATAATTAACTAAATATTCAGAGATTTTCTCAAAATATCGCCACGAAACAAACGATTTCATACCTATACCACCTACTCAAACACACTGAAAAAACGATTTTAGATTTTTAAGGGATAAAAAGTGATTGATAGCCGTGTTATGTGAGCTTTCAGTAGATTATCGGGTTCAATCTCGACACTCATTCAATTGGGAAAGTTATCGTATCGAGTTTAGCAATAAGTTTTCCTTTAACAGATTAATTAAAAGGTATCAATTATAACACAAAAATCGATAAAACTAACGTCATTTAATTAAAACGTTTGTTTTAATTATCACTTTTTTATGACGGAATAAAATTAGCAAATGAAAGCGGTATAGTTTCAAGTGAGATGTGCCGAGTCAAGAACAGTTTTAAGTGCTGGAATTTAAAGCAGCCGGTTCAAAGTTAGCGAATAAGTTTCGCGGAAACACAATTATGCATTGAATGCATTTCCGTAGCACGGCGTGATTGCAACAGCCAAATTGCTTCCTGTTAATGTTACTTTATTACGGGTAATCCTCACATTGCCGGAGTGGATTGCTCAATTTCATCTATACAAGTTCAATTAAATAACTTGTGTTATGATCTTACAGGTAGACTTCAAATAGATTATTTTGTGGTGTTCTGTAGATGGTTTTCTTATATTAAGGCTTATTATTGGTGTTAATAAAATACAGTGTATTAACGTGGAAGGTCGTTAAACGTAAGTGTAAAAAGAAACAATGACGAAGCGTAAACATTTTAAGAACTTGCACTTTAAGACCACGTTTCCAATTAAGGCTTAATTGGTTAAGTGCATTGGAAAAGAGACGAGGATGGAACTAAAAACAAACCGATGTAAACTGTTAGAAATCAAAGCTGCTCCTTTAACCATTATTGTTCAGCGAATCCAAGGTGCGGCTAAATAGCTAAAAACACTTTTCACCTTTCGATTACATTGGTGGAAAATGTTTAGATTTTTTTTGAGTTGCACTTAAATTTAGAGTTGATGTCACAAGTTATGTAGAAAACCGACATCGACTTTCTATGGGTTAATAACGAAAATCCGCTTTCTAAATCGATGTGGTAGTCTTAAAAGCATCGTAAAAACATCTGGAATAATAGCGTGTGGGCTTCATTGATTTTGTGGAAAACCCTCCATTTGCTTAAAATGGAAGATGGTAGGCGGATGTTTTGTTGCAAAAAGAGAAAGGTTGTAAAGCTTAAAGTTTTAAGAAAACGTTTTGAAAGAAAATGTATGTGACAAAAAAATTTTTCACGTCATTTTTGACTTCGAAAAATTAATGATGGTTTAATTGGTATGATTAATGATGGTTTTATTAATTATATTATTTATCAGATATTATAAACTTATTCCTTTCATCATAAAACAATTTTACATATTTATCAGTTGCAATACTTACATTTTCAAAACACAGGATAATTTGATCGTTGCATAATTTTTTTATTGCCTTTATTTATTTTCCCAAGTGTATAATATCTACCGTAATATTTATATATCTTTTTAAATATTTTGTTTTTAATATTTTGGCTAATGTTTAGAGCAGTTTCTCATCTCTATTTTTTTACAATATAAACTCCTCTTGGAGAAATACTATTAATTGAAGGTATTAGTTACATCAGTTCAAACTATTCCCATGTAAGGGGATAGCTTGGGCATACCATCACCACATCCTGGTGATGGTATGCTGCAGTCCATACCAGTCAGTTAATTAATCTTTATGTACTAGAAGTAGATATAGACTAATTCATTGATAAAAGTATTTGTTGTGCATGTATTTTTTACTATAAAAGTAAAAACTACATAAAATAAAACGATTGCACATTAAACTCTGACAGGTCACCCTTGAAATATATGATTTTAACAGAGGCGATTGTCTTTTAGAGGTCTCGGAACTGTCACAATCACTTGTGAAAAACTAATAAATGAAGATTTTTCAACAGTAGGTTGTTGGACTGAAGCAGTCGCTTATAAGAATTGGCTTCAAATCCGTCGCGCAACAATCGCGTAGCTATACTTTTTTTTTTCTATTTTTACTAATAGAAAATCGCCTTCAAAAGTCATCGTAGTCACTTTTAGGTCATTCGTCACTATCATACTCCTTTTCGCATTCAGAAGAAACGATGGCTTCTTCTTTATCATCATCGAAAGATTCTCCGAAAAGTATCTTCTTTTTTTGAAACACTTTCTCCTTCACATTCTTAATTTTTTTGCAATCTTTATGCTTTCCTTTTCTTCGATTTCCTCCTTTTCAAG
Source organism: Onthophagus sagittarius (assembly GCA_036711965.1). Taxonomy (NCBI): domain Eukaryota; kingdom Metazoa; phylum Arthropoda; class Insecta; order Coleoptera; family Scarabaeidae; genus Onthophagus; species Onthophagus sagittarius. The sequence goes on from JASERS010000001.1 coordinate 53,128,288, forward strand.
GAACCTATGGCAATCATAAGAAGATTGCATATTTTTCCTCGCTTTTAGTCACCCTTAGTCATCTTTCTTGGTTTAGCTTTTGAATAGGGATTCAATTGTTGTGGAGAAACGAAACAAGTCGCTTGAGGTGATGTAGAGGCAATCGGTATAAACAACCGATTACTTGATGTAAGAGTTAATGTACGAGGTTAAGCAGAAGAGCTAATTGCGGTAGAAGAATTCAGAGTAGAAGTGGATTTGCATGTTTCTTCCAATATTGATGCCACAGGTTCTGAAGGAATGGTAGGGCCAGGAGAGTCCGAAGAAATATATTGACGATCTGAGATGGTAGAGCAGAGAAAGGCATGGTTTTTGAATACATTTTGATCGTATGGTGTCATATGGTGTGAAAACCTTATTTCACGAATTCAGAATGCAGCATCATGAGGTAACTCGCAGAATAGAGAGGATAACTCATAGAATGCGGAAATCGATAATTTCGTTAGAATCAGCTCTCCAACTCTGAACTGCTTCACTGAAATATTTTTCAAACGGACCATCCGCACAACGGTCCATGGGTTGTATATGGTTAGTATATAGTGTGCGACGGTAGTGCCCACATAATTGTGATCTCATTGTCTCTGCAGAAATTAATATCGTTCAAACTAAGATGTGATTCATGATTATTCATCTATATCAATGCAGGATATTTTTTATCACAATTAGCAAGTTCTTGAAAGAACAATATTTTTACAAAGCTTACGTTGGTCATCCAACCAGATTTGTGAACAACGCTTAGAGCTCCAGGTGTTGCACCACTCATCATTCGTTGTTTATCGAAACGGATACGAGGAAACGCAAACACAGTAGGTAGAGTTGCCATTCGCACAAATTATACTAACTTGTGTCACCAGTTCTCCTCGTTCTCTCGAAGTTACTTTGGCAACCGGAGGCACTGTGGTAATTCCCGTTTCATCTAGGTTGAATATATCTGCAGGGTTAAATTTCATTCTTTCCATAACGGTATTCAATTTGTCAAAGAATTCGTTCACAGTAGTTCTGTTAAAGGCATGGGACATAGCCTCAGGTTTTCGAAATGAGAATGTGGAATTTCTTTTCATAAATCCAGTAAACCAATTACAACCAGTTTGTCTCTTTTCTTTCCAAGATTCTGAAGTATTATATTATTTGCTTTGATATATTTTAAAGCAATTTGCCGACATTTATTTGGAGTTGTACCCTAAAACATTTTAGAGCATTAAAATATAAATATTTATATTTAATAAATACCAATAAATACGCTTGTTTTTTCATAATTGTCAGTGATTTTTCCATTTGGTCTGTTCTTTACGAAAATTTGATTTGAACGACAGATTTGCTATGCCTACATCTCTGGCTTTCTTTACATAAAGTGCTACACGGGACTTTGTTATGTTTCGAATAGCTGCTACATGGCGTAAACTTCCATGATTGTTTAGAACATCTTCTACAGCCTGCTGGAGGTCACCTTAAGGAGAAGATCGGAAGAGAATTAGTTTTCTTCTTAAATTCACACGGCATCTGAAGAAGTTGTAATAAAAGTATTCAGATTAAATGTTAGGGAGACAATGAACATACAGCTAATGTCAGCTGAACGTTTGCATTATTATCAATACGTATAAGAGTTAGCGCCAGTAGTATTCATACAAATGTACAAATTTTGAGTTCGTCCATTATATCCCCATGTCCAGGCCATCCCCGCACACCCCTACTGGAGGAATTTATATTGAATTCGCCCAATTCTAGATTTATATGAGTGATACTGAGGAATCCAAGCAACGCTGCAAAAGTTAAGTGTGCTGTATATACAGGCAAAGTAGAGAATATTAATTGAATTCATGTTTGAAAAAGCTGACGTGGATCTTATAATTAATAATAACATACATCAGATTTGGTCCCTTAACTTATATTTTTAATTTTTCCTTTGCACGGTCTTTGTTTCTCGTTGTCTGAAAGGTTGCTCATGTCGTTCCCATGCCTAACTCCAAATCCCCTTCATGTAACACTGATTTCCGTCCGAATTCAAAAGCTCTTGAACGCTTAGTTTATTTAGGTCCAAGAATTTCTAGAGAGGTTTAATTTATACAATGAGCTGCAATCGGGTTTTCGCAGTGGGCATAGTACAACCACTACCTTCATTAAAGTTATTGATGATATCAGGAATGCCTGCGACAACAGATGTGTTACTGTGTTGGCACTTTTCTGTTCTGTCTGTTACTTTTTGTTACACAATGTTGATAATAGTTAATCATCACTACTTGCCATAATCATCCTAGGATAATTTTACCTCAGCAAATATTAAAAAAAAAGATAAAAACTTACTTTCTTATTATAGCAACGATTTGATGATATTTTGAAAATGAATATATCTGATTAGATTTTGGACCTTGTATCAATTTCAAACACAGAAGAGTCTCTGAAGTTACAAGAAAAACTGATGAAAATAACTAAAAATAATAATTGAAATTTATATTATTCTGAAATATGGGTTGTAATTCAAAAGGTTTTATTTACATTGCCTTCGTCATATTTAGCAGAACCTGGATTCAGTATGGTAACCAATTTATCAACAAAAAATAAACTGATTGCAAATAGTCCATCGCTGTGATTTAAGAGTACTGCCATCGAAAGTATAGTTGGGAATTATAAAACTAGTATAGCACACCACATTCATTCTGCTAAGATGATTTCAAATGTTTTACTTTTTTTTAATTAACTTCTTATTTTAACTTCAATAAAGAGCTTCATAATTTCAAATTTCTTGTTTTTATTTTAGGAAAATGGTAGAATTATTATAAGGCCAAATAAATTTGGAAACTACTGGTTACTACACCATATACACTGAATCATCTTAACTAGAATCAACAATGCTAATCACAAATATCAAGTAATTAGGTTTGGTCTAGAAATGACTAAGACATGAGCCTTCATAGTTATGAATTTTTTAAACATTTTCTTAAATATTTTCAATACAGTACAGTGTTAGCCAATACTTTTATAAAATCACGTGTGACCAAGTTAACACATTTGCAATGTTGAATAATGTTTTACAGAACTGTTTGAGTGTGTTCAAATTTAGGTTGGGTTATGTTTGGTTTAGGTAAAATCGTAATACAGACCCAACCACAATTTTCATTCAACGCCGGATCCAATCTAATACCAATTTTCCCTTCCGCCGGGTTCGAGTAATTCGTCCTCGACTCAGTTTATTAAAATTGCTTTGCAAAACTCATTAATTGCTGACGATATTGGTTAGTAGTTCCACTCCCAAGTTTTTCAATATTCTCGTCATTATTGTTACCTACAGCTTCTTACATCTTGTAAGCTGTATTATAAAACATAAATTAAAAATTTCCGAAGAAAAGGTATAGTTACTAGAAAAAAAATTTAATATCACATCAAAAAAGAATTGAAATTAATTATGAACAAACATTATTAAACGATAAGAATTTTTAAAATAATTTATTTGTTTTAGGACGATTTTTAGTACAGATGATTTAAATCGTTCCATGTTCGTAAAATTATCTTCTAACTTTAAGTACTCAACTCCACTTGCGGACTTAGTAAATGATAATTACTAAAAAGGTTCTATCTATACCAAACTTCTCCTATCAAAAACTTCTCCCCTAAGTTTGCGGATCGATATCATGTTATTAGTTCTATTAAAGAAAAAATTCGCTAAACATTGACGAAATTAATTCAATTCAACTTATATAAAAATATTAATCTGTATTATACAACCTGTTCTAAATTAAGTGCGCATCATTGGTGACTATTTGACTTTATCGGAGATACAAAGTCAGTTAAATAAGCAAACTAGCAGCATTATTGAATGTATTGTTTAAGGAAAAAATGAGTAAATTCTTTGTTTAAATGGTATAGATTTACATTTCAATGCAGAGTGTATATTTATACGGAACAGTTCATATTATAATGTTATATTAATTACATAGTTTAGTATACTTAAACTGAGTTTTGATTTTCACAAAGACTTTCATTGCCACGAAATCTTCTGTCTAACTAAAATATGCCGTCTGTCTGTTATATTACGTTTTGGATATATTCCACAAAATAAGTCTTCAATATATCACATTTATATAAATGAGTAATATCTTATATTTAGGATTATTGATTTAATTTGTAGTAAAACAATTCTCTAAAAGCTATGAAACGTATAATAAGAAGTGCCCAAAAATATACTAAACAAAATGAAATATATCAGGACATCGAGCTTACATACTTTCGCTAGACAGCTTCAACATCCAAACTACTCCTGTACCCACCCCCATACAAGGTAACTAAAAAACTGTTGTCGTATCGGAGGACATATCGGCCCCAGAACCTGGGTACATGTAACAATCAACCACCATCCGTAGCGTAAGTCAATGTTTCAACAATAACAACTAAATGAAACTATTCATAAATATGATCTTATAATATTTGTTGAGACTAAGACAAGAACCGGTGAACTAATACGCTATGATAATTGGCAGATAATACAACGTAACAGATACAAGACCTATAGAACAAGAGGTGGATCCATAATATTAATGAACCCAGCAATCCCTTTAGGTATAGCAAATCCACCATTCGTAATAGACCTTTCAATAAATGTCTCCGCTGCACTATCCCATTCAATTCAGATCTTATTCATATCTTCCTTGTGTGTATCCATCCTCATTTTACCATCGAAAATAAAATTTTCTACGAAGCATCTCAATACATATACGCAGTAATTGTAGGCGACTTAAACCTTAATTTAGCGAAAAGTAAACATATGCAGTCGTTCCTGGATACTTCTTACTTAATTCTAATTCTACTTAATCACTCCGATTATATCGCCGAAATTGTTGTAAAAATTACGTTCAACATAGCCATCAATGAAACACTCTCCAGGCAAACGGAAATATCTATATATATATATATATATATATATAATCGATTATAACGACTTAAAACGAATATAGACAAAGTAAATGCAGGCATGAAATTTTTCATACAAATATCCAAATAAGCATCAATCAACATAAACTGCATACAAAATTTTCGGAACTCTTTGAAGGTCTCCATAGAACAGCACCCTCCGAAAATGATATTGTCTACATATTTATACATACTTCGAAATAATTTACAAGAAAAGACGAAAATATAGATAATATAAACCTATAAGAAACAACGAATTAAAAATCTAAATAAATAGTATAAAACGAAGATTAGAAAATGTAATCAGAAAATATAAACTAGAACAATGACTAAACGAGTGGAGAGACATCGAAACAGACCACGGTAAAACTTATTGGTAAAAAATCAAAAAAGTGACGACATACTGGCAACATTCCAACATTAGAGCTTTACAACACAGAATATAGAATGCAGAACTTAACAACACTTCCAAAATGTCTTCCTTCCAGATATCAAATAACAACGACGATGTTGACATCAATATTTCATATAAGTCGATGGTACTCTAGATTTTTCATATCTAATCATAATTATTATAAAATTCCGGAAATAACACTAGAAGAATATAACGAACACCTAGCCAAAGGAAAAAATGCATTCCTGAGATCTGATCTCATAACCAAGAAGTTATTCAGACTACTGCATACAAAAATGTATATTTCTCTTAATATGGAAGAAGGGCACTATTATTGCAATTCCTAAAAATTCCTCCTCCGCAAGGCTACCGTCCTATCACACTATTACCTGTGGTCGAAAAAACGTTTGAGAGTATTATCAAACCTAGGATACTTAATCTTATAGATAACAAAATTCCAATACACCTATTCGACTTCAAACCTAAACAATCAACCATCCATCCCTTAATTGTCATCATAAATAGTATAATACAACAGTAAAATACAACACAGGAAAACAGCGATCTTTGTACGGGGAAATAAGCAAGGCATGCAGATGAAAATTCCCGTACCAAACATAAAAATCATAAACGAGTTTCTGCGCAACAGATCGTTGAAAATCAAAATAAAAAATCTTCCTTCTCTACACTGCTAGGAGTACCGCAAGCATCTCCATTATCTCCGATATTGTAAAACGTCTACGATATTTCAAATCAGACACAAGTATAATAAACTCAGACAGCTACATAATTCAGTACGCAGAATACAAGACGTTAATAGCATATGCTAAAAACATCCAAATTGCACTAGAACAACTGTTACGGTTCAAATTTTTCGTGTTTTATGTGAATTTTGTCCTGAATTTGTGTTGTTTTCTTTTCTTTATGTGGGTGGGAAGTTTGTGTTGCATATAATCGGGTAATAAAATATTTGTATTTATTTAGAATTAATTTTATTAATTAGTTTTTTTTTAATTTTTGGTTTCAGCAACGATCTCGATCCCGGAACTCGCTGAACTACTTTCATCCTTTTTGAAAATTTTATTTCCCTTTTCTTGATTTCTTTCTTCTGTTTTTGGTTCTTTTGGTCGTATTTATCAAGAGCGCAGGTGTAATTTTTTGTGCCTCTTTGATTTTATTTTAAAAGGCTCTGTGACTTATGTCTCGGGCTCTCTCTTCTGAGTAACCAGTTAATACACTGTGTTGCAGAGTGATTTAGGCAATTTTTGGGTTTCGCCATTTTTGAATTTGGAAATTTTGCTGTTTCGTGAATTTGCGGATTCATCACCATCGCTTTTGTTTTGAAATAGTGTTCTCACGTTTCAAGTCATCGGATTATTCCGAAGTTTTGGTGTATTTTCTATATTAAATTAATTTCTGGTTATAAAACCTCGAACATCAGAGGTAAGCTTGCATTTTTTTAACTATTTCTTGCTTTCTTTCTTTAACCTTTCATATATTAAAAAATTAAACTAATTTTCTACAATATTCTTTCTTAAAAAAAAACTAAACTAATTTTCTACAAACATTCTTTCTAATTCTTTCTTCTTTCATCCTAAATCTACGTTTCCTAATTTTTTATTATTTTCGTACAGGTTTTTATTAAGAGCCATTTTTTTTTGGTAATTTTCTAAAAATTAAAATTTTGTTCAATCAAACGTTCCAAACCACCATCTTGGAATCATCCATCTCGGTGTGTTGCTTTCCTAAAAGGAACATTAAGGATCAAATTCTTGTATAACATCTTTGATACTTACCTTCCTTCCTTGTCAGAGGTCGTTGCTGAAGAAACTTTAAGGATACAAACATCACACGAACTTTACTTCGAAGAAAAAGCCAGGAATATTTTTTTTGTTTAAAAAAGTACATCTTTTCATTATTTTGGATATCGATTGTTTGTGTATACCGATATTAATACTTTTAACTTTCGTACATCAGTTCTATTAGTTAATTTTTTGTTAATTATTGTTGGCGAGTTTATTTTATTCTTTTCCGAGTTTTCTTTTATTTTATGCGGCTTAAAGTTGAATTCAACACTACGGAGTCGAGCCGCGAATTCAGATAATTTAGTTGATTTATTATTTTTTTGGTCAATTTTTTTTTTCGCTCACTTTACTATTTTCGAGTTCACTTTTGTTATTTTGCCTGAAATTGAATTATTATTTTTTTTGGAAAGAATCGAAACTTATTCTATTTACCTGTATATATTATTATTATTTTTTCTTCTTTCGTTAATAAAAGTTAAGCTAAGGAGTTTCGAATTCATGACATATCCGAATCTCCAAAATATAGCAAAATCTTTGCTGTATATTCTGCAACGAAACTTATGGTAACACCTGCTAAAAAAATTGTATAATGTCTATGAAATGTAATCGTCGGGTCTATAAAAACTGTTACAAGAACGGAATAGCATCAGAACCGCATACACTGCTGGAAATAATTCACAAGCACATCCTGTATAGTTTGAACACGTGTGTATAGCGGAAAGAATTTGGATATTAAAATAGTACTAAGGCAATACAACTTATCATGGGAACGAGCTGAGTATGAACGCATTTTTATACGTTCATACTACTTTGATTGTTGTTATGATGGGCCAAAGACTTCAACGTCATGTAGTCCCATGGCGAAAGTTGAGGAGCTATAAAGGTTAGGTGATACTCACGGAAGATACTTGGCCATTGCTGTATGATGGTGGTATCTGAATGATATAGTCAAAACTATACTAGTAACTTAAGAAAATTTTCGAGAAAAGTTATCTTAAAGTTTCATAATTGTCTATTCCTTTGAAGTTGACAAACTGTAGTAGCCAGGTGTAGCCGTAGCAAACAACCGTTCTAATATTGAGAAATAAAATGCGTTACATTTTGTCTTAGCAATTGGTGAGATTGATCGTAATATAATTTTTAATTAGAGCTATAGAATTGTAGTTATTAATGTTTATGTACAATACTTTAATGCTGCTTGATGACTGTAATATAGTCAGTTGATAGTTATGATTATTGTATCACTCGTATTTTATAATTACAAGAGTTGTTCGTGGTTTTCGAAATAATTATTATGCAAAATTTTTTACCTTATATTTACGATTCCGAAAGGATTCTTGTAGTTTAGATTCAACGAACCGTGAGGTTAGTTCGTGATGATTGGGATTATTAATGATTGAAATTACGACATTTATTTATTAATTATTAACGAGCAATTCGGTTATCGTTAAATTATTATAAGTTATTAGTTTCCCGATTACTTATTGATTGTATAATGAACAAATTGAATAAAAAATGTATTGTTACGATTTTGCACGCGAACTCCTCATCTATTAATTGTGCTTCAGTCATAGTAAGAACCCCTTCTTTATGCTTAAAAAATAATCAAAAATATTTCATTTTAAAAACAAACCAGACTTGACATTCCTAATTAATAGATAATATTTGAGAAAAATATCATCAAGTTATTATTATTTTTTGTACAACATGTAATTTTTCTTTAACTTTTGTTTTATAAATACAATACGGATGCTAATTTTAAGGTTCCATTTAATGTAATATTAGAATTTGTACACTTTTTGCTGGAAAATGATTCATATTCATGAGTAATAAAAAAGGGGTTTTTGTGTTATACGGAAGATCTTTTCATTCACCTAGACCCTTGTCACACACATAAAAGAGAGATTTACTTTTAGTGGATTCACTGCAATGACAGCCAGTTTTTGAAACGAACAGTTCGCGCACAATCGCTTTTATATCCAATGATATAGCGAATCGGGTTTCATTGTCGCGTCAGGTGTTCACAATACAAACTGTGGCACATACGTCTTTCCACGTGTACTAGTAATTGAAAAGATCGGCAAATTCTATCGCCGATCGGTTAATTAATAGGTTCAAAAAAGTTCAAAAATATTTAAGTAGTTTAGTATATTGAAAAGAAGATTTTGTTTATAAAGTGGTGGTAATAAAAAAATAATGTAGAATTCATTATTGGATGAATCTGGCATAATGCGGACATACAATCAAACCGGGCGGATGTGAATTATTGCTTTAGTATGAGATCATTACTCGGAAACTGTGGCGCTTTTGGCGCGTTCCATAACGTATTCTGTGGGGACATAAAAGTTCTCTAGAACCGTGATAATACGTTTCGACGTCGGATTCGTTTGTATTGCTTTGGGATTTTATAACGGAGAAACTTTTTATCTGCTACGAGGAGAGAAAAGTTGAGCACTACGGACACCAGGGAGCCGTTTGTACCATTCTCATTCAATTAGTATTTAACCGAGACAAACTTAATTCAATTCACTTTGATTTAGTTCAAATAAATCTTAAAAAAGGCTATATGCTTAATAAAATCGTTTTGTTGCAGAAAATACCGAAGGAAGACAAGTAAAGAGAGCAACAGATCCCGTCTGCAGAGAAGTCCGTTCATCGAATTTACACGTAGGAAATCAGGCTTTCCAGGTGGAAAACCAGGAGCTCGACAAAATAATCTTATTATCGGTACCCCGTGAAAAGTGTTCGTAGCCCGATTTATCTCTTGGTGCAAATATTTGCTCCTCTACGTCTTCTAACAGGACGAGAATTTTCGTTTTTCCTATCCGCAAGATTTAAGCTAACTTTCCTGAAGAGCCCCCTTTCTGTCTTTAACCACACCTTACCAAACCTCAACTAACAAACCCGACCCAACAATCCCAAAAATAAATCGGTGCTTTTAATGACTAATTGGACATAGTGGAGGTTCTTATGAAAATCTCAATGCCGGCCACAGCAATGTTTTCCAAATTCAAGAGCAGCGCCCCTGCTCAAACACCGATCGAAACGAATCCGATCGGCCAGTTTTTTGAAATTGGGAAGCAAATTGCTAGTGCTGGCCCAGAACTTGTTTGGAGAATTCACGATGCGTACAGGAAAAGCGATGGAAAGGTAAGAAATTGTAATGTTTTAAATTAAATTTGTAATATTAAAAGATATAAATTTTAACGATACTCGAATTGCCAATTATCCTTGATCGATATGGCGAGTCGTCTAAGGAACACTGAAAAACAGTAATTAAATGGGCGTTCGTCCGCAAAATCGCGGACTCCGATCGTTATCCGACCAAGTGAAGCGAAAACCCCGTAGGAAGGCGGAATTCGAAAGGTCGAAAATCGATAAATTTTTCGTTGGCTCATCGAAGGAATTCCAATTACCCCCTCGTCTTAGTACACCCATCCCACAAAAAAACTGAAGGATGTGAAAGACAAATAAACTTCAACCCACCCCACAGACTTAACTCGCTTCGGATCGGCGAGATTAGAAACTTGATTAATACGTAAATCAGTTTAACTCAGTTTCGTTGTTTATTTTTTCTAATTGTAAGACATCGCCTTTTATCCTTTTCCGTTTTTTACTTTACCATAAAAATAAAATTTTCAAATATTTTTCAAAGATTAATTAATATTGGATTTAACAAAATGAAACGGGATGAAACAGCGGATGTTGATAATTGATTGTTGGTTGCATACAAACAAAAATATCCTCGAGGGTATTTTTTTTTGTGATGGAAATATATACAATAAAATTTTACCAATTTTAGTTTCTCCGTTAATTATCTGTATGAATTATGAACGCAAAAATGAAAAGCGAATGGGAAAATATATCGCGTCCCAAGAGTGTAGCAGCAATTTGCAGTTCATTTAGTAAAATCGTTTTTGACCATAAATGGTATTTATGTTGTGTTGTAAATTATGTAATATTAGGGAGAAAATAATTTAAAAAATTTAAACTTTTATTCTTCTGTTTTTCAATTATGTTCTCGATTACTATAGTTCGGCCTTCCTGATACAATTAACCAAAAATAATAATACTAAAAAAAAATTATTCTAAACTTAAATTTAAATCTTAAACTCTTTATTTATATATAATTTCTGTTTTATAATTTTCTACCTTTATGTCATAATCTCAATCTCGGGGGTGCCAATATACCTTCGTAAAGTATTTGTGTGAGGTGATAATCTTCAATATCACTAACAACATAACGTTCATTTTCTAACACTTTTTTAACTTCACACGGTCCTTTATATTTTGGTAAAAGCTTTTTATTAATTTCTGGTGTTACAACCGATGTAACAAATACCGATTTGTTAACATAATGTTATCTCCAACATCATACTTTTTGTGCTCCTTCTTTTAATATTTCCTGAAACATTCTCTCTTATTAAGCTTAAGTTTCTCGCATTCATTGTTCCCTTCCACCATCAATCGCATTTTATGACAGAATATTTCCCCGATGTTGAACATCATATAATAGCATACTAGGTGCTTCTTTTGTTGATCTGTTCACAGTATTATTCATGGCAAATTTCACTGTCTGCAGTGCTCTGTCCCATTTCTTTGGATCTTATACTATCTTACACAATAATTTATTTACGGATTTATTTACTACTTTATTTTGACCATTTACCTGAGGCATTTCTGTTGTGATTAATACGTGATTGATATCATGTTCAACAAACTCCTTTAATTCATTGATGTGAAACATGATCCACAATCCATAACAATTCTCTGAGGCTTATTATAGGTATCAAAATAAAGTTGTAAATGTTTGGTTACTTCTTTGGTATCTGCTTTTCGATAAGTATATAATTTCAAATATTTTGTGAATCCATCAATTATCGTCAGTATGTTTCTAATGGTCCGTAATGATCTATGTGAATTATGTCAAATAATAAATTCCCTTTTGGTAAACAATGTAGAAATCCTTCTTTCTTTCCAGTTTCAGGTGAATAGGCAATATATTTCAAACAATTTGAGATATAAGATTTATCTTGCTTTTTCATTTCCGGAAACCAATAACTCGTGGATGGAATGGTCTTACTTATACCCGAACGACTAATATCGTTATTGAAAGTATGAATAAATATGGTTCTCTATTTCTTTTGATACATAAAACATTAAATTTTTACTTTCACTATTTGCTAATTTTTCTCAAAGTTCTCGTATTTGTTTATCTGTATTCTGTTATATACTTAAAATTTGTTCAAGTGTGTTAATCTGTATCTTGAAAAATTAATATGTTTCTTCTACTTAAATCATCAACATTTTTCATTGTTCAATATTATGACTATAATTTTGTAACTCTCACGCCTTTCTTAAAATTTGTAGATTAATCTTTTTCCTTTGCAATACTAACTTAATACTATTACAATCAGTAATAATTTTAAATTCAAGTCCTTGCAAATAAACTCGAAACCATTTTACCGAATACACTATGGCCAATATTTCTAGTTCGTACAAATGATATTTAGATTCTGTTTCTGTTGTTCGTTTACTAAAATAAAAGATAAGGTGAAAACGTCCATCATCCTGTCTTTGTATCAAAATTGATCCGAAACCGTAAGATGACGAAACATAATGTAACTCAGTCTCTGCTTTGGAATCAAAAATTAACAAAATTCATTTCTGTACTAACACGTCTTTCAAATGTTCAAAAGATTTTATTTCTGCTATTCCAAATTTGAACATGACATTCTTCTTTAAAAGATCATGTAACGGTTTTACTCCTTGAAAATGTGTCGAAATTCCTTACTGCTTTAATATTTTCCATACTAATTGTAATATTTCTTATAATTTTTAACTTTGCCTAAAAACGTTATCTCTTTTAGTAAAAAACTACATTTCCACAGATTCTTTCTGTAGCTATTAAAATATTATGAAATAAGGCAAAAATCATATTTAATACCTGATAAAAGTTGTTAGACTATTTTTTTATTCCGAAGAGCAATTTAAAATATTCAAATTGGCTATTATGAGTTACAAATGAAGTTAACTTTACAAATTTTTTTCCTACACTTACATGATGAAACGCGATTATTTTAAATCTATCTTGGTAAAAACTTTTTACCCTTGAGCTCGTCTAATTGGTCGTCAATTAGGGGAAGTGTAAAATTATCACTAACGGTAATTGTATTTGGTTCTTGATAGTTAACGCATAATATGAAACCAGTAAGTTTTTTATGTACCAATACAATTTTGACTAATATATTCTGAAACACTTTTTCAATTTCTTATTATTCCTTGATCTAACAAGTCATATTGATGACTTGTTAGATCGAATAAAGAAAGGAGATTTTCCTTGTTTGATAACAATTCTCATTTCAAATTGTGTTCCAAGAAATGTAAATCTTTTATATTTCTAATAAGACTGCACTAAATTTCTAATCTTTTCCCAATGAACTTCAAGATCAATATCAAAATTTAATTGATCTTCCATGTCAAAAACGTCGATATTCAATATATCCGAAATATAAGAATTAATCATATTATCTGGTTCTATTATCTATAAAACATGTATAACAGTTATATTATACATGTTTTATAGAATTCAACTTTTAAATTGTCGTGTGATATAAAATCGCGACCTAACAAACATGAGCAATTCATCGTCTGTTGAGGGTCCACGTAAAAACAAATATCAGCAGTACAATTATCTACTAGTACTCTTTGATTTTACTGACCTAAAATACGTAGTTTACTATTACATACACCAGCAAACTTATTTGAACTAGTACAAGTTTCTAGTGTAAACAATTTTGGAAGTACTACTTCTGATAATAGTGAAATTAGACTTTTTGTATCAACAACAGCTTTAATGATAGCACCGCTCATTTCTAATGTTGACAAGTACTCATAAAAAGGAATTAAATCTAATTTTTCTGTTGGGACTCTGATTGTTTTCGTTTTGGACACTCCTTCTTCTGATGATGCTTCGATTCATAAGTGAAACACGATCCTTTTATTACAGTTAAAACACCTAACTTTAGTACCTAATTCTTTCTTAATGTCTTCTTTATCTTCATTTTTCTTCCTTAGAAATGGACTTAAGGTTGCTGGTTTTACAAGGCGTTGTAAAATTCCGCTCTATTCCGATTTTCCGCTCTATATACTATTGTTTTACTTACTAAATCGCCTTGTTACCCATCTATAACATATTGCATTAAATCCTCATCTTCAATATTCCCTCGGCTTACCAACTCCTTCATTACTAAAAAAATACTCCTGTACTGATTCATCTTTTGTATTCTTTCGATTAGAGTTTTCATTTTAACTGAAAACTCTTGTTGTAAAGTACTTCTTAGTTTCTTCTAAGAAGTAAGTCTTCTTGCACCTTGACTAAATAATTTCACCCTGATAAAAAAGTCTCTTTCAAAATATTAACTTTTGAATAGGATCCCAACCAAAAAATAACGTATTTTCTTCAAAATCCATTATCCACGATTCAACATTGTATTTATACTCACCAGTAAACGAATGGATTTTATTCTACTCGATAACTCTAAAATAAATTGCGAATTTAGAATTGGTTCAAGTTTCGCCTGATGTAGCTTCTACATCCGGTATAGCGGTTGCAAACATGCTAACCACCAATGGTTCTTGTGGTACTCTAATGGTTTCCTCCATCTCTTGATCAGATTCTTCATTGATCTCTTGTAAGCTCGCAATATCAGATAAAATATCACAAGCTCGCAATATCACTCGGTTCCTCAAAAATTAATAAAGCACTCGTATTTTAATATCAAATCCCACTTCTAATAACCTGTAGAGAAATGGCCACACTAACTTCCCTTTCTTACAGGATTCCTCGGCGAAATAGAAACACTCTTTTAGCTTTGTTTTTATATTCATCAAAAAAATACAGCGACACTTATGTCTTCAACTTTATCAAACATAATAACAATCTCTATAGTTACTCTCAACTCTAATGCTACTATTTGTTAATTATATTGTAGACTGCTACGTCACGATAATTCAGTAGAGAATAGGGAAACATCGGATATAATTACTATTATTGTCGGGCTAAGGGGAGCGACCCCTCTCATCAACTATAAGTTCTATTGTAATTAGCTTTAGAATAAATGTAGGTCCTTAATGAACATTAAAATTGCTCCAAAGTCTTACTCCTTTGTATCGGCAGTCGTCAAAAGAGCTTTACCGAAGATCTCCCTTCCTGAGTCATAAAACCTTTTGGATTTTGTTTTGAGAAAGGAGTTATCATATTTTTCGCTTGTTTGTGATTTGACAGATCTTTCCAGCATGAAGCTACTTGTGACCCAACCTAACCCAACTGTTAATTACTTATTTTATGTGACTTTTTTGTCGTCGAATTGGATTGAATGATGGGAGTCAACGAAGTGAACTCAATGTCATTATGACCTAGACTCCAACAACTTCTGTCTGAAAAATGATTGTGTTTTCTGTGACTGTGTAGTCCACTAATGCCAAGGATTCCTCGTTTTAATTGAGGAATTAAATAAATTAATCAAATACAACCTTATACGGCTTGTCGAAGTTATTCGTTTTAATTTCGTTCAAGTGACTTATACTTCGGTCCTTGAAGATTTCAAGGTATCCTCTAAGGTTACCCTGTATCAACTTGAGTGAAAACCGTATTCTCAGTGATAAAGCGATCAACACTGCCTCCTTTTGCATATATGTTACCGGCAACCTGTAAAATATCAGATTATGATAAGCTATATAATACCTAAGCAATTTGTAGAATAAGAAAGGAATTTTTGTTGTATTAATAACACTATTTAGAAATATAACGAAGGTTAATCGATGAGTTCCTCCGTAAGTAGCATTCTCTCAAACATATTTTGAATGAAATTAAAAATAAAACCCTAGGTAATAATAGCCCCCCCAGTGCAGATATATTGATAATATTCTTGTTATCTGGGAAAACAACAACGATTACACCATAAACCAATTGGTACAATTTGTACTTTACACCAGTACATACAATTTACATTAGAAACAGAAAATAACCAAAAACTTAACTTTTTAGACCTAACCACTTATTAATAACAAAAATAAAATGGATTTCAATACAGAAAGAAGAAAGTCAACACAGACCGATACTACAATTCATCACAATTCGTTCCATCATCAATTACATAAATTCTCAACATTTAGAACCTATTTACAGAGATAGCTTAACATACTTTCTTCTGTAACAGAAAAAGTTTATAAACTCAATATTTTCAGTATCATAGCTTACTATAAAGGTTTTTCTGATGATATTGTAGATACATTATTACATAAAATACAAAGTAAATAATAGCATACTTTTTCAACTAGCTTGTAAACTATCAAACCCATCAATAGAATATTTCTCTTACAGATCCATAGACTACCCAACTAATATGGGTGTTAGTATTCAACGTGTTTGTAAAAAATATAACATCAATATGTCCATAAAAATAACGGTACTATTCCTAAAAAGCTTTTTGATGCAAAAGACAAAGTGAATATTCTTGATATAGGTGAAATTGAAAGATCAATTAAAACTCGCATCAAAGAACATCAACTAAATAATGACTTTAACTTCGGTAGACATATGTTAATATAATTAGTAGACTCGCACAAACTGAGTTTACTTGAGAAATACGAAATTGATAAATTTAAAATGATAAACACATCTCCATTTTCTTAACGACCAAGTTCAAACTGCTCAAGCACCGCTATACACATTTCGTTAAATAATAATAAAAAGACCTCATTAACACACAAACAATTTCTTAAAAAGACAATTTTCCAAGCTGCAAGAACATTACAACATACATTCCAGATTTAAATTTAAAAGTTTTTAGTGACACAAAAATATACATCACTCTTCTCTTTTTATGAATTAATGATTCTTAAATTAATGATTCTTTTCTAATATTTTTCTGTAAGACTTGTTTTTGCATGTTACTTCTTCAGGTCATATTCACATTTTAAAACTTTTAACATGTGATTACTACCAAAATGTTTACAGAGCATTCGTTGATAGACAAAGGTTTCCGGGAAATACTCTCCTCGGACAGTCTCGAAATTATTGCCTAAAACTGGTTACTATCACAACATTAGCCCCACAACGAATTTTAATATGCACAACAGTAAAGTTGCTAGTGCGCTGTTGGTCTTACTTATTGAGATGGTCTTATAATAATAAGCCATTAAAAGATCAATATGATGCAATACGGGTCCAAAATCTTAATATCGGTATTCGGTATTCAAAATTATGTTCAAAACAATTTATGTTCAACATTTCATGTTGCGACACCATTATTTTTTGAGTTATGATCGAACTTTAATAACGAACACCATCAATTTTGATATGTTGTGAATTTTCAAATTGTAGGTAGAACATAAGTGAACAATATCTAGTTATGGATTATATATTCGTACACCAACATAAATAATTTGTGTTCAACATTTCTCGGTTCAACACCGTCCCTTTTAGAGTTATGATAGACTTTAGTAACGAACGCTATCAATTTTGATATATTGTTGATTTCTTGATTTTACCTAGAACAGAGTCATAAGTCAACAATATCTGATTATGGGTTATATACTTTTACACCATTATAAACAATCAATATCAATAACATTGATCAAACAAATAAAGTTCAATATTTCTTGTTCCAACATTGTTATTTTTTGACCCATGGTCAACTTTATTAATGAACACTATTAATGTTTGATATATTATGAATATCCGCATTCTAGTTAGAATATATTCATAATTAAGCAATACCTGCATATGATTCTTACTTCAATATAAACAATTTACATCAATTATATGTTAGTTAACTTAAAGTATGCTGTATAATCCGAACGATCACCTGGTAAATTTTCACAATCTTTGTATTTCTTGACAATTTCTTTCACTTCGTATTTTTAGGAATACGAGTTGAAAGTTTCCACGAATATAAAATTGCAATGATTTCTAAATTTCGAAATTATTTGTTAGCACGGTTCCATATAATATTAGTATATTACACGGTGATATTTTTCATCAAAGATATATTATCATAGATCTATGACATACAACTATAATAGTGTACACCGGCCATAACGAGAACAATGTAAATTCAAGCAGTAAGTTTGTAATTCATGAAGTCATTAAATCTTGCTGATATTTTGTACAAGTATAGCACGTTATGAACTTTATGAAGGTACTTCTTGAAAACACAAAATTAAATCGTTGATTTAAAATGAACGAAAATATAACATTTCGTGTGGACACCATACTTCTGGTTACTTGAGTGCATAAAGCATTAATAGTTTAATGAAGCGTCTAAAGCTAAGTGAGTTAGTATTTTCTTCTAATAAAATAATGGTCCGTGTTGATGTTATGATGCTATAAATCATAAGGCACTTTTTTATAACATGATTGATGTTGATTCATGAGGTAGTATTTATATTATTAAAATGTGTAAGTCACGTTGTAAATTACGACAGAAGGATGTAAGAGCAGGTAGTGATGAATTGCACACGAAAGTCAAAGAAAATGTTTGTCAAATTCCTCAGCAACGAAACAAACCATCACTGATAGTTTAAAATCAAAATGGAAAAGCTATTACATGTATTCCTGGAACAAAGACTAAAAAAATACTAAAATATTATAATAAATTTAAATCATTATTATATGTATTAATTGTATTAAATAATAACTAATAACGAAACATACATTATAGTTCAGTAAACTTTTTCAACAATACTATCATTGGTGGAAAGAGTAATGCTATTTACTTCAAAATCTGGATGTATGGATGTTGTAGCACGTTGTGGCATCAACTCCATATTTTTAATAAAATAAATTTCATAATTCATTTGTTACTTTTTAAACATATCAATTGTTGAAACGTTCAACTTAGATGACCTCGAAGTGAGCAAAACTCAACGAAAAAAAATCTGTAAATAGGATAAGATTCCTAAATCTAAAAAAAAACTTCTGGGAGATCTTTCGCCCTGGTACCCAATCGACAGTTCCTTTAACCTGTAGTAATCCGGTGATCCCGTCATACTCCATCGATCAATTACCTCAAGATAACCGCGGATCAAACCCGAATTACCTAGAATCTTCAACCGACGGTTAACGGTTAACGAGATCGTCGCTAGATAAAACAACGCCACAACATTGTGAATAGTTCCATTTTTTACCTATATTAAATAACAGAAAGAGTAAATTCTATATGACAATATTAGAAAACAAATATTTTAAAACTTGATAAGTTTTGTAAGTTTTCATTTCATGTTTAACAAATTGAAGGATTATTCTAGCTAAATAAACACTTGTATAGAAGAGCTAAGATAATAAAGTGAGTTTATTAACAAATTTAGAGCACGATTTATTGATGAAAGTAAATTGTTGCAGTTAAAATATGCGTAAAATCTCGACACACGAGCTGTGTAAAAAGCGTATTCTATTAAATACTACTGTTAAAAAAACGATTATTAAATCTAAGCTTGCGTTTTTATTTTTTTAATAACTCCCAAACATTCAATATATTCGAAGGTCTTAATCAATAACAATGTTGTGTGCGTATAAATTTGTGGAGAATATTCATTGATTAAGGAATTAGGGTTTGGAATTTAAATGGGTTGGGTTAAAGTTTATGCAGTGTTTCCCAAAAGTAATAAAAGAAAACGGTTAATAAAGTAATTAAAAATAATATGTGTTTATGTGGCTTACAATATTCCAGTAATCATCGAATGTGTTATTTCCCCGAAATTATTTAATAATTGGTTTGAATATTGAGTTCGATGGAAGGAATTCCTAACATTGTTTAACCCTAGAATAGCAGACTATATTGAAGTCGTGTGGTTCGTGAATTTGAACGTTATTAGAATATAAAATTTATATTATGTAATGCTAGTAAATAGTGCTGTATTTATTAATACACACCACATAAACAATCGGCTCTGTGTTCACCAAATTAATCGTTTATAAAACCATAAGTCCAACTTTGGACAAGTTCTTCAATGCACACTCCAACTCGGTTAACAAGTCGAAATTCTATTATTTGCTATTGATTGAGTTCTATTATATATCAGTTTGAACTAGTACTGCATTAACTTTGGAATTAAATTTCGATTACGAGAATTTCACTCATTGTTTGTGTTTATGTTAAAAATATAAGTTCTAGTGTTGATTTACGAGAATAGATTTTGGAAATTTCTTCACTGCGAAATTATCCAATAAATCATGGTTCACCTGTAGACATAATTCATGATTGCTAATTGACAAAGTTAACTCTACATGGTGATGGTGGTAATGATTAGATAGCGTATCAAGTTAGTATGGAAAAGTAGAAAATCGCAGTAGGAAATCACTGTCAAACGATTACGAATAGTAGAATAATTGTCGTCGGTTGTGATGGTAACAAAGAGTAGTTATTCTAATTCTGATGGGGATGTCGTTAGTGTTAATGCCTAAACCGTTGATTCTGGACAATTCTGCATTTGCCGCAGTTACGCGTGAAATAACAATAGGGGAAGTAATCGATCAATATATTGCGTCGGATATTTGCCTCCAATATCTATGCATTTTGATTGAGTGTAGTGATTGGAATTTGAAAGGGATTGCTATTCTATTTTTGATTTATATTTAAGTACATTTAATTTAAAATTAGTTTTCCTTTGGGACTTTTAATGACGTTAAGCGTTATAGAGTAGTCAAAAGCAATAATAGCTTATTGGACATGATTATCGTTTCTTTTTAAATGTCGTTGGTAGCTTAGTTATATAACTAAATGGCCGAGAATCATTCAGATATTCTTTTTGGCTTATATCGCATTGTTTAAATATAGTTTCTACTGCTTCCAGTTTGATTGATAACAAAACATAACACACCAATCTTTGCATGTGTTTATTTGTTACCAATATTTAGTGATACAAGGAAAATAAAATTACAATAAAAAATAAAAATAATTTTTTGGAATGACCGCCCTAACATTGCGAGTCAAAAAACTAAACTCCGAAATTTGATGCATTTTTTTTCAATTAATATAGGACATATCTTTTAACAATACGGCTGGTGTAAATAGTAATTTGATTATGAAAATGAGGAAATAATTTTACGTTGTTTTGATCTTTTAATGAATATCTAATAATGAATGTAATTACAACGGTGATACGCAGCTGTGCAAATTAATGTGATACTAGAATTTCGTGATGATTATTATATGTTTAGTTATGTTTTTATCCATCATCACTAATATGTATATTTTACATTTGTATATTTTATATAGAAATATAAAATATTACCATGTACTAAGTGATATTTAAAATTTTTATTTTCGTCTTAACCGGTTTCGGTAATTACATTAACATCTTCAGAAGACATGTCAATTAACAAATTAAAAGTTAAAACAATCACTATACATTTTTAAGTGTTCACAAACATATATTTCTTAAAATACAACAACACAGTGGTACATCATACCATTGATTGCCAGACATAGTGTAGAATGCGCCAATCATAAGAAGGTTAGATGGGAAAATTGTTTAAATCTTTCAAAAATGCTTTTCAAATTCCTTTCTCTTCAATTTTTAAGATTTCAGGTTGGAGGAACATCATGAATGTTCTATGTTTTCCTACAGCGCACATAGGCAAATTTTTTAAAAATCTCTACCAAAATTGGAAAAACAGTAATAAGAAAATTACTTATCTTAAAACGCCTTTTTTATAATTCTTATTAATATTGTTATTATATATAATTGTTATTAGAGATTCTTAAGAAATTCTATCTTACCTACATCCAAACCTAACCTTTAAAAGTACGTAGTTACCACGCTCTTATTGTTTGAATGGTTTTTTTGGAATTTCGATTTAAAGAATTTTGGAAGAATTATTTAAGTGTTTTTTTAAAAAATTGTTAGTTTCTAAATGTTCACATGTAATACGTAAAAAATATGACGTAAGTTAATTTAATTTTAATAGTACTTTAATGAGATAGTTTTTTAAACAATAAATACATTTATAGGGCTTTCTACTGATGATGGGCGAGGCCCGAAACCCGGTATAGAAACGAAAAAATAAAAGCAAAACAATCACCTAAGTATATTTAATTGTTTTAAGAAAGGCTTAACTAAGAATTTAAAGAGGTCAATACTAACGAATGGATTGATAAAGAAGAACTTTATCGTACTGAATTACCATAAGAAAGGATAGGTAGAGCCATTACAGTATTGACATTAACTCTTTTAATTAACTTTCAATTAATCTTAATTCGAACCCATTTGGCGTCGAATAGAAATAACTTCAGCAAGATATTGCTTTCAGACAAGACATGTTATTGAACTAAAATTATAGTGTTAGTTCCAATTTTAGTTCAATTAACACCGGTCGTGAAAGCCTTCGTACCTATAAGTCATGTTATTACCTTACATTATCAACTGGGATAACGTGAACTATGAAGAAGATCCAAGAAACTGTTGTTTGTGTTGACGAGGGACATTCAGTTGGTGCTGGATCCGTAATGATTTTTGCAAATAATCGCCGAAATAAATATGTATCTCTGAAACAATAGAAGAATCAATTCAAATATAGTGGGTATCCCACGACGTGACGGCTGTAGCTTGTGAATGTGTTGTTTGGGTGATTTGATTCAATATGATTAACTTTCCTTGGTAGTATCGTCGCTCTTATCGCTTATCGCAACTCCAACATAAACCTACCATAATGAACATATACCCAGAACGCTGTCGTAACCGAGCTTTAAGCTGATTATTTTGTTATTATTAGAAAATTCTGGTGGTTGTGAATGATAATTCGTTATTTATTGTGACAGTAAACGTCAATCATATTTAGTTAAGTAACACCTGGATTTTTTGTTTTTAATTAGGCACATCTGCATCAATATGTGTTTTGTTTAGTGATTTGTGGATGCATTTTACTCGTAACTGTGTCTATCCGTTATTGGTGTACTGTTGTCCTTTCATTCAACTTGTCGTTTTGGATGTTGGGAAGTGGGTTATTCGGATTCTTTGTTATTACCCTTAAACATTTTCTTTCCGTTTTATTAATAATGTTAAGAGTTTGCTTCGGGGTAGGTGATAAGGAAGAACCTTGAGAAAAACCTTGCAAAGGAGAAAACGGGCTAGAATACTTGTTGATTTTTAAACATAATTGTCGTTCCTTTAACAAGTCGTTCGTTATTCTTTTATCAGATATTGATTAATATTTAAAAGATTCATTTTGTAAATTCTTCGTTTATGCTGCTGTGTAATTTTGTAAGTGTGCTGATTCGATGTTATTGCATAAGACAGCAAGGGATAGAGAAGCAGAATTTTGTCATTTAAACCCAAATTTCTTTCATATATTTTTCCGATTACGGGGAGAAGAGTAGGTTTCTTAACCGGTGAGAATATGTAGTCGCTTGCTTTTCAGGAGGTTAGATGGAAGTCGCCAATTATTATTGAATATTTAAGTTACGCTACTTTAATCGTTTTGTTTTCCTTTATGGCGGAGTGGGGATGAATATATACTAGGAAAACTTCTAAAAATTCGTTCTTGAAGGGTATTTTAAAGGGATTATCTTTGGTAATTTTTATGTACGGATTGGCTAATACTAGAGACCCACCTCTAGTTTTATTCTTTTGTGTCCATTCTTTTGAATTCTGTTTTTTTTTATCTGTTTTGGTCTTCGTTTCCACAAATAATGCAAAGTCTATGTCCTGTTGTTGCATAATTGAAGATTAATGTTTTCTTGTTATTAAAGCTGCAGATGTTCCTATATATTATGTTTATGTACTGTTTCGCTTCTAGGTAATCAATCAAATAATCTTATACTTGTCAAATTTATTGAGTCTGGTTGCCGTATGTATTCTAAGGTTGGTTGCTATATACAACCTACTGGTTCGCTCATATTATCGATTACATCGTGATCGGGAATTGTTGTACCTGCAATATCTATAGAAATGGAACTCTAAGAGCCACTGTGTGAAGCTGTTACTAAAGGTGCTGCTTGGTTTAGGCGGTCTAACATAACAATATATGCTCTGTTACCAGATATGCTTAGAAAGGTGTCAATTTGGAATTGTTCAACAAATCTATTTTTGAGCGTTTGAATTAGTTGTTGACGATATACATTTTTGTTTTTGTTTAATTGATGTATACACGTGCCGATTATGTGGTCTGAATGGTCACAGGTTTATGTATTCTTGAGTTCTGGGTGATGCTCTTATCTTTGATTATACATATATAGATAGCCCACCTAATGGTAAAATTGGGAAACAAACAATTGCATATAATGGGACGCGAGTATAACAGCTGTGGGACACGAGTTAAAGTAGGATAAAATAGGCAGTGTAATCGGCACTGAATACAAAGTATCTCCTATTCAATACTAGATGTCTCTGCTTAAAACTACTATTAAACATTCTGTTTTGAGTGGATTATGTAATACCTAAACCCACAAATAACGCTTGATTCAGCCATTGCTTAATTTTTATTATTTTTATTTTATTTTTTTATATACTTTTTAGTTTTTCATAAAAATGTATCCCACTTGACGCGAGACAGCTTACTCTTTGGCGCGTCGTATCGATCGATTCTTGACACATGAACCGGAATCGAGATTCGGTCCGTGTTTACCACCGAATTTCGTTTCAATTTTTTCGCCAGTTAGGTAGGCCATAAATGCAAGAGCTGGCAAGAGCTGTCTAACGAGCCTTTGCCTCGTAAGACTTGTAAGCTCGTCAAATGCAATTCCTCATATGAAGTATTGTGATGAAATTTATTCACGTGTGATGACATTACTTGATAACGTAGCTTATATTTATAGAATATTAATTGTTACAATTAGTTATTAAACCATAAAATGATTTATGGTGATAAATTATAAAATAATAATAATTCGTAATTTTATATGTTAGTTCTTTATGATAATGGGTTAATTTTAAGTATTATTTTTTTTATAAAATAAAACGTGCCTACTACTTGTTTTATTAAAACAATAATAAAATAATAAATAACTATAACTTAATATTCAAATTATTAATAAACCTAAGCAACGTTATAAAAATATTTTCCAATGGTACTGAAATGACGCATTGACGTAGAATTCGAACTTGTAACGTTCTTACTTATTTTTTTATTACCTTACAAGGAAGTGATAACGTCTTCGCTGTGTTTGATTAGGAGGGTGTCCAGGCACTAGGCAAAAAAGCATTAACTCGTTATTTGTGTATTAGTACTTCAATTTATGCGAACGTCAAGTTTAGTTTGAAGAAATTTGAGTGTGATAATTATTATATTATACATATTATTAATAAAAATGACGGATCAATGTCATAGTGGAAAAAATAACTGTCGCTATCGCTATTTTATTCCAGCCTAAGTGACTACCGAACAATGAAAATACAAATTATTCTTCCTGGTCTAAGTACCATAAGACGATGGGTAGGCTAGGCAACCATCTTGCCCGGGTTCTATATTAGCATTAAAAGACAGCTACTGATGAAGACTCAGGCAATGACTAAAATTCAAAAAGTTTGCGTTTTCTGAACTAAAATTAGAACTAATACTAGATCTAAAACTAGAAACCTTCGGGTTTTGATGTGTGTACCTTATACCCAAAGAAAGCAATGGTATTTATGACAAGTAGATTATTTGAAAAATGAAAACTGCCAATTGCATACTTCTTTACCGAAACAGGAGTTAACAGCGAGAACCTACAGGAGTTAATTATTAATGCAATAGATTATATGGAAGATTGTGTTTTTTTTCTCAAACTTATCACCAGTGATTAGGATCCAGGAAACACTTCAGTTATGAAAAAACTAAATGTTAGTACAAATCAACCTTATGCCGTACATAAAAACAGTACAATATTTTACATTTACTATGTACTACACCTGTTTAGAAATAATTTTATAACCTGTTTGTTAATTTTGACGTCTTGATTCAGGCTTTCACAGCTGACTACGGAATTTTCAATAATTTTAAGTAGCATTAAAGAAATACATGTTTTTCTGAGCTGTCTTATCCAGCAGATACATGTATAAAACAGCTTGCCTTATGTTTAAAGATCAATATCTTCGCAACAGCTCAACAAAAAAATGTTCAGTAAACTTTGTTATAATAATTGATCTTTTCTGCAGTTTTGACTTGAATTTGAAAATGGTTGGTTCCTCAGTTCTTTTTTATGGCAAATTAAACATAAAAAACACCAGATTTTTTAGTATCTCGTGCATGCCTCCACTTTGTGAATTTTTTTAGCAAAAACTATAAGACGACAAATTTGGTTGAATTTCAACAGGTGATAATCTAATATGTTCTGAATGTGAGGTATATATATTTGTTTTATATTTTGTCTAGATTCGCGAATTTTCGCAATTTTCAACGACTTTGCACTGAATTTTATAGATAATAGTTTTTTAAATCAATTTTTTCTGATTTTTCAACATGAGTAAAGTGTCGCCCTCAAAGAACCCGATAAACCAGAATGGTCGCGGTGACTGAATGTCTGCTTCAGAGCCGAAGATACATACCATATCTATTTTGTATAGCATAAACACAAATTACAACAAATTATATTTGTGCGTTTAACATTTACAGTAATGTAAACAATATTTATCAACAAATTAATGTTATATCATTGATAACAACCTTGATATGCATCTTCGATACTGCACCAGACAGTCAGTCACCTCAGCGATTCTGGTTTCTCGGGTTCTCTGAGGACGATTATCGCTGGCCCGTTACCCCGCACCGGCCTCCCTTAGCCTGTATAATTCTGGTTTCTTTCAAATACTTTACTTGCTCCAAAAAATCGGAAAAATTTTATTTTGAAAAACTATTACTGACGATAAACATATCGATTTATTGCGTACAATTCAGTGTAAAAAGTGTCCATCAAACCATTTTCAAAATAACAACATTCCCTTAATCTGCGAAAGTTCGCGAAACAGTACAAAATATGAAAATAAATAAATAGAGTATGCCTTGTATGTAGAACATAGGCTATAAACTGTTGACATACCAAATTTTTTGGTCTCATACTTTTTGAGAAAAAAAAAATCATAAAGTGACAGAAGTCTCAAAAACCAAATGTTTTTTATTATATTTATTTTTTTAAATAACTATAGTTTGATAAATGACATACAAAATTACAGAAATATTTCGACTGTTAAAAAGGTATAGGGCTCGGACCAAATTTAATTTACAAAAGTCAAGTTTCCTTAAAATTGACCTTAGTTAATGAATTGATATTAATCGATATTATAATTACGCCACAAAACACTAAAAACCCCTTGAGGTAAAATGAATCGATTTCAGAGGAAGATAGTAATAAAAACAATAATTCTTAGTTTTCTGTAAATACAGATTTACGAAAAATTGTGAACACTGCTTAATAACTAAAATTAAAAACTTATTGAGCAAATTAAATTACGTATATAAAAATTGTCAATACAGGAGATTCACCTAAGAACCGACACAAAGCGATAAATTAAGATCATTTAATGCAATTTACAAAGATGTGTCTCTGAGGAGTTATATGTCAATATCAATGTTAAAAAATTTATAATCCACCTATGAAGGGCTGTAACTCCGCAGGAGTACAACTTAGTACAGGAATAAAGTGCGTTAAATCATTAATTTATTGTCTTCTACATATCCCTGCTCTGTGTCGGTTCTTATGTGAATCATCCTGTGTAATTACCGCTACTTATTTAGAATTTGAATAAAATTAAAATACTATATAATAGTATTTTTTTACCCAAAAATAATCCATTTTGTCGCAAGACCATGTCTCCGCATCTAATCGTGTACCGACATGTCTAGATCTGGCTGTACTCAATGGTTCCAGCACAGATTACTTTTTGTGTTCCACTTTGTCTGAGTAGCCATTGAGCGAGCACAGCGCGGCAGCTAGCGATATGAGACCGGACGTAAAATATTTGCTATTGCGTTTCATAGCGCTTATCATTAGACTCAACAACAACTTTAAAGAAAAATTCAAAGTTTTACAATTATTTTAAATATTTATCATTTTTAAGTTTTTACAAAATAAAGTATTACATTTTAATCTTGGCATTGTTTAGCAAGCCATCTATACGCCAAATACCTAACCATCAGTTTCACATTTACCTATTAAACATAATCTAAAACTACCTGAAAATAATTATTTCCGCCAGAGCTTCGGCTACCCACATTACATTCTTGATTTCCAAATTTTAGCATTAAGTGAGCTATCTAGGTATATATAATCAAAGCTCTTATCTAGTTTTTTGTCTTTTTATTCGCCGGTTTAATTATTATCGCGAGGGATTTAGGAGATTTATTAGGCCTACCCTTCGATTGGGGTCAATGGAAGTTTTTGACATTTAAATGATCAATCCTAATGATTAGGTCTTGCATGTTTCTGGTACACATGTATTAAATTTTGCAGTTTGATGATGTTGTTAACATTTATCGCAAACAATCTTGTTTCTACAATCTTCGCTTCTATATGTAAACTCTAAGCATTTACTGCACGGTATAGGTGCTAGTGTTGGCGCATTGCTTTCAATAATAAAGTAGTAGTTGTGTAGGTAATATAGACCATCTTTGAATGTGTTAATCTCTTCATCTTTGATATTCAATTCCACATTGCATATAATAGCAGAGTAAGAAATGTTTGGAACTTTGTTGTATTTTTGGGGGATTGGTTCAGATTCGGTATAGTCTTGGATTGCTCCGTTTTTCTTCATTATATCTAATATTTTTTTTTAAGTTTTTTATTGTTTATTTATTTTCCATGCTTTTGAGTATGGGTCCATTCTGTGAAGTGAGATGGTCTCCACTTCGACTTTGTGTGATTTCAGATGCTTTAATAGCTTTATTAAAAAGTATTTAGATTTAATTATCACAGAAATAGCGGTGAAAAATTGATGTCTTTAGTCTTCTTTAGTCTTATTTTTTGAATCAATACGGATCCCTCGCATTCATTACATTAGCTATTTGAGATTTTAAGCACATCATTTATAACAACATTAAAAAATTACAGACTAGTAGATAAGGGTGGTATTCCAAAATAAACTTGTTTTAAAATATCGTTTTGGATTGTTTTGTGTGTTAATAGAAAAAGTAAAAAAAATCCCATGTTATAGATACAAGTTTAACGTTATTCTTTCCACCATAGTGTTGACCAACCAGTTAGCCTATCCACCAAGAGTTGTATCTATGGACTACGATAGTTATTGACCAGATAAGTAGAGATTTACTAGCTCAAGGTATTTTCTTCTCAAATTGATAAGGCTTTTTAAAATTTGATTCCATAATAACTTGATACTTTTGAGGTGAATATGGCGACGTATTCTCTTTCGTCACGAATATTAACCTATGGATCTATTTTAGATGAAAGAAATACTAAATTTTCTCGTAATATACTTAATATTCCACTATCTCTAAAGATGGCGAAGATATCAGTTTGTAAAGTAGATTGATAAACAAGGGTAATACTTTACTGTAGTCGCGCGGATTTTTATTATTTGAATTGTTTAGTACATGTTATAATTTCACCCATTAATTAATCAAGCAATCTATTTTAAACAGTTTCATGCGTAATCATCTTTTAGAAGATAATATAAGTATCGTCGAATGAAATATCTCACAGTGCAATAGCTAAATAGTATCGATATCACCTTTCAATTAAATATTAATTGAAGCCATTCAGCATAGACTTTAGCATAAGGTACTTAGAGAAGACGAATACTGCTATAGATACTCCAGTTTATATTGACGAGAGACATTTGACATTTGATATTAAGTTCATTCCATATTAAGTTAGGTTGAATCTTTAAAAGGACTACTTATAATCACAAATATAGTGATTTGTCTACAAGATATACACAGCGTTGCTTTATTGATCAATAATTTATGAATTTTAATTGTAACAAATGTGCATAGTTAATTTCCAATTTTTTAATATAGAGTTTAATTGATTCCGTAATGATCAAATATGGTAACTCATACAAATTAAAAATGAAAATAAAACGTACAGTAAATTGGATGAATAAAACAAAATGCCATTCACTTTAAGGAACACTTGCAATCTGTTTTGAACATTAAACTTCAAAATAACACATTTAAGGTTATGTTATTGAAAACAACCGTAAACTGCAGATAAAAAAAAGCGTTTTAAAGAGATTAACGAGTTGTGATTTGGGTGCGTTTTGCATTCTTCCATCCAGGTGCTAAAAACACTTGGCAACGCCGCTACTCAGTGGGCGCGTTTTCGGTATGTCGTGGAACAGACTATATAAAGATTTATTTTTGTTTTACATTTCTAAAAAGATCAAGATATTAAACAACAAAAAAAACATAATATAAATAACTGTTGTTAATATCATTACGGTTTACAACTCAGTGTCTGATGTACTTATATACCTTGATATAAAAATATCAATATTTTATTGTGGTAAATCTATTTTAAAATTATATCTACCATAAATTGGTGACTCCAACCTTTAACTTCCACGCCAAATATCCGACATAGTTAAATTATAATAACGAATAGTGCTCACACAATTCAACAACCTCTCTTCTTATAACCATTTATAATTAACAAATCACTCAAACCAACTCTCAGCCGAACATGACCGATATGATCAAAGCCTTCGATACATTCATCACGACATGTCAACAAGCAGCAGTTGACCCCCAAATTGCTTCTATCGACGAAAAAATAAGCAACAACCGCAATGAATACGACCCAATCAAAATTGTTGTGCATTTATACGATGGGCACAATGAATATCTGTACTTATCTTAGCAAAGACAATTCTAAAAATCAAATAAAGATAAAGGTTTCCGTAGAGAATAAGCCCAAAATTTCCAATTTGACGAATTCCAAATTAAGAGTCAATACATTAAATTGCAGACTTTGCAGAGATTTTTGTTCAATAAGTAAAACTCTACATTCGTTTTATTGGCAGCAAATGGATCAGTTATCAAAACTTATGGCAAGAAGTTGCTAACAGTATTTTTGCAATTAGACATAACTTTCCATTTGCTTTCGCTCTGGCGAATGTGAGTAAACCTATAATTGGCGCCGATTTCTTAGGCAAGTACAATATTTTATTAAACATCAGCGAGTGATCGATTCTGAAACAAATCTTTCAGCAATAGCTTTCCTTTCACGTACTTCTTCTGCTCTCCCTCGCTTATTCCATATTCAAACAAAATTTACTCAATTACTAAAAAAATTTCCAAATTTAACTTCATCCCCTGATTTCTCTATTTCTGTTAATCATCAAACTATGCATAAGATTAGATTTCAAAAATCTTTCTATAGTAAAAAAAGAATTGGAATCTATGATATCGTTATATATCGCCATCTGCCGTCCATCATCATCATCAGGTGATTGACGTCCGTGCGGAGACTATAGGCAATTAAATCGCATTACAGTTTGACCAAACGTTTATCCATTGCTTCACATACAGGATTTCAACTTTCACTTGTCAGGTTGTAATATCTTTTCTAAAATTGATTCAGTTAGGGCTTACCACTAAATTCCGGTTGGATCTCAAGACATTATTAACCACAGGATTCATCAACGATGTTCTTAAAGGTCTAATATTCCTTTTTGTCTATTTAGCTTATATTTTAATACCCATTAAATCCGAAGATGAATACTTAGATAATCAAGAATTCTTTTCAAAAGATTAAATAGCTATAATATAAATAGTCAATCAAATAAATGTATTCTCGGCGTCAGATACTTTATCAAGAATCCCAATCGATTCTTTGACATCTATTTATCCCTCTAAGAAAAGAATTAAAGAAACACAACTTCCGATAAAGAATTACAACATTTATTACAAAATCAATGTTTAAAACAAAATGAAAGATAGGTACCATTTATCTAAAATTCAAAGTAATTCTTCAAATTTAGATCTTTGAAAAGCTTCGAAAAACTATCTGCGATGAAACTCATTTCTAGGTCATCTAGGTTTCAAATCTACGTTCAACAACATTAAAACAAATTCAATTTTTGTGAAAAACGTGTATACCGCTTCAAAAATTAAAAATTCACCTTACTAAGAAGTAACAAGTTCGAACATATTCATATTGATTTAATCGGGCCATGCACACCTAATTTAGGGTGCTCTTTTGTTCTTACGGCTATAGACCGTGTTACTAGATAGCTAGAAGCCTCTATAGCTTCAACGCTATTACACCAACATTTCTTTCGATTTGGCATACCACATGAGCAAAGCAAGCAAACTTAATAGATTGCTAGGTTCTGACTACATTCACACGTCAGCTTTCCACTCAAAGTAATGATATTACAGCAGTTCCATAGAACTCTCAAAACTGACATAGCTGACAGAGAAACCGGCTACAGGCGGAGCAATAACCTCCCAATTATTCTATTCCGTCTTAATCTTCTCTTAAAGAAGATCTCGGCTGTTCTCCGCTGAATTAGTATGTAGCCAACTTCTATGCCAACCGGACGAATGATTTGTTACTTCTCAAAATCACTTAGAAGTAGAACCACTATTATCCGGTCTTAAGGAGACGTTTCCAACTTTAAAACTTGTTCCCACTTCTTTTATAAACTATTCTTGTCATTCTACCTTTAAACCTTTCATACACACATAGCTATTTGTTACAGATTTTGTATTTCTAAAATTAAATCATTTTAAACCAACCCTTGCCCTAAGGTTTGAAACTCTATTTAAAGGAGCTATTTAAAAACAAAACATTCCGAATATATCACTAAAAACTTAGATTTTTTTAAACGACATGAGGGTGCCTTAAAACTACAAAAATTGCCATCATATGAAATTACTTTAGATGTGGCAAAAAATTAGAGAAAACACATACATTTGCAAAAATCCTTTCAAACCCTTTTTATTAAAATCTGTTAAGCTAATTCTTGGTGATACGAGTGAGACTAAAATACTTAATGTATTCTTATCCAACAAGACAATACAAATACGTATTTTAGACATATCCAAACATGTGTTGGAACAAATTTTATCTGAAATAAAGGCATCTCCTGTCTTTTTAAAACTTGACGATTCCACCGACGTCAGATTATGTTCCCAATTATTAGTTTTCGTAAGATATATCTACAGGGACCACATCAAAGAAGAGTTTCTGTTTTGCAAATCTATAAAAACAAGTACGAAAGGTGAAGATGTCATGAATATTATAAGCTCGTTTTTTGGAAGTAATGATTTACATCCCAATCCAAAGGAGTACATTGCATGCTTTATCAATGTATCTTTGCCATTATGACACTCCCCAAGTGTTTGCAAGAAGTCTCTTTGATGACAATTGACAATTATATAAAAAGTAATGCGCTAAATACTCGTTTGTTTAAGGAATTTTGTAAAGATATGAACTCTGAATCATAATGAAGTTCTTTTTTTTACACTGCAGTACGTTGATTGACAACAGGAAATGTTATTCATCGCGTATATGAACTGCAAAAAGAAATAAAAGAGTTTTTGAATTAAAAGACAAACATGACTAGAGCTGTGAATTATATGCAGAAAAAACTGTATATGCGCATGTATAGGCATGCGTTCTGTTAATTATATGCATGCCTTTTATAAAATATACACTCATATGCAGAAAATTATCAGGAAAACGCTCTTTATTCATTTATAACTTTAATTTCAACTTTTCAGTTCATAGCCAATTTAGTTCTAAATTTTTTGTCTTTTATAAAGTTTTGAACCTACAGGAAGAAGGAAGAGTCTGCAGGCCTTATTTACGTTATTGTAATTGCAAAAGCTGATCATACTTGGTAGTAATTTCTCTTATTGCATTGAAGTCAAAAGTCCCCTTGCCTCTACAATTGATAGTGACAACAAAATCTAATGATGATAAAACCCTGTGCATTAAGTTTTTACAGGTTTTATTAACTTTTAAATTATTTAACACTGAGATATTTTTTGGACATTGAACATTGTTTGTAATGAACCATAAATGCTAATCCATAACAAGAGTCAACATAAATATGAAGACCTTGGAGAATTATTAAAAATCTCCAAACTGTATCATTTAAGAGTCTTATAACACAACAATTAATAGAAACTGAAAAATTAAAATCGATGGAAAAAGTCTTATGCATGAAAATTATGCGTTATGGTCTAAGAATGCATAATCCATTAGTCATTAGAATTTGGCTATTATATTTTTACAGTAATAACGTAAAATCTCTAAAATATCATAATTGACAATTTTTATAGCAAAAGTTTTTCATTATCAAAAATCAGAATGTATGGTCGAAGATATTTTCTAAGATTGTTCATAATGATGTGGAAAAGCATAATCCATAACCAGTTACAGCCTAGATATGAGAAAATTGCAGGAATGGAGCAAATTTTCAAAAAAATCATAATTTCTAGTTTTAAGCATTAAAATCAACCACAACTCAAAAACTATAGCAGACAGAGAGGCTTTTTGCATAAATATTGTTGGCAATTAATCATAACGCTTAGTCCATAACCAGATACAACTAAGATAAAAACTGCATAAATTGTCAAAAATCTCAAAAAGTCGTCATATTATATAGTCTTATTATAAAAAATAAATTCTTAAAATATTTTTTTTGTGGAATTAAATTTCCTGTTGCTCGAATCTAGTGTAACTTCTTGTATCTACAAACCATAAATTTACATATCATTTTTTTTACATTTATCCAATTAGAATCAAGATTTAGCCCAGCGTGCGCTGGAAAGCTTCCTGTACCAGCGCTAAATGACCATAAAACCTCCCAAATATCAATCTTTTCATAAATTACCTAGTTTCTTGTATTTTTTGTTCTGTAAATTGTAACCACCATCTTGATTTTTGAAAAATTCATAAGTCTGATCTCAGATTCGTAATTAACATCCTAAAAGATCTCACCATTTCCAAATTTTATAAAAAGTCAAGAGAAAATGAAAAAGTATGGAGATGGCTGCACATTTGTCATACTATAATCGGGGTTTAGCCCAGTATGCGTCCCGTCATTTGTTTTGACAAATTTGTTTGACAAACTAGTTAAAATGCATAAATATGCTCAAATATGCACTGCAACAATTAATATGCCTGGAAACGAAAAAATATGCAAATTAAACATAGGCACAAATGATTTCTTTTTACGTAGTTCCTGAAGATCAACAAAATTCTTTCTTCGCATATTCATATTACCAAATATGCATTTTGCATATAATCACAGCTCTAAACATGACCTTGTGATTTATTTTAATAAGTAGAACTAGATTCAACGAGTAGCGTATTTATCAGATATTTTAAAAGGAAATTTATGTTAAAACTGCAAAATTGGCGCCGTAAATTGAATACCGAAAGTATCGCCATGTTTCAAAACCTCGGTACTAAAGCTGAGGAATCGGAAGGGGGATTTCTTGCTAATGTATAAGATATTAATAATCATCTTCAAGCACGTGAGTCTGAAATTCAGCATTATTACTCAGAGATCTCTGAGCAAGACGCTGCATTTTTGCGAAACCCTTTTTATACATTCATCGATATAGCCGATATTCCTGATGAAGTGCAAGATGAATTTTTGGAGTTACGAAATGAGTCGTCGGCACGCGATATTTTCCAAGTGAAACAGTTACTAGAATGTTAGTGTGCTATGCGATAATCGTATTCTAAAGTTTCGATAGTAGGGTTTAGAGTATTAATTCCACATATCTGTGTGAAAGTGGATGTTACAAATAAAATCAAAATTCAGAAATAACCTTGAAGTTGAACCGAGAATTTTAAAACTTGTTGGACAAATGCAGGCGTATTCTATTTCTAAAATCTAATGTTTTATTTTATAAAATTGTAAGCACAAAATATAGTAACTGTATTTTTTACGTTTTTATTTCTATACTTTATTATTTGTTTTGTTGTTCTAATAATTCTAATATAAAACGTAATGTAAGGGGTGGGATCATGAAAATTTTTTAAAAATTCGTAAGGGTCACATCTGAAAATAGATTGGGAACTGCTGATTTAAAGCCATTAAACGTTTTCCTAAACCTTCATCATTTTAAAACATAACCAACAATCTATTTTATAGATCGTTTATTACCAGCAATTAATAACAAATTAGAAATTGCTTGTTATCGAAATTTTGTTAAAAATAAATTTTTACACATTCAGTTTGAAAATTAATATTTCCTGCTAGTTAAATTTCATTTTCTAGTTGATATTACGTTCTTGGAAGTATTTGTAGCGCCTTGTCGACAAAATTTACTCCTAAAATCAAACATGTAACGCAGTATTTTTGATTTACATTTCTAAAACAATCAAAATAACATAATATTATAAATAACTCTTGACATACTATAAATAAAAAATAAAACTATATTTTCTTTAGGTTTTTTTCCATTGTAAGTATACATTTTAATTATTTTTCTTTTAAAACATTGTTTCGGTAACTTTAACGAAATATTTTTTAGCTCGTTTTCTTAAGAACTAACTACATTACAGAATTTTCATCCCTTACTCAGTTTAGAATAATGAGAAAAGTTATCGTATTGTGTTGCTAATTATTTACAGCTCAAACTTGAACAATGGAACAATACATTTAGGTACTTTTTGAAAAACAGCGAATAAATAATTAAAATAAAGCTAAACATATTCCAGGTTTGTTCCCATTTCATCAACTTCATATATTTCAATTAAAGCAATTACAACCGCAGCACGAGATAATACATGGAGTAAATTAGTCCCTCGGGGGATAACATTCCACGCACCTCAATGCCCATTCTCCGGAAGTTATGTTTAATCTACGTGCGTTCCTTAAGTTATTTGCTGTTCCAAAGGTAATAATATGTTAATTTTCGAGGGTTAATGTATTAATGGTAATAGTTTTTGTGTCAAGAGAAGTATAATTATTTATCTGTATCAGACAGTTTTCATTGTTCAGTGAGAACAAAATATTTTCAACATTTCCTCGGAAAGTTTTAATTAAAATTTTAATTACACCATGTTAACTGGAATTTAGACAATACACAGAAGAGGTCATTTCATGCGATTCACAATTCTACAATAAAAACTACGCTGAATGATTTCAAAATAGGCAATAGCAATTTCATTAGAACACAACATACGATATTGTTTCATAATAATTGTATAAACATAATTTAACTAACGCTATAAAATCGAATTCCCAGCATGGTTGAATATTTTCGACTATATCAAAATATTTTATAAAGTAAAATGGAAGGGAAAGCAAAACATAGTCGAGCGTTTCGTGAATATTTCAATGGGTTGCCGGGTTGTAAATTCCGGCGTGGACGACCAATGGAAGCAAGTATTTTGACAAAAACCAAGTCCACCCTCGTGCAATTTTTAGCAACCAAATGGATTGAGCTCGTTAGAAAAGGGGAGTACGAAAGAGGAACGATGAAATACGTAACCGTAAAATTTAAACTGAAACGACCTTCCTCTTTCGAGATTACGGTACAAAAATAATCCAGATTTTTGCCGTTTAATTTTTCAATCGTTTTTAAAATCCTTTTGCATGTATTTACAAATTTATATTTCATAACAAAAATGGGTCACGAAATATCGCATTATAAATATTCAGGGAAGTAAATAAAAAAAAATAAACACAAAGCTCTTTTGTTTTCACCCCTCTAGGGGGGGCTTAAAAATTTAATATTATTCGCAACGGTAGCTATTTTCACAGTTCCATTCAGTGCGATAAAAACCTCTCAATGGCGTCTAATCTAAATATCTTCGTCTTTCTCTTACTCGAGCATCAAGGGGAAAACGAGCGATATGTACTTTAGAGAGTGCTTATAAAGGATCCTTTATTAATTTACTCCTTGAAAGAACTGTGTATACACTAGATTCTAAATTTCGTTCTACAAATGTGGCGAATAAATAAAATGCGGGAAATACGATAAAATTATTGAATGGAAATACAAACAAATTAGTGGCCACAAATTTATAAATTTTTGCCCGTGTAGTTAAAAATTTACGAATTTTAAAACCACAAAGTGTAAATAATCATTGCAAACCTTCATGTAGTTTTATTTTAAAATATTGGAGATATAGTATATGTGTTCTTTGAACAGTATATTATTTTACAAAAAAAAAATGTTTGAATAAAAAACATGTATTGATCCAATGATAAACTCTGTGGTAGGTGGAGAATGAATTGGCGTGAAAATAAGATATTGCCTGTTGAAATGACGTGGTAATAATGTCGATTTCATGGTTGATTTGCTACTTCCGTTGAATAAAAGGGAATGCGTTCGAATGAGATATCAATTTAGAGAAATCTATTTCAGTATAAAATGCCCTTTCTAAGGAGGAAGAGACCCTAAGAAATAAAAGATTTAAATGAATTAAAAAAAGTGTATGTACTTAAATTTCTTGAATTTAAAAGTTAGATTGAAGAATTAAAGTTCAATTTGTTATAAATTTAGTTAACAACATAAAACTGTTTTATCAATAAGATAACTGGCGTAATGATGATTGAGGTTTCTATTGACGAATAGTAATGATTTCGACATGTTAATATTGAATTTTTTAATGCGATGCTTTATTGTACTTAAATATTACTATTATTATTAATATTTTTGCCGGGATCGACTCATCACCGCGACCGGCCAAATGTAGGTCTTTGAGGAATATGTACGCGAACTTAACCCCCATTTTCAAAATATCCAAAAATTGATGACAGCTCTGATAGCCCTCAGATAGTTCTAGAGTTCTCTGTAGGAATAAAAAATAGTTCAAAAAATAGTAGATTGGAGCTATCAGATCTAACGTTATGATTGAGTAAATTTAACAGGTCATGTCATTTAAATCTTAAACTTTCAGCAATAATTTAATAGAATAATCAATAGAACTCTTTGGGGCCATCGAAACTCTCACCAGAACTCAAAAATTCTGATCCCTGCGGTACTTCGAAAATTCGAGCAGATTTCTACAGTTTAAAGGGCTAGAACTTTTTTATTTGAAATGATACTTCAAAATTAAAAAAAATATATTGACAGAACTGTTTAGGGGAGCATCAAAACTCTAACTAGAACATCAAAATTCTCACCCCTTCGTTACTTCGAAATTTCGGCCACGCATTTCGAAAGTATAATGTGCTAGAACTTTTTTATTTGAAATCATACCTCAAACTTTTAGAAGAATAATCGACAGAACTCTTTGGGGGGTGACTGGTACTCTAACCAGAACTTCAGAATTATCATCCCTTCGGTACTTCGAAATTTCAGTCACGCATTTTGAAAGATTACGGGTCTGTTTACATATGTACATTATTGACGTGTCAGTTTCGTATTTTTTCAGTGTCAGTGAAATACTTGACAATAAAAGTACGTACGGCAACGATATTGTTCAAATTTCACTGATAAACTGTTTAAGTTTATGTTAGTAGAGTCAAATCCAGTTGCGTTTTCTTTGAGAGATGAACGACGGAAAGCTAATTGAGGCAGTTAGAAATGATCACATTTAGAATTTATTTTTGTGTACGTGGATCAATTTTTTTCTATTAATTGCCGTTTTATAAAATGAGATGGAATAATATCAGAGACAATTGTAGGAATTCATTAAAATAGACACTACAAGAAAGCGGTACCAGTGGAAGAAAGAAAAACTAAAGGAAATATTAAAATTATAATTGCATAATTTATAGATGAAGAAGATGTAAATGGTGAAGAATTTAAAACATAAGAGAAACTGATGGCAATATTATAAATAAGATAATATGTATATGACAATATTATACTATTATTCGGAATTTCTCATAAAATCTAAAAATGAAGTTGATCCAACCAAGCAACTCCAGAAAACAAGAAAACCAAAAAGTTTGAGATTTTTTTAACGACGAGATTTTCTGATCATACAATAAATAATAAATACATTTTATACCAAAATATTACCTTTGTCATTTTGCTATGGTACTGACCCAACCTTTGAGTTGAAGAAATATTTGAAGACCTACCTTTATAATGTCATATTTGTAGCTATTCGTATAAGTTTTTTAATGAAATTATCTAGTATACATGTAAGTATCATATTACCGACATTTTCAGTTTTAGCCTGAATCCATCTATTACAAATTCTGAACTTTTATGTCAAGATTCCAAATTCATTTTCAACAATCCTTCTGACACGACATAAACGATAATTGTAAAGATGTTTAGGAACAGGTCATATGTTGATATGCGCCACTGAAAAGTCACTAATGCCACTCACATTGAACTAAGACGGAACTGACACGTCACTGATGTGTGCACATAGAAGTTCGCACTTACACCGATACAATACAGACGGCAAAAATCGTCCCTTTGCCAGACGTGTGTGAATATGTTCATTTAAAATAAAGACGACGGTGTTATTTATGACTGATATCGACGCATGAATATGGTGCGGAACTGACATGTCAGTGATGTGTGTAAATAGACCCTAAAGGAACAGAACTTTTATGTTTCAAATGATAACTTAAAATATTATAAGAATAATCGACTTGAAATGCTTCTATAATGCTTCTGATATTGTCTCTGGAAGACTTGTAATTCTTCCAAACGACTTGATATTGCCTTTGGAAGACTTAAAATGTGCAATCCAAAGTATCCAAAATGATCAGTTTAACCATTTGCTGCGAACATGTTTTTGGAGAGCACCAATGCTGATTTTTTCAAAACTTTTCAAACCCAACTCGTCGCAAAAACCGGCGTCTAAATAGGTGTCAAATAAAATGGTTCTATGAATACTATGATTCATGTTACAAATAATTTCTTTCCATTGCCATCCTGAATTTCAAATGTAATATTAAAATAAATAAATCTAATATTAGCTTTTTCTTCCCAGCAACTGCACCATAAAACTATTTCTCCTGTTTAGCATTAATATCTTCGAAGTCTAGAATAACGTAATGCTTAAGAATTTTCTTACATACAGTTTGTCAGAATACATAATGAAAAAATATGTGTTGTGAAGTTTCTTTTTTGTTCATGCAACACATGAATGAAATCACAAAACTAATATTTTTGATGTTGTTTTTTGATGATACAACTTCACATAGTCTTCACACACGTTTATACGAGGCCTTTTTTTAATTAAGCACCATTGTAAAATTCTGTCACAGTATCGATAAGTCGGAATCACCATCACAGACATCATTCGAAAATCAATCGATAATGTTTATGTTTGTTTTTGAGCATTTTCAATGACTCCTCCTAATTCATTCTCTTAACGCTAAAGGCGTGAAGGCGTCTGAAATTTATCGTCAGATCATGATGATTAAGATCATGCTTCATGACAATGCCCGCCCACTCACGACCAATCGAACTTAAGAACTGATTAGATCAGTTAAAGGCGGGGTGCAATTTGGCAACCCTGTACAGTCCTGATCTAGTGCCCAGTGACTACCACATCTTCACGCATTTAAAGAGACATGATGCAGCCTGTCCGATCAGGCGGTAGATTTCTACGAGAATGGCATACAAAAGCTGATTGTACGTTATGATATGTGAAAGCTATAACCTCCAAACTTTTCAACAAATTTAAAGGTGTTGGTGGTGAAATTTGTTCTCGACAAATCGTACGATACAGCACCAATATATGAAATGATAGGTCTTAAAGGTATTCTTTTTTCATGAATTTTAGGTAACAAGTATGTTTTAGCAAAAACTGAGTTGTTAATAGTTAGTGTTTTCTTTTCAGACAATATTATGTAATTTTTGAATATAGAATTAACAAATCATTGATTCTATTTTGAATTGTTGTTTTGAATCGACCAAATCTAAAAATTACAAATCCAAACTTAAGATTAAATATAACCTTTACAATTAATTTTTAAATCTTTACAATCGTAATAATATTATAACATCATCGACATGGTTGTAAAGTATTGTTGCTGTGATAGGTAACAATATTTAACTGCCGATATATTGCTTCAATACGGTTGGGTCACGAACATGCATTGATCAATAATATACCAATAATCACATCTCGCTTGCGCTCCTGCGGTTTTCATGTTCTATTTGTTCGATTCAAATGGGTTTCGTTAAACAGTGAAAAGAGATAACATCGATTTTACCACAGTAACACCGATTTGACAGTTAACTGTAACAAAAATAAAAAAAATTAAACTGTTTTTATTTTTTTGTTCTCTATTTTAACATTTTTTTTCGATTAATACAACTTCCTGATAAAATCTGAATCAAAGTAAAAAGCTATTTCGTTTTCTATAAAAATTGGAGTTTGTATAGCAGCTACTTGACGTGTTATTTTTGTTGGTTTTCTTTCGCTTTTAAATCACATCGATAAATTTAACGGAATCCATTCCACGTTCTCTATCAGTAACGTACACTAAATCCGCTTTATAGTTCGAGGCTGGATTTCTTTAGTTCCGAACGGGTATACGTGTGTATTGAACACGAGAAAATTCCTATGGTTGGCTGAAGAAGGATAGAAATTGACAAAAACGGCTAAGAAACGAATCCTAATCGGAAAGCAGGCAATGCGAAATGGTTCCGGGTTCAACTAGCGGCTTTATCTGGTAGAGAGTCCACCTAGACGAAGTATTCCTTTGTATTGTGCACAAAACAAATTATCTCTCAACGAGCTCCACCAGTGAAATATCGTTGAAACAACGCAATTTGATGTAAAGAATTGGTCTACTCGAACGTTGGCTAACTACTTTTTAAGGTTCAGTGTTGAAATTTATCGTCTTTAGTGCAATCTAAAAAACTTTCAAACTTACGAAAGGATATAGAATTATTAAATAATACTAAACTTGGAAAATTAGTTTTGATTCATTTACGTTGTACACTACCGGGCGTTTTAAGTCCGGAAGTTACCGCCAAACTTTGACCGAATAAATCAATTATAACTTGACTTGGACTTGGACCAGTTTAAACCGGAAATTACAGGAAATTCCCGCTTCTCCTTTGTTTATTTATACACATATACCCAAAAGCATTAGCGGCTGTTATTGAAAATCAATCAACCTAACATTTCACAATGTATTAAATAACAATTAATCAGATTTATTGATTAAACCATTAGGCATCTAATTTTGATTTGTTTCAACTGGAATTGCAATACTTTAATAATTACTAGATCAAAGCTTATTTACTAATTTTATTTAAACTTTATTATTTAATAAGAATCAACATGCATATTTATTTTTGACTTCTTTCATTTATATCCTTAATTGTAGTACAAGATGACATTTTCTCAGAAAATTGTAAAATTTCATGCATTTATAGCAACAGACCTCTTAGCAGCAAACTTGTTATTCTAACTACTTTACAAGTCAATATCTTCGTTGTCTTTAGAGATAGTGGAATATTAAATGCGTCAGAAAACTTTATGTTCCTTCGTCTAAAACTTCTCTATAACTTCAAGACCATATATCCGTTATAAAACCGAATTAAGAAAAGTTTTATGAACCTTTAAATAACACAGTATTTATGCGTTATCACATAAATAGTGTGATATTTAAACACGCTATTTATATGTTATTTATGTGTTATCTAAAGTGATAACACTATGAGTTATCTAAGTACGGTGTCCGTGTTCTTCTTCTTTCTGTTTATTTAGAATGGAAATTTATCAATTTAATTACATTAGGAGTTGTTTAAAATTATTTTAGCAGTAGTTATTCATAAAAGTTTAACCACGAAATAACGGACCTCCTTTGAGTCTCCTTTCGACAGCAACAAGTAAATCGCGAAATGTCAATGTAAACTAAGTTTATATGAAAACCCATAAGCTTTCAGGTATAAAAGATAGATAATCCAGATAACGATTGGCAAAGAAAGAATATTATCATTGCTTTGTACTAGCAGTGATAGATGAACAAAATGAACATCGTCCATCACCGTTGAAACATCGCGAACAACCTAAGCTTTAATATGAATAGTCAATTTATCTTTTGCAACTAGGGATTGTCCTTTTCATATGAAAATACGCAAAAGTCAGCGTTTACCGTAAATATATTTGGAAGTGGGTTAGTAAAAAATGAAGTCAAGAAATTTCAAGGGAAGAAACTTGAACTTAAAACGTTTTTTGCTTTTGGACCACCAAACTGAAATGCAACAGTATCCTGAATCTCCTGAATTTCAACTTATCTGAAAGCATTTGTACATGTACTTAGTACAGTCTCACTAATTAGCGAGACATCATTTTGAAAAACTAACAACGGATTCCGAAAACCAAAATTATTGACATATTTCAGTTAAAACCGCGTTAATATCCGCTTTTAATTTTTTCTATGCAGTAGTTTCGTCGACATTTGCCTTCAGAGTGAGGGGTAAAACCTTTTGAATCCGATAATAATAGTATTAGTATTAATAATAGTATTAGTACTTGGATCTGTGTTAACAATTTTTAGAATTTCTTCATCTAGACTTATCTAGAATTAATAATAGATAATAGAATAATAGATTGTAAATTTCGTGTCTCTTTTCCCCGCTGCACTAACCAAAGGATGTTGCGAACCAAGGTGTTCTTGGCTCTTCGGAAGAGTTGGAATTAATAACCGAATGAAAATAATATTTAATTAACACACAAAATAAAAATAAATATATTTTTTTTTAATTTACAACAAGGAACAAGGAAAGTGTTTTCTGAAGCAATTTGCCAATTTGAAAATCGTTGCAAGTACCTCAACAGCCCGCAAAAAATAAGCACAACTACATATTGCTCGTTACTGTAAATTGCCATTACACTTTGATTTGTAATTGTTACTAATATTGACTTTTAAATAGCATGTCCGATGATAACTTCATTATCACTACTAGACTGTTTAAACTATTAAAAATATAGTTATCAGCGGTTCT
Source organism: Onthophagus sagittarius (assembly GCA_036711965.1). Lineage (NCBI taxonomy): Eukaryota > Metazoa > Arthropoda > Insecta > Coleoptera > Scarabaeidae > Onthophagus > Onthophagus sagittarius. The sequence continues at coordinate 53,173,220 of JASERS010000001.1, forward strand.
CAATAAATTAGTATAACTTTTTGAATGCTTTAACAAATTTTTAAGTAGCCATATTTATCATATTACAAAGATTTTGTTAGTTTTGTTAAATGCGTATTGTCTAAGTAACTCCGAAATATTTGCAGTTTGAGTTTAAACATAGTATATTGTCGTTTCTCGGCCATCAATTCAGCTTTAACGTTCTATATCTTCGTGATTAGTGAGTAATAATAAAAACAGTATTAAGAAATTCTATTTGGTCTCTAGTTCCTATCCATTCAGTCCACTCCGTATTTTGTAAATCCAATTTCAAATTCCATACCACTAAATCGTGTTTTCAATTTTCTTCAAATTGCGAAAATATTGTCATTTTGTGAACGTCTAAAAAAACCGGATAAGAAATGATAAAAAATTATAATCAAGATAAACGGCCCAACAAATGTTAATTAATAAAACAATTTTTTCAAAATATTATAATTCTATTGCATTTCAAGCTTTCTCATAGTGTTTTATCGCTGCTTTTTGGGTTTTCTATACTTCTGCGGAGAAGTGACGAATTTATATACATCATGTTAATCAAAGTCTACTAAAACTATTACCAATATGTGAAAATAACAGACCATTTCTACATTTCTCTCATTAAAATAAAATTGCCTGAAAGGGTTAAAGTTCCCTCGAGTTTAGACAACATTTCTAGCAAATTGTTCTTATCTGCAGCAATAAACATAGAGTCGTTAGCTGAGCATATGACTAAAAATGAGCGATATTTCAGAAACAGTGATTTCTTATCGTTACTAAAAGTGATTTTTTATCGTTACTAAAAAATCACAGCTTGCAACGGTAACATAAAATAAAGAAGGACAGCGACCGTGATTCGATATTGCTTCCAGAAGACTTGATACTGCTTCCAGAAGATTTGGAATACTTCCAAAATACATTGTATTGCCTCTGGAAGACTTGAAATGCTTCCAGAAGACTAGATATTGTCTCTGGAGGACATGATTTTGCTTTCAATAGTCTGAGAATCCAGAATATTTACTACTGCACTGGAAGACTTGATACTGCTTCTAGAAAACTTTATATTGTTTGTAGAAAACTTCAAATGCTTCCAGAAGATTTGTAATATTTCCAGAAGACTTGTAATGTTTCTAGAAGACTTGATACTGTTTCCATAATATTCGATACTGCCTTTGGAAGACCTGAAATGCTTCTAGAAGACTTAATACTAATTCTTGCAGACTTGAAATCCTTCCAGAAGATTTGATATTGCTTCTAGAAGACTTGATATTATTTTTAGAAAATTTGAAATATTTCCAGAAGACTTGCAATGCTTTGAATAGACAATACCGCTTCTAGAATGAACGTAATCCTTCCAGAAGACCAGATATTATGTTTGGAAGACTGGATATGCTTCCAAAAAACTTTATATTGCTTCAAGAAGGTTTGATATGCCTAATTCAACATAACCTAACCCAATGGTTTACAACTTAAGTAAATTAACTCTCCAATAGAATTAAGAATCTGCCTTCAGTTCCTTTCTTCTCTCAGTTCTTATCTTCCTCTCAAGATATGTTCTAGCGTTTTAGCAGCCCACCGCTCTCTCTCATTCCTATACATTGCTATCTGGCCACCGGTTTATGCCTTTCCTAACGTCTTTCCATAACAAAGTCCTTTCATATTTTTTATTACATCTTCCCATTGTTGTTATCTTTCTCTCCTGTCTCTCGACGTCCCTATTCTTGTCGCTTACCTCCCGAGATTTGAAATGCGTCCAGATGAGTTTATACTGCTTCTAAAAGACTTGATATTGCTTCCAGAATACATGAAGTGCTTTCAGAAGACTACATGATGGTTCCAGAAGACTTTATACTGCTTCGAGAAGACTTGAAATACTTTCGAAAGACTTGATATTGCCTCTTGAAGACCAAAAATAATTCTAAAAGACTTGATACTGTTTCTAGAAGTGCTTCAAAGACAACACCCACACAAAATAAATAATGGTTATGTTTGGATTGAGGTCTTTTTTATTAATTCTTTAATTTTGATAAGCAATTCAGCTTATTCTCCTCAATTCAATGCCACTAGCTGCATATGCGAACGTTTTTCTTTGAGTTTAATATTTTGCATTTTCAGACCAAATTTAGGCTCTTTGCAAATTTTGTTGTTTTCAGCATCCAACACCTATACGTATTTTTGTTTTCTTCTTCCAGTAGTTCATTTAGTAGGTAGGTAATAATAATAATAATAATAATAATGGGGAAATGTGCACATCCTCTGTGTGAAAAAGGTAACCGATGTTGATAGTCACCGTTTAAAATCAAGGTGATTGAGAAGGAACGATCACAGATCACATATGACTATTATACAGCCTGTTTCAGAGTAAGCGCCTTATTTCTTTTCAGCCACATTATGGGTACTACTTTCAAAATATTTGGCAGTAGTATGTTTTAAGACATTCTCTACACGATGGTGATATTAGATATTCAATTTCAAACATTATTTTCAGATGGCGATTTTCAACTTTTGTTTTAAATAGATGCCATCATTTTTTTGTCATTACTGAGACCCTAAAAACATTCCCCATCAAAACGCTAACTGACATTTTAATCTAGTAGCCCATGAATGTTTTGCATCGATGTTATTTTTGTCCAATTAAGTAGCCGTAGACACAAAAGAAATAATTAAACTTTAATCTAGTAGTCAAACGTCAACTAATTCAATTAGTTGTTGTCTTTTCTTGTTAATAATATTTGTAAATTTCACCGATTAAAAATGATTCTTCACCAAGAATTAACTGAAAATGATTTTCTGTTAAGAATTTATTTTACGCTTTGCACAATGGGGTTTACAACAAATTGGACAAAACAGAAACTTTTTTAACGTTTTAGTTTTGGACGAAGTAAGTTTTCAAAATGACGCTGGTGTTGTAAGATATAACATGCGTTGTTATAATATTGTAAATATTTAGTTTTGAGTTTCAAAAGGTAGATGTTTATTACAAAATAAAGTTTAATTGTTTCGTTTGTTTAAAGCTACTTGATACTGGGACAAAAATAACATCGAGTGTAAAATATTTCTGGGTTACGAGATTAAGATGTCAAATTGCTTTTTGGTGGGGAAAAAATATTTTTTAAGAAAAACAAAATACCATTGCATATTTTTAGGATCTTAATAATGATAGAAAAAGGAAAAAATTGGACGTTTTGAAATAATCTGTCCAATTGAAAATCCGATATCACCATCGTGTAGAGAATATCTTAAATCATATTACTGCCAAATATTTTGAAAATAGTACCCATAGCATGGCTTAAAAACAATAAGGCGCTTACTGAAACAGTTAGCAGTTAGTAATGCAAGGGTTTTTTCCAGATACATCGTTTAGTTATTTGAAGTAAAAACAAAGAGATGCTTTGATTGGCTTAAACAAAATTTATTTGTAAAATATCAGTGCGACATGTGTTTCTCCTTTTAAGGCATCGACATGGACGACTACAAAAAAAAATATAGAGAGTAAATTATATAAGTTACTTAAAATTGATATTAAAAACAAAGTATAAATGATAATGATATTTACCGTCAGAAGGTTAATAGATTGATTTGTAAGAGAACAGCCAGTATTAGTTAACATCTTAATGTGTTAGAAAAACGTAAAACCGGTTAAAGAAACTATAGGTTTCCGGTTGAGATTTAGACTAATATAAAATTATTAAGCGTTTATAAAGCGTTTATAGTTCAAAAATTGGAAATAATTTACCTCAAGTACACAAGCATCGACCCAAGTATGAAAAATCACCTTAACGTAATATAAAATTGTTGAAAGTTTAGGAAAGTTGATATTATAAAAAATTTACCAGTAAAGTGATTTTGGGAAACGGTAAAAATTATAAATTTTTTAAACTTTAACTTATTTTATTTAAAGAATAAAAAGTTTTTCTAAGTGAAATTGTTGTTGAAAATTAAAATTAAAAATTTAAAATAAATCTTAATTGAGTCCAACTTTATCTTGAGGAGATTAAAGGTGGACTGAAAAGTCGTGGTAAGAATGAGAAGTAATAAAATTGCAGGTTATACAGAAGTGGGGGAAGTTTTTTAAAAAAAGATTATTTTGAAAATAACGCCATAAAGTTACAACATTTTTAAGAAAAATCTGAAACTATTGATATGTGAGAGCGTTTAGCATTTTTTCAGCGTTTTCCTCTTTATATTTATGAATGAAGTATTTCTCGAATAGGTCGAGTTGATTTTTTAATATTTTTAAGTAGAGTAATAGTATTTGTATTAATCGAGTGCTTGAGTAAAAGTAGGTGTTTATAAACGTTAGAATCATGTTTCGTTTTGTGTTCTTTAAACTAGTTAAAATGCTCCAACTCGTCTGCCACTTGGTTGCTGCCACAGTCCTCATACTCAATCAGCTAGACTCCACATTTTTGAAGATTATTAAAAACAGTGTTTGTTGTTAGTCAGAATTTTGACAATGCTGAATTTATTCAATATTTTGAATAAATATATTTTGAAGTAAAGTTGTGATGTTAAGTTAATGAAATGTAAGATACGGGAGGTTAATAAAGCCACCTAAAATTATATTGCATTTTATTTGAAAACTGTTTGCCCTGGTAACACTGGAATTATTAAACTCAAAAGATAAAATAATATCTATAAAAAAACAACACTAAGTTGTATTTTCAGAAAAGGCGGAAAATAAAGCCTTGTACATAAAATTCCCTAATTTTCACACCAAATCAACTGTTCTTTATCATCTGAAACCAAGCCAGCACACACTTCAGTATTAGTTCTCCTTGATTAGTTATTCTCTTTGTTAAATAAACGTCTCGTTACATGCTGTGATATATAATTGAAGGCCTTGTTTTGGTCGACTTTTTTTGTGAAAAATCGGGGGTTTTTAAAAATTTCCTTAAAATTTCGGGCTTTCATCATTCATTTTTAAAATCACTCGGACTTTGCAGCCCGAATGATTTTTCAGGTAAGGTATTTTCTTCTCTTTTCTCATGAAGAATAGTTTCTCTATTTGTTATTTGGTGTTTGTATTGAATGCCTGATGGTCCAGGATTATGTTCAATGACTTCCGTGGGTTTATTATTGGACCTAATGATTTTCAAACGCAATTCTGATAATGGTATGTCTTCATCAGAAGACGTATCTCCTTCGAAAATTCTTCTTGATACCGTTGATGGGGCAAAGGTTTCATCTGATATAGCGCTGGGATTGTATTGTTGTCCAACCGTCACACTTTTTTTCCTAATTGGTGTAAAAACAGCGGAAAATCTATTTTTGCTTAAACGACGATCTCGATTTTGATAACATTATTGTAATAACTCATCGTCCCAGTAGTGTTCGAATGATCTAAATACCGCTTTGTCGAGATTCTGGAGCTCGTGTGATTTTGGTCCCATTATTGTAATAACTCATCGTCCCAGTAGTATTCGAATGATCGAATTACTGCTTTATCGAGATTCTGGAGTACGTGCGTTGTATTGCTTGGAAGACATTAAGATGGCAAGTGACACCATCAAATATGAGCAACACTTTTCCAACAGGTTTATATTTAGTAAAATGGTTGAGTTATTTGCAGAACAACTCACTTGTCACACTTCGTGTTGGGCCCATGGAAACTGTTGATCCCACGGGTAGATTGTTGAGAATGTAGATTTTTGACGGAGGCCTTTAAATAATATCATTGGCGGTATTGTGTTACCTGAAACATTAACACATGCTATAACCGTGACACTCTCTGCATGTTCTTTTGACACCAAGTGGACCCTTTTTGCTCGCTTTAACACCAATACTGACTGTTGATGATGTAATGTCAAACGATAACCCTTTTCAGCTATATTGAATATCTTTTCGGGTGCATCATATTTTTCAACTAGGTCGTTTAATTTTGAGAAATAATCTTTTACTATAAAACGGTTTAATTTGTGAGACCTCGCTGAATTCATTGGTGTGCTTTTCGTTTTAAAATGTTTGAATGACGCTTTACAAATGCAGTGTACCAACCTTTACCAACGATTGCTTTCCCCTTTCGGTTTTGACGCAAGTCAATTCAATTGGCTTCTATAACACTAAAAACACTTCTTCTTAGAGCTTTAGAGGTAAGAGGAAGACCAATAGCTGCTAATCGAATTATTCTGTTTTGCAAATCACCTTCTGTCAAAATTGCTTTACGTCCAAGGTTCCTCGAGATTATTCCAGTATTCATGTGATTTCTTAAGGTACGTCACGGAATTCCAGTTCGGTGTTCCACTTCCCTCTGCGAATGCCCTTGTTTTAAAAGCTGTAAACCCTCTTCCATCATCTTGCAGTCCCAGTTTTATAGTATTTCGCGACATTTATATGTAACTATGTGATATATAATTACCTTAAAATAAGGCCCACGAACGAAAGTCGGGTAATAAGTCCCGGTGCCTTATTTTCCGGAATGCATACACGTCGCAAAATTTCGTATTTTCTATCAAATAGCAACATAATCCAATCTTAAACGTGGATATGTATCATGCCCACAAAATGAATATTGTATTAATATAACCAAAAACAATGTACCACCATATAACCTAACAATAAGCAATTAAAGTTCGCATGTTACTTGCACCGATCACGTTACTACCAGAACGCTCTCGGTTCACCGTAGCCAGGAAATTCGAATGTGGGTCTTATTACCCTTCGGCACCTTATTGTTTTTGAGTATGAAAGCTGTATTACACAAGTTTTTTAATATTGTTTTTGTGAATTTTATTATTAATAGATTGCAGGGAACTACTGTTGTAACCATTGTTAACTATTGTTTTTATTATATTGTTAATCTCTTGATCAAAATTCTTTTCAAATCAAAAGCTTTCTTTGTGTGATGAACAATTATACGTGTTGAATGAAATAATCTGTTGTTATAGGTTTGCGGTAAACGTCAAAATTAATTCTATCTTCATCCAAGTTTTTCATAAGGTTTACATGCAAAAAGTTAATATTGTAATTGTTTTCTTTTTCAATGGTAAATTTTAGATTATTGATAGAATTGAGGATGTTAAATAGAGCTGTAAGCTTAGCTCTTTCATAAACGACGATGATATTAGCATGTGTGCCACAAAACTAATATTATTAGTAAAAGTGTTGAATTTATCTGAGAAAAGTTTATTTTCTAAATTATTAACAAATTTATATATTATAAAGGCTGTATAGTGGTAACAAAATGCGTATCCTTTGCCACTTTCACATCCAAGATTGACTTAACTTTTTTGAGAAGTCTCAATTCGTCTAATACTCATACTCTCTCGAATACCTGTATGACATCTACAACATATTCGATGTTTTTTCTGTTACTTGTGTCAGTATGAATTGTCTGTTATTGGAATTATGATACTTTCTTTCCAAGAGTTGTAAACTGGAATTTATTGCTGATGAGCAAATTTTTTGAAAAGGACTTGGGTCGCTCGATTACCGAGCGCGTCCTCTGGACAACATCTGGTCCATGCGTTCTCTGTTTTTTTTAATTTCTTGTTGTCTGTAGTATATTATTTTTATGAAAGTGGAACTTATGAAATGGGTTTTCTTCTTCAATGCCTTCAAAGGAACTGTGTAAATGCTCTTCGCATTAATCAAGAGTGATGGATAGTCGTTTAAAATATACAAATAAAATACGCCTAATAAACCCTGCACGAAGGATCGGTAAATAAAAGTTAAAAAAAAGTTTGTTATTTCTATCTGTGTACAACAAAAACGGACTACAAAATTTTAATCGGTTAGATTTATTTTCCGTAAGTTTATTCAAATGAAATTTATAAAAAGAAAATTCTCTGTGAATATATATATGTAAAACTGCTATATCATTTAAATCTATCGTCCTATATATACGCAATCATCTATTAACAGAGTTGTTCGCAGTTCAGACATACGGAAAATGCAATTACATTCCAAAATGAGGGGAAGGTTCCTTCGGTCGTTTTGTTTGCAGAGTTTCACGTAAATCGTGCCATGCAACGTCGACTTGCAGTTAGTGCTCGGTAGTTCAACACGTGCGAAGGCGTAACGCCACGTAACCCAGTTTTGGACGTGTTTTACTGATTACGGTACGGCCAACAGGTAGCTGTGTGCCTGCGGATGCCACAGCATTAAGTTAAAGTCGGGCAAAATGAACGCACCCCGAGCTACATGGCTTCGCATAAACGTAAAATACTGAGCTTCCAACTATTGTAGCTTTACTGTTTTCTCCTCGACCATTTATTCAACCCATTCCTAGTAGTTGTTTGCCCGTTGGCAAATTTATTCAATTTCCTCAAACATATTAACGTATTTATTACAAGATGAGTATATTTTTTATCTCAAGTCCTGAAATATATTTTAAGCAAAATATGTTCAGCTTGGCCATTTATTTATTCCCATTTCCTTAGTCCTCGTAGTTGTTTACCAGTTGGCAAATGTATTCAATTTCCTTAAACATAATAACGTATTTATTACAAATATGAGTATATTTTTTACCTCAAATCCTGAAATGTATTTTAAGCAAAATATCTTTTACGAGTTTTAATATTTGTCGAATTTACTTTCCCTCAAAGTAGACGTACGTTTGAAATCTTATCAAAATACGCATTTACGTTCCATTTGATTCGTATTTGTTGATCGCTCCTCTCGTTCTACATTGAGGAAAGATGTACGTATGCCCAATCGAATTTCAATCAGCTACAATCGTTTGAAGAAAATTGTTTGAAATCGATTTAACAAATCTGTGCGAAAAAACATTCTAAGAACGTGAACGAATCTACGTCATAGTACTAAATAAATCTTAACATATTTTTCTCTTTTATCCATCGATACATTTTAATGGTGTAAATCTATTTCGGATCTTTCCGATGAAAGGGCTTACAATGCCATCTTATATTCCAAATGGAGAGGGGTTGACAGTAAATTTAGATACGTTTTCAATGGCTGAAACGTTGAATAGAAAGAGGTGGTCAATGAACCAAAACCGTGCACGCAAAATGCCGCACGGTTCGTACGTCAGTACTCTTCCGATCCCTCTGTGAAATTGTACACGGAAATGTTGGAACGATAAAAGGACCGTTACACTAACTGACACCCGGAAATACCTGTCACGCGGCCTGCCCCCTTCTTTACTCCAATCGATAATGCAAACAATTTCAGCACATATTGAAAATCGTGCCTGAACCACCAGATACCTGTTACTCCCAACCGCGTTTATAATTTTTCCTATTATTTAAAATTTATTAAGCAAATTTCATTAATTCGATATCCGTTTTGGTGACGTAATCATTATCGGTTATTTGCAGGTAC